>CM066172.1:7909538-10649538 GCA_033629205.1 Lithocarpus polystachyus | reverse complement strand
AACCGTGGACATCTTTTGTATGGCAAAGGGTAAAGAACAAGAAATAGCAAAAGATAGAGATTCTACTTTTACGATGATATCCAGATTTCGTCTACATAATTACATCTAAACATTAATGCTCCAAAAATGAAAGTCGTTCACAATATGGAACCAATCTCAACGACAATATTTTATACCCATATCACTCAAATTGATTGAATCCATCAATCCCTAGTAAACCCAATCCAACTATTTCATTAGATAAATAGAGAGTTAGGTTTCACAATAACATTTTATAGATAGCAATGTGATTTTAAAGCTGGGAAAATCAGAAGTAACAGACAGTGCACCAAGCCACCAGCCTGCTCATATTTCTACTATATACAAATGTCTAATGGCAACCATATCTGACTGACTTAAAAGCAGATCAGGCAAAACCTGATATAATTAAATCCCATTAGCTCCATTAACCCAGAAATATACATATATTTTTTTTTTTTTGATAAATAACAGAACTCAAAAAAAAAAAAAAAAAAAAAAAAACAAGAAGAAGATACCCCAATGTACAGGCTGTATACGATGAGACAATAACAATCACAACCAAATATTGTTAGTACTTATTTTGTCCTACCAGTGATATTATTGTTTTTATTGTCATTTACCGTTGTTAATTAGAACTTAGTATTACTATTGTGATTGATGCTTAAATTGCTTTCAGTCAAATTTTTGGGATGGTTTCATTTTGGTACTTATAATTTTTTATTTTATTTTATTTTATTTTATTTGAGTCCTAACTCTTTTGAAGCGTGTTTCTTTGTATCATTGTCTTCATTAGCTTAAATTAATAAATAAAACATTTCAAAAACTTAGCTAACAAAAAGAAGGCACATTACCTAAAAATTTACTCTAAAAATAAGGAAATTTAAATAAAATTACTTTATCCAACAACTTAGCTAACCAAAAGCATATTTCTGCTTTTTATTGATAAATAAATAAATAAATAAATATGTATTTATTTATTGAGAGAAAGAATAATATTTTTATTCTCCAAGGGGCACATGACATCATTTGATTAATCAAAAGTGTCTTAATTGAATTTAAAATAACATATGATAACATTTAATTAAACTGCTTGTATTTTAAATTAAATCTCAACATGTGTCGACGTGTAATTGGCTCTTGAGCATTCTTTGGAATGTTTATTTAGTGACACTTGGCAAATTTCTAATAATCTATGAATTAAGATAGTGTATCCTATTAAGTAGTATGTAGCACATTCCTCTCAAAAAACAAAAAAAAAAAAAGAGTAGTATATAGCACCCTATAATCAGCCATTATGAACGTACTACATGAATTTAGTGATATTACGTGTCAAGTCATAATTGGCTGAAATTATTACTCTCTACAATAAAGAAATAGAATAGACTCAAGGATTCAATAGTGCTCGCTTGAGAAGAGACTCCCTCAACCTCTCTAACTGTGTACTTAGGGACTCACTCACATAAGGATTAATTGTGACTCGCTCAGAGGACCACTCACTCTCTCTGCGGAAAGCTAGAAAGGCTTTGCACCAGAAAATGATTTAAATTCATTTCACTACACTGATTTCCTTACAAGGATTAATATAGCAATATAGATAAACTTATAGAAAATATAAATTAAGGATTTTGTCAATGACTGCCCTAATAACAGTCATTAATAAGCATTAAATGTTACATTAAATAATATTTATACTACATTTAAAAAATAATAATTTGTCTGTGTAAGTCAATGAATCATTACAATGTGTATTTTTATTTTTTGAAAAGTTTGCATTAGAGCTCATAATTGAGCATTTATTAGTCTTTGAATAGTGTTTTTAGAGTACTTGTTAATTGGACCCATAATTAATAATATTGGACATTAAATAAGAAAATTTGTCGAACTGGTCTTGGAACTCTTTACTTCAAAGTTCAAACTTAACCATCAATGAAATCCATGCCATTTATTGTCTTTGGTCTTCATAAAAAATTCTATAAAACTTTTTTTTCCCCCGAAAATCAATCATTTTTATTATGCCATGGGCATGACCGCCATCAAAGCTCTCCCCCCTTTTTTATTTTTTATTTTTTTTAAAGGGAATTATTATTTAGCTATACTTCTCAATTTTAGGGTAATGGAGTTTTTAAAAAAAATAAAAAATATAGTAATACCAAGAACACAAACAAAATATCATAACAATTTCATAACATTCTCAAATTATCGTGCCAACTTATACATAGGTCCACAATAATCTCTAATTAATTTTTTTAAAATGTTAATTTGGAAATGTTGTGAATTTTTCTTGTGCCCATAACATTTCTTAAAAAAAAAGTAAAAATAAAAATAAAAAATAAAAAAACAGCAAATTTTTGTGAGGAGGAATGAGATGTTGTATACTTGTAAGATATCCCGAATTGAACTTACTAACAGAATTGGGACAGGTTTACATGCAGCATAGTGCTTCAAAACATGTAGAAAAATCTGGTGAAGGTGAATCCGGCATTGAATGAAGCTGTTGTTGAAAACATACTAAAAGAGTTGGGACAGCTTTACACGGAGCGAACTTCAAAATCAATTGAAAAATCACCCAAAAAAAGATGGTGCTGTTGTTGTTGAACCCAAGACAGCTTCTATTTTACGAGTCTGCTGCTGCAATAACCCAAAGTGTGTTGGTGCGTAGTGTTTATGGCTTTGCTGTTTTGAGATTTTTTTTTCTAGTGATGGAGTTTCTACTTGTTTGGATTCTGAAAAATAATAGTATGATTAGGAAAAAGGACAATGTGTGAAATAATAATCTGTTTGATGCACCGTATCAAATTCAATAAAGTTTAATGCGTGTAGAACCTTATATTTACTTCGATCTGTAGTAATATTCTGTGTGATACGGAATAGGATTTGGTTATCTAATCTTATTTCATATGATAGGATCTAATCTTTTTTTTTTTTTTTTTTAATAAGTGAGTTTCAACCTATAGCGTCCGCTCTCGATAATAGCTCTTTATTATCAAACCAAGACACCAATAAGTTTTTTGGTGTAGACAGGGATTGAACCTCAAATCTCTTATTCAACCATAAGAGACTTTACCAGTTAAACAAACTGGAACCCAAGATAGGATCCAATCTAATTATGCTTGATTATTCATTTAAGTTTCTAATGCAATGCATGGACACCCTGATATTATAGGGTATACCTTTCAAACATAGAAGAGAAAAATGCTCATACACCCCCAAAACTTTTAACCACTAGCTAAAAGACCCCCTGAACTTTTATAGTGGCCAATTTACTCCTTAAATTATTCACACCTGCGGTTCAAGATTCTGGTTCTACAGTCTATTGTCTTCAGTCTTCCTCTCTTTGAACCTACCTTCTTCTTTCCCTCCCAACTGAGCTTATTCACCTTCGTAATTTTTGTGTGTTTCTCACGTGATTTAAACGATAGTTTTTTAACACCAAACTAATAGATGTATTAATTTGGCAGGTGTGAATAGTTTAAGGAGTAAATTGGCCATTATAAAAGCTTGGGGGGTCTTTTGGCTCGTGGTTGAAAGTTTAGGGGGTGTATGGGCATTTTTCCCAACATAGAACTACCATGTGATAATTTTATGACACTTATTAATTCCATTGTGATTCGTTTTATAAGACATTTATCCTCTCTTATGGATTGCCTTATGCAGCATTTTGGCTAATTTTGATGATTAATATCACATATAGAAAAAGAATGGAAGAAAAAGACGTCATACACTCATATTTCTGATTCTCGCTTTAATTTTCTCTTTCAATTCCTAACATTTGGGTTTGTGTATGTTTAAAAGAGAGAACTTTTAAGGTAGAACAAATTCTTTCTTTAATTCTTTCCTAGTGAGTGTTGGTAGCACTTGCCAAATTATAAAATTCCGCTGAAGGCAGCAAAAATAGTCAAAATACCTCATAAAGGAAAGTAGCAAACCACAATTGAGGTGAATGCCATATTAAGCAAACCAAAAGAAAGATTTGGATGATATAAATTGCTTAATAAAGAATTCTTGAATAACAATCAGAGTTGAAACTCTCTCTCAAAAAACAAATAAACAAATAACAATCAGAGTTAGTACTCACAACATCAAAAATATTTTATTAATAATAATGTAAATCCATTGAAAAAAAATTTATTCACTTTAGATGAAATTCTTGTGAGATAACATTTAAGATGTGTCATCTAGATAAGGGTCACCAAATAGCCCATGGTCCAAGGACTGGTCCAATAGCTAGCCAACCCACCAGGCTAATGGGCGGTCCGGCCCGAAATATACCTTCCAAACATACTACCCATATAGGATAAATTTATTTTTTATTTTTTAAATTACACATGCTACCCATATATAGGGTATACCTTCCAAACATAGATCTGTACAGCCATTTAGTTTTGTAGAAAAACATGATTTTACAGGAATTGTGCAACGTGGTCTTACTCCACAGTATAAAGGATTTTCTGCATCCACCGCAAAAAGAGATATGATGAAGAGTTTTAAATTTTATAAAGAAAAATTTAAAAGTATTTTGCATCCACATATATAGTAGTTGATTTTGTTTAACTTCTGACTTGTGGACATCAAAAAATAAATTAGGTTTTCTCTCTTTAACTATTCATTATATTGATTCTAATTGGAATTTAAATAAAAGAACACTATCACTTAAAATATTGGAATCTCCACATGTGGGATATAACATTACAAATCTTATTAGTGATTAGGAACTTCACACTTGATAATGCAACAAATAATGATACGGCAGAGATGTTTAAAAAAAAAAAATTAAACTTACCTTTACATGGTACATTTATTATTTCAAATACATTGTTGTGCACATATTTTAAATATAATTGATCAAGATGGTTTATCAAATTTATCCTCATCTGTTGAAAAAATAAAAGATATTGTTCGTAATATTAATAGTTCTCAAGCAAGATATAAATTGTATATAAAATGATGTATGGAATTGAAAAACAAATAACAAAATATATATATATATATATATATATATATATATAAATATTGATGCGCCTCATAGGTGGAATGCTACTTATCTTCTTTTAGATTCAATAATAAAATATAAAGATGTGTCAAATTTATATTATACTCATCTTTCTCAAAATTCATGTTGTCCTCCAGAAAGAATTGAAGAACATGATTGGATGTTAGCAAAACTTGTAAGAGACTTTTTAAAGGTTTTTGATGATTCAACAAAAAAAAAAAAATGGTGGTGTATGTTATCCAACATCTTGTAGAGTTATAATCCAATTGACTAACATATGTGCAAAATTTTCAAAATTTTATGGGCAAACTTTTGGAATATTTGATGAAACATTAGAATTAATAAGACAACAATTTGACAAATATTGGGGAGTTATGCCTTTGATTTTTGGAATGACTATTATTCTTGATCCTAGATTTAAAATTGAAGAGTTGAATGTTTTTTTAGAAATAATTTATAATGATGATGTTGAGAAAATTCAAGAGACCACATAAGAAGTTCTTTGTCCTCTACTAGTTTATTTATAGGTGACCAAGATGAACAAAATGCTTATCACATGGTTAAAAGAAGAAGAGAACAAGCATCTTCAGTAACATTAGGTAGCTTATCTGAATTACAACGTTATTTAATCAACCTTTACTTGAAATTGATGAAGAAGGATCATTTGATTTATTGGGTTGGTGGAAAGCAAATCAAAGTAAGTATCCTGTACTTTCCATTGTGACTCATGAAATATTGTTAGTGTTTCCACGATAGCATTGGAAGCATCTTTTTATGCAAGTGGTAGAGTTGTATTTGACAAGAGATGTGGTCTTAGTCCGTAGATGGGTTGGTCCGTAGTGTTGATGGCTTTGCTGTTTTGAGATTTGTTTTTCTAGTGATGGAGTTTCTACTCGTTTGGATTCTGAATAATAAAGGTACAATTAGGGAAAAGGACAACGTGTGAAATAGTAATCTGTTTGATGCACCGTATTAAATTCAATAAAGTTTAATGCGTGTAGAACCTTATATTTACATCGATCTTTTGTGATCTGTGTGATGTAGTATAGGATTTGGTTATCTTATCTTATTTCATTTGATGGGATTCAAAAAATTTTTTTTTTTAAGAGAGTTTCAACCTATAGTATCCGCTCTTGATAATAGTTCTAGCTATACTAATCGGTTTTTTTTTGTGTAAGCGGGGATTGAACCTCAGATCTCTTATTCAATCATCAGAGACTTTATCAGTTAAGCTAACTGGAACTCATAGTGGGATCAAATCTAATCATGCTTGATTATTCATATAAGTTTCTAATGCAATGCATGGGCACCCTAATATATAGGGTATACCGTATACCTTTCAAACATAGAACTATCATGTGATAATTTTATGACACTTATTAATTCCATTGTGATTCGTTTTATAAGACATTTACCTCTCTTATGGATTGCCTTATGCAGCTTTTTTGCTAATTTTGATGATTTGGCAATTGCCAATATCACATATAGAAAAGGAATGGAAGAAAAAGACGTCATACACTCATATTTCTGATTCTCACTCTAACTTACTCTTTCAATTCCTGACATTTGGGTTTGTGTATGTTTAAAAGAGAGAACTTTTAAGGTAGAACAAATTTTTTCTATAATTCTTTCCCAGTGAGTGTTGGTAGCACTTGCCACGTTATAAAATTCCGCTGAAGGTAGCAAAAATAGTCAAACTACCTCATAAAGGAAAGTAGCAAATTACAATTGAGGTGAATGCCATATTAAGCAAACCAAAAGATATTAATAGTTATAAAATGCCATATTTATCCTCATCTATTGAAAAAATAAAAGATATTGTTTGTAATATTAATAGTTCTCAAGCAAGATATGGATTGTATATAAAATGTTGTATGGAATTGAAAAAAAAAAAAAATATATATATATATATATATATTGATGTGCCTCGTAGGTGGAATGCTACTTATCTTCTTTTAGATTCAACCAGGGCTGGCTCAACCATATAAGCAATTGATGCAATCGCTTAAGGCCCCCCAAAAAAAAAAGGCCCCCAATTATAAAAAAAAAAAATTTATATATATAATATATATTTATCTACACATTTTAATTACAAAAAAAAATATTTTAATACTTTTATTGGTCAATAATATGTATTAAAAAAGTCACTTTGAATCCTAAAATGTAAAATACTATACAATAACAATGCACACAACTTGATAGAATAAGACTGCACAGTGCACATAACACTGTGTAGTCTTGTCCACAAGCCCCAACACATCACAAGGCCTAAGCTAAGCTGGCCCCCACATGACCCCACACTAATTAATAATTTATCCCAATTTTTTTTAATGCAAACTCTTACTTTATCAATTATTATAAATTATCACACCAATTAATTATTTGATGTATATTATATCAACTCATTTGTATTATAGTGATACTAATTTATTGAACCATATAATAAATTAATTTTTATTTATACAAATTTAGACTTTAAAGTTTTTTTTTTTTTTTTTTTTTG
Source organism: Lithocarpus polystachyus (assembly GCA_033629205.1). Classification (NCBI taxonomy): domain Eukaryota; kingdom Viridiplantae; phylum Streptophyta; class Magnoliopsida; order Fagales; family Fagaceae; genus Lithocarpus; species Lithocarpus polystachyus. Next base: position 10,642,024 of record CM066172.1, on the reverse strand, counting down.
AGAAGGGACTTTAAAGTTTTAGAAAAAAATCTACTTAAAATTTTTGCCTAAGGCCCCCAAAATTATTGAGCCGGCCCTGGATTTAACAATAAAATATAAAGATGTTTATATTATACTCATTTTTCTCAAAATTCATGTTGTCCTCTAGAAAAAATTAAAGAACGTGATTGGATGTTAGCAAAACTTGTAAGAGACTTTTTAAAGGTTATTGATGATTAAAAAAAAAAAAATTTGGTGTATATTATCCAACATCTTGTAGAGTTATAATTAAATTGACTAACATCTTGTAGAGTTATAATCCAACATCTTGTATATTATCCAACATCTTGTAGAGTTATAATTCAATTGACTAACATATGTGCAAAATTTTCAAAATTTTATGGGCAAACTTTTGGAATATTTGATGAAACGTTAGAATTAATGAGACAACAATTTGACAAATATTGGGGAGATATGCTTTTGATTTTTGGAATGGCTATTATTCTTGATCCTAGATTTAAAATTGAAGAGTTGATTTTTTTTAGAAATAATTTATAAAATGTTGATGTTGAGAAAATTCAAGAGACTACATAAGAAGTTCTTTGTCCTCTACTAGTTTTATAGGTGACCAAGATGAACAAAATGCTTATCACATGGTTAAAAGAATAAGAGAACAAGCATCTTTAGTAACATCAGGTAGCTTATCTAAATTACAACGTTATTTAAATCAACCTTTACTTGAAATTGATGAAGATGGATCATTTGATTTATTGGGTTGGTGGAAAGCAAATCAAAGTAAGTATCCTGTACTTTCCATTATGGCTCATGAAATATTATCAATGTTTCCACAGTAGCATCGAAAGCATCTTTTTATGCAGGTGGTAGAGTTGTATTTGACGAAAGATGTGGTCTTAGTCTAGAAACTACTGAGGCACTTATGTGCTTAAAGGATTGAACTTAGCAAACACAAGACAACAAGAAGTAGAATTAGCTGAGGCATTTCAGCGATTGAAATTAGAGTGGCCCGAGTGGATGCCAAGAAGTCCACCACATGACCAACAATCCACCACTTCTAGATAATGCTTAGCAATTAATTATAAAATTTATGAAACAATTTATTTCAGTTTTTTCTTAGATAAAATTATTTGATATTTCAACACAAATAGATTGGGAATTGCAAATGATAGACAAGTGTCTAGGTGCCAACCTAGTTGGGATGTACACATTTTGTAGTGATGCAACTATTTTCACTCTAATATATTCATGAATATACTAATGTACTTATTTATTCTTATCAATACAAGTTAATTAATCTTATTTTAATACCTTTTTAAGAATATTTTTTTAGTGGTTTTTTTGATAGAATATTTTTAGTAGATTTTGTTAGGTTCTAAGGAATTAGGAACTAATGTATTAGAAATTCAATTTGTAATGTTGGCAAACCATGATCAAAACGTTTTAGTCATGTTTAGACTTGCTCAAAGTATATGTTTTTATGTAAAGTTGAAATCGAGTTACTGCAGGATTTACTGTGTAAATCTGTCTGGCTCGATCGATCGAGAATTAGACTCGATCGATCAAAAGTCGTGCAGATTGTTTTTCTGCAGAATTTTTCAGTTCAGCCCAAGTTCATTTGACGTGTAGGATTTTATGTTTTGCCCTAAGTATAAAAGGGAAAACCCTAGCCACGTTTTGAGGTTGCTCTTTATGCTGTGTGTGTGAATCTTTTGTGAGAACTAGAGGTGTTTGCCTTCACATACACTTAGGGTTTCCAATCTTAAGATTGATGTTAAGAGCTTGGTGATCAACTCAGTTGCTGTTTCAAGAGCTTAAAGATATACAAACAGGAGTGCTTGTGCTTGCTGAGAATTCAAGAAAGAAGTAATCCGTGGACTCGAAGCTATCATGTGATTGTGGTAATAAGTTTCCTACTCAAGATAGTAATAGGATGTTAGTGGTCTAAGTCGCTATTTTGCAAACTTCAATTCTGTCATAGTAAATTCGTTTTACCTTAAGGATAGCTAGGTTAAATCCTCCCCAGGTTTTTTATCGGTTTGGTTTTCCTAGGTCATCATATCATTGTGTTCTTTATATTTCCGCTGCTTTGAATAATATGATTATCTGTGTTTAACCTAGATCTGAATAATAAACCTAAGTATTCACTTGGTTAATTAATTAGGTTAAACAATCTAGTTTACAGGGGTCTAAAAACGTATAGATTTAATTGTTCAATTTGATAATTTGTATTTTGTAATAATATATAATTATAATTTTTTTGGTTAAATTTTTATAAGCTCATTGAAGGCCTGTTAAAAATGCCCATGGGTAGCTCATTAAGCCCACCTCACTAACGCAGCCCACTAAAACCTAAATGGGCATTGCCCATGGGCAGGGGTTTTCCATCCAACCCAGCCTGACCCAGCCCATTAACTGGTAAACAACCCGTTAAGCACAACCAATTAGGCCAAGTAAAAAGGGGTCAGGTCGGCTCGGCCCGACCCATTAACAACCCTTACATCTAGAGATTTTCGTTGTGGATGCAGTGTTGTAGACTACTAAAGGAAAGTCACATTAATTCTGTCTTTTTTTTTTTTTTTTCATTCTCACCAAGTGGGGTCCTTTTTAATTTATTGCACTAACACATTCAAAGGTCAATCTTTTAGTCAGTTATGAAAAAAAGAAAAAACAATAAAATAAATAAATTTTTTTGTCAGTAATTTATATATAAAAAAATTGCTTAGTTAAAATCAAAGACCCTGATTGATGGGTTGGGCTTTTGTTCAAAACAATTAATTTGTAAGAGATGGGTGTTTGGACCAACAGATGAGTTAAAATAATAATTCAATGTGGAAAAAAAAAGGATGAGAAAATAACACAAGTCCAATTTATAAAAGATGAGATCAATTCTTGATTGTTTTGCCTTCCTCGAAAAATCAAGAGTGTTTGTTCTAGTGTGGGAATACAAGACTCAACTATACTTAGTATTACAAAATTTATCTCTCTCTCTCTCTCTGAATCAAATCCCTCCACATAGGGGATCTTTCCCTATTTATAGCTCTAATACTTCAATCCTTGCCATCCACTTATAGGATGGGTGATCCTCCAAGTAAGATACTTGTCCCATCTTTCTTCTCACCTCCTTTTAAGGTTGTGCTAAGCATGTAACAGGATGTTAAGACACCGTTCAAGTGTCATTCAACTATTAATGTAGAATGATTGGTTAATGCAGAACATTTAATGTGGAGGGGACAGTGGCCATTCAGAAGCTTCTCCTAACTTTTTTTTGAACGGGTTACTGTTGCTTCTTGTAGGCACAAGTGCCCGCGACGAGGCATTGGGATGTCTCCTTATGGGAAGTATGCCTTGGCTAGGGTTGACTGGGCGGAGGGTGAAATTGGAGTCATCACCTATATTAGGTTTAGGAACCATATATATAGCACCCTTATGGAAGAACTGATCTGTACAAGAGCATATGTCCAAAGTTAAGGTATGAGGATGGGAAGGTATTAGGCACCCAACCCACCTAACCCGTAGGTCGGCCTCTACTCATTGTGTTCCAAGTCCTAGTCCCATCAAATGGTCTTTTAATAGGCTATTCTAGACTCACACACGCACTAACATGCATCTAAACACACAAACATGACACATTATCCCAATAACCAAGCATTCATCTATCATGGCATTCATATTAATTTAACCAAGGGCAATAAACATATCAAGGCAATAGCATGGTATTAGACAAGCAACCACGCATGATATCATAGCATCTAAACAATCATGCTCATTATTTAACACAATCAACTAATAATCATGTTAGGAAACCAAATCAAATGCATGTTCATAGGATTATGAATGACTCACCTTACTTATCTCACTGCACCACAACACCTATTGTGGGTGCAAGGGAAAGGAATAATGGAGTCGCCACCTAGTTATATGGTCTAGGAACCATGAATATAGCATCCTTTTGAGGAAGGACCTTTAATATTACTACCAGAGTTTAGGTTCAGAGTTTAGGTACGCTCTTAGGAAGATGTTAGGCACCCAAGATCACCCAACCCTAAGGTTAGCCTCCCATCATTGTGTCTTATACCTTCACCCTAATCTAGACATGTGATAACAAACAAGCATGTTAAAAGGTAAGCAAGAATTTAATAAGGCTTAAAGACATGTGAAAAAGAGGCTATGCAGACAGGCATGTGTAGGCAAAAACAAAACAAACAAAAATTAGGATTTTTTGGGTAACAGCATCATGCACGCTAGAATATATCTGTGTACGCATGAGTTCAGCCTGCGTGCGCAAGCTATGTCATGTGTACGCAGATCTTTACCCAGAAGCCCTAATCAACACAAAAACAGAGCAGAAGCCAAACAAGACATAAAACGTAAAATCAAACAACCTAACATGCTTAAAGACATAAGAAAACCTAAAGCTAACCTAAACAAACATATATAAACTTAAACTAAACAAAGAAACAGATTAAAACAAGGATTAAAGATAGAAAAGAAAAAGAAAAGTTTAAAATAATAGCTTAAAGCAAAAGCTCCTAGGCTTGATTTTTTATCATTTCCCTCAGTTAAATCTATCACGACGCAATAAAATAATAATTAGTAATCTTAAATTCAAAGGATTGGGGCCATAAAAGGTCCCAATTCTGGCCCCAATCAAATAAAAAGAGACTTAAGGGTGTTTTGCTAAAAACTCCCTTTTGATTCAATATTTTCTAGTGAATCTTAGGTTTTTGCCGTGGGATTTCTGTGTGTTTTGAAAATGTACCATGTAAGGCTTTTTATAGTTGGAAAAATGGGGTTTGGAACAGCTCCTAGACGATGTGAGATTCGTTCCAAATCTCAGCCATTATTGTAGAAAACTTACATATCTTATGCTTCTAAAACCCTAGCTATGTATGCAAGAATGTGCTTGCGTACTCGTGCTTGCATACGTATGCTTTAGCTCGCGTATGCAGGCCGCGACCCACGTACACAGGCCGAGGGCCACTTTGGTTATTTTATTTCCAAAAATAGATTTTTACTCATTTAAAAGGTTATATTTTCCATTTTAACACTCCTTAAGTCTATTTAATATCTGATTGGGCTCTAAACTGGCCTTAAGCCTTAGAGTTCGAGCATCATTGGGGAATGGGGGCTCAAGTTGTAAAGGGTACAAAATGCTCCTCTTTTGATTCGTAAGCTTTGCTAACGGAATCAAAAGAATAAGAGACAATATTTTGTTTCAATGTACGGCTCGGGCCCAACTCACGCACACGACACATATCACGCATACGTGGGGCGGGGTGCAACTCCAAAGAGCTGCATGGGATTCGTATGTCCGAAATCCCACCTTTATTACTCAAGAAGCAAGCAACAACAGGTTCACTATCCCAAAACCTGTTTTGCACTTGCAAGCAAATGGTGAGTGACTCGTTATCCTAGAGTCACTAAAAAGAAAAAAGAAAAAAGAAAACAAACAAGGGTGCTCTTACGAGCTAATCCAACAAATAACAAAAGGATATAGCCTCTATGGTGTCCATCTAGGGCTCTTGCCTCAAACGTCTCCGAGTGACTTGTTCCTCTTGTCTTCTTCACTTCTTTTTCTACCTTTTCTAGTGAGGCTCTTGCCTCAGGTTGGCCTTGGCCTCTTTCTCTATCACTGTCTCTACCTTTTTCTATCGTGCTTGCATGTTCAATTCCTGGAAGATATGTGCACGAGTAGGATCCACTAGGGATGATGAAGAACTCGTTGAGGAGTGGATGTGCATGGGGAGGAATCTTCTGCCTCTTATGACTTGCTTGGAGATGAGAAACTCGTTAAGGAGTAGTGATCCACTAGGGAAGAATCTTTTGCCTCCTTCATGGTTCATGGAGAATTTTGAGGAAGAATCTTCTGCTTCCTTGCTGAGGAGTTTTGTATGGGTCTCACTGGGGAAGAATCTTTTGCTTCCTTACTAGGGACTTGTTTGGTGTACTTGGGTCCATTAGAGAGGAATCTTCTGCTTCCTCCATAGGTATGATGCTTGATATATTTGAATTTTTGGGGAAGAGTCTTCTACTTCTTCTTATGAGGATGATATTTGATGTATTTAGGAAGAATCTTTTGCTTCCTTACTGGGGATTTGCTTTAGATACTTGAAATATTAAGAAAGAGTCTTCTACTTCCTTACTGAGGATTTGCTTTAGATTCTTGAAATTTTGAGGAAGAGTCTTCTATTTTTTATTGAGGATGATGTTTGATAGGTTTGATCCACTTGAGGAAGAATCTTATGCTTCCTTCACTGGGGATACTTTGCTTGAGATGCTTAAAATATTGGGGAAGAGTCTTCTACTTCCTTACTGAGGATGATGTTTGAAATTTTGAGGAAGAGTCTTCTACTTCCTTACCGAGGATGATGTTTTACATGCTTGACCTGCTGGGGGAAGGTTCTTGAGGTGCTTAGAGCACTGGGGATGGTTCTTGATCTGTTTGATCCTCTGGGGAGCTTTTTGATGTGCTTGATCCACTGGGGAATTTTTTTGATAATTTATGTTTAATTATGGAAGTCTTGAGTTGTCCCTCCCTTTTTGAAAGAAAGAATTTTTTTTTTTTTTTTTTTTACTGTTCATGACTAAACTACACGCAGTTTAGTGGTGAGACCTAAACTACATGTAGTTTAGCCATTAAGTGTGTTCCCACCTTTTCATTTTCTCCTTCTCTTCATCTCCCTCACCTCTTCATTTTCTTCATAACTCCTCTCTCTTTTCTCTCTACAAAAACCTTCCTCCTTTCTTTCTTTTCCTCACACCTTCTGACTCTTTCATTCCTTCAAACTCTCTTATTTTCGCATTCTCTCCCATTCTCCCATCACCTTCTCCAATGGCACCGAAGGCCAAGAAATCTTTCTACGTCCTATCTTCTGATGTTTTTCATCTCACCCGTTAGAGTGGAGCCATGAGGTTCGTGGGACCTCCACCATTGACATACTGGCTAGAGAATCACATTCCCATGGGTGAATCTATAAGTTTTTCATTTTTTTCTCATCTTCAAGTTTCTCTCTGATCTTTGGCTTAAATGTGTTTTTGGCTATGTAAATGCTTAGGTTTTGCTGTGGGATAGGTTTAGATGAAAAGTTGATGTCTTAGGAAGGGTAGGAACATGTCTAGGATTGATTTTGGATGATTTTTTTTGAAAATGTCGAAGAACTGCTTCTGTCTGTGTTCTTGTGTGCGTGGGCTCGGGTTTGCGTACGCAGCTTACATTCATGCGTATGCAACTCTGTTCTTACGTACGCAAGTATGTTCTTAAGGCTCTGCATATGTGGGAATGAACCTGCGTACGCGTAGTCTTGTTCGCACGCGTGGGCCTTGACGTGCGTACGGGAGACGCCTAGCAGGAGCCTTGCTCTACCTATTTTTACTCCTTTTTTCACCCATTTCACTTCCTCATGCAATTCTAACACACATTTTTGTCATGTTTGCATCTGAACATCACTACAACATTCTTTTTATCTTTACTCGTGCATCACAACACCGTATTCTTCAAATTTTACTTGAATATTGAATCTAATGACATCTTTCTTTTTCCAGTCATCATCCCTTTATGCTGGTAGGGGAAGCACAAAAAGGTAGTGGAATGGTTCAACCTACTTGCTCCCAAAACCAAAGGCTATGTTTAGGAGGCAGGCTTTGACCCTATCATCGGTCTCCTTCCGAAGAAGTCAGCAAGTGCCACCCTAGTGTAATGCCTTATCGAGAGGTGGTGGGACACTACCCACACCTTTTATATCGCCGAGTGGGAGAAGACAGTGACTCCCTATGACTTCTACCACATGACCGGCCTTAGCTACGAGGGGCCATCATCAGTTTGGACGGTGTGTAGCTGGGCGTCAACATGTTGAGGAGGAAGTACTCCACTGAGACCATCCGCTACTTTGACCTGGTGTCAAATTACATGTTCCTCCCACAGAGGACCACAAAGGAATGTGTCTGTATGGCTAGGGCTTTCCTTCTCTACTTGATGGAGCCTACCTTTTTGCCAAAGGTGGGCAAACGTTGTCTTTGATGTGGCTAACCCTCTTCCAAGATTTTGGGGAGGCACGGAGGGCCAACTGGGGGCAAGCATGTCTTGCTTATCTTTACTCCACCCTCGACATTCTCAGCTAGGGCACTTTGCGGCAACTTGTGGGGCCTTGGAAGCTCCTTAAGGTCAGTTCTCTTTTCACTCTTTACATTTTCACTTGTAGCGTGTAGTCTTGCTAACTGTATTGTCTTGAAAAACTGTCATCTTGTATATATCATCTTGAAAATTATCATCTTGCATCTTGTCATCTTGCATCTAACCTGTGGCTTGTGCTTCTTTTTTGCAACAGTAGTTGATTAGGTATGGCCTTATAACTTTGAACACCGACCTAGTCCAGAAGGACTTCCACCAAGTGAGGGCCTACCTTGCTGGGTTGACTTCCGATGATTTAAGTTCAATAGTTCTAGTTTTTCACGCTTCTTCATGCATTCTTCTTAAGATACCCTTCTTCTAAGCCCGCTCCTTCTTGCTTGCCCTACACTCTATGACTGATATGGAGTACAACTCGTGGGGAAGTGGTATTTCCTACACTGAGCGGCTTTTTGAGGGGTTGGACTATAATGAGTTCAACATTACTCGTCTCATGCCTTCTCTCACTATCTAGGTATATGCTCAAACTCTTGTTCTTCCTCTCTCTTTTTTTCTTTATTTGTCATGACTACTAATGCGGGGAATTGTAATAGGGGGGACCTACCGCCGGTGAGCCCATTGATCCTTCACACATCCATTGGACAGTCTACGCCTATGTCCTAGATGGCTTTGCTTGGGAACATGTCGTGCCCCTTAATCCTAATGTCATGGGCTGTCCTTTCCCTCCCAATACTCGAGCGGTAAGTTTTTTCTTCCCTTTGTTCTTTCTTTTTTTACTATTTCTTTTCTTGTCTCAGTCACTAACCCTTATATCTTCAAACTACAGCCTACTATCCAAGAGCATGAGAAGTTGGTATGGCTAGCCGGGAACCTTAAGTTGGAGGTGACCAACTACTTGAGGGATCTAGAGCGGCCCTCCCAAGCATTGGTGATGATGATGACGATGGCGAGGAGGAGGAGGAGGAGGAGGACGCAACTCCTAGCTATCAACCAAGGAAGAGGTGGCACCGTTGATTACCTGTAGTCACAGCATATACAACGAAAAACACACAGCTTTTTCTTTTTCTTTTTGGCTTTTAGTTTTTTTCATTTCACTTAGAAAACTTTTGGATTAAGTTTGAGACAAAGGATTGTATTAAGAACAACTTTTACATTTATGCCTTTGGTTGGAACTTGGCACTTAATTTACAAGTGTAATGTTTCTATACAACTGTGCTTCTTTGATGCTTGCAATCTTGTGCTTGGAATATGTCTTGAATGATTCTTTAGGTCACAGGAACCCTAGGAATGCCTGGGAGAGGAAAAACTTTGCTTAAACTCTTGAGTTCATGCTTGCCCCACACTCCGTGACTGATGCGGGGTACAACTCGTAGGGGAGTGGTATTTCCTATGCTGAGCGGCTTCTTGAAGGGTTGGACTATGATGAGTTCAACATTACTCGTCTCATGCCTTCTCTGTCCAGGTACATACTCAAACTCTTGTTCTTCTTCTCACTTTTTTTCTTTGTTTGTCATGACTACTAATGCGAGGAATTGTAATAGGGGGACCTACTGCCAGTGAGCCCATTAATCCTCCACACATCCATTGGACGGTCTACGCTTATGACCTAGATGGCTTTGCTTAGGAGCGTGTCGTGCCCCTTAATCCTAATGTCATTGGCTGTCCTTTCCCTCCCAACACTCGAGCATTAAGTTTTTTCTTCCCTTTGTTCTTTCTCTTTTTACTATTTCTTTTCTTGCCTCAGTCAATAACCCTTCTATCTTTAAACTGCAGCCCACTATCCAAGACCATGAGGAGTTTGTATGGCTGGTCGGGAACCTTAAGTTGGAGGTGACCAACTACTCGAGGGATCTGTATGGTCTTGGTGGAGCCGCCCACCCGAGCATTGGTGATGATGGCGAGGAGGAGGACTCGAAGGCGACTCCTAGCTACCAACCAAGGAAGAGGCGGCACCATTGATTACCTACAGTCATAGCATATAAAACAGACAACACACAGCTTTTTCTTTTTCTTTTTTGCTTTTAGTGTTTTTCATTTCATTTAGCAAACTTTTGGATTAAGTTTGAGACAAAGGATTGTATTAAGAACAACTTTTACATTTATGCCTTTGATTGGAACTTAGCACATAATTCACAAGTATAATGATAAATTGTATGTTTCTATACAACCGTGCTTCATTGATGCTTGCAATCTTGTGTTTGGAATATGTCTTGAATGATTCTTTAGGTCACAGGAACCCTAGGAATGCTTAGGAGAGGAAAAACTCTGCTCAAACTCTTGAGTTCATGCTTGCCCCACACTCTGTGACTGATGCGGAGTACAACTCGTGAGGGAGTGGTATTTCCTACGCTGAGCGGCTTCTTGAGGGGTTGGACTATGATGAGTTCAACATTACTCGTCTCATGCCTTCTCTCAGTGTCCAGGTATTACAAGTGATGATTTTGCACTTCTGCAACCTTTCTGCAGAAGTCACCTCCTTTTTTTATAGAACCACATATGCAGACCTATGATTTTTTATTTTTTTAAAGTTGAGCCAAAATACTATGTCATATTAAGCAATGGATGATGTGGATCCCCCATACATTTGTTTCTGAAAAGCTCCCATTGATTGCCACTTACAAGAGAAATTATGCTATATGCAGAAATGACAACTATTGCAAAACCACCAAAAACTATTGCGATGCTAGAATCAGCTTGAAATTTTGGAACTTCTCCTCATTTGAGTATTCTTTTTTTTTTTTTTTGATAAGTACATTTGAGAGAATATATATATATATATATATATATATATATTAAATTAACAAAAAAACGGGAGAAGAAGAAGAGAAATGAAAGCAATTGATGCTACAGATTTGCAATATATACCCAAAGCAATAAAAACCTGTCCGGTTTTAAACATGAAAAACTATTTACTGTAGAGGAATGATGGCTTCCACTGTGGGCACTCGAAACATCAAACAAAAAAAGATAATATCGTTAAACTCTATATGTTATGGCATTGATAAGAATAAGAAAAAAAAAACATAATAAATTTATGGTAATTGATAGTTGATAATGATGATGAGAATAAATCAAAATTGAAATGAAAAGTATTAGGGTATGTTTCAGAGAAGATAACAACGTTGTTTTTTAGCTTACTTGAACAACCTGAAATCGATTGGGCTGTGAGGGGCTTTACAAGTCGGTGGTGGCTGGGTATTGTGACTCCGGCGTGATGGGAGAGAAAGAAGATCGGTGGCTAGGGGTGGCGGCGTGAGGGGAGAGAAGAGGTGTGAGGGGAGAGAGAAGTGGGAAATGAAAAGAAAGAAGGAAAAGAAACACACTGAATGAAAAAATAAATAAATAAATAAATAAAAGGGAAAAAAGTGGGAAATGAAAAATTGGGGGATAATTTTTGCGGGAAGAAAAAAAAATCTAGGGGGAAAGCTCGTCCTATAGAGGTTTTTTTTTTATAAGTCTATATAATTAGAGTTTTCTTTAATAATGATAATAATAAAGCTTAAGTAATAAAATAATGAATTTTAGGGAGTACTAGTTGAAGGATCTAAAGGCCATGGCGATGTACAAGTCAAAGGAGCAAGAGCTTCAAATGAAAATTTTGGGAAAAAAAAGTTTATGTGTGTGAGAAATTTTGTATGAAGGATAAAAAAAATATTGGGAAAATTTAACTTTTAGGATAAAAAAAAATGTTTTTTCTAATAACTATTGCAACGGGTTATAAAAATATCACTATAGCCTAGTAAAAATTTCACGTCAACATTTAAATAAATAATAAATCACATAAAAATTAAAAAAATTCAATTTCTAAAATTATTAAAAATAAAATAAGATAATTAAATTAATTTTTTTATTCCTTTCATTATTATTAATTTTTTGGAAGAACATGTTTATGTTCCTTGTGTTCTTCCTAAAATATAACTCATATTCTTAGATCAATAACAATCAAACGATTAGATTTAGAAAGGTAAGGTCAAAGTTTAGTCAAAGTTAGTCAAATTCGGTCAAACTTAATAAATGGTCACGAGACCACTAGACTTAATGAAATTCATATACAAATCTTGATCAATAGGATTGAAGAGTATGGTGACATACTGGTGTTGGTGAAATTTGAGACCAATTGGATTGTCGGATTGAGTAAACATAACCATACAAGCACATAACATATGTCTATCATGCACCATACTTAGATTTGAAATCTAACCGTTAGATTTGAAGAGTATAATGAAAGGTTAATTCTAGTAAATTATGGTCACAATCAAACGATTGAATTTAGAGAAATGCATGGTCAAAATTTAGTCAAAATTGGTCAAACTCGATCAAACTTAATAGATGGTCCCGATACCATTGGACTTGGTGAAATTCATATTCAAATCTTGATCATTAGGATTGAAGAGTATGGTGACATATTGATGTTGGTAAAATTTGAGACCAATTGGATGGCCAGATTGAGAGAATATATATAGCCATATAGGTACACAACACTTGTCCATCACATGCTATTCTTAGATTTGAAATTTAACCGTTGGATTTGAAGAGTGTAACGAAAGGTTCATTATAGTAAATTATGATCACAATTAAACGATTGGATTTAGAGAAACCGCAGTCAAAGTTTAGTCAAAGTTGGTCAAACCCGATCAAACTTAATAGATGGTCCCGATACTACTGGACTTGATGAAATTCAAATTCAAATTTTGATCATTAGGATTAAAGAGTATAGTGACATATTGGTATTGGTAAAATTTGAGACCAATTGGATGGTCAAATTGAGAAAACATAATCATATAGGTACACAAGATATGTTCATCACGCGCCATACTTAGATTTGAAATCTAACCGTTGGATTTGAAGAGTGTAATGAAAGGTTAATTCTAGTAAATTATAATCACAATTATACGGATGGATTTAATTTACCATTTAATCTATAAACACATCTTTTATGCATTATTTTAAACTATAAAAACTTGAATTTAAACAATTGTTTGATGACATAACTATTAATCTTTGATCACCTTGAAATTTTGTAAGCATAAAAAATATATGAAGATAGTGTAATCTAACAGTAGATTTGTCAAAATTCACATTGAATTAAGAAATATAGGGTTAGATTCAAGTTACATCTGATGTAACTCTAAAAAATGTTATACCACTCAATAATTTATTATTAAATTCATATTTTAAAAATCCAACCATTGGATTACATGTTCTATATGTACTTAACATGAATGCCAATTTCATTGCCAATTGGATGTAATTTACCATTTGATATTTAAACTCATCTTTTATGCATTATTTTAAACTACAAAAACTTGAATTTAGACAATTGATTGATGACGTGGTTATTAATCTTTGATCACCTTGAAATTTTGTAAGCATGAAAAATATATAAAGATAATGTAATCTAACGATAGATTTTTCAAAATTCATATCGAATTAAGAAATATAGGGTTAGGTTCAAGTTACACCTAATGTAACTCAAAAAAATGTTACACCACCCAATAACTTATTATTAAATTCATATTTTGGAAATCCAATCGTTGGATTACATGTTCTATATGTTCTTAACATGCATGCCAATTTTCACGCCAATCGGATGTAATTTACCATTTGTTCTATAAACTCATCTTTTATGCATTATTTTAAACTACAAAAACTTGAATTTAGACAATTGATTAATGACATGCCTATTAATCCTTGATCACCTTGAAATTTTTTAACCATGAAAAATATATGAAGATAATGTAATCTAACAGTAGTTTTGTTAAAATTTACATTGAATTAAGAAATATTGGGTTGAGTTCAAGTTACACCTGACGTAACTCTAAAAAATGTTACACTACCTAATAACCTATTATTGAATTCATATTTTGGAAATTCAACCGTTAGATTACACGTTCTATATATTCTTAACATGCATGCCAATTTTCATGCCAATCGGATGTAATTTACCATTTGATCTATAAACTCATATTTAATGCATTATTTTAAACTACTAAAATTTGAATCTAGACAATTAATTGATGACATGGCTATTAATCTTTAATCACCTTGAAATTTTGTAAGCATGAAAAATATATGAAGATAATGTAATTTGACGGTAGATTTGTCAAAATTCACATTGAATTAAGAAATATAGGGTTGGGTTCGAGTTACACTTGACGTAACGCTAAAAAATGTTACACTACCCAAAAATTTATTATTGAATTCATATTTTGAAAATCCAACCATTTGATTACATGTTCTATATGGGCTTAACATACATGTCAATCAGATCTAATTTACCATTTGATCTATAAACTCATCTTTTATGCATTATTTAAAACCACCAAAACTTAAATCTAGACAATTGATTGATGACATGGCTAATAATCTTTGATTACCTTGAAATTTTGTAAGCATAAAAAATATATGAAGATAATGTAATCTCACGGTAGATTTGTCAAATTCACATCAAATTAAGAAATATAGGGTTGTGTTCAAGTTACACCTGTCGTAATTCTAAAAAATGTTACATCACCTAATAACTTATTATTAAATTCATATTTTGAAAATCTAACTGTTGGATTTCATGCTCTATATATTCTTAACATACATGCAAATTTTCACTCTAATTGGATGTAATTTACCATTTGATATATAAACTCATCTTTTATGCATTATTTTAAACTACAAAAGCTTGAATTTAAACATATGATTGATGACATGACAATTAATATTTGATCACTTTGAAATTTTATAAGCATGAAAAATATATGAAGATAATGTAATCTAACGGTGGATTTGTCAAAATTCACATCGAATTAAGAAATATAGAGTAGGGTTCAAGTTACACGTGACGTAACTCTAAAAAATGTTACATCACCCAATAACTTATTATTGAATTCATATTTTGAAAATCCAACCATTGGATTACATGTTCTATATGTTCTTAACATGCATGCTAAATTTCATACCAATCGGATGTAATTTACCATTTGATCTATAAACTCATCTTTTATGGATTATTTTAATTGGAAGAAATTTTTATTCACTTTTAAGAGAGAGAGAGAGAGAGAGAACAAAATGCTGAAATTCTTGAATTTTAGGCTACCATTTTGAAGTTGAAAGTGCTATCATTTTTTTATGGGTACAATTGTTAAGAAAATAAGGACAGACCATTCTTATATAGAATGTATATAAAAGGTTTTTTTTTTTTAGAATGTAAACAAAAGGTTCATCTAAAGAATATAAAGTGCTATATGTGTATAAGTTTCTTTTTATTTTTCTTTTAATTTTAGAATAACTTTTATCTCCAAAAAAATTAATATTTTAATAATTTTTTGCGAAGGCCAATTGTGGCCCTTGCAAATAATATAGTGTTAGTAAAGGCATATTTTTAACCCACACAAAAAATAAACGTTTTGCAAGGGATTTTTATTGTCCCTCGGAAATAACTTGGTGGGAACATTTCCCTCCAAAAATTTTGACATTTTAATAATTATTTGTGAAAGTCGATCCTAGCTCTCACAAATAATTTAGTATTAATGACAGTTTTTTTTAACCGTCACAAATAATACAGTTTTTACAAGAGATTTTTAATTGTCCCTCACAAATAGTATGGAGGGAAAATTTTCCTAAAAAATATTGGTATTTGTGACGGATATAACACATAACTGCAACAGCTTTTCTTGTTAGTCACCAATATTTCACATTTTACCAAGTATTTGTGAGGGCTTTATTTTGCCATCACAAATAAGATTTTTTGAGAAGGCTTTTTGGGTCCATCAAAAATTCTTGGTCGCTAATAGGCAATTTTCTTGTAGTGTATCTAAGGAGCACCCCTTAAACTTGCTAAGAAAGAGACCAAAAACCCTAGGGCTAAGAAGGAAACACTCAAAAGCCTAAACAGAAGAAGTAGCATCTCTGTCATCACTGTGGAGCAATTGGACATACTCAACCTAATTGCTATAAGTAGTTAGCCACTCAACAGAGCAATAGTATGATCTCATCGGGAAACCAGAATCATTTTCCATCCTCCTTTGCTCCTCTTGGAGATCTTCTCATAGCCCTCATGTTCCTTTCGAACTTGAACGGTTTCAATTCTTTCTCCTCCCCGCCAGTTCAAGGATTTGCTAAACAGAAAGGTTCTTTCAAGGTGTGGATGGAAAAAGGCTCCAAGTGATTTAGTCACTTTTCTCTCTCTCTCTCCCCTTTTTGTTTTTGATTTTGCATTACTTGTGTGTTTTGCTTTCTTATTTTTGAGTTAGTCTAGTTTTATGTTTTGCACTGTTTAACATGTTTTTGTTTGTTTGTTTTTAGTTTTGTTTATTTTGTTTTTCATAAATTAAAAAAAAATTGAAAAATCAGAAAAGTACAAAAACAGTGTGTGTTTGTGTACATTGGTACTTGTGTATCATAATGGCCATTGAAACAAAGTTTTCTAAACTTTGTATCATTTGTAGCTTAGATGAGCATCTCTATGCACAACTACGCAAATGAACTTTGTGGCTCGTGTGTGTGATGAGTAAGATTAAGTAATCTCTTATATTTAACACTCATATCATTCTTTTTGACAAGAAGGACTAGAAAATCCTAAGAGAAAGGCATAAATAACCATCTCACCACTGTTGCCTGCCAATCATGAAATGACATCTGTATGCTTCGATATAGCAAAAGTACAATGTCAAAAGCTTCAACATAATTGGGTATTTCTTTTCTCTCTCTTATATGCTCATGCATGGTTTGTTTAATAGAAAAATATGCAAAGAAAAATAAAAGCAAAAAGAATCAAAATGCTTTATATATGATTGCAAGCGTATCTTCTAGAAGATGTAGGAGTTATAAGATGTATCTCGAATGTGATAGTCCTCATCAAGCTGTTATAATTGTGTGTGAGTTAAAGTGATTTTCTCATATCTTAGATTGTCATAACATAAGACACCTATGCAATCTTGCGATATTTTTCACATAACACGCAATATTTTTTGCTACTTTTGATACATGTGTAGGTACAATGTGATTTAGTCAACACAAGGAATACATGTGTTAAAGTATGCTCACTAAACTGTCTTAACTTGCTTTTTAAATATAAAATTGGTTAGACTTGTTTGGTGTGTGTGTGTGTGCGCGCGCGCGCCTGTGCGTGTGTGTTTGGGATCTAAATGCCTGACATTTTTCTTTTTGAGAGATGTTTTTGAACTCTTAAAATGTATTTTGGATCTTTGGTTGATAGCTTGTTTGATTGCATTCATGTCTGTGTTTTTCTCTTTTTTGAAAAACTATTTTTAAGCAATCTCGATAGCTTCTCGATACCTCTCGACAACTAAGCTATCTATCGAGCTCTTCAGCTTCATTTCTTGATAGCTATTATCGCAATTTCGATCCATCGAGGTTTGAGATTCAATCTCAATAGCTTCTCGATAGATGCTCAATCCATCGAGGAAGTTTCTGTATACTCGATAGATGCTCAATAGCTTCACGATCCATCGAGCCACTTTTATTGTGGACACATCTTGATAGCTTCTCGATAGATGTATTTGTGGAACTTTAAATCTTGACGCCCCTCGATACCTCTCGATCTGTCAAGAATTATGGATTTCTATATAAAGGGTCAGTGCGATTTCTTTCTCGTTTCTCTCGATCTCTCTCGATCCTTTCTGTCTTCTCACCTTCCCAAACTCCTCTCTCTCACCCAAAACCTCTTCCCCAAGTGTTCTTCGAACTCAAGAGCATTTTCTTCCTCTAGTATGTCTCTTTTTCATTCATTTATCTTGCATTTCATCTTTTGTGACCTAACTTTTTGGGTTTGTTGAAAAATTTGGGGCTTTTTCAAATTAAAGAGGTTTTTACAAAATTTATGGGATGGGTTTTGTTTAAATGATTTTAAATCATCATGCATTGCATTACATTTGCATTATAACTATATTTTCATGCATTATAGATGTGTGCTATATTTGTTAAATTCATGTGTGCTAGTAGGATTGGATTGGGCTGAGTCCATAATGTTTTTACTATTGCATATCTCATGCTCATGCATTTTTCATGCATACGTACCTTCGTTTCTTTATATTCTTATATTGATCTTGTTGGTGCTTTTCTCTCTCTCTCTCTCTCTCTCTCTCTCTCTCTCTCTCTCTCTCTCTCTCTCGCATTAACTTGCTCTATGGCACCTAAGCGTAAATCTGTTCCATCTCGGAACCCTCTTCGTTCCGAGGCATCTTCTTCTGATTCTACTCCATCTCACATTAGGTTTCGTGATGATAAAGCCTGAAAAGACTTTTCAAAGAACTTTTCTCGACGAGGCATTCATTCGGAACACCAAGTCATCCTATCGAATTTTTCCGATACTGACCTTCCCACTGTCATCTACAGTAGGGGTTGGGAGTCACTGTATGGCGTCCCGATCACTTGCCCTTCCATGATCATACAGGAGTTTTGCTCCAACATGCATGGATTTGATTATTCTGTACCTAATTTTGTCACTCATGTTTGAGGTACGCGCATCGTAGTCACTCTGGATATTGTATCCAAGGTGGTACATGTTCCTAGGGTAGCACATCCTGACTACCCTGGCTACGATCATCTGAGGGCTGTGTCCAAAGACGAACTTATGCCTCTATTTTGTGAGATGCCTTCTTCTTGGGGTGATTGTCAAAACACCCGTTGCTCGACCTTTGCTAAAGGTCCGAGATTCCTTAACATGGTAATGAAATTCGTTCTCCATCCATTGTCTCACTATAACTTTATCACAGAGCCTTATGCTCGATTTTTGTTATCCCTCTTAAAGGAAATTTCTATTGACTTTCTTTCACACTTCATCCTATCCCTTATAGATGTTTATAGGGATACGGCAACCCGTGATAAGCTCATTTTTTCCTTCAGCTATCACGCAGATCATTCGCCTTTTTTCCATCCCCTATTCTGAGTATGATCACTTCTTCGTTATGGGTGCCATTGACGTTGCTATCGTTAGATGGAGTGATGCCCAGCTTCGTCCAAGGTGGATGCAAACCGAGATGGCAGCTCCTCTAGCTTTTTCAGCTCCATCCACTTCCGCTCCTTCTTCTTCTGCAGGTGATGTGACTCTTAATGTGATCTTGGCGCAGCTTTAGCTCATGGATGCTCACCTTAACACTCTTAATGATGATTTATGTCAGGTGAACGCCCGTGTCGGTCGTATTGCATGATGACAGGCTCGCCTTGGTGGCTTCATAGAGTCTCCCTCTCCTTTTTCAGAGGCTTCTAAGGACGAGGATAACGATGGTGACTCTGATGATGATGGTGATGAGGATGAGGATGCTAGCTCCTCCAGTGATGATAAGATGACTGCTTGAGTTACTTACCCTTTGTCATTCGCGACAAAAAGGAGGAATAGTTTTGGGATGAGAGTAGTCATGTATTTAGGGGGAGAGCTAGCATATTTGTTATGGGGAGTGTTTATATTTTATGAGGGATGTAATGAGGATATCATGTAGTTTCTTTTCCTTCTTTTACTTTTACCTCTTGTATACCGGTCTTGTGACCATATGACATACATTATACTCATATTTACTTATCACTTGATATATATATATATATATATATATATATATATATATAGATATATGTTGACGTTTGTTCATTCACCTATCTCTTCATGTGTTGTTTCTTTTCTCTCTCTATGCACATGCTTCTTATTACTGTATACAATATTTTATTTCTATTTTCACATTAAGATGCCATGATGAGTTTTGTTTAAAGTGTTTCAAAAATACAAAATGTCAAAGTCTTCTTGCCATGAACTCTCTTCTTGCAAAGTTTTTCAAGAGTTTGTGTTAGGATAGATTTTATTGTATTCAACAAGTGAGTATAAGTTGAGTGATTTATGACTTCTCTCATATGTTCATTTGTTTGTTGTGGTTTTGTCACGAATTGCCAAAGGGGGTGATTGTTAGGACATATGTGAATCATGTTAGGAACATATGTCATTATAGAATTGACTAATCCTTTGACAAAACGCACTATACTTATATTTGGGTAGATCTAGAATGTGTTTAATGCTTCAAGGAACAAGGTTTCAAGTTCAAGTGTTAAGGCCATGCAACTCTGTCCAAGAATCAAGTGAAGAAGTGTTGGATTTTAAAACTCGACAGCTAGTATCTATCGAGGTTTAAAAGGGTGTTTAAGCCCGATACTCGACAGCTGCTCGATAGATAAGGTATCTATCGAGATTTATGAAAATCAAATTTTCAGTTCTGATTTCATTCCAATCCGTGTGTATATGTTTGGGCTTTCTTTTCTCACAATCCTAAACATATATAAGGATTATTTTAAGGGCCGTCAAAGGTGACAACAATTGCATGAGTGTGAAGGAAAGATTTGTTCATGCAAATTGTGACCAAAAATATAATTTTCTCTAGTTCATCTTTCTCTTGAAGAAGCTGCTGCGTTTGTATGTCATTGGGTTTTGTGACCAAGGAGCTTCGTGACCTTCATCATGTGATGAACTGAAGAACTTTGCAGCCAACATCCTTCTCAAGTTGGTGATTAAGTCGCGTACTGGGATCTACACATCTATTGGTTAGTCACGTACTAGGAGCCATGCTTCGTGACCTTTATCATGTGATGAACTGAAGAACTTTGCAGCCAACATCCTTCTTAAGTTGGTGATTAAGTCGCGTACTGGGATCCACGCATCTATTGGTTAGTCACGTACTAGGAACCATGCATTGAAAAGGAAAGATTGTCACTACAGAACCAGTCCAATTAGGTATTGGGTAAAGGTTCAACTGTAGGTTGGTATAAGGTACTGGGATTCCTTTACTTATAACGGCTTGTTATGATAATAGTGAATTCTCGAGAGTGGTGACCTTAAAATCACCCAGTGGTGTTTTGCCGTGTAGGTTTTTCCTATTCGTAAATAAATCACTATATCAATTTATTTTCCGCTGCATATTTACTTAGTTTGTGATTTGTTTTTGCTACTACGCATATTGTATGTTAATCTGATTAATTATTTAACTTGGCTAAATTAATTGATTAATTCATCACAAGGGGTCAATACATTCTTGGCCTATCAATTTTGCAATCCTTCTTCGATATCATTTACCTACTGCATATCATATTGCAATTTCACACTGGTTTTATAGACAAGAAGCTTCTGAAAAGTGGAAGATCTTAGTTGAAAATAGATGCTTGGAAAATAGCTTAGAAATATTTATGGTCGTGGTTCATATTTGACATTATAACTATTCTTCCCATCCCGCAGGTAAGGGAGACCTCTGCTAATTGTTGTTCACTTGTTTGGTTTGGGAAACGTTGCTTACATTTTTTTTTTTAATGCCTTGGGACTAACAAACAAAGAAAATTATTAGGTACTTCGGGAGTACCATAAATGCGTACTCTCCCCCTCTCACATAAATGGTAGGTCCCACTATAAATTTAATTAGTGGGACTCACCATTTATGTGAGAGGAGGGAGTACACATTTATAGTACTCTGGAAGTACACAATAATTTCCTAACAAAAGAACAATAAAACAAATTGTAAATTAACGACACAAATTTATATATATTACAATGATTCATTCAACTCTCATAAGTCATAATAAATCGTAATTATAAACTCTCACAAATGTAAATGTGCTCACAATCTCTTAAAAAGGAAAGCTAACTTAATGTTGTTACTACTCTCAAAAGAAACTTTCAAATATGAACATACAAACTTGATACTCGAGTCGAATGAAGAGGATCCCAATCCCGCAGATACAGAATGATATTCTCATACTAACATAATAAACAAAATTTTAAGTCATACATGTATATTTTTCAACCCAAAAACTACTACAAGATATCTTTAAACGTGCATGTCTCAATTCATATTTCTAAATAGTAGTATAAGGCTTTAACATCTAAGCCTAGTGGGCAAAGAATAAAAAATTAAGTTACTTATTTGACAAGGAAAAAACATATGCCATGACTAACAAACCCATGAAGAGACCAAGGGGCCATCCCCTAAAATTTAAAATTAATATATATATATATATATATATATGTGTGTGTGTGTGTGTGTGTGTGTGATGGAAAAATACATGTTTGCATCGCATACAAAACATACGCAGCGGAAAATTAACGAGTCTACTTCATTTGCAATTAATAACATGTACTATGTAAATTTCTGAATACAAGAATAAGAGAGTGTACCTTAGGGTGTTGAATTTCAAAACAAAGATTAGAAGTATTTGGGAACACTTTTAATCTTTACTCCAATTCCACCAACGCCCAAGAAGTATGGTCTCTCAATCAGTTATATGTGTTTGTTCAAGAGATAATAAGAATGTGTCCAACACTCTTATACAAACCATTTCATGTACATTTTATAATTCTATATGTTTCTCTCCATATAACTGATTATCTAATTGAGCTAGTCTTTGGGACTTTTCCCATTCGGCTTTAGTATGTGGTTTGGAATGAAACCAAAAGGGAACAAATAAGACACTAGCTCCAATGAGCCTTGAACTTTTTAGTCAACTCTTAACAAGTCCAAAGTTATCATTAATTATATTTAATATCACTATATAAATATAATTGTACTCTAGGCCTTATTAATAAATTATATCCCAAGACTTTATTAAACATGCAACTCCCTCATAAAATATTTGTAGTAATACAAAGTCATTAATGTAGACTGCCACTTTATAGATTGCTACATCTTAATCCTTGAGTACCCGGTTTAATCCTTTAAGTTATTCATCATATATTTATGAAATCCAATTTTGAAAGTTCAAATAGTGTGAAAACACTATGAACGTTTAGACTCTTAAACAACAAATTACCAATTTAAGCTTGATATCAAACAAATTATGTGCGAAAAATAAACATAAGCTTATAACAGAATTTATAAACAATCTAAACCAAATAAAATCACATCCACAGCAGAAATTAAATGGCAAAGATTAAGGGAAGAGAGATGCAAACACAAGGACAACACAACGATGTGTTATCGAAGAGGAAACCGAAGCCTTCAGCGTAAAACCTCTCCACCGCCCTCCAAGCGGTAAATAATCCACTAAAGAATGTAGTTAGGATATATGAACAGTAAAAGACCCTCCAAGCCTAATGTACCTAAGCTCTTCAAGCTCCTACTCCAACGAGGTTGCGTCGAACCTATTTCTTCTTTAGCTTACCGGATTCTGCTATTGCCGATAGCATCAACCAATTTCAAATTGATCCATTCCTAACTGCGTCCCAAGCACCAAATAGCCTTCTCACAGATATGGGTAAGGTGAGAAAAGGATTTGGATAATATACCTCTCAAGGATCTAACAATGGAGATGGTGAGAGTAGAGGAATTTGAAGAGTCACTATGTAAAGATTGTGGATGAGTCAATCTTGTTTTCTCTAGGGTTTCTCTTTCAAAATTCTCTCTGGAAACTCTCTACATTTCGTGGGTATAAGGGATATTTATACTGGGGTGAGAATAGAATGCAAAGAGTCAGTTTTTCCAAAACAGAGCTGGCTGGCGACTTGGCCTCGCGGCTTGATTGAGTCGCGAGTACAAGCCGCAAGCTAACTGAATGGCCAGGCTGGTCTTTTTGTCGTATAGTGCTATAGCTAGCAGATGGTTCAACTTCTCTGCACGCTTCACTCATGTGCATCTTCTGACGGCTTGCCAATCACGAGCCACCCGCGAGATCCAGTCGCGAGTCCCTGTTTTACTGCACAATCTTGAGCATTTCTTTACACTCTCTCACACACTACCCTTACATGATTCCCACCTAAATACAGGTTTTCTAAGTGATAAATTATAAGCAAATTGGCACAAAATAATTGATAAATTTCAACCTTACAAATTTCATAAATATATACTTTAGTAACTATTTACTAAAGTAGTTAGGCCTAACATTCTGAATAAAAAACTCATTAAACTTATCTCAAGAGAATATTTATATCTTCGTTAAAAGATTATGAATTCCATCTTGAAAATACATGTTCCATTAACACTAAATGTGGCTGCCCAACATACTGAGGTTTTGACCATTACTTTAGATCTCACTCCTGATATATCAACGTAACCTACACTTCATGATCAGATCCATTATTCTTTTAGGATTACAAGTTCATGTAAATATAAGCGTGAGATTTATTATTCATTTAACAGTTGTTTTGACAGTCCTGATATAAATGTGGCTGCCCAACATACTGAGATTTTGAACACGACTTTAGATCTCACTCCTGATATATCAAAGTAACCTACACTTCATAATTAGATCCATTATTCTTTTAGAATTAATAGTTCATGTAAATATAAGTCGTAAGATTTATTATTCATTTGACAGTCGTTAGGAGAATAATAAATCTCACAGCGGCTCAGTTCAATATGTCGTAACTCTTAAAACATATCAACATATCAACTAGAAGTCTCCACTTCCATGATCAAGACAAATCATCTTAGTTGATATGTTATAGTCTTCGTAGATGAAAAGTCCAATTTTATCACTGACTATGAACTAAAATTCTGAGTTTATAAAGAACTTGTGATTTATATCTTCTGTGACTTTTCACATAAATCACATACTATGCATCTCATGGACTATATGATAATGTCTGAATACTCATGTTTCCATCATTTTAAATAATAATAAAACAATTTTATTAATTACAACATTAAGTCATACATAATGTCATATATAGCATCATACAATAAGATTTAAGAGTACTAATCCTAACAATATGTGTGTGTGTGTGTGTGTAGCTAATCCATTATTGTGGCTTGCAGCCCCTACCAAAGAAAAAACCCTTATGTGTAACAAATCCTCAAGTGTTATTAGAATATAAATTTTAAATAAAAATAATAATCAAACTACTCTTTTTGGGGCTTTTTTATTTTTTATTTTTTTTATAAATATATAAATGACAATGTATTTGTCGCATCGATTATTTATTGTTTAGGACCTTAAAAATTTGGGACTTTTTGCATGCTGTTGTCTGGCTTTGTCTAAACTATTCAATTGTGTTTTTTAAAAGAATTTTTTAGGCTTAAATCCGACTGAGCTTTGACCATTGAAGTTTTTGAATGCTTCAAACCTTGATTCCAATAAAGTTTTGAGACTTTTGAATATTCTCCTACGCGACTGAGGAGAACTTATGTTTATTGGATTATTGTGGAGTTTAATTACACATGATTGGCTCTCATTTGACAACATAAGCCATAATTTAAATTGAGAGATTTTATCTCTTGTTCTCTAAGAAACACATGACATAATTTTATCTCTAAGGAACACTTTTTTTTTTGATAAACTCTCTAAGGAACACTTAGTAGTATTTAATTAAACTGCTTATGTGATTGTCAGTACGAATCGACGTGTGATTGATTCTCAAATATTCTTTTCAACTTTTATTCAATAACACTTGGCAAATCTCTCTGTCTTTGAACAACGATAGTGAGACCCATTGTGTAGGACACGACACTTTGTAATTGGCCATTTTGAACATACCACATGGACTTGGTAAAATAGTGCGGAAATTTAAAGTTGGTTGAAAATTCCAATATATAGGGAAGAAGGAAAAAAAAAAAAAAAACATATAAGTTTTTTTTTTTTTTACTCGTGCCTTAATATTAAATCAACGATTATCCAGGTTTTATTATAAATTTAATTCAAATTTCATTTTATACAACTAAACTGGGTTATATTTCATACTCAAAAAATTTTATTGTAATAATTACTAAATTATATAAAAAGAGAATGGGTTGGCTAAGCACGAACAAATGTTGCTTAAAATCTGCGATTCTTTTAAGCCAGTGTTCTGCGACAAGACTGCTGCTACATTGTTGGGGAGGGAGAGCCAACTGATGCGGTACTCTTGATTACGGAAGGCATTGCATGGAGCTATACAAGCAGTAATAATGGTGAAGGAAGACAAGCTGAGCGTCTAGAAAAAAGTCAGTTCTTTGGAGAAGAATTTTCTTGAATGGGTTTTCAAACGGACCTTCCAAACTTCTTGTTTCCTCAAGAACCCTCAAATCCCATACAAAAGTGGAAGTCTTTCTTCTATTCTAGGTTTTCACAATTAGGCCCAATGCAATTGCACAGGTCAAGTCAGCTTCCAATATACAACGAATCTGGCGCCTCAATAACCCAAAGAAAGATGAAGTACATTGGTGGTTCAAGAAAACTTCAGAATCCCGCAGCGCCTGATGTTGTTGTTGAATTTGAATCCAAGGCAGCTTCTATTTTACAATGAGCCCGGTGCAGCAATCACCCAATGTGTTGGTGCTTCAGGAAATGTCAATCCAGTAGTACATGTTGAAAAGCAATAGTTTGTTTTGATGTCTTTCACTGTTTTGAAATTATTAAACATAATGCCTCTATTTTGGAACTGCTCATTTTTAACAAATTCAAATCCTATGTAAAATTCAATAACCTCAAAATTGTATTCTATACATATTTTTAAGTAGAATTTGATTTTAGCAATGTCGAGTATCAATTAAATTTTCAAAAAAAAAATTTAAATGATAAAATTTGCATAGAACTCGACATTACTAATGTCGAGTACTACCTGTAACTCGATTTTGTTAAAATCGAGTTTAAAAACTAAGAAAATTTTGTTAAATAGTTTCAAAATATGTATATTTTGCTTAATAATTTTCAAATTAGGGATAAATACTCGTTTTGGCCTTAGATTTTCTGGTAGCAAAGTTGCCAATTGTTTGGATTAATGATAATGGTGAAATTAGGAAAAGGACAACATGCAAAATAATAAACTAATTGATGCACCATATTAAATTCAAGATTTGTTTTAACTAGTAAAAATTTTTGTCGTCAAATAAGATATAGGGTTCTAACCTTGCCTATGTCAATTTTAAGAACAATTATCATGAAGTGCATCCCATCTCAATTGGAGATACTATATCGATCATTTCCAGATCAATACCTAAAATTAATTTAAGCAATTTAATATACAAATCAATTGAGCTTAAATGCTGCAAAGTATGATTGGATCATTATTGAATATGTGTGTGTGTGTGTGTGTGTGTGTGTGTGTGTGTGTGTGTGTGTCTTAGATTTAGAATAAGAGGTTTTAGTTTGATATCTGTTTACACTTCTAATCGTATACTAAACATGGATTTAATTGAGGATTATGATTCTCGTAGCAAATCTCAAGCAATAGAAATAAGGTTAATTATGTCGATTTGACAAGTGAGGTTGAGGGCCTTCTCTCTATTAGACACTCTCTAAGGTTTTCTCTCAGGAAAAATTGAAATATTATCAGTTAAGGGAATAATAATTTCTTAGAAAAATTTAATTCTTATTAGTTGGTGAAGAAGACGATATTAAAGAACGAGTGGACCATTGTTAATGGTTTACAGTTCTCACTTTAGTACTAACTATAAAATGCATCCTTCTTGAGTTTTATTGCTTCATGTCCTTTATTTCTCAATTTTCTTTTAATTTTCTAATGATTAAAAGATTCTTATTTTACTTATACTAAAAGTATTACTTTTTTTAAAAAATTTGATAATTTAATTTGGAAAAATTAGGAGGAGGTGCCAACTAATTGAGGTATAAAATTCTAGGTTATACTAAAAGATTTTAGTTATATAAAACATAGATTTTTTTAAAAAAAATTATTAAAAAGTTCTTATATTTAAAGGAGGGCCACACGTTAGCCTAAATTTTTTTTTTTTTTTTTACTAATTGGGATTAATTGAATTTTAAGATGAAAATTTAACATATTTATTATAAAAACTATTTACAGTAGTGGTAACATAGCAAATAAATACAATATTTTGAATGTGCTATCTTTGTATAGTTTTTTAACATGAAAAAAACCAGTAATCATCACATAAGTAGCATTTGTTGTCCATATTAGACTTAAGTGTGCCATATATGTGTATATGTGTTGTGCTTTTAGACGTTGTGTAAAAATTTATATGTACGTGGGTGTATAATAATAGGACAAAATTTAGATACAATATCTTAAGTGTTTTTCCTTAGATTTTCCTCTTAAAATTTAGTCATGTAGCTTTTTTCTCATAGGGTGAAAATTTTTTTAGTTAATGATGAAGCCAAATTCGTCAATTGATAGGTTTGTCCAGATGTAGTTTAGGCTGTTTAGCACGAATGATCTTGGTTCCCGCAAAAAAATAACTATGGTGTTTCTCTCCAAAGGTCACCGGCATGGTGCCAGCTAATGAACTTCTGATGATAAAGTCAGATAACTATTTAGAGAGAAAATAATCTGTAAAAGTGTGTAATTATGTCTATTAGCTTGTAACCCCATGCATATGTATAAATACACTTAAAGATATATAATAAGATGCATATTATAATTCCTATATATATATAATTTAAATATTATTGATAGTCATTTTTATATTTTGTTAACTCTTTAAAAAACTTTATAAGGATATTATTAGGCATAAAATGTAAATTGTCCATTTTTTTAAAAAAAATTATTGTGAAGCACTTTTTTTTCCGATTCATTTATTTTAGAATCTTTGATTTTTGTACTTAATAACTTACTTAGATGAATATTTATGATATAGTCCCATATTTTATTCTAAAATTAAAAAATAAAATTCTTTAAGA
Organism: Lithocarpus polystachyus; assembly: GCA_033629205.1. Lineage (NCBI taxonomy): Eukaryota > Viridiplantae > Streptophyta > Magnoliopsida > Fagales > Fagaceae > Lithocarpus > Lithocarpus polystachyus. The sequence continues at coordinate 10,613,358 of CM066172.1, read as the reverse complement.
ATAAATAATTTAGGACACATAGCGCAAAATTGGAATTCTAATTTGGAATTCTAATTTAAATTTCTCTCAGTTTTACTTATTCTTATGTATATATAGATTTGTACATTTGCTTAGGTTTTGAGGTGGTTTATATAGTTCTTTGCTTTTCCAGCCGTAGGAGGTCTTCAATGGAAGCCTTAATGGCTTTGGTAATGCCTCTAGTGGTTTAATGATGTGCTTTAAATATCCGTCCAATAGTCATGCTTACACGTCCATCCATTAGTAATGGTTCACACATTTTTATGGCACATTGGTCATCCAAAGGCTTCCCTGGATGATGAGAATTTATTGGTTTATCAATTAAGTAATCACATGGCTGAATTTTAAGAAGAGAACCTAAATAACAATACCTAAGTATTTGCCTAAGTTTTTCCTATAATGATATATGTATGTTAGTTATAGATTTTATCTTCCTGAAGTCAAATCTTGAATTCACCACTATTCCATAATATAATTTCCACCAATAACTCCTCGTTACTAATATGTAAAGTTGTATTTTGCTCATCTTTAGTGACAATCTACTGTTCTTAAAAGGGTGTAACTTTAGTTAAGTCAGCAATGGTGATGCTAAATTGCTAAATATCTATTTTTAACATCCCACATCACACAAAACACACTACATTGGTGGTGCCATTCCTAACTATCATTCAATCTATTGCTCTCATTGCACGTTCCATTATTAGAGCACTAGCATCAAGGGTGCTATACTAAATGTCATTTTACTTTATCAATTTTAACACATTATTTTACAATACGCTATACATCAAATCTTCTATTTTAACATTACACCTAATTAAAATGATAATAAAAAAAAAACCAGCTATAGTTTTGTAGCAATTAAAAAATTGCACTGTAGTAATTTTACAGTACAATTTTACTAGAACAGATTGTTATTTAATTAAAACACATCAAGCTACAGTACAATTGTTATTTAATAAAGAATAAAAAAATTAATTATACAACATGTTACAGTACAATTGTACCGTAGCAATTTTGCTTATAAACCTTAATTTTTTAACGTTTGATGTGTCAAATCTAAACAATTAATACTAGTGCTCCGTTGAAGTTCTAACTATCTAAGAGCAACTTTAATGGTGTAGTTAAAACCAAAATTAAAAAGGAAATGAAAACTTATGGACGAGAATGAATTGAACGAAAGAATAAATAATATAAAAAAATAAAAATCTTAATTTAAATATGCTATCATAATATTTTTATAATAAATTTTAAGTAATAGATTGTTATTAGTTAATATTAGTTAGTAAAAAAATAATTTCAGTGGTGAGTTTAAATTAGAACTAATAACAACTTTTCACATAAGATTTTGATGTGATTTTTGTGAAAATATTGTGAAAAATATTGTGAATAGAACACTTTTTATTGAAAAATATAATTATTAGAAATGAATATAAGAAGAATAAATGATGATAAAAAATAAAGAATAGATGAAGAAATAATATTTAAATAAAATAAAAATTAAAATAAAAAAACTGTTAAAAAGTATAATTAAAAAAATAGGTAGTTAAAAAAAAGTAAAAACCACTCTTTGTTATTCAAACGGTACAAAAATTGAAAGAATATGCCAACAATGCTCTAAGTGGTCTTATCAAACAAAAAAAAATCTAAGTGGTGACTCGACAACAATGCTAGCTGTCTTATCCATTTAATACCTTTACTAACTAACGTACATACATTAATTTATGTTAAGATGACAACATCAATTAGACATAAATATGCTAGCTGTCTTATTCACATACACTAATTTTTGATAGATGACAACATTGATTAGACATAAATATAATTGTTAGGTTATTTAGCCAATAATTTGAATTATTAAGAATTAAGAAGTGTAATTTTGTACATCTTTAGTGCAGTGGTCATTTTATAATTTAAAACACGTCAAGTTATGATACAATTGTTATTTGGGTCATGTTTAAAAAAATAGGTTGTTAAAAAATAAAAACCACTATTTATTCTTCAAACGGAATAAAAATTCAAAGAATATGCCAACAATGCTCTTAGTGGTCTTATCAAACAAAAAAAAATCTAAATGGTGACTCACAACAATGCTAGCTGTGTTATCCATTTAAAACCTTTACTAACTAACGTACATACATTAATTTATGTTAAGATGACAACATCAATTAGACATAAATATGCTAGCTGTCTTATTCATTTAGTATCCATCGTACATACACTAATTTTTGATAGATGACAACATTGATTAGACATAAATATAATTGTTAGGTTATTTAGCCAATAATTTGAATTATTAAGAATTAAGAAGTGTAATTTTGTGCATATTTAGTGTAGTGGTCACTTTATAATTTCAAACTCATCAAGTTACGATACAATTGTTATTTGGGTCATGTTAATAAATGCCCTTAAAGCATTGATTAAAGATCCATTTTAAAAAAGTTTTAATATCACTTTTATGAAAAATGAAAAAAATTGTCAAAACATTAATTTTTTTTTTCTCATAAATTTTTTTTAATGGATTATTAAATAATGTCCTAAGGGCATTCGTTAGCATTTCCCAAAAAAAATGAAAACTTATGGATGAGAATAAATTGAATGAAAGGAAAAATAATATAAAAAAAATAAAAATCTTAATTGAGAAATGCTACCATAATATTTTCATAATAAATTTTAAGTAATAGATTGTTATTAATTAATATTAGTAAGTAAAAAAATAATTTCAGCGGTGGGTTCAAATTAGAACTAGTAACAACTTTTCACATAAGATTTTGATGTGATTTTTGTGAAAATATTTCAAAAAATGTTGTGAATATAACACTTTTTATTGAAAAATATAATTGTTGAAAATGAAAATAAGAAGAATAAATGATGATAAAAAAAAAATAAAGAATTAATAAAAAAATAATATTTAAATGAAATAGAGAATCCGTTAAAAAGTGCATTTAAAAAAAAGTAAACAATTAAAAAGTAAAAATTACTATTTATTATTTAAACAGTACAAAAATTTGAAGAATATACAAATGCTTTAAGTGGTCTTATCAAACAAAAAAAAAATCTAAGTGGTGACTAGACAACAATGCTAGTTGTCTTATCTATTTAATACCTTTTCTAACAATCGTACATACATTAATTTATGTTAAGATGACAACATTAATTAGACATAGATATGCTAGCTGTCTTATTCATTTAGTATCCATAGTACATACATTAATTTTTGGTAAATGACAATATTGATTAGACATAAATATAATTGTTAGGTTATTTAGCCAATAGTTAGAATTATTAAGAATTAGGAAGTATAATTTCGCACATCTTTAGTGTAGTAGTCATTTCTTAAATATTTGTAAACTATGGAGTGTGGAGGCAAGAGTTAGAATTTAAGTTTTTAGAAAGGAGTTTTACATCTATATACACTTAAATTAGATTAAAGTAAAAATTTTATCTTATGTAAAAAAAAATTACAAAGTATACTTTTTTTTTTTCATTTTTACCAAATCTTTTTGTTAAGAAGGTGCGAACTTGAATTTTTTTATTCAATAAGTTTTTGTGATAATCTTTTTTTTTTTTTATAATTATTGATGTGATATATTGTGAGTTATAGTGTATATTGGAAACTATGTTAAGAATTAGTTCATATAAAAGTGATTATTCTTTAAAACACAACTTTACCATCTTAATACATTGTGAAAGAAACTATATTCATAAAATTGTTAAATTTTGTTAAGAGTTTTGTAACTTAATTAACACTTCTTGATATTTTTGACTGAAGTATTTAGATTCAAATCTTTTCTCTTGAATTATATAAAGCAAAAAACAAAATTACAAGGAAAAAAAATAGAAAACAAAAAAGATTGCTGATTTTTATTTCTCCCATTTGTTGCACGAATAAGTGGTTGAGTTGACCGAGGAGTCTTCCTTCCTGGCCCATCCCAATGAGAGGTGGAGATGACTCTACGAAGGAACTATTAAGGCCTTGTTTGGTTTAAAAAAATGGTCACTCATCACTCGTCACTCAATTTTCATCACTCATCATCCATCACTCATCACTCATTACTCATCACTCTAAAATATCACACCCAAACAACATCATCACTCAGTTACCATCACTCAATATTTTCACACTATTTGTGGGTCCCATATCTGTCATTGGTACAGTTTAGTTTTTTTTTTTTTTTTTTTTTTTACCCAGTACCCAGATCACCCGAACCAGTGAAAAAAAAAAAAGAAAAAAAAAAGGAAGAAGACGAACTAGATCAGAAGAAAAGGAAAAAAAAAAAAAAAAAGAAAGAAAGAAAGAAGGAAGAACGAAGAAGACCAGATCAGAAGAAAGGAAAAAAAGAAAAAGAAAAAAAAGGAAGAAGACGAACTGGATGAAAAAAAAAAAAAAAAAAAAGAGGAAGAAGACGAACTGGATTAGAAGAAGAGAAAAAGAAAAAAAAGAAACCAGATCACACGAAGAAAAAGAAAAAAAAAAGAAAAAAAAAAAAAAGAAACCAGATCACCGAACAAAGAAGAAGAAAAAAAAAACCCCAAAAGTAAAAAATGATGGTTGCACAGTGTAAAGTTTTATGTTTAATTACAAAAATGGCATTGAGTTATGAGTTATGAAAATTGAAAACAGATAAAATGTGTTTTCAATTTTCATAACTCATCACTCAAAAATCAAAGAACTGAGTGATGAAAACCATAACTCAAAACTCATCCAAACAAAACATCTTGCAATTGAGTGATGAAAACTAAGTATTGAGTAATGAAAACTGAGTATTGAGTGATGAAAACACCCAAACCAAACATCACCTAAGTATCAACGAATTGAATTCTTACCGTTGAGGGCCTTTTAATTTCTTAGGGGGGGAAAAAAAAAAAACAAATACCTTTTGGTTGGTGAAGAAGACGATATTAATAGTGAGAAAGACTAAACAATTGTCAATGGTTACAGCATGGTAAAAGTAAAATAATCTCTATAATAAGGAATGAGACTTAAAAAATGGTCTCCAATAAATTTTCTAAATCATAATTTTATTTTGGCTCATGAACAGTAGCTCGTCAAATCTGATAGGCTACTGTACATTAGTAAAAGAATAAAACTAAATAAAAAATTGGCAAAGAAATGAGTGGAGATGGGGTATAGGAATATGTGTTTAAAAATGAATAAATAATGAATGAAGAAATAATATTTAAATGAGATAGAGAAAAGATTGAGAATCTGTTGGAAGATGTATTTGAAAAAATAAGTAGGTAAAAAGTAAATATTACTGTTTACTGTTTACAATCCAAACAGTACAAAAATATAGAAAAGCTGTTAAAGATGCTCTTAACATTTCCCACGCTAGAACTAACTGTAAAAGGCCATGGTATGTTTATTTAGTACTTGCACGTGCTCTTAAAATCTTCCAACAAAACCAATTTCAGCCAATCTTTTCCTTTTATAAATACACATTCTGTTTCTTACTCACTAAAGGGGAAATGTGTGTGTGTGTGTGTATATATATATATATATGCTGAATAAAGGGGGATATATTTTTTTAATATTAAATAAAGGGTCTGATTAGGTCATATATTAATCATTTATTTTTGAAATTTTTTTATAAAGAATTGAAAAAACTGTAAAAAAAAAAAAATTGATAACTTTTTTATTTTTTCATAACAAATTTCTTAAAATAATTTACTATTATATGCTATTAGGACCCAAGTTAGTAAAATCCATAAAAACTGATTTTGAATTTTATTGGTTGGTGAAAAAGAGGACAAAATGGGCAAATGCCCTTTTCACACAAACTAAGCAGCATTTTGCCCTCTTTTCCAAACTAATTAGGAAAATGCCCCTATTTTGAAACTCGATTTTCTCAAAATCGAGTTTAAAAAAAAAAATTTGGAGCCCTATAGTGGCGTTTTAAAGAGTCTATAGTGACGTTTTCAGGACCTATAGTGGCGATTTACAACTCGACCTCCATGAAATCGAGTTATATGCAATTTTTTTCATTTTTTTTTTGCGTATAACTCGACTTTGTAAAGATCGAGTTATAAAACGCCGCTATAGGTCCTGAAAACGTCACTATAGGCTCCTTAAAAACGCCGTTATAGGGTCTAACTCGATTTTTAGAAAATCGATTTTCAAAAGAGGGGCATTTTCCTAATTAATTTGGAAAAGGAGGCAAAATGCTGCTTAGTTTGTGTGAAAAAGGTATAGGCCAATTTTGTCCGTAAAAAAGACAACATATGAAGACTTGAGGGATTGATTGACCAGTGTGAATGGTTCATATTACTCATCAATTAAGATCATGATGACAGGAGTTACTCTTATTTATTACTTTCAGCTGCTTCTGCACCTCCGCATGCTCTTAAAATTCTATAAGAAAAGCCAATTTCTGCCACTCTTTGTTTTGTCCAGATTCCCTTCCCTCTTGTTCCGCCTTTTAAAATGCATGCTACTTGAGTCTGTTTTCAGGTTCAATTGCACATTTTCTTTCTCACTAAGGCCTAAGGGTTTACATTTTATTTTTTCTTGAATAAGTATTCGTTACATTAACCCAAGAAAGAACGAGGGGGTATGCTAAGGTCAATGCCAGACCGATAGATCAGGCAGTCTCAAATTCTCAACCAAGCCAACTTCACTATATTTTCAACCACCCACTACGGGATATATAGTTAGTGATGCTATTTAAAACTCCCAAAAAAAAAAAAATTAGAAATACTTGTTCTTTACTTTTATTATGTTTTTGAACAATTAGGTCAATAGCCTTGTTTTTCACTAGTATTGTCGCACTTTGAAATAAATGAAAAATTTGTTAGTATTGTCTAATCTCTGTTTTCCATTTCTCCAGGAATCAAAATTGAAACTTTTTTGGTAAAGCTCGTTGGGTTGTGTAAACATAGTTCAGAGGTTGGATCATCAACAAGCTTTAGGTATGACTACTCATGGCCAAAGTGACCAAACGCAAGGGAACGATGCAAGGTAGTTTCTTTTTCCCTACTTATATGCTAAAAATAACTTTTTCTTTTTTCTTTTGGCCAGTAGTCTAACAAATTTAGTTCCAAATTGTTGCAGTTTTCATTTAATAAATTCATTGGTTATTATTAGGCTATCTGCTCAAACATTTTTCAAGAAATTTCGTAGGTCTATTCTATTCTATTGTCCACTAGTATTTACTAGGGTTTGCATGGATAGGGTTAGGTTGGGTTGGAGGGTTTTTTCAACCCAACCCACCATAATGGGTTAAAAAATATTCAACAAAACCCAACTTATCACAGGAGTCCGACCCAACCCAATCCAACCCACGTGAATCGGGTTGGACAAATTTTTTTAATTACTATTATTAGTATTAAATTGAGAATTAGAACACCACTACCATAAATAAGAGCAAATTTATAACCAAATAATATAATATTGAGTATAACCCAAAATTAATACAAATTATATGAGGAGAACTTAAGATTTTGGTTTTATTTAGGAAGAGGGGTAAAAAAGTAAATAAAAATATTTAAAATATATTTTTAAAATTTTAAATATATATTAAATATAGGTGAGTCGGATCAAGTTAGACGGATTTGTGAATTTTATGACCCGAAACCAACCTGACTCACTGTAAAACAAATTGACACATATATAGTATAAACTAGGGACCAAAATGGTAATTTACCAACACACAAAAAAACTAATTAGTGTTGCCAAATAAAATATTTTCAAAAAAAAAACAACAAAAAAAGACAAAAAAAAAATTCCAAAATATTTTTTTAGGTCGAACAAAATAATACAATAATACTCAGATCCCACAATAATAAAATTTTAACTTTGAGCCTCGTATTCAAATAATTGAAGTGACATGCCAATAATCACAATATGAGTTAGATGGTTAAGTGATTATTTTATTTTTTAAAAGTTTTATATATTTATATATATATATATATATATATATATATTTTTTAAGAATTCCAAGGGGCCCCATTGGTCGGAACATAGTTCATTCCCTATATATATTTTTATTGTATATGATTTTTGAAAAATTCACCATTAGATTACATTTCCTTCTTATATTTTTCATCCTTGCAAAATTTCTAGAAGAGAAAAAATTAATAACTAGTCAACAATTAAATGTTTAAACTTCACATTTTTTTAGTCTAAAATTGTGCATAAAAAATCAGTTTATGAGTTGAAAAGTAAATAATATTCGATTGACATAAAATTTAACATATGTGTTAAGAACATAATTAACATGTAATCCAATTGTTTAAATTTTCAAAATATATAGTCTTGTTAAGTTTTTTTTAGTAGAAAATGTTGTCATTTAGCTACAACCAAGTTTGTAACCAAATTAATTTTGTCCTCAGAATGAGTCCTTACTAGGGGGATTTGATGGTTTTAGGACGATAAGATTGGTAATATAACTAAATTTCAAAGAAAATTGGTAATTTGGTATAATTCATTTCTTAATTTGTTGAAATTTTGATCTAATTTTGTAATGATTAGAAATTAGAAAAATTAAAATTATGTTGTTTAGTGGCTTTAATGGAAAAATTTAAGCATTAGTTGACGAAAAGACTACATCAGCAATGATGTACAATAAAATTTACAAAAATAAAATATTAGGATCAATGAACCTAGCTATACTTAAAGGGTGTAAAGTAAAATTTAGAATTTTTAAAATTTTTAAAACTTCATTTTTATCTAACCAGGTATTATGAAATTTGTGCAACAACAATTAAAATTTTCCTCCAATTGTAGTACATTCTTATGTCCAATGGGGTACACGGATGGCGCACTCATTGGTTTGGGACGTGACCTAAACATAGATGTTTTAAGTTCAATTATCGGTCCTTGAGGTTTCCAGAGTATCTTATGAACAGAGGCAGAGGGAGAGGGGCCTAGGATAGCCACGATCCCCCTTGAATTTTCAAAAATCCCTCAATACATTAATATTTTTAGAAAAAAAAATTATATTTAATATTTTTTAGATCAGATATAAATTTAAATAATGGTCTCCTTGTATTTTTACTAAAAACATATAACTTGATGGGTGTATTTTTAGTGCTCTACTTGCACAGTTCTGCAAAGACCCTAAGGAGCTTGTTAAATGGTATAAAATCTTACTTGTATCATCGCGTGCGATCGCACTATCACTGGATCCCTTGTTCTTTTTTGTTCCTGTGATCCATGAAGACAAGAAGTGCATTAGTGAAGACAAAAAAATGTGGATCAATGCTATTTTTTGGCGATCGTTCCTAGATTTCAAATACCTAGTGCATTTTGTTGTGAAATTTTATATTGAGAAGAACAAAGTTGAGTCTTTGCCCAAAGAGAAAAAGACTACAAGCGCAGGTCAAAGGTGCAAGTTTTGGAACTTCAGCCAAAAAGACAAAGAGTTGTGGAAGTTGTGGATGTGGTTCATGTTCGATATTATAGTTATTTTGCCCTTTCCACAGGTAATACAAAAATTAACTTCTTCAGCTGGCATTTTGCATTTGTTAATAAAATCTTTATAGTAATTTGGAGTGCCAGGTCATATGTACTCTGAGCACATTCACATGAAAATTTTGCTCAAAATCTAACATAATTCAACCACTGTCATGTTTCATCTACATGCATTAACAATCAAAATTTATTATCAATAGCTTCTTATAAAAAAAATTTATAATCAATAATATATATACATTACTATTATTTGATCAATTCTCATAAATTAAACCTACAAATTAACTCCCACAACTATAAATGCACTCTCTTATGGCTCATTTGGATTGAGGGAGAAGAAAGGGGAGTAGAGTAGAGCAGAGTAGATTTAGCTTAAAATTAATATATTTTAAGCCAACTCTACATTAGTCTCCTCCACTCTCCCTCTTTCTCCCCTCTATCCAAACAAACCCTTAAAGACTCAAACTAAACTAAATCTTATATACTCAAAACAACCTCTTAAATATGAAGCTATAAAGTAACACTTTGATAACTTGAAGCCCAATATATACTCAATGGTACTCTCAAATTGTCTGAATAAACAAACTTTTAAGTCACACTTGTGTGGCAAGGTTTAGTTAATTAGCTTAACTAATAAAATCTCATTGATTAAGAAATTTGGAGTTTGACTCCGGTTTACACCAAAATCAATTAGTGTTTTAACTTAATGATAAAAAGCAATTATTATGAAGCAAATATCATAACTTGAAATTTATCATATTTATAAAAAAAATAAAAAAAATAAAAAAAAATTGCACGCCTATGTATCTTTTAACCACAAAAGTAGTATAATATATCTTTGAACCATCAAGTTAGCTGTGGATCAGCCACCCCCTCCCGATTATTATTGTTTTTAAATAAAAAATTCTAAATAGATATTGATTTTATATATGGGTAGTCCATTTCTTTTTTAAAATTAAAAAAAAAAAAAAAAGAAGAAAGATATTTATACTTATGGCCTCCATATGCCAATGAAAAATTTAATATAAATAAATTTAGGTAAATTATACTTTTGGTTACTAAAATTTGGTAGGTTCGATCTTAGTGACTCAAATTTAAAAAGTTCAAATTTGGTCCTCAATTTTTTTAAAAGGGCACAATTTGGTCTCTTCATTTTCTTTACACGACTAACAGTACGTTAAGTCACCCCATTATTTAGGGACCAAGTCAAATCAACCTAGTATATAGGGAATAAATTCAACCAATCTCATATGTAGGGCGCAAAAATTGAACTTATCCTAAATTTTAGGTAGGAAAACGTTTTCTTTTTGAAATTTTAGGGACTAAATCCAAAATTTTAAATTGGACGGACCAAAATCAAGATTACACTAAATTTCAAAGACCAAAAGTATAATTTATTCATAAAGTATTTGTTAAATTATATACATTTATATGAAAGTTTGAGGTTTCTAATTTCCATTTGAATAAAGTCACAAACTTATTAATGATGAGTAGTGTATACTAATTACTTAAAGTTAATTGGACATTCATAAATTACAATTAATATATAGTTACCCTAACCATTATCTTAAAGTTAAAGGGATGACCCAAAGAAAAAAAAAATATTTTGTTTGGCTTCCTCCTCATAAAAATGATAGTTGATTATAGATAAGTTAAAGATACTGAATCTTTTTGTCGATCTTGACTCAAGTTTGCTAATGCTTAATGGGTGTATTTTATTTAGGGCACATTGAATTATAAAATACTTAATTTATATTTTGAATTGTGTTTATAGCACTATAGGTGTTTATATCAAAATTATACTTCGGCCCGCGTGAGCTAATTTTTGGCTTCACCACTACTTTAAATATGTTCGACGCACTGGTGGTGGCTCTACATGCAAGCATGGTGGTGAAAGGACCATCCTGACTTGGAAAAAAAAAAAATATATATATATATATATATACATACTTGCCAAAAAAATATTATATGCTAAATTAACCTATTGTGACCATCTTAATAAAAATTTTGAACGCTCTGACTTGAAAATTACAAAAATTTGGGTTCAACAAAAATAAGAGTAGTGTTACTACATTCACAATATTTTTACAATAATTTCACAAAAAATTTAATGTAGTAAGTTGTTACTAATTCTAATTTGGGTCAAATATTAATACTATTTTTTTACCCACCAATAACAGCTTTTGCATAAGATTTATTGTAAAAATATTGTGGACATAGCATTACTCCAAAATTAATTTTGCCTCCAAATATAATTCTTAATCCCTTTTTTTTTAAAGCTTAAATAATGACAATAAATATTAGCTCAAATAACAACAAATATTTATAAAAAAAAAAAAAAAGACAAGACCAAGCAAGAAGTGAAAAAATTATTCAACAAAAACCTATTATAAAACAAAAATATAAAATTTGTAATTCGTTCAACCTATTCAATAGAAATAATTTCTGATTTCACTTTTTATTAAAAAATGGTACCAAGAAAAATATTTTGATAATTTAAATTTTTTAGTGACTACCCTAAAAACAATTCCTAGAGCTGCCACTGCACACTATGCCAATGTTTCTTACTTCTATTTCTTAATAGTAGTCCCTATAGAATAATGCTCTAACATGTGATTTTTATAGGTTTGAGTTAACTCAACTAGTAAAGTTTCTTATTATTGAATAAAAGATTTAAGGTTTATTCCTCGTCTATACCAATTATCAATCATTATTTTGGCTTAATGATAAAGATCAATTATCTTGGAACTGATACTATAAGTTAAAATTCTATCTATAAAAACACGTTGAAAAAAAAAAACACCTAATTTTCAATGGACAAAGAATACTTTCTTTTTGGATAAGGAACGTTACGTTACTTATTTGACAACAAAAGTTCTTTTTTTCATGGTCACTAATTTATTTAAATTAATGTTGTCCTACACATTATTAGATTTTATCCATATATTGACTCTAAACAGAAAAGTTCTTGTAATCCATTCAGGTGTTAATGTCAAACATACTTTCAGAAATGAGACGCGCGCAATATACAAATTATGTAACAATCTTGAACGCTGTTATTCTTATCCAATATGTGCCAAGAGTTCTTCAAATCTACCTATCCTTGGAGAAATATAAAAATATTCCCATACCGATCAGAGCTTCATTCAATTTCTTTCTATACATCCTTGCTGGTTATGTAAGTTTTAAAGTTTGCTTACGTAGTAATTTCGTTTTCTATTTTACATATTTGCATATTGAGGATGACTTATTAATATTACTTCTTTTTAAATTCAAAAATAAAAATATATTTTATAGAAATTAAGTGGAAGCTTCATATTTATGCAATTCTTTTTCTCTCTTATTGATATTGTTTTTTTTTTTTTTTAATACAAAATATAAATTCTACTCTAACCTAATCTAAGTATAGAGATTTGAACTTCGGTTCTTGCTTCTCACACCTCACAAGCACTTATACGTGTGAAATGATCATTACATCAAGAGTGTGTGGTGGTCTCTTATTGATATCGTTGATTATTAGCATTTGGTTTTGATATCTGCAAAATTTACTAATGTTTTAACGGGTTTTTCTGTTCGTTCAGGTATTTGGAGCTTTTTGGTATTTTTTTCTCAACTCAACGACTGACATATTGTTGGCGTAAAGCGTGTTTACATCATGGTGAATGCGTCCAAGGTTCTTTTAACTGTGACCACAGTTTTGGAAATCTCTCTGTTTCACACGATTTCTGCTTTTGGAAATCTCTCTGTTTCACACGATTTCTGCTCTACTGATTCAACAAATACAAGAACCTTTGATTTTGGAATATTCCTCGAAGCCCGTAAGTCCGGGATCTTAGAGTCCACAGATTTTCCAAAAAAATTAATTTACACTGCCTGGTGGGGCTTGCGAAATTTAAGGTTTGCACCCTTTACTATTCCATATATATGTATATATCAGTTGTTACAACAAATAAAGGGGCTTGATCCATAGATCTCCTCGTGATAGAAACTCAGCATATCACTGAGTCACAAGGTTCATGGCAATTTCTATCTTCTTTTTTTTTTTTAGTTAAAATAATTATTGGTTCTCCTAGTTTTTATTAGTGTTCTCATTTAATAAAAATATTCTTTTTTTCTTACGTGGTAAAATTGTAAAGTAGAATCACTCGTCCTCACACATTTGTAAACCATGAATCGCCTGATAAACATTGGATCACAATAGAAAGAAAATACTTAATTCATGAATTGTTTATAAATAAATATCCGTATTGACTTTTTACAAATTTTTATAGACTTGGATCTAAATTACTAGTTTTTTTTTTTTTAGTTTGCTACTAATAGAACTAATTCGGTTTTATCCCGGAGATGCTCGATCTGGTATGTTTTGTTCTTTAACTATATATGTATAGTACCATAAAAATTACTCTAAACAAAACTCAAGATATATATATATATATATATATATATATATATATATATAAAAGGTATGTGAATTTCAGTTAGTTTAACCAGTAAAGTTTTTTTCTCAAAAAAAAAAAAAACTAGTAAAGTTTCTTGTGTCATTGAATAACAAAATTGGAGTTCGAATTCCGTTTATACTAAAAACCAATTGATATCTTGGTTTGATAATATAAAGCATGCATCATGGAGTTAATATTATAGGTTGAAACTCTATCGTGTGTGTGTGTGTGTGTGATGTATTCTTAGACCAAGTAAATGGGTTGGGTCAGGTCTCGTTCAGGTTCGAGTCAGGGTAAAAACCAATTAGCATGTCATATATAATAATAATAATAATAAATTTATTATTATTATTATTATTATTATTATCAAAACTTAAATAATATATTAATTTTTAAGTTTATATATTCAAAAATTCACTAATGATATCATCTAAAAGAACAACAAATAAGTCGCAAATACCCATACATATAAGATTTTGTTACTCTTATATGCTTCTACATCTTTATATCGTCTCTTAACTTATGCATTTCCCGTATAATTTTGTAAATTCTCACTTTATGCATTGTAGTTATAAATTTTTTAGATTAGTGTCTCAGACTCTCATACATTATAGTTGTGCCTGCAGTTCTTTTGGTTCAAACCTCCAAACAAGTACGTCCATATGGGAAAATGCCTTTGCACTTGGAATTTCTATGTTTGGCTTGTTGTTATTTCTTTATCTCTTGGGAAACTTGGAGGTAAGTATCCAATCCTTTTCCTTTCACTTCTTTTAATTATTTTCAAAATTGTTTAAGTTTCCTAGTTGTACAATTGAGAGAGAGAGAGAGAGAGAGAGAGAGAGAGAATGATACCTCATTAATTCGCTAAGTAATATGCTAATTACTTTTATTTTAATATAATTCAATAGCTACAACAATATAAGAAAAGAAATGATGGATTTAAATCGTGCACATCTTTTGTATGGCAAAGGGCAAAGAATAAGAAATAGCAAAAAATTAGAAAGAGTAAAGATTAAATGAAAGTTAGAGATTCTGCTTTTACCATGATATCCAAATTTCGTCTACATAATAACATCTAAACACTAATGTTCCAAAAATGAAAGTCATTCACAATATGGAACCAATCTCAACGACAATATTTTATACCCATATCACTCAAATTGATTGAATCCATCAATCCCTAGTATTCCCAATCCAACTATTTCATTAGATAAATAGAGAGTTAGGTTTCACAATCACATTTTATAGATAGCAATGTGATTCTAAAGCTGGGAAAATCTTTTTTTTTATAAAGGTCAAAATTAGCTAAAATAAGACAGTTGGACTCATTAATAGTACCAAAAGTGCAATGAAACCCAAAAATAGCAGCAAAAATAAGCTGATGAATAGTAAAATAAACTGGCTTTTTAATTTGGATTCAAACGCATACTTATTAGAACACACCACCACAAAAGCTGGGAAAATCAAAAGTAACAGACAGTGCACCAAGCCACCAGCCTGCTTATATTTCTACTATGTACCAATGTCTAATGGCAACCATATCTGACTGACTTAAAAGCAGATCAGGCAAAACCTGATATAATTAAATCCCATTAGCTCCGTTAATCCAGAGATATACATATTATTATTATTTTGATAAATAACAGAACTTAAAACAAAAACAAGAAGAAGATTCCCCAAGTGTACAGGCTGCATGTATACTATAAGACCATATCAATCACAACCAAATATTATTAGAACTTTTTTTGTCCTACAAGTGATATTATTGTTGCTTTATTATTGTTTTTATTGTCATTTACCGTTGTTAGTACTTAGAATTACTATTGGGATTTATGCTTAAATTGCTTCCAGTCCACAAATTTTTGGGATGGTTTCATATTGGTCCTTATACTTTTTGTTTTTGTTTTATTTGAGTCCTAACTCTTTTGAAGCGTGTATCTTTGTATCCTTGTTTTCATTAGCTAACAAAAAGAAGGCACATCACCTAAAAACTTACTCTCAAAATAAGGAAATTTAAATAAAATTACTTTAGCCAACAACTTAGCTAACCAAAAGCTTATTTCTGCTTTATATATATATATATATATATATATATATATATATATATATATATTGAGAGAAAGAATACTATTTTATCCTCCAAGGAGCATATGACATCATTTCATTAGTCAAAAGTGTCTTAATTGAATTTAAAATAACATACAACAACATTTAATTAAACTGCTTGTATTTTAAATTATATCTCAATACGTTTCGACATATCATTGGCTCTTGAGCATTCTTCAGAATTTTTTTTGTGACACTTGACAAATTTCTGATAATCTATGAATTAAGATAGTGTAGCCTACTAAGTAGTATACAACACCTTCCTCTCAAAAGAGAGTAGAATATAGCACCCTATAATCAGCCATTTTGAATGCACCACATGAATTTAATGATATGATGTGTCAAACCATAATTGGCTGAAATTATTACTCTCTACACTAAAGAAATAAGATAGACTTAAGGAGTCAATACTCGCTTGAGGAGAGACTCCCTCAGCCTCTCTAATGGCGTACTTAGGGACTCACTCACTTAATGATTTTGTTAATGAATGCCCTAAGGGTAGTAATTAAGATGCATTTAATGTTATATTAAATCATATTTATACATTTTTTTTAAATTATTTGTCCATGTAAGTCAATGAATCATTACCATATGTATTTTATTTTTTAAAGAAGCTTGTATTAGAGCTCATAATTGAGCATTTATTAGTCTTTAACTAGTGTGTTTAGAGCAGTCCTTAATCGGACACATATATTAACAGTATTGGACGTAAAATAAGAAAATTAGATGAACTAGTCTTGGATCTCTTTACTTCAAAGTTCAAACTTAACCATCATGAATTCCATACCATTTATTGTTTTTGCTCTTCATCAAAGATACTATTATTATGCCATGTGCTGATGTGCATCTCCCCTCTTTTTATTTTTTATTTTTTTAAAGAGAATTATTACTTAGCTGTACTTCCCAATTTTAGGGTAAAGAAGTTTAAAGAAAAAAAAAATACAATAATACTAAGAACACAAACAATGTCATAACAATTTCATAACATTCTCAAATTAACAGTCAATTTACACATAGGTCCACAATAATCTCCAATTAATTTTTTTTAAATGTTAATTTCAAAATGTAGTGAATTTTTCTTGTGTCCACAACGTTTCTAAAAAAAAAAAAACCAGCAAATTTGTGTGTGGAGGATTAAGATGTTGTATACTTGTATAAATATACCTTTTTTTTTATTTTAATGCCTAAATATATGCTGTAAGATATCCCGAATTGAACTTACTAACAAAATTTTGAAAGGTTTACATGCAGCGTAGTGCTTCAAATAATGTGAATTCTGAAAATGATAAGAAACTGGATTTTGATGCTGCTGTTGAAATATTACTAAAAGAATTGGGACAGTACAAGCAGCGTGGTGCTTCAAAATCACTGTAAAATTCTGAAGGAGTTCAAAATTTGGAATTGACAGCGGAATCACCCCAAACCGTATGATGCTGTTGTTGAACCCAAGACAACTTCTATTTTACAAAGACTGATTGCTGATGCTTTAAGAAAACTAGTTCTGAATCCAGAAGGAGTACCTGACTTTGTTATCGCAGAGCAATGGTTTGTTTTGATGTCTTTGCTGTTTTCAGATTTGTTTTTCTAGTGATGGAGTTGCTACTTGTTTGGATTCTGAATAATGATGGCAAAATTAGGAAAAGGACAACGTGTGAATTCTGTTTGATGAACGGTATTAAATTCAATAAGGATTGTGTTTGTGTGTAGTTTATTTACACCTTTTGTAATCCTAATCCGTGTGATGTGATGTATAAGATTTGGTTATCTGATCTTATATTTCACAATATTTATGCTTGAATATTCATTTAAGTAACTAATGCAAAGCAATGTCTCTAAAAAAAAAAAAAAAGTAACTAATGCAATGCATGGGCACTCTGGTATGTAGGGTAGTTTTTTTTTTTTTTTTTTTAATTACACATTCTAACTATATATAGGGTATACCTTTCAAACATAGAACTACAATGTGATAATTTTATGACACTTATTTATTCCATTGTGATTCGTTTTATAAGGCATTTACCTCTCTCATGGATTGCCTTATGCGGAATTTTTGCTAATTTTGATGATTTGGCAATTGCCAACATCACACATACTCATATTTCTGGTTCTCACTCTAATTTTCTCTTTCAATTCTTGACATTTGGGTTTGTGAATGTTTAAAAGAGAGAACGTTTAAGGTAATTTTTTCTTTAATTCTTCCCCAGTGAGTGTTGGTAGCACTTGCCACATTACAAAACTCCGCTGAAGGTAGCAAAAATAGTTAAAATACCTCATAAAGCAAAGTAGCAAACCACAATAGAGGTGAATACCATATTAAGCAAACCAAAAAAGAGATATGGTATGGATGATATAAATTGCTTAATAAAGAATTCTTGAATAAGAATTAAAGCTAGTACTCACTACATCAAAAATATTTTATTAATAAAAAATGTAAATCCATTGAAAAAAATATACTCACTTTAGATGAAATTAATGTGTTAGATTCTAAAAGTTTAAAACAATTGGCAAACCATGAGTACAAACTTGTCTAGGTATAGATCATAGAGTCTATAGAGTTTATTAGATAATGCTCAAGGTGTTACAAGTCAAAATAGAAGACCATTCAAACTACAGAAAGAAAAGTTTAAATTCAGTGAAATCCAACCGATCGAAAATCACAGACATAAATTTCTGCAAAATTCTATTTCAACCCAAACTCTACTTAAACGTTTAGGCTTTCATCTAAACTTCTTCACATATGAAAGAGAAACCCTAGCCACATTTTGAAGAGTTTTTGAGAGACTTTGGAGGTACTCTTGTGAGATCTAAAAAGTATTTTGCCTTCCTCTTGCAAAGTCACTGCCGAAAATCATTCTCATATCATTAAATGCAGTTGATTTGAAGTTGCTGCAACAAGATCAACAATTGCTGATGATCTAAACCTTCAAGGATGATCTTGGAGTCACAAACTGGAGAATTTGTGTTGCTAAACCTTTGAGTGGGATCTCAAAGTCACAAGCGTGGGTGCTTGTGTTGGTGTAAATCCAAGAAGAGGAGTCCGTGAATTCAGAGCTTACACATGGTCGTGTCAGTAAGTTACTATTGAAGGTAGCATTAGATTTAGGGTTAAATCTTTTGTAAAAACTTCAATCGTGGTGTTATTTACTTTTCCGCATATTTGCATGATATGATTTATTTGTGTTTAACCTAGACCTGAAAATTAATCTAAGTAATCACTTGATTAATAAATTAGGTTAAATAATCTGTTTAAGGGGTCTAAATGTATTCTCTCATAATGCTTGTGAGATAACATTTAAGACGTGTCATTTAGAGATTTTTGTTGTGAATGTAGTGTTGTAAACTACTAAAAGAGAGTCACATTAATTCCTTCTATTTTTTATTTTTTTTTCATTCTCATCTTATTTTTAGTTATTCCTAATATTTTTATGTTTTGACATGATATCATAACTATGTCTCACATTCTTAAATGCTGAGGTTTAAACATTAGAAATTGGAACTTTTTACTTCAGAAAAAAAAAAGGCAATTTTTACATTGTTTTATATAATGTTATCTTAACATTTTTTTTTTGGTTAAACATCGCATAATATTAATTAAGGAACAATAAATTTGTTACAAACGTGACTAGCTTTGTCTAATATTAGCAAATCAACCACCACAGGCGGTGGTTATACAACAAGAGATGGTCAGTATAGAGGTCGGCCCCCATCTTTGCTAGTTTGTCAGCGTAGTTGTTATCTTAACATTATTTTGTTAGGAAGTCACCAAGTGGGGTCCTTTTAATTTATTGCACTACTGCGTCCCAAAGTCAATCTTTTAGTCAATTGTGAAAAAAAAACTACAAAATAAATAAATTTTTTAGTCAATTATTTATATATTAAATAGTTGCATATATATATATATATATATATATATATATATATATAGACAGAAGACATAAGAGATGAGAAAGGAGTGAGTAGGAAGACAAGACTTACAATATTAACACTTACAAAATGACCTAATCTTTGTAAGTACTAGCGAGGCTTATAAACTGAAAACTCACTCACTAACTGACCGATGCGGTACTTTAGACCGCTTATCTTTTTTTCTTTTTCCTTTTTTTGTTTTGTTTTTTGAGATAGTATAGACACAAGACACTAGAGATAAGAAATGAGAAAGTAGGAAGATAAGACTTACAATACTAGCACTTACAAAAAGGCCTAACCTTTGTAAGTAGGCTTTTACATGTTATTTTGTTTTATTATTTCACAATATTTCATTCAATGCATGCTGTAATATGAAATATGTACAGTATCCATTCAAAAAGGAAATTAAAAAAAAAATTAATGGGTAAGGATTTGCTGCAAACTAAGTTGCAGCAAATCCTGCAAAATAATGACGTGTTAATATCTGAGAATAGCACCCGTCTAAGGCAAGGCAAGGTGTTGAATTTGCAGGACAAGTGTTGTTCTCAGATATTAACATGTCATTATTTTGTAAGATTTGTTGCAATTTAGTTTGTAGCAAATCATTGCCCCTTTTTTAATATGCTTAATTCCTATAAATAAAAAGCTCTAATTTTAAATTTTGCAGGACATGTGCTGTTCTCAGATATTGACACATCATTATTTTGCAGGTTTTGCTGCAACCTTAGAATAAAAAGCTGTAATTTTAATTCTTTAAAATTGGGAATATTAATAATTTTTTAACATTTATCCATTTCTTTTGTTTTCTTTTTTTTGAGAAAAAGGAAACTGATACTATTAAAGCAAACTCAGCCAAAGTCGACTAAAGTTACAAAAAGTAGGTGTGAAGGAACATCCTTCTTCCAACCTAATAAACATCTAAAATGTCTTGTATACTTAGTTAGGTTGTGTAAGGTTGAATTTATTCAATCATGTGTTGGCTTTATTACGTGCCAAATTTACTTGTATTTTAGTAATTAGATACCATGTATTTAGGTAGAAATAATGTAAGGGTTGTGTGCAAGAAGAGTTTGAAGAATTCAAGTGTGTGAGCATTTAAAGGATTCTCGCGACTGGCTACTCGCCAAAATGCCACACGTGTGAAGCATGTAGGAAGCTAAAGGGTCACGACAACTAGAGCACTACAGGACAAAAAGTACAGTCTGGCCAGACAGTTAACTCGCGACTCATCCCAGTCGCGAGAGTGAGTCGCCAAAATGCCCTATTTTGCAGAAAAATTACTTTTCACATTCCTCACGTACCCTCTCCATTTACATACCCTTGAGAGGTTCATTAGCCCAATCCTTATCTCACCATACCCAAATTAATGAGGAGGAATTTTGGTACTTAGCAAGTATTTCAGAGATCACCAACTCACTAAGTTAATGCAATGGGCTTATTGCGGGATCCGAAAAGTTAAGGAAGACACAATTAGGCTTAACCTTGTTGGAGTAAGAAGCTTTGTAGCACTTAGGTGCATTAGGTAGATTAGGCTTGGAGGGTCTGTTGCTATTCATGTATCTCAACTTTATTCTTTAGTGGATCATTTCACCACTTGGAGGGCGGCGAAAAGGTTTTTTGGCAAGTTCTTCGATTTCCTCTTCAATAACACGTGCCGATGTTATATTTGTCCTCGCATCTCTCTAACCCTTACTCTCTACCTTTAATTGCTGGTGTGTTGTGATTAATTATGGTGTAGAGTTTTTTTTTTGTTTGGGTTTTTGCTTGTACCTATTATTCCGCACATCTATTATTTGGGTATAAACTTGTGTTGGTTTAATTTGAAATTGGGGGTCTAAACATTCATTAGTATTTTTTTACACTAATTGAACTTTCAATTGGTATCAGAGTGGGTACACTTTGTCGGATTTCTACATCCTAAGTGTGATCCTTGACCCTACAATGGAAAGGTCTCAATCCCTAAATGCACCTCCCTTCTTTGATGGGAACAATTACGCCTTTTGGAAAGTGCATATGCGTGCATTCTTATGCTCTATTAATGATAATGTATAGGATGTAGTTGAGATTGGATGAACTAGGCTAGAGGCTGCCAAATCTACTTGGGATAAGGCAGTCCTTGCAGCGGCCAATGCTAATGGTGTCTCACCCGATGAATTGCCAGGGAGGTGTGGGAAATTTTGGAGACCATATATGAAGGCACCAAAAAGGTGAAGGACACCAAGTTACAAATGCTCACCACTCACTTCGAGGAATTAAAGATGAGCAAAGATGAGTTGTTTGACTTCTTCTATGGGAAGCTAAATGAAGTGGTGATTGGAAAATTCAACTTGGGAGAAAAGACAGAGGACTCCAAGGTTGTGAGGAATATCCTACGATCGTTGCCAGAGAGCTTTCGTCCTAAGGTTACCGCCATTGAAGAGAGCAAAGACCTTGATGAGATTAAAATTCAAGAACTCATTTGTTCTCTTCAAATTTATGAGCTATCTCTACCATCACAAAGGAAGAGCAAATCTCTTGCTCTCAAGACAATCAACGAGAGGGTGGAAGCTCAAGACACCTCGGATGAGGATGAGGTTGAAAAGGAAGTGGCATACCTTGCTAAGAACTTTCTCAAGTTCTTAAAATTTAGGAAGGATGGTAAGTCTTTTGTGAAGGGGAAATTCTCAAATTTCAAGAAGGATAAAAAAGACTTCAAGAAGAAGGATTCCAAAGATTCTTCTCCATCTCAAGCGGTCACGTGTTACGAGTGTAAAAGGCATGGACATATGAAGAAAGAATTCCCCACATATTTGAAGGCAAAGGGTAAAGTCTTTGCTACTACCCTTAGTGACTCGGAAAACTCCAATTCGGATTCAAAATAAAGTTGCAACGGAGAAGGAAACTACTTTGCATTTATGGCTATTGCACTCGTGGACTCTTCTGATGATTTGAGCACTCTAGTTGAAGAGCTTGGTGAGCACACCGAAGTGGAGTCTATAGGGATTGGGGAGGAATCTGATGATGAAGATGAAGAAGCAGGAGCAGAGGGATTGTAAGAATCCTATAATTCTCTTCTTGAGAAGACTGGAGAGTATGCTATAGTGGCTAAAGCAGCCATCAGAAAAATGAAGAAAGCTGAGCAAGATTACAAAAGTCTTCTAGTGCGGTACAAAGAAACGAAGTGTGAAGTTGAAAAGCTAAATGAAAAACTAGCCAATGCATATTCCAAGATCAAGTTTTTTGAGTTTGAAGTGATTCAAGCTAATGCTAAAGTAGAGCGTGTTGGCTCCAAGAAATTTGACGAAGTACTTGCGCATCAAAAGCCTTTTTCTGACAAAAGCGGCTCAGGATACATTGGAGAAAGTAACTCAAGCGCCAACGTGTCTAAGGAGATGAAGTTTGTTACAGCCAAGGAACCAACGGTAGCAACTCCAATTGTTGAGAATGTGAACGTTGAGAAGAAGCCAAATGTGACTATTCAAAAGGTTTTGACAAAACCTCCAAATTCATTTGTGGCCAAACCTAAGGCTAAAGGGAAGTCTTTTCCGAAATCACAAAGAGGCCCTCAAACTCAACATTTTTGCTACCATTGTGGAATCTGAGGACACACTAAACTTAACTACCATAAGCTTCACGCATTGAAGAATGCGAGTTCACAAAGGCCAAGAGGATAAGGATATGGCAAGGGGAACCGCAAGCAATCAAATGGGCAAGAAGTTGATTTTGGTATTGGTGATGTGATAAAGATGATAGACACCATCACCTCTTGTTTGGCTAACTTCACCCTAAGGTTTGAGAATTGCAACTTAAGTACCCAATCCTCTAAGGATATCACCCTAAACGCACATGTCGTGTGGGTGAAGAAGTGTACACATGCATAAGTATTAAAACATATCCATGCATCAATTTTTTCCGTATGTTGTGACATTGTTTGATTGTTTGCTTATGTTTTCATTCTAGCATGTTTTTACTAGTTTTGTTTGTGTTTTTAAAGGCTTTGAATGTTTGTTTCTTTTTTATCAATCTTTACTTGTTGTGTTAAAAATCCAAAAACACATAAAAAGTAGAAAATCCAAAAAGTATGATCGGCATTGTTGTATTTTGTCACATGCATGTTTTTCCATGTACCTTCGAACAAATGGCTTTGTGCATTTACTAGCTTAGCTTGTTCTTTATGCACTCATATCTTTGTAGGAAAATCTTAACATCTATGTGATTGTTGTAAATAGATCTTCAAACTTGTCATGAATGATTAGCCAATGGTTTTGTTGATCTTGAGACATGCATAGACTTGTATTTATATATATTCCCACTCTTTTATGTTTTTGCTTATAGCTCAACAATGTCAAATCTCGAAAAGAGATAATGAGCTGCAAAAGCCGTCACACATACTAGTATTTGACTAGGAAAAAAGGAAAGCGACTTGTAATAAAAATGTATAGTGCCTAAAAGTCAAAGGCTTATTATCAAATTGAAATATCAAAAATTTCGGGCATTGATCTCAAAATGAGATGTTTTGTTCTAAAATGATCAAATGATATGAAATATAAGAAGCCAAAAGAAATGATTCAATTTTATGTAATCAAGTTTTGTGGGGGGTCATATATGCATATTTCTATAATTGAGATTGGTCACTTTTTCTAGTCCTAATTGTGTATACCGTGGTTGAATTGATCATTGAAACTTCACATTAGACTAAGGACTATCTCACATTTGGCATCCACACACATCACACATGTTTATATTCAATGAATGTCTTATTCATTTGTGTGATTGTACTTGATTAAATGTGTTGTACACACTCAATCATATGTTGATCAAACACAAAAATATTTTTGATTATTTTTAGTTGTTTTTGGAAAGTGTTCTGTTTTGAAAAATTTCAGAAAAACCAAAAATTTTTGCAACTCTATTTTGGCGACTTACTCGTAGACAAGCTAGTCGCGAGACCCCAATCGCAAGTTACTCAGATGCTCTTATGACTCTTTAGCGAGTGAATCCCCCAATCACGAAAACCACTTAGGAAATTTTTCAAAATTTATGGGTTTTTGCTAGTTTCATGACTCATTTTGGCGACTTAGTCTCGAGTGGAAGCTCTAGTAGCGAGCTTACACAAAAGGATTCGCAACTCCCTTCGCAACTTGCTAGAGAATGGACCTTCCAGTCACGAAAAACACGTACACAAAATTTTCAAATTTTGTTCAAGGATTTTTGGCAACTCAATTTGGCGACTTGCTCACGGGTCAGTCCAATCACGAAAATCACGTGTTTTGCACAAATAAGGTTAAATCAAAGGCAATTTTCAAAAACTTTTCAGTTTTTCCTCGCATCACATGCACCCACATTGTCTTGTCCGCCTCTCCCTCTCCTAAAACCTCCATTTTCACTCACAAAACCTCCATTTTCTTCATCAATCTTCAAGAAAATGTATGAATTTTCTCTTATTTTTAATGTATTTCAAGTTTCTAGCCCTAGTTTTCCTGGATTTTGTGTTTGTGTTGAGATATGGAAATATGGTTGTTGAATATGGTTTTGTTGATGTTTTGATGAGTTTGATATGGGTTTTGTTGGTTTTGTTAGTATAATGCTTATTCTATATGTTTTACATGTTTGTTCTTCATTTTTATGCATTGTACTTTGGTTTGTGTTGTGTTGTGCATACTATGTTCATGATAAAATGTTTCTTTGGATTCATTTGAATACAAAGATTGTAGGGATTATTATGTTTCTTTGATTTTGAAACATCATATGATTATGAGTTTTTACACTTTGCCCTAATTTGCACACTTTTGCATATGGTGCGCGCGCGCGCACGCGCACACACACACACTTTGACATGTTAAGTGCTTAATGCCATGATTCTATCATGTTTTGATGTTTTATCTCTGCACATGTCAACATTTTATTAATTACTCTTTAAATTCATGTTTTTAGGGTTATAATTCAATGTCCATTGTATTGGTACTAACTTGTTACTCTTTAAATTCATGTTTTTAGGGTTATAATTGAGTTTGTAATCAAATTTTGTACTCTGTTTTGTGGTATTTGCTGCTCTATTTTACAGATGACTCCAAGGAAAACCACTGCACAACGTGCTAACAAGAGGAAACGCATGGATAAGACTAGGTTTCGCTCCACCCAACATTTTAAGCGATACAACTAGTACTTTGAGAAAGCTTCAATCATTCAAGAGCGGTTTATGGATCTTGTTAATCTAAAGGACTATTTCATTCCAAGTTGTTTTGAAGGAAGAGGTTGGGAAAGGCTTCTCAGTGATCTCCCCGGGGTTTGTGAACCATTGATTCGGGAATTCTACGCCAATGTCATCCTATGAGAGGATTACCTAGATTGTTGGGTTAAAGGCCATGAATTCAACATTGAAGTGGAGGACATTGATAAGGTTCTTGGACATAGAGACATAGATCATGACTTCACTCCTTTCAAGGACCAAATGTTCTCTATAGAGACAGTTCAATCCTATATTAGTGGGGTTAAAGAAGGAAGATGTCTCAACACAAATGCCTTCCCTTCGGATTTGCAATGCCTTACCTACATCATGGTGTTTAACCTATACCCGGTAAGGAAGATGACCACCATCAACAATGCTAGAGTCATTTTCCTCATAGAGTTTCGGCAGAATATATATACATTAACATTGTTGCTCATGCATTCTCCATCATTGCCGATGCAACAAAAACAACCTCAAGGCCAAATCTTACTCTCCCTAGTCTAATCATGAGGATCCTTCATGAAAAAGGTGTGGAGACTCCCCAAGACATCAGCCTCATGCCTACACCTCTTGTATCAATGCTCTAACAATTACAACGAACAAAGTTCGTCTTCCGGGTGATGAGGAGGAGACAGCCAGGTTTGATAGCTTCACGAACCAACCTTAGCCCTTTGGCCATTCTGGTCAAAAAATGGGGAGTAGTATGGAGTAGCTTTTGAAGGGGAGCCTTATCTTGAGGGGAAGAACTTTTATAAGTTTTTAAAACTTTTATGGTTTTAGTTTGGTTTTAGTTTCTACTATGGCTTTTCATAGCACATATTTTAGTACATTGGTTTGGTTTTAAGTACTCTATGACTTTAGTACTTGTTTTTAAAATATTTGGATTTAGTGTGTTATGAATGCTTGAATATTATAGCTATTTAAACTATGTTTAAATATGTACCTTTGCTTTGTAGTTATTTAGTATTTTTAGATTATGTTTACATTATCTTAGTACTCTTGTGCCGTTGTTGGATCTTGTATCCTTGATGCAAATACTTTAGTGTTTTGCATCAGTTGAGTGTTGGACATACAAATGATACTTTGCATTGAGCTTATAAGCTTGCATGTCCAGATGTTCATTCATTGTTTGAATAATCGTTGTAATCACTATTTATAGTGATTATTCTTGTTTGGTCAAGCCATGCTTTATTGTTATATTCATTATTGCTTGATCATATTGTGCTTGCTCCATATGCATTTCAAGATTTCTGCTTACAATGATCTTCTTGTGTTATTGCTTTCTAGAAACTTGTCCGTATGGTTCAAGAGCTTTACAGAATCTAGAGTTAGGTGTGAATGAGTTTTGGCAACTGTTCCCAACTCACATTTTAAGTCTAGAGTCTGTTTTAGGGTTTTGTCACGGAATAACCAAAGGGGGAGATTGTAAGGTTGAATTTATTCAATCATGTGTTGGTTTTATTCCGGGCCAAATTTGCTTGTATTTTAGCAATTAGATACCCTGTATTTAGGTGGGAATAATGTAAGGGTTGTGTATGAGAAGAGTGTGAAGAATTCAAGTGTGTGAGCATTTAGAGGATTCTCGCAACTAAATCTCGCGAGTGACTCGCGACTAGCGACTCGACAAAATGTTACATATGTGAAGCATGCAGGAAGCTGAAGGGTCACGGCAGCTGGAGCACTACAAGACAAAAAGTATAGTCTGGCCTGGTAGTTAACTCGCGACTCATCCCAGTCAAGAGAGTGAGTCGCCAGAATGCCCTTTTTTTGCAAAAAATGACTTTTCACATTCCTCACGTACCTACTATAAATACCCTTATACCCAATCATGTAGAAAGTTTCCAGAGAGAATTTTGAGAGAAAAACCTTAAAGAAAACTAAGATTGACTCATCCATAATCTTAGACTTTTGATTCTCCAAATTCCTCTACTCTCACCTTCTCCACTAACATACCCTTGAGAGGTTCATTAGCCCAATCTTTATCTCACCATACCCAAATCAGTGAGGGGGTATTTTGGTAATTGGGAAGCAGTTCAGAGATGACCAATTCACTTGTTGGTGCAATGGGCTTATTGCGGGATCTGAAAAGCTAAAGGAGACATAGTTAGGCTTAACCTTGTTGGAACAGGAAGCTTGGAGGACTTAGGTGCATTAGGTTGATTAGGCTTGGAGGGTCTATGGTTATTCGTGTATCCCAACTCTATTCTTTAGTGGATCATTTCATCACTTGGAGGGCGGTGGAGAGGTTTTTTGCCGAGTTCTTTAAAATCCTCTTCGATAACACATGTCGGTGTTATCTTTGTGTTTGCATCTCTCTAACCCTTACTCTCTACCCTTAAATGTTGCTGTGTTGTGATTAATTATGGTGTAGAGTAATTTTTTTGTTTGGGTTTTTGCTTATACCTATTATTCCGCACATCTATTGTTTGGATATAAACTTGTATTGGTTTAATTTAAAATTAGGGGTCTAAACATTCATTAGTGTTTTTCACACTAATTGAACTTTCAGGTTGTGAACTACAGAGTTACATTGTCTATGCATACGGGAGAAAGTGACTACACAAAAGGTCTATGTAATGAAGTAGGTGTGAAGTAACATCCTCCTTCCACCCTGATAAACATCTAACATGTATAGCATGCTTAGCTAGGTTGTGAACTACGAAGTTACATTGTCTACACGTACGGGAGAAAGTGACTACACAAAAGGTCTCTGCAAGGGTCTTGAATTCGTATACCAGGTGGCCAAACGAAGAGAGGGGAGACATCTTCGCAGCAGAGAGTTCTATACATAGTTTTAGAATCATCCTCCAAGATTATAGAGGGGAAAGCACATTCACTAGCAAATTGAAGAATTCATACAACTACCAAACACTCCACTGTGTCAACCAAAGAAGGGAGTGTTACTTTATCCATTTCTATTAAATTCATGCATGACCTTGATATTTGATTTTTTGTACAAAAATAATCATAATTAGTTAGTTTGCATATTTACATAAGGCAAGAAAAAAATTTTAAGTTAAAAATTTTATGATATAATTTAAAAAAAAAAAAGATTAATAAATATTTATATTAAAAAATTTAAAAAAGCTTTTAGTCAACAACACAAAGAGCATGCAACAAGCACAAACAAATTCACAACAATTAAATTAGCAAGTTTTTACTAGTTGTTGTCTAAACCCATCACTGATATTAATTTTTTATCTACCACATAACAATGTTCAAGTGGAAAAAAGTTCCTCTTCAAACTGATTTAGAGAAAAACCTTTCAAACTGCTTTTATAGTTTTTCTTTATTCAATGTGAATTTCGAAAATATAATAATTGGATTGTATGTTCTTATTATATTCTTCATGCTTGCAAAATTTCAAGAAAAACAAAGATCAATAACCCTATCAATCAAATGTCTAAATTTCAAGTTTTTATAGTCTAAAGTTATGCATAAAAATAAATCTATTGATTGAATAGTAAATAACACTCGATTTAAATGAAATTTGACATATATGTTAAGAACATAAAAAACATGCAATTCAACAGTTAGAATTTTAAAATTTCACATCCAATAAAAAGATGTAGGAGGAATTTGAAGGATTTCTCTCTAAACTAGTTTGGAGAGAAACCTTGTTTCAACCAAGTAGGGATGGAGCCAGAACTTTAAGTTAAGGGGCGGCTTTGCTTCTAGTTGCTTGTGGCGGCTTTGACCTCTGATTCTATTACTTAACCGCTTAGGGTTATTTTATTTATTTATTATTTATTAGTGTTTTTGATGTGTGCAGTTGCTACTGAGTAAGGACAAAATTATTTTGTTTAAAAAAGTTTTAAACGCCCGAGTTGGATTTTTTTTTTTTTTTGTAAAATTGGTTAATTAAGTTTAATTGTTTTTAGCTTTATTATTGGCAATTTTTGTTGTTGGGATATATATATATATATATATATATATATATATATTTTGTTTTAAATTTTACATCTATAAATTTTTTTATGGCCTTTAAAATGAGTTTTTTTTTTTTTTTTTTTTGAGAAAGTCCTTTCGAAGGAGTTAAATGCTAGAGTTACAAACTTCTTTACAAATTACTAATGTGGTGAGTGATTATTAATAAGTAAAAAAAGTTATATAAGTGGTGAGTTCAAATGCAAACTAATAAAAATTTACTACCTAGCAATTTGTGAATATATTATAAAAAAGTTTGTCATTATAGTGTTACTTTTAAAAGAATTAATAATATTATTAAGAGACATTAAATAAAATTTTATGGAAAAATTTACTAAAATTGATATATGTGAATATTCTAAGTATCTGTTTGGCAAAAATTATTTTTGCCAACTTATTTTACTATTTAGCTTATTTTTGGTACTATTTATAGGTCTCACTACATTTTTTGGTGCTATTCATGGCTTCTACTGTACTATTTCATACAATTTTTACCTTTATTTATAGTATTTTCAGTAAAAAAATTTTAATTTTAACAAAATAAATAGATCTTAAACAAATCCTAATATTAAAAAAAAAAAAAGAAAAAAAAAATCATTACAAGGGGTCATTGGGCCCCCTAGGTCAAAGCCTCCTCCGTCCCTATACTTCCAACCAAGTATCAATTAAGGGCTAGGGGTATCGGGAGGGATGACTTTTGTGACCTGTGTGGGGGCTGTGAGACATCTAGGCATATTCTGTGGGGGTGCAAAGTGGCAGGGGAGGTGTGGAGTAACACAAGATTGAAGTTGCCACTGTTGGAGGTCATACCAAGGGAATTTGTTGATATAGTGTGGGACTTTTTAGAGAGGCGGCCTGGGATTGATTGGGAGTTGTTTGCAGCCACGGGATGGGGTTTGTGGAACAACAGAAACTCGGTATGCCATGGGGGTAAGTGCAAAAACCCGGTGTTGATAGCTCGGGAGGTGGATGATTATATAAGGGAAGTTAGACAGCCTAAAAAGGTAAAGAATAGTTCTGCACCTTCACATGGACAGTCATGGACCCCTCCTAAAAAAGGCTTCTACAAGATAAATGTCGATGGAGCAGTATTTAAGGAATTGGGATGTTGTGGAGTGGGAGTGGTCATAAGGAATGAATACGGTCAACTAATGGGAGCAATGAGCAAAAAGTGTGATTTTCCCTTGAAAGCTCTGGAAGTGGAGGCCAAAGCAATTGAGGAAAGTATTATTTTTGCAAGGGAGCTAAGCCTAAAGAAGGTAATTCTGGAAAGTGATGCCCAGGTCGTTGTTATGTCCCTGACAGAGAAAAGCATGGCGCCAAGCTCTATCATTATGGTGATTGAAGGAGTAAAGTTGAGCCTTCGTGGTTTTGATTCATGGGTAGTCAACCACATCTGTAGAAATGAGAATTCTGCAGCACACATTATGGCACAAAATGCCAGGTTTGTATCTGATGTTAATGTTTGGGTGGAAGACACCCCACCTGTTATAGAGCAACAGATTTCGTATGATGTATCCTTCTTGAATGATTCTATAGTTTATTGAATGGGAAGTTTATTTGGTTATCAAAAAAAAAAAAAAAGGTGTGAAATGTTTTGGGTGCACAGACTTTCTCCCGAGAAAAACAAATAGCACACTTTACACGTGCATCTAAAATAATAGGAAAACATAAAGTTGTTAACTAAAAAACCAAAAACAAATATAATGTTGTTGTCTTGTCATATCAATAATAGAGCAAGCAGAGCTGTGGACCACTAAACTGCAAATTTGTGCCTGTTTAGATTTTTTTTTTTTTGTCAGTTATACTCCTCACTCAATTTTTATCACTCATCACTCCTCATTCATCACTTATCACTTATTACTCGTCACTCTAAAATATCATATCTAAATAATATTATCACTCAGTTATTATCACTCAATATTTTTCACACTATTTATGAACCCCATATCTATTACTGTGTAACTTTTTTTTTCTTTTTTTTTTTAGACGAGTGCAGACCGAACCCAATCCAACGAAGAAAAAAAAAAAGAAAAGAAAAAAAAAAAGATGAAGACGTGAAGACCGAACCCAGAAAAAAAAAAAAAAAAAAAAAAAAGAAAGAAAAAGAAGAAGAAGAAGAAGAAGAAGAAGGAGGAGGGAAGACCGAACTCAGCGAAGAAAAAGAAAAAAAAAAAATATCGATCACTCAGTTCATTCTACATCTAAACGAAAAACACAGAGTCTGATACCACGGCCAGCAGGCAGCAACTCCGGGTGGCAAGCTATAGAGGACTTGGGGCGTTGCATATCTGAATTCTGCAGTGTAAGGGATTCTTTTTCTTTAGTTTATTTTCTTAGTAAACTAGAGATATATGTATTAAAGCTGGGTTTTTTCTTTTTTTTTTTTTTTTTTTGGTTTGGAATTAGAAAAGAGTTTTGATTTACTTGAAAGTGGAATACTGAGTACTACTGAAAAGAGGGAGCACATGATCGATACTTCTCAAATGGGTCCAAACGTAAAAAAAAAATAAAAAAATAAAAAAATAAAAGCTCAGGACTTGATAAGTGTTGAGGAAGTATACCCTGTTACTTGGGTATACTTTCTCCCTCTCACAAGCTGGTTGGACCAATAGTTGGTGGATTTTACCAGCTGTGAAAGGAGAGAAACATACCCGTAACTGGGTATATTTTCTCATTTTGGAGAGGCTTTGGACAGGGCCAGATATTATTATTATTATTTTTTTTTTTTTTTGGGGTTTTCTTAATCAATTTTCAAATCACATTCATAATGTTAAAAGGAGAGTACGTATATTTACTCGTGTTTTATGCTGGATATGGAAAAAGCTGATGTATGAACTAGTAAATGTTGTTTGTTTTTGAGAGTTTAAAATAAATAAATAAAAATTTGTGTTGGGATTTTCTTAATGAACTCTTAAATTTGAGGGAGGCTCAAATGAATTTTAAGAGAGGAGGACTAACTAAAGTACTAAACCAAACCATTAGCATTTTTTAGGCTCAAATGAATTTTTCTTAATCAACTCTTAAATTGTGAATGATTAACACACTAGTATACCAACTGTTTTAAGAGCAGGGCAGGAGTTGCAATGCATGGATTATTATTTGCAACTGCTTCTGCACCTGCACCTGCACTTGTGCACTTTTAAAATCCCATAAAAGAGCCAATTTCTGTCACTTTATGCTGGCCAAATCCCATTTCCTCTTGCTCTGCCTTGTAAAATGCGTGCTATTTGAGTTATTCAGGTTCAATTTACATTTTAGAAACACACATTCTCTATGTCTCTAAGGAGATTTATATTTAGAACATTTTTTTAATTAAATGTTTAGAACTACATAGTGTTTAATTAGGTTTACTACATTTTCTGAACAATCAGTTGAAGGACCAAAGCTTTTGTCTAGAGCATTGAACAGGGGACACGATGTGAACAGGTGATCAATTTTGAAGACGTGTCAGATTTATTGCATAGGACCCAAATCAGACCCCGGCCAAGAGCCCTGTAGTTAATTAATATGGTTAAGAGTTATCAGATTGTCAAAAAAACTGTTAGTGTTATGAGTTATTTTTGCCATCAACAAGGGAACGGTGCAAGGTTAGTCTCTTTTGCTCGACATTATTATTAATACTATGAAATTGTTGTGTTCTTAGCTTTTTTTTTATTATTATTATTTATCATTTTCCAGCTTTAATGTCTCTTATTTGAATATGCTGATATCTAGTTCATTCTTTTTTCCCTCTCTATCTACTTATGTGCTAACAATAACATTTTTTTTTTTTTTTTGGCCATATTCTTAAGTGTCGTTTGTTTTGGCATACAACCTTTTTTAGAAAATATTTTCTGCATATTCTTAAACTTACATGCCAAATTTCAAGCTAATCAAATATTATTTACTTTTCGATTCATAAATTCATCTTTTACGCATGGTTTTAAAATACAAAAACTTAAAATTTATAAATTATATATAAGAGGAGCTTATGCACACTTGAAGATATTAGTGGTGTATTTTTAATGAAATATTGCAGAACTTATAGGCATTTTGGGGAAAGTTGTTAAAGATTCCCACATTGCAGTTGAGTTTGGCCTTTGATATGAGTTGATTTCGAGTTAACTTTCATAAAATAAACTACTTTGAGAGAGTTCAGAGCTCATTCTCAACATCTGAATTTATACTGAACAAACTTTCAAATAGATAAAGAAAAAAAGGGAAAGGTTTTGCTATAATTGCTGCATACAAGGGTATGTGGCAGCAAAAAGAAAGGGACATGTGTTCAGGGACGCATGTCCCTTTCTTTTTATTGCCACATACCCATATATGCAGCAATTGTTCCATACAAGTATGCAGCAAAACCTTTCCAAAAAAAAAAAATACTAACTTTTTATATTCTATATATCAATAAAACTAACCATAATTGAAACTTATCAAACTAATTCTAATCCAAACTAATTTATTTAAATATAAAAAAAAAAACATACCTCAGTTATTATTTTTTTATACTAGATGATAGTAAATAAGAGCCAATAACTTATTTTCGTATTTGCCTTGTTTTATTCAGGAATAATCAGGACATTGAGAGGCAATTTCTTAAGAATGGCGGAAGTGATTCAGTGAAAGAAACATGGACATCGAAGACAATTCTTGATCCAAGGAAGGCATTCCTTAAAAGGTGGAATGTAGGATTTGTATTGTCGTGCATGATTGCAGTATCATTGGATCCTCTGTTCTTTTATCTTCCTGTGATCAATGAAGACAAGAAGTGCATTCGGTTAGACAAGAAGTTGTGGATCACAGCTATCGTTTTGCGATTCTCCTTCGATATCATTCACCTACTGCATATCATATTGCAATTTCGCACTGGTTTTATAGACAAGAAGCTTCTGAAAAGTGGAAAACCTGAGTTGAATACAGATGCTTGGAAAATAGCTCAGAAATATTTATGGCCGTGGTTCTTATTGGACATTATAACTATTCTTCCCATCCCGCAGGTAAGGGAGACCTATGCTAATTGTTGTTCACTTGTTTGGTTTGATAAATGTTGCTTACATTTTTTTTTAATAATTTAAAATTTAAAAATTTAAAAATAATATATATGTGTATGTGTTAGGTAATCCATTATTGTGGCTTGCAGCCCCTACCAAAGAAAAAACCCTTATGTGTAACAAATCCATAAGTGTTACTAGAATATAAATTTTAAATAAAAATAAGAATCAAACTACTCTGTTTTGGGGCTATTTTATATATTTTTATATAAATGACAATGTATTTGTCGCATTGATTATTTATTGTTTAGAACCTTAAAAATTTGGTACTTTGTGCATGCTGCTGTCGAAATTTTTTTTGGCAATACACTAGAAGAAAAATGGATATAATATAGAACATAATACAAAGAGGCTAAGGCTGAATAGTTTCAAACGTTTGTTTGTAAGTCAAAGTAATTTTAACCAAGAGTCTCGTAACTCAACTAGTATCTCTCAGTGTTTTCAACACTGGAGAGTCCATAGTTCAAAATCTCACTCCCCTATTGAATTATTAATATTTTTAAATAAATTTAATTTTTAATTTTTAACTTTTACCTTACCATATTAATTAGTTTTCTAGTTGTCAGAATATTGGAAAAATATTGAGGTAAATATGTATAACATTTATTTTATTTGTTGATTATGCGAAATTCAAGTATAATGTTTGACTTTTCCAATCAAAAAATTGTCCAAACTAGGTTTTTCAACGGAGTAAAATAAACTTTTCTTTAATAGACAATTAAGTTGTTTTAAAAAACAATCATTTTGTGTCGTTCCATTTATTTATATTTTGCCAACAATTAATTTTGGTTTTCATGTATAAATTTGGTGTTGAATTTTAGTTTATGTCTTATTCTTTGAATATTAAAAAAAAAAAAATCAATTCAGACTTTGACCACTAAAGATTAAATCCTAGTTTAATTTCCACTACATCCATAATCTCTATTTTTTTTTAAGTTATCATTGTCCTGCAGATGGATTTTATCCGTTGGCTCTAAACACTAAATTTCTTATAAAATGTTCAGGTGGTCATTCCGACTATTTTTTCAGAAATGAGAGGCACGAAATCTTCAAAAAAAGTAAAATTCTTGAACTCTATTGTTCTCTTCCAATATGTGCCAAGAGTTTCTCAAATCTACCTATCTTGGAGGAAACTAATAACAAATAACAAGAGATTTGATAGAATCGTGCTGGTCAAAGCTTCATTGAATTTCATTCTATACATCCTTGCTGGTCATGTAAGTTTGATTTGGGAGTAATTTCACATTCATTAAATTTAATCTTGGCAAGTTTTGATATTTTATCAATGTTTTGTCAGCTTTAATAAACTTTTATTTCAAATGAACCCACATATGAAAAAAATTATAGATTCCAAAGGTTTCACTTTATTTGTTTTTTGGACTTGTGTGGATTAAACCTCTTATAAGAATGCCTAGTGCAGTGGTGGAAATGTAAAGGCTATCTCTTGATAATAGATTTTTATCATCAGACCAAGACACCAATCAATATTTGGTGTAAGCAGAAATTGAAATCCAGATCTCTTATTGAACCATTAAAGACTTTTCCAATTGAGCTAATTAGAATTTACTGTCTGTGTGCAATCTAAAGCACTTGTTTGTGAGATGACTCTTTGCGTTTTATAATTAATATTAATGATTTACAATACCTGGTTTATATTCCCTTTGCTTTGTTCAATGGGTTAGCCGATTTACGTGGACCAAGGAACTCAAGGGTTGATCCTTGACATTCCAACATGCTTTATATCCCCTTTTCTTTGTTCAACCTGTGAGCCGATTTATTTAGGGGGAAGACCAGGGGTCAGGGGCCTGGAGTTTGACCCCTGACATTTCAACAAATATGTACTAGTCCCTTATAAAAATCAGGGTTGATTAATTTTTTTGTAAGATATATTTTTCAAGTATCTTATCTTTTCAACCAAGCTGATTGACATTTGAGATTATTGAATGTTATTAATTTTCGCAAACACTATATCGACAATCTTTCATAAACTCTATCCTTTTTTAAATAGGACGAACGATGTGCTGCAATGAACTTAACAAACAACGTCTGTCCAATATCTTAATGCAGCTAGAAGCAAATTGTTGTTACTCGCTTCAAAACTGCCCCTGAATGTTATATTAACTTCTCAATTGTAGCAATGGATTTTTTCTAGCTGCATTAAGATATATGAGAATCCTTGAGTTGAAACAAAATCCCATGATGGAACGATGATCACCGGGATCTGCTACTGAGTTGGCATTAGTGTATGCCTGGAGTGCTAGTAGCGACTGGAAGAATAAATGAATTCTATTAAAAAAAAAAAAGCCTTTTAGATCTTAAGGATCCTGATAACAACATCATAATACGATGATTGAACAAAGCAAATGATGAGGTTAGAGGTGCGGTTGGCCTGAGTAAGATAATAGCCATCAGATGATAAGGAAATCTCAAATAATCAGTAGAAGTTTCATCTCTATAGAATTCTCTTTTTCTCTTATTATTATTGTTTTTGTTGTAACAATTGATAATATTTCGTTGGGACATAGGATATCTACAAAATTTATCGATGTTTAATGATTTTCTGGTCTTTTAGGTATTGGGAGCCTTCTGGTATTTTTTCTCTACTCAACGACTGGCGGCTTGTTGGCACGAAGCGTGTGATCAAAATCGTAGTAGATGTGATGGAATTTCTTTTGATTGTGACCACAGTTTTGGAAATCTGTCTTTTTTAAATGATAGTTGCTCTTTAAATACTAAAAATACGTCCTTTGACTTTGGAATATTTTTCAAAGCCCTTGAATCTGGCGTCTTAGAATCTGAAGATTTTCCACAAAAATTATTTTACAGTTTCTGGTGGGGCATGCGAAATCTGAGGTTTGCACATATTAGACTTTTTGCTATATTCCATATTGAAGTTATCTCAATCAATTCTTAATTTGATGTTTGAACACACTAGGACTAAAATAGTTAATTTCCCCTAGTTTAAAATTTTCAAGAACATTAGTTGTCCTTACACGTTTGTCTTTTTTTTTTTTTTTTTTTTTTTTTTTTTTTTTTTGGATATGAAGCATGTGGAAGATTGATCCCCACACATTTGTTAAACCAATAATTTCCCTACTCTTACCACGCGTACACTTGGTGTGGTAGTCACTCCAAAGGTTTTAGTGCTTGTAGGGTGTGGGGACAAGAGCCGAACTTTAAGTTTCTAAAAGGAAACTTTACACACGTATACACTTATATTAGACTAGACTAAAATTTCTATTTTATATAAAAAAAATATTATTATTAATAATAATAACTTCCGTGCTCTTTGCTACTTTGCTAATAGATTTTTTTAAATATCTAAGAAGTGTCGAACTAGGCAAATATATTTATAAAAAAAAATGTTGTGGTCAAGAAGTAACATCTGTGTCACAGTTATACTTTCTTGTCTATTGCTTATAGTCATTTCCTGATACATTTTTGGTGCAGCTTTTGGTAGCTTCTTCTCTGCCATATGCACAGAGGTATAAGATATTGACTCATCCGAAATAAAAAAGGAAATAGCGGAATGTGATAGAGTTTGAGTTCAATATTGGTCTTCAATTTTTGTTTTCTTCCCTTAGGCCTGTGGTGATGGTTGTTTTCTTTTCATTGAGAAAATTTTCTCATTAATGTAAAGGGAGGTCGTATATCTTCAAAGGCCATAAACCTGTAATCTTGAAGGCCCATCTCCTCCTAACTTATTCATTTCCCCTAAAAATGTTTAGATTCTTATTTTATGCATTGTAGTTATAAATCTTTAAGATTAGTGTCTCATACGTTATAGTTATGACATTTTTGCAGTTCTCTTGGTCAAAACCTTGAAACAAGTAACTACATATGGGAAAACTGCTTTGCACTTGGTATTTCCATCTTTGGATTGGTACTATTTCTATATTTCATGGGAAATTTGCAGGTGAGTACCCAATTCTTTTCTCTTCTCTTCTTTTCTTTATAAAATACTTTTGAGGCCCCTTGTTATTTTTTGACTTATTCAGTAGATCTAATGTATAACATCTTTCTCTCACATAAAAGTAACCTCTATTAAACATTAGCTTCATAGATTGGACTCATATTAATGTGAGAGAGGTTTGTAATATACCATTTACTGTACTAAATGAAGAAGAGAGAGTGTGTGATTTCTAGACAAGAAGTATGACACATCAATAATTTAATATGCTAATCATCCAATTATTATTAGTAGTAGTATTAAATTGATAATATTAAATTTTTTGATAAATTTAATAGTTATAATAAAGAGGTGAGATTTGAACTCTAGACATTTCCGGTGGAAACACCTAGATTAATGGAATGCCACACAATTTTCTAGCCTGGGTATGGGCAAAATCGTGTCTTGAAACAGAAACATGAGTTTGGAAGTTTAGCTATGCATGGGGGCACTTTGCAACACTCGTCTCACGATGATGCCTCATTTTTCACTGACTCTTGGTGACTAATCAGTAGAAAGTGCATCGACTCATTGACTTTCAATTTTCGGGGTGAGTGTTCCATCATGACATGTTTACATAAACAATGATACAAACAGGAAGCATCGATGGCTTTATGATGTGTTCTCAAAAACTGGGAAAACATTTCGAGTTTTGGAAAATCATTTTAAGAATCTAATGTAAACCTCCTCTCTTTATCTTATTTACTTTCTATATTTTTTGAGAAAAGAAAACTATTACTCAACTACAAATGTCTCAATTTCATGATAATGAAGTTTTGTTTTTTAACCTGAACCCAATGGAGTTGTGTTGAACAATGAGATGTGTGATTGTAAAATACAATTAATTTTAATGCTTATACACTGTAAGATTTGGTGAATTGAACTGACTAGTAGAGGTGGGTTAGATGTACATGCAGTGGACGGCAACAAAATCTGTTAAAAATTGGGATAAGGTACGAAAGAAGATGAAGACACGTAAACGACAAAAACAACAAAAAATCATGAGATCGTGGATTTCCCAACGGGGCTTTGACAGTACCATTAAAAGCGAGATTTTAAGGAACATAGATCAGAGATTTGAAGAAGACGAAGATGTTTATGTGGAGAACCTGATACCTGATCTTCCTCCAGACGTTCAAAACAATGTCAAGCGTCATCTCTGCTTCAATCTTCTAAGGAATGTGAGTTTTATATATCCATTATACTTTTTTTAAATAAATTATTAAATATTTCTTCGTAACCTTTATTTTTAATAATACATATTCGGGGAATTATATAGATATAGTATAAAGTTTTGGCTAATATAATAAAAATTGGGTATTATACATTTGATTTCCTGCAATGCACTAATTCGGAATTGATATCTTTGCTATACTCCAAGGAGCATTATGCTTCAAAGGCATATTTTATTGTTCGGAGATTTTTCGCTTGGTCATTTTAAACGCGTTTTTTCTTTCCAAATTCTTGTAATCGAGCAGCTCAAGAAGCTTTGTTTGGGTTTGCAAAAGAGATTGAGGAAGAACTTGTATGATTAGAAGAGTGCCTCTCATTTCTCCTTCCTATTTGTTCAAAAATATTTGGTTTGAATAAAACTCGATTATCTTTTCTTTCCAAAAAATAAAAAACAATGAGTACCAAGAATTAAAAAAAAAAAAAAAATTCTTTGACTAAAAATTTGTTGTCAAAAGTCTTACAAAATTTTGAAAGAAAATTCATTTTTTTATTATTTTAATAACTTTTAGTTTTTTAACTGGCTTCTTCTTTTTTCTTTTTTTTTTCTTTTTTTTTTAAATGGAATCATTTACCATAATGTTAGCAATTGAGATATTTGGTCTGACATAATGTATTTATGTGATGTAACATAAGATAATTTTTTTTCTTGTATTTGTATTATCATTTTATTTTTTAATTTCAATGATATTGCATTAATCATTTCTTCAATAAAAAATAACTTTATGTAAAGTTGTGATTTACAATTATATCTTATGTTGGCTTTATTCCAGGACAAAAAGTGTTGTAATTGTTTTAATTTTGTTCCTTATATTTTGTGAGATTTTATTGTATTGGGTTTAGTATTAAGTTGGTGAAGAATTGAGTATGAAATAAAGATCAATGCATTTCGCGACTGTTAGTATATAACTTAGACTAGATTAGTCTATTGGGCTTGGCCTAGTATACTGTACTTGTAGTTTACTCATATTACTTGTACTGCACACATACCTAGCCTATATAAGGCTCTCTATTGTACATTATTGTTGACACATCAATATACAGACTATTCAGTCTTTCTCTCATACTTTATACATTTAACATGGTATCAAAGCCATTCCTTTGACTTTCTGGTTCCTGTGAACATCTCCGGCGTTCTTTCGTTGCCCTTGCCTTCATCCAGTAGTCACTGTCAGAAGTGAGTCACTGCCATCATGCTCACAGTCCTAGCAACTCTTGAATCTCACCATTCTGTTCATCCAACTGCCAAAGCAAAGCCGCAGAGTGACAGAACAGTCAATCCCGAGCAAAACCCAACCAAGAAAAGCCAGAAAGGACCTCACACGCGCCCACACGCGCTGCCTGAAGCTCCTGACTGTCAAACACGCGATCCACGCGCCGCCACGTGCCTCCAGCTGTGCACACGCGCTGCCACACACCAACCACTCTCCTACACGCTCTTCACGTGCCTCCACGCGCCAGACACCACTGCGTTTGTCCACGTCAGCCCTAGGCTGACGTCATCCTGCACACATCAGCATCCGCGTCATCCACTATGTCAGCACACGTCAGCCGTTGACTTTGACCATTGACCACCACTGTTGACTGTTGACTTTTGACTTTTGACCAAAGTAAAAAATTTTCAACACGGCCTGTCTTGCTTAGTTTTTCACGTAGATTCCGATTTTGAGCTCCATTTCTTTATTTGAGGTCTCTAAATTCCACTTTTTGGTCTTTTTCTTCATTATGGCTCAACAAAATGAACGAGATGTCATACGTCCTATCATCATTATGTTGGATGGTCCTACTAGCTATTATGCATGGTCTCAGAATATGACTGTCTTTCTCAAGGGTCGTAACCTGTGGAGATATGTGACTGGTTCAATTCCTAAGCCAGTACCAAAACCTCAGTCCAAAGCCACAGCTACTGAAGATGCCTTCAAGATTGTTGTTATAGTGGATGATTATGAAGAACGCCTAAAGGAATGGGAGAGTATTCAAAGTAAGATCTTGTTTTGGTTTATCAATACCTCTATTCCCTCCATTCATAATCTTCTTCCTCGTCTTGAGACTGCTGAGGCTACTTGGAAATTTCTGGCTGATCGTTATAATTGCACTAATGATTCAAGCTTAGAGTTCCTCATTGAATCAAAACTTTATCAAATGAGACAAGAGCCAAGTCAGTCTATTTCTGATTTTTATTCTCAAACTTCTACTATGTGGGAACACCTCTCTGCTGCAGATCCTCTACTAGTGTGTTCTAAGGATATTGAGCTCTTTGTCAAATATTGGGATCGTCATAAATTTATACACTTTATGATGGGCTTACGTGAGGATTTTGAGCCTACTAGGGCTTCTTTGCTTAGCTGGTCTTCTACTCCTTCTCTTGATGCTGCAGTCAAGGAGCTCATTTCTGAGGAGAACAGTCAGCCTACTCATCACATATCATCTGATCATGTATTGGCTATACCATCTCCACAGCCTCCCATTACTGCATTCACTGCTCCTCCACGAATAAACTTTAGGCGTCCCACCTCTTAGTCTTCCAAAGGTACTCGCTGCGAGTTTTGCCGTGCCAAAGGCCATGACATCTCAGTTTGTCTCAAACTGTAGAAATTTATGCAAGAGCAGAATAAAGGTTCTCTTTCTCGGGTAGCTGCTGTATGTCCTTCATATCCGTCGGTTCCTATAGGTCCATCTTTGGCTTTCTCACTTACTGCGGCTGATATTGAGGCAATAGTTTAACAGGTTTTATCCCGCACTTCCACTGCCCTTTCTGTCACTTCTGGTAAACAACCTTGGTTTTTTAATACTGCATGTTGTATCCATATGACTCCTGATGAATCTTAATTCTCTAATAAGGCACTCTTAGAACATCCAATCACCATTTACACTGCTAATGGAACTCCTATGCCTATTAGTCATAAAGGAACAATTTTTTTTCCTTGTTTATCCCTTAGTGATACTTTTCATATTCCAAAGTTATCCCTCAATTTGCTTTCTATTAGTTAACTTTGTGAATTAGGCATAGATCTTCTTTTTACTAATCATGATGTGGATGTGGAGGATCCCCGGACAAGTCAAGTGCTTGGGACAGGCCGTAAGGTTGGTTGCATGTTTGAGATTCATGACTTGAAGATTCCTTCACAGGTTGTTTCTGCAACTGCTACCACTGCCACCCCCTCACCTGATCTATGGCATTCTCGTCTTGGTCATCCATCCTTATCTCATCTTCAGTTGTTAGCCTCTCAAGGTCATTTAGGCTCAATTCAGTTTCAAAAATTTGATTGTACTTCCTGTCATTTTGGCAAACAAACAAAATTGCCCTTCAATAATAGTGATTCCTTTTCTTCTGCACCTTTTGATCTTATACATTCTGATACACGGGGTCCTGCACCTGTTCCCACTAAGGGGGGATCTAAGTATTTTGTCATGTTTGTGGATGATTTTTCTTGATATACTTGGATTTATCTACTTCACCATAGGTCTGAACTTGTGTCTATTTATCAAACATTTCATAAAATGATTGAAATACAGTTCAATCGCACCGCCAAAGTCTTTCAATCAAATAATGCTCAAGAATATAATGATAAATCTTTCCTGTCATTTTTAAACAGTCATGGTACCCTTCCTCAACGGTCTTGTCCTTACACCTCTCAACAAAATGGTCGTGCTGAACGAACACATCGTCACATTCTTGATGTTGTCCGCACCCTTCTCATTTCTGCCTCTCTTCCTGAGTGCTTTCGGGGTGAGGCCACACTCACTGCTGTGTACACCATTAATCGTATTCCTTCACCGACTACACACAACAAACCACCATTCGAGCTTCTCTATGGTTAAACTCCTGACTACTTCTCTCTTCGAGTTTTTGGTTGTGCTTGCTTTGTCTCTCTTCCTCTTCATGAACGAACAAAGCTTCAACCTCGTGCTCGTCTTTGTTGTTTCCTTGGTTATGGTGTATCTCAAACGGGGCTTCGCTGTTATGATCCCATTTCTCATCTCCTTCATGTCTCTCGTCATGTTGAGTTTTGGAAACATCGTCCTTTCTCGAGTCTTCAACAGTTTCCTGCATCCTCTTCCTTAGAGTCTTCCATTTTTACTGATCTTTTCCTCCCTCTCTATCCTGAACTTGTGGAGGATTCATCAACATC
Organism: Lithocarpus polystachyus; assembly: GCA_033629205.1. Lineage (NCBI taxonomy): Eukaryota > Viridiplantae > Streptophyta > Magnoliopsida > Fagales > Fagaceae > Lithocarpus > Lithocarpus polystachyus. Next base: position 10,568,997 of record CM066172.1, on the reverse strand, counting down.
GGCTGCCTCTCTAAACAACTTATCTCCGGTTCTGTCCCCGGCATATGACCCTTCTGTCTTGGATCCTATGGCACCACCCTTTCCTAAGTCTCCTGTTGGTCCTAAACTTCGTCGTTCCACTTGGGTAAGCATTCCTCCCCCTTATCTCACTGATTATCACTGCTTTTTTGCTCTTGCCACCCTTTATGAACCTCACACCTATCATGAGGCCCATACTTACCCTCTTTGGCAGCAAGCTATGAATGAAGAACTAGATGCCCTTCATAAGAATCACACTTGGGATATGGTTGATTTGCTTCCTGGTCAGTCTGATGCTACTCGCTATCGTCAGTTGGTTGGTAGTCTGATCTATCTCACTATTACTCGTCCAGATATTTCACATGCCGTAGGTATGATTAGTAAGTTCATGGATGCCCCTCGTTCTGTCCACTATGCTGCCGTTCTTCGGATTCTCCGATATGTCAAGGGCACACTTTATCATGGTCTCCACTACTGCTCTCGATCTTCTCTCGAGTTTCATGCTTATTCAAATGCGAATTAGGCAGGTGATCCGACTGATCGATGCTTTATTACAGGTTTCTGTTTCCTAATGGGTACTTCTCTTGTCTCATGGCGTAGCAAGAAGCAGGATGTGGTTTCCCGTTCCAATACTGAGACTGAGTATTGTGCCCTTGCCGACACCACCTGCGAGCATGTTTGGCTTCGCTGGCTCTTGGCTGACATGGATGCTCCACAGCCCACTGCCACTCCTCTTTATTATGACAATCGTAGTGCTATCTACATTGCTCATAATGATGTCTTTCATGAACGCTCCAAGCACATTGAGATCGACTGCCACATCACTCGCCAGCATCTCAAGAAAAGAAATCTCAAGTTGTTCTCCATCTCCTTTGCTGACCAGCCTGTTGATATCTTCACCAAGACTCACCCGCCTGGTCGTCTTCGAGATCTTATATCCAAACTCCAGCTGGCTTCCTCCTTGCCACCTCGAGTTTGAGGGGGGATGTTAGTATATAGCTTAAACTAGATTAGTCTATTGGGCTTGGCCCAGTATACTGTACTTGTAGTTTACTCATATTACTTGTACTGCACACATACCTAGCCTATATAAGGCTCTCTATTGTACATTATTGCTGACACATCAATATACAGACTATTCAGTCTTTCTCTCACACTTTATACATTTAACAGTGACTAGCTCGCAAGAAGTTCGCGAGAAGAGTTCCCGCGAAAAGGACACGTGAGAAGCACATGATTGGAAGCTGAAGAGTCATATAAGGCTATTGTTTTCACAAGTGTCTCGCGGGTAAGGCTTTCTCTGCGAGATACCCGCAAAACATTCTGCCTTGAGGATTTTTAAGTGTGACTTTCTTACCCTTCACTCATACTATATATACTCTCATTACCCACAAATGTAAAGGAGGGCTTTTCAAAGAGAAAATTCTTAGATAGGTTTTCTATAACACATACACCTATCTTTTTGAGAGAGAGCTACTTATCCTTAAGTGAGAAATCATTCTAGCCTCTTTTCCTTCTCTCTCCCATTGTCATACCTTGAGAGGAGATTTGTACCTAAACACAACCGCACACCTTTTCAAAGTGTAGAGAGTGTATTGGAACTGGGAAGCATTGGAGATTTGCCAAAAGAAGCTGGTGAGGCTTGGCAGATGCAATCAAACGTATTACGGGATTCAGAGAGCTAGAGAAGACAAGTTTTGGCAAAGTCAGTTGGTAGCAGGAGCTTGGAAGGTTCAAGTATATTGGATAGACTACGCTTAGAGGGTCTTTTGTTATTCGTGTACTCCAACTTTATTCTCTAGTAGATTGATTTACCGCTTGAAGGGCGGCGGAGAGATTTTTCGTCAATATCTTCGGTTCCTCTTCGATAACACATCGTAGTGTTATCTTATGTTTGCATCTCTCTTTCTTTACTCTTGTGCTTTACTTTTATTATTTGTTATTCATGTTTATGCACTAGAGTAATTATCGATTTATTATGCTTTATTTACTCTTGTTCCGCACTTAGATAAGTTAGTGTAAAAACAATCTAGCTATAATTTTTAATTGAAGGTCTAAACAAATTTTTGTGTATTCACACAAATCTGAGCTTTCACTTTACGTAAGTTTTTTTTATAGATTAATTCATGCATTGGACGGGGATATTATTTTCACATATATATTATTTTTACTGATTTGTACTACTTCAACTTATATTTGTTTTTCTTGATCAGCTAAAATTCGTAAAAGACAATGGGTTGGCGGCTAAGCATGAACAACTGTTGCTTAAGATCTGCGACTCTCTCAAACCAAAGTTCTACAAAGAGCAATGCTACATTGTTCAGGAGGGAGACCCAATTGATGCGGTTTTTTTCATTACAGAAGGCACTGTATGGACTTGCACAAGCAGTAGTAATGGTGGTGAAGACTCCCAACATGCTGAGCGACTTGAAAAAAATTTCTTTGGAGAAGAACTTCTTGAATGGGTTATGAATCCTTCCTCAGCAGACATGTACAACCTATCCAAACTCCCCATTTATTCACAAACCCTCAAAACCCACACAAAAGTGGAAGCCTTTGCTCTAATGGCCTCCGACTTGAAGCAAATATGGCATTCTAAGTTGTCACGATTTGGCCCCGAAGAACTGCAATCCCAGGCAGCTTCTCGTGTACAACGAATTTGGCGTGGGCACCGCGATCACCCAAGGACGGATGATGCTGTTGTTGAATCGAAGGAACCTTCTATTTTACAACGAATCTGACACTGTTGTTGCAAAGCAATAGTTTGTTTTGATGTCTAACATGTCCTGAGTTTTGATGGACTGGTTAGTTTTTTTTTTTTTTTTTTTTTCTAGTTATAGAGCTGCTGCTCTTCTTCTTTTTTTGATGGATTGTGAAAATGGTAATGGTAGAATTAGAGTAAATTGTTTAGGGTAACATATGTCTGCACCTTCTAATTATTCGAGTTTGTAAGTAGTAGCCCATTATGTTTCATTTATTTGTGGTACTAATGCAATGTATGGACACCAAAATCTGCAATTTATGGACACCATGATACATAGGAAACATTTTTTTTTTGTTATTATAAAATTTACATTACACATACCACCCATGTGTATACCCTGGCCTTCTGCTTTTTCGATAGGTATGGTATCTTAAAACATGGAATTACCCTGTTAGTTTATCTCTTATGATATTCACTTCCCTTGTAGTTTTCTTTTTGAGATATTTACCTATTTTGTATTTTTCTTAATAAAGCATTTACCTTTCATGTGATTAGCTTTTTGGGGCATTTTTGTTAACTACAACAGAATTAGATGACTTGAAAAAATTGCCAATATCACACACTAGAAAAACAATTGCAGAAAAAAAAAGGTAAGATATTGGCAGTAAGATATTCAAAGATGGTGGTGCAATTGGTGAGATTTGAATGTCTTTTTAGGCTTAAGCATAATGTTAATTCAAGAATTTTGTACACTAGGTCCGAATCTCACACCCTACTAGGGCAACACATTCTTTTCATGTTATAGATTATTATATTGGGATCCAGATCACGTTGTGATTCACCTTCACTGCAAATTTGATCCCTTTTAAGAAAAGACTTTTGGGTCTTTAGACTTGGGCCATGTGGATAATGACTATTGCATTCTTAGACTTGAGCCTTGATTTGGTCTATTTGCTGAGTCCTTAGACATGAGCACTCATGGGTCATGAGCAAGGTCGGCCCTAGGCCTAGGCCATTGCCTATGACTCCCTATTAGAATTAATGGCCCCCAAATTTGAAGATATTGCCTTAAGCCTCCAAATTTGTTAGGCTAGCCCTATTGATGAGGCTAAGTGATGGGACCTTAGGCTTGAGTTCTTGTACGGCTAGTATGGAGTATGCAAATCTGAAACTTTGTAAGGATAAGTGTGTGTTTGGCAAAAATTAAAAAATCAGTTTATTTTACTATTCAGCTTATTTTTGCTATTATTTATGGGCCTCATTGCACTTTTGGTACCATTCATGAGTCCCATTGTACTATTTTAGCTAACTTTTACTTTTATCTACAATATTTTCAGTAAAAAAATTTTCGATTTCAGCATAATAAGTGAATTCCAAACAAACCCTAAATGTTTGATTTGTTAACTTGACCCCTTGTGAGGCTAAGTATTAAGTCTATAGACTTAAGCCCTCATGAGGGTAAGTGTTGGGTTCGTATACTTAAGTGCTCATAAGACTAAGGTTGTGTTTGGAATAAATTTATATTAGGCAATTTCTTTTACTTTTTAGCTTATTTTTACTATTATTCATGAGTCCTATTACACTTTTTAGTACTATTCATGAGTCTCACTATACTATTTCAACTAACTTTTAGCTTTATCTACAGTAATTTATATAAAAAGTTTTCAGTTTCAGCTAAATAAGTTGTTCCCAAACTGACCCTAAGCATTGAGTTCAATAATTTGTACTCTCAAGAAGTTATATTGGCTATTGGGTCTGTAGACTTGAGCCTTCGTGAGTCGTGAGGCTAGGTGTTGGGTTCTTAGACATGAGTCCTTACAAGGCTAATTGTAAGATTCTCAACAATTCGTTTACAAATTATAACTTACGGTAAAATTAGCGACAACATTTCATGGAGTACTTAGTGTACGTTTAGGAAGCGCGTTTTGCGCTTCTTAGCGGCACTTTTTTGTTTTAATAGGTCCTATGCACTGTTCACAGGATCTACAAACTTCTTTTTTTCAACAAAATAAATATTAAAAATACGTTTCACGATAATATTTACACATTTAAAAATTATTTTGCTACAGTATTTTCAGTTTTCAGCAATAAGTGGGATCTAAATAGACCCTTAATCGTAATATATTTGGTAGAATTTGAATTTATATTAATTTAGGCAAGATCCTATTAGATCAATTATTTTTCTCTAAGTCTAAGCAAACGAATTCTAACCTTTTTAAGTAGAAGGAGTTTATTATTATTATTATTATTATTATTATTATTATTATTATTATTATTATGGGGTTTGAATCTTTAAATGTTTTTTAGTAATAATAAAGAGTTTTACGGTTTTAATTATAATGATTCAATTTTATGTAAGTGGAGTTTGTGGTATGTTTTTGTATTAGAAATTAGAACCTCATCCTTTCTCCATCTGTGCCCTTGTGTGTGTGTGGGTGTGTTTGTTTATCCAAAAAAATTTTTTAAAAAATTTACTATTAATTTCAGATTACAAACTATAACACAATTACGTATTTTATCCAAAATTTCAAAATTTAAATATTAGGGCCAAAATGGGCTTTTGCCTTTTTTTTTTAAATATCCAGCAAAATACCCTATGTTTGAAACTAATTAGGGAAATGCCCCTGCTTTGAAATTCGATTTTCTAAAAATTGAGTTTTAAATGTATAGCTCGATTTAGGGAACGTGGAGAATTTTTTTTTGGAACTTGAGTTCCATGTAAGGTATTCGAGTTCCACTTGAATTTTTTCCATGAACTCGAGTTCTATGAATTTTTTTTTTTAATTTTCACTTCACTATAAATCGATTGTCCAAAAATTGAGTTTTAAATTGAAACTCGATTTTTAGAGAATCGAGTTTTAAAACAGGGGCAATTTCTTAAATAGTTTCAGATTTGGAGCATTTTGCTGAAAAATTTTGGCGAAAGGGGCAAATGCCAATTTTCTTCTAAATATTAGTCACTTGGTACATGTATAGTGTATCAATTTATTGTAGATAAAGATAGCCACTTGAGGGAACTATAAGTTTTTAGATCTAACTTATATATAGTGTATCAATTTGCTGTGAATGAAGATAATTACTTGAAGCAACCTTAAGTTTTTGAGATCTAACTTGGATTCACTACAAAAAAGTTTGCTATTTTCAACGGTTGAAAACATCGAAAAAAGTATTTTCGACAGTTTAAGTGACCATTGAGAACCGCCACTAAAAACTATGTCAAAACTTTTTTTCTACACCCTATGTGACTGTAAACCTTTATCAACAATTATTAAACATCAAAATATTATTAAAAACTGTTGAAATATATGTTGTCTTGAGATAAATTTCAACAGTTTGAAACCGTTGAAATAAGTATTAAAAAAAAAATAATAATTTGGATACAATTCTTCACTTGCTCCAAATTTAATAACTTGATTCAAAATATAAACATATACACAATGGTGCAAGTCCAAATTAAACTCCATTCTCATATAAAAACTAAAGCACCAGCCTAATTTTTAAGTATTCAAATAGTTCTAAGTTTTCAAAATGGCTAATTAAAAGAAAAAAAAAAATTAAAAACCACTGTGCTCCATCAATTATCCTCAAAGTAACAGATTTATGGAGAAGTGCCACTTCCAACAAGAAGGCTAGGCCCATGACAAAAGCTAGTATCATTGAAAAAAAGATGATGCATCCTTTCTTCATGTACCTCCCCGTAGAGAGGACACCCCATCCCTCCAATATTTTCCTTACTCATAAAGCACATACATCCACTTTAACAAGTGCATATCCACCCAAGGATAACCCGTAAACCACATAAAATTGGGTAAGACTTAAGTGAGGAGCTACCCAAATTTTATTAAATGTGTGGATCAAAGAGTCAAGGCTCAAAGGTAAAAAAATTGAAATTAAGAGTATAGACAGACTAAACACCAATAATATCATAACTTGGCCAAAAGATAAAAACATAAAAAAGGAAGAATTGAAATATCTATCTTTAACATAACTGTCAAGTCCAAGTTAAAAATTGCAACACTTACTTAAATGGCATGAACAAATTTTCTTTCTAAATTTATCAGGAAAAAAAAAGTGCTTCTAACTATGATATAAACTCACTTAATCCCTGCCACTGATCATAAACTCTAATGTGTTTTTTTTTTTTTTTTTTGATACGTAACTAAACATCATGACAAGAACATAGATGTGGCATGAACATATATTTATAATGTGATTTGAACCCTGGCAATTAATACATAAGAAATTTTGCTATTAAAACCTTGTGCTCAACTGCCAAGTAGAGATTCAAAAGTGGCACATTCTGCTTAATTACTATGTTCCATCAACTATTAGTATATCAAATTCACCGAAATAAACAAGTAAATGCAATAACATATACTAAACTGACAGATATAGAACCATCACATATCCGTACAAGTCTCTGATCCGTACAAGTCTCGTGCAACTACCAGTCTCTCTCTCGCTGGAGAAGTTTCTCCTGTTAACATCGTGGAGTTCTCTTTCTTTCCGGTGAGTCCTCTCTCTCGTGTTTTTTTTTTTTTTTTTGGGGTTGATATCTTTCTGATCTTTTGCTTTATTTCGTTCTGCCTTTTTTCTGGGACGGAAGATAACAATGAGTAGAGCGATGAAAGAGACTAGCTTGGCTGTACAGTACAGCCTGTAATTGATACTTGTACAGATTTATCATTTGGGGCTTAGGGTTTCGAATGAGTAGACTGATGAAAGAGACAGAGAGGGGATTGAAGGAGACAAAAAAAGAGAGATTTGGTAGGATATACTGAAGACTAGACGGGATTTGTGGCAAAGGATTTACCTAATGATTTGGCGATTAGGGTCTTGCAACACTTTATTTAGCTGAAACTGGATTTTTTTTTGCTGAATTTATTTAGCTGAAACTAAAATTTTTTTTGCTGAAAGAACTGTAGTTAAAGTTAAAAATTAAAAGTTAAACCTATAAATAGTATTAAAAAGTGTAATAAGTATTATAAATAGTAACAAAAATAAGTTAAATAGTAAAAAAAACTACCCAATATAAGCTTATCCTAAACGCAAACTTAGTGCCTGATTGGGAAAATTTTATTTAGCTGAAAATGAAACTTTTTTGTTAAAAGTACTATAGATAAAATTAAAAACTAGCTGAAATAGTATAGTAGGATAAAAAAATAGTATCAAAAAGTGCAATTAGACCATGAATAGTAGCAAAAATAAATTAAATAGTAACAAAAATAAACTAAATAGTAAAAAAAATTGTTTTTTTCAACTAATGCCAAATGCAACCTTAATTTGCTTATGTCTATTTATATTTAGCTTGTATTACCTAATATATCCTCTCAAGATTCAAATGTTGGTTGTCAAACTTTTCCCTTTTAAATTCATTATAATTTTTTAAATTTCTTTTTGTGTCTTAATCTTTATGTATCATCCTATGCTTTAATTTAAATTTTAGTTCCACTTTTTGAATCTCTGGATAATTCTGATGGTGAAATGTATTGGAGTATTGGAATGGTTAAAATATATAATGGTGTGGAGCTGCTTATTCAAGTATAATTGTGCGGGATTGAGTTTTTGAGCAAAAAGGTGGGATTGAAAATGTGTTTGTGATTGAGGCACTGTTTATGTCATTATGCATTGTTATTAAATTACTTTTTTTTTTACTCCCTATTTGCTTTTTTTTTTTTTTTTTTGGGTATTTGAATTTGATGAGAGTTTATTGGGCAAAGAAAGCTGGGACTGATTAGAGGTTTAATATTATTGATATCAAAGTTCATTTGGATTGAAGAATTTCAGAATCTCTTTAGGACTTTGCATTGTTTCAGTCTTTTTCTCTATTTCATTTTTTTCCTTTGAGTTGTTATATAATTGATTCTTATTGTTTGTTTATTAAGAATGCTGCCCAATTAATTAGATCTTTATTATTATAAGCATTTTTTAAAGTTTTAGTAAATCCCTCCAATGTTCACTCTTTACACTTGATACAAAAATGCAAAGCTTTGCAATTTAACTGCTTGGTAAAATGCTTAAAAGAAACATTAGCTAGCACATCAAGCCCTTTTGTTACCCTAATGTTTTTTTTGTTCTTCCTTTGCAGACTGATATCAATGTGTATGTGCATTTGTTTATCAAGGCACTGACTTTGATATTTGAGAAAAGGTAATCAAATTATATGTGTCTATGAATTTCCAACTTATATCTTGTTTTCAATCTTCCTTTCTCTTTAAGTCATGCTAAAAATGAGATTTAGGTCTAAATTTTTCTGGGTTCTTTTGATAAATTAATTTCAGAAGGTTTGGATTTGGGTTTGATAATCTTTTTAAGGGCTGTTTGGTTGTTGAGAAATTTTGGGAAAATTTTGTTCGATTATTTGTTGGAAGTCAGGAGTCCATTATGAGAATAGAACAAGGCATCATTTTTTTTTTTTTTTTTTTTTTTTTTTTTTTTTTTTTGGGGTTAGCTGATGCAGATTTTGCCCCTTTGGGTTTGATTTTCCTTTTTTTGGGTTGTTTAGTTGCCAATAAAATTGGGGAAGATATGGAATCTTCGCAAACAAGATCCGTATTTAAAAGATGGTGTAGTGATGAATAAATCAAATGCTAAGCTGATAAAAAAAATGTAGTAATTTAGTAATCAATTTCAATGCATATTGTTGGAAGAAGCACTGCATGATAACAAGATAAATGTTATGAGCCATCTCATTTTGTGTGTGCAAAACCTTACTGGTTTGAAATGAAAATGCCCATAAAGACTGCATTTTCAACATTGTAGCTGATGCCATTTTATTGGTATTTTTTTTGCATAAGTTTTGAAGGGTTTTAAAATTTTATGAGTATTAGGTTAGCTGGAATTTATTATCTGAGTGCTTAAAAGCTGGCATGCTATGCTATACATGTGCTCTTTTATAATTTTGATTGCCCAACAACTGCTCATGCAGCTAATACTATCTTGCCAGGTAAAAGTTTCACTAATTATTTTCACATGCAGTATGGATGCAAAGATATCAAGCTGCATATTCAAATGCCTTGAGAAGGTGTATTTAGAGGATGGACCAATGAAGCCAATGTTGGAAGAGATAGGCTACCTGTTATGGTAAATTTTTATAATATTAAAAAGCTCTTTGGAGTTCTATACATTAGAATTCAGTCGATTTTAACCTCCATCATATTGCACTATACATAACTCACTTTTGTTCATGGATTGCCCACGTATTTCTTAAAAGCTTGTTTTGGTTAATTGCCAAGGAGTTATTACATTGTATTGTTGTTTTGATTTGTTTTTGAGTGAATAAGCACTTGGTTTATTCATTATTTGTTTACAACTTTAACAGATAGATTAGCACTTTGTTTTAAAGCAGGATTTTTTTGGAGTTGAGGTTTGCGTAGGTTTCCACTTAGTCATAAATGCAGTTTTGTATTTTCTTTCATTCGGAGTTTGGTCGTTTTGGTTAATTCTCATCTTGACCCAATATATCATTTGGTTGATGGTTTTGTATATGGTCCTTATTAAGCTACTTAAACTAATACGTAGACTTGGTTGGGTATTCTACAAAAGGAGTTAGTTAAACTAACACTTAGACTTGCTCTTCCCCAATAAAATCTTAATTTGTAAAAAGTTCTAAAATACTAGTGATTGACATCATGGTGGGAGTTTCAAATCTTATTCAAATTGCCAATAAATTGGTTTGATTAATCTTCAATGCTAATATACGTGTCCATAAATTTGTTATTGAGAAAATCTTTTGAATTGTGGTTTATCTTCTCAATCTCATGCCTTTTGGTTACAAATGTGAGATTCTATGAAAATTTGCAGCTTTAATTTCTATTTGGTTGCTCTGAAGATGGATGAATTTGTGTCTTATGTTTTATTTTTCTTTTTTATGGATGTTTCCTTCATTGTATTCAATTACTCATAACCAAATGAAGAAGATGGTTTATAATGTTAGATTTGTGCTGGTACATACTTTTCATATTTGCTTCAGTTCATAGATGTTTGGATTTTGGCTATGGAAGCATTAACTACTTACTGATGGTTATGTGGCCTGAATGGTTTTGATCGTACACTTATTTTTTACTTTTGTTGTTGGTAGCTTAAGTTACTTTTGATGTTTTTAATATCTGAGATGCATCTTCCTGGTAATTTTTTTAATAAATCACCTTCCTGGTAATTAACACCCAAAAACTTAGTTGTTCTTATGATGATCCATAACTTAGGCTGTATACATTTGCACAATTGAATTTCATGGTAACAAGAGAAATTATTAACTTTTAGGCAGCCAACATACGAGAGAACATAGCATTGTGTAGCTTTTGTAAAGGATGAATCTATATCTGGAAAGCACGGACACGGCATTTGGGGCTTTACTTTTAGGCAGCCAACATATGAGAGATCAAGTGCATGAGCTAAAATAAATGAGAAATAAAGAAATTTTGGTGTAAGGCTTATCTATTCTACCTATTCCATTTCTAAATTTAGTTGTGTAAGTAGTATTTCCCCTTAACTGTACATAGCTATTTATTTGGATTCAATATAGTATGGTTTTTGTATTATTAATACATTTCTTGAGTTAATTCCTTGATCCTAATTTAATTTCTTATTGTTCTTACCCTTGATTCAATAATTATGCATGCATGTGACAATTTGTGCTCATGATGGTATTTTTAAGCTCTATTTGTTATGTACCTTGTTTCTAATAAATGGTTCAGCACCTTAACCTATTTGTATTGAACATCTTAAATCCCTGGGGTTGTGCTAATGTAAATCTTAACCATATGTCTTGTTAATGACTCATTGTAACAACTTCTGCAAAATTTGTTGAATCATGGCTGTGGATGTTTACTGTATAATCATGCTACGGCGTAAGAGATGGTTGTACTTTATTTTAAGCAATTTCTTGTGTCCAAGTATGTGTTTCATGTTTTATAAAAGCCCTAAATTGTATGGGTCTGCCCAAAGAATTGATTTAAGAAGCCTAAAATAACTATCTTGGAAATTGGTTGTATTTCGTTGTCATAGTTGTTCTTTTTGTGTTTTCTTCCCTTAAGTTGTATGGCTGTCCAGCCCTTATGTATTTAACTAAGTATGTTAATTCATGTAAGAAACTCAAGTAAAACTGTAAAAGGCTCCTTAAGACTCTGTCATTTGATTTATGTGACAAAAGCTTGTTTTCAGTATGGTTCATTAAGCTAGCTTTGGTAGACAAGTCATAATTCTGAAGTGATTCTTAAAACCAATGAACTTGACTTTAATGTCTCCATTGTGCCCTTTTTGGAACCTAAGGATCTTATGTATATGCATGCAATATTGCTCCCAAATTCAAACACATTCTGAACTGATTTCAGCTTTGTTTGATGTGTTATGAATGTGAACATAAAAATAATGATTTCTCCATAGTTTGGCACTTCATGTTGTTTGATATATGTATCTTATGTTTGGGAAACCTCCTTGAGGCGGGATTAGGGTTTTCTTGATTTTAAGAGGTAGGTTGTGAGATGCATGTGTAAGTTATGCTAAACTAGAGTTGATAGTAATTAGTTTTGATATTTGGTGTAGGTGTTGTGAGCACCCAATGATGAACTTGCTGCGGTTGAGACTTGGGACAATGGAAAGCCATATGACAAGGCTACTAAAATTGAAGTTCCAAAGGTGGCAAGTCTAATGTGATACTACGTTGGTATATCCATTTATATAGTTCATCTTATGCTTTATAAATTTTGAGTGTTAACTACATTCTATATATTTTTGTGAGATTGCTATATAAGAACTTTTAGGGTGGGTGGATAAGGTCCATGGTCTCACAGTATATATTTTCTTTGTTTGTAAGAAGTTAATTCTAGTATTTGCAACATAGGATTAGAGGAAAAAACAGGTTTGCTTCATCAGTAGAGTAGTAAGCAAGGATCACATTTTGTTCTTCTTTGTTGAAAATTGTGTGAAAATATATAATAGACCATAAAAAGGTTCTGGGCAGCCAACTATGGTGTCTAACAGCTCTATACAAAACTCCAGGCTTAGTCTAATTTTTTTCTTTTGAAGAAACTATCTTTCAACTTCCAAATTTGAAACCAAACTTTTTTTTTTCTCAATGGTTGAAGATTTACATTGGAGGCTTGTGTTATGTACTCACTCAAAGTGTTTGAGGAAATGCTTGGACCAAACTTTCCATCACTTAGGGATTATAAGGTAAAAAATATTATAGTTTCCATCCTTACTAAAAGTTATTTTTTATCTTTTGATTTTTATTTTTTGAGGAATCAAAAGTTATTTTGTATCTTAACTTCACTAAATCCACCAATGATATCTTAACTAGATATCAATTCCCAAGAATTGTTTATGTTAAATAGCAAACTGGTATAGTTTGTATCATTTTCAGCATTGAATATGTTCAAGTTTTATTTTAACAATTTTTGTAGTCGTTGTTCCCAGTTTTGGTAATCTATCTAACAATAGATGTTGCTCTATACTCTCTTATGTAGGGGAAGGCATGAGTGCATTGTCATTGTTAGACCGTGCTACTATTATGTCTCCTGGTGCAACCATGGGCTTCTTTCCAGTCGATCACGTCACTTTGCAACATTTGAAACTGATTGGCCAATTTTCAATCAATGGCCTTGGATTGTTCTTCTGAGGGTAGTCGTCCTTATCTCTTATTTTTCTTTGTTTTATAGTCACACACACACGCGCGCACACACACACACACATATGGCCTAGCTTCAATAATTTGAGTTTAATTATTAAATTTTTTGGCTTTTTGGAAGTCTTCATGTCTGAGATTTTTTTTTTTGGGGGGGGGGGGGGGGGGGGGGGGGGGCTTACTAAAGTGCTAAAAGTTAAATCTTTTGAAAGATTTGTAACGTACATGATTATCTGACTTATGTCAAATCTTTGGAATTGTGGTTTATCTTCTCAATCTCGTGTTTTTTGGTTACAAATGCGAGATTCTAAGAAAAATTTCAGCTTTAATTTCTATTTTGTTGCTCTGAAAATGAACGAAAAGGAGATGAATTGAATTTGAGTCTTATGTTTTTTTTTCCTTTTGTGGTTGTTTCCTTCATGGTATACAATCACCCATAACTTTCATGTATCAATATGTTTCTAATTAGTAGATTCCATTATTCTAAATATCTTTTAGGTGCTGAAAATTATGCTTCCGTCTATTACAGCACCTATAGATGAACCAAGGTCTATTTCTTTGTTATATTTGCTAGGTGTTTGATGAAAGGCCTCTAAGAGCAACTCGTGTTACTTGGCATTTTTGCACCTGTTGGTTACAAGCTTGTATAGGTTTTGGGATAATAGTGGTCACCATGGGTCCTAAAGTATTTCAGAGCTACCTAACCACACAATTCCTTAACTGATATTTATACTCTTGCTATCTATACAACTCATATTTCAATAAGAAGTATGGTGAGCATTGGTGTTCTCACCGAGTTTAGGTCCCAAACTCATTCATTTATAATGCATGTGTTTCCTTGGTGGAGCTTGATATATAAATATCTGGGTTTGTGTTTTTTGTATTATTAATGTTTGAATAAAACTATATAGTACCTATTAAACAAGTTATAATACCATTTAGACCTGTTGCACCTTTTTTTTTATTATTATTTATTTTTAAATGACCTGTTTCAAATTTTGTTTAGTTCTATTTCCCCATAAGTCATTATTCAACTTATAAATGCATACATTCAGTGTCACTTATTAGATATCCAGTTTTTATAAAGAAAAATAATAGACAAAATTGAAGCAATGTGGGGAAGGGTGCATAGGCAGCATGAATTAATTCTAAACTTCCTTTCAAAATCACCATGGTAGTAGTTTACATAGGGACGTGGATGGCAATATGGTATACAAGTTTGATCACCAAGTTATCACCTCAACAACTGTGAAGATATTCAATTGTTTTTTTCCCCTCTTATCTCTTATTTTTCTTCGTTTTGTAGTCATATGTGTGTGTGTGGCTTAGTTTTAATAATTTTCTGAGTTTAATTATTAAAATTTTTGACCTTTTGAAAGTTTTTATGTATGAGATCTTGTTTTTTTTGTTTGTTTTTGTTTTTGTTTTTGTTTTTTTTTTTTTTTTTGGGGGGGGGGGGGGGGGTTGGTGGTGGTTATTATGGTGCTAAAAGTTCTTCTGAAAGATTTGTAACCTACCTGATTATCTGACTTATGCTAAATCTTTTGAATTGTGGTTTAAGTTCTCAATCTTGTACTTTTTGGTTATAAATATGAGATTCTAAAAAACTTCAGCTTTAATTTCTATTTGGTTGCTCTGAAAATGGACGAAAAGGAGATGAATTGAATTTGCCTCATGTTTTATTTTTCTTTTTGTGGTTGTTTCCTTCATGGTCTTCACTCACTCATAACCAAATGAAGAAGATGGGTTATAATGTTAGATTTGTGCTGGTACATACTTTTCATATTTGCTTTTGTTTGTGGGTGTTTGGATTTTGGCTATGGAAGCATTAACTACTTACTGATGGTTATGTGGCCTAAATGGTTTTGATTGGACACTTAACTTTTTACTGTCGTTGGTAGCTTAAGTGAATTTTAATTTTGATGTTTTTAAATATGTGAGATGCACCTTCCTGGTAATTAACATCCAAAACTTCGTTGTTCTTGAGATTTAACAAAGCAATGAACTATAGCTTTGCTGTTATTTTTTCTCTAAACTTACAAAAAGGAAATATTAATTCTTGGGGTTTGCCTCTCCTTTGTTTTTCATGAGTATGATACTATGATCTCTAATTGTCATGCCATTAGCCGAGAAGATCATTTATTTTGTTGGTATTATTTATCTGTTCTTTAAAGTGAACTCCACATGCTTGACATTTGTCTGAGTTAAATTTTATGGATAATTTAAATAGGTTGGATAAAGATCTTGCATCGTTTCTATATAGCTTAGAGGTTATACCACATTTGGATGGTAAGATATGGTAAAGCAGACGAAATCAATCTTGATTAACTTCCAAAGTTTTGTAGTGAAAATTTCTCATTTTAGCAATTAAACAGAGCAATACAACTTTAAACATGAATAATGCTTAAATGACACATGAATGATGCATGCAGATATTGTGTTAGGTTCTAAGAATTAGGAACTAATGTATTAGAACTTCAATTTGTAATGTTGGCAAACCATGATCAAAACAATCTTTAGTCTTGTTTTAGACTTGCTCAAAGTATGTTTTATTATGTAAAGTTGGAATTGAGTTACTGCAGAATTTACTATGCAAATCTATCAGGCTCGATCGATCGAAAATTAGACTCGATCGATTGAAAGTCGTGCAGATCGTTTTTCTACAGAATTTTCCAACTCAGCCCTAGCCCATTTAATGTGTAGGGTTTTATGTTTTGCCCTAAGTATATAAGGGAAAACCCTAGCCACTTTTTTAGAGTTCTGAATGCTGTGTTTGTGAATCTAATTGTTAGATCTAGAGGTGTTTATCTTCACATGCACTTAGGGTTTCCAAACTCTAGATTCATGTCAAGAGATTGGTAAATCATACAGTTACAGAATCAAAGAGTTTCAAGATATACAAGCAGGTGTGCTTGTGTTTTGCTGAGAATTCAAGGAAAGAAGGAGTCCGTGGTCTCGGAGCTGTCACATGGTCGTGGTAGTCAGTTTTCGACAGGCAAGTAGCAATAGGATGTTTGTGGTCTAAGTCTCTATTGTGTAAACTTCAATTCTTTCATAGTGAATTCGTTTTACCTTGAGGATAGCTAGGTTAAATCCTCCCTAGGTTTTTACCTGTTTGGTTTCCTAGGTCATCATATCATGTGTTCTTTATTATTCCGCATTTTTGCATGATATGATATATTTATGTTAACCTAGATTTGTTTAATTTACCTAAGTTAATCACTTGGCTAATTATCTAGGTTAATCTGTTTGGGATTAAGGGGTCTAAACATTTTATATATTGGTAGTGCAAAACCCTACTGGATTAAATT
Organism: Lithocarpus polystachyus; assembly: GCA_033629205.1. NCBI lineage: Eukaryota > Viridiplantae > Streptophyta > Magnoliopsida > Fagales > Fagaceae > Lithocarpus > Lithocarpus polystachyus. Next base: position 10,552,340 of record CM066172.1, on the reverse strand, counting down.
CATAATGCCCAACATTGTAGCTGATGCCGTCTTATTGGTATTTGGTAGCAGAAGCGTTGAATGGTTTTAAAATTTTCTAGTATTAGGTTCGCTGGAATTTATTATTTGAGTGCTCAAAAGATGGCGTGTTGGTATGCTATACATGTGCTCTTTTTTAGTTTATGATATATTGCTTGTTACTGAACAACTGCTCATGCAACTAATACTTGTCTTGCCAAGCAAAAGTTTCACTAATGTAGTACGGATGAAAATACTACATAAAATACCTTAAGAAGCAGATTTTGATAACCTCAGTCATGCTGAAACTCTGCCAAAAACAAAATTCCTAGTGTGTTTATTGTTTAGACTTTGATTACTAAATACCTGCTGGGATTCTTGTTATACTTCATTTTGTTACAAATGGTGAAATGAGTGTTTATAAGTGTTGTTTGACATGTCTAATGAGTGTACTAAAATCCCCAGATGATAATAAGACAATATAAAATTATTTTATTATTTTGTGTAAATGTGTTAAATCTGCCACTACGACAGATTCTGTGTTCTCAACATGAAATTGTTCGATTAAATCCTATTCTGTGAATTTGAATGCTAGGGGCAGTTCTTATGAAAGCTAATACACATTTTTGTAATGGAATTTGTCTCACAGCAATTGGATGAATATAGAAATAATGGTGCAATTTTTAAGTTGACTGAAATTCTGTTAGGGCAGATTTGAGTATATTGGCTTGTATGAATTTTAATAAATAATGGCTTTATTCTTTGACTCTGAAATTGTTATGGCAAGTACTAGACATCTGAAGGAGTAATTCTGTAAATTGGCATGAAAATTGGAACTCCAAATAATGATGAAGCTGGAAGGGATTTACTCAATTAAAAACCATATAAGCTTAGACTAGTAACTTTGTAAAGACTGTCGCTTTAGTAAACAGTTGTATATTATGACATTGCCCCATATATGAGATATGGATGGCTTTGAAGTACCTTTGATAACAAGATGTAATGTAGGGGTAGGAAACTGGCCTCAATCTACCTGGTTAGTTTTGCTTTTTATTTTCTTTATTTTCTATATATATATATATATATATATATTTTTTTTTTTTTTCAAAATGGTTTATAGTTAGGGGATTTTGAGTGCTCATGCCGTTTGTTGGTTTCATGTTTGGCCTTGTTTACTTATGTTCTTTTTATAGGTATTAAATATTTGTATTAAAACAGAGAATTTACAAAGAGACCAATTGAAAAAAATTATTGCAGAGTAACTGAGCAAGATTGTGAGTAAAGATGTGCGTATGAAGCACATTACCCAAACCTTGACATTTCAAAATTTACTTATTTAAAGTGAAAATTTTAATTCTTTACAGTCTTGATTAGTATGGTGCCGAGAAGGGGAGGAGCATGATGTTTTAATTTAGGTGACTGAATTAATATCTTTTGTTGCTCTGGTTAAATCTGTTCAACTAATAATTAATGATGTTTAGAATGCTTTAGAACGTTGAAATACAGTATATAAGTTGTTGATTGTTCTAGAATATCAATGTCAATATAGAAACTTTATTCAAAACTTTGAGATCAAGCTTTTTAGATAGCTATTTTAACAATAAAGATGGCAAGTGCTCTCCACCCAAGTGATGTGTTATGGGTTGGAGGAGTAATAACCTACACTAGGCGCTCAATTTGTAGCTTGCTTAAAAACTACTACTTGATAAGGTATAAGTGACCATACAAAGTAATACAGCATTCACTGATACACCAGCTATGCTATGATAGTGGATGTATAGGCCTCCTAGCCCATACCCAATCCAAGAAACAATGGTACTATATTTTTTTAGATAAATGGGAAAAGAATTGAACCACTTTTTTGTGATAGAGTTCATTTATGTGATGCTTTAGTGTGATTTCTGAGTATTTTATTTGTACTGAGAGAATAGAGGGACGTAGAAATGTTTTGACCTATCAATTTCATCTGTGAATAAACTTCTAGAAATTTTAATTGTTTCCTCCTTTGTTAGTGGAGATTTCATGATTGTATAGCAATATGGGTATGAGCGTGAGAGAGATTTTTTTTTTTTTTTGTCTTTTTTTTTTTTAGAGATTTATAATATCTCTTTTAGCATATTTCAAGATATTAACATTATATTATTAATGAATTTGTATGGTATTAAATTTGATTTTAGCGGATTTTAAGAATGAGTTAATGAATTTGTTTCCAATGAATTTGTTAGCTGAATTTTGACTAATTTTGTTTTTTTTTCCTTTTTAATTTTTTTTTGTTTTTTGTTTTTTTGTATTTTGGGATACAGTAAAGTCTTTTTGATGCATTTTATTGACTAATAAAAGGACTTAAATTTTTTTTCTTAACTAAAATATAAAAATAAATAAATAATATTGCATTAGCTAAAAATGGGGTATTATTTTATTTGGGGCTTAGGCTATTGCATCACTTACATATATGCTTGAGTTGATCTTGCTTTCATCTAATTCTATTAAAATATTGCCATTAACTACGTAATTATCTAAGGAAAATAAGATTTTTTTTTATGAAAAAATGTTCCCACATAGAAAATATAGAAAATATTTTTATTAATTTTACAGATTTATTTTATAATTACTAATAATTTACTTCATTAAAGTTGTATAAAAAAATTGTCAAATAGTTTATCTTAAAAGTTAAAATGGAATCAAAAGTTGTGGAATAGGCTGCCGTACTATATAACCAATTGACTCGTACTCGCTACTGCCTGCCAATATAATAAAAAACAATAAAATAAATTAAAGTTGCAATCTTGCAAAAATACATTCAAGTTGGCACGTTTTTTGAGGGTAAGTTGAACCAATTGACTTTAGTCTCGCATCGGAGTTTCCGACAATCACCTGACATAAACGGACAAAATAAGATAGCTTAAAAATAGACTGCCAAAAAATAGAATTTTGGGGATTTGGATCCAGGTGGAATAGGTCTAATACCTCTTAAATCAGTCATTAAAATAACCTTCTTTTTTTTTTTTTTTTTTTTTTTTTTTTTTTTTTTTTTTTTTTAATACTGCTTGTAACTTTTAGGACCCGTTTGTTATCGTTATTTAAATAACAGCTTTTACATATTTTTTTACTTATATGTATTTTTACATATTTTTTTATGGATTTTGTTAATGTGTGCCCTAAGGGCACACAATAATTAACCATTTTTGGAAAGACTTTTCTCGAGAATTGAAAAAGTATTGACAGCTTTTTCAATTCCCGAGAAAATATTTCCAAAAGTGGATGGCTTAATGTGTGCCCTAAGGGCACACGTTAACCGGACCCTTTTTTTATTTATGTATTTTTAAAAAATACAAATATCGTTACTAAAAATCTCTTACCAAATGGACTCTTAGGGTTTATTTGGTATGTGTATTTAAATAACAGTTTTCAGTTTTTTTGAAAATATGTATGGATGAAAAAGTGTGTGTGAAAATACGTGTAATGTTATTTAAAAATTGAAAACATGTGTTTAAATACAAGTACCAAACGGGCCCTTAACTTTTTGAATCTTATGCCTAATATTAAATGTAACTTTCTTAACTTTTGATCATAACCATTTTTAAAAAGAAATTGTATGGTGCAATTGATCTCAATCCCAATTTTGGTATCTATATTTTATTTTGGTTCACATTTAATTTAATTTTTTTATTTTTGTAACTGTTAATTTGATTTATTTTATTTTTAAAGGAAAGTTCTATTAAAATAGTGTGAAATTTTGGTTAATACTAATTAGGTTTAAAACTTTTCAAAATTTATCAATTTGGCGTTAAAAGCCAACTTAATCTCTAAATGCTTAAAAGTTATTATGGCTTTTGAGTAAAGTTTGTAGTGTGCTTTTGTGGTAGAATCTCTTTTTCTCTCTTCTGTATGTGTAAGTTTGCTTTTCAATAATAAAAAAAAAAAGTCTATTAGTTATTTTTCTCAACTATCTTAGGGCCTAAGTTGGCTTTAGGGGATCAAATTGGCCAGTTTTGAAAATTTTTACATTTGATTGGTATTAGTCCAAATCTTAAGGTATATTAATGGAATATACTTTATTTTTAATTTGCAATCAAGTAGGTCCTTACTAACAACTAGCTAACAAAAAATATTTTTGTGGTCAGGTCTACATTGTTAGCGCTTGAAATAATAATAGAAAAAACTTATTGAAAATATTACGAAGTCTAATTAAGTTTTCATTTTTTTACCATTGTTTTTTTGTTAGGAAGTAACGACTTAAAATTTTTATTCAAAAAGTCTTGTCATAAAATAAAATTTCATAATTATTAATGTGATATATTGTAATTAGTACATAAAAAAAATGTATCAATAATATATCATTTTAAAAGTGATTTTGATTTAATCACAACTCGCTACCTTAATAAATTTTGAAAAATATCATATGTCCTTAATAAGTTTTAACATTGTTTATTTTCATTTCCGCCATATGTACAACACTACCATATTTAGTTAGCTGATTTTACTTTGGAATAAAGGAGACGTGTCCTTTTGGGGTCCTCCCCCTTGGCCCATACCCTTTGACGAGGGGGTGCCTCCACCGGAAAGACCTGATATTTTCTCAGAACAAATCGAATTCTTATCGGTTGATGAGGGCCCAATAATTTGTTAGAAAAAATTGAGTTCTTATTGGTGGAAAAGAAGACAATGCTAAAGAAAGACTGGACCATTGTCCATGGACCATGGTGCACACTACACACACTAGTCTGAGCAGATGGAGTTGACCGGGTCTTCTTTTATTAAAAAAAAAAAAAAAGACTTGCTGAAATAGGATAACATTAGAAGACTATTGACCATTGTGAATGGCTCTCACACTTCACACGCTAGTACTAGACAACATTAGCAGCCAGGATTGGCTCTTGCTTATTATTACTTGCATCTGCCTCTGAGCACTCCTAAAATCCCATTACAAAGCCAACTTCTGCCACTTTATGCATTGCTCCACCTTCTCACACTTCACACGCTAGTAACACCATTTGGTGAAAATCTTTTGCTTCTCTCGAGAAAAAACAAACATAAGAAAATGGAAAAGAAATTTGCCTTATTTGTCTCATCTGTTTCCCAGTTCTCCAGGGATCAAGATTCAGATTTTCCTGTTTAAGTTGGCTGGGCCTACACATAGTTTAAAGGCTGATTCTTTATTTTGGACATCGTTTCCTTGATAAGCTTTAGTTATGAATTCTCGTTCACATCAGCGAGGGAATAGTACGAGGTTAGTTTCCTTCGCTCTTGACATCATCTTTTTTTACCTCATCTATTGTGTCTTTAATATCTATTCAAAATACTGTAAATCCTTTCAAATTAATTAATCATATCTAGTTAATTATTATTCTTTTTTGCCTCTATTTATGTTCTAACAATAACACTTGTCTTTTTTTACTAGTCTAACATATTTCTAAATTGGTTACTGTTAGGCATCCGTTTGAGATGAGCTGAAAAATTCAGTTTATCTACACTTTTAGCTTATTTTTGTTATTATTAATGGGTCATTTTTTGATACTATTTATGGGTCTCACTGTTTCTATATTTTGATGATAAATTTAGCATTTTAGCAAAATGCCTACACCAATACTAATGCTTTAAGTGTAGGATATGTGGTCAGAAAAAATACCAAGTGGGCAATGATATTGCTACTCATTAGTGTGCTTACTTTTTGTTATTTGAAAGATTAAAAAATAACTAAAAGACTTTGTAGTGGGCTTTGGGGTTGTGGCTGCCTTTATAAGTTTTTATTATTATTATTTTGTGAAGTGGTGTCCAAAAGTTGGTAAGTTAGGGTATATTTGGTAGTGGTGTTTAAGTATTGTTGTTCAAAATGATGTGAAAACTGTGGTTTAAAAAAATGTTGTGAAAACACGTGTTTAAAGTACTCACAATGTAAAAAATGTGTTTGGTACTGTGTTTCAAATAACATATTTTAAAATATGAAAAAAAATATAATTGTGTATTTGGCATGTGTGTGTTTTTTTTTAAAGTGAAAAAAATACTATTTTATTTAAGGAGAGAGAAAAAGAAAGAATAAGAAAAGAGAGAAGGACAAGTGGTGGGCTTGTGGGAGAAAAGAAAGAAAAAAGAAAGAGTTTGGTCTTGTCAATAGGCCCCACAATTGTTAACTTATTTACAAAAATAACATTTAACAAGGTTAATTGAAAACTAAAAACTGGTATAAATGAACTTTGAAAATACAATGTTTTAAACAACCTAAATTGAGAACTGTGAGTCAAACACTCTTGATAAAAAAAACTCATACCAAGCACACCTTTCTTTTTGGGGCCTACAGTTTTCAATGTTTAAACATTAAAAACTATTGTTTGAACTTACATACCAATGTTTAATGTTTTACTATTATTCAATTTTTTAGTTACAATGAACAGTTATAAAATTATTTATTAATTTATTTATATAATTTTATAATTATTTATTTATTTATGTCATCATTGGTTCGACCATTAATTTGACTTTGACTCTGGTCTGACTATAAAACCAAGAACCATTTTCTATTCCGATACTTTGGCCGTATTATTCTTTTTGAGAGGTGTTACGTCCACAACATTTTTATAACATTTTTACAACAGATCATAAGCAGTTAGTTATTCTTGGTTCAAATTTGAACTTAACACTAAAATTACTGTTTTACTTTAACAATAACAACCAGTAACAAACTGCCACCACTTAGGATTTGTTGTGAAAATGTTGTGGACATATCATTTCTCTTTTTTTAAACTACGAGCACAATAGACAAATATTTTAAATGGTCTCTAGTTTCTCCTTTCTCATTTCACACCACCATAGAATCGAATAGATGAATAGATGTAGTTACTTCTACTAGTTAGAGTTGGGCTCTCCAATATTTACATTCCACTGAAAAGCCATTAAGAAAACCGCCAGTGGGGAAAAAGGGGGGGGGGGGGGGGGGGGAGGGATTAATGGTTTTGTATTTTTGGGGTTCTTCTGCATCGTACATAAGATAAGAGTCATATAAACTAGTTTTATGTTTGCCATGCTTTTTGTTTAGGATAAATGATACCGAAGAGCAGGCTCCCGAGGTTGGCAAAGTTGCATTTCGATGGGATTGGAATATAATAATTATATTGGTGCGCATGATCGCGTTATCACTGGAACCCTTGTTCTTGTATGGTCTCATGATCAATGAATACAAGAAATGCGTTGAGATAGACAGAAAGTTGGGGATCACAGCTATAGTTTCGCGATCTTTCCTTGATATCAGTTACCTAGTGCTGCGATTTCATACTGGGTTTTTAGGCTACCAATTTCGGAAATATAGAAAAAAATTAAAAAATAAGTTACACACAGAAAGAAAAGGAGCCACGTCAAGATCAACGGAGACCATGGCCCTCACTGGCCCAACACCTGTTAAAGGTAAATATCAACATAATAACATGCTATCTAAATTGTAATCTACCTAATATCTCTCCAATAAAAATAAATAAATAAATAAAATGAACCTAGTTAAATAAAAATAATAACATAAGAAAAAAAAAAAACAATGATATCAACAATCCAAACTACACCCCCCAGTTTTTTTTACTAAATATTTATTCTAAGTTGCTTTCTTGATCTTATATATGTTGCATGTACAGGCGTCCACGTGTGTGTTTTTTTCTTCAAAATTTTGATGGAATGGTAGTAAATCTGAAGTACACGCACATATACATAATTTTTTTTTTATAAAAATTATTCACCATTTCTTTTTGAATGGTACCAAATGGTTGATAGTGATTTAAAGATAAAAATCTACCAACTTGTTTATAAAGTGATTGTGATTATGCTTACTAGTTACTCTTATGGAAAATGATTGTTTAAAGGACTACTTGATTTTGTTCATTGAAAGGAAAATTACCTTGAGTTTAATATAGAATCAATTATATCATAAATGATTTCCTGTATTTAAAAGAGCGTCAAATTTCTTTTTGATAAATGACTGATTGAAATGCATTGAGTAATAATTATTTGTCTTTTCCTTTGTTTATATATTGTTATATTGAATTGATACTAGTTTTATTTTTTTCATAGTATTTAGTAATGCATCTTATGTGTATTTGGGACTAGCTTATAAGTTAGCATTTTGCTTTTTAGTGTTGTTTGAGAACAACTTATTTAACTTTTTGCAGAAAGTGTGTTAAAGTATACTTGTACTTTAAAAAAGTAAGGAAAAAAAAAAAGGTTTTAAAAAGCTGTACAAAAAAAAAAAAAAAAAAAAAAAAAAGCTAACTTATAAGCTAGTCCCAAACACACTCTGAGAGATCGTTTGAGATGAGCTGATATTTTCAATTTATTTGTAATTTTAGTTTATTTTTGTTACTATTTATGGGTCTTACTGTACTTTTTAATACTATTCATGGGTCTCATTATACTATTCAGCTTATTTTTCAACTTTTTTTTCTACACTTTCAGCAAAAAGTTTTTAACTTTAGCTAAATAAGCTGTTTCCAAACGGACCTTTAAGTATATTTTTAATTCTTAATTAAAAATATAATTATTTATAATTTGGCTCCCCGAAAACTAAAATCCCGGTTCCTTTATGCAGATCTCAGAAAATATTTCTTGCATCGACACTTTCTATTTGACATTTTAGTTTTTCTTCCCATCCCACAGGTAATGGAGTAGACTAAAGCTAAATTCTTGGTTGCAAAATACATTTTTTACATCTTCTTGTAGTTTGGGACTAACAAAGCACATTCATGTAAATGGAAATTTAACGACACAAAAATGTAACATAGTTCAACAAATCACATGTTTTCATTCACATGCAACAACAGTTAAAATTTATTATCAATGATAAGTATTACACATTTGATAAATTTTTTTAGACCCCACTTACGAACTTACAAATATCAATGCACTCACAATCCTTTAAAAAACACAAATTAACCTAAATCTCATTAAGCTCAAAACAAATTCTTAAATATTTTATTGGGAAAAAGAGTCAATTAATAGATATAACACACAACGGACTATTTCCTTGCCCCCTGTTTGTTCAAATTCAATGGAAGCTTCAAATAAATTAGCCAAGAACTATTTCCTTGCCCCCTGTTTGTTTGAATTCCTTGCCCTTCCCCTAGAATCCACTCTGCGTTGAAGGAGCAGCCAGTCGCTTCCTCAGCTGAAAGCATAAAATTTAGCAACAATCTAGAACCAAAATACCAATTTTTCATTGGATATTTTGTATATCTAAATAAGTTGTAGTACAAGTTTGATCCCACTTTGGCAGTGGAATAATGTCGTTTGATTCCACTTTGCAAGTTGAAAAGTGTTATTATCTCTTTAGAAGAGATAGTGTGAAAGAAATGATCGAAAATCAAGTGGAAAATGCATTTATAATGTTTGGATAGATGTTGAGTTGATTGAAATTGTGTTTTCGAATGATTGAACATCTAACAAATGTCTTACGAGAGTTTTTGTCTGAAACTCGATAGACACTCATTGACCAAATGTCTTATGAGATTATGCAATTTTTTTTTACAAAGTTATTGCCAAGAGTTGCACCATTTCATATTTAAACATTTATGAATATTTGGAGATTGTTTTTACCATTTTTTTAGCCCTTATAACATTTTATTTCTGAATTTTCATGGTCTATAGATAATGTATAAACTCTCATTATTCTCCCTAAAAAAAAATTTTAGAAACACTAGGTATTCTCCAAAGTTGCAATTTGTAAAACCCAATAGGATTAGTTGTATGTTGGGGCCAAGTTTCCAATAACCCTTTAGCTACTTGAGTTGGGGGAAAATAGTATCTAAGGAAAGCAATATTGTCGTACCTCCAAGCCATTGCAGTGGAGTCGAGCTTGATATCGAGGCTGCAGATTCAACAGTTCTTTAGTAGTTTCTTGTGTCTTCAATATATTCCGTTTGTTTATGAATATGAACACACTTAAACTAAGACTCAAATACATAAAATGTGCGTTTTGATTCAGATTATGCCAAAATACAAAAATATGACCCAAACAATACTCAATGTGTACACCCATAAAAATAATCAAAAAATCACACTCCTGTATCTTTCGACCAAAAATCCAATAAGATATCTATGATTCTATCAACCTCCAAACACAATCACGTTTTTTGCATATGTTTCAATTCTTTAATTACTTATTAATAGCAGTGCCTAGATACCGCTCTAACACATTATAAGTTTGTTTTAATTCGAATTACGCCAACGCACAAAAATATGATATCTGTATCTTTTGACCACAAAAATAAACAAAAAATCGTGCACCTGTATCTTTTGACCACAAAACCAATTAGATATTTGTCAACCTCTAAACATAATCACTTTTTTTTTTTTTTTGCATATATTTAATTCTTAATCTATATATATAATAAGGTGAAGTAGAGAGAAATTCAAATAGAATTCCAAATTAGAGTTTCAATTTTGTGCCATGTGTCTAGATTTGGATTCTCAATTTTGCGCCACTTGTCCTAACCATAACTCAAAAAAAAAAAAAAAATCTAATTAGATTATAAATTGGACTTCAATTTTGTGTCATGTATCTTATCTAAATTTTCTAATTTTTGTGCCCAAATAAATGATGCATTAACATTTAATACGGAAGCTAAGAAAACCACAATGATAATGCTCATTGGCCTAAGCAAGAATATCTCACCTGCACACTTTTATGGGTGAACATCTTACCTGCCCACTACCAGAACCAAGAAGTCCAACGAGAAAGCTTATAAAAGTAAAACATTATTTCCTCTTAATGCCATATCGTCATCCCATGTCTCCTCCTTCTTTCTCAACTTCTACCAACTAAATCCACACACTACCCTCTCCTCCTTCTTTCGTATTTCTAAGACCAAGACCGGGTTCAAACACAATATTCAATCTTACTCTTTCTTGCTTCACACTCTCGTATATTACCGTTTCATTGGCGCCTCTAAGAAGATTTCAAGCTCAATGTGGAAACTGAATTTACCAAGATGAACATCTTATTATTACAATTGTTAATATTTCGTGTGTAAGCACGGACTACGTGCTAGTTACTTATTAATTGCGGTGCCTACATACGGCTATAACACCTAATTTTTAATGGACAAATAATATTAATTCTTTTATAAGGAAAACTAAATTATTTCTTTGACAAATAAAACATTTTTCTTCCACAACAAAAAGGTTCAAATAGAATAATTATAATTTTAAAGCAGAAATATAAGTTTAAAGCAGAAATTTGATGCAATTTCTTATACACCCATACTATCTTCTTTGAATTAACATTGTCCTACACATAATTAGATTTTATTCAGCGCCTCTAATCATGGAACTACTTGTAATTTGTTCAGGTGGTAATGTTATGCATACTCTTAGGCGTGAGAGCCATGAAATCTTTAAAAACATTAGAGATCTTAAACATTTTTATTTTCTTCCAATATTGGCCAAGAGTTTTTCAAATTTACCTGCCAAGGAAGGATCTGGGATCAAATCATGAGATACTTGGTGAAAGGCGATGGCTCCTAGGTCCACTGGATTTCTTTCTATACATCATTGCCGGCCATGTAAGTTTGATTGTGTAGGAATTTCATATTCATTAAATTTAATCTTGGCAAGTATGCAAGTGTTGAACCCATCTCTCTCTCTCTCTCTCTCTCTCTCTCTCTCTCTTTTGAGAGAGAGAGAGAGAGAGATGGGTTCTTTTTTTTTTTTTTTTTTCTTTTTTTTGAGAAGTTGGGTTAAAGTTAGATCTTATATAACTATGGCCAGTGCTTAGGTATAGTACTTAGGTCTTATTACTTAGGTTCTCCTCTTAAAATTAAGTAGTTTCATATCTTAAGAGATCAGAATCACATATGGTCAAAACCGGTTTCATGTAAGTGCACCATTGTTGTTAAAAGTGTGCCTAAGCTCAAAGCTTGAAGCCCCAATCTCTCAATGCTTTGCAAGGCCAAAAAATAGATCATTTAATGAAGCAAGCCTTGCGCATGTTTTTTTGGAGCTTTTTGAAGAAGAATAAAGCACGCATGGGCACGTTTTTATTTTATTTTATCGGTAAAAAAGATATGGATCATCAAAATTAATTGTTTGATATTGAAAGAAATAACATGGACGAATGATTTACTACACAACTATTATCTTTAGGGTGTTGTATTAAACAAATTATTATTTTTTTATTTATGTGTCATAAGATGGGTTAATTTACAATTCTTGTGCTTTTTGATCTTTGACTTCTAGATGTATGTTGATTGAACCACATACATCATTTGATTATAACTATCATGGTTATATACTTTTATAAAGCACAAGAGAAATATAGAAAATATTATGTATAAAACTTTCTATGACTAGATTTTTATGATATTGACCATTGATAATTGTTTTCAATTTACTATATAAAAATTTTAAGAATTGAAGTAACTTAGGTAAAAATTGAATTTACAAACATTATACAATTGACTTCCCTAATAGGTAAAAAATAGAAATTTTGGGCTATTATTATTTTTTGGAAAAAGTTTAGCTACAAAATTGGAGGTAAATTTTGACAAATCCACAATTGGACTATATTTTCTTCTTACACCCTCCTTGCTTGCAAAATTTCTAGAAAATTAAAGATTATAGTTATGTCATCAATAAATTGTTTAAATTACAAGTTTTTATAGTTTAAAATTATGCATAAAATATAAGTTATAAATCATATAGTAAATAATATCCAATTGGCACAAATTTAACATGTGTATTAAAAGCATAAAGAACATGCAATCTAATTGTTAGATTTTCAAATATGTAGTAATGTTAATTTTATTTAGCTAAACTTTGTCCTTATTTTTTTTATAATATGTTACGAATATTTCTATTAGAAGTTATGAAATATTATATTTGAAAATTGTGCGCTTCACTTCAATCAAGTGCGCTTTTTGTGCTTAGGTTCCAAGAGGCTTATGCGCTTAAGTGTGTTTGACGCTTTTACCAACATTGAAGTGCACTTTACCTTTAAACTGTTTCTTTTTTATATATTTTTTTATTATTATTATATATGTATATCTTTTAATCTGGTGATCCGATTAATGCTCATGAACTGTCATTTTGATTTTTGTAACCTCTAGATTTGTTTTTTGAAAAGTATTTAGAGATCAAATGGTCAAAATCACAGTCTTGCCTTGGAGAAATGAGATGGTGATGATATGCAAATGTAATGCAAGTGAAGTTAAATGAGAGGTTTAAAATGGGGTGCATACACTTGTTAGTATCTTTGAGATGTATTTAAGGTCCAAGACATGCTGGACGACTAATGAAGATCTACAAGGTTTGAAATCTCAATACGTAGTCTACACATAATCGATCAATTGGATGTTGACAAATAGCTTTCTAAATTTGATCGATCAAGAATTCTGCATATAGAGTCCTAATTTAGCTTAATCAGCCATCCAAGCTTTGACCCCATAGCCAAGGTATAAAAAGAAAACCTAGAGGACATGAACTTAGACTTTTGGAGAGCTATGGTATGGATTGTATATCTAGGGTTAGGGTTAATTAATTCCTCTCAAAGCATCACCCAGTGATCAAGGATTCAAGACTTGGTGATCAAGTTGACGTTGCTGCAATAAGAACACAGTCAAGTTGCTATGAAGAATCTTCAACAGGTTCTTGAACGTTCATGTGAAATAGAGTTCATGATAGAAGAGTCAATGGTCATGGAGTTGAGTATAGTCATGTAACTAAGTACTACATGAGGTAGCAATAGATTTATGGCGAAGTATATTTTAAAACTTTCATTTTATTATAGTAGCTCTGTTTCCTTAAGGTTTGGTAGTAAACTCCCAGAGAGTTTTTTGTATATAGGATTTTTTCTTTGTAACTATATTGTCAATGTTATTTATTTTCTACAATTCGATATTTTGCGATATGGTTGCATGTTGTGATAAATTACAAACAATTAGGGGTGGCAATTCGTGTTCGCGTGTCGGGTTCGTATCGTGTCAACTCATACGTATCCGACTATATGAGTCAACACTAACCCGACCTGTTTATTAAACGGGTTAAGATTCCTCAACCCTAACACGACCCATTTATTAAACGGGTCAGTCGTGTCTACCTGTTTATCTAATTTTATCAAAATAAAGAAAAACATTTATAAAAAAACAAACAAATAAATATTTTAAATATAAAATTCAAAATTAATGAGTAATTGCATCACAAATAATCATTCAAAACTAAAGCATATCTTAATATCATAAATAATCAATCACAATATGTCAAAGAAAATAAACTACAACAACTAATAAATTTATATAGCTAGGGTTTGAATGGTATATTGGTAAAATTTTATTTAATTAAATGGGTCAGACGGGTTAAACGGGTTCCATAGGTTGAACCCTAACCCAACACGTTTATCAAACGGGTCTGTCGTGTCAACCCGAATATGACATGAACCCATTAAGCCCGAACCCATAACTTGCTAATTTCGTGTCGTGTTGTGTCGTGTCTAGTTCGCGGGTCGTGTCCAATTTTGCCACCCCTACAAACAATATTACTCAAGCATAATTGGCTAATTAAGTAAACTTGGCATTAATACTGGAATTCAGTGTATTACTTCTTTCCTTTTTTAAATCTTTTAACTAAATTAAGTAGTTTCATATCTTTTGAATCCTTTTCTCTTCTTTTTTCTTTTAATTATTATCGTTTTAGTTGAAATAGTTATTACATTTGGTTATGATATCTACAAAATTTACTGATGTTAAATGATTTGCTCGTCTTTTAGGTATTAGGAGCCTTTTGGTATTGTTTCTCTATTCAACGAACTGTGGCTTGCTGGTACATGGCGTGTGAAAATCATGGTGGATGTGTCCGAAATTCTTTTTATTACTGTGACCACAACTTTGGCTATAACTCCGTTTTAGATGATTTTTGCCCTAAAAATATGCCAAATGCGGAGCTCTTTGATTTTGGAGTATTTCTCGACGCTCATCAGTCTAATATCTTAGAGTCCAAAAATATTCCACAAAAAATATTCTACTGTTTCTGTTGGGGCATGCGAAATCTGAGGTTTGCACATATTAGACTCTGTACAATTCCATATTAAGCTTTTTTTTTTTTTTTTGAGAGCTAGGATCCATATTAATCTATTTCAATGCATTAAATTTGTTTTTTGCTTACATTACGGACTAAAAGAGTTACTATTAGTTTCCTAGGTGGTTTATACCATAGCATTTATCCACTATGGAGACTTGGATTTTGTGCTCAACATACAGACCTCTATACTTGATGTTAAAACTGGTACCTTGGTAGATGAGTATCAGCAAAGTGGCTCAGGACTTCTCTGATTGCCAAAAGCATTGTCGTTACTCTACGTCTTGCATATTTGGATTGGAGGGCCTAAAACCTATGCTCGTAACCTAGTGGATTCATGCATGCGCACACAGAAACACGCGCACGTGCGTGCGCGCGCGCGCACACACACACACATATATATATATATATATATTTATTCTCTAAACTTATTCATTTCCTATAAAATTTTGTAAATTCATTGTAGTTATAAATTTTCAAGATTAGCATCTCATACATTATAGTTGTGCCACTTTTGCAGTTCTTTTGGTTCAAACCTCCAAATAAGTAACGATGTATGGGAAAACTGCTTTGTACTTTGCATTACCATCTTTGGCTTGTTACTATTTCTATATTACATGGGAAATTTTCAGGTGCGAATCCAATTCTTCTATTTATTTATTTTTATTATTTGTTATTTTTTATTTAATGTTAGGCTCTTAGTTGTACAATTATAAAGTAGAGAGACAGTGGTTTCTAAATAGGAAGAATGAAACACCATAATTTTCCAAGTAATATACGAATCATCCTACTATATTTTACATTGATACGATTGTCAATATCATAATGCTATTTTTATATTTCTGTTATTTATTGTTTTTACTAATGTTGTTAATTGTTATTTTTATTGAAAGAATTATATTTTATATATAAAAAATATTAGATCTGATTTTTTATTAGGAAAAATGGAATATTTCATGGAAAAACTAGACCTGTTGTTTTTATCAAAAGAAGAAAAAAAAAGATTTTTATAAAAAAGATTCAGATCTGGTTTTTGTTAGAAAAATAGAATGTTTTATGAAAGTAGACTCAGATCTGGTTTTTTATATGCAAAAGAGAATGATTTTGAAAGTGAATTTTCAGATCTGATTTTTTATATGAAAAAGAAATATATTTTCAAAGGAAATTTCAAATCTGGTTTTTAATCATGAACATATAACATCTTTATGAAAATATATTCATATATGGTTTTTAATATGTAAATGTGAAATGTTACTTTTTGAAGGTTGGGATATGCTTTTATTCCTAGAATTTTAAGAAATGTGTTGTAAAAAAAAAAAAAAAATTAGTAAAGACTCTATTTTTAAAATTATATAGTAAGGACTTGGCCACAATTTTGACATTCTTTTATCTCATATTTTTTATTTTTTAGTGTTGTCACTTGGGAAACATTGAGTTTGAATTATATTAGATGGCTTGTATTTTAGACTTAATTTAGACATGCTTATTTTTCCAACTTTCATATCATTTTATGGCTTCTCAAACTTATTTTAATATATTATTATTTTTTTATTTAACAATGTGGTTTGACTGATAACCCATTAGTTGAACCAATGACCAAATGACCCAAATCTTAGACTAGGTTAATGCCCTATCCAAATTTAATAATTATCCCATCACATGAGTTTGGATGTTTAGTAAAGTAGACGAAATTGTCTTGGAATTCTTCTCTTCAAACATAACCATCTAGGAATCACACAACATTTATTATCTTTGGTCTTCCCAAATACCTTGGAACCTCATAATATTTATTATTTTGGTCTTTATCAAAGATTCTATTTTTTTTTTTTAAATTCCAAGACCAATCTAATTTTATTATGCCATCAAACCTTTTCTTTTTTCTTAATTTCCAGAGAGATATTACTAAGCTACACTTCTCAATTTTAGGGTAATGAGTGTTTTTATTTATTTATTTCGTGGATCTCCCACTTAAGATGTGTTTGGAACAACTTTCTCAAAAATAGAAAAAAAGAAAAAAAATTTAGATGTGTTTGGAACAATGAGATGTATGCTTGTAAAAATGTGGTATATTGTAAGATATGCCAAAGTTAACTTACTAGCATAAGTGGGCTGGGACAGATATACTTGCAGCGGCGGATAACTTCAAAATCAATTGCAGAAGGTACGTTCTAGTACAACTTTTTTTTCCAAGTACAACTTTTTTAAAAATCCTAGATTTTCCTTTTCAAAAACTAAAAAGATAAGTTGTACCAAACAGCTGCGAAAAGAAAAGAAGAAAGCATTAACTTGTGGATTGAAAATAAAAAGCTCAGGACAGAAACAAGCAGTGAAATTATTAAGATCGTGCAAAAGAAATTTCTCAAAGAAGAAGATATTTATGTGGAGATCCTGATCTCTGAACTTCCTTCACAACTTCAAAGGGATGTCAAGAAGCAAATCTGCTTTAATCCACTAAAGAATGTGAGTTTCTTCACCTCTATAAATTTGCTAAATAACTGTTTGTATCGGGCATATTGAATATGCCATTGAATGGTATTATAAATATCATTGAAGGATTATATTATTATAAGTGGTGGCTCCATATGTAACTCAGGATGGTCACAGGACTACCCACTTGCCAAAATAAATAAACATATATATATATATATATATATGTATATATAGACACACACACACAGACTAAATTAATTTATTTTGACTACCTTAAAAAAAAATATTGACCACCCTAACTTGAAAATTACAAAAATTTTGGTTCAATAAAAATAAGAGTAATGTTACATTCACAATATTTTTACAATAATATTACAATAAATTTTATGTGATAAGCGGAAAGTCGTTACTAATTCTAATTTGAGCCCAACATTGACATCACTTTTTAACCCACTAATAACAAATTGGTGCATACGATTTTTTTTTTTAAAATGTTGTAGATGTAGCAATATTCCAAAAATAATTTTGGCTCTCCAAATATAATTCTTAACACCTTAAAAAAAAAAAACCCTTAAATGACAAAAAAAAGCCCAAACAACAACAAAATTAACTCAAACAAAAACAATACTAGATCAAACAACAACTAGTAAACAAATTATTCAACAAAAAACCTATTCAAAAAGAAAAAATAAAAATAATCATTCAAATTTGTAACTCTTTCAACTTATTTTATAAAAATAATCTCTAATTTCATAGGTTCTTTGGCAGTGTCGGCAGTTTTGCTTTTTTTTGGTTTTGTAATCGCAATAATAGCTCGTAGTTTTAACAAATATCATCCATTTTTCTTTCTCTTTTCTATTATCATTTCAATTCTCTTACTTTATTACTCTAATCTTAACATTCACAATTCTCACTTTATTTCTTATTAGTACATTTCTTTCTTTTTCTCTTTGTTAGTAGGAAAAAATTGTAATAATTCATGTATTTTCATGTGTTTTTTTTTTTTTTTGGTAATGTTGATATATTTAGGTTATCTCTTTATTAAATTTTATATAATTTAATTTTCCTAGTGACAACTCTAAAAAATTTCCTAAGCTAACACTGATACGAGCATCTTGTTTTATAAATGATACAAGCGTCTTGCATACCTTTATTATCTACAAAAGTTAGAAAAAGTTTTTGTCCAATATGTATTGAAATCTTTATTTTTTATTTTTGTTTAATGTCAAGATCAATATTATTTTTTTGAATAAGTGTTTGACAAGTGTACGAGGCGTGTCTGCGATTGATACATATCAAATATTGGAATATCCACTTTAGAGGTGCCTATACCAAATATATACATACATGCATATTCTTATCAGGACAAAGTTTGTCTATAAACTAGTTTACAAAAATACCCATTAAATTTTTCGTATATCTTTTTATTGAATGTGAATTTTGAAAATCAAACTGTTGAATTTCATGAACTTTATGTTCTTAACACGCATGTCAAATTTTATTCAAATCTAATGTTTTTACTATTCGATTAATAAATTAACTGTCACGCCCCGAACCCAACCATAAAGATAGGCATGTGACAACTGCCGCACGCTTATAAAGTAAGCACTCTACAAGTGTGCAAGGCCTTTTAGCAACTAAAACTTATCCTCAAAAATTAAATCAAATAAATTCAAAATAACTCAACAATTCCTTTATGAATAGATCTCCAATAATTTAATAGGAACAAAATTCAAATCTCAGGTACATAATGCCAAGTGGCTAATAAATATAAAACTATTTGAAGACCCTTCAATCCAAAAATCACTAAGCTTCCTTTTCTGCTCACAACACAACATCAAAATTTCCAAAACTTGCTATTTTTCACAATCTGAAACTGGAGGGAAAAAAGGGGTGAGCTAACAACTCAATAAGTAACCAAAGTCCTAAAAAGTTCTATCATGAAAATAGATCTGTAAAATAATAATTTAGATATAAATCAAATATTTTAAATCTTACAATGTATCGTAGATGGATTAGAAAAATAATTAGTTTTTCATATATAACAAGGTTATACTTTACAATAGGTTTCAAAAACACATAAGTAGTTTTAGTAACTCATATAGTTAACATACTCGAATGTAATTCATATCCTTAACGATCTTATGACTATGGTCACGCTATATCCCCATGACTGGGCATCAGAATACCAATGAATAACCCCTATTGGCTGGGTATCAGAGTACCAATGAATAACCCCCATTGGTTTGGGTATCAAAATACCAATGAATAACCCCCATTGGTATGGGTATCAGAATACCAATGAATAACCCCCATTAGTTTGGGTATCAAAGTACCAATGAATAACCCCCATTGGCTGGGTATCAGAGTACCAATGAATAACCCCCATTGGTTTGGGTATCAGAATCAATTCATAGTCAGATTGTCCATAATCCTATGTATGAAATCATAGTTTCTGACAAAAATATATCATATTCAATACATATATATTATCAAATATTTATCATTCAAATCTATTTGTGATATTTCTATAATTCTCTACTTTAAAACAATATAGCTAAGAAACAATTAAATAAAGTAAACCTTATATTCAATGCTCATGTATATTTGTGAAAATTCTTTATTCTTTACTTTGAATCAGTATAGCTAAAAACAATTACATAAATTACATCGTATATTCAATAATCAGATATATTTGTCATAATTCTTTACTTGAAATCAGTAATACAATAGAAATAAATTTGTAATAACTGTATACAATTTTCAGTAATTAAAATATGCAAAATAAAACTAATTAGGATAAGGTTACTTATCTCCAAAAGTTATTCCAAAAGAAACTTTTCCCTAACACTTCTTCTAAAATCCTTAGATATCCCCTAAAACAATTTTGTAAATACTATACTCAATAATCATATAATTAAAAAGAAACTTGTAACAGTACCGGCCAAAAGAGAGATTATTAAAAATAACCAATAGTTGCCCACTATCCACTCACACCAAAATCCCACGTAATTACAATATTTTTGCTCTCTTGATTTTCTGCCACTAATAGTTCAGCGGAATCAAGTTTATAGTTACACCATGCCTATAGGCATAAAGGGTCAAAAGTACATCACCTATTATTACATTCGTGAGTTGATATATATATATATATATATATATATAATTACTTATGTCAGACCTACTGACTTCCCCTATACACC
Organism: Lithocarpus polystachyus; assembly: GCA_033629205.1. Taxonomy (NCBI): domain Eukaryota; kingdom Viridiplantae; phylum Streptophyta; class Magnoliopsida; order Fagales; family Fagaceae; genus Lithocarpus; species Lithocarpus polystachyus. The sequence goes on along the minus strand of CM066172.1, from coordinate 10,531,668 downwards.
TCAACCAACCAAATAAACAAATATAATAATAATAATAACAATAACAATGAAAGAAGGGTGTTGGCGTTGACTTGTCAAGGTGATGATTCCATTTATCATATATACATATGTAAGTATATATATATATATATATTTTTTTTTTTTCTGCCACTGCCGCCAACCCTAGTTCTCTTTTGGCATGAGGACAAAACAAAGAAAAACACTATATCAAACCAGAATCAAGCTCCTGACATGCTTTTTTCGGAAACATACCATTTGGCATATATATTTTACCTTTGTAATTTATCACACTACCAGCCTCCACCATAACTTTTTACTATTCACCAAAACTCAATTCAGTAAACTTGTGCAGCACTTACAGTTAAGGCAACACCGGCACAGAAAAGAAAAGATCTAGTTACTTATTCGTTTACATCATCATATTCATTGGATTTTTTTTTTAAATAGTCTCTCCATTAACCAAAATACTCATATAAAAAAATACTTTAATTCTAAATAAAACTTAAATTTGACAAGAAAGAGATTTTTTTTATGCTCTTATCTCAAAAGTATAGTCAATTCTTCTCTGCTTCAATCCTTTGAGTAGTCTCCTCTCTCAAAATATCTCTCCCTATATATTGACTTAATATGCTTATATATATAGCTAGGGTTTCAATCTTATTTTCTAAAAAGTCCTTATAATTATAAATTATAAAATTGACCCCACAAAGATTTACTTAAATACCCTTCCTTTTAATCCTTTTTTTTTTTTTTTTCCGGGGTATTACATTAACTTTTTATGCATAATTTTATATCACAAATGCTTAAAATTTAAACGTTTTATTGATGACATATCTATAAGAATGTGAAGGATATAATAAGAACGTATAATCTAAAGCTTGATTTTCAAAATTCGCACCCGATTAAAAGATATCGCCGGAGTTTGAAAAATTTTCTTTCCAAATTAGTTTGGATTTAGAATCTTATTATTTCTCGCATCTGTGTTTGATTCTTAATAAAATAAATAAATAAATAAAAGACTTTTTGGGCTTCTTCAATGATGCATGTCATTGTCACATAATATCCTTACAAATAATAAAAAAAGTTAGCCTTAAAGTCTCACTAGATCTCTCTCTCTCTCTCTCTCTCTCTCTCTCTCTCTCTCTCTCTCTCATTATCATTTTCTTAACTATATATAATTTTCATCTCATGTGATCTAAATATAAATTTTTATAGTTCTTTTCTAATTAGACCATTCACATCAAAGGAGCTAAAAATTTTAGCTTTGAGTAACTCAAAAACCTATTTTATTATTTTAATTCTTTACTTTAAAATACACCCTACATTAAAGTTTCTATTTTTTTACCACTTCATTTAAATATTCTCTCTTTATTTGTTTTTTATTCTTAGAGCATTTACAGCAGTGGAGCTAAATAGCTATATTGCTATTTTAGCTCCACCAATATAGCAAAAAATACATGCAGCAATGGAGCCATATTTAAAATATTTAGCTAAAGTGCTACAGTGCACATCTATTTATAAATGTGCACTGTAGCACACAGCTAAAAAAAAAAAAAATTTATTAACCTTTTCTCTTTTCACTGATTAAAAAAATCTCATATTCTCTCTCTCTCTCTCTCTCTCTCTCTCTCTCTCTCTCTCTCTCTCTCTCCGGCTTCTCTTCTTTCTTCTTTCTTCCTCAATTTTTTTTTTCTCTCAAGCTCACCGGCCAGCTCCCTCGTCTCCCTCATCCCTCAGCTTGCCGGTCATCTCGTCATCGCTGATCTGTTCCGTCGACCCACCCCAAGCTCCATTGTCGATCTCCCCAAACCCCACGCCTCCGCCGACCTCAACATCACCGGTCCAAGCCGACCTAAGCCGCCGATCCATGTCGCTGATTTGTTCTCTCTTTTTTTTTTTTCCTGCTGTGGACCACTGGTGGTGGTGGTTGTGGGCGTAGTTGTGGTTGATGGTAGAGGTGGTGCCCTAAGTCGCCGATCTATTCTTTTTTTTTCTGCTGTGGACCACTGGTGGTGGTGGTGGTGGTGGGCATGGTTGTGGTTGTGTTTGTGGCTGTGGCTGTGGCTGATGGTAAAGGTGGTGCCCCAAGCCGCCGATTTGTTCTCTTTTTTTTTTTTTTTTTTTTTTTTTTTTTTTTTTTTTTTTTTTTTTCTGCTGTGGACCACTAGTGGTGGTGGTGGTGGCTGTGGCTGTGGCTGATGGTAGAGGTGGTTGTGGTGGTGTGGTGTATATTTTTTGGGTAGTGAGTATATTATTTTATTGTAGAAAATATATTATTTTATTGTGATGTTTATATTATTTTATTGTGTTGAAAGCTAAAATAGATCCACTGCTGCAGCACATGTGTAGTTAAAATAGATAAAGTAACTTTTGGTGGAGCTAAATTGCTAAAAATTTAGCTCCATTGTTGTGGATGCTCTTAGTCTCCTCTTTCTCTATCTTCTATTCTTCTCCTCCATCTCTTTCTCTTCTCTTCTCTTCTCTACTGCCCATACCCATTGCCACCACCGGTTAGAAAAAAACATAAAACAAGAACCCACTGCTAGCCACCACCACTGAGAAAAAAAAAAAAAAACCTACAAACTTCAACCATTGCTAGCCACCACCAACACCTCCATTGAAGAAAATAAATAAATAAATAAATAAAACTTCAACCACAAACAAGGAAAAAAGCAACTTGTTGGAGGAAAAAAAAAAGCCCACAAACTTCAACCACGGTCAACCACCAACCACCACCACTGGACAAAAAAACTCATAAAACTTCAAGCACAAACAAGAAAAAAGCAACTCGCCAGAGGAAAAAAAAAAACCCACAAACTTCAACCACAACCACTGCCATCCACCACCATCGAAAAAAAAAAAGGTAAATTATATTAACCTACCCTGAGGTTTGGGGTAATACCAAACACATCCAAATGTTTTAAAAAATGACCAATTTGATCCTTAAACACTAACGCCGTGTAATTATGTTTGTTCATTCTCTCCCAAACAAATTTTCAGCTCATTCACTCCATTTCTTCACTCTCCCTTCTTCACCCAGAACATAAACTCTCTCTTTCACTCATTCTCAAGCTCAAACCAATATCTAAAGGATATACACGGCCATGTATTTAGAAACATTCAAAAAAAATCTCACTAAACTAGTGTAACCATTTTCCAAAACCATACACAGTTTCATTTGGAAATTTTTTTTTACAAAACATTCAAAAAAGAAAAAAACACAAATATCTCACTGCATCAAATAATCAAACCAAGATCAACCCAATTAATTCCAACATCACACAAGACAATTAAACCTGATCAAGTCAACCAACCAATCATCAAACATCACACCTCAAACAGACCCAAATCAAAAAAATTTCAAAACAAAACTCAAACCCACAACGGCGAGCATCGTGTGACCCAACAACAACCGTCCACCACAACTCCACCTATCATTACCCACTCATCCTCCTCAAACCCAAACGGTTCCGTAACCATCCAACATCACATGATTGACATCTCAACCCAAACAAACCCAAATCATTTTTTTTTAACTCATACCCACAATGGAAGGTTACATTGGACAGTGACTATTGACCACCATGCATCGCGCCCAGAAACCGTTGTCCACCATCTTCCTAGATCGCGACCCAACCATCATCCTCTTAGATCTAGATCTAGCCTCACAAATTTAAACAGCGGCGTATGGCGTGAGTTTTGAGGGTAAGCCAGCTTTGAAACCGTTTCGGTGGCAGTGTTTATTGGTCCTTTGTTAAGTCTGAAAACTTATGGCTTGAGCTTGGGCTTGAGGGAGAGATGGAGATTTTCTGGAGTGAAGGCAAGAGAGAATGCAAAGAGTGAGAGCAAAGAACAAGGTAATCGAAAAAATGAAACAAATTAGTTTAACAGATGGAGCACAAATGGGCGTTAGTGTTTAAGGACCAAATTGGTCATTTAAAAAAATCTTTGGATGTGTTTGGTATTACCCCAAACCTCAGGGTAGGTTTTTGTAATTTACCCAAAAAAAAAAAAAACTAACAAGACTTCAACCATCATAAACCCACCATAGCCCATTCCAAAATCAAGCCAACCACAAATCCATGAACCCAGTCACCCATAATCACGATTGAACCACTGAGACCCACAGCCACAATCGGAACCACCATAACCCACAACACAGCCAAGAGAGTGAGAGGAGAGAAAATGAGAGATGAGAGGAAATTTGAGAGTGAGTGATGAGAGGAATAAAAAAATAAGGAAAGGAAGGAGATGGTAGAATAAAGACATTGGGTTTGAGAGGGAGGAGAATAAAGAGAGACGTTGGGGAGAGTGAGAAAGAAATGAATTTTTAATTGTAGGAAGAGAGATGGTAGTATAAAAATTTGAGTTTTATGTTTAAGTTGATGCTACAGTGAGCTATTATAGATAACAGCTTACTATAGTTGAAAGTTAAAAATTTTAAATATAGCAACTTTGATGCAGCTTGATTTTCGTGATTTGAGTTGTTAAAATAGCTTTTTAGCTTTTTTCACATCTTTGCTGTGAATGCTTTTAGTTTGTAAAATTGTTAATTTTTTACTAGATAAAAGGGATAACATAAAAATTAATGGTTGCAACTCTATAGTGATATATATAGAACTCTAAACTTTACTTGGTGTAAATTAATATATTAAAAAAATTAGTCTATAAAACACTTTTATTTTACTTATTAAAAAAACTTTTTTTTTTTTTTGGTTAGGAAATAGATTTGCACTTCAACTAATATTTTTTTCTTGCTCAGCTCATCCAAAAAAAGAATAGCTTGGCTAATCTTGAGTATGAAAATTTGTTGTGCGACTTCTGCAACTCTCTCAAGCCAGTGTACTACAACGAGCAGTGCTACATTGTTCGGGAGGGAGAGCCTATGGATGCGGTATTCTTGATTACAGACGGCAGTGCATGGGCCTTTCCAAGCATCAGTAATGGTGAAGGAACAGGAACTGCCTCCCGATGTGCTGAGCGTCTCGAAGCAGGTGACTTCTTTGGAGAAGAACTTCTTGAATTGTTTTGGGAACCTTCCTCCACCAACATGTTCAATCTATCCAAAGTTCCCATTTACTCAAAATCCCTCAAAACCCATACAAAAGTGGAAGCCTTTGCTCTGATGGCCAACGACTTGCTCAAAAGAAAATGATGATAACGATGGCATTGGCGGTTCAAGAAAAACTTATGAATCCAGCATAGCCTGATGATATTGTTGAATTCCCTAAGTGTTGGTACTTCATTGTTGTTGCAAAGAAATTTAGCAGTACCTGACACTGTTGTTGCAAAGAAATGGTTTGTATTGATGTCTTTGTATTATGTTTGTTTTTCTAGTGATGGAGTTGCTACTTGTTTGGACTACGGATTCTCAATGATAATGGTAAAATTAGGAAAATGACAACGTCTGAAATAATAAACAGTTTGATGCACAGTATTAAATTCAGTAAGGATTGTCTGTAGGAAAAATATTTTATATCAAATACCATCATGTCATCCATATCAAAACCTAATAAATGAGAGATATGTATAAAAATAATTATCAACTAACACGTCTTTCATTGGTTAGTGGGGTAGTTATTTTTTGCTGACATATCACACACTTATTGGATTTTAATACCGTTGACATAGTATTATTTGATACCAAATCTCTTCTTGTGCGTAGAATCTTATATTTATACCTTTTGATTCAAACTAGCTTGTAACCATGTGATGAATTTGGATATCTAATTTTATTTTATATGATAGGATTCAATCAAGGACGAGGGGGGAGAGGGGGGGGGGGGATTATGTATTAAGTTTAGCAATTTTGTTCTATAAAATTACACTTTGTCCCCCTAATAATATCATTGATTCTTTTAAGAATAATACACTAATACTATAGCCACAAACTTTTATATAATATTTTTACAAATTGTTGAGATAACAAATTCTTATTGATTTGTATCTTGGCCTACTATTTTTTTAGTTATCAATAACCATTTACCGCATCATTATTTTATGAAAAAATGTATGTATCTTTAACTTTTTCCTCCTTTTAAAGGCTATAAAAAATTTATAGATTTAAAGTCTAAAAAAAAAATATACGAGTCTAAAAAAAATTAGCACAAAAAATACCAAAAGCAAAACTAAAAAATAAAGCCTAACCAACAAATTATACCCAAAACAAACACCTTGGCCTTTTAAAAAATTTTAAATAAAATAATTTTTTTCTTTACCTAGCAGCATACATACGCATCAAAGACAAAAACCAAAAAAAAAAAAAAAAAAAAACCCTTAGCATCATACAGTACACAAGTCGGTGTAAATAGGCATATCGACTTGGCTACATCTTGGCCCTACATGTGGATAACTTTGAGTTACAAAAGTAGGGACTTTGGTGAGGGGAGTTGCGCCTTTGGCTCGTGCCAATAGCGTAAATGCCATTGGAGGAAGAGAAGTGTGTAGTCTAGCATGGACAGCACTATCATGAGAGAGAATTCGGCCCATGTTGGTTAGATGCTGCAGGATGCCTTTCATTGGTTAGTACAAATTTGGACCACGGCCAAGGACACGTGTAACGTCCTCAGGCCTCACGCTTAATTTCCCTCTCCTTCTCTCTCTGCTTGTCCTTCATGATAGTACAAAGCCACCCTTCAGCCCACCACCTTGACAAATATGGTTTTTCTCTCTCTTTCAGCTACAGAATAGTACTAGTGGTAGTTGTATTTTGGGTTTATAAGGGGCAATGAGAACGAGGCACTTGTCCTTGTATAGCCAGCAACATTCCTCATCTTATAAGAGGAGAATGTTGTTGAGCAAAGACAACAAGAAGGAAAATTTGGGTAGAGAAAGAGAGCAGAAAAAGTGTGAAGGTTTTGGGAAGGGAAATGCTGTGTAATCCTTAATCTTTCTTAATATTGCATAGTCTTTAAGGGATAAGGATACTCCATCCTTCATCCCACCGTGGTTTTTTATCCCTATTCATAGGATTTCCACGCACATACTCTGTCTTTCCTTTGCTTTTCTTTGCCATTTTCCCTTTTTATGCTTTGATGTTAATGATGTCATTTTTAATACTTAACAAGCATGACACTCAAATGTACTGTCAGGATTTACGTCATATAGCATTTGAGTTATTCTAAAGTATAACTTTCATGTACATTTTTGGCGACTCCACTGGGGAGAATTTCTGCTTATTCTCTCTTTTTCATCATCCAATGCCTCCAAGAAAGAAGAACGCAGTGGCTCCAACAAGTTCCAGTAAGGAATCGCAAGCGGAGGTTAGCGTTGATCATGTTTCTGTGTATACTAAGGGTTCAGAGTCTTATGAAGAAGTCGAGAAACATAGTGATGATGCCAAGAATCACTCTCAGTGAGTCGTAGGGTCTTCGCGCGTTCCAGATAGACCTGCACGAGTAAAAAGAACCTCAAAGGGAAGTACCGGTGTGGTACCGGCCAACAGCCCTCCGACGGTCAAGTTAGTATTGCTCACAACTCCAGAGTGCTAGAGTCGGGGTAGAGAACATGCGTACCTTTTTGATGAGGGTCGGGGGTATTTATAGTGGTGTAGAACTGGGACCTTGGCGTGTCCGAGGAGGTAACCTCTGATCGGAGCCATTCCCTATTGCGTGGTCTTTACGGAATCCTCTCCTCACCGGAGCCATTCCCTATCAAGAGGTCAAATTTAGGTCCACCCCCGAATCAAGAACAAAAAGCACCCTATCAACATTTCGAACCTCAGGCATCCCTCTATTTGACCAGGGAAGACATTGCTGTAATTTTAATTGAGGCTGGAAAGGTAGAGAGCTCTGTCTACATTGACACAAGGCCTCCCTATCACGAAGAGATGGCTATAAAGCCATACCCTACAAACTACATGTCTCTTATTTTCCCCAAACATGATGGCGTAGCTAGAAATGCTAGAGAGCATATCAGAAGGTATGTAGACTCTCTGGCAGCTCATTCTCATGACCATGAACTGAGACTTTGAGAGTTTTCCAAGTCACTTGAGGGTCGGGCCTTTGCCTAGTATACTAGCCTTTCACCAGGGTCAGTCCTCAATTGTAATGAAATGGCCACTTAGTTCATGAAGAAATTTTTTGCCTTAGAAGAGAGGCTTATGCTATTAGATCTACAACAAGAGAGGTAGAGAGTCTCTAAAGGACCACCGGACTACATTCATAGGTTCAGAGACCTCTTCCTGATATGCTATGATCCTATAGGAGGAAAGGCTAGTAGATATTTGTATCACTAGTATGTTGTTCGAGTACCATTCGTATTTGGAGAATCTATAGATCCCTAGTTTTACTAGACTAGTGGAATTTGCCAGAAGGACCACCGTGTCTATAAGGAATCCTTCCAAGAGTTTGACTTCACACACTGCCACTGCTTCCAAGCCGCCTTGGAAGTGAGAAAGTAAGAAGATAGAAGCAGCTGTGGTGGAAGATGTAAAGAAGTGAACCAAAGGGAGAAAAAGGGAGAGAAGCAATATTCCTCCCCCTTTCTTTGTATCAATAGAAGAGCTATACATCATCCTGGATAGCGGATGGAGTGGTAGTCTTACTCCCTTACAAACATGAGCCAACAGAAAAAGAAAAGTGAAGTATGCTTTATTGTAGGTACCACAAGAGGAATGATCACCATACTATGGACTGTTGTTATGCTTTGAGAAATATTTTCCACAAGAAAGTAGCCAAAGGCGAGTTGTTATTAAGAATGGAAAGCAGGCAGACCAAAGGATGCATATGCTTGAAGTGGCTATGACCTCTTTCATGCTATGTGAGAACTTAAGGGAAGAAGAGGCTGGAAGTGTGGCCAGTAGTAGCTCCACTCCCCTACCTACATAGGATGAAGAAATGGCATTGAGGATCCAGCAAGATAATAAAGTCCATTTCATTTTGGAAGGGATAGGCCTTATGCTAGGGGCTCGAAGAGAAGCAACACAAGCCTTGTCTCTAGTGGTGGAAAGGAGACAATATTTCTCAAGGAAGCTCATTGCATATAGCTTACCAAGAAAGTTGAGATTTTGTGACCTTAAAGGGATTTAGCCATCCGAGCAGTTGATGGCAGGAGGCTCTTATACATTTTTGCTTTATTGGGGGTCTCCCAACTCAAAAGAGCTTTGGTAGATACTGTTGCTTCAGCTAATGTCATACCCCTCCAAACTCTAGATGCACGGGAGTGAATTATTCGAGAACCACTCAAAATGTCATGAGTAGGAAGATTGCAGCAGTGCACTTTGGGGCATGTGTCCCTCAATTTAATGGTAGGGCCTATTAGAGCGCATACTCTTATGCATGTGATGGATGGCAACACCTTCTATCACATCATCCTAGGCCACCCTTGGTTCAATGCCTATAAGGTTATGGCCTCTACCTACCATCAGTGTGTAAAAGCGGTTTGGCGAGGCAGGCTTGTGACCATTGAGGCCACCAAGGTGCCCTATGATAGTGCAAAACTCCATTATGCAAAGGCAACCATGTATCAAGAATTCGTGCCTGAAGGAGAGAATGATCCTTCCTTTCAACTCTACCATGATGAAGAGAGATTTAGAAGAAGATGGAGAGTTTGTTGAACTTGAGAGCACTCCTAAGATAAAGAGAATCACCAAGACTAATGGCAAGATGGTTTATGAATTTTGACGGTTAGAAGAGAGGGTCGGGAGAATGGTAGGCCTAACCCTTTTGTCTTTGCTCAATAGCTAAAAGAGGTATATGTAGTTAAAGAACCACTAAAGGAAGCCTCTAAAAGCATGAATGACACTGTTCCAAGAGGAACTCATTGAAGTTAATTTGAATGAAGGAGGAGAAGAAAGACTGTTCAAAATAAGCAATAACCTATCCGAAGAGGAAAAACGAAAGTTGATAGCTCTGTTGAAAGAATACAAGGACGTGTTTGCTTGGAGATATGAAGAAATGCCAAGTTTAGATCCTAAGTTGGTAACACATAAGTTGAACATTGATCCTAAGGTCAAGTTAGTGAAGCAACCAACTAAGAAGTACCGCTTAGTCATTGAAGAGAAGATTAAAGTTGAGGTGAACAAGCTTTTGAAGACAGGATTCATAGAAGAAATCAAGTGTCTAAAATGTTTAGCCAACATAGTTCCTGTAAAGAAAAAGGGTGGGCAGATTAGGATATGCTTGTACTTCAGGGACCTCAATAAGGCCTGCCCTAAAAATGAATTCTCGCTACCTAATGTTGATATCCTAGTAGATACAGCTGCTGGCCACGAGCGTTTCTCTTTCATGGATGGCTATAATGGCTACTACCAAATCTTCATGGAACTGGCAATACTCACAAGACCGCCTTCAGAACACCCTATGGAAATTACTATTACAAGATGATCCCTTTTGGATTAAAGAATGCTGGTGCCACTTATCAAAGAACTATGACTCTGATCTTCCGTGATATGCTGCATAAGCAGGTGGAGGACTGTGTTGATGACCTAGTAGTAAAGGCGAAGAGCCTAGTTGAACATCTGCTACACTTAAGGCAAGTTTTCAAATGATGCAAAGAGCATAACTTGAGGATGAATAGTTTAAAGTGAGCTTTTGGGGTATCTCCAGAGAAATTTCTAGGATTCCTTGTTCACCAAAGGGGAATTGACCTAGATCCCACAAAGACTAAAGCAATAGCTACTCTTACCCTTCTTGCTACTTTGAAAGAGTTGGGAAGTTTTGTGCGAAAAGTATCTAATCTAAGGAGATTTATTCCAGGAATGGTTGAAATTCTAAAACCTTTGGTTGAATAGACCAAGAAGGGAATATCTTTTGTATGATATGATCAGTGTGAGAAGGCGTTCAAGAAGATACAGTCCATTTTGGCGGACCTTCATACAATGGCTGCACCATCTCCTGGCAAACCCCTTCTTCTGTACATAGCCAATACAGAGCAATCATTGGGAGCCTTGCTAGCTCAGGAGCAGGAAGGCACGGAGAAAACTATGTATTACATCAGCATGTTTTTAAAAGGGCTAGAACTAAGGTACTTCATGGTAGAAAATGTATGTTTATCTTTAGCTTTTGCTATGTCAAAGTTCCATCATTTCTTTTTAGGACATCATGTACAACTGGTGACTAAGAGTAACATTGTGAATTACCTCCTACCCCGCCCTCAATTATCTGGGAGAATGGCTCAATGGGCTATTCTGACATTGTGCCATGATGTCAAATGTGTAAGACCCACCGCCATCAAGGGACAGGCAGTGGCTGACCTACTGGCCAACTTTCCTTGGATCGGTGATTTTTCACTCCCCCAACAGGAGGTTCTAGTAACAAAAGAATAAGAGTGTTCTATGTACTTCGATGGCTCATCTACATCCTAAAGGGGCGGGATAGGACTGGTATTGAAATCACCAGGGGAAAAGAATACATTTGCATACAAATTGCGTTTCCCATGTTCAAACAACAAAGCAGAATATGAATTCCTAGTGGTGGGACTAAAGGCTACCAAGAGAATTGGTATTAAGAAGCTGAAGATTTCTAGAGATTCTGAGTTGGTCATTAGACAGATAAAAGGAACCTATGGGGTGAAGAATCCTAGCTTGGCCGCTTATAGGGCCATGGCACAAGAACTCATGAAAAACTTCACCTCAGTGAAATGTAAAGTGATCAATCAGAACGAGAACAAGTTGGTTGACACATTGGCCACACTGGCCACTAAACTTGTCTTGAAGAAAGAGAAGCCGACCCTCCGAATAGAAAACAACCTAGCTTGATCAAGAGTGAATCATGTCTCCCAAAAGATTGGTGACATCCTGTTTTGAAGGCTATGACCCAAGGGAGGGATATTAGGTCAAGCTTATTGAGCAACATGATAGACTTTCTCAAGATTAATGAAAATTTGTCCTTCCGAGGGTTAGAGGGGCTAGTAATGAAAACCATATCAAGACAAGAATGACATAGTTGCACAGGTTACACAATTAGATTTGTAGGGTAGACCTTATTGCCAGTATGTCTAGAAGGCTATAAAGGCTAGGGGTCTATTGGCCTAAAATAGCTAGTGATGCTAAGGAGGAGCAAAGAGATTGCAAGGTTTATTTTGTACTCCCCCAAACCCAGTAGAAGTGTTAAACGGTGAAATCTAGAAAGAGGATTGGCAAAAACCGTACCTGAGATACCTCCTAGAAGGTGTACTACCTGCTGATCGAATGGAGTTGGCAAGGGTGAAAAGATACTTAACAAGATTCAAGATGATAGATGGAAAGTTGTTTAAAAAGAGTTTCCAAGGGAAATGGCTGGTGTGCATTCCAAACAAAGATGTGAAAGACATTCCCTCGGCCTTACATGAAGGCGAACGAACGGGACACCCTAGTGATAGAAAGCTATGGCAAATGGCCTTACACTAGGGGTATTACTGGCCTACCATGTGGAGAGATGTTCAAGAATACGCTTAGAAGTTGCAAGAATGTCAAAGGTGAAGATGAGATACATACCAGCCATCAAAGCCTCTACCCAACCATGGTTCCATATCCTTTTCGTAATGGGGGGCTGGACTTTATAGGACCTATAGATCCCCCCTCTAAAAGATGTATTTGGATCCTGGTAGCCATTGAGCTTTTTACTAAGTGGGTGGAAAATGTGGTCATGAAGAAAGCAATGGGTAGCTTAATGGCTAATTTCTTAAGGGAGAATATTATATGTCGTTTTGAAATACCAAACAGAATCATTTGTGACAATGCTATAACATTCTTAAATAAGGATGTATGTTGCCTAATAGAATGGTACTCCATCACTCACTCGATATTGACACCTTATTATCCTAAGGGAAATGGTCAAGTTGAGGCCTCCAACAAAAGATTGCTAAATATATTGGGAAAAATGACTAAGAAGAATGGGAAAGGTTGGAAGGAAGAACTCCCTATAGCCCTTTGGGCTCACCGAACAGCTAAGTCACAAGCCACAAGAGCTTCACCCTTCTCCCTAGTTAATGACACAAAGGTTGTTATCCTAATAGACTTAGTGAAACCAGTTGTAAAGCAAGCAGAGATTGCAGGAATACCCTGAGAAGACTTGCTAGAGATCCTTGGGGAAAATGTGATAATGTAGCTATCCACAACCGCCCTTATCAAAAAAACATGAAGGTCTAGTCAAAGAAAAAAAGTTTCAAGTAGGGAAACTTGTTTGGAAAATGATCCCTCACGTAAAAGGTGTGGCTGGAGCTAGTAAACACAAGTTCTCATCAATAGGAAGGACCCTACATTATGGGGGAAGCACATCAATCTGGATATTATTGGCTATAAGATCATACAGGTGCTAAAGCATACAATCTCATTAGCGGAGCTCATCTCAAGAAGTACTACACTTAGACTCTGTATGCTAACACTCATTGCTTCACAAACTTTATATTATAAATAAAGCATTCCATTCAGTCATTTCATATTATATTGTTCATATCATGCATGATAGGTTCAAATGTGCAAAGTAAATAATAACATAATAAGGTTTACAATAAGACTTGGCCTCACATGAGCCATAAATAATTACAACTAGAAAATTTAATAATGTCTATAAGAGCATTAACATTTTCAAGAGAAAAGTCTAGATGGCTTAGAGCACCCAGCTCGCTTTTGAACTTCTCAATCTCTTTGTTCAAAGATCCATGTTCCTCCTCAATACCTTTTAACTGAGTATGAAAGGTGGAACCCGCTTCCAACTTAGATGACAAATCCTCTTCGATCTTGGAGATAGATTCCTAGAGTTGGGTAACCAAAAATGATGTGCGCCTTTATGGCCAACTTTGTCTCATTTGCTTTAGTGATATAGGAGGCCCTTTTATCCCTAAACTATTGAAGTAATGACAAAGAAGCATGAGTAGAAGGCCCCTCCTTCTTCAGGTCCCTCGATGCAATGACATGGCTAACCAGACATTTGACATTGAAACCCATGCTTTTAGCATCACCAAAGTGTGGAAAGGAATTCGTTAAAGGAAAGAGTCAAATTTTCCTCTTTACCTTTAGATTACAATTAGGACATGACAATCCCATTTTGCTCTAACATGAAGCTCCTAAGAGGTATCGTCCACTTTTCAGTATCACCCTCATCTCAGGATACTTTGAAAGGAGAGCAGAACAAACTGCCTTCAAAGGAGAGAAAGCAGTGATAAAAATGGATTGGGGTTTGCCTCGATGGTCTCACTTTCTTGGTCTTCAGAAGTTACTTTTGCAAAGTCTTCTTTCTCCTGAGGATTCTCGGTGTACAGTCGATTAGAACCTCCTTTTTCAACAATGAATTTTGTTTCCTCCTCAAAAACCACCTTCTATATGATCAAACCATGAGTCTGAGGAGTGGCCTTTGTTGCTATCTCAGTTGTGGGAACAGAGTCCTTACCCTACTAAGAGTCAAAAGGGAGAAGAAGAAGAAAAATAATTCACACAATAACCAGGAAATCATCACAAGACTAGTGAAGCTAAAAGATAAAGGAGGACACACACCTTTGGTTTCTTTGGGGTAGGAACCTTAGTAACCTTCCCTTTCCTTTTGGCAGCTAAAGGTTTGACCTTGGAAGACAGCTTCAAAGTCAAATCTCCTTGAAAAATAGGTGGGATATCCAAACACTGGGATTCACTTTCCCTTAAGTTTCTAACACGTTCTCTAATCCCAGACCACCATATCTTAAACCTTGGGGAAGTTAAACTCGCTTGTGATGAAGAGGTAAATGGAATTTCAGAACCCAATAATACTACTTTAATGAGATTTCCACTCTTCAAAGTCAAAGAAGCCACTGTGTCAGGAAAAGCTTGAGAGGAAAAATGCCCAGTACGTCTTGGTCAAAACCAAATTGGGGGCCAAACCTCTGAGGATTGTATATTTGAGTTTCATAGTCATCCTGAAAGTGTGCCTGAAGATAGGAAGTGAAAGAACAAGCGACAAAAGAGAGTTCATTTTCATTCCAAATAGCTTCTCTATAGCGAGAGACAGTCCATGTATTCAAAGAAGAAAACAAAGCTGGATGTCCACCCTTAAGGGAGGAATTAAACTTGGCTGTCTAGTCAGTAGGATTATCAAGCACCTTGTAAAGGAAGCTGTTAGATGATACCATGGCTTTATTCTACGCCATGAACGTGGTAGCCCTTGGGATGATGGCAAGCTAGTCTTGAAAGAATTCAAAGGCTTTAAAACAGGAGCATAATTATTAAATGTTCCTATGGCCAAACTTTTAAAAATGCTAAAGGACAAAGGTTTCTATTTGAAATCTACCCCAAGAGCATTTCAAGTCAAGAGAAAAGCAATCTAGATGAGTATACAAAGTTCCTAAAAAATAAGGGGTAGGAGGGAAAGAGTGGCATTTGGCTAACTTAATAGCTAAGGCTGTGTTTGTTTCGGGTGAGAATGAAATTTGGAAAAAATTTTACATCGTCATGTGTGTTTGGGAGCACATGTAAAACTCGTTTAAAGGGAAAATCAATTCCTTTGACTATAAAATAAAAGCCCTTCAAGTGTAAAATCTTTTACACATTCCAATTACCTTCAAACCTCATTTTACGGACTGAAAAATAGAGAGAGAGAGAGAGAGAGCAGTGACATCAAGTCCAGTCGGAGATCCACCCAAACCCATCGTTGGTCAGATCGTGCCGCTCATTCCCCTCCACGTGTCGGTAAATACTCTATTTCCTTTTCTTCTTTAGCTTTTCTTCTCTGATCGCGCCACCTCAGCTCCTTTGTCGTGCTCAAACCCATATCTGATTAGTATGCCCAGATTGAGCATTGCATTTCCTCGATGAACCTAGCTAAACCCACCCCGATTTCACCATCCCAGCCTATGATCCGTCCCTTTATCCACTCCTTGACCTCAAACATCTTGCTCAAACCCATCCCTCAAACCCACCAATAAATCCAAAGGTATTTCGACACTGATCCCTCAAACCCATCCCAAACCCGAAGGTATTCCAAAGGTATATTGATATATATATATATATATATATATAAATATATTTATCCTTATTTATAGATTTTATTTGTATATGAAAAATATATGTGCATAATGTTATTTGCAATAGTGTTTGTGAATGTATACCGTAGCTTCTTCTGAATATTTTGGTAAATTGAAATTAGCATTGTTCTTGAATTGGGCTTGTTACAATATTTTTATGAATTTGGATGGTTTAGAAACAATTTTTGTGGAGACTTTGTTGAGATGATGTTGAATGGGTCTACACTGTTTTGTATTGCAGGTTGTTTTTTGGTAAATATCATCTTCTTGCTTACACATTTGTTTGAGTGGTATGTCAAATAATTTCCTATGCTAAAAATATGTATGTCATGATGCCAAATTTGGTTTTTAAATTTTTTTATCCTATTGACCACCTAAAGGGTAAGACATATGTCGTGTTTGTTGGTCATGTGTCTGGGGTGTACGACACATGGGAAGAAGCCCGTGCCCAAGTTCATCAATATTCTGGAGCAGGCCACAAGGCGTTTAAGCAAAAAATGGATGCAGAAATTGCTTTTATGAAGTTTTGGCAAATTGATGGTGGGAATGTGCAACAAGCTTCTTCCTCCAATACATATTCTACTCATTCCAGCTCAAGTTCCAATACTCCTTCAACTGAAGAGAGTTCCAGCACAGGAAATATTAAATACGATTTATTAAAATATCAATTAGATATCGCAATTGAGGCAATTGAGCAGTGGAACCATGCACTGGAGATTGCAAAGTTGAATGCAAGAATGCTAAACGCAGTGGCATCTCAAGTCCTGCCCGATGATGAGCTCAATAAAATGGCACATCTAAACATGGGTGAATGACCATGACAGTTGTGTAAGGGTTGTGATTTTTGTATCTGGGTACCTCTATCATTGTTATGTAAAACTTGGATCTGTATATGTTCATATTTTTTGTGATTGGAATTAATGGATGTGCATATATTATGTGTATAGGTATTTTAAAATGCTCAATTATATTATAGGTATATTTTTTTGGCATTTTCCTGGAAATGTTTTACATTGGGAGGCCAAATGCAGGAAAATATTTTCTGAAAAAATGTTTTCACATCCACGACCAAACACTAAAAATACTTTTCCAATGTATTTTCTAGAACCCAAAACAAATATCTAAAAATATTTTCCTTTTCGTAAAATGTTTCGACTGAAAATATTTTACACTCGAAAAATATTTTACATCTTACCAAACACAGCCTAAAGGGAAATGCCCACTCAATATCTTTCATTAGAAAAACAATAGAAATGCCCACTCAATATCTTTCATTAGGAAAACAATAAAGGCTTTAAGTTCATAGGGGTTAGAATTACCTTCCCCGGAAAACAATAAAGGCTTTAAGTTCATAGGGGTTAGAATTACCTTCCCCAAAACAAAGTTTTTGCCCTTCTTCAGGGAATCTGTTTCTATGTCTTCATCCACACCATTTGCATACTCCCTCCAAAAGCACCTGGTCCGTAAAGTTGGCTCTGGAAACTTTGTCACCACCTATACTAGTGTCCTCCAAAACCTCTTCGCTAGGGGCTTTCCTCTTTTTGGCAGCTTTTGGGATTGATTTCTTCAAAATCTTCTTCACTGCATCCTCTAGAAACTTCACAATTTTAATCTCATCAGAGGTTAGAGGAATATTGACCACATCCCCTTCACCAAAGAGAGGAAGCCTCAATATTTCATAAAAATCCTTAAAAGTAGGGGAGACTTCTTGACCCCCTGTGAAGAAGGTATGTGTGGTGGAGTTCCATCGGTACAAGAGAGAGAAGAGGCCCTTAGTGTCTTTGTTGGTGTCTAATCAAGAAAACACCAAAATGGTGTCCACCAACTATACTTTTTGCAGGATTTCCACATAAAGGAGATGTCTCAATACCCTTCGACACCAACTCCTCCAGCCTTTAGAAATGAAGGTATAAGATTTGAAAACCACATTAGTGCTAAGAGAAAAATCCCCTCTGCAAGTACCAAGCTTAGGAACATGCTTTAAATCCAAGTCTATTGTCAAAAGATCGCCAGGTTTTTACACGCTGTGTAGGGAGGATCTGCAGTATACGGGAGGGACTCCCAATCAAAACTTTCATCAAACAAGTTATCCCCAAGAAAGGAGGGGATCATGGGTAGAGCTAGGGGGAGGCGAGGGGGGAGGGGCCAAGTGGCCCCCTGACCTCCCCCAAAACTCCTTTAATATAGGAGTCTAACATCTAGCTTGCCCCCTTAAAATATTTTTGGATAAGTTTGCCCTCCCTTGGTAAGAAAGGAACTAGCAATTGGACTCACAAGAGTGTTTTCTTTTTTGATAAAATATTATGACTCACGGAACTTTGACCTTTAACAATAATTAATTAGAATTCAATTATATGAGAGACTCTTGTTGACTGTTCCATTGGTTCCTGAGAATTTGCTATTGCTGCATAGTTTTAGAAGTTGAGAACCACTCTGTTTCAAAGCCGTGTAACAGGGGTGCTTTCAAGTTGGCATCCCTAGTTATTCAAAGCATTGAATGTAAAGTGCAGTTAGAGGATACCCCTGCTAGCTTACAAGATATGCTTTAACCCTCTAAATCTTATGTATTAGCTTCATATTCAAAGGTAATTCCCTTGGTTTTAGCCAAAGTCATCTATGGCCAAGATTCCATCAGTTGAGAGCTTAGTCGGTTGAAGATGTTATGAGTGTTATATCCAAGTTTTATTAAACTAGCAATGTTTTTATTTTTTATTTTCATTCCATAAAGTCTTACTATTTTTCTCAACAAAAAAAAAAAAAAAAAAAAAACGCTCAGTGGGTCCTATTTTTAAACTATTGCTTGGTATAATTCAAAGTTTACAATGAGAAGAGTGGTATTTGAAATTCAGATGTCTTTGATAAATTTTGCTTTTAATCTTATGTTTTTAATCTCTCTCCCCCCCCCCCCCCCCCCCCAAACTCAAATTCGGTCTCCGCCACTGGAGGGGATAACCCAACGCTCTTCTACTGAAGTGTTTTCATCTCCGCCGAATAATGGCTTGTTAATCTTAGAGCACGTTTGACATCCATGGAAGATTTACTTTGGCAGAATTTTGGGTTCAGGGTTGAAAAGGAAATGAAAAGAGGGAAACCGTTTTTCTCCTAAATATATAAGTTGAAACTTTCCCTCTAAAAAGAAATTTTGAAAGAGAGCCACCAATTTACTAAATAAATACAGATAATTTGTTGAAGAAAAACGAAACTAACCTTAAAAGTTGAGGATTAAAAAACAAATTTACATATTTCTTTTTATCTATAACATTTGTTGACACCGTTAATAGACGAGAAAGAACATGAAATTGTTTACTAATTCTGTAGTAATAGCGTAATAGTACGATTTTTTGTTGTGACGGAAGTGTACAAAAACTTCTATCAGAGTCCACAAAAGTTCACCTATCACTGTACAGGTATTTGAACGAATTTTTGAAAAGAATGAGCGAATTTGAACTAGGCAAAGAAAAATGTTTGGAGAGAGTTTGTTCGTGGGAAAAAAAAAATCTTACTATCAAAGTATTATAAAAAAATCATTTGACTAATTACAAAAGTTTAAATTGATATAATCTAAAGATTAAAAAAGACAAATAATTTCTAGAGTGAAAAAAGAATGAGTATCTGTTTAGTGTTGTGTGCATTACATAGGTGGACATATACTATACAATCAAATAGAAAATTTCCTAGAATGATACGTAAATAAATTTGAAATATCCATGAGAGTAAGGAGTTATTATTGAAGGATCTAAAACTAGAAAGATACGGAGTATTTTATAAATTTTATAAATCATAGTCTAAAATAAATATAAATATAATCGTGATCTAAAAGAAACGTATTCATTAATTATAAATAAACATAGATAAAAAAAAAACTCAAGGCTGGCTCAACAACTTTAGAAGCCTTAGGTAAAAATTTTAAGTGGGACATTTTTATATTTAAATATTAATCAAATAATATATATATTAAATTTTTTATTTAAAATTTATTTTTCTTGCTATTTGAGATGCAAAATTGATACAATAATTTATAATAATAGATAAAATAAAAGACTGTGTTTAGAAAAAAAAAATTAAAAAAAAAAGTGAGAAACCAATTTTTTATAAGTGGGCTGCACTGCACAGGGCTGCATTGTACAGTTGCGCACTGTGCAGCACAGGCTGCACAGTACGCAACTGTGCAGTGCAGCTATAATCCAATTATCTTATGGCTAAATTTTTTGCAATTTAAGATATAATGAGGTCTTTTTAATGCATTTTATTAACTAATACAAGTGATTAAAAAATTTTTTAATTAAAATATATTATATATTTTTTTTTACAAGTGGGGGCCTTCTTTTATTTGGGGGCCTTCTTTTATTTGGGGGCCTTAGGCGATTACATCAATCGCATTGCCTGTTGAGCCGGCCCTGAAAAAACCCTTTGATACGTTCTAATCCATTAATTTGATCTTCTGGTATTAATAATGTAAAAAATATTAAATATGGGACTTTGCAATAATGAGTATATTTCTCTTTTTTCCCCAACTGTATCTCCACACCCCCCCCCCCCCCCAAAAAAAAAAAGCATAATTTCCTACCTTGGATGAAGGGTTCGTTCTTTTGAAAAACTTTATAGATACAATTAAAATTGTTGCTATCTTACCAAAGTCTTATAATTCAATTGACAAATTTTTTTTTTGTGTGTTTTCAATTGGCATTTAGGATGCAAATTTCCCTACCTCAAATTATCAAATTAAAAAAGAAATTTGAGAGCATCCTATACTTCAAGTTGTTGAACAGATGAGATAATAATTTAAGGAATTTTTATCCTATCCTTGAGTTTGGACTATTTATTGTAAGCATTATACATATACACTCACAATTAAATTTTAAGTTATAACGTTCACTCTATGATGATTTCTCTTTATCAAGACACTAATTGAATTTTGGAATAGGTCAGGTTTGAATCCCATGTCTATTTTTCAAAGAGAAGATCCTTTACCAATTAACAATAATTGGAAGCACAGTATTGTAAGTATGTTTGGAAAAAATGGTGATGGGAAGAAAGGATGAAAGGGAAAGGATAAGCAGAATATAATAACAAAGAGTGGTAAGGAAGGATGGAAATATAAACGCATGCAGTACAATGAAACATTCATGTTTAACTTCAACCCTCGCAAATGACGCATCAAACTGACCAAAGTTGTGTTTAATGTACACACACTGAAGAGAGGAAAAAGAAAATTATGGCTTAAAGCCTTAAACCTTATACATTTATGGGTAACACTTGTTTCACTCAGTTTTTTTACGTGCACCTTATTTTTAAACTAAAACCGTAAATTGATGTGACGATTTGTATAAATTTTTGTGCAATAAATGCAACCCTACATTTATTATGCCACCACAAAAAAGAACTCCTATCAGTCCTATGTCAAGCCCATGCCAAGACCCCATCACAACCTTCACCCACCCAGGACCGAATGCAAGGTAGAACCCTTTTCCTACAAAGGTGGTCTGATATATGTGATTTGGGATAGGGCAGTGAGTACAATTATTTTTTGTAGTGTGTGGATTCATACAATGTGCCTAGTACCCTTTGGGATAGAAGGTGAGCACCAAAAGTCATAATAAGGGTTTTTTTTTTTTTTTTTTTTTTTTTTGCTTTTACTTTTCCATTTAATATATCCCGGTCTCCTGGACCATTTTTTTTTTCTTAAGCACACAAATTTTCCATACATCTCATATATAATGAGTTGAATGAACCTAATAATTCAATTTTTTGTTAAGTAATTAAGGAAAATAGGAATTTAATACCTATTGATAATGTTGTTGAAAGGACACCAAGCAGTCAATTACATTATTGTCACATTAGTTTATAAGTATTTTTTAATAAAATGTGTAGTAATTTTAGCATTTTTCTAACAATAAAATGTACTAGAAAATATTTAAAAACTGGAATAACAATGAATATAATTGATATCGCAAATAGTATAATATATAAATTTTCTAATTAATTATTTTTTATCTAAAAACTTGTACATTAATTTATAAGATTTATATAGAAATATATGTAGTATTTCTAGTATCACTTGTTAATCATACAAGTATGATCTCTAGTACTCACAAGGTCAACTGTGGCGTGATGTAGCTTAAATTTCTTCCTAGTGAATTGAAGAAGAAGAAGAAGAAGAAGAATAGTGATGTGGTACTTCCTTCTTTCACATTATAGTGGATCCCATTAATTAGGTTCAAGATGAAATTCACACCTACCATTCAAGTGAAATGACGAAATACCACATAATTTTACTTTAAGAGTGCTGATAATTTTTCTCCTCTTGATTATACCGCTTAAATCTCAATTTACGTAAAATGATCAAAGCATCTTTTTAAAATACTCGAATGTCACACTATTTCTTGATCATATTCGAAATGAAATTTCAAAGTAAAATTTTCACATGATTCATATTAGTATCATATATGTGGTATGTCTTGATTTCTTTCTTCTTCTTTTTTACTCGATTTTTTTTTTTGAGAATCTGGTATGCCATTCTATTTTATCCATAGTATATCCACAAATACAATTCTTCTATCTCACTCTATATGTTCCATTTTATGTTTCATTAATTGCAACATACCATACATTTTTTTTCTTTTCTAATAAAATAATATCATTTAAAATGGAAAAGATCAGACGCATGGCATACCATAACTGGTGGAAGATAAAGTGAAACACTTAGAATGAGATAGAGGATTTTAATTTGTCTATCCACTGTGTATATATTTATTTATTAATTTCTATGCATTTAGTGATGTTAGGTTCTAAGACTTTAGGAACTAAATGTATTAGAATTTCAATTTGTAATGTGTTGGCAAACCATGATCAAAACTTAGAGTCTAGGTTTAGGTTGCTCAACGTATGTTTATTTGTAAAATTGAAATCGAGTGATTGCATACTTTTTTGGACTAAATCTGCAAGGCTCGATCGATCGAAAATTAGACTCGATCGATCGAATCTCGTGCAAATTTATTTTTCTGCAGAATTTCCAATTCAGCCCAAGCCCATGTGATGTATAGGGGTTTTATGTTTTACTCCAAGTATAAAAAAGAAAAACCTTAGCTACGTTTTAGAAGTCTTTGATGTGCTGTGTGTTGAATCTTTTGTGAGATCTAGAAGTGTTTACCTTCTGTAGAGAGGGAAAATTCCCAACCTATTACAAGTTGACACATCATACTACCAAGTCCACAAAATACAGCCAATTATAAAGCGCCACGTATTGTTGTTAGGTTTTGCTATCACTACTTAGAAACCAACAGAAATTTGCCAAGTGTCATGCAAAAACCAATTACACATTAGCACGTGAAAGTGATGACATATGCAATCCAGCACGTGTAAGCGATGATATAAGCGGACGAATCAGGCTGTGACATGTGTCACCAATCAGACTCCGCCATGTGTCGCTCACCCACCCCCAAATTTTAGTAAATAGAAGCCTTCCTAAGGCATTTAAGGGGACACCAAGCCATCTAGAGCATAAGCAGCATTAGAGAAGATTCAGAAGCACTTAGAAGTATAGAAGCTTTGCAGAAATCAAGCCTCAAAGCCTTCAAGAACTTCGAGAACTTCAACCTCAAAATTGAAAAACATTCGAAGTAGAACCATCTATACTATTTGCCTAAAGTTTGTTGGAATCAAGCTTAAAATCCTCCAGAATATTTAACAAACCATAAATCAACGGAGCTCTACGGATTCAAGCCTCTAAGACACCAAAGAACTTTCACCACAAACCTTCAAGAAGAAGAACGCATGAAGAACACACGAAGAACATGAAGAACGTGAAGAACAAAGGATTTCTAACAAGTTCATAGCCAGAGATTCATTGTAATTCTGTTTCAAAGATCTTCGATCCATTCTTTAGCCAAATTGAAGTATATTTGGTGTTCGAATCAAAATCACATTACCACAATTCCAATCAACAAATCTTTTAAGGAAATCGAATCAGAGAATCACTCTTTTGTAATTACAGAGAATTGTACGACACATTTATCAATACAAGTTCGCATTTGTGAAACTATTTTACTTGTTTGATTTATTTCAAACTAGAAATTTAGTTGTCTACACCTTCATACACACTTAGGGTTATCAAGATCAAGATTCATGTCAAGAACTTGGTGATCGCTTCAGTTACTGCATAAAGAACTTAAAGAAGATCTGAAACCTTTGAGTGAGGTTTCAAAATCACAAGTGGGAGTACTTGTGATTGCAGTAGATCAAAGAAAGAAGTAGTTCGTGGACTCGGAGCTGTCACATGGTTGTAGTAGTAAGTTTTCTACTCGAGGTAGCAATAGGATGTTAGTGGTCTAAGTTTTATTGTACAAACTTCAATTCTTTCATAGTGGATTTGTTTTACCTTGAAGATAGTTAGGTTAAATCCTCCTTAGGTTTTGTACCGGTTTGGTTTTCCTGGGTTATCATATCATGTGTTCTTTATATTTCCGCATTATTTACATGATATGATGTTCTTGTGTTAACCTAGATTTGAATAATTTACGTAAGTAATCACTTAGCTAAATAACTAGGTTAAGCAACTTGTGTTTTAAGCGGTTTCAAAATGTACAAGTGACATAACACTTTTTTGATAATTAGATAGGTACAATGGGGTAAAGAAGATTTGAACCCTAGACATTTTTATTGAAAACACTAAAAGATGGTGGTTGAGTTACAAGGCACTAGAATATTGATGCGACACTAAACAATCCACGTTATGACTTATTCAATGAAAAGGGAAAGATCATTTTGATTCTGTATTTGTTTGGTACAATTAATGACAAAAGCAAGACCTTAAATTAGTTGGTACTTTAATGTTTCTTACTCTTACATAATAATGGGTTTTTTTAATTAAATTTATGACATGACTCATCATTTTTGTGAGAGAATGAAACATTACTTTGAAAGTATTGAATAATAACTTATGAATGCCCTTAAGTGCAGGGGTTAAGATGCATTTAATGTTTCTTTAAATAATGTTTTTTACATTTTTCAAAATCCTTTGACGGGTGAAAGTTTATTTTTGGATACATAATAAAAATTCTACTCTAGCCTAATTTAAGTATAAATGTGTGTGAAACTCCCTCTTAGAGACTTGAAGCTCGGCCCTTACCTCCACAATCCACTTGTACTTATACTTGTGAAGTGACCATCGCATTGAAGGTAGGGGTGGCAATTCGTGTTCGCGTGTCGGGTTCGTGTCGTGTCAACTCATACGTATCCGACTATATAGGTCAACACTAACCCGACATGTTTATTAAACGGGTCAAGATTCCTCAACCCTAACACAACTCATTTATTAAACGGGTCAGTCGTGTCGACCTGTTTATCTAATTTTATCAAAATAAAGAAAAATATTTATGAAAAAACAAACAAATAAATATTTTAAATATAAAATTCAGAATTAATGAGTAACTGCATCACAAATAATCATTCAAAACTAAAGCATATCTCAATATCATAAAAAATCAATCACAATATGTCAAAGAAAATAAACTACAACAACTAATAAGTTTATATACCTAGGGTTTGAATGGTATATTGGTAAAATTTCATTTAATTAAACGGGTCAGACGGGTTAAACGGGTTCCATAGGTTGAACCCTAACCCAACCCGTTTATCAAACGGGTCCGTCGTGTCAACCCGAATATGACACGAACCCATTAAGACTCAACCCATAACCTGCTAATTTCGTGTCGTGTTGTGTCGGGTTCGCGAGTCATGTCCAATTTTGCCACCCCTAATTGAAGGAGCGTGATGGTTGATTGGTTAAAGTTAGATTTTCTTGAAATATTGTTTTAACTTTTAAGCCATTTATTACTGTAGTTATTATTTCGTTTTCATTTATTGAAACTTGAAAGGAAAATTTACTCCCCCATACAATTCTTGATATTGACTAGTGGATCATTAATGTATCACCCTAATTTTGTCATTCTTTAAATATCACTGCATAGCAATCACCATAAACACACCTAAAAAAAAAGCATAGATTTGAAATCTTAGGAAGATGGGCAAGCTCGCGCCAACTTATTGTATTCTTACACTTCTTGCCTTGGCTTTAGGTACAACTCTCTTCTATACTCTATCTGCAACACCCCGATTTTATCATCATTATTAATATTATTATTTTAGCTTTGAGAGGTGATGCGGATATACACATAGTGTCATGATAGGATTATTTATATAGTTAGTTTTTGGATATGCTACATGTGAGGTGTAATTTTGTGGCCAAACAAAGATTACTACCCAAAGTAAGAGATGAAACAATAGACTGCACAATTAGGTAACAAGTAGTCCTCATTTATTTTTGTTTCAGTTACAGAAAGATTAAGGAATTAAAGCACGGAAAATTATTGAATACTCCGGGAGTACCATAAATGCGTACTCCCTCTCTCTCACATGAATTGTGAGTCTCACCATAAATTTAATAAGTGGGACCCACAGTTATGTGAGAGGAGAGAATACGTATTTATCGTACTTTGGGAGTACTCAATAATTACCCTTAATACACTTAGTCTCCTTATCAGTTAAGGAAAAGGATGAGAGAATAAAAACCTATTTGGATAAGAAGTCTAAGAGTTATTGGAATCCCTTGGAGTTCTAACTTACTTAAATAGGTCAGTAGTTAATAATACCTTAAATTGAGGTTAATTAGAAGCTATAAAATCTTGGAAGGCTCCAGGATTTCTTCATTATATGAGTTAACCAAAAGTCAAAAAGAAAAAAAGAAAAGAGCATGGACTAGGGATGGCAATTTTTCCCCGCCCCGCAAAGGTGGTGGGGCAGGGATGGGGCAAGATTTTAGCCTCGCACCTGAGGTGGGGCGGGGATGGGTTTAGACTTTTTAGACCCACCCCACCCTGCCTCGTACCGTCTCGCGTTGCTAAGGGTTATAATTGTAAATTTTTCATACCTTAAATTCCTACTATTTACACAACCATATCAATATTAGCTTATTTTATTCTACCCAATGTGGTTCTCTGCCTTTATTTTGTTATGTGTTATACTATGAGATTTAAAAAAAAAAATTTTTTTAATGATTGTCTTGTTAAACACTTGGACATATTATTCAATTTTTTCTAAAAATTGATTTGATTTGATGGGATAAATTTAGTTGTAATTTCAAGTATATTTTTATTAATGAAATAGGTTTCATTAAAAAAATTATACTAGTTGTAGGGAAAATTAACAAAAAGTAGAGTTTTACGGAGTGGGACGGGGCTTTGCGGGGCCCCAAGGGGCAGGGATGGAGTGAGAAAGTTTTCCCCATCATGTGGGGCAAGGAAGGAATGGGGCAAGACAAAACCATACGGGACAGGGACGAAGACCCCATCCTTTAGCCCCGCCCCTCCCTGCCCCATTGCCATCCCTAGCATGGACTGCTGGAGGCATCATCTATAGACTATTGTTAGCACTCAAAGATTGATCTCTCATCAGGTAATCATTCCCTAGTCTTGGCAAGGGCAGATCTATAACTTTTATTAGAACTATTGTCATATAATATTGGCCTTTGATTAAAGATTAATAGAATTTCTGTCTAAGTGTATCGTTGCCATGATTAATTTGGTTATTAGACTTTGAAGCGTGAAAGATTTTGGTATGAAGGACTAGACTAGACTTTGAATACTTTGATTATATTACTAGTTTAGGATTGACCCTAAAGAGAAGGTGTCGTTCAATAATAACATGAAGTCTTGTAGTTGGTTTAATTTGATATTTGATATATTGGTCGATTGTTTTAGAATAACTAATAGGTATATTCGGATTTGATGTTTCTATGTATGGGAAATAGTTATGCCTATATTATGACTCTAGGAAAAAGAGAAGGTTGTGGAGGATTATAGTGTTTTTAGGAAGAAGTTTATGCTCATGAAATTTCATGCTTATTGATTAAAGTAATTTTCTATTTAGAGCTTACGGAAGACTAAAAGTGCTCGGTTGCGTTTGGATATATTAGCAAGAGAGGTAAGTAATTATGCATAATATGCACAAGTTTTTGTCCATTAGATTCTTGGAAGTTAAAAGTTTTCAAAAGTTATGTATTTCAAACTTATATTTTCTAAAGTTTTTCAAAAGTATTTTTACATCATTGAAAGAGAAACTTTGAATTTTAAATAATTTTTAAAGAGAAACTTTGAATTCTAAATAACGTTTTGAATGACTAAACCTCATATAAAAGATGATTTCTAAATTAAACTATTTTCCAAAAATAATTGAGTTTCAATGTAAGTTTTCTAAAAAGGTTCTTGTTCTTTAAATTTGTTTAAAACCATGTGATTCAAATTCATATTCCTCTTTTCCAAATTGTATTTAAAATGTTTCTTTTAGCAAATTGAATTTTCAAACTTACTCAAGAATTGTAAAAATATTTATATTAACTGCTCAGTTTCTATTCATTCCTCAAGAGAGTTAAGCATCCTTTAATTTATGTTCAATTCGATACTGTGATCTTCGATATGCGTCTATATTTGGAATAATTTTTAATATCAAGTAAATTATTATATTTTGTATAAACTTTGCTTTTGTGATATGTGGCTCAAAATAAGTATTTTTAGAATTGATCAGATATATGCGTAAGCTTGCTCACAGGGTTGTATGTGAGAATAAGTGTTGATCCCTCACCAGTAGGGGTTAGATGTTGGCATCCGCTCACAGGGTTGTATGCGAGAATATGTGATGTGTATATGTGACACTATGCTTTGATAAATTATCTGTATGTGTTTTTGAATGGTTTCAAGATGTGATTACATATGTATTAAGTGGTTCATTAAATGTTTTGGAGTAGTTATATTTGATATCATTGAATGAGTTTGTGAAAAATCAAAATACTCGTGCTTTTTTTTATTCTATTCTGTTGTGCATTGTGTATAATTGCTTACTGGATGTGTAACTCACCCCCTCAATTACAATTTTCAGATTAAGTTTAGTTGGGAAACAGAATCTTTGGATTATTTCGTAAGGTGCAAGATAGAGCGTGGGAGTTTTTAGGCGACGTCAATAATACTTGAAGCCTTAAAGGATTATTAGTTATTGTTTGTTCCACTTTAGATTTTATAGTATTGGGGGATTATTTCTATATTGTGGATTTTAAACATTGTAAAAGGTTTATTAAGAGCATTGTTTATTTGGAGTTCTATTTAAATTTTAAATTAATTATGTTTTTTGAGTTATGTAAAATCAGCAAGTTAGTCATGCATCTAAATTCATGTTTCATGGATTTGGGTCGTGATATTATGTTGGTCTTGCACATTAAGTATCACTAGTATGCAACCTCGTGCATATGCATGGTTATATTTAAAAACAATCACAATTATATATATATATATATATAATTTAGAATCTAATTAGATCTAGATTCTTTTGTTTATGCATTCAATAATTTACTTGCCACAAAAATTTAAAAATTAGATGGAACACATGCGCAAAATTGAACTCCAATTAAAATTCAATTTAAAATCTAATTGAATTTAGAATCTTTAATTTTTTCACCTAATAATTCACTTGAAACACAAATTCAAAAATTAGATGAGACACGTGGCGCAAAATTAGACTTCAGTTTAGAATTTAATTAGATTTTCTTTTAGCTTTGGCTATTAATATATATATATATATATATATATATAACATATAAACTTGAATTGTTTTTAGTTATACAAAAAAGAGGCTCATAAATATAAAATCATTCAAAAATGATATTTTTTTTTTTACAGTTTACTTATATTGGACTCCTCGTTTTTTACTCTAAATTAATGCATTTGACACAAAAATTTAAAAAACTTAGATTAGATGGGACACATAGTACAAAATTAAATTCTGATTGAAATCTAATTTTTATATTGAATTATTTCACTTGGCACAAAAATTTAAAAACTTAGATTAGATGGGACACATGGCATAAAATTAGACTCTAATTTAATTCCAATTTGAAATTCAATTGGATTTTCTCTTAGTTTTACCTATTATTATATACTAGTGTGTAACCCCGTGCATATGCACGGGTAAATTTAAAAACAATCACAATTACATATAATATATATATATATATATATATGATTTGAAATCTAATTGGATCTAGACTCTTCAGTTTTTGCTCCCAATAATTCACTTGCTACAAAATTTAACAAATTAGATGAGACACATGACGCAAAATTGAACTCCAATTAAAATTCAATCTAAAATCTAATTGAATTTAGGCTTTTTGATTTTTGCACTTAATAATTCACTTAACACAAAAATTTAAAAATTAAATGACACGTGACACAAAATTAGACTTCAATTTAGAATTTAATTAAATTTTCTCTCTGCTTTAGCTATTAATATATATATATATATATATGACTAATAAATTTGAATTTTTTTAGTTATATGATTTTATTTTTTATGGTTTATTATATTGGACTTCTAGTTTTTTACATTAAATTAACTAATTAGGGACAAAAATTTAAAAATTTAGATTAGATGGGACACGTGGCGTAAAATTAAACTCTAATTGAAATTTAATTTTTATCTAAATTAACTTACTTGGCACAAAATTCTAAAATTTAAATTAGATGAGACACGTGGCGTAAAATTAGATACTAATTGAATTCCAATTTGAAATTTAATTAAATTTTCTCTCTGCTTTACCTATTATTATATATATAGATGTATATATATATATATATATATATATATAGTTTCGTGTAAAACACATTTATGATAATAATACTCATGAATATAAAATTATCACAATTATAGAAGCCGTTTAACTTTTAGTTGATCTTTAAGACCTCACAATTTTACATATCAATATATTAATTTTTTTTAAAATAATAGAATAGATAGTTTAATATATTGTTTCATGTAAAACACATTTATGATAAAAATACTCATGAATATAAAATTATCACAATGCAAGCAATCATTATAACATTTATTTCAATAAAATGATCTGATTTTGCTTCCTTAACTTGCATATTATATTATATTTCTCAAAAAAAAAAAATTGCATATTATACTTCAAAAAAAAAAATGTTTAGAACCTTGTAATTCAATTAGTTGACACCTCCTGATCTTTTCAACAAGAACATCTAAAGTTTAAATCACCTTGGATGGTTTGAGCTTTACATATACTTTGCCTTTACGCATTCATATACTTTAATTTAGACGTTTATAATTTAAAAAATATTATTAAATAAAATAAAATATTGAAAGGCAATGAATTATTCAGTTACTGAATGTGGCAAAGTTCCATTTGGTTACTTAACCACATTATAATAAGTGTAAACGTAATAAATGAAATGAATTTTGCGATTCCTTTAGACAAATCTTAAAAAGTCCCTTCTCAAAAAAAAAAAAATCTTGAAAAGTCTTTTGCAATACAACTTATACAATAATTGTAAACGTTGTTCTCGTATGAGGACAAGATCAAAATTGGAAAAGACATCCATGAAGAAAATATGGATTTCTTTTATTAAGATTCTTTTTTTTTTTTTTTGTTTTGTTTTGAGAAACTCTTTTATTAAGATTCAGACGTGCTTGCCATGATAAAATATTGTTATCCAATAAATCCTCATCAAAGTTTGGTATGTATTTCAATATGTTTAAAACTATTTTTAGGATCCAAATTTTTTTTTCAATTATTATTCTTAACTATTTAATACCTCCACAATTTTTTTGGCTTCCTTCCTTAACACTCCAATTAATTATCCTCCCGCATTAAGTTATTCCTCTCTCCATCAAACAGGATCATTTGCCTTTTTTTTTTTTTTTTTTTTTGTTTTTTTTTTGAGGAAACAAATATCAAACTTTTTATTAATGTAAATCAAGAATGTCACCTTGGACAATAGAAGACAAAGGTGATGGAAATCTACACTACAAAATCCAAAATTCCTAAAGCATATCGAGCTAAAGAATGAGCAACCTTATTATCTTCTCTCTTTACACGAGAGTAACATAATTCATAGAAGGATCTAGCATCAAAAAGAACATCTTCAATAAATAAACCATCAGTACACGAGCATAGTATCTTCTTTGAGGGCCTTGATGAGGACTTAACAATCTCCTTCAAGAATAACTCGGTTAAAGCCCAACTCTGCTGCAAATTGGAGTGAACTTGACGCTGCCATAGCCTCAGTAATTAGAGGTGTGTAGAGGTGTGGTAGACTGGGCAAGTGAACCCAACACTGAGCCATTCTCATCGCGCAAAACTACACCAATACCTAAAGCTTGGTCCTTTGCTGATGTTGAGCCGTCGAAATTAATTTTAATTATTCCTGTTAGGTTCTAAGAATTAGGAACTAATGTAGTAGAACTTCAATTTGTAATGTTGGCAAACCATGATCAAAACAATGTTTAGTCTTGTGTTAGACTTGCTCAAAGTATGGCTCTTAATGTAAAGTTGGAATCAAGTTTTATGCAGAATTCACTGTGCACTTTCTGCCTGACTCGATCGATCGAAAATTAGACTCGATCGATCGAAAGTCGTGCAGATTAATTTTCTGCAGAATTTTCCAACTCAGCCCTAGTCCATTTAATGTATAGGGTTTTATGTTTTGCCCTAAGTATATAAGGGAAAACCTTAGCCACGTTTTTGGAGTTCTGTTTCTCAGAGTTCTGTTTTGCTGTGTTTGTGAATCTCATTGTGAGATCTAGAAGTGTTTGCCTTCACATACACTTAGGGTTTACAAACTCAAGACTTATGTCTAGAGCTTGGTAAATCATACAGTTGCAGAATCAAAGATCTTAAAGAAATACAAGCAGGTGCGCTTGTGGATTGCTGAAGAATTCAAGAAAGAAGGAGTCCGTGGATCTCGGAGCTGTCACGTGGTCGCGGTAGTAAGTTTCCTACACTTGGGTAGTAATAGGATGTTAGTGGTCTAAGTCTTATTGTGTAAACTTCGATTCTTTCATAGTGGATTCAGTTTACCTTGAGGATAACTAGGTTAAATCCTCCCCAGGTTTTTTACCGGTTTGGTTTTCCTGGGTCATCAGATCTTTGTGTTATTTATTTTCCGCTGCTTTACTGTTTTTGATTATTTGTGTTAACCTATATTTAATTAAATTACCTAAGTTAATCACTTGGCTAATTCTTTAGGTTAATCTGTTTAGGTTTAAGGGGTCTAAACGAACTGACAGTTCCCTGTGGTGGAGGCTGCCAGCGAACTTGCATCCGAGGAGGAGCATTGTGCGCTGGTTGGACCGATGAAAACTTAGCTAGTTGATCTTTCGCAGAGGCCGCAATAAGATGAGGACTGCAGCTGGGTTGGTGCGTACGGACCTGATTCCGTTGGTTCCAAATTGCCCACCCTGTGATGGCAAACAGCCCAGGTTGTTGGTGATTTTAAGAATCCATGAGAGTAGTTCCTTGAAGCTCAGAAAACTTGTCGATCTGCGAAATCCCCACTGGTTTGAATCCTCCCAAACTACATCAAGATCTTTGCAAGCCCACATCACATGCATTGCAGATTCTGTTCCAAAGCAGGGGATAGGACATTGGGATTACTCTGTCTAGGCAGCCAAAAATCACTCCATAAACCAATTGTTTTGCCATCACCAACCCGCCATCTACATCCCCATTTCAGCACTTCTCTACCATGTAAAATGCTTGTCCATGCGTATGAACTTGATCTTGACTGTTTGGCTTCCATGATTGAGCAATTTGGAAAAATCTGTGCTTTAAAAACTCTATAAAATAGGGAGTTTTTATTTTGCATAAGCCTCCATGCCAGTTTAGCTGGTAGGGAGTCGTTGAACAAGGCGATATTCCTAAAACCTATTCCACCCACCATTTTGGACTTTGTTAATTCATCCCATTTAACCTAATGGATTTTTCTTCTATCACCCCGTTGCCCCCCACGAAATTTTTTTGATCATTGCTTCAATGTCTTGGCATAACCTCAAAGGAATTTTGAAACATCCATGGTGAAGGTTGGGATGGCTTGGATAACTACTTTTATTAAGACCTTTTGCCTTGCTTGAGACAATAATCTACTCTCCCAACCTTGCAACTTCCTCCAAATTTTTTCCTTGATAAAATTGAAGCATTTCTTTTTTGTTTCCTTGATAAAATTGAAGCATTTCTTTTTTGTTTTAAGAAATGCTACATCCACAATTTTCACAACAAATCTTAAATGGCAAGTGTTAAACATAAGATTCACCCTAAAACAAAGACTACAACAAATGACACCTTTTATAATAAAAGATTGGCCCATAACTATATCATTTTGTCGAAGGACACACATGTGGATAAATCATTTCAAAAGATCACACGTGAGACAACTAAATCACTTAACGCCATTTTACTAAATGCTATGCATAGATCAAAACACGACATCTTTTTTTTTTTTTTTTTTTCCTTTTTCTTTTTTGGGTTTAATCATAAGATCACTTTGTTTTCCTTTCCAAAAGATTTTTTGTGTTTGGTTTCATGGAAAATATTTTCAAGTGAAACTATTTTCAAATGTTTGGTTGCATTCTTGAAAATGTTATAGAAAACATTTTTTCTACTATTTTCTTAATTCCTAAGCACATGTTTAATAAAAATAAAAATAAAAATTTTAGATAAAAAATTGTGATCAAGGATCGGTGGTGGCAACGACCAAAGACTAGGGACATTAGTGGGGGGTAGTGGTTAGGTGAAAGAAAGTAGGAGGTGGGGCATGGTGGTTTGGTTGATAAATTTTGGGTGAGGTGGAAAATGGTTTATTGAAAATGAAAGCGTAAATTATTTTCCTCCATAAATGCCTTTATTTTACACTCAAGCGAGAAACAATTTCTGGCTGATCAACATTTTTCATTGCTTCAAAAACCTGTAAAGGCAAAATATTTTTCAAAAATCAATTTATGTCAAACCAAACATAAAAAATCTGTAAATTCTACTCCTTTGGTAGAGGATTTGAAACCTAAACCTCCTCTATTTTTATTATTTCTCTTTCTTTTATTTATTTATTTTGAAAAAAAAGTATTACTAAACTACACACACACACACACACACACACACACACACACACACACACACACGCACGCACACATATATCTCAACTCAACCCAGCAAACCTCTTATACACCTAAATCTCTAAATATAAAATGAAAAGAATTTATTTTTGGAAAGGAATAAATGTTTTTACCATATATATATATATATATATATATATATATATTGTAAGACCCAAAAAACAGCCCAGGCCCACTTAGAATAATGGTTCCTGGTTCTTCCAGCCCAATACAATAAATTTGTAAAAGAATGGGCTTTCCGAGTCAATTGCAATGTTATGTAAATTACAAGCTTGAAGATAACAGGACTAAAGCAATTAACATAAACGAAAGAAGCACGAATTTAGTGTAAATTCTTCCTCAGGCAGTTCTGAGGATGGATTGTTCATTGATAGTCAAAGCTGATTCTTTTACAATCAGATCTTTAATTCTCTCTCTTTCAGTTTGTAAAATGGTCACCCCTTTTTCTTGAGGGTTTCCTTCCTTTATATAGTCCTTTCCATTGTATCTCAGCCCTCCACCTATACATCTCAGGGAAATAATTTGGATACTTGTCCTATCAGGACCCTTCTGGATGTGGTAGAGAGAATTGTGAGCTGTGGAGTCACTGTTTAGGTGTCTTTTCCTCATAAATGCGGCCAAGTCAGTTAGTTCAAAGCATTGAATGTGGAGGTGATGACCACCTTCCTACCTATTTCCCTTTTTCGTTGCTTGCACGTTTTTGGTGTCTTCCATAGTGCTTTACTTTCTGGTGTAGGGAGCTAAATAAGATACTTCCGAGGTGTATTTGCTCCTCGAGCTCCTCGAACAATGGGCTTGCTAGCCTCCTTTCCTCAGACCTCTTATTCTAAGTTTTTGTCCGGTTTTGGGTGGTCTTGACATCTTCCCTCTTCGGTCTTAACCCACGTGTTAGACTCAAGTTAACACATGAATGGGCCTTTGATCATCCTCAAACAGGGCCCATGAGCCTTAGAATATCCTCAGAGCACTTGCTCCCACATATATATATATATATATATATATATATTTACTTATTGAAAATATGCCAATGACGGCTTTATTGAGGGACTAGCCAACGTCATCGTGCTATCTGGGGTGACCTCAAAATTAATATTTTAAAATAACTCTACATGTACTACAAGTTTTATTATATTGAGTTTACAAACTGATGTGCACCAATCATAAATAAATAATTCAAATATTCAGTTATAAGGTAGTTGAAGCCTACTAATCACATTCATTGTCATATCAGTTTGTAACTTTCAAGTAGTAAAACTTGTAACGTAGTATGTTTAGGCTCTAGCATTTTCCAATATTTTAATATCATAATTAGCCACATTAGATTTTTCCATTCAGTACTTAACTGCTTAAAATATGTTGACACAATATTAAAAAGTTAGAGACTAAATTGATATATTTTTAAAGTGAGGGATAATTTTAAAATATAAAAGGAACTGGTAATTACACCTACAATATAATATAGAATAAATATAATAATATCAACACATAATTAAAAAAAAAAATTTTTTTATGGATGATAAAGTTGAACATGTCCTTAAACTAGAATCATCATTGCACATTTTATTCTAATCGAAAAGTAAAAAAAAAAAAAAAAAAACCATGCATTTGTACATCATTAGGGCCTTAAGGGTGTGTATCATGCACGCCAACCTAACGAAATCGATTGAACCCAATCCAACCCAACGCATCCGGTTGGGTATTGTGAGTTGGTGAGTTGGGTTGGAATATAATTTTGAGTTATGGGTTGGGTCAAGATCAGATTAGTAGTTGTTATGACCCAACCCAAACAGCCATGTATATAAGTTTATTTTATTACCATTATTTTAATTCTTTAATTTGATTGATTTTGGTATTTTAAGAATTAGTTTTGATGAATTTAGAAATTTAGATTATAATTTAAGCATAGTATATGAATTTTAATAATTTATTGAAAAAATGTTTAAATAATTTAGGAAAGCTCAAATTTTTACAAGGCATAAAGTATGTATGTGCATAGTATGTACAACCTACCAACTCAACCCAACCCATCATGACCCATGTGAGTTGGGTTGGCTTGGTTTCTGTACATGTGATGAGTTGAGTTGTGTTGAAAATTTCTCAATCCGACCATGTGCACCTCTAATAAAACCACATCTCCAAATTTAAAATGAAAAAGGATTTATATTTGGAAAGGAATAAATGTTTTTACTAATTTATTAGAATTTATGTATATATATTTATTTATTTATTGAAACATATGACTTAAATGCTTCTAAAGTTAATTAGTTATATATTGCAAAAAAGTTAGATATTAAAAAAATAAAATGAGACATTAATACATCAAATGATCTTTGTATATATATTATTAAAAATGTGAAGAGAGGTATATAAAAAAAATTATTAGCAAAATATACATAGAAAAATTAGTTTTTGTCACGTTTATAAGTAAACGGTCAGTTTTTGTCACATTTGTATTTTATCAATAGTTCTATGAATATGACATAAAAAAAAATCTGTGAATAAATCCAGAAAGATTGGAAATAAATTCTAGTCTTAAATTCTTGCCTATTCTTTCTCAAAAAAGAAAAAAAACAAAAATCTTGCCTTATTGTATGAGCGGCTGCAAAAAAATAATATTATAATTCTGTGATTAAATTAAAAAAAAAAGGACCGGAAATACTTCCCCAAGTATAGGAAGAGTTTATTTTTAGTGATACAACAAAAATATATAACAATTCATAATAGATAAAATTTGAATCCAATTATGTTTGAAGGTATCTTTCTAATCCATTAATATTATTTAAACACATCATATAACTTATTAGTATACGGATAATTTTTTTTAATTGTTATATAATGAGTTGAAGTAGGATAGTTTCATACATATTTGAAGTCTTTGTTATTATTATTATTATTATTATTTTACAATATTTTCAAATTAGCATACATCTTATATTAATATATGGACACTTTATAAGTTCGTTTGAGAATAGTTTATTTAATTGAAATTGAAAACTTTCAGCTGAAAGTACAATAGATAAAAGTTAAAAACTAATTGAATAGTACAACAACACTCATAAATAGTACTAAATAGTACAATAAAACTTATAAATAATAGTGAAAATAAACTAAAAAACTTTAATAAATTTCAACATTCATTCATTCCCAAACGCGGTCTCTGACTCTCTGAGTGTAAAAGGTACTGGGGGTTAGATGGTAAGCGAGAAGCAGAGAATGCAAGGAAATTGTCGTATAGGAAGACTTTAAAGGTTGACCTGAGGTCTTTGCTATTTAGTTTGCTTGCACAGTTGCACCGCAGAAGTTGACTTTGACTATGACTTTGTAGTATCTGCACCTTCACCTTCACCTTCACCTTCGTAATCTTAAAATCCTATAACAAACCCAGTTTCTGCCAATTTTTGTAAAGTGCGTGCTACTTGAATTTATCAGGTACCGTTTACTTTTTTATGAATAGAAATGTTATTTCTCTCCATGGGTATTCATATATATTTACAACTCTTACTTTTCCTTTTGCTTCTGCGGGAAAAAAACTTTTGTCTTATGGTGCACACACTTGGGAGTTTTTTTCTTGAAATAAATGAAAAATTGGTTGTATTTTTGTCTAATCTGTCTTCCATTTAATTATCCAGGGATCAAAATTCTGATTTTTCAAGTAAAGTTTTCTGGGTCTATGCAAGTATGGATTTTATGAAGGTTGTCGCCGCTGTATCACTTGTTATTCATAACCTTTGGAGTCAACTTCGGAACGGTGTAAGGTTCGTCTCTTTGGCTCAGTTTTTGTGTCGCCAATTTGAGCCTCTGAATCATAATTTTTTTCACTGTTCACAATTAGCTAGGTAGGATATTTGCAGAAAAACATGGTAAATAGTAAATACTCCTAACATTCTTGAACTACGTAGGCCATGTCTTATTTTTCTAGAAGACAAAATGGTTAGTTGTAAAGTGAAAATATAAAAATAAAAAATCAAACTTGCTCGGCTGGTACTCTTGTAAATAAGCAAGCATCGACCTTCCAAGAAACTTCCTTTCAACTTAGATAGTACTATTCAAAAATTGACCCTTCCCACTCCCGTGACTATCATTTTTCTTTTCCCACTCCTCATTGTTTATTTTCTACGCACCTTATCTTTTTTGTCTTCTTTTTATTTAAGAGTTCTATCATATCACTCACACATAGATTGCTATATTTTCTTCGCCTTTCATAATTTGCTATATCACAATTAAAAAAGTTGTGTAATAATTTGTGCTTCCAGATTTTTTTTTCCTTTTTATTATTTCATTATCAGCGTCTCATAGAACCCTTTCACACTCTCTGTTCTCATCTTTCTCTCCTTCTTTAGTTTAGCCCTCTTTGACCTTCTCGCCAAATCTAGCAAAATCACTCTCTCCAAGTCAAGTGCTAAGCAACATATCACCTCCATACCTACTCATTCCCATGATCAACTAAGATCAAGTACAGAGGAGTCGAGCTAATAAGGCCACATTTCGACCTGGAACTAGTATTTCGGCTAAAACACTAGTTCAAGCCGGTGCAGTTCGGAATTTGAAGTGAGACGTACCCCAAATTTCAGATGATCGATCTACCCACCCACTGGAACAAAAAGTTCCAGCTGGGACGGCTGCAGAACAACATGGGATTCAAAACTTTGATTACAACAATGGGTGAGGAATTTGAATCTTTAACATTTTCCTTGGAAACACATAAAGAAGCAAGTGAAGTGGCAAAATTTTTTGCTATAATTCGATGGTTAGAGTAGGATAGTTGGATTTGAACCTTGGTCATTTTCTTTAAAAATATTATGAAGTATCAGTTGAACTATATGAGTTTTGGCCTTTTTTTTTTTTTTTTTTTTTTTTTTCTCCACTACTTATGCGTTCACACTTGACAATTACATTTTTCCTTATTCAAATTTTTGGCCAGAAGTTTGAACTATTTAGTTACTACTATTATGGAGTCATTGATGTGTTTGTATAACAGTATCTGTTTCCTGTGATTTTGGATTTGAGGGTTTAAATCTAGTACCTATTTGCATAGTTTGAGAAGGCAACGATTGGATTTGGGCCAAATCCACCTAAGGATTTAAAACCCAAAATCCTTAGATTTTAAATAATGTCCAACTCTTGGAATTTAAGTCATAATGTAGGTTTTGAGTGTGTTTTGATCAATTGAAAGTTTAAAGATTATTTTGATAATGGGAAGGTTTGAGAACATTTTGATTTTGGTCTTTCACTGACCAAATTTATATTTGCCGTGTATTTGTTCAGTAATTACGATATCGAGAGGCAACCTCACAAAGTCAAGGATGGTGGTGGTGATTCAGCGTCAAAAAGAACGAGGGCAAAGACAATTATTGACCCACATGGAAAATTCTTACAAAGGTGGAATATAATATTTGTATTGTCGTGTGTGATCGCAATATTATTGGACCCCTTGTTCTTTTACCTTCCCGTGATCAATGGAGACAAAAAGTGCATTGAGTTAGACAAAAGGTTGTGGACCAGAGCTCTCTTTTTGCGATCATTCAACGATATGATTTACCTACTGCATATCATATTACAATTTCGTACTGGTTTTATAGACAAGAAACTTCAGAAACTTGGAAGGCCTGCGTTAATTACAGATTCTTGGAAAATAGCTCAGAGGTATTTGTGGCCGTACTTCCTATTAGACCTTCTAGTTATTCTTCCCATCCCACAGGTATATATACTTCTGTTTAACTATAATGTTTATATTGAGAAATATTATTTTCACCTCATGTTGTAATTAGGCTAACAAAAGAGCATTCACACAAATCCACACACATTGCATGTTATTTATATTCTCATAAATTTACTTGTAATGGCTATAACCCTCAGTAAAAAAATTAATATGACTACATATTTTAAAAATTTAATCGTTGGATTACATGTTTTTTATATTCTCAACACGTATGTCAAATTTCATACCAATTTAATGTTATTTACTATACAATTAATAAACTTATTTTTTATGCATATATAGTTATAGACTACAAAAATTTTGATTAATAATATAGTTATTGATCCTTGATCTTCCAAAAATACTAATAATATCTCATCTTATGATATTAATAAAACTCCATACAATTAATATTCTGCCATGGTCTAGACATTGATCTAGACTTCTATCTATTAAAATTCTTCCCGTGTAATAATTTTCTACCACAATTTGATTCATATTTCATCACAACAACATTGATTTATCCAATGTGACTAGAAGTACACGCAAATGTTTTTTTTTTTTTTTTAATATTTTAATTTTTTTTAATTATTATGAGGCATAGATGGTTTTATCAATTTCCATGTATTCGCTTGGAGGAATTTTTTTCTTAACTATTTTTTCTTATGAACCTTTTCCCATTCTTAATAGAATAGTGATTGGTTTTAATTTTTAATTTTAATTTTTAAAGATAAGGAATAATAAATTACTTCTTTTATAAATATTGCCAAATTAATTTTTTAAGAAGGAAAATAATTTTCCTTCAATACTAAAAAACTTCAAATAGCCTATTAAGTGAAAAGGAAAAGTTTTAGACAATTTCCAACTCAGAATTATCTTTAAATTAACATTGGCCTATGCATAATTAGATTTATCCATTAACTCTAAACACTAGTGTAATCTTTCAGGTGGTAACTTCATGGATTTTTTCAGAAATGGCACAAACGAAATCTTCAAATAAAATAAAGATGTTCAACTCTTTTGTTCTGTTACAATATGTGCCAAGAATTCTCCCAATCTACCTATCCTGGAAGAAACTGAAAAGAAGTAACGAGAAAATTGAAAAAACCATATGGTTTAAAGCTGCACTGAACTTCTTTCTGTATCTCCTTGCTGGCCATGTAAGTTTGATTACATATACAGATTTTATATAAATTTAACCTTGACAATCAATCGAATTTTATCAAATGCTATTATAATTATTATTATTATTTTTTAGTTGCAGTAGTAGTAGTAGTTTTAATTTTTGCAATTACTTTGTTTTGGAATTGGAGAAGACTGTTGTAAACCAATTATTGAACTAGGTCCTGTGATTTTTTTTCCTTCCCATTTGAGGGATTTCACATAACAATTTGGTGTCTTGATTGTGTGTTTGCATGTTGAATTTTTTGTTTTTGTTAATTATTGTGTTTGGATAGTTTACTTGGAATACCTATTGAATTTGCACAAAAGCTAAAATTAAAATAATTTCGTTGCATGTGTTGTATTTTTTGCTATTTTTACTTTATATATCTAACAATATGTGACCCCATGGCTTAACTTCAAAAGTATTTTGCCATTGGTCATGAAAGTATAGAAGTTAGAGAATCTATTTTTTCCTTTTTAGAATGATTATTAATTATTACTTCTTTTCTTTTGTTTTTATTGTTAAAAAAAAAATTATATAAAGGAATTCAGCAGAAGTTTCATTTAATATTCCATTTAGGAACAATTTATCTAACTTTTTTTGAAATTTTTTTATTGAAAGTGTACTAAAGTA
The DNA here is from genome assembly GCA_033629205.1 of Lithocarpus polystachyus. Classification (NCBI taxonomy): domain Eukaryota; kingdom Viridiplantae; phylum Streptophyta; class Magnoliopsida; order Fagales; family Fagaceae; genus Lithocarpus; species Lithocarpus polystachyus. The sequence goes on along the minus strand of CM066172.1, from coordinate 10,489,252 downwards.
TACTTGTATTTAAAAAAATGAAAAAAAAAAAATATTTTTAAAAAAAATGAGGTTTTAAAAATTTGTACATAAAAACTAACTTTTTTTTTTTAAATATTTTTAAAATGACATAAAAACTAATTTATAAGCTAGTTCTAAACATACATTTAATTTCTCTCTAATTGTTAGGACAAAAAACTTTACCTTTCAACTAATTGAAACCACTGTTATTGTTGTTTCGTTATAATATTTGCAGAATATAATGATGTTTAATGAGATGCTGGTGTTTTAGGTATTGGGAGCCTTTTGGTATTTTTTCTCTACTCAACGAATGACAGCTTGTTGGCATAAATATTGTGAAAGACATACTGGATGTGTCCAAAGTTCTTTCAACTGTGACCTCAATGAAGGAAATCACACTTTTCTTAATAATGTTTGCCGTATAAATAAACCAGATGCAAAGCTATTTGATTTTGGAATATTTCTTGAAGCCCTTCAATCTGGTGTGTTGGAATCCACGGATTTTCCACAAAAATTATTTTACTGTTTCTGGTGGGGCTTGCAAAATCTGAGGTTTGTACACAAATTAGACTCCTCTGTTTCATATTAAGCAACTCTTAAATTTGAGGTTTGCGTTGTCGAGTCAAACTTTGTGCTTTTAGTTATAATTTTTCATAATAGCATCTCAACTCATATATTGTAATTGTGCCTGTTTTGCAGTTCACTTGGTCAAAACCTTCATACAAGTAACTATATATGGGAAAACTGCTTTTCACTTTCCATTTGTATCTTGGGCTTGTTGCTCTTTCTCTATTTTTTGGGAAATTTACAGGTTAGTACCCAATGCCCAGCGTTTTCTTCTCTTATTTACATTCTTTTTAAAAGGTTTAACGCTTTTAGTTGTAAAATTATGAATTGAAAATATTTTAGAGAGAAATAGAGGGTGTATGTTTCTAGATAGGAAGTAAACGAAATAGATATTTACATAACATCGCCTCAATCAAATGGGGTTTTGAATTTATTTATTTTTTTGGTCTTACATAAGATCCTTTCTACGTTGAGTTTTTCTAGTATCACAAACATGTTTTTCTAGTACAAACTCACAATTTTTTGCATAATTTTTTTATGTGGCAAACTTTGATTGGCTTTCTGTCATTTTTACATAAGTCCACTACTTTTTATTCACTAATCACATTCACATGGACAGTTATAGCAAAATGTGTGTGTGTGTGTGTGTGTTTTTTTTTTTTTTTTTTTTTTGGTGGTACTAGATTTTTTGTTCCACATCCTCCAAGCCTCACTAAGGAATTTCACAAACCAGTCATATAATTTATTATCGTTCACAAACCAAGTCCCTATGCTATCGTTTTTTAAATTTCGAAAAGGGGGAAGTATTACTTAACTTGAAGGTTGATCTTAGGTGTTTCTCAACTTTAGGGAAATAATTTAGTAGCACATAGTGATGCTCTAAAATTGTTTATTGTTTTTTAATAAATTAAATGGCTACATTCTGTTATATTTATTAGGCAAACTGAGCTTACGAGTAGAATTGGCAGATGTATATGCAGATGGAAACTTCAAGATCAGAAGAGGTACGCATGAAGATGAAATCAAAAAAACGAACAAAACAAAAGGAACAAATAGAATTGTGGATTTCCAAACACCATCTCCCTAGTGAAATGAGAAAGCCAATTATAGATGACATGAATCAGAGATTCAAAGAAGATGAAGATGTTTACTTGGAGAGCCTTCTTCCTAATCTTCCTGGGGAACTTCAGAATAATGTAAAGGAGCATATTGGCCTAAAGCGACTAAAAACTGTGAGTTTCTTTGCCTCTATAAATATGGTTTATATAACTATCAAGAGCCTATAGCACAATTTATAATTTTTTGTGTTTCTATTAAAAATGTCTAAAAATCAAATGTCCATCTCCAACTATTGAATTATAAAAAATATTTGTGTAATTAATTGCCCTTATAACATGATAACAAGGAATGGTTTTACAAATTTCATCCCAAACATTAAAAAGGCAAACAAAATTAATATAATAATTGGCTTTATTATAGGCATAAGGTAGTGTAAAACAATAGTTTTTCTCTCGAAATAATGACATGTGAGTTTTTGTATGTAATAATAAGATGTTATATTATGAGGTTTTGATTCTTTTACATTTAATAGTATTCACACAACCTTATAGCATGTATAAAATGTAGACATTCTTGAAAATTTTGGATATCCAATTTCAAAAACTGAGGATATATATTGTGTGAAGTTAGAGTAAATTAGGGAGTGTAAAACAATAATTTTCCTATATCATGTACGAAAATTCAAGAAAGTTCTATGTAATCTAAATCTATACTCTCGTGTATTGAAATTAATATATATAATTTAATCTAAGAGGTGTTGGACAAGTGTGCGATCGTGTGTCCTATCTGATACATGTAGAATAATACTGTAAGTCTGTAAGCAAAAATGTAAATTTTAACAAGCATTCTTATTCGATCAGTACTAATTGTTACATACCTATTCAAACTCCTTAATAAATTCATCTAAATTATTTAGGTAGAAGTGCTTCGAGGAATGGAAGAGCAAATGTTGCGTACGATGTGTCACAGTCTGAAACCAATGTTCCACAGCGAGCACAGCTATATTATTCGGGAGAGAGACCCAATCGACGCGATATTCTTCATTACGGATGGCACTGTATGGACCTATACAAATACAACCAGTAATAATGATGGCAAAGGAACTGTCCTCACAGAGGCTGAGCGTCTTGTAGAAGGTGAGTACTTTGGAGAAGAACTTTTGGAATGGGTTCAGAAATCCACAACCTCCAGGAACAGCCTATCCAAACTCCCAGTTTCATCAAGAACTCTCAAAGCCCACACAAAAGTGGAAGTTTTTGCTCTAATGGCACAGGACTTGAAGCAAATATTGCATTCTAAGTTGTCGAGTTTAGGCCCTGAGCAGTTGCCATCGGCGGCAGCTTCTGTTGTACAAAGAATCTGGCGCCGCACGCACCCGAAGACTGAGGATAGCGTCGGTGGTTCAACAAAACTTCAGAGTAATGCTGTTGTTAAATCCAAGAAGGCAGCTTCTATTTTACTACCACCTTGTTACCGGCTTACCGCTAATCCATAGACTGATCATAGCTCCAGAAGCGCCTGACACTGTTGTTGCAAAGCAATAGTTTTTTTTTTTTTCTTTTTTTCTTTTTTTTTGAATTAAGAAAGAAATAGTTTGTTTTGAAAAGAATAATGTGAGTGTGAAATAAGAAACTTGAGTGATTATAGTAATTTTTTTTAATCAAAGTGATTATAGTAAAATAAGGAAAAGATGAATAAGGAAAAGATGAAGATGCCAAACTTTATCTTTATGTTTAACCTTTTACACAAAATATAGCAAATGTTGTACAAATTTGCAAAAAATGTACAATATTTACCACTTTTTGTAAATATTTATAATATTTGCTACTTTTTACTTGTATATTGTATAAATTTATATTGTACTGTACTATACTGTATTATGTAATGTCCGTTTGGTAAAGATTATTTTTGCTAACTTATTTTATTATTCAACTTATTTTTAATACTATTTATAGGTCTCACTGTACTTTTTGATACTATTCATAAATCTTACAGTATTATTTTAGCTAATTTTTACCTTTATTTATAGTACTTTTAGCAAAAAATTTTCAATTTCAGTAAAATAAGCGGATCCTAAACGGACCCGTAAAAGAAGAATTTATTTTAATTATAGTACACAGCTTGTAACTCATGGGGTGCACAGGATTTGGGTATCTAATGTTTTTTTTTTTTTTAATGAATAATGCTTTAAAAAAATTTTATAAATTTTTATTGATAATAAAACTATATATCCTTTGAGTATAAATCTTTATTATATTGATCGCTTCCATTAAGAAGGATGGACCACATCGATCCATTCCACTCAAGTGTGGAATAAATATTACATTTACATGCATAATGGGCAGGAGCCCTTTCAACTTGCTTTATACTAGATGGGACACTAGCAAAGCTCCACTCACTTTGTAAGTTTGCATGTTTTGTGCACTTGCCTCTAGCGTCTTCAAGAACCATACATTACCAGAAGATAAAAATATAGGATTGGTGGTGTTCATAAGTCGCAGTCTAGCTGCAAGAGTTCCTTTAAAAACAATCTTATATACCATAATGCCTTTCACTCACTACACCAATGGCGCGAACCACAGCTAGCTAGTAACTTATACGCGCCTTATTTGGTGCAATGAAGGCTCATATGTCTCGTATGATATGTATTGTATCGAGTGAAAAAAAAAAAATACATGTTAAAAAATCTATTAAAAAAAAGTATAAATTACAACAAAAACAGGATAAAAGATGAAGTTGAGCCAAAGAACTATTAAAAAAAAAAAAAGAAATATAGTACTTCTTTGGCATACTAATAACATTTTTTAGTGAAATTCTTTGACATTTTAATTGGGTTGGATTTCTATTAACTCAATATTTTGAATGTCTACATGGAGGTGGGGGAAAAATACAAAACCTACCTATATTATTCTCTCTTTTAAACATATTCAATTATCATTCTATTTTTCTTTTTTTGGGACATTTTTATACAATTTTGGTGGGCATTTTCATATGTAATGTGGGGCTTAAAAACTTATTCAAAATGTTTGGGGGCAAAGAAATCCTTAGGCCTAGGCCTTAAGCCAGCCCATTATGCATTACTATTTAATAGATGGTTTCGAGAGGTTCATTAACAATGTGGTTCAAATTTTCGTTGAGTTGTTTGATTTGTTTAGATTATGCTTTTTTGTTTAATAAATTTTGATAATTTTTTTGTGGGTCCAGATTTTGAGCTCATTTTGATTTGCATGTTAAATTACTTAAATTAATTGTGCATACCGAAAAAGATATAGAATTTCCACTTGAGTTTGGATGTATTAACAATTGGTTCATCTTATTATCATTATTTTGAAACTCGGACCGTTCAAAGAACTAGACAAAAGAGAAGTTTAAGATTTTTGAGAGGTTTGACTGAGGTTAAACTGAGGTTGAACTGCGATGATGTCATAATTAAATTGATAATTATTTAAAATATAAATAAATAATTAAATTAGTAAAACATCGAGAATATATATTATTTTAATGTATATAAATTTAATTATTTGATAAATATTCCTATAAATTATCAAAAATTCCATATTTTTTTAATCCTCAACTATAAGTTATACATGATCCAATAGGACTAAGCCCATTTTATAATTAATAAAAAAAATTAATCAATGATAACCATGAAGAGTGGAGAGGAAGTGACGTGAGAAGGGATATGTTTTCAAATTAAGAGGTGCTACGTTAACAATATTTCACAACAAATATAAGTGATTAGTTGTTATTGGTTCAAATTTGAACCTAACATTAAGATTACTTTTTTACTCTAATAATAACAACTAGTAACAACCTACTACTTAAAATTTGTCATAAAAATGTTACAAAAATAATGTGGACATCTCATTTCTTTTTTAAATTTCTTATACTTTTTAAAGAGAAATGATACGTCCACAACATTTTTACAACAAATCCTAAGTAGCAATCCATTTTTCTTTTTCAGTTTCTTTTATTTTTTTTCTTCCTTTTTGCTCCACCGTTTGATTAATTGATTAATCTCCTCCACCGTTTATAATTCTACATCTTTATCTCTTTCTTTTTTTCTTTTATTTTTTACTAATATCTTAAAATTTTCTCATCCACCCATTTAAAAATTTTACCTTCCCAATGCCTCTTTTACTTTTCCAATGCCTAGTTGCCTACACATTTCTTCAGTGTTCCCTCTTTCTCTTTTTTGACGAGCACTCTTCTCTCTTTCTTCTTCACAAATCTCCTCAGTCCTCAAAAAACTCTTCCTCTGCCACCTTCTCAGTCTCACTTACGGAAACAATCATGGTTTTTTTTTTTTGGGTCAAAAACTCTTGCAGAGCATTGCATTGTCACGGTGCAGTGGCTGCTCATTTCTTCTTCTTTTCTTTTCTTTTTTTTTGGTAAAAATAAAAATTTCATAGAAGCACTCATTGCCGAAAAGAAATTTTTACCTGAAACTATCTAGAACATTGATGCGAGTTCAACGTTTGACAGAATGTTATGGTTGAAGCTTCAACAATGGTGATTTGGTGCCGTGAGTCTGTAATGTTTTATTTTTATTTTTTTGATAAAAATAGCTGACTTGAACCGTAAAAACTATTCACGGTTCTCAAATCCAAGCGGTTTAACAGTGGTTTGAACGGTTCCCTACTTTTCTTACTTAGAACGGTTTCTAGGAGTAAAAGAACCGTAATAGTGAGAGGTTCGTGGTTTTCCCAGTCGGACTGTACGGTCTAGTCCGGGTTTCAAAACCGTGCTTATTATACACTTCTAATCATATACTGAACATGGATTTAATTGAGAATTTTGGAATAAGGTTTTGTTGATTTGAAAAGCGAGGTTATGCTACTTGTTCATCCTTGTGTTCCTTTGAATGCAGCAAGTGGTTCAAAGCACAACAAGTGCATGAAGACCAACTGCTTTCATCTTTTTAGCAGGATGCCATTGTTGGGATTGTTCAAGCAGTAACATTTCATAAGTAGATCAGACGTGATCTCTCATGCAACCAAACGAGCAACGGAGGCCTCTTGGACTTATTCTCTTACATGCTAAATTTTGTAATGCCAAATAATATATGAAAAATGCTAGAATCACAATAAAATACAACACTTTTAGACATTCAACAACTGTGGAGCCAGAAGTCTAAGGATACAATTGCCTTCTCATGAGAGAGCAATTGTACATAACTTTTGGATAAAAATTTATAAGTTTGATCATAGGAGCAAACTTATAAATTTTTATCCAAAAGATAACGTATTAAATGGAATTTTCTTTAAAAAGTTGGAAGATGGAAGAAATTGAAGAATTTCTTGGAAATCCTACAAGATCCACTCGTTCATAAGGTTTTTTTTTTTTTTTTTTTTTTGAGAGAGAGTTTCAAATTATGACGTCCGCTTCTAATGATAGCTTTTTATCATTAGACCAAAACACCAATAGGTTTTTTTGGTGTAAGCGAGAATTGAACTTCAGATCTCTTATTTAACCATAAGAGACTTTACCAATTAAGTAAACTGGAACTCATGTACATATGTTCAAGTTATATCTAATGTAAAAATTTTGAGATTGGATACCAAAATGTCAATTCCCCAATGTAATTTGAACTCTTCTATATTTTGTTTAGACTACCACCTGCGATTGCTAATTCAAGGTTTTAGTCCAGGATTAAGGTTTTGATATTCACACTCCACTATTTCACATTTATTTTAATGTGTTAACATGTGAACATTTTCACCTTAATTGTGGATAGAGAATGTTATGTTCAAAATATTTTCACAGTATTTTCATAAAAATTTTGAGTGATAGGTTGTTATTAGTTGTTATGAGTGAGTAAAAAAAATCATTTAAATTGTGGATTCAAATTAGAAGTAATAACAACTTATCAACTATGATTTATTGCATAGATGTTGTAAGCATATTATTTCTTATTGTGGATGTGTATATGAAATAGTAGATGTGAATTGGTGCAAGAGAATATATTCCGACCTGTTTGGATTAAGAGGGGAGAGAGTAAAAGTAGAGTAAAATTAGCTGTAAATAAGCTAATTTTCAACTAACTCTCATCTACTCTCCATTCCTTCCTCTCAATCCAATTAGTCTTTACTCTATAGTCAATTAGCAATCTGAAAATTTAAGCTTATTTTTTTATCATTTGTTTACCAATTTTTAATTGCTAGGAAGACGCCAAGTTGGACTGTTTTTTGCTACAGTTCTACCACATGTAGAATTGCAATTTCAAGCTTATAGTTAATGCGCAAATTGCAAATAGAAGCTTATTTTATTCATTTGTTTATCATTTTATTTTGCTTGGAAGTCGCGAGGTTGAATTTTTTTTTTCTTATGTTTACACTACCACTACAAAAATGGGGCCTTTAGGCCCCGTTTTTTTGGGCCGCGTTTGCAAAAACGCGGCCCAAAACTGACTGAAGCCGTGTTTTTAAAAACGCGGCTTAAGTCCGTTCAACGGGTCGCGTTTTTGCAAATGCGGCCCAAAAAAAGCTTGAGGCCGCGTTTTTAGACGTGGCCTCAAGCTTTTTATGAAGCCGCGTTAATAAAACGCGGCTTCAGTTTGGAATGGGGCCGCATTTATTAAAACGCGGCTTCAGTTTGGAATGGGGCCGCATTTATTAAAACGCGGCCTCAATTTTGCCTATAGCCACGTGTTAGACACGCGGCTTTAGGCTTTGTATATATAGTTTTGACCGGGTTGAGCAAAGTTTTTGCTCAACCCTAGCCCTCATCATGTTGAGATCGGACATCGCCCTCCAGAGCTACATCTCCATCTCCGAGTCTCCCACACACATCGGAGATGGAGGCTCGGAGATGGAGGCTTGGAGCTCCAAGCCTCCATCTCTGATCTCCGAGCCACGAAAGCTAGGGTTTTGCCAGAGCCGGTGGCGGTGTCGACGGCGACGTCCTTGTAGCTACAGAGTAAGGGGATTGTGGCGGCTTGGACCGGCGTGCAGAACTCGAAGCCAGATTGGGTTAGGACTTCGAGAACCGGTTCGGAGAGTGAGGGGTTGAGATCGGAGAAGCGCATTTGTGTTCTTGTTGGTGCTGGGTTTTGTTCCGATTTGTTGGTGCTGGGTTTGTGTTCTTCTGCAAATATATAACGTGTTCATGTTTAATTTATCAATTTTACTGTGTTTATGTTCTTGTTCAAATATTTAAACATAAACGTGTTCAATTTTTGTTCCGATTTGTTTATGTTCTTGTTCAATTTTACTGTGTTCATGTTCAAATATTCAAATATTCAAATATTTTACTATGTTTATGTTCTTGTTCAAATATAACGTGTTCGTGTTCATATTTATGTTCTTGTTCAAATATAACGTGTTCATGTTTAAATTTGTTGGGTTTTAATTTTTTGCTGGGTTTGTGTTCTTGGCATGAATTCTAATTCTGGGTTTACTTTTTGATGTGTTTGTTTGTTTCAAAATTATTTCCTTTTCATTTATTAGTTTTTTTTTCCAGAAAAATATTGCATTTATATTTATTGCTTTTTCATAATTATTTTTTTTTGAATATTTTTGGCAATTATGGTCTGGAAAATATTCATTTATATTTTTTGGCAATTATGGTCTTAGGCCACGTTTAGAACGCGGCCATAGTCCTTGGTCTTAGGCCACGTTTAAAACGCGGCCATAGACCTTCGTTTTAGGCCGCGTTTCTAAAAGTGCGGCCATAGACTCCGGAGGCCTATAGTCGCGAGGTTTAGGCCACATTTAAAAACGCGGCCTAAAAAACCGCGGCCATAGCCCTATTGGTCATATAGCCGCGTTTTTCGGACTTTAGGCCGCGTTTTTAAAACGCGGCCTAAAGTCCTTTTTTTTGTAGTGTACCAGAGTACTTGGTTAGTTGGCTGAGTTGAATTTGTAATAAATTGAAACTTTATCACGAGGTTGGTTAGAAAGATAAATTTAAAGAAAGACTTAAGGTGGGCTAGTGCCCATGGAGCTAGCTATGCTTATTACTTGGATGTGCATCTTCATTTGCATCTATACTAGCATTAGCATTGGAAATGCTATATGCCATTTGTAGACAAGATTTAGCATAAAGCCTCAAAAAACTCCCACATTTAGAATGCTAAACTTCAAGTATTGCAAATTTTTTTGCAATACTGCTACAGTGAAATTCTACCTTTAGAATTGCACTATAGCAGTATTGTAAAAATAATAATAATATTTTATCTGAAATTTCTCTCTCCTCTCTCTCATTATTGCCGTTCTCTTCTCTCTCCTCCTTTTCTCTTTCTCATCTCATCTGCTCTCTTCTCTCTTCAAACCCAAACCCATCCGGCTCCCAACATCAACATCACACATCTCATTTTTTCTAGTGAGTTGTGATCCGGGTTGTGTTGTGTTTTGGGTTTTTTTTTTTTTTTTTTTTTTTTTTTTTTTTTTTTTTTGGGTTTGCTGGTATATGTGATCGGCATTGTGGTGGCTGTAGCATTGTGAACGACGTGATGGTTTTTTTTTTTTTTTTTCCTGGTGGTGTGATTGGCGTTGTGGTGGCTGTGGCTAGTATATGTTTCTGGGTTTGCTGGTATATGTGTTGTGTTCGGCGTTGGAAGCATGCCAAAGTCTGAAAAAAAGTGGCAGTTGAAAAGAAATAATAAAGAAAGAATAAAAAATAATATTTTAATAAAAATAGAGTTTTGGGATGCTGGAAGTATGGTAAAATGGTATGGTACAATGATAAAGTAGCTTTTTGAAATGGTAAAATAGAGTAGAATTGGAATTTTCCAATGCTAATGCTCTAATCCTATGACAAAGCCAACTTCTGCCTCTCTTTGCTTTGCTTCCGGCTTGTAAAATGCTTCCTAATTGAGTTAATCAGGTTCAATTTACTTCTTGTAAATACACATTCATGTCTCTTTAAGATATATACATATTTTAAACTACTTATGGTTTGCTTTAATATTTACATTTCTAAACAGCTAAAATTAAATTATGTTATACGTAATGATATTTGCTTACTTTTCATGTCTAGCTCGAATGAGACTCTTCCCCTTATAAGCGTAGTGTCAATAGTGGCTCTATAGATATTGAAAGGTTGATTCATTCTTCTAGACGTTGTATCATTGATAAACCTTTTTTTTTTTTTTTTTTTTATGAGATTGATAAACTTTCGTTATGAGTTACCTTCGGCATCCACAAGGGAAAGGTTCAAGGTTAGTTTTTTTTGTTCTTGACATTATTTAATTTAACAAACACACACTCACTCACTCTCTCTCTCTCTCTCTCTCTCTCTCTCTCTCTCTCTCTCTCATTTAATATATTTTTGGCCCTTAATACTTAGGGTTAACATTTCAAAATTTCTATTTTGGCCTATAAGAGCATTTACATTGATGGTGCTAAAATTGCTTAAAAGTTATTTTAGCTACCAAAAAAAAAAAAAAAAGCTACATTAATAGTGTTAAAGCTAAAAATTTTAACAACCAAGCTATAGTAAACTGCCATGTTTTGCACTTTATTATAGCTCCAAAATTATATAAAATATATACTCTCTGTTCCAATTTGTTTGTCCTGTTTGAAAAGTCAAATTTTTTAAGGAAACATCATTTATTATCTTGTATGTTTTATAAAAATGTATAAATTTACAAAACTACCCTTAAATAAATTTATTAGCTTTTTTTTTAAGAGTTATTCTTAATGAGGCAACTAAAAAGGCTCAATTAGATTGATTTTTTAAATATTTGTTAATTTTTTTTTCCAAATAGATTTGAAAATAAAGCAGAGATATAATAGGAATATTAGTAAATTAATGACTTTTAGTTTTAGAAACAAAGACAATATTTTGAGACATCCCAAAATAGAATAGAGGAAAAATAAACTAGGACGGAGAGAGTATATTTTATTTCATTCTCTCTCCTCTTCACTTTAATTTTTTTTTTTTTTTGTCTCTCTCTTTTTCTTTTCTGCATATCTGTGTCTCCCTTTCTTATCTTTTTTTTTTCCTCTCTCCTCTCTCTTCTTCTCATCCTCCTCTCTTGCCTTTCCTTTTCTGTTCAACATCTCCATATTTCTCCCCTTTTTTTTCCTCTCTCTCTCTCCTTTCTTGCCTAACTCCTCTAACTCAAAATCAAGACGGCTGAGATCAGTGACAATGTGGGCATGTCGTGGAGGTTGAGATCGGCGACAGTGTGGGTAGCTCAATTTGTGGGTCTTGCAATGGTTCGGTGGATGTGGATGGCGTTTGGCAAATGTGGATGGGTTCCGACAAGTGTGGCTGGGTTTTGGTGGGTTTGTGATTTGATTTGCAGTGGTGGGGTTTCTGATTTGTAGGGGTTGTGGCCCTTAAGGGTGGCAGTGGTGGTCCTTTTGTGTTTGATGGGTTGCAATTCGAAGGGATTGTGATAGTTGGGTGCTGTGATTGTGAGTGGAGGTGGCTATGGTTGTGGTTGGGGATGTGCGCTGGTTTTTATGGCTGTGGCAGGGGTTGTTATTGGTGGTTGTAACTGTTATTTATGGTATTAGATGTATTATTTTATTGTGTTGTTTATATTATTTTAATATATTGAATGCTAAAATGAAACCATTGATGTTAAGTAGCTTGAAAAGTGACTTTGTAAAATAGATAAAATAAGGTTTTTGAATTAGCTCAAAATTTTAACTCCTTTGATGTAAATGCTCTAATGTGTGAGATTATTTTTATTTTGGTCCTTAAGTTAATGTGTGGCTCTATCCAATGGACTTAGCCTTTTGAGTTAACGTGTGACTCTATATGTTATATTAATTAGTTAAAGAAGCTTTCCAAGGTATTTATCTCCCCAACACCTGTATCCTTAGTGAGTGAAACTCATTTGATCTTGCACTCCTTAGATGCAAGGATCTTTCAAAATCATGTATAATATTGTGTTCTCACTCTATGTACTTGTTTTATTTTTCTTTGCTACTAACTAGTTCAAACCCATGAGTTATTTGCATGTCACGTTCAAATAGAATGTCTTAGCAAAATGCTTAGGATGCCTTCGTGCCTAATCTATGCAAAATAAGCACCTAATCCAACAATAGTAGATGATCCTGCATAATTTCCAAAGTATTTTTCCACCGGTCCTGAATTTTTAGAACATCTACTTTCGTTGATTGAGAATGATTTATTTCTAATACATATCTTAAAATCTTTCAAAGATATTAATTAGAAGTTTCATCTCTACATAATTCTCTATTTCTCAATATTATTTTTTCTTGTTGCAACAATTAATATTATTTGGTTTGGACATCTATAGAATTTATTCACGATGTTTAATAATTTTATGGACTTTTAGGTATTGGGAGCCTTTTGGTATTTCTTCTCTTCTCAACGACTAGTGGCTTGTTGGCACATAGCATGTGAAAATCATACTAAGGAATGTAGAAGTTCATTTAACTATGACCAAATTTTTGGAAATCTCTCTTTTATAGATGATATTTGCCCTATAAAGACCGAAAATACAACGTCATTTAACTTTGGAATATTTCTTGAAGCCCTTCGATCTGGTGTCTTAGATTCCACAGATTTTCCACAAAAACTATTTTACAGTTTCTGGTGGGGCATGCGAAATTTGAGGTATGCACATATGCTATATTATATTCCTTATTAATCTATTTAGATATATTCTTAAATTTGATGGTTGCACATATTAGGACTAATATATATATATATATATATATATATATATATGATTTAGAATTTAAATAGTTTTAGACTCTTCAGTTTTTACACCTAATAATTTACTTGCCACAAAAATTAGAAACTTAGGGTATGTTTGGTAGACTATAATAGACGCTGTAACGTAATAGTTATTCCTATAGTTTAGTTATTCTTTAGTTTGGTTATGTTTTTATTACAAGGAATAATCATTCCTTATGAATAGCTATTCTTTAAAATGAGGAATAATTATTCCTCTTTAAAAGGTTGTATTAGATATTCCTTAATAAATGCAATAATTTCAAATTTTAATATATTTCCAAATAAACAAACTTTCCATATACATCTAACAATTATAAAAATAAAAAATCATAAAAAATAACACATATCTCTCTTAAATTTAAAAATAACAATTTTTAAAGAGATATAATTGTATGAGTAAAATATTTCCTAAAATAAATGTTAAGTTTCATTCTAATATTATAACTCACAACTAAACTAATGAATAGGTTTAGTTATTACATTACAACACACTTTATTACTAGTAATAAAGATTACAATTCCTGTCGTAATTTTCATTCAGTGTACCAAACGTACCCTTAGATAGACACGTGGCAAAAAATTGGATTCTACTTAAAATCTAATTTAGAATCAAGTTAAATTTGGATTCTTTGGATTTACACTCAATAACTAGAGTCTATAATCTACATTTTCAAATGAGTGTGTCACTATATCTATATCCATTATATCTCTACTAGGCTCCAGAATAAATTATCCAATCACTCTATAAAAAAAAAACAATTATAAATTATCTTTCAGTCACTACAAAAAACGCGGGCCTTGGGCCGCGTTTTTTCAAGCCGCATTTACAAAAACGCGGCCTAAACCTTAGGCCGCGTTTTTATAACCTTCGGCCGCGTTTTTAAAACGCGGCCTAAACCCCAGTTTTTGGTAGTGAGTAAGAATATCAAAACAAACAAAGCAGTACTTATTCGTTTGCACTTAAAATGTAATATGTAAAAGGAACCTAAGAAAGGAGAATAAGAATGATATTTTTATCTTAATGTCACAAAAGTAATTTTAGAACTATTTTCCTGATAGTCATTCAAAATTTGCAATATAACCACCTAAAAACACAAAATAAATCCTTAAAACAACAACCCTTTTGTGGATTTCCTAGGACAACACAAAATCATATAACAAAATTATAAATTGTACAAGGCAAGGGGAGTAGAATCCCTTTTCCTCTCCCTTGTGTGTGTGTTTGTTTATCAAAAAAAAAAAAAAAAAGAATAACAAAAATATTCAACTATAAATGAAGTAGTGCGTTATACAACTATAAATGAGCTTTTGTTCTATATATATGCCTTTGTGTGGCAGATTGTATAAGAAAGAGGGAAAGAGAAAAACAGTCTCTTTTGCTGTTAATGTACTGTACATGTTTTCCTTGATTTCTACAGTAAATTAGTTTCAATTTTTCTAGTCCTACATTTATTGTATCCCTTCTTCTTCTTATTTTTTTTTATGTGTTCTGACTTGTACTCTTATCTCACAAAAGTAGCGTTTGCAAGCACACTTCTCTCACATAATCTATTGCTTCAAAGTTTAGTTGTGGTGTGAAAGTTCAAATAGCGTGTAAAACACTAATGAACGATTAGAATCCCAATTTCAAATTAAATCAACACAAGCTTATACCCAAACAACATATGTGCAAAATAATAGGTATAAGCAAAAACCCAAACAAACAAACAACTCTACACCATAATTAATCATAACATATCAGCAATTAAAAGGTAAAGTAAGGGTTAGAGAGATGCAAACACAAAGATAACACCGGCACGTGTTATCGAAGAGGAATCGAAGAACTAGGCGAAAAACCTCCCTGCCACCTTCTAAGCGGTGAAATGATCCACTAGAGAATAAAGTTAGAGTACACAAATAAAAAAGACCCTCTAAGCCTAGACTACCCAATGTACTTGAGTCCTCCAAGCTCTTGCTACTAACTAGTTAAGCCTAACTATGTCTTCTCTAGCTTTCCGATTGCAGTAAGCCCATTGCATCAACCAAGTAAATTGGTCATCTCTGAACTACTTCCCAAGTACCAAAATACCTCCTCGCTGATATGGGTACGGTGAGATAAGAATTTGGCAAATGAACCTCTCAAGGGTATGTCAATGAAGAGGATGAGAGTAGAGAAATTTGGAGAATCAAAAGGCAAAGATTGTGGATAAGTCAATCTTAGTTTTCTTTAAGGTTTCTCTCTCAAAATTTTCTCTAGAAGTTCTCTACATTTTGTGGGTATAGGGGTATTTATAATAGGGTACATGAGGAATATGAAAAGTCATTTTTCTGCAAAATAGGGCATTCTGGCTACTAGAACAAGTCGCGAGTTTGAGTTGCGAGTTAACTGCCAAACCAGACTGTATTTTTGTCCTGTAATGCTCTAGCTGTCATGACCCTTCAGCTTCCCGCATGCTTCACACATATGGCACTTTGGCGACTTGCCATTCACAAGTCAGTCGCGAGATCCAGTCGTGTGACTTCTTTGAATGCACACAACTTGAGTTTCTTCATACTCTCACACACAATCCTTACATTATTTCCACCTAAATACATTGTATCTAATTGTTGAAATTACAAGTAAATTTGGTACAGAATAAAACCATCACATAGTTGAATAAATTCAACCTTACGTGGTGGAACTTAACATTACCAATATCGAGTTCCACTTTATTTTTAAAAATATAATTTGCAAAGAACTCAATAGTTCAACTTGAAAAAAAAAATTGTACATAATATGATTTTTCAAATATCAAGTTTCACATGGCAATTTTTATTCAGAAAAGCCACATCAGCACCTGCCACCATGGCAAAACACACATGGAATTCAATATTGGTAATATTGAGTTCTACACAGAACTCAATTTTCAAACTATCGAATTCCAAAAGGGTGGTATTTTGCCAGATAATTTGGAAACAATGCTATTTTGCTAAATATTTCAAAAATAAGTGGTATTTCGCAATTTTGCCTCTCTGATTCTTTGATGGGAGTGGACCTTGTTTGTGGAGTTGTGGTTATAATAGAGAAAGAAAGAGCCAACAAAGTGGAATGGGTCGAAGGAGCCTTTCATTCTTGGTTTTATCATTGTTGTTTCTGTTCATATCGATCGTAAGGGTCGGATTTGTTTTGATGCCAAAACTAGTCACTAGTCTTCATCAGATTCGGTGTTGCACTCTTGAGGACTTTTGATTCTTTTGGGGAAGAACACATTCATACTGTTCTTCCGAAATTATATTCAAAAGAAAAAAAAAATCTAATTATCTTATTTAATTAGATTTTAGGATTTATTTTAATTATTTTAAATTTTTTTTAAAGTTATTTTATTACATGTAATAAATAATGCCCATGTCACAATTTAATTGGGACGACTAATACATGTCATAAGCTAATATGGCATTTAACAGACACATTAGCAAAAAAAGTGACGGAGGTTTACAATCCAAACAACATAGAACGTTAAGGGGTAAAATTAAAATTCTGAAACTTTAGAGTGTAAAATCTTAATATTCCAAATTTTAGGGGTGTGTTTTGTGTTTTACCCAAAAAAATAAATAGCAGCATGTGATAGAATTCAAGTTCAATATTAGTCTTCAATTTTTGTTTTCTTCTTTTAGGCATGTGATTATGGTTTCTTTCTATTCATTTTTCTTTTCATTGAGAAATTTCCTCATTAATGTAAGAGGATTGAATTATCCATTTCCCCAAAAAATTTTGTAGTCTTATTTTATTCGTTATCGTTGTTATAAATTTTTAACATTAATTATCATACATTATAGTTGTTCCATTTTTGCAGTTCCCTTGGTCAAATCCTCCAAACAAGTGACTATATATGGGAAAATTGCTTTGCACTTTTTATTTCCATCTTTGGCGTGATACTATTTCTATATTTCTTGGGAAATTTGCAGGTGAGTACCCAATTCTTTTCTTTTTGAAAATTTTTAAGTCTCCTAGTTATATGTGAAATTATTTAGTACATCCAATATATTACATTTTCCTCTCACATAAAAATAAGCTTTATATAAGGACCCACCGACAAGATTCATGTTTATGCGAGAGAAATTTGTTATGTAGATGCACATAATGGAGAGAGAGAGAGAGAGAGAGAGAGAGATTTGTAGATAGGAACTAGGAAGTATGACACATCATTTTTATTAATAATAATAAATTCTTGAACGAAAAACATTAGTTTGGAAATTCGATTATACATGAGAAAATTGTTAGACATCATGGACGGAGCTGTACATGGACTAGGGGTCCTCCCCTAATTTTTTATTTATTTAAAATATTAGTATATTAACAAGTACTAATTTTAGCAATTTTGTTTAATAAATTACATTTTACCCCCTTAATAATGTCATCAATTCTTTTGAGAGTAATGTTATAGCCATAAACAGTTTTACAATGTTTTTACAAACTATTGAGATAGTAAATTCTTAGATCTTTTTGTAGTTGTATTCTGGTTATGCAATGTATTATAAACTCAATTTAAAACATTATTATTATTTTCGTGTGTGTTCTAATAAGTATTATTATTTATTCAAAAAAAAAAATAGCCACTCACTACATTAGCAATTTATAAAAATTTTGTAGTTTTAGCATTTTTTACCTTTTAAAGGCCATAAAGAATTAATAGATTAAATCTAAAACAAAATATACAAGTCCAAAAAAATTTGCCCAACAACAAAAATTACTAACAATAAAACTAAAAAAATTAAGTCCAATCAATCTATTTTACTCAAAATAAACAACTTGGCCATTTAAAAAATTTTGAACAAAAATTCTTAGTAGTAATAAGTAGTAGAGTCAAATGCCAGAATCACCGCACATAACTAGTAGCAGAGTCGCCTCCCCTAACTCTAGTCCTGCCTCGTACCTGTTAGACATCCATGATGCCCATCCTTTTTTACTGACTCTTGTTGACCAATAAGTAGAAAATAAATAAAAACATTAACTTCTAGTTTTCAAGGTAAGTGTTCCATCATGATATGTTTACATCAAAAATGATGCCAACAGGCAACGTTTTAAGAAACCAAGGTTTATCAATATGTTAGCGTCAGGATGTACTCGAAATCCCATTCTAACCTAAGATAACCAGGTGTCTATTTCACTAACTAGATTAGACGAAATGTGGCCCATTTCTTGGTGAGGGTAAGGGTTCAATTTATTGAGCATATCACCCTTTGTTGTAAAGAGTCAAGAAGAAATTTTCACAATGAAAATTCGGCAAAGTTTCATCTTAGTTTCAAAGTAGAAATCTAGTAGAGTTCCATAGGACAAAATGGGCAAATGCCCTTTTTATGCAAACAAAGCAGCATTTTGCCCTCTTTTCCAAACTAATTAGGGAAATGCACCTCTTTTGAAATTCGATTTTTTCAAAATCGAGTTAAAAAAAAAAATTTTTGGAGCCCTATAATGGCATTTTAAGGAGCTTATAGTGACATTTTCAGGACATATAGTGACGTTTTGTAACTCGACTTCGTAGAAGTCGAGTTATAGGCAATTTTTTTTTTTTTTTTTTTTTTTGCCTATAACTCGACTTCGTAGAGGTCGAGTTACAAAACGTCACTATATGTCCTGAAAACGTCACTCTAGGCTTCTTAAAAACGCCACTATAGGGCTTAACTCGATTTTTAGAAAATCGATTTTTAGAAAATCGATTTTCAAAAGAGAGGCATTTCCCTAATTAGTTTGGGAAAGAGGGCAAAATGCTACTTTGTTTGTGTGAAAATAGCATAAGCCAATTTTGTCCGAGTTTCACATTTTACACGTTTAACATGCAACAGCAGCATTCCGCTTATGGTGCACCAAGGTGAATCATGTTGTCCCGTGTATGTGAGACTTTACGTTATGATATCCACATTACGATATCATAGGTTCCTTAGGTCATTTTGGTCACTTTTGTGTATTTGTAGAAAACTGCCTACCTAAAATGTCAAAAACACCCTTAGGAACCATATTTAAAATTTTTTGTTATGTTTTCTGCATTAGAAACTAGATCGGTTAGTTTTGTTTTTTTTTGGTGGGGGGAGGCTTTTTTGTGTGCATATTCTAGTGAACGTTTTCACATATTCCACAAGTTAGTATTTTCTTTCTAGGGAAAATACAAAAAGAGTCATAGTTTTTTCATTAGCCCTGTAGTTTTAAATGAGACCCATGAAACCCCATACTTTCATAAATAAACCCCCAACTTTTTCTCCTTCAGAAGATTGTTTAAGTCAATAAATTCTTCTTCTTTTTTGTGTGTGTGTGTGTATGTGGAAGTGTATCAGTGCACTACACATGAAATTTCAGGTTAACATTTTATTTTATTTTTATTTTTATTTTTTTTTGTGAATTACCCAATGAAGTTGTGTGTTGAAGTTGAACAATGAGATGTATAATTGTAAAATGTAAACTACTATAATTAATTTTAGAAATTAAATTCTACAAGAATGTGATGTAAAACTTAAGTTTTATCTCTCTAATCTCAACATACCACATCATCATATTACGTATTAAAGAATATGCACAACCATACTCAATCAATTCTAATATCTATTTGAAAAATTCAACTTAACTATGAATTTATTGAAATATTATTATATGTAGTAAGATTTATTGAATTTTAAGTTAAAAATTAATATATCAATATCTTCTTGAATGGTGTAAAATATGAATTTTACACCTTACCTTTACCGAATTGAAACTCTTAATTTCAATCCTTGGTAAGAATTTGGTGAGCTAAACTGACGACGAGCAGAAGTGGGACAGATGTACTTGCAGTGGACAACATCCAAATCAATTAAAAAGTGGGAAAAGAAACGCATGAAGATGAAGTCCAGTAAACGACAAAAGCAACAAAAAAACCTTAAGTCGTGGATATCCAAACATGAATTTCATGGTACAACAAAGGGCAATATTAATGACTACTGATGAGTCCATAAAAACCAATAAGGTCACCCATCTTAATGGACGATCATTGCGTCATAAGTAGGCCATCAAAAATATATGAGTAACCGCCCAACATATTCAATAATGATCATCAAAGGTCTTAAACTCTCTCATCAAAACAAAGAACGTTACAATTAGGATAATAATTACCCTCATTTATGTCCAACGGCTACCTAAGTCACCTATAAAGGGACAATCTGTCCATTTTCTAAGGTATGTCAAAAACCACTACAAAATGCTATCTATAGTAGAAAAGATATGGGCTAATACTAACTTAAGCATCGGAGGCTCCCCCACCGGGCACAATCCGGTGGTCTCTTCGATCAACTCTCTTTATCTTGCAGGTCCTACAAGATTGTTTAAAGCTCCGGATTGGACGAGTGATCCAACTGACGATTTTGGCATCATCAACTACATAGGTCAGAGATTTGAAGCAGACGAAGACGATTTTGTCGAGACCCTTATCACTGATCTTCCTTCTGAACTTCAAAGCGAAGTCAAGCGCCATTTCTGCTTAGATCTACTAAAGAATGTGAGTTTCATTACCTTTATAAATTTGGTAAATAACTCTTTTTCCCATGCATAATTAATGACTAAGAAATGTACTTTAAATTTCATAAATAAAAAGGGAAAAAGAAGAAGAATAGTTGAAGTAAATCCCAGCTTGTTGAGATATTAGAGAACTCTTCTTTTTTCTTTTTAGAATAAAATAAAGAACACTTTAAAGAGACTTCAATTGTGTAGTTAATATAATATATAAAGAATATTATTTATCCAAAAACAAAAGCTCAGACCCAATTATATTAAGAACTCATCATTGTCATTATTATTTAATATTTGAATTTACACACACATGCATGTATACCCAATACAACTAATATATGTAATTTGTCATTTCTATACTTGTTATGTAATTACATATCGCCTTGAATAATAGTTAAAACAAGTATTTATTTGCTTTAATGTATTATTTATAGTGAGAATGAATTATTTTTAAAAAACTAATAATAAAATCCTACTAGATCCAATATCTAAGGAGTAATAAAATATCATTTGAGAATTAAATAAAAATGTTAAATAAATATATTTTAGAATTTTTTTTTTTTTTTTTTTTTTTTTACTATGAAGATAGACTTTTATTTAATATTGGGATTGAAACAAAGCCCCCCATAAAGTTTACAAAAGCCAATAACTAGAAACCAAGCCTCCCCGTGACATAGGGGTACAACCAAACAAAAAATAAAAGGAAGCTATAATGACAAAGAGCAGAACACGTAATGCCCCACCACTGCTCGCTCGGTTTCTTAGCTTGGTTCAGCTAGATGCCCATTCCAACGCTGGTAGTCTTGCATAAGAGTTGTGGCGGCCTGAAGGATGTATATTGGCTGGGATTGTTTTTCCTCAAAGCAGAACCTATTTCTGGCGTTCCAAATGGACCAAGCCACCGTCGCCCAAGTCTCCATATCCTTCCCTGTGAGTCTATCCTCCAACTGTCGAGCCAAGTGATAAAAATTCTGCACCACAGCTCCACTTTTCTGCAGCCGTCCGTGAGTCATCGCCCAAACGTTTCTGGCCATGGGACACCCCCAGAGCACATGCCCGACCGTTTCATCAGTCTGCCCACATATTGCACACAGTGGGTCAGTACATACTTTCTTCCGGAAGAGGTTGGCGCGGGTCGGGAGAACATCATTGCACGCTCTCCACACAAAATTCCGAACCTTTGGTGGTACATTCAACTTCCAAATCCGATTCCAAAACCTCTTTTCTTCCCCTACCGTGGAGTGCTCAACTCCTACCTCTCGGTGCGATCGTAAGGCAACGTGATAGGCTGTTTTAACTGAGAACTGCTGGGCTTTGTTTTCTTTCCAGTAAAGCTTATCTCTTGTCCGTGTGTTACTAAGATGGAGGTGCAGAATGTCATTTTGTGTGGCTTGCAAGAATGTGGCCTGTATCAAGGGTCGGTTCCATTGCATGGATTCATGGTGGATGAGGTCCCCCACTTTGAGTAGTGTCGGCACCAAGCTTGAAAAGAGGAGGGTGTGGCAGCCAGTTGTTGCTGGTAAGATTGATACTCTGTCCATCTCCAATCTTCCACATGGAGCCTTTCTGAATTACATCCCTTGTAGCCAATAAACTACGCCACACAAATGAGGGATTGTGGCCTAACTCAGCATCCATAAAAGAGCATCGGGGGAAATATCTGGCTTTGCAGACCCGATAGAAGAGGGAATGAGATCCGATGACCAAGCGCCAAGCTTGTTTTGCTAGCATAGCGAGGTTGAAGGCATGAATATCCCTAAAACCCATGCCACCCCTATTTTTTGGTGTGCAAAATCTCTTCCAATTAATCTAATGAATCTTTTTTTCACTCCTTGTTTGACCCCACTAATATTTTGCGAAGATTGAGTTGATATCCTCACAGACACTTCTTGGGAACTTGAAGATGCTCATAGAGTAGGTGGGTATTGCTTGAGCTACAGACTTGATTAAAGTCTCTCTTCCCGCCTTTGATTTGGTCTTTTCCTTCCAGCCCATCACCTTTTTTGTTATCCTCTCCTGTAGCCCCTTGAAAGTGCCTACTTTGGATTTACCTCCAACCATAGGCAATCCAAGGTATTTTTCAAAGTTTGTCATGACTTGTGCACCCATCAAGTTCTGAATTGCTTCTTTTTCACTTCGCTTGTATTTTGGCTAAAGAAGAGAGTGGTCTTTGCTCTGCTGATAGCTTGCCCCGAGGCCTCCTCATATTGTGTAAGGATGTCTAGCAGTTGGTTACATTCTCCAATCTTTGCCTCACAAAATAACAGGCAATCTTTGCCTCCTCATAAGTGTACATAAGAACAGTCTTGTGGCTACGTGTGGTCAGACTATTGGAAAATAGAAATTCTAGTAGAATTGATTCTAACAAAAATGAATTTTTGCAAAATACATTGTTTAGAGAAATCTAATTTTCAATTATGTTGAATTCTTATGAAAAAATAATTATGCTGAATGAAATTGCGTTCGATTATGTTTTTGGGAATATACTTTTCATCAAATTATACTTTATTAATAAAATATTCTACAACTAATAACTTTAGTAAATAATAACCCAAGAACAAAAAAAGAAGAAGTTAAACACTAAAGATGATGTAATTAGATCTATGAAAAAAATTATTTTTTAATTTGATTATTTGTACAAAAACCAGAACAAAAATATATATACGCAGCAATTTCCCTAACATCTTTATAGATTTTTATAATTTCTATGATTTCTCTACAATTATCCACAATTTCTTAAAAATTTATAGATTTATGTAGAAACAATTTTCCACAAAGTGGGCTTGCAGCATAGACAGCAGTGGGTGGCTATGGCTTGTGAGTTCTGTTATATGTATAGATATAATACAAGTTTAAGCTAATATAATAAAACTCTGGTCTTAAACACTGTGCTTATGTCAAATGGATATAAATATTACATATGAGAAGCTTTTATCTTGTAATTTATTATAAATATAGTAAAATTATTAAGATAATTTGCTGTACATGAAACTGTATTATCAAAGTACTTACCTAGAAGTTTAAAATAATACTCTGGCTAAAATTTTATTACCAAAATTCCTATGAAATTTAAAAGAAAGTTCTTCTTCTTCTTCTTCTTCTTCTTCTTTTTAAATTTACCGTAATAATAGGTATTGATATATGGTTAGTTACGTTCCTAAAAAAAATTATTTTATGTTACATAATGTGTTTCCACATGCGATCTAAAAAAATACTTGTCTATTTTTTTTTTTAAGATCAATGATATTAATTACTTAAAATTTTTTTTTAATTGTTAAGAGTTTTGTAACTTAATTCCTGATATTTCTAACAGAGACATTAAGGATTTGAACTCATTCTCTCCCGTTATAACTTATAACTATCAGACTAGCTATTTATTTAAAAAAATCATTTCTTTAATTAATTTACATATGTTTCTTTAATTAATATTTGAATTAAATTATATTCCTCAAATCATTTCTTAAATTAATATACATATGTTTCTTTTATTAATTAATGCATTAAATATTCATATTGCTAGTGTAATATAATTTAAGGCTAATTAGTTTTATGGTATTTTGTCAATATATATATATATATATATATATATAGTTTTATGGTATTTTCAACTTGAGCATCTCTTTATATGGTTATGAACTACATTTGTACTTCGACTTATATTTTTTTTTTCTTCATCAGCTGACTATCATAAAAGACAGTGGATTGGCCAAGCAAGAACCATTATTGCTTAAAATCTGTGACTCTCTCAAACCAGTGTTCTGCAACGAGCACCACTACATTGTTAGGGAGGGAGACCCAATTGATGCAGTATGCTTGATTACAGAAGGCATTGTATGGACTTGTACAAGCAACAATGGTGAAGGATCTGGCCCTCGACATGCTGAGCATCTTGAAAAAGGTTAGTACTTTGTAGGAAAACTTCTTGAATGGGTTTTGACACCTACCTCTGACGACATGTACAACCTATCAAAACTCCCTATTTCTTCAAAAACCCTGAAAACACACACAAAAGTGGAAGCCTTTGCTCTAATGGCCCATGACTTGAAACAAATATGGCATTGTAAGTTGTCAAGATTAGGCCAAGAGCAATTGCAATCCAAGGCGGCTGCTCGTGTAGAGCGAAGCTAGCGCCGCAATCACACGATGACGGATGATAGCAATAGCGTTGGTGGTGGTTCAAGAAAACTTCAAAATCCAGCAAAGCCTGACAATACTGTTGTTACAAAACAATAGTTTGTTTCCATGTCTTTGTAGTGTTAAGTTAGTTTTTCTAGTCATACGATTGCTACTTGTTTGGATTCTGAAATTGATAATGGTAGAATTAGAGAAAGAGTAATGTGTGCAACGATAAATTGTTTAGGGTAACATTTTTAAATTCAAATAAGGATTTTGCCAAAGTCTTATGTTACACCTTTTAATTATTTTAGTTTGTAAGTTATAATTAATGTTGTAGACATTCCATTTTGTTCTGCATGGCCTATATATACTCGAAGTCCCTAGTCCTATTGATGGGAAATTAAATTAGTGGCAAAATTATTAGTATTATGTATGAAACTCAATGACCAAAATAAAAAAACCCCAAGTTTTATCCCAAAATTCCATTTCTAACCCATTTTTGCAAATGGCTTAGCAAAGATGCTTATGCACCAAAGTTGTGGCATATGTATCTTTGTGACAAAAGCCTAAAATCACTTCACTTCTATTTTGGTGGGATCTTCTAGTCAATCAGCTCGGCCAAATGGCCGACTTGAATGTCCCATCAAACTCTAGAGCCTAATAAACTCTACAAATACCCCCACTTTCCATCTTCAAAATATCCCCCTTTTTACACCCATAGCGAAGTTTTGCCAAATCATTCCATATACTTTTAAGTTTCAAAGAGTGTAAGAACAGTTTTTGTAAGAACTTGATTGAGTTTTCTGACCTTTAGTAGCTAGATAGCAAATATTTTTCTCATGATTTCTCAACTAACTCACTATTTTTATGATCATTTAGCCATCATTTCATTAGTCTTAAGTTTCTCTACCAAAATACCAAAACAATCTCACCTTTGTTCTAGATGTTGATTCACAAACATAGTTGCAGTAGTTCATTTCAACCATTAGACTGGTCATTTACATCCATGGAAGGTGGTAAAAGAGTGAGGTATGGATCTTTTTGCATGACCAATAATAATGATGATGATGATGATGATGATGATTATTATTATTATTATTATTATTATTATTATTATTATTATTATTATTATTATTATTATTATTATTGCTTTATATCATTTTTTTTTAAATTTATTTTCATTTCATATTTTTATGTTTTGTTATTAGTATGATGTGTGATGTATTTTTATGTTATTTTTTATTTTTTTTATATGTTTTGTTATTAATATGATGCTTGGTATATTGTGTTATGTTCTTTTTTTATATTCGTTTTTATATTTTGTTATTAATATAATGCATGATGTATGATAATTTAAACGATAACATGTTGTTTACTTATGTTTTAATTTCATTTTTTTTAAGCTTTTAGAAATAATATGATCTGGAAATCTGGTTGAAGCCTAATTACTTATTCCAATGACACATTACATACACATTTTTTAATAGAACCCAGATTTTTTTTTTTAATACAAGATATAAATTCCACTCTAGTTTAATTTAAGTGTATATGTGTATAAAACTTCATCCTGGAGACTTGAATCCCGGCCTTTGTCCTCTCATTCTCCATAAACACTTATACTTGTGGAGTAACCATTGCACCAAGGGTGCGCGGTGTTCAAAACCCAGATTCTGACTTTCTTTCCTCTTTTTTTCCCCTTAATTGTAATAAGTGTTGTATAGTTTTCCCTTTTATTTTCTTTTTATAATTAATTTATTTTCTGCCATTGTTTGTTTTATTTTAATTTTATTTATAAAACCTAAAACACCAAAAATATTTAATCTTTTGTAAATATTTGCATTTTGTTTTCCTTCCCTTTTAGTCAAATAAGGCAAGTAAAATCCTAGGATATGAGTTACTTTAATTCTTGATTGAGATAAATTATGTTTTCTAAATATATATTTTTGCTAATAGCTTGGTAATTTTATAAAATATAAATAAATAAACACTGGACATTTTGTTTATTAAAAGATAGAAAAAGAAAAAAATATTTAAAACCCTAGCAAAAAAATTTATTAGGTTTTGACAATAAAGAAATTAAATATATATATATATATATTTTTTGAATTCTTTGATTCTTTCTTTAAAAAAAAAAATAGTTTGATTTTTTTTTTCTTTAAAGATAAAATTTTTATTAAAAAAAATTAAAGAGCCTATAGATAGCCCATTCGACCTAACTTGGTAATCCAGCCAACTAAAGATATTATGAGCATTGCCCATAAACAGGGCCATAGGTTAAGATTTTCCCTTTCAGCTTGGCCTAGCCATGCCTATTGACTGGTCACCGGCTCACTTGACTCGGCCCAATAGGCCTATGGGCCAAGTAAAAATAGGCTGGGCCAGCCCATCAACGACAATTATTTACCGCAAATCATTCCAGGCCTTCAAATCGTAACATCAACAATACTTAATTTTGTCAAGGAATGTAACTATTTCTTAGCAGGCATAAGCACTACTAATCTACCACCTTACAAAAAAAACATGGTTTTCTAATTTAGTTGCTATGGAATTCAATGGAGCATGTTGAATTGTATTTGTATGGCTCCAATGAGGAACAGTTTTTGCATACTCATAGATAAGTCCTCCTCATTTTTGTTGTTCCACCAAGCCAGGAGTTTTATTGGCTTTGATTCATGAATGTGATGATTTTGCTTATTCAATGAGGATGTGGTAGGATGAATAATCAACTATGAGAGAGAGAGAGAGAATAGTTATATAGACAAGCATCTGAAGCCAGCCAAGCATGGGAACAAGCTAGACATGTGAAAGAGGCTCTATAGGAATAAAAGAAGAAAAACTTTATTCTGTTCCTTATTGAAATTATGGATTTTGACCTTAAAAAGTTGTCCCTATTGCCTAAAAGTTGCGACGACAAGTTTTCCAGACAAAGAAGCAATGTGATCAAAGTACCCCCTTGTCAACTTGGGTGATATACAATATTTCTAGGGCACATTGAGAAAATCCATGCAACCAGGTTATCAGTCACTAATAATTATCTTATGGATCTAGCATATGCAGCCTCTCTATCATAACATGTGAGTCATACAAAATTGTGGGGTTCACTTCACATTCTGCGAGAGGGAGAATGTTTTATATACCGGTTGCAAAAGATACCTTCTTGTCAACAACACTCCACCTCAACCTGCTTGATATGTACCCCCCATTCACAAACATTACTTACCATGCATAAAGAATTCCAAATGCAGTTTGATTTCAGACATTGCTAATAATTATGGATTTTGGCTAGCTCATCTCTCTCTCTCTCTTTATATATATATAGGGTCATATTAACGAATGTTTTTAGGGTAATGATTACAAATCCATTTTAGAAAAGTTTTGACACCATTTTTATGGAAAATAAAAAAAGCTATCAAAATATTAATTGTTTTTTTTCCTTAAAAACTTTCTTTAGATAGATTTTTAACCAATATCCTAAAAGCACTTATTAGCATTTCCCTATACACACACACACACACACACACACACACACACACACACACATAATAGATGGGTCTAAGTTACACATCGTGTCATTTAACAAAATCTAGAGCTCTGTGTCAATTAAGGGGTGAGACTCCAAGATGGTCTTGGATTATAGAATTAATGAGGATGGTTCCACAAGATTGGCTTTTTTCATTGTGATATCTTTACAAGGAAGCCGCAAGACACAGATACCGAGTCTACCGACATCTATTATTTGAGAAAATAATGGGTTTATGCGTTTTTGTTTTTGGGTTAAATAATTAAGTTTGAGGTCGTATAAAATTTTTTTTTTTGAGGTTAGGAAGTGATTTTTTTACTAATATGGTCCTCTAGTTCTAGTGCATGCCATGGAGTTGAGAACTATATATGAAGATGCAGTTTAGATCCATCAAGCAAAACATCTGGGGCAAAGATTGTGGATTGGCAAGCCATATTGATATTATATAACAAATGGTTGTGGTTCGAGTTTTCGTTGAGTTCTTTAAATTTTTTTGATTATGCATATTTGTTTTACAAGTTTTGATTAATTTTATGCAAAATTTGAACTCATGTTCCGTGTTAAATTAATTAATTGTGCATGATTTTTCAGATCTAGAAAAGAAATAGCATTTCCAATTGAGCTTGGATGGCTTAGCCACTATGGCCTTAATTGAGGATTATGATTCTTAATTTGATATCTGTTCATTCTCTTAATCATATACTGAACATGGATTTAATTGAGGATTATGATTCTTGCAACCAATCACAGCCAATAGGAATAAGGTTATGTTGATTTAAAAAGCAAGGATATGTGACATACAATAATAAGATTTCTAACTTGAAATTAACTGGTTTTTGATGTCCAAAATTGGAGGAATTTGATTTGAAGTTTGTTGAAGTCAATTTGTGGGAATGCCAAATAGAAGGAAAACTCTCCAAAATACCCCTTAGATTCAATAAATGTAAATAAATAAAGAGAGTTAAGTCCAAAATTCATGAAACTCTTTAGAGTAAAGGTTAGTGGTGCATCACTAATCTTTATTCTTAGAGAAATATTTATAGTATCCTTAGTATACTAAATATTGGCTCCAGCAATGCTTGACAGTATGATCTCCACCAATAACTCTACGTTAATTATTGGGAAATAGTATTTTATTGATCGTTGGATTTAATGAAAATAAATGACCTTAAAAAGGTGTAAATTTAGTCGATTTACCATGGAGCTTGAACCCATATCATGATCTATTATTAGTTAATGTTCAAATCACCTAAGTAGTGAATAGTCATTAATGTTGTCTCATACATTTAGTACTTTTTCCTTTAACTAACATACATACATTATCTCATCAAAAAAAAAAAAAACTTACATACATTAATTCATGATAGATGACAAGGTTAATTGGGTACAATTGTTAGGTTATTTAACCATACTTTACCATCACACACTCTTGATGTGTTTGTCACTTCACAAGTACAAAGTTTTTTGTGAGGTGTGTGGGGGGGGGGGGGGGGGGCTGGTTGGAGCTCTAGTGTTTATGAGAGAATTTCATACGCATATACACTTAGATTAAGCTAAAGAATTAATGTAATTTTTTCTTACTTTTTTTCTTTTTTTGGTTAGGAAATTGTGAAATTGGATTTTTATTCAATAATTCTTCTCATACAAAATTTTCTCAATTACTGATTTGATATATTGTGAATTTGAGATTAATGCATAATAAAAGTGTTTCAATCATTGATCTAATTAGAAGTTATATTGTTTTAATCACAACTCACTACTTTTTTTTTTTTTTTTTTAAATAATCACACCTCACTACTTTAATAAATGTGTTCTCTAACATTTTTCATTTTCCCCACGTATTCCACGTTTCCATGTTTAGCCAACTAATTTGACAATGGAAAAAGGAGGAGTTATTAAGTCCTTTCGGGGTCTTTCCCTGTGGCCCATCTCCATTGACGAGGGGCAGCCTCCACCAGAAAGACCTGATCATTTCTTTAGAACATTATAGTATTTTATTCCACTACTAATATTTTAATTGTACAAAACAAAATAGAATATAATATAGGATATATAATATATCATTAAAATATTAATGTAAAATAGATAAAAGTAGCTTTTTTTTATGATCCAAAATGCGTTTCTTTTTGCATGGAAATGCTGACACTTGTATACCAACAATAATTTTGTCAATAAAATCTAAAAAATTTGGAAATAATTGCACCCAAAGATTCTGAACTTACCTTATTGGTTGCTGAAAAAACGACAATATTGAAAGACTGGAGGTATTGACCACTGTGATACTGTGAATACACACTATTAACTCACTTTTGAAGTGCACGGCAAGAGTCGCTCTTATCTTTAATTATTACTTGCAGAGTTGCATCGGCTTCTGCAATTGCACTTGCTCTTAAAATTCTACTACAAAGCCAATTTCTGCCACTCAAATTTGTTTTGTCCAAATCTCAGCTCTGTCCCTCTCGTTCTGCCTTGCATGTAAAATGCATACTACTTGAGTTTGCCAGGTTCAATTACTTTTTATAAATACACATTCTCTTTCTCACTAAGGGGGGATAAATATTAAAAAAAAAGGACGAATATTTAGAAATACTTATTGTTTACTTTTATTATATGTTTTGATATGGTTGTATTGTCTAATCTTTTTCGATTTTTCCAGGGATCAAAATTCAGACTTTTCTGGTAAAGTTTGCTGGGTCATCTATACATAGTTCAGAGGTTGGTTCTTTATTTGGACCTTGGAACATCGATAAGCTTTAGGTATGAGTTACCATCAGCAAGGGAACAATGAAAGGTATACCTAGTTTCTTTTTCTCAAGAAGATTTTGTATGTCTGAACCAGAAATTTTTTTTTTTTTTGGCCTTTATATATGTGCTAAAAATAAACTGTTGTTCCCTCTTCTGTCAGTAGTCTGAAATAATATATTGGTTACTAGTAGAACATTTTTTCAGTAAGATTTCGAATATAATGACTGAAACTGAAAGACACCTTATTACAGCATCTTACTTGTATTATGTTGCTTTTGGGGCCAACTATGTCTAACCCAACTAAAGTTTTCAAGATCTTAATTTCAAGTCACGAATTTTCAATCAATGAATTATCTTTTTTATAAGAAAATGATTTTTTTTTTATGAGAAAAAATGATTTTTTTGTTGAGAAACAGAAAATCAATGATTTTAAGTTGCCAAGTTATATACCAAGTTACCAACACGGCACATATAATATGACGCACAAAAATAATATAACGCCAAAAACTAGCTATTATTAGCGAAAAAATAAAAATATAAAGAATTATTCTAACAATGACATTGTGATATTATATATGCTAAAAATTGGGTCTTAAAATATTGTGTTTACGTAATGTGATTCATTATAAATGTTACACATATTTCAGCTATTTGACACATTAGACATACATAAAACTCTGTTTTCAAAAGTTGAAAAAAATTTAAAACTAATATTTCCACTAAATTTATATCACCAAATTTTATTTTAAAATTTTAATATATATTTTAAATCAATTTAATAGTGTACTATGATTTTTCGTTTTAATAAAAATTTGGGTCATAATTTTATTAATTATATAAAAGAGTTGTGTAATATGATTAGTTGTTTACTATGATTCAACTGTGGTTAGTATCAAGATATGAATCATAAGCTTGGTTATATGCTTTAAATGTTTCACTAATTGGAATACTTTCTTACTCTTAAATGTTAACAATTCTGTTTGGGTACCCATTTTGATTTGTTTATTAGGATGAAATGTTTTGATCCTAATGTATTTTGTGTACCGTGCATTTTGGGTTTATAACCATTATATATATAACACTTAAAATATATTTAAAATATAAAATAAATTAAGATAATAAATGATGGGATAGGTGGGGACAATAAGGAGAGAGAGAGAGAGAGAGAGAGAGAGGCCTGGGTCGATAGTGATGTGATGGAGAAAGATTGGGAGATTAAAAAAAGGAAAATAAAAGGAAGATAATGAGAATGATGAGAGAAAGAGAGGAAAAAGTGAATAAAAAAAGACAAAAAAGAGTGACATTGCATTTGAAAAGGAGAGAGGAAAGAGATTGAGAAGGGAAATGAGAGGAGAGATGGCTATTCCTTAACTTGGTTGCCAGGGTTCCAAGAGAGAAGAAAATGATAGAAATCATTTCTCCCACACCCACGATTTTGCAAAGTGGAGCTCACATGATTAACTTTTTATAACTCAAAATTACATTTTTGCCTATAACATTCATATCTTTTACATTCATGCATGTGGGCACAAAAGTTAAAAAACATATATTTTTCTTTTGATTTCCTTTGTCTTTGTCTTTGCAAATGAAAGGAAAGAGAAGTGTATTATTCTCTTTTCTTTTCTCATATCCTTATTTCCAAACACACATGAGAGAATTGCTTTTTTTTTTTTTTTTTTTCATTTCATTTCCTTTCCCTTTTCCCATTTCTTTTCTTTTTCTCTTTCCTCAATTGCAACTAAACAAAGACTATGAGATGAGAGTGAATAGTCTTGTGTTGTTGGGAGAGGGGGGGGGGGGGGGGAGGGAGAGAGGTAAAAAGTAGAGAATTAAAGAGTAAAAAAAATAATAGTAGAGAAGTTAGAAAAGTAAAAATTTTTAAGCCAAGTTGCATTTTGCCCAAAATTCAAATACTAGTCGGTATTGACAGAAATGATTTGGAATGATTTGAATTTTTTTTCTGAGGTGGAATGAGTGGGTTCCATGTTCTAGTTTGTTTACCAATACAGTATTTCTTAGCCGGAACATGATGAAATCAATAACTATGTAAAAGCCAAAAGCACTAAAAAAATTTTGGTAAGGGAATGTATGTGTTTTATGTGGCACAATAGTATTGTGGAGTTCTATGTGAAGGGTATTATGAAATTTGTGCGGCAAAGGAATTTTCTTCACCCATAATTGTTCTTTCCTACTTTAAGTTTTAATTAACCCACCTACATTTTTCTCCTAATTAAATGGCTTTGCTATAAAATTTAGGTTCTCATGAATATAAAATGCCATATGTTTAAAAGGTGAATATAAGATGCAATTAATCCTGAATATTTAAACATAAATAGGGGAAATTGCTTTTTCTTGTCTTTTCTTTATGTAGGAAGTAGAATAAGGTTTTTTTTTTGGGGGGGGGGGGGGGGTTGGGGGGTGGGGGACGTAAATATATTGAAAAATCAGAATAGATGTAAGTGTATAGGATCTCGAGCAAAATATAGAGCCAAATCCATTGTTAGATGCATACAAAATAAAATCATTTGAAATTAAATAGTTAATAAGTGCATATGAATAATTTTGACCTTACTCAAAATTGAAAAACAATTCATCGGCTAGAGAGCAGAATCCCCAAAGCATAGTAGTCCAAATTGAACCATGATTCGAAGACCAAGTAATTGACTACTGAGTGCTGATAGAAATGTTTAGAAAATAAGAAAATGTTGCAACCTTAAGCTATTTATTACCAGAAATACTAATAAAAATTCCAATTTACATATGCCTTTGCCAAGTTAATTCAAAGTAATTTTTATTATTTAATTTGAATTAAATTACTATAATATTTTCTTTAATTCAACATATTATTAATGCTAGTTGCTCTGTAAAATTCCAAAACAATGCACTCCAATCATCTTGTGCAAAAGAGTGGTAATTGGCTAGGTTTGGGATGGATTAGCCTCTTTCCAATCCCAAGCTTTTTAAATATGAGTAATTCCAATCTAAACCTTTTTTTTTTTTTTAATAGAGAGAAAACAATGCGCATTTACTTTGTTATAAAAATCTAGTTTTCTTGTAAATAGAATTAAGAGTAATGCTATGGCTATAGACAATTTCACAATACTTTTACAAACTATTGAAGCGGCTAACTTTTTATTGGTTTTCATTTAGGCCCATCATTAACATCACTTTTTCATTTATTAATAACTACTCACCACATCAACAATTTGTAAAAATTTTTGTAAAAAAGTTTATATCTCTAGCATTACTCTAGAATTAATGATAGAGATGTTTTAACTTTCAATAAATAGTATATTTAAGTTAGCTCAATTGGTAAAGTCTTTTATTATCAAATAAAAGACTTGAAGTTCAATTTCCATCTACACCAAAAACTAATTAGCATCTTGGCTTAATGATAGAGAACAATCATTATAGAACACACGGTATAGATTGAAAGTTGAGTATGGTTAATTAGCTTATATTAGTTTAATGTGTACAAAGTAGACATAACTAAGTCCTAATACAGAACATATATTTTTTTTAAGAAGATCCTAATACAGAATCTGATAGTGTTTAGGGTTGTGTTTATTTTTATTTTTTATAATTTTTTTCAAGGCGACCTAATTTTATGTTTGCCATGTTTTTGTTCAGGAATGAGAGTAAGGATATCGAGGGGCAATTTCCTAGCAAGGTTGTTGAATTGAAATTTGCTAAATTTATTTCAAAGATAACAATTGGGGCACCATTGGTACGGTTGTTCCTTCGATGGTATGATGAAATACTTGTATTCTGTCGCGCGATTGCAGTATCACTGGATCCCTTGTTCTTTTACGTTCCCGTGATCAAAGAAGACAAAAAGTGCATTGAGTTAAACAAAGTGTTGTGGATCATAGCTATTGTTTCACGATCGGTCACCGATATCATTTACCTAGTGCATTTTGTAGTGAATTCCAACATACGACGTGATGAAAGTAATGATAAGTCAAATACTACAGGTTGGGCAAAAGGTCGAAGGAACTTATGGTCCATCATGTTCAACGTTCTAGTTATTCTGCCCATTCCACAGGTAAGGGAGACTTTAGCTACATTGTAGGTTTGAAAATACTATTTTCACATATTTTTCTAGTAATTTGGAACTAACAAAAAGAATTATATATATATATATATACACACACATACACTTATTTTTCTCACTCTTTGACATAAGCCTTCAGAAAATTATTAAGTACTCATAATTAAGAGCTCTCAATTCCTTGGCGTGGCTCAACAAAGCAGCCGCGTCGTCCTACCTATTTAAAGTTTGAGAATAGGTTGAGGGTGTTGCGCCCTCAATGCCTAATCATTGGCTTTACTAGATAGAGCTTACACATGGGCTCTAGCTATCCTGAGGGTAACTTCGGAGGAAACTAGCTAGTAGATGGTTCAATTAGTCTTTCACCCCTATACCCAAGTCAGATAAATGATTTGTAACTTAGTATCACTAAGGGCCTTCACCAGATTTTTCTCTGGTTTCGCCCTACTCAAACATAGTTCACCATATTTTGGGTCCCAACAGGTATGTTCTCACTTGAACCTTTCTCAGAAGATTAAGGTTGGTCAGTGGTGCAACCCTTAAGGGGATCTTGCCAATTAGCTTCCTTTCACCTTACAAGTTTACTAGCCCGTTGACTCACACACATGTTAGACTCCTTGGTCCGTGTTTTAAGATAGGCCAAATGGGGAGCTCACAAGCCAATACCAGGAGCATGCAAATGCCAAGGCATGTCGTGAGGCACGTGCTGCCCACCGTGATTGTGGCAATTATGTCTCCGTGGGCATAACTACAGCCCGGGCTTGGACTGCCATCGTAATCCACATCGATCCATGCCCCAAGTCGATCGGCAGACTTGCTATCGCAGTTCCACACCCGACTAGAGTGCATTGTTGGCCTCTATCCACTTCCCTCTCGAGAATTTCAAGCACTCTTTGATTCTCTTTTCAAAGTCCTTTTCATCTTTCCCTAGAGGTACTTGTTTGCTATTGGTTTCTTGCCTCTATTTAGCCTTGGATAGAATTTACCGCCTAATTGGGGCTGCATTCCCAAACAACCTGACTTGCCGATAGTCCTTCGTGGTGCGATAGGGTCCAAGCATGATGGGGCTTTCACCCTCTTCAGTGACCCCTTCTAGGGTACTTAAGCCTGGTCTACTACTGAGGACACTTTTCCAGACTACAATTAGGAGACACTTATGAAGGTGCCTGAATCTCAAGTTGGGCTATTCCCAGTTTGCTCGATGTTACTTGGAGAATCCTTGTAAGTTTCTTTTCCTCCGCTTATTGATATACTTAAACTTAGCAGGTAGTCTTGTTTGACCTAGGGTTGTGTTAGGAGCACCACTGGGGCGGCGCGTAAGGGTTGGTGAGCGCACGTTCGGCCGATAAAGCAGGCACAACGGGCAACAAGAGTTGGAAAACCATTGATTTTCATGGTGCTTGTTCCTGAGGATTCGCTTTTGGGATAATCGTGCACACAGGGGCGCACTGGAGGCTAACTTCTGCCCCACCCGAATTGGCATTTAGGGGGGACAGCAATGCACAACACCCAGGCAGATGTGCCCTCGATCGAATGGCTTTGAGCACAACTTGCATCCAAAAACTAGATGATTTGTGGGATTCCGCAGGTTCACCTACTGAAACCTTGTTACGACTTCCCCTTCCTCTAAATGATAAGGTTCAGTGCCGACAACAAACCAACCACGTCGTTGATCTGAACACTTCACCGGACCATTCAATCGGTAGGAGCAACGAGTGGTGTGTGCAAAGGGCAGGGATGTAGTCAATGCGAGCTAATGACTCGCACTTACTAGGAATTCCTCGTTGAAGACCAATAATTGCAATGATCTATCTCCATCACGATGAAATTTCAAAGATTACCTGAGCCTGTTGGCACTATAAACTCATTGAATACATTAGTGTAGCATGCGTGTAGCCTAGAACATCTAAGGGCATCACAGACTTGTTATTTTCTCAAACTTCTTTGGCCTAAGCAGCCATAGTCCCTCTAATAAGCTAGCCACGGAGGGTCACCTCCACATAGCTAGTTAGCAGGCTGAGGTCTCGTTCATTAATGGAATTAACTAGACAAATCACTCCACCAACTAAGAACGGCCATGCACCACCATCCATAGAATCAAGAAAGAGCTCTCAGTTTGTCAATCCTTATTATGTCTGGACCTGGTAAGTTTCCTCACGTGGAGTCAAATTAAGCCGTAGGCTCCACTCTTGGCAGTGGCCTTCTGTCAATTCCTTTAAGTTTCAATCTTGCGATCATCACCCCCTCCCCCCCCCCCCCTTCCCGCCCCCGCAGGAATCCAAAGACTTTGATTTCTCATAAGGTGCCGACGGAGTCCTATAAGTAACATCCACCAATTTTTGGTTGGCATTGTTTATGGTTGAGATTAGGATGGTATCTAATCGTCTTCGAGCCCCCAACTCTCATTCTTGATTGCATTGTTTTTGTAGGGGTAAAAGGCCCAATACCAAATCTTAGGCCGTGGGCCTACCCGAGGATACCTATACATCCGAGGACAACAAAATCTAGAGGAGTCTGCCCAGCCTAATTCGATGCTGAAGTGTGAGTCTCGTGGAAGAAAGCCTGGTCCGAGGAGACTTCCTGCTCGGACTGTTAAAAAGGTGTCCCAGATGAGTGCTCCAACCTCAATCTTAGCTCTCCCGGAGAATCCCCCAATTCATATAGACCACAAGGACAGGTGGCAAAGATCAGATATTAAGCAAAAGGCTACTACCACCGCATTTATGATCCTGCAGCTAACATCATGGCCGCATTAGTGGGAAAAGACACTTGAATAGTGACCTTCATCCTTTGTAGCTGCCAAATGAAGACTCCAGATGGGGGTTGATGGGACAAATATCAAAAAAGCCCACGTAACAAAGGAAGGGCATATAAGTAGAAGGAAAGAGGAAAAAGAAAGGGGGAGGAACGATCAAGAGAGAGAGAGAAAAAGAGAAATATTCATAGCATTTGTATAAGCATACTCCTCGGACTGTGCCGAGAAGAATATTGTAGCATTCGAATATCCTGTCAATATAAATCTGATCATAATCATATTTAGGCTTTCAACCCATACGTGTTCAATCAAGTATTCTTTAGCCCACTCTCTTTACAAATTCATTTCAAGGATACTATATACAGTCTGGGCCTCCAGCTGCTTTGTTCATAGGCCCAATCCAAAATTTGTGTCCTTACAGTTTTCATAACTGGACCAAACCAATTTGTTCAACCTGGTTAATTGCAAACCGAAGGCTAGGCTGACACGTTAACCATTAAGGCAAATTAGCTTATTGTATCTTTATGTGGCAAACTATTATATAAATTTATTTTATGTAATTGAATTATTTTATTCTTTATTTTTTCATTGGTTAACCTAAATTGAACTTCCATCTGATCTCAAAAACTTTGAGCTGATACTTCAAAGCAAATAAAAATACATCAAATGCTCATAAGCGAACACAATTGAGCTGGTACTCCAAAGCCAAAAAAATACATCTAATGCAAAAATTAACTCTTTTTGTATTTATGTTATATTATTTTCTTAAATGACTTGTTTTTATTAATTTGAAGTACCAAGTTAGAAATACTCCAAGAACATTTGCATAAACAGGAAATTGATTACAAAAAATTAACATAGTTCAATCAAATTTCATAATTACACATACAAGCATTTGCAATCAAATATTTTATCGATAATAATTTATTATTATTATCAATAATATACAAACTCTTAAAGTCACACACGTGTGTATCTTTTAACCCAAAAACTAGTATAAAATATCTTTCAACTATCAAACCAATGGTTTTTTCAAAAAAATAATAATAATAATAATAATAAACCAATGGCAGATATGTGTGTGTAGTCCAATTTTTTATTTTAAATTATTAGATATTTATTCTTATGACTAAATGATACTTTTGGTTATTGAAATTTGGAGTATTTAGTTCTTGCAATTTAAAATGTTCTAATTTGGTCCCTAAAATTTTAAAATGAAACAATTTGGTCTCTTCATTTTTTATACATTACTAATGGGGGCTGAGGCACCCCAATTTTGAGGGTCCAAGTTGAATCAACCAAATACTTAAGGAACCAAAATTGAACCAATCTCATATTTACCTTAAATTTTAGGGACCAAATCAAAGCATTAAAATTTTTAACGACCAAAATTAAAATTACAACAAATTTCAAGGACCAGAAGTATAATTTATCCATAAAATTATTTGTTTGATTATATAAATTTTATATCAAAGTCTATGGTTTCTAATATTAATTTGAATAAAGTCACAATCCTATTGTTGATGAGTTGCATGTATATACTAATAATTTTGTATTCATAAATTTATAATGAATATATATATATATATATATATATATATAAAATGAAAACAGAAAAAGAATTGACCTTCCTTCTCATAAAAATGATAGTTGATTAAAGATAAATTAAAGATATTGAATCTATTTTGTCAATCTTGACTCAAGTTTGTTGAAATTTAATAGGTATATTTAATGTTGTACACATTTGGATTATAAAATACTTGATTTATATTTTGATCTTTGTTTATAGCACAATATTATATATCCAACTACAAATAGTGGGAATACAATGTATTCAAAGAAAAAGAAAAAATACTAATCATCATATTTATATTCGATCCCATGAAATAATTTTTGGCATCACCACTACTTCAAGCGGCCAAAATTTTATTGAAGAAAGAAAATTAAGACAAATTACATAGTCTCTTATTACAAGAGGAGTTATATCTTCAAGGATGGATTCCATCCACCCCTATAGGTCATTACCAGACTTAGAATATCTGGCAAGGAAATGAGCAACTGAGTTACCAACACGCTTAACATGGGAGAAACAATAAAAACAAAAATCATTAACTAAAACCAGGACATCATTTAGCACATGACCATATTATGGATGAGTCACATCATTTGCCAAGATCGCTTTTAAAATGACCTCTGCATCTCCTTCCACCTTAATGTCGAAAATGCTTACCTCCTTTGCAAAGACCATGGCTCTTCGACAAGCTAATGCTTCAACCATAGCAGCAAAAACTGGGATAGGTATTCGCTCTGATAATGCTCCAATCACATTGTCAGAACAATCCTGAATTACTATGCCTAATCCTGCAGCACCCAGCTCGTTAAAGACCACCCCATCAAAGTTGATTTTATAGTGAGGAGAGATGGGTGGAATCTACCTAACAGCTCTTACATTGGCTATGGAGACTTGATGCTTCTTAGCTTGTGCAGATTGGAAATCATGTAAGAGGACTTCAGCTTTAGCCCGAATAAAATGAAAGTCTATCATTGCACAACCTACTTTGTCATTGTTCCTCTTGTTCCAGATAAGCCAAAGAATTATGGCTAAAAGATTAACATCAATCCGATCCTATGTCAAAAAACCAACTCCAAAAAATCTACAAATGTATGAAATTTATACCTGAGAAATTTCTTCAAATTCTCATATGCTTCCCAAATAACAACGAGCATCTGGCAACCCCATAGAGCATAAATGGTGTCCTCACAAGTAGCCTTACAATTTGGGTAATATGCAGATTTGGACAATTCGGTTTCTGATTTCTCACATTCTTTGCCATCAGCAGATATGCAGATCTGGTTGTGTATTCCCCTTTAGATAAGGGTAGCCAAACTAGTTTATCTTGAACATCCTGAAAACTTAGTGGTAAGCCAGCAATATTTTTTGCTTCATGAGGCAAGAATTTCTAGGTAATCAGCTCACTTTTCCAAGCATGATTTTCATGATCAATCAAGTCACAGACCTTTGACTTCGAGTGTAAAACTGAAACTGGAGAAACGATCCTAGAACCCGAGACCTTAGGTAGCCATTTATCCCCACTAACCTTAATAGCCTGGCCATTCCCCACCCTCCAAACGGTCCCCAAATCGACAACATGTTTGGCTTGCATAAGGCTTTTCCATGCATATGACCCTTTGTTGGAAGCCTCACAATCCAAAATAGAACAATTAGGGAAATTTTTGGCTTTGAAGACCCTATGGAAGAGAGAATCCTTGTTATTTTTTAGCCTTTAGATTTGCTTAGTTAGAAGTGAGTCATTGAACTTTTTCAACTCTCTAAAACCCATACCTCCTTCACTTTTGGGAAGGCACAGCTTCTCCCAACTTACCCAATGAATTCTTCTTTGTTCCCCTTTATATCCCCACCATATTTCCTGATAAGAGTTTCAATGTCCTTTATAAGCCCTTTTGAAAGGTTAAAACAAGACATGATATACTTAGGGATCTCTTGGACTACTACTTTGATTAGTATCTCTCAACCAGCTTGTGATAAAAGCCTTTCTTTCTAACGCTTTAGCTTTTTCCAAATCCTCTCTTTTATAATACTAAAAGACTTATTTTTTGCCCCAACCAACTAGAGATGGGAGATCCAAATAATGCTCATATCTTTGAATTGCAAAGATGCCCAAGAATGTCTGAATAGCTGATTGAAGTTGAGCCAAAGTATTTGAGCTGAATAAAAGGTTAGTCTTTCCCCTATTGATACTTTGACATGACGCTTGTTCATAACAATGGAGGAT
Source organism: Lithocarpus polystachyus (assembly GCA_033629205.1). Taxonomy (NCBI): domain Eukaryota; kingdom Viridiplantae; phylum Streptophyta; class Magnoliopsida; order Fagales; family Fagaceae; genus Lithocarpus; species Lithocarpus polystachyus. The sequence goes on along the minus strand of CM066172.1, from coordinate 10,447,492 downwards.
AGTTTGGATCTTCACACACTTAGAGATGGTGGCTTTGTAGAATACTAGACTATCATCAGCGAATAACAAATGAAGGTTTGTGGACCAGCAGGACATAGAGAAACTCCCCGAATATCTCCATCTTCTTTGGCCTTTTGAAATAGAGTATGCAGCCCCTATGTGACCAGTAGGAATAAGTAAGGCGACAAAGGATCACCTTGGTGCAGACCTCTAGTGGGGGAGATGAAGTCATAGGACTGACATTTCAGCAGAATGGAATAGGTAACAAAACGAATACAGGTAGACATAAGATTAATCCACCTCTGATTAAAGCCCATCTTCAACATAATATTCTCCAAATAAATCCATTCAACGTGGTCATATGCTTTACTCATGTTGAGCTTCAGAGCCATATACCCCATCTTTCTTGTTCTTTTAGATTTCAAATAGTGCAGAGTTTCATGAGCGATAAGAATGTTGTCAGTGATGAGTCTCTCTAACATGAAAGCACTCTGGGTCTTGGATACCAATTTTGGTAGAAGAGGTTTTAAGCGATATGCTAGAACTTTAGCTATCAATTTAAACAGCACATTACTTAAGCTAATGGGTCGAAAATCAGTGACTCTTCTTGGACTCTGCACTTTTAGGATAAGAGTTAGAAATGTAGGGTTAAGGTTTGTAGGGATGGTACCTGAATTAAGAACTGTGAGCATTGCCTCTGAGACCTCCATTCCAACCTCATCGCAATATTGTTTATAGAACAGAGGAGGGAAACCATCCGGTCAAGGGCGCTGTTTCTGCATCCATCTGCTTGAGGGAAAACTGAACTTCCCTTGCTTTAAAGGGTCTAAGCAACTAATCATTCATTTCTGCTGAAACTCTTGTTTCCACCCAACCAAGCACTGAATCAAATTCTATGGGAGACGCCGTGGAAAATTGTGAAGAGTAATAGTTAACTAGCAAATCCCAAGCTGGTGTTCATCCTCAATCCAAACCCCCTGTTCATTTTCAAGACCCGAAATAAAATTTCTTTTATTTCTCTCAGTTGCTCTACAATGGAAATACTTTGTATTTTGATCGCCATTTCTCAACCACTATCTTGGATCGCTGATTACACATGCAATTTTCCAAATCCATGAGCTTCTTAATCTTCTCATTTAGCTGTTGCACATGGGCATGACTTCGTCTAGCCATTGACACAGTCTCAGCCTAAATAAGCTATTTTCTCTTTCAAGCTAGCAAAATACGGATATTACCAAAAGTATTTTTATCCCACAATTGGAGTTGAGTTTGACAATTACTGACCTTTCCCAAAACCTTACCCATTGGATCATCAGCAGAGCACATGTCCCAAGCCGAATGAACCACTCCTTCACAGCGCTCATCTTTAATCCACATCGCCTCTAATTTGAAAGGCTTTTGATGGTGATAAAATCTGGATTGAATATCATTAGAAACTAACCATATGGGCTTATGGTCCGAGGAAGACCTCGGCAAGTGATGTAGGCGAACAGAGGGAAACTTTATACTCCAATCAGCAGAAGCAAAAGGCCTATCTAGACGCACCCACACAACCTGACCATTAAACCTTATATTACACCAGGTAAAAGGTAAACCTATGAAGCCCAAATCCAATAAGCCACAAAAATCCAAGCAGTCCCTGAAATTCTGCATTGGATCGAAAGTTCGAATGTGGAGGTTAATGTTGTTCATCCAAAGCAGCGCCAGACCACCCCCATTATTTATCCTCGGCACAATGAACAAGTTGTCAAACTTCAAGCGACACCGTAATCATTCCAACTTGGATTTTTTTTTTTTTTTTTTTTTTCTATTTTTTCTCCATCAGAAAAACGAAATAGGGACCTTTTGCCTTCACTAAATCGGAAAGCTCGCGAACTCATCGGTAGTTTCCAAGCCCGCGACAATTCCATCTGATACAATTGATGATGGGCAGCGGGGCTGGATTTCAACCACCACTGATGAGATGATCTGGGAGAGAGCTCCATTGGAGCGCACAATTCTTTTTCTCTGAGTTCGGGCGTCTGAGGACTCCACTGATGGTCGTCCCCTTATTAACGTCATAGAGTCTTCTACGTCAATATTTCCTTAGACCATACGATCTACCCTGGACCATTTACTCAGCTGATTGGGCTTTGGACTCATATTAGGCCCAGGACCGTTGGTAATATCTTGGAGAGGAGGCTTGACTTTGCTGGCTCAGAAAATCAATATGAGGATGGGCTTATCTTCAAGTATCGGCCCAATTATTGGCTTCCTGTGGGCCGTTTCAATATTACAAAAGCTTGCCACACCCTTCAAATCTGGATCACTTAATTTACTTGGAATTCCCGGAATTCTCTCCCTTCTTGCTATTCTCGTGAAAGCCAATAACGTGATCTGGGGGAACGGCTAAAAGTTGATGCGTGCAGGAATCAAAGTCCACTGATTCGTTTCCAGGATTAGTGTTGTCATATTTTCGCAAATCAAGGTCAATTTCCTGCAGCTTAGCAAAGAAAGGATCAACTCCGGAGAATTGACCCGAGAATTGGGCACCTTGATCATAAATGTTACCTTTGGACTCTCCTTTTAAATTCTCACCTTCCCAAAAAGAAGCTTGAGAAAACTGCAACTCACGAAGAGGAACATCATTCTCATATTTTTTTGTAACGACAAGATGCTTGTCGAAGCACCATGGTTCACTTTGGAGCACTCGGTTGACATCAACCATATTGCTAAAAATAAACAAGACAATATGATCATCAAGACCTTCGAAAGAAGGGACAAAAATTCTACAACCTAAGAGAAGTTGACCAGAGCCAAAGGTTTCTTAGTGACAGAGAAACCGAACATAATTACTATCCATTGACTCTCTCCATTATCAAAATGTGAATTTGAAAAAATTTCTAATACACACATAATTACTATTTTCTTTAAATTATCTGTCCTACACATAACTAGATTATATCCATTAACTCTAAAAACAAAAATTGTTGTAATCCATTCAGGTGGTAATGTCAAGCATATTTTCAGAGATGAGACGGACAAAATCTTCAAATATAACAATCTTGAACTCTGTAATTCTTTTGCAATATTGGCCAAGAGTTTTCCAAATCTACCGATCCTGGAAGACACTCATAAGCGCAGAGAAATCTACTAAGCCTTCCCTATGGATCAAAGCTTCATTGAATTTATTTCTATACATCCTTGCTGGTCATGTAAGTTTGCTTACGTAGTAATTTCATATTCTTTTATTTTTAATCTTCGCAAATGTTGATTCTTTTATCAATGTATTGTTGTCTTTCTTAATATTTAAATTCCAAATCAACCATCTTCTCAAAAAAATCTAAACCAACCAACCTTGTTAAATTAAAATCATATATTGAAGAAATATCCAAAAAAGAAAGAAAAATAAAAATTACAAATGTTTCATTTATTTAATTTTTAGAATTACCTAGATTAATATTTTTTTGTACAAATACCTCAAGAATGCTAATACATTGAAACTTAGAAGGTGCTATCTTGTGTAAGAGTTGTGTTGGGGAGATCATACCATGGAAAACCTCTGAATGGGTAGTTAAGACAACATATATATAGGGACAAAACTTGACTCAAAAGGTTTAAACTAATAGGTATGAGCCTAACTATGTTACATTAACCACTCACCATTCTCATTTCTCAAAAAAAAAAAAAAAAAAAAAAAACACTCAACATTCTCATTATTATTCAATGTGAGACTTCACTTATATATATATACCCAACAATCTTCCCCCTCAGTTGTGAATCTTTGCCTCTCTATAGGCAACAAACAAGTCCCATTAGCTCCCTTTTGCCTTATGGACTTTTTCTTCGTCAACATGTCATCCATGAGCCTCATGTATGCCATCCATAAGTACTACATGTCAACCTCATATGCTATTTTTAGAACTTAGCCTGCACAACTATGTTCATGAGAACCTTGCATTGCACCCTTTGGTAATAGTCTTTTGTTGGATTTTTTTTTTTTTTTTTTTCAAGATTGTCTGCATGAGCTTCAGTTTGCTTGTTTTGTGTGATCCATACTTGTGAAGGCTCCAAATACAAACATCCCGTTCCTATGCTTTGGATGCCTCCGTGCCTAATCTATGCAAAGTATGTAAACCATCCGTTTGTAAAGTTTAGAAAAGCGTCTCGATTCGCTTATTGAGAATGATTTAAATAGTAGTTTCATATCCATACAATTGTCTTTTTCTCTTATTGTTATAGTTGTAATGGTTATTAACCTTTGGTTACGATATCTGCAAAATTTATTAATTTATAATGATAATCTAATCGATTAGGTATTGGGAGCCTTTTGGTACTTTTTCTCTACTCAACGACTAACGGCTTGCTGGCATAAAGCGTGTGAAATTCATAGTGATGAAATTTCTTTTGACTGTGACCGCAGTTCTAGAAAGCTCTCTTTTTTAGATGATTTCTGCCCTATTGATACACCAAATTCAAGTACCTTTGATTTTGGAATATTTCTTGAAACCCGTCGATCTGGAATCTTAGAGTCCACGGATTTTCTGCAAAAAGTATTTTACTGTTTCTATTGGGGCATGCGAAATCTAAGATTTGCACATATTACACCCTATACTATTCCATATCAAAATATATATTTCCTGTCATGTCTACGTAGTTTAAGTTATATATGATGTAACTTTAAAAATATTACACTACTTAATAACTTATTATTAAATTTATATTTTGAAAATCTCATTATTGGATTATACGTTTTATATACTTAATATGCATGTTAATTTTTATGTCATTCAGATGTTATTTACTATTCCATTAATAAATTCATATTTTATGCATTATTTTAAACAAAAAAAAAAACTTGATTTTAAATAATTGATTGATGACATGACTATGGATCTTTGATCACCTTGAATTTTTGTAAGCATGAAAAATATATAAAGATAATGTAATCCAAAAGTGGTTAGGTGGATTTGTTAAAATTTGTCTTTAATTAAAAATATTGAGTGATGTAACATTATTTAAAATTACAAAGTTTATGGCTTTTTTAATCTGTTCTTAAATTTGTTGTTTGCACACAATTGAAGCTAAAATAGTTATGAGTATCTCATTATTGGATTATATGTTCTTAACATGCATGCCAATTTTCATATTAATTGGATGTTATTTACTATTCCATTAATAAATTCATATTTTATGCATTATTTTAAACAAAACAAAAAACTTGATTTTAAATAATTGATTGATGACATGACTATGGAACTTTAATCACCTTGAATTTTTGTAAGCATGAAGAATATATGAAGATAATGTAATTCAAAGGTAGTTTGGTAGATTTGTTAAAATTTGCATTCAATTAAAAATATTGAGTGATATAACATTGTTTAAACTTACAAAGTTTATGGCTTTTTTAATCTATTCTTAAATTTGTTTTTTGCACACAATTGAAGCTAAAATAGTTATGAGTAGTGCTACATGCAATATGTACTACAAGTTTACTACATTAAGCATACAAATTGATGTGTCACCAATAATAAAAAGATAATTCAAATATTTAGTTATAAGGTGGTTAGAGCCTACCAATCACATTCATTGGCATATTAGTTTGTAAATATATTATATGTAATAAAACTTGTAATACATATAATATTTTCTAATAGTTATTAGTTTTTCCTAGTTTTATTAATGATCTCATTAAATAAAAATATCATTAATTTCTACTCTTTATTTCTTACATGGTAAAATCGTGAAGTAGAATAGAATTCCCTAATGAACAATGGGATCACAATAGAAAGAAATACTTGAACCATGAATTGAGTTCTTAACGAATTTTCATATATTTGGATCATCCTAGAAGTTGCAGGATTTTTTAAGTTTGCAAGTAATAGAATTATGGTTTGCTTTTATCCGGGAGATGCTTGGGTATTTTTTTTTCTTGGCTATATTATATTCCTAATATATATATATATATATATATATATATATATATGTCTTTGTAGTATTTTGAAATAGTACTTTAAGCACTACTCAAGATATATATTAAGTTTTTTTTATAATCTAATGTATCTAGGGTCGAGTAAGGTGATAAGGTCCTGTTCGGGTAAAAATTGATCTTAAACAGTTTGCAAGCAAGTCAGATTAATCAGATTATGAGTTAACTAGTAGTTTTTAACATGCAATAATAATAATATTATGATCGTATTATTTTTGTCTTGCTAGTTCTTGTTTGTTTGTTTAGACCCCTTAAAGCAAATTGTTTAACATAATAAATTAGCCAAGTGATTACTTAGGTTGATTATGAGATCTAGATTAAACAAGGATAGATCATATTATACACAGCAGCAGAAAATAAAGAACACAACAATATGATGACCTAGGAAAACCAATAAAACCAACAGTTTTAAGGTAAAAACTTGGGGAGGATTTGACTTAGCTATCTTCAAGATAAAACAAATCCATTAAATCGAAGTTTTTACAATAAGATTTAACCCTAAATATATTACTACCTTCAGTGGTAACTTACTGACATGACCACATGCAAGCTTCGAATCCATGGACTCCTTCTTGCTTGGATTTGCACTACAAAAGCACCCACGCTTGTGACTTTGAGATCCCACTCAAAGGTTTCAGATCACGGCTTGTTGATCTTTGCGGCAACTAGATTCCACCAGCACTTGATTGTAGGTCTCATAGGAGTAACTCCCAAGTCTTCCAAGAGTATTCAAAACGTAGCTAGGGTTTTCCTTTTATACATAGGAGCATTGAATTGAAACTCTAAACGTTTTCATGGGCTAGGGCCTCTTTAAAATTCTGCATAAAATTTTTTTTTCTGCGATTTTCAATTGATTGAGCTTCACAATTCGATTGGTCGAGCTTCACAGAAAAATAATTCTTTTTCCTGCAGTACATTCTTAAGTCTTGACTTGTACAACTTTGAGCAATGTCTAACACCTATTCTAGACATGTTTTTATTCTCGATTTGCCAACACATACAAGTTGAAATTCTAAACATTTAATCCTAAATCTTTAGAACCTAACAGTTCCTTTCAATACAAATAAGAGAGCAAATAACTAAAAAAGGGAAAAGAGAAAAAGAGAACCAATAACAAAAACAGTTTAAATAAAACTTAATAATTCATTAATTTCTAAGTTTACACAATCCAAAGTTCACTAATGATATCATCACCATAAAATAACAAAAAGAAAATACTAAAGTTTGTGGACCATGTCAAGTTATCAACCTTCTCAATTGCGCCTCTTGATTCTTGCATTGTCAAGCTTGTCTTGTATAGTGAATAGATACTTCAACCTTCATCACCACTATTTACATTACAGTATCAAAAGCCAATATTAATGTCCTTAACATATATGTCATATTTCGTTCTAATAAGATGTTATCTATTATTCAATCCATAATTTTTTTATGCATATTTAAGATTATAAAAACTTAAAATTTAAACATTTGATTATTGATATAGTTATTGATTTTTAATCTTCTTGAAATTTTACAAGCATTGAGGACATAAAAAGAAAATGTAATCTAATGATGAACTTGTCAAAATTCACATTTGATAATAAAATATAAGGGAAGTTTGTAGCCATTGCGTCTTTTGGCTTTTCATTCTTTCCTTAATTTCCTCTAATTGTGTCGCGTTCTTGCTTCCTTCTCTCATGGATCTAATGGGCTTGTACCCCATCCTTAATTAACCACTGCTCTTGTGTATGGGGTTGGAGTTCCTATTTGTCCAAAGGCCATAAACATGTGATCCTAACCCTGTTTTCTTACTTTGAAGGCCCAACTATAGATCTTTCAATTTCTCTTTAACTTATACATTTCCCTTAAAATTTCTTGAATTCTCATTTTTTGAATTTTAGTTAAAAAGTTTTAAGATTAGTGTCTCATACATTATAGTTGGCATTTTGCAGTTCTTTTGGGTCAAACCTCCAAACAAGTAGCTACATATGGGAAAACTTCTTTGCCCTTGGAATTTCTATCTTTGGTCTGTTATTATTTCTTTATTTCATGGGAAACTTGCAGGTGAGTATCCAATCATTTCCTTTCACTTCTTTTTTTTTTTTTTTTTTTTTTTTGTGAAAACTTCTCTGCACTTGGAATTCTATCTTTGGTCTATTATTATTTCTTTATTTAATGGGAAACTTGCAGGTGAGTACCCAATCCTTTTCCTTTCACTTCTTTTCCTTTTCAAATTTTTTAAGGCTCATAGTTGTCTGTGTGTGAGTGAGAGAGAGAGAGAAGAGAGAGAGGTCATTAATTTGACAAGTAATATGCTAATCTAGATAATTGTTTTTTTATAATTCAATAGTTACGACAATTTTCTTTTTTTGAGAAACCAGACTAGAACACTAGACTAGGCTATTATTGAAATAAGAAAGGCTTTAAGAAACATCAGCAAGAACCAAAGGAGCAATGTCCTCCGGAATGTCTTCTAACCAAACTTGAAATTCTAAACCTGCCTTAGCTTTTTTCACTAGTGCATTAGCAACTTTATTACAAATGCGATTAGCATAATTAAACTCTAAAAACCTCATCTGGGCTGCCTCATGAAGTATATCATCAATAATATAACCAAAAATGGATTGGTTAGCTCTACCATCTGAAAGTTCTTTAATCGCAATCTGCGAGTCACCTTCAAAAAGCACCTCGTGTAGACCTAGTTCCTTGGCAAATTGAAGGGCACGTCGGCTTGCTAGTGCTTCGACTTCAGCCACCATTGAAGGGAGGGGGATGCACATGGATAGGGAGCCAATGATTCCTCCTCTGTGATCGCGAATCACCACCCCGATTCCTGCCGAGTTGCTGCTTTGGAAGACCGCTCCGTTGAATTTGGCTTTGAATTTAGCATGGGGGGGTGGACACCAATGTTGGATGATGGGAGTTTGGATTGTCACTTGCTCGGGCTCCTGCGCCTTAAGGAAGTCCTGAAGAAAATTGCCTGCAGCTATTGTAATGTTCTCCAGTGGTTGTGAAGGGTGATTGAGATGGGTAGTATTACGCCTATTCCATAGCATTCAAGCCATAATGATGAAGTACTCGGCTCTGTGTTCATCAGCAACCTGCAAAAATCTTGAAATAAAGTTAGTGAAGTCCCCAGGTGGGGGATGAGCCAAGTCATGAACCCAACTGAGATTCCTCCATACACTTTCAACCTCCACACAGCCCCACACCACATGCATGATATCTTCAGGCTGAACTTTACATTGGTTGCATAACTCAAAAGGCACAATGTGTCGTCGGAACAAATTGTCCATGGTTGGGAGAGAGTTGTTGCAGGCACGCTAGGCAAATTGATTCACCTTGTAAGGGACACATAGCATCCAAATTCCTCTCCAAAAAGATCTCTGGGGATTGGATTAGAGCTACTTGGGTTGGTGACTGAAGCATTGGAAGCCAACAACCTATAGGCACTTCGAGTAGAAAAATTACCCAAAGGAGTTTTGGACCACACCATCCGGTCAGTGGGCATTCTCAAGCTCAATGGAATGCTTATAATTGCTTTCGCCTCATGAGGCAAAAACAATTGTTTTATATTCTCCATTTTCTAGCATCCTGTGTTGTGGTTAACGAGTATGCTAACCTTTGCTTTAGGTGGAATAGAAGGCAGAGGAGGGCTAACCTTTTTATAGCATGGATCTGGCAACCATTTGTCTTCCTTGATACACACAGCAGATCCATCACCAATGCGCCAAATCAGTCCTTGTTTCACCACCTCCTTGGCACTTAAAATACTCTTCCATGCATAGGATCCACCATTCAATTCTTGGGCTTTGAGGATAGAACAATCTAGTTTTGAACACCTTATAACAGAGAGAGTCTTGGTTGTTTAACATGCGCCATACCTGCTTGGCTAGTAGAGCCTCATTAAATTTTTCAATCTCCTTGAAACCCATACCCCCTAATTCCTTCACCTCAAAAAGCTTCTCCCACTTCACCCAATGGACCTTCCTTGAATCTCCCACTTCAAACCTTTAGAAAGCTTGAAGCAACTTATGGAATAGGTGGGAAATGCTTGAATCACCGATTTAATAAGGACTTCCCTACCAGCTTGGGACAATAGTTCCTCCTTCCATCCCTGTAGTTTTTTCCACACTCTCTCCTTGATATAGATGAAGCTTTGTTTTTTGGCTCTACCTACAAAAGTGGGCATACCCAAGTATTTTTCATATTGCCAAATTGTAGGGATAGCCAAGACATGTTGAATGCGGGTTTGAAGATCAGGCTCAGTGTTAGAGCTAAAAAAGATGCAAGTCTTATCTCTGTTAATCTTTTGGCCAGAACCTGTCTCATAGACTAATAGCACATCTAAAATTACCTGACATTCAAATTCTGTAGCCTGACAGAACAACACACTGTCATCAGCAAAGAAAAGGTGGGAGACCTGAGGCCCATTTTTGCAAAGTGATACTCCCCTAAGGTGGTCCTCGGCTTCGGCTTTGTATAGCAACCCTTGGAGCCCCATGGCACATATAAGGAACAAATTTGGTGAGAGAGGGTCGCCCTGACGCAAACCCCTACCAGGTTTAATGTGTTAGGACATATGTGATTCATTCATTAGGAACATATGTTACTACTTTATGTAATTGGCTAATCTTTTGACAAAACGCACTTTACTTGTAATTGAGTAGATCTAAGATATGTTTAATGCGTCAAGAAACTTTGTTTCAAGATCAAGTATTAAAGCCATGCAAGTCTGTCCAAGAAATAAGCTGAAAAAGTATCTGTCATTAAAGCTCAACAGCTAGATCTATCGAGCTTAAGAAGCTGTTCCAGCCCCATGGCTCGACAGCTGCTCGACAGCTTCTCGACCAAATAGGGTATCTGTCTCGAGATTTATGAATTTCAGTTTTTCATGACTATTTTTCATTCAATCTGTGATTGTATGTTTAAGCTTTCTTTTCTCACAATCCTAAACATATAAAAGGATTATTTTAAGGGCCGTACCAAGTTGCACAGCCAAGAGCAAAATTGCACAAGAGCATAATTCCTCAAGTGTGACCAGAAACCTAGTTTGCTCTAGTTCTTGAAGAAGCTGCTGTGTTTGTACTCCATAGGATTTTGTGACCAACCAACTTCGTGATCTTCATATGTTGAAGAACAAAAGAACTTTGCAGCCAACATCTTTCTCTAGTTGGTGATTAAAGTTGCGTACTGGGATCCACGCAATTGGTTAGTCACATACTAAGAGACGTGTATTGAAAAGAAGAGATTGTCACTATAGAAGAAGTCCAATTGGGTATTAGGGTAAGGGTTCAACTATAGGTTGGTATAAGGTACTGGGATTCTTTTACTTGTAACCACCTGGTGTGATAATAGTGGATTCTTGGGAGTGGTGACCTTAAAATCACTCGATGGGGTTTTTGCCATGTAGGTTTTCCCATTTCGTAAACAAATCACCGTGTCAATTTACTTTCCGTTGCATACTTAGTTTAATTAGTGATTTGTTTGTGCTACCACGCGCTTTGCATGTTAATTAACTTAATTAATTCACTTGGCTAAATTAATTGGTTAATTTACCACTAGAGGTCAATTCGTTTTTGGCCTATCATAATGTTATCTATCGACTCCCCATTTAAAAGCACAGAGTAGGAAACCGATTTAAAACAAGACATGACTATTTTCACAAACCTCTCTGAGAAACCCAGATGCAACATTTCTTTCTCCTAGAACGACCATTCAACTCTGTCATATGCTTTGCTCATGTCAAGCTTTAAAGCCATAAACCCCAGTTTGCCTTGGGTTTTTTGTTTGAGATAATGCAATGTTTCAAAAGCCACCAATATGTTGTCAGTAATGAAAGATTGAATTTGTGTGAAAATACAAGAACTGTTTAGACCCCAATTAAAAATTATGCTTGATTGATTTTACTCAAACATAAAATAAGTGCGGAATAGAGTAAATACGAGCGAACCAATAATATAACTACTCTAAACCATATTCATCAAATATCAACAATAAAATGAAAGCTAAAAGAGTAGGGAATAAGGATACAAACACAAGATAACACCACGATATATTATCGAAGAGGAAACCGAAGAACTCGACGAAAAACCTCTATGTCGCCCTCCAAGCGGTAAATCGATCCACTAGAGAATAAGTTGGAGTACACAAATAACAAAAGACCCTCCAAGCCTAGTCTACCCCATGTACTTGACCCCTCCAAGCTCCTGCTACCAACTGACTTGACGAAGCCTTATCTTCTCTAGCTCTTCGAATCATGCAATTCAGCTTGATTGCATCCACCAAACAAATGGCTTCTTCCAATACTTCCTAGCAGCACCAAAACCTCACTTTACACTCAGTATGGGTGTGGTAAGTGTTTGACCTATCAACCTCTCAAGAAATTGGATATTGAGAGGTAGGAGTTAAGAAAAACCACAATGACAATCTCTAACTCTCAAGGGTTATGGCTAGGGTTTTCTCTCTGAAAAGTACTCCTCTCAATATGTGGTTAATGATGGTATATATAGTGTGGGTGAAGACATAATGGAGCAAATATGCCAAAATAGCAAAACATAATATTTTGCGAGTATCTCGCGGGAAGGCCTTACCCGCGAAATACTTGCAAAAACTAGCTGTCATGACTCTTTGTAGTCCAGTCATGTGCTGTGAACATGGCTTCACTTCGCGGGAAGTCTTCTCGTGAGCTATTCACGAAACTCCTTTGATCTTCAATGTTGTTGAGTCTTCACACTCTCTCTCACACTCAACCCATACAATAAAGTCCCACATAAAATACAGGGTACATAAGATTGAACAAATTTACGATCAAATTTGGCATGGAATTAAAACCAACACAACATAGTTATAAATCACAACTTTACAAGTAATAAGGCAACCAGACAAAAATGCACTCTGAGTATTAGAAACCACATAAGGCAAAATCTTCTTTAAATGGTTAACTAACACTTTAGCAATAAGTTTATAAATCACATTGCAAAGACTAATAGGCCTAAAATCAGAGACCTTTTTAAGTTCCAAAATTTTTGGAATATGAGCAATGAAGGTGTTATTAATGGATTCAGAGACTACACTTGTATTTAAAGCTGATAGAACAACCTTTGTAACATCATTACCAAGAATATGCCAAAAAGATTTATAAAAAATGGGAGACATATCATCCGGGCCAGGCGCTGTGAAGGGAGCCATTTGGTGTAGCACACTTTGAACCTCCTCTACTATGAAGGGTTGATTTAAGTCTGAATTCATATCCTCTGTCACTATAGGTAGCAAACCTTCTAGAACCTCATCAAAACCCGATGGGTTTGAAGTAGTGAAGATATTGGCAAAATACTCCTCCACCATCTCCCCCATTCTTCCATCCTCTTCAATCCATTCCCCAGCCTCATCCTCGAACCCCAAAATATAGCTGCGTATACTCCTTTGATTTGCTCGACAATGGAAGTATCTAGTGTTACGGTCACCCTCCTTTAACCATTCAACATGGGACCGTTGTTTCCACATAGTTTCTTCCTTGGACATGAGTGATTGTACATCTGCCTGAAGATGATGGATGTGAGCCAAATTTGACCTATACAAACCCATCTCTTCGACCCTTTTAAATTCCTTTAATTTTTTTGCAAGAGATAACCGAACATGACCAAAGGTATCACTGTTCCAAATTCTGAGTTTATCTTGGCAATTAATAATTATTTTTGTCATTGTGCTAACCAGAGATGGCTTACTCACCTCATGCCATGAAATCTTGACCACTTCCTCACAGGATTTATCCTTGAGCCATATAGCTTCAAAACAGAAGGGCATCCCCTTGTGATAAAACCTTTTTTGTTCAAAATAGGTTTATGGTCAGAAAGAAAGGCATCCAGATGATGAATGCGACATGTGGTGAAAAGAAGAATCCACTCCACCATTGCAATCCTTCAGTTTAACCGAACCCACACGTTTTGGTCACTTGGTATCCTGTTACACCATATGGCCATTAAAGCCAAGATCTTTTAAACCACAAAAATCCATAGCATCTCGAAACCCTTACATCTGCCTTTCTGGCCAATCCAACTAGCTTTTTTTCTCCTTTGCTATAATGATTTCATTAAAGTCCCCCATACAAACCCATGGGAGGGTAAACTGAATGCTTAGGTTCCTAAGTAATGACCAGGAATTTTCCCAACTGGCAGTATCAGGGTTTCCATAGAAACCTGTGAAATGCTAGGCATTATTCATTCCATGATCAATTACTGTATCAATATATCTCTCTGAGGAATTCATCATGGTAACTTGAACATCCTGTTTCCACAACAAAGCTAAACCACATCCTCTGGAAAGACGAGGAACAACAAACGAATTAGCATACTGCAATTTCCGACAAATTCTTTCAATGACCTCTTTTTCTACCTTAGTCTTCATCAAGAAAATCATTTTAGGATCTTTTTTGCTAACTAAAGCAACAAGCTCGCCTTCTGTCTATGGGTTCCCAAGCCCACGACAATTTCAGCTTAGGCAACTCATTGGGATGGGTGGGGCTAGAACCTAGCCTCCACCTGCACATTTTCTTTGTTACCACCTAAACCTGCTATTACACACCTTCTTTTGGACTGATGATTGAAATCTACCATCTCCATCTCTGGCCTTTTATTCACCTGATCAACTATAGTACTGCCTATAGACCCATTACCTTCTTCTCTTACTAGTCTGGTCCACTTCTTTTTACCACCTGTGGTGTCTAGAACCTGCAACCTATTTGATATATCACCCAATAGCTGCTTATTCATAGTATCACTAACAGTATCATTGGGGCTGATGGTACAATGCTTTGGTACGGTGTGTTTCCTTGGGTATTGATTAATAGGTGGTGCACATGTGATATTCCCCGTGGTTGAGACATCATCTTTTAAACCTTCTTTACTCGGTCCAAACATAAAAGTGGGGGAGGGAGGCTTATCACTAAAAGGGCTAACAACATCACCTGAATTATTAGCTTCCTCATTTGGCATGTCCTCCATCATCCATTCACCACCATAAACCATTGTTTCGCTCCTTGTGTTTGAATTCTGAGCATCCATATCCATGGCTGATGGTTTTTTTTAGGCACGGCTGGCCCCTTCTCAACCATTCTCCGTATTGCTGATCTTCTTTCTTGAGATTACTGCTTCCCCGGACCCTCACTTCACAGTCCTTTCTATGTGGTTTACTCATCCACACCAACAGCAAAAGTTCACAAGACGTACAAATTTAAGGAGCGCCCACCTAATGTGCACGCCTTTAGACCACAATTTACAGCAGCATGGCAGAGCCTTGGTAATGTCTATACTCACTCTGATTCGAAGAAACTCCCCCCCCCCCCCCCCCCCCCACTCCATCATCTTTCAGGTCGGCCACTTGAACGATTGTACTGTAGTGTTTCTGACCGCTTCGCCAGTTTCCTGATTGAGATTTCTTTCAAGAATGTTATGGAGTTGTACCCAAAAGATGGTTGAAGCAAACGACAATGATGGGACTGACTCAATATCTGCTGCTCGTTGGAATACGACTAAGTTTTTTTCATATGACCATGGATCGAACTCCAGCACTTTCTTAAGGTCTATAGCATCTTGAAATTCAAAAACCATAATGTTTCCTCCAATATCCCTAATTTTGAGTTCACCAACAGGCTTCCATAGCGGTTTGAAAGTGCGTGCAAGTGCCCCAGCATTCACAATTCTCTTGGTAAAGAATTTTGCAGCTAATCTGAATATATGGGACTCTCTTTTCCTCGGTACATCAGCACCCTGTTCCTCCTCCGTAAGAGAAAAACGAGACCACATATCCTCGAGGTTGGCCATGGCAGGCAACAAGAGAAAGGAAAAAGAAAAGTGAGGGCAAAGCAATTAACGAGGAACCCGAAGCAACCAAATAGGATACAGAGATCCACCCACCATCCTGTCAACCTAGAAGTTGAAGGGCACTGAAGGACCTACCCAACGGTAGGGAACAGACTTCTACACGCTAAGAAGGGAACTAGCAAGAGCAAACCCTAGCAAGAAACCCAAGGCGGCGAGAGAAACGTACTTTTTCTATGTTTATTTGAATAATAGTTACGACAATTGGGAATAAGAGATTTAAATTATGGACATCTATATCACCCTATTATTAGTGATAGTATTATACTGATATTATTATTAGTTTTATTTTTTTACCAGTGATAGTATTGTTAGTTTATTATTGTAGTTATTGCCATTTTTTGTTGTTATTATTGCCAATGTGATTGAGCCTTAAATATGATTTTTTGGTCCACGACTTTTATGGTTGGCTTCATTCTGGTCCTTAAACAATTTTTTGTTTTATTTTAGTCCTAACTCTTTTGAAGCCTGTTTCATTGTCATTCTTCATCATTAGCGATAAAAAAAAAAATTAAAAAAAAAATTCCAACAAAAAGAAGGCATATTAGCCAGCTTAAAAATTACTCTTGAAATAAGGAAATTCAAATAAAATTACTTTGTTTTGTTTTCCTTATTAGTTTCCCCTTACTTTGTTGGCAACCAAAAAATCACAAAATGTCGTTTGTGCTGGGACAAAAAACACAATTACAAAGATAAGATTAGGGGAGTGGAGCTTGAAGCAGAAGAAGAGCTTGCTGTGGAGCTAGCACATGCATTGAAGTGAACAAGAGTCGATGACCTTGATGGCAATGGTAGTAAAGGTGTTTGCAACCGAATACAACTGTGCCAAAGTCACCCGGGACGAGGCAATGGGAGAAGGAATTAGTGGCATGTGAGAGGATAGAGCAGGACAAGTGATCGATGTGGGAGTCAGGAGTCAAGAGTGGAGCATTTGTAGGTGATATTACTATAAAGGATGATCAAGAATAAGAGGATGGAGGAGGCGACAGTAGAAGCCAAGACGGGTGGAAGGAGTTTCAATGGTAATGATTGGGTGGTTGAATGTGTAGTTGGGTTTAGGATTGGGATCGAGATCAAGGTTTGGATTCAAATGGAGACATTTGGTGACTTGGCATAACTGACGAGTTTAGGAGATGCAAAATTTTGGAGGGGGCAGGGTAATATGGGTTGTTGACAGGGGCCACCTCACCTCAGCGATCCTTTTATAAAAGTGAGTGTGTGCTATGTGTGGTTGTGACGTAGGAAAGAATTTACAATATAATTTTGATTAATTTTGTAATTTTTGGGTAATTTTCAAAATTTTAGGTTTAAAGATTTTATTTCCTTGAATTTAGGTGAATTTAATGCTTTTAAATTCAAATTAGAGTCCTGTTTATGGATTATATTAATTAGAATATGTTAGAGCCTTTAAATTGATCTCAAAGTTTGTAAAGGTTTTTTTGTAATTCAAATTCAGTTTAGTAAAAGTACAGGTATTTTGTGGATTCAAAGAACTCTCGTGGATTCGAGGAACCCTTGTGGATTTGAGGTTATTTCCTTGAAGTAGATGTGCTCTTGTGGCTTCCGCATTGCATCAGTTGGTATTAGAGCCTTGACATACTCTGGTTTGATGACTAATAGATGCTATGGCTACCATCCCAGCAATGATAAAGTTGAACATGCAGTCCTCACTAGGTCTGAGTTTTAACGTTTTTGTGAAGAGAACCAACAAAAATTACGTGAATTACAACAAGTAGTCTCTACTCTTCTTGCTAGGAAATCCTTCCCCAGCAACACCAGTCAATCTATTCCTAGACGCATTCCCAAATATGAGAGAGTTCAATTTTTTTATGGAAAGATGTAAAATTTGGATTTTATTGATTGGATTCTTGATTTGGAGGAGTACTTTAATTATTGGGAGATTTGTGATGAAGAAAAAGTGCGACATGTATCTAATAAATTGGATAGAGAAAAGCCAAATGGTGGGATAACATTCAAATCTATAGTAAGGGTGCGTTTGGTTCAATGTAAATTAAATTCCGAGTGTAAAATGAATGCAGGGGAAAGTGAATTCTCGTAAGTAAAATGAACTCTAGGTGTTTGGTTTTGCAATGGAAAATAGTCCAAAAAACGATTTACAGTGTTTGGTAACATTCTGAAAATGCTATTTTCTTGCAAATTTTACACATTTTCTCATCCATTTTCTCAGCTCCCAAACAAATTTTATAACAAAAAATTTCAATCCATGCACTTAACACAACCAAAAATCCAAATTAAAACATTTTTTATTCACAATTTTTCACGAGAGGAAGAAACAGTGAAAGATTGAGGGAAAGAGAGATCGGGAAAGAGTGAGAGATTGAGGAGAAGAAACAGTAAGACGGCGATCGGACGAGATCGGCGGTGATGATCTGACCCAGAGGCGTGATCGGACAAGATCGAACGCGATTGGACGAGATCGAATGCGATCGGACGAGATCGAAGGTGCGATCTCGCCGGCGCGATCGGACGAGATCGAACGAGATCGAAGGCTCGATCTCGCTGGCGCGATCGAAGGCTCGATCTCGCCGGCGCGATCGAACGAGATCAAAGGCGTGATCTTGATGGCGAGATCTCCAAGGCGCGATCTCGCCAGCGTGTCTGGGGTTGGGCTTGGAGAGGATAAAGGTGCGATCCGAGGAGTGCGCCGGCGCGATCTGAGGAGTGCTTCAGCTCGGTCACAACTGAGCTTGGAGAGGACAAAGGTGATGTCTGTGAGGAATGCATCTGAGGAGTGCGTGTGCTTCAGCTGAGGGTGTAATTCATTTGAAGGTAAAATACAACCGGAAATGATTTTACGCCCAATACATGTGATTTTACGGTCAACATGGAATTCTAATTCCGTTTGACCAAATTTTCAGTCCCTACCAAACACACACGTGGGTGTAAAAGCATTTCTGGAAACCATTTGAAGCCAAAACAAACACAGGGATGAAAAAAGTATTGGTTTATTTATGCTTTCTTCATTATTATTATGAAATACTAGATTATAAAATTGTAGATTATAGATCTATAAATTCATACGAAGATGAAAATATTAGAAATTTCATAAGCCAGCCACAAAATCAAAATTATCACATTCAAGTTCATGTGCTGAGAAGAAAAAGGTCTGAGGGTCGACAAGACAAAGCAAAAACATATTAAAGAGATTGAACCACTGTTTTAAAAATCGGACCGATCGATTCAACCATTTGAACCAAACTAGAAACCGGTTCGACAAAAGCTAATAAAAATTGTTTCAGAACTAGAAAAAAATCAAGAACCAATCCCTTTTCTAGTTCTTTGATCATTCTAGTTTTTAAAACCATGGGTTGAACTCCTCCTCCCCAAACTATCTACCTATCTAAAAAATAATAATAATAATGATGAACTTTATTTCATAAAAAAATATCACTAAGTCTAAATTCTTTTTTAAATAACTTATATATATATATATATGTGTGTGTGTGTGTGTGTGTGTGTGTGTGTGTGTGTGTGTACAGCAAATCACACAATTTTTGTTCGCTTTCTAAAATTTAGGAAGATGATAAGTTCTCTTTAATATTTTTGTCTTTTTATGTATGAACACTTTGTATATAGTATATTTATAAGTTATGATTTATTCTATCATTAGAAAATTAAGATTTGTACTTCTTTTCATAGATGCGTGCAAGACACACACACTGTCACCCCAATTAGGTTGTGTATGTTCTTGAGTATTTTTCATACACACAATGTTTTGAGTATGTTTTAACTTATTTGTCTTTAACATAATTCAACCTCCAAGCAAAAATTTCAGACTTTGTCACTGCGTATTACCCAATTAGGTTGTGTGCATCTGTGTGTGGAATAATGAGATGTTATATATACTATGTTAATTTACTGATTGTCCAAAAAGTTTAAACTATTAAAATCTGTTATATTTAATCATTTAAGCACATACTTCTAACAATTCTTGTAAAAATATACATTTTTAATGCCCATATGGTGTAATATTTGGCAATATTAACTTACAAGTATAAGTATGACAGGTGTACATGCAGAAAAGAGCTTCAGAATTAGTTAAAAGTTTACGGCGGCGAAAGAAGAAGAAAGAAGAAGAAAAACCTTTACCAACTAAAAGGAGAAGAACTGAAGAATAAAAGGCAATCATAGAATTGTGGATTTTCAAAAACAATCTCCTAGTATAATGAGAAGCTTGATTATGGATCACATATAGAAGAGATTTAAAGAAGACGAAGATGTTTATGTGGAGAACCTAATCCATAATATTTCTTGGGAAGTTCAAAGCGATGTCAAGCGCCATATCTGCTTTAAAAAGAATAGTTTGTTTAACTCCATAAATTTGTGGAAAAATGCTCTTACACCTCCCCTGAACTTTAGAATAGTAGGGGGGTGTATAGTAGGCATTACACCCCCCTAAACTTTTATTTTAGTCAATTTAGTATATATGCGTTTGGCATAGATTATTTTTGCCAACTTATTTTACTAATTAGCTTATTTTTGTTATTATTTGTGGGTCCCATGACACTTTTTAGTACCATTCGTGGGTATCACTATATTATTTTAACTAACTTTTACTTTTATCTATAGTATTTTCAGGAAAAAGTGTTCAGTTTTAACAAAATAAGATGATCCCAAACAGACACTTACTCCCTCAACTTAATACATAAGCCAAATTAATACTTCTGTTAAGTCTCAAGTTTAAATAAATTACTAACGCCTCTTAGCTAGACAAAATTTGCCTAACCCAAAGAGATGGGAATGAAGAAACTAGAGGTTCAGTTGTGAGATATAAATTGATGAGAGACAGCTTAAATAGGGAGATGGGTCTCTCTCAATTGAACAGCAGCATCCTTCCCTCCCTCCTGAATGGAATGGAATTATATGTATTTAAGCAAGGGAAATGGATGGAAAAAAAATTGAAATTGAACAGAATTAAGTAACATTGATTGGATATTTTAAAATAAAGAAATGGAAATGAATGAAAATAAATGGAATGTAAGAAATCTTGTTTAGGAGTAACATATTGGGAATGCAATAGATTTATTTTATAACAATATTACTATTAGACTCATATTTTAAAATAAATGGTTGAATATGTAAGGATATTTTGGGAGTTTTAGTAAAAAAAGTTATTAAATTTAATTCAATTTTCTCTCATTCCTCCCAATTTTAGGGAGAATGAAAATTTAAGATTTTAAAGGAATAGTGTTCCCTCCTACCAAGTCCATTCCCTCTCACTTAAACTCACAAAAAATGAGAATAGACTTTCCATTCCTTCCATTAAAACTCCTAAATAAGGAAAGGGAAGAATATTCTAAAATTATTCTTTGCATTCCTTTCCATTCCATTACATTCCCTCTTCCTAAACGAGGGCTAAAGTTCAAGAAGTGTCAAGGCATTTTTTCCCTAAATTTGTTATATACCTTTTTATATCATGTGTAAATATAAACACATTATACTTTCTTTCTTTTTTTTTAATACAAGATAAAATTTCTACTCTAGCCTAATCTGAGTGTATATGTGTGTATAACTCCATTCTAGAGACTTGAACCTCGGCCCTTGCCCCCCACACCCCACAAGCATTTATACTTATGAAGTGACTACCGCACCAAGGGTGTGTGGTGGTAGCGCATTGTACTATTACTTGCTCTGCACACCTATCACTTAGTATTGCACACTTATCATGATTGTATAAAAATGCAGTCACTCTTGTACAGTAATATGTATAGAAATACAAATGATAGGCCAAGAATGTATTGACCCCTTGTGATAAATTAACCAATTAATTAGCCAAGTTAATTAATTAATTCAATTAACATGCAATAACGCATGATAGTACAAACAAATCAGTAAATACCTAAATGCAGTGGAAATCAAATTGACATAGTGATTTGTTAACGAATGGGGAAAACTTCTAAGGCAAAAACTCCACTAGGTGAATTTAAGGTCACTATTTTCGAGAATCCACTATTATGATAACAAGCGGTTACAAGTAAAGGAATCTCAGTACCTCATACCTACCAACTGTTGAACCCATACCCCAATACTCAATTGAGTTTGTTCTGTAGTGACAATCTCTCATTTTCAATGCATGGCTCCCAGTATGTGACTAACCAATTGATGCACGGATCCAAATACATGACTAACACACCAATTTGAGAAAGATGTTGGATGTAAAGTTCTTCAGTTCATCCACGCGATGAAGAACATAAAGCTCCTCTGTCACAAAACCCTACGGCTTACAAACGCAGCAGCTTCTTCAAGAAAAAGATGAACTAAGGCATATGTCTCTAGTCATAATATACATGTAACAACAAGTGTAACAACATTATGACGGCCCTTAAAATAATCCTTATATATGTTTAGGATTGTGAGAAAAGAAAGCCTAAACACATATACATGGATATGCATGAAATCAGATCTGAAAAACTGATTTTCGTAATCCTCGATAAATAGGTTATCTGTCGAGCAGCTATCAAGCATCGGGCTAAAATCTCCTTTTAAACCTCGATAGAAACAATTTGTCTAGCTATCTATTAAGCTTTAAAATACAGCACTTATTCACTTGATTCTTGGACAGATTTGCATTGCTTCAGTACTTAAACTTTAACTTTTGTTTCTTGAAGTATTAAATACATACTAGATGTACCCATTTACAAGTAAAGTGCGTTTTGTCAAAGGATTAGCCAATTCTAAATGACATATGTTATTAACATGACCACATATGTCCTAACAAACTCCTCCTTTGGCAATCCGTGACAAAACCACAACAAACAAATAAAATATGAGAGAAGTCGTAAATCACTCAACTCATATTCACTTATTGAATACAATAAAATCTAATCCTAACACAAACTCTTGTAAAACTTTGCAAGAAGAGAGTTCATGGTAAGATAGACTTTGACAACCTGTATTTCTGAAACACTTTAAAAAAACTCATCACAAAAGTGAGGAGACTCGGGATAGGAGACAGACGCATGGCGAATGATCCTCATGATAGCCGAAGGGAAAATAAGCTTATCAAAGGGTCACCGTATTCTTATGGACTTCTATAAAGGAGAGTATGAAATGAGAGGGAAATTCTATGGTAATCCCCTTAAGGAGGGATAACAAAAATCAAGCACAAGGCTCAGTAATCGAATTATAGTGAGATAAGGGATGTAAAACAAATGTCATCACCATATTCAGGTTTAGAAGAGTTTCCTTCTTCTGAGCTCGTATATATTATAGCTCCTGTAGGTGCCACCTTCCTTAGGCAGAGAGCTGCTCAGATGCGAGCTAGTTCTAAACGCCCTAGAGTTGAGTCATCTTCGGGTGTTGCTCCTCCTCCTCCTCCCTCTTCTTCAAGTGATCTGACTGCAGATGAGTATGTTGATTCGACTGCTGATGCTGCTCCTCCACCTTCTACTTCGGATGATTCTAGCATTCGTCATATGTTGGACACTGTCATGACCATTCAGGCGGCTCATAGTCAGCTTTTGGTGGATGTGCTTACGGAGCTTCAGGCCTTGCGTGCGGAGTTGGCGACCATTAGGCGGACACCTCCATCACCTCCTTTTGATGATGACCCTTGATTGCCTTTTGGCAATTCATCACAAAAAGGGGGAGTACATATGGATGGAGATAGGGGGAGATTTTTTTTTGTTTTGTTTTTGGAGCTTTGGAGCTTTAGATTGTATCTAGGTGCTTCACTTTGTACTTATTTTTTGGCTCATGATGTATTTATTTTGTTGTATTTTTCTTTTTATGAGTTGTATATGATAGGGGGAGACATTATTGTTTATTTCTGTTTCTTGTTTCACATTGTGCTACATTGGCTATTGATTTATATTTATGAGATTATTCATGATATATGTCTTTTATTTTATGTTATGTGAAATCAAGAATTTATGTTGTTTTACTTGTATTTTTCACACTTGCGTTTATGTGTTTGTTAAGTGTTTCAGGAATATATAGGTTGATTCAGTCGTACTGCTGTCTACATTTGCAACTGATAGATAGTTGTTAGGTTGAATTTTTTTTTTTTTTTTGTTGGGCAATTTCATTGTAATGAGCTATTTTTGTAACTTTAAGCATTTTGTTTTATTATGTGTTTTATCACGGATTGTCAAAGGGAGAGTTTGTTAGGTTCTAAAGATTTAGGATCTAAATGTATTAGAACATCAATGTATAATGTTAGCAAACCATGATCAAAACTTAGAGTCTAGAATTAGGCTGCTCAAAGTGCGTTTATGTGTAAAGTTGGAATCGAGTGTACTGCAGGATTTAGTATGTAAATCTGTAAGGCTTGATCAATCGAAAATTAGACTTGATTGATCGAAGCTCGTGCAGATTGTTTTTCTGTAGATTTTTCCAACTCAGCCCAAGCTCATATGACGTGTAGGGTTTTATGTTTTTCCTTAAGTATAAAATGAAAAACCCTAGCCACGTTTTTCAGTTGGTTTTTATGCTGTGTGTATGAATCTCTTGTGAGATCTAGAGGTTTTTGCCTTCATACATACTTAGGGTTATCAAGATTGAGATTGATGTCGAGAGCTTGGTGATCACTTCAGTTGCGTCATAAAGAACTTAAAGAAAACACAAGTGGGAGTACTTGTGGTTGCTGTGAATCCAAGAAAGAAGTAGTCCGTGGACTCGGAGCTATCATGTGGTCGTGGTAGTAAGTTTTCTACTCGAGGTAGCAATAGGATGTTAGTGGTCTAAGTCGCTATTGTAAAACTTCAATTCTTTTATAGTGGATTTGTTTTACCTTGAGGATAGCTAGGTTAAATACTTCCTAGGTTTTTTACCGATTTGGTTTTCCTGGGTCATCATATCATTGTGTTCTTTATTTTTTGCTGCTTTACATGATATGATTGTTATTGATTTAACCTCGATCTGAATAATAAACCTATCTCATTACTTGATTAATTAATTAGGTTAAACAATTTAGTTTACAGGGATCTAAAAACTCACAATATCAATTTCTTAATTAACCCTTGAATACATGTACAAACTAGTACATAATCACCCAAAATCAGAAATAGCTTAGCACTTATATAACACATACTATTCAAGTTTCTCCACACTGTCAAGCATGTTCTAAATCAAGAGAGAAATATTATAATTCATGTAATCTTCAAAACAAATAAAACAAAACACAAAATAAAATATTTTTGTCTTTTTTAAAAAAAAATTGTGTTTTTAGATTTTTAAAAAAAAAAAAAACAACCTAAGAAAATAAAACAACCAAAAACTAAAAGAAAATATATCCTCAATTAATTGAAAGAATTAAATCAAGGACAAGTAAACAACACTCACCTTAGAGAATCTTTTCTCACTCATATAGCACGAGTCTTTGGCTTTGTAGGTGAAAATCCATGAGAAGCAAAGTGTATTTGAGGGATTACACTAATCTTCTGAGAAAAACTGAAATCCTACAAATTCCTTTCATAAGCTAACAAGCTTAAGCTTTTCAAAAGAATATGAAACAATTTGTATGGACTTATGACAGGAAAAATATCATCACATATTCTAGATTGAAATACAGAATTTTTAAATTTCAATTTATGACAATTAGGAGAAATATAACCGAAGACACCACAAAAGTGACAAACAGGAACAAATTTAGGAATATCAGTATTCTTAACAACAAATCTAGTCTCAGATTTTGGTTTTTTCCTCAACAAAGAATAATTTGGTCTAATATGACCAACAACACCACAAATGTGACAAGTAGGCACAAAAACAGATTTATTATGCTCTCTAATAGTAGGTTTAGACATAGGTTCAGAAACTTCAGCGTTTACATCAGAATTTTTACTTTTGTCTAACTGAGCAAAATAAGCCTTCTTTTTATTATTCCTCTAGAAAGGAAGGATATAAGCTTTCTCAGTTTTAGGCTTAAGAGAAACAAAAACACTTTTGTTATCAACAACATGCTTAGTACTAGTCAAATTTTCAATTTTAGCTTTATATTCAACCAACTCTTGTCCCAAGCTTTTCATCTTGAGAGAAAACTTGATTTCTCAAAAATTCATTCTTTTTAGTTGATTCATCTAATCTAACAACTAATTCCTCTTTTTCAAGATTAGCCAATTTTAACTCTTCCTTGAATTTCTTAGCAATTTTCATAGATTTCAATAATTCCTTACGAAGAATTTCACAGGCATCAATAAGATCAACAGAAACAATAGTGTCCTTTTTATTCAAATCATCACAATCAAAAACTGTAAGACACTTAAAATTATCCATGATAATAGAGATGAAGGATCAACTCTTAGATCAAAAGATCTAAACACTAGAGCTAACCTGCTTTGATACCAATTGTAAAGTTTTTAGACCCCTTAAAACACAAGTTGTTTAACCTAGTTATTTAGCTAGGAGAATACTTATGTTTATTATTCAGATCTAGGTTTTAACTAAACAATCGTATCATGCAAAGTAGCTGAAAAATAAAGAACACAATGATATGATGACCCAAGAAAACCATACCAGTAAAAAACGTGGGGAGGATTTAACCTAGCTATCCTCAAGGTAAAAAGCAAATCCACTATGAAAGAATTGAAGTTTATACAATAGAACTTAGACCACTAACATTCTATTGCTACCTCGAGTAGAAAACTTATTACCATGACCACGTAACAGTTCCGAGTCCGCGGACTACTTCTTTCTTTGGCCTTTGCAACACAAGCACCCACACTTGTGATAAAAAACCCAAACTCTTCTGTTTGTGACTCCAAGACCACCCTTGAAGGTTTAGATCATCAGCACCTTTGATAACTAGAGAAGACAACAACTTCTACAACACCGGATCTTGAGATTCTTCAAGAAATAACATCGGTAGAAGACATGAGAGAGCTTTTTGGGTACAAAACCCTAAATACAAATGAGGCACACTCTTCTTTCTCTTAAAAGCCTTTTAAAAACATGCTTAGGGTTTCCTTTATATACTAGAAGAAGTAGACCTAAAACGCTAATCCTTATTGGGCTTGAACTGCTGTTTGGGCTGACTTAAAATTCTGCAGATACGTGTTTCGATCGGTTGAGCCTGTTTCTCAATCGGTCGAACCAGGCAGATTTCAAATTCCTCTTTTTGTAGCTTGTATGTTCTTGAATCTTGACATGAATCACCTTGGGCATAGTCTAATAATACCTATAGACTCTAGGATCTATATCTAGACAAGTTTGTATTCACGATTTGCCAATTGTTCTAAAATTTTAAAACCTAACAACATCAAAAATATTTTATTAACAAAAAATGTAAATCCATTGAAAAAAAAATATATTCACTTTAGATGAATGCTTGTGAGATAACATTTAAGACATGTCAATTAGAGATTTTCGCTGTGGATGCAGTGTTGTAGACAACTAAAAGAGAGTCACATTAATTCCTTGCATTTTTTCATTCTCATCTTATTTTTAGTTATTCCTAATATTTTTATATTTTGACATGTTATCATAATTATGTCTCACATTCTTAAATGCTGAGATCTAAACATTAGAAATTGGAAATTTTACTTCTGCAAAAAAAAAAAAAAAAAAAAAAAAAAAAAAAGAGGCAATTTTTACATTGTTTTATATAATGTTTTCTTAACATTATTTTGTTGGGTAGTCACAAGTGGGGTCTTTTTAATTAAGCATTGAAGCCCACGTGCCAGACACGCGATCACGCGCCCACGGGCCATACACTGCCGTGTCACCACATCAACAGTGTGATGTCAATACACATCAACAGTGTGATGTCAGCCCTAGTGACGTTAGCAAACCGTTGACTGTTGGCCGTTGACCGTTGACCAACGTCAAAATTTTTCAAATTGGCCTGTCTTGTTTAGTTTTTCGCGTAAATTTTGATTTTGGGCTCCATTTCTTCATTTGAGGTCTCTAAATCCTACTTTTTGGTCATTTTCTTCATTATGGCTCAACAAAATGATCGAGATATCATACGTCCTATCACCATTATGTTGGATGGTCCTGCTAGCTATCATGCATGGTCTCAGAATATGACTGTCTTTCTCAAAGGTCGTAAACTGTGGAGATTTGTGATTGGTTCAATTCCTAAGCTAGTACCAAAATCTAAGTCCAAAGCCATAGTTATTGAAGATGCCTTCAAGACTGCTGTTACAACGGATGATTATGAAGAACGCCTTAAGGAATGGGAGAGTATTCAAAGTAATATCTTGTCTTGGTTTATCAATACCTCTATTCACCATTCATAATCTTCTTCCTCGTCTTGAGATTGCTGAGGCAGCTTGGAAATTTCTAGCCGATCGCTACAATTGTACTAATGACTCAAGCTTGGAGTTCCACATTGAGTCAAAGCTTTATCAAATGCGCCAAGAGACAGGTCAGTCTATTTCTGATTTTTATTATCAAACTTGTACTATGTGGGAACAACTCTCTGCTGCAGATCTTCCACTAGTGTGTTCTAAGGACATTAAGCTCTTTGTTAAATATCGGGATCGCCGTAAATTTATGCACTTCATGATGGGCTTACGTGAGGATTTTGAGCCTACTAGGGCTTCTTTGCTTAGCCGGTCTCCTACTCCTTCTCTTGATGCTGCAGTCAAGGAGCTTATTTCTGAGGAGAACTGTCGGCCTACTCATCACATGTCACCATCTGATCATGTATTGGCTACACCATCTCCACAGCCTCCCATTGTTGCATTCACTTCTCCTCCATGAATAATCTCTGGGCGTCCCACCTCTCAATCCTCCAAAGGTACTCGCTGCGAGTTTTGTCGTGCTAAAGGCCATGACATCTCAGTTTGTCACAAACTGCAGAAATTTATGCAAGAGTAGAATAAAGCTTCTGTTCCTCGAGCAGCTGCTGTATGTCCTTCAGATCCATCAGTTCCTACAGGCCCGTCTTTGGCCTCCTTACTTACTACGGCTGATATTGAGGCAATAGTTCAACAAGTTCATCCCACACTTCCACTACCCTTTCTGTCACCTCAGGTAAACAACCTTAGTTTTTTGATACTGCATGTTGTAACCATATGACTCCTGATGAATCCCAATTTTCTAATAAGGCACCCTCAAAACATCCAATCACCATTTACACTGCTGATGGAACTCCTATGCCTGTTAGTCATAAAGGAACAATCTCTTCTCCTTTTTTATCCCTTAGTGATACTTTTCATATTCCAAAGTTATCCCTCAATTTGCTTTCTGTTGGTCAACTTTATGAATTAGGCATAGATCTTCTTTTTACTAATCATGGTGTGGATGTGCAGGATCCCCGGACTGGTCAAGTGCTTGGGACAGGCTGTAAGGTTGGTCGCATGTTTGAGGTTCATGACTTGAAGATTCCTTCACAAGTTGTTTTTGCAACTGCTGCCACTGCCACCCCCTCGCCTGATCTATGGCATGCTCGTCTTGGTCATCCATCCTTATCTCGTCTTCAGTTGTTAGCTTCTCAAGGTCATTTAGGTTCAGTTCAGTTTCAAAAATTTGATTGTACTTCCTGTCATTTTGGCAAACAAACAAAATTGCCCTTTAATAATAGTGACTCCTTTCTTTTGCACCTTTTGATCTTATGCATTTTGATATATAGGGTCCTGCACCTGTTCCCACTGAGGGGGGACTTAAATATTTTGTCATATTTGTGAATGATTTTTCTCGATATACTTGGATTTATCTGCTTCACCATAGGTTTAAATTTATGTCTATTTACCAAAAATTTCATAAAAAATGATTGAAATACAATTCAATAGCACCATCAAAGTCTTTCGATCAGATAATGCTCAAGAATATAATGATAAATCTTTCCTACCCTTTTTAGACAGTCATGGTACCCTTCCTCAACGGTCTTGTCCTTACACCTCTCAACAAAATGGTCGTGCAGAACGAAAACATCGTCACATTCTTGATGTTTTCTGCACCCTTCTCATTTCTGCCTCTCTTCCTAAGCGCTTTTGGGGTGAGGCCGCACTCACTACTGTATACACCATTAATCGTATTCCTTCACCAACTACACAGAACAAATCACCATTCGAGCTTCTCTATAGTCAAACTCCTGACTACTCCTCTCTTCGGGTTTTTGGTTATGCTTGCTTTGTCTCTCTTCCTCCTCATGAATGAACAAAGCTCCAGCCTCGTGCTCATCGCTATTGTTTCCTTGGTTATGGTGTATCTCAAAAGGAGTTTCACTGCTATGATCCCATTTCTCATCGCCTTTGTGTCTCCCGTCATGTTGAGTTTTGGGAACATCGTCCTTTCACGAGTCTTCAGTAGTTTCCTGCATCTTCTTCCTCAGAGTCTCCCATTTTTATTGATTTTTTCCTCCTTCTCTATCTTGAACTTGTGGCGGATTCTTCAACATCGGCTGCCTCTCTAGACGACTCATCTTCAGTTTTGTCCCAAGCATATGACTCACCTATCTTGGATCTTGTGGCACCACCTTCTCCTGAGTCTCCTGTTGGTATTGAACTTCATCGTTCCGCTTGGGTAAGCGTTCCACTCGGGTAAGCATTCTCCTCCCTTATCTCACTGATTATCACTACTCTTTTGCTTTTACCACCCTCTATGAACCTCACACCTATCATGAGGCCTATACTAACCCTCTTTGGCAGCAAGTTATGAATGTAGAACTAGATGCCCTTCATGAGAATCACACTTAGGATATGGTTGATTTGCCTCCTGGTCAGTCTGTAGTAGGTTGAAGGTTGAAGGTGGGTTTACAAGATCAAAACCAAGGCTGATGGATCTGTTGAACAGTACAAGACTCGCCTAGTTGCTAAGGGCTTTACTCAGGAGTATGACATTGACTATAAGGAGACATTTACTCTTGTTGCTTACCTTACATCTGTTAGATGTCTCATTGCTGTGGCTACTGTTCACCATTGGCATCTTAATCAAATGGATGTGAAGAATGCTTTCCTTAATGGAGACCTCCAAGAAGAAGTGTACATGCAGCCACCCCCTAGCTATCCACACTTAGGCAGTCACGTTTGTCACCTTCGTCGTGCTCTTTATGGCCTCAAACAGGCTCCTTGAGCTTGGTTTGAAAAGTTTAGCTCAGTTGTTGCTCAGCAGGGTTTCACTTCGAGTCCTCATGACACTGCTCTCTTTGTCCGAAGATCCTCTACTGGTATCACTCTTATTCTTCTTTATATTGATGATATGATTATTACTAGAGATGATTCTGCAGGTATCCACTCTCTTCAGCACTTCCTTAGTCAACATTTTGAGGTGAAAGATCTAGGCACTCTCAACTATTTTCTTGGGCTTGAGGTTACCTCGTCCTCTGATAGATACTATCTTTCCCAGGCTAAATATGCTTATGATCTTCTCTCCAAAGCCGATATCACCGGCAACAAGTTTGTTTCCACTCCTTTGGAATACAATGCAAAGCTCACACCCTTGGATGGTGAACCTTTATCCGATGTTACTCGCTATCGTCAGTTGGTTGGTAGTCTGATCTATCTCACTATTACTTGTTCGGATATTTCCCATGTTGTGGGTATGGTTAGTAAGTTCATGGATGCCCCTCGTTCTGTTCACTATGTTGTCGTTATTTGGATTCTCCGATATGTTAAGGGCACACTTTATCATGGTCTCCACTACTCCTCTTAGTCTTCTCTCGAGCTTCATGCCTATTCAGATGCGGACTAGGCAGGTGATCTGACTGATCGATGCTCTATCACAGGTTTCTGTTTCCTACTGGGTACTTCTCTTGTCTCGTGGCATAGCAAGAAGCAGGATGTGGTTTCTCGTTCCAGTACTGAGGCTGAGTATCGTGCCCTTGCTAACACCACCTACGAGCTTGTTTGGCTTCGCTAGCTCTTGGCTGACATGGATGCTCCACAGCCGACTGCCACTCCTCTTTGTTGTGACAATCATAGTGCTATCTACGTTGCTTATAATGATGTCTTCCATGAACGCACTAAGCATATTGAGATCGACTGCCACATCACTCGTTGGCATCTCAAGAAAGGCAATCTCAAGTTGTTCTCCATCTCCGCTGCTGACCAGCCTGTTGATATCTTCACCAAGTCTCACCCGCCTAGTCGTCTTCGAGATCTTATATCCAAACTCCAGTTGGCTTCCTCCTTGCCACTTCGAGTTTAAGGGGGGATGTTAGTGTATAGCTTAGACTAGATTAGCCCATTGGGCTTGGCCTAGTATACTGTACTTGTAGTTTACTCATATTACTTCTACTGCACACATACCTAGCCTATATAAGGCTCTCTACTGTACATTATTATATACACATCAATATACAGACTATTCGGTTTTTCTCTATCACTTTATAGTCTCAACAATTACTATATTTGGGTTTTTCTTAATCAATTTTCAAATCACATTCATAATGTTAAAAAAGGAGTACGATTATTTACTCATGTTTTATGCAGGATATGGAAAATGCTGATTTAGGAACTAGTAAAAGTTGTTTGTTTTGGAAGATTGAGTTTAAAATACATTAATAAATAAAAAATTTGTGTTGGGATTTTCTTAATCAACTCTTACATTTGAGGGAGGCTCAAATGAATTTTAAGAGAGGAGGACTAACTAAAGTACTAAACCAACCAGTAGCATTTTTTAGGCTCAAATGAATTTTTCTTAATCAACTCTTAAATTGTGAAAAGACCAAAATGTTTTTCACACTCAACTGTTTCTCTGTGTCTATAGAAGTTAGGTTTCTCTCTAATTTCTTTCCACAATAGAATTGGGGGTCCCTTCATCGAAGGTGTGCTGTACCCTAGGAATAACATAGTTATTCCTAGGATTGTTGGGTTATTTTTTGGGGGTGGGGAAACAGTCTTGAGTGAGTGAGAGGATGGAGGATTTGGCTCAATCTTGGAATAGGCTTACCCTTTCGGAGAGAGAGGGGCCGGGGTGTTGCTTGCTTGATGAAGACTGTAGTCAGAAATTTTCCATCGCTGCTAAATTTTTGACTAGGCGAGCAATTAACACGGAGATCATAGCTAAGACTTTTAGCCCGCTATGGAGAGCTAAGAATGGTTTCAAGATTCAGAGTTTTGGAGACCACAAAATTCTCTTTACCTTTGACAATAAGGAGGATGTGGACAGAATTTTAGAAGGTGAACCATGGACGTTTGATAAACATCTGGTGGTCATGCGTCGCTACGAGAATGAGTCCTCGCTTCAAGATATAAAATTTGAGAAGACGAAGTTGTGGGTTCAACTTCATGGGATACTGATTAAGTTTATGACAGTTGAGGCGGCTAAGAAAATTGGTAGTGTTTTGGGAGAGGTTTTCGCACCAACGAACCCAAAATTATTTGATGGAGGTCACTTTATTCGTTTACAAGTGGCCATTGATTTGTCACTGCCATTGTGCCGAGGTAGATTGGTGTCTGTTGGTGAAGGAAGGAAGCAGATATGGATTTCGTTTAAATACGAAAGGTTACCTAACATGTGTTACTGGTGTGGAAGACTTACTCATGGAGATAGAGATTGTGACTTGTGGATTGAGAGCGAGGGCACCCTCAAACCAGAGCAACGTGAGTTTGGATCATATCTGAGAGCACCACCTTTTGTTGCTGCAAGAAGTAGTTCTATTATGGTCCCTGGGTTCTATGGGGAGAAGAAGAAGAAGAAGAGTGCAAAGACATCGGAAGACAGCAGCACTAGCCAGAATTCTGTTTCAGGCAGAGAAAGCTCACCGGCGCAGTCACAAGGAGTAACAGTCAGCACTAATGATAGCATTGAAGCTGAAGAAATCGTATCATTAATGTGTAATGAAGGAAAGGGAGTTATTAGAGGAGATACGGTTCTTCAAAAGAGATTTAATGAGGGAATTACTGAGGAATTAAAGACCCCTAAGGTAACTGAAATTGAGGTGGAAGCGTGTAATGAGGAGTTAAGTTTGGCAGAAGAATTTGGGGCGGCTAAGTTGTTGGGATCGGGTAGGAGTGTTAGTAAAAACCCTATTCCAAGTGACAAAGCCAGCCATATTGCACGTGACTTCTTAAGTGGCAATCCATCACTTATTTTGTCACGTGATACTGATGGCAGTAGGGTTCACAAGCATCAACCTGAACGTGTTTCA
This sequence comes from Lithocarpus polystachyus, assembly GCA_033629205.1. NCBI lineage: Eukaryota > Viridiplantae > Streptophyta > Magnoliopsida > Fagales > Fagaceae > Lithocarpus > Lithocarpus polystachyus. The sequence continues at coordinate 10,413,666 of CM066172.1, read as the reverse complement.
CGTACCTGGAAGCGCAAAAAAAGAATTAAACCAAGTGACTCCATGGCAGCAAGCGTCCAGACAGCAGGGAAGAAAAGAATGGTTGCACCCGAGGCACACCACTTGGCAGGTTCAACTAAACGGTTCCAAGTGTCTCATTGTGAAGGGGAAAAATCTTTTGTAGTGGCGGGAGCTGATGATCAGCCCCGCCAACGACAATGAGTTGTTTAGCATGGAACTGTCGTGGGCTTGGGAACCTACGTACAGGGAAGGAGCTCGTTGAAATCATTAAGGCAAAAGATCCCTCTGTGGTGTTTTTAGCCGAAACACTTACAGATGATGCAAGGCTAGAGTTTGTTCAAAGAAGTATTGGTTTTGAACATAGATGGGTTGTACCAAGAGTGGGAAGGGGTGGTGGATTAGTTCTTTATTGGAAAGCATCGATTAATCTGACGGTGGAAGGTTCGGATAAATACTATATTGATGCAATAATCGATAAAAATACGGAGAACAAATGGAGAATAACGGGGTTTTATGGAGAACCGGATACAGCAAGAAGACATGAAGCTTGGACCAAGCTAAGGGCCTTAAATACACAACCAGAAATGCCATGGCTTTGTTACGGGGACTTTAATGAAATTATCAGACAAGAGGAGAAACTTGGGGGTGCAAGAAGGCCCTATTACCAGATGCAGCAGTTTAGGGAAGTGATTGATGAATGTGGATTCATGGACTTGGGATTTGAAGGCCCTAAATTTACGTGGAGCAAGCACTTCGAAAGTGGGAGTTCAATTTGGGAGAGGCTTGACAGATGCTTGGTTAACAATAGTTGGTTTATGAAATTTGGAGGTTCAAGAGTATACCACTTGTCGTGCACGTCATCGGATCATATCCCAATACTCATGTCCCTATCAGGTTTGAACCCTCTAATTCGGAAAAAAAATTTTCGATTCGAATAAATGTGGCTTTCAAATTCGAGCTGTGAAGAAGTGGTGGTTTCGGCCTGGGATAGTGAGAGTGAAGTTGGGGTGGAGAGTAATATTTTGAGAAAAATTGATAAGTGTGGGAAGGAATTGGGGCAATGGGAGAAAAATGTTTTTGGTAATGTTAGGCGGGAATTGAACCGGTTGAAAAAGTCCCTAGCAAAAGAAGAGAGGGTAGCCATGGTCAGTGGAAACAATTGTAGGGTGAGACAGCTTAAAAAAGAGATTGAGGTGCTACAAGATAGGGAAGCAACGATGTGGGCTCAACGGTCAAGAGTGTTATGGGCTAACCAAGGGGACAAAACTCGAAATACTTCCATTGTTGTGCTACAAAGAGATTCCGGAAAAATTCTTTGGAACGTATTAGAGATGAGGGAGGTGTATGGAGAACTAGACAAGAGGAGATTGGTGAAATTATGGTTAACTATTTCAAGTCCCTTTTTACTGCATCAGAGGTATCTGCATCCACTGATATTTTTAATGGTGTACCCACAATGATAGATGAGGAGATGAATGAAAGCCTTTGTCGTGAGTTTGAGGCTAGTGAAGTTGTCACAGCCCTCAAACAAATGGCTCCTCTCAAAGCACCTGGTCTTGATGGCTTGCCCCCGCTCTTTTACCAGCATTTTTGGAGTACGGTAAATCAGGACGTCACCTCTTCCATTTTGTCTTGGTTAAATTCAGGTACCATACCAACCACCCTAAACCATACTTTTATTACTCTTGTTCCAAAAATTAACTCTCCTGAATTTGCGCATCAATTTCGGCCTATTAGCCTATGTAATGTCCTCTACAAAATCTATTCCAAAGTTCTTGCAAATCGCCTTAAAAAATTACTCCCATCCATTATCATAGAACACCAATCAGCTTTCACTAAGGGTAGGCTTATTTCAGACAATATCTTGGTGGCCTTTGAGACATTACATAGCTTACAAAACTTTAAGGGGGGTAACTATGGTTATATGGCACTTAAACTGGATATGAGTAAAGCTTATGATCGGGTGGAGTAGTCTTATTTGGAGGGGATAATGAGGAAGATGGGTTTTTGGGAGAGATGGATAAATCTAGTAATGGGTTGTGTAAAAACAGTTTCCTACTCTGTTTTGGTGAATGGTGACCCATGTGGAATGATTTTTCCTACAAGGGGAATTAGGCAAGGAGACCCACTTTCTCCCTTCCTATTCCTTCTTTGTACGGAAGGATTGAATGGTTTAATTAAAAAGACTGAATTACAAGGTGATATCCATGGATACTCCCTTTGCAGGAGGGGTCCAAAACTAACGCATCTGCTTTTTGCAGATGATAGTCTGATTTTTTGCAGGGCATCAATGGAGGAGTGTGGAAAGGTTTTAAATATTTTAAAGGAGTATGAGGAAGCCTCGGGTCAAAAAATGAATAGAAGTAAAACCTCACTGTTCTTCAGTAAGTCTGTACCAGAGGTGGAGAAGCACAGAATCAAGGTGGCCATTGGAGTTCCCGAAATCTTGCACTATGAAAAATACCTTGGGCTGCCCTCCCTAGTTGGCAAAGGTAAAAAAGAAAGTTTTAACTACATCAAAGAAAAGGCATGGCGGAAACTTCAAGGGTGGGAAGCTAAATTGCTTTCGCAAGCTGGAAGAGAAGTGCTCCTAAAGGCAGTCATAGAAGCCATCCCTACTTACACTATGGGGTGTTTCAAATTGCCATTGGGTCTGTGCAATGAGATTGAGACTCTTATCAAGAAATTTTGGTGGGGTTAAAGAGGTGATAGAAGGAAAATCCATTGGGTTAAATGGAAGGAAATGACAAAATCTAAGACTATTGGAGGTATGGGCTTTCGTGATCTTGCTATGTTCAATGATTCTCTCTTAGCTAAGCAAGCTTGGCGCCTTTTGCATGATAAAACCTCACTCTTCTACAAAGTTTTTAAAGCTCGTTTCTTCCCAAAGAGGGGCAATATGGAGGATAGGGAATGGTGAAAATATAAATATCTGGCAGCAACGTTGGCTGCCCAGAAAACATCCAACTTCGCTGCCAACTTGTCCTTTGGAGACTTTTGAAAATCATACTGTAGCCACCCTCTTTGATCCTAGCACAAGAAGATGGAATGAAGAGTTGGTGGATGGATTATTTGTGACCGAGGATGCGAATTTAATCAAGAAAATTCCACTTAGCCGTTATGCAACAGAGGATAGCTTGTACTGGCCCTATACTCCATCCGGAAACTACTCGTGTAAATCTAGTTATAGATTCCTTAAGGAGGAGGCGGAGCTGCAATCATATTCTCAAGCCCCTCCAATCTGTGAGAAACGTGTTTGGAAGGAAGTATGGTAGATGCGTGTTCCTCCAAAGATAAAAAATTTTCTTTGGAGAGCTTGCCGTAATGCTCTGCCTACCAAACAAGCATTGATGCGAAGAAAAATCGTAGAGGATCCAATGTGTGAGAGGTGTAAGCAGGAAGTGGAAGATCCAATTCACGCATTATGGTCGTGTCCGGAACTAGTGGAGGTGTGGTCTGATCAAGAATTATGGGGATTTAGGTGTGAAGAGGGATTCATAAGTGTTAAGGAGCTGCTGCTATGGATGTTAGCGGAAGGTAAGTCCCTTGAGCTGTTTGCGTTCACAACCTGGAGTGTCTGGAATCAAAGGAATAAAGCACGGCTGAACTTGCAAGTCATTCTGCTGCATCAGATTGCTGCACAGTCTCGGGAAAAGCTGAACCAATTCCGGGCTGATGTACACGATACAGAGTTGCTGGTGGTGAATAACGGCAGTGGGGGAAGTAGCTGGATAGCTCCGCAAACTGAATATGTGAAAGTAAACTTTGACGGAGCAAATTTCAGTGATTCAAGACTGTCAGGTGTTGGAGTTGTGATAAGGGACTCCAATGGTGCTGTTTTAGCTTCTTGTGCAGAAAAATTCGGTCAAGCCTATAAGGCAGAAGAGACTGAAGCCTTGGCTGCACTGAAGGCTCTGACATTAGCACATGATCTGGGTTTCCAAAATGTTGTGCTTGAAGGTGATGCTTTGGGCTTGATTCAGGCGTTGAAGTCACAAGAACAGAATCTATCACCGTGGGGGCTGCTGATAGAAGATGTGAAAGTGTATGGAAAAAAGTTTAGAAGATTATTGTATTCTCATGTCAAGAGAAATGGCAATAGTGTAGCACATAATCTGGCGAAACATGCTATATGCATACCAGATTTTCAAGTATGGATGGAGGATGTTCCATCTCATATTGTTCCATTTTTACTTTTGGATGTAAGTCATTCACTTGAATAAAATTACACAAGTTCATTCTCAAAAAAAAAAAAAAAAACTCTTAAATTGTGAATGGTTAACACACTAGTACTAATTGTTTTAAGAGCATGGCAGGAGTTGCCATATATGGATTATAATTTGCAACTGCTTCTGCACTTGCACCTGGACTTGTGCACTTTTAAAATCCCATAACAAAGCCAATTTCTGTCACTTTATGCTGTCCAAATCCCATTTCCTCTTGCTCTGCCTTGTAAAATGCGTGCTATTTGAGTTATTCAGGTTCAATTTACATTTTATAAATACACATTCTCATATTTAGAGAATTTTTTTAATTAAATATTAAGAACTACATTGTGTTTAATTAGGTTTACTACATTTTTAAAACAATTAGGTGAAGGACCAAAGCTTTTGTCTAGAGCATTGAATAGAGGACATGATGTGAACATGTGATCAATTTTGAAGACGTGTCAAATTTAGTGCATAGGACCCAAATCAGACCCCGGCCAAGAGCCCTATAGTTAAGTAATATGGTTATGAGTTATTAGATTCTCAAAAAAAATGTTAGTGTTATGAGTTAGTTTTGCCATCAGCAAGGGAATGGTGCAATGTTAGTTTCTTTTGCTCTTGACATTATTATAAATATTATGAGATTGTTGTATCTCTAGCTTTATTTTATTATTATTTATCATTTACCAGCTTTAATGTCGCTTATTTGAATATGTTGATATATAGTTCATTCTTTTTTCCCCCCTCTCTCTACTTATGTGCTTACAATAACATTTTTCATTTTTGGTCATATTCTTAAGTGTCGTTCGTTTTGGCATACAACCTTTTTAGAAAATATTTTCCTTATTTTTGAGTTGTTTGGGCACTTGAAAAAGTTGGTCAAAGCAAAACCATTTTTCACTAAGCAGAAAAAATACTCTTGTTAAGGCGTAAAACATTTTCAGCCATTTTCAAATTCAAAGGAACATAAACCTAAAAAAAATAAAAAAAAATATATATCGTAAAAATCTTCAGAAAGACCATAGTACCTTCAAAACCTCCAAAACAATATTTAAACCTTCAAAAGTACTGAAATGCTCCTGAAATTTTTTTTTTTTTAAAAATCAAAATTAAAATCAAAATTCCATTTTAAAAAAATTCCCAACAAAACCTCTAAAATTACAACAATACCCTCTAAAATGTCCAAAATGACCAAAATACACTCTAAACCTCCAAATATGCAAATGCCCCTAGATGATAGTAAGTAAGAGTCAATAACTTATTTTGTGTTTGCCTTGTTTTATTCAGGAATAATCAAGACATTGAGAGGCAATTTCTTAAGAATGGTGGAGGTGATTCAATGAAAGAAACATGGACATCGAAGACAATTCTTGATCCAAGGCATTCCTTAAAAGGTGGAATGTAGGATTTGTATTGTCGTGCGTGATTGCAGTATCATTGGATCCTTTGTTCTTTTATCTTCCTGTGATCATTGAAGAAAAGAAGTGCATTCGGTTAGACAAGAAGTTGTGGATCACAGCTATCGTTTTGCGATCCTTCTTCGATATCATTTACCTAATGCATATCATATTGCAATTTCGCACTGGTTTTATAGACAAGAAGCTTCTGAAAAGTGGAAAATCTGAGTTGAATACAGATGCTTGGAAAATAGCTCAGAAATATTTAAGGCCGTGGTTCTTATTCGACATTATAACTATTCTTCCCATCCCGCAGGTAAGGGAGACCTTTGCTAATTGTTGTTCACTTGTTTGGTTTGATAAATGTTGCTTACATTTTTTTTAAATTTTTTAAAATTTTAAAAATAATAAATATGCGTATGTGTTAAAATCCATTATTGTGGCTTGCAGTCCCTACCAAAGAAAAAACCCTTATGTGTAACAAATCCATAAGTGCTACTAGAATATAAATTTCAAATAAAAATAAGAATCACACTACCATGTTTTGGGGCTTTTTTATTTTTATTTTTTATAAATATATAAATGACAATGTATTTGTCGCATTGATTATTTGGGACTTTGTGCATGCTGTTGTCGAAATTTTTTTTGGCAATACTCTAGAAGAAAAATGGATATAATATAAAACATAATACAAAGAGGCTAAGGTTGAATAGTTTCAAAGGTTTGTTTGTAAGTCAAAGTAATTTTAACCAAGAGTCTTATAACTCAATTGGTATCTCTCAGTGTTTCCAACACTAGAAAGTCCATAGCAAGGGAGTCAATCTCGTACAGGAGGTTGTATCAGTTTGGCTAGCGGATCGATATATTTCGGTACTGGTCAGTACTAGAGTACCGTTTCGAGTTTATCGCTATTTAAAAAATATATAGATATTATTTGTATATATTTTAAAAATAAATAAATAAATATTTTTTGCATATTTATAACTTTAATTATTTGGTAAAAGTTAATTTGTTAAGCAATTAAACTTGTTAAGCTTATAAGTTTATTATAAAAAAAAATTTTTTTTGAACAGAGATAAAAGTATAAGACCCAAAAAAGATAATAAAAAAGAAGGGGTAGTACGTGAGAAATGAGATATTATGTGAGAGGGGTTTGGTAGAAAAAGATTAAATAATTGGAAAAATTAAAATGGTGGGTGATAAAACCAAACACATTCCTGATGCCTCTTGCCAGTTGCCTCCCACCTCTATTAATATCTTTTTCTTTTTGACGTAAATGCACTTTTAGTTTCCACATTTTGCATGTTTTTCATTTTGGTCTATACATTTTCATTTCACCACTTTTAGTCCCTAAATCAATTAATTCGTTTCATTTTGGTCCTTACCATTACTCACTTAATAGAAATTGCTGATGTAGCGAATGGAGTGCACTGTTGGCACATTAAATGCTAACATGGCCAATAAAATAATATTAAAAATGCCACGTTAGCATAAAATAATGATTAAAAAAGATACATAAGCATCCACATCAACTTTTGATTTTGAAAATTAATTTATCTATTTTAACAAAATAAAAAATGAAAAAAACAAAATCAGAACCTAAAATACATGAATTTAGATCTGCCATCCTCTTCATCAAAAAGATAGAAGAGCACAAACCCAAAAAAAATCGTACAAACCCAGAAAATCAAACATAAAAACACAAGAAAATCAAACCCAGAAAAATCATAAATGAATATTGTACAAACAAAATCAATCCATTTATGTATATATACATAAACCAAATTATCCAAAACAAAATCAATCCACATATACCAACACAAACCCAGCTCAACCATACCAACACAAAGAAAAATTTAAATTAAAATAAGAACGCAAACCCAGATTAAGAACACAATCTCAAATTTTCTAGGATTTTCTTACCCTTTCTTGTCAACCAAACACAAACACAAACTGATCTCCAACAAGAACACCAAAACATCTCAAACCTAGCAATCAATGATCAACAAACCCACCCCACGACACACTTCAACAACAAACCCACCCTTCGACCCACCATCGGACCCAACCGACCACTGCTTCACAACCATCGACCACTACCATCAATTTTTGTTTCACAACTACCACTACACCGATCTCAGCCTCTCTCTAAACCTAGATCAAAACTATGGAAAGTTGTGGAGAGGGGAGGAAACGAGCAAAAAGGGGAATCGAGGAGGGAGAGACACCGGTCTGAGATAAAGAGACCCACCGAGAGAGAAAGGCATCGATTTGAGCCATAGAGAGAGAGCAAAGCACCGATTTGAGCGAGGAGCTTGAGGCATTTAGGTTTAGGTTTGGGTTTGAGCAAACACAGAATGAATTCACCCAACTATTAAGGTCCTCTGAGTCTCCAAAGTTTTAGGGTAACTCCACTCTAGAATTGTTAAAATTCTAATATTTCACTATAAACCAAAGTAAGCTTTAAGCACTACTAATATTCAGAACAAAATTGGCCTATGCCCTTTTCAAAAAAACAATCCATCATTTTGCCTCCTTTCCCAAACTACTTAAGGAAATACCCCTCTTTTGAAGCTCAATTTTCTCAAAATCGAGTTAAGCCCTATAGCGGCGTTTTTAAAGAGCCTATAGTGATGTTTTCAAGACCTATAGTGGCATTTTGAAACTTAAGCTCTATGAACTCGAGTTATAGGTAAAAAAATAAAAAATTTTGCCTATAACTCGAGTTCATAGAGATTGAGTTTCAAAACGCCACTATAGGTCCTAAAAACGCCACTATAAACTCCTTAAAACGCCATTATAGGGCTCCAGAAATTTTTTTTTTTTAAACTCAATTTTTAGAAAATCGAGTTATAAAAGAGGGGCATTTCCCTAATTAGTTTGGGAAAGGAGGCAAAATGCCACTTTTTTGCACAAAAAGGGCATTTGCCCATTTTGTCCCTAATATTCCTCTACTACTAAACACAAATTCCCAATAGCTAACAATGATACCTAGTAGATCCGTACAGTTCAAAGCCAACAAGTTGGACGATGCAGATTGAAATAAACACACACACACACACACACACACACACACACACACACACACACACACACACACACACACACACACACACACACACACACACACACGGAGAGAAAGAAAACTAAATTTGAATACACAAACACACTTGACGGAGCAAAATGAAAATTAGAAATCGAAAACTGAAAAGGAAATAGAGATTATGATTTGAAATCGAATAATGAAATTGCAAAAGTCGAACAATTAGAAATCGAAATAGGGAAATCGATGATGAGCTCAGTTTTCTAAAAAATGTGAAACGAAAATCATGGGGAAATCGATGAAAAAGTGTGGGTAAACCCAAAAAAAAAAAAAAAATCAAAGACGAAATTAAGGTTAGTGATTTGTACCTAATCGAAGCTGAGAAACACAACTCCAAGAGGAATGAAGAGTCACAAAACCAAGATCAACAATGGTGTGCGATTGCGATTACGTACCATGATCGTCGAGCTCTATGAGATCTCCATGATCGTCGAGCTTGAGATTTCCATGAGCTCTCAATTTCAAGCTTTCAGCGAGTGAGTGATAGAGCTGTTTGGAATGAGAGGTGTTTGTTGGTTACGTTCTGGGCTATATTTTTAAAATTTGTTGTGGGCTTTTTTTCATGGGATGAAATTCTATGAACATAATATAATTTCACAACAATACCCTTATTTCAGCACCTATGCTCTAACTATTATAAAGGGCCATTTTTTTCAGAACCTATTTCAAGGGTTATATGTTAACTTATTTTGAAGGTTATTAGTAAACCTAGTAATAGTAACCTATGTGTTACATTTAGTGTTTATTTGGAAAAATTTTAATGAACCCTTAAAAAATAAGGGTCGAAACAGGTCCACTTTTTTGTAGTGTCTATACATCCTTGCTGGTCATGTAAGTTTGATTTGGGAGTAATTTCACATTCATTAAATTTAATCTTGGCAAGTATTGATATTTTATCAATGTTTTGTCAGCTTTAATAAACATTTATTTCAAATGAACCGACATATGAAAAAAATTATAGATTCCAAAGGTTTCACTTTATTTGTTTTTTGGACTTGTGTGTATTAAACCTCTTATATGAATGCCTGGTACAGTGGTGGAAATGTAAAGGCTATCTCTTGATGATAGATTTTTATCACCAGACCAAGACACCAATCAATATTTGGTGTAGGCAGGAATTAAACTTCAGATCTCTTATTGAACCATTAAAGACTTATTCAGTTGAACTAACTGGAATTCACTATCTATGTGCAATCTAAAGCACTTGTTTGTGAGATGACTCTTTGCATTTTATAATTAACATTAATGATTTACAATACCTGGTTTATATTCCCTATGCTTTGTTCAATTGGTTAGCCGATTTACGTGGACCAAGGAACTCAAGGGTTGATCCTTGACATTCCAACAGTTTTTATATCCCCTTTTCTTTGTTCAACCTGTCAGCCGATTTATTTAGGGGGAAGACCAGGGGTCAGGGGCCTGGAGTTTGAGCCCTGACATTTCAACAAATATGTAGTAGTCCTTTATAACAATCAGGGTTGATTAATTTTTTTGTTAGATATATTTTTCAAGTATCTTATCTTTTCAACCAAGCTGATTGACATTTGAGATTATTGAATGTTATTAATTTTCACAAACACTATATTGACAATCTTTCACAAACTCTATCCTTTTTTAAATAGGATGAACGATGTGCTGCAATGAACTTACCAAACAACGTGTACAGGGACTGTCCAATATCTTAATGCAGCTAGGAGCAAATTGTTGTTACTCGCTTCAAAACCGCCGCTGAATGTTATATTAACTTCTCAATTGTAGCAACGGATTTTTTCTAGCTGCATTAAGATACATGAGAATCCTTGAGTTGAAACAAAATCCCATGATGGAACGATGATCACCGGGATCTGCTACCTAGTTGGCATTAGTGTATGCCTGGAGTGCTAGTAGCGACTGGAAGAATAAATGAATTCTATGAAAAAAAAAAAAAAAAAAAAGCCTTTTAGATCTTAAGGATCCTGAGAACAACATCATAATAGGATGATTGAACAAAGCAAATGATGAGGTTAGAGGTGCAGTTGGCCTGAGTAAGATAATAGCCATCAGATGATAAGGAATTCTAAAATAAGAAGTAGAAGTTTCATCTCTATAGAATTCTCTTTTTCTCTTATTATTATTGTTTTTGTTGTAACAATTGATAATATTTCGTTGGGACATAGGATATCTACAAAATTTATTGATGTTTAATGATTTTCTGGTCTTTTAGGTATTGGGAGCCTTCTGGTATTTTTTCTCTACTCAACGACTGGCGGCTTGTTGGCACGAAGCGTGTGATCAAAATCGTAGTAGATGTGTTGGAATTTCTTTCTAAAAATACGTCCTTTGACTTTGGAATATTTCTCAAAGCCCTTCAATCTGGCGTCTTAGAATCTGAAGATTTTCCACAAAAATTATTTTACAGTTTCTGGTGGGGCATGCGAAATCTGAGGTTTGCACATATTAGACTTTTTACTATATTCCATATAAAAGCTATCTCAATCAATTCTTAATTTGATGTTTGAACACACTAGGACTAAAATAGTTAATTTCCCCTAGTTTAAAATTTTCAAGAACATTAGTTGTCCTTACACGTTTGTCTGTTTTTTTTTTTTTTTTTTTTTTTTTTTTTTGGATATGAAGCAGGTGGAAGATTGATCCTCAAACATTTGTTAAACCAATAATTTCCCTACACTTAGCACCGCGTACACTTGGTGCGGTAGTCATTCCAAAAGTTTTAGTGCTTGTAGAGTGTGGGGGCAAGAACCGAACTTCAAGTCTCTAAAAGGGAACTTCACACACGTATACACTTATATTAGACTAGACTAAAATTTCTATTTTATATAAAAAAATATTATTAATAATAATAATTTCCATGCTCTTTGCTACTTTGCTAATAGATATTTTTAAATATCTAAGAAGTGTCGAACTAGGCAAATATATTTATAAAAAAAAAAATGTTGTGGTCGAGAAGTAACATCTGTGTCACAGTTATACTTTCTTGTCTATTGCTTATAGTCATTTCCCGATACATTTTTGGTCCAGCTTTTGGTAGCTCCTTCTCTGCCATATGCACATAGAGGTATAAGATATTGACTCATCCGAAATAAAAAGGAAATAGCGGCATGTGATAGAGTTTGAGTTCAATATTGGTCTTCAATTTTTGTTTTCTTCCCTTAGGCCTGTGGTGATGGTTGTTATTCTTTTCTTTTTTCTTTTCATTGAGAAAATTTTCTCATTAATGTAAAGGGAGGTCGTATATCTTCAAAGGCCATAAACCTGTAATCTTGAAGGCCCATCTCCTCCTAACTTATTCATTTCCCCTAAAAATGTTTAGATTCTTATTTTATGTATTGTAGTTATAAATCTTTAAGATTAGTGTCTCATATATTATAGTTATGACATTTTTGCAGTTCTCTTGGTCAAAACCTTGAAACAAGTAACTACATATGGGAAAACTGCTTTGCACTTGGTATTTCCATCTTTGGATTGGTATTATTTCTATATTTCATGGGAAATTTGCAGGTGAGTACCTAATTCTTTTCTCTTCTCTTCTTTTCTTTATAAAATAATTTGAGGCTCCTTGTATTTTTTTGACTTATTTAGTAGATCTAATGTATAACATCTTTCTCTCACATAAAAGTAACCTCTATTAAGCATTAGTTTCATAGATTGGACTCATATTAATGTGAGAGAGGTTTGTAATATACCATTTACCGTACTAAATGAAGAAGAGAGAGTGTGTGATTTCTAGACAAGAAGTATGACACATCAATAATTTAACATGCTAATCATCCAATTATTATTAGTAGTAGTATTAAATTGATACTATTAAATTTTTAATAAATTTAATAGTTACAATAAAGAGGTGAGATTTGAACTCTAGACATTTCCGGTGGAAACACCTAGATTAATGGAATGCCACACAATTTTCTAGCCTAGGTATGGGCAAAATCGTGTCTTGAAACAGAAACATGAGTTTGGAAGTTTAGCTATGCATGGGGGCACTTTGCAACACTCGTCTCACGATGATGCCTCATTTTTCACTGACTCTTGGTGACTAATCAGTAGAAAGTGCATCGACTCATTGACTTTCAATTTTCGGGGTGAGTGTTCCATCATGACATGTTTACATAAACAATGATACAAACAGGAAGCATCGATGGCTTTATGATGTGTTCTCAAAAACTGGGAAAACATTTCGAGTTTTGGAAAATCATTTTAAGAATCTAATGTAAACTTCCTCTCTTTATCTTATTTACTTTCTATATTTTTTGAGAAAAGAAAACTATTACTTAACTACAAATGTCTCAATTTCATGATAATGAAGTTTTGTTTTTTAACCTGAACCCAATGCAGTTGTGTCGAACAATGAGATGTATGATTGTAAAATATAATTAATTTTAATGCTTATACACTGTAAGATTTGGTGAATTGAACTGACTAGTAGAGGTGGGTTAGATGTACATGCAGTGGACGGCTACAAAATCTGTTAAAAATTGGGATAAGGTACGCAAGAAGATGAAGTCGCGTAAACGACAAAAACAACAAAAAATCATGAGATCGTGGATTTCCCAACGGGGCTTTGATGTTACCATTAAAAGCGAGATAATAAGGAACATAGATCAGAGATTTGAAGAAGACGAAGATGTTTATGTGGAGAACCTGATACCTGATCTTCCTCCAGACGTTCAAAACAATGTCAAGCGTCATCTCTGCTTTAATCTTCTAAGGAATGTGAGTTTTATATATCCATTATACTTTTTTTAAATAAATTATTAAATATTTCTTCGTAACCTTTATTTTTAATAATACATATTCGGGGAATTATATAGATATAGTATAAAGTTTTGGCTAATATAATAAAAATTGGGTATTATACATTTGATTTCCTGCAATGCACTAATTCGGAATTGATATCCTTGCTATACTCCAAGGAGCATTATGCTTCAAAGGCATATTTTATTGTTCGGAGATTTTTCGCTTGGTCATTTTAAACGTGTTTTGTTCCAAATTCTTGTAATCGAGCAGCTCAAGAAGCTTTGTTTGGGTTTGCAAAAGGGATTGAGGAAGAACTTGTATGATTAGAAGAGTGCCTCTCATTTCTCCTTCCTATTTGTTCAAAAATATTTGGTTTGAATAAAACTCGATTATCTTTTCTTTCCAAAAAATAAAAAACAATCAGTACCAAGAATTTTAAAAAATAAAAAAAAAATTCTTTGACTAAAAATTTATTGTCAAAAGTCTTACAAAATTTTGAAAGAAAATTCATTTTTTTATTATTTTAATAATTTTTAGTTTTTTAACCATAATGGCTTCTTCTTTTTTCTTTTCTTTTTCTTTTTTTTTTTTAAATGGAATCATTTACCATAATGTTAGCAATTGAGATATTTGGTCTGACATAATGTATTTATGTGATGTAACATAAGATAATTTTTTTTCTTGTATTTGTATTATCATTTTATTTTTTAATTTCAATGATATTGCATTAATCATTTCTTCAATTACTTTATGTAAAGTTGTGATTTACAATTATATTTTAGGTTGGCTTTATTCCAAGACAAAGAGTGTTGTAATTGCTTTAATTTTGTTCCTTATATTTTGTGAGATTTTATTGTATTGGGTTTAAAATTAAGTTGGTGAAGAATTGAGTATGAAATAAAGATCAGTGCATTTCGCGACTGTTAGTATATAGCTTAGACTAGATTAGTCCATTGGGCTTGGCCTAGTATACTGTACTTGTAGTTTACTCATATTACTTGTACTGCACACATACCTAGCCTATATAAGGCTCTCTATTGTACATTATTGTTGACACATCAATATACAGACTATTCAGTCTTTCTCTCATACTTTATACATTTAACATGGTATCAGAGTCATTCCTTTGATTTTCTGGTTCCTGTGAACATCTCCGGCGTTCTTCCGCCGCCCTTGCCTTCATCTAGTAGTCATTGTCAGAAGCGAGTCACCGCCGTCACGCTCACAGTCCCAGTAACTCTCGAATCTCACCATTCTGTTCATCCACTGTCAAAGTAAAGCCGCAGAGTGACAGAACAGTCAATCCCGAGCAAAACCCAACCAAGAAAAGCCAGAAAGGACCTCACACGCGTCCACACGCGCTGCCTGAACCTCCTGACTGTCGAACACGCGATCCACGCACTGCCACGTGCCTCCAGCTGTGCACACGCGTTCCCACACGCCAGCCACTCTCCTACACGCGCTTCACGCGCCTCCACGCACCAAACACCACTGCGTTTGTCCACGTCAGCCCTAGGCTGACGTTATCCTGCACACATCAGCATTCGCGTCATCCACTACGTCAGCACACGTCAGCCGTTGACTTTGACCATTGACCATCACTGTTGACCGTTGACTTTTAACTTTTGACCAAAGTAAAAAATTTTCAACACGGCCTGTCTTGCTCAGTTTTTCACGTAGATTCCGATTTTGAGCTCCATTTCTTCATTTGAGGTCTCTAAATTTCACTTTTTGGTCTTTTTCTTCATCATGGCTCAACAAAATGAACGAGATGTCATACGTCCTATCATCATTATGTTGGATGGTCCTACTAGCTATTATGCATGGTCTCAGAATATGACTATCTTTCTCAAGGGTCGTAACCTGTGGAGGTATGTGACTGGTTCAATTCCTAAGCCAGTACCAAAACCTCAGTCCAAAGCCACAGCTACTGAAGATGCCTCCAAGATTGTTGTTACAGTGGATGATTATGAAGAACGTCTAAAGGAATGGGAGAGTATTCAAAGTAAGATCTTGTCTTGGTTTATCAATACCTCTATTCCCTCCATTCATAATCTTCTTCCTCGTCTTGAGACTGCTGAGGCTGTTTGGAAATTTCTGGCTGATCGTTATAATTGCACTAATGATTCAAGCTTGGAGTTCCACATTGAATCGAAACTTTATCAAATGAGACAAGAGCCAGGTCAGTCTATTTCTGATTTTTATTCTCAAACTTCTACCATGTGGGAACACCTCTCTGCTGCAGATCCTCTACTAGTGTGTTCCAAGGACATTGAGCTCTTTGTCAAATATTGGGATCGTCATAAATTTATGCACTTTATGATGGGCTTACGTGAGGATTTTGAGCTTACTAGGGCTTCTTTGCTTAACTGGTCTTCTAGTCCTTCTCTTGATGCTACAGTCAAGGAGCTTATTTCTGAGGAGAACAGTCAGCCTACTCATCACATATCATCATCTAATCATGTATTGGCTATACCATCTCCACAGCCTCCCATTACTGCATTCACTGCTCCTCCACGAATAAACTCTAGGCGTCCCACCTCTCAGTCTTCCAAAGGTACTCATTGTGAGTTTTGCCGTGCCAAAGGCCATGAC
This sequence comes from Lithocarpus polystachyus, assembly GCA_033629205.1. Classification (NCBI taxonomy): domain Eukaryota; kingdom Viridiplantae; phylum Streptophyta; class Magnoliopsida; order Fagales; family Fagaceae; genus Lithocarpus; species Lithocarpus polystachyus. Next base: position 10,397,629 of record CM066172.1, on the reverse strand, counting down.
ATCTCAGTTTGTCGCAAACTATAGAAATTTATGCAAGAGCAGAATAAAGCTTCTCTTTCTCGAGTAGTTGCTGTATGTCCTTCATATCCATCGGTTCCTATAAGTCCATCTTTGGCTTCCTCACTTACTACGGCTGATATTGAGGCAATAGTTTAATAGGTTTTATCCCGCACTTCCACTGCCCTTTCTGTCACCTCTGGTAAACAACCTTGGTTTTTTAATACTGCATGTTGTATCCATATGACTCCTAATGAATCTCAATTCTCTAATAAGGCACTCTTCGAACATCCAATCACCATTTACACTGCTGATGGAACTCCTATGCCTATTAGTCATAAAGGAACAATCTTTTTTCCTTGTTTATCCCTTCGTGATACTTTTCATATTCCAAAGTTATCCCTCAATTTGCTTTCTATTGGTCAACTTTGTGAATTAGGCATAGATCTTCTTACTAATCATGATGTGGATGTGTAGGATCCCCGAACAAGTCAAGTGCTTGGGACAGGCCGTAAGGTTGGTTGCATGTTTGAGGTTCATGACTTGAAGATTCCTTCACAGGTTGTTTCTGCAACTGCTACCACTGCCACCCCCTCACCTGATCTATGGCATGCTCGTCTTGGTCATCCATCCTTATCTTGTCTTCAGTTGTTAGCCTCTCAAGGTCATTTAGGCTCAGTTCAATTTCAAAAATTTGATTGTACTTCTTGTCATTTTGGCAAACAAACAAACAAAATTGCCCTTTAATTATAGCGATTCCTTTTCTTCTGCACCTTTTGATCTTATACATTCTGATACATGGGGTCCTGCACCTGTTCCCACTAAGAGGGGATCTAAGTATTTTGTCATATTTGTGGATGATTTTTCTCGATATACTTGGATTTATCTGCTTCACCATAGGTCTGAACTTGTGTCTATTTACCAAACATTTCATAAAATGATTGAAACACAATTCAATCGCATCGTCAAAGTCTTTCAATCAAATAATGCTCAAGAATATAATGATAAATCTTTCCTGTCCTTTTTAAACAGTCATGGTACCCTTCCTCAACGGTCTTGTCCTTACACCTCTCAACAAAATGGTCGTGCAGAACGAACACATCGTCACATTTTTGATGTTGTCCGCACCCTTCTCATTTCTGCCTCTCTTCCTGAGCGCTTTTGGTGTGAGGCCACACTCACTGCTGTGTACACCATTAATCGTATTCCTTCACCGACTACACACAACAAATCACCATTCGAGCTTCTCTATGGTTAAACTCCTGACTACTTCTCTCTTCGAGTTTTTGGTTGTGCTTGCTTTGTCTCTCTTCCTCTTCATGAAGGTTAAACTCCTGACTACTTCTTTTTTCGAGTTTTTGGTTGTGCTTGCTTTGTCTCTCTTCCTCTTCATGAACGAACAAAGCTCCAACTTCGTGCTCGTCTTTGTTGTTTCCTTGGTTATGGTGTATCTCAAACGGGGCTTCGCTGTTATGATCCCATTTCTCATCTCTTTCATGTCTCTCGTCATGTTGAGTTTTGGAAACATCGTCCTTTCACGAGTCTTCAGCAGTTTCCTGCATCCTCTTCCTTAGAGTCTTCCATTTTTACTGATCTTTTCCTCCCTCTCTATCCTAAACTTGTGGAGGATTCATCAACATCGGCTGCCTCTCCAAACGACTCATCTTCAGTTCTGTCCCCGGCATATGACCCTCCTGTCTTGGATCCTGTGGCACCACCCTTTCCTGAGTCTCCTGTTGGTCCTAAACTTCGTCATTCCACTTGGGTAAGCATTCCTCCCCCTTATCTCACTGATTATCACTGCTTTTTTGCTCTTGCCACCCTTTATGAACCTCACACCTATCGTGAGGTCCATACTAACTCTCTTTGGCAGCGAGCTATGAATGAAAAACTAGATGCCCTTCATAAGAATCACACTTGGGATATGGTTGATTTGCCTCCTAGTCAGTCTGTAGTAGGTTGTAGGTGGGTTTACAAGATCAAGACCAAGACTGATGGATCTGTTGAATGGTACAAAGCTCTCCTAGTTGCCAAGGGCTTTACTCAGGAGTATGGCATTGACTATGAGGAGACATTTGCTCTTGTTGCTCGCCTTACATTTGTCAGATGTCTCATTGCTGTGACAGCTGTTCGCCGTTGGCCTCTTTATCAAATGGATGTGAAGAATGCTTTCCTCAATAGAGACCTCCAAAAAGAAGTGTACATGCAGCCACCCCCTGGCTATCCACACTTAGGCAGTCAAGTTTGTCGCCTTTGTCGTGCTTTTTATGGCCTCAAGCAGGCTCCTTGAGCTTGGTTTGAAAAGTTTAGCTTAGTTGTTGCTCAGTAGGGTTTCACTTCGAGTCATCATGACACTGCTCTCTTTGTCCGAAGATCCTCTGCTGGTATCACTCTTATTCTTCTTTATGTTGATGATATGATTATTATTGGAGATGATTCTGCAGGTATCCGCTCTATTCTGCAGGTATCCACTCTCTTCAGCACTTTCTTAGTCAGCATTTTGAGATGAAAGATCTTGGCACTTTTAGCTATTTTCTTAGGCTTGAGGCTACTTCGTCCTCTAATGGATACTATCTTTCCCAAGCTAAATATGCATCTGATCTTCTCTCCAAAGCCGGTATCATTGACAACAAGACTGTTTCCACTCCTTTGGAATACAATGCAAAGCTCACACCCTTGGATGGTGAACCTCTATCTGATGCTACTCGCTATCGTCAGTTGGTTGGTAGTCTGATCTATCTCACTATTACTCGTCCAGATATTTCACATGCCGTGGGTATGATTAGTAAGTTCATGGATGCCCCTCGTTCTGTCCACTATGCTGCCGTTCTTCGGATTCTCCGATATGTCAAGGGCACACTTTATCATGGTCTCCACTACTCCTCTCGATCTTCCCTCGAGTTTCATGCTTATTCAAATGCGGATTGGGCAGGTGATTCGACTGATTGATGCTCTATTACAGGTTTCTGTTTCTTAATGGGTACTTCTCTTGTCTTGTGGCGTAGCAAGAAGTAGGATGTGGTTTCCCGTTCCAATACTGAGGCTGAGTATTGTGCCCTTGCCGACACCACCTGCGAGCTTGTTTGGCTTCACTGGCTCTTGGCTGACATGGATGCTCCACAGCCCACTGCCACTCTTCTTTATTATGACAATCGTAGTGCTATCTACATTGCTCATAATGATGTCTTTCATGAACGCTCCAAGCACATTGAGATCGACTGCCACATCACTCGCCAGCATCTCAAGAAAAGAAATCTCAAGTTGTTCTCCATCTCCTTTGCTGACCAGCCTGCTGATATCTTCACCAAGACTCACCCGCCTGGTTGTCTTCGAGATCTTATATCCAAACTCCAGTTGGCTTCCTCCTTGCCACCTCGAGTTTGAGGGGGGATGTTAGTATATAGCTTAAACTAGATTAGTCCATTTGGCTTGGCCCAGTATACTGTACTTATAGTTTACTCATATTACTTGTACTGCACATATATCTAGCCTATATAAGACTCTCTATTGTACATTATTGCTGATACATCAATATACAGACTATTCAGTTTTTCTCTCACACTTTATACATTTAACAGTGACTAGCTCGCAAGAAGTTCGCGAGAAGAGTTCCCGCGAAAAGGACACATGAGAAGCACATGATTGGAAGCTGAAGAGTCATATCAGGCTATTGTTTTCGCAAGTGTCTCGCGGGTAAGGCTTTCTCGCGAGATACCCGCAAAACATTCTGCCTTGAGGATTTTTAAGTGTGACTTTCTTACCCTTCACCCATACTATATATACTCTCGTTACCCACAAATGTAAAGGAGGGCTTTTCAAAGAGAAAATTCTTAGATAGGTTTTCTACAATACATACACCTATCTTTTTAAGAGAGAGCTACTCATCTTTAAGTGAGAAATCATTCTAGCCCCTTTTCTTTCTCTCTCCCATTGTCATACCTTGAGAGGAGATTTGTACCCAAACACAACTCACATCTTTTCAAAGTGTAGAGAGTGTATTGGAACTGGAAAGCATTGGAGATTTGCCAAAAGAAGCTGGTGAGGTTTGGCAGATGCAATCAAACGTATTACAGGATTCAGAGAGCTAGAGAAGACAAGTTTTGGCAAAGTCAGTTGGTAGCAGGAGCTTGAAAGGTTCAAGTATATTGGATAGACCACGCTTAGAGGGTCTTTTGTTATTCGTGTACTCCAACTTTATTCTCTAGTAGATTGATTTACCGCTTGAAGGGCGGTGGAGAGATTTTTCATCGATATCTTCGGTTTCTCTTCGATAACACATCGTAGTGTTATCTTATGTTTGCATCTCTCTTTCCTTACTCTTGTACTTTACTTTTATTATTTGTTATTCATGTTTATGCATTAGAGTAATTATCGATTTATTATGCTTTATTTACTCTTGTTCCGCACTTAGATAAGTTAGTGTAAAAACAATCTAGCTGTAATTTTTAATTGAAGGTCTAAACAAACTTTTGTGTATTCACACAAATCTGAGCTTTCACTTTACGTAAGTTTTTTTATAGATTAATTCATGCATTGGACGGGAATATTACTTTCACATATATATTTTTTTTACTGATTTGTACTACTTCAACTTATATTTGTTTTTCTTGATCAGCTAAAATTCGTAAAAGACAATGGGTTGGCGGCTAAGCATGAACAACTGTTGCTTAAGATCTGCGACTCTCTCAAACCAAAGTTCTACAAAGAGCAATGCTACATTGTTCAGGAGGGAGACCCAATTGATGCGGTTTTTTTCATTACAGAAGGCACTTTATGGACTTGCACAAGCAGTAGTAATGGTGGTGAAGACTCCCAACATGCTGAGCGACTTGAAAAAAATTTCTTTGGAGAAGAACTTCTTGAATGGGTTATGAATCCTTCCTCAGCAGACATGTACAACCTATCCAAACTCCCCATTTATTCAAAAACCCTTAAAACCCACACAAAAGTGGAAGCCTTTGCTCTAATGGCCTCCGACTTGAAGCAAATATGGCATTCTAAGTTGTCACGATTTGGCCCCGAAGAACTGCAATCCCAGGCAACTTCTCGTGTACAACGAATTTGGCGTGGGCACCGCGATCACCCAAGGACGGATGATGCTGTTGTTGAATCGAAGGAACCTTCTATTTTACAACGAATCTGACACTGTTGTTGCAAAGCAATAGTTTGTTTTGATGTCTAACATGTCCTAAGTTTTGATGGACTGGTTAGGTTTTTTTTTTTTTTTTTTTTTTTTTTTTTTTTTTTTTTTCTAGTTATAGAGCTGCTGCTCTTCTTTTTTGATGGATTGTGAAAATGGTAATGGTAGAATTAGAGTAAATTGTTTAGGGTAACATATGTCTGCACCTTCTAATTATTTGAGTTTGTAAGTAGTAGCCCATTATGTTTCATTTATTTGTGGTAGTAATGCAATGTATGGACGCCAAAATCTGCAATTTATGGACACCATGATACATAGGAAACTTTTTTTTTTTTTTTGTTATTATAAAATTTACATTACACATACCACCCATGTGTATACCCTGGCCTTCTGCTTTTTCGATAGGTATGGTATCTTAAAACATGGAATTACCCTGTTAGTTTATCTCTTATGATATTCACTTCCCTTGTAGTTTTCTTTTTGAGATATTTACCTATTTTGTATTTTTCTTTATAAAGCATTTACCTTTCATGTGAATAGCTTTTTGGGGCATTTTTGTTAACTACAACAGAATTAGATGACTTGAAAAAATTGCCAATATCACACACTAGAAAAACAATTGCAGAAAAAAAAAAAAAGGTAAGATATTGGCAGTAAGATATTCAAAGATGGTGGTGCAATTGGTGAGATTTGAATGTCTTTTTAGGCTTAAGCATAATGTTAATTCAAGAATTTTGTACACTAGGTCCGCATCTCACACCCTACTAGGGCAACACATTCTTTTCATGTTATAGATTATTATATTGGGATCCAGATCACGTTGTGATTCACCTACACTGCAAATTTGATCCCTTTTAAGAAAAGACTTTTGGGTCTTTAGACTTGGGCCATGTGGATAATGACTATTGCATTCTTAGACTTGAGCCTTGATTTGGTCTATATGCTGAGTCCTTAGACATGAGCACTCATGGGTCATGAGCAAGGTCAGCCCTAGGCCTAGGCCATTGCCTAAGACTCCCTACTAGAATTAATGGCCCCCAAATTTGAAGATATTGCCTTAAGCCTCCAAATTTGTTAGGCTAGCCCTATTGATGAGGCTAAGTGATGGGACCTTAGGCTTGAGTTCTTGTAAGGCTAGTATGGAGTATGTAAATCTGAAACTTTGTAAGGATAAGTGTGTGTTTGGCAAAAATTAAAAAACCAATTTATTTTACTATTTAGCTTATTTTTGTTATTATTTATGGGCCTCATTGCACTTTTGGTACCATTCATGAGTCCCATTGTACTATTTTAGCTAACTTTTACCTTTATCTACAATATTTTCAGTAAAAAATTTTCGATTTCAGCATAATAAGTGAATTCCAAACAAACCCTAAATGTTTGATTTGTTAACTTGACCCCTTGTGAGGCTAAGTATTAAGTCTATAGACTTAAGCCCTCATGAGGGTAAGTGTTGGGTTCGTATACTTAAGTGCTCATAAGACTAAGGTTGTGTTTGGAATAAATTTATATTAGGCAACTTTTTTTACTTTTTAGCTTATTTTTACTATTATTCATGAGTCCTATTACACTTTTTGGTACTATTCATGAGTCTCACTATACTATTTCAACTAACTTTTAGCTTTATCTACAGTAATTTATATAAAAAGTTTTCAGTTTCAGCTAAATAAGTTATTCCCAAACTGACCCTAAGCATTGAGTTCAATAATTTGTACTCTCAAGAAGTTATATTGGCTATTGGGTCTGTAGACTTGAGCCTTCGTGAGTTGTGAGGCTAGGTGTTGGGTTCTTAGACATGAGTCCTTACAAGGCTAATTGTAAGATTCTCAACAATTTGTTTACAAATTATTACTTACGGTAAAATTAGCGACAACATTTCATGGAGTACTTAGTGTACATTTAGGAAGCGCGTTTTGCACTTCTTAGCGGCACTTTTTTGTTTTAATAGGTCCCGTGCACTGTTTACGGGACCTACAAACTTCTTTTTTTCAACAAAATAAATATTAAAAATACGTTTCACGATAATATTTACATATTTAAAAATTATTTTGCTATAGTATTTTCAGTTTTCAGCAATAAGTGGTATCTAAATAGACCCTTAATCGTAATATATTTGGTAGAATTTGAATTTATATTAATTTAGGCAAGATCCTATTAAATCAATTATTTTTCTCTAAGTCTAAGCAAACGAATTCTAACCTTTTTAAGTAGAAGGAGTTTATTATTATTATTATTATTATTATTATTATTATTATTATTATTATTATTATTATTATTATGGGGTTTGAATCTTTAAATTTTTTTTTTTTAGTAATAATAAAGAGTTTTACGGTTTTAATTATAATGATTCAATTTTATGTAAGTGGAGTTTGTGGTATGTTTTTGTGTTAGAAATTAGAACCTCATCCTTTCTCCATCTGTGCCCTTGTGTGTGTGTGGGTGTGTTTGTTTATCCAAAAAAATTTTTAAAAAAAATTTACTATTAATTTCAGATTACAAACTATAACACAATTACGTATTTTATCCAAAATTTCAAATTTTAAATATTAGGGCCAAAATGGGCTTTTGCCTTCTTTTTTTTTTTTTAAATATCCAGCAAAATGCCCTATGTTTGAAACTAATTAAGGAAATGCCCCTGTTTTGAAATTCGATTTTCTAAAAATTAAGTTTTAAATGTATAGCTCGATTTAGTGAACATGGACTTAGAATTTTTTTTTTTTTTTTTTTTTTGGAACTTGAGTTCCATGTAAGGTACTCGAGTTCCACTTGAATTTTTTCCATGAACTTGAGTTCTATGATTTTTTTTTTTTTTTTAATTTTCACTTCACTATAAATCGATTGTCCAAAAATTGAGTTTTAAATTGAAACTCGATTTTTAGAAAATCGAGTTTCAAAACAGGGGCATTTTCTTAAATAGTTTCAGATTTGGGGTATTTTGCTGAAAAATTTTGGCGAAAGGGGCAAATGCCAATTTTCTTCTAAATATTAGTCAGTTGGTACATGTACAGTGTATCAATTTATTGTAGATAAAGATAGCCACTTGAGGCAACTATAAGTTTTTAGATCTAACTTATATATAGTGTATCAATTTGCTGTGAATGAAGATAATTACTTGAAGCAACCTTAAGTTTTTGAGATCTAAATTGGATTCACTACAAGAAAGTTTGTTATTTTCAATGGTTGAAAACATCGAAAAAAGTATTATAAACTGTTGAAAAAAGTATTTTCAACGGTTTAAGTGACCATTGAGAACTGCCACTAAAAACTATGTCAAAACTTTTTTTTCTACACCCTATGTGACTGTAAAAAAATGTGATTCACCTTTATCAACAATTATTAAACATCAAAATATTATTAAAAACTGTTGAAATATATGTTGTCTTGAGATAAATTTCAACAGTTTGAAACCGTTGAAATAAGTATTTAAAAAAAATAATAATTTGGATACAATTCTTCACTTGCTCCAAATTTAATAACCTGATTCAAAATATAAACATATACACAATGGTGCAATTCCAAATTAAACTCCATTCTCATATAAAAACTAAAGCAACAGCCTAATTTTTAAGTATTCAAATAGTTCTAAGTTTTCAAAATGGCTAATTAAAAGAAAAATAAAATAAAATAAAAACCACTGTGCTCCATCAATTATCCTCAAATAACAGATTTATGGAGAAGTGCCACTTCCAACAAGAAGGCTAGGCCCATGACAAAAGCTAGTGTCATTGAAAAAAAGATGATGCATCCTTTCTTCATGTACCTCCCCGTAGAGAGGACACCCCATCCCTCCAATATTTTCCTCACTCATAAAGCACATACATCCACTTTAACAAGTGCATATCCACCCAAGGATAACCCGTAAACCACATAAAATTGGGTAAGACTTAAGTGAGGAGCTACCCAAATTTTATTAAATGTGTGGATCAAAAAGTCAAGGCTCAAAGGTAAAAAAATTGAAATTAAGAGTATAGATAGACTAGACACCAATAATATCATAACTTGGCCAAAAGATAAAAACATAAAAAAGGAAGAATTGAAACATCTATCTTTAACATAACTGTCAAGTCCAAGTTAAAAATTGCAACACTTACTTAAATGGCATGAACGAATTTTCTTTCTAAATTTATCAGGAAAAAAAAAGTGCTTCTAACTATGATATAAACTCACTTAATCCCTGCCACTGATCATAAACTCTAATGTGTTTTTTTTTTTTTTTTTTTTTTGATACGTAACTAAACATCATGACAAGAACATAGATGTGGCATGAACATATATTTATAATGTGATTTGAACCCTGGCAATTAATACATAAGAAATTTTGCTATTAAAACCTTGTGCTCAACTGCCAAGTAGAGATTCAAAAGTGGCACATTCTGCTTAATTACTATGTTCCATCAACTATTAGTATATCAAATTCACCGAAATAAACAAGTAAATGCAATAACATATACTAAACTGACAGATATAGAACCATCACATATCCGTACAAGTCTCTGATCCGTACAAGTCTCGTGCAACTACTAGTCTCTCTCTCGCTGGAGAAGTTTCTCCTGTTAACATCGTGGAGTTCTCTTTCTTTCCGGTGAGTCCTCTCTCTCGTGTTTTTTTTTTTTTTTTGGGTTAATATCTTTCTGATCTTTTGCTTTATTTCGTTCTGCCTTTTTTCTGGGACGGAAGATAACAATGAGTAGAGCGATGAAAGAGACTAGCTTGGCTGTACAGTACAGCCTGTAATTGATACTTGTACAGATTTATCATTTGGGGCTTAGGGTTTCGAATGAGTAGAGTGATGAAAGAGAGAGAGGGGATTGAAGGAGACAAAAAAAGAGAGATTTGGTAGGATACACTGAAGAGTAGAAGGGATTTGTGGCAAAGGATTTACCTAATGATTTGGTGATTAGGTCATTTCGAACAACTTATTTAGTTAAAACTGAATTTTTTTTTTTAGCCGAAAGTAACGTAGATAAAGTTAAAAAATTAGACCTACGAATAATATCAAAAGGTGTAACAAACCTATAAATAATAGAAAAAATAAGTTAAATAGTAAAAGAAGTTGCCCAATATAAGTTTATCTCAAACGCAAACTTAGTATTTCATTGGAAATATTTTATTTAGCTGAAAATGAAAATTTTTTGTTGAAAGTATTATAGATAAAGTTAAAAGTTAGCTGAAATAGTATAGTAGGATCTATAAATAGTACTGAAAAGTGCAATTAGACAATGAATAGTAGCAAAAATAAACTAAATAGTAAAAAAAAACTGTCTTTTTCAGCCAATGCCAAATGCAACCTTAATTTGCTTATCTCTATTTATATTTAGCTTGTATTACCTAATATATCCTCTTAAGATTCAAATGTTGGTTGTCAAACTTTTCCCTTTTAAATTCATTATAATTTTTTTAATTTCTTTTTGTGTCTTAATCTTTATGTATCATCCTATGCTTTAATTTAAATTTTAGTTCCACTGTTTGAGTCTCTAGATAATTCTGATGGTGAAATGTATTGGAGTATTGGAATGGTGAAAATATATAATGGTGTGGGGCTGTTTATTCAAGTATAATTGTGTGGGATTGAGTTTTTGAGCAAAAAGGTGGGATTGAAAATGTGCTTGTGATTGAGGCACTGTTTATGTCATTAGGCATTGTTATTAAATTACTCTTTTTTTTGGGTATTTGAATTTGATGAGAATTTATTGGGCAAAGAAAGCTGGGACTGATTAGAGGTTTAATATTATTGATATCAAAGTTCATTTGGATTGAAGAATGGCAGGATCTCTTTAGGACTTTGGATTGTTTCAGTCTTTTTCTCTATTTTATTTTTTTCCTTTGAGTTGTTATGCAGTTGATTCTTATTGTTTGTTTATTAAGAATGCTGCCCAATTAATTAGATCTTTATTATTATAATTATTTTTTAAAGTTTTAGTAAATCCCTCCAATGTTCACTCTTTACACTTGATACAAAAATGCAAAGCTTTGCAATTTAACTGTTTGGTAAAATGCTTAAAAGAAACATTAGCTAGCACATCAAGCCCTTTTGTTACCCTAATGTTTTTTTTTTTTTTTTTTGTTCTTCCTTTGCAGACTGATATCAATGTGTTATGTGCATTTGTTTATCAAGGCACTGACTTTGATATTTGAGAAAAGGTAATCAAATTATATGTGTCTATGAATTTCCAACTTATATCTTGTTTTCAATCTTCCTTTCTCTTTAAGTCATGCTAAAAATGAGATTTAGGTCTAAATTTTTCTGGGTTCTTTTGATAAATTAATTTCAGAAGGTTTGGATTTGGGCTTGATAATCTTTTTTAGGGCTGTTTGGTTGTTGAGAAATTTTGGGAAAATTTTGTTCAATTATTTGTTGGAAGTCAGGAGTCCATTATGAGAATAGAACAAGGCATCAAAGTTTTTTTTTTTTTTTTTGGTTAGCTGATGCAGATTTTGCCCCTTTGGGTTTGATTTTCCTTTTTTTGGGATGTTTAGTTGCCAATAAAATTGGGGAAGATATGGAATCTTCGCAAACAAGATCCGTATTTAAAAGATGGTATAGTGATGAATAAATCAAATGCTAAGCTGATAAAAAAAAATGTAGTAATTTAGTAATCAATTTCAATGCATATTGTTGGAAGAAGCACTGCACGATAACAAGATAAATGTTATGAGCCATCTCATTTTGTGTGTGCAAAACCTTACTGGTTTGAAATGAAAATGCCCATAAAGATTGCATTTTCAACATTGTAGCTGATGCCATTTTATTGGTATTTGGTAGCATAAGTTTTGAAGGGTTTTAAAATTTTATGAGTATTAGGTTAGCTGGAATTTATTATCTGAGTGCTTAAAAGCTGGCATGTTATGCTATGCATGTGCTCTTTTATAATTTTTGATTGCCCAATAACTGCTCATGCAGCTAATACTGTCTTGCCAGGTAAAAGTTTCACTAATTATTATTTTCACATGCAGTATGGATGCAAAGATATCAAGCTGCATATTCAAATGCCTTGAGAAGGTGTATTTAGAGGATGGACCAATGAAGCCAATGTTGGAAGAGATAGGCTACCTGTTATGGTAAATTTTTATAATATTAAAAAGCTCTTTGGAGTTCTATACATTAGAATTCAGTTGATTTTAACCTCCATCATATCGCACTATACATAACTCACTTTTGTACATGGATTGCCCACGTATTTCTTAAAAGCTTGTTTTGGTTAATTGCTAAGGAGTTATTACATTGTATTGTTGTTTTGATTTGTTTTTGAGTGAATAAGCACTTGGTTTCTTTATTCATTATTTGTTTACAATTTTAACAGGTAGATTAGCACTTTGTTTTAAAGCGGGATTTTTGTGGAGTTGAGGTTTGCGTAGGTTTCCACTTAGTCATAAATGCAGTTTTGTATTTTCTTTCATTTGGAGTTTGGTCGTTTTGGTTAATTCTCATCTTGAACCAATATATCATTTGGTTGATGGTTTTGTTTATGGTCCTTATTAAGCTACTTAAACTAATTTGTAGACTTGGTTGGGTATTCTACAAAAGGAGTTAGTTAAACTAATACTTAGACTTGCTCTTCCCCAATAAAACCTTAATTTGTAAAAAGTTCTAAAATACTAGTGATTGACATTATTGTGGGAGTTTCAAATCTTATTCAAGTTGCCAATAAATTGGTTTGATTAATCTTCAATGCTAATATACGTGTCCATAAATTTGTTATTGAGAAAATCTTTTGAATTGTGGTTTATCTTCTCAATCTCATGCCTTTTGGTTACAAATGTGAGATTCTATGAAAATTTGCAGCTTTAATTTCTATTTGGTTGCTCTGAAGATGGATGAAAAGGCAGATGAATTGAATTTGTGTCATATGTTTATTTTTCTTTTTTATGGATGTTTCCTTCATCGTATTCAATCACTCATAACCAAATGAAGAAGATGGCTTATAATGTTAGATTTGTGCTGGTACATACTTTTCATATTTGCTTCAGTTTGTAGATATTTGTATTTTGGCTATGGAAGCATTAACTACTTACTGATGGTTATGTGGCCTGAATGGTTTCGATCGTACACTTATTTTTTTACTTTTGTTGTTGGTAGCTTAAGTTAATTTTGATGTTTTTAATATCTGAGATGCATCTTCCTGGTAATTTTTTTAATAAATCACCTTCATGGTAATTAGCATCCAAAAACTTAGTTGTTCTTATGATGATCCACAACTTAGGATGTATATATTCACACAATTGAATTTCATGGTAACGAGAGAAATTGTTAACTTTTAGGCAGCCAACAAACGAGAGAACATAGTACTCTGTAGCTTTTGCAAATGATGAATCTATATCTGGAATGCACGGACACGGCATTTGGGGCTTTACTTTTAGGCAGCCAACATATGAGAGAACAAGTGCATGAGCTAAAATAAATGAGAAATAAAGAAATTTCGTTGTAAGACTTATCTATTCTACCTATTCCGTTTCTAAATTTAGTTGTGTAAGTAATATTTCCCCTTAGCTGTACATAGCTATTTATTTGGATTCAATATAGTATGGTTTTTGTATTACTTATACATTTCTTGAGTTAATTCCTTGGTCCTAATTCAATTTCTTATTGTTCTTACCCTTGATTCAATAATTATACATGCATGTGACAACTTGTGTTCATGATGGTATTTTTAAGCTCTCTTTGTTATGTACCTTGTTTCTAATAAATGGTTCAGCATCTTAACCTATTTGTATTGAACATCTTAAATCCCTGGAGTTGTGCTAATGTAAATCTTAACCTTATGTCTTGTTAATGACTCATTGTAACAACTGCAAAATTTGTTGATCATGGCTGTAGATGTTTATTGTATAATCATGCTACGGCGTAAGAGATGGTTGTACTTTATTTTAAGCAATTTCTTGTGTCCAAGTATGTGTTTCATGTTTTATAAAAGCCCTAAATTGTATGGGTCTGCCCAAAGAATTGATTTAAGAAGCCTAAAATAACTATCTTGGAAATTGGTTGTATTTTGTTGTCATAGTTGTTGTTTTTGTGTTTTCTTCCATTAAGTTGTATGGCTGTCCAGCCCTTGAATTTATTTAACTAAGTATGTTACTTCATGTAAGAAACTCAAGTAAAAGGCTCCTTAAGACTCTGTCATTTGATTTATGTGACAAAAGCTTGTATTCAGTATGGTTCATTAAGCTAGCTTTGCTAGACAAGTCATAATTCCAAAGTGATTCTTAAAACCAATGAACTTGACTTTTATATGTCTCCATTGTGCCCTTTTTGGAACCTAAGGATCTTATGTATATGCATGCAATTTTGCCCCCAAACTCAAACACATTCTGAACTGATTTCAGCTTTGTTTGACATGTTATGAATGTGAACATAAAAATAATGATTTCTCCATAGTTTGGCACTTCATGTTGTTTGATATACGTATCTTATGTTTGGGAAACCTCCTTGAGGTGGGATTAGGCTTTTCTTGATTCTAAGAGGTAGGTTGTGAGATGCATGTGTAAGTTATGCTAAACTAGAATTGATAGTAATTAGTTTTGATATTTGGTATAGGTTTTGTGAGCACCCAATGATGAACTTGCTGCGGTTGAGACTTGGGACAATGGAAAGCCATATGACAAGGCTACTAAAATTGAAGTTGCAATGGTGGCATGTCTAATGTGATACTACGTTGTTATATCCATTTATATAGTTCATCTTATGCTTTATAAATTTTGAGTGTTAACTACATTCTATATATTTTTGTGAGATTGCTATATAAGAACTTTTAGGGTGGGTGGATAAGGTCCATGGTCTCACAGTATATATTTTCTTTGTTTGTAAGAAGTTAATTCTAGTATTTGCAACATAGGATTGAAGGAAAAAACAGGTTTGCTTCATTAGTAGAGTAGTAAGCGCCATAAAGGATCACATTTTGTTCTACTTTGTTGAAAATTGTGTGAAAATATATAATAGACCATAAAAAGGTTTGGGCAGCCAACTATGGTGTCTAACAGCTCTATACAAAACTCCAGGCTTAGTCTAATTTTTTTTCTTTTGAAGAAAATATCTTTCAACTTCCAAATTTGAAACCAAACTTTTTTTTTTTCCATTTTTTTTTTTTCTCAATGGTTGAAGATTTACATTAGAGGCTTGTGTTATCTACTCACTCAAAAGTGTTTGAGGAAATGCTTGGACCAAACTTTTCATCACTTAGGGATTATAAGGTAAAAAATATTATAGTTTCCATCCTTACTTAAAGTTATTTTTTATCTTTTGATTTTTATATTTTGAGGAATCAAATGTTATTTTGTATCTTAACTTCACTAAATCCACCAATGATATCTTAACTAGAAATCAATTCCCAAGAATTGTTTATGTTAAATAGCAAACTGGTATAGTTTGTATCATATATAGCATTGAATATGTTCAAGTTTTATTTTAACAATTTTTGTAGTCATTGTTCCCTGTTTTGGTAATCTATCTAACAATAGATGTTGCTCTTTACTCTCTTATGTAAGGGAAGGCATGAGTGCATTGTCATTGTTAGACCGTGCTACTATTATGTCTCCTGGTGCAACCATGGGCTTCTTTCCAGTCGATCACGTCACTTTGCAACATCTGAAACTGATTGGCCTATTTTCAATCAATGGCCTTGGATTGTTCTTTTGAAGGTAGCCGCCCTTATCTCTTATTTTTCTCTGTTTTATAGTCACACACACACACACATACACACACATATATATGGCCTAGTTTCAATTATTTGAGTTTAATTATTAAATTTTTTGGCCTTTTGGCAGTCTTCATGTCTGAGATTTTTTTTTTTTTTTTTTTTGGGGGGGGTGGACGCGCTGCTTATTAAAGTGCTAAAAGTTAAATCTTTTGAAAGATTCGTAACCTACATGATTATCTGACTTATGTTAAATCTTTGGAATTGTGGTTTATCTTCTCAATCTCGTGTTTTTTGGTTACAAATGCGAGATTCTAAGAAAAATTTCAGCTTTAATTTCTGTTTTGTTGCTCTGAAAATGAACGAAAAGGAGATGAATTGAATTTGAGTCCAATGTTTTTTTTTCCTTTTGTGGTTGTTTCCTTCATGGTATACAATCACTCAGAACTTTGATGTATCAATATGTTTCTAATTAGTAGATTCCATTATTCTAAATATCTTTTAGGTGCTGAAAATTATGCTTCCCTCTATTACAGCACCTGTAGATGAACCAAGGTCTATTTCTTTGTTATATTTGCTAGGTGTTTGGTGAAAGGCCTCTAAGAGCAACTCGTTTGATGTTACTCAAGAGTACGCTCTCTAGTCTCCCCACCTACTTTCTATCTCTATTCACCATTCCTACTTATGTGGCTAAGAAAATCGAAAAGTTGCATAGGGATTTCCTTTGGGGTGATAGCAAGATTCATCTGGTAGGATGGGATAAAGTTTGTGCGCCTATAGCTAACGGTGGCTTGGGGATAAGAAAAATTACTATTTTCATTAAGGCCTTATTGGGGAAATGGTTGTGGCAGTTTGGGAAGGAAGAGGATCGGTTATGAAGGAGGGTGGTAGCTTCAAAATATGGGGAAGAATGGGGAGGTTAGACCTCAAAGCTAGGCAGGGGAGCTCATGGATGTGGTCTGTGGAGAGGTATTCGCATGGGATGGGAGGATTTTAGCAATAATTGTCAGTTTGTGGTCGGATTGGGGAACAAAGTGAAATTTTGGCAGGATGGGTGGTATAGGGATCAACCTCTCCGTCTGGCTTTTCCAAGGCTGTATGGTATTGCCCTTGATAAGGAGGCATCTTTTAAAGCCTCTCTGTTGAGGCAAGGGGCGGAGAATAGGAGAATCTGGGATGTTCGTCTCATTCGTGATCTTAATGAGTGGGAGTTGGATGAAGGGCTGCATTTCCTTTGCACTTTGGGAGCTATTACCCCTCCTCTGGATGTTGGAAACCAGATGAGATGGAAGTTGAAACCTAATGGGGAGTTTGACACCCGGTCATATTATAACAAATTGCGGGATCCTCTGTCAATTGTCTTTCCTTGGAAAGGTATATGGAGAGTTAAGGCTCCTAGACGGGTTTCTTTTTTCATTTGGTGTGTAGCTTGGAATAAGATCCTAACGGGTGATAACTTGAAATTGAGGAAACTGGCCTTTGTAGATAGGTGCATTATGTGGCGCCAGTGTGGTGAGATGGTAGACCATTTACTCCTCCATTGTGAGACGGCACATCGGTTGTGGAGCTTTGCCTTGATATCCTTTGGTGTGACTTGGGTTGTTCCTAGATCGATCCCAAATTTGCTTTTTGGTTGGTGGAATTGGTTGGGGAAGCTCTTGTCCAAATTTGGAACTTAGTTCCGTTGTGCATAGTTTGGTGTATTTGGAGTGGAAGGAACAGAACTGGTGGACTTTTGAGGATTTGAATAGCTCTGGGGATCAAATTCTTGCTTCTTTTAGTGGGACTTTCTTTGATTGGTCTCGGGCTTGGGGACTTACGACTAGTGATTCTTTCCCTTATTTTCTTAGTTCTCTTTCTCTTTTGTAATTTCTTTTTGTCCTCTGGTTCCTTTTCCTTTGCTCTGTTTTCTCTTCTTGTATTCTCTGGATTTGCCCTATGCTTTTCATGCATAGAGTAGCCCTTCGTATATATATCATTCTTACTTATAAAAAAAAAAAGCCTGTATAGGTGTTGGGATAATAGTGGTCACCATGGGTCCTAAGGTATTTCAGAGCTACCTAACCACACAATTCCTTAACTGATATTTATACTCTTGCTATCTATATAACTCATATTTCAATAAGAAGTATGGTGAGCATTGGTGTTCTCACCGAGTTTAGGTCCCAAACTATTCATTTATAATGAATGTGTTTCCTTGGTGGAACTTGATATATAAATATCTGGGTTTGTGTTTTTTGTATTATTAATGCTTGAATAAAACTATATAGTACCTATTAAACAAGTTATAATACCATTTAGACCTGTTTCACCTTTTTTATTTTTATTTTTATTTTTATTTTTATTTTTATTTTTAAATGACCTGTTTCAAATTTTGTTTAGTTCTATTTCCCCATAAGTCATTATATAACTTATAAATGCATACTTTCAGTGTCACTTATTAGATATCCAGTTTTTTTAAAGAAAAATAATAGACGAAATTGAAGCAAAATGGGGAAGGGTGCATAGGCAGCATAAATTAATTCTAAACTTCCTTTCAAAATCACCATGGTAGTAGTTTACATAGGGACGTGGATGGCAATATGGTATACAAGTTTGATCACCAAGTTATCACCTCAACAACTGTGAAGATATTCAATTGTTTTTTTCCCCTCTTATCTCTTATTTTTCTTTGTTTTGTAGTCATATGTGTGTGTGTGGCTTAGTTTTAATAATTTCTGAGTTTAATTATTAAATTTTTTGGCCTTTTGAAAGTTTTTATATATGAGATCTTGTTTTTTTTTGTTTGTTTGTTTTTTTTTTTTTTTTTTTTGGGGGGGGGGGGGGGGGGTGGATATTATGGTGCTAAAAGTTCTTCTGAAAGATTTGTAACCTACCTGATTATCTGATTTATGTTAAATCTTTTGAATTGTGGTTTAAGTTCTCAATCTTGTACTTTTTGGTTACAAATATGAGATTCTAAGAAACTTCAGCTTTAATTTCTTTTTGGTTGCTCTGAAAATGGACGAAAAGGAGATGAATTGAATTTGTCTTATGTTTTAATTTTCTTTGTGGTGTTTCCTTCATGGTCTTCACTCACTCATAACTAAATGAAGATGGGTTATAATGTTAGATTTGTGCTGGTACATACTTTTCATATTTGCTTCTGTTTGTTGGTGTTTGGATTTTGGCTATGGAAGCATTAACTACTTAATGATGGTAATGTGGCCTAAATGGTTTTGATTGTACACTTAACTTTTTACTGTCGTTGGTAGCTTAAGTGAAATTTAATTTTGATGTTTTTAATATGTGAGATGCACCTTCCTAGTAATTAACATCCAAAACTTCGTTGTTCTTGAGATTTAACAAAGCAATGAACTATAGCTTTGCTGTTATTTTTTCTCTAAACTTACAAAAAGGAAATATTAATTCTTGGGGTTTGCCTCTCCTTTGTTTTTCATGAGTATGATACTATCATCTCTAATTGTCATGCCATTAGCTGAGAAGATCATTTATTTTCTTGGTATTATTAATCTGTTCTTTAAAGTGAACTCCACATGCTTGACATTTGTCTGAGTTAAATTTTATGGATAATTTAAATAGGTTGGATAAAGATCTTGCATCGTTTCTATATAGCTTAGAGGTTTTACCACATTTGGATGGAAAGATATGGTAAGAAAGCAGATGAAATCAATCTTGATTAACTTCCAAATTTTGTAGTGATAATTTCTCATTTTAGCAATTAAACAGAGCAATACAACTTTAAACATGAGTAATGCTTAAATGACACATGAATGATGCATGAAGATATTGGTAGTGCAAAACCCTACTGGATTAAATTGATAATGCCCAACATTGTATCTGATGCCGTCTTATTGGTATTTGGTAGCATAAGTGTTGAATGGTTTTAAAATTTTCTAGTATTAGGTTCGCTGGAATTTATTATTTGAGTGCTCAAAAGATGGCGTGTTGGTATGCTATACATGTGCTCTTTTTTAGTTTATGATATATTGCTTGTTACTGAACAACTGCTCATGCAGCTAATACTTGTCTTGCCAAACAAAAGTTTCACTAATGTAGTACGGATGAAAATACTACATAAAATACCTTAAGCAGATTTTGATAACCTCACAGTCATGGTGAAACTCTGCCAAAAACAAAATTCTTTGTGTTTATTGTTTAGACTTTGATTACTAAATACCTGCTGGGATTCTTGTTATAATTCATTTTGTTACAAATGGTGAAATGAGTGTTTATAAGTGTTGTTTGGCATGTCTAATGAGTGTATTAAAATCCCCAGATGATAATAAGACAATATAAAATTATTTTATTATTTTGTGTAAATGTGTTATCGGCCACTACGACAGATTCTGTGTTCTCAACATGAAAATGTTCGATTAAATCCTATTCTGTGAATAGGGGCAGTTATTATGAAAGCTAATACACATTTTTGTAATGGAATTGATCTCACAGCATTTGGATGAATATAGAAATAATGGTGCAATTTCTAAGTTGACTGAAATTCTGTTAGGGCAGATTTGAGTATATTGGCTTGTATGAATTTTTATAAATAATGGCTTTATTCTTTGACTCTGAAATTGTTATGGCAAGCACTAGACATCTGAAGGAGTAATTCTGTAAATTGGCATGAAAATTGGAACTCCAGATAATGATGAAGCTGGAAGGGATGTACTCAATTAAAAACCATGTAAGCTTAGGCTAGTAACTTTGTAAAGACTGTCGCTTTAGTAAACAGTTGTATATTATGACGTTGCCCCATATATGGGATATGGATGGCTTTGAAGTACCCTTGATAACAAGATGTAATGTTGGGGTAGGAAACTGGCTTCAATCTACCTGGTTAGTTTTGCTTTTTATTTTCTATATATATATATATATATATATATATATATTTTTTTTTTTTTTTTTTTTTCAAAATGGTTTATAGTTGGGGGATTTTGAATGCTCATGCCGTTTGCTGGATTCATGTTTGGCCTTGTTTACTTATGTTCTTTTTATAGATATTAAATTTTTGTATTAAAACAGAGAATTTACAAAGAGACCAATTGAAAAAAATTATTGCAGAGTAACTGAGCAAGATTGTGAGTAAAGATATGCGTATGAAGCACATTACCCAAACCTTGACGTTTCAAAATTTACTTATTAAAAGTGAAAATTTTAATTCTTTACAGTATTGATTAGTTTTGTGCCAAGAAGGGGAGGAGCATGATGTTCTAATTTAGGTGACTGAATTAATATCTTTTGTTGCTCAGGTTAAATCTGTTCAACTAATAATTAATGATCTTTAGAATGCTTTAGAACGTTGAAGTACAGTATATAAGTTGTTGATTGTTCTAGAATATCAATGTCAATATAGAAACTTTATTCAAAACTTTGAGATCAAGCTTTTTAGATAGCTGTTTTAACAATAAAGATGGCAAGTGCTCTCCACCCAAGTGATGTGTTATGGGTTGGAGGAGTAATAACCTACACTAGGCGCTCAATTTGTAGCTTGGTTAAAAACTACTACTTGATAAGGTGTAAGTGACCATACAAAGTAATACAGCATTCACTGATACACCAGCTATGCCATGACAGTGGATGTATAGGCCTCCTATCCCATACTCAATCCAAGAAACAATGGTAGTGTATTTTTTTAGGTAAATGGGAAAAGAATTGAACCACTTTTTTGTGATAAAGTTCATTTATGTGATGCTTTAGTGTGATTTCTGAGTATTTTATTTGTACTGAGAGAATAGAGGGATGAAGAAATGTTTTGACCTATCAATTTCATCTGTGAATAAACTTCTAGAAATCTTAATTGTTTCCTCCTTTGTTAGTGGAGATTTTATGATTGTATATATGGGTATATGAGCGTGAGAGAGATTTTTTTTTTTTTTTTTTTTTGTCTTTTTTTTTTAGAGATTTATAAAATCTATTTTAGCATATTTCAAGATATTAACATTATATTATTAACAAATTTGTATGGTATTAAATTTTATTTCAGCGGATTTTTAGAATGAGTTAATAAATTTGTTGCCAATGAATTTGTTAGCTGAATTTTGACTAATTTTTTTCCTTTTTAATTTTTTTTTTTTTTTGTATTTTGGGATACAGCGAAGTCTTTTCGATGCAATTTATTGACCAATAAAATGACTTAAAATTTTTTTCTTAATTAAAATATAAAAATAAATAAATAAATTATATTGTATTAGTTAAAAATGGGGGTCTTATTTTATTTGGGGCTTAGGCTATTGCATCACTTACCATAGTTGTTTGTATTGTATGATACGCGATACGTATCGTACGATACGTACTGTATCGTGTGTAAAAAATTCTGTATCATATCGGTGTATCGTAAGTACTCATGAATCGTACGATACATAGAC
Source organism: Lithocarpus polystachyus (assembly GCA_033629205.1). NCBI lineage: Eukaryota > Viridiplantae > Streptophyta > Magnoliopsida > Fagales > Fagaceae > Lithocarpus > Lithocarpus polystachyus. Next base: position 10,375,496 of record CM066172.1, on the reverse strand, counting down.
AAATGCTTTAAAATGAGATTTTTTGTTAAAATTTGTACCTTTATTTGAATTTTACATATTGTTAGACTTGTTTTAAACACAAAATTATTAGGTCACTTAATTTAACTTAATAAAATAACATATTCATAAGTTTTTTTTCCTTCTCTTTCTTCTACAAAATTTGGATTATACAGTACACACTTACACTTTACTTTAATATTTACAATTTTTTTTTATACCATGAATAAGATATTAATTGAATTTTTTTTTTCACTATTGTTATAAATTCAAGAAACTAGAATGCCAAGAAGAATTTTTTTTAATTATTAAAATAAAAAGAACAAGAAGAGATAGTAAATGTTAATGACAATGAAGAAAATTTTAATGAATAAATAAATTTGCAAAATGATAAACATAATAATAGTATTGACTTAGATGAGGTTGATTAGTCAATATGATGAATATGATGCAAATAAATTAATTTTTGGGTCATTTGTTATATATTATCACTTTTGAATTTAAGAAATTTGAATGTGTATGTTATAAATATGTGCTAGTTTGATTTATTTAGTTAGCTTGTTAAATATTATTACATAAGTGATGAATAAATTAGTCATTAGCTAAATATATTTAAAATTTATAATGAATATACCCTTTATATATGTATATCTATAATTTTTTTATAAATTTTATTAAGTGTAGGTGTATTTTACGATACATGATACGATACAATACACGATATGAAAAAATAAAAAATCGATTCACGATACGATTCATGTTTTGACGTCTATGTCACTTACATATATGCTTGAGCTGATCTTGCTTTCATTCAATTCTATTAAAATTGTAGGGGTAAAAGGCCCGATATCAGATAATGGGCCGTGGGCCTGCCCGAGGAGATCCCTCCATCCGAGGACACCCCGTCATAAGGGAAGTAACTAGCCTAACCCCCCCCTGTCATATAAACTACATAAAGAAGAAAAAAGAACTTGTCCGAGAAGAACTTACTGCTCGGATCATCAAAGGAACGACCCTGACTAATGTTCCAGCACCGGCCCTGATATTGCGAAGGACTCCCCTGATGTTTATAGATTATAAGGAGCAGGTGGCAACAGGGAGATATTTTGTAGAAGGCCACTGCAACCGCATTTATGACTCTGCAGCTAACATCATGGCCGCATTAATGAGGAATAGACGTCTGAACAGTGGCCCTGACGGGACAAGTATCCAAAGGGAACCACCCACTGGCACGTGAGTGGAATTGGCCTATAAAAAGAGCTGGGAGCAAGGGAAGAGAGGGGGGCAATACTTTTTCAGGAGAAACTAAGAAGAAGAGAACAGAAAGGGAATAAGGAATCAAGAGAAGTCTTTAAGAAGTAACAAAGAACCATTCCTCGGACATAGCCGAGCAGAGCCTAGCACCCCCCACACTTCGTCTTCATCAGACTAGTCACCACCATACTTGGGCCAGAAGCAAGTTCATTCTCAACCTTGTTAGTTCAACCCGCTCTCTTACAAATTCATTGTGAAGGTACTTTTTGCTTATTGGGTCAGAGTCCATCTCTCCTGTAGGCCCCATCTGTAATTTGTGCACTTACAAAAATATTACCATTAACTATGTAATTAACTGAGAAAAATAAGATTTTATTTTATGAAAAAATGTTTTTATATATAGAAAATTTATAAAATATTTTTATTAATTTTACATATTTATTTATAATTACTCATAAATTACTTCATTAAAGTTGTATCAAAAAATTGTCAAATAGTTTATCTTAAGAATTAAATCAAATCAAAAGTTGTTGAATAGGCTGCGGTACTGTAAAACCAATTGACTCGTACTTGCTCCTGCCTGCCTATATAATGTAAAACAATGAAATAAAATAAAGTTGCAATCTTGCAAAAATAAATTCAAGTTGGCACGTTTTTTGAGGGTGAGTTGAACCAATTGACTTTAGTCTCTCACATCAGAGTCTCCGACAATCACTTGACATAAACGGACAAAAGAAGATAGCTTTAAAATAGACTGCTAAAAAAATAAAATTTTGGGGATTTGGATTCAGGTGGAATAGGTTTAATACCTCTTAAATCACTCATAACAGTTTTCGATGTTTAAATAACATTATATATAATAATTTTTTAATATTTAAATAACATTATACATATTTTTATATATTTTTTTATTCACATGTATTTTCAAAAAATATAAATAACATTATTAGAAATTTTTTAACTTTTTGAATCTTTTGCCTAATATTAAAAGTAACTTTCTTAACTTTTGATCATAACCATTTTTAAAAAGAAATTGTATGGTGAAATTGATCTCAATCCCAATTCTGGTATCTATATTTTATTTTAGTTCACAGTTGATTTTATTGTTTTTGTAGGGGTGAAAGGCCCAATATCAGGTGATGGGCCACGGCCCATCCGAGGAGACATATACATCCGAGGACAACATATCTTGGGGAGTGTGCCCAGCTTAATTTAATTCTAAAGTACAGGTCACGCGTGAGGAAGACTTGTCCGAGGAGACTTGACTGTTCAGATTGTCAAAAGGTTGTTACAAGTGGGTGCCCCAACATCAATCCTAGCCTCCCCGGAGAATCCCCTGATTTATATGGACAAAAAGAACAGGTGTCGAAGATCAGATATTAGGCAAAAGGTTGCTACCACAGTATTTATGATCCTGCAGCTAACATCATGGCCGCATTAATGGGAAAAGACACCTGAACAGTGACCTTCATCCTTTACAGCTGCCAGGAAAAGACTCCAGATGAAAGCTGATGGGACAAGTATCAAGAAAACCCCATCTAACGGGCATAAGGGAAAGAAAGGGCATATAAATAGAACAAGAGAGGCACAAAGAAAAAGAAAAAAAGAAAAGAGCAACCGAGAGAGAGATAGAAAGAGAGAAGTGTTCATTGTATTAGTCTATATATACTTCTTGGACTGTGCAGAGAAGAACCTTGTATCTACTTTGTATTTCATCAATGTAAATCTGATCATAATTATACTTGGGTCATCGACCCATACATATTCAATCAAGTATTCTCCAGCCCACTCTCTTTACAAATTTATTTCAAGGATACCGTACACAGTCTGGGCCTCAATCTGTTCTGTTCGCAGGCCCGATCCCGTAGATTTGTGTCCTTACAGTTTTATTTCCATAATTGTTAATTTGATTTATTTTATTTTTAAAGGAGAATTCTATTAAAATAGTGTGAAATTTGGGTTAATACCAATTAGGTTTAAAACATTTCAAAATTTATCAATTTGGCCTTTAAAGCCAACTTAATCTCTAAATACTTAAAAGTTATTATGGCTTTTGAGTAGAGTTTGTGGTTTGCTTTTGTGTTAGAATCTCTTTTCCTCTCTTCTGTATGTGTGTGTTTGTTTTTCAATAAAAAAAAAAAGTCTATTAGTTATTTTCCTCAACTATCTTAGGGCCTAAGTTGGCTTTAGGGGATCAAATTGGCCAGTTTTGAAAATTTTTAGATCTGATTGGCGTTAGTCCAAATATTAAGATATATTAATGAAATATACTTTATTTTTAATTTGCAATCAAGTAGGTCCTTACCAGCAACTAACTATCAAAAAATATTTTTGTGGTCAGGTCTATTGTTAGCACTTGAAATAATAATAAAATAAAAAAAACTTATTGAAATATTACGAAGTGTAATTAAGTTTTCATTTTTTTACCATTGTTTTTTTTTTTTTTTTTTTTTGTTAGGAAGTAGCGACTAAAAATTTTTATTCAAAAAGTCTTGTCATAAAATAAAATTTCCTAATTATTAATGTGATATATTGTAATTAGTACATAATAAAAAATGTATCAATAATATATCATTTTAAAAGTGATTTTGATTTAATCACAACTCGCTACCTTAATAAATTTTGAAAAATATCATATGTCCTTAATAAGTTTTAACATTGTTTATTTTCATTTCCGCCATATGTACAGCACTACCATATTTAGTTAGCTGATTTTACTTTGGAATAAAGGAGAGGTGTCCTTTTGGGGTCCTCCCCCTTGGCCCATACCCTTTGACGGGGGGGTGCCTCCACCAGAAAGACCTGATATTTTCTCAGAACAAATCGAATTCTTATCGGTTGATGAGGGCCCAATAATTTGTTAGAAAAAATTGAGTTCTTATTGGTGGAGAAGAAGACAACGCTAAAGAAAGACTGGACCATTGTCCATGGACCATGGTCCACACTACACGCACTACTAGTCTCAGCAGATGGAGTTGACCGGGTCTTCTTTTTAAAAAAAAAAAAAAAAGACTTGCTGAAATAGGATAACATTAGAAGACTATTGACCATTGTGAATGGCTCTCACACTTCACACGCTAGTACTAGACAACATTAGCAGCCAGGATTGGCTCTTGCTTATTATTACTTGCATCTGCCTCTGAGCACTCCTAAAATCCCATTACAAAGCCAACTTCTGCCACGTTTTGCATTGCTCCACCTTCTCACACTTCACACGCTAGTAACACCATTTGGTGAAAATCTTTTGCTTCTCTCGAGAAAAAAAAAAAAAAACATAAGAAAATAAAAATGAAATTTGCCTTATTTGTCTAATCTGTTTCCCATTTCTCCAGGGATCAAGATTCAGATTTTCCTGTTTAAGTTGGCTGGGCCTACACATAGTTTAAAGGCTGATTCTTTATTTTGGACATCGTTTCCTGGATAAGCTTTAGTTATGAATTCTCGTTCACATCGGCGAGGGAATAGTACGAGGTTAGTTTCCTTAGCTCTTGACATCATCTTTTTTTACCTCATCTATTGTGTCTTTAATATCTATTCAAAATACTGTAAGTCCTTTCAAATTAATTAACCATATTTAGTTAATTATTATTCTTTTTCGCCTCTTTTTATGTTCTAACAATAACACTTGTCTTTTTTTACTAGTCTAACATATTTCTAAATTGGTTACTGATGATGCCGAAAACCACCCTCAGTGAGCCACAAGGTCTTTGCGTTCAGAATGGATCTGCACAGGTAAAAAGAACCTCAAAGGGAAGTACCGGCGTGGTACCAGCGTGGTACCGGCCAACGACCCTCCGACGGTCAAGTTAGTATTGCTCACAACTTCAGAGTGCCAGAGTCGGGATAGAAGCATGCGTACCTTTGTTCATGAGGGTTGGGGGTATTTATAGTGGTGTAGAGTTGGGGCCTTTGGCGTGTCCGAGGGGGTAAACTCTGATCGGAACCATACCCCAATGCGTGTTCATTACGGAATTCTTTCCCCACCGGGGCCATCCCTTGTTGCGTGGGGTACAAGTTATTTCGTGGGTGATCAAGCGTGTTGTGCAAGGAATCTATTCGAGTAGCACCGTACATCACAAGGCAGACATTCATCCTTCAGCTTTCTCCCGTCACCCATTCACCTCGTCGCTGCGTGCAGAACATCCCGTCGGGTCGTGCTAGGAGTTAATGTAAGGTGACGGGAGCTAAGGCCGTTCATCACCACGCCGTCAGCCTCGTGAAGCTGACGGCGCCTTCCAGATCCCCATCAGTTGCCCCCTACTCCTCGGTCCCGTCAGCTTTGGTTGACGGATTGGGGAGTACGTCGTGTGGCAGACAAGGCATTAATGGCTAGTCTCTTCGAGCAGCCCTAGTGTCGGGGCACGTGTCCATAGCCGACTGGTCTGTAGATGGACGGGAAGGTCGCTTCGTCTTCTGCGCCCAAAGTCTCTATATATATGCTTCACTCTTTCTCACTTTTCTCTTTTATTCCAATTCTTCTGATCAGAGCGAGACCGTCAGTTCAAAGAATCAAAGACCGTCAAGCGCGATCCTGCTACCGCCTGTTCAGTGAGACCGTCAGCTTTCTCAAGGTCGTCTGCGCAACTTGGTAAGTTCTTGCTTTAATTGTGTTTCGTTTGTTCATGTACTGAACATTGGATTAGGTTTTAGCGGGAAGGTCGTCACTTGGGTTCTTAGATCGCCCCCTTCCCTTGTAGGTGGTCAGATGTCTAGGGAGACGATGAGTGAGCAGTCGTCGGTCTGCGATGGAGCGGGCTACGACGAGTTCTTTCAAATAGGCCGTGAGCCCGAGGTGGGCTCTTCTTGGTTGTCAAGAGATGAGTCGTCGGTCCAATCCTCTGCTGGGAAGGCGAAGGATGACGATATAGGGGGGAGTCGGGTTGATGTGATCCAAGTGGACGATAGCGGGAGTGACGGCAGCTCGGGCGATGAGGAGAGTACATCCGGGGGGTCCGGGGACGACCGTCCATTCATCCTCCCCAAAGAATGGTCAGTCAATTACTTCCTGCAGACAATGACGGAGAAAATCTTTAACTCCCTACGCGCGCGCTACCAGATACCTGACAATATCCCGATCCGTCTCCCCCTAGAGAAGGAGAGATGTTACTCGGGAAGGACCGCGGACGTGGGCATGTATGATGCCATGTTCACGGCCGGCTTAAGGTTGCCCCTGACGGCACTCCACCGTCGGCTGGCAAATTTTCTAGGTCTGTCCGTCAGTCAAATTGCCCCCAATGCCTGGAGAGTATTCATAGGCTCCGAGATTTTGTGGGGTAGCTTGAGCGGGGGAAACCGTCAGTTGACGCTTGAAGAATTCTTTTGGTGCTACCGTCTGCACCACATAGTCTCTTCTCAAGGGATTTACCACTTCTCGGCGAGGAAGAAAGAGTTACGGCTGGTGTCTGACATGCCCGACTCCAACCGAAACTGGAAAGGACAGTATTTTTTTGTAGAGGGGACGAACTGGGTGTGTTGTCAGGAGGAATGGAAGACGATACCCCAAGGCTTTGACAACACATGGGCGTACGTTAGGGAGTCAGGTCGACGCCGTCACCCTCTTTGTAGTTCTTCTATTTCACAATTCTAACCCGTCTCCTTTCTTCTTTTTCAGCTAGCATTCGCCCGGAGATTACAGAAGAACAGGAGGCCTTCATTCTAAAGGTGACGGATATTCCTTTGGACGAGCGAAAGTGCCGTGACCTCATCACGCCCGACACTCTTCACGCGTACTGCGGAGGACCCGTCCCTACAGAAGAGGCTCGTCGCCTGCACAACTTATCCCGTCAGCGTAAGCTTCGTCGTTCCCTCCTTATTCCGTCAGTCTTACATGTGATGTGACTGACATTTTTTTTTTTTTTTTGCTGAGATGGAGGCCGGCATATTGAAGGCGCAGATCAGGGCTGCTGCTGCGCAGAAGAAAGAAGAAGAAAAGGGGAAGGAGGGGGCGTCCAAGTCCCTCCCGAAGGTCGCCAACAAGGGTGTGCCCAAGAGGAAGGGCGACGGTGTTGAAGACCGTCCAGCCAAGAAACCCACCGTCACCCTTGGGGGTGCTTCCTCGAAACCCCTATCCCCTAAGCATGGAGCCGGGAAAGGGCCAATGACGGCCCAGGGTCCCGTCGCCCGAGAGGATGGACGCTGTCTGCTTACCCATAAGGAGTTCGCCCTTGAGCGCCTGGACTCGATCCTGGGGAAGGAGGACGCCGACATCTGCGCCGGCCAGCCTGTCCAGGAACTTGGGGATTCCGGCCTCTTTGACCTAGCCCGGGTAAGTATGCCTTTATTTCCGGTACTTTTAATTCGCCCCGTCTGGTTCAGTGTTGATGTCCTGACGGGAGTTTGACTTTTGCAGGCCATGGTTCGTATGAGGGCCATACAAGTCAAAGGGGCCAAGAACGAGGAGCTGATGGCCCGTCAGAGGAAGCGCATCACAAACCTTTCTGACGAGTTGGATCAGTACAAGGACGCCTGCCGGACTCTGAACGGGGAAGTAGCGGAGCTGAAGGAAAAACTTGAGGAGTCAGCCCGTCAGTTGGAGCAGGAGAGGGAGGCCAAGACGACGGCGGAGAAGGAGCTGGCGTCTTTACTGGGCCAAGTGGAGACGGCAAAGGCCGATGCCGTCACCGAATTTAGGACATCTCAGACGTTCGTCGACGCCTGCGCCGATTACTACGGTGAGGGGTTTGAGGACTACCTCAAACAGGTTAAGTCTCTCTACCCCCACTTGGACATGTCGAGGGTGTCGATGGACGATCCGGTGCCGTCAACCCCTGTAAGTGACACCGTCGTGGCGGACGATGACACCTTCAGCGAGTTTGGGGTGCACCAGAAGGCCGACGGCATCGTCCTTGCCCAGCCTGCCTTCGAACCGTCTGGCGCTCAGAAACTCCCGTCATCTGATCCTTCTGGTTTTGAGGGCTTTCCTGCAATCGAGGATCCCCTTCAGGGCGACGAGGCCGTGTCCGACGCCCCTGTTGCTTGAACCTTTGTAGAATTTTCCTTTTCCTTTTGTAATTGGTGCCTCGTCATTTCGGGGGCTTTTTGTAAAGACATTCTTGTAACATACTGATCTTATTTATATAATTTGCAATATGCTGTTTTCATTAACTATGCATGACTTTCTTCTTCTTGTTTCACGGTGGCTCTACTTGGGATTTAACGCTTTTTGGCACCGTCACGACCTTCCAACGGGGTCGTCAGCTTTGAATCATGCCTTGAGAATATTTTAGGATGTGATTGCTAATTTTTGCATCTGACGAGCTCGCGCCTTGTTAGATTAGGGTAGAATTCTTTTCGAGCCGTCACCTTACAAACCGTCAGCTTGAAGGCTTGACCTGTTTTCGCACTTGGAATATAGGCTTAACCTTTTAGGATAGTGCCGTCGTTTTGAGGCCTTTTATTCTCGCGCTTGACGGGCTAACATGCCTTGTAAATTTTAGGTTGGCTTCTAAGCCGTCAGCTTTGGTGCTTGACGCTTTTACGCCTTGTAGATTTTAGATTGGCTTTTGAGCCGTCAGCTTGGGTGCCTGACACTTATGCCTTGTAGATATTAGGTTGGCTTCTGAGCCGTCAGCTTGGGTGTTGGACGCTCTTATGCCCCGTAGATTTTAGGTTGGCTTCTGAGCCGTCAGCTTGGGTGCTGGACGCTCTTATGCCTCATAGATTTTAGGTTGGCTTTTGAGCCGTCAGCTTGGGCGCTGGACGCTCTTACGCCTTGTAGATATTTGGTTGGCTTCTGAGCCGTCAGCTTGGGTGCTAGATGCTCTTATGCCTCGTAGATTTTAGGTTGGCTTTTGAGCCTTCAGCTTGGGCGCTGGACGCTCTTACGCCTTGTAGATATTAGGTTGAACACTTGACATAGTATATGAGAGACTGAATAAACCTCCGAGCCCTGCATATATTTCAAAAAGGAAAGAAAAAAAAGTACCCTTTGGGTTCCCAAAGTACATTAAAGCATACAAGTAGGGGCTGCCACTTTTTATTGATAATACTTTCATAGGTGCTTAGCGTTCCACGGATGGGGTAGTGTCTGTCCTTCCATTGTTTCCAAATGGTAGGTGCCTCTCCGGTGCCATAACGTGACTCGGTAGGGTCCTTCCCAGTTGGGGTCGAGCTTTCCATGGGCTGGGTCTCTGGTAGCGCCCATTACTCTTCTTAGCACAAGGTCTCCGACTTGGAAGTCCCTGTGCCTGACTCGGAAATTGTAGTGCTTGGCCATGCGATCTTGGTACCGTGCCAGCCTTTGTTCGGCCGCTGCTCTGACTTCGTCGATCAGGTCCAGCCGTAGGCGCAATACCTCGTCATTCCTGTTTTCATCGTGAGCATTCACCCTGTAGGTTGTGAGTCCTACTTCGGCCGGGATGACTGTCTCGCTTCCGTAGGTTAGCCGGAATGGCGTTTCTTCTATTGGGGTCCTTGCCGTCGTCCTGTATGCCCAAAGTACGCTGGTTAATTCCTCAGGCCATATCCCCTTTACCCCCTCGAGCTGAGTCTTGATAATCTTCAGCAAGGATCGGTTTGTCACTTCGACTTGGCCGTTGGCTTGGGAGTGGGCGGGGGAGGAGTAGTGGTTTTTTATCCCCAGCTGCGAGCAGAACTCTCGGAAGGGGCCGTTGTCGAATTGTTTGCCATTGTCCGAGACTAGGACCCTAGGGATCCCGAATCTGCATATGATAGATTTCCAGACAAAGCTCCGCACGTTCTTCTCCGTGGTGGTGGCCAGAGCCTCAGCTTCCACCCATTTTGTGAAGTAATCTATACCTACTACCACGAACTTCAGCTGCCGCGTAGCCGTCGGAAATGGACCCATAATGTCTAGTCCCCATTGAGCAAAAGGCCACGGGGCTGTCATGGGAGTTTGCTCTACGGGCGGCTGTCGAACAATGTTGCTGAACCTTTGGCATTTGTCGCAGGCTTTGACGTAAGCTTGGGCGTCTTTCTGCATGGTGGGCCAGTAATACCCGGCCCGAATCAACTTATGCGCCAGTGATCGAGATCCCGAGTGGTTTCCACAAACTCCCTCGTGGACTTCCCTCATGACATAGTCGGCTTCTTCGGGGCTCAAACACCTCAGGTACGGGCGAGAGAAACCCCTTTTGTATAGGACGCCTTCCATTAATACGAACCTTGCGGCTCGGACCTTCAGCTTTTTGGCGGCTTCTCTTCCGTCTGGCAAGGCGCCATCCTTTAGGTAGGAGACTAGCGGCGTGGTCCAATTGCCTTCGGAGCCTATTTCCTGCACACTGATAAGCTCTATTAGTGGCGTCATTTGCACAAAGGAAAGTACATGGTCGGGGGTGGTCACGTGTTCGGAAGAGGCGGCTTTAGCAAGACAGTCGGCTTGCTCATTTTCTTCTCTAGGTATTTGGATCACTTCTACGCTTAGCTCCTTCACTCTTCTCTTCGCTTGATCGAGATACATTCTCATTCTGTCGCCTCTACACTCGTAGTCTCCGCTTACTTGGTTAACGACGACCTGGGAGTCGCAGTAGGCTACCACTTTGGTGGCCCCTGCTGCTTTGGCGAGGTCGATCCCAGCTATCAATGCTTCATACTCCGCCTCATTATTTGTGGCAGGGAAATTTAGGCGAATCATGCATTCGATCTGATCTCCCTCAGGGGAGCGAAGTACGACACCTATCCCCCCGGCATGTCTGGTCGATGATCCATCCGAATGTAAGGTCCATGGGTGCTCGTCTGCCCCCTGGTCCTCGCCGCTTGTGAATTCGGCGATAAAGTCTGCGACAGCCTGCCCCTTAACGGCGGTGCGTGGGCTGTACCTGATGTCGAACTCAGTTAATTTGATCGCCCATAAGGCCAGGCGACCTGCCGCTTCGGGGTTGTGCATTGCCCGCCGCAAGGGTTTGTCGGTTAGGACAACTATCGTATGAGCTTGAAAATACGGTTTGAGCTTGCGGGCTGCAGTGATTAGGGCGAAGGCAAGCTTCTCCATAGGTGGGTATCTCCCTTCTGCTCCGCGGAACGCCCAGCTGGCGTAATACACAGGCTTCTGGACTTTGTCTTCTTCTCTGACCAAGGCCGCACTGACTGCCGCCGGGGGAGACAGCCAGGTAAAAGAAGAGCTCTTCCCCTGGTTGCGAGGGGCTCAGCAGCGGTGGTGAAGAGAGGTAGGCTTTCAGTTCCTCGAACGCCTTTTGGCACTCGTCCGTCCATTCAAAAGACTTCTTCAGCGTGCGGAAAAAGGATAGGCACTTATCTGTCACCCTTAATACAAACCGGTTCAGGGCGGCTACTCTCCCATTCAGGCTTTGTACCTCCTTCGTGTTCTTTGGGGGCGCCATTTCCACTATGGCCCGAATCTTGTCTGGGTTGGCTTCGATGCCCCTTTGAGACACCAAGAAGCCTAGGAACTTTCCCGCCGCCACCCCAAACGCACACTTTGCCGGATTGAGCTTCATGTTGTAGGAACGGAGCGTGTCGAATGTCTCTTCTAGGTCCCTCAGGTGGTCTTCCTTCCTTATGCATTTTACTAACATGTCGTCGACGTATACTTGAACGTTCCTTCCTATTTGGTCGGCGAACATTTTGTTCATGAGTCTCTGATATGTGGCACCCGCATTTTTCAGTCCGAATGGCATTACCTTATAACAGAAGAGACCCTGGCTGGTGACAAACGAGGTCTTCTCCTGATCGGCCACGTCCATCCGGATTTGATTGTACCCTGAGAAGGCATCCATGAAGCTCAGTAGCTGGTGTCGGGCCGTAGAGTCCACTAGTGTGTCGACTCACGGGAGGGGGTAACTATCTTTGGGGCACGCCTTGTTCAGGTCTGTGAAGTCCACACACATGCGCCACTTTCCGCTAGCCTTCTTGACCATTACCACGTTGGCCAACCAGTCGGGATAGTACACTTCTTGGATGAAATCCGCTTCTTGTAGCTTGTCGAATTCTTCTGCCACCGCCCGGTCTCATTCCGGGGCGAACACCTGCTTCTTCTGGCGGACGGGCCGAAAAGTGGGCGACACGTTCAGCTTGTGCACTATGACTGAAGGGTCGATTCCCGGCATGTCTTCGTGACTCCAAGCAAACACATCCTGGTTTTTTCAGAGGAAATTTACGAGCGCCTGCCGAGCCGAAGGGTTGGTGAGAGAGCTGATCCTGGTGGTCCTATCTGGCCTAGACTCGTCGAGTACTATCTCCTCGAGTTCCTCTACGGGTTCTGCCCCCACCCGTTGTTCTATGTTCATTGCCGGTAAGTAGCTGTCTGCTTCTACCATCGCCACGTAGCATTCTCGCGCAGCCACCTGATCTCCCCATAACTCCCCCACTCCGTCCTCGGTGGGGAACTTGACCATCAGGTGGTAGGTCGACGTCACAGCCTTCCAAGCGTTAAGGGTGGGCCGCCCTATGATAGCATTGTAGGCGGGCGAACAGTCGACGACGAGGAAGGTGACATCTTTGGTGACCTGCCGGGGATACTTCCCAATCGTGACCGGCAAGGTGATGGCGCCGAGGGGGTAAACTCTGGTCCCTCCAAATCCGATGAGCGGGACGTTGGTAGGCATCAGGCGTTCCTTGCCGATCCGCATCTGTTGAAACGCCGGGTAATAGAGGATATCCGCAGAACTACCATTATCGATCAAGACCCTGTATGTGTTATAGTCTCCCAGCCGGATATTGACAACAAGGGCATCATCGTGCGGATGATGAAGACGTTGGGCGTCTTCTTCCGTGAACTCAATAGCGGGGCCGCTAACACGCGGCTTCTTCTGAGCGACGCCCGCCGTCTGGACGTTCTGCACTGCTCTGAGATAGGCTTTCCGAGCTTTCTTTGTCGATCCGACGGCTGCTGTACTCTCGATGATCATCCTTATGTCTCCTATGGGCGGCGTAGGGCGCTCATTGTCCCGGCAGGGGATCTATTCCTGCCGAGGCACTTCTGTCCTTTCTCGGCTGACGAACCTTTGCAACTTTCCCTGCCTGATCAGGGCCTCAATCTGCTATTTCAAGTCGTAACAGTCAGCGATGTCGTGGCCGTGGTCTCGGTGGAAGCGGCAATACTTGTCTTTGGGTCGTCTATCGGGATTCCCCTTCAGTTTTCCCGGAAACGTTAGGGACCCCTCGTCTTTGATTTCCATCAGGACTTGGTCGACCGGGGCCGTCAATGGGGTGAAGCTCGTGAACTTACCGGCAGGGGGTTGCGGTCGCCTGTTGTCTCGGCCTTCTGTCCGGGGTTTCTTTCACCCCTTATCCTGTCTTATGTCCTCCTGCCTCTCCCGCCTCTTGGGAGGTCTCTCCCCTCGGGCCTGTAATGCGTCTTCCGCATTCATATACTTCGTTGCCCTGTAAAATACATCTGACATCGTCTTCGGGTCATTCTTGTATAGAGAGAACAAGAATTTGCCCTCCTTCAGCCCGTTGGTGAACGCGGCGACCTGTATCTTATCGTCCGCTTCATCGATCAAAAGTGCCTCTCTGTTGAAGCGGGCTATATAGGATCTGAGCGTCTCGTCCTCCCGCTGTCTGATATTCATCAAGCATGCGGTGGATTTCTTGTACCTGTGTCCTCCGATGAAGTGCGTAGCGAACTGAGCACTCAGCTCTCTGAAGGTACCGATTGAGCCGGATGTCAGCCTGCCGAACCAAGTCCTTGCCGCCCCCTTTAGCGTCGCCGGGAAAGCCCGGTACATAATTTCGTCCGGCACGCCATGCAAGTGCATCAGCGTCTTGAAGGACTCCAGGTGGTCTAGTGGATCTTTGGACCCATCGTAGCTTTCTATCTGGGGCATGCGGAACTTTGGCGGCGTGGGGAACATGATGACGTGCGTGGTGAAGGGAGAGTCTGTACGGTGGACGAGGTCGTCAAGGTCGCTGGACACTCGTCCCTTGAAGGCGTTCATCATAAAGTCCATACGCTCCCTCATCAACCGCATCTCCTCGGTAGCGCTGGGCGGATCATTGTTAGCTGCCGACGAATGGCTTGTCCCCTGCCCTTCGGGTTAGGTCAATGCGTTGCTCCCTTCCGAGCCTCCATGATCTCTCTCCTGGGCGCTGTCTTCCTCATTCTCTCCATGGTTGCCAGCCGTCGCGTTCCTTCGCAATAGCTGTTCTTCCAAGTCATTGTTACGTTTTGTGAGGCGTTCCACCGCGGTCGCCAGAGTCTAGACTTGTCTCTCGAGGGCCGTGGTACGTTGTTCGTTGCCTTGGTCGTTCATTGTGGTAACCCTTGAACACGTGAGTACCATGCAACTCTTTGTCCGAAAAGCACAGAACGCAGCTTACGTACGTGTACTTCCCACAGACGGTGCCAACTGATGATGCCGAAAACCACCCTCAGTGAGCCACAAGGTCTTCGCGTTCAGAATGGATCTGTGCAGGTAAAAAGAACCTCAAAGGGAAGTACCGGCGTGGTACCAGCCAACGACCCTCCGACGGTCAAGTTAGTATTGCTCACAACTCCAGAGTGCCAGAGTCGGGATAGAAGCATGCGTACCTTTGTTCATGAGGGTTGGGGGTATTTATAGTGGTGTAGAGTTGGGGCCTTTGGCGTGTCCGAGGGGGTAAACTCTGATCGGAACCATACCCCAATGCGTGTTCATTACGGAATTCTTTCCCCACCGGGGCCATCCCTTGTTGCGTGGGGTACAAGTTATTTCGTGGGTGATCAAGCGTGTTGTGCAAGGAATCTATTCGAGTAGCACCGTACATCACAAGGCAGACATTCATCCTTCAGCTTTCTCCCGTCACCCATTCACCTTGTCGCTGCGTGCAGAACATCCCGTCGGGTCATGCTGGGAGTTAATGTAAGGTGACGGGAGCTAAGGCCGTTCATCACCACGCCGTCAGCCTCGTGAAGCTGACAGCGCTTTCCAGATCCCCATCAGTTACTATTAGGCATCCGTTTGGGATGAGTTGAAAAATTCAGCTTATTTACACTTTTAACTTATTTTTACTATTATTTATGGGTCATTTTTTGATACTATTTATAGGTCTCACTTTTTATATATTTTGATGGTAAATTTAGCATTTTAGCAAAATGCCTACACCAATACTAATGCTTTAAGTGTAGGATATGTGGTCGAAAAAAATACCAAGTGGGCAATGATATTGCTACTCATTAGTGTGCTTACTCTTTGTTATTTGAAAGATTAAAAAATAACTAAAATACTTTGTAGTGGGCTTTGGGATTGTGGCTGCCTTTATATGTTTTAATTATTATTTTGTGAAGTGGTGTCCAAAAGTTGGTAATTTACGGTATATTTGGTAGTGGTGTTTTTAAGTATTGTTGTTCAAAATGATGTGAAAACTGTGGTTTAAAAAATGTTGTGAAAACACGTGTTTCAAGTACTCACAATGCAAAAAATGTTTTTGGTACCGTGTTTCAAATAACATATTTTAAAATATAAAAAAAAATATAATTGTCTGTTTGGTATGTGTATGTGTTTTTTTTAAAAAGTAAAAAAAATACTATTTTATTTAAGGAGAGAGAAAAAGAAAGAATAAGAAAAGAGAGAAGGACAAAGTGGTGGGCTCGTGGGAGAAAAGAAAGAAAAAAGAAAGAGTTTGGTCTTGTTAATGGGCCCCACAATTTTTAACTTATTTACAAAAATAACATTTAATAACGTTAATTGAAAACTAAAAACTGGTATAGATGAATTTTGAAAATACAATATTTTAAATAACCTAAATTGAGAACCGTGAGTCAAACACTCTTGATAAAAAAACTCATACCAAGCACACTTTTCTTTTTGGGGCCTACAATTTTCAGTGTTTAAACATTAAAAACTATTGTTTGAACTTACATACCAATGTTGTTTTACTATTATTCAATTTTTTAGTTACAATGGATAGTTTTAAAATTATTTATTTATTTATATAATTTTATAATTATTAATTTAAAATTATTTATTTATTTATGTCATCATTGGTTCGACCATTGATTTGACTTTGACTCTGGTCCGACCATAAAACTGAGAACCATTTTCTATTCCGATCATATGGCCGTACCATTCTTTTTGAGAGGCGTTACGTCTATAATATTTTTACAACAAATCATAGGTTAGTTATTATTAGTTTAAATTTGAACTTAACACTAAAATTACTTTTTTGCCATAACAATAACAACCAGTAACAAACTACTACCACGTAGGATTTGTTGTAAAAATATTGTGAAAATGTTGTGGACATATCATTTCTCTTTTTTTAAACTACGGGCACAATAGACAAATATTTTAAATGGTCTCTAGTTTCTCCTTTCTCATTTCACACCACCATAGAATCGAATAGATGAATAGATGTAGTTACTTCTACTAGTTAGAGTTGGGCTCTCCAATATTGACATTCCACTGAAAAGGCATTAAGAAAACCGCCAGTCGGGAGGGGGGGAATTTATGGTTTTGCATTTTTGGGGTTCTTCTGCATCGTACATAAGACAAGAGTCTTATAAACTAGTTTTATGTTTGCAATGCTTTTTGTTTAGGATAAATGATACTGAAGAGCAGGCTCCCGAGGTTGGCAAAGTTGCATTTCGATGGGATTGGAATATAATAATTATATTGGTGCGCATGATCGCATTATCACTGGAACCCTTGTTCTTGTATGGTCTCATGATCAATGAATACAAGAAATGCGTTGAGATAGACAGGAAGTTGGGGATCACAGCTATAGTTTCGCGATCTTTCCTTGATATCAGTTACCTAGTGCTGCGATTTCATACTGGGTTTTTAGGCTACCTATATCGGAAATATAGAAAAAAATTAATAAATAAGTTACACACAGAAAGAAAAGGAGCCACGTCAAGATCAATGGAGACCATGGCCCCCACTGGCCCAACACCTGTTAAAGGTAAATATCAACATAATAACATGCTGTCTAAATTGTAATCTACCTAATATCTCTCCAATAAAAATAAATA
The DNA here is from genome assembly GCA_033629205.1 of Lithocarpus polystachyus. Taxonomy (NCBI): domain Eukaryota; kingdom Viridiplantae; phylum Streptophyta; class Magnoliopsida; order Fagales; family Fagaceae; genus Lithocarpus; species Lithocarpus polystachyus. Next base: position 10,358,374 of record CM066172.1, on the reverse strand, counting down.
AATAAATAAAATGAACCTTGTTAAATAATAATAACAACATAAGAAAAAAAAAATAATGATATCAACAATCCAAACTACACCCCCCAGTTTCTTTTTACTAAATATTTATTCTAAGTTGCTTTCTTGATCTTATATATGTTGCATGTACAGGTGTCCACGTGTGTTTTTTCTTCAAAATTTTGATGGAATGGTAGTAAATCTGAAGTACACACACATATAAATTTATATATATATATATATATATATTTTTATAAAAATTATTCACCATTTCTTTTTGAATGGTACCAAATGGTTGATATTGATTTAAAGATAAAGATCTACCAACTTGTATATAAGGTGATTGTACTTATGCTTACTAGTTACTCTTATGGAAATGATTGTTTAAAGGACTACTTGATTTTGTTCATTGAAAAGAAAATTACCTTGAATTTAATATAGAAATTATATCATAAATGATTTCCTGTATTTAAAAGACTGTCAAATTTCTTTTTGATAAATGACTGATTGAAATGCATTGAGTAATAATTATTTGTTTTTTCGTTTATTTATATATTGTTTATTGAATTGATACTAGTTTTTTTTTGGCAAAAATGCAAAATTGACCTTCTAATTTTTAACTTTTGTCATTTCATTCCTTTAACTTTCAGTTTTGTCATTTCAGTTCTTAAAGTTTCAATTTTTGTCAATATAGTCTTTCGTTAGAACTCAGTTATCTTTTTTCCGTTAAGTGATCAAAACTACACCGTTTTGACTTTTTAAAAAAAAAAATTTCTAATTAAAAAAAGCTAAAAAAAAAACAAGTAAGGGGAACGACATCGTTCCCCTTACCTGAGAAATCAAAACCTTGAACACAAATGGGAAAACCAATTCATGAACCTGAATCTGAATCTGAAACGTAGCCAACAAGGGCGTTCTCGGGCAACAAGCTAATGGCACGCCGCACGCCTCAAAGCCGATTTGACATAGCCCATCTCCTCCTCGATCATGCAAGTATCGAGCACAAAAACGAAAGCCGGGGAGAGTGTATTGATCGGTGGTGTGTTGAGCGTAGACTTCGCCGGGGAGATATGGGTTTCGGAGATCATGGAATAGTGAGGAGGGAAATGGTTGTGTTGGTAACAGAAGGAGCAGATCCAGATCTTGGCGGCGAAGATAACGCAAGGCGTAAGGGCTGAGAACAGAGGCACAGGTTTTGCAGCGAAGCGGAGCGTGGGGATGTCAGGGTGAGGGCAGATTTGCGTCGATTTCTTCTGGATTTGCGTTCACCATTTTCGACGTGTTTTCTTCTGGATTTGCGTCAAACTCCGTCAATTTCTTCTGGATTTGCATTCGCCATTTCCAACATGTTTTCCGACGTGTTTTTTCTTTTCTATTTTTACAGTTTTTTTTTAGTTTTCTTTTAACTATGAAAATTATTATAAAAAAAAAAAAAAAAAAAAAAGTCAAAACGGTATAGTTTTGATCACTTAACGAAAAAAAGATAACTGAGTTATAACAGAAGACTACATTGACAAAAATTGAAACTTAAAGGACTGAAATGACAAAGCTGAAAGTTAAAGGACTGAAATGACAAAAACTGAAAGTTAGAAGGTCAGTTTTGCATTTTTGCCTTTTTTTTTTTCATAGTATTTAGTAATGCATCTTATGTGTATTTGGGACTAGCTTATAAGCTAGCATCTTGCTTTTTAGTGTCGTTTGGAAACAACTAATTTAACTTTTTACAGAAAGTGTGTTAAAGTATACTTACACTTTAAAAAACTAAGAAAAAAAAAAGGTTTTAAAAAGCTATACCAAAAAAAAAAAAAAAAACTAAAAAACAAAAAGCTAGCTTAAAAGCTAATCCCAAACACAGTCTAATAAGAGATCGTTTGGGATGAAATGAAATTTTTAGCTTATTTGCAATTTTAGCTTATTTTTGTTACTATTCATAGGTTTCATTGTACTTTTTAATACTATTTATGGGTCCTATTATACTATTCAGCTTATTTTTCAACTTTTTTTGGGGCACAAAGTTTTTAACTTTAGTTAAATAAACTATTCTCAAATGAACCCTAAGTATATTTTTAATTCTTAACTAAAAAAATAATTATTTATAATTTGGCTCCCCCCAAAACTAAAATCCCGGTTCCTTTATGCAGATAAGTGGCAAACAGATCTCAGAAAATATTTCTTGCATCGACACTTTCTATTTGACATTTTAGTTTTTCTTCCCATCCCACAGGTAATGGAGTTAGACTAAAGCTAAATTCTTGGTTGCAAAATACTTTTTTCACATCTTCTTTGTAGTTTGGGACTAACAAAGCACATTCATGTAAACGGAAATTTAACGACACAAAAATGTAACATAAATGTGACATAGTTCAACAAATCACATGTTTTCATTCACATGCGACAACAATTAAAATTTATTATCAATAATAAATATTACACATTTGATAAATTTTTATAGACCCCACTTACGAACTTACAAATATCAATGCACTCACAATCCTTTAAAAAACACAAATTAACCTAAATCTCATTAAGCTCAAAACAAATTCTCAAATATTTTATTGGGAAAAAGAGTCAATTAATAGATATAACACACAACAGACTATTTCCTTGCCCCCTGTTTGTTCAAATTCAATGGAAGCTTCAAATAAATTAGCCAAGAATTATTTCCTTGCTCCCTGTTTGTTCGAATTCCTTACCCTTCCCCAGGAATCCACTCTGGGTTGAAGGAGCAGCCAGTCACTTCCTGAGCAGCTGAAAGCATAAAATTTAGCAACAACCTAGAATCAAAAAACCAATTTTTCATTGGATATTTTGTATATCTAAAAAAGTTGTTGTACAAGTTTGATCCCACTTTGGTAGTGGAAGAAAGTCGTTTGAATCCACTTTGCAAGTTGAAGTGTCATTATCCCTTTAGAAGAGATAGTGTGAAAGAAATGATCGAAAATCAAGTGGAAAATGCATTTATAATGTTTGGATAGATGTTGAGTTGATTGAAATTGTGTTTTTGAATGATTGAACATCTAACAAATGTCTTACGAGAGTTGTTGTCTGAAACTCGATAGATAGTCATTGACCAAATGTCCTATGAGATTATGCAATTTTTTTATTTTTTTATTTATTTATTTTTTACAGAGTTATTGCCAAGAGTTGCACCATTTCATATTTAAACATTTATGAATATTTGGAGATTGTTTTTAACATTTTTTTAGCCCTTATAACATTTTATTTCTGAATTTTCATGGTCTATATATAATGTATAAACTCTCATTATTCTCCCTAACAAAAAATTTTAGAGACACTAGGTATTCTCCAAAGTTGTAATTTGTAAAACCCAATAGGATTGGTTGTATGTTGAGGGCAAGTTTACAATAACCCTTTACCTACTTGAGTATGGGGGAAAATGGTATCTAAGGAAAGCAATTTTGTCGTACCTCCAAGCCATTGCATTGGAGTCGAGCTGTATATCAGGGCAGCAGATTCAACAGTTCTTTATTAGTTTCTTGTGTCTTTAATATATTCTATCTGTTTATGAATATAAACATGCTTAAACTAAGACTCAAGTACATAAAAAGTGCGTTTTGATTCAGATTATGCCAAAATACAAAAATATGACCCAAACAATACTCAATGTGTTCACCCATACAAATAAACAAAAATCACGCTCTTGTATCTTTCGACCAAAAATCCAATAAGATATCTGTCAACCTCCAAACACAATCACGATTTTTGCATATGTTTCAATTCTTTAATTACTTATTAATAGCAATGCCTAGATACCGCTCTAACACATTATAAGTTTGTTTTAATTCGAACTAGCTTGTAGCCTTATGTATATGCATGGATACACTTAAAGATATACAATAAGATGCATAATATTAATTCATATATATATATATATATATATAATTTAAATACTTTTGATAGTCATTTTTATATTTTGTTAACTTTTTAAAAACTTTTGTAAGAATATTATTAGGTATAAAATGTAAATTGTCTTTTTTTTTTTTAAATTATTGTGAAGCATTTTTTTTTAATTTTAGACTCTTTGATTTTTGTACTTAATAACTTACTTGAATGAATATTTATGATGTGGTCCCACATTTGATTCTAAAATTAAGAAATAAAACTCTTTAAGAATAAATAATTTAAGACACATGGTGTAAAATTGGAACTCTAATTTGAAATTTTAATTTGAGTTTCTCTCAGTTTTATCTATTATTATATATATAGATTACGCCAACGTACAAAAATATGATATCTATATCTTTTGACCACAAAAATAAACAAAAAAATCAGGCTCCTATATCTTTTGACCACAATACCAATAAGGTATCTGTCAACCTCTAAACATAATCACTTTTTTTTTTCTTTTTCTTTTTTCTTTTTTTAATTGCAGTGCCTACATACGGCTCTAACACCTAATTTTTAATGGAAAAATAATACTAATTCTTTTATAAGGAAAACTAAATTATTTCTTTGACATATAAAACATTTTTCTTCCACAACAAAAGGGTTCAAATAGAATAATTATAAGTTTAAAGCAGAAATTTGATGCAATTTCTTATACACCCATACTATCTTCATTGAATTAACAATGTCCTACACATAATTAGATTTTATTCAGTTCCTCTAAACATGGAACTACTTGTAATTTGTTCAGGTGGTAATGTTATGCATACTCTTAGACGTGAGAGCCATGAAATCTTTAAAAACATTACAGATCTTAAAACATTTTTATTTTCCTCCAATATTGGCCAAGAGTTTTTCAAATTTACCTACCAAGGAAGGATCTGGGATCAAATCATGAGATACTTGGTGAAAGGCTATGGGTCCTAGGCCCACTGGATTTCTTTCTATACATCATTGCCGGCCATGTAAGTTTGATTGTGTAGAAATTTCATATTCATTAAGTTTAATCTTGGCAAGTGTGCAAGTGTTGAACCCATCTCTCTCTCTCTCTCTCTTTGAGAGAGAGAGAGAGAGAGAGAGAGAGAGAGATGGGTTCATTTTTTTTTTTTTTGAGGAGTTGGGTTAAAGTTAGATCTTATATAACTATGAGTAGAACTTAAGTATAGTATTTAGGTACTGTTACTTAAGTTCCCCTCTTAAAATTAAGTAGTTTATTTTATTTTATTTTATTTTTTTGATAGGAAGTAGTTTCATATCTTAAGAGATCATAATCACATGTGGTCAAGACCGGTTTCATGTAAGTGCATTATTGTTGTTAAAAGTTCGCCTAAGCTCAAAGCTAGAAGCCCCAATCTCTCAAAACTTTGCGAGGCCAAAAAATAGATCATTTAATGAAGCATGCCTTATGCATGTATTTATGGAGCTTTTTGAAGAAAAATAAAGCATGCATGGGCAAGCTTTTATTTTATTTTATTGCTAAAAAAGATATGGATGATAAAAATTACTTGTTTGATCATGAAAGAAATAACATGGACCAATGATTTATTGCACAACTATTATCTTTAGGGTGTTGTATTACACAAATTATTTTTTTATTTACGTGTCATAAGATAGGTTAATTTACAATTCTTATGCTCTTTGATCTTTGACTTTTAGATGTATGTTCATTGAACCACATACATCATTTGATTATAACTATCATGGTTATGTACTTTTATAAAGAAAATATTGTGTAAAACTTTGTATGACTAAATTATTATGATATTGACCATTGATAATTGTTTTCAATTTACTATATTAAAATTTTAAGAATTAAAATAACTTAGGTAAAAATTGAATTTACAAACATTGTACAATTGACTTCCCTGATAGGTAAAACATAGAAATTTTAGGCTATTATTATTTTTTGGAAAAAGTTTAGGTACAAAATTGGAGGTGAATTTTTACAAATCCACCATTGGATTATATTTTCTTCTTACACCCTCCTTGCTTGCAAAATTTCTAGAACATTAAAGATTAATAGCTATGTCATCAATAAATTATTAAAATTGTAAGTTTTTATAGTTTAAAATTATGCATAAAATATAAGCTTATAAATTATATAGTAAATAATATCCGATTGACACAAATTTGACATGTGTATTAAGAGCATAAAGAATAAGCAATTTAATTGTTAGATTTTCAAAATATATAGTAATGTTAATCATTTTTAGCTAAACTTTGTCCTTATTTTTTTTTATAATATATTACGAATATTTCTATTAGAAGTTATGAAATATTATATTGGAAAATTGTGCACTGCACTTCAACTTTTTGTGCTTAGGCTCCAAGAGGTTTTTGCGCTTAAGTGTGCTTGACGCTTAACACATGAGATTGGTATTTGTGACGGCTATAATACATAACTACGACAACTTATCTTATTGGCCACCAACATTTCATATTTTACCAAGTATTTGTGAGGGCTTTATTTTGCTATCACAAATAAGATTTTTGGAGAGGGCTTTTTGGGTCCGTCAAAAATTCTTGGTCGCTTATAGGCATTTTTCTTGTAGTGTATCTTAGGAGCACTCCCCAAACTTGCTAAGAAAGTGACCAAAAACCCTAGGGCTAATAAGGGAAACACTCAAAAGCCTAAACAGAAGAAGCAGCATCTCTGTCATCACTGTGGAGCAGCTGGACATACTCGACCTAATCGCTATAAGTAGTTAGCCAGTCAACAGAGCAATAGTATGATCTCATCAGGAAACCAGAATCAGTTTACATTCTCCTTTCTCCTCTTGAAGATCTTCTCAAAGCCCTCATGTTCCTTTCGAACTTGAACGATTTCAATTCTTTTCCCTCACTGTCGGTTCAAGGATTTGCTAAACAGAAAGGTTCTTCCAAGGTGTGGATGAAAAAAGGCTCTAAGTGATTTAGTCACTTTTCTCTCTCTCCCTTTCTTGTTTTTGATTTTGCATTACTTATGTGTTTTGCTTTCTTGTTTTTAAGTTAGTCTAGTTTTTTGCTTTGCATTGTTTAACATGTTTTTGTTTGTTTGTTTTTATTTTTGTTTATTTTGTTTTTCATAAATTCAAAAAAAATTGAAAAATTAAAAAAATACAAAAACAGTGTGTGTTTGTGTATATTGGTACTTGTGTACCTTGATGGCCATTGAAACAAAGTTTTCTAAACTTTGTATCATTTGTAATTTAGATGAGCATCTCTATGCACAATTAAGCAAGTGAGCTCTGTGGCTCGTGTGTGTGATGAGTAAAATTAAGTAATCTCTTGTACTTAACAATCGTATCATTCTTTTTGACAAGAAGGACTAGAAAATTATAAAAAAAAGACATAAATAACCATCTCACCACTGTTGCCCGTCAATCATGAAATGATATCTGTATGCTTCGACATAGTAAAAGTGCAATGTCAAAAGCTTTAACATAATTGGGTATTTATTTTCTCTCATATGCTCATGCATGGTTTGCTTAAAAGAAAAATATACAAAGAAAAATAAAAACAAAAAGAATCAAAATGCTTTATATATGATTGCAAGCGTGGCTTCTAGGAGATATGGGAGTTATAGGATGTACCTCGAATGTGATAGTCCCCATCAAGCTATTATGATTGTATATGAGTTAAAGTGATTTTATCATATCTTAGATCGTCATAACATAGGAAACTTGTGCAATCTTGCAATATTTTTCACACACAACACACAATATTCTTTACTACTTTTGATACATGTGAAGGTACAATGTGATTTAGTCATCACAAAGAATACATGTGTTAATGTATGCTCACTAAACTGTCTTAACTTTTTTTTTTTTTAAATATAAAATTGGTTAGACTTGTTTAGTGTGTGTGTGTGTGTGTGTTTGGGATCTAAATGCCTGAAATTTTTCTTGTTGAGAGATGTTTTTGAAAGCTTAAAATGTAGTTTGGATCTTTGGTTGATAGCTTGTTTGATTGCATTCATGTCTGTGTTTTTTTCTTTCTTGGAAAACTGTTTTTAAGCAATCTCGACAGCTTCTTGATACTTTTCGACGGCTAGGCTATCTATCGAGCTCTTTAGCTTCCTTTCTCGATAGTTGTTATCGCAATTTCGATCCATCGAGGTTTTAAGATTTAGTCTCGATAGCTTCTCAATAGATACTTAATCCATTGAGGAAGTTTCTATATGCTCAATAGATGCTCGATAGCTTCTCGATCCATTGAGCCCCTTTTATTGTGGATACCTCTCAATAGCTTCTCGATAGATGTATTTGTGGAACTTTAAATCTCGACGTCCCTCGATACCTCTCGATCTGTCAAGAATTATGGATTAAAGGGTCAGTGCGATTTCTTTCTCATTTCTCTCGATCCTTTCTCTCTTCTCACCTTCCTAAACTCCTCTCTCTCACCTAAAACCTCTTCTCCAAGTGTTCTTTGGTCTCAAGAGCATTTTCTTCCTCTAGTATGTCTCTTTTTCATTCATTTATCTTGCATTTCATCTTTTGTGACCTAACTTTTGGGGTTTGTTGAAAAATTTGGGGTTTTTTCAAAATTAAAGAGGTTTTTGCAAAATTTATGGGATGGGTTTTGTTTAAATGATTTTAAATCATCATGCATTGCATTACATTTGCATTATAACTATATTTTCATGCATTATAGATGTGTGCTATATTTGTTGAATTCATGTGTGTTAGTAGGATTAGATTGGGCTGAGTCCATGATGTTTTTACTATTGCATATCAATGCTCATGCATTTTTCATGCATACATACCTTCATTTTTTTATATTCTTATATTGATCATGTTAGAGCTTTTTTGTTTCTCTCTCTCTCTCTCTCTCTCTCTCTCTCTCTCTCTCTACGCATTAACTTGCTTTATGGCACCTAAGCGTAAATCTGCGCTGTCTCGGAACCCTCTTCGTTCCGAGGCATCTTCTTCTGATTCTACTCCATCTCACGTCAAGTTCCATGATGATAAAGCCTGAAAAGACTTTTCGGAGAACTTTTCTCGACAAGGCATTCATTCAGAACGCCAAGTCATCCTATCAGATTTTCCGATACTGACCTTCCCACTGTCATCTACAGTAGAGGTTGGGAGTCACTGTGTGGCGTCCCGGTCACTTGCCCTTCCGTGATCATACATGAGTTTTATTCCAACATGCACAGATTTAATTATTCTGCACCTCATTTTGTCACTCATGTTCGAGGTACGCGCATCGTAGTCACTTTGGATATTGTATCCGAGGTGCTACATGTTCCTAGGGTAACGCCGTCTCGGAACCCTCTTCGTTCCGAGGCATCTTCTTCTGATTCTACTCCATCTCACGTCAGGTTCCATGATGATAAAGCCTTAAAAGACTTTTCGGAGAAATTTTCTCAACAAGGCATTCATTCAGAACGCCAAGTCATCCTATCGGATTTTCCGATACTGACCTTCCCACTGTCATCTACAGTAGAGGTTGGGAGTCACTATGTGGCGTCCCGGTCACTTGCCCTTCCGTGATCATACATGAGTTTTATTCCAACATGCACAGATTTGATTATTCTGCACCTCATTTTGTCACTCATGTTCGAGGTACGCGCATCGTAGTCACTTTGGATATTGTATCCGAGGTGCTACATGTTCCTAGGGTAACGCATCCTGACTACCCTGGCTACAATCGTCTGAGAACTGTGTCCAAAGACGAACTTATGTCTCTATTCAGTGAGACGCCTTCTTCTTGGGGTGATCATCAAAACACCCGTTGCTCGACCTTTGCTAAAGGTCTGAGGTTCCTTAACATGGCGATTACATTCGTTCTCCATCCACTATCTCACTGTAACTCTATCATAGAGCCTTGTGCTTGATTTTTGTTATCCCTCTTAGAGGACATTTCTATCGACTTCCTTTCACACTTCATCCTATCCCTTATAGATGTCTATAGGGATACGACAACCCGTAATAAGCTCATTTTTTCCTTCAGCTATCACGCAGATCATTCGTCATTTTTCCATCCCCTAATCTGAGTATGATCACTTCTTCGTCATGGGTGCCATTGACGTTGCTACCGTTAGACGAGTGATGCCCAGCTTCGCCCGAGGCGGACGCAAACTGAAATAGCAGCTCCTCTAGCTTTTTTAGCTCCATCCATTTCTGCTCCTTCTTCTGCGGGTGATGTGACTCTTAATGCGATTACGGCGTAGCTTTAGCGCATGGATGCTCGCCTTGACACTCTAAATGATGAGTTATGTCAAGTGAACACTCATGTTAGTCGTATTACATGATGATAGGGTCACCTCGGTAGCTTCATAGAGTCTTCCTCTCCTTCTCCAGAGGCTTTTAAGGACGAGGACGACGATGGTAACTTTGATAATGATGGTGATGAGGATGAGTATGCTAGCTCCTCCAGTGACGATAAGATGACTGCTTGAGTTACTTACCGTTTGTCATTCATGACAAAAATGGGGAGTAGTTTTGGGATGAGAGTAGTCATGTATTTAGGGGGAGAGTTAGCATAGGACTTTTTTTGTTAGGGGGAGTGTTTATATTTTATAAGAGATGTAGCGAGGATATCATGTAGTTTCTTTTCCTTCTTTTACTTTTACCTTATGTATCTCGGTCTTGTGACTATTTAACATACATTGTACTCATATTTACTTATCATTTGATATATATATATATATATATATATATGTTGACGTTTGTTCATTCATCTATCTCTTCATGTGTTGTTTCTTTTCTCTCTCTATGCACATGCTTCTTATTACTGTATGCAATCTTTTATTTCTATTTCACACTAAGATGCCGTGATGAGTTTTGTTTAAAATATTTTAGAAATACAAAATGTCAAAGTCTTCTTGCCATGAACTCCCATGAACTCTCTTCTTACAAAGTTTTTCAAGAGTTTGTGTTAGGATAGATTTTATTGCATTCAACAAGTGAGTATGAGTTAAGTGATTTATAACTTCTTTCATATGTTCATTTGTTTGTTGTGGTTTTGTCACGGATTGTCAAATGGGGAGATTGTTAAGACATATGTGAATCATGTTAGGAACATATGTCATTATAGAATTGACTAATCCTTTGACAAAACACACTTTACTTATATTTGGGTAGATCTAGGATGTGTTTAATACTTCAAGGAACAAGGTTTCATGTTCAAGTGTTAAAATCATGCAAGTCTGTCCAAGAATCAAGTGAAGAAGTGCTGGATTTTAAAAATCGACAGCTAGTATCTATCAAGATTTAAAAGGCTGTTTAAGCCTGATGTTCGACAGCTGCTCGATAGATAGGGTATCTATCGAGATTTATGAAAATAAGATTTTTAGTTCTGATTTTATTCCAATCCGTGTGTACATGTTTGAGCTTTCTTTTCTTACAACTCTACACATATATAAGGATTATTTTAAGAGCTGTCAAAGGTGGCAACAATTGCATGAGTGTGAAGGAAAGACTTGTTTGTGCAAATTGTGATCGGAAACAGAATTTTTCCTAGTTTATCTTTCTCTTGAAGAAGCTGCTGCGTTTGTATGTCATTGGGTTTTGTGACCAAGGAGCTTCGTGACCTTCATTGTGTGATGAATTGAAGAACTTTGCAGCCAACATCCTTTTCAAGTTGGTGATTAAGTTGCGTACTGGGATCCGTGCATCTACTGGTTCGTCACATACTGGGAGCTATGCATTGAAAAGGAGAGATTGTTACTACAGAACAAGTCCAATTGGGTATTGGGGTAAAGGTTCAACTGTAGGTTGGTATAAGGTACTGAGATTCCTTTACTTGTAACCGCTTGTTGTGATAATAGTGAATTCTTGAGAGTGATGACCTTGAAATCACCCAGTGGGATTTTTGCCGTGTAATTTTTCCTCATTCGTAAACAAATCACCGTGTTAATTTATTTTCCGTTGCATATTTACTTAATTTGTGATTTGTTTTTGCTACCACGCATATTGTATGTTAATTTGATTAATTAATTAACTTAGCTAAATTAATTGGTTAATTCATCACAAGGGGTCAATACATTCTTGGCCTATCAATTTTGCAATCCTTCTTCGATATCATTTACCTACTGCATATCATATTGCAATTTCACACTGGTTTTATAGACAAGAAGCTTCTGAAAAGTGGAAGATCTTAGTTGAGAACAGATGCTTGGAAAATAGCTCAGAAATATTTATGGCCGTGGTTCATATTCAACATTATAACTATTCTTCCCATCCTGCAGGTAAGGGAGACCTCTGCTAATTGTTGTTCACTTGTTTGGTTTGGTAAACGTTGCTTACATTTTTTTTTTAAATGTAAGCAACATTTACATAATGTGAGAGGGGAGAGTACACATTTATGGTACTCCGGAAGTACACAATAATTTCCCAACAAAAGAACAATAAAACAAATTGGAAATTAACTACACAAATTTATATATATTACAAGTATTCATTCAACTCTCAAAAGTCATAATAAATCGCAATTATAAACTCTCACAAATGTAAATGTGCTCACAATCTCTTAAAAAGGAAAGTAACTTAATGTTGTTACTACTCTCATAAGAAACTTTCAAATATGAACATACAAACTTGATACTCGAGTCGAATGAAGAGGATCCCAATCCCGCATGTACAAAATGGTATTCTCATACTAACATAATAAAAAAAAAATTTAAGTCATACATGTATATTTTTCAACCCAAAAACTACTACAAGATATCTTTAAACGTGCATGTCTCAATTCATATTTCTAAATAGTAGTATAAGGCTTTAACATCTAAGCCAAGTGGGCAAAGAATAAAAAATTAAGTTACTTATTTGACAAGGAAAAAATCATATGCCATGGCTGGCAAACCCATGAAGAGACCAAGGGGCCATCCCCTAAAATTAAAAATTAAAAAAAAATATATATATATATATATATATATGTGTGTGTGTATGTGTGTGTGTGTGTGTGTGTGTGTGATAGAAAAATACATGTTTGCATTGCATACAAAGCATACGTAGCAAAAAATTAACGGATCTACTTCATTCGCAATTGATAACATGTATTATGTAAATTTCATAATACAAGAGCAAAAGAGTGTACCTTAGTGTGTTGAATTTCAAAACAAAGATTAGAAGTACTTGGGAACACTTTTAATTTTCACTCCAATTCCATCAACGCCCAAGAAGTGTGGTCTCTCAATCAGTTATATGTGCTTGTTCAAGAGAGAATAAGAAAGTGTCCAACACTCTCATACAAACCATTTCATGTACATTCTATAATTTTGTATGTTTCTCTCCTTATAACTGATTATCTAATTGGGCTAGCCTTTTGGGTTTTTCTAATTGGGCTTTAGTATGTGGCTTGGTGTGGAATCAAAAGTAAACAAATAAGACACTAGCTCCAATGGGGTCTTGGGCTTTTCTGTCAATTCTTGACAAGTTCAAAGTCATCATTAATTATATTTAATACCACTATATAAATATAATTGCACTCTAAGCCTTATTAATAAATTATATTCCTAAACTTTATTGAACATGCAACCCCCGCATAAAATATTTGTAGTAATACAAAGTCATTAATATAGACTGCCACTTTGTAGATTACTACATCTTAATCCTTGAGTACCCAGTTTAATCCTTTAAGTTATTCATCATATATTTATAAAATTCAATTTCATAAATATATACTTTAGTAAATATTTACTAAAGTAGTTATGCCTAATATTCTGAATAACAAACCTATTAAACTTATCTCAAGGGAATATTTTGTATCTCTGTTAAGAGACTATGAATTTCATCTTGAGAATATATATTCCATTAACACTAAATGTGGCTATCCAATATACTGAGGTTTTGACCGTGACTTTAGATTTCACTCTTGATATATCAAAGTAACCTACACTTCATGTTCAGATCCATTATTCTTTCAGGATTAAGAGTTCATGTAAATATAAGTTGTGAGATTTATTATTCATTTGACAATCGTTAGAAGAATAATAAATCTCACAGCGGTCCAGTTCAATATGTCTTAACTTTTAAAACATATCAACTAAAAGTCTCCACTTCCATGATCAAGACAAATCATCTTAGTTAATATGTTATAATCTTTGCAGATGAAAAGCCCAATTTCATCATCGACTATGAACTAAAATTCTGAATTTACAAAAAATTTGTGATTTATATCTTCTGTGACTTTTCACATAAATCACATATTATACATCTCATGGACTATATGATAATGTCTGAATACTCATGTTACCATCATTTTAGATAATAATAAAACAACTTTATTAATTACAACATTAAATCATACATAATGTCATATATAGCATCATACAATAGGATTTAAAAGCACTAATCCTAACAATATGTGTGTGTGTGTGTGTGTGTGTATAGCTAATCCATTATTCTGGCTTGCAGCCCCTACGAAAGAAAAAAACCTTATGTGTAACAAATCCTCAAGTGTTATTAGAATATAAATTTAAAAAAAAAATAATAATCAAACTACTCTTGTTGGGGCTTTTTTATTTTTTTTATAAATATATAAATGACAATGTATTTGTCGCATTGATTATTTATTGTTTAGGACCTTAAAAATTTGGGACTTTTTGCATGCTGTTGTCTGGCTTTGTCTAAACTATTCAATTGTGTTTTTTAAAAGAAATTTTTGAGGCTTGAATCCAACTGAGCTTTGACCATTGAAGTTTTTGAAGGCTTCAAACCTTGATTCCAACAAAGTTTTGAGACTTTTGAATATTCTCCTACGAGACTGTGGAGAACTTCTATTTATTGGATTATTGAGGAGTTTAATGACACATGATTGGCTCTCATTTGATAACGTAAGTCATAATTTAAATTGAGAGATTTTATCTCTTGTTCTCTAAAGAACACATGACATAATTTGATTACTCAAAGTGTCTTGATTTAAAATAATACTTAGTAGTATTTAATTAAACTGCTTATGTCATTATCGGTATGAATTGACGTGTGATTGATCCTTAAATATTCTTTTCAACTTTTATTCAAGAACACTTGGCAAATCTCTATGTCTTTGAACAATGATAGTGAGACCCATTGTGTAGCACTCGACACTTTGTAATTGGCCATTTTGAACATACCACATGGACTTGGTAAAATAGTGCGGAAATTTGCAATTGGTTGAAAATTCCACTATACAGGGAAGAAGGAAAAAAATAGGGCCGGCTCAATGGTATAAGCCATTGATGCGGCCGCCTAAGGCCCCAAGTGAAAAAAAAGGCTCCTAAATTTTAACTAATAGTATTAATTAAGCCAAAATATTAACTAATAAATAAAATAATATTTTCTTATCAAATGAAAAACAAATAAAAAAGAGAAAGAAATGCTATATTCACAACATTTTTCACAACATATTTACAAAAAATCTTAATAACAGATTGTTAAAGGTTGTTATTGACAGCAAAAAATTAATTTTAGTGGTAGGTTCAACTAGAAAATAAGAAGCAACTTAACACTTAAGAACAGGAAGAAAGCAATTCACAAAAAAATTCACATTTTTCACAATAGTCAAGTTAGCAAACTTGTACTAGTTTTCAACCGAGTTCACCACTGACATCACTCTTTTACTCACTACTATTAATCTGCCACATCAACAAATGTAAAAAGTTTTCTCAAATTTTTTTGTGTTTATAAACTTTAAAAAAAAAAAATTTACATGGTTCATGTTGATTAATAGTAATTTTATATATGAAACAAGGTAATCAATTTTTCGCCTTAGGCCCCCAAATGCATCAAGCCGCCCCTGGAAAAAAAAAAACATGTAAGTTTTGTTTTTTTTTACTCGTGCCTTAATATTAAATCAAGGATTATCCAGGTTTTATTATAAATTTAATTCAAATTTCATATTATACAACTAAACTGGGTTATATTTCATACTCAATAAATTTTATTGTGATAATTACTAAATTATATAAAAAGAGAATGGGTTGGCTAAGCATGAACAAATGTTGCTTAAAATCTGCGATTCTTTTAAGCCAGTGTTCTGCGACAAGACTGCTGCTACATTGTTGGGGAGGGAGAGCCAACTGATGCGGTACTCTTGATTACGGAAGGCATTGCATGGAGCTATCCAAGCAGTTATAATGGTGAAGGAAGACAAGCTGAGCGTCTTGAAAAAAGTCAGTTCTTTGGAGAAGAATTTTCTTGAATGGGTTTTCAAACGGACCTTCCAAACTTCCCGTTTCCACAAGAACCCTCAAATCCCATACAAAAGTGGAAGCCTTTCTTCTATTCTAGGTTTTCACAATTAGACCCAAAGCAATTACACAGGTCAAGTCCGCTTCCACTATACAACGAATCTGGGGCCTCAATAACCCAAAGAAAGGTAAGTACATTGGTGGTTCAAGAAAACTTCAGAATCCCGCAGCGCCTGATGTTGTTGTTGAATTTGAATCCAAGGCAGCTTCTATTTTACAATAAGCCCGGTGCAGCAATCACCCAATGTGTTGGTGCTTCAGGAAAATGTCAAAATCCAGTAGTACATGTTGAAAAGCAATAGTTTGTTTTGAAAAATTATGCAGCAAAATGTCATTGTTTTGAAATTATTAAACATAATGCCTCTATTTTGGAACTGCTCATTTTTAACAAAATCGAATTCTATGTAAAATTCAATATCCTCAAAATTGAGTTCTATACATATTTTTAAGTAAAATTCGATATTAGCAATGTTGAGTTCCACTTAAATTTTCAAAAAAAAATTAAATAATAAAATTTGCATAGAACTCGACATTACTAATGTCGAGTACTACCTATAACTCAATTTTGTTAAAATCGAGTTTAAAAAATAATGGTATTTTGTTAAATAGTTTCAAAACATGGATATTTTGCTTAATAATTTTCAAAATAGGGATAAATACCCGTTTTGGCCTTAGTTTTTCTGGTAGCAAAGTTGCCAATTGTTTGGATTAATGATAATGGTGAAATTAGGATAAGGACAACATTCAAAATAATAAACTAATTGATGCACCGTATTAAATTCAAGATTTGTTTTAACTAGTAAAAAATTTTGTCGTCAAATAAGATATAGGGTTCTAACCTTGCCTATGTCAATTTTAAGAACAATTATCATGAAGTGCATCCCAGCTCAATTGGAGATACTATATCGATCATTTCCAGATCAATACCTAAAATCAATTTAAGCAATTTAATATACAAAACAATTGAGCTTAAATGCTGCAAAGTATAATTGGATCATTATTGCATATGTGTGTGTGTGTCTTAGATTTAGAATAAGAGGTTGTATACTCTGTGATTAGATCTCCTTCATATTTTTCAATATATTTTGTTACTTTTTCTAATCGTATACTAAACATGGATTTAATTGAGGATTATGATTCTCATAGCAAATCTCAAGCAATAGAAATAAGGTTAATTACGTTGATTTGACAAGTGAGGTTGAGGGCCTTCTCTCTATTAGACACTCTCTAAGGTTTTCTCTCAGGAAAAATTGAAATCTTATCAGTTGAGGGAATAATAATTTCTTAGAAAAAATTTAATTCTTATTAGTTGGTGAAGAAGACGATATTAAAGAACGAATGGACCATTGTTAATGGTTTACAGTTCTCACTTTAGTACTAACTATAAAATGCATCCTTCTTGAGTTTTATTGCTTCAAGTCCTTTATTTCTCAATTTTTTTAAATTTTCTAATGATTAAAAGATTATTATTTTACTTATGCTAAAAGTATTACTTTTTTTTAATAATTTGATAATTTTGTTAGGTTCTAAAAGTTTAGAACAATTGACAAATCGTGAACACACAAGAACAAGTAAGCTGCAGAAAGAAGATTTCAGAATTTGCCTGGTTCGACCGATCGAGAAACAGGCTCGACCGATCGAGAATCGTATCTGCAGATTTTTAAGTTGGCCCAAACAACAGTTCAACCCCATTAAGGATTAGGGTTTCAGATCTACTTCTCCCACTATATAAAGGAAACGCTAAGCACGTTTTTAAAAAGGTTTTTTAGAGAGAGAAGAGTGTGCCTCTTTTGTATTTAGGGTTTGTTCCTAAAAAGCTCTCTTATATCTTCTACCGATGTTATTGCTTGATGAATCTTAAGATCCGGTGTTGTTGAAGTTGCTGTCTTCTATAGTCATCAAAGGTGCTGATGATCTAAACCTTCACGGGTGGTCTTGGAGTCACAAACAGGAGAGTTTGTGTTTTGCAAAGATTAAAGAAAGAAGGAGTCCGTGGTCTCGGAGCTATCATGTGGTCGTGGTAGTAAGTTTTCTACAGGCAGGTAGCAATAGGATGTTAGTGGTCTAAGTCGCTATTGTACAAACTTCAATTCTTTCTAGTAGATTTGCTGTTTTACCTTGAGGATAGCTAGGTTAAATCCTCCCTAGGTTTTCTACCGGTTTGGTTTTCCTAAGTCATCAGATCTTTGTGTTCTTTTTTTTCCGCTGCTTTATTGTTTATGGCTATTTGTGTTTTGTCAGTTCGTTTAGACCCCTTAAACCCAACAGATTAACCTAATAAATTAGCCAAGTGATAACTTAGGTAATTTAATTAAATCTAGGTTAACACAAATAAGCAAAAACAACAAAGCAGCGGAAAATAAATAACACAAAGATATGATGACCCAGGAAACCACACTGGTAAAAACCTGGGGAGGATTTGACCTAGCTATCCTCAAGGTAAACTGAATCCACTATGAAAGAATCAAAGTTTACACAATAAGACTTAGACCACTAACATCTTATTGCTACCCAAGTATAGGAAACTTACTATCATGACCCTATGATAGCTCCGAGATCCACGGACTCCTTCTTTCTTGAATTCTTCAGCAAATCCACAAGCGCACCTGCTTGTATATCTTTGTGCTCTTTTGATTCTGCAACTGTATTGATTTACACAACTTTTGACATGAATCTCAAGTTTGTAAACCCTAAGTGTATGTGAAGGTAAACACCTCTAGATCTCACAATGAGATTCACAAACACAGCAAAACAGAACACTAAAAACGTGGCTAGGGTTTTCCCTTATATACTTAGGGCAAAACATAAAACCCTATACATTAAATGGTCTAGGGCTGAGTTGGAAAATTCTGCAGAAAAACGATCTGCCCGATTTTCGATCGATCGAGCCTAATTTTCGATCGATCGAGTCTGACAGAAAGTTAACAGTAATTCTGCACAACAACTCGATTCCAACTTTACATTAAGACCCATACTTTGAGCAAGTCTAACACAAGACTAAACATTGTTTTGATCATGGTTTGCCAACATACAAATTGAAGTTCTAATACATTAGTTCCTAATTCTTAGAACCTAACATGTTTAACCTAGATCTGAATAATAAACCTAAGTATTTACTTGGTTAATTAATTAGGTTAAGCAATCTAGTTTACAAGGGTCTAAACGAACTTAACAAGTGGTATCAGAGCGGGTAACTCTTTGTGTTAGATCTTTTGATCTAAGAGTTGATCATTGATTCCTATTTTCATGGATAATTTGAAGTGTCTTTCCACTCATGTTTGTGATGATTTGAATAAAAAGAACACTGTTGTTTTTGTTGATTTTATTGATGTCTGTGAAACTCTTCGTAAGGAATTATTGAAATCTATGAAAATTGCTAAGAAATTTAAGGAAGAGTTAAAATTGGCTAATCTTGAAAAAGAGGAATTGGTTGTTAGATTAGATGAATCTAATAAAAAGAATGAATTTTTGAGAAATCAAATTTCCTCTAAAGATGAGAAGATGAAAAGCTTGGAACAAGAGTTAGTTGAATCTAAAGCTAAAATTGAAAATTTGACCACTACCAAGCTTGCTGTCGATAACAGAAGTGTTTCTGTTTCTCTTAAGCCTAAAACTGAAAAAGTTTACATCCCTCCTTTCAAGAGGAATAATAAAGAAAAGGCTCATTGTGCTAGGTTAGACAAAGGTAAAAGTTCTGATGTAGACGCTGAAGTTTCTACACCTAAGTCTAAACCTACTATTAGAAAGCAAAATAAATCTGTTTTTGTGCCTACCTGTCACCTTTGTGGTGTTGTTGGTCATATTAGACCAAATTGTTCTTTGTTGAGACAAAAACCAAAATTTGAGACTAGATTTGCTGTTAGGAATACTAATGTTCCTAAATTTGTTCCTATTTGTCACTTTTGTGGTGTCTCTGGTCACATTCGTCCTAATTGTCATAAATTGAAATTTAAGCATTCTGTGTTACAATCTAGGATATGTAATGATATTTCTCCTGTCATAAGTCCAAATAAATTGTTTCATATGCTTTTGAAAAATTTAAGCTTGTTGGCTTGTGAAAGGAAATTGCAGGATTTTAGTCTTTCTCAGAAGATTAGTGTAATCCCTTAAATACACTCTGCTTCTCCGAAGACTCGTGCTATATGGGTGAAAAAAGATTCTCTAAGGTGAGTGTTGCTGACTTGTCCCTAATTTAATTCTTTCAATTAATTGTGGACATGTTTTCTTTTATTTTTTGGTTGTTTTATTTTCTTAGGTTGTTTTGTTTTAAAAAAAAATCCAAAAACATTGAAAAATTTCAAAAAGACAAAAATATTTTATTTTGTGTCTTGTTTAATTTGTTTTCAGGATTACATGAATTATGATATATCTCTCTTGTATTAGAACATGCTTGATATTGTGGAGAAATATAAAAAGTATGTGTTCTATGAGTGCTAAGCTATTTTTTGATTTTGTTTGAGTATGTACTAGTTTGTACATGTACTTAAGGGTTAATTAAGAAATTGATATTTTTTGTTTGTGTACCCTCTATAGCTTGATTAAGCACTGTCATGCATTGCATTTGCATTTTTAATCATTTAGCATAATGTGTGCTTTTTGTTTTAGGTCATAAATTTTTTTAAAACCAAAAAGATTTTTGTGTTTTGTGTTATATATCTTGGATTTATAGTTAAGGTTGGCCATTTTATCTTTACATAACAGGTTTATGTACTTTGTTTAGCTTGGATGAGCTTATTTATTGCACTTTACTAGTTTGAGTTTTGTAGTGTATATTGTGTGGGAAAGATGTTTATAGTTTTTGATCACATGATTTTGATCTTGAAGTCACATGCCTTTGATTGTTGTACTTGACCTTAATGAGAAAGGCATAAATAACCATCTCACCACTGTTTACTAGCCAATCATGAACACCTTAGTGCATATCATAAGATTTTGTGCTCGAGAAAGTGTAGTACATGCACAAAAAGAACATAAGGTATAGCCTCGGTTTAAATGCTAAAATTGGTGTGTACATTATTGGGCTATAATAAATTCACAATAAAATAAAATTGGTGTGTACATTATGAGGCAAATCAAGAAACTTACATGATTTCAAACTTTTATTCTAGGAGATGTGAGAGTTATATGATGTAACTCCTTAGGTGATAGTCTCTCTCAATTGTATGTGATGAATTGTGTAGAAATTGTGATTGCTTACTATTCACATATCACCTCACATATTTCTCAAGTTTTTGCTAGTTGCACACACTACACAAGTTATTCTTTGCTAAAATTTGTACATGTTATTAAGTGTGATTTTGTTGTGGCCATCCAAGATTATATGTTCTTTGATTTTGATGCAAAATTTGAGTTTGAAGACAAATTGGTTGATAAACTTGTTTTTGGGAGATCTACATTGAATTCATATGTCTTTGAAAAACTTTCAGTCTCACACTCATGCATTTCATTCATGAATCACTGTGCTTTGAGGAGTTACTGCATAAAATTGCTCTGTTTTTCAAAAATTTGAGTTTTCCAGAATTTCGACCGATCGAAGCTATTTCTCAACCGATAGAAATTGCGATTAAAATTTTTGGTTTGATTCTGTCTGACTTGATTGGTATTCGATCGATACTCGATCGATCGAAATTGAAAAATTTTCAGTTTTTAGAGTTTTGACCATTTTTTTTTTTCATGCATCATTTATGTTTAGGATTCACATGAATTGCATTGTTTTTCTGTATCTATCTTGCAGTTTTGCAGTCATATCTCTCATTGTTTTCACACATAACATGCATACACTTTGCTAAATTGGGTACTCAACTTGATTTAAAAATTGATTGATTAATTTTTTGAGTCTTTTGTACATTTTAGTATATGCTATTCTTGATGTGTGAACTACAGAAAATATTTTTCTTAAGAGATATGATGGATAATAATGTGTAAATATTTTCTCTACTCATGCAACTGTTTATGGGTCACATTGTGTCAAGTTTGCAATTATTGAAAGAGAGAATATTTTTCTTCATGTGTATCCTCAACTCAATTTTTTTTAGGTTTGCGTGTTTTTATTTATTTTCACCTCCGAAATTTTCCCTAAAACTGTTTTTCCCAAAACTTGTTTTGTTTTTCCTATTTTTATAGGAGGAGAAAAGTTTTTTTTTTGCCTTTGTTGTTCAAAGGGAGAGTTGTTGCTCTTCATAGGGAGAGTTGTTGCTCTTCATAGGGGGAGTTGTCTCTATTTTCTATAGAGCTGGATTCATTTGTTTCCTTGATTCTCTATTTTCTCTTGACTTTTGTTGCGTATGTTTTCTGTTTACTCTTTGTTTGAGTTGTTTTTGTCTACTTGTGACAAAGAGGGGGAGATTTAGATGAAATGGAGAATATGTGGGAATCCTGTTTGTTTTGTTTTAGGAGGAGTTGAAATTATTTTTGAAAGGGAGAATATAAAAACTTTTTGATGTATCTAACTTAGGGGGAGAGTTAGAATTTATTTTTGTTTTTATATTTTTATTTTATATTATTGTTTATATGTCTTTCTTTCCACACATGCGGTGATGTGTTTGTTGAGTGTTTCAGGAAAGACAGGTGCATTCTAATCAAGACCTTCTACCTTTTCTTGCAACTTCTAGGTTAAGAGTCTTAAATTGAGATTTGTGATGTAATTGAGCATTTTATTGTATTGGGTTGTTCTTGTATTTTAACATTTTATTTTGTATGAAAGTTTTGTCACGAATTGCCAAAGGGGGAGATTGTTAGGTTCCAAAAGTTTAGAACAATTGGCAAATCGTGAACACACAAGAACAAGTAAGCTGCAGAAAGAAGATTTCAGAATTTGCCTGGTTCGACCGATCGAGAAACAGGCTTGACCGATCGAGAATCGTATCTGTAGATTTTTAAGTTGGCCAAAACAGCAGTTCAAGCCCATTAAGGATTAGGGTTTCAGATCTACTTCTCCCACTATATAAAGGAAACTCTAAGCACATTTTTAAAAAGGTTTTTTAGAGAGAGAAGAGTGTGCCTCTTTTGTATTTAGGGTTTGTTCCTAAAAAGCTTTCTTATATCTTCTACCGATGTTATTGCTTGATGAATCTTAAGATCCGGTGCTGTTGAAGTTGCTGTCATCTATAGTCATCAAAGGTGCTAATGATCTAAACCTTCAGGGGTGGTCTTGGAGTCACAAACAAGAGAGTTTGTGTTTTGCAAAGATTAAAAAAAGAAGGAGTTCGTGGTCTCGGAGCTATCATGTGGTCGTGGTAGTAAGTTTTCTACAGGCAGGTAGCAATAGGATGTTAGTGGTCTAAGTCGCTATTGTACAAACTTCAATTCTTTCTAGTGGATTTGCTGTTTTACCTTGAGGATAGCTAGGTTAAATCTTCCCCAGGTTTTCTACCGGTTTGGTTTTCCTAGGTCATCAGATCTTTGTGTTCTTTATTTTCCGCTGCTTTATTGTTTATGACTATTTGTGTTTAACCTAGATCTGAATAATAAACCTAAGTATTCACTTGGTTAATTAATTAGGTTAAATAATCTAGTTTATAGGGGTCTAAATGAACTTACAAATTTAATTTGGAAAAATTAGGAGGAGGTGCTAACTAATTGAGATATAAAATTCTAGGTTATAGTAAAAGATTTTAGTTATATAAAACATAGATTTTTAAAAAAAAAAAATTTATTAAAAAGTTCTTTTATTTAAAGGAGGGCCACACGTTAGCCTAAATCTTCTTCTTCTTCTTCTTCTTTTTTTTTTCTTTTTTTTTTTTTTTTACTTATTGGGATTAATTGAATTTTAGGATGAAAATTTAACATATTTATTATAAAATTTATTTACAGTAGTGGTAACATAGCAAATAAATACAATATTTTGAATGTGCTTGTATAGTTTTTTAACGTGAAAAAAACCAGTTTTCATCACATAAGTAGTTTTTTGTTGTCCATATTAGACTTAAGTGTGCCATATATGTGTATATGTGTTGTCCTTTTAGACGTTGTGTAAAAATTTATATGTATGTGGGTGTATAATAATAGGACAAAATTTAGATACTTATCTTAAGTGCTTTTCCTTAGATTTTCCTCTTAAAATTTAATCATGTAGTTTTTTTCTCATGGGATGAAAGGTTTTTTAGTTAATGATGAAACCAAATTCGTCAGTTGATAGGTTTGTCTAGATGTAGTTTAGCAAGAATAATCTTGGTTCCCGCAAAAAAATAACTATGGTGTTTCTCTCCAAAGGTCACCGGCATGGTGCCAGCTAATGAACTTCCGATGATAAAGTCAGATAACTATTTAGAGAGAAAATAATCTGTAAAAGTGTGTAATTATCTATATTAACTTGTAACTTCATGTATATGCATAGATACACTTAAAGATATACAATAAGATACATATTATAATTCCTATATATATAATTTAAATATTATTGATAGTCATTTTTATCTTTTGTTAACTCTTTAAAAAATTTTATAAGGATATTATTAGGTATAAAATGTAAATTGTCCATATTTAAAAAGAAATTATTGTAAAACATTTTTTTTTTGACTCATTTATTCTAGACTCTTTGATTTTTGTACTTAATAACTCATTTGGATGAATATTTATGATGTGGTCCCATATTTTATTCTAAAATTAAGAAATAAAATTCTTTAAGAATAAATAATTTAGGACACATAATGCAAAATTGGAACTCTAATTTGAAATTCTAATTTAAGTTTCTTTTAATTTCACCTATTATATATATATATATATATATATATATATATATGTGTGTGTGTGTGTGTACATTTGCTTAGGTTTTGAGGTGGTTTATGTTAGGTTCTAAGAGTTTAGAACAATTGGCAAATCGTGAGCACACAAGAACATGTAAGCTGCAGAAAGAAGAATTCAGAAATTGTCTGATTCGACCGATTGAAAAACAGGCTCGACCGATTAAAAGTCGTATCTGCAGAATTTTAAGTTGGCTCAAACAGCAGTTCTAGCCCATTAAGGATTAGGGTTTCAGATCTACTTCTCCCACTATATAAAGGAAATCCTATGCACGTTTTTACAAGGCTTTTTATAGAGAGAAGAGTATGCCTCTTTTGTATTTAGGGTTTTGTTCCTAAAACCTCTCTTATAACTTCTACCGGTGTTATTCCTTGAAAAATCTCAAGATCTGGTATTGTTGAAGTTACTGCCTTCTCTAGTCATCAAAGGTGCTGATGATCTAAACCTTTAAGGGTGGTTTTGGAGTCACAAATAGGAGAGTTTGTGTTGCTAAACCTTTGAGTGGGATCTCAAAGTCACAAGCGTGTGTGTTTGTGTTTTGCAAAGATTAAAGAAAGAAGGAGTCCGTGGATCTCGGAGCTGTCACGTGGTCGTGGTAGTAAGTTTCCTACAGGCAGGTAGCAATAGGATGTTAGTAGTCTAAGTCGCTATTGTGTAAACTTCAATTCTTTCTAGTGGATTTGCTATTTTACCTTGAGGATAGTTAGGTTAAATCCTCCCTAGGTTTTTTACCGGTTTGGATTTCCTGGGTCATCAGATCTTTGTGTTCTTTATTTTTCACTGCTTTGCATGATATGATTGTTATTGTTTTAACCTAGATCTGAATAATAAACCTAAGTATTCATTTGGTTAATTAATTAGGTTAAACAATCTAGTTTACAGGGGTCTAAACGAACTTAACAAGTGGTATCAGAGCGGGAAGCTCTTTTGTGTTAGATCTTTTAATCTAAGAGCTGATCCTTGATCCCTGTTATCATGGATAATTTGAAGTGTCTTTCTGCTCATGTTTGTGATGATTTGAATAAGAAAGACACTGTTGTTTCTGTTGATCTTTTTAATACCTGTGAAACTCTTCGTAAGGAATTATTGAAAACTATGAGAATTGCTAAGAAATTCAAGGAAGAGTTAAAATTGGCTAATCTTGAAAAAGAGGAATTGATTGTTAGATTAGATGAATCTAATAAAAAGAATGAATTTTTGAGAAATCAAATTTTCTCTTAAGATGAGAAGATGAAAAGCTTGGAACAAGAGTTAGTTGAATCTAAGGCTAAAATTGAAAATTTGACTAGTACCAAGCCTGTTGTTGTTAACAGATGTGTTTCTATTTCTCTTAAATCTAAAGTTGAAAAAGTTTATATCCCTCCTTTCAAGAGGAACAATAAAGAAAAGGCTTATTTTGTTAGGTTAGACAAAGGTAAAAGTTCTAATGTTGACACTGAAGTTTCTAAACCTAAATCTAAACCTACTGTTAGAGAGCATAATAAATCTGTTTTTGTGCCTACTTGTCACCTTTGTGTTGTTGGTCATATTAGACCAAATTGTTCTTTGTTGAGGCAAAAACCAAAATCTGAAACTAGATTTGCTGTTAGGAATACTGATGCTCCTAAATTTGTTGTTGTTTGTCACTTTTGTGGTGTTATTGGTCACATTCGTCTTAATTGTCATAAATTGAAATTTAAAAATTATGTATTTCAATCTAGGATATGTGATGATATTTCTCCTGCCATAAGTCCAAACAAATTGTTTCATATTCTCTTGAAAAATTTAAGTTTGTTGGCTTGTGAAAGGAATTTGCAGGATTTCAGTCTTTCTCAGAAGATTGGTGTAATCCCTCAAATACACTCTGCTTCTCATGGATTTTCACCTACAAAGCCGAAGACTCGTGCTATATGGGTGAGAAAAGATTCTTTAAGGTGAGTGTTGCTGACTTGTCCCTAATTTAATTCTTTCAATTAATTGTGGACATGTTTTCTTTTAGTTTTTTGTTGTTTTATTTGTTTTGAGGATTACATGAATTATGATATCTCTCTCTTGATTTAGAACATGCTTGACATTGTGGAGAAACTTAAAAAGTATGTGTTCTATAAGTGCTAAGCTATTTTTTGATTTTGTTTGAGTATGTACTAGTTTGTACATGTACTCAAGGGTTAATTAAGAAATTGATATTTCTTGTTTGTGTACCCTCTATAGCTTAGTTAAGCACTGTCATGCATTGCATTTGCATTTTTAATCATTTAGCATAATATGTGCTTTTTGTTTTTGGTCATAATTTTTTTTTAAACCAAAAAGATTTTTATGTGTTTTGTATTAAATATCTTGGATTTATAATCAAGGTTGGCCATATGATCTTTACATAACATGTTTATGTACCTTATTTAGCTTGGATGAGCTTATTTATTGCACTTTACTAGCTGAAGTCTTTGTAGTGCATGTTGTGTGGGAAGATGTTTATAGTTTTTGATCACATGATCTTGATCTTGAAGTCACATGCCTTTGATTGTTGGACTTGAACTTATTGAGAAAGGCATAAATAACCATCTCACCACTGTTTACTAGCCAATCATGAACACCTTAGTGTATATCGTAAGATTTTGTGCTCGAGAAAGTGTAGCACATGCACAAAAAGAACATAAGGTGTAGCCTCGGTTTAATTGTTAAAATTGGTGTGTACATTATTCGGCTATAATAATTTCACAATTCAATTAAAATTGGTGTGTACATTATGAGGCAAATCAAGAAATTTACATGATTGCAAGTTTTTATTCTAGGAGATGTGAGAGTTATATGATGTAACTCTTTAGGTGATAGTCTCTTTCAAATTTATGTGATGAATTTTGTAGACTTTGTGATTGATTACTATTCACATATCACCTCACATGTTTCTTTAGCTTTTGTTAGTTGCACACACTACACATGTTACTCTTTGCTAAACTTTGTACCTGTTGTTGTGTGTGATTTTGTTGTGGCCATCCAAGATTAAAAATTCCTTGATTTTGATGCAAAATTTGAGTTTTATGGACAAATTGATTGAAAATCTTAATTTTGGAAGATCTGGGCTGTATTCATGTGTTTTTTGAAAAACTTTTAGTCTCATACTCATGCATTTCATTCATGAAATATTGTGCTTTAAGGAGTTTTTGCATAAAATTGCTCTGTTTTTCAAAAATTTAAGTTTTCCAGATTTTCGATCAATCGAGGGTGTTTTTCGACCGATCGAAATTGCGATTAAAATTTTTGGTTTGATTCTGTCTAACTCGATTAGTATTCGATCGATGCTCGATCGATCGAAATTGAAAAATTTTCAATTTTTAGAGTTTTGACCAAATTTTTTTCATGCATCATTTATGGTTAGGATTCACATGAGTTGCATTGTTTTTCTGTGTCTATCTTGCAGTTTTGCAGTCATATCTCTCATTGTTTTCACACATACCATGCATACACTTTGCTAAATTGGGTACTCAACTTGTTTTAAAAATTGATTGATTAATTTTTGAGTCTTTTGTACATTTTCATATATGCTATTTTTTCTTGATGTGTGAATTGCAAAAAATATTTTTCTTAAGAGATATGATGGATAATCAATGTGTAAATATTTTCTCTACTCATGCAACTGTTTATGGGTCACATAATGTCAAGTTTGCATTTATTGAAAGAGAGAATATTTTTCTTCATGTGTATCCTTAACTCAATTTTTTTTTTTTTGTGTTTTTTTTATCCCCACCTCCTAAATTTTCCTCAAGACTATTTTTCTCAAAACTTGTTTTGTTTTTCCTATTTTTATAGGGGGAGAAAAGTTTTTTTAACCTTTGTTGTTCATAGGGGGAGTTGCTGCTCTTTATAGGGGGAGTTATTTCTTTTTTCTATAGAGCTAAACTGTTTTATGTTCCCTTGGTTCTCTTTTTCTCTCATGTTTACTGTCACTTTACTCTTTGTTTGAGTTGTCTTTGTCAATATGTGACAAAAAGGGGGAGAAATAAATGAAATGTGGGAAAACCTGTTTGCTGTCACTACAACAAAAGTGGGCTATGGTGACGAAATCTAGTGAGGATAATCAATTTCGTCACCAAATGATAACATTTAGTGAGGAAAAGAAGAATTCGTCACCAAATACTATAAAAATTTTAAAATTGGTGACGAAATCAATATTTTGTCACCAAAGATGTACCAATTGGTGACGAAATCAACATTTCGTCACCAAAGATGTACAAATTGGTGACGAAATATTTATTTCGTCACTATAGGTCATGAAAAAAAGGCAAACCTAAGGTGACGAAATATTCACATCACCAAAGACTTACCAAAGGTGACGAAATTCTAAATTCGTCACCCAATATTAGGACGTAGATGTTTTTGGTGATGAAATAAATTTTCGTCACCTATTGTTTAACCAAAGACAAACTAGAGGTGACAAAATTCCAAATTCATCATCCAATATTAAGATGGAGGAGTTTTTGATGACGAAATAAGTGTTCGTTACCAATTGTTTACAAATAATTAAGGATGACCATGGGCAGGGTATACCCATATATACCCGACCTAATTAATTTATCTATGGATATCTAATTACCTTACCCAATTAGTATTCATACCCAATTGTTACCCGATCTATTTATCCATAGATATCTATACCCTACCCAAAGCCGATTTTTATAAAATCACCAAATATGCTCAAAAACCACTAAAATGACCAATATATTCTCAAAATCTCTAAAATAAGTAAAATACCCATGAAACCTTTAAAATGACCAAAATACTCCTACAATCTCTAAAAGCACCAATTATTCTAAAAAAAAACACTAAAATGAGCAAAATATCCCAAAATCTCAAAAATGAGCAAAATACCCATGAAATAACCTCAAAAATGACCAAAATACTCCCAAAATCACCAAATATGCTCAAAAACCACTAAAAATGACCAAAATATCTCCTAAACCTAATAAATGATCGAAACCCCCAAATTTTAAAAAATGACCAAAGTACACAAGAAATCTAAAAAATTACCAAAATTACCCTAAAACCTAAAATTTTGCCAAAATACCGCCTAAACTAAAATTACCAAAATAACCCATAAACCTAAAAAATAACTAAAATACCTCTGAAACCTAAAAATTGACCAAAATAGCCTTGATGCTTGAAAATTACCAAAATACCCCTAATCCGAAAAAAATGACCAAAAAACCCCTTAAAACCTAAAAAATGACTAAAATATCCCTGAAACCTATAAAATGACAAAAATGACCCTAAAACCTATATGATGATACAAATACATCCTAAACCTAAAAGATGATAGAAATACCCTTAAACTTAAAAATGACCAAATACCCCTAAATGACCAAAATACTCATTTTTATAATTTCGGGCTATTTTGGTCATTTTTTTAGGTTTAGGGGGTATTCTGGTTATTTTATAAGTTTCAGGGGCATTTTGGTCACTTTCATATTTCGAGGGCATTTTGGTCATTTTTAGGCGCTTGGGTATTTTGGTCATTTTTAAGTTTTGGGGAGTATTTCAGTCATTTCTTAGGTTTAGGACGTATTTTTGTCATTTTCAAGTTTCAGGGGGTATTTTGGTCATTTTAAGTTATTGGGTAGTGTAACATTTTGCAGAGTTATATTAAGTGTAACTTGAACTCAAACCTATATTGCTTAATTTATTGTGAATTTTGAAAAATCTACCGTTAGATTATATTATATTCATATATTTTTAATGATTACAAAATTTCAAGATGATCAAAGATTATTTGTCATGTCATCAATCAATTGTCCAGATTCAAGTTTAGTAGTTTAAAATAATATATAAAATATGAGTTTATTGATGAAATGGTAAATTACAGCCGATTGGCATGAAAATTGGCATGCATGTTAAGAACATATAGAACATGTAATCCAACGGTTGGATTTTCAAAATATGAATTCAATAATAAGTTATTGGGTGGTGTAAAATTTCTTTGAGTTACATCAAATGTAACTTAAACCCAACCCTATGTTTCTTTAATTTGATGTGAATTTTGACAAATTTACCGTTAAATTGCATTATCTCCATATATTTTTTATGATTACAAAATTTCATGGTGATCAAAGATTATTTGTCATGTCATCAATCAATTGTCTAGATACAAGTTTAGTAGTTTAAAATAATACATAAAATATGAGTTTATAGATGAAATGGTAAATTAGATCCGATTGACATGAAAATTGGCGTGCATGTTAAGAACATATAGAACATGTAATCCAACGGTTGGATTTTAAAAATATGAATTCAATAATAAGTTATTGGGTGGTGTGACATTTTTTTAAGTTACATCAAATGTAACTTAAACCCAACCCTATATTTCTTTAATTTGATGTGAATTTTGACAAATTTACCGTTAGATTGCATTATCTTCATATATTTTTTATGATTACAAAATTTCATGGTGATCAAAGATTATTTGTCATGTCATCAATCAATTGTCTAGATTCAAGTTTAGTAGTTTAAAATAATGCTAAAATATGAGTTTATTGATGAAATGGTAAATTACATCCGATTGGCATGAAAATTGGCGTGCATGTTAAGAACATATAGAACATGTAATCCAACGGTTGGATTTTCAAAATATAAATTCAATAATAAGTTATTGGGTGATATAACATTTTGTAAAGTTACATCAAGTGTAACTTGAACCCAACCTTATATTTTTTAATTCATTGTGAATTTTAACAAATCTACCGTTAGATTGCGTTATATTCATATATTTTTCACGATTACAAAATTTCAAGGTGATCAAAGATTATTTGTCATGTCATCAATCAATTGTCTAGATTCAAGTTTAGTAGTTTAAAATAATGCATAAAATATGAGTTTATTGATGAAATGGTAAATTACAGCCGATTGGCATGAAAATTGGCGTGCAAGTTAATAACATATGAAACATGTAATCCAACGGTTGGATTTTCAAAATATGAATTCAATATTAAGTTATTGGGTGGTGTAACATTTTTTTGAGTTACATCAAATGTAACTTAACCCCAACTCTATATTTCTTTAATTTGATGTGAATTTTGACAAATTTACCGTTAGATTATATTATATTCATATATTTTTCATGATTACAAAATTTCGAGGTGATCAAAGATTATTTGTCATGTCATCAATCAATTGTCTAGATTCAAGTTTAGTAGTTTAAAATAATACATAAAATATGAGTTTATTGATGAAATGGTAAATTACAGCCGATTGGCATGAAAATTGGCGTGCATGTTAAGAACATATAGAATATGTAATCCAACGGTTGGATTTTCAAAATATAAATTCAATAATAAGTTATTGGGTGATATAACATTTTGTAGAGTTACATCAAGTGTAACTTGAACCCAACCTTATATTTCTTAATTCATTGTGAATTTTAACAAATCTACCGTTAGATTGTATTATATTCATATATTTTTCATGATTACAAAATTTTGAGGTGATCAAAGATTATTTGTCATGTCATCAATCAATTGTCTAGATTCAAGTTTAGTAGTTTAAAATAATGCATAAAATATGAGTTTATTGATGAAATGGTAAATTACAACCGATTGGCATGAAAATTGGCATGCATGTTAAGAATATATAGAACATGTAATCCAACGGTTGGATTTTTAAAATATGAATTCAATAATAAGTTATTGGGTGGTGTAACATTTTTTTGAGTTACATCAAATGTAACTTAAACCCAACCCTATATTTCTTTAATTTGATGTGAATTTTGACAAATTTACCGTTAGATTGCATTATCTTCATATATTGTTTATGATTACAAAATTTCATAGTGATCAAAGATTATTTGTCATGTCATCAATCAATTGTCTAGATTCAAGTTTAGTAGTTTAAAATAACACATAAAATATGAGTTTATAGATGAAATGGTAAATTACATCCGATTGGCATGAAAATTGGCGTGCATGTTAAGAACATATAGAACATGTAATCCAACGGTTGGATTTTCAAAATATAAATTTAATAATAAGTTATTGGGTGAACATCAGGTGTAACTTAAACCCAACCCTATATTTCTTAATTCATTGTGAATTTTAACAAATCTACCGTTAGATTGCATTATCTTCATATATTTTTCATGATTACAAAATTTCAAGGTGATCAGAGATTATTTTTCCTGTTTTCAATTAATTGTCTAGATTCAAGTTTAGTAGTTTAAAATAATGTAGAAAATATGAGTTTATAGATGAAATGGTAAATTACAGCTGATTGGTATGAAAATTGGATATTGTTATATAGTCATTAGGGTTGTTTGTCTTAAAGAAGTTACATTGATATTAATCTTTGGGTTTTTTTAATATGTTTATATTTTTTTCTACTCAATTTGATAATAATAATAATAATAATAATAATAATAATAATAATAATAATAATAATAATAAATTTGTCCAACCCATGGGCTTAACCTGACTCAACCCGACCCATGTGGGTTGGGTTGGGTTAAACTTATGTGATGGGTGGGGTTGGGGTTGAATTTTTTTGACCCACCATGATAGGTTGGGTCAAAAAATCCCCTCAGCCTGACCCAATCCGACTTATGCACATCCCTACTAGTATTAATTAATTTTAACTGTAAATTGAATTTACTATTTTTTTATCATAACTATCAATTTGTGGAAAGCATATTAAAAAAATGTGTTTATGTGTGTGTGTTTTTTTTTCTTTTTTCGTTGTTGAAAACTTATCTACTAGTGTTAGAATAGATTAATTTAGTTTCCACGTACAAATAGCATGTTGTTAAATAGCCTACTGGTGGCACTTCCTTGTAGAGTAACACTCCCTCACGGGTTCTAATCCCAGCGCAAACATAGTTTTCAACTTACTTTTAATTTTTAGAGTAATTTATTTTTTCAGCGCCAGTTTTTTTCATTTATTTTTTATTTGAAAAAACAAAACCCTAACCTATCTTTCTCATTCCTTTACCCACCGTTTCTGCCTCCCACATACCTCATGCCTCTCCTCCCTCATTGATCGGTAAGCCCTCTCTTTCATTGATCCTCTCTTTCTTTCTCTCTCATTGATCACCATGTTGATGAGTAAGCCATTTATATCTCTTTGTACATTCACATTTACTTCTCATGTCTCCCTGATTCTTTTCTGCATATAGTGACTTTGGAGTTATTGTTTTGTGTTTCCATCTGATAGCATATATATTTGTTTTTTTCACTTTTTGTATTTAATTTCCTTCTTTTCCTTTTAGATTTTGATCACTGTTTATCTTGGGCCCATTCTTTTATGGGTCATCAAAATACTGATGTTACAGTTATTGTAGCATAATAGTTCTTTGCTCGTACTGCTATCAGGGTATGGGAAAGGGGTTGGAATTTTTTGCTTTCACTTTTTTTTTTTTTTTTTTTTTTGGAAAAAAAAATAAAATAAAAGAAGTTATTATTGTCGTTGTTGTTGTGGACATTGATTACACAAAGGAATTCAAGTATAGTATCATTACAAAGATTACTACTTTTGATTAATTCTATATTATACTAACATATGGGATGGTATTATTATGATAAGAAAATTATTTGGTTTAAATTAACAAGAAATTCTGATTTAGATTGAAATTGAAGGAGGAAGTGGTTGATGGGATCAGGATCATCCTTTTTCATTAAGGGTTATTTAGTGAAATCATCCTTTCATGAAGATTATTGAAGTTAATAAGTCAGGCACCATCCTTTCATTCTTCTAATATTTCGTTCTTCTTTGTTAGGTTCAAAATTTGTGGCAAATTGATGTCAGTCAGAACTTGAGGACCCTGCACTGTTATGATTGGCATTGAAGTTGGATTCTTGAAGGTTTTATTAATCTATCTTTTTCTATGCTGCTCATTTTTTTTTTCTTATGCATCTTTTATGCATTGGAATGAAATCATGCATCCTGGAGATTTTCTCTTTCACACGTTTAAGACTATAGATGAGTTCAATGATAGATATTTGGAAAACTGTAATGAATATTTTATTATATCTACTTTTGGTTTATGTGCAGCTGTATTGTTGTTTTCACTAGGACTAAAAGATTGATTTTTGAATTTACTGGCCCCCAAATTTTAGAATTGACTCTCTCAAAATTTAAAATGGTCATCTAACTTTTTTGAACTAGTCCAATAAATGTAAAATATTGTGAAAATAACGTGAAAATATTGTGTACGTAGTACTACTCAAATTAATTTGGTAAAAAAAACCAAAAAAAAAAAAATCTCGTCCATTCCTCAGCCCATAGTTCTCCAAATATGAGCAAAGCTCCAAATCTCTTTTTAACATATTCCAAAACCAAAAACAAAACAAACCTGTATCATACAGTTATTTTGTGTGCATTGTTTCCTCGGTTCTAGGCTCCTGCTCTAGCTCCAGCTCCAGCTCCAATTAATTCCAATGGCAGCCATTAGTATCTCCCTTTGTTTTTGCAAGTTATGTTTTGGGGGAAGATATAGTAAAGCTACTGGCTGAATGTGTGGTTAGAAAGAAAGTAGCTTTTTATGTGCTGTACAGCACTTAAAAAATGTGGCAGAAGGTGAATTGATGTTTGTGTATTTGTTTATAATATATTAGTACGTTATATATAAAAATGGTATGGTTGAATTTATAACTAAAATTATAAAATAATAATAATAATAATAATAATAATATTATTATTATTATAATAGTGTTGTATATAATGATGGCCTACCTATGCATTGTCCCACCTGACTAATATCAATTGTTCGTTTGGGCTCTTGTAGTTTTCAGTAGTTTTTTCAAAAAGTATTTATTAAAATATATAGTTTTTAGTAACTTTTATGTTAAATTTGTGAGGAAAAAAAAAATAAAAGCTAACTTATTTCCAAAAATGACAAATTTATATTATTTGCTAAAACATAAATAAATAAATAAAAACAAAATTTGTTTTTGCCTTTATCCAAGTAGACAGTATGTGACATTTGAAGTGAGGACCCAAAAAGATCAATAACTTGAAAGTTGTGCCCTAATTCCCTTTGGTGGTAATTCTAATTCCAACACACTCTCAAACACACACACACACACACACACACACACACACAGGGAGAGAGAGCCAAAATCGTCATTCACAGTATCAAGAAGTCTAGAGACTAAAAAAATTTATAATTACTGAGGTGACAAATTATTACTGATAAGTAAAAAAATAAAAATATCATTAGTGGGTCTAAATAAAAATCAGTAAAAACTTGTTAAATTAACTATTGAAAAAATTGTTATTTTTCTAGTATTACTCTACTCCTTGTGATAAAGTCCTTTATATTTTAAGCATAGGTAAGACGACAATATCAGGAAAACTAAGGTAACAAACAGCTAACATGTGTTTACCAAAAAAAAAAAGCAGCTAACATGTGGGTTTTGTCGCTATTAAAGGCTTGAGTGACTTTTGGTGGTAGGTTTTTTGTTTAATGGTGGTGGTAGGTTTTTTGTTTATGGTGGTGGCTGTAGTTTTTATTTATGGTAGTGACGGTGTTTTTTATTTAAGGTGGTCGCTAAGTTTTTTTTGTTTAATGTTGGTGGTGAGTTTTTTTGATTTATTGTGATGGTTGAGTTTTTTTGTTTATGGCACTGGTTGAGTTTTTGTGTTAATGGTGGTAGTTGTATTTTTTGTTTAATGGTGATGGTGGGTTTTTTGTTTATGGTAGTGGCTGGGTTTATGTGTTAATGGGGTTTTTTGTTTAATGGTGGTGGTTGGGTTTTTTGTTTATGGTAGTAGCTGAGTTTTTGTGTTAATGGTGATGGTTGTGTTTTTTGTTTAATTAATAATGGTTGTGGGTTTTTTGTTTATGGTGGTGGCTGAGTTTTTTGTTTATTGTGATGGCTGGGTTTTTTTGTTTATGGTAGTGGCTAGGTTTTTGTGTTAATGGTGACGACTGTGTTTTTTGTTTAATGGTGGTAGGAGGTTTTTTGTTTATGGTGGTGGCTAGGGTTTTTGTTTAATAGTGGTGGCTAGTTTTTTTTTTTTTTTTTTTTTTTTTTTTTTTTTTTTTTAAATAGTGTTGGCTAGATTTTTTATTCATTGTGGTGGTTGGGTTTGTATTTATGATGGTTGCTAGGTTTTTGTTTTGGATTTCACTTTATTTGTTTTGTTTTAAATTGGGTTTTTTCTACATTCTTTATGATTTTTCCATGGTTTGTAACATGAGTTTCGTTTTTATTTGATGAGACTATTGTGGGTCTTCTTTCTTTGATAGTTTGGCTTCATATGATGTTGTATTATGATTATTTTGTCTAGTTTGTTATTGGGTATTTTGTGGACATTTTCTGCATTGTTTTACTAATAATATATTTTTTTTTTTGGTTGTAGTACATCTTATCAGGGATATAGGTTTGCAGTCTAATTTGTTATTGATGTATTTTCCTTTATACTTGTGCAGATATGGGATTGGTGGTAAAAAGATAGCTTTTGTGGGACTACTTGAACTCAAATAATTTTCTGTAAAGTTTGGAAGCTAAGACATCATTTGTATATAAATGGTTGTAATTACTTTGTGAACATCTTTATTGCATTTTTAGATTGTATGGATGTTTTTTTATGGATTTGGTTAGAAATGAATGGATGTGTTTTTTATTTTATTTTATTTTATGGATTTGGTTAGAAATGAACAGGTTAATGAAATGGCCAGTAAATGTAAAGAATATTAATAAAAAAAATTTGGTGACGATAATTTTTGTTGCCATATCTGACTATAAGCAAAAATTGGTGACAAAATAATTCGTCACCTGATCTATTGAAATTAAAAAAAAAAAAAACAATTGGTGACGCAAAACTTCGTCACCTAATCTATTGAAATTGGAAAAAAAAAAATACATTTGGTGACGAAATATTCCATCACTGAAAATAAGGTTTAGTGACGAAAATATTAGGTGACGAAAAACTTTCGTCACCTATCATTTTTTATTGGTGACAAAAAAATTTCGTCACCTATCATTTTCTTATTGGTGACGAAACATTTTCGTCACCAATACATTCTGTGACGGAGCTTAGGTGACGAATGTTGTTTCGTCACCATTTCGTCACCATATGTATTCGGTGACGAAATAAGGACATATTGTGACGAAAGGTTTCGTCACCATAGTCCACTTTTGTTGTAGTGTGTTTGTCTTGTTTAGGGGAAGTTGAATTTGTTTTTGAAAAAGGGAGAATATAAAAACTTTTTGATGTATCTAACTTAGGAGGAGAGTTAGAATTTATTTTTGTTCTTATATTCTGTTTCATATTATTGTTTATATGTCTTTCTTTCCTCACA
This sequence comes from Lithocarpus polystachyus, assembly GCA_033629205.1. Classification (NCBI taxonomy): domain Eukaryota; kingdom Viridiplantae; phylum Streptophyta; class Magnoliopsida; order Fagales; family Fagaceae; genus Lithocarpus; species Lithocarpus polystachyus. The sequence continues at coordinate 10,320,317 of CM066172.1, read as the reverse complement.
TGCGGTGATGTGTTTGTTGAGTGTTTTAGGAAAGACATGTGCATTCTGATCAAGACCTTCTACCTCTTATTGGAACTTCTAGGTTGTGAGTCTTAGATTGAGATTTGTGATGCAATTTGGTATTTTATTATATTGGGTTGTTCTTGTATTTTAACATTTCATTTTGTATAAAAGTTTTGTCACGAATTGCCAAAGGGGGAGATTGTTAGGTTCTAAGAGTTTAGAACAATTGGCAAATCGTGAGCACACAAGAACATGTAAGCTGCCGAAAGAAGAATTCAGAAATTGCCTGATTCGACCGATAGAAAAACAGGCTCAACCGATCGAAAGTCGTATCTGCAGAATATTAAGTTGGCCTAAACAGCAGTTCTAGCCCATTAAGGATTAGGGTTTCAGATCTACTTCTCCCACTATATAAAGGAAATCCTATGCACGTTTTTACAAGGCTTTTTATAGAGAGAAGAGTGTGCCTTTTTTGTATTTAGGGTTTTGTTCCTAAAACCTCTCTTATAAATTCTACCGGTGTTATTCCTTGAAGAATCTCAAGATTTGGTATTGTTGAAGTTGCTGTCTTCTCTAGTCATCAAAGGTGCTGATGATCTAAACCTTCAAGGGTGGTCTTGGAGTCACAAACAGGAGAGTTTGTGTTGCTAAACCTTTGAGTGAGATCTCAAAGTCACAAGCGTGGGTGTTTGTGTTTTGCAAAGATTAAAGAAAGAAGGAGTCCGTGGATCTCGGAGCTGTCACGTGGTCGTGGTAGTAAGTTTCCTACAGGCAGGTAGCAATAGAATGTTAGTGGTCTAAGTCGCTATTGTGTAAACTTCAATTCTTTCTAGTGGATTTGCTATTTTACCTTGAGGATAGCTAGGTTAAATCCTCTCCAGGTTTTTTACCGGTTTGGTTTTCCTGGGTTATCAGATCTTTGTGTTCTTTATTTTCCGCTACTTTGCATGATATGATTGTTATTGTTTTAACCTAGATCTAAATAATAAACCTAAGTATTCATTTGGTTAATTAATTAGGTAAAACAATCTAGTTTACAGGGGTCTAAACGAACTTAACAGTTTATATAGTTCTTTGCTTTTCTAGCTGTTGGAGGTCCTCAATGGAGGCCTTAATGGCTTTGGTAATGTCTCTAGTGGTTTAATGATTTGCTTTAAATATCCATCCATTAGTCATGCTTACACGTCTCTCCATTAGTAATGGTTCATGCATTTTTACGGCACTTTGGTCATCCAAAGGCTTCCCTGTATGATGAGAATTTATTGATTCATCAATTAAGTAATCACATGGTTAAATTTTAAGAAAAAACCTAAATAACAATACCTAAGTATTTGCCTAAGTTTTTTCTATAATGATATATGTATGTTAGTTATAGACTTTATCTTCCTGAAGTCAAATCTTGAATTCACCATTGTTCCATAATATAATCTCCACCAATAACTCCTCATTACTGATATGTAAAGTAGTATTTTGCTCATCTTTTGTGACAATCTACTGTTCTTAAAAGGGTGTAACTTTAGTTAAGTCAGCAATGGTGATGCTAAATTGCTAAATATCTATTTTTAACATCCCACGTCACAAAAAGCACACTACATTGGTGGTGCCATTTCTAACTATCATTCAATCTACTGTTCTCATTGTACGTTGCATTATTAGAGCACTAGCATCAGGGGTGCTATACTAAATGTCATTTTACTTTATCAATTTTAACACATTATTTTACAATACGTTATACGTCAAATCTTCTATTTTAACATTACACTAAATTAAAATAATAATAAAAAAACCAGCTATAGTTCTGAAGCAATAAAAAAATTGCACTGTAGTAATTTTACAGTACAATTTTGCTAGTACAGATAGTTATTTAATTTAAAACACATCAAGCTACGGTACAATTGTTATTTAATAAAGAATAAAAAAATGTTATTTAATTATAAAAAAATGTTATTTAATAATTATTTTATTGCTACAGTACAATTGTACCGTAGCAATTTTGCTTACAAACCTTATTTTTTTTTTAACGTTTGATGTGTCAAATCTAAACAATTAATGTTTTCATAATATTTTCACAATAAATTTTAAGTAATAGATTGTTATTAGTTAATATTGGTAAGCAAAAACATAATTTCAGCGGTGGGTTCAAATTAGAATTAGTAACAACTTTTTATGTAAGATTTTGATATGATTTTTGTGAAAGTACTGTGATAAATGTAGTGAATATAACATTTTTTATTGAAAAATATAATTGTTGAAAATGAATATAGAAAGAATAAATGATAATAAAAAAAGTAAAAAATAAATGAAAAAATAATATTTAAATGAGATAGAAAATGAAACAAAAAATTTGTTAAAAAGTATATTTAAAAAAATTAGTAATTAAAAGGTAAAAATTACTTATTATTCTCTACAAAAATTTTATGCTAAAGATGCTATAAGTGGTCTTATCAAACAAAAAAAAAAAAATCTAAGCGGTGGCTAGACAACAATGCTAGCAGTCTTCTCCATTTAACACCTTTACTAGCCATCGTACGTACATTAAATTATTTAAGATGACAACATTAATTTGACATAAATATGCTAGCTGTCTTATTCATTTAGTATCCGTCGTACATACATTAATTTTTGGTAGGAGACAACATTGATTAGACATAAATATAATTGTTAGGTTTTTTAGCCAATAGTTTGAATTATTAAGAACTAGGAAATGTAATTTTGGGCATTTTTAGCGTAGTGGTCATTTTATAAGTATAAGTATTTGTAAAGTATTGGGTGTACAGGTAAGGATTGTGATTCAAGTCTCTAAAAAGGAGTTTTACATCCATACATACTTAAATTAGATTAATATAAAATTTTTATCTTATGTAAAAAAAAAATTACAAAGTGTACTTATTTTTTTTTTCATTTTTACCAAATGTTTTGTTAGGAAGGTGCCAACTTGAATTTTTTTTATTCAATAAGTTTTTGTAATAACCTTTCTTTTCTTTTATAATTATTGATGTGATATATTGTAACTTATAATGTATATTGAAAACTATGTCAAGAATTAGTTCATATAAAAGTGATTATTCTTTAAAACACAACTTTACCATCTTAATAAATTGTGAAAGAAATTATATTTATAAAATTGTTAATTTTTGTTAAGAGTTTTATAACTTAATTAACACTTCTTGATATTTTTGACTGAAGTATTTAGATTCAAATCTTTTCTCTTATATTTTATAAAGCAAAAAAACAGAAACAAAAATACAAGAAAAAAAAAAAAAACAGAAAACAAAAAAGATTGCTGATTTTTATTTCTCCCATTTGTTACACGTAAGTGGTTGGTGAAGAAGGCCCTCAACGGGTAAGATTGCTGAATTCTTACCCGTTGAGGGCCTTTTAATTTCTTAGGGGGAAAAAAAAATCCTTTTGGTTGGTGAAGAAGAAGATATTAATAGTGAGAAAGACTAAACTATTGTCAATGGTTGGGTTGACTGCAGAGTCTTTTCGGAGGAGTCTTCCTTCCTGGCCCATCCCAATGAGGGGTGGAGATGACTCTACGAAGGACCTAATAAGTATCAACGAATTGAATTCCTACCCGTTGAGGGCCTTTTGATATCCTAGGGGGAAAAAAAAAAACAAATTCCTTTAGGTTGGTGAAGAAGACGATATTAATACTGAGAAAGACTAAACAATTGCCAATGCTTAGAGCATCTCCAATAGTTTAAGTAAAAGTAAAATAATCTCTATAATAAGAAATGAGATTAAAAAAATAGTCTCTAAATCATGATTTTATTGTGGCTCATGAACAGTAGCTCATCAAATCTGATGGGCTACTGTATATTAGTAAAAGAATAAAACTAAATAAAAAATTAGCAAAGAAAGGAGTGGAAATGGGAGTATGGGAATATGTGTGTTAAAAAATGAATAAATAATGAATGAAGAAATAATATTTAAATGAGATATAGAAAGGATGGAGAATCTGTTAAAAGATGTATTTGAAAAAATAAGTAGGTAAAAGGTAAATGTTACTATTTACTGTTTACTGTCTAAATAGTACAAAAGTATAGAAAAACTGCTGAAGATGCTCTTAACACTTCCCACACTAGAACTAACTGTAAAAGGCCATGGTATGTTTATTTAGTGCTTGCACCTGCTCTTAAAATCTTGCAACTAAACCAATTTCAGCCAATCTTTTCCTTTTATAAATACACTTTCTGTTTCTTACTCACTACAGGGGAAATGTGTGTGTCTATATATATATATATATATATATATATATATATATATATGTGGGGGCAAAAATATCAACAGAGGAGATGGGCCTGGGTGTGGAGCCCAAATAACGAGAATCATAGGCCCGTGTATTGGATCAAGATTGCGCGCCGAGGACCATGGCCCAGCCGAGGACCACCTAGTCCGATCTATAATGACCGAGATAAACGGGGGGGAATCTAAACAAGACTTGGGAGAGATCGACCATCCGTCCGAGAACATTAACACCTCGGACGGTCGAGGTAGAGATAAACTTTGGAAACCGGCCGGCCAGAGAAGTGCCCTGGGGGTCTCCACTGGCTTTGTCAAACGTGGTAGATCCACGCATCCAGAAAATATCCCAAAATATCAAGCAGAAAGGCTGCCAACCCCGCATTGAATGCCACACAGCTAATCTTCTGGCCGCATTTATGTGGAGAAGACATCTGAACAGTAGCAGAGGATCCCGTTGTTTCTACGAAGCAACTTCTGGAAAAAACTGGGGGACAAGTGTCCAAAGAGGAAGTAAACAATCCACACGTGGATGGCTAAGAAAGGAGGGGAGGAAATATAAAAGGGGAAAAACAAGGAAGAAAAAGGGATCGAAAAAAAGGAGAGAGAACGAAAGAAAAAAGGAGCCTCGGACGTAGAACGAATATAAGATTGCAAGTGTAAAACAGATTGAAAAGATGGTGAAGGAACTAGTCCGAACCATTTGAAGAGCTGAGTCATTCTTAATCCAGTCCTTCTCAACCTACTCTCTACAAATTCATTGCTTAGGGGCCCGTTTTGGGCTAATCTATCAATCGTTGGGCCAGTAACTCAAAATTGTGTCCCTACAATATATATATATATATATATGCTGAATAAAGGGGATATATGTTTTTAATATTAAATAAAGGGTCCGGTTAGGTCATACATTAATCATTTATTTTTAAAATTTTTTTATAAAGAATTGAAAAAACTGTAAAAAAAAGTTGATAATTTTTTTCATTTTTCTATAAAAATTTCTTAAAATAACTTACTATTACGTGCTCTTGGGATCCAGGTTAATAAAATCCATAAATACTGATTTTGAATTTTATTGGTTGGTGAGAAAGACAACATATGAAGACTTGAGGGATTGACCAGTGTAAATGGTTCATATTACTCATCAATTAAGATAAGGATGACAGGAGTTACTCTTATTTATTACTTTCAGCTGCTTCTGCACCTCCGCATGCTCTTAAAATTCTATAAGAAAAGCCAATTTCTGCCACTCTTTGTTTTGTCCAGATTCCCTTCCCTCTTGTTCCGCCTTTTAAAATGCATGCTACTTGAGTCTGTTATCAGGTTCAATTGCACATTTTCTTTCTCACTAAGGGTTTACATTTTATTTTTTCTTGAATAAGTACTCGTTACATTAACCCAAGAAAGAACGAGGGGGTATGCTAAGGTCAATGCCAGACCGATAGATCAGGCAGTCTCAAACAAGCCAACCTCACCATATTTTCAACCACCCACTACGGGGATATATTTAGTGATGCTATTTAAAACTCCAAAAAAAAAAAAAAAATAGAAATACTTTTTCTTTACTTTTATTATGTTTTTGAACAATTAGGTCAGTAGCCTTGTTTTTCACTAGTATTGTCGCACTTTGAAATAAATGAAAAATTTGTTAGTATTGTCTAATCTCTGTTTTCCATTTCTCCAGGGATCAAAATTGAAACTTTTTTGGTAAAGCTCGTTGAGTTGTGTAAACATAGTTCAGAGGATGGATCATCAACAAGCTTTAGGTATGACTACTCATGACCAAAGTGACCAAACGCAAGGGAACAATGCAAGGTAGTTTCTTTTTCCCTACTTATATGCTAAAAATAACTTTTTCTTTTTTAAATAAAACATATTATATAGAATTTAATAATATTAATGAACACTTAAATATAAGAAAAAGATTGCTTTAAAATTTATCCGGCTTAGGCTTAAAATGTATTGCGCCAGCCTTGTGAGCCATACGGTGCAAACATGCTATAAGTTTTATTGTGAAAACACAATATAATGATAGATATCAACATTATTAAAATAAATGTTTTAAGTTTTTAGCCGTTCTTCAAACTTCAGCTGTTTTGTTTTTGAACTAAAAAAAAAAAAAAAAAATTAAAAAGAGAGAGATCTTGTTTCAGATTTAAGAAGAAGAGAGATTTTAATTTTGAAAATGCTATCAAGTTTGAAGGGGTGAAGCCTAAAACACCCAGAGTGGCCCCCTAAAATGCTAGATTTACCATCTTTGTGTCGTGGAAGAAGCCCAAAGACGAAGCAGATTTACAATGATATGATCTGTCTGCTTCAGTTGAGGCATTTTTTGGCTACTCACATGCACCTATTTTTTTTGGGGGGGGGGGGGGGGGGGTGGTGAGACAGAGAGATGAAAATTTAGCGAAGGTGTGGATGTAGGATTTCAAAATGTGTGGTAGGTGGAATATCAACGTGGAAGAGCATCAGCATTAGTAGTGCAAAATATTTAGCAATTTTTCAACACAAAAAAGCTACTTTATTTATTGTTACTATCTCACTTTATGAAACACCCAACTTCAGTGATTTTATTTTAATGTTTAACATAATAAAATAATATAAACAGCACAATCAAATAATATATCTACTATAATAAACAACCATTACTACTAACATAATAAAATAATATGATTTTTTAATAAAATATTATTTTTGTACCATCTTAGCTACAATGCACAACCATCTTTGGCTGTGCATTGTAGCTCAATAGCAAAAAAAAAGAGGGTTTTGCTCCACTGATGCAGCCCACTTTTGCTATATTTTGATAGTAAATTCAGCATTTTAGCAAAATGCCTACACCAAAACTAATAGTATCAACATTGGTGATACTAAAAATTTAGCAATTTGACACCACAAAAAACTATTACTTTATCTATTTTATCACCTTACTGTATAAAATACCCAATATTAGTGGTTATATTTTAGTATTCAACACAATAAAATAATATAACTACTACAATAAACAACTACTACTACCAACATAATAAAACAATATATCTTTTAATAATTTTATTTTACTATCTTAGCTACTGTAGATGGTAAAATGCCTACACCAATACTAATGCTTAAGAGCATTCGTAGCAGACGTTGTAAATGTGCCAAATGCTAAATATTTGGCACATTTAGCACATCAAACACCAAAAAAATCTCTTTATCAGATGTGCTAAATGTGCCAAATTTTTGCAACATTGAACAGTAGCATCATATATTTGGCACGGTACGGATAGATGTTGCAAACCGATTTATTATTTTTTTATTCTCCGTTCTCTCTCCTCTGTCTTCACTTCTTTCATTTCTGCTCCCTCACTCTTCCTCCGCCTCTCCATTCTTTTCTTCTTTCACTTCTTTTTCTTCTCAATCTCATTGTTTCTTCTTACTTTTTTCTTCTTTCAGTTTTTTCTTCCCACACTTTTCTTCTTTCACTCCGATCTCTGTCGCTGTGTTTTTTTTTTTTTTTTTTTTTTTTTTTTTTTTTTTTTTGCAGTGATTTGATACCGGGTTGTGATGGTCAGATTCATTGGTGGGTGGGTCGGCTGGTGATGGGCGAATCAGTTGTGGTGGTGGGTTCTGTTGTGCGAAATCGGTGGTGGGAGGACCGGCCTGTGAACGGGTTTCGAAGGATGGGTCGGCGGTGGATGGGTTGGAGCGGCGATGGGTGGGTCTGGGAGGACCGGCCTGTGCATGGGTGGGTCTGGGAGGACCGGCCTGTGTAGTGATTTTTTTTTTTTTGTGGTTGTGGCCGGAACAAATTTTTTTTTCCGGTGGTTTGTAGTGATTTTTTTTTTCTGGTGGTTGTGGTCGGAACAAATTTTTTTTCCGGTGGTTTGTAGTGATTTTTTTTTTTCTGGTGGTTGTGGCCGGAACAAATTTTTCTGGTTGTGTTTTTTTTTTTATTTTTTATTTTTATTATAAGATGGTGTTGGTGGACGTGGGTTTATGCCGGTAGTGGCTGTCGGCGTTGTTGCAGTGGAGGTGGTTGTGCCGTTGTGATGAGGATGGGGAAATAGTTTAATATATTATTTTAATGTAGTGTAAATATTATTTTAATATATAGAATTGAAAGATAAAACATCTGATAAATGACATGTTGTAAAATGATGTGGTAAACTAATAAAGTAGGTTTTTGATGTTGCAAAATGACATTTTTTTTGCAACGTCTGCTACGGATGCTCTAAGGGTAAGATATGTGGTCGGAAAAAACACCAAGTGGGCAATGATATTAATACTCATTGGTGCACTTATTTTTTGTTATTTGAAAGATTAAAAAATAACTAAAATACTTTGTAGTGGGCTTTGGGGTTGCGGCCACCTTTATATGTTTTTATTGTTTTTATTATTATTTTGTGAAGTGGTGTCCAAAAGTTGGTATGTTAGGGTATTTGGTATAGGTGTTTAAGTATTGATATTCAAAATGATTTAAAAATTGTGCTTTAAAAAATGTTGTAAAAACATGAGTTTAAAGTACTCACAATGCAAAAAACGTGTTTGGTGTCATGTTTCAAATAATGTATTTTAAAATATGAAAAAAATGTAATTGTGTGTTTGGTATGTGAATTATTATTATTATTTTATATAAAAAATATGATAAAAAATACTATTTTATTTAAGGATAGAGAAATAGAAAGAATAAGAGGAGAGAAAGACAAAATGGTGGGCCTATGGGAGAAAAGAAAGAAAAAAGAAAGAGTTTGGTTTTGTCAATGGGCCCCATAATTGTTAACTTATTTACAAAAAGATCATTCCACAACGTTAATTGAAAATTAAAAACTGGTATAGATGAATTTTGAAAATACATGTTTTAAACACCCTAAATTAAAAAAATATGATTTTAAAACTCTTGATAAAAAAAAAAACTCCTACCAAACACACCTTTTTTGGGTCCACAGTTTTTAGTGTATAAATATTAAAAATTGTTGTTTGAGCTAACGTACCCATGTTTAATGTTTTATTATTATTTAATTTTTTAGTCACAATAAACAGTTATAAAATAATTTATTTATTTAATTTTATAATTATTAATTAATTAATTATTTATGCCATCATTGGCTTGACCACAAAACCGAGAAGCATTTTCTATTCCGGTACTTTGACCGTACCATTTTTTAAAACTATGGGCACAGTAGTCAAATATTTTAAATGGACTCTCTAGTTTCTCCTTTCTCATTTCATACCACCATAGAATCGAATGGATGTAGTTACTTCTACTAGTTAGAGTTGGGCTCTCCAATATTGACATTCCACTGAAAAGCCATTAAGAAAGCCGCCAGTGGGGAGGGGGGGAATTTATGGTTTTGTATTTTTGGGGTTCTTCTGCATCGTACATAAGATAAGAGTCATATAAACTAATTTTATGTTTGCCATGCTTTTTGTTTAGGGAAAATGATATCGAAGGGCCGGCTCCCGAGGTTGGCAAAGTTGCATCAGTGAAAGAATCTACGACAGAAAAGACGAGTGAAAAGACGAGTTCGGACTCACAAGGGAATTCTCTTCCATGGGATTGGCATGGAATAATTAAATGGGTAAAATCTCTTCCATGGGATTGGAATATAATAATTATATTGGTGCGCATGATCGCATTATCACTGGAACCCTTGTTCTTGTATGGTCTCATGATCAATGAATACAAGAAATGCGTTGAGATAGACAGGAAGTTGGGGATCACAGCTATAGTTTCGCGATCTTTCCTTGATATCAGTTACCTAGTGCTGCGATTTCATACTGGGTTTTTAGGCTACCTATATCGGAAATATAGAAAAAAATTAAAAAATAAGTTACACACAGAAATAAAAGGAGCCACGTCAAGATCAACGGAGACCATGGCCCCCACTGGCCCAACACCTGTTAAAGGTAAATATCAACATAATAACATGCTATCTAAATTGGTATCTACCTAATATCTCTCCAATAAAAATAAATAAATAAATAAATAAAATGAACCTAGTTAAATAATAATAACAACATAAGAAAAAAAAAAAAAAATGATATCAACGATCCAAACTACACCCCCCAGTTTTTTTTTTACTAAATATTTATTCTAAGAGCACCCGTAGCAGTTGTGTCAAATGTGTCAAATGCCAAATATTTGACACATTTGGCACACCAAACACAAAAACAGTAATTTATCAGATGTTGCAAATGCTAAAAATTATACAACATGTTACAGTATCGTCACAAATATGTGACGGTACTGTAGCATGTGGCATAATTTTTTTATCATTATTTTATTTTCTTTTCTCTCTCCTCTCTCTTCACTTTTTTCTTTTGTCTTCTCTCTCACCTCTATTCCTCTCCCCCATTTCTTCCATACCCGTTCCCTGAAGCTGTCGCCGCCCAGCCGATCTCCAAGGCAAGGTGACCGGAGTATCACTAGACCACCGATCCATGCCGCCGACCGTCTGTCTTCTCTATTCCGCTTCGGTTTTTTTTTTTTTTTTTTTTTTTTTTTTTTTTTCGTTCACGTTTTTTGGTTGTGGTTTGATGGGTGGGTTGGGCAATGGGTGGGTTCGGATAGGCAGATCGGTGGTGGGTGGTTTCGGGTTGTGGGTTGTGGCGGTGGGTGGGTCGAGTTTCATGGGTTGTGGGCTATGGCGGTGGGTGGGTTGAGATGGTGATGGGCGGATCAGTGGTGGTGGGTGGGTCGGCTGGTGGTGGGCGAATCGGTGGTAGAAAATCGGTGGTGGTGGCTGGGTTGAGTTTCACGTTTTTTCCGTTCACTTTTTTTTTTTTTTTTTTTTTTTTTTTTTCTAGTGATTGTGGCCGCAACCATTTTTCTGGTTGTTGTTGTTGTAGTTGTCGTTGGTAGTGCCGAATTGGTGGTGGTGGCTGGGTTGAGTTTCACGTTTTTCCCGTTCACTTCTTTTTTTTTTTTTTTTTTTTTTTTTTTTTTTTTTTCATTCTGGTGATTGTAGCCGCAACCATTTTTCTGGATGTTGTTGTAGTTGTCGTTGTAGGTATTGTTGATGATGATGATGATGGTGGTAGAGAAATTTAATATATTATTTTAATGCGTAGTAAATATTATTTTAATGTATAGAATCGAATGATAGAACATCTGATAAATAAGACATTGTAAAATGATGTGGTAAAATAATAAAGTAGGATTTTGGTGTGGCAAAATGACATTTTTTTTGCAACAGCTGCTACGAATGCTCTAAGTTGCTTTCTTGATCTTATATATGTTGCATGTACAGGTGTCCACGTGTGTGTTTTTTCTTCTTCAAAATTTTGATGTATTGGTAGTAAATCTGAAGTACACACACATAGATATAATTTTTTTTTATATATAAATTATTCACCATTTCTATTTGAATGGTACCAAATGGTTGATAGTGATTTAAACATAAAGATCTACCAACTTGTTTATAAAGTGATTGTACTTATGCTTACTAGTTACTCTTATGGAAAATGATTGTTTAAAGGACTACTTGATTTTGTTCATTGAAAGGAAAATTACCTTGAGTTTAATATAGAATCAATTATATCATAAATGATTTCCTGTGTTTAAAAGAGCGTCAAATTTCTTTTTGATAAATGACTATTTGAAATGCAATGAGTAATAATTATTTTTCCTTTTGATAAATGACTGATTGAAATGCATTGAGTAATAATTATTTGTCTTTTCCTTTGTTTATATATTGTTATATTAAATTGATACTAGTTTTATTTTTTTCATAGTATTTAGTAATGCATCTTATGTGTATTTGGGACTAGCTTATAAGCTAGAATTTTGCTTTTTAGTGTTTTTTGGAAACAACTTATTTAACTTTTGGAAGAAAGTGTGTTAAAGTATACTTGTACTTTAAAAAAGTAAGAAAAAAAAGAGGTTTTAAAAAGGTATACCAAAAAAAAAAAATTTAAAAAAATTAAAAAAGAAAAAGCTAGCTTATAAGCTAGTCCCAAACACACTCTAAGAGATTGTTTGGGATGAGTTGAAATTTTCAGCTTATTTGCAATTTTTGCTTATTTTTGCTACTAGTTATGGGTTTTACTGTACTTTTTGATAGTATTCATGGGTTTTATTGTACTATTCAGCTTATTTTTTAATTTTTTCTATACTTTCAGCAAAAAGTTTTTAGTTTTAGCTAAATAAGTTGTTCTCAAATGGACCCTAAGTATATTTTTAATTATTAATTAAAAAAATAATTATTTATAATTTGGCTCCCGAAAACTAAAATCCCTGTTCCTTTATGCAGATCTCAGAAAATATTTCTTGCATCGACACTTTCTATTTGACATTTTAGTTTTTCTTCCCATCCCACAGGTAATGGAGTAGACTAGGCTAAATTCTTGGTTGCAAAATACATTTTTCACATCTTGTAGTTTGGGACTAACAAAAGCACATTCATGTAAACGGAAATTTAATGACAAAAATGTAACATAGTTCAACAAGTCACATGTTTTCATTCACATGCAACAACAGTTAAAATTTATTATCAATGATAAGTATTACACATTTGATAAATTTTTATAGACCCCACTTACGAACTTACAAATATCAATGCACTCACAATCCTTTAAAAAACACAAATTAACCTAAATCTCATTAAGCTCAAAGCAAATTCTCAAATATTTTTTTGGGAAAAAGAGTCAATTAATAGATATAACACACAACAGACTATTTCCTTGCCCCCTGTTTGTTCAAATTCAATGGAAGCTTCAAATAAATTAGCCAAGGACTATTTCCTTTCCCCCTGTTTTTTTGAATTCCTTGCCCTTCTCCTAAAATCCACTCTGGATTGAAGGAGCAGCCAGTCACTTCCTGAGCAGCTGAAAGCATAAAATTTAGCAACAACCTAGAATCAAAATACCAATTTTTCATTGGATATTTTGTATATCTAAATAAGTTGTAGTACAAGATTGATCCCACTTTGGTAGTGGAAGAATGTCGTTTGATTCCACTTTGCAAGTTGAAAAGTGTTATTATCTCTTTAGAAGAGATAGTGTGAAAGAAATGATTAAAAATCAGGTGGAAAGTGCATTTATAATGTTTGGATAGATGTTGAGTTGATTGAAATTGTGTTTTCGAATGATTGAACATCTAACAAATCTCTTATGAGAGTTTTTGTCTGAAACTCGATAGATGCTCATTGACCGAATGTCTTATGAGATTATGCAATTTTTTTTTTTACAGAGTTATTGCCAAGAGTTGCACCATTTCATATTTAAACATTTATGAATATTTGGAGATTGTTTTTAACATTTCTTTTAGCCCTTATAACATTTTATTTCTGAATTTTCATGGTCTATATATAATGTATAAACTCTCATTATGCTCCCTAACAAAAAAATTTGGAAACACTAGGTATTCTCCAAAGTTGCAATTTGTAAAACCCAATAGGATTGGTTGTATGTTGGGGGCAAGTTTACAATAACCCTTTAGCTACTTGAGTATGGGGGAAAATAGAATCTAAGGAAAGCAATTTTGTCATACCTCCAAGCCATTGCAGTGGAGTCGAGCTTGATATTGAGGCAGCCGATTCAACAGTTCTTTAGTAGTTTCTTGTGTCTTCAATATATTCCGTTTGTTTATGAATATGAACACACTTAAACTAAGACTCAAACACATAAAAAGTGCATTTTGATTTAGATTATGCCAAAATACAAAAATATGACCCAAACAATACTCAATGTGTTCAGCCATACAAATAAACAAAAAATCACGCTGTTGTATCTTTCGACCATAAATCCAATAAGATATCTGTCAACCTCTAAACACAATCACGTTTTTTTGCATATGTTTCAATTCTTTAATTTCTTATTAATAGAGGTGCCTAGATACCACTCTAACACATTATAAGTTTGTTTTAATTCGAATTACGCCAACGTACAAAAATATGATATCTGTATCTTTTGACCACAAAAATAAACAAAAAATCATGCTCCTGTATCTTTTGACCACATAACCAATAAGATATCTCTCAACCTCTAAACATAATCACTTTTTTTTTTTTGCATAAATTTGATTCTTAATTACTTATTAATTGGAGTGCCTACATATGGCTATAACACCTAATTTTTAATGGACAAATAATACTAATTCTTTTATAAGGAAAACTAAATTATTTCTTTGACAAATAAAACATTTTTCTTCCACAACAAAAGGGTTCAAATAGAATAATTATAAGTTTAAAGCAGAAATTTGATGCAATTTCTTATACACCCATACTGTCTTCTTTAAATTAACATTGTCCTACACATAATTAGATTTTATTCAGCGCCTCTAAACATGGAACTACTTGTAATTTGTTCAGGTGGTAATGTTATGCATACTCTTAGACGTGAGAGCCATGAAATCTTTAAAAACATTACAGATCTTAAACATTTTTATTTTCTTCCAATATTGGCCAAGAGTTTTTCAAATTTACGTACCAAGGAAGGATCTGGGATCAAATCATGAGATACTTGGTGGAAGGCTATGGGTCCTAGGTCCACTGGATTTCTTTCTATACATCATTGCCGGCCATGTAAGTTTGATTGTGTAGAAATTTCATATTCATTAAATTTAATTTTGGCAAGTGTGCAAGTGTTGAACCCATCTCTCTATCTCTCTCTCTCTCACGCATAGGCACGTTTTTATTTTATTTTATTGCTAAAAAAGATATGGATCATTAAAACTAATTGTTTGATCCTGAAAGAAATAACATGGACCAATGATTTACTACACAACTATTTTCTTTAGGGTGTTGTATTACACATTATTTTTTTATTTACATGTCATAAGTAGGTTATTTACAATTCTTGGGCTTTTTGATCTTTGACTTTTAGATGTATGTTGATTGAACCACATTCAACATTTGATTATAACTATCATGGTTATGTACTTTATAAAGCACAAGAGAAATATAGAAAATATTATGTATAAAACTTTCTATGCCTAGATTATTATGATATTGACCATTGATAATTGTTTTCAATTTACTATATAAAAATTTTAAGAATTGTAATAACTTAGGTAAAAATTGAATTTACAAACATTATACAATTGACTTCCCTAATAGGTAAAAAATAGAAATTTTGAGCTATTATTATTTTTTGGAAAAAGTTTAGCTACAAAATTGGAGGTGAATTTTGACGAATCCACAATTGGATTACATTTTCTTCTTATACCCTTCTTACTTGCAAAATTTCTAAAAAATTAAAGATTGATAGCTATGTCATCAATAAATTGTTTAAATTGCAAGTTTTTATAGTTTAACATTATGCATAAAATATAAGCTTATAAATCATATAGTACATAATATCCGATTGACACAATTTTAACATGTGTATTAAGAGAATAAAGAACATGCAATCTAATTGTTAGATTTTCAAAATATGTAGTAATATTAATTTTTTAGCTAAACTTTGTCCTTATTTTTTTTATAATATGTTACGAATATTTCTATTAGAAGTTATGAAATATTATATTTGAAAATGGTGTGCTTCACTTCAATCAAGTGTACTTTTTGTGCTTAGGCTCCAAGAGGCTTATGCGCTTAAGTGTGCTTGACGCTTTTACCAACATTGAAGTGCACTTTACCTTTAAACTGTTTCTTTGATATGTTTTAATACGGTGATCTGATTAATGCTCATGAATTGTCATTTTGATTATTGTAATCTCAAGATTTGTTTTTGAAAAGTATTTAGAGATCAATTGGTCAAAATCACAGTCTTGCCTTGGAGAAATGAGATGGTGATGATATGCAAATGTAATGCAAGTGAAGTTAAATGAGAGGTGCAAAATAGGGTGTTACACTTGTTAGTATCTTTGAGATGTATTTAAAGTCCAAGACATGTGCCCTGGACGACTAATGAAGATCTACAAGGTTTGAAATCTCAATACGTAGTCTACACACAATCGATCAAATGAGATGTTGACGAATAGCTTTCTAAATTTGATCAATCAAGAATCCTGCATATAGAGTCCTAATTTAGCTTAATCAGCCATCCAAGCTTTGACCCCATAGGCAAGGTATAAAATGAAAACCTAGAGGACATGAACTTAGACTTTTGGAGAGCTATGGATTGTATATCTAGGGTTAGGGTTAACCATTTCCTCTCAAAGCATCACCCATTGATCAAGGATTCAAGACTTGGTGATCAAGTTGAAGTTGCTGCAATAAGAACAGTCAAGTTGCTATGAAGAATCTTCAAGAGGTTCTTGAATTTGCAAGCTGAACGTTCATGATAGAAGATTCAATGGTCATGGAGTTGAGTATAGTTATGTAACTAAGTACTACATGAGGTAGCAATAGATTTATGGTTAAATATATTTTAAAACATTCATTGTATTATAGTGGCTCTGTTTCCTTGAGGGTTGGTAGTAAACTCCCAGAGAGTATTTTGTATATAGTGTTTTTTCTTTGTAACTATATTGTCGATGTTATTTATTTTCTACAATTCGTTATTTTGCGATATGGTTGCATATTGTGATAAATCACAAACAATATTACTCAAGCATAATTGGCTAATTAAGTAAACTTGGCATTAATACTGGAATTTAGTGTATTACTTCTTTCCTTTTTTAAATCTTTTAACTAAATTAAGTAGTTTCATATCTTTTGAATTCTCTTCTCTTCTTTTTTTTTTCTTTTAATTTTTATCGTTTTAGTTGAAATAGTTATTACATTTGGTTATGATATCTACAAAATTTACTGATGTTAAATGATTTGCTCGTCTTTTAGGTATTAGGAGCCTTTTGGTATTGTTTCTCTATTCAACGAACTGTGTCTTGCTGGTACATGGCGTGTGAAAATCATGGTGGATGTGTCCGGAATTCTTTTTATTACTGCGACCACAACTTTGGCTATCACTCCATTATAGATGATTTTTGCCCAAAAAATATGCCAAATGTGGAGCTCTTTGATTTTGGAGTATATCTTGACGCTCATCAGTCTTATATCCTAGAGTCCAAAAATATTCCACAAAAAATATTCTACTGTTTCTGTTGGGGCATGCGAAATCTGAGGTTTGCACATATTAGACTCTGTACAATTCCATATTAAGCTTTTTTTTTTTTTTTTTTTTTTTTGAGAAGATCCATATTAAGCTATTTCAATGCATTAAATTTGTTTTTTGCTTACGTTACGGACTAAAAGAGTTACTATTAGTTTGCTAGGTGGTTTATACCATAGCAATTATCCACTATGGAGACTTGGATTTCATGCTCAACATACAGACCTCTATACTTGATGTTAAAACTGTTACCCTGGTAGATGAGTATCAGCAAAGTGGCTCAGGACTTCTCTGATTGCCAAAAGCATTGTCGTTACTCTACGTCTTGCATATTAGGATTGAAGGGCTTAAAACCTATGCTCGTAACCTAGTGGATTCACGCATGGGCATGTGCGAGCTCGCGTGCGCACACACACATATATATATTCTCTAAACTTGTTCATTCCCTATAAAATTTTGTAAATTCATTGTAGTTATAAATTTTCAAGATTAGCATCTCATACATTATAGTTGTGCCACTTTTGCAGTTCTTTTGGTTCAAACCTCCGAATAAGTAATGACGTATGGGAAAACTGCTTTGTACTTTGCATTACTATCTTTGGCTTGTTACTATTTCTATATTACATGGGAAATTTTCAGGTGCGAATCCAATTCTTCTATTTTTATTTTTTTTATTTGTTATTTTTTATTTAATATTAGGCTCTTAGTTGTACAATTATAAAGCAGAGAGACGGTGGTTTCTAAATAGGAAGAATGAAACACCATTTCTACTATATTATTACATTGATACGATTGTCAATCTCATAATGCTATTTTTATATTTCTGTCATTTGTTGCTGTTGCTCTCGTTTTTACTATTGTTGTTTATTGTTATTTTTATTGAAAGAAATATATATTATATATAAAAATATTAGATCTGATTTTTTTATTAGGAAAATAGATTCAGATCTGGTTTTTGATGAGCAAAAGAGAATGATTTTGAAAGTGAATTTCTAGATCTGATTTTTTATATGAAAAAGAAATATTTTTTCAAAGGAAATTTCAAATATGATTTTTAATCATGAACATATGACATCTTTATGAAAATATATTCATATATGGTTTTTAATATGTAAATTGAAGGTTGGGATATGCTTTTATTCCTAGAATTTTAAGAAATGTGTTTAAAAAAAAAAAATAGTAAAGACTCTTTTTTTTAAATTATATAGTAAGGACTTGGCCACAATTTTGACATTCTTTTCTCTTATTTTTTATTTTTTATTTTTTAGTGTTGTCACTTGGGAAACATTGAGTTTGAATTATATTAGATGGCTTGTATTTTAGACTTAATTTAGACATGCTTATTTTTCCAACTTTCATATTTATTTTATGGCTTCTCAAACTTATTTTAATATATAATTTTTTTTATTTAACAATGTGGTTTGACTGATAACTCATTAATTGAACCAATGACCAAATGACCCAACTCTAAGACTAGGTTAATGTCCTATCCAAATTTAATAATTATCCCATCACATGAGTTTGGATGTTTAGTAAAGTAGATGAAATTGTCTTGGAATTCTTCTCTTCAAACATAACCATCTAGGAATCACACAAAATTTATTGTCTTTGGTCTTCCCAAATACCTTGGAACCTCATAATATTTATTAATTTGGTCTTTATCAAAGATTCTATTTAAAAAAAAAAAAATTCCAAGACCAATCTAATTTTATTATGCCATCAAACCTTCTCGTTTTTCTTTTTTTCCAGAGAGATATTACTAAGCTACACTTCTCAATTTTAGGGTAATGAGTGTTTTTTTCATTAGTGGATCTTCCACTGAAGATTTGTTTGGAACAACTTTCTCATAAAAAAGCAAAAATAAAAGAAGTGTTTAGAACAATGAGATGTATGCTTGTAAAAATGTAGTATATTGCAAGATATGCCAAAGTTAACTTATTAGCATAAGTGGGACAGATATACTTGCAGCGGCGGATAACTTCAAAATCAATTGCAGAAGGTACGTTCCAGTACAACTTTTTTCTTTCAAGTATTAACTTTTTTTCCAAGTACAACTTTTTAAAATCCTAGATTTTCCTTTTCAAAAACTAAAAAGATAAATTGTATCAAACAGCTGCAAAAAGAAAAGAAGAAAGTATTAACTCATGGATTCAAAATAAAAAGCTCAAGGCAGAAACAAGCAGTGAAATTATTAAGATCATGCAAAAGAAATTTCAAGAAAAAGAAGATATTTATGTGGAGATCCTGATTTCTGAACTTCCTTCACAACTTCAAAGGGATGTCAAGAACCAAATCTGCTTTAATCCACTAAAGAAAGTGAGTTTCTTCACCTCTATAAATTTGCTAAAGAACTGTTTGTGCTAGGCATATTGAATATGCCATTGAATGGTATTATAAATATCATCCAACAATAAATTGAAGATTTATATATGGACAAAGTTTAGTTACAAAATTGGTTGCAGCTTAAGGCTACACTCTTATTCAATATCTTTTTATTGGATGTGAATTTTGAGAATTCCACCATTGGATTACATCTTCTTATATCTTCCATGCTTGCAAAATTTCTAGAAAATTAAAGATCAATAGCTATACTATCAATAAATTGTTTAAATTGTTAAATTGTTTAAATTGTTAGTTTTTGAAATTTAAAATTATGCATAAGATATAAGTTTATAGAAAATATAATAAATGATATTCGATTGACACAAAATTTGACATGTGTATTAAGAGTATAAAGAACATGCAATTTAATGGTTAGATTTTCAAAATATGCAAGAATGTTTATTTTATTAAGTTAGATTATAGCCTTAGGTTATAATTAATTTTGTAGCTAAATTTTGTCCATTATATTATTATAAGTTTAACAGGGGTGAGTCCATATGTAACTTTGGGGTCACAGGAATACCCTGATTTGCTAATATATATATATATAGGGTTAGGTTCAAGTTATATCTGGTGTAACTCTAAACAATATTATACTACCCAATAACTTGTTAATGAACTTAAATTTTGAAAATTCTATTGTTGGATTACATGTTCTATATGTTATAAACATGCATGTTAATTTTCATACCAATCGGATGTTATTTACCATTTAATCCATAAAATCATCTTTTATACATTATTTTAAATTACAAAAACTTGAATTTATACAGTTGATAGATGACATGACTATTGTTTTTTGATTACCTTGAAATTTTGCAAGCATAGAGAATATACAATGATAATATAATCCAATAGTCAATTTGTCAAAATTCACATACAATTAAAAAAATATTGATTGATGTAATATTGCTTAGAGTTACACCGAGTGTAACTTGAATTCAACCTACACACAGACACTTTTACAATAATTTCATGATAAATTTTATGTGATAAATGGAAAGTCGTTACTAATTCTAATTTGAGCCCAACATTGATATCACTTTTTAACCTACTAATAACAAATTGGTACTCAAGATTTTATTTTATTTTATTATTATTTTTTTTTATGTTGTAGATATAGTATTATTCCAAAAATAATTTTGGCTCCTCAAACATAATTCTTAACACGTTAAACATTAAAAAAAAAAAACCCCCCTTTAAATGACCAAAAAAAAAAAAAAAAACCCAAAAAACCCAAACAAAAATCAAACAACTAGTTAACAAATTGTTGGGGGCTGTTTTTCGTTGCGCAACCACGTGTTGTCCGTTGGAGGAGTGATCTTACTAGACCTAGATCTGTCTAGGGAGTTGCGTTCAGAACTCGACATTGGGCCTAGTACTCCAATGGCTTCTAGAGTATTTTTAGGCCCATAAAATGGGTAAAGCCCAAGGTTTAAGAATCATAATAATGGTTGAAATAATAGTTGAATAAAGCAATATATATTTAGTGAGATATTTTGATTGAATGATGAGTTAAAGATCATAATGGTGTATAGTGGGTGATGTCCAATATTCAGGAATAATTAATTGTCATATGTCTAACAATGGAATGGGTTCAAGATAGTCCATATCTAGTTGTGGTATGATTCATGTTTAAGATTATAAGATATGTCCAGTAGAGATTTATGTTCAAATAATGTGTCTAGTCGTGACAGATCAATTTAATAGTGTATAGTAATGTAATAGTAAAATGATTTGTATTTAAAGATGAAATAATCGGATACTCAATGATGTAAATTTAGAGATATGGAAACATAGTTACTTATCTTTGTATGGTTTGTAACTCTAGCTGTATAGCATCAGTAAGTTGATAGTATTCTAGTAGAATGACTCCAACGGTGGAGAGACAGTATGCCATGATATGTCCTTCTATGATGACTTTAAGATTAAAGGGGAAAAAATGGGTGCAACTAGAGGGGAGAGAGTATGCCTAGCTGTGTGTAAAGATTGGTTAAGTTTGTTCCATTTATCATACACTTAAATGAATATCCTCTTGATAATGCTCTTTTAGTTCTTGTGAAGTTATGGATAGTATTGCCTTCCATAAGAAGGGCTTTTGTAAGATAGGTTTGTGTCTTCTATGAGAATGGCTTTAGTATAAGGTCTTTGTGCTTTCTAGGAGAAGGGTTTTATGTATTAGAAGTTTATGCCTTCCATGAGAAGAGCTTTTGTAAAAAGTCTTTATACCTTCTAAGAGAAGGACTCTAGTATTAGAAGTTTATGTCGTGCATGAAAAGGGCTCTTAGTGTGCGTTTGGATACTGCTTATTTTGCTGAAAATTGAAAATACTGTAACAAAATATTTTTTAAATATGTGAATAGTACCGTGAGACTTATTTTTAATGAAGTTTTTTGAAAAAAGAAGTTTGTGAGTCCTGTGAACAGTGCACGGGATCCACAAAAGAAGCCAGAAATGCGCTTCTGGTAAAAAAAAAAAAAAAAAAAGGAAAATGTAGATGCATTAGACGTGGACGCAATCCAAACGGAGCCTTAGTATTAGAAGTTTCTCCACAATGTCAAGTATGTTTTAAATCAAAAGAGAGATATTATAATTCATGTAATCCTCAAGAAAAATAAAACAAGACCCAAAATAAAATATTTGTCTTTTTAAAATTTTCAATGTTTTTGGTTTTTGGTTTTTTATAAACAAAATGACCTAAGAAAATAAAACAACAAAAAATTGAAAGAAAATATGTCCACAAATAATTGAAAGAATTAAATCAAGGACAAGTAAATAACATTTACTTTAGCAAATCTTTTCTCATCCATATAGCACGCATCTTTGGCTTTGTAGGTGAAAAATCATGAGAAATAGAGTGTATTTGAGGAATTACATACTTCTTCTGAGAGAGACTGAAATCCTACAAACTCTTTTCACAAGCTAACAAGCTTAAAAACAATTTTTCAGGGCTTGTAGTAGAAGATAAATAATCACATATACTAGACTGAAATACAGAATGTTTAAATTTCAATTTATGACAGTTGTGATGAATATGACCAGAGACACTACAAAAGTGACAAACAAGAACAAATTTAGTAACATCAGTATTCCTAATGGCAAATCTAGTCTTAGATTTTGGTTTTTGCTTCAGTAAAGAAAAATATGGTCTAATAATGTGATCAGCAACACCACAAAGGTGATAGATACGCACTAAAATAGATTTTTTTTGCTCTCTAACAGGAGGTTTAGACACAGGTTTAAAAACTTCAGCCTCTACATTAGAACTTTTACCTTTGTCTAACCTAGCTACATAAGCCTTTTCTCTGTGATTCCTCTTAAAATGAGGAATATAAACATTGTCAGCTTTAGGCTTAAGAGGAACAAAAATAGAAACAGATTTGTTATTAACAGCAAATTTGGTATTAGACAAATTTTCAAGTTTAGCTTCAGACTTAGCTAACTTTTGTTCCAAACTTTTCATTTTTTCATCTTGAGAGGAAAATTGGTTTCTTAAAAATTCATTCTTTTTTATTTGATTCATCTAATGTCACAATTATTATTATTTTTTTTTTCAAGATTTGTCAATTTTAACTTTTCTTTGAATTTTTTAGCAATTTTCATAGATTTAAATAATTCCTTACAGAGGGTTCCACAGGCATCAATAAAATTAATAGAAACATTAGTGTTCTTTTTATTCAAATCATCACAACCAATAGCTGTTAAACATTTAAAATTATCCATGATAGCAGATATCAAGGATTTCACTTAAGACGGTAATTCAATCAGAGTGAACTCACTCTGATACCACTTGTTTATTCTTCTTTAGACCCCCTAAAAATAGATTAGTTTAATTTAATGAATTAGTCAAGTATTTACTTAGGTTAATTATGAGATCAATGTTAAATATATGCAAACATTTTACTTAGTGCGGAAAAATTAAAGAAGACAGTAATATGATAATCTAAGAAAACCAATGAAACCAACCGTTTTAAGGTAAAAATCTAGGGAAGATTTAATCTAGCTATCTTCAAGGTAAAGAAATCCTCTATGATAGAATGGAAGATTACAATAGATTTAAACCTTAAATTTAAAGCTACCTCATATAGAATTTACTAACGCGATCACATGCAACTCCGATTCCATAGATTCTTCTATCTTGGATTTGCTAAACACAAACTCCCCGTTTGTGACTTTGAGATCTCACTTAAAGGTTTTAAATCATCAGCAATTGTTGATCTTGTAGCAGCAACTTTAAATCTATCGGTTCTAGTGGTATGAAAATGATTTCTGATAGTGACTTTGAAAAAAAAAGACAAAATACCTTAGGATTTCCTTTAAATATTATGTGAAATAGATCTGAAATCCTAATCACTTAATGGGCTTAATAGGTTGATGGGCTTTTATTAAATTTTCTAGAACCTGTCTTTCGATCGGTTGAAGCTTAGTCTTGATTGGTCGAACCTAGCTTGTTTCGAATTTCTTGAATCTGCAGTTTCCTCATATTTGTATTCTAACTTGCAGCACTTTGAGCATTGGCTAATAAATCCTATAGACTCTAAGATCTATATTTAGGCGAGTTTGTGCTCATGGTTTGCTAATTGTTCTAAAGTTTTAGAACCAAACACACGACTCCCAAAGTTTTCTCAAAGTGACTCATGAGTTTGGATTATGAGCCGAAAATGAGATGATGTACCTTAGATTTTGCTATCGTTTTGTTTAAATAAGGGCTTTTGTTAGAAGCCGCTTTCCATTAGCATGAGAGAGATGATATGAGGCGTGAGTTTTGATTTATTGCTTGAGCTTGATCTATATATTAATGTTGATGATGTCGTGGGTTATCAGCCCAAATGATGAAGAGGAAGTGCGGACCATAAATTTGCCTCTTGAAGTGAAGATCTTGTGAGCCATGTGAACCCAATTTATGTAGTTGAATGAGATATAAGCTTACTTTGGGCTTTAAAGAAATTTGCCCAAAAATCAATAATATGTTGATGTGGCGTGGGTTGCTAATGAAGTAATACCATGTGGCGTAAAAAAAAAGAGTCCTCAACACAAATTATTCAACTAAAAGCCTATTCAAAAAGAAAAAATAAAAATTTTAATCATTCAAATTTGTAACTCTTTCAACCTATTTTATAAAAATAATCTCTAATTTCATTTTTTCTTGAAAAAAGGACATAAGAAAATATTGTAGTCATGAGTTTTATGGCAATGCTGGCAGTTATGCTCTTTTTGGTTTTACAATTGCAATGATTTTGCTCTCTTTAGCAACCCAGCTCGTAGTTGTAACAAATATCATCCATTTTTCTTTCTCTTTTTTATTATTCTTTCAATTCTCTTACTTTATTACTCTAACTCAACATTCTCAATTCCCACTTTATTTCTTATAAGTACATTTCTTTCTTTTGTCTCTTTGTTAGTAGGAAAAAAATTGTAACTCTAATGTATTTATGTGTGTGTGTGTGTGTGTGTTTTTTTTTTTTTTTTCTTTGTGTGTGTGAAGTTGATATATTCAGGTTATCTTTTTAATAAATTTTGTATAATTAAAGTTTTTTAGCGACGACTCTAAAAAATTTCATGGAGCTGCCACTGAAGTTTAATGACTCAATATTTTTCAAAACTATTGAATTGGGAGATTGTAATTAGTGTACAATAAAAATAATATCAGCACTGGTTCTAATTAAAATGATGTTGCATTGATCATAGTCCATCATCTAAAAAAATTATGGAATTTGTTGTGTTTTTAGTATTATTTTATATTGTATTATAATAAATTATTGTTTTATAAATGATACGAGCATCTTCCATGCCTTTATTATCTACAAAAGGGTTTTTTTTTTTTTTTTTTAGATAGTGTTATCTACAAAAGTTAGAAAAGGTTTTTGTCCATCATGTGATCTTTATTTATTTATTTTTTTTGTTTAATGTTGAGATCAATATTATTTTATTGAATAAGTTTTGACAAGTTTACGAGGTGTGTCTGCGTTTGATACATAAAATATTGGAATACCCACTCTAGAGGTGTCTATACCAAATATATACATATATGCTTATTCTTATCAGGACAAAGTTTGTGTACAAACTAGTTTACAAAAATACCCATTTAATTCTTTTTATATCTTTTAATTGAATGTAAATTTTGAAAATTTTACTGTTGAATTTCATGTATTTTATATTCTTAATATGCATGTCAAATTTATTTAAATCTAATGTTTTTACCATTAGAATAATAAACTAATTTTTTTTTGTGCATAATTTTATATCACAAGTGCTTAAAATTTTAACATTTTATTGATGATATATTTATCGATCTTTGATATTTTTGAAAATTTTTAAGCATAAAAATATAATATGAACTTGCAATCCAAATTTTGATTTTCAAAAGTCATCCGATAAAAAGATATCGGTGGAGTTTGAAAAATTTTCTTTCCAAATTAGTTTGGATACATAAATAAATAAATAAATAAATAAATAAATAAAGACTTTTTGGTCTTCTTCAATGATGCATGTCATCGTCACATAATATCCTTACAATTATAATAAAACTTTGGCCCTAAATTCTCTTCTCTCTCTCATTATCTTTTTCTTAACAATATATAATTTTCATCTCATGTGATCTGAATATAAATTTTGACATTTCTTTTCTAATTTTAACATTCACATCAAAGGAGCTAAAAATTTAGCTTTTAACAACTCAAAAATTACTTTATTTATTTTTTTTACCACTTCATTTTAATATTATTTATTTATTTATTTATTCTTATTCTCTCCTCTTTCTCTATCTTTTATTCTTCTTCTCCATCTCTCTCTTCTTTGCCGCCCGTACCCACCACCACCAGCCACCACCACCGGTTAAAAAAAACATAAAACAAGAATCCACAACCTACTGCCAGCCACCACTACTGAAGAAAAAAAAAAAAAAAACCATAAAACTTCAACCACAACAATATATAATTTTCATCTCATGTGATCTGAATATAAATTTTGACATTTTTTTTTCTAATTTGAACATTCACATCAAAGAACTAAAAATTTAGCTTTTAACAACTCAAAAACTTCTTTATTTATTTTAACACCATAATTTACAATACACCCTGTATTAATGTTTTTAATTTTTTTATCACTTCATTTTAATATTCTTTATTTATTTATTCTTATTCTCTCCTCTTTCTCTATCTTTTATTCTTCTTCTCCATCTCTCTCTTCTCTGCCACCCATACCCACTGCCACCAGCCACCACCGCCGGTTAAAAAAACACATAAAACAAGAATCCGCAACCCACTGCCAGCCACCACAACTGAAAAAAAAAAAAAAAAAAAAAAACTTCAACCACAAATGAAAAAAAGAAAAAGAAAAAGAAAAAAAAAAAAAAACTCGCTGGAAGAATAAAAAACCCACAAACTTCAACCACTGCCAGCCACCACCAACACCACCATTGGAAAAAAAAAAAAAAAAAAAAAAAAACCTCATAGAACTTAAATCACAAATAAGAAAAAAAGCAACTTGCAGGAGGGAAAAAAAAAAAACCCACAAACTTCAACCACTCCAACCACTACCACCATTGGACAAAAAAAACCCATAAAACTTCAAGCACAAACAAGAAAAGAAGCAACTTGCTAAAGAAAGTAAAAAAAAAAAAAAAAAAAAAGCCCACAAATTTTAACCATAAACCAGAAAAAAGCAACCCAGTGGAGGAAAAAAAAACCCACAAACTTCAACCACTACCAGCCACCACCATCGAAAAAAATAAAACCCTCAAAACTTCAACTACCGTGAACCCAATCCATTCCAAAATCAACCCAACCACAAACCCATGAACCCATAGTCACCCATAATCACGATTGAACCATCGAGACCCACAGCCAAGAGAGTGAGAAAAGAGAGAAAATGAGAGATGAGAGGAAATTTGAGAGTGAGAGATGAGAGGAATAAAAAAAATAAGGAAAGGAAGGAGTTGGTAGAATAAAGATGTTGGGTCTGAGAGGGAGGAGAATAAGGAGAGAAACGTTGGGGAGAGTGAGAAAGAAATGAGTTTTTAATTGCAGGGAGAGGGATGGTAGTATAAAAAATTGAGTTTTATGTTTAAGTTGATGCTACAGTGAGCTGTTATAGATAACAACTTACTGCAGTTGAAGGCTAAAAAATTTTAGATGTAGCAACTTTGGGGAGTATGAAAGTGAGAGATGAGAGGAATAAAGACGTTGGGTCTGAGAGGGAGGAGAATAAAGAGAGAAAATGCTGGGGAGAGTGAGAAAGAAATGAATTTTTACTTGTAGGAAGAGCGATAGTGGTATAAAAAATTGAGTTTTGTGTTTTAGATGATGTTATAGTGAGCTGTTATAAATAACAGCTTATTGTAGTTGAAAGCTTAAAAATTCTAGATGTAACAACTTTGATGCATCTTGATTTTCAAGATTTGAGTTGTTAAAATAGATTTTTAGCTTTTGTTATATCTTTGCTGTGAATGCTTTTAGTTTTTAAAATGGTTAATTTTGTACTAGATAAAAGGGATAAAATAAAAATTAATGATTGCAACTCTATAGTGATATATATATATATATATATATATATATATAGAACTCTAAACTTTATTTGGTTTATATTGATATATTAAAAAAATTAATCTATAAAACACTTATTTTACTTATTAACAAAACAGTTTTTTTTTTTTTTTTTTGGTTAGGAAATAGATTAGCACTTCAACTTATATTTTTTTCTTGCCCAGCTCATGATCAAAAAAGAGAATGACTTGGCGAGTCCTAAGCATGAAGAATTGTTGCGTGACATCTGCAACTCTCTCAAGCCAGTGTACTACAACGAGCAGTGCTACATTGTTCGGGAGGGAGAGCCTATGGATGCGGTATTCTTGATTACAGACGGCAGTGCATGGGCCTTTCCAAGCAGCAGTAATGGTGAAGGAACAGCAACTGCATCCGGACATGCTGAGCGTCTTAAAGCAGGTGACTTCTTTGGAGATGAACTTTTTGAATGGGTTAGTGAACCTTACTCCGCCAACATGTTCAATCTACCCAGAGTTCCCATTTACTCAAAATCTCTCAAAACCCATACAAAAGTGGAAGCCTTTGTTCTAATGGCCAACGACTTTGCATTGGTGGTTGAAGAAAAACTTCCGAATCCAGCAGAGCATGATGATATTGTTGAATGCCCGAAGTGTTGGTGCTTCAAGAAAACGCCAGAATTTAACAGTACCTGACACTGTTGTTGCAAAGAAATGGTTTGTACTGATGTCTTTGTATTATGCTTGTTTTTCTAGTGATGGAGGTGCTACTTGTTTGGACTTCGGATTCTCAATGAAAATGGTAAATTTAGGAAAAAGACGTCTGAAATAATAAACAGTTTGATGCACGCTATTAAATTCAGTGAGGATTGTGTAGAAACTTATATTTACACCTTTTGATTCAAATTAGCTTGTAACCGTGTGATGAATTTGGATATCATATTGTGTAGAAACTTATATTTACACCTTTTGATTCAAATTAGCTTGTAACCGTGTGATGAATTTGGATATCTATATGATAGGATTGAATCTGGACAGAGTTAAGCTTGGACTTGCGGGGAGGGGGAAGGAGATTTTTTTTAAAAATAATATATTATTATGTATTAATTTTAGCAATTTTGTTCTATAAAATTATACTTTGTCCTTTTTAATAATATCATTAATTATTTTAAGAATAATACACTAATACTATAACCACACATTTTTCTATAATATTTACATTTACTATTAAGATAACAAATTTTTATTAATACGTATCTAAACTTACCACTTATATCATTTTTTTAAGTTACCAACAACTATTCATCACATCATTAATTTATGGAAAAATGTTTGTATCTTTAACATTTCCTCATTTTAAAGGTCATAAAAAATTTATAGTTCTAAAATCTAAAACAAAATATACAAGTCCAAAAAAAAAAAAATTAGTGCAGCAACAAAAAATACCAATAGTAAAATAAAAAAAAATTAAGCTCAACCAACAAATTTTATCCAAACAATTAACTCGGTAAAATTTTTTAAATAAAATAATTTTGATGCATCAAAGACAACACAAACAAAACAAAAAACCCTTAGCGTCTATACAGAACATAAGCTGGTGTAAATGAGCATACCGACTTGGCTACATCTTGGCCCTCCGCATGGACAACTTTGAGTTACAAAAGCAAGGACTTTGGTGAGGGGCACTACGCCTTTGGCTTGTGCCAATAGTGTGAATGCCATTGGAGGAAGAGAAGTGTGCAGTTTGGCATGGACACCTAGCACTACCATGAGAGAGAATTCAGCTCTTGATGATCAGATGTTGCAGGACAATTTTCATTGGTTAGTACGAGTTTGGACCACTGCCAAGGACACGTGTAAGCCTGCAACGGGTTTTTCTTTTGGATTTTCCTGAAAGCTGTGGGAAGTACACCTTGGCCTAGAGTGAACCATGGTAGAGTTTGTAAATGAAGTCATCACCTAGAGTAGGTCTAGCAATCTTAAACTTAGATTCATTAATGGACAAAACGTATATTACACCTTTCAAGTTTCAACAATGTATGGTGCTTAATTAATAATGGTTGAATAACTAGACATTTACAAATCATCTCCAATATCACAACATTCAAATAGACTATTGGCCCAGGTAAGCACCAATGCAAGTAGTCATTATAACGGTTATTTCAAAATAACAAACTGCTTTGACTTCAAACAAAAAAAAAAAAAAAAAAAAAAAAAATAACAAACTGATTTTGCTTCCTTGACTCGGATATTGCACTCCCAAAACATAACAAATAAAAGCTGCCTAAAATCATATAGCTCAATTGGATGGTGTCTCTTGGTGTTTCTAAATAAGACATTTAAGGGGTTCAAATTTGATGAATCCTCTTTCCCCAATTATTGATTTTTTTTTTAAAAAGTTATACATATGCAGTGGTGAGTATGCAAAAATATTTAAAGCTATTTTTAATTTTTTAGGATCCAAAACATTTTTTTCAATTATTCTTAGTTATTTAATACCTCCACAATTTTTTTGGCTTCCCTCCTTAACACCCCAATTAATTATCCTCGTCCATTATGTTATTCCTCTCTCCATCAAACAGGACCTATTTTTTTATTTTTTATTTTATTTTAAGATAAGCTACATTAACAAAAATTTCGCAACAAATCCTAAATGGCAAGTGTTAAACATAAGATTCACTCTGAAACAAAGATTGCAACAAACAACACTGTTTATGATAAAAGATTGGCCCAAAACTGTATCGGTTTGTCGAAGGACACATGCATGGATAAATCTTTTCAAAAGATCACACATGAAATAACTAAATCACATGACGTCGTTTTACTAAAAGCTCTGCATAGATCAAAACACGACATCTTTTTGTTTCCTTTTTTTTTTTTTTTTTTTTTTTTTTTTTGGTTTAATCTAAAGATCCCTTTGTTTTCCTTTCCATAAGATTTTTTGTGTTTGGTTCTACGAAAAATATTTTCAAGTGTTTGGTTGCATTTTTGAAAATGTTATGGAAAACATATTTTTCACTATTTCTTATCTCACAAGCACATATTTAATAAAAAAAATTAAATTTAAAAAAACTGTGATCATGGACCAGTGGTGGCAACCAGCGACATTAGTAGAGTGTTGTGGTTGGGTGACAGATAGTGGGAGGTGGGGCGTTGTTGTTTGGTTGGTAAATTTTGGGTGAGGGGGAAATTAGTTTTTTGAAAATGAAAGCATAAATAAATTTCTGCCGTAAGCACCTTTATTTTATGGTTATGCTGGAAACAATTTCCAGTTGATCAACATTTTTTGTCGCTCCAAACATCTATAAAGGCAAAAAATATTTTTTAGAAATTAATTTATGTTGAACCACACATAAAAATCTATAAATTCTACTCCTCTGGTAGAGGATTTGAGACCTAAACCTCCTCTCCTTTTCTTATTTTTCTTTCTTTTATTTATTTATTTTGAAAAAAAAAAGTATTACTAAACTACACATATATATTTCAACCCGACCCATGCACACCCCTTATAAACCTAAATCTCTAAATATAAAACGAAGAAGAATTTTATTTTTGGAAAGGAATAAATGTTTATACTAATATATATATATATATATATATATATATTGAAAAACATGCCAATGTTGGCACCATCAAGGGACTAGCCAATGTCATCATGCCAATTGGAGTTCAATTTTACACTACGTGTCCATCGAATTTTTTAATTTTTGTGGTAAGTGAATTATTGAATACTAAAATAGAAGAATTTAAATCTAATTAAATTCTAAATCATATATATAATGAGAAATTATTACATATTTTTAAAATGTATGATTTAAAAAATGTGTAAGTTAATACCGTGTATAGTTTAAACCTCTTCTAAAAAATATATAATTTGAACTTTGCTATTGTAATTATTTTTAATTATACCCATGCATATGCATGAGGTTACACACTAGTTTATAAGTAACTAAAACAATTAGTTTTTGTCACATTTGTATTTTATCAATAGTTCTATGAATATGACATAAAAAAATCTGTGAATAAATCCAAAAAAGATTGGAAATAAATTCCAGTCTTAAATCCCTGCCTTATTGTACGAGCGGCTGAAAAAATAATATTATAATTATGTAATTAATTAAATCCAAAAAGACCGGAAATAATTCCCCATTATAGAAAAGAGTTTTTTTTTTAGTGATACAACAAAAATTTATAACAATTCATAATTGATAAAATTTGAATCCAAATAGATGTTTGAGTGTATATTTCTTATTCATTAAGTTACGATCTATAAGACAAAATATTTACTTATTTTATTTATACATATAATATGACTCGTTTAAAAAAGTGACCAAAACTACACACGGGTGATTTTTTTAGAAAATGGGCATTTGCCCATTTTACTAAAATTTTTTAGCAAAATGCTTCATATCTGAAACTGTTTAAGGAAATACTCCTATTTTGAAACTCGATTTTTGAACAATTGAGTTATAGCGAATTGAAAATCAAAAAGAAAAAAAATTTTCTGGAACTCGAGTTCCTTGAAAAAATTCAAGTGGAACTTGAGTTCCATGAACTCGAGTACTTTACTCGAGTTTCAGAAAAAAAAAAAAAAAATTCTAAGTCCATGTTCAATATAACTCGATGTTCAAAAAATCGAGTTTTACATTTAAAACTTGATTTTTAAAAAATCGAATTTCAAAACAGATGCATTTTCCTAATTAGTTTTAAATAAATGGCATTTTGCTGAAAAGTTTATAAGAAAGAAGTAAAAGCTCGTTTTGGCCCATAATAATGAGTTGATATAAAATAACTCCAACATATTTGAAGCTTTTTTTTTTTTTTTTTACAACGTTTTCAAATGAACATTCACATTATATATGGGACACTAGATTGTCGTGGATTGTGAAAGCCGAGGATGTTAGGAAATTGTTGAATAGGAAGACTTGAAAAATTGACGACTGGTCTTCGGCTCTTTGCTCATGTACTTGCACAGCAGAAGTTGACTTTGACTATGACTTAGTAGTATCTGCATGTTCACCTTCACCTTCGCAACCTTAAAATCCTATAACAAGCCCAGTTTCTGCCACTCTTTGTAAAATTCGTGCTGCTACTTGAGTTTATCAGGTACCATTTACTTTTTTATGAATACAAATGTTATTTCTCTCCATGGGTGTATACATATTTACTACTCTTACTTTTCTTTTTGCTTCTGCCTAGCTGGGCGGGAAAAAACTTTTGTCTTATGGTGCACACACTTGGGAGTTTTGTTCTTGAAATAAATGAAAAATTGGTTGTATTTTTGTCTAATCTGTCTTCCATTTAATTATCCAGGGATCAAAATTTTGATTTTTCAAGTAAAGTTTTCTGGGTCTATGCAAGTATGGATTTTATGAAGGTTGTCGCCACTGTATCACTTGTTATTCATAACCTTTGGAGTCAACTTCGGAACGGTGTAACTGTGTAAGGTTCGTCTCTTTGGCTCAGTTTTTCTGTCGCCAATTTGAGCCTCTGAATCATAATTTTTTTCACTGTTCACAATTAGCTAGGTAGGATAGTTGCAGAAAAACATGGTAAATACTCCTAACATTCTTGAATACTCCTAACATTCTTGAGCTACTTTGGCTATGTCTTATTTTTCTAGAAGACAAGATGGTTAGTTGTAAAGTGAAAATATAGAAATAAAAAATCAAACTTGGTAGGCTGGTACTCTTGGAAATAAGCAAGCATCGACCTTCCAAGGAACTTCCTTTCAACTTAAATACTATTAAAAAATTGACCCTTCCCGCTCTCGTGACTATCATTTTTCTTTTCCCACTCATTGTATATTTTCTACCCACCTTATCTTTTCTGTCTTCTTTTTATTTAAGAGTTCTATCACCCACACATAGATCGCTATATTTTCTTCGCCTTTCATAATTTGCTACATCACAATTTAAAAAGTTGTATAATAATTTGTGATTCTAGATTTTTTTTTTCCTTTTTATTATTTCATTATCAGCGTCTCATAGAACCCTTTCACACTCTCTGTTCTCATCTTTCTCACCTTCTTTAGTTTAGCCCTCTTTGACCTTCTCACCAAATCTGGGAAAATCTCTCCCTCCAAGTCAAGTGCTAAGCAACATATCACCTCAATACCTACTCATTCCCATGATCAACTAAGATCAAGTACAGAGGAGTCGAGCTAATGAGGCCATCTCTTTATTTCGACCTGGAACTAGTATTTCGGCCGGCACACCAGTTCTGCAGTTCAAGCCGGTGCAGGTCGGAATTTGAAGTGAGACGTACCCCAAATTTCAGATGATCGATCTACCCACCCGCTGGAACAAAAAGTTCCAGCTGAAACGGCCGTAGAACAACATGAAATTCAAAACTTTGGTTACAACAATGGGAGGGGAATTTGAATCTTTTAACATTTTCCTTGGAAACACAAAAAGATGCAAGTGGCAAATTGTTTGCTATAATTTGATGGTTACAATAGGATAGTTGGATTTTAACCTTGCTCATTTTCTTTAAAAATATTATAAGGAATTAGTTGAATTATAAAACTTTTGATATATTTTTTTTCCCTCTACTTAAGCAACACTTGACAATTACATTTTTCCTTTTTTTAATTTTTTGACCAGAAGTTTAAACTATTTAGTTACTTCTAAATTAGTTACTACTATTATGGAGTCATCGATGTGTCTGTAAAACAGTATTTGTTTCCTGTGAATTTGGATTTGAGAGTTTAAACCCGGTACCTATTTGCATAGTTTGAGAAGGTAACGATTGGATTTGGGCCAAATCTACCATATATAGGATTTAAAACCCAAAATCCTTTGATTTTAAATAATGTCCAAACTCTTGGAATTTAAGTCATAATGTAGGTTTTGAGTGTGTTTTGATAATTTGGAAAGTTTAAAGATTATTTTGATGATGGGAAGGTTTGAGAACATTTTGATTTTGGTCTTTCACTGACCAAATTTTATGTTTGCCATGTATTTGGTCAGTAATTACGACATCGAGAGGCAACCTCAAAAGGTCAAGGATGGTGGTGGTGATTCAGCGTCAAACAGAACTAGGACAAAGACAATTATTGACCCACATGGAAAATTCTTACAAAGGTGGAATATAATATTTGTATTGTCGTGTGTGATCGCAATATTATTGGATCCCTTGTTCTTCTACCTTCCCGTGATTAATGGAGACAAAAAGTGCATTGAGTTAGACAAAAGGTTGTGGACCAGAGCTCTCTTTTTGCGATCATTCAACGATATGATTTACCTAATGCATATCATATTACAATTTCGTACTGGTTTTATAGACAAGAAACTTCAGAAACTTGGAAGACCTGCGTTAATTACAGATTCTTGGAAGATAGCTCAGAGGTATTTGTGGCCATACTTCCTACTAGACCTTCTAGTTATTCTTCCCATCCCACAGGTATACTTCTGTTTAACTATAATGTTTATATAGAGATATTATTTTCACCTCATGTTGTAATTAGGTTAACAAAAGAGCATTCACACAAATTCACACCCATTGCACGTTCTTCATATTCGCATAAATTTACCTGTAATGGCTATAACTTTAGTAAAATATTTAACATGATTATATATTTTGAAAATTTAATCGTTGGATTACATGTTTTTTATATTCTTAACATATATGTCAAATTTTGTATCAATTTAATATTATTTACTATTCGATTTATTAACTTATTTTTTATGCATATATAATTATAGATTACAAAAATTTTGATTAATAATATAGTTATCAATCTTTGATCTTCCAAAGATACTAATAATATCTCATCTTATGATATTAATAAAACTCCATACAATTAATATTCTGCCACGGTCTAGACATTGATCTAGACTTCTATCTATTAAAATTCTTCCCGTGTAATAATTTTCTACCACAATTTGATTCATATTTCATCACAACAACACTGATTTATCCAATGTGACTAGAAGTACACGCAAATGTTTTTTTTTAATATTTTAATTTTTTTTTTATTATGAGGCATAGATGGTTTTATCAATTTCCATGTATGGGCTTGGAGGATTTTTTTTTCTAAACTATTTTTTCTTATGAACCTTTTCCCATTCTTAATAGAACATAGTGATTGGTTTTAATTTTTAATTTTAATTTTTAAAGATAAGGAATAATAAATTACTTCTTTTATAAGAATTGCCAAATTAATTTTTCAACAAGGAAAATAATTTTCCTTCAATACTAAAAAACTTCAAATAGTCTATTAAATGAAAAGGAAAAATTTTAGACAATTTCCAAATCAGAATTATCTTTAAATTAACATTGTCCTATGCATAATTAGATTTATCCATTAACTCTAAACACTAGCGTAATCTTTCAGGTGGTAACTTCATGGATTTTTTCAGAAGTGGCACAAACGAATCTTCGAATAAAATAAAGATGTTCAACTCTTTTGTTCTGTTACAATATGTGCCAAGAATTCTCCCAATCTACCTATCCTGGAAGAAACTGATGAGAAGTAACGAGAAAATTGAAAAAACTATATGGTTTAAAGCTGCACTGAACTTCTTTCTGTATCTTCTTGCTGGCCATGTAAGTTTGATTACATATATACAGATTTTATATAAATTTAACCTTGACAATCTATCGAATTTTATCAAATGCTATTATTATTATTATTATTATTGTTGTTGTTGTTGTTGTTGTTATTTTTATTATTTATTTTTAGTAGTAGTAGTAGTTTTAATTTTTGCAAATACACGGATTAAACCTCTAGTGCAAACGTCTTTAGAATTCTCACTAATCAATACCTTGAGCATAATAGGTTTTTAAAATTGGTATCCTAGCATTTGTTTTGGAATTGGAGAAGACAGTTGTAAACCAATTATTGAACTAGGTCCTGTGATTTTTTCCTTCCCGTTTGAGGGATTTCACATAACAATTTGGTGTCTTGATTGTGAGTTTGCACGTTGAATTTTTTGTTTTTGTTAATTATTGTGTTTGGATAGTTTTACTTGGAATACCTATTGAATTTGCAAAAAAGCAAAAATTAAAATAATTTCTTTGCATGTGTTGTATTTATTGCTATCTTTCTCAACAGTCTATACGTAACAGCACTTTATATATCTAACAATATGTGACCCCATGGCTTAACTTCAAAAGTAGTTTTCCATTGGTCATAAAAGTTTAGAGGTTAGAATCTATTTTTTCCTTTTTAGAATGATTATTAATTATTACTTCTTTTCTTTTGTTTTTATTGTAAAAAAAAAAGAATTATATAAAGGAATTCAACAGAAGTTTCATTTAATATCCATTTGGGAATAACTTATTTAACTTTTTTAAAAAATTTTTTACTGAAAGTGTACTAAGGAATTCAGCAGAAGTTTAATTTAATATCCATTTGAGAACAACTTATTTAACTTTTTAAAATTTTTTTTTACTGAAAGTATACTAAGGAATTCAGCAGAAGTTTCATTTAATATTCATTTGGAAACAACTTATTTAACTTTTTTTTAAAATTTTTTTACTGAAAGTGTACTAAAGTATACTTGTATTTTAAAAAAACTGAAAAAAAAAATATTTAAAAAAAAATGAAGTTTTAAAAAGTTGTACATAAAAACTAACTTTTTTTTAATATTTTTAAAATGACATAAAAACTAATTTCTAAGCTAGTTCTAAACATACATTTAATTTCTCTCTTATTGTTTGGACAAAAACTTTACCTTTTAACTAATTGAAACCACTGTTATTGTTGTTTCGTTATAATATTTGCAGAATATAATGATGTTTAATGAGATGCTGGTGTTTTAGGTATTGGGAGCCTTTTGGTATTTTTTCTCTACTCAACGAATGACAGCTTGTTGGCATAAATATTGTGAAAGACATACTGGATGTGTGCAAAGTTCTTTCAACTGTGACCTCAATGAAGGAAATCATACATTTCTTAATAATGTTTGCCGTATAAATAAACCAAATACAAAGCTATTTGATTTTGGAATATTTCTTGAAGCCCTTCAATCTGGTGTGTTGGAATCCACGGATTTTCCAGAAAAATTATTTTACTGTTTCTGGTGGGGCTTGCAAAATCTGAGGTTTGTACACAAATTAGTCTCTTCTGTTTCATATTAAGCAACTCTTAAATTTGAAGTTTGCATTGTCGAGTCATACTTTATGCCTTTAGTTATAATTTTTCATATTAGCATCTCATCTCATATATTGTAGTTGTGCCTTTTTTGCAGTTCACTTGGTCAAAACTTTCGTACAAGTAACTATATATGGGAAAACTGCTTTTCACTTTCCATTTGTATCTTGGGCTTGTTACTGTTTCTCTATTTTTTGGGAAATTTACAGGTTAGTACACAATGCCCAATATTGCCTCAATCAAATGGGGTTTTGAATTTATTTATTTTTTTGGTTGTAGAGAGGGAAAATTCTCGACCTATCACAAGCTGACACATCATACTACCAAGTCCACAAAATACAGCTAATTACAAAGCATTACGTATGGCTGCTAGGTTTTGCTATCACTACTCAGGAACCAATAGAAATTTGCCAAGTGTCATTGAAGTAAACCAATCACACATCAGCACATGTAAGCGATGACACAAGCAGACTAATCAGGCTGTGACATGTGTCACCAATCAGACTCCGCCACGTGTCGCTCACCTACCTCTAAACTCCTATAAATAGAAGCCTTCCCAAGACATAAAAAAAAAAGAGATCTGAGGCCAGGACATCTTAGAAGGAGAAGCCATCTAGAGCATAAGCAGCATCAAAGAAGATTCAGAAGTATTGAAGCTCTGCTGGAATCAAGCCCTGAAGCCTCCAGGAACTTCAAGAACTTCAAACTCAAATGCAAGGAACATTCAAAGCAGAATCATCTAAACTACCTGCCTAGATCTTCAAGTTCACTGGAATCAAGCTCAAAAGCCTCCAGAAACCTCAACAAACCACAAATCAGTAAAGCTCTACGGATTCAAGCCTCTAAAGCCCCGAAGAACTCCTACCACAAACCTTCAAATACGAAGAATATTCAAAGAGGAATCATCCAAATCATATTCCTAGATCTTCAAATTCACTGGACTCAAGCTCAAAAGCCTCCAGAAACCTCAACAAACCACAAATCAGTAAAGCTCTACGGATTCAAGCCTTTAAAGCCCCGAAGAACTCCTACCACAAACCTTCAAATACGAAGAATATTCAAAGAGGAATCATCCAAATCATATTCCTAGATCTTCAAATTCACTGGACTCAAGCTCAAAAGCCTCCAGAAACCTCAACAAACCATAAATCAACGAAGCTCTACGGATTCAAGCCTCTAAAGCACCGAAGAACTTCCACCATAAACCTTCGAAGACGAAGAACGCACCAAGAACACGAAGAACACACCAAGAACACGAAGAACATGAAGAACAAAGGATTTATAACAAGCTCATAGCCAGAGATTCCTTGTAATTCTGTTTCAAAGGTTTTCGATCCATTCTTCAGCCAAATTGAAGTATATTTGGTGTTCGAATCAAAATCACACCACCGCAATTCTAATCAACAAATCTTTCAAGGAGATCGAATCAGAGGATCACTCTTTTGTAATTACAGAGAATTGTACCACACATTCATCAATACAAATTCGCATTTGTGAAACTATTTTACTTGTTTGATTTATTTCGAACTAGAAATTTAGTCGTCCACATATTCTGGCACGTCCGGTGGGACATCTCTGCCTCTCATCTCATTCTCCTTCAAAGAAAGAAATCAACATCACCTTGCTACTAGCTCCAATGGCCTCTAGCAAGAACATTCAAGCTTCAACAATAGCTACTTCAACTAAACTTGGTACGGCTACCACTAACAACTGCATTGGTGTAATCAATTGTAGCCAACCCAAAGCAAACAATCAAGTTCAATCTCAATCAACCAAGGAATCCAAGGTTCAGGCAATCATCTCCTTAGACCCTCTTACAAGAAACAAGGTCATCAACAAGGACATCTCCACCTTGGAACACCTCAAGTATGGGGGCAAATCCCCTTCTTCCTTCAGGAGAAGTTGGTCACATGATTTCTCTCCCATTAAAGGGAACCTAAAAGATGAGATTTCACGTACTCACTTCAAATCATTTCCTTCTCCATCATCTTGGGAAGTTGTATCAGTCATGATGACTAACACCTCTACCATGGAAGAAAAGATGGCCGAAATGGAGCAAAGTGTCGTCCTTCTCACAAAAGCACTTGAAGATAAGGACCTCCAAATTGCAACTCTAATGAACAAACTCGAAGTACAAGATCCTGGTGAATCAAGCCATGGTCATAAATTCACATCTGCAAAGGATGACGAAGGGAGAGAAATTGAAAACACTCCCCAACGAGAACAATCTACTTCGGTTGCTTCGTTGTCAGTCCAACAATTACAAGACATGATAACAAATAGCATCCGAGCACAATATGGAGGTTCTTCTACAAGTTCTCTCACATATTCAAAACCTTACACAAAGCGCATTAACAGTATGAGAATGCCAAATGGGTATCAACCCCCCAAGTTCTTGCAGTTTGATGGCAATGGAAATCCTAAACAACACATTGCCCACTTTGTGGAAACTTGTGAGAATGCAGGGACTCAAGGAGCTCTCCTTGTAAAGCAGTTTGTCCGTTCACTCAAGGGGAATGCCTTTGATTGGTACACAGACTTAATACCCGAGTCAATTGACAGTTGGGAGCAACTTGAAAGAGAATTCCTTGACCGATTCTATAGCACGCGTCGCACTGTGAGCATGATGGAGCTAACCAATACCAAGCAATGGAAGGATGAGCCCGTCATTGATTACATCAATCGGTGGCGTTCTTTGAGTCTAGATTGCAAGGATAGACTTTCTGAAATATCTGCTGTAGAAATGTGCATCCAAGGCATGCATTGGGGACTTATTTACATCCTTCAAGGGATAAAGCCTCAAACATTTGAAGAGTTAGCAACTCGTGCGCACGACATGGAGTTGAGCATTGCTAGTCATGGAAGTACAAACCCTCCTATACTTGAGGAAAGCAAAAAGGAAGTAAGGAAAAATGAAAGGAATGCAAAATTCAGCCTCAAAGACTCAATGGTTGTTAACACTGCCGAAGTCAAGGTTCCAAGAAGAGGAGCAAATGTAAATGAAAAACGGCTTGAAGGATGGCAAAAGAACGAGGTGCGTCGTCTAACTTTTAAGGAACGTGAGCAAAAAGTATATCCATTCCCCGATGAAGATGTGCCAAACATCTTAGAACAATTATTGCAATTGAAGCTGATTGAATTGCCAGAATGCAAGCGACTAGAAGACATGGGGAAAGTTGATGACCCTAACTATTGCAAATATCATCGCATCATTGGCCACCCAATTCAAAAATGCTTT
Source organism: Lithocarpus polystachyus (assembly GCA_033629205.1). Classification (NCBI taxonomy): domain Eukaryota; kingdom Viridiplantae; phylum Streptophyta; class Magnoliopsida; order Fagales; family Fagaceae; genus Lithocarpus; species Lithocarpus polystachyus. Next base: position 10,278,878 of record CM066172.1, on the reverse strand, counting down.
GTCTTCAAAGAACAAATCATGAAGCTCGCCAAAGAAAACAAGATTGATCTAGGCTTTGATGAAGTTGTTGGTTCAAACCACGTGACCGTTGCTTGTGATGTACTTCCAACTCTCGGGCAAGGGGCAAACATCAACGAAGTTTACAAATTGATTGACAATGATGACATAAGGATCGACCCCATCAATGGGAAGTTCCTTAAACACTTCTACACTTGAAAAAACCGAGGATTGCTCCTCGGTAAGAGCTTAAACTACCCACTGCAACGCTGCAAGGGTACATGATGTCTTCCCATTGCCTTTGAAAGCGTACCAATAAGGAGAAATTAATCCCACTCTATGTCACCAATTGCTAGTGTGGCGTAGTGGTTGGATGCCCATGTCGCCCTTGAGAGGTCTCGGGTTCGATTAGTGGTGATACCCACTATTACACACTGAGCCCCCCTTTTTGCAAAAAAAAAAACAAAACAAAACAAAACAAAGAAAAAAAAAATCATCAAAAAAATCATTCAAAAAAAAAAAAGCTTTTGAACTACGTAATGACTTGATCCCTCTCCAGGGTACGTAGGCAGCTTAGTACTTTTCCCTAAGTTCGGTCACATGAAAAAAAATGATTGCCAGTCTAGCTTGAGGAGTTTTCCCAGTGGTCATCAATATGCTTTTGAGATCCCTTTGATTGGTGGGCATTGCTTAAAATCAGTGAATTGCTCACTACATGATGCTCAAAGATCATTGTGGTAGAAAATGACAGCTGCAAAGAATTGAGAATGAAGTTTGCATGGCATTGCCCCTCTTCTGTAGACATCCTCCCACATCTCTAAAGTATGCTTTGCATCACTTATCTCTTTGGGGCATCTTCTTGTACATTGCAAGTCTAAGCTACATCGCCTCTCTTCTAAGTTGTGCCACTTCACAACTCTGAAATTTGAACCACATCATCTCCCTTCTGAGTGATGCTGTTTCACATCATGTCTCTGAAATCTGGACAATGTCACCTTCCTCTAGCATCTGAAGTTGGTGTTGCGTCATCTCTCCTCTAAGGACATATTTGTGCAATGTCAAAATTTTGACGGCATCTCTTTGCATCCTCAAAGTCTTGATGGGAGCTTCTTGAAACTTCAAGGTTTTGTTGGCATCTCCTTGCATCTTCAAAATCTTGTTGGCATCTCTAAAATCTTGATGTCTGGCAATAATACTATGTTTGAACTTTGTCGCTTTTAAAAATTGGAGCTAATGCAACTTTAAAGGCCAATGATGGTGCGACTTCATAGCAAATGCAAGTGTTGACATAGCTTCATGGCAAAGATGAAGTGTTGACGTAGCTTTTTAGCAAAAATGAATGTTGACATGGCTTCAGTGCAAATGATGGCGTGACTTCGATGCAGAGGAAATTAAGGATGCAGCTTTGATGCAAATGCAAACTTTGTGCAGCTTCATGATAAGAACAATTGGCGTGGTTGCACTGCAAGAATAAGTGCCAGTAAGGACTAGTGCTAGTATTGCTTCGTTGCCGATACCAGGGCCAATACTACTTCAAAGACAAGTACTGGCGATAGTATTGTTGCGCAGTTGAATATCCTTATGGAAATGTCATTGCAAAGACGAGTACCACTAATAGATTGTTGTTGCAGAAAAAAAAAAATGTAATAACATGAAGGTATACGTCACTGCAAAAACGTTGCTATCAATGAAATACAAAGCCAGCAAATGAAGGCAAATGCTTCCTTGAGAACGTCAGTGTAAAGTTTGATGTCAAAACCCAAAGATCAAGGAGCTGCAAAACAAAAACAAGCAACAAAAAAAATTTGTCAGGGAAAGGATCTCATAGCACATAAAGTATATATATATATATATATATATATATTTTGATTGAAAGCAGGAGAATAAAGTTGAAGGTTGAGAATGCTTAAGTGATGAACTGAGAGATTCACGTACTCTTTATATAGAGAATGCAGCCAAACTATTAAATGGTTCCACCAACAGGCCAGTGAAAAAATCTATATTCACATATCAGAAATGTGAAAACAATTGGAGCTCAAAGTGAGAATTTGCACATTCACAGCACTCAAAGTCAAGGAAGTCTGCACCGTATTTTGAAGATAAAAGATGGCATTCAATGAAGAGAAACAAAAAATGGTGGCTCACCACCCACCTTCTGACTATCACGTCTAAACACACGGGCACCACCTTGTCAATACGGCTACCGTCAAAGTAGATTAAAATGGCAAAAAAATCAACAATACTTGCCGTTTTCTCTTCTGGATTTCTAGCAACTTCTGACAAGATTTCACAAAAATCAACCCACCGAAATCTTCTAAAGACTTCAAGCTTCAGAGCCCAGAAAAATCATCCACGGTGGAGCCATAACGAGCCGCCACGGTGGAGCCATCTCCCTAGTGAAATGAGAAAGCCAATTATAGATGACATGAATCAGAGATTCAAAGAAGATGAAGATGTTTACTTGGAGAGCCTTCTTCCTAATCTTCCTGGGGAACTTCAGAATAATGTAAAGGAGCATATTGGCCTAAAGCGACTAAAAACTGTGAGTTTCTTTGCCTCTATAAATATGGTATATATAACTTGTCAGTTTGTTAAGATCCCTTATACCCAACAGATTAACCTAGTGAATTAGCCAAGTGAAAAACTTAGGTAATTTAATTAAATCTAGGTTAACACAAAATAAACAAAAACAACAAAGCAGCGGAAAAATAAATAATACAAAGATATAATGACCCAGGAAAACCAAACCGGTAAAAAACCTGGGGAGGATTTAACCTAGCTATCCTCAAGGTAAACTGAATCTACTATGAAAGAATGGAAGTTTACACAATAAGACTTAGACCACTAACATCTTATTGCTACCCAAGTGTAGGAAACTTACTACCACGACCACGTGATAGCTCCGAGATCCACGGACTCCTTCTTTCCTTGAATTCTTCAGCAAATCCACAAGCGCACCTGCTTCTATATCTTTATGCTCTTTTGATTCTGCAACTGTATTGATCTACACAACTCTTGACATGAATCTCAAGTTTGTAAACCCTAAGTGTATGTGAAGGTAAACACCTCTAGATCTCACAATGAGATTCACAAACACAGCATTCAGAACTCTAAAAACGTGGCTAGGGTTTTCCCTTATATACTTAGGGCAAAACATAAAACCCTATACATTAAATGGACTAGGGCTGAGTTGGAATTTTCTGCAGAAAAACGATTTGCCCGATTTTCGATCGATCGAGCCTAATTTTTGATCGATCGAGTTATACAGAAAGTGAACAGTAATTCTGCATACAAACTCGATTCCAACTTTACATTAAGACCCATACTTTGAGCAAGTCTAACACACGACTAAACATTGTTTTGATCATGGTTTGCCAACATACAAATTGAAGTTCTAAATACATTAGATCCTAATCCTTAGAACCTAACAAACTCCCCCTTTGGCAATCCGTGACAAAACACAGACTTAACAAAAAGCTCAAAGTTACAAATTGAAATAGCCCATTACAAAATAAATAGCCACTTAACAATTCAACCTAGACTACTATCTAACAGTTGCAAAGTAGACAGCAGTTCGACTGAAAACAACCTGTATATTCCTGTAACACTTAACAAACACATAAACGCATGTGTGGAACAAAAACAGGAAATATATAAATAAAAATTTCTTGATTTCACATGACACAAAATAAAGACATATATCATGAATAACATCATCAATATAGATCAATAAGCAGAGTAGCATAGTGAAATAAGAAACATATACATAAAAAAGTATCTCAACAAAAATATCTCCTAAACAAGAGCTAAAAATGAGGATACACAGTGAAGCACCTAGATACAATCTAATAACTCCACAAGCTTCGCAGTATCACTACCAAGTAAACAAAACTCCCCCTAAAATGTAAATCACCACAACAAAATCTCCTAGATACAAATGAACTATGCACTCCCCCTTTTTGTGACGAATTGCCAAAGGGCACTCACTCATCATCAAAAGGAGGCGGAGGAGAATGACGAGAGCTCGCCAAATCCGCTCGTAACGCACGTAGCTCATCAAGGATGTCTACCAAAAGCTGACCATGAGCCGCCTGAACGGTCACGACAGTATCAAGTGTTCGACGAAGGTTAGAAACCTCATCAAACGGTGGAGGAACATCAGCAGCAGCAGCAGCAACAGCAGGATCAGAAGACGTCCCAGCTGCATGAGTATCTGTAGAAGAAGAAGAGGGTGGAGTGACACCGGAAGGCTCTACCCTAGGACGCTTAGAGCTAGCTCGAAGTTGAGCAGCCCTTTGCCTCAAAAAGGTAGCACCGATAGGAGCGATAATATGAACAGGCTCAGAAGCAGGATACTCACCAAAACCAAGAAAAAGGAGAATCCTATGAATAAAAATAGGAAAAAACAAAGCATGAGCCGTAGAACTAGACCGATGAACCTCGTTCAAAGAACGAAGGAACAAATGCGGAAAACTGATAGGCGCATCAGTGACAAGAGCATACAAAAACACACATCGCTTAAGAGGGATGGTGTGGACATGTGAAATAGACCACAAAGAATGACACGCTATCCTAAAGAAAAGATAGTGAAGCTCGGAAAGCTCAGCTGAAGTGATCCGAGGATCAGAACCCCATTGGATAGAAGACCCAGTGATGTATGACAGGACGTCATCAAGGGGTGGAGACTCCTCGTAAGGAAAAATGGGATGGTCCACAATGGGCACCCCAAGAGCATCAGACACTACCCGAGGGGTAATGCGATACTCCACACCACGTAACCACACTTTTACCAAGGTGTCGTTATCGTAGACATGAATAGAGAGGTTCGAATAGAACTCTCTAATCAAAGAAGCAGGAGGAGGATGCTCAAAATCAAGAAGAGGTAACCAACCCCGACGCGCAAAGTTACGTCGCACCTCAGGATCCAACACATCTAATAAGACCCTACGCTCAGCCCAAATAGGACACCTAAGGTTCAGAGTCTCATAGGTGACTTGGTTTGACTCACTAGGGAACCATTCAGTGTCAAAAGAAGGAGAAGGATCAGAAGTCCTATGGGCTCTAGTATTCCTAGGCATAGTGCTAAGGAAAAGAGATATACACAGAAAGAGAAGAGCAAAAACAAATACCAAGGGCAGACTGCAAGTTAGCACAGCATAAAAATATAGAGAAAAAAATAGCAAATCTATATGATGCATGAGCATGAACAACAAATGATGCATGTACTAATGCAGTGACAAGTTCAATTGCGATCTAAATTAACAAAATTGGCTTGAGCAAGCAATATTTATCAAAAATACCCAATTTGAAAAACCCAAGTTTTCAAAACACAACAAATTGATAAATTGATCAACACAATAGTTAATTAACACAATATAATGATCAAATTAGTCAATCTAACAAGCCAATTTCATCAATTTCAATCAAATTGAACAAAACCCCCAATTTTCTCAATTTCAAGCCCTAGAATTTCAAATTTTCCTCAAAACACCAAAATAATCAAATTAAACCACATGTAGAGCTTAGGTAAGGTGTCCCCACAAAAACCCATAAAAAATTTGAGAAAGAAACACTCAAAAACATTCCCAAAAAGACAAAAATCCTAAATGTCGAAAATACCCAAAAATGCATGAAAATAATGCATGAAACTTGAAAATAAATGCAAAGGGAGGGGCAAAAAGGACTTACCAGACTTGGGAGAGAGAGAGATGTAGCAAAAGAATTGGAAGAAAACGACAAAAACTCCAAGAAAAGTGCTTGACAGGTTGGTAGGGAGACAAAAACTTTTGGAAAGAAGTTTGAGAGGTAAAGAATCACGTGGAAAAAGACCTTTTTAAAAATAGTCATCCCGATTTTCGATCGATCGAAAATTACATTCGATCAGTCGAAAACACCTTCGATTGATCCAAAACAAGCTTGGACCGATCGAGCCAACCAGAGAGTTTTCTTAGTATTTTTAAAACATTTTCGATCGGTCGAAAATTAGTTTCGATCGATCGAAATTCTGGAAAAATCACAGTTTTGAAAAACCAAACATTTTAGATCAAAAACTCCTCAAAGCATTAGATTTTATAAATAAAATGCATGAGTATGAGATGAGATGTTTTCCAAAAACACATGTATTCAACCCAGATTTCTCAAAGCAGAAAATTTCTTTCAATATACCCCCAAAAAAAACAAACAAGCAAACATGTTCTGCATCAATTTTTCGAAATTCTCAAACTTGGTTGGTCAGACCAAAAAAAAAAAAAAAACACACAATAACATGTACACAGTTTAGCAAAGAATAACTTGTGTAGTGTGTGCAACTAGCATAAACTCGAGAAACATGTGAGGTGATATACATAATATTAATCAATCACAATTTTTACAAAATCCATCACATGAATTTGAAAGAGACTTTTACTTAAAGAGTTACATCCTATAACTCCCACATCTCCTAGAATAAAAGCTTGCAATCATGTAAGTTTCTTGATTTGCCTCATAATTAATATTCAAATTAAATGATTAGAAACTTAATAAAAGCCGGGATAATGTACACACCAATTTTATGAATTTGTGAGATTATTATAGCCCAATAATGTACACACCAATTTTAATAGAGGCTACACCTTATGTTCTTTTTGTGCATGTGCTACACTTTCTCGAGCACAAAATCTTACGATATGCACTAAGGTGTTCATGATTGGCTAATAAACAGTGGTGAGATGGTTATTTATGCCTTTCTCAATAAGTTCAAGTCCAACAATCAAAGGTATGTGACTACAAGATCAAGACAAAGTGATCAAAAACTATAAATATCTTCCCACACAACATGCACTACAAAGACTTCAGCTAGTAAAGTGCTATAAATAAGCTCATCCAAGCTAAACAAAGTACATAAACATGTTATGTAAAGATAATATGGCCAACCTTAATTATAAATCCAAGATATATAATACAAAACACATAAAAATATTTTTGGTTTTTAAAAAAAATTTATGACCAAAAACAAAAAGCACACATTATGCTAAATGAACAAAAATGCAAATGCAATGCATGATAGTGCTTAACTAAGCTATAGAGGGTACACAAACAAGAAATATCAATTTCTTAATTAACCCATGAGTACATGTACAAACTAGTACATACTCAAACAGAATAAAATAGCTTATCACTTATATAACACATGCTACTCAAGTTTCTCCACAATGTCAAGCACGTTTTAAATCAAGAGAGATATATCATAATCCATGTAATCCTCAAGAAAAATAAAACTAGACACAAAATAACATATTTTTGTCTTTTTGAAAATTTTCAATGTTTTTGGATTTTTTTTTATAATAAAAAACAACCTAAAAAAGACAAAACAACCAAAAACAAAAACAAAACATGTCCACAAATAATTGAAAGAATTAAATCAGGGACAAGTCAACAACACTCACCTTAGAGAATCTTTTCTCACCCATATAGCACGAGTCTTCGGCTTTGTAGGTGAAAATCCATGTGAAGCAGAGTGTATTTGAGGGATTGCACCAATCTTCTGAGAAAGACTAAAATCCTGCAATTTCCTTTTACAAGCCAACAAGCTTAAATTTTTCAAAAGCATATGAAAAAATTTATTTGGACTTATGGCAGGAGAAATATCATCACATGTCCTAGACTGAAACACAGAATGCTTAAATTTCAATTTATGACAATTAGGACGAATGTGACCGGAAACACCACAAAAGTGACAAACAGGAATAAATTTAGGAACATCAGTATTCCTAACAGCAAATCTAGTCTCAGATTTTGGTTTTTGCCTCAACAAAGAACAATTTGGTCTAATATGACCAACAACACCACAAAGGTGACAAGTAGGCACAAAAACAGATTTCTTTTGCACACTAGCAGTAGGTTTAGACATAGGTTTAAAAACTTCAGTGTCTACATCAGAACTTTTACCTTTGTCTAACCTAGCAAAATAAGCCTTTTCTTTATTATTCCTCTTGAAAGGAAGGATATAAACTTTTTCAGCTTTAGGCTTAAAAGAAACAGAAACACTTCTGTTATCAACAGCAGGCTTGGTACAAGTCAAATTTTCAATCTCAGCTTTAGATTCAACTAACTCTTGTTCCAAGCTTCTCATCTTCTCATCTTGAGAGGAAATTTGATTTCTCAAAAATTCATTCTTTTTATTAGATTCATCTAATCTAACAATCAATTCCTCTTTTTCAAGATTAGCCAATTTTAACTCTTCCTTGAATTTCTTAGCAATTCTCATAGTTTTCAATAATTCCTTACGAAGAGTTTCACAGGCATCAAAAAGATCAACAGAAACAACAATGTCCTTCTTATTCAAATCATCACAATCAAAAACAGTAAGACTTAAAATTATCCATGATAACAGGGATCAAGGATCAACTCTTAGATCAAAAGATCTACAACAGACAAGCTACCTGCTCTGATACCACTTGTCAGTTTGTTAAGACCCCTTATACCCAACAGATTAACCTAGTGAATTAGCTAAGTGAAAAACTTAGGTAATTTAATTAAATCTAGGTTAACACAAAATAAACAAAAACAACAAAGCAGCGGAAAAATAAATAACACAAAGATATGATGACCCAGGAAAACCAAATCGGTAAAAAACCTGGGGAGGATTTAACCTAGCTATCCTTAAGGCAAACTGAATCTACTATGAAAGAATCGAAGTTTACACAATAAGACTTAGACCACTAACATCTTATTGCTACCCAAGTGTAGGAAACTTACTACCACGACCACGTGATAGCTCCGAGATCCACGGACTCCTTCTTTCCTTGAATTCTTCAGCAAATCCACAAGCGCACCTGCTTCTATATCTTTATGCTCTTTTGATTCTGCAACTGTATTGATCTACACAACTCTTGACATGAATCTCAAGTTTGTAAACCCTTAGTGTATGTGAAGATAAACACCTCTAGATCTCACAATGGGATTCACAAACACAGCATTCAGAACTCTAAAAACGTGGCTAGGGTTTTCCCTTATATACTTAGGGCAAAACATAAAACCCTATACATTAAATGGACTAGGGCTGAGTTGGAATTTTCTGCAGAAAAACGATCTGCCCGATTTTCGATTGATCCAGCCTAATTTTCGATCGATCGAGTTATACAGAAAGTGAACAGTAATTCTGCATACAAACTCGATTCCAACTTTACATTAAGACCCATACTTTGAGCAAGTCTAACATACGACTAAACATTGTTTTGATCATGGTTTGCCAACATACAAATTGAAGTTCTAAATACATTAGATCCTAATCCTTAGAACCTAACATAACTATCAAGAGCCTATAGCACAATTTATAATTTTTTGTGTTTCTATTAAAAATGTCTAAAAATCAAATGTCCATCTCCAACTATTGAATTATAAAAAATATTTGTATAATTAATTGCCCTTATAACATGATAACAAGGAATGGTATTACAAATTTCATCCCAAACATTAAAAAGGCAAACAAAATTAATATAATAATTGGCTTTATTATAGGCATAAGGTAGTCTAAAACAATAGTTTTTCTCTCGAAATAATGACATGTGAGTTTTGTATGTAATAATAAGATGTTATATTATGAGGTTTTGATTCTTTTACATTTAATAGTATTCACACAATCTTATAGCATGTATAAAATGTAGACATTCTTGAAAATTTTGGATATCCAATTTCAAAAACTGAGGATATATATTGTGTGAAGTTAGAGTAAATTAGGGAGTGTAAAACAATAATTTTCCTATATCATGTACGAAAATTCAAGAAAGTTCTATGTAATCTAAATCTATACTCTCGTGTATTGAAATTAATATATATAATTTAATCTAAGAGGTGTTGGACAAGTGTGCGATCGTGTGTCCTATCTGATACATGTAGAATAATACTGTAAGTCTGCAAGCAAAAATGTAAATTTTAATAAGCATTCTTATTCAATCAGTACTAATTGTTACAAACCTATTCAAACTCCTTAATAAATTCATCTAAATTATTTAGGTAGAAGTGCTTCGAGGAATGGAAGAGCAAATGTTGCGTACGATGTGTCACAGTCTGAAACCAATGTTCCACAGCGAGCACAGCTATATTATTCGGGAGAGAGACCCAATCGACGCGATATTCTTCATTACGGATGGCATGTTAGGAACCTAATGGTATGTGTAATTGATAGGTATGTACCTGGACTGATGGCCAATGCGTGCTCAGCTGATGAAGAGTGCACGCTGAAGTGCACCTGGGGCTGACGGCCAATGCGTGCTCAGCTGATGAAGAGTGCACGCTGAAGTGCACCTAGGATTGATGGCCAATGCTGATGAAGAGTGCACCTCCAGTGCAGCTTGGGTGTGTGTGTGGTTACATGACAGATAGTGAGATAGTAGTTAGTTAACATTGTATTAGGGTGGTGACACGTGTAATATTGTAATGTGAGGTGGCAGATATATGTTAGCTTAGGTGTGTTGCTGATGTATGAGTTAGTTAGGAGGATTAGCTGTCAAGGCAGTTACATAGCTAGCATTGAGAGAGGAGTCGAGTGTATTAGATTGGGAAATGGGTTGCAAAAGGGACATTGAACATTTTGGTTAACTGAACATTTCTTCTCTGCAATTTTCTTCTATTTCCTATACCTCTGTTCTATTTTCTTTTGCCCGGTTCTTGGAGGCTAGTTGTCCTCGAATTCAACTAACCATTTCCACACTCCTTTCATTTGGTATCAGAGCTTGGCCTTCCTCGGCCATGGCGGAAACTCGATCAAGCACTGTTGCTACGCATGAAGCCATTGCTTTACTCAGGACTGCATCCGACTATTATGCTAAAGAAATTCAAGAAATGCGAACCATCCAAGAAGTGCACACACGAACCCTGAACGAGATGAATCAGCAATTGGCAATTCTGGTGCAGAGGCGTGGTGGTTCTGATCAAGGATTATCATCTTCAACAAATGAAGAGACCAGACATGCCAATTCTTCATCTTTTGCTCTGTCTCGCCCTCTGAGGTTAGAATTTCCCAAGTTTTCTGGGGAAGATCCTGCTAGTTGGGTTTACAAGGCCAACCAATATTTCAGTTATTACCACACTCCAATTACAGAGAAACTAATGCTTGCTTCATTTCACATCGAGGGTGAGGCTTTGATATGGTTCCAAGATAGTGAGGAAGCTGGTCTTTTTGTTGATTGGGAGTCATTGATTCAAGCTTTGCACATCAGATTTGGTGCAACAGCCTATGATGATCCAATGGAAACTCTCACTAGGCTCAGGCAGACTGCTTCGGTGGCCTTGTATAAGGCTCAATTTGAGGTTTTGTCGAATAGGATTAAAGGCTTATCTTCTGTCCATAAACTAAGCTGTTTTCTTAGTGGATTAAGAGATGAAATAAGGCTGCCAGTGAGGATGCTCAACCCAAAATCATTGAATGAGGCTTTTGGGTTGGCAAAAATACAGGAGGAATATAATTGGAGTTGTAAGAAGAGTGCTAAGTTGGATCAAGGAAAGCCTTCTATATTGGGTGCTCCACCTAAAGCTACTTCTTTCTTGGAGTCTAAAGCTAGGCTGCCAATTAAAAGAATTTCTCCTGCTCAGATGGAAGAGAGGAAGAAGAAAGGGTTGTGCTATAATTGTGATGAGAAATGGGGTCCGGGCCATAAATGCAAGAATGCAATGTTGTTTCTTTTGGATTATGTGGAATTAGCTCAAGAAAACATCAATTCTGGAATGCATATCACTGAATTGGAGGAGAGTGGTGGTGTAGATCAGATTGGGCAGGACCAAGAGGGTGCTGAAATCACTCTTTATGCATTGAGTGGCACTCCTACTTCAGACACTATGAGGGTCATGGGAAGGATTAAGCATAAACCTTTTGTTATTCTCATTGATTCAGGAAGCACCCACAACTTCATTGATGCTGCCTTGGTGACACACTTGCACATTAATGTTGATACTTCTCAAGTTTTGGAAGTTAAGGTTGCCAATGGTGATTTGATCAAGACTTAAGGTGTTTGTGAGGTAATGCCAATTTGGCTGCAAGGGCATGAGTTCTTGGTACATTTGCATGTGTTACCAATGGGGGGGTGTGATTTGGTTTTAGGGACTCAATGGCTGGGCACCTTGGGAGTGATCCAATGGGATTTTAAGTTGCTTACAATGAGTTTTAGCTATAACCACAGGCAGGTTTTGCTACAAGGGTTGAGAAGCACAAAATCTCAATTGCAAGATGGTGATACCTTTTTGAAGCAATCAGTTAAGAAGGGATTGGTTTTACACATTTCCTTCTAGCCCCAATTGTCAGCTGCAGAAGGTACAGATTAGCCACCTGAAGAAGTGGTTGCCTTGTTAGATGAGTTCAAGTCAGTCTTCTCTACACCAGAAGGGCTGCCTCCCTTAAGGGATCATGAACACCAAATCAATTTGAAGGAAGGAGCTTAAGCAATCTGCCAGAGGCCTTACAGGTACCCTTATTACCAAAAAAATGAAATTGAAAAGATTGTTAAAGAATTACTCTCTGCTGGTTTAATTAGAAATAGTAGCAGCCCTTTTGCTTCACCAGTCCTTTTGGTTAGAAAGGCTGATGGTTCATGGAGAATGTGCATCGATTATAGGGCCTTAAATCAAGAGACTATTAAGGATAAATACCCCATACCTGTCATAGATGAGCTATTGGATGAGTTGTTTGGTGCAGCTGTCTTTTCTAAATTGGATTTAAGGTCTGGCTATCATCAAATCAGAATGAGAGAGGAGGATATTCCTAAAACCGCCTTTAGGACTCATGAGGGTCACTATGAATTTTTGGTGATGCCATTTGGCTTAACCAATGCACCTTCCACCTTCCAATCTCTCATGAATTCCATTTTTAAGCTTTACTTAAGGAGATTTGTTTTGGTATTTTTTGATGACATCCTTGTTTATAGCAAGACTTTGAGTGATCATTTGCATCATCTTCAATTGGTACTGGAGGTTTTGGTGAAACATCAATTGTTTGCTAAACAATCGAAGTGTGTGTTTGCTTGTAAGGAAGTGGAGTATTTAGGACACCTTATTTCTGGTGATGGGGTCAGAACGGACCCTAGGAAGACTGCTGCTATGCAGCAATGGCCCATTCCCAAAGATGTTAAGGCCTTAAGGGGATTTTTGGGGCTAACAGGCTACTACAGGAAGTTTGTCAAGGGATATGGTCAAATTGCTGCCCTTCTAACAGCCTTGTTGAGGAAGGATTCCTTTATTTGGAACTCTGAAGCTTCTCATGCCTTCCAACTTCTTAAGGAGGCAATGTCAAATCCTCCTGTTTTGGCTTTACCTGACTTCTCTAAGTCCTTTGTGGTGGAGTGTGATGCATCTGGTGTAGGTGTTGGAGCTGTCCTAATACAGAATCAGAGACCAATTGCTTACCACAGCCAGGCCTTGAAGGGTAAGAGCCTCGCTCTTTCAACTTATGAGAAGGAATTGTTGGCTTTAGTAGTGGCAGTGAAGAAATGGAGACCCTATCTCCTTGGCAGGCCCTTTGTGATTAAACAGATCATCAAAGCCTTAAATAATTGCTTGAACAGAAGATTGGGACCCCTGCTCAGCAAAAATGGATAACTAAGCTCCTTGGTTATGCATTTTTGGTGGAATATAAACATGGAAAAGAAAATGTGGTGGCTGATGCTCTTTCAAGGAAGGAGGCTGTTGAGGATGGGGTTGTTGAGGGTGTTAAGATGGGAACCCTTTGTCTTATTTCCTTCCCTACTCCTACTTGGTTGGATGAACTTAGAATGACTTATAACTCTGATGCTGAAATTCAGAAAATAATTCTTGCTATTCAATGTGGCAGTGATATCCCAATGGGGTTTACTTATTGTAATGACTTGTTGTTTTACAAAGGTAGGTTGTTTTTGGGTAGTTCAGCTCAAGATTTGAAGGTCCAAGTGTTGCAGCAGGTCCATGCTAGCCCTTTAGGGGGTCATTCGGGCTATTTGAAGTCTTTTCAAAGGCTTAAGAAAGACTTTTATTGGTCTGGTATGGTGAAGGATTTAAAACAATTTGTGAGGGAATGTGATACTTGTCAAAGGTTGAAGAGTGAGACTTGCTTACCTGCTGGTCTGTTGCAGCCCTTGGATATTCCGGATAGACCTTGGTTGGACATTAGCATGGATTTTGTGGAAGGGTTGCCTAAGTCTCAACAGAAGTCAGTGGTTTTGGTGGTAGTGGACAGATTCACCAAATATGTGCATTTTATTCCATTGGCTCACCCTTACACTGCTGCTAAGGTTGCTCATTTGTTCATGCAATATGTCTTCAAGCTACATGGTTTACCCTCTACAATTGTGAGTGATAGAGACCCGGTGTTAACTTCCAAATTCTGGTCAGAATTGATGAAACTACAAGGTACTACCTTGGCTATGTCTTCTTCATATCATCCCCAATCTGATGGGCAGATTGAAGTGGTAAATAAGAGCTTAGAACACTACTTGAGAGCTTTTGCTACTGACAAACCTCACTCTTGGGTGGATTGGTTACCCTTAGCTGAGTTTTGGTTCAATACCAACTTCCATACCTCCCTTAAACTCACTCCATTTGAGGCACTTTATGGCTATCCACCTCCTAAGATTGTGGAGTATGTATCAGGTGTCACAAGGGTTGCAGCTGTTGATTCTTATTTGCAGGATAGACAGCAACTTTTCTCCTTGTTGAAACACAATCTAACTATGGCTCAAGAAAGAATGAAGTGGTTTGCTGACAAGAAGAGGGTGGATAGATCTTTTGAAGTGGGGGATTGGGTTTATCTCAGGCTTCAACCATATAGGCAGTCCTCAGTGCAGTCCAGACAGTTTGGGAAGCTTGCTCCTCGTTTTTATGGGCCCTACCAGATTATGCAGAAGTTGGGCCAGGTCTCTTACAAGCTTGATTTACCTGAAGGGTCACAAATCCATCTTGTGTTTCATGTTTCAAGTCTCAAGGCCAAATTGGGTGTTAATGTGGTTCCTCGGCCTGACTTGCCTGCTGTGTCTGCAGATCAGATCCTTGCTCCAGAGCCAGTGGCTGTTCTTGACACCAAAACACATCAGTTGAGGAGTAGACTTATCACTCAGGTACTGGTGTAGTGGCAAGGTGAGAGCAAGGATGATGCTACCTGGGAAAGTTTGTTTGAATTGCAGCAAAAATTTCCACACCTTGTGGGCAAGGTGTTTTGAAGGAGAGGGCATTGTTAGGAACCCAATGGTATGTGTAATTGATAGGTATGCACCTAGACTGATGGCCAATGCGTGCTCAGCTAATGAAGAGTGCACGCTGAAGTGCACCTGGGGCTGATGGCCAATGTGTGCTCAGCTGATGAAGAGTGCACGCTGAAGTGCACCTGGGACTGATGGCCAATGCTGATGAAGAGTGCACCTCCAGTGCAGCTTGGGTGTGTGTGTGGTTACATGACAGATAGTGAGATAGTAGTTAGTTAACATTGTATTAGGGTGGTGACACGTGTAATATTGTAATGTGAGGTGGCAGATATATGTTAGCTTAGGTGTGTTGCTGATGTATGAGTTAGTTAGGAGGATTAGCTGTCAAGGCAGTTACACAGCTAGCATTGAGAGAGGAGTCGAGTGTATTAGATTGGGAAATGGGTTGCAAAAGGGACATTGAACATTTTGGTTAACTGAACATTTCTTCTCTGCAATTTTCTTCTATTTCCTATACCTCTGTTCTATTTTCTTTTGCCCGGTTCTTGGAGGCTAGTTGTCCTCGAATTCAACTAACCATTTCCACAACCCAATGGTATGTGTAATTGATAGGTATGCACTTGGACTGATGGCCAATGCGTGCTCAGCTGATGAAGAGTGCACGCTGAAGTGCACCTGGGACTGATGGCCAATGCTGATGAAGAGTGCACCTCCAGTGCAGCTTGGGTGTGTGTGTGGTTACATGACAGATAGTGAGATAGTAGTTAGTTAACATTGTATTAGGGTGGTGACACGTGTAATATTGTAATGTGAGGTGGCAGATATATGTTAGCTTAGGTGTGTTGCTGATGTATGAGTTAGTTAGGAGGATTAGCTGTCAAGGCAGTTACACAACTAGCATTGAGAGAGGAGTCGAGTGTATTAGATTGGGAAATGGGTTGCAAAAGGGACATTGAACATTTTGGTTAACTGAACATTTCTTCTCTGCAATTTTCTTCTATTTCCTATACCTCTGTTCTATTTTCTTTTGCCCGATTCTTGGAGGCTAGTTGTCATCGAATTCAACTAACCATTTCCACACTCCTTTCATGGCACTGTATGGACCTATACAAATACAACCAGTAATAATGATGACAAAGGAACTGTCCTCACAGAGGCTGAGCGTCTTGTAGAAGGTGAGTACTTTGGAGAAGAACTTTTGGAATGGGTTCAGAAATCCACAACCTCCAGGAACAGCCTATCCAAACTCCCAGTTTCATCAAGAACTCTCAAAGCCCACACAAAAGTGGAAGTTTTTGCTCTAATGGCACAGGACTTGAAGCAAATATTGCATTCTAAGTTGTCGAGTTTAGGCCCGGAGCAGTTGCCATCGGCGGCAGCTTCTGTTGTACAAAGAATCTGGCGCCGCAAGCACCCGAAGACTGAGGATAGCGTCGGTGGTTCAACAAAACTTCAGAGTAATGCTGTTGTTAATCCAAGAAGGCAGCTTCTATTTTACTACCACCTTGTTACCGGCTTACCGCTAATCCATAGACTGATCATTGCTCCAGAAGCGCCTGACACTGTTGTTGCAAAGCAATAGGTTTTTTTTTTTTTTTTTTGAATTAAGAAAGAAATAGTTTGTTTTGAAAAGAATGATGTGAGTGTGAAATAAGAAACTTGAGTGATTATAGTAAATTTTTTTAATCAAAGTGATTATAGTAAAATTAGGAAAAGATGAATATGCATGTGAAATGATATAGTGTTTGATGCCAAACTTTATGTTTACCCTTTTACACAAAATGTGGCAAATGTTGTATAAATTTGTAAAAAGTGTACAATATTTACCACTTTTTGTAAATATGTATAATATTTGCTACTTTTTATTTGTTTATAGTATAAATTTATATTGTATTGTACTATACCGTATTATGTAGTGTTCGTTTGATAAATATTATTTTTGCTAACTTATTTTACTATTCAGCTTATTTTTAATGCTATTCATGGGTCATATAAACTATTGAGTATAATAAATCTTTAGTATATTGATCGCTTCCATTAAGAAGGATGGACCACATCGATCCATTCCACTCAAGCGTGGAATAAATATTACATTTACATGCATAATGGGCAAGAGTCCTTTCAACTTGCTTTATAATAGATCGGACACTAACAAAGCTCCACTCACTTTGCAAGTTTGCATGTTTTGTGCACTTGCCTCTAGCGCGCGTCTTCAAGAACCATACCTTACCAGAAGACAAAAATATAGGATTGGTGGTGTTCATAAGTCGCAGTCCAGCTGCAAGAGTTCCTTTAAAAACAATCTTATATACCATAGTGCCTTTCACTCGCTGCATCAATGGCGCGAACCACAGCTAGCTAGTAGCTAGTAACTCATATGTACCCTTATTTGGCACAATGAGGTTTCATACGTATCCCTTCTCCAAAAAAAAAAAAAAAAAGTTTCATACGTATTGTATGATATGTATCGTATCGAGTGAAAAAAAAAAAACCATATGTTAAAAAATCTATTAAAAAAAGTATAAATTACAATAAAAACAGGATAAAAGATGAAGTTGAGCCAAAAAAACTATTAAAAAAAATATATCGTACTTCTTTGGCACACTAATAATATTTTTTAGTGAAATTCTTTGACATTTTAATTAGGTTGGATTTCTATTAACTCAATATTTTGAATGTCTACTTGGAGGTGGGGGAAGAATACAAAACCCACCATCGTATCATCAGATTCAGTGTTGCACTCTTGAGGACCTTTGATTCTTTGGGCGAAAAACACATTCATACTGTTCTTCCGAAATTATATTCAAAAGAAAAAAAATTAATCTAATTATTTAATTTAATTAGATTTTAGGATTCATTTTGAGTATTTTAACATTTTTTAAGTTATTTTATTACATGTAATAAATAATCTGCGTGTCACAATTTAATTATTGTGACGACTATTACATGTCATAAGCTAATGTGGCACTTAACAAATACATTAGCAAAAAAACTTATGGAGGACTAACAATTCAAACAACATAGAACGTTACGGGGAGAATTCAAAATTATGAAACTTTAGAGTGTAATAAAATTCAAACACCTCTAAATTTTAGGAGTGTGTTTTGCATTTTACCCCAAAAAAAGAAATAGCAGCATGCGATAGAATTTGAGTTCAATATTAGCCTTCAATTTTTTTTGTTTTCTTCTTTTAGGCATGTGATGATGGTTTCTTTCTTTTCCTTTTTCTTTTCATTGAGAAATTTTCTCGTTTATGCAAGAGGATTGAATAATCCATTTCCCAAAAATTTTGTAGTTTTATTTTATTCATTGTTGTTATAAATTTTTAACATTAATTATCATACACTATATAGTTTTTCCATTTTCGCAGTTCTCTTGGTCAAAACATCCAAATAAGTAACTATATGTGGGAAAATTGCTTTGCACTTTGTATTTCCATCTTTGGCTTGATACTATTTCTATATTTCATGGGAAATTTGCAGGTGAGTACCCAATTTTTTTCTCTTCTCTTCTTTTCTTTATGAAAATTTTTAAGTCTAGCTCCTAGTTATATGTGAAATTATTTAGTACATCCAATGTATTACATTTTCCTCTCACATAAAAATAATCTTCATATATGGGCCCATCGATAAGATTCATGTTTATGTGAGAGAATGTTAGGACATATGTGTTTCACTTGTTAGGAACATATGTCACTACTTTATGTAATTGGCTAATCCTTTGACAAAACGCATTTTACTTGTAATTGGGTAGATCTAGGATATGTTTAATAATTCAAGAAACCTTGTTTCAAGATCAAGTGTTAAAGTCATGCAAGTCTGTTCAAGATTCAAATCAAGAAAGTGTCTGTCATTAAAACTCAATAGCTAGCTCGACAGCTAGCATCTATCGAGCTTAAGAAACTGTTTCAGCCCCGTGGCTCGACGGCTTCTCGACAGATGCTATCTGTCGAGGTTTGAGAAAAGCAGATTTTCTGTTCTATTTTCTTGAGATTCGTGAATGTGTCTTTAGGCTTTCTTTTCTCATAACCCTAGACATATAAAATGATTATTTTAAGGGCCGTCAAAGTGTTCGTAAGTTGCACAAGTATTGAGCAAAGTCTGTTCAAGCAAATTGTGACCGGAGACAAAGTTTTGCCCTAATTCATCTCTTATGAAGAAGTTGCTGTGTATGTGCACCGTAGGGTTTCGTGACCAAGTATCTTCTAGATCTTCATCGTGTGATAAACTGAAGAACTTTGCAGCCAACAAACTTCTCTAGTTGGTGATTGAAGTCACGTACTGGGATCTATGCAATTGGTAAGTCAAGTACTTGGGAACCGTGCATCAAAAGGAGAAATTGTCACTACAGAACAAGTCCAATTGGTTATTGGGGTAAGGGTTCAACTGTAGGTTGGGATAAGGTACTGAGATTCCTTTACTTGTAACCGTTTGTTGTGATAATAGTGAAATTTCGAGAGTGGTGACCTTAAAATCACCCGGTGGGGTATTTGCCATGTAGGTTTTCCTCATTCGTAAACAAATCACCGTGTCAATTTATTTTCTGCTGCATACTCTAGTTAAATGGTGATTTGTTTGTGCTACCAGCTTATTTCATGTAATTGAACCTAATTAATTCACTTGGCTAATTAATTGGTTAATTCATCACAAAGGGTCAATACGTTTTTGGCCTATTAAGTGGTATCAGAGCAGGCATACTCTGATTAGGTTAATCTTTGTTGTGTTGATCCATTGATCCCTGTTTGTCATGGATAGAGGACAATCATTAATTATACCTCCTTTATTTGATGGCACTAACTATGCATACTAGAAAGTACGCATGAGAGCTTTCTTGCAGTCTTTAGATGAGAAGGTGTGGCAAGCTGTAGAGATTGGCTGGACCAAGCCGAAGGAAGCACCGGCCAATTAGGATGATGCAAAGATCAAGGCGGCAAACTTCAACAGTAGAGCATTGAATGCTTTATTCAGTGCGGTCACCAATGAGGAGTTCAAGAAGATATCCTCCACTGAAACTGCTAAGGAAGCATGGACCATCCTCCAGACAACCTATGAGGGAACAAAAGCTGTCAAGGATTCAAAACTTCAGAGGCTCATTACAAGCTTTGAAGAAATAAAGATGGAGGAAGATGAGTCGTTTGATGAGTTCTATGCCAAGCTTAAGGATTTAGTAAACTCAGCCTTCAATCTTGGGGAAACCATTCCTGAACCCAAGCTTGTGAGAAAGGTGCTCAAATTTCTACTCGAGAGACTCCATGTCAAGATCACGATGATAGAGGAATCAAAGGATATTGATAAGATTCCTTTGACAGAGTTGGTTGGAAATCTACAGACCTACGAGCTAAGGTTAACAAGAATTAGCAAGTCAGGTAAGGGCAAGAGCATGGCATTGAAGGCCAAAAGCAGTGACACTTATGAGTCTTCAGATGATGAGGATTCTAAGATGAAGTCCTACTTTTCAAGGCAATTCAAGAAGTTCATGAAGAATGCCAATGGAAAGGGCTTTGACAAGGACCGTAGGAAATCTAGTTCTTCTTAGTTTAAGAGCCAAGATAAAAGGAAGAAGGATGCTAGGGATGGTAGTCAATACACTGTTCCTGTAGGACCTAAGTGCTTTAGGTGCCAAGGCTTTGGTCACATGAAGTAAAAATGTCCAACATATCTCAAGAGCATTGGGAAGAGCAAGGCACTTGCTGCCACTTTGAGTGATACTGAGCCTGAAGATGATTTCGACAATGAGGATGATAGAATTTTGAATGCCTTCACTGCCACTGTTATTCCTACTGAGGGGATTTTTGAAGATGTGGATGAACAAGAAGAATTGGTAGAGTCCAAGTTTGAGAAGATGGATGATCAAGATGACATCCATACAGCTTATGAGAAAATGTACAAGCTTTTTGAGAAACACAAGAAACTCTATAGGCTGGCCACCAATAAGCTCAATGATGTGGAACTTGATCGTGAAGAGCTTTCCACAAAGTTTGATAAAGCATATCAGACTATTAGAGCACTGAGGTTTGAGAACAATTTCTTGGCTGAGACGACCAAAAAGCTTAAAGCAGAGCTGTTTCAAGTTAGAGCTCAATTGGAGAGGACTTCAAGTGCGAAGCTTGACAAAATGCTCAGCATTCAGAAATCTGCTTCAGATCAAACAGGTTTGGGGTATGGTCTTTCTTCCTCTAATATTGCTTTTACTAATACTACTGTTTTTGTTCCTCCTGCTAATAATGTTGAAATTGAGAACAATGTTGTTAAAGATGAATTAGCTAGTGAGAACTTAGACAAGGGTAAATCTATCTTAGGAGCACCTCCTAAACATGATAAGAAAGATGTTATAAACCCTAGGGCTAAGAAGGCTAACTCTCAAAAATCTAAACAGCATCTCTGTCATCATTGTGGAGTTACCGGTCACACTCTGCCAAATTGCTATAAGTGGTTAGCTACTCAACAGAGCAACGGCATGATAGCATCTGGAAGCCAGAATCAGCTTCAATCCTCTCTTGCTCCTCTTGGATATCTTCTCAAAGATCTCATGTTCCTTTCTAACTTGAACGGTTTTAATTCTTCCCCCTTACCTCCGGTTCAAAGTTTCACTTAAAGGAAAGTTTCCTCCAAGGTGTGGAAGGAAAAACGAACTAAGTGATTCCATCACTTTTCTTCTCTTTATTCCCTTTCTCTTGTTTGCATTACTTGTGTGTTTTGCTTTTAAGTTTTGAGTCAGTCTAGTTTTGTTGCATTGCTTTGCTTAACATGCTTTGTTTGTTTATTTTTCAATTTTGTTTATTTTATTTTTCATATAAAAATAAAAAAATTGAAAATTAGAAAAATACAAAAAACAGTGTGTGTTTTGTGTACATTGGTACTTGTGTACCTTGGATGGCCATTGAAACAAAGTTTTCTAAATTTTGTATCATTTGTAACTTAGATGAACATCTCTATGTACAACTAAGCAAGTGAGCTTTGTGATTCGTGTTTGTGATGAGTAAGGTTAAGTGATTTCTTGTACTTAACACTCATATCACTCTTTTTAACGAGTAGGACTAGAAAATCCTAAGAGAAAGGCATAAATAACAATCTCACTATTGTTGCCCGCCAATCATGAAATAACATATGTATGCTTTGGCATAGTAAAAGTGCAATGTCAATGACATCTGTATGCTTCAGTATAGCAAAAGTGTAATGTCAAAAGCTTAACATCATTGGATATTTCTTTTCCCTCTTATATATGCCCATGCATGGTTTGCTTAAAAGAAAAATATGCAAAGAAAATTATAAAGCAAAAAGATCAAAAATGCTTTTAAATATGATTGCAAGTGTGTTTTCTAGGAGATGTGGGAGTTATAGGATGTACCTCAAAGGTGATAATCCCCATCAAACAGTTATGATTGTGTGTGAGTTAAAGTGATTTTCTCATATCTTAAATCGTCATAACATGCATACACATTTGTAATCTTGCGATGTTTTTCACACACAACACGCAATATTTTTTGCTACTCTTGATACATGTGCAGGTACAATGTGATTTGGCCATCACAAGTTTTACATGTCTAATGTATGCTCACTAAACTGTCTTGACTTATTTTTGAAATATAAAATTGGTTGGACTTGTTTTGTGTGTGTGTGTGTGTGTGTGTGTTTTTAAGATCTATGTGCTTAAAATTTTTGTTGAGAGATGATTTTGAAAGCTTAATATGTTGATTGGATTCTTGGTTGAGTTGCATACTTGATTGCATTCATGTTTGTGTTTTTCTCTTCTCAAAAAAAAAAAAAAAAAAAAAAAAAAAAAAAAAAAAACAACTGTTTTTAAGCAATCTCAACAACTCCTCGATAGATCCTCGACACCTGGCTATTTGTCGAGCTCTTAACCTATTTCTTATCACAATCTCGACACCTGTCTCGACACCTGGTGGATCGATTGACAAAGTTTCTGACCTCTCAATAGCTTCTCGACAATTGGTGAATCGATCGAGCTTCTTTTATCTGTTCTTGTCTTGTCCCTCGACACATTCTCGACACCTACATCTGTCGACGGCCAAAATCTCGATACCTCCCTCGACACATGGCTCGACACCTCTCGACATCTCTATTTGTCGAGATTTAATGACCTTCTATATAAAGGTTCAACGCGACTCGGACCTCATTTCGCTCGATCTCTCTTGATATGTCAGTGTCCTTTCACCTCCCAAAACTCTCTCGCTCACTCCAATCTTCCTCCTTAAGGTTTCTTCAAGATTTTTCAAGTCTTTCTTCACTTGGTAAGCTTCTAATCTCTCATATTCATGCATTTCATGTTTTTGAAACCTAGGATTTGGGGTTTTTGAAAATTTTAGGGTTTTCCAAAATTGTTGAGGTTTTTGTGAAATTCTTAGGATGGGTTTTGAAGATTTGATCTTAAAAACTTCATGCATTACATTTCATGTGCATTATAACTGTATGTTCATGCATTTAGTTGTGTGTTATACATGCTGAATAGCTTGTGTGCTGGTAGGATTGGATTGGGCTGAGCCCATCATGCATTTTTTTTTTTTGCATGTCACATGTTCATGCATTTCCCAAGCATATGTACTCTATTTTCCCTACTTGTTATATTTTGAACTGTTTTGGAGCTTTTCTGATTGTCTCCTTCTCTCCCTCTCTTTTTGTTTACGTTAGTCGTGTCTATGGCACCCAAACGTAAGTCTATTCCATCCCAGAACCCTCTTCGTTATGGGACATCCACTTCAACTGACCCTACCCCTTCTTATGTTCGGTTCCGTGATGAGGATGCCTAAAAGGACTTCTCGAAGAACTTCTCTAAACGAGGTGTTCATTCAGAACGCCAAGTAATTTTGACGGACTTCACTGATACTGACCTACCTGATGTCATTCACAGTCGGGGTTGGGAGTCACTATGTGATGTCCCGGTCACATGTCCATCCATGCTTATTCAGGAGTTTTACTCCAACATGCATGGATTTGATTTTTCAGTACCTTTCTTTCATACTCGCGTTCGAGGTATGCGCATAGTGGTCACACCGGAGTTGGTATCCGATGTGCTCTATGTCCCGAGGGTAGAGCATCCTGACTATCCTAGTTGTGAGCGTCTGAGGACTATGTCCAAAAACGAGATGATCTCTGCTTTTTGTGAGTGCCCTACTGATTAGGGTAAGCGTCAGTTCACATCATGTAGGCCTTTTGCTAAAGGTCCTAGATTCATGAACATGGTGATGACCTTTGTTTTGCATCCACTTTCTCACTACAACTCTATCACAGAACCTCGTGCTCGATTTTTGTTGTCCCCTTCTAAAGCATCTCACTATAGATTTTCCCTCCCACTTTATTCTTTCCATTCTAGATGTCTATAGGGATACGGCTACCCGTAATAAGCTTATTTTCCCTTCAACTATCACGCGAATTTTGGGCCATTTTTCCATTCCTTTTCCCTCGTCAGACCATTTATTTGCCATGTGTGCCATAGATGCTACTACCGTTAAACGTAGCGAGGTGTAGTTTAGGTCGCGATAGACTGGGTCAGCAGCTCCTCCCTCTCGTTCGACTCCATCCCGATCTACTCCATCCACATTCGCTCCCTCCTCCTCTATGGGCAATGTGACTTTCGGAGATATCAAGGCGCAGCTTCAGCGCATGGATGCTCGCCTTGATACACTCTCTACAGAGCTGTATCAGGTGAACGTTCATGTCAGCTGTATCGCACGGTGGCAGGCGATCATGGGTGGCTTCACTTCTGAGGCTTCTCCTCCACCTCCTCTAATGGCTTCTGAGTTTGAGGCTAAGGATGATGATGATGATGAAAATGCTAGCTCTACCAATGAGATGTTTACTTGACACTCTTACCTTTTGTCACTTGTGACAAAAAGGAGAAGTAGTTATGGTTATGAGAGTAGTCATACTTAGGGGGAGAGTTAGTATTGGACATTTTGTTAGGGGGAGTGTTGATATCTTGAGGGCTGTAGCGAGGATTACTTGTATCTTTTTCTTTTCTTTCTTTTAGAGATACATTGCTCATGTACCTTAGGTCTTGTGACCTTTATTGACATACATTATACTTACTTTCTTTATATGTTGATGTATTTTTCTTTCACCTATTCTAACATGTGTTGTTTCTTTTCTCTCTTTATGTGCATGGTTACGTGTTTGCAATCTATTATTTTTGTTTCACACTAAAATGCCTTGATGAGTTTTGTTTAAGTGTTTTAGAAATACAGGTTGTCAAAGTCTACTAGCCATAGACTCTCTTCTTGCAAAGTTTTTCAAGAGTTTGTGCTAAGATAGATTTTATTGTATTCAACAAGTGAGTATAAGTTGAGTGATTTATGACTTCTTTTATATGTTCATTTGTTTGTTGTGGTTTTGTCACGGATTGCCAAAGTGGGAGATTGTTAAGACATATGTGTTTCACTTGTTAGGAACATATGTCACTACTTTATGTAATTGGCTAATCCTTTGACAAAATGTATTTTACTTGTAATTGGGTAGATCTAGGATGTGTTTAATACTTCAAGAAACCTTGTTTCAAAATCAAGTGTTAAAGCCATGCAAGTTTGTCTAAGATTCAAGTCAAGAAAGTGCTTGTCATTAAAGCTCGACAGCTAG
The DNA here is from genome assembly GCA_033629205.1 of Lithocarpus polystachyus. Taxonomy (NCBI): domain Eukaryota; kingdom Viridiplantae; phylum Streptophyta; class Magnoliopsida; order Fagales; family Fagaceae; genus Lithocarpus; species Lithocarpus polystachyus. The sequence continues at coordinate 10,253,152 of CM066172.1, read as the reverse complement.
TATCTATCGAGCTCAAGAAGCTGTTTTAGCCCCGTGGCTCAATAGCTACTCGACAGCTTCTTGACAGATGTTATTTGTCGAGGTTTAAGAAAAGCAGATTTTATGTTCTGTTTTCTTGAGATCCATGAATGTGTCTTTGAGTTTTCTTTTCTCATAACCATAGACATATAAAATGATTATTTTAAGGGCCGTCAAAGTGTTCACAAGTTGCACAAGTATTGAGCAAAGTCTGTTCAAGCAAATTGTGATCGGAGATAAAGTTTTGCCCTAGTTCATCTCTAGAGTTGTTGTGTATATGCACCGTAGGGTTTTGTGACCAAGCATCTTCTGGATCTTCATCGTGTGATGAACTGAAGAACTTTGCAGCCAACAAACTTCTCTAGTTGGTGATTGAAGTCACGTATTGGGATCTGCGCAATTGGTTAGTCACGTACTTGGAAGCCATGCATCAAAAGGAGAACTTGTCACTGCAGAACAAGTCCAATTGGGTATTGGGGTAAGGGTTCAACTGTAGGTTGGTATAAGGTACTGTGATTCCTTTACTTGTAGTCACTTGTTGTGATAATAGTGGAATTTCGGAAGTAGTGACCTTAAAATCACCCGGTAGGGTTTTTGCCATATAGGTTTTCCCCATTCGTAAACAATCACCGTGTCAATTTATTTTTCGTTGTATACTTTAGTTAATTGGTGATTTGTTTGTGCTACCACGCTTATTGCATGTAATTGAACCTAATTAATTCACTTGGCTAATTGATTAATTCATCACAAGGGATCAATATGTTTTTGGCCTATCAGAGAAGCTTGTAATACACTAGATGTAGATGCACATAATGAAGAAGAGAGAGAAAGAGAGAGTGATTTGTAGATAGGCACTAGGTTGTATGACACATCATTATTAATAATAAGGCTAAAATGTAAAAGTCACTCTCTAAGTTTCTTAGAATTTATTTCAGTTCTCTAACTTTGCTTTTGATCATTTTAATTCTCTAAGTTTCAGATTTATTCAATTAAGATTTTTCCGTCAACTTTTGTTAAAAATTTTTAGAAAAAAAAAAATCTAGAAAATATTTTTCAATCATTATTTGATTTTTTTTCATTTAAAAAATTTGAAGAAAAATTTAAAAATTAGAAAATTAACCACAACCTATAGCAAAAGTTGATGGAAAATCCTTAACCCAACCCATCACAGGAATTCAACCCAACCCACATGGATTGGGTTGGGTCAAGTTGAACCCATGGGTTGGATAGCTTTTATTATTATTATTATTATTATTATTATTATTATTATTATTATTATTATTATTATTAAGTTGAGCATTAAAAAATATATCCTACCTGCTACCTAAGTTGATAAACAAAATATACATGAACTAGTATCCCAACTCAGTTATAGACTAATAGAAGCGGAGTGGGAGAGTGGGAGGCTGCAGAGATAGAAATAAGATTGTTAGAGTTTGCTAGGTAATTGGATTTTATATAGGAAGAGCCGGATAGGAAAAAAATTAAATAATTTTTTTAATTATATAATATATTTTTAAATATTTAAATATTAAATTTTAAATATATTGGTGGGTCGGGTCGGGTTAGACGGGTTTGTGATTGTTATGACCTGAATCCAACCCGACCCATTATTTTTAAAAAAATTCATAACCCAACTTAACCCACCAACCCCTAAAAACCGACCTAACCTGGAGAGTTGGGTTAAGTCATGTCAGTTTTTGCGGATTGGTGGATTAGATGCACACCCTTACCTAAGATAACTAAGTGTTAGATTAAAAGTGATGTGGCCCATTTCTTGGTGAGGGTAAGGGTTCAATTTATTGAGCATATCACCCTCGGTTGTAAAGAGTCAAGACGAAATTTTCACGACAAAAATTCGGCAAAGTTTCATCTTATTTTCAAAGTGGAAATCTAGTAGACATTTTACACATTCAACATGCAACAGCAGCATTCTGCTTATGGTGCTCCAAAAATGAACCATGGTGTCCCGTGTATGTGGACCTTACGTTATGATAGACATAGTAAAGGGGTAATCACAATTATAGATAAATCAGAGAGAAAATCTAATTAAATTTCAAATTGAAATTCAATAAGTGTCTAACTTTATGCCACGTGTCTCATCTAATCTAAATTTTAGAATTTTGTGCCAAGTGAGTTAATTTAGGTAAAAATTGAATTTCAATTAGGGTTTTATTTTGCTCCACGTTTCCCATCTATTCTAAATTTTTAAATCTTTATACCAAATTAGTTAATTTAATGTAGAAAACGAGGAGTTCAATATAATAAACCATAAAAAACATAATCATATAACTAAAATAATTCAAATTTATAAGTCATATATATATATATATATATACACATTAATAGCTAAAGCGGAGAGAAAATTTAATTTAATTTTAAATTAGAGTCTAATTTTGTGTCACGTGTCATTTAAGTTTTAAATTTTTGTGTCAAGTGAAAATTTAATTAAATTCTAAATTGGAGTCTAATTTTGTGTCACGTGTCATTTAATTTTTAATTTTTTGTGTCAAGTAAATTATTAGGTGCAAAAATCAAAAGGTTTAAATTCAATTAGATTTTAGATTGAATTTTAATTGGAGTTCAATTTTGCATCATGTATCTCATCTAATTTATTAATTTTTGTGGAAAGTGAATTATTGGGGGCAAAAACCGAAGAGTCTAGATCCAATTAAATTTCAAATCATATATATATATATATATATATATATATATTATATGTAATTGTGATTGTTTTTAAATGAACCCGTGCATATGCACGGAATTACACACTAGTTACAATAAAAACATAGTTTGGAATTGCAACCCTCTTAATATACGACATCCATGCCATTAATTAGGATACCCAACCTATTAGTGCCAAGAATTCACAGCGTATATACTTCCACACACATTTTGATACATGATTGTATATATAAATATTTTTAACATATTTTAGGATCCTTGGCAGGCGCCCATAATCTAGTAAATTCTGCCCCAAATGGCCTTGCCATTAAGATGCCTCATACATTTAGCCTTAGTTTCGAACATCCATCCTCTAGGGCATGGTAGAGTATTTACAATACTAATTACCTTATGAAAGCATCAAAATATATAATTTTTTTTAAGATTATTGAAGTTCATAGCCAATCTTGCTTCTAATGCAGAAAACATAACAACAAATTCGGATTATGGTTCCTTAGGGCATTTTGGTTACTTTTGTGTGTTTGTAGAAAACAACCTACCTAAAATGTCAAACGCCATAGGAACCATATTTAGAATTTTTTGTTGTGTTTTTTGCATTAGAACTAGATCAATTAGTTTTTCTTTACTTTTCTCTTTTTTTTTTTTTTTGGGGGGGGGGGGGGGGGGGAGGCATATTCTAGTGAACTTTTTCCCATATTGCACAAGTTAGTATTTTCTTTCTAAAGAAAATAAAACAAAAGGCTAAAATGGGCATTAGCCCTTTCATCCAAAACAAATAGTAAAATGTCCATGTTTTGAAACTATTTAGCCATATGTCCCTGTTTTAAACTCAATTTTCTAAAAATTGATTTTCAATGAAAAACTCGATTTTTAGAAAATCAAGTCATAGGCAAAAAACTTAAAAAAAAAAAAATTACATGGAACTTGAGTTCCATGTAACATTTTGCAAGTAACTTGATTTTCATTAAATTAAGTTTCAAAACATAGGCATTTTGCTAGATGACTTCAGAACAGTGGCATTTTGCTACTTGTTTTGGGCGCCCATTTTGGCCAATACAAAAAGACGGATAGTTTTTTTCATTGGATCACATTAAATTAGCCTTATAGTTTTAAATGAGACCCATGAAACCCCATACTTTCATAAACAAGCCCCCAACTTTTTCTCCCTCAGAAGATTGTTTAAGTCTATAAATTCTAACCTTGGTAGAGGATTTGAAACCTAAACCCTCCTCTCTATATCTTATTTTCCTTTCTTCTTCTTCTTCTTCTTCTTCTTCTTTTTGTGTGAATTACCCAATGAAGTTGTGTGTTGAAGTTGAACAATGAATGTATAATTGTAAAATGTAAACTGCTATAATTAATTTTAGAGATTAAATTCTATAAAGATGTGGTGTAAAACTCAAGTTTTACTCCTCTAATCCCAACATATCAAATATCATATTACATATTAAAAAATAGGTACAATTACACTCAATCAATTCTAATACCCATTTGAAAACCCAACTTAATTGTAAATTTATTAAGATGTTATTATGTGTGGTATGATTTATTGAATTTTAAGTAAAAAGTTGATGTGTCCATATTTTATTGGATTGTGTAAAATATGAATTTTACACCTCACTCTTACTGAATTCGAAATCTTAATTTTAATGCCCGGTAAGAATTTGGTGAGTTGAACTAACGAGTAGAAGTGGGCAGATGTACATGCAGTGGACAACATCAAAATCAATTAAAAAGTGGGAAAAGAAACGCAAGAAGATGAAGTCGAGGTAAACGACAAAAACAACAAAAAAACCTTAAGTCGTCGATATCCAAACATGACTGGTAGTACAACAAAAGGCAAGATTAATGACTACATAGATCAGAGATATGAAGTAGACGAAGACGTTTATGTAGAGACCCTTATCCCTGATCTTCCTTCTGAACTTCAAAGCGATGTCAAGCGCCATATTCGCTTAGATTCTACTAAAGAATGTGAGTTTCATTACCTTTATAAATTTGGTAAATAATTGTTTTTCCCATGCATAATTAATGACTAAGAAATGTACTTTAAGTTTCGTAAATAAAAAGGGAAAAAAGAGAAGAATAGTATAAATCAATCCCAGCTTGTTGAGATAGAGAACACTTCTTTTTTCTTTTTAGAATGTCTTTTTAGAATGAAATAGAGAACACTTTGAAGAGACTTCAATTGAGTAGTTAATATAATATATAAGAAATATTACTTAATTCAAAAACGAAAGCTTAAGCCCAATTACATTAAGCACCCAATTATATTAATGTTTGACTTTACACTCACATGCATTTATACCCAATTCAACAAATTTATGTAATTTGTTATTTGTATGCTTGTTATGTAATTACATATCGTCTTGAATAACAGTTAAAACAAGTATTTATTTGCTTTAAAGTATTATTTATAGTGAGAATGAATTATTTTTAAAATTAATAATAAAATCCTACTAGATCCAATATCTAATGAGTTATAACATATCATTTGAGAATTAAATAAAAATGTTAAATAAATAGATTTTAGAATTTATTAAGTGTACATAAGAACAGTCGTGGCTACGTGTGGTCAGACTATTGGAAAATAGAAATTCTAGTAGAATCGATTCTAACAAAATGAATTTTGGCAAAATACATTGTTTAGAGAAATATAATTTTCAATTATGTTGAATTCTTATGAAAAAATAATTATGCCGATTGAAATTGCGTTTGATTATGTTTTTGGGAATATACTTTTCATCAAATAATAATTTATTATTAACATATTCTACAACTAATAATTTTAGTAAATAATAACCCAAGAACCAAAAAAAAAAAAAAATTAAACACTAAAATGATATAATTAGATCTATGAAAAAAAATTATTTTTTAATTTGATTATTTGTACAAAAACCAGAACAAAAATATATATACGCAGCAATTTTCCTAACATCTTTATAAATTTTCATAATTTCTATGATTTCTCTACAATTATCCACAATTTCTTAAAAATTTATAGATTTATGTACAAACAATTTTCCACAAAGTGGGCTTGCAGCATAGACGGCAGTGGGTGGCTATGGCTTGTGTGTTCTGTTATATAGATATAATACAAGTTTAAGCTAATATAATAAAACTCGGGTCTTAAACATTGTGCTTATGTCAAATGGATATTAATATTACATATGAGAAGCTTTTATCTTGTAATTTATTATAAATATAGCAAAATTATTAAGATAATTTGCTGTACATGAAACTGTATTAACAAAGTACTTACCTAGAAGTTTAAAATAATACTCTGGCTAAAATTTTATTACCAAAATTCCTACGAAATTTAAAAGAAAGTTCTTTTTTTTTTTTGTTAAATTTACCGTAATAGTAGGTATACGTTCCTAAAAAAAAAAAAAATTACATGATGATACATAATGTGTTTCTGCATGCGAACTAAAAAAATACTTGTCTTTTTTTTTTTTTAAGGTCAATGATATTATTTAAAACATTTCTTTAATTGCTAAGAGTTTTGTAACTTAACTTTGATGTTTCCATGCAGAGACATCAAGGATTTATATCCATTCTCCCCCATTATAACTTATAACTATCAAACTATTTATTAAAAAAAATCATTTCTTTAATTAATCTACATATGTTTCTTTAATTAATATTTGAATTAAATTATATTACTCAAATCATTTCTTAAATTACTATACATATGTTTCTTTTATTAATTCATGCATTAAATGCTCATATTGCTAGTGTAATATAATTAAAGGTTAATTAGTTTTATGGTATTTTCAACTTGAGCATCTCTTTATATGGTTATGAATTATATTTGTACTTCAACTTATATTTGTTTTTCTTGATCAGCTGACTATCATAAAAGACAGTGGATTGGCTAAGCATGAACCACTATTGCTTAAAATCTGCAACTCTCTCAAACCAGTGTTTTACAACGAGCACCACTACATTGTTAGGGAGGGAGACCCATTTGATGCAGTATTCTTGATTACGGAAGGCATTGTATGGACTTGTGCAAGCAACAATGGTGAAGAATCTAGCCCTCGACATGCTGAGCGTCTTGAAAAAGGTCAGTACTTTGGAGGAAAACTTCTTGAATGGGTTTTGACACCTACCTCCGACGACATGTACAACCTATCAAAACTCCCTATTTCTTCAAAAACCCTGAAAACACACACAAAAGTGGAAGCCTTTGCTCTAATGGCCCATGACTTGAAACAAATATGGCATTCTAAGTTGCCAAGATTAGGCCAAGAGCAAATGTAGTCCAAGGCAGCTGCTCGTGTCCAGCGAATCTGGCGCCGCAATCACCTGAAGACGGATGATAGCAATAGCATTGGTGGTGGTTTAAGAAAACATCAGAATCCAACAAAGCCAGACAGTACTGTTGTTACAAAGCAATAGTTTGTTTTCATGTCTTTGTAGTATTAAGTTAGTTTTTTCTAGTCATATGATAGCTACTAGTTTGGATTCTGAAAATGATAATGGTTGAATTAGAAAAAGGGTCATGTGTGACACGATAAATTGTTTAGGGTAACATTTTCAAATTCAAGTAAGAATGTTGCCTAAAGTCTTATTTTTACTCCTTTTAATTATATTACTTTGTAAGTTATAATTGATGTTGTAGACATCCCATTTTGTTTTGCATGGGCTATATATACTCAAAGTCCCGCATCCTAATGACGAGAAATTAAATTACTAGTAAGATTATTAGTATTGTGTATGAAGCTCAAATGCTCAATGACCAAAAACAAAAACCCCAAATTTTAACCCAAAATTCCATTTCTAACCCATTTTTGCAAATGGCTTAGCAAAGATGCTTATGCACCAAGTTGTGGCATGTGCATCTTTGTGACAAAAGCCTAAAATCACTTCACTTTTATTTTGGTGGGATCTTCTAGTCAATCAGCCTGGCCAAATGGCCAACCAGAATGTCCCACCAAACCCTAGAGCCTAATAAACTCTATAAATACCCCCACTTTCCACCTTCAAAAGATCCCACTTTTTTCACCCATGGCGAAGTTTTGCCAAATCACTTCAAAATACTTTTAAGTTTCGAAGAGTGTAAGAACAGTTTTTATAAGAACTTGATTGAGTTTTCTGGCCTTTAGTAGCTAGAAAGCTAATATTTTTCCCCATTATTTCTCAATTAAACTCACTATTTTTATGATCATTTAGCCATCATTTCATTAGTCTTGAGTTACTCCACCAAAATACCAAAACAATCTCACCTTTGTTCAAGATGTTGATTCACAAACATAGTTGTAGTAGTTCATTTCAATTATTAGACTGGTCCATTTCAACCATTAGATTGGTCATTTACATCCATGTAAGGTGCTAAAAGAGTGAGGTATGGATCTTTTCGCATGACCCATATTTCTCCTCCTTCATGATGATGATGATTATTATTATTGTTATTATTATTATTGTTATTGTTGTTGTTGTTGTTGTTGTTGTTGTTATTATTATGATTATTATTATTATTGCTTTGTGTCATTTTTTTTAATTTATTTTCATTTTATTTTTACGTTTTGTTATTAATATGATGCCAGCTATATTGTGTTATGTTCTTTTTTTTCATTCGTATTTATATTTTGTTATTAATATGATGCATGACGTATGATAATCTAACAGATAACATGTTGTTTACTTATGATTTAATTTCATTTTCTAGAAATAATATGAATCTGAAAATCTGGTTGAAGCCCTGTTACTTATTCTGACATAATGACACATTACGTACGCATTTTTTGACAGAACCCAAATTCTGACTTTCTTTCCTTTTTTTTTTCCCCTTAATTGTAATAAGTGTTGTATAGTTTTCCCTTTTATTTTCTTTTTATAATTAATTTATTTTCTGCCATTGTTTTTTTATTTTAATTTTATTTATAAAACCTAAAACACCAAAAATATTTAATCTGTTGTAAATATTTTCCTTTTATTTTCCTTTCCTTTTAGTCAGTCTTTGCTTAATTCTAGGGTTCAGTCAAATAAAGTAAGTAAAATGAGCTCCAAGTTAAATCCCTGGGATATGAGAGGCCATTACTTTGAATTCGTGATTGTGGAAAATTATGTTTTCTAAATATATATTTTTGCTAATAGCTTGGTAATTTGATAAAAAATAAAAATAAAAAAACGCTAGACATTTTGTTTATTAAAAGATAGAAAAAGAAAAAACTATTTAAAACCCTAGCAAAAAAATTTATTCATTTTTGACAGTAGAGAAATTAAATATTTTTTTGATTCTTTCCTAAAAAAAAAGTTTGATTTTTTTCTTTAAAAATAAATTTTTTATTGAAACAAAATTATTAAGAAACCTATGAATAGCCCATTCGGCCTAGCTTGGTAACCCAACCTACTAAAAATAAAATAAACATTATCCATAAGCAAGACCATAGGTTAAGAATTCCCCTCTCAGCCCAGGTCATTTTTGACTATTGACTGGTCAACGGCTCACTGGACCCGGCGCAATAGGCCTATGGGCCAAGTAAACAGAGGTCCGGCCAGCCCATCGACAACAATTATTAACTGCAAATCATTCCAAGCTATCAAATCGTGACATCAAGAGTACTGAAGTTTGTCAAGGCATGGAACTATTTCGTAGCAGCCATCAGCACTACCATCTTACAAAAAACATGGTTTTTCTAATTTAGTTGCTACGGATTTCGATGGAACATGTTGAATTGTATTTGTATGGCTCCAATAAGGAACAGTTTTTGCATACTCATAGATAAGCCCTCCTCATTTTTATTTTTCCACCAAGCCAGGAGTTTTATTGGCTTTGATTCATGTCTGTGATGATATTGCTTATTTCATGAGGATGTGGTAGGATGAATAATCAACTATGAGAGACAGAGAGAGAGAGAGAGAGAGAGAGAGAGAGAGAGCATAGTTATATAGAAAAGCATTTGAAGCCAGCCAAGCGTTGGAACAAACTAGACAAGTGAAAGAGGCTCTTTAGGAATAAAATACGAGAAACTTTTTTCTCTTCCGTACTGAAATTATGGATTCTGACCTACAAAAGTCGACCCTATTGCCTAAAAGTTGAGACGATAAGTTTTCCTTTTCTAGACAAAGAAGCCATGTGATCAAAGTACTCCCTTGCCAACTTGAGTGCTATACAATAGTTCAAGGGCACGTTGAATAAATCCATGCAATCAGGTTATCAGTCACTAATAATTATCTTATCTGGCGTATGTAGCCTCTCTATCACAACCAGTGGCAGAGCCACGTTGGGGCCGAAGGGTGCCTTGCCCCCACAAATTTTTTCAAAAAAAAAAAAAAAAAAAAATCATTTATATAAATATGAGATCCCGAAATATATGAAACCAATCTCCCAATATAAGCTCCCGGCTCTCCCAATCTAGCTATTAAAATAATCTTCCTTTCTAAATTAAAAAAAAAAAAAAATATGTCTACAATATTTTTTTACAATAAATTTATGCGATGAATTATTACTATTTCTAATTTAAAACTATTTATATTACTTTTTTACCCATCATTTCAATAAAAAATAACTAATTTCTTGTGAAAATATTATAAACATAACACTTCAAAAACACAAATACAGTAATTACAAGGATATCTATACAATAAAAGCACGAATTTATTTTTACAATTATCTCGTAAAATAAAGGAGACAAAAAGGGGTTTCAAATTTTTGCTCTTCCGCTTTAACAAAAAATTTGCTTGGCTTACTTTGAAATTAAGGTGCAAGGGGGCTGTGTTCCGTGCGCTTGTCTCCGTCGTCTTCAAAAAACAACACCAGTTTATTTGCATTTGGGCTGATAAGTGGGTCTTTAAATTCTTTTCAATTTCTCTCCTTTTGTTAGGATTGAATTTATGGATTTATTGTGTAGCTGGATTTGAGGTCAGCTAGGCCTCCAGAATTGATAGAAAGGAAAGGACAGAGGAAAGAGAAGGGAAAGGTTGCATTGAAAAATACACTTGGTTGATTACCCACTATACAACTTATTGTCATTGGTCTCTTATATAACACCAAAACAACTGTCAATTACCCATCAGTCTCTACCTAACTCTAATTGACTTGCCCAGTCCTAACAGACGCTAATGTACCACTCTCAAATGTACACTTAGGCACTATACCACTACACACTATCACGGCCTTTACACTATCCAGACTAGTCATAGACTACTGCTGCATCATAGCCTCTGCATCACAGCACTGCATCAGAGCCTCTGCATCACAGACTACGGCCAACAACCCATCATATTATACAACATACAAACTATGCCTTAACACCTTTCTGGCTTTCTCTCTCACTCTCTCTTATTAGCCTTTTGTTTTATTTTACAAGTTTTTCAGTACTGATTGCTAAAGCCTTGGGCATTCTAAGAGAACGTACTCCACGTGTGTGGTGAAATATTAGACACTTCAAACGGTACACAGTAAACACTATTTTATCTTCTCTCCATGTCGGTGATGTGACTCCTTTCAAATTTTTTTTTTTTTTTGGTTTTTTTTAAGAAGATCCTTTTTTTTGTTTTGTTTAATGGTATATATTTGTTTTGTTTAATTGTATATGTTCTATAATATAACATATAAATCACCTAATATATCATATATTAATATAACCGGAAGTATACATAAACGAATAATATTGATTTATATAGACTTATAAAGTACTTTATGGACAATTTAAATAATAGGACAAGGATTTCCTGCAAACGTGTTTATGGGAAATGCTGCATACAAGGCAAGGTGTTAATTAGTGAGAGTGACAAGTGTCCAAGGTCATGTGCAATGCACATGACCAGTTAACTCAAATTTGATGACTGCTCTGTTTGCATTGTGCGTTGCGTTTGCTACGTTTTGACATTTTTTTTTTTTTTTAGTTAGCGTGTTATGCATTGTTCACCGGTTATGAACAGTAATTTTAGGCCAATAAATAGTGTATAACACTGTAATAAACAGTAAAAAGAATATTTTTTTTTTCTGTTTTCAGCAAAATAATATAAGAATTTTGCTTTAAAACCGTATGCTCTCTCTCTCTCTCTCTAAAGCAGATGCTCTCTATCTTCGTCCAAGATCTCTCTCTCTCTCAACCTTCGTGCTCAACCTAGCCACATCCATTCATTCCCTCTCCACCGGCCTCACTCTGCCGCGTTTCCACCTCTTTTTGCCCCCAAAAACCACTGCTTCAGCACCTTCTTTCGCAGAAATCTCTTTGGTGAAGACGAGTACGATAACTTAGAATTTTTCAAGGTTTGTTACCTAATCAGCTTCCAAATTCCTGTCTTATTTATTTATTTATTTTAATTTACAAAATCTCCTAATATCTTTGAGGGTTTTAGGATTTTATGTGGGTAACTTGTACAGTTTTTTATATTTTAGAGATTTTGGGGTTTGCCATGCATATACAATTTCTCTTTGTTGGGGTGTGGGTGTTGATTTTGGGGCTTATTGGGTTTGAAAGATTTTAGGTGAAGATTTGGGGCAAAATATTGAATAAATTTGCTAGTGATATTCAATAGAAAATAATGCATTGTGAGAACTCACACTAACTTCTTCTTCTTCTTCTTCTTCTTCTTCTTCTTCTTCTTCTTCTTTTTTTTTTTTTTTTTTTTTTTTTTCTTTTTTTGTTTTCGGTCCTTGCTAACCTAGTTCTTTATCAAGTTGAATTTATTTTTGGTAAAGATATCTTTCTTGCTTATAATATTTTAAATTGTCGTCTATATTAGTCTGCCTTTTTGTTTAAAAAACTTTTTACCCCTAGGTGTCTTTGTTGACAGGTATCATAGAAATTCTTCATTCTTGGTTAATAACTTTGTTTTGTTTAATCTTGTTTTCTTTCACAATTTTTTGCAGATGTGTCAAGCCAATACCAGATAAGTAGTACTGATTTTGTGGCATTCCACTTTACAATGAAATATTTAGAGAGGTTAAAGAGTGCCTTAATTAATTTTTTGGAACAAGGTTTTTTTGGGATCCAATTGAGCAGTTAACTCTCTTTTTCTGAATTGAATTGGTAGTGACGATAATGGAAGCGCTGCCACAATTGTGCCACGTGAGATCATCACAGCATTTGGTCTTGAAACATACACTTTTTTTCCTTACCTTTTTTGCTAGAATCTTGAAACATACACCTTTTCCCTACAATTTTTGCTTGAATTATGTATTTTGGTGCTATAATCTTGAAACATATACTTGTATTGAAGTCTATATTTCAATAGAACCCTTGTTGTTGTGGTTTTGTAATCAAAGCATATATTTCAATAGAATTTGTACATTTTTAGATTAAATACTTTTGTTTTTTTTTTTTTTTATGTTATGTGTTGAGTTTTAAGATTGCAAGATTGCAATTGTCACTAAAATTGGTTTGTTGTCTACCAATTTTGATGAGGGAAAAAAATACAAATTAAAGATGATAAAGGCTCTTACCATCTTTTTGTTTTTTTATGAAATCAAAACTACCATAATTTGCTTGGTAACATTTGGAAAGATAAACCACAAGCATCATTATAGATATTAAAATATTTAGAAAAGAATAATTATATTTTATTCCATTCTCTTGGCTTGTACTGTATATAAAGGTTTTTTAATAAATGAATGAGAACACTCATGCGACAAAATTGGACAATACAACAACACAATACATACTCAGCAAAGTCTTTCGCCTTATTACCTAAATTAAACTAGAAAGGAGGTAGTATGTGTTAAATTTGAAACTTAACTAAAATTGAACGATAGCTTAACCTTCAAACAATAAGATCACCACAATGAACAAAGGTAAAGAAAGGGTGTCAAAGCCAATTTCTTTACAGACATATGTGACTTAATCCTACCCAACCTCTAAAGAATGATGGTCTCCTCTACTGCATTCTGTGAAAAAAAGAAAGGAGAATATAAGTTAGCCCGAAGGTCAAACACTTGAATATGTTAAGAAAGTAGTTACTAAGCATTACCTTCAAAACTTCTAAGTTTTAACAAAGATTTAGTCGCCCCCCTCACACACACAAAATCTTGACTCCGCCACTGATCACAACATATGAGTCACACAAAATTGTGGGGTTCACTTCACATTCTGCGAGAGGGAGAATGTTTTATATGCCGGTTGCAAAAGATACCTTCTCGTCAACAACACTCCACCTCAACCTACTTGTTATGTACCCCCTCCCCCCCCCCCCCCCCCCCCCAAAATTCACAAACATTACTTACCGTGCATAAAGAATTCTAAATGCTGTTTGATTTTAGACATTACTAATAATTATGGATTCTGGGCTAGCTCATCTCTCTCTCTCTCTCTCTCTCTCTCTCTCTCTCTCTCTCTCTCTCTCTCTTTATATATATATATATATATATATATATAATAGATAGGTTTAAGTTACACTTCGTGTCATTTAACAAAATTTAGAGCTTCGTGTCAATTAAAGGGTGAGACTCCAAGATGGTCTTGGATTATAGAATTAATGAGGATGCTTCCACAAGATTGGCTTGTTTCATTGTGATATCTTTACAAGGAAGCTGCAAGATGCTAGTATCCAGTCTACCGACATCTATCATTTGAGAAAATAATGGGTTTATTGTTTTTGTGTTTGGGTTAAATACGTCTGAGGTTAGGAAGTGATTTTTTACTATTATGGTCCTCTAATTCTAGTGGATACCATGGAGTTGAGAACTATATATGAACATGCAGTTCAGATCAATCAAGCAAAACATCTGGGGCAAAGATTGTGGATTGGCAAGCCATATTGATATTATATAACAGATGGTTGTGGTTCGAGTTTTCGTTGAGTTCTTTAAATGGTTTTGATTATGCATTTTTGTTTTACAAATTTTGATCAAATTATTGCAAAATTTGAACTATTTTCCGTGTTAAATTAATTAATTTTGCTTAATTTTTCAGATCTAGAAAAGATACAGCATTTCCAATTGAGCTTGGATGGATTAGCCACTGTGGCCTTTTTCTATTTGGTCCTTGTTAACCCTTTAGATTTAGAGTTTAAAATTTTAGTTTGATACCTGTATACTCTCTTAATCATATACTGAACATGGATTTAATTGAGGATTATGAATCTTGTAGCCAATCACAGCCAACAAGAATACGATTATGTTGATTTAAAAAGCGAGGATATGTGACATACAATAATAAGAAATTCTTTCTTGGAATTAACTTGTTTTTGATGTCCAAAATCAGAGGAATCTAATTTGAAATTTGTCGGGGTCAATTTTCAAAAATGTCAATTAGAAGGAAAACTGTCCAAAACAACCCTTAGATTCAATAAATGTAAATAAATAAGGAGAGTTAAGTCCAAAATTTCATGATACTCTTTAGAGTAAAGGTTAGTGGTGCGTCACTAATCTTTACTCTTAGAGAAATATTTATAGTATCCTTAGTATACTAAATATTGGCTCCGTTGATGTTTGACAATATGATCTCCATCAATAACTCTACATTAATTATTGGGAAATAGTATTTTGTTGACCGTTGGATTTAATGAGATAGAATATATGACCTTAAAAAAGGTGTAAATTTAGTCAAGTTAATTACCATGGAGTTTGAACCCATATCATGATCTATTATTAGTTAATGTTCTAATCACCTAAGTAGTGACTAGTCATTAATGTTGTCTCATACATTTAGTACTTTTACCTTTAACTAACATACATACATTATCTTATCAAATATATATATATATATATATATATATATATATTACATACATTAATTCATGATAGATGACAATGTTAATTGTGCACAATTGTTGGGTTATTTAACTATACTTTACCATGAACTCTTGGCTTGATTGTCACTCCACAAATACAAAGTTCTTTTGGGGTGTGGAAGGCAAGGCTGGGATTTAAGTCTCCAGAAAAGAGTTTCACATACATATATAATTAAATTAGGCTATAATAAAAGTTTTATCTTGTATAAAAAAGAAGAGAAAAAACCATACTTTGAATTATTAAAAATTAAAAAGTGTAATTTTTTCTTACTTTTTTATTTTTTGTAAGGAAATTGTAAAATTGGATATTTATTTAATAAGTCTTCTCATACATATTTTTCTCAATTATTTCTTTTTATACAAGATAGAAATTCTACTCTAGTATAATCTAAATGTATATATATATATAAACTCCCTCCTAGAACTTGAACCCCGACTTTTACCACACACCCACAGGCATTTATAATAGTAGAATGACCACTTCATCAAGGGAGCGCAATAATATATATATATATATATTTTTTTTTTTTTTTCAATTATTGATTTGATATATTGTGAATTAGAAGTTATATTGCTTTGATCACAACTCACCACTTTAATAAATATGTTCTTTTAACATTTTTCATTTTCCCTGCGTATTCCACGTTTCCATGTTTAGCCAGCTAATTTGATCACTTCGGAAGAAAGGAGAAATTATTAAGTCCTTTTCATGGTCTTTCTCCTTGCCCCTGGCCCATCCCCTTTGATGAGAGGCAGCCTCCACGAGAAAGACCTGATCATTTCGTAGAACAATATATTATTTTGTTCCACTACTAATATTTTAATTGCACAAAATGAAATAGAATATGAGATGTAAGGTATATTGTTAAAATGATAATGTAAAATTAAATAAAAAAAATATTCAAATAAAATGATAAGAGAATATAATATAAGATGCATGATAAATCATTAAAATGATAAAGTAAAATAGATAAGATTACTTTTTTGACGATCCAAAATGCATTTCTTTTTGCATGGAAATGCTTGCACTTGTACATCCACAATAACTACGTCAATGAATCTAAAAAATTTGGAAATAATTGCAGTCAAAGATTCTGAAAAAACGACAATATTGAAAGACTTGAGGTGTTGACCATTGTGATTATGTGAATACTAACACCAGTTTGGTTCTTTTCTTTTTCATCACTCAATTTTCGTCACTCATCACTCATCACTTATCACTCATCACTCTAAAATATCACAACCGTTTGGCACCATCATTCAGTTACCATTACTTAATATTTTTCACACTATTTGTAGGCCTCATACCTATCATTCTGTGCAGTTTTTTTTTAATACCCAGATCATCCGAACTCAGTGAAAAAAAAAAAAAAAAAAAGAGTGAAGACCGAACTAGTGAAGAAGAAAAAAAAAGTGTGAAGACCGAACTCAGTGAAGAAAAAAAAGAAAAGAAAAAAAAAAAGAAGAAGTGTGAAGACTGAACGTAGTGAAGAAGAAAAAAAAAGTATGAAGCCCGAACCTAGTGAAAAAAAAAAAAAAAAAAAAACAGTTGGTCAAAACAAGGTTTTCAAACCCGGATTGTTTATTGAACTGTAAAAGGGAGAGGTTCAAGGTTTTTGAGGTTCAACCGATGTTGAACCGGGGTCGAAACGTGATGATGTCATAATTAATTTAATAATTAATTAAAACCTAAATATAAATATTAAATTTATAAAACTAGCAAAATTGACTAACATATCTATATATGTGAGGGAAATTTAATGATTTTCAAGGATGTATTTAATAATTAAATAAGAAAGTTAATAAAATAAAATAATAACCATGAAAACATTAAAATTTATGATTAATTTTTGAAGTAAAGTTGAATATCTTTGAAGGATTTTAATTATAATTTTTTTATATTCCTTATAAGAGATGGATAATTTAATTAAGTAGAATATAATTGTGTTAAGTTGTTTTTATAAAAAGAAAAAAAAAGAAAAAAGAAAAAAAATTGCATTAAGTTTACTTCAAGTATTTTTTTTTTTGTTATTATTGAGGACCAACTTGCATGCTTGGCTGAGTGGTTAAGTTTTAGCAAAATCTCTGACCGGCCTGGGTTCAAATCCTTGCATCCGCATTTTCTCAATTTTTCTGATTTAACTAACTGTTTGAACCGGGGTTGGACCGCACGGTTCATGCCACCGGTTCTGCATGAACCGTGCGGTCCAACCCCGGTTCGGGCGGTTCACGGAATTCACTCCAGTGCCCGGTTCTTGAGGCTTAAAAAACCGGAATTTGCTCCGGTTCCCAGTTTTTCCGGTCGGACCGCCCGGTCCAGTCCGGGTTTCAAAATAGTGGGTCAAAAGTTGTGGCTGAGTGGGTCCCCCATATGTGTTTAATTACAAAAATGTTATTGAGTTATGAAAACTGAAAACAGCTAAAATGTGTTTTTAGTTTTTATAACTCACAACTCAAAAATTAGAGAATTGAGTGATGGAAACAGAGTTATGGTGCTTCCAAATGGACTTCTCGCTATAGATTCTACCATTTTTGAATTATGAGTTATGAAAACTGAGAATTGAATTATAGAAACATGCAATCCAAACAGCCCTTATCTTTATTACTTGCATATAAAGTTGCATCGGCTTCTGCAAGTGCACTTGCTCTTAAAAATCTACAACAAAGCCAATTTCTTCCACTCAAATTTGTTTTGTCCAAATCTCTGTCCCTCTTATTCCGCCTTGCATGTAAAATGCATACTACTTGAGTTTGCCAGGTTCAATTACTTTTTATTAATACACATTCTCTTTCTCACTAAGGGGGATACATATTAAAAAAAAGATGCATATTTAGAAATACTTATTGTTTACTTTTATTATATGTTTTGATATGGTTGTATTGCCTAATCTTTTTCCATTTTTCCAGGGATCAAAATTCAGACTTTTCTGGTAAAGTTTGCTGGGTCATCTATACATAGTTCAGAGGTTAGTTCTTTATTTGGACCTTGGATCATCGATAAGCTTTAGGTATGAGTTACAATCGGAAAGGGAAAATTGAAAGGTAGTTTCTTTTTCTCAAGAAGATTTTGTATGTCTGAACCTGAAATTTTTTTTTTTTTTTTTTTGACTCTATATACGTGCTAAAAATAAACTGTTGTTCCCTCTTCTATCAGTAGTCTGAAATAATATATTAATTACTATTAGAACATTTTTTCAATAAGATTTCGAATGTCTGAAACTGAAAGACACCCTTTTTTTTTTTTTTTTGATGAAGAAACTGAAAGACACCTTATTACAGCATCTTCCTTGTATTTGTTGCTTTTGGGGCCAACTATGTCTAACCTAACTAAAGTTTTCAAGATCTTAATTTTAATTTTCAATCAATGAATTACCTTTTTTTATTAGAAAATGATTTTTATTTTTTTGAGAAATAGAAAATCAATGATTTTAAGTTGCCAAGTTATATACCAAGTTACCGACACAGGCACAACACACATAATATGGCGCACAAAAATAATATGACGCCAAAAACTAGCTATTATTAGTGAAAAATAAAAATATAAAAAATTATTCCAATAATGACATTGTGATATTATATATGCTATATTGTGTTTACGTAATGTGATATATTCATTATAAATGTTACACATGTTTCAGCTATTTGACACATTAGAAATACATAAAACTCTCTTTCCAAATTTTGAAAAAGTTTAAAACTAGTATTTCCACTAAATTTATATCACCAAATTTTATTTTAAATTTTTAATATATATTTTAAATCAATTTAATTGTGTACTATGATTTTTCATTTTAATAAAAATTTGGGTCTCAATTTTATTAATTTTGTAAAAATGTTGTATATTGTGATTAGTTGTTTACTATGATTTAACTGTGGTTAGTATCAAGATAAAAATCATAAGCTTTGTCATATACCTTAAATGTTTCACAAATTCGAATACTGTTGTTAATTTTACTTCGGTACTCATTTTAGTTTATCTATTGAAATGCAATATTTCGATACTAGTGTATTTTGTGTACTAAGCATTTTGGGCTTACTGTTATATATAATACTTAAAATATATTTATAAAACAAAATAAATTAAGATAATAAATGATGGGGTAGTGGGGGAGGGGGGGAATAAGGAGAGAATTTTTTTTAGTCTCTTTTTTTGGATGAATGTTTTGAGTCTATTGAGAGAGAGAGAGAGAGAGAGAGAGAGACCTGGGTAGATATGATGTGAAGGAGAAAGATTGTGAGAAATCTAAAAAAAAAAGATTAAAAAAAAAAGAGCAAAATAAAAGGAAGATAATGAGAATGAATAGATAGAGAAAGAAAGTGAGAGGAAAAAGTTAAAGAACAAAAGAGAGAGAAAGTGAGAGGAAAAAGTAAGGAAAAAAGACAAAAAAGAGTGAATTGCATGATAACGTTCCTTAATTTGGTTACCAGGGGTCTAGGAGAGAAAAGTGGAGCCCACATGTTTAACATTTTATGACCTAAAATTGCATTCTTGCCCGTATTTTTCTTTTGATTTCCTTTGTCTTTTCTCATTTCGTTATTTCCAAACATACATGAGAGAATTGCTTTTTTTTTTTTTTCCCTCTCATTTCCTTTCCTTTTACACATTCCTTTTCTTTTCTTTTTATCTTACCTCATTTGCAAAGATGAGAGTGACTAGTCATGCCCTGTGTTGGGGGTCGGGGGTGGGGGAGAGAAGTAAAAAGTAGAGAATTCAAAAGAATTAAAAAGAAAAAAAAAAGTTGAGAAGTTAGAAAAGTAAAAATTTTCAAGCCAAATTGCATTTCGCCCGAAATTCAAATACCAGTCGATATTGAAAAAAATGATCTGGAATGATTTGAAATTTTTCCTAGGGTGAAATTAGTGTGTTCCTTGTTCCAGTTTGTTTACCAATACAGTATTTCCTAGCCGGAACGAATGAAATCAATAATGGATTTGATGACGTCTTGACAGATTCAATCTAGTGTGAGATGAAACAAAGAGAAATAATGGAGGCAAGGAATTCAAATCATCCATGGTGAACAGTTTGTTCTTGTTTGGAGCTATGGATTTGTAGTTGTCTTGGGTGTGTGTGTGTGTGTGTGAGAGAGAGAGAGAGAGAGAGAGAGAGAGAGGGCGATTTATTTCCCATTAATACAGCTATAATTTTTATCATTGTCATTTATATTAGTAAATTGTGATTGATTGATTGTCATTTTTACATATGTTTATCTAGGGACGGACACAGGATTTTAAGTTGGGGGGGGCCAGAGATAAGCGAAAAAAAAAATTTCAAATATGCATCCATATAATATTAATAAACTATTAACAAAGACAAATATCCAAAAATAATTGTTTCTTAATATATTAAGATACAATTATCTACTAACAAAAACAAAAGACATGAAACACTATTGTTTCTTTATACAATCATCTATGAAAAGGGAACTCGAAGCTCTTTCAAATTTTCAAAATCATCTACGATTGAATCCAAACTAAATGTCGAAGCTATATCCTTTTCAATGTATAACATCAAAGATTCTGTCAAAAAATCATTTTCCATTTTGTTTCGAAGGTCAGTTTTGACAACTTTCATAGCTGAAAATGCTCGCTCTGTAGTAGCAGTAGAAACTGGAAGAGTAAGCACAAGTCTCACCAGTCTATAAACAAGTTTATAGTGTTCTGAATTTCCAGTTCTCACTAATCATTGAGACAACTCAGATAAACTTTTCAATTTTTTGAACTCCGGATCCTGGACTACATTATGCTCAAAATGATAAAGCTCTTTCTCCAACACTTGTTTGTCATAATCTGTGAAATCTTGTGGATAGAAATTCTTCACCAACAAACAAAGATCACTACTTCTGAAAGATTTTAATGCCTCTCGAGGTTCTAAAGCTGAGCTAAGCCTAAGTAACTCCATTGCATCTTCATCAAACCGATAATTTAGTTCCTGTAGTTGAGAATCTATTGTAGCATAAAAAATATTTACTCGATAATGATGCTCAATTGTAACGTTATCTTGCTGATTACGAGCTCGACCTCGCCTCGCAACATAACGAGCATTCATATCTAGGACATCAATGCAATGCTTCTCACAAAATGATATCACAGTGGTGAGTAAGCCATCCCATCCATCATCTCTAAATTTTTGAATAAGTGATTTAGTAGATGAAACTAAATGCATGGCATTTAAAATGTCTTGAGATTGGCTTTGCAAAGCTTGACAAAGTTTATCGATGATCTCCATAGTTTCCTTCTCAAGATGCAAGATGAAAACAAATTCAAATGAAGTTAAACCCTCATAAGCTGACTCTGCTTCTGCCCGATGTTCTCCATTAATTGCATCATCAATTATATTTTGTAAAACTTCAACAGTTGGAGTAAACATCTTTAATAAGCTAGAAACTGATCTAAAATGTGAACTCCAACGTGTTTCTACAGGTCGTTGTAAAGTGTCAATTTGATTAAGGCCACTTCCAGTCTCAAGCTCTTCAAGATCAATCAAACGTGCTATTTCATTAGCATTGGCAACTTTCAATTGCTCATTATGCTTGCATGAAGCATTAACAATTTTGATCAATAAAAGCAATGTAAGAAAAAAATGACTGATGGGGACAACTTGTTTTGATGATTTTACTAATGCAAGCGATGTGCAAAACAATGGATATAGTAAGCATATGGGCAATCATTCAAAATCAAAGCTTGTAATCCATTCCACATACCTCGCATGTTGCTTGCTCCATCATATCCTTGCCCTCGAATATTTTGTATATCTAAGCAATGTTGAGATAACAAAGAATATATCCCATTCTTTAGAGTCAAAGCCGCAGTGTCAACAACATGAACAAGCCCAAAAAAGCGTTCTTTCACAAAGCCTTCTGCATCAACATATCTAAAAACCACAGCCATTTGCTCTTTCATGGACTCATCACGAGCTTCATCAACCATTATGCAAAACTTTGCATCACCAATTTCTTCCCGAATGGCCTTCTTCACTTTAGCTGAGAAAACATGTAGAATTTCCTTTTGAATCCTAAGTGATGTGTTAGTTGCATTTTTAGGAGCTTTTTCTATTATTTCAGCAACCTTCTCATTCCAAAAAGTCACAATACCCAATGCTTCAAAAAAATTCCCACGATTTAATGAACTACAACTTTCATCTCGACCTCTAAAAGCTATAGCTTGAAAGGCAAGATATCGGACAATAAAAATTGAGGCCTTCAGTTGCAACCTATTATTTGCAATTTGTTCAGTAGTGAAATGATCAACTACCCTTTGTAAATGCTGCGATTGGTTCATCAAATCCTTACACATTTGCTCAGCAACTCTATGAGCTGAGTTAGGATCTTTTCCTATATGACCTTGAAAATAACAATCTTTGCCACCAACCTTTTTCCAATTTCTAAACCCACCAACAGTGAATGCATTTTGTCTCGCAACCCCATTTGAATTATGAAAGACAAAGCAAGGTAGACAATAAGCTGCATATGTCGTAGGAGAATATTCAAGCCATGTTGAATTATATTCAAACCAAGAAGCTTGAAAGCTACGATTGTGCTTTCCACTTTTTTTGAATGTCTTTAGAGGAGGTTGGTGCGGACCTTTTATAATGTAAGCCTGTCAAATTTCATCACGTTGATTAACATGATATTCCCATATTTGTTTGCGTGTTCCGGGATCATAATCCAAAGAATCAAGGTCAATTCTTTGAAATTGTGTTTGAGAGATTGGAACATCAACATTTTCCGGAATTGGGAGAATTGGAACATCCTCCACATTTTCTGGAATTGGAATAGCAACATTAGTTGTTGGCAATTCCACGTTGACATCGGAAGAATTTGAAATTGAACCTTTTCTTTTGAAAAAATCAAGCATTGAAGTTGATTTTTTCATGATCTACAATAAAATAATAATCATATAAGAATCACCATTATTTTTTAAATTTTGTGTGACAATTGTCTATATTATATGATTTGTTTTTTTCTTTTTATCTTTGGTTTGCTTTTATTTACGTCTTTATGTTTGGTATGCCTTTATTTACGTCTTTGTGTTGTGTTCAATGTGTTGTCTCCATCTTTATGTCTTTGTGTTGTGTTGTCTCCATCTTTTTGTCACTATCTCACTAACCCAACGAATCCCACTACCGACAAATATATTCTGCTTTCACAACTAACAAAAACTTTCCTTTTAACTTTACTTCCTTTTTTTTTTTTTTTTTTTTTTTTTTTTTTTTTTTTTTATCTGTCTATCACTTGTTGTCCGTTGCCCAAGTCCACCTCCATTTGTCCCTATCATGCCCAACCACCAGTCAACAAAGAAAAAAAGTTTTTTTCTTTGTTGACTCAACAAACTAATCTACTCTCTCTGACTCTCTCTATCTCTCTTATCTATATAAAGAGAGAGTCACAAACACAGCAAGTCACAAACACACAAACACAGAGTGACAGAGACACAGAGTCACAAAGCCAAAAAAAAAAAAAAAAAAAAAAACACCAGCACTCAAGCAGCACTCAGCAGATTCATTCAATTCACATTTCACAATCAGTACAAAACACAAACATGAATCACAAGGCACAAGCACAGACTGCACAGTTTCTATGAAATATGAATCTCAGATTCTCAGTACTCAGATCAGATCACAAGGTTTTGAAATTTGAAGCAAGAGATGTGAAATGTAAATACCTGTGGTTGAAGGCTGGAGCAGATCGAGCAAGTGGGTGAGTGCGTGAAATCAAGGCTGGTCCGGCTGGAGCAACTGGGTCTCGCCGGCGTGGCCCGCGTGGGTCTTCGTGCTTCACGGCGTCGCGTGCTTCACGGCGTGGGTCTCGACTCTCGCCGGCGTCAGACGTGGCCGTGTGGGTCTCTCTCTTCTCTGATCTCTCTATGACTCTCTCGCCTCTCGCCTCTCGGTCTCTCCCTATCACTGAGTCAGTGTGTGTGTGTTTTTTTTGTTTCTCACTTTCTCCCTTGTGCGTTTGCAAGAGTGAGTGGCAGTGCTGAGGGCTTTCTTCTTTTCTTTTCTGTTGTTTCTTTTTTTTTTTTTTTTTTTTTTTTTTTTTTTTTTTACACTTATACGGGTCATGGGCTGGTGGGCGTGGGGTGGGCTGGCCGGTGATGGGCTGGGTGACTTAGGAGGGGGGCCGGAGCAAAAGAACAGGGGGGTCCGAGTAAAATTTTAAGGGGGGCCCAAGCTCTTTAAAAAAAAAAAATAGCTGCTAAAAAAAATTTTTTTTGGGCCCAGGGGGGGCCCGGGCCCCCTTGGGCCCCTGCCTGGGTCCGTCCCTGTGTTTATCATTGTTTTTTTCACCACTTATAATTTGCCACATGGATGGTAATACAAAAATTGTAATTTTTTATGTGCACCAAGAAATTTATTTATTTATTTATATTTTCTTGTGTTTTCCTCTATTTTCTCAGTGGCCAAAGATCAAATAATAAACTCTCTTGTTAGAAAAGGTAAACAAATTATAGTTTAGAACTGAAATGGATGACATGTTGTGAGTGTGATACTAGATGCAGTGGAATCACTTTTTTTTTTTTTTTTTTCTTTTAATGACCCTGTTCAAATGAGTGCATTTTTCATGTTCTATTGGCACCGTACAGACGATAAGCATTTGAAAATGGGCAGACCTGCGTTAAATACAAATGCTTGGAGAATAGCTCGGAAGTATTTATGGCCAAGGTTCCTATGGGACGTTCTAACTATTCTTCCCATCCCACAGGTAAGGGAGAGCTCAGCTAATTTTTACTTAAGTCTTCCTCTAGTTCAGGATTTTTTTTTTTTTTTTTTTTGAGAATCATTGTTGTTTAATTAGAACCTTAAACAGAAAATTTTGGGATTCTGTGCATACTGTTGTCTTGCTCTATCTATAGATCCGTTTGGGTTTTTTCTTTAAAAAAAAAAAAAAAACACTGCAGAAGAAATTAGACATAGTGTAGAACGTAATAGTAATTAAGCGGCTAAAGATGATTAGTTTCACACTTTTTTTTGTATGTAAAAATGGAGTTTTTTTTTTTTTTTTAATTTTTTATTTGGCAGCACTAATTAATTTTCTAGATAAAATAATCTTGAACATATAATGAAGTAATAAATATCATTTATTTTATTTTTAGATTATGAGAGAGCCAAGTTTAACATTTGAGTTTTTAACCAAAAAATTTTTAAAATCGGGTTTGCAACAAAATAGAAGATAATTTTCAAACTTACTCTTAAATTTTGTACATTAAAAGAAAATTGAAAATTATGCTCCTATATAAAATCAATCATAGATTGAGTTGAATATATTAAAATAAAATGATTTTGTTTTCCTTTTATTTAATTTAAAAAAAATTAAAAGTGGCAGTTTAGGTTTTCATGTATTAATTTAGAGTTTGAAATTAATATATTTCTTATTCTTGAATATATAAAAAAAAAAAAAATTGGTTCCGACTTTGACCTCTAAAGATTAAATCCTAGTTTCGTCAAAGTTTTTCTGCAACATGAAAACGCTTTAAATAGATTTCTAATAAATCAAAATCGAAATTTGAAGTAATTCCCACTACACACCCATAATCACTATTTTCTTTAAAAGATCACTGTACTACACATGGATTTTATAATTAACATGAAATTTCTAGTAATCTGTTGTTCAGGTGGTAATTCTGACAATCTTTTCGGAAACGAGAAGCACAAAATCTTCAAATAAAGTGCAACTATTGAACTCTATCGTTCTCCTCCAATATGTGCCAAGAGTATCTCAAATCTACCTATCCTGCGCGAGACTACTAAGAAATTACATGAAGTTTGGAAGAATCATACTGGTCAAAGTTTCATTGAATTTCATGCTATGCATCCTTGCTGGTCATGTAAGATTGAACAAGGAGTAACTTTCTAATCATTAATTTAATCTTGGGAAGCCCTGATGTTCTGCGTGTGTTTGGAATGGACTGAATTTTTTAGTTTATTTCAACTTTTAGCTTTATTTTTGTTATTATTCATAAGTCTTACTGCACTTTTTGGTACTATTTATGAGTCCTACTACAGTATTCAACTAACTTTTACATTTATTTATAGTACTTTTAGCAAAAAGTTTTCAATTTCAGCTAAATAAGCTATTTCCAAACGGACACAGATCTGTTTGCGAACAGCTTATTTAGCTGTAACTAAAAACTTTTTGCTCAAAGTAGTGTAAATAAAGGTAAAAGGTAATTGAAATAGTAAAGCAAGATCCATAAATAATATCAAAAACTACAATAAAACTCATAAATAGTAACAAAAATAAGCTGAATAATAAAAAAAAAAAATTGACTTTTTAATTTGTGCCAACGTACACATATATGTTGCAGCTTTTTGTTAGCTGATAAAAAGAATTTGTCACTCATATATTTTGTTTATTATATAAGTTAAGGATTATAATCTGTTTATCATTCTTGTTTAAAGCATCCCATTTATGTGATTATGATTTTTTTTTGAGGTTCACCATTAACATTACTTTGTTGTCTATCACTAACAACTTATAACTTCAGCATCAATGTTCTGATGACTTTGATAAAAATGTTGATTTTGAATTATAGATTACAAAGGTTTCATCTTATTAAAGACAAAAAAAAAAAAAAAAAAAAAAAAAAAAAAAAATTATAGATTCCAAAGGTTTCATCTTGTTAAAGCCAAAATATATTGTTGTCTTTGAAATTTACCAAGAGAGTGTTTAATCCCTAAGATTTTATACAAGCTGTCAAGCACTATCGGTCCTAAAAGTTTAAAAAATAAGTGTTATTTAGTCCTTCTGTCAAGTGTTGTTAGTCTCATTATCTATGTAGTTAATGGAGCGATAACATGACATTTTTCAATTAACATGATCAATTTTTAATACACATCAGAAACACATGACCTACAGAAGATCCAAATCAAACCCAAACCAGATTAATACTCCATATATATGCTTTTCCCGTGCTCTTCCAAAAGAAGTATCTGGAAATGACTTGTCATGGCTTATGAGATGAAGAATGAATCAAAAATGTACCTATGTTTACCCAATTCTAAAAATGTAATAGAACACAAAGTTCTCTGTAGTGGGAGTACAGCGAATTTGATCTTCAGCTAGACACAAGCATCTTTCCGAATCATGTATATTATTTTGTTCTCACTGTGTACTCGTTTTATTTTTTTTTCTTTGCTGCTTTCTGGTCCAAATCCATGATCAGTTACTGCCCGTCACGTTCAAATAGAATGTCCTAGCAAAATACTTTGGATGCCTTCGTGCCTAATCTATGCTTAATAACTTAATTAAGGATCTATTTAAATACTGTTTATTTTGCTGAAAACAGAAAACACTGTAGTAAAATAATTTTTAAGTTATAAATAGAATCGTAAGACCCAAGATAGACCCAGTCAAAAATGCAAAACGCACAATAATTTGCATGCAAATGCACGCTAAATAAGCACCTTATCCAGCAATTGGAGATGATCCTACATAACTTCCAAAGTATTTTCCAACGGTCCTGAAATTTTAGAACACTTTTGCTAATTGAGAATGATTTATCACTAGTTTTATAATCTGTCAAATATGTTAAGTAGAATTTTCATGTTTACATAATTCTCTTTTTCTCTTATTATTATTGTTCTTGTTGTAGCATTATTTGGTTATCTACATAATTTATTGATATTTAATGATTTTATGGTCCTTTAGGCATTGGGAGCGTCTTGGTATTTTTTCTCTACTCAACGACTGGCGGCTTGCTGGCACATAGCACGTGAAAATCATAGTGAATATGTTGGAAGTTCTTTTAACTGTGACCACTTTTGTCCTATAAATATTGAAAATAAAACGTCGTTTGACTTTGGAATATTTCTTGAAGCCCTTCAGTCAGG
Source organism: Lithocarpus polystachyus (assembly GCA_033629205.1). Taxonomy (NCBI): domain Eukaryota; kingdom Viridiplantae; phylum Streptophyta; class Magnoliopsida; order Fagales; family Fagaceae; genus Lithocarpus; species Lithocarpus polystachyus. The sequence goes on along the minus strand of CM066172.1, from coordinate 10,224,933 downwards.
TGCCTTGGATCAATCCACAGATTTTCCACAAAAATTATTATACAGCTTTTGCTGGGGCATGCGAAACTTGAGGTTTGCACATATTACTCTTTGATATATTTCATATTAATTTATTCTTAAATTTGATCTTTGCACACATTAGGAGCACTAAACTATTAACTTCCCCTAGTTAATTTAAATTTGTCAAGTAGAACATCATTCGTCCTAATACATTTTTTAAACCACTAATTTCCAAGCTCTTTGCTGCTTCACTAATAAACTTTTGTTTTAATATATAAGTGTTGAACTATACAAATGTATATATTTTTTAAATGTGTTCAATAAGTAACATTTGTGTCACGTTCATACTTTCTTGCCTGTTTAGTTATGATCATTTTCCCGAGACATTTTTGGTGTAGCTTTTGGTAGTTTCTTCTTTGCCATAAACACTTACAGGATTCTGATTCATCTAAACACTACAAAAAATATGAGTTATAACAATGCTTTTTTTTTTTTTTTTTGTAGCACTTACAAAAAATGCTACTAGAGCGGGTTTATTGTAGTGTTCTTCAATTTTTGTTTTCCTCTTGTAAACGTGTGATGACAGTTTCGTTTCTTTCTTTTCCTTTTCTTTTTTTTTTTATTTTTTATTTTCTTTGAGAAATTTGCTCCTTTTTTTTTTTTTGGTTGAGAAATAATAATAATAATAATAATAATAATAATAATAATAATAATAATAATAATAATAGGTGAAGCTGAGAGAAACTTAAATTAGAATTCCAAATTAGAGTCCCAATTTTGCGCCATGTGTTCTAAATTATTTATTCTTAAAGAGTTTTATTTCTTAATTTTAGAATCAAATGTCCCCATATCATAAATATTTATCCAAGTGAGCTATTAAATACAAAAACCAAAGAGTTTAGAAGAAATGAATTGTAAAAAAAAAAATAATAATAAAGTGCTTCACTATAATTTACAAAAAAAAAAAATGGACAATTTACATTTTATACCTAATAATATCCGTACAATTTTTTAAAAAAAGTTAAAAAAATATAATAATGACTATCAATAGTATTTAAATTATATATTTAGGAATTATATTATGCATCTTATTGTATATCTTTAAGTGTATCCATGCATATGCATGAGGTTACAAGCTAGTATATAATAAATAATAGGTGAAGTAGAGAGAAACTCGAATTAGAATTCCAAATTATAGTTCCAATTTTGCGTCATGTGTTCTAAATTATTTATTCTTAAAGAGTTTTATTTTTTAATTTTAGAATCAAATGTGGGACCACATTATAAATACTCATCCAAATGAGTTATTAAGTACAAAAACCAAAGAGTCTAGAATAAATTAATCGTAAAAAAAAAGTGCTTCACAATAATTTTTTTTTTTAAATTGACAATTTACATTTTATACCTAATAATATCCTTACAAAATTTTTTAAAGTATTAACAAAATATAAAATAAACTATTAATAGTATTTAAATTATATATATAAGAATTATATTATACATTTTATTATATATTTTTAATTGTATCCATGCATATGCATAAGGTTACAAGCTAGTTTGATAATTAATGTAAGAGGCTGGAATTATTCATTTCCTCTAAATTTGGTAGATTCTTATTTTATGCGTTGTTTTTATAAATTTTTAACATTATTACGTATCTCATGCATTATAGTTGTGCCATTTTTGCAGTTCACTTGGTCAAAACCTCCAAACAAGTAAATATATATGGGAAAATTGCTTTGCATTTGGGATTTCCATCTTTGGGTTGATACTATTTCTATATTTCATGATGCATGGGATATTTGCAGGTGAGCACCCACTTCTTTGCTCTTTTCTTCTTTCTTTCTCAAAAATTTTAAGGCTACTAGTTACATGTGAAATTATTTAGTATATCCAATGTTTTACACTTTTGTTATACATTAAAAAAAAAAAAAAGCCCCCATATATGGACCCCATATATAGGATCTCATGTTTATACGTGGGAGAGGTTTATAATACATTGTGATTGAGATTTACTAACATATGCTCTAAAGGAATACATTAGTAAACTATTTAAGAAACTTTTATGAAAAAATAAAAAAATTACCAACTTTTTTTATTTTTTACAGCTTTTTCAAATTCCCATAAAATATTTCTAAAAATTGATGATTATTAATATTAGGGCATACATCAACCAAACCCTAATTCATTAAGTGTTGTAAAATTACAGATTATTTTAAAAGTTTAAACTACTAAAATATGGTGAATTTAATTATTTAACTACACAATTTTGTCATGCGCAAACATACAAAATGAAGTAGATAGGGAGAGAGTCATTTGGTGATAGGAAGCATGACACACCATTGTCAGTAAAAAATAATAGTCTTGAACCAAACAACATGGGTTTGAAAGTTCGAGGAAAGAAATTGATAGGTACCTATGACGCCTGTCTTACAACAATACCTCTTTTTTAATTGATTCTTGGTAGCTAAAAACATTAGTATTGGTAATGCCAAATTGCTAAATTACTATTTTTAACAACCAATATAAACAAAAATGGGACTGCATCAATAAAACTAAAGGTAAAAATTTTGGCACTTAGGCGACAGTGCTATGCCATCTATTAGTGCACCGTAGCGCCAAGGTAAACGAAATGTTGATATATTATTTGCCCCTCCAATTAAATAATGTTTCTTTTATTATTATTATTTTTTTTCGTTTTCGTATTTCCTCTAGTTCATTCTTCAGTCGTCACCGTCTCACCTTTTTTTCCTCTCTTCCTCTAGCCGACCCGTCTCTTACGTAGAAGCTCATCCTCTCCCTTTTTTTTTTCCTCCCTTCCTCCACTCTCGCCAACCCATTTCCCCTGTCTTCACCCTCTACCTTTTATTCTTTTCCCTCTCTTCGTCTACTCTCGCCAACCCATCTCCCCTACCACTTGCTGCCAACCCATTGAAGCTCTTTGCTCGGTCAAGGCGGACAGCAAAACGGCACCGTGATCGGCGACGGTGGGATTTTTGGGTTTGTGGGTTTTGGATTGCTGGGTTTGTGGGTGATGATATCAAGAATCAACTCAGTAAGCTACAGGGTCTTCACGCGCTCCGAATGGACCTACACAGGTAAAAAGAACCTCAAAGGGGAAGTACCGGTGTGGTACTGGCCAACGACCTTTCGATGGCTAAGTTAGTATTGCTCACAACTCTAGAGTGCTAGAGTTAGGTTGAATTATGCGTACCTCGATTTGGGAGGGCTTGGAAGTATTTATAGTAGCATGGGACCTTAGCCAAGGCGTGCTTAGGAAGATTCCTCCTTACCGGAATTACCCTTGATTAGCGTGGAGCGCAAGATACCTCTTGGGCAATAAGTGTGTTGGGCAAGACATCCCTTTGGGAGCAATCGTGCTGCGCAAGATATCTGCCCAAGTGTGAGCGTACGTGGCAAGACTCATTTTCTTATGGAAGCGTATATGGCAAGATACCCCTTGGTGCATCCGATCTCATCCTGTCGTTCCTTACTCCCGTCGGCTTGTTTAAGTTTCGTCTCGTCAAGGTGACGTGTTCGTCTACTACGCCCGTCGTCTACGTCTGTCGGTATACGCCGCCCCGTCAGCATGCGCAGGCCGTCGGCGTTTAACAGGCGTTTTATCCCTATCAGGTGTCCCCTCAGCCCATCAGTCCGTGACCCCACAGGAGACGGACTAATGGGATGACAGTTCCATTTCACAATGGGAGAGACCTGACTAAGTATGCTGTCACAAGGTAATTAATGCTGAGTAATTAATGTAGGACACGTGTCGTCAACTTAATGACTGTGTGCCAAGAACGAGGCGTCCCCTCGCCTCCCGCGCTACTCCTCATATATAAACCCCCCTTTTTCTCCCTCATTTTTCACTTTTTACTGAAATCAAACGATCAGAGCGCATCCGTTCACCTAAATAAAAAACGTTTGATCCGTCAACTTGTTCGCCCGTCACGTTCGTGTGTCCGTTGATTACGTTCTCCGACAACAAACGCAACTGGTAAGTATTCACTATTGATTCATTCATCTTTATCACCGTTGAATACCTTTAGACTAGTTAAACTTAGGGTTTTCCGTCACATGTAGGTGACAGATGTCTAGCGCGTCTAGTAACCAGTCGTTTGTTCGCGACGGAGCGGGCTACGACGAAGTTCACCTGTCGGGTCCAAGAGATCCTTACACTTCAAATGAAGACAGTTCGTCTACCAACTCTTCTTCCTCAAGTAGTGGTAGGACGGAAAGTAACCTTAGTGACGGTATAGGAGAAAATGAGCCACAGATTCAATCCGTCGTAGACTCTGATGGGATGAGGAAGTTTATAATGATTTCGCTATGGACAGTGAATGACTTTTTGTCCACCATTAAAGAGTCCCACTTTAAAACACTTAGGAGCAAGTACCAAATACCCGACAACATACCTCTCCGTCTACCCAACAAATCAGAGAAGTGTTATTACCATGGTGTTAAGGGTGTCGGGATCTATAAGCAAATGCTCAAGGCTGGGTTGAGGTTTCCCTTGAGTCAACTACACCGTCAGCTCCTCCATTACCTAGGATTGTCTGTCAACCAAGTTTTCCCAAACGCTTGGAGAGTTTTCTTGGGGGTAGAGGTCCTGTACGAAACAATGTCCAAAGGAAAGAAAAGACTAACAGTGGAAGATTTCTTCCACTGTTACCATCCTGTTGAGATAACAAAATCAAAGGGGATGTATAGTTTTGTAGCTAGGAGTCCATTATTAAGACTGGTGAGTGATACTCCAGATTCTAATAGGGACTAGAAGTCTAGGTACTTTTTTTATGGACGGTAGTGAGTGGATGTGTCGTCCTGGTGAGATTGAGTACATGCCGGTGACACAACATGGGGTGTATTACCCCCGTCTGGTATGAACCCGTCCTTTTCTTTGATTTCAATTCTAAACATAGTTGATTTCTAGCCGTCCTCATTCTGCAGCTCAAGACCGTCCACAAGTCACACTTGAATAGTGGAGTTTTTTGGAGAAAATTTTTCAAAAGACTAAATTGGAAGACAGATCTTGGGCGAAGTTGGTGTACCTTGAAACCATTCATTGGCACTGCGACGGACCTGAACTGACTGAGGAAGCGATCAAATACGAGAACCAAGTTCGAGCACGTGAGTCTGTTCACTTGAGTATTACACTTAGTTACTTTGTTAAGTCATTAACTTATGTACCGTCTCCTTTCGCAGAAATGGACGATGCAAAGAGGAGAGCCATCATCAAACAACAAGCAGCGGCGAAGAAGAAGAGTGGCCAGACAGGCGGAACGGACCCCCCAAAGCCGCCCATCGTCAAAAGGAAGACCGGCCAAGAGACGGACCGTCCTGCTAAGAAGACGAAGGTCATGACTGAGGCCGTCGTCGGCCTCGAGGTAGAGGCAAAGAAGATAGTCCTTGTCAAGCATGGCAAGGGGAAAGGCTTCATGACGGCTGGCCCAGTCCTCAATGTTGAGAAGCCACCCGTCCTCTAGAGCAAGGTTTCCCGGTATGCTATAGAGAAGTTGTCCTCAATCATGACGGCAGATGATTACGAAGACCTTGGAAACCACTCGACGGAGGCAATGGGTGAGACGGGTCTTTTTAGCCTCGCCCAGGTAAATAACTTTCCGTCATCAGCATTTTTTGTGTGTACTTGTTTACCGTCATATTGACTTAACATTTTCCTGTTCCAGGCCGTGCTTATGATGAAAGGTCTTATGGACTGTTGCGTCCACAATGAGACGGCTCTGGGCCGTGTATGGGCTAAAGCGGCAGAGACGGAGGACGAGCTAGCCCAGTTCAAGGCCTAGAGAGTAGTTATTGAGAAGAAACTGGCTATGTCCGAGCAAGAGAGGGGTGAGTTAGAGAAGCAGACGGAGGTGTTGCAAAAAGTTCTTGGCGACAAGGAGAAAAAAATTCTATCCGTCAAGGACCAACTCCGTCAGGCAAAAGAAGACGCCATTAAAGAGTACTGCGATTCTGAGGCTTACTTGACGGAGTTGGGCAGCACCTTTGCAGATGGTTTTGACGACGCCATTCGTCAAGTGAAGGCTTCTCACCCCGAGCTGGATCTCTCCAACATGAGCATTGATGAGGCTCAAGCTCAGACCTCCGTCCTCCCTACGGCTTCTGGTAGCACTGATCGTTTGTTTGACGAAGATCAAAACATTAAGGGTGCCGGGAGCCAAGAAGACGAAGCAGAGACGCCAGCCCAGGATCATGCTCAAGTCAAAGATGACGAAGTAAAAGTTGTTGATTCCCCCGTCGAGTAGCCTTTGTAATTTTTTGTAGAAAGATTAATTTTCAAACCGTCATGAACAATGTTGCCTTTCAAGGCATTTTAATGTATTTTCTATTTCAAACTCGTCTTTATATGGATTGCTTACTTTTATTTAAGATTTGTGGATGATTCCCTTTATATTTGTCGCTTCCAACGAGGTCGTCAGGTCCTATGTTTAACAGGTTTTTGCACCTTTTTATAATTTTAAGGTAGAGCCGTCAGCTTGTAAGCCGTTAGCATTTATACTTAAGGCTTTTATGGCCTTTTTGTATATTTAGGATAGAGCCGTCGGCTTTGGGCCGTCGTCTTCTTATGTCATCGGCTTTCATACCTAGGCTTTTTGCCTTTTATCTTTTTAGGATAATATCGCTTTGGGCCGTCAGCTTTGTATGCCGTTGGCCTTCATACTTAGGCTTTTCTGCCTTTTAACTTTTTAGGATACCGTCGCTTTGAGCGATCAGCTTTTTATGCTGTCGGTTTCATACTTAGGCTTTTTTTGCCTTTTACCTTTTTAGGATAACGTCGCCTTGGGCCGTCAGCTTTTTATGCCGTCGGCTTCATACTTAGGCTTTTTTGCCTTTTACCCTTTAGGATAACGTTGCTTTGGGCCGTCAGCTTTTTATGCCGTCGGCTTCATACTTACGCTTTTTTGCCTTAATAAGTTTTTATGTTTAACATTCAGCAAAGCATTAGAGACTTTAGATAAACTTCTGAATCTTGCATAATTTTTAAGAACAGGGGAAGTATGTCATTTGAGTTCCCAAAATACATTAAAGCAGACTACAAGTAGGGGGTTGCCATTCTTTCTTACTGGTAGTACTTTTGTAAGTGCTTGACATTCCACGGATGGTGCAGTCTTTGTCCTTCTAGTGCTTCCAAATGGTAGGTGCCCTTTCTTCGCCATGCTGTGATCCGGTAAGGTCCTTCCCAGTTTGGGCCGAGCTTTCCTTGGGCGGGGTCTCTGGTGGCGCCCATGATCTTTCTTAGAACAAGGTCTCCAACCTGGAATTCTTGTGTTTGACTTGGGAGTTGTACTGTTTAGCCATGCGATCTTGGTACCGTGCGAGTCTTTGTTCTGCTACTGCTCTGACTTCATCGATTAGGTTGAACTGCAAGTGCAGGGCATCGTCGTTCTTGCCTTTATCATGAGCGTTTACCCTGTAGCTTGTGAGTCCTACTTCAGCTGGGATAACTGCCTTGCTTCCGTAGGTTAGCTGGAATGGTGTTTCTCCTGTAGGGATCCTTGCTGTTGTCATGTATGCCCATAGTACACATGGCAGTTCTTCAGGCCATATCCCCTTTGCCCCCTCGAGCCGAGTCTTGATAATCTTAAGCAGGGATCGGTTCGTTACTTCTACTTGACCGTTGGTCTGGGGGTGGGCGGAGGAGGAGTAGTGATTCTTTATTCCCAGCTGCGAGCAGAACTCTCGGAAGGGGTCGTTGTCGAATTGCTTCCCGTTGTCCGAGACCAGGACTCTAGGAATTCCGAACCTGTATATAATGGACCTCCAGACGAAGCTTCGTATGTTTTTCTCTGTGATAGTGGCCAAGGCTTCGGCTTCTACCCATTTCGTGAAGTAGTCTATGCCAACCACCAGGAACTTCAGTTGTCGCATAGCTGTTGGGAATGGGCTCATGATGTCCAGCCCCTATTGAGCGAACGGCCATGGGGCTGTCATGGGGGTTAGTTCTTCGGATGGTTGTCTGATGATGTTGCCGAACCTTTGGCACTTGTCACAGGCTTTGACATAAGCCTGGGTATCTTTTTGTATCGTGAGCTAGTAGTATCCTACCCGAATCAGCTTATGCGCTAATGACCGCGACCCTGAATGATTTCCGCATATTCCCTCATGTACTTTTCTCATGACATAGTCCGCTTCCTCGGGACCCAAGCACCTTAGGTATGGGCGAGAAAATCCTCTTTTGTACAGGATGCCCTTCATCAATACGAACCTTGCCGCTCGGACCTTCAGCCTTCTGAAGGCTTCTTTTTCGTCCGGCAAAACGCCATCTTTCAGATAAGAGACTAATGGCGTGGTCCAATTGCTTTCAGAGCCTATATCCTGTATATCGACAGAGTTTATTAGCAGGGAAACCTGTACAAAAGAGAGCACATTGTCAGGGGTGGTCATGTGCTCCGATGAAGCGGCTTTGGCAAGGCGGTCGGCTTGCTCATTTTCTTCTCTGGGGATTTGGACTATCTCTGCCTTCAGTTCGTCCACCCTTCTCTTCACTTGACGGAGATATTTTTTCATCCTGTCGCCCCTGCATTCACACTCTCCATTCACTTGGTTGACGACGACCTGAGAGTCGCAGTAGACTACTACTTTCGTGGCCCCTGCTGCTTTGGGGAGGTTGATCCCGGTTATCAAGGCTTCGTACTTCGCTTCGTTATTGGTGGTGGGGAAGTCCAGGCAGATCATACATTCGATCCGATCTCCCTAGGGGGAGTGAAGTACGATCCCTACTCCGTCGGCCTATCTGGTCGACGACCCGTCTGTATGTACACTTCATCGAAGGCACCCATCTACCCCCTGGCCTTCCACGCTGGTGAACTCAGCGATAAAGTCAGCAACGGCCTGCCTTTGATGGTGGTGCGTGGGCTGTACCGAATGTCAAATTCTGTTAACTCGATCTCCCACAAGGCCAGGCGACCAGCGGCTTCTGGGTTATGCATCGCCCGTCGCAATGGCTTGTCGGTTAGGATAACTATTGTATGAGCTTGGAAGTACGGCTTAAGTTTTCGGGCTGCTGTGACCAAGGTGAAGGCGAGCTTCTCCATGGGCTGATACCTTTCCACTGCTCCGCGAAATGCTCGGCTGGCGTAGTACATAGGTTTCTGGACCTTGTCTTCCTCTCTGACTAAGGCCGCACTAACGGCTGCCAGGGACACGGCCAGATAGAGGAATAGCTCTTCCCCTGGTTGTGAGGGGCTTAGTAATGGCGGTGAAGAGAGGTAATCCTTCAGCTCCTCGAACGCCTTTTGGCATTCGTCTGTCCACTCAAAAGTTTTCTTTAGCGTGCGAAAGAAGGGTAGGCATTTGTTTGTCACCCTTGACACGAACCTGTTCAGGGCGGCAACCTTCCCATTTAAGCTTTGTACTTCTTTCACGTTCTTCGGGGGGGCCATTTCCATTATGGCTCAGATCTTGTCTGGGTTGGCCTCGATGCCTCTTTGAGAAACCATAAAGCCTAGAAATTTTCCCGCCGTCACTCCGAACGCGCACTTCGTCGGGTTGAGCTTCATGTTGTAGGAGCGGAGGGTGTCGAATGTTTCTTTGAGGTCTTTCAAATGGTCCTCCTCCATTCGGCTCTTTACTAGCATGTCGTCGACGTATACCTGAACATTCCTTCCTATTTGGTTAGCGAACATTTTGTTCATGAGTCTTTGATACGTCGCCCTCGCATTCTTTAGTCCGAATGACATTACCTTGTAACAGAAGAGTCCCTGGCTAATTACGAATGAGGTCTTCTCTTGGTCTGCCACGTCCATCCGGATCTGATTGTACCCTAAAAAGGCATCTATGAAGCTCAGCAGCTGGTGTCGGGCCGTAGAGTCCACCAGCGTGTCGACTTGTGGGAGGGGGTAGCTATTCTTGGGGCACGCCTTGTTCAGGTCTGTGAAGTCAACACACATGCGCTACTTCCTGCTAGCTTTCTTGACCATCACCACAGTGGCTAGCCAGTCGGGATAGTATATTTCCTGGATGAAACTTGCTTCCTGTAGCTTGCCGATTTCTTCCGCTACTGCTTGGTCTCGCTCCGGAGTCAACACCCGCTTCTTCTGCCGGATGGGCCGGAATGCGGGTGATACGTTCAGCCTATGTACCATGACCGAAGGGTCGATTCCCGGCATATCTTCATGGCTCCAGGCAAACACATCTTGGTTTTCCCTAAGGAAAGCCACGAGTGCTTGGCGAGCCGCTGGGCTGGTGAGAGCGTCGATTCTGGTGGTCCTGTCAGGCCTGGACTCATCGAGGGCTATTGTCTCGAGCTCCTCTATGGGTTCTGCCCCCACTCGCTGCTCTATGTTCATTGCTTGCAAGTGGCTGTTCATTTCTACCATCGCGACGTAGCACTCTCGCGCTGCCACCTGGTCTCCCCGTAGCTCCCCCACACCGTTCTCGGTGGGGAACTTGACCATCAGGTGGTAGGTCGAAGTCACAGCCTTCCATGCGTTGAGGGTGGGTCGCCCTATGATGGCGTTGTAGGTGGAGGAGCAGTCAACGACGAGGAAGGTAACCTCCTTGGTGACTTGTCGGTGGTATTCCCCAATTGTGACTGGCAATGTGATGGCGCTGAGGGGGTATACTCTCGTCCCTCCGAACCCGATGAGCGGTGTGTGGGCAGGTACCAGGCGTTCTCTATCGATCTGGATCTGTTGGAACGCTAGGTAGTAGAGGATGTCTGCGGAGCTTCCGTTTTCTATCAAGACCCTGTACGTGTTATAGTCCCCTAGTTGGACGTTGACGACAAGGGCGTCGTCGTACGGATGATGAAGACGCTGGGCATCTTCTTCTGTGAACTCAATAGTGGGTCCGTTGACTCGTGGCCTCTTTTGTACCACGCCTGTAGTTTGGACATTCTGAACCGCTCTGAGGTAGGCTTTCTGAGCTTTCTTCATTGAGCCGACAGCTGCCACACTCCCAACGATCATCCTTATGTCCCCTATAGGTGGTTTGGGGTGCTCATTATCCAGGCGAGAGACTTGTTCCTGTTGATGTGCTTCTGTTCTTTCTTGGCTAAAAAACTTCTGCAACTTTCCTTGCCTAATCAAGGCTTCGATCTGCTGCTTCAAATCGTAACAGTCGGCGGTGTTGTGGCCGTGGCCTCGGTGGAAGCGGCAATACTTGTCCTTGGGTCGTCTATTGGGATCCCCTTCAGCTTTCCCGGGAACGTCAGAGACCCTTCGTCTTTGATCTACATCAAGACCTGGTCGATCGGAGCCGTCAATGGGGTGAAGCTTGTGAACTTCCCTGTTGGGGGTTTCGATCGTCTGTTGTCTCGGCTTTTTCCTGTCTGAGCTACCTTTTGCCCCTTGTCTTGCCGCACGTCCTCCTGCCTTTCCCTCTTCTTGGGAGTCTTCTCTTCCCGGGCCAGCAGTGCGTCTTCCGCAGTCATGTATTTAGTTGCCCCGTAAAACACATCCGACATAGTTTTCGGGTCATTTTTGTATAGAGAGAACAAGAATTTACCCTTCCGCAGCCCGTTTGTGAATGCAGCGACCTGTATCTTATCGTCTGCCTCATCGACTGAAAGCGCTTCCTTATTGAAATGGGCTATGTAGGATCTTAGTGTCTCATCCTCCCGCTGCCTAATGCTCATCAGGCACGCAGTGAATTTTTTGTACCTGTGTCCCCCGATAAAATGAGAGGCGAACTGGGCGCTCAGCTCTTTGAAGGTACCTATAGAGCCGAGCGTCAGTCTGTCGAACCAGGTCCTTGCGGGCCCCCTCAGTGTTGCCGGGAAGGCCCCGCACATAATTTCGTCTGGTGCACCTTGTAGGAGCATTAAGGTCTTGAAGGACTCTAAGTGGTCTAGTGGGTCTTTGGATCCGTCATAGTTTTCCACTTTGGGCATACGGAACTTCGGCGGCAGAGGGAATAAAATGACAGGCGTGGTGAAGGGGGAGTTCGTACGGTGGACGAGGTCGTCGAGGTCGCTGGATACTCGTCCATTGAGGGCGTTCATCATGAAATCCATACGCTCCTTCATCACCTGCATCTCCGCGGCAATGTGCGACGGGACGTAGTCGGAAGCCGACGGACGGCTCGCCTCCTGCCCTTCGGGTTGGTTTAAGGCGTTGCTGCCCTCTGGTCCCCCAGGATTCCTTTCCGCAGCGTTGTCTGCCTCTTGGCTTTCTCCTTGATTGTCAATCGTCGTGTTTCTCTGTCGCAGCTGCTCTTCCAAGTCGTGGTTGTGTTTTGTGTGGCGTTCCACCGCGGCCGCTAGAGTTCGGACTTGCCTCTCGAGAGTCGTGGTGCACTGTTCGTTACCTTGAACGTTCATAGTGGTTGCCCTTGAACGCGTGAGTACCATGCAACTTTTTGTCCGGAAAGCACGGAGCAAGGTTTGCGTTCTTTCCCACAGACGGCGCCAAATGATGATGTCAAGAATCAACTCAGTAAGCTACAAGGTCTTCACGCGCTCCGAATGGACCTACATAAGTAAAAAGATCCTCAAATGGGAAGTACTGGTGTGGTACTGGCCAACGACCCTCCGATGGCTAAGTTAGTATTGCTCACAACTCTAGAGTGCTAGAGTCGGGTTGAATTATGCGTACCTCGATTTGGGAGGGCTTGGAAGTATTTATTGTAGCATGGGGCCTTAGCCAAGGCGTGCTTGGGAAGATTCCTCCTTACCGGAATTACCCTTGATTAGCGTGGAGTGCATGATACCTCTTGGGCAATAAGTGTGTTGGGCAAGACATCCCTTTGGGAGCAATCGTGCTGCGCAAGATATCTGCCCAAGTGTGAGCGTACGTGACAAGACTCATTTTCTTATGGAAGCGTACATGGCAAGATACCCCTTGGTGCATCCGATCTCATCCCGTCGTTCCTTACTCCCGTCGGTTTGTTTAAGTTTCGTCTCGTCAAGGTGACATGTCTGTCGACTACGTCCGTCATCTACGTCCGTCGGTATACGCCGCCCCATCAGCATGCGCAGGTCGTCGGCGTTTAACAGGCGTTTTATCCCTATCAGTGGGTTTTTGATCTGTTGCTTTTTTGGTTTTTGCTGGTTTTTTTGTTCTTCCTCGCATGGGAGTGGCGAAGCTAGTGTAGTATTGATCAGGTAGCTATATTGCTTCTTGAAGTTTCACACTCGTGGTGATAGTGTTGGTGGTACCATGAGTGGTTGTCGGTTGAAGGGAGGGGAGAAGATAGAGAGGTTTTTTTTTTTTTTTTTTGAGAAACAGAAGATAGAGAGATAGAGAAGAGGAGGAAGAGAAAATTAATAAATAAATGAATAGTATATAACTGCGATATGAAAAATAAGAGCTTTGCTGTGAAATTGTCACAAAATATATAAAAGTAGCTTTTTGAAGTGTTATAAATGCTCTAGTCCATGGTAGAAAATATATAAAAACATTGACGTATGTTTTTCAAGGTGATTGTTCCATCATGTCATGATAGAACATCAATAATTTTGGTGTGATGTGTGTTTGAAAACTGGGAAAACGTTTTGAGGTTTGGAAAATCATTTTAAGAAACCAACTAGATTAGAAGAAATGTGGCCCATTTATTGGTGAGGCCGAGGGTCCAAATTATTGAGAATATCACCCTCGGTCTTCTGTTAATTTTGGAGATTCGGAATAGGCGTCCAGTTTTTAGTTTCTGTGTATTGTACTAAGATCTGGTTCGGCACCAGCCACTCGGGTGTTTTGGTCAAAGTAGAGGTCTGTTTGTTGTAATATCCATGGTTTGCTTCCGTCCTAACTCCTAAGTGGTGTTATTGTAACTATGTTATGCTTTATTTCAACAAAATCCTCAGTTTAACGACCAAAAAAAAAAAAAATCGTCCTTGGCCATTCAAAGTCAAGATGAGATTTCACAATGAAAATTCCGCAAAATTTCCTCTTATTTTTAAATTGCAAATATACCAAGAGTTCCACATGCAACAACAACATTTTGCTTATGGTGCACTGAGGTATATCAAGAATGATACACACTTGCATGGCTAACCGATACAAGTTTGGAATTGCAACCCTCTTATACACGACGACATCCATGCCATTAGGATGTCCCACCCATTAGTGCCATACAGTCGTAACATAAACTTTCCCACAAATTTTATTAACATGATGGTATAAATATTTTAACATATTTAAGGATCCGTTGCAGGTGCCCATAATCTAGTAGTTTGTTAAGAATCCAATGGTTCCTAAGAGAGATGGGTAGGAAGTGTATGAAAATGCTCCATAGATAAATATTAAGCCTCCGTTTGGATAGCGGAACGCGTCCGCGTTCCGCATCTTCCTTCTTTTTTTTTTTTTTTTTTTTTTTTTTTTCTTTCCCCCGGAAGAGCGCACGTGTCAGCCCCCAAATGTTACTGTGCGGCTACTGTTCATGAACAGTAGCCGCAACTTTTGACTTTTTCATCTCTTTTTTACTGTTTACGGACCCACAAAATACCACTTTTCAGCAACTTTTTCATTAAAAATGGGTCCCACTACACTATTTACACATTTAAAAATTATTCTGCTACAGTGTTTTTCAGTTTTCAGTTTCAGCGGTATCCAAACGGACCCTAAGAGTAAGAAAGGAAACGTTCCAAGTAAGGAATTCACTTATTCTTCAAGATATATCAAATTATGGTTACATGCACTATTTTATACAACTCAAGTCCACTTCTTATTAGCCGCATATGGCTCAGTCCTATTGGTTTAGTAATTAAGCATATGCTCTCTTTCGCCCAAAAAAAAAAAAAAAAAAAAAAAACCATGTCATTTAAGGTCCGTTTGGAAGGAGGGAGGGAAGAGGGGGAGTGGAGGAGAGTAAAGTAGAGTTGGCTGAAAATAGACTAATTTTGGGTCAAATCTACTCTATTCTACTCTACTCCCCCTCAATCCAAATGGACCATTAAATGTTATATGTGCTATAGCTCTATCTGACTCTATCATAAACCCAACGTTTGTAACTAACTCAATTTTATCTAGTTTACTAGGAACTTAACTACTAATTGAATGGATGAAATTACAAGAATTATTAGAATATAGGATATTATCACTAGTGTGGGATTCCTAACATTTCCCTCCCCTTCAAAACACCTTTCCCACAAGGTGATGGTGGTGGTGGTGTCAAATGTGGATGCATATCCATTTTGCTTCTTCATCAAGGGGATCTTCCAATGGACCAATACCTTAATGCCATACATCTTGATTTCCATGTTCATGCATTTCTCTCTAACAAGTGACCATGTATACATGAAGATTCTTTCTTCGTAGACCTCAAACTCCACTTAAATTCTTGAACCTTCAATGATTCCTCAATCTTCAAGGTCTCATTAGTTATTTGGACCTTGGATTGTCCTTGAATTCTCAAAGACACTTGGATTTCTGATTCTTGAATTGTGGACTCTTGAGTGGGTGCATCAAGGATTAGTTCTTGGTTCTCAGTCATGTAATTTGCAGGCTCTTGCATTTGGATTCTTGGGTGGTAGTCTCCATTGATGCAGGAAGGATTGGTGCTCAAAACTGATATTGTGGGTGCATATGAAATCTACCCAATTTATGTATAAGCCCGATGCCTCCATGCCTTGACTCCTTCCATATAATAAGAGGCAATGGGAACCATGAGATGTGGTGGAGTGTTGTCAAGAGCAAAGAATTTGTGGACCTTGAGAAGCCATCGAAAAGAATATCCACATTTGAATTTCAGTAACTCCATGAAACTTTGATGCGGTGCAATCAATTCAATCATCTCAAGATCGACTGCTCTAATACCATGTTGTGACTTAAACAATGCTCCGAAGTGTAGGATTGTCACAAAATAATATCTCAGTGTGCCCGAGGTTAAATCCATAGGGAAAAGGAATTGATTAGAAAATGACAAGATAAAATAAAAATTAAAAACAATAAAATTTAATTTAAGAGAAATTTTGAGGGTTTTATAAAGAAAATTTAGAATGAGGGAAAACAACAATATATTAAGACACTTAGGTTTAAGAGTTCACACACAACACATCTATTGGTAGTCTTAACAATATTATTTTATAACTCAATTAAAATTCATACGAAGCATGATCTTAGTCTGATAATTTAGAAATAAGAAATCAAGAATTAGTTTTCTAAGTTAGTTTCATAAATTTGATTCATTTTAGGCAAAACAAAACTAGTGAATTAATTTACAGGAAATTTTAAGCATCTAACATGCCCGAAGTCTATGCTAAATCAAAGAATATACAGAAACAAACACTGTTCTAGATAATTGAATCAATCAAAAACACAAGAACATAAGCCCTAAAACTATAAAATTATTGTTATGAACACACCAATAAATAGTTGGGTTTCACCCTTTATCTTAGCAAGGCTTCTAGCAAGTCATTACACCAATTAAAACTCTAAAAATTGTAAATAAACTTTAAGAAAACCTAATTCTCATTCTAAGCCTACTACCTCTTGAATTTTTCCCTAAAGAGCCTTTGAATTGGCCAAGAAATCTTATTATAAGTTGGATTCTCGTTTAGAGAAAATCCCTAGTTTTTAGACTTCATTTAACCAACATTTTTGG
Source organism: Lithocarpus polystachyus (assembly GCA_033629205.1). Classification (NCBI taxonomy): domain Eukaryota; kingdom Viridiplantae; phylum Streptophyta; class Magnoliopsida; order Fagales; family Fagaceae; genus Lithocarpus; species Lithocarpus polystachyus. The sequence continues at coordinate 10,208,433 of CM066172.1, read as the reverse complement.
CCCATTTAAAGTTAGAACCAGGGTTTAGTAAACTACAATGTTTTAGCCCTATAAGTTAGCTTTCCAACACTACTTGAATCATCAAAATCAATTTCGGAGTTGAAAGTTATGCCCAAAATACTAAATGTTGTGTAGTTTAGAATCCCAATCCAAATTGGACTTAGATTTGGTGTAAATCTCTTTTGATTCCTTGCTCCAATTGGACTCAAATTTAATTAGTTTAACCTTCTTTAACTTCATTACTGCCCTTGTAAAAATAAATTCCATTAGACTTACTTTCTAGGATTAATATCATTTTCTACAAAAGACATGTAAGTTTTGTGATTCGTACCCCTTTTATGACACATTGGCATGTTGGTTCCTTCTCGCAAAGGCGGGATACGCTACACTTAATCTTCCTTAAAAAAAAAATTAGATTCAAAGCCAGTGCAAGCTTGAGAGTATTGCGGAGTCTCTTAAAAAGAGATGAAGGAGTCACCACTTGGTTATTGGTCCAAGAATCAAAACATGACTCCATAAAGGTCTTTTTACCAGACTAGGTTCAGAGTTAGGGTATATAGGATGGGAAGAGGTTAGGCACCCCAAGCCTGCCTAGCCATAGTGACCTTCATATATTGCTGTTCAACTTGGTGGAAAGGTAGCTATCTTAAAGGCCCAAATCGATGTGCGCTTGTATCTAAAGCCTAGGTGTAAGCCTAGGTATTATGTGTGACAAGCAAGGGAAAGCAGATAAAACATGTAATCATGGAAGCATAGGCATGAAGAGAATCGTACAACTCATGGCATCAAGCTCAAAGCATCAACATACAGACATGATAGAGGTCAAAATATCAATATCCAAGTATATGCATGTGTATACCCAATCATGCATGTGCTCGCATACATGCAAATGGATACCAACCAAGCTTGCAAGTTTCTCTCAAATGATGATTAAGTCTTATGCAAAAAGGGATCATTAATTGATGTGAAGTCTTCATTGATGTGTGGATATCTTTCCTTTATTAAAATTAGATTTGTCTTGATTTGTCATCAATGATCTTGCATCTTTTAAGGCTTGAATGTGATTTGATTAATTAAGACAGAATTAACTTAACTTTAATGTTACTATTTATGTTCAAATCAATTATCTTAATAACATTAAAGCTTGTCAAGATACTTTCCTTATCTTTGAATAGTCAACTAATTCCAAAAGGAATTGAATATTAATTGACTATTGATTTTGATTTTTTTTAGAAAGCATTTAAGCTTTTATGAGTTGTAAGGCTTTCGTTGATTATCTCTAAATATTTTAGTTGCCTTATGAGGATCAAGTCAGAATTAGAGAGTGAATGAGAGAGAAGAGACAGAGTGCATTAGGGTTTGATACAAGGAAAGAAAATAAGATATTTTGGGTATTTTGAATTTATTACACATGTGATACAAAAGGAAACAAAAATGATAGCATATATACAGTCAAAGAAAATAAAACAGATAAGGAAAGATAGTAAAATATGGCATTAAAAGTAAATAAAACAAAAAATGAAAGAAATCTAGTTTCTGCCTAGATTGGCATACATATCTAGGCTTTAAACAGATTCTCAGAAAAACAACAAAAACATGAACCCTAACCGTCTAAAACATGCATACGTCGGGGTATTGGTGCGTACGCATCTTATCCCATGCGTACACATCCTAAGGCATATAGGGTTTTTTTTTACAGATTTGCAGAAAAAAGAAGAAAATGAATCAAACAACCAAAGAAAAACATGTTATGGTACAAAAGAAACATATAAAAACATTAAAACAACATGAGAAAACATAAAAGAAAAATAAAAATTGAGAAAAAGAGTGTGGATCATAGGAAAGATCCATATCTCCTCCTCATGGCACTTACAGTGATGTTGATTACCAACCCTTTGGCTGAAATCAAAGCTTTGAACAAGCTAGAAGTTTTGAACACAAATGAGCAGGAGATTATCTTCTAAACAAAAATGGCTGAAAATCAATCCAATGCTCACATTTTTTGCCCTTCTAGAAGTATTTCGGCAGAGTTTCTGTAGGTATTGAAAATCTAGACCATTTGGATGGTGAAGGTGGGTGGTTTATATTGGAAAAATTGAGATCTAGGATTAGGTTAGACGTTTGGGTAGTCAGTTAATTAGGCTAGTTGCCCTAGAATCTCACCAAAATGGAAATTGAGTGATTTGAGGCTTTTATCCAGAAGGTGTGTATGCCAAGATTTTGTGCGTACACATCAAATACCCAACATATGCACCTTTTGTAAGTCTTGGCCCAATTAGATAAAAAATGGACTTTTAGGCTTTTGAGCTTGATTCTTGAGTCATAGTTAGGCTTGGGCTTGAACTGTATTGGGCCACTTTGGGGTTTGTATGCTTATTGGGCACCACTCACGATGCTAATCATATTGGTAGCAACTGATTTTCTCATCATCAGGACTAGGAGATTTGGGTATAGGTCATAATGAAATGGGGTGTCTACAAGACATATTCATGCATTAAAATTCATTTTAAGCACAAAATCAATTATTCAATATTATTCTAAACCAAATATAAAATGCATGAATTAACCAAAAATAAGTATGATAATAATTTCTAATAATGATATAAATATTCAAAAGTAAGCTATTATTATACTTCTTGTTAGGAACTTGGTTGTTTCTATTGGGGATAGGTGGAAATGGGAATCGTACATGAATTGCCTTAATTTAAGATAGTCACACTTCATAGAGAAATATTAAGAAAGAAAGGAAGTGCACTAAGCAAGGCATTACATTTTTTTCAAGATATATCAAATTATGTGTTTGTTTGTTTAGATCCCTTAAAAAATTTAGATTAGTATAACCTAATAAATTAGCTCAGTATTTACTTAGGTTAATTATGAGATCTAGGTTAAACACATGCAAACATATTACTTTAGTGCAAAAAAATAAAGGAGATAGTAATATGATCACGTAGGAAAATTAATGAAACCAAACGTTTCAAGGCAAAAGCTTGGGGATGATTTAATCTAATTATCCTTAAGGTAAAAAAATCCACTTTGATAGAATGGAAGATTATAATAGATTTAAACCCTAAATTTAAAACTACCTCATGTAAAACTTATTAACATGACCATGTGCAACTCCGAATCCAGGAACTCTTCTATCTTGTATTTGCTGAACACAAACTCCCCGTTTGTGACTTTGAGAGCCCACTCAAAGGTTTCAAATCACCAGCAGTTGTTGATCTTTTAACAGCGACTTTAGATCTATCAGTTCTAATGGTATGAGAATGATTTCCAGTAGTATCTTTGAAATAAGAAGACTCAGTACCTTTTAGATCTCATAAGAGCACCTCCAAAATCTTCTTAAAATGTGCCCTAGAGTTTCTTTTAAATACTATGTGAAATAGATTTGAAACCCTAATCACTTAATGGGCTTAACAGGATGATAGGCTTTAATTAAATTTTGTAGAACTCGTCTTTCGATTAGTCGAACCATAGTCTCGATCGGTTGAACCTGGCATGTTTTGAATTCTTGAACCTACAGTTTCCTTTTTCTTGTATTCTGACTTGTAGGACCTTGAGTATTGTCTAATAGATCCTATAGACTCTAAAATCTATATCTAGACAAGTTCGTGTTCACGGTTTGCCAATTGTTTTAAACTTTTAGAACCCAACAATCTCCCATTTTGACAATCTGTGACAAAACTGATATATAAAATGAAATGCTCAAATACAAGAATAGCCCTATTATAATAAAATGTCCAAATACATCACAAATCTCAATCCAATACTTTTAACCCAAAAGTTGCAAGAATAGGCAGAAGGTCTTGATTGGAATATACTTGTCTTTCCTGAAACACTCAAAAGAGCACATCAACGCATGTGTGGAAATAAAGACAAATAAACAATATAAATAACAAATATGCAATAATAGCAAATAACAAACATGCAAACTAACTCTCCCCCTAAGTTAGATACATCAAAAAAAAAAAAAAAAAATCTCCCCTTTCAAAAACAACTTCATCTCCTCCTAAATAAATACAGTTAAAAAACTTTTTAAATAGGATTCCCAAATTTCATCTATTTCTCCTCCTTTTTGTCATCTATTGACATATACAACTCAATCATAAGGTAGACAGTTAACATACACAATAGAGGACAAGAGAAAATAGAGAATCAAGGGAACACAACAGAAACCAGCTCTATTGAAAATAGAGGCAACTTCTCCTATGAAAAGCAACAACTCCCCCTAAGAACAACATAGGTTTAGAAAACAGGTTTGGGGAAAATTTAGGAGGTGGGGAAAACTAAAAGGACACAAACCAAACTTAAAAAATAAGTTAAAGATACACATGAAAACAAATATTCTCTCTTTCAATATATGCAAACTTAACGCTATGTGATCCATAAAATGATGCATGTAAACATTTCAGGCACAATTAGTTAAGCCTACACAATATAGATCTCAATGATATAAAAAATTATGCATGCAAAGTGTTTTTATGTGTCAAGGTATTTTGAACTCAAATCAACCTAAAGAGTAGAGAAAAAATTTGCACATTTATTATCCACCATATCTCTTTAAAAAATATTCCCAATTTTTAGCAGTTCACACATAAAGGAAAATAACATATACTAAAATGTACAGAACTCAAAAATTAATCAATCAATTTTTAAATCAAGTTGAGTACCTAATTTATCAAAGTGTAAGCGTGTTGCATGTGAAAAAAAAAAGAGAGATATGACTGCAAAAATGTAAGATAGATAAAGAAAACAATGTAATGCATGTGAATCCTATCACAAATTATGCATGAAAAAACTGATCGGTCAAGAAACTAAAAACTGAAAAATTTCCAATTTCGATCGGTCAAAAGGAATCGAGTATCAATTGAAAAAATTTCCTAGGAAATTTCAATCGATCGAACATCGATCAAGCATCGATCGAGTTAGGCAGAGAGTTTTGAATACAAAAGCTCACAGTTTCGATATATCAAGGGAGATTTTCGATCGATCAAACAATGTAAATTTTAAAACTTTTAAAATCTAGAAATTTTATGTAGAAAAATAACTTAAAAAGAAATTTTTAAGACTCAATGCAGATGCGCAGAATCCAGAAAAATTTTAAAAATATGATGCCTCTTAAATGCAAATATCAAAACCAATCAAGAATCACATAATTAAAACTTCTAAGCACATTATTCTTCAAATTCAACTCAAACCAAAAAAACGTATCAAACATCACTTTATGTGTAATCAAAGATGGCTAGATTAGTTAACACACAATCATATGTACAGAATTTAGCAAAGATTTGCATGTAGTGTGTGCAACTAGTAAGTGTACAAAGTATAAAATAGGTGATATGTTGATAGTAATTGAACAAAGTTTCTACCTTATCAATTACATTAGTTTGAAAGTGACTATCACCTAAAGAGTTATATCATATAACTCTCACATCTCCTAGAAAACACGCTTGCAATCATGTAAAAACATTTTTATTCTTTTTTATTTTCTTTTTCTTTTGATTTTCTTTTATTTCTTTCAATCTTTTGATTCTTTTGAATACAACACCTCATTTAATCTTATTGTGCAAGTGCTACACCTTACCGAGCACGGCTTTTATATATTGCACACAGGTGTTTATGATTGGCGAGTAACAATAGTAAGATGGTTATTTATGCTTTTGTCTTAGTATTTTATAGTCCTTCTGATCAAAAGAATGTGACATCAAAATCAAGATCATTTGTTTAAAGACTATAAAAAACTCACAAAATATATCACTACATAGCACAAACTAGCAAAATGCAAAAGATAGATCATCAAAGCTAAACAAGGTACATAGTCATAAAATACAAATTTCATTGGCCAACCTTAATTACACATTAAGTGATGCGTAATAAAAAAACAAAAATCTTTTTGAATATTCAAATTTTTATAACCAAAAACAAAAAGCACACATTATGCTAAATGAACAAAATGCAATAGCAATGCATAGCAGTGCTCAACTAAGTTATAGATGGTACACAAATAAGAAATATAAATTTCTTAATTAACCCATAAGCACATGTACAATTTAGTACATACTCACACACAATCAAAAATAGCGCATGCATCTAGTTATGCAACACATACTTTCTATATTTCTCTACAATATCAAGTATGTTCTAAATTAAGAGAGAGATATTATAATTCATGTAATCCTCAAGAAAAATAAAACTAGACACAAAATAAAACATTTTTGTCTTTTTGAAAATTTTCAATGTTTTTGGATTGTTTTTAATAAACAAAACAATCTAAGAAAATAAACAACCAAAAACTGAAAGAAAACATGTCTAGAAATAATTGAAAGAATTAAATCAAGGACAGGTAAACAACACTCACCTTAGCAAATCTTTTCTCACCCATACAGCATGCATCTTTGGCTTTGTAGGTGAAAAACCATGAGAAATATAGTGTATTTGAGGGATTACACTATTCTTCTAAGAGAGACTGAAATCCCGTAATTTCCTTTTACAAGCCAACAAGCTTAAATTTTTCAAAAGCATATAAAATAATTTATCAGGACTTGTAACAGGAGTATATTATCGCATATCCTAGACTGAAACACAAAATGCTTAAATTTCAATTTATGACAGTTAGGACGAATGTGACCGATAACACCACAAAGGTGACAAACATGAACAAATTTTGGAACATCAATATTCTTAATAACAAATCTAGTCTCAAATTTGGTTTTTGCCTCAACGAACAATTTGGTCTAATATGACCAACAACACCATAAAAGTGACAAGTAGGCACAAAAACAGATTTCTTATGCACTCTAACAGTAGGTTTAGACTTAGGTTTAAAAATTTCAGCTTCTACATCAGAACTTTTATCTTTGTCTAACATAGCAAAATAAGCATTTTCATTATGATTTCTCTTAAAAGGAGGGATATAAACTTTATCATCTTAAGGCTTAAGAAAAACCGAAATAGAAATAGATTTGTTGTTAACAGCAACTTTGGTATTATAAAAAATTTCAAGTTTAGCTTCAAACTCAGCTAACTTTTGTTCCAAACTTTTCATCTTTTCATCTTGACAAGAAAATTGATTTCTCAAAAATTCATTCTTTTTATTAGATTCATCTAATCTGACAATTGATTCTTCTTTTTCATGATTAGCCAATTTTAACTCTTCCTTGAATTTCTTAGCAATTTTCACATATTTAAACAATTCCTTATGGAGAGTTTCACAGGCACCAATAAAATCAACAGAAACATTAGTGTCCTTTTTATTCAAAACATCATAGAAAAAAGTAGTAAGATACTTAAAATTATCCATGATAGCAAGAATCAAGGATTCCATTAAGGATGTTAATTTAATCAGATTGAACCCGCTTTGATACCACTTGTTTGTTTATTTAGATCCCTTAAAAAAATCATATTAGTTTAATTGAATAAATTATCTTAGTATTTACTTAGGTTAATTATGAGATCTAGGTTAAACACATGCAAACATCTTACTTTAGTGCAGAAAAATAAAGAAGACAGTAATATGATCACTCAGGAAAACCAATGAAAACAACCGTTTTATGGCAAAAACTTGGGGAGGATTTAGCTTAGCTATCCTCAAGGTAAACAAATCCACTATGATAGAATGAAAGATTACAACAGATTTAAACCCTTAATCTAAAGCTACCTCATGTAGAACTTACTAACACAATCACGAGCAGCTCCGAATCCATGGACTCTTCTATCTTGGATTTGGTGAACACAAACTCTCCATTTATGACTTTGAGATCCCAAGGTTTCATATCATCAGCAATTGTTGATCTTGTAGCAGCAACTTTAGATCTACCAGTTCTAATAGTATGAGAATGATTTTCGGTAGTGACTTTGAAAGGAGAAGGCACAGTACCTTTTAGATCTCACAAGAGCACCTCCAAAGTCTTCTTAAAATGTGTCTTAGGGTTTCTTTTAAATACTATGTGAAATAGATCTGAAACCCTAGTCACTTAATGGGCTTAACAGGCTGATGGGCTTTAATTAAATTCTGCAGAACCCGTCTTTCGATCAGTCGAACCAAAGTCTCAATCGGTCAAACTTGGCATGTTTTGAATTCCTGAACCTACTGCTTCCTTTGTCTTGTATTCTGACTTGCAGCACCTAGAGCGTTGACTAATAAATCCTATAGACTCTAAGATGTATATCTAGACAAATTTATATTCACGGTTTGCGAATTGTTCTAAACTTTTAGAACCTAAAATTATGGTTCCATGCACCCTTTATACAACTCAAGCTCTCCTTCTATTGGCCACACATGTAAGGTTGTCCATGGGTTTGGTCATGTTGAGTTTGGGCTCAAGCAGCACTCAACCGGACCTGATTGGGTGGAGCATATCTCAACTCATCTTCGACCAAAAAGGTTGATCAGATTGGGTAGATCGAACCTTCAACGAGTGGTGGTCAATTTAGTTAGAGTCGTAGAACTAGAAACTCATATATATTCTAGTTAGTTCGGCTATTTTGGGTTTTATGGAAGGAGACGTACAGCCGACTTGGCGCCATTAGTTTCTATAGGAAGAGAACCGCTGCCAACCACTTGAGTAGTCAGGTAGGGCTATGATCAGCTCGTATCCAGTGGGGTTTATCACTTAGGTTGGGTAACCGAATGGGTTGGACAACCTTACACACATAGCTTTAACTCTATCATAATCCCAACATGTGTAACTAATTTAATCCTATCTATTTTACTTGGAACTTAACTACTAATTGAAGGGATGTTAAGGATAAAATTATTCAGATAAGAGGATCTTACAAGAAGTGTGGGATTCCTAACATAACTTCTTCCAACAAATGGCGTTGCCATTAACAAAGTTGTGTTCTCTACATTAGAAGCTAGGTAGGTTAGTATTTTTTTTTATACATATTCCATTAGCTAGCAACTAGTTGTTACCCTTAGGGAACTTTTTCACATATTGCACAAGTTAGTGATTGAGTTGTTAGTATTTTCTGAAAGTTCACTTGGTGTATAAAACACTAGTGAATGTTTAGACCCCCAATTTCAAAAATACCAACACAAGTTTATACTCAAACAATATCTGTGTGAAATAATAAATATAAGCTATATCCAATTTGGCAAACTACTTTAACACAAAAATTAATCACAAACACAGTAGTAATTAAAGGTTAAAGAGTAAGGGAAGAGAGATGCAAATATAAGGATAACACCGGCACGTGTTATCGAAGAAGAAACCAAAGAACTCAGCAAAAAACCTCTCCGCCGCTTTCCAAGTGGTAAAATGATCCACTAAAGAATAAATTTGGGATACACGAATAGCAATAGACCCTTCAAGCCTAATCTACCTAATGCACATAAGCCCTCCAAACTTCTTGCTCCAACAAAGTTAAGACTAACTGTGTCTTTTTCAGCTTTCTGGATCCTGCAAGAAGCTCTATATTGCATCTGCCATCCTTGTCATCTTCCAATGCTTCCCAAGCTCCAAAAACACTCTCAATACTCTAAATGGGTGTGGGTTGTGTTTGGGTACAAATATTCTCTCAATGGGTATAACAATGGGAGAGGGAAGGAGAAAAGACTACAAAGATTTCTCTCTAAGATTGAGTAGCTCTCTCTTAAATAAGGTGGGTGTGTTGTAGAAACCTTTCTTAGGGTTTTTCTCTAACTAGACTCCTTTTTTAGCACAATACATTTCGTGGGTATAAGGGTATTTATAGTAGAGTATGAGAGAAATGTGAAGAGTCATTTTTCTGCAAAACAGGGCATTTTGGCGACTTACTCTTGCGACTGGAACGAGTCGTGAGTTTGAGTCGCAAGTTAACTGCTAGGCCAGATTGTATTTTTTGTCTTGTAGTGTTCTAGCTGTCATGATCCTTCAGCTTCTGGCATGCTTCACACGTGTGGCATTTTGGTGAGTCGCCAATTGCAAGTCACTTGCGAGATCCAATCACCAGAATCCTCTGAATGCTCACACACTTGAATTATTCACCCTCTTCTCACACACAACCCTTACATAATTCCCACCTAAATACAGGGTATCAAATTGCTAAAATATAAGCAAATTTGGAACTAAATAAAACCAACACATGATTGAATAAATTCAACCTTACATTTTTCTTTTTGGTGAAAGTATAAAAAGGGCACCATAGTTTTATCATTAGGACACATTAAACCTTACACTTTTAAATGGGACTCATTAAACCCAAGACTTTCATAAATATACACAAAAATCCTTCCAAACAAATTTCACCCTCACATGTGAAACGTAAATTTATAAAAGTCATGAGTTTAATTAAAGTGTCTCAAATCTCAATTGAAAGTCTGGAGTTTAATATGTCCTAATTATAAATTTATGAGCTTTTTCTTGTACTTTACCCCTTTTTTTTTTTGGCTGAATCTTGTTCTCTTCGTTTTCCCCTCCGCAAGATTGTTTAAGTCTATAAATTCTACCCCATTTCCTATCAACATCTCTCTTTTTTTCATTTATTTATTTTTTTTAAAAAGAAAAAGTTTTTTTTTTTTTTTTTTGAGAAGATGTAAAAAGAAAAATTGTGTGGAAGTAGAACCAAGGTAGTCGATACCGTACCAGTACCGGCCGTATCGGCCGATATGTATCATACCGGTACATATACCGGTATCAAAACACTAACGTTTTGTACCGGTTTAAATACTAGCCATACCGGCCATGTACCAGCATATTGGCCAATTACGGGCAATACCGGCCGGTATAGAAAAAACTTTTTTTTTTTTAATTTTGTAATTTTTGAATTTTTGTAAGGGCAGCATGATAACTTATTTGCATTAACTTATTAGTATTATTTGTTTTCTTAGAATACAATGAACAATTAAGTTTTCTATTTTTTATATTGTGTTTTTTTTTTCTTTTTTCTTTATTTGAAGCTAAAGTCTAAAATCATAAATAATTTGTTCTGAATTAAGGTAATGTTTTATGGTAAAATTTTATATTTATTATAATATATATACACGTACATACATACATACATACATACATATATATATATATATATATATATAAATATAAAAAATAATGGTAAACCCGAAACGGTATATCGGTATTGACCGGTACCGAAATATATCGTTCTATTAGTCAAACCGGTACAACCTCCAGTACGAGATTGACTCCTTGAGTAGAGCATTGAGATGTATACTTGTAAAATATTATTAGTTTTAATGCCTAAACATAGGGCTGTCCAGATTCATCCGGTAACCCTACCCACCCGAAGAACCGACCGGACCCGACCTGAATCCAGCCGACCCGACTGCTCCGGCAGGTCTTCACCACCAGAAATCGATTCCGGCGGGTCGGTTTCGGTTTTCCTCCCCTAAAACCCAAAAAAACCGAACCGACCGAAGTATTTCCAGATTCTGGCCAAAAATTCCAGATCCCGGCCAAAAATTCCAGAATCCGGTGATAATTTTCCAGAATCCGGTGATATTTCCCTTAGATCTGGTGAGATTTTGACCAGATCTAGCGAAATCTTATCAAATCCGGTGAGATTTTCGCCGGATCTGGTGAAATATCACCGGATCTAAGGTCGAAATCTGGAAAACTACGCCGAAAATTGGCTTTCTTCGCCGGATCTATGTTTTTTTTTACCATTTTCTCGCCGTCTTCTCGGATCTAGGACTCCGACCGACCTGTCGCCACCCTTTGATGGTCTGAACCGCCCAACCTGATTAAACCCCGGGTCGGCGGCGGGTGCATTTTTTTCTCACCCGATTCCGGCGGGTCGGTGCCGGGTTGGGCACAAACCCGACCCGGACTGACCCGTGGATAGCCCTACCTAAACATAGTAAGATTTGGTGAGTTGAACTGACTAGTAGAAGTGGGACAATAGATGTACATGCAGTGGAGAACAACAAAAGAACTAGAAGAAAGCCTTAAATTATTCAAAAATTGGGATGAGGCACGCATGAGGAAGTGGAGTAAACGACAAAAAACCATATTTTGTGGATGTCCAAACACGGCTTTGATATTAAAACAAAAGCCAAGATTATTGACTACATAGATCAGACACATGAAGCAGACGAAGACGTTTATGTAGAGACCCTTATCCATGATCTTCCTCCTGAGCTTCTAAGAGTTGTCAACCGCCATATCTGCTTAGAACTGCTCAAGAATGTGAGTTTCATTTCCTTCATAAATTTGCTAAATAACTGCTTGTCCCACGCATGGTGACAATGTACCACACTTTGAAAATATTTTGATTGAGGAGTTAATAAAACATAGAAGAATACCATTTAACCTAAAAACTAAAACTTATAAGTTTTGTGCATTTCAATTATTTTAATTGGTAAAATCTCTATTACGGTTGAATATATTTATGTTATTATACTCATAATAAATAAAATAAAATAAAAACTGTCATTTTTATGACCGTTGTGTAATTTATAGCTTATGAAAAAATAATTGTTCCCTTTTGCATTAGTGTGAGTTTGGATACAACGTTTGCGTTTGTGCATTTTTTAGTGGATCCTGTGCACTGTTTAAGGGACCCGCAAGTACTTTTTAAAACAAAAATAACTTTAAAACTGGGTCCTACAACACTATTTACATATTTAAAAATTATTTTTACTACAATATTTTCAATTTTCAGTTTTTATTTTTCTGCAATAAGCAGAATCCAAATAGATCCTTAGTATGTTTGTTTATAGTCTTGAGGAACATTTAGAAACAAGTATTTACTAGCTTTAATATATATTTTACAATGACAATGACTAATTTTTGGAAATTAATAGTAAAATCCTACAAGATTCAATCTAATAATAAAATATCATTTGAGAATTAAATAAAAATTTTGAATATATAGATTTTAGAATTTACTAGTGTACCGTGTACATAATAACGGTCGGGGCTACGTTTGGTATGTTTTGGAAAATAAAATTCTACTAATATCAAATTCTAAACAAACGAAATTTGCAAAATACATTGTTTGGAGAAATAAAGTTTTAAATAATGGATCTCCAAAAAAAAAAAAAAAAGAGTTTTAAATAATGCTCAAATAAGTGAGAAAATAATTATGCTCATTAAAATGCGTTTGATTATGCTTTTTGAGAATATAATTTTCACAAAATGATAATTTATTATTAAAATTTTCTACGATATGTTAATCATTTTAGTAAATAATAGATCAAACACAAGGAAAAAGAATACTAGTATAATTAGATCTACGAAAAAATTATAACAAAAAACTCATTTTTAATTGAATAATTTGTACAAAAATGAGAAAAAAAAAAAAAAAAGCTGAAGTGATTCCCCTAACATCTATATGAGTTTTCATAATTTTTGTAATTTATGTACAATTTTACACAATTTCTTAAAAATATATAGAGATTTATGCACAAAAAATTTTCCACAAAAGTCGTGAATGGGTATGGGCTTGCAGCATGGACAGTAGTAGGTTGCTATGGCTTGTGAGTTGGGCGGGTGGGTGGAATGAGAATCCTCAGCTCTAAGGATTACTGTTCTGATATTTTTTATTTATTTATTTATAAGAATTATTGTTCTGATTTAATCACTACAAAAAAAAGGGTCTTAGGCCACGTTTTTAAAACGCGGCCTAAGGTCCGAAAAACGCGGCTATAGGTCCAATAGGGCTATGGCCGCGGTTTTTTAGGCCGCGTTTTTAAATGTGGCCTAAACCCCGCGACTATAGGCCTCCCGGGTCTATGGCCGCACTTTTAGAAACGCGGCCTAAATTCAAGGTCTATGGCCGCGTTCTAAACGTGGCCTAAGACCAAGGTCGTTCTAAACGTGGCCTAAGACCAAGGCCTATGGCCGCGTTTAAAACGCGGCTATAGATTCTACCTTAGGCCACGTTTAAAACGCGGCTATAGGCCTTGGTCTTCCCTGAAACAAACCACACTTGCCAGAATGAAAATCAACAAAGGAAATTTGCAAACAAAGCTACCAAAAGGTCCAAAACACACTGAATATCTCCCACATCAGCATTATAAGCAACTTATACTAGTATAGGAGCATCTCTAATCAAAAGAAAATGAACTTAAGAAATATGCAAACAAAGCTACCAAAACACAATGAATATCTCCTACATCGGCATTAGAGGCAACTTATACTAGTATGGTAGCATCTCCCATCAAAAGAAAATTTAGGAACACCACCCTTAGGTGAATGTATCATTTTCACCTAGTGATGATTATCAGCATATAAATTTCATGTCCTCAATATATATACCATGTGATTTGTAATCAGCTATTTTTGCTCTAAAGCTGAGTTGCACCAAGCTATTTGCCAAGATTTTACATCAACTACTCACCAATGCAAATAAAATCAAACAAAAAGCAAACTAAACCCTTCATACATTTCATGCAAAACCCACAAAAATTAATCAACCTACCACTTCTTATACCCAACTAAATTGAATAAACAGTGCCACAACAACCATAACCCAGAAATTCTTTCATACACAAAAAAACCCAAAAAGATCAAAACTTTCATTTCATTTACACACACACACACATCTATAGACAGAGATAGAGTCTTAGAGAGAACCTGAGCTACAAACCCAGTAACTTCATTTAGGTAAATTTATCACAATTAAGCAAAGCATAATTGAAATTATTCACTTCTCCCCCCTCACCTAAGAACTCTATCTGTTAGCAAATCCACAAATGTAATCTATCTAGATATAATTTGTCATGAATTTAAAGATGTATATGGTATCATTGTATTTGATATTATTTTATTAAATAAAGAATGAAAACGGATTTTAACTTGATATTGTATACATTTTTAGATTAATAAAATAAATAAATCTTTTCAAATGAAAAATATCGCAATACAAATAACAAATATTCCCAAATTAACCAATAAATTGGATTTTAAATAGTTTTTTTTTTTTTGGAAGAAACAAACAAACTGTTAAACACACACACAAACACACACACACACACACACACACACACACACACACACACACACATAATTACACTCTTTTACCAAGCTCAAACTCATTACTAGTAAAAATAGTTTGTTTGTTTGTTTGTTTGTTTTTTTTTTTTTTTTGATACACTAGTAAAAATTGTTTAGAAAACTAAAATACTAGTTTTGTACAATTGATATAAAACTATATTTCTTATGCAAAAAGCTTCAACAATTAATTCAAATAATTGGTGTCTTTTATCATTTATCTTCAATAATAATAATAATAACAATTTGGTTTTACATGATAATCCTATTCTATCCTTTATGTTACTCATTTATTACTTTTTCATTCTCTTCTTTCACATACCAAATAAGTAGAAGTGTATGATTTTTGATATGATAGAATAACATAAAAGAATACACGTGGCCTACTCTGATTAGTTTGTTGAGAATATATAGTGGACTACAAAGTTTTTGGACTAAGACTTAGTTGTTATTTTTACATTGTGTGTAATTTATTTGAAGCATCAATTAACTTTTCCACAAGTTCTCCAAATAAGAAAAATAAATTTGTGGACCCAAACTCATTCATACATGCTGATTTTCTGCAAAATTGGTCTCTCAAATCATTAAATTGAAGTTAAACAAGCAAAAGAGCAGCTAATGGCTGAATTTGCAACCAGAGATCTTCCAGCAAAGTGTTCCTAATTATATGATAACTGTCAAAATTATAGCCATGTAATGAAGGCCATGCTTATATTCAAAGAAAACTCTGATTATAGGTTGTGAGGTCGTTTTCCATATATCAGTCATTACTGCACTCTTGTCCTTGTAGACTAATAGGTATAGTGTGTTTCAATTTTTATAAAAGTCTTTGAACATAAAAAAAAATCCAATTGAAATTTTGTAAGTTTGAATCTGCTTGCTTTGCTAGCACAACCTCTAGGGAGATTGTTTTTGAGTTGTTTTCCGACTTCAAACAAACAAACAAGAATCAGAAAGCAAACATGGATTAGAGTTAAGGTCAATGTTCTGGTTCTGGGCAGCCATAATCACAATAGACCTTTCATGTTCAAAACATGCAAATAAAAAAATAAACCAAATTATCACAACAACACAATAATATAACTAATACAGAATAAAATAAAGGCTAAATTTTTTTTCCTGTAGTAACTAATACTCAAAACTCATAACAACCAAATTATCACAACCCACAAAAACTCAAAACTCAAATTCAAAGAATACCCAAAAAAAAAACAGAAATGGGAAACAAGCATGGAGTACCTGCTGTACTCAATCCAACCTTCTCGTCCTTCTTGTTTTTTTTTTTTTTTTCTTCAAATGGGTTTTGGAGAAATCGTGACAAAGAATCTCGGATCAAAGATCGGAGATGGAGGCTTGGAGCTCCAAGCCTCCATCTCCGAGCCTCGATCTCGATCTTGGATCGGAGATCGAGATCGAGGCTCGGAGATTGGAGATGGAGATGAAGGCACGCACATGATGAGGGCTGAGATCGGGCTCTTGAGGGCGATGAGGGTGATGAGGGTGATGAGGGTGATGTGTGGGAGATGCCGGCTAGGGTTGAGCAAAGTTTGACCCAAGACTATATATACAAAGCCTAAAGCCGCGTGTCTAACACGCGGCTATAGGCAAAATTGAGGCCGCATTTTAATAAACGCGGCCCCATTCCAAACTGAAGTTGCGTTTTAAACACGCGGCTTCAAAAAAAACTTAAAGCCGCGTCTAAAAATGTGGCCTCTTCACCTTATTCTAGGGCCTCGCGATTAAAACGCGGCCCGTTGAACGGACTTAAGCCGCGTTTTTAAAAACGTGGCTTTAGTCCGTTTTGGGCCGCGTTTTTGCAAACGCGGTCCAAAAAAACGGGGCCTAAAGCCCGCGTTTTTTGTAGTGAATTGTAGAGGTTAGGGAAAATATATTCTTAGAATCCAGTACAAAGTAGAGTTAACAAACACAACCAAAAAACAAATTCAAAATGTATTCTTTATGCCTAGAAAACTACAGTATGCATTCATATATCGACTACCTATAATGAAACAATGTTAATCGACTAGAAGTTAACAGGCTGACCTAAAAGTATTTTTTTCTCATATCCATTATACTTTTAAAAAATAAAATATTAAATATTTCTTAGCACCTTTACTTTTAATAATAATTATTTGGGGAATTATATAGATATTGTAGAAATTTTTGTTAATATAAAGAAAGCTAGTTTTTACACTGTATGTTTATGTCAAATTATTCAATATTGTTTTCGATGAAGTGTCAAATGACTCAATAAAAGCATTAAGCTTGACATGCTTTTAGTATGTAATTTATTATAAGTATAGTAACATTATTAAGATAATTTGCATTACGTGAAACTCAATTACCAAATTATAAAGAGGTATAATTTAGATTTACCCAAACTTATAATATTTTTTTTTCCTTGATCAGCTGGAAATCATAAAAGACAGTGGGTTGGCTTGGCAAGAACAACTGTTGCTTAAAATCTGCGACTCTCTTAAACCAATGTTCTACAACAAGCACTGCTACATTGTTAGGGAGGGAGACCCAATTGATGCGGTATTCTTTATTACAGATGGCATTGGATGGACTTATACAAGCAATAATGGTGAAGGATTTGACTCTCGACATGCTGAGCGTCTTGGAAAAGGTTAGTACTTTGGAGGAGAACTTCTTGAATGGGTTTTGACACCTACCTCCGACGACATGAACAACCTATCAAAAGTCCCAATTTCTTCAAAAACGCTGAAAACACACACAAAAGTGGAAGCCTTCGCTCTAATGGCCCATGACTTGAAACAAATATGGCATTCTAAGTTGTCACGATTGGACACAGAGCAATTGAAGACCCAGGCAGCTTTACGTGTACAACGAATCTGGCGCCGCAGGCAATTGCAGTCCCAGGCAGCTTCACGTGTACAATGAGCACGTTGTTAGTGGTTCAAGAAAACTCCTTTTGGTGTCTGATAGAATCCATCAAAGCCTGACAATACTGTTGTTGCAAAGCAATAGTTTGTTTTGATGTCTTTGTAGTATTAAGTTAGTTTTTCTAGTCATAAGGTTGCTACTTGTTTGGATTCTGAAAATGATAATGGTAGAATTATTAAAAGAATAACTAGTCGTTGACCCGTGCGATGCACGGAAAAATTTCAAGAATGAAATATTTATGAAACATCCTAAATAGTTTATTTTAATAAAAAAATTCAAAAGCGATAGAACTCCAACGCTTAAGCTTACTTATTACATAGTCTAAAAACATTCCTATAGGATATATGTCCTGCCTATTTCACAAAAAGCATGAATTTATTCTAATACATTTGAGATCTCCTTTGTGAATGGTTCCTGCAACCCAATTGATGCCAGCAACTGTGAGTTGGCAAACTCCGCAATCAAATCCTTGATCCACAGTTCGTGACAAGAGTGTAACACTCAATAGCATAACACTCAATAGCGCATGGTAGCCATCCACAATGGGTTGTCTTGGCAAGGAATTAATTTAGTATGGACTATAATAGGAGAACCATGACTATTGCTAAAAATAATGCCCAAACCTGCATAATAGGTAGCTTTGAAAAAAGGCCAGTGCCATGTTCAGTTTTGAGATGAGGAGAAACAGGAGCTACAGTCGTTGGGTTCACTTAATATTTAAGCTTATGTTTTTTAGCATAACAAAGTTTAAAGATATTTTAGGCTAGTAAACAGTTAAAGTTATTTTGGTAATAAGTAGGGTAAGAATAAGCTGTTACCATGAAGAAAAAAGAAGAAGAAGAAAACAAAAAAGAGAAATGCTATGTCCACAATATTTTCACAACACTTTTACAATAAATCCTAAGCGGTAGGTTGTTATGAGTGGGCAAAAACATAATTTAAGTTGTGGATTCAAATTAGAACCAATAATAACTTATCACATGTGATTTGTTGTGAAAGTGTAGCGAAAATATTATGGACATAGCACTTCTAAAAAAAAAACAGAGAGAGTGTTTTGTAAGCAAACAAATCTAAACCACATCAAGTAAAATGCCATTGTCCACCAGAACTAATGAAACGCTAAAAATGAACATATAAAATAGTAAATGTATTTTAGTGAGTTATTGATTTGTAGGAAGGAGTAGCCTAGTAATGACATGACCCAACGTGAAATTTTTTTTATTAAAAAAAGTAGTGAGTGATGAGTTGATGGCTATTAAACCAACGGAAAAAATGAAGTCAATAATTGAAACTAATCTTAAAAAAAAAAAAATGTAATATGTAAAGAGAAGCAGAAAAGTCATAGCTGAATTGTGAACATACATGCAATAGGACAAGACTTGAAGCAAACCAATAAACTGTAACTTGTAAAGGAAACATTATCTGAACTTAGAGATTCAAAAATGAAAGAGATAGAGATGTAAAGAAGAAGAGGAAAAGCGAAGGAAAGGAGACCAAACTAAATAGGGAGTCTAGATGCCAAATATTAACAAATGAGAGAGAGAGAGAGAGAGAGAGAGAGAGAGAGAGAGAGAGAGAGAGAGAGAGAGAGAGAATGAGTCTCCTTCCAAGATCAACTCCAAGCCTCCAACATAAGTTTTTTTTTTTTTTTTTTTAACTTTTTATTCATCCTAGATTTTTGAGCTTTCAATTAATTTAACTTTCTGTGTGGTTCATATATAATCTTGTGAAAAGGTTTGCAAACTAGAGCTTCGTCGACCATGGTCCATATTTACAAATTTCTTCTACTCTTTTTTTCTTTCTAAAAAGATGGTTTCATTTAATTTAGGTCAAAATTCACCAAAATAGGCCAAAATGGCCACAATTACTAAAATATCAAACATTCTAAGGGCAAAAAACAAAAAACAAAAACAAAATTTCTACTTCTAATTTTCAAAATAGTTTTAGGCATAAAACTAAATCAAGGTTTGAGCAACGTTGCAGATCTATGTTAATGATCAATATCATAGGCATTGCTGATAAGCTCACAAAGAAAGATGATCAGACTCAACAACTGATTGATCTCAGCCTTAAAAAAAAATCGTAATTTTGTTTTTGAAGAAGAAGAAGAAGAGTCTCTGAAATTTAGAAGATGCAAAAAAGGAAGTATAGAATGCGTTTTCAACAAAGGAGTTAGACCTATATCGGATTTTTCCATATCTTTCTTTGCATCTTTTAGTTGGGCTTGAGAGAATGATGAATCCAGTCTGGGTTTTGGCTTAGTTAAGGGAAGGGAAGTGATTGACTTTGTAGGTTGGAAACAGAGAGAAAGAATGGAAAAGAAAATTCAGGGCAATTAGGAGCTGCAAATAATCATTAAAAATAATAAATAAATAAATAACTGACGTATAAATTTGTGAGGCTTGCAAAACTAATTTGGCAAGATCTCATGAAGTCAACATAAAGTCCATGGCTTCGGTTATATTGTATTTGTCTATAAGTTTAGAATTGTAATAGATTCTTGTTTTCTTTATGAATATAAATGTAATACCTATAATATTAAAACTTAAATTTTAAGGTAATCTTTTTAAAATAAACGATATTAGACTTTTAAGTTTGTGTTATTAATTACAATGTATGTGCCAAATATTAAGGAGCTCATATATGGAATGAAATATATGCATTTATTAGTATTGTATTTATCCTTATTTGTGAGTATTAAATATTTATCCTTATCAATTCCTTTTGAATGGTTCAACAATCTTCTCTTGCTCAAGGCCACATTTTGTCTTTCCTTGGTTGGCTGTTCATTCACCTCCTTAAAGAGAAGTACCAATTTCATGCAACATTGGAAATTTCAAGTAGAAAAATAGCAAGAATTTCTTTGGAAGTCTATATTCAATATCTAAAAAGGCTAGTGCTCATTGATCTTTAAAATAGAACTACAAAACCTTATATGAAAAATGTATAAGCCCAACAACAAATGGCAATGCACACTTCAATGCAATGTGCATTCCTTGTATGGCCAAAATAAATAAACAAACAGCTACTTAAAAACAAAGCAGGATTGCAAGAGCATATTTGCTACACTTTTTGTGCACTAAGCTATAAATGAGACATGTTTTTTTGTTTGGATAAAATTGTCCACCTATAATTTAAATACATACAATATCATAAACCCTTTGTTTGTTCTTTGTATATTACTTTAATTATTAAAAAAAAAATACATAATTTTTCTTTGGGACAAGTTAAAAATTAAATCTGCAAATTTGGGGCCTTAGCTCTTACAATTGGTGAATATATGCAATATCTACAATGTAATAACTGTTCCAATACCAAAGAATGAAATAATTAAAACACACACACACACACACACACACACACACACACACACAAAAGCTCCAACTACAACTATCTTCTCAAACCCTAAAAACATTCATGACCTATTTATCGTCCACAACCAAACTCCAACTCTCAATAATCATGACCAACCACAGCGTACCAAATAGGGGAAAAAAAAAACCATTTTCCCGTATACTTTTTTCATGAGAAACAAAGAAAAGAAAAGTTGTGATCTCTCTCCATAATTTTCTCTTTGATTTGTTATACCAATGGTGGTTTTGAAACTCGAATTGTTCAAAGAATTGTAAAAGAGAGAGGTTCAAGGTTTTTAAGACTAGATTGAGGTTGAATTGAAGGCAAACCGTGATAGCATCATAATTAATTTAATAATTATTTTAAAAATAAATAAATATATTAAATTGGTATAAATATAAAAATTGACTAAAATAATTCAAATAAATATATATGTCTATATTTCAAACAATGAATATATATATATATATATATATATGAAATTAATATACTTAAACTTTTTGTTAGAGTTTAGTAATCAACTATTTTTATTCAAGTCTTTCTCTAAATTATCTATAAAAAAAATCATGTCTAGCCCATTTGATTACCCAATATTCTTTTCATCATGCCCAACCCAATTTATCATTTATGAAATTAAAAAAAAATTACAAAAATTGGAAGAGGGGCGGACATTGGTTTGTCCGCCCATTAAAAAATTGATTAAGAACAAACACAAGCCTAAGGCAATTTAAGAAAGAAATAAGTGGTTGACAGCTTGCAAACAGTTGGTAAACTTTGTTCACAGCTAAGCTTGCCTAAGCATTTAGTGGGTCAAGCACAACCAGTTCGTTTGCAACAGCCAAACCTTCACTATGATAGTCAAGCAAAGAAGACCTGCAGAATTGGCGAATATGCAGCGAAAGCGAGAGAAACAAAGAAGAAGAATAAGAAGAAATAGCAATGCAATCTCATGGTTTGACAGCATCTCATGGTGGTTGAAGCATCAACAATGGCTGTGAGTACCAAAAAAAAAAAAAAAATCTATGATTTGAACTTGTGAAAACTGTCCACTGTTTTCAAACCTAGGAGGTTTTTGATTTGGTTTGGTGGTTGAAGGTCTTTGATTATAAAAGCTTTTGTTTTTTTTTTTTTGTTTTTTTTTTGTTTTGTTTTGTTTTTTTTTTGTTTTGTTTTTGTTTTTTTTTGTTTTTTGTTTTTTTGTTTTTTTTTTTTTTGGTCTATTTGATTGCTGAGAACCCCACGACAAATATCCATGGCTTCAAATTTGATAATTTCGTGGGGGCTTCTTGGTGGGAAGGATTGGATTTGCATTGGCATAGGTTAGGCTGATAGGCTCTTTATCTATGGAGGAAGAGAAATTGCAGATATATATAGAAAAAATGAAGTAGTGGTTTTTCTATTTCCAATAGGCAACAATGAAACGTTATGATAAACCTCTTGATTGGGAATAGGAAGAATCACCACTAATCAAGAGACACAGATTTGAAGAAGGGCTGAATTAATGCTCGATTAGTTGAAAGAATAGAAAAATGTTAATTACAAAAGAAGATATAATGTGTACCTAATAAGGATTCTGATTTTTTTAGCATAGTGGCAATTGAACAGGTATAAAGAAGTTAGTTAAATGGGGAGAGGAAGAGACCAAGGATGGAAGAGAGAAAGTCTAGCGTTAGAAAGGTGAAATTCTGAAGTTTTGAAAGCGTGAAAGACAGGAAAAGCAATATAAGGATGAGGGGAGACACAAAGCGGATAGCATTAAAGACTATTTGGCTTAGGTTTTGGGTTTTATGATGGACAACATTAACAGCATTAATGTAAGTTGGACTTTATGGCGCGAGTTGGAGATCATTTCTTTTTAATAGTATTTTAAAATTATGGAAAAATTTTAGAAAAATATTTTAAAATTACAGGAAAAATTTAGGAAAAAAAGGGTAATGACATGGTTGCTAATGTGGCTTAACGGGAGCGTAGCAACATTAAATACTACGCTTAAGCTTTTAGTAATATATAGATGTATGAAACAGTAAATTGTTTAGGGTAACATTTTTTAATTCAAATAAAGATTTTGCTTAAAATCTTATGTTTTCACCTTTACATCATTCTAGTTTGTACATTATAACTCATGCTATAGATATCCCATTTCATTTCAGCCTATACTCGAGATCCTCTCTCTCAATGATAAAAAATCAAATTAATATCAAAATTATTAATATCGTGTATGAAAATCAATGACCCCAAAAAAACAAAACACCCAAGTTTTGACTCCCAAATCCCATTTCTAGCCAATTTTGCAAACGGCTTAGCAAATATGTGTACACTGATTATTTGTGGCATACACACCAAATTATGGCGTACACAACTTTAGTCAATCAGCCTGGCCAACTAGCTGGCCAGGATATCCCACCAAACCCTAGAGCCTAATAAACTCTATAAATACTACCATTTTCCACATTCAATAGAGCCCATTTTTTTCACCTATAGCGAAACATTGCCAATATCTAAGTTTCAAAGAATGTGAATACAATTTTTGTAAGGAATTTTTTTTTTTTTTGAGGGAAAAATTTTTGTAAGGACTTGATTGAGTTTTAAAACATTTAGTTGCTAGAAAGCTAATTTTTTCTCATGATTTCTCAATTACTCTTGCTCTTTTTATGATCCCTTAGCTACCATTTCATTAGTCTTAGGTTTCTCCAAAATGCCTAAAAATCTTACCTTTGTTCGACATATTGATTCACACATATAGTTGTGGTAGTTGATTTTAACCAATGGACTAATCATCTATAGTCATGTAAAGTGCTATAGGGGGTGAGGTATAGATCTTTCACATGATCCATATTTCTCCTCCTTGATTTATTATTACTTTTTTTGTTGTTATTGTTGTTGCTATTGCTTAGGGGTAGAAAAATCTGACACGAATTGCGAACCCGACATGACTAACCCGTTTATAAACAAATCATGGGTTGAGACTAAATAGGTTCAGGTCATAGTCGAGTTGACACGGCTAACCCGTTCAATAAATGGGTCAGATTCGTATTGAACATGCGAACCTGTCTGACCCGTCTGACCTATTTAGCTTATTAAGTTATTAGTTTTTTTTTAATTTTATATTATTGCTTAATTTATGATTTTTTTATATGTTTATTACTATTTTTATTGTAGTAATTGTATTTTAATTTTAGATATATGGAGATTAATAAAAATTATATAGGTTAGATATGACCTATTAATCAAATAGATTATTAAATGGGTTATTTGTATTGACTTTTACATGACTTGTCAATTAAACGAGTTAAACGTGTCGGGTCGGGTCAACCTGTTTAATAAACAGGCCGTGTTTGGGTTAAGGATTCTTGACACGTTTACTAAACAGATTGGATTCGGGTCAACCTATTTAGTCAAATGCTCATGACTTGACATGATACGAACCCGACCCGCGAACACGAATTGTGCTGTTGCTTTGTGTCATTTTTTTTCTATTGTTTTGTTATTAATATGGTGTGTGATGTATTGTTTTATGTTATTTTTTTATTTTTTTTATATGTTTTGTTATTAATATGATGCCTTGTATATTGTATTATGTTCTTTTCGTCATTTTTTTTTTATGTTTTGTTATTAATATAATGCATGATGTATGATAATTTAAATGATAATATGTTGTTTACTTATGTTTTAATTTCAGTTTCAAGAAATAATGTGAATTTGGAAATTTGGTTGAAACCCAAGTGCATCCGCGTTTCTGGTAGAACCCAGATTCTGACTTTTCTTTTTCTTTTTTTCCTTATTGTAATAAGTGTTATATAGTTTTCCCTTTTATTTTCTTTTTGTAATTAATTTACTTTATGAATTTGTTGTTCCATTTTAATTTTATAAAACCTAAAACACCAAAAATATTTAGCCTGGAAACTTTGAATTAAAAAAAAAAAAATTAAACGTTGGACATTTTGTTTATTAAAAGATAGAAAAAGAAAAAAAAAATTTAAAACCTTAATAAAAAAATTTATTCGGTTTTGGCCTTAAATAAATTAAATAAGTTTTGAATTTTTCAATTCTAAAAAAAAATAATTAGATTCTTTCCTTTGAAAAAAAGAAAAAAAAAATCCATTATAAAATCTATGGGCAGTCCATTTGGTTTAGCCTAATAACCCAGCCCACTAAAGATAAATGGCCATTGCCCATAAGCAGAACCATGGGTTGAAGTTTTTCCTTTCGGTCTGACCCAGCTTGACCTATTGATTGGTCAGTAGATCAGTTGACCTAGCCCGCTAGGCCTAGTAAAAAGGGGCCAGGCCAGCCCAATGACGACACTTTCCATCGGCAAATAATTCAAGGCATCAAATAGTGACATCAACAATGCTAAATTTTGTTAAGGGATGGAACTATTTCGTAGAGCCATCAGCACTACCATCTTACAAAAAAACATGGTTTTTCTAATTTAGTTGCTACAAATTTCGATGGAACATGTTGAGAATATCTCAAGCACTAATAAACAACATTGTTAATTTGAAAAACTGGATTGTATTTGTATGGCTCCAATAAGGAATGGTTTTTGCATATTCATAGATAAAAACCTCCTCATTTTTCCTCCAAGCCAGGAGTTCTATTGGCTTTGATTCACGTATGTGATGATATTGCTTGATTCATGAGGATGTGGTAGGATGAATAATCAACTATGAGAGAGAGAGAGAGAGAGAGAGAGAGAGAATAGTTATATAGAGTTATAGACAAGCATCTGAAGCCAGCCCAGCATTGGAACAAACTAGACATGTGAAAGAGGCTCTCTAGGAATAAAAGACGAGAAACTTTATTCTCTTCCTTACTGAAATTATGGATTTTGACCTACAAAAGTTGTCCCTATTGCCTAAAAGTTGAGACAACAAGAATTTTCTAGACAAAGAAGCCATGTGATCAAAGTACACTCCCTTGTCGACTTGGGTGCTATACAATATTTCAAGGGCACATTGAGCAAATCCATGTAACCAAATTCTTAGCCGCTAATAATTATCTTATGCATGTGGCATATGCAACCTCTCTATCATAACATGTGAGTCGCTCTCTATCATAACATGTGAGTCGCACAAAGTTGTGGGGTTCACATTCTGTGAGAGGGAGAATGTTTTATATACCGGCTGCAAAAGATACCTTCCCGTCAACAACATTCCACCTCTACCTGCTTGATAAGTACCCCACATTCACAAACATTACGGTAACCATGCATAAAGAATTCAAAATGCAGTTTGATTTTAGACATGAATACATTTGACACATAGAATTTCTTGTCTTCTAGATTGCAAAATTTGAACTAAAGTTATGCCATATATCGATGGCTCTTAGCTGCCACTACGCTATCCTACAAATCAATTAGGAAAAGTTGAGGAAAAATGATACCTTGGGAACTAGAAGCCTCAAAACTCATAGAATTTTTAGCAAAAAGAGAATGAGGCCAGAAGCCAAAATCACTGGCTTTTGCAGACTCCCAACTATCCCTTCTATGCCACCATAATATGGCTTTTGCGGCTAGTATACCATAATGCCTTTCACTTGCTACATCAATGGCGCGAACCACAGCTAGCTAGTGCCTTGTATGCACCTTATTTGGCACAACGAGGGTTCATAAATATGTATTGTACAATATATATTGTATCAAGTGAAAGAAGTACATGTTAAAAAATCTGTTAAAAAATGGGATAAATTACAACAAAAACTGGATAAAAGATGAAGTTGAGTAAAAAAAAACCATAAGAAATATCATACTTCTTTGGCACACTAATAACATTTTTTTGTGAAACTCTTTTGACATTTTAATTGGGTTGGATTTCTGTTAACTCAATATTTTGAATGTCTACTTGGAGGTGGGGGAAGAATATGTACAAAACCCACCTATATTATTCTCTTTTTTAAAATATTCAATTATCATTCTTTTTATTTTTTGGGACATTTTTATACAATTTTGGCGGGCTTTTCTATATGTAATGGGGGGCTTAAGAACTTATTCAAAATGTTTGGGGGCAAAGAGAGCCTTAGGCCTAGGCCTTAAGCCAGCCCAGTGTAGGGAATTAACCCGAAATTCCCAACTTGTGAGAAACAAAAATAGAGAAAACACATGCCAAAGAAAACAATCACACGCACAAGACAATATTTATGTGGTTCGGCAATTTGCCTACGTCCACGAAGTTGTAGGGATTTCATTATTATCAGAGAAAAATTCAAAGTGTTGCTATACAGTTTTTTCTCACTCTCAAAACTACAACAACAAACCCTAATCACCAAAACTACGTTTTCTACATCTTGCGCACAGGATTCACAACGGACTACAAAACGGGCCAAAAATTGAGCTCTACGGCTTGGGCCTGTCGGCCCAAGCCTTCGCTCAATGGACTAAGCCTCAGAAAATCTCTCAATAAAAACCATGCAACATTATTTGGGTCGGGTTGGGCCATCAATCGGATCAAACACAACTAGACTTCACAAAGCCCAACAAATCTCCCACTTGGAGACTAGTTCAATCACCAACATCAGCCCCAATCCTCCAAAAAACAATCCCTCATTCCTACAACTCATCCTCCTGTCCTCAAGCTAAAAGACCAACAGAAGCTACACATAGCTTTAGCTTCTCAATAGTGACACCCTTAGTCAACATGTCTACTGGGTTCTTAGATCCACAAATCTTCTCAAGTATTATCAGCTTATCTTTAACAAGGTAACAGATAAAATGGTATTTTGTCTGTATATGCTTCGACTTTGAATGAAAAGCTAAATTTTTAGCATAAAAAATTGCACTCTGACTGTCACTGTGTAGAATGCCCATCTCTTTGCTTCTTACCTAATTCATCTAAGAAGCCATGTAGCCAAATCATCTCCTTTCCAGCTTCAGTTGCTTCAACATACTCAGTTTCTGTAGTAGACGAAGTAACAATCTTTTATAGATTTGAAACCCATGATATAGCTGTACCATTCAAAGTAAATACAAACCTAGTAGTACTCTTTTTACTATCAATATCACCAACAAAATTAGTATTACATAACCCTGCAGTTTTAAACTTGCACCTGTGAAGCAAAGACATGTATCTGATGAACCTCTCAGAAATCTAAGAATCCACTTGACTGCTTCCCAATGCTGCTTTCCAGGCCTACTCATGAATCTGCTCACAACTCCCACTACATGTGCAATGTTTGGCCTTGTACACACCATAGCATACATCAAGCTGCCAATAGCTGAGGCATAGGGCACCTTGCTCATATGGTCCCTTTCTTCTTCTGTCTTCAGTGACTGTTCCTTGCTTTGTTTGAAATGACTACCCAATGGTGTGCTTACTAGTTTAGCTTCATTCATGTTGAACCTGTTGAGAACTTTCTTCACATACTCTAACTGTGAAAGCTTCAATGTACCATTAGCCTTGTCTCTAATGATTCTCATACCAAAGATTTGCTTTGTAACTCCCAAATCCTTCATTACAAACTGTTTTGACGATTGCTTCTCATTAATCTTTTTAATGCTGGACCCTACAATGAGCTTATTATTCACATACAACAATAAAATGATATAAGAATTGTCAAAGAACTTAACATAACAACGATGATTAGCTTCACATCTCTTGAACCCAATTCTATGCATAAAGCTATCAAATTTCTTGTACCACTATCTTGAAGCTTGTTTTAGGCCATACAAGCTCTATCTCAGTTTGTAGATTAGATTCTCTTGTCCCTAAATAATGAACCCCTCTGGCTGAATCATGTAAATGTCTTCTTCCAAGTTACCATGAAGGAATGCCGTCTTCACATCTAACTACTCAAAATATAAATTTTCTGCAGCCACCATTCCCAGTACCAATCTGATTGTTGACATCTTCACAACTGGAGAAAATATTTCTGAGTAGTCAATGCCATTCTTCAGCTGGAACCCTTTGACAACTAATCTAGCCTTGTAACACTCGCTACCATCATGCTCATTATTTATACTATATACCCACTTTTTGTGCAAAGCCTTCTTTCCTGCTGGCAATTTAGTCAATTCTCATGTCTGATTCCTTAACAAGGAATCCATCTCATCCTTCATGGCTAACTCCCACTTGCTTGAATTTTCATCCTGCAAGGCTTTTTCATAACACTCTGGCTCACCACCATCAGTCAACAGGAGATAATTTAGAGTGGGTGAATAACGTTGTGGAGTTCTAATGGTCCTGGAAGATCTATAAACTTCAGCTACAGGCGTACTCTGATCTACTTGTGAATCTACATTCTCCTTATCTTCTTCACCCCTTTTCTAGACAGTACTTTCAGTCAATTCATCTAAGTTGGCAAACTCAGATTTCTTTTGATCTTTCTCTATAACATCTTACACTATAGTTTACCTGTCTTTGTACATAACCTGTTCATTAAATATCACATTTCTACTTTTGATGATTTTCCTGTTTTGATCATCCTAAAACCTATAGCCAAATTTCTCACCACCATAGCCAATGAAAAAACATATTTTAGACTTTGCATTAAGTTTACTACAAGCATCAGAATCAATATGAACATAAGAAACACAACCAAAAACTTTTAAATGTGAAAACTTTACCTTATTACCGCTCCAAATCTCCTTAGGAAGTCTGAACTTCATCAGAACTGATGATCCTCGGTTCATCAAGTAAGCTGTAGTGCTAACAGCATCAGCCCAGAAAGTTTTTGGTAGTCCAGCATGCAATCTCATACTTCTAGCACGCTCATTGAGAGTTCTATTCATGTGCTTAGCCACACCATTCTGCTGTGATGTCTCACGAATGGTCTTCTCCATCCTATTATGCTAATCATCCTCTTCTAGTATTACATTGATAGTATATTATTGTTAATCTCATAATATTATTATCATTATTATTATTGTCATTTTTCATTATTGTTCTCGTTATTAGTATTGATGTTAACTGTTGATTATATTGATATGTTGATTAAAAAATTATCAGGATAAAGAATAATTTGTCTTATTAACTTTACAAATGTACAATCAAATCCAAATAGGATAGGGAGACAGTAGACACTAAGTGTGCGTTTGACAACTGCTTATTTTTGGTACTATTAATAGGTCTCATTGTACTTTTTGATACTATTTACGAATCTCAGTGTACTATTTCAACTAACTTTTACCTTTATTTACAATACTTTCAGCAAAAAGTTTTTAGTTTCAGTAAGATAAGTGAATCTTAAGCAAACCTTAAATCATAATAGAAACCTTTTGCTGAGTTTTGGTGATGATAAGGCTAGCTAATCCAAAGGGACCAACAAATGTTAAACTTGTTAGCCCCAACCCAAAACGATGCGTAATTTGACCCAAAATTGAACTGTAATGGTTTTGCACGCACTAAAGTGTGGCCACTTGACACTCTCTAAACCCAAACGACAACCCTAGTCAAAACCAAGCCCAACCCAACTAAAAAATTGGATAATTGGTGCTGCCAAAACACATTTCATAACAAGAATTTTCAGCTTCACTATCAGGCCACAATTCTAGGACCACAACTGCACAGCCATTGCCACACCCTTTTCCTTGACTTGATCACTAGAACACTTCATCAGCATGACCAGTCGATGTCAAAAAAGTGGAACTCATATTCTCCATGTCATTTTCACCATTTTCTTCCTAGTCTGAAAGGAGGATTGTTTGAGTGTGCGTGGCCTTGGCAACCTTCTGAAAAACTCCTCAAGCATACATTAGAGAAAAGCGTTTGATTGCCTTAATTCCTTGACCTCGTTTCCTTATAAACATCATCTAAAGGAGTTGAACGTCCACCAGAATTCCCTCTCCCACATAGTCTTGACAACATCAGAGAGGTAACTAATAACTTGTTCTGATACAGTAGATAGAGGAAGAAAATGGCCAATAAAATATGAAATTTCGTTGATGGTATTCAAGAAAGAAATACAAAAGTAAGGAAATAGGATAGACTCAAGAATCACTAACTTGAGGAGAGAGACTTCCTCAACCTCTCTAATGGTCTACTTAGGGACTCACTCGCGGACTCACTCAAGGATTGTGACTCACCAACTAGATGACCACTTACGCTTTTCAAGGGAAAGCTCAAAAGGCTTGCACCAGAAATGTTTCAATTCAGTTTACTGCACTAATTTCCTTACAAGGATTCATATAGCAATAAGGGTAAACTTAAAGAAAATATAAATTAAGAGTCCATGGGTGCCCTACGGCATTTTTTAATTGACCATTTTATAAAAGTTTTGATACTACTTTAATGGAAAATATAAAAAGTTATGATTTTTTTTTTTTTTTTTTGTGAAAGTGTCATTTTGGTCCCTACATATATTTTGGGGTCATAGTCAATTTAGTCCCAACATTTTAGTAGTAATCAATTTGACCACTGTTATTTTAAATTTGAAGTAAATTTGGTACCAACCATCAACTTATTAATAGAAAATATTTACGTGGTTAATAGTATAGAATAGATACAAATTATTAAAAAATTTTAATTAGCATTTAAAAAATGCCATGTTAGGATCTAAATAAAAAAAAAATTAACTAAAATTAATTATTAAAAATTCAAAATTAAAAAAGGCAAACAACCAGCGCCAAAAATTAAAACAATTAATCCATGAAAAATGCAAATAGCTAAGAAATTTAGAGTAGAGATCTGGATGACATTTTTACTTTTGAGGATCGAATTGATACACGAACACAGCTCTTAGACTCATACCCACCACGTGATGCCATGGATCTATTAAGTATTAAGTACAACCATTCCCATTGAATTTGGTTTGATGAGTTTGTGGCTTTGTGCTTTTTGTATATTGAAATGGAAAGGAAGAAAGAGGTACACAACGTCCCATTCTTCTTCAGGTGATCTTTGTGTTTGGGTTTAACAATTTAGTGATGACTGATGAGTGCTTGTCATCCTGGATTGCTGGCAATAGCTCTTCTTCCTGGGCTCGCCAATCATCACCAGTCACTCTCCTTCCTCACTGAACACCAACACACGAGCCACAATCAAGGTGGTCTCCTCGCTCTCTCCCTCTATCTCTGCTTTTCTTGGACTCACCCACTCGGTCTCTCCTTTGATCCATGATATGTCTTAGTTGTGGTTGAAATTTTATTTTAGGGTTGGTGGTGATGGATATGGTAATGGTGGATCTAGGTTGGTGGTCGTAATTTGAGTTTGGAGGTGGTGGATCTGGGTTAATGATGTTGAATTAAGGAAAAACCTAATGCATGTGACACTGTTTAATTACCAAGAAATTACAATAAAGTAAAAAATAAAATTAAGAAAATAAAAATGAAGATCTGTTTGTTTACAAAGAAATAGCGAGAAAGTGAAAAATAAAATTGAGAATATAAAAATAAAATCAGTTTGGCTACCAAAAAATGGTAAGAAAATTAAAAGAAGAAAAAAAAAAAAAAAAAGAGAGGATAAAATTGGTTAAATTTTTTTTTTTTTTTTAAATGTTGATGGGCTAATTTTGCCATCTAAGCGGTGATATGGACACTAAAATTTACACATATCAGCATTAAACATGCCAACAATGTACACCGTTAGTCACGTAGGCATTTTTGTTAGTAAGTTAACAACAGAAATCAAATTGACTATAACCCTAAAATGTAAGGACCAAATATTTTTACTATGTTTTTTTTTCTTTTTCTATAAAAAATTAAAAAAAATTCCTAAATGAATGCTCTTATGGCATCCATTAACTTTTCCTATAAATTAATAATACAATAAGTAAATTAGATGAACCAGGCTTGGAACTCTTTATTTCAAACTTCACCATCTTAGAACTTCATAACATTTATTGTTTGTGGTCTTCCAATACCTTGAAACTTCATAATATTTATTATTTTGGACTTCATCAAAGATTTCATTAAAATACTTTTTTTTTCCAAAGTAAATTACATTTTGTTTTTTTGAGAACTGATTAGAAACTTTCATTAAACATGAAACCAAAAGAATACAAATAAAGAAAAACAAAAAAAGTATAAACTCCAGGCTTAACTACATGCAGTTAGCCAAGGGAAAAAGCTGCTCCAAGTACACTAAAGAAAACACATTACACAATGCCCCACACAAAAAGCAGCTACTAAACCCATGAGCCCCCTAAACTCTTAACTGCAACAGCCATTGGTATTCATCCAACAACCCGTATGCCCCATTTAGAATCATACTAGGATGAAATTGTTTCTGCTCAAAGTAAAACTTATTACGAGCATTCCAGATCGACCATGCCAGGATAGCCCAACGTTCCAACTCACATGAGTCCAAAGTGCTAGCCATATGTCCAAATAATAGGAAGAAGTCACGTGTCTCATTAGAGCATTTTTGTGTTTTCCCTTTAACTAGGGCCCATACGTTCCTAGCTAGAGGACACTCCCATAAAATATGACCCGTTGTCTCAGGTTCCTGGTAGCAGACACCACACAGCGACTCAATCTGAACCTTTCGGTGATGCAGGTTAGCTCTAGTTGGCAAACTGTTTAAACAGGCTCTCCAAAGGAATGTCCGAACCTTTGGTGGCACATTTAGAGACCAAATCTTCTTCCGTATTGGCTGATCCCTCCTCGCAGCGGAGTGCTCTTCATCGTGCTGTTGTGTAAGATGGATTGCAACCTGGTAAGCCGACATAACGGAGAAAGTTCTTGACTTATTCTTCATCCAGATTAATGAATCCCTAGTATGAAAATTGTTAAGAGGTATTGCTAGAATCTCTCTGCTTGTATGTTGAGAAAACAGAGCATGGATTTTTCCTCTGTCCCATTGGCGAGAATCATTATCTATTAAATCATTCACCCTTAATTCAGGATTCGGTTGGCCCAAGAAGATAGGATCATGTGACAACCATTTATGCCTAGTTACCCCAATCGAAGATCCATCTCCCACTCTCCATCTAGAACTTGTAGTGATCACATTCCTAGCCAAAAGAAAACTTCTCCAAACAAACAATGGATTATTCCCCAATGGTGCCTTCAAGAAAGAACAATTCGGGAAATACCTAGTTTTATAGACTCTGTAAAACAGCAAATGCATACAATGGATCAGCCGCTAAGCTTGCTTCACCAACATCGCTAAATTGAACGCATTAATGTCTATAAAACCCATTCCTCCCCTAGCTTTACCAGTGCATAATTTTTGCCAATTAATCCAGTGTAACTTCCTTTCGTCTTTCTCCTGCCCCCACCAGTACCTAGCCAAGATTGACTTGATATTATCACAGAGGGATTTAGGGAGTTTGAAGAGGTTCACGAAGTATGTAGGGATAGCTTGCGCTACTGTTTTGATGAGAATTTCCCAACTAGCCTTAGATATAAACTTTTCCTTCCAACCGAGCACTCGATGAGAAATACGCTCCTGAATTTCCCTAAAGGTTTTGGCTTTAGATTTTCCCCCAACCATAGGCAGACCCAAGTACTTCTCACAATCATTTATAATCCTTGCCCCTAACATAGCTCGGATAGCTTCCTTAACCTCCGGTTTAGTGTTCTTATTGAAGAAGAGGGATGTTTTTTGTCGATTGATGGCTTGCCTAGATGCAGATTCATACTGCGCTAAGATGTGGATCAGTTGACAGCATTCTTGGACCGTCGCTTGGTAGAATAATAAACTATCATCAGCGAATAACAAATGGGATATACTTACTCCATTATGACAGGAAACTACACCTCTCAGGGATCGGTTTGCTTCGGCTTGGTGGAGCATTGCTGACAACCCTTCAGCGAAAAGGAGGAATAAGTATGGCGAGAGAGGATCACCCTGTTTGATTCCACGGGTAGGAGTAACAAGCCCCCGTGGTTCACCATTGATAAGGACTGAATACGAGGCTATGCAAACAGTCTCCATGGCCAGCTGTGTCCAACTTTCATCAAATCTGTAAGAAATTTAGACCCCTTAAACCCAAACAAATTAACCTAGATATTTAGCCAAGTAATTAACTTAGGTAAATTAAGCAATTTTAGGTTAACACAAATATATCATATCATGCAACAATGCGGAAAATAAATAACACACAATATGATAACCCAGGAAACCAAACCGGTAAAAACCTGGGGTGGATTTAACGTAGCTATTCTCAAGGTAAAACAACAAATCCACTATGAAAGAATTGAAATTTGTACAATAGCAACTTAGACAACTAACATCCTATTGCTACATCGAGTAGAAAACTTACTACCACGACCCTATGATAGCTCCGAGTCCACGGACTACTTCTTTCCTTAGACTTTGCAAAACACAAACATCCACGCTTATGACTTTGAGATCCCACTTAAAGGTTTAGCAATACAAACTCTCCTGTTTGTGACTTCAAGACCACCCTTGAAGGTTTAGATCATCAGCACCTTTAATGAGTAGAGAAGGCAATAACTTCAACAATACCAGATCTTGAGATTCTTCAAGGAATAACACCGATAGAAGATAAGAGAGAGCTTTTTAGGAACAAAACCCTAAATACCAAAGAGGCACATTCTTCTCTCTCTAAAAAAACCTTATAAAAACGTGCTTAGAGTTTCCTTTATATAGTGGGAGAAGTAGATCTGAAACCCTAATCCTTAATGGGCTTGAACTGCTGTTTGGGCCAACTTAAAATTCTGCAGATACGACTTTCGATCGGTCGAGCCTGTCTTTCGATCGGTCGAACTAGGCAATTTCTGAATTCTTCTTTCTGCAGCTTACTTGTTCTTGAATCTTGACTTGAATCACCTTGAGCATTGTCTAATAAAAGCTATAGACTCTAAGATCTATATCTAGACAAGTTTGTGTTCACGATTTGCCAATTGTTCTAAACTTTTAGAACCTAACAATCTCCCCCTTTGGCAATTCATGACAAAACTTACATACAATATGAAATGCTCAAATACAAGAACAACCCAATACAATAAAGTGCCCAATTACATCACAAATCCCAATCTAAGACTCTTAACCTAGAAGTTGCCAAGAAGAGGTAGAAGGTCTTGATTAGAATGCACTTGTCTTTCATGAAACACTCAACAAACACATTACCTCATGTGTGGAAAGAAATACATATAAACAATAATATGAAACAGAATATAAAAACAAAAATAAATTCTAACTCTTCCCCTAAGTTAGATATATCAAAAAGTTTTTATGTTCTCTCCCCATTTCAAAAACAATTTTATCTCACCCTAATCAAGACAAACAAGATTCCCACATTTCATCTATTTCTCCCCCTTTTTGTCACGTATTGACAAAAACAACTCAAACAAAGAATAGAGTGACAGTAAACATGAGAGAAACAGGAGAACCAAGAGAACATGAAACAGTTTAGCTTTATAGAAAAAAAAAAAAAAAAAAAAAAAAGAGAACTCTCCCTATGAAGATTAACAACTCCCTTATGAACAACAAAGGTTAAAAAAACAAGCTTCTCCCCCTATAAAAATAGGAAAAACAATTTTGGGGAAAATTTAGGAGATGGGGATAAATACAAACACACAAACCTAAAAAAATTGAGTTGAGGATACACATAAAGAAAAATATTCTTTCTTTCAATAAATGCAAACTTGACACTATGTGACCCATAAACAGTTGCATGAGTAGAGAAAATATTTGCACGTTGATTATCTATCATATCTCTTAAGAAAATATTTTCTGCAGTTCACACATTAAGAAAATAGCATATACTAAAATGTACAAAGGACTCAAAAATCAATCAATCAATTTTTAAATCAAGTTGAGTACCCAATTTAGCAAAGTGTATGCATGTTATGTGTGAAAACAATGAGAGATATGAATGCAAAACTGCAAGATGGATATAGAAAAAAAAATGCAATTCATGTGAATCCTGAATATAAATGATTCATGAAAAAAATTTGGTCAAAAACTAAGAAACTGAAAATTTTTCAGTTTCGATCGATCGAGCATCGATCGAATACCAATCAAGCGAGACAGATTCAAACCAAGAATTTTAATCGCAATTTCGATCGGTCGAGAAACAACTTTGATCGGTCGAAATTCTGCAAAACTCAATTTTTTGAAAAACAGAGCAATTAATGCAGTAACTCCTCAAAGCACAGTGATTCATGAATGAAATGCATGAGTATGAGACTGAAAGTTTTTCAAAAACCCTTGAATTCAACCAAGATCTTTTAAAAACAAGTTTTTCAACCAATGTGTCCTCAAAACTCAACCATTAAAACAAATTTTGCATTAAAATCAAGAAATTTTCAATCTTGGATGGCCACAACAAAATTACACACAATATCATGTACAAAATTTAGCAAAGAGTAACTTGTGTAGTGTGTGCAACTAGCAATAGCTTGAGATGTATGTGAGGTGATACGTGAATAGTAAGCAATCACAATTTCTACACAATTCATCACATACAATTGAGAGAGACTATCACCTAAAGAGTTACATCATATAACTTTCACATCTCCTAAAATAAAAGCTTGCAATTATGCAAGTTTCTTGATTTGCCTCATAATGTACACACCAATTTTAATTAATTTGAATTCATTATAGCCCAATAATGTACACACCAATTTTAGCATTTAAACCGAGGCTACACCTTATGTTCTTTTTGTGCATGTGCTACACTTTCTCGAGCACAAAATCTTACGATATGCACTAAGGTGGTCATGATTGGCTAATAAACAGTAATGAGATGGTTATTTATGCCTTTCTCAAAAAGTTCAAGTTCGTCAATAAAAAACATATGACTTCAAGATTAAGATCATGTGATCAAAAACCATAAACATCTTCCCACACAGCATGCACTACAAAGACTTCAGCTAGTAAAGTGCAATAAATAAGCTCATCTAAGCTAAACAAAGTATATAAACATGTTATGTAAAGATAATATGACCAACTTTGATTATAAATCCAAGATATATAATACAAAACACATAAAAATCTTTTTGGTTCAAAAAAAATTTTATGACCAAAACTAAAAGCACATATTATGCTAAATGATTAAAAATGCAAATGCAATGCATAACAGTTCTTAACTAAGCTATAGAGGGTACACAAATAAGAAATATCAATTTCTTAATTAACCCTTGAGTACATGTACAAAATAATACATACTCAAACAAAATCAGAAAAAGCTTAGCACTTATATAACACATACTTTTTATGTTTCTCCACAATATCAAGCATGTTCTAAATCAAGAGAGAGATATCATAATTCATGTAATTCTCAAGAAAAATAAAACTAGACACAAAATAAAATATTTTTGTCTTTTTGAAAATTTTCAATATTTTTGGATTTTTTTTAAATAAAAAACAACCTAAAAAACAAAATAACCAAAAACAAAAACAAACATGTCCACAAATAATTGAAAAAATTAAAACAGGGACAAGTCAGCAACACTCCCCTTAAAAAATCTTTTCTCACCCATACAGCACGAGTCTTCGGCTTTGTAGGTAAAAATCCATGTGAAGCAGAGTGTATTTGAGGGATTACACCAATCTTCTGAGAAAGACTAAAATCCTGCAAATTCCTTTCACAAGCCAACAACCTTAAATTTTTCAAAAGAATATGAAACAATTTGTATGGACTTATGGCAAGAGAAACATCATCACATATCCTAGATTGAAATACAGAATTTTTAAATTTCAACTTATGACAATTAGGACGAATGTGACTAGAAACACCACAATAGTGACAAACAGAAATAAATTTAGTAACATCAGTATTCCTAACAGCAAATCTAGTCTCAGATTTTGGTTTTGCCTCAACAAAGAACAATTTGGTCTAATATGACCAACAACACCACAAAGGTGACAAGTAGGCACAAAAATAGATTCCTTATGCTCTCTAACAGTAGGTTCAGACTTAGGTTTAGAAACTTTAGCGTCTACATCAGAACTTTTACCTTTGTCTAACCTAGCAAAATAAGCATTTTCTTTATTATTCCTCTTGAAAGGAGGGATATAAACTTTCTCAGTTTTAGGCTTAAAAGAAACAGAAACACTTTTGTTATCAACAGCAGGCTTGGTACTAGTCGAATTTTCAATTTTAGCTTTAGATTCAACTAACTCTTGTTCCAAGTTTTTCATCTTCTCATCTTGAGAGGAAATTTGATTTCTCAAAAATTCATTCTTTTTATTAGATTCATCTAATCTAACAACCAATTCATCTTTTTCAAGATTAGCCAATTTTAACTCTTCTTTGAAATTCTTAGCAATTCTCATAGTTTTCAATAATTTCTTACGAAGAATTTCACAGGCATCAAAAAGATCAATAGAAACAACAGTGTCCTTTTTATTCAAATCATCACAAACATGAGCAGAAAGACACTTCAAATTATCCATGATAACAGGGATCAATGATCAACTCTTAGATCAAAAGATCTAACACAAAAGAGCTACCCGTTCTGATACCACTTGTAAGAAATTTAGACCCCTTAAACCCAAATATATTAATCTAGATATTTAGCCAAGTGATTAACTTAGGTAAATTAAGCAATTCTAGGTTAACACAAATATATCATATCATGCAACAATGCGGAAAATAAATAACACACAATATGATAACCCAGGAAACCAAACCGGTAAAAACCTGGGGTGGATTTAACGTAGCTATTCTCAAGGTAAAACAACAAATCCACTATGAAAGAATTGAAATTTGTACAATAGCAACTTAGACAACTAACATCCTATTGCTACATCGAGTAGAAAACTTACTACCACGACCCCATGATAGCTCCGAGTCCACGGACTACTTCTTTCCTTAGACTTTGCAAAACACAAACATCCACGCTTATGACTTTGAGATCCCACTTAAAGGTTTAGCAATACAAACTCTCCTGTTTGTGACTTCAAGACCACCCTTGAAGGTTTAGATCATCAGCACCTTTAATGAGTAGAGAAGGCAATAACTTCAACAATACCAGATCTTGAGATTCTTCAAGGAATAACACCGATAGAAGATATAAGAGAGTTTTTTAGGAACAAAACCCTAAATACCAAAGAGGCACACTCTTCTCTCTCTAAAAAAACCTTATAAAAACGTGCTTAGAGTTTCCTTTATATAGTGGGAGAAGTAGATCTGAAACCCTAATCCTTAATGGGCTTGAACTGCTGTTTGGGCCAACTTAAAATTCTGCAGATACGACTTTCGATCGGTCGAGTCTGTCTTTCAATCGGTCGAACTAGGCAATTTCTGAATTCTTCTTTCTGCAACTTACTTGTTCTTGAATCTTGACTTGAATCACCTTGAGCATTGTCTAATAAAAGTTATAGACTCTAAGATCTATATCTAGACAAGTTTGTGTTCACAATTTGCCAATTGTTCTAAACTTTTAGAACCTAACAAAATCCTAGCTTAAGCATTATGCCACGCAAAAATTGCCATTCCACATGATCATCCGCTTTGCTGATATCTAGCTTAACTGCCATTTGACCCTTTTTGCCTTTCCATTTATTCCGCATTCTGTGTAGCAGCTCAAAAGCTACCGAAGTGTTATCAGTAATCAACTGGTTTGGGACAAAAGCACTTTGAGCATCAGATATAATATTAGGCAAAAGTTGCTTAAGTCGATTAGCTAGGACTTTGGAATAAATACGAGACACCACATTGCCTAAGCTGATCGGGCAAAAGTCAGAGATGGATTGTGGTTCATTCTTCTTAGGTATCAACACAATATGAGTATAATTCATTTTATGCAAAAGATGACCAGAGTTTAATGCTGAAAGAACAACCCTCGTAACATTGTTTCCAACAATATGCCAATACTTTTGGAAGAAGAAAAGGGACATACCATCAGGGCCCGGTGATTTAGGTGGGTGCATCTGGAACAATGCTCTTTTAACCTCTTTAGGAGTGTAAGCTAGAAGAAGTTGACGGTTCATATCTGGGGTGACCAACCTGTCCACCGAGTCCAGCACATTGGGCATATTACTTGGCTGTGTAGAAGTAAAGAGATTCTGGAAATAGTGCTCTGCTATTTTGGCAATGTCATCCTCATTGTCGCACCACACTCCATCACCATTAAAAACACCTGCTATATGATTTTTCTGGGGACGTTGGCTAGCACGTTGGTGAAAATATTTCGTATTTTTATCCCCCTCAAGAAGCCAGATGGATCGTAACCGTTGTCGCCATGCCACCTCTTCATGATACAACATGGCATTAATCTCTGCCTTGACTCTTCGGATCTCATCATTTAGTTCTACTCTGTTTTGGCTGGTCAGCTCCACTAGCCTTCTCTTGAATTTTATTTTTTGTAGCCCCAAAGGTCCCACAGCTTCACCTAACCAAGGTCTTCCTACAATGCTTTATCTTCTCAAAAAGTTGGAACATTGGGCTTCCTTCAACTACTGTACTAGCCCAAGAGTTACGGATAGTGTCTTCACAAGTGGGGTGGGTTGCCCATTTTTCCTCAAATTTGCGTGGTATCCTTCTTCCACGGTTGCACGGATTTTGACTATGGGTACACACCATTATGGGCACATGATCCGAATATGATGCTTGTAAATGAGATACCTTGTTATGTGGGAACAACTCTTGCCAATCCACCGTGGCACACACCCTATCTAGCCGTGCTTGGACATAGTTGTCTGCCTCCCTCCCATTGTTCCAAGTATATATATTCCCATGGTAACCCAAGTCAATCAAATTACAATCCAGTAAAGCTTCCCGAAAGTCCATCATCAAGTAGAGTGGTTTTGGTATTCAACCTTGCTTCTCTTCGGACACGAAAATCTCATTGAAATCTCCTAAGCACATCCACGGTAGAGAAAATCTAGAGGAAAGACGCTGTAACAGCTGCCATGTTTCTTTCCTTCTACTCTCTTCAGGCCGGCCATAAAAGCCAGTAATTCGCCATGGCGCCGTAGGGTTATCATGAATAAGAGCATTAATGTGGTTCGGTGAGTACGTCTGAATGTGTAGATTAGTATCATTTTTCCAAAACATTACCAATCCTCCCCTCCTGTGATCACAAGGCACTGCTAGCATGTTCGGGTAATGTAAGTCAACTTGTATATTCCTCATTTCATCCACTGTTTGTTTTGTCTCCATAAGAAACAAAACATTGGGCATTTTATCCATCACTAGAAAGGATAGAACATTCACTGCACGTTGGTTCCCAAGACCCTTGCAATTCCAACTAATAACAATCATTGTGCTTGGCGGGGCTGGTGTCCAGCCTCCGCCGTTAGTGCATTTGTGGGTGTAGAAAGCCCCTCCAAACGGGGGTGTTTGCTGCTGTCCTCCCTTACACCATTCTCAGACCCATCATAATTCTCATGCAACTTACGTTTTTTTCCACTACTATT
Organism: Lithocarpus polystachyus; assembly: GCA_033629205.1. Lineage (NCBI taxonomy): Eukaryota > Viridiplantae > Streptophyta > Magnoliopsida > Fagales > Fagaceae > Lithocarpus > Lithocarpus polystachyus. The sequence goes on along the minus strand of CM066172.1, from coordinate 10,166,030 downwards.
AGTGGCCACGGGTTCAACATACATTGGGCTTCTATTGGTCCTTACCTGTGTTTTACTCTTACTAGGCTGACCCACTTTGGTCTTCCTATCTTTCACTTGATTTCTCCCCTCATCACGTGGTCCCATGTCAAATATCATTATGGCTGCCATCACCATTTCCATGCAATATGGTATTTTGTGACTCAAAAGTGATGGGAACACTAAATAAGTGAATCCCATTATTCAGGGAACCAAACTCGTTTCTACCCTCTATAACGTCCTCCATATTAAGTTCATTAGTACTTTTTAAGCTATCCGGCCCCACAGGCGTGATGTTAGGCAGTTGATTAGCATGAATAGGATGGTTTTCCTCTGCATATCTCGTAAGTGCCATATTTCCATCCTCTTCAGCATCTTTTCCAAACATATCTCCCACGTCATCATCATTCCTACTAGGATTGGCTTATGGCGAAGCCCTAGTCCCACCACTTTCCGGCGCCGTTTCTTGTCGGCCCATATTTCCGTCCGGTGTTCGCCTGCTCTCCGCTCCACCTTTTTTGAACCCCGCTTTCATCCACTCCCCGTAGGGAAGTTCTTCTCCTTCCATATTAGGCAGATTACATTCCTTACTCTTATGCCCAATTCGGCCACACTGAAAGCAGAGTCCACATAACCTCTCATATTTGAATGCCACCAACGTTTGATCACCTTCCGGATTAACCACCGGACCACCCCTATGAACAGGTTTATCAAAAGGTATTTCAACACGAACACGGAGGAACCGTGCCTGGTCCGAAGCAAAGGCCTTACAGTCAACTTCAACCACCTTACCGAAGCTCTTACCAATCTCAAGTCCTGCTTCTTCGTTGATAAGATCGAAGGGTAAGCCCCAAATCTGTACCCATATCGGTAATGAGGAAAAAGTAATCGACCGCGCCGTCATCCCTCTCTCCCACCGTCGGAGCACTAGAACTCGGTTTTCGAAACTACACGGCCCGTTCTTCTCCACCCAAGCGAGTTGGCTTTCTAGAGTAAATTTAAATTGAAACAAACCCTCACCGACTTCAATAATCCTAAGGTCTGAACCCAACTTCCACACTACTCGTAACAGATTCTTAGCGGCTCTGAGGTTGAAGGGTCGTGATGAAACGAACTTCCCAAAGAGGCTTAGAGAGCATGCTTCAAGGGTTTGGCCTCGTTGTTCAGAACGTACCGTGATTAGTTCTCCTTCATCTGGTGTGAGTCGAACCCGTTGCAGGCGATCAATAACCTCGTCATCCATGATTCCCAGTTCTATCGCACCCCTTAGTAACCGGAGAGGTAGGGAGAGAATACAACTACCGTCATAACTACAAAACCCTAAAAGAAACCCTCACCCAAGGTGAGAACGAAAGACTCCTGCCGCGAGGAGAAAAAAGTTATATTGTGTCACTGAATAGTCAATTACATTTTATTATGCCATGTGCATGACCACCATCAAACCCCTCCTTCCTTTTTTACATTTGATTTTTTTAAAGAGATATTCTTGAGCTATACTTCTCAATTTTAGGGTAATGGAATTTTTTTAGATCATCCACTGAATTTGTATAGTGTATGGAAGAATGAGATGCTGTATACTTATAAGTATACTTTTTTTTCTGCCTAAATATATATTGTAAGATATTGTAAATTGAACTTACTATTTATAGAAGTGGGACAGATGTACATGCAGCGAAGAGCTACAAAATCAATTAAAATATATGAAGAGAAGAAGGGACACAAGGTAGGGGGAAATTATGAAAAAGAGAAAAAAGCTCTCGAGGAGACGATCAGAGAACATGAAGAAGAGAAGAAAGCACTCGAGGAAGTCTGTTTGTTTTAGGGGTTTGAAATTGGATTTTTTAAAGTCTAGCTAGCTTCTAAAATTTTCACTCTTTTTTCAAAATTCTGAAATATAAATTGTACTAAACAGTTGTGATATCAAGTAAACGAAGGAAAAGACAAGAAGCAAATATTGAATTGTGGCTTTCCAAGGAAAAGGTCCCTACAGCAATGAAAAGCCATATAATTGAGTTCATACATAACAGATTTGACGAAGACGAAGGTGTTAATGTGGAGAACCTGAACCCTGATCTTCCTTTGAAACTTCAAAGGGATGTCAAGCGCCATATCTACTTAAATCTGCTAAAGAATGTGAGTTTCTTCACCTCTCCTTAACTTTTCTAAATAACTCATTGTCCTATGTATAATGACTGAGAATGGTACAATAACTTTCATCCAAAATAAAAGATGATACATAATATCTATATTATATCATATATTGTATCATACACTTTGGTCAAGTCATCCAAAAAGGGTTGAAACACAAATTTATTGCTCTATTGCTATATCTTTATATATATATATATATATATATATATATATATATATATATAAAAGCTGGATTAATTTAAGTTAACTAGTTAAGGATGCGTTGTAAATTAACCATTTTGATATCTTATCTTTATCAAAGATACATGTCGCTATCACTGTGACATGATACCCTTAAAATCAGAATAAAAAGTTAGCCTTAAATTCTCATTAAATCCTTTTTTAACCTATTCTTTTAATGTAATCTAGATATAAATTTTGGAAGTTCTTTTATAATTAGTTAGTAAAATTATTAATTTTGTACTTGATAAAAATGCATAATATAAAAAAGTAGTAATTATTACACGCATGTTAATACATTCACATTTACAAATACGAAAAAAACAACTTAAATTGTAACTTCATTGTGACTTAGAGTCAAGATTGTTTGGAAATCGTGGCTTTACGATTTCTATTTTTTTTTTTTTTTTTTTTTTTTTTTTTTTTTTTTTGTGTGTGTGTGTGTGCATTAACGTATGGGCATCAGGTTTTTGGTTGATATTAGAGATTGTTTCAACCTAAAAGTTGTAATAGGTTGTAACCATGCAATCATAGTAAAATACAACTCTAAATTAATATATTATAAAAAATATTTGAAATCTCTTTTTATCCTTTTTGTTTTGTAGTTAGAAAAAAAAATTATTGAATTTTATGGTAATTTCAACTTAACCATCTCTCTTTCTCCCCCCCCCCCCCTTTTTTTTTTTTTGGTTAGTAAATAGATTTGTAGTTCAACTAAAATGTTTTTCTTCATCAGCTCAATATCATAAAAAAGAATGACTTGACTAAGCATCAACAACTTTTTCTTAACATCTGCAACTCACTCAAGCCAGTGTTCTACAACGAGCAAAGCTACATTGTTAAGGAGGGAGACCCAATTGATGCGGTATTCTTGATTACATACGGCATTGCATGGACCTATCCAAGCAGTAATAATAGTGAAGGATAGCATGTTGAGCATCTTGAGAAAGGTCACCTCTTTGGAGAAGAACTTCTTGAATTGCTTTGGAATCCTTCCTCTGTCGACGTGTATAACCTATCCAAACTCCCCGTTTCCTCCAAAACCCTCAAAACCCACTCGAAAGTGGAAGTTTTTGCTTTGATGGCCAACGACTTGAAGGATATTGTCACAGCTTCCACTCAAGGAATCTTGTTCCACGATCAGAATCTAGCAGAGCTTGATGTTGTTGTTGAATCCATGGAAGCTTCTATTTAATTTACATCGAGTTTGGTGCTGCAATCAACCAAGTGTTGGTGCTTCACGAAAACTTCTGAATCTTGTGGTAATTGACATTGTTGTTGAAAAGCAATGGATTGTTTTGATGTCTTTGCTGTATAAAGATTTGTTTTTCGAGTAATGCTACAGATAAAAACTATTTTACAACATTTTGTAAAAATGTCAATATGACCAATTTTTAATTGGTTTTCATCTAGGCCCACCATTAATATTACTTTTTTATTTATCAATAATCACTCACCACATCAGTCGTTTGTAAAATAGTTTGTATTTCTAACATTATTCTTGTTTTTCTAACGATGGAAAAGGAGAATGTGTGAAATAATAATGGTAAAAATTGTTTCTTTAATTAATTCATGCATTAACTGCTCATATTGCTAGTGTAATATGATTAAAGGTTAATTAGTTTATACTTTTGTGGCAATTTCAACTTCAACATCTCTTTTTATGGTTATGAACTAGATTTACACTTCAACTTATATTTGTTTTTCTTGATAAACTGAATATCATAAAAGACAGTGGGTTGGCTAAGCATGAACCATTGTTATTTAAAATCTGCAACTTTCTCAAACCAGTGTTCTACAATGAGCACTACTACATATATTGTTAGGGAGGGAGACCCAATTGATGTGGTATTCTTGATTACGGAAGGCATTGTATGGACTTGTACAGACAATAATGGGGCAGGAACTGACTCTCGACATGCTGCGCATCTTGAAAAATGTTACTACTTTGGAGGAAAACTTCTTGAATAGGTTTTGACACCTACCTCCGATGACATGTACAACCCATCCAAATTTCCTGTTTCTTCAAAAACCCTGAAATTAAACACATGCACAAAAGTGGAAGCATTTGCTCTAATGGCCCATGACTTAAAACAAATATGGCATTCTAAGTTGTCAAGATTAGACCAAGAGCAATTGCAGTCCAAGGCAGCTTCATGTGTACAACGAATTTGGTGCCGCAATCACCTAAAGATGGATAATAGTGATAGCGTTGGTGGTGGTTCAAGAAAACTTCAGAATCCAGCAAAGCCTGACAGTACTGTTGTTGCAAAGCTTGTGGATTGGCAAGCCAAAGTGATATTATATAACAGATGGTAGTGGTTTGAGTTTTCGTTGAGTTCTTTAAATTGTATTGATTATGCATTTTTTTTACAAGTTTTGATCAATTTTATGCAAAATTTGAACTCATTTTCTATGTTTAATTAATTAATTTTGCTTAATTATTTAGATCTAGAAAAGATATTGCATTTCCAATTGAGCATGGATGGATTAGCCACTATGGCCTTTTTCTATTTGGTTTTTTTAACCCTTTAGGTTTAGAGTTTAAGGTTTAAGTTTTGTTAGGTTCTAAAAGTTTAAAACAATTGGTAAATCGTAAACACAAACTTGTCTAGATATAAATCTTAGAGTATATAAGATTTATTAGACATTGTTCAACGTGTTACAAGTTAGAACATAAGATCATACAAGCTGCAGAAAGAAGAATTTGAAACATGCCAAGTTCAACCGATCGAGAACAAGGCTCGACCGATCAGGAATCGCATCTGAAGAATTTTAAGTTCAGCCCATTTAGCCCAAACTTGTCTGTTTGAAGCCCAAAATGTGATCTGCTTGTGACAGTATTTAAAGAATATTATAAGCTAACCCTAGAGGAGGATTTTTTGGTGGTTTTGAGAAAGAGAAGAGTGCATCTTGGGCCTCCTATTGTAGATCTAGGGTTTTTTAGCACCCAAACCTCTCTTAAGTCTTCTACCGAAAATATTCATTGAAGAAACTCAAGATCCGGTGTTGAAAAAGTTGCTGCTACAAGATCAACAACTAGTGATCTAAAATCTTTGAGTGGAATCTCAAAATCATAAGCGTGGGAGCTTGTGTGCTGCAAATCCAAGAGAGAAAGAGTTTGTGGATTCAGAGTTTACACGTGGTCATGTCAGTAAGTTACTATTGGAGGTTACAATAGATTTAGGGTTTAATCTTATTGTGAAAACTTCAATTCTCTATTAATAGATTTGTTTACCTTGAGGATAGTTATGTCAAATACTTCCTAAGTTTTTACCTTGAAATAGTTCATTTCAATGGTTTTCTTGGGTAATCATATCTGTGTGCTATTTACTTTTCCATTGCTGTACGTGATATGATCTTTTACTGTTTAACCTAGACCTCATAATTAACCTAATAAACATTTGGCTAATTCATTAGGTCAAACTAATCTAGTTTGCAAGAGTCTAAACAAACAAATAAGTGGTATCAGAGCGGGTTTACTCTAATTTGATTAACATAATGAGTGAGATCCTTGATCCCTACTATTATGGATAATTTTAAGTATCTATCTACTCATATTTGTGATGATTTGAATAAAAATGACACTATTGTAAGGGTCATCAAAATGCCCATGGTCCATAGCCCAACCCAGAAACCTGATGGCCCACCGGGCTAATGGGCGGCCCAACCCGTTGTTATTGAGGCCCATGGGTAGCCCACTAGCCCAATGGTCAGGTTGTGGGCTAGTTTTTATGCCCATGGGTACCCAGTGGGCTAGCCCAGTAGCCCAACCCGTTGGCCCAGCTCAATAACTCATAATTCATAACAAAAATATATAAGAAATGTATGAAGGATTGATCTTGAGATATTATAGAGGAATTTCTTAAGAGAACTCTCTCAACCAATAAGATACTCAAAATAATTGTGCTAAACTTAGTTTACTAAATATATATTTTTCTAGTAGTCTAGCAAATTTGAATTAACCATTTGACATTTTTTTTTATTAAAGATTAAAATAAAAAATTATTTAAAGCCTTAATTAAAAAAAAAAAAAAGGTTTCCATCAACAAAACAAAAAAATTAAATAGATTTAACCGTAAAAAAATTTGTAATTAAGTATTAAATTCTTTAATGCTTTCCTTTAAAAAAATAGATTGATTATGCCCTTATAAAAAATTGATTCTTTCCTTATAAAAATAATAAAATAATATGCTAACAGAAGCTCATATGTAACCCATTAGGCCCAACCCAATAGCCTAGCTCGCTAAAGACAAAATGGGCATTGCCCATGGGCAGGGTCATGGGCTGAGGTTTTCTCTTTCGGCCCAGCCCAACCCAGCTCGTTAACTAGTTAATAGCCCATTATGCCCAGCCCATTGTGCCCATGGGCCAAGTAAAAATGGGCTGGGTCGGCCCGACCCGGCCCATTGATGACCCTTACACTATTGTTTCTATTGATCGTATTGATGCCCGTGAAACTCTTCGTAAAGAATTATTTAAATCTATGAAAATTGCTAAGAAATTCAAGGAAGAGTTAAAATTGGCTAATCTTAACAAACATGAATTAATTGTGAGATCAGATGAATCTAATAAAAAGAATGAATTTTTGAGAAATCAATTTTCCTCTCAAAATGAAAAGATGAAAAGTTTCGAACAAAAGTTAGCTGAGGCTGAAGCTAAACTTGAAAAATTATCAAATACCAAACTTGCTGTTGATAACAGATCTATTTCTGTTTTTGTTTCTTTTAAGCCTAAATATGAAAAGGATTATATTCCTCCTTTCAAGAGTAATCATAAAGAAAATGCCTATTTTGCTAGGTTAGAAAAAAGTAAAAGTTCTGATGTAGACACTGAAGTTTCTAAACCTAAGTCTAAACATACTGTTAGAAAGCAAATGAATTCTGTTTGTGCCTACTTGTCACCTTTGTTGTGTTGTTGGTCACATTAGACCAAATTGTTCCTTGTTGAGGCAAAAACCAAAATCTAAGACTAGATTTGCTATTAGGAATACTGATGTTCCTAAATTTGTTCCTGTTTTTCACTTTTGTGGTGTTCGTGGTCACATTCATTCTAATTGTTATAAATTGAAGCATGCTATGTATTAGTTTAGGATATGTGATGATTTTTCTCCTGCTACAAGTCTTGATAAATTGTTTCATATGCTTTTGAAAAATTTAAGCTTGTTGGCTTTTGAAGGGGAAATTGTAGGATTTCAGTCTCTCTCAAAAGAATGGTGTAATCCCTCAAATACACTGCTTCTCATGGTTTTTCACCTACAAAGCCAAAGACTCGTGATGTATGGGTGAGAAAAGATTTGCTAAGGTGAGTGTTGCTTACATGTCCTTGATTTAATTCTTTCAATTATTTCTAGACATGTTTTCTTTCATTTTTTGGTTGTTTTATTTTCTTAGGTTGTTTTGTTTATCCAAAAAAAATCCAAAAACATTGAAAATTTTCAAAAAGACAAAAAAAAATTGTCTTGTTTTATTTTTCTTGTGAATTACATGAAGTATTATATCTCTTTCTTGATTTAGAACATGCTTGATATTGTGGAGAAACATAAAAAGTGTGTATTGCATAACTAAGTGCATGACTATTTTGTATGAGTATGTACTAGTTTGTACATGTACTCATGGGTTAATTAAGAAATTGATATTTCTTGTTTGTGTACGCTCTAGTTGAGCACTATCATGCATTGTTATCGCATTTTATTCATTTAGCATAATGCGTGCTTTTTTATTTTTGGTCATGATTTAAAAACACAAAAAGAAAGAAAGAATGAATGAATGAATTGTGGAAGGGAAGGAGAATTGGAAAAGAGAGTGATTGTTACTTCGAGGGTAACTGCCTCTAGAAAGAGATTAAGGAAATTAGAGAGAAGAGGATTTGGTTAGTTCTTATCTTGCCTCTTATTTCTCAATCATTCAGCTTATATACAATACCTATCAACCAATCCTCACCTAAGCTAACTGACTAAACTGCCTCACTAATTGACTAATTGCCTTACTAACTAACTCCCCTAACTGCCTCCACTAATGCAGCAACTACTAACTATATAACTATGCCAATACAACATAACAGTTCTAATATAGTACAACTAGTACCCATGGTAACTCTAGTATAGCACAGCTAGTATCTTAACATCACAACCCCACCCCCCCCCCCCCTCTTAAGAACATCTTGCCCACAAGATGAGGGAACTGCTGCTAAAGAAGAAACAAATCCGCCCAAGTAGCATCATCTGCAGACCCTCCTTGCCACTGAATAAGATGTTGGGTGATAGTCCTATTTTGGAGTTTGTGTGATCTGGTCTGAAGGATAGCCACTGGCTCAAGAGTAAGGATGCCTTGAGAGTTGATTGATGGTAACAGAGGAATGGACACATTGTGCTGTCCCAACTTAGCCTTTAAATAGGAAACATGAAACACAGGGTGGATTGTAGAACCAGCAAGAAGATCCAACCAATAAGCTACCTCCCCAATCCTCTCAAGAACCTAGAAAGGACCAAAGAATCTAGGAGAAAGCTTATGAGATGCTCGATAGGCCACTGATTGCTACTTATAGGGTTGTAATCTGAGGTACACCCAATCACCAACATTGAATAGCCTCTCAGTTCTATGAAGGTCACATTGCTGCTTCATTTGAGCTTGTGCAGTTACCAAATTTTGACTAAGTAAGGCAAGAATATGCTATTTCGACGGCAAAAAAAAGTCCACAGCTGCTACCTAAGTTGTACCAGGTATATAGTCCATCAAATGAGGAGGAGGAAAACCATACACAGCTTCATATGGAGTTAATTTGGTAGCTAAGTGATTATTGATGTTAAACCAAAATTCAGCTAAGTGCAGCCAATAAGACCACTTAGTTGGCCTATCCGCAGAAATGACCTCAAATAATGCTCCAAATACTTATTCACCACCTCAATCTGCCCATCGGTTTGGGGGTGATATGTTGAAGACATAGCCAACTAAACCCCTTGGAGTTTAAACAACTCAGCCCAGAATTTGGTAGTAAACACTGGATCTCTATCAGAAACAATGGAAGTAGGCATGCCATGCAATTTTAAGACATTCTAAGCAAACAAAGCAGCTACTTTAGCAGCAGAATAAGGATGAGATAACCCAACGAAGTGCACATATTTGGTGAGTTTTTCAACAACTACCATAACTGTATCCAACCTTTGTGAAGTAGGCAACCCACTAATAAAGTCCATACTAATAGAAGACCATGGCTTATCAGGGATTAGCAAAGGTTGTAACAACCCAGCAGAATTACAAGTCTCATGCTTCATCTGTTGACACACTCCACACTCCTTAATGTGCTGTTTCAAGTCAAACTTCATTCCCACCAAAAAGAAATCTTGTTTCAATCGATGAAAAGATTTAAGGAAGCTAGAATGTCCTCTTAAAGGGCTGCCATGGACTTGGTGAAGAATCTTAGGCTTCAAACTGCAATTTGGACCCAAATAGACTCTCCATTTATATAAAATCAACCCATTATGCAAAGAAAAGGATTTGAGACCTAAGGAACCAGATTGTATTTGTTGTAACAACTCCTGTACCTTCGTATAAAGCTGATAGCTAGCCTTAAGTTCCTAATTCCAAGAAGGACATGGAAATAGAATAAAAAACAAGGATGGAAAACTAGCTGAATGGGCTGAAGATGGATCCTCAGAGATAGATTATGCCCTCCTAGACAAGGCATCAGATACCTTGTTCTCATAACCCTGTTTATACTCGACCACAAACAAAGAGCCTAACAAATTAGTCAGTCACTTCTGCTGAGCAGGAGTAGCAATTCTCTGATCCAAAATGTACGTTAAACTCTGCTGACCAGTCTTTATAATGAAGGGCCTACCCAAGAGATAAGGTCTTCACTTATGCATTGTAGTGACCAATGCTAATAGTTCTTTCTCATAAGTAGACAGTTGCAAAGCCCTGCCCTTGAAAAGCTGATTATGGAAAGCAACTGGTCTGTGATTTTGCATCAAAATAGCCCCTAAACCAAATCCTAATGCATCACATTCAATGGTGAATGGATGAATAAAATCAAGCAGAGCTAGGATAGGTGGCTGACTAACAGCAGCCTTAAGTTGCTGGAAAGCCTCTTCAACATGAGCAGACCATACAAAGGCATTCTTTTAGAACAAAGCAGTGAGTGGAGTAGCTATCTGACCATAATTCTGTATAAAATTTCCTGTATAACCAGTCAAACCCAAAAATCCCTTCAATGCCTTGACAGAAGTAGGGGTTGGCCAAGCCATCATTGCTGCAGTCTTCTTGGGATAAATACTAACACCTTGGTCGGAGATGATGTGACCAAGATATTCCACCTCTAAACTGCCAAAGACACACTTGCTTCTCTTAGCATATTAATAGGCCAAGAATGTATTGACCCCTTGTGATAAATTAACCAATTGATTTAGCCAAGTTAATTAATTAATTCAATTAACATGCAAAACGCGTGGTAGCACAAACAAATCACCAACTAAGTTAATATGCAACAGAAAGTAAAGTTGACACAGTGATTTGTTTTCAAATAGGGAAAACCTCAAAGGCAAAAACCCCACCGGGTGATTTTAAGGTCACCACTTCCGAGAATTCACTATTATCACAACAAGTGATGACAAGTAAAGGAATCCCAGTACCTTATACTAACCTACAGCTGAACTCTTACCCCAATACAAAATTGGACTAGTTCTGTAGTGAAAATCTCTCATTTTCAATGCACGGCTCCCAGTACATGACTAACTAGTTGATACACGAATCACAGTACGCGACTTACTCACCAACTTGAGAAGGATGTTGGCTACAAAGTTCTTTAGTTCATCAACACGATGAAGATCACAAAATTCCTTGGTTACAAAAGCCAACAGCGTATAAACGCAGTAGCTTCTTCAAGAGAAAGATGAACTAGGGCAAATTCTGTCACTGGCCACAATTTACATGAACAAAACTTTGCCTCACACTTGCGCAACCTTTAACGGCCCTTAAAATAATCCTTATATATGTTTAAGGTTGTGATAAAAGAAAACCTAAACATGTATACACGGATTAGTGTGAAATCAGATCTGAAAACTGATTTTCATAAATCACGATAGATAGATTATCTATCGAGCAGCTGTCGAGCGTCGAGCTAAATCTGCCTTTTAAACCTCGATAGATGCTATTTGTCGAGCTAGTTGTCGAGTTTTAAAATCTAGCACTTCTTCACTTGTTTCTTGGATAGATTTGCATGGCTTCAATACTTGAACTTAAATCTTGTTCCTTGAAGTATTAAACACATCCTAGATCTACCCAATTACAAGTAAAATGTGTTTTGTCAAAAGATTAGCCAATTCTAATTGACATTTGTTTCTAACATGATTCACATATGTCCTAACACAGACAACTGATGCTATAACAACAGCTCCAATACAATTCTAAGATGTTGATGATGAAGCTCCATCGTAGGATTGAAAACCAAGATATCATCAAAGAAAACCAGCAAAAATCTTCTCAAAAAAAGCCTGAAAACATCATTCATTAAGGACTGGAAAGTAGATGGGGCATTAGTCAGACCAAATGGCATGACTAAAAACTCATAGTGACCATCATGTGTCCTAAAGGCAGTCTTTGGAATATCCTCTTCCCTCATACGAATCTAATGGTAACTAGATCTTAAATCCAGTTTAGAAAAGATGGTGGAACCAACTAGCTCATCCAGTAACTCATCAACTACTGGCATAGGGAACTTGTCCTTGATTATAGGCTGGTTCAAAGCTCTATAGTCAATGCACATCCTCCAAGAGCCATCTGCCTTCCTCACCAACAATACCAAAGAAGAGAATGGGCTTTGGCTAGGCCTAATAGAACTAATTGCCAACAAATCAATGACTATCTTCTCAATCTCAGTCTTTTGGAAGTGAGGATACCTATAAGGTCTTTGACAGATTAGGGCAGTCCCCCCCTTCAAAAGGATTTGAAGCTCATGACCTCTGCAAGGAGGTAAACTAGAGGGTGTATCAAATACTAAAACAAACTCAGTCAATAGCTTCTCAATCAGAAGGTCACATTGTTGCTGGGGTGAAGTAGTACCAAAACCTAGTGAGACAATTTGTAGAAGAATACCTTTCTTGACAGGCTTTTTAAAGAAATGATCACCATCTTGGAGAGTTAAATCAGTAGGGTGCATATCAAACAATGTAACAGAGGTTCCAAGATGTTGAAATTGCATAGACATGGCCAAGAAGTCCCACTGAATCATACCCAAAGTTTTAAGCCATTAAGTGCCTAAAACTAACTCACAATCCCCTAGTAGTAAAACATTCAAGTCCACTGAAAAATTGTGACCTTGCATAACAACCTTAACATCTGAACAAACACCCTTGGTCTTAATGGTATCACCATTAGCCACTTTAACTTCAAATGAGACAGTAGGATCAACTGATAGGTGTAACATAGAAAGTATGGCAGCATCTAAGAAATTGTGAGTGCTATTAGTGTCAATTAAAATAACAATCCAATGACCATTAATTCTACCCTTAATTCTCATTGTACCTGGTGAAGGACTTCCTAAGAGAGCATAAAGCGTAATTTCTGCCTCAAAAATTTTAGGTTCAGATTCAATAACTACAGAATGTAACAAGTGCATATCAGATTCATGTGACAAGGGCATATCAGTTTCATCAAGCTCTACTAATTAGACATTAGAACTAGTCCCTTGAAATGGATAAAGCCCTTCTAATAAGAAAAGTTTAACAAACTTACAATGATGCCCAGGCTGAAACTTCTCATCACAGTTAAAGCAAAGGCCTTTCTTCCTTCTCTCCTCCATTTGTGCTCGAGACAACCTCTGCAATGGAAGCTTAAACTTTGAGTCCATCTTGGCATCAAGTCTTGGTCCAAGAATCAACGACTTGGATAACTCAAGTGAAGAAGGCCTCTAAAACTTCCTACTACTCATCAAGCACTCCTCTTGAATTTTTGCCAAACCAAAGGCTTCATTAAGATTCTTTGGATTAAGCATTTTCACAGGCAACCTCACCTCGTCCTTAAGGCCACTAAGAAAATAACTCAACTTGTGATTGTCAGACAAGCCCCTGATTCTATTTGATAAAGCTTTAAATTTCCCTTTAAAGACCACAACATTAGTTGTCTGCCTCAATCGTGTAAGGGATTCCATGGGATCTTCATATGTTGTATTACCAAATCTTGTCAATAACGAATCCATAAAACCTTCCCAAGTTGCAAACACCCCTGTTTCATCACTGTCTTGAAACCACATCAAAGCATCACCATCTATGTGGAAAAAAGCCATTAACAGCCTCTCTTTGAATGGGTTTGGTAGAAATCAAAGTACTGGCTGGCCTTGTATATCCAAGATGCAGGATCATCCCTTCTAAATCGAGGAAAATTCAGTTTCATTCTTTGAGAGATTCGAGAGCGACAAAGTAACAGCTCTTGATACTAGGGATTTTAGGGACCAAGATGGGGATTTCAAAGGCGTAGATTTTTGCTGTCTCTTTTCTTCAGCTTCAGTGAGTTTATGCAGAGCAATACTAATGGCATTCAATTGTTGTGTATGAGCATTCAATTGTTGGGAAATTTCTTGTAAAGAATGGGCACGGTGGTCAGCTATGATTTTGAGATTAGAGATGGATTCATTGATGTAGGATAAAGAACAGGTTTCAATCATGGTGTAAGAAAAAAGGCCTTGATACCAATTTTTAAGTGCTTGGCTAATCAGAAAATGAAAGAAAGAATGAATTGTGGAAGGGATGGAGAAATGGAAAAGAGAGTGATTGTTACTTCGAGGGTAACTACCTCTAAAAAGAGATTAGGGAAATTAGAGAGAAGAGGATTTGGTTAGTTCTTTTCATGCCTCTTATTGCTTAATCATTCAATTTATATACAATACCTGTCAACCAATCCTCGCCTAAGCTAACTGACTAAACTACCCCACTAATTGACTAACTGCCTAACTAACTAACTCCCCTAACTGCCTCCACTATTGCAGCAACTACTAACTATATAACTGTGCTAATACAACATCACAGTTCTAATACAATATAGCTAGCACCCATGGTAACTCTAGTATAGCACAACTAGTATCTTAACATTGTTTAGTTTTGATAAGCTATTTTTCTACACTGTGCTAGTTTGTGCTATGTAATGCTTAGTTGTGTGGGTTGTTTATAGTATTTAAGCAAATGATCTTGATTTTGATGTCACATTCTTTTGATTGTAAGGACTAAAAAATCCTAGGAGAAAGGCATAAATAATCATCTCACCACTATTACTCGCCAATCATGAACACTTGTATGCAATTCATAAAAACCGTGCTCGATAAGGTGTAGCACTTGCACAGCAAGATTAAATGAGATGTTGTTTTTAAAAGAATAAGAAATAAAAGAAAATCGAAAGAAAAAGAAAAGCAAAAAGAACGAAAAAAATCCTTTACATGATTACAAGCATGTTTTCTAGAAGATGTGAGAATTATATGATGTAACTCCTTAGATGATAGTCACTTTCAAACCAATTTGATTGATAATGTAGAAAATTTGTTTGATTACTATCTACATATCACCTTTACTGTACTTCGTACACTTACTAGTTGCACATACTACACACAAATCTTTGCTAAATTCTTTACATATGATTATGTGTTGACTAAACTGGCCATCTTTAATTGCATATGAACTAATGTGTAAATGCAAATTTTTTTTGGTTGGGAGTTTTTTAAAAAGAAAAAATGTCTTAAAAGTTTTAATTATGTGATTTTAACTTCTTGATTGGCTTTAAAGGGAGGATTTGAGTGCCTTTATGTTTTTAAAACTTTTATGGATCATGTTCATTCTGCATTGAGTCATGAAACTGCTTCCAAGATGTTTTTCTATATAAAATTTCTAGATTTTAAAGTTTTAAAATTTTTAACTCTTTCAACCGATTGAAAATCTCCCTCGACTAATTGAAAATGTGAGCTTTTATGTTCAAAACTCTCTGCCTGATTCGATTGATGTCCGATCAATGTTCGACCAATCGAAAATTTCCAAAAATTTTTTTGATTGATGCTCAATTCCTTTCGACTGATTGAACTTCAAAAAATTTCAATTTTAAAGTTCTTGATCGATCAATCTTTTCATGCATCATTTTTTATTTTAATATAGGATTCACATACATTCCATTGTTTTCTTTATCCATCTTGCATCTTTGTAGTCATATCTCTCATTGTTTTCACACATAACAGGCACACACTTTGCTAAATTGGGCACTCAACTTGATTTAAAAATTCATTGATTAATTTTTGAGTTCTGTACATTTTAGTATATGCTATTTTTCTTGATGTGTGAACTGTTGAAAATTGGTAATATTTTTTGAGATATGGAGGATAATACATGTGCAAATATTTTCTCTAAAACATTGCATGCTAAATTTTTATATCATTGAGATCTATATTGTATAGTCTTAACTGATTGTGCCTTAAATGTTTCTTGCATCTGTTTATGGGTCACATAGTTTCAAGTTTGCATATATTAAAAGAGAGAATATTTTTCTTCTTGTGTATCATCAACTTTTTTTAAAGTTTGGTTTGTGTCTTTTTAGTTTTCCCTACCTCCTAAATTTTTCCCAAAACTTGTTTTGTTTTTCCTATTTTTATAGGGGGACAAAGCTGTCTTTAAAACCTATATTGTTTATAGGTGGAGTTACCTCTATTTTCTATAGAGCTGAATTGTTTTGTGTTCCCTTGATTCTCTATTTTCTCTTATCATATGTTGTGCATGTTTCCTATCTACTCTTTGTCTGAGTTGTCTTTGTTAATACGTGACAAAAAGGGAGAGAAATGTATAAAAATTGGGAATCATGTAAAAAGATATGAACTGGTTAATAAGGTGAAGACTGAAAACATGATGTTACTTGATAAGATTAAGAACCTAGAAATAGAATTATCTCTTGCTAGAGAACAAACAAATAGATCTGCTAGTTCTAAACTTGATCACACGCTGAGTGCTCAGAAGTCTCCCTTAGAAAAAACGGGTTTAGGTTTTGTTGATAGCATCTCTATGTCTGAATCACATTCCACAAATTTTGTTTCTTCTTCTGAGCCTCCCAAGATTAAAATTGTTAAACTAGTAGAAGTTACTCCTACTCCTAGGAATATTAGGGTTGATCTTAAAGAGTATAAGCCTAAGAATCCTAACCTCCCTAAGGACAAGAAGCATGATAAACCTTTGTGGGTTTGTCATTTCTGTGGAAAGGTTGGGCATTCTTGCCTAAACTATTGCAAGCTGTAAAGCGAGTAAATAAGCCAAAAGTACTTGTGTCTTAAGCACATGATCCTGTGGTGCTTATTGGTGAATTGGTAAAGGCTTTAAACCTTTATACCAATCCTGGAGTTGCTCATCATTCTAATATGAATAATAACTCCAAAGCTAGAGTTGCATCTAATAAGTTTCGGATGCAAAATGCTCAATCTAATTGAGTCTTTTATGACATGGTCCTTGTGCTTTATCTCAAAATCCTTTGTGACCATTTTTTCTTGAAGTTTTGTTTCTTTTTGCTTTTAGGATTTGCATTGCATCACATGCATGCATTCCATATTAGGCTTTTTTTTTTCTTTCTTTCTTTCAAAATTAAAAAAAAAAAATGGAAAGAGGGATGTAGAAGGAGGTGTTTTGTATTACATATCTTGGATTTATAGTTGAGGTTGGCTATATTATTTTTTGACACAACATGCTTGTGTACCTTGTTTAGCTTGGATGAGCTTATTTTTCTGCACTTTTCTAGTTTTAGCTACGTAGTGCATGTTGTGTGGGAGTTGTTTATAGTTTTTGATCACATGATCTTGATTTTGAAGTCACATGCTTTTGATTGTAAGGACTGAAAGTTCAAATAGGGTGTGAAACACCTATGAACGTTTAAACCCCCAATTTACAAATAACCAACACAAACTTATAATCAAACAATATATGTGCCCAAATTGGTAAAAAACTCTAAACCATACTTAATCACAATCACAGCATCAATTAAAAGGTAAAGAGTAAAGGAAGAAAGATGCAAACACAAGATTAACACGGCGATGTGTTATCAAAGAGGAAACCAAAGCACTCAGCAAAAAACCTCTCCACCGCCCTTCAAGCAGTCAATAATCCATTAAAGAATAAAGTTGGGATACATGAATAGCAGAAGACCCTCCAAGCCTAATCTACCCAGTGCACCTAAGCCCTCCAAGCTTCTTGCTCCAACAGGGTTACGCCGAACCTTGTCTTCTCTAGCTTACCGGATCCTGCAATCACCCATTGCATCAACCAAAACGAATTGGTCCCTTCTAAACTACTTCCCAAGCATCAATAAATCTCCTCATTGATATAGGTATGGTGAGATAAGGATTTGGCTAATGCACCTTTCAAGGATATGTCTATGGAGAGGGTGAGAGTAGAGGAATTTGGAGAATCAAAGGGTGAAGATTGTGGATGAGTCAATCTTTTTTTCTCTATGATTTCTCTCTCAAAATTCTCTCTGGAGGCTCTCTACATTTCGTGGGTATAAGGGGTATTTATAGTAGGGTGTATAAGGAATGCGAAGAGTCTGTTACAACCAAACAGGGCATTCTGGTGACTCGATCTCGCGATTGGAACAAGTCGTGAGCTAACAGCCTAGCCAAACTAGAAGTTTTGTCCTGTAGTGCAACAGCTGGCGTGACCCTTCAGCTCCCCTACATGCTTCACACGTGTGCGACCTTTTGGCGACTTGCCAGTCGTGAGCTGGTCGAGAGATCTAGTCGCGAGGCTCTTCCTGAGTGCACACTCTTGAGCTTTTCTTCACACTCTCTTACACACTACCCTTACATGATTCCCACCTAAATACAGGGTTTCTAAATGTTGAATTACAAGCAAATTTGGTACAAAATAAAGCCAATAAAATGATTGAATAAATTCAACCTTGCGAAGACTAAAAAATCCTAAGAGACAGCCATAAATAACCATCTCACCACTGTTTACTAGCCAATCATAAATACCTTTGTGCAAATCATAAGATTTTGTGCTCGAGAAAGTGTAGCATATGCAAAAAAGGAAAATAAGGTGTAGCCTTCAAATATATAAAAAAAAAAATTATAATAAAAATGGTATGTACATTATAATGCTAAATTAAAACTAGTATGTACATTATAAAGCTAAAATAAAAATGGTGTGTACATTATCAGACTAAAAAAAATTACATGATTGCAAGCTTGTTTTCTAGGAGATGTGGGATTTATAAGATGTAACTCTTTAAGTGATAGTCACTTTCAAACTTATGTGATGAATAATGTAGAAATTGTGATTGGTTACTATCTACATATCACCTCACATATATCTCATGCTGTTACCAGTTGCACACACTACACAAGTTATTCTTTGCTAAACTTAGTACATGAAATTGTGTGTGAATTTGGTTTGGCAATCCAAGATTATATGTTCCTTGATTTTGATACAAAATATGTTCATTGATTAAAATTTTGGGGATAAAATTTGTTATAATCTTGTTTTGGAAGATTTGGGTTGAATTTAAGTGTTTTTGAAAAACTTTTAAACTCATACTCATGCATTTCATTCATGAAATAAGTTGGTTTGAGTTTTTTCTGCATAAAATTCCTGCTATTTTTCAAAAATTCAATTTTTCTAGATTTTTGATCAATCGAGCGTGTTCTTCGACCAATCGAAAATGCCTAAATTTTTAAATCTTGAATCTTCTTGGTTCGATTGATGCTTGATTGGTGCTCGATCAATCGAATATGTTTTCGATTTTTGAAAACCCAATTTTCGACTGATCGAAATTTTTAAAATTTCTGAGGAATAGCTTCTGCCTGGCTTGATTGGTACCCGATCGGTTCTCGACCGATCGAATTTCGAAAGAAGACTTCTTTAAAAAGCTTTTCTCTCACATGTTCTTCAAAATTTCAAGGCTTTTTCTATCTTTTTCTCTATTCTCTTCCTTGACCAATCCAATCTAAGGCTCTTTGTCATTTTCTTCCTCAAAATTTTCAAGTGTTTTTTTTCCTCAAGTATTGGTAAGACCTTTATACCCTTTCCTTTTTAACTTATTTACATGTTTCACGCATTTTTCTTTAAAATTTTCAAACATAGGAAATTTGGGATTTTTGATTTTTAGGTTGTTTTTAATCATATTTGATCGATGATTTTTGTTCTTAGATGTTATAAACATGTTTCCTATGCATTAATTTGATCAATTTGGTGTTTTGAGAACAATTGGAAATTCTAGGGTTTGATATTTTGTGAAATTGGGGATTTTGTGAAATTGGGCTTAATTTGATAAAACTGGCTTGTGAAATTGTTCAATTAAGTCATTATACGATGCTTCCTAACTAGTGTAATGGTTAATTGATCAATTTGATTTGGTTTTGAAATTGGGTTTTTCAAAATTTTGGGTTTTTGGACTAAAACTCTTTGTTCAAGTCAATTGTTGGTAAATGATGAGAAATTGAACAAGTTTTTATGCATTAGAGCATGCATCATATATGCATTCATTACATATGTCATATAGATTGTTATTTGTTGATAAATTTTTATGTTCTAACCCTCTCTAATGCATGCCATTGGTTTGTGTTTTGTTTTTTGTTTTCCTTTTCTTCTATACTCTTAGAATCATGTTTAGGAAGACTAGAGCAAAGAAAACCTCTACCCCATCCTCTTTTGGGTTCCAGAGTGATAGGTTTAGGTTTGAGAAAAATCAAGAAGCTTATGAGAAGCTAATTGTGTCTAGACCGATGTGGGTTGAGCATAGGGTTATCTTAGAAGAGGTAGATCCTGAAATACGTAGGAATTTTGAGCGTAGGGGTTGGTTACCACTCTTAGAGGTTGAGCATCCCCCTCCAACTGCTTTGATTAGAGAGTTCTATTTGAACCTCTCAATCCCCTCCGATGATTCCAACATTCAATTTGTGAAGAGTTGGATAAAAGGTGAAGAGTATGTCATTACCCTTAAAGTAGTGGCATCTACTCTTGGTGTACCTTTGGTATAGCAGCCTGTGTATCCTTACACAGAGTCTCCTCCTCTCGATGATATTATGTCCCTCATTACCGGTAGTTCCATTAGTTGGGGTACTGATCCTAGGGTTACCTCTTCTGAGCGTACTAAGCTCATTTATTTGTTTTTTAGGATATCTTGTCATAGTATTTGGCCTATTTCACATGTACATATTATTCCTATTGAGAGATGTGCATTCTTGTACGCTCTCATCACTAATGCTCCTATGAGTCTTCCTACTCTTTTCATTCGTTCTCTTGTTAAGGTTCATAGGAGTAGTGCCAAATCCTATGGTTTGTTCTTTCCTCTTTTATTCATAGGATTTTGTTAGATTAGGTTTAGATGACTTCCCTGCATCCACGCCTGTATATATCATAGCTCCCATAGGTGCCACCTTCCTTAGGCAAAGGCTGCTCAATTGAAAGCAAGCTCTAAAGGCCCTCATGTCGAGTCTTCCACAAGTGATGCATCTCGAGCCCTTCCTTCTGGTGATCCTTACGCTGAGGCTTATGTGGACCTCACAGCTATCGTGGATCCTCCACCATCTACATCTAGCAACTCCTCCTTGCATGCTATGTTGGATACGGTTCTCATCATTTAGGCGGCGCATGGACAGCTCTTATTGGATGTGCTTAATGAGGTTGTGGCATTATGAGCAAAGTTGGCGGTTGCTAAAGGTTCTATTCCACTGGCTCCACCCTCTGATGAGTCATAATTGTCCTTTGGCAATACGTCACAAAAAGGGGGAGTACATGCAAATAGGGGGAGATTGTTTTTGGATATATAGATTGTATCTAGGAGACATATGTTATATATTTTGGTTATTTTGGCTTTGATGTATTTTTTTTTTTTTTTTTTTTTTTTAGTTTTGGGTTGTATATGTTAGGGAGAGACACACATTGTTGTTTTTGCTTTTATGCTTTCATATTTCTTGTTTCACATATGGTACATTGATTTTTGATTTATATTATGAGGTTATTCATGGTATATGTCTTTTATTTTATGTTTTGTGAAATCAAGAAGTTTATTAAGGTTTACTTGTATTTTCCACACATGTGTTTATGTGTTTGTTTAGTGTTTTAGGAATTTATAGGTTATTTCAGTTGTGGCTGCTGTCTACTTTTGCAATTGATAGATAATGGTTAGGTTGAATTGAATTAGGGCTTCAATATGTAATCGGGTTGTTTTTAATTTGAGCATTTTACTTTTTGTAATGTGTTTTGTCACGGATTGCCAAAGGGGGAGTTTGTTAGGTTCTAAAACTTTAGAAACTAATATATTAGAACTTCAATATGTATTGTGTTGGCAAACTGTGATCAAAACATAGAGTCTAGATTTAGGCTTGCTCAAAGTGTGATTTAATGTAAAATTGGAATCGAGTGATTGCAGGATTTATTGGACAAAATCTGTAAGGCTTGATCGATCGAAAATTAGACTCGATCGATCGAAACTCATGCAGATTTTATTTTTTGCATAAATTCCAATTCAGCCCAAGCCCATATGACATGTAGGGTTAAGTATTTTACTTCAAATATAAAAGGAAAAACCTTAGCTATGTTTTAAAAGTCTTTGAAGAGTTGTGTGTTGAATCTTCTGTAAGATCTAGAGGTGCTTACCTTTATACACACACACATAGAGTTGTCAAGATCAAGATTTGCGTTAAGAACTTGATGATCTCTTCAGTTGCTGCGTAAAGAACTTTAAGGAAGATTTGAAACCTTTGAGTGGAGTCTCAAAGTCACGAGTAGGAGAACTTGTGATTGCTGCATAGTAAGGAAAGACGTAGTCCATGGACTCGGAGCTGTCACATGGTCGTGGTAATAAGTTTTCTACTCGAGATAGCAATAGGATTTTTGTGGTCTAAGTTCTATTGTAAAAAATTCAATTATTTCATAATGGATCTGTTTTTACCTTAAGGATAGTTAGATTAAATCCTCTCCAAGTTTTTTACAGGTGAGGTTTCCTGGGTTATTATATTGTGGCATTCTTTAAATTTTTGCTTTATTTGCATGATATGATATTATTGTGTTCACCTAGAACTAAATAATTTATCTAAGTAATCACTTGGCTAAATAACTAGGTTAAATAACTTGTGTTATGCGGTCTAAAAACATACAAAAAGGTTTTAATTGTTTTTATTTAGGGGGAGATGAAATTGTTTTTGAAAGGGGGAGAAAATATTTTTTTTTTTTTTTTGATATATCTAACTTAGGGGAAGGGTTAGTTTGCATGTTTGTTATGTGTTGTTTTTGCATTTTTTTTTTATTGTCTTTTATTTGTTATTTATCTATCTTTATTCATGGTATATGTCTTCTAATCAAGAACTTTTGCCTCTTCTTGCAACTTTTAGGTTAGGAGTCTTAGATTGGGATTTGTGATGTATTTGGGAATTTTATTGTAATTGGGTTATTCTTGTATTTGAGTATTTCATATTGTATGTAAGTTTTGTCACAGATTGCCAAAGGGGGAAATTGTTAGGTTCTAAAAGTTTAGAACAATTGGCAAACCGTGAGCACAAACTTATCTAGATATAGATCTTAGAGTCTATAGGATTTATTAGACATTACTAAGGTGTTACAAGTCAAGACACAAGAGCATACAAGTTGCAGAAAGAAGAATTCGAAACAGGCCAGGTTCGACCAATCGAGAATCGCATCAGCATAATTTTAAGTTCAGCCCATTAGCACAAACTTGTCCGTTTGAAGCCCAAAACGTGATCTGCTTGCTACAATATTGAAGGACATTGTAAGCTAACCCTAAAGGGGTATTTTTAGTGGTTTTGAGAGAGAGAATAGTGCATCTTGTGCCACCTATTGTAGATCTAGGGTTTTTGTACCCAAACCTCTCTCAAGTCTTCTATTGGCCTTATTCTTTCAAGAAACTCAAGATCCGATATTGTAGAAGTTGCTACTACAAGATCAACAATTGGTGATCTGAAATCTTTGAGTGGGATCTCAAAGTCATAAGTGTGGGAGCTTGTGTGATGAAAATCCAAGAGAGAAAGAGTCCATGAATTCGGAGCTTGCACGTGGTCATGTTAGTAAGTTACTATTGGAGGTAGCAATAGATTTAGGGTTAAATCTTATTGTAAGAACTTCAATTCTCTATTAGTGGATTTTTTTCCCTTGAGGATAATTAGGTCAAACCATTCTCAAGTTTTTACCTTGAAACGGTTCGTTTCATTGGTCCTGGGTGATCATATCTGTGTGTTATTTACTTTTCTGCTGCTGTGCGTGAAATGATATTTTACTGTTTAACCTAGATATCATAATTAACCTAAGTAAAAACTTGGCTAATTCATTAGGTTAAACTAATTTGGTTTACAGGGGTCTAAACAAACAAACAAGTTTGATATCCATTCACTCTTTTAATCATATACTGAAGATGGATTTAATTGAGGATTATGATTCTTGTAGCCAATCACAGCCAATAGGAATAAGGTTATGTTGATTTAAAAAGCAAGGTTATGTGACATACAATAATAAGAAATTCTTACTAGAAATTAACTGGTTTTTGACGTCCAAAATCAAAGGAATCTTATTTGAAAGTTGTCGGGGTCAATTTTCGGAAATGCCAAATAGAAGGAAAACTATCCAAAACACCCCTTAGATTCGATAATTGTAAATAAATAAGGAGAGTTGAGTTCAAAACTCATGATACTCTTTAGAGTAAAGGTTAGTGGTGCATCACTAATCTTTACTTTTAGAAAAATATTTATAGTATCCTTAGTATACTAAATATTTGCTCCACCAATGTTTGACAATATGATATCTATCAATAAGTCTACATTAATTATTGGGGAATAGTATTTTATTGACCGTTGGATTAATGAGAATATATGACCTTAAAAAGGTGTAAATTTAGTCAAGTTACCATGGAGCTTGAACCAATATTAGGATCAATTATTTGTTAATGTTATAATCACCTAAGTAGTGACTAGTTGTTAATGTTGTCTCATACATTTAGTACTTTTACCTTTAACTAACAAACATACATTATCTTATCCAAAAAAAAAACATACATACATTAATTCATGATAGATGACAATGTTAATTGGGCATAATTGTTAGGTTATTTAATCATACTTTACTACCATGCACTTTTGGTGTAATTGTCACTCCACAAGTACAAAATTCTTGTGGGGTATAGGGGGCGAGGCCAGGGTTCAAGTTTCCAAGAGGGAGCTTTACATACATATATACTTAAATCATGATAGAGCACAAGTTTTATATTGTATAAAAAAAAAAAAAAGATCAAAATAAAAACCATACTTTGAATTATTAAAAACTAAAAAGTGTAACTTTTTCTTACTTTTTTATTTTTTGTTAGGCAATTGTGAAATTGGATTTTTATTCAATAAGACTTTTCATACAATTTTTCTCAATTATTGATTTGATATATTGTGAATTTGTGATTAATGCATAATAAAAATTGTTTCAATCATAGATCCAATTAGAAGTTATATTACTTTAGTCACAACCCACCACCTTAATAAATGTGTTCTTTTAACAATTTTCATTTTCCCCACATATTCCACGTTTCCGGTTTAGCTAGCTAATTTGATTTTAGAAAAAAGGAGGAATAATTAAGTCTTTTCGAGGACTTTCCCCCTGGCCCATCCCCTTTGATGAGGGGCAACCTCCACCAGAAAGACCTGATCATTTCTTAAAAAAATATATTATTTTATTCCACTACTAATATTTTAATTGTACAAAACAAAATAGAATATGAGATGTAAGGAGTATTGTTAAAATAATAATGTAAAATTGAATAAAAAAGAGAATATTCAAATAAAGTGATAAAAGAATATAGTATAAGATGTATGATAAATCATTAAAATGATAATGTAAAATAGATAAAATAGTTTTTTTAATGATCAAAATGCATTTCTCTTTGCATGGGAATGATTACACTTGTATACCAACAATAATTTTGACAATAAAATCTAAAAAGTTCGGAAATAATTGCACCCAAAGATTCTGAACTTACCTTATTAATTGCTGAAAAAACGACAATGCTGAAAGACTTGAGGTATTGACCATTGTGATTCTATGAATACAACTATTAACTCACTTTTTAAGTGCACGGCAAGAGTTGCTCTTATCTTAAAATTCTACAACAAAGCCAATTTCTGCACTCAAATTTGTTTTGTCCAAATCTCTGTCCCTCTTGTTTCGCTTTGCATGTAAAATGTGTTAGGACATATGTGATTCAATGTTAGGAATATGTCAACATTTTATGTAATTGGCTAATCCTTTGACAAAATGTACTTTACTTGTAATTAGGTAGATCTAGGATATGTTTAATGCTTCAAGAAACAAAGTTTCAAGTTCAAGTGTTAAAGGCATGCAAGTCTGTCCAAGAAACAAATGAGAAAGTGTTGCATCTTAAAGCTTGACAGTTGACACCCATCGAGGTTTAAAAGCTGTTAAAGCCCGTGGCTTGACAGCTAGCTTGATAGATGGCTATCTATCGAGGTTTATGAAATTCAGTTTTTCAGAACTGATTTCAATCTAATCTATAGGTATATGTTTGGGCTTTCTTTTCTCACAACTCTAGACATATATAAGGATTGTTTTAAGGGCCGTCACAGGTTACACAGTTGCCCAAGTTCATGCAAATTGTGACCGTAGACAGAATTTGCCCTAGCTCATCTTTCTTCTGAAAAAACTGCTGTGTTTGTACACTGTAGGGTTTTGTGACCAAGCAACTTCATGATCTTCATCGTGTGATGAACTAAAGAACTTTGTAGCCAACATCCTTTTCAAGTTGGTGATTAAGTCGCGTACTAGGATCCGCGCAATTGGTTAGTCACGTACTGAGAGCCGTGCATTAAAAAGGAGAGATTGTCACTGTAGAAAAAATCTAATTGGATATTAGGGTAAAGATTCAACTGTAGGTTGGTAGGAAAAAATTGGTCTATGCCCTTTTAAAAAAAAAACAAATTAGCATTTTGCCCCCATTCTCAAACTAATAGGAAAATGCTCATCTTTTGTAATTCGACATTATCATAATCGAGTTTCAACGTTACTATAGGCTCCTTAAAACGCTACTATAGGTATGTAGTGATCAAACTTTTGCATAGAACTCGAGTTCATGCAGCTCGAATTCCAAAACGCCACTATAGGGTCTTTAAAATGCCACTATAGGGCTCCAAAAAAATTTTTTTTTTCAATTTGTTATAACTCGATTGTCCAAAAATCGAGTTTTCAATTGAAACTCGATTTTGAGAAAATCAAGTTTCATAAGAGAGACAATTCCCTAATTAGTTTGAGAAAGGGGGCAAAATGCTGGATTTGTTTTTTTTTTTTTTTTTAAAAGGGCAAAAGACTATTTTCTCCTAAGTTGGTATAAGGTACTAGGATTCCTTTACTTGTAACCACTTGTTTTGATAATAGTGAATTCTCGAGAGTAGTGACCTTAAAATCACCCGGTGGGGTTTTTGCCGTGTAGGTTTTCTCCATTCGTAAACAAATCACCGTGTCAATTTAATTTCCGCTGCATTTAGTTATTTGGTGATTTGTTTGTGCTACCACGCATTTTGTATGTTAATTTGATTAATTAATAAACTTGGCTAATTAATCAAATAATTCATCACAAGAGGTCCATACATTCTTGGCCTGTCAAAATGCATACTACTTGAGTTTGCCAGGTTCAATTACTTTTTATAAATACACATTCTCTTTCTCACTAAGGGGGATACATATTAAAAAAAGATGCATATTTAGAAATATTTATTGTTTACTTTTATTATATGTTTTGATATGGTTGTATTGTCTAATCTTTTTCCATTTTTCCAGGGATCAAAATTCAGAATTTTCTGGTAAAGTTTGTTGGGTCATCTATACGTAGTTCAGAGGTTGGTTCTTTATTTCACTACAACAAAGTTGATTTTTTTCGAGGGTCAAAACCCTTGAAAAAAGTATTAAAAAACCTTGAAAAAATTTATTTTAAGAGTCTAATTGACCCTTGATAACTTTCGAAACATATACCGTCGAAAAAGATATTTTGAAGGCCTTCGTGACCCTCAAAACAAGTGCTCTAATCTTATTTTGAGGGTCAAGTGACCCTTAAATAACCTTTTACCAAGGTTTAAAAGATTTATATTTACAACCCTTGATAAATAAGGTTATTTAAAGGGTCTCTTGACCCTCAAAATAAGATTTTATTTTATTTAAAAAAAAAAAACCACAATCATGCACAATATATATATACACACACACACACAAATTCACAATTAGACGAGGATTTGCTTGATAGCGAATATGATCCTTTTTTTTTTTTTTTTTTTTGATGTATCAAAGTTTTATTCAATCCAAATGAAAAGTACAAATATTATTTATGTACAAACACAATGACACATAAAGCTGTAAATTCTATATCACATTGGCCATACACAAATATCAAAGTTCTTGAAGGTGAAAAAGAAACAGCAATAACCCAATACAAGATAATGAAAGAGAGGCCACAAGATGTTGTTACAATATCCATTGTAATATTGATGAACAATCTCTTCATCGAGAAATAAAGGGATGCACCTCTGCAGTAAATAAAGAAATGTTAGGAGGAGAGAGCACTCTACATTATTTGCTTATGTATTGGGGTGGGGGGGAGCAAAACTTAGACATCTGAAACCAATGATGTGATTCAGGATTATAGATGACATTTGTTTCAGATTTTTTGTTTTATGGCAACTTCGAGTTCTAATCAGGATTATAGAAAGCATATAGTAATTAAGTATTATGAAAAAAATGTTCATGTCTAAAACAAGTAACCTTTATCCAAACATTAAACAAATGAAGACTTATCTAAATAACTTTCAAGTTATTCCAACCTTGAAATCATAACAATTTAAAATAACTTTAACTCACTTCACAGCCCCTTAAATTCTGCCCAAGCCAAATTAAATACATTAAGGAATGTCCTGAGTTGTCAAAACTATGAGCTTGATCAAGGGGCCAAAAAACAAAAAGATAAATCTATAAGCTTGATCATCGAGGGAGAAACAGCACGGATCACAAGCAAATGCCAAATGCCCTAAATTGAACTGTAAGGCAAGGGTCTGGAGCTGAATGTAATTTCGAAGAGTAATAATTTGTTTACAGCTTCCAGAAGAACAAACTAAGTTGTTTTACATATATAATAATAACAATGACAATGGAGTCACTTATTAAAGTGAAATCAAGCAATGAAATAACAGAGAAGTTCACATTGTCTAAGAAAAAATAAAGTATCTCCTAGTCCAGAAATAATTGACACATACTACTCAACTCAATAATTTTTATGCTAGTCTGCTTATTTGAAGTGATTAAGCACTTAAATCAAGGTTAATGCCATTGAAATGGCTATCCAATAGTATTAACTTGATAAAGTTGGAACCAGAAATCATAAGCTTGCACTAGCATTACTAGCAGCTCAGCTATAAAGTGGCTAAATGCCTAAATGTTATAGATTGCAGAATAAAAAATTTTAATAAAAAAAAAAAATTTGCAGAAAATTCCGAACTAACCTCAAACCGATTTTTACAACAGAATGTGGGGTTGGAGGCTCTGAATCTTGAACTCTTGCATCCCCATTTCTTTCCTACAATCATAACAATTAAAGCGAAGAACAATAAGTATGACATATCTATACACCATTCAATTGACGGTCACAGCAGAAAACCATTCAAAATTTAAATGAAAACGATACAAAATTGTAATGGAAATTTAAGAATCCATTGGAAAAATGAGTTTCAACCGAAACATATCAACCGCAGCATACTCCCAAAATAGAATAAGTTCCGAGTTCAAGGTGAATAATTTTAAGTTTACAAAAGAAAATAGAAACAAATGCGGATTTTTTGTCATGCCAAAAAAAAAATTCATAAAGTAAACAAATCCCATTAATAATAACACACAGAAAATAAAATCCTCCATTCTAAAAAACCATATGCCAATTCTGTCTCCTAATCTTTCAAATCTTTCATATAATTACCAAAACTGCATTTCAGATACCTGAATCGCCATCCACGCCCGTTATAGACCAACTACACCGATCAAAACTTCAATCAAGAAACAATAAACAATGCAGGGTTGCCCCGCCAACCAACTAATGAGATCCACCACATCTCTCACTTTTAAGTCAACAAAGGGTCACATTCATACATTCATTTCATGTGTACTAATTCCTCACTCAATTTCACTCAATTGGCGCTGCTTGACTCATAAACAATCGAATGAAGCGCACAAAAAAAGAGAGGAGATTCGAACAAGTACTACCATGTCATTAGCAGCGAGGACGCTGCCATTGCTGGCAGCGTACCTCCAAGCCAGTGTCGCCGCCAGCTTCTTCTACGGTTCAATCCAAAGCAAAAGCAAATCAAATCAAAACCTAGAACCCTCCAGATCTATGAAGACCCAGTCAATGCATCAAAAATCAGCTTCCTGATCACACACAAACAAAACAAAAAAAAATAAAAAATCCCAAATGTGAAATTCTAACACTTAACACTATCAAATCAAATACCAGATTAGATTATAGAAAAAAGCTAATGGTACCAAATGTGAAAAACCCTGTAAAATTGGGTGGTGAAGCTGAATTGTGCAGAGTACAATATAGATCCAATCAGTGTAGATCAAGTGCAGTGAAGAGAATCGAAGAGTGAAGACTTTCAGTTATTTTTGGAGTCAATGAAGAATCAAAAAATGAGAACGAAAAAAACGGGAGAGTGAATTTATTTTGGTTACTGGATATTTTTTGGAGAGCGTAACAAAATGGACCTCGGATTTCGAGGAATTTACGATCTTCACCACCAATGCATACAAAAAAAATAAATGAGAGAGAGAGAGAGAGAGAGAGAGAGAGAGAGAGGCAGACCTTGTTGAGAGTTCAGAGTTCAGAGAGTGAGAAATGTGGAAGCTGTTTGATGATGCATCTGCGGGTTTCGTGGAGCTACGGGTTCCAAAGGTTGTGGAACTTAATGAAAACATATAATACAGCATATTCCATGTGCAGATATCAATATATGCTATTAAGGAAAATACTTACAAAGCAAAAGAAAACCACAACTGTTAGAGCACAAATGCCTCCAAGGAGAATATGAAGACCACTTCTGGCAGTTTTCTGCACATCAGAGTGGTATTTATCAAATAAAGCATATAATAAAGACATTAAAAACACAAAAAGAATAGATGAACTCATTACAGTTCCTCCAATAACAATGGTTTGGTAGCAAAGTAGTGGTACTTCTCCTTGGAAACATGGAGTTCTAAGGATCAACCCACTGTGGGTGAGATTTACGCGATTTCTATCCGCCAGATTTGACCATCAACCTTAATATATTCATTCATCCATCCCAATAAAGAGGGAAAAGACAGACAAAAATGGAGAGAAAGGAACAAAAAGAAACCATTCCTTTGTTTGCAATTACAAAAGTTTGAAATGTAACAAGCAATGAGGGATTATAATAGGGCTGGTTTCCTATTCCCTGCCCCTGCCCCTGCCCCTGCCCCACTCCTGCTTCAAGGAAGGTTTTTAAATTTTGAAATTTTAAATTTATTAAAATTTAACTGAACATGCATACTTCTCAAAAGTACTCAAACCACACTGGAGATATGTTTCCAAGAGCTCAAAAGCAGCAGAACATCATTACATTACATTACATTAGCAGTTTCTATCACAATAACTAAGTGATAAAAAACATCATTAAATTCATATCTCTTTGCACTAGCTATATAGTTACCAATAAGCTTAGCATTAGGAATATTATATGATCATTGACTACCTATTAAGTTATAGGAAAGATTAAGCACCAACTAGACTTTATGGTATCGAATGTTGCACTACCTATAAGTACTTATAGGTAGTGCTACAAAAAACGCAGGAAATTCGTGAAATGTTAAATCGTATAAACTAATACAGCAAAATCTCCTAGATTTAAACAAAGTTTGGAATAGTCCTACCTAGAAATTTCTTTCTTATACATAGATTACAATTAACCACAATACATCTACACCCTATTACACTCTTGCAGAATTATACTAAGCCCACCTGGTTTACAATTAATTAACCATAATGCTTCCTCACTCTATTTCAGCTGTGGTGCAGAATTTATAATTAAAACCCATTGCTTAATCTTGGGGACAATATGGAAACTTTATTTGCAATTAATCACTAACTTCCCATAGTTGATAAAGTTGCATCATCATCAATCATTATCATAATTCCTTATAAATTAAGGTGCGTTTTCGTGTCCAAAACCAAAACAGGTCCAGACAAAAACATTGGCTTCAATTTTTCGTATACTCCAAAGACTTGCCTTAATTAAAAAAGCCAAAAAGTCTGGAAAAAATTCAGGGATATGATATTCCTTTTCCTCCCAATTTCATAATTGACTTGGCCCCGCGTTATGCTTTCTCCAACAAATGTGATAAGTGCAAAAAAAAAAAAAAAAAAAAGGATAGATGTTATCATATTGAACTGGAAGCTGTAGATTCATATATTTGTAATCCAATTTGAAAGACTGCTATAAAGTGGAGCAGAAGTTATTAAAAAAATGGAGCAGAAGTTATAGGTAATCATCCAAAAGCACGGGAAATTCTGAAAAATCAAATCGATAAACAAAACAACAAAATCTCCCAAAAATCAAAGAAAATGAAGGCAAATTAAATAATTACTTCAGAATAGAGCACAGATTCAACCTTACAAATCAACAATCAACAGTTACAGAGAATTTTCCAATTTCAAAATCAACAATCAACAATGAATATTTCATAAGAGAGAGTAGAACCTGTAATCAAACTAGTGGAATCAGTGGTGTCGGAGTCGAGATGAGAGGAGACCTTCGATTTTTGAGTTTTCTGAGAAATGTGCGAAAGAAAACCAAAGAAATGCGGTGAAAATCGACGAGAAAGTGGGAGAAAACAAAGAAACACAAAAATTCAAAGAAGAAATTAGGGTTTGTGATTAGGCAATACCAATTCTTATCAATGAAATTGAGAGACGAAGAAAACGCACCGTGACTGAGAGAGACGAAGTCGCGAAGAGAACACCAAGCTTAGATTGAGAGAGACAAAGAGACACAGACGAAGAAATCACGAACTTGAGCTTGAATGCTATGTGATTTCCATGATTGCCGAGCTTAGATTTGTATCTGGGGAAAATGAGATCTCAGAGAGAGAGCCTGTGATATATGAAAGAGATTGAGAGTTGAGAGAGACTGTGAGTTGGGTATTAGATTTAGCTTTTTAGCTTCAGGTTATAATTTTTTTTTTTTGAATATTTTTTTGAAATTTTTTTCAAGGGTTGAAATTTTTTTTTTTTTGGGTTTTTTTATTAGGGATTGTGAATTTAAGAGAATTTACATTTTAGTGACAAAACTAACCACTTTTTTATATATTTATTTCAAGGGTTGTGTTAGTTATTTTTCAAGGGTTATGTTAATTATTTTAAAGGTCCTTAATAAATCTAGTAATAGTCATACTTTAGTGTTTGTTTGGACAAATTTTAGTAACCCTTGAAAAAAAAAGGTCAAAACAAGTCATGTTGTTTGTAGTGTTTGGACCTTGGATCATCGATAAGCTTAGGTATGAGTTACAATCGGAAAGGGAAAATTGAAAGGTAGTTTCTTTTTCTCAAGAAGATTTTGTGTGTCTGAACCTGAATTTTTTTTTTTTTTTTTTTTTTTTGACTTCATATATGTGCTAAAAATAAATTATTGTTCCCTAGCCTCTTCTGTCAGTAGTCTGAAATAATATATTGGTTACTATTAGAAATTTTTTTCCAATAAGATTTCGAATGTCTGAAACTGAAAGACACCTTATTACAGCATCTTACTTGTATTATGTTGTTTTTGGGGCCAACTATGTCTAACCAAACTAAAGTATTCATGATCTTAATTTCAAGTCACGAATTTTCCATCAATGAATTATCTTTTTTATAAGAAAATGATTTTTTTATGAGAAACAATGAATTTTTTTTTTTTTTTTTTTTGAGAAACAGAAAATCAATGATTTTAAGTTGCCAAGTTATATACCAAGTTACCAACACAGCACACATAATATGGCGCACAAAAATATTATGATGCCAAAAACTAAGTTTTGTGCATTCCAATTCGTTCAATTAGTAAAGTCTCTTATGATTAAATATATTTTTGTAATTATACTCATTAAAAAAATCTGTCATTTTTATAACCGCTGTGTAATTTTATAGCTTATGAAAAAATATTTGTTCCCTTAGTGTGTTTGATTATAGTCTTGAATAACATTTAGAAACAAGTATTTACTAGCTTTAATATATATTTTATAGTGACAATGACTAATTTTTGAAAATTAATAGTAAAATCCTACCAGATTCAATCTAATAATAAAATATCATTTGAGAATTAAATAAAAATGTTGAATACATAGATTTTAGAATTTACTCGTGTACTGTGTATATAAGAACGGTCGTGGCTACGTTTGATGAGTTTTGGAAAATAGAAATTCTAGTAATATCAAATTCTAACCAAACGAAATTTGCAAAGTACATTGTTTGAAGAAATAAAGTTTTAAATAATGGATCTCAGAAAATAAATAAATAAATAAATAAATAATGCTCAAATAAGTGAGGAAATAATTATGCTCATTAAAATGCGTTTGATTATGTTTTTTGAGAATATATTTTTCATAAAATGATTATTTATTATTAAAATTTTCTACGATATGTTAATCATTTTAGTAAATAATAGATCAAGCACAAGTAAAAAAAAAATTTAACTAGAGCTAGTATAATTAGATCTACGAAAAAATTATAACAAAAAATTACAAAAAACTCATTTTTAATTGTATAATTTTTACAAAAATGAGAAAAAAAAAAAAAAAAGCCAAAGTGATTCCCCTAACATCTATATGATTTTTCATAATTTTTGTAATTTATGTACAATTTTACATAATTTCTTAACAATTTATAGAGATTTATGCACAAACAATTTTCCACAAAAGTTGTGAATGGGTATGGGCTTGCAGCATAGACAGTAGTGGGTTGCTATGGCTTGTGAGTTGGGTGGGTGGGTGGGTGGAATGACCGAATGAGAATCCTCAGCTCTAAGGATTTCTGTTCTGATTTTTTTTTTTTATAAGAATTACATTTTTGATTTAATTAATTGTAGAGGTTAGGGACAATATATTCTTAGAATCTAGTACAAAGTAGAGTTAACAAACACAACCAAAAAACAAATTCAAAATGTATTCTTTATGCCTAGAAAACTACATTATGCATTCATATATCGACTACCTATAATGAAACAATGTTAATCGACTAGAAGTTAACAGGCTGACCTAAAAGTATTTTTTTCTCACACTACAAAAAACGCATTCTGTAGCTGCGTTTTGGAGCTGCGTTTTTCAAAAACGCAGCTCCAGGGCATAGTTTGAGCTGCGTTTTTGGAAAACGCGGCTCCACTCTAGACGTATAGCCGTGTTTTATAAACACGGCTATATACCAGCTCTGGAGCCGCGTTTTTTTATACTGGAGCTGCGTTTCTTTTAAGCCGCATTTTTATCAACGCGGCTTAAAACCCATTCGGAAGAATTTTTTTTTCCTTTTTTAATATATCCCAGAGCTGCGTTTAGAAAACGTAGCTTAAACTGAAGGAGCTGCGTTTTTATTAAACGCAGCTTCAATGTATCCAGAGCTGCGTTTAACAGACGCAGCTTCATCACCCCTGGAGCTACGTCTGGTTAAACGCAGCTTCATTACCTTGGAGCTGCGTTTAATTAAACGCAGCTCTAGGTTTGCTATAAAATGAAAAAAAAAAAAAAAAAAAAAAAAAAAAAAAAAAACCCTAAATCTACCCCACAGCTCACTCTCAACCCGAAAATCTTCCCAACCCACACTCTCAGCTCACCTCAACCTAGCGCCGCCGTGCCCTCACGCCCCTTCATCTCCCTCCTCAACCTCGCCCAGCCGTGCCCTCACGCCCCTTCATCTCCCTCCTGAACCTCGCGCCGTCGTGCCCTCATGCCCCTTCATTATCTCCCTCCTCAACCTCGCGCCGCCGATCCCTAATCTCGATCGGAAAATACTCCCGGTCCCTAATTAATCTCGCTCTCAACCTCACGCCCCTTCATCTCCCTCCTCAACCTTGCCGATCCCTATCTCGAAAAACACCCCCGATCCCTAATCTCGCCGCCGTGCTCTCAACCCAATACCCACAAACCTCACGCCTCGTAGTCTCCTCATCAATCGGTAAGCTCTCTCTCTCTCTCTCTCTCTCTCTCTCTCTTAGATCCCCTCTCTCTCTCTCTCTCATCGATCCTCTCTCTATTTGTAGGGATCGTTTTTTCTGTTCACCGACGCAAGGATTAAAGGACGGTCCACCGGCTCAAATCAAAACCCACTTCAGGTGTGATGCCCGATTGTGTGTGTGTGCTCGATTTTGTCACTGCTCTTCCCTTTTCTCTATTGTGGTTGCTGTGCTCTATTAATGTGCTCCTAAGATAAATTAGGATTTTAACATATTATCTTACATATTTTTTTAACTAGTTTTGTGTACCCAAACTAATTACAGTTTGCAGCAAATAAAAGATTGTACATATGAAGTAAAATAATTTGCAAAGAGTGAAAAGGAAAAAGAAAAAAAAATGCAGCATATTTGAATGAGTTTAGGGATGGATTTTTGTACCAAAGTCCTAATAGGGTTGATTATGAATGAAGAAAATTAATCAAGTAAATGATTGTTTAATTAATTACAGTTGACCATTTCAATAAATTATGGTAACAAATAATGTGATCCTTGAGCTAGTCAAAACTGATTGAATATTAAGGAGGAAGATAATGCATGGAGGATGATTTTGCTGTTTTTGAGTCCCCTCCTTCTTTTATTATTAAGCTTCTGCACTCGGACAAGTTGGGTTTAACCCAAGATCGTGCTTGTAATATGGTGGTGATCCCACCTAGTTTGTTTTAATATATTTTCCAGTTTACCAAAAAAAAAAAAAAAAAAAGATAATGATAGGAGAGGGGGTGTATTGGCCCAGGTATTATAATGTATGCCACAGCATATATGGACAAGGATAAGTCTTTGCTTGGATTCACTAATACAAGCTTTTGAAATGACAGTCGTAGGTGCAGGGAAATAAAGATGGGAAAAGGACAAGGGGTTGTGATAAAAGTAGTGTTTATTTTGTAGAATGTAATGCTCTTTTTTATTTATAATTAAAGCGTGCAATCAATGATCAAATTACGTGAGCATTTGATTGATTAGTAGTGTTTATACTCTGCTTTTTTTCTTTTTCTGGTATATAAATTTTTTTTTTTTTTTTGGGTACATAGCATGCCATGTACATAAGTTATTTGAATGATATTTATAGTTTGTAATTTGTACTCTACAATATTCAATACAATAGTATTGAATATTGTAGAGTACAAATTACAAACTATAAATATCATTCAAATAACAAAATATATATATATATATATTCAATACAATAGTTCTTCTAGCTTATAACTTTTTAAAAAGTGTATCCCTAACTTACACTTATTCATCTCGCTATTCTCGTTCATACATAAAGTTATAGTACTGCACTGATTATCCTTTGCATTTGCCATTGGCACAAAACATATCCTATTGGGTGTACTGTTATAGATTCGTTGCTAATACAAAAGAGATACAAAGTGCATTTGTTTGTGAGAATTGATAATTCAGCCCTAATATTGGTGGTTTTGTGTATACAGATGATTATCAACAAACCCCAGCAGCAGAAAGAAATAGGCTTAAAAGACGTGGTCCTACAAAGCTAGCTGAGATATGGGCATTGGATGGATCCTGGAAGATCCCGTTGCCGTTAAACGAAAAAGGGCAACCGATTGGTCCGGACGGTAAAACGTTCGTTCGGTGGTTGGGAACTTTTTTCCGCAATGGGTTATTATGCCCACTTGTCCCTGTTGCGCGTCAAAGAAAAATTTAAACTGGATTGTTGGT
The DNA here is from genome assembly GCA_033629205.1 of Lithocarpus polystachyus. NCBI lineage: Eukaryota > Viridiplantae > Streptophyta > Magnoliopsida > Fagales > Fagaceae > Lithocarpus > Lithocarpus polystachyus. Next base: position 10,128,713 of record CM066172.1, on the reverse strand, counting down.
CAGAGATTGAGGTAATATAAAAATAAAGTATAAGTAACAGTCATTTACAGTCGCTGTTGTAATTAAATGTCATATTCAGTAGGGTCCATGCTTGTGTTTTGCTAACTCCGCTTTTGCATTTCAGAAACGATATCTGATTGACCCCGATATTGTTCAACCACCCGATCAAATGGGATGGGCAATGCATATACTCAGGGTCCTCAGGAGAAATCGGAGGACGAAGTTAAAGAAGGATCACATTAAAGTTGGGGTGACAAAGGAACAACTATTGGCATCCGTTACACCGCCGGCGGTAATGGAGGACCAATGGAGGGAGATGGTCAACTATTGGTTTCATGAGAAAACTGTGGTACTGCTACTATTATTCATCTATCTCATTTTAGTTGCAAGTTAGTGAATGAAATCATGTTTGCCATGTTTCACCTAATTAGTGTAGCTCAAAGAACTTTCTAGTAGATGTGATAGAGTTCTTTTGCCCCCATCAACAACATAAACTCAAAATTACTATTATTTAGAGATTGGTAGACTATGACCACTACAAGGGTATGCAAGTTCATCATATTTATGCCAGGGTCTCAATAAGAAATATATATATTAAAAAAAAATTGTGTCATAGTCAACTAATGAAATAGCAATTTTATCCTAGCTCACTTATCTTGCTGCACTGGCTAATCTATTTAGCTTAGCTTGTAGGCAAAAGCTTACATACTCCTTAGTCCATTTTCTCTCCTGTTTATGTCCTATTCCATGCTTGGGTTATGATGCATCTTCTTCCTTTAATACTAAAAACATGCTTTTTAACGAGTTTATATTGGTACTTACAAGATCACAACGCAGTTCTTAACGTATTACTTAAATGCGGTTGCAGAGAGTAAGTGACAAAAAAAAGGACAGTCGAGGTAAACAGAAAGAGATTGCAACGTCTGGGGCTCAAAGTTTTGCATAAATTTGTGACGACATGGTAAGAAATGCATTACAGGTGCTACTGTATTCGTGTATCACATAAGCTGATTTTATGCTTCTGAATTACACTAAATGTTGAAAATACTCTTTTACATTCTTGTTGGTGGTAGATATTTCAATAGAATTTATGAACACTTCAGTGTACTTCAAATGATAAACAACATGACAAATCTGAGAGGCTTTGTGTTTATTGTATGACATTTTGTTCATCATGTAGGCGAAAGCGAATGGGGTTCCGGTCGAGCACGCAGACATATATCTAAAAGTATATCGTAGGAGATATGGGACTGGTGTTACGCCCCATGCGCAAGAGAACATAGTAAGCACAATTCGAATCGAATTTTAATGTATTTTGTGTTTATATTGTTTATGGTGTCTAATATGTTATTTGGTTCTTCTTGAAAATCCTACAGAATAGGATTGAAGAACTTTTGAGGCAACCGGACATGCGACTACGAGGAGAGCCTAGTAGTGGAGTTCTATGGTCCAAAGACGATGTATATGCTCGGGTGCTTGGTCCAAAGCGTCCTGGATGTGTACGTGGGGTGGGATTAGGAATCACCCCATCTGGAAGAAGTGCCACAAATGCTTCACAGTTTACCTCCACTCCATTGTTGCCAAGTAGAACAACCCAAAGGATTTCGGAGTTGGAGAACCACTCCTCTAGAGTGACTGAGCAACTAGCCCAAGTACAAGAACAACTCGCCCAGACAGAAGCAAGGCACCAGGAACAACTCGCCCAAACAGAAGCAAGGCACCAGGAACAACTCTCCTCGATAGAAGCAAGGCACCAAGAACAACTCTCCTCGATAGACGCAAGGAACCAACAACAAATGGCCGAAGTGATGGCGCGCATGAATACAATATTCGCCCAAATTAGCCAAGGTTCCCCTAGTTTGAATATGTCTCAGGTACCAAATTGAACGTGTATTTAGCAAAACACTATTTTTTGCAAAATTTTGTTATGTGATATTAATATGATGCCTTTCATATATTCAGGATGGCAGTGCTTGATGGGGACTCTCCATGAGAAAGAAACTGTGCATCCTCTGGTAAAACAAATACAACTATTTCTTATAACATATACAACTATATTGGTAAAAAAATAAAAATAAAAATAAAAATAAGACATATTCTTGCCTTTGTTGGTTTTATTTCAATTTGAAGGTCTCACATCAGTATATATGAAGCAAGAAGTAGGGAAGTAGATGTATTATAAGACATAAAAACAAATTAGAAAATTTCAATCATGCCTTTTTACACTTGCTCAATGTAGCTGATAGTTCCAAATGCAATTTACATTATTTATTTAATTTTTGGAAAGGAAGGATAATCATAGTAATGTGGTTAATTAGAACATGGTATACTCGACATGGAGTATTGTTCGCATTTTATTGTTGAGACCTAAATGGTTTTCAATTGACAATGGTTGTACTGTTAAGATAACCCTTTTGGTTCATAAACTTTTATGATTTCATATAGGTTTATATGATTTTAACAATGTAGCTTCTTTGGATACCTTTAACCTGTCCTAGTTTACAAACTCCTGCTCAAGTGCCAAGTTGTGAGACTCTAATTCATTGGTTTTAGGAGAGGCTGTAAAATCCCATGAGTTGTAGGATTTGAGGTTATCCGAGATTTTTTTTATTCCAACTATTTTAGTCAATTGAACAGAGTTATCTTTAAAACTCTCTACAATTCTAAAATTTAACCCCAAAATTTTGTCAACCGAATAGACTCGTATTGACTTTGTGAAATGTCTTCTTTCTCATTCTTTATTAGGGACATTCTAACATGTGTCTCCTTTCATATCACATGCTTTTCATTTAAAATTATAATTTCGATTGTTGCAGATTTGAGCATCTGTTAGGTTTATGACTTTCTTCTCCTCCTTTTGAAAAGATGTAAGTAGCAACATTCTCAAGGATTATATTACTCTCAGGTTTTTGAAAGCAAGGAAGTTTGATATTGAAAAAGCAAAACAAATGTGGGCTGAAATGCTTCAGTTAAGTTAGTTATATTTTTACGTATTTGGCATATTGTTGTTTTCATATCAGGCTTTCCAGTTCAAAGAGTTGCATGTTGCTTGAAAATCCTATTATCCTCATGGTCATCATGGTGGACAAGGAAGGAAGAAGACCTGTTTATAATGTGCGGGAGTTTGAGAAAGGCTTCGGAGCTGCCTTTCTAGCTTGAACTATGTTTTGTCAAAGAGGCACATGGAGTTGTATAATTATTTGTTTATGTAAATTAATTTTTTTGGTAATGAACTTGTTTTGATTATTGTTAAAAGGTTGGGTAATGAACTTCTTTTGGTAATGAACTTGGCAAGACTGTTAAATGTTGGTGAATTGGTTGCTGAGTGTACAAGAACCTTAGCTGAATTGGTGAATTGGTTGCTAAATGTATTGTTTTGAGCAGGAATGTACTGTTTTAAGCAGGAATGTTTAGGAAGAAGAAAATAGGAAGAAAAAAAAAACCTATAGCTGCGTTTATGACAACACAGCTACAAGAAAATCCAACGTAGGGGTCTCTAGCTGCGCTTCCAAAAACACAGCCACAGATCACCCTCTAGCCGCGTTTATGACCCCTGGAGCTGCATTTTATACACCCACAAATGAGGGACCTATAGCTGCGTTTTTGGTACAAAACGCAGCTATAGGTCCGATTTGGGCTGCGGTTCCACAACGCAGCTATAACATATTTTGGGCTGCGGTTACCCAACGCGGCTATAGGTCCGATTTGGGCTGCGGTTCAACAACGCATCTATAAGTTAGTTTCGGCTGCAGTTATACAACGCGGCTATAGGATGATCTGTAGCTGCGTTTGTAAAAACGCGGCTACAGGTCTTGGCCTATACCTGCGTTTTAGACACAGCCCAAACCAATCCTATAGCCGCGCTTCAGTAGGAAACGCAGCTACAGGTCCGGTATTTTTTCGCCTGTAGAAACGCAGCCATAGGGTCCTAAAACGCAGCCATAGGGTGGTCCTATAGCTGCGTTTTAAAAACCGCAGCCATAGGTTCCGCAAGGGCTCTAGCTGCACAGTATAGGCCGCGATTGTAAACGCGGCTATAGAAACGCGACTATATCCTATAGCTGCATTTTTTTGGTCTATAGTTGCGTTTTGTAAACGCGGCTATAGACCGCTTTTTTTGTAGTGTCATATCCATTATAATTTTTAAAAATAAAATATTAAATATTTCTTAGCACCTTTAATTTTAATAATAATTATTTGGGGAATTATATAGATATTTTAGCAATTTTAGTTAATATAATAAAATTTGGTTTTACAGTGTGTTTATGTCAAATGACTCAATATTTTTTTTTTTTTTGATGAACTGTCAAATGACTCAATATAAGCATTAAACTTGACATGCTTTTAGTGTGTCATTTATTATAAGTACAGTAACATTATTAAGATAATTTGCTTTACGTGAAACTCAATTACCAAAATATTATAAGGTAGATTTACACAAACTTAAAAAGTGTTTTCTTTTTCTTGAGCAGCTCAAAATCATAAAAGATAATGGCTTGGCAAAGCATACACAACTGTTTCTTAAGATTTGCGACTCTCTCAAACCTATGTTCTACAACAAGCACTGCTACATTGTTAGGGAGGGAGACCCAATTGATTCGGTATTCATTATTACAGAAGGCATTGTATGGACTTATACAAGCAATAATGGTGAAGGATCTGAATCTCGACATGCTGAGCGTCTTGAAAGAGCTAAGTACTTTGGAGAAAACTTCTTGAATGGGTTTTGAAACCTACATCCAACGACATGCGCAATCAATCCACACTTCCTGTTTCTTCAAAAACCCTCAAAACCCACACAAAAGTGGAAGCCTTCGCTCTAATGGCCCACAACTTCAAAAAAATATTGGAGTTAAGTTCTCACTATTAGGACCCGAGAAATTGCAATCCAAGGCTGCAATTTGTGTACATCAAATTTGGCACCAGCGTCGCCCAAAGATAGATGATGACCAATACAGGGCAGCTTCTATTTGAAGAGCAGAGGATTAGAGATGATTTTGATAAATACACTGGAAACGATGTCGTGTTGAATCCCATCTGTCAGGTGCAACGTATCACTTAAAATCCTGAGTCTGTAATCGAGAAAAACACTGTTTCATTTATTCAGTTATTTTAGGTTTGGATTTCTGCTTTTCACACGTGTAATAGCTGGTTAAGTTGTTAAGCCTGTTGTAACAGAATCTCCACCTTTTTAGCTTAGCTTTCTCTCTCCCCTGTGACTATATAAACAGAGCTGGACTCAATGATTTAATTAGCTAACCATTTTATGCAATAATAGAAATCTTTCTATATAGAATTGTTCACTATTACAGTCTGTTGCTACAATCAACCAACGTGTTGGTGCTTCAAGAAAATGTCAAAATCAAGTAGTGTCGGCACTGTTGCTGTAAATCCATAGTTGGTTTTGATGTCTAATTACATGTATTAAGTTAGTTTTGATGGGTCGGTTAGTTTTTTCTAGTCATATAGCTGCTACTTTGTTTGGATTCTATGTAGGTGCACCATTTTAAAAATGATAACCAATAGTACTAATATATTATATAATGTTGTGAAAAAAAAAAGTGAAAAAGATTTAAGACACCCAAATTATTTAAGCCTTTAATTGAAAATTGAGAAAAAACAAATTATTTCTAATCGTTTCTTACAAAGCAAAAAAGCTAAAAGGACATGAAGTTCAATCAAATCACCAAATCTTTAGCTTTCTCAGGAAAAAATAAATTAATTAATTAAAAAAAATTCACCACATCCAAGTATCCTCTGGATCAAACCTTTGTACCACATTTCAAAATGTAGACTGTTGGGAAAATAGGTGTTTGTATCACATACAAAACATACGCAGCAAAAAATTAATGGATCTATTTCATTCGCAATTGTTAACATGTACTATGTAAGTTTCAGAATTTAAGAACAAGAAAGCGTATCTTGTTGCGGTGAAATTCAAAACTCAAATATCAGAAGCACTTGGGAACACTTTCAATCTTTACTCCAATTCCACTTGATGCCAAAGAAGTGTGGTCTCTCAATCAGTTTCCAATGAGTGAATAAGAGAGTGTCCAACACTCACATACAAACCATTTCATGTTCTCATGTGATCATAATGAAAAACCACTTAGAAAACTCTCTCATACGAAAAAGCACTTATCAAATTCTATATGTTTCTCTCCTTATATATAACTGATTATCTAATTGGGCTAGCCTTTTGGGCCATTCCAATTGGGCTCTAGTGTGTGGCTTGGAGTGGACCAAGGGGGAACAAATAAGACTCTAGCTCCAATGGGCCTTGAACTTTTCTGTCAACTCTTGACAAGTCCAAAGTTACCATTAATTATATTCAATACCACTATATGAATATAATTGCACTCTAGGCCTTATTAATAAATTATATCCCAAGACTTTATTATACATGCAATCCCTTTATTAAAATATTCATAGTAATACAAAGCCATGAATATTGACTGCCACTTTACGTTATTCATCATATATTACTACATCTTAATCCTTGAGTACCCAGTTTTAATCCTTTACGTTATTCATCATATATTTATGAAATCCAATTCCATAAATATATACTTTTGTAATTCCTTACTAAAGTGGTTGGGCCCAACACTCTGAATAACCAATCCTATTAAATTTATCTCAAGAGAATATTTTATATCTTAATTAAGAGATTATGAATTCCATCTTAAGAATATATGTTCCATCAACACTAAATGCGGCTGCCCAACATACTGAGGTTTTGATCGTGACTTATAGCTTTCACTCATAATATATCAAAGCAACCTACATCTCATGATCAGGTACATTATTCTCTCAGGATTTAGAGTTGATGTAAATAAAAGTCGTGAGATTTATTATTCATTTGACAATTGTTATGAGAATAATAACTCTCATAGCGGTCCAGTTTAATATGTCTTAACTCTTAAAACATATCAACATATCAACTAAAAGTCTCCACTTCCATGATCAAGACAAATCATCTTAGTTGATATGTTATAGTCTTCACTGAAGAAATACTCAATTTCATCACCGACTACAAACTAAAATTCTGAGTTTACAAAGAACTTGTGATTTATATCTTCTGTGACTTTTCACATAAATCACATACGATGCATCTCATGGACTAAGATAATGTCTCATTAGTTCATTTATAAATAGTCTCATATAATTAAACAATTTAATTATTTATGACATGCCAATAAATTGAATTTTAGGGCATAAACCCCAACATAGACCTCTCCCTCTCACTTGGAAACCTTCCTCTGTCAACATATACAACCTATCCAAACTCCCACTTTCCTCGAAAACCCTCAAAACCCATACAAAGGTGGAAGCCTTTGCTCTAATGGCCAACGACTTGAAGGGTAATCTCTATTCTAAGTTTTCACAAGCAATTTAAAGTTGAGGCAATTTCCACTATACAACAAATCTAGCGCCGCAATCACCCAAAGACGGTTGATAGTGTTAAATCCAAGGCAGTTTCTATTTTACAACGTGTCAGGTGCTGCAATCAACCAAAGTGTTGGTGCTCCAAGAAAACTTATGAATCCAGCAGTACCTGACATTTTTGTTGTAAAGCAATGGGTTGTTTTTGCTAGAATTAATTTGTAATTATAATAAAGAAATTTCTAGATGATGGCTGTTAGTGTTTCAGGTCTGTTGGTGTTCTGTGTTCCTAAGGGTCAATTACTTGTATTTAGAAGTCTAGAAGGCTCTTTCAAGTATAAATAAGTGCTATTGTACTGGTTTATGCAGATCAGAAAAATCTACCTAGCATTGTGCAGGAGCAGCAGCTCTGCATCACAAAAATAAACCTTGTAATCCATTGCTAATTATCAATAAAAATTCCGCATATACCAACAAATTTTGGCATCAGAGCCAGCCTATTCAACCTATTCAGCCTATACAGCACCTATACAGCACCTGATTTTTCTTTGTTCACCCATTTTTAAACCTCTCTTTAGTTAATCTCCATGGATACCAAATCTGGAGATGTCTTGTTTTCTTATTCAACAAACCAAGTTCCTATTTTCAATGGAGAACACTATGACTACTGGAGCTCTCAATTGATGACCATTTTCATTTCCCAAGATCTACGGGATTTGATAGAAGATGGTTTCCAAGACCCACCTGAAACTGGGAATTCCTGGACTGATGAAAATCAAAAGGAGTACAAGGAGAAATTGAAGAAAAATGCTACTGCCTTGAGGATCATTCATCATGGGGTAAGTAAGTCTATCTATCCTAGAATCTTTGGTGTTAAAAAGGCAAAAGCTGCATGGGAGATTTTGCAAAAGGAGTTTCAAGGCTCAAATAAAGCCATCTCCGTTAAACTTCAAAATTTGTGGAGAAACTTTGATAATTTGACAATGAAAGAAACTGAATCTGTCAAAGATTTCAATTCAAGAGTTGCTGAGATTGTTAATCAAATCAAGAGCTATGGAGATACTATTCAAGAGCAGAAACTTGTTGAGAAGATACTCCGGAATTTGCCTCAAAAATTTGATCATGTAGTAGTAGCAATAGAAGAATCTAAAGATCTATCAGTTCTTACCATGTATGAATTGATGGGGTCTCTTGAAGCACATGAAGGAAGGATGAGCAGATTTTCAAGCCAGCCATTGGAGCAAGCATTTCAATCGAAGCTGAATGTTTCTCATAATGAATCTTCCAAAGAAGAACAAGGGAAAAGAGGAGGCAATTACCAAAAGAAGGGTCAGTATGGAAAAGGCCGGGGCAACTTCAAAGAAGGGCAGAACAGAGGACGAGGAAAGAATGGAGAAAAATACAAGCAAAAACCAGGTACCTCTAGTGGTCAATGTTTTATTTGCAAGAAACTTGGTCATGAGTCAAGGGAATGTCGTTTCAGATGCACTAGATGCAAAATTCCTAATCACTCTAAAAGAGATTGCTAGTACCAAGACAAACAAGAGAAAAATGATGCAAATTTTGTAAAAGACAGTCAAGAAAATCAGTTATTTTTTTCTTGCTTGAATGCTCAACATGAAACACAAGATACATGGTTTCTAGATAGTGGATGCAGCAATCATATGACATTGAATTCCAAGTCTTTTGTGGAACTTGATCGGAGCTATATTTCTGTAGTAAAGCTTGGAGATGGGAAGCTAAAGAAAGTCGAAGGAAAAGGAACCATTGCTGTCCACACTGAAGAAAGTAACCAAAAATTTATTCATGATTTTCTTTATGTGCCAAGCTTATCACAAAACCTTCTTAGTGTTGGTTAGTTGCTTAGAAAAGGTTATTCTTTATATTTTGGTGATGGTGTGTGTACTGTGTATGATAAGAAAAACAAATTGACAGTGGAAAAGGTTGGAATGTCACAAAATAATGTTTTTCCTCTTAGCATGCCATTACATGAGAAAATTGCTTTGAAAAGTGAGACTGTTGATGAATCTCATCTTTGGCATCTAAGATATGGCCATTTGAACTATCAAGGCCTTCAATTGCTGAAGCAAAGAAATATGGTGGTTGGGCTTCCTTCAATCCAGAAAAATGACAACGTTTGTGAAGGCTGTATATATGGCAAGATGCATCGTCTTCCATTCCCGAAGATAGCCTAGAGAGCTCGTGTTCCTTTAGAGCTTATGCATGCAGACATATAACTAGAACTCCATCATTGAGCAACAAAAGATATTTTCTTTTATTTGTTGATGATTATACAAGGATGATGTGGATTTATTTTCTTGATCAAAAGTCAGAAGCATTCTCATTTTTTCTTCAGTTTAAAGCTCTTGTTGAAAGGAATAATGGTCATCAAATGAAGACCCTGAGAACTGACCGTGGTGGGGAGTTTATCTATAAGCCATTTATGCAATATTGTAAAGAAAATGGCATTCAAAGGCAACTCACAGTTCGAAGAACTCCTCAACAAAACGGAGTAACTGAACGAAAGAATCGAACAATTGAAGAAATGGCTAGAAGCATGCTCAAGGGCAAGGGATTACCCAACATGCTATGGGCAGAAGCTGTCAACACAGTGGTATATATTCTCACTTGCTCTCCAACAAAAGCAGTTAGTGACAAGACTCCATTTGAAGCCTGGCATAAGCAGAAACCTATTGTGAATCAACTTAAAGTCTTTGGCTGTATAGCATATGCTCATATTCCCTCACAAGAAAGAGACAAGTTTGATGAAAAGGGGGAAAAGTATATCTTCATTGGCTATAGTGATGAGTCTAAGGGGTTTCGCCTTTTGAATCCCAAGACAAACAAGCTAGTGATTTCAAGAGACGTTATTTTTGATGAGTTGGCAACATGGCAATGGGAGAAAAATGTCCAAGAAAGCAAAAACTTAGAAATTCCTGTTTCTCTTGAATTTCAAGACAAGTCTAATTCACTTCCAAGCATGAATTCTAAAGAAGTCCCAAGAGCAACATCACCTCCAACTAGATCTTCAAGCACTGTCTTGCCAAATTCAGATTCTTATGATTCAAACAGCCCTACAAGGAAGTTTCGCTCATTGTCAGATGTATATCAATCTTGTGAATTTGCATTATTTACTAGTGAGCCACAAACCTTTGAAGATGCTGCAAAGGAGAATGTGTGGGCAAAAGCCATGGATGAAGAAATTCCTAGCATTGAGAAGAATCAGACATGGGAGCTTGTGGACTTGCCTAATGGAAGAGATGTGATTGGTTTAAAATGGATTTACAAACTAAATACAATGAAGATGGCTCAATTCAAAAGCATAAGGCACGTTTGGTCGCAAAAGGCTATTCAAAACAGCCTGGAGTAGATTTCCCTGAAGCATTTGCACCTGTTGTTTGCATGGAAACCATTAGAACTTTCTTAGCTCTTGCTGCACAGATGGAGCTTGAAGTATTTCAGCTTGATGTTAAGTTAGCATTTTTAAATGGTGACTTAGAAGAAGAAGTGTATGTAAAGCAACCGAAGGGATACATGAAGAAAGGCAAAGAAGACAAAGTCTATCGACTTCGAAAGGCATTGTATGGCCTAAAGCAAGCTCCAAGAGCTTGGAATAGCAAAATTGACAGCCACTTTCGCCAAAATAGTTTTCAAAGGAGCATTTGTGAAAAACAGGATTCTTAGTCAAAATGGTGCCTAAGCTCAATGTGCTTTGTCCTTGCATGAAAAACAGGGTTCTTAGTCATTGCAATAGCTGACATATTGTCACAACAAATAACAGTGGGTTCTTCAATTTTTTGTTGCAAATCTGAAAGTAATCTCCTTAGCCAAATAGCTTTACATGCCGCATCAGTTGCTGCAATATATTCAGCTTCTACTGAAGATAAGGCAACTGCCTTTTGCTTCTTTGAACTCCAAGCAATCACATTTGATCCCAAGCAAAAAAGTAGCCAGACGTGCTTTTTTTGTCATCAAGTGATCCAGCCCAATCACTGTCATTGAAACCAACAAGATTGTTGCCATTCTCCTTTTTGTACAAAATGCCTAGCTTCTTGGTGCCTTGCAAGTAGCGAAGAATTCTTTTGCTGCTACATAATGTTGCTTGCTAGGCTGATTCATGAACCTTGATATAAGGCTGACTGAATGAACAATATCTGGCCTTGTATTTGTGAGATAAATCAAAGAACCAACAAGGCTTCGATATATCTTTGCATCTGCCTTTTCTGCTGCATCTTCTTGCTGCAATTTCTCATTAGAAGACATAGGTGTGGACATTGGTTTACATGCTGCCATGTGAAATTTGTTAAGCAAATCTTCAATGTACTTTTCTTGGCAAATAAAAACTTCACTTGTAGACTGTCGCACTTGAAAACCAAGAAAGTATTTCATCAAACCCAAATCAGTCATCTCAAATTCTTTCATCATGGCCTTTTTAAAATCTTCAACCATCCTCCTATTTGTGCCCATATAGATCAAATCATCAACATATAAGCAAATTACTAGAAAATCTCTAGTACCTTCAGACTTGACATAAAGCGATGGCTCACATATGCTCCTTTGAAAACCATTTTGGCGAAAGTAGCCATCAATTTTGCTATTCCAAGCTCTTAGAGCTTGCTTTAGGCCATACAATGCCTTTCGAAGTCGATAGACAGGCAGATGCAAAGACATATTGAAGCCTTGTTGGTTCTTTGATTTATCTCACAAATACAAGGCCAGATATTGTTCATTCAGTCAACCTTATATCAAGGTTCATGAATCAGCCTAGCAAGCAACATTATGCAGCAGCAAAAAGAATTCTTCGCTACTTGCAAGGCACCAAGAAGCTAGGCATTTTGTACAAAAAGGAGAATGGGAACAATCTTGTTGGTTTCACTGACAGTGATTGGGCTGGATCACTTGATGACAGAAAAAGCACGTCTAGCTACATTTTTTGCTTGGGATCAAATGTGATTGCTTGGAGTTCAAAGAAGCAAAAGGCAGTTGCCTTATCTTTAGCAAAAGCTGAATATATTGCAGCATGTGAAGCTATTTGGCTAAAGAGATTACTTTCAGATTTGCAACAAAAAATTGAAGAACCTACTATTATTTGTTGTGACAATATGTCAGCTATTGCAATGACTAAGAATCCTGTTTTTCATGCAAGGACAAAGCACATTAAGCTTAGGCACCATTTTATTCGAGACTTGGTTGGTGAAGGAGAAATCCAATTGCAATTTGTTAGTACTAATGATCAGCCAGTAGATATTCTCACCAAAGCAGCTACGGTTGACAGAATGGAGTGGTTCAAGAAGCAATTAAAGATTACAAATTAAGAGGGGGGTGTTAGAATTAATTTGCAATTATAATAAAGAAATTTCTAGATGATGGCTATTAGTGTTTCAAGTCTGTTGGGGTTCTGTGTTCCTAAGGGTCAGTTACTTGTATTTAGAAGTCTAGAAGGCTCTTTCAAGTATAAATAAGTGCTATTGTACTAGTTTATGCAGATCAGAAAAATCTGCCTAGCATTATGCAGGAGCAGCAACTCTGCATCACAAAAATAAACCTTGTAATCCATTGCTATTTATCAATAAAAATTCCGCATATACCAACAGTTTTGATGTCTTTGCTGTACTGAGATTTATTTTTCTACTGATGGAGTCGCTACTTTTTTGGAATCTAAATGATAATGGTGAAATTAGAAAAAGGAAAATGTGTGAAATAATAAATTGTTTGATGCACCATATTAAATTCAGTAAGGATTGTGTGCAGAACCCTATATTTACACCCAGTGTGATGGATTTGGATATCTAATTTTATTTTATATGATAGGATTCAATAATGTCTGATTCATTTGCGTTACTAATGCAATGCATAGGCATCTATGATAAACATGGCACATTTTTTCCCCTTATTATTAATGGTAAATTACACATATAATTACCTTTAAATTAAACATGGAATTACCATGTGATTTATTTCGCAACACTTAACCTCCCTTGTAATTTGTTTTATGGGATATTTATCTCTTTTGTGGTTCACTTTATGGAGCATTTCTAATATCTTTTAACAAAATTTGATGATTTAGCAAGTGCCAACACCACATATAAAAATATAATTGAAGAAAGAAATAGTTTTGCCTGTACATTTTCTCTCTCTAACTTTCTCCTTCAAACCTCATTTAGGTCTATGTGTTTGTTTACAAGGTGTACTCTTTAATATAGAACAATATTTTTCTTTAATTCTTTCCTAAGGATGTTGTTGGCACTTCTCCCATTATCTAATTCCATTAAAAATAATGAAAAAAATGTCTTATAAAGCAAACCACAAAAGAAGTAAATGCCTTGTTAAACAAACAACTAGGATGGTGTGGATGATATGAGAAAAAAAAATCTTGAACAACAAATAACCAAAGCTAGTATTCATTACATCATGAACTTCCCATTAATGAAAGATATAAATCCATTGAAAAAATATATATAAAACACATGTCGAATGAAAATGGTTGCATGTGTATATATATTGTTGAAATTAAAGCAAAAATATAACATATTGTAGAGGAAAATTGCAGAGAGATGTGGAAGTTGTTAGGACATATGTGTTTCACTTGATAAGAACATATGTCATTCTTTTATGTAATTGGCTAATCTTTTGACAAAACGCACTTTACTTGTATTTGGGTAGATCTAGGTGTTTTTAATACTTCAAGAAACAAGGTTTCAAGATCAAGTGTTAAAGTCATTTAAGTCTGTCCAAGAAACAAGCTGAATAATGCAAATTCATTAAATCTCGATAGCTGACTCGACAGCTGCGTCTATCGAGCTTAAGAAAGCTGTTTCAGCCCATGTGCTCGACCCTTTCTCGATAGTTCCTATCTGTCAAGGTTTAAGAATTTCAGAATTCTGATCTGATTTTCTTGGGATCCGTAAATGTGTCTTTGGGCTTTCTTTTCTCCTAACCTTAGACATATAAAAGGATTATTTTAAGGGCCATTAAAGAGTTCACAAGTTGCACAAGCATTGAGCAAAGTCTGTTCAAGCAAATTGTGACCGGAGAGAAAGTTTTGCCCTAGTTCATCTCGTGTGAAGAAGTTGTTGTGTATGTGCACCATAGGGTTTTGTGACCAAGCATCTTCTTGATCTTCATCGTATGATGAACTGAACAACTTTACAACCAACAACTATCTCTAGTTGGTGATTGAAACCGTGTACTGGGATCCGCGCAATTGGTTAGTCATGTACTGGGATTCGTGCATCAAAAGGGTGGCGTTCATATATTGAAGAGTTCAGAGGTTCTGAAGCAGTAGAAGGTTTCTACTGTGAGTTCATCTACGAAGAATGTAGAGTCTAGGGACAACGGTTTTGTACTAGACCTGAAACTTCTCTTTACTATAATGGATTGCCTTTTGAAAAGGTTTCCCCCCCAGGTTTTTTACTGTGAAACTAGTTTGTTTCATTGGTTTTCCTTGGTCATCATATCTTGTCTTATTTACTTTTCTGCTGCATTTATTTTTGACATGATATTGATGTTTATTTTTTTTAACAAGTTTTATTCATAATAAATCTAATTAAAAACTTGAGTTTAAAACTTGTTAATTCTATCAACCGGGGTCTAAATTTCCCAACAGAAGTGAAAGCAATAAGAAAAGAAAGAACACAAAGAATATGTGCTAATTTGGACTGACAGTCTATGTCCATGGAGGAAGCCCTTGTCAGCTACATTTTACTAGATGATCAAATATGTTGTAAAATGAACCCTAGTAGGGTATATATAGGAATTGCAAGAGATAGGGCTAAGTGCACGTTAACTTTATATTACAATTGGGCCTCTTGGATCAATACACGTGTAATATTAATCCAATATATATCTTTAAATTCAATGTAGTCATCATGCCACACCCACAATCAATGTTCCCTTCTTGTTTTCCCTAAAGTGGTTGATTAGGTGTGTTGTGCTTGCTACTCTTTATTTTGTCAAATATTTGCTAGTGATCCAAAAAAGTTTAGCATTTGGTCTTATCCATTTTGGTTAGAGTCTGAATTCATTAAGAATGTTATATAAAACTTATGTTTTACACTCTCTAATCCTAGTGTGCCACATCAGCATTATACAAATTAATGAATAAAGGTGACACACACAATCACTCCTTGCCAAACACCAAGGTCCTCTCTCTCTCATATGATCATCACCATGCTCTGTCCATCACCGGTTGCCGCTGCCATCCCTAACAAAGGGTACCACACTGACTTCCCTTTTTCTCTCTCTCTCTAAAAGTTTCTCCTTCTCTCTCTAATTCTGACATCTAAACCCTCTCTAATCTAAACATCCATGGCCAACCACAAAAGCCGCCCCAATTGCCACCGCCATCATTGTGCTCCCCAAGCTTAAAGAGGTAATGGTTAAAAACCTCAATGCTATGTGCAGACCTACCGCCAAGGACAACCACAGCAACTACTAAGTGCAGAGCTTGAGAAGTTGGCCATGGTGACTAGTCTAATAAGAGAGATGGGTATTCATGAGGATTTGATTATATGTGACACTTCATATTCATAAATTCATAAAATGTTGAGGTGGCACGCTAGGATTGGAGGTGTAAAAACTTGTTTTACACTAAGTCGTTATTGAATTTAATCTTTTTTTAGTTATGTGGATCTTGGTTTAAGTTTTTCCCAACAGCACATTATTATTAAAGAGTGTAAAAGTCTCATTTTACACCAAACCTTTATTTAATTTATTCTCTTGTTTTTATTTTTCATTTTACCCTTTTTTTTTTCCTCTCATAAGGCAACTATCTCCCATCTACACTTCGTTGCAATTGCACATACACATCAATGCATAATGTTGAAATTTTCATTCTTATATCCAAATTTACACTAAATGATGAAAGCTTGGATTTGTGCTAAATCACAAGAGCTTTTTCAAACCCCCCAAATAAAAAATTACAGCTAGATAGCTTTTACTCTAACTTATACTAAGTGCGGAACAAGAGTAAATAAGCGTGAACAACCGATAACACTACCCTAAGCTATATTCATCCATCATTAACAATAAAATGAAAGCTTAAAGAGTAGTGAAGAGAGATGCAAACCCAAGATAACACTGAGACGTGTTATTGAAGAGGAAACCAAAAAACTCAGCGAAAAACCTCTATGCGACCCTCCAAGTCGAAATCGATCCACTAGAGAATAAAGCTGGAGTACACAAACAATAAAAGACCCTCCAAGCCTAGTCTACCCCGTGCACTTAAGCCCTCCAAGTTCCTGTTACCACAAATAAAATTTTATCAACTCACCCTTAATATTAAATCATGGATTTCTCCAGGTTTCATTATAACTTTAATTCATATTTCATATTTTACGGCTAAACTTTTTTTTTTTTTTTTTTTTTTTTTTGAGAAAGAAGACTTCAAAATTTGTATTAAGAAATAGGCAAATCTGCCTGATAAGCAACTAAGGTTTGCGATGGGACATCTTCCATCCACACAAAAAAACTAGTAACATGATGTGCATGCCTAGCTAGGTTGTGAGTTACTTTATTACTTTAAAGTTGTGATTTCCAACTATATTGTGTTGGCTTTAATTCCGTGCCAAATTTGATTGTAATTTCTTCAATCATTTTCCTTGTATGTGAAAGCTCACTTAGTGTGTAAAACACTAGTGAATGTTCAGACCCCTAATAACAAAATAACCAACACAAGCTTATACTCAAACAATATATGTGCGGAATGATAAATATAAGCTATTCCTAAACATGCAAACTACTCTAAGCCATAATATAATCACAAGACAGCAGTAATTAAAAGCAAAGATTAAGGGATAGAGAGAAGCAAACGCAATGATAAACATAATATAACACCGGCACGTGTTATCGAAGAGGAAACTGAAGAACTTGATAAAAAACCTCTCCACTACCCTCCAAGCGCTAAAATGATCCACTAGAAAATCAGTTGGGATACATGAATAGCAATGGACCCTCCAAGCCTAATCTACTTGATGCACCTAAGCCCTCCAAGCTTTTTGCTCCAACAGGGTTACACCTAACCTTGTCTTTTTTAGCTTACCGAATCCCACAATTAGCCCATTGCATCAACCAAAATGAATTGGTTTTCTCCTAAACTGCTTCCCAAACACCAATAACCTTCTCACTGCTCTAAATGTGGTGAGGTAAGGATTTAGCTTAAGATCCTTTCAAGGGTATGACAATGGAAAGGATGAGAGTTGAGGAATTTGAATAATCAAATGTATAAGATTGTGAATGAATCAATCTTGTTGTTCTCTGGGGTTTCTCTTTCAAAATTCTCTTAGGAAGCTCTCTACATTTCGTGGGTATAAGGGTATTTATAGTAGGGTATGAGAAGGAATGTGACAAGTCATTTTTCTGCAAAACAGGGTGCACTGGCGAGTCACTCGCGACTAGGACAAGTTGCAAGTTCCAATCGCCAGTTAACAAAATGGCCAAACTGTACTTTTTGCCCTGTAGAGATCCAGCTATCCTAACCCTTCAACTTCCTACATACTTCACACATGTGTTGGATTCTAGCGAGTCACCAGTCGTGAGTTAGTCGCAAGAAGCCTTTTAATGCACACACTTGATCAATTCTTCACATTCTCTCACACACAACGCTTACATTATTCCCACCTAAATACAGGATTTCTAAATGCTGAATTACAAGCAAAACTGACACGGAATAAAGCCAACAAATAGTGGAATAAGTTCAACCTTACAGTTTGTATGTGGGATTAATTGTAAGGGATGAGTGTGAGAGATCGGTGAAGAATCAAACTTCAAAAGTTGAACAAGTGGATTTTGCGTTTGGCTTGCGACTGTCTCACAAGATGCAACCCACAAAAAGAGTCACGTGTAGAGCACATGATTGGAAGATGAAGAGTCGTGCCAGGCTAGATTTTTCGCAACAATCTCGTGGGTAACGCCAACCCACGAAGGACTCGCAAAACTTTTTGTTTGGCAAAAAGTTGTGTTTTGCTTTACCAAGTCTTTACCCACACTATATATACCCTCATTACCTACAAATTGTAAAGAGTGCTTTTCAGAGAAAAAACCCTAGAAAATACACTTGAGAGTTAGAGATTGTTATACCTACGATCATCTACACATTTCCCTGTGGCTTTCCTTAACTCCTTCCTCTCCATCTCTATATCTTTGAGAGGTTGCTAGCCCAAACACTTACCACACCCATTCTAAGTGTAAGGTGAGATTTCGGTGCTGCTGGGAAGCATTGGAATGAGCCATTCATTGGTGGATGCAATCGGGTTGAATTGCGGGATCCGGAAAGTTAGAGAAGATAGGGCTCCAAGAAGTCAATTGGCAATAAAAGCTTGGAGGGCTCAAGTACATGGGGTAGACTAGGCTTGAAGGGTCTTTTATTATTCATGTACTCCAACTTTTTTCTCTAATGGATCAAGTTCGACTTAGAGGATCGCGGAAAGGCTTTTCGCCTAGTTCTTCGGTTTCCTCTTCAATAACACGTCTCAGTGTTATCTTGTGTTTGCATCTCTCTTCCCTACTCTTTAAGCTTTCATTTTATTATTGATAATGGATGAATATGGCTTAGGGTAGTGTTAACGGTTCTTTGCGCTTATTTACTCTTGTTCCACACTATCTAGCCGTAATTTTTAATTGGGGGTCTGAACAAGCTCTTGTGTTTTAACACAAATCCGAGCTTTCAATTGGTATCAGAGCGGGTACACTTGTCGGATTTCATTATCCTAATGTAATCCTAGGCCCCTCATTTTGCTATGGATATGGCAATGGCAAAGGATAACATGAATTGTGGTTCATGTGTTTATGATAATGACTCTATGAACATCTTTAGAGATTATCCTAGCAATGAGCCCTTAGAGTTATTAAAGTCTAAGAAACATGCTAAAATGTTCATACACATGCTGAAATTCCTAGAGCATAGGAATCATGAGCTCATAATAGCTTATGTGAATCTAATTCCTTAATTGCTAAATATAAGAGAAGGAATAGACATTTTTGTAATAAACTTGATGATCTAAAAAGAAAGCTTCACTCATCCATGAATAATGTAAAGGAAGATGTGTCTTGCTTTGAAAATCAAGAATATTTATCTCATGCTTGTCTCTTTGTTCATACCGCATTGAAAGTGTTTAATTCATGTATGTGGTATCTTGACAGTGGGTGCTCAAGGCAAATGACTGGGGACAAATCACTCTTTAAAAGCTTTAAGGAGAAGGAGGATGGGTATCTGACATTTGGAGACGGCAGCCACTCACAAGTCCTAGGAAAGGGAACTATTAACATTCTGGGACTTCCTTTGTTGACCGATGTTCATTACATCAAAGGGCTGAAAGCAAACTCCCTGAGCATCACCCAAATATGTGATGAAGATTTTCTAGTTCAATTTTCCAAGAAAGGGTCTCTAATTCTCAGTGAAGAAGGTGTACAAGTCTTGAAGGGACTTAGGACCACTGATAATTGCTATGGCGTGGTTCCCAAGCCAAATGTATCATGCCGGAGTGCCCGAGTTAATCTGCTGGAGTTATGGCACCAACATTTTGTACATGCCAATTACAAGCAAGTGGCAAAAGTCTCAAAGCCTGAAGCAGTGATTGGTTTATTGAAATTTGGAAAGATCAAGAAGAATGTTTGTGACCTATGTCAATTGGGAAAACAAACTAAATCAACCCATCCCAAGTAAATGTTGTTGCTACATCTCGTCCATTGGAGCTATTTCATGTTGATCTAATGGGTCCAACAAGAACGGAAAGCATGGGTGGAAAACGATACATCATGATTGTGGTTGATGATTTCTCAAGATACTCTTGGGTGGAATTCCTTAGAGAAAAGTCGGAGGCATGCAAAAAGATGTAAAAGTTATGCAAGAAGCTTCAAAATGAAAAGGGAGTTCCCATCGTCAAAATCAGAAGTGATCATGGGAAGGAGTTTGAGAATGCCAAGTTTGAAGCATTTTTCAATGAGCATGGTATCAAAAAGGAATTCTCAACCCCAAAGACTCCACAAAAAAATGGGGTGGTTGAAAGGAAAAGCTGGGTGATTCAAGAGATGGCAAGAGTTATGCTTCTCAACAAAGACATTCCACAGAATTTTTGGGCTGAAGCGGTAAACACATCATGCCACATTGGGAATAGAATTTTCTTCTGAGCGGGAACAAAGAAAATGTCATACGAAATTTGGAAGGAAAAGAAGCCTAAGGTGAAATACTTCCGAGTATTTGGAAGTAAATGCTTCATTCTGAATGATAGGGAGAATCTTGGGAAGTTGATGCCAAGAACGACAAAGGGATTTTCCTAGGATACTCTGTAAACAGCTGAGCTTATAAAGTGTACAACAAGCGCACAAAGACGGTGATGGAATCAAAAAATGTGGTTATAGATGACAACATTCCGGAAAAGAGTGTTGGTGAGGATGGAGAAGCTCCAAGCCTTAAGAAAAATAATGACAACGGTAACATGTCACAAAGTGATGATGGTGGGAGACAATCACTAGAAAAGGAAACTACTCCTATTGCATCAAGAAGGGAGACTAGATCAACTCAAAGGTCATTACATCATATCTTTTAGATCGTGGCTTCAAGAGAGGTCAAACTAATCAGACACTTTTTGTCAAACGGGATGAGAAATCTCTCCTTGTAGCTCAAGTATATGTGGATGACATTGCATTCGGTTCAACAATTGATGATCTTGCTCAAGAATTTTAAGAAGAAATGAATAAGGAATTCGAAATGAGCATGGTGAGGGAGCTAAACTACATCCTGGGTCTTCAAGTGAAACAACGGAAAGATGGGATATTCATATCTCAAGAGAAGTATGCCAAAAATCTCGTAAAGAGATTTGGTTTAGAATCCAAGAAACATGCATCCACCCCAATGAGTTCCTCGGTAAAGCTGAGCTCTGATCTAGCCAGTGTGGAAGTAGATCCCACCCTTTACAGGAGCATGATCGATAGTCTCCTATACCTCACTGCAAATAGGCCAGACATAGCCTTTAGTGTCGAGGTATGTGCTCGTTTTCAGGCAGCACCCAAAGAGACCCATATGACAGCGGTCAAAAGAATCATCCGCTATGTTAATGGAACATCTGATTATGGGATTTGGTACTCAAGAGATTCAAATGACTACCTAGCCAGATACTCGGATGCTGATTGGGCCGGATGTGTTGATGATAGAAAAAGCACCTCAGGAGGTTGTTTCTACCTCGGAAACAATTTGGTGCCATGGATGAGCAAGAAGCAAAGTTCAATGTCTTTGTCAATTGCTGAAGCAGAGTGCATTGCAGCGAGCAGTTGTTGTGCTCAACTCTTGTGGATGAAAAAGCTTCTTCATGATTATGGGATCTCTCAAGACATCATGTGCGTCTTCTATGACAAGAGAAGTGCCATTAATCTATCCAAAAACCCAGTTCAACACTCAAGGTCAAAACATATCGAAATTAGATATCATTTCATTCGGACTTGGTGGAGGAGAAAATTGTATGACTGGAGTTTATCAACACCAACAATCAAAAGGCTGATATTTTCACTATGTGAGAGACCGCCAAAATTAGGGGTGCACTCAAATAAGAGATTTTTGGGTGCTTTTATAAGGCATCTCTCTTTTTGGGTAAATTGTATGGAGCCTCCACTTATTTTTTATACAAAAAAAAATAAGAAAAAATTAAATACAAATTTACATGACTTAATTGTTCCTTTCTCATTGATTGAATAAAAAAGAATACATATTTGATAAATTGAGTATTACATGGCTTTTTGTCCTAGTTACAACCTACCCAAAATAAAAGGCAAAGATAAAGTCTAGGTCTACCTATCTAAAGACACTAAATTCGAAGGTTAGGTTACGGAATGGGAAGGTGTTAGGCAACCATTCCGCCCAGACAGTGTCTAGTCTTCTAGACTCTCATGACCAATGTACCCTTTTTATGCATGACATGAATGATATGTTGCACACATGAAAAACTAAATCACATAAGTCTATTTATGAAGCAAATTCAAAAGCTGCAACGCACCAAGAGATAGCAAATCACCAAACGGCAGAACCAAGCAGCAACAAACCTCTCTCACTATTCCAAATTACAACCCACAAATATCAAAGAACCAAACAAAAGAGAGCCTCTTTTTCTCACACCCACACTCCTTTAAACTTGCCGCAATTTATATAGGATATTCAAGTCAGCAAAAATGCAAGTCCTTCAAGCAATAGAATTTGTAATGCAATTTCCTTGTGTCCAAGTGCACCATACTAATCCAAGCACAAGACAAAGTCTACTCCAAGTATAACTCTAAAGTCAAATAGAATTCCAAGACTAATATGAGAACAAGTCTCCTTCACCACGTGAAAAAAAAAGATCCAATTCAAGTAGACCTCCACCAAATGACAAGTCATCCAAAACAAGGAGTACTGGTTCAATTTAAACTAGGAAAAAAATAATTGAATCCACTTATAGTGGAATTACTCCCATATAGATCATGTATGTGCATAAAAAGCCCCTAAATTCAGGCCATATCTCTACACCCGTCTCCTCAAGAACCCTTAAAACCCATACAAACATGGAAGCCTTTGTTCTATTCTAGGTTTCCACAATTAGACCCAAAGCAATTGCACAAGTCAAGTCAGCTTCCACTAAACAACGAATCTAGCACCTCAATCACCCAAACAAAGATGAATTTGGTGCTTCAAGAAAACCTCAAAATCCAACAACACATGACACCGTTGTTGAAAAGTGTTATGTTCTAAGGAATTAGGAACTAATGTATTAGAACTTCATTTTGTAATGTTGGTAAACCATGATCAAAATGTTTTTAGTCTTGTTTAGACTTGCTCAAAGTATGAGATTTTTATGTAAAGTTGGAATCGAGTTATTGCAGAAGTTATTGTGCAATTTTGCCTAGTTCAATCGATCGAGAATTAGACTCGACCGATCGAAAGTCGTGCAGATTGTTTTTTCTGCAAAATTTCCAACTCAGCCCAAGCCCGTTTGACGTATAGGGTTTTATGTTTTGCCCTAAGTATAAAAGGGAAAACCCTAGTCATGTTTTTAGAGTTCTGAATGCTATGTTTGTGAATCTAATTGTTAGATCTATAGGTGTTTACCTTCACATACACTTAGGGTTTCCAAACTCAAGATTGATGTCAAGAGCTTGGTGATCATTCAGTTGCTGAATCAAGAACTTCAAGATATACAAGCAGGAGTGCTTGTGCTTTGCTGAGAATTCAAGGAAAGAAGTAGTCTGTAGACTCAAAGCTGTCACGTGGTCGTGGTAGTAAGTTTCCTACTCGAGGTAGCAATAGGATGTTAGTGGTCTAAGTCACTATTGTGTAAACTTCAATTCTTTCATAGGTGAATTCGGTTTTACCTTGAGGATAGCTAGGTTAAATCCTCCCCAGGTTTTTTACCGATTTGGTTTTCCTGGTTATCATATCATGTGTTCTCTATTTTCCGCACTTTGCATGATATGATATATTTGTGTTAACCTAGAATTGCTTAATTTACCTAAGTTAATCACTTGGCTAGATATCTAGGTTAATCAGTTTGGGTTTAAGGGGTCTAAACTTCTTACAAAAAGAAATATGGTAATTTGTTGTGATGTCTTTGTGTTAATTTAGTTTTTCTAGTGATAGAGTTGCTACTTGTTAGGTTCAAAATATAGTCATAAATGTTTAGGTTTTAAATTTGATGTATGTTGGCAAACTGAGAACAAAAACATGTCTAGTATAAAATCTTAATGTCTTTGAAGTTTTTTAGACATTTCTCAAGTTAATACAAGTCAAGATTCAAGAACGTACAAGCTGCAGAAAGAAGAATTGGAAAACTGTCAAGCTCGACCGATCGATGAGAAGGCTCGACCGATCGAACTGTGATCTACAGAATTTTATTTGAAGCCCAACAGCCCGTGAAACGTTTAGGATTTAAGTCCAACACTACAAGGTATAAAAAGAAAAACCCTAATACATGTTTTTCAAGTCTAAAGAGTTACTCTTGTGAGATCTGTGAGGTTTTGTACCTTCTAACTCTATCAACCACCTACCGAAGATCAAATTCATATTGCTAGAACCGGTAGAGTAAAGTTGCAATTCAACCTTCAGCTATGAAGCATACTGAAGATCAAAGCATGAACTATTGGTTCATATGAAAGAAGATCCAGATCAAAGAAGTCTGAGGAGTGTAGAGCCTAGTTTGGTAATTGTGTTAGATTTATTACGATTTTGTATTCTTAACTGTAAATCTCAATTTGATATAGTGGATTGTTCTCTTAGGATAGTTCCCTCCAGGTTTTTTACCTTGAAACAAGTTGTTTCATTGGTTTTCCTAGGTTATCACATCTTGTGTTATTTAAATTCCCGCTATGCATGTTGATTGTGATGAATATTTAACCTAGATAGGAATAATTAACATAAGAAATAACTTGGCTAATAAATTAGGTTAAACATATTTATTTTTTAGGGGTCTGAAACTTAACACTACTTTTTTTTAACTAATGATAATGGGGAAATTAGGAAAAGTACTATGTGTGAAATAACAAACTAGTTGATGCATCATATTAAATTCAGGATTTGTTTAAATTAGTAAAATTTCTTGTTGTCGAATAAGATATAGGGTTCACACCCTATCTACATCAAAAAACCAATTAGTGTCTTAACTCAATGATAAAAGCAATCATCATGAAGTAGATTCCCTAGGTTTAAATTCTACTTTATTTATTAAAAAAAAAAACAATTCAATAAATCCAATATTACTCTACAACATTTGAGCTGAATTGATTTGAATGTTAAATTGCTTAATTTAATTTTATGTATTTTGTTAGATTTGGAAATGATTGATGTAGTATTTCCAATTGAGCTGGGATGCGTTAGCCGCTATGGCCAAATCCTGTTATATATATATATATATATATATGTGTGTGTGTGTGTGTGTGTGTGCGTGTGAGATTTAGAATAAGAGGTTTTAGATTGATCTCTGTTTACACTTCTAATCGTATACTAAACATGGATTTAATTGAGGATTATGATTGTCATAGCAAATCTCAAGCAATAGAAATAAGGTTACATTGATTTGACTAGTGAGGTTGAGGGCCTTCTCTCTACCAGACTCTTTCTAAGGTCTTCTCTCAGGAAAAATTGAAATCTTATCAGTTGAGGGCCTAATAATTTCTTAGAAAAAATTAATTCTTATTAGTTGGTAAAGAAGACGATATTAAAGAACGAGTGGACCATTGTTAATGGTTTACAGTTTTCACTTTAGTACTAACTGTAAAATGCATCCTACTTGAGTTTTATTGCTTCTTCAAGTCCTTTATTTCTCAATTTTCTTTTTTCTAATGATTAAGAGATTCTTATTTTACTTATACTAAAAGTATTACTTTTTTTATAATAATTTTATAATCTCATTTGGAAAAATTAGGAGAATGTGTCAACTAATTGAACTATAAGATTCTAGGTTATACTAAAAGATTTTAGTTGTATAAAAAGCAGATTTTATTTATAAAAAAAAAAATTTATTAAAAAGTTCTTTTATTTAAAGGAGGGCCACACGTTAGCCTAAATTGTTTTTTTCTTTTCTTTTTTACTTATTGGGATTAATTGATTTTTAGGATGAAAATTTAGCATATTTATTATAAAAACTATTTATAGTGGTGGTAACATAGTAAATAAATACAATATAATGAATGTGCTATCTTTGTATAGTTTTTTAACATGAAAAATACCAGTATTCACATAAGCAGTACTTTATTGTCTATGTTAGACTTAAGTGTGCCATATATAATGTGT
This sequence comes from Lithocarpus polystachyus, assembly GCA_033629205.1. NCBI lineage: Eukaryota > Viridiplantae > Streptophyta > Magnoliopsida > Fagales > Fagaceae > Lithocarpus > Lithocarpus polystachyus. The sequence continues at coordinate 10,102,585 of CM066172.1, read as the reverse complement.
ATATATGTTATGCTTTTAGACAATGTGTAAAAATCATTATGTATGTAAGTGTATAATGGTAAGACAAAATTTAGGTATAATACCTTAGGTATAGTACCTTAAATTTCCTTCTTAAGATTCAGTTACGTAGCTTCTTTCTCATAGGATAGAAGTATATTTTTATTTAAGTAGTTATATGACTAAATTTTAAAATAAAAACTAAAAAAAAAGTACCTAAAATTTACCCATACTAATATATGTATGTCAGTAATAAATTTTATCTTCCTAAAGTCAAATTTGACTTCACTGCTATTCCATTCTATAATCTCCATGAGATCTTTAGCAAAGTTTTCAGAACCGGACCGGACCAGACCGGGAGGTTGGACCGTGAAAACTAAGATTCGGGATAAAAACCGATTTTTTAAGCATAAAGAACCAGATTTTTTGTTAATTCCGTGAACCCCTAAAACCGGGGTTGGACTACACGAACCGATAGCAAGAACCATGCGGTACAACCCCTTAGCAATCTTTTTTTTTTTTTTATAAAAACAACTTAACACAATTTTATTAAATATATGCTTGAAAATCATTAAATTTCCCTCACATATATAGATATATTAGTCAATTTTGCTATTTTTTTAAATTTAATATCTATATTTAGGCTTTAATTAATTATAACGTCATCACGGTTTGATTCCGGTTCGACCTTGGTTCGACCTCAGTTTGACCTCGGTTCGACCTCAAAAACCTTGAACCTCTCCTTTTTACGATTTAATGAACGGTCCAAGTCTAAAAACCTTGATCTTTAGTGAAATCTACTGTTCTAAAAGGGTGTGCCCTTAGTTTTGTTAGCATGTAGCTTCTTATTATGTTCCTTTTTTTTTTTTTTTTTTGAAATGATGTTCCATTATTATTAGACAACAATGCTGTCTTATCCATTTAGTACCTTTACTAACTATCGTTCATACATAAATTTATGGTACATGACAACATGGATTAGACATAAATATAATTGTTAGGTTATTTAGCCAGTAGTTTGAATTATTAAGAATTACGTAGTGTTTTTTTTTTTTTTTTCTTCATTTTTACCGAATGTTTTGTTAGGAATTTGCGAACTTGAATTTTTTTATTCAATAAGTTTTTGTGATAATTTTTCTTATTTATAATTATTGATGTGATATATTGTCACTTGTGGTGTGTATTAGAAACTATGTCAAGAATGAGTTCATTTAAATTTTGAGGTAATAATGCTTTAAAACACAACTTAATAAATTGTGAAAAAAATTATGTTCATAAGATTGCTAATTTTTGTTAAGAGTTTTGTTACTCAATTGACATTTTTTGATATTTTCGACAGAAGCATCCAAATTCAAATCTCTTCTCTCCTAACTATTGAATTATATAAAACAAAAAGCATAAAAAAAAAAAAACAAGAAAAAAATACAAAACAAAAAAGATTGCTGATTTTTATTTCTCCCATTTGTTACACTTAAGTGGTTGAGTCTATAGTTGTCAAAATGTGAATCATATCGTGAATCAATTTTTTATTTTTTTGTATCGTGTATAGTAAGATATACAAACACTTAATAAAATTTATAAAAATTTATAGATATAAATATGTAAATGGTATATTCATTATAAATTTTGAATATATTATTTATCACTTCTGTAATAATATTAGCATGTGTTTATAACATACACATTCAAATTGCTTAAATTCAAAAATGATAATATATTACAAATGACCCAAAAATTAATTTATTTTAATTATATTAGCTAATCAACCCTCTCTAAGTCAATGCTATCATCACGTTTATCATTTTGCAAATTTATTTCTTCATTAAAATTTTATTCATCGTCATTAAAATTTACTATCTCGTCTTGTTCTTTTTATTTTAATAATTAAAAAAAATCTTCTTGGAATTCTAGTCTCTTAGACTTATAACAATAAAATATATATATATATATATATATACATATATATATATATATATATATTCGATTAATATCTTATTCATAATATAGAAAATAAATTTGTAAATATTAAAGTGAAGTGTAAGTGTATACTGTGTGGTCCAAATTTTGTAGAAGAAAGAGAGGGGAAAACAATTTATGAATATGTTATTTTATTAAGTTAAATTAAGTAATAAAACAAGTCTAACAACTTGTTAGATTCAAATAAAAATACAAATTTTAACAAAAAATCTCATTTTAAAACATTTGTCTATATATCGTACGATACATATAATTTTATAATACGATACAATTCATACGATACGCACCATTATCATACGATTCATGAACACTTACGATACGTCGATACGATACAAAATTTTTTACACACGATACGATATGTATTGTGTATCGTACTATACTAATAACTATGATTGAGTTGACTGCGGAGTTTTCTTAGAAGAGTCTTCTTGCCTGGCCAACACCTATGAGAGGTGGAGATGAATTCTTATCCGTTGAGGGCCTTATAATTTCTTAGGGAAAAAAAATTCTTATTGGTTGGTGAAGAGGACGATATTAATAGCGAAAAAGACTAGACCATTGTCAATGATTAACAATTCTCACACTAGAACTAACTGTTAAAGAGCATGGTATGTTTATTTATTACTTGCACCTGCTCTTAAAAATCTTCCAACAAAACCAATTTCAGCCGCTCTTTTCTTTATATAAATACACATTCTCTTTCTCACTAATAAGTGGGGTATATATAAATATATATATATATATATATATATATTTTGGTTTGTTAGTATTGTGGTTCGATGAAAATATTTTTACTTCTACAGTTCTTCCTATGTAAATAAAGAAAAAAAGGGTCTATTGCCCTTGAAATAAATTAAAAAATTGTTGTGGTCACTGGTCCCAAAAATAAAGCCCGAATATTGTTAAGTCAGCATCAAATATGACAAGCAAGCCAAACGGTCATATATCTATATATGTCACACTTGTATTTCAAGTTTTCAACAATAATTGTGTGAATATTTAGCAAAAAAAATAAAATAAAATAATTGTGTGAATTAATCTAAAAACATAGACGGTTCAACCAAGGAGACCCATGGCCCGGGGCCCCTTAGAATTTAAAAAAAAATATACAGTATATAAATTTTATGAGATTTTATAATTTAGATTTAAGAAAATTCTTCTCAGAACTCTTAATATAATCCCAGGCCCCTTTAAACAGAAAAAAAAAAAAAAAAAAAAAAAAAAAAAAAAAAAAAAAAGGAGGAGGTCCAAACAACAACAAAAATTTGCGCAAAAAACAACAATATTTAGGCCCCCCACCCCAAAAATAAAAAATAAAGAAACCATTTTTTGAGAACTATTAATTAAAAAGAAATCCACACGACACACTATATTAATTAAAAGAACTATTAATAGATCCCAAATATATTAATTAAAAGAAATCCACATGACACACTATACATGTCTAATGAATATAAACACAATTAGTTAATTTTATAATGAAAACTTTGCAAATTTATAAGGACAAAACTTAGATATAGTTTCTTACGAACTCTAGATTAGGTTCTTCAATTAAATTCAAACAGATAATTAGATTAAATTTAATATTCCTTAAAAAATAATATTTTTGTTGATCAACATAGACATACGTTTGAATTTAATTAGGAAACCTAATATACTGCATATAAGAAACTATATCTAAAATTAACTAATCTATTATTAATGATTGTCGATGAGTGGGTTAGTGATAGGGAACATTTCAGTTGGACCTATTCGATTTATGGTTTTTAGATCCAGACCGTTCAAAGAACTGGTAAAGGGAGAGGTTCAAAGTTTTTAAAGTCAAACTGCGATGATATCATAATTACTTTAATAATTAATTAAATCCTAAATATAGATACTAAATTTATAAAACTAGCAAAATTTACTAATATATCTATATATGTAAGGGAAATTTAATGATTTTCAAGCATATATTTAATAATTAAATAAGAAAGTTAATAAAATAAAATAATAACCATGAAAACATAAAATTTATGATTAATTTTTGAAGTAAAGTTGAATATCTTTGAAGGATTTTAATTATAATTTTTTAAATATTCCTTGTAAGAGATGGATAATTTAATTAAGTAGAATAGAATTGTGTTAAGTTGTTTTTATAAATAAATAAAAAATTGTGTTAAGTTTACTTCAAGTATTTTTTTTGTTATTGTTGGGCATCAACTTCCAAACTTAGCTGAGTGGTTAGACTCAAGCTTCAACTCTGACCATGCCTAGGTTCTAATCTTAGTAAGTGCATTTTCTGATTTTTTTTTTTTTTTTCTTATTTAAGAGGCATGCTTGAATCGGGGTTGGACCGCACGGTTCATGCCACTGGTTTTGCATGAACCGTGTGGTCCAACCCTATTTAAAGGGTTCACGGAATTAAAAGGCATGTCCGGTTCTTTATGCTTAAAAAACTGAATTTCACCCCGGTTCCCGATTAACCCAGTCGGACCGCCCAATCAGGTCCAGGTCTGATAACCTTGATCTGATTGTGAATCCTGATCCATCAGACACTCAGATCAGTCCGACATACCGCTGAGTAGCCAGCTAAACCACCACAAGGTCTATTAACGGAAGTGAGTCATCCAGCCTTCTTGACTAGTTAGATGCCCACATGGATGGGCGAGTGAGAACAGTTCACTCCTTAAGGTGATATAAGTACTCCCATTCTAAACTTACCTAGATATGGGAACAATTACACACCACACCAGAAGGTTGTCCTACTAATCTGTAGGCGCTAAGTATGAGAAGTTAAACCCAAAGATCTTAGTGCCACTAACTCTACTCCTGCCATTGTACTAGTGCCTACATTCTTGGGAACGTGGTCACTTTAAACTACTACATAAGCACCAAGGCACCTCCACTCCAAGGTATGTGTGCATAATTTCCTAACTCTCATGCTTTTAGAGATCTTGGAGATTGTTGTGAGTTTCAAACTTAATCTTTTGAGGGTTTTTGGCCGGCACTATACCAGTGCACTTCGTAGGTATTCTGCTCTTCAGGTCTTCTAACACTGCAAGTATGGACGATTGTCTTGTTGATGATCCTGAGCATCATCAATTAGAATAATTATTTTTAACTAAATAAGTTAAAACTTCAGTTATTTTCATCTATTTGTCTTATGTATTTCATTGAGTGATCCACTATTTTTTATTGTTTTATCAAGTTTGTGATGGGTGTCTCCATGCATTGAGCACTATGACATTGTTAAGCTTACTAAATAGACTTCCACATGGATTTTATTTTATTTTATTTTGGGTTTGGTTTTTTCCCCCTTTTTTATTTAGCAATAATAATTAGTCTTCTTTTAGAATATTATGGGACATACAATGAGATAATAAACATTATTTGAGTTTTAGATTATGGGCAAGTTAACTACAATATTTAACTTTTTAACAAAAAAAAAAAAGCTTAAATTATAGATTTTTTTTTTGGGTAACTTTTATTGATTTATAGATTATGATCTTTTAACGAATTGTTTTTAAGTTAATATATTAAAAAAAATTCCTCTGATATTTAATATGGAATCAATTATAGATGATTTTAGAGATGTAAATGAAGTCAAATTTCATTTGCATAGGTAATTACATTGCATGTATCAAGTGTTAGGTTCTAAAAGTTTAGAATAATCAGCAAACCGTGAACACAAACTTGTCTAAGTATAGATTCCTAAGTCTATATGTATGATTAGACAATGCTCAAGGTGCTGCAAGTCAGAATACAAGAATAAGGAAACTGTAAGTTTAGGTAATTCGAAACATGCCAAGTTCAACCAATCGAGACTATAGTTCGACCAATCGAGACACGAATCTACAGAAATTAATTAAAGCCCAATAGCTCATTAAGCCCAATAAGTGATTAGGGTTACAGATCTAATTATCCTAATATTTAAAGGAAACCCTAAGACACATTTTGAAGTGACTTTGGAGCTTCTCTTTTGAGATTTAAAAGATATTGTGCCTTCTCCTTTCAAAGTCTACCGAAATTCTATCTACCCATTATTAGAACCGGTACATCTAAAGTTGCTGCTACTAGATCATACATAGCTGATGATTTAAAACTTTGAGTGGGATCTTAGTGCGACAAATACATATAGAAGAGTCCATGAATTCGGAGGTACGTGTGGTCACGTGAGTAAGTAATACAAGAGGTAGCATTAGATTTAGGGAAAAATCTATTGTAATTCTATCATAGTGAATTTGTTGCCTTGGGGATAGTTTAAGTTAAATTCTCCCTAGGTTTTTTACCTTGAAATTGAATAGTTTCATTGGTTTTCCTAGATCTTCATAATACTTTTCTTCTTTACTTTTCCGCACTAAGTAATATGATTGTATGTGTTTAACCTAAATCTGAATAATAAACCTAAGTATCAACTTAGTTAATTAATTAAGTTAAACAATCTGAGTATGCAAGGGTCTAAATGAACTAACATCAAGAAACATTTATTTTGTATTTTTTTTCATTTGATAATATTTTGTTAATACTAAATGAGTACTAACTTGGATTTTCATTATTAAAAAATAAAATCCTTGGATTTTCATTAAAAAGAGAAAATTCATGTATTGGTCCCCTCAATTGAAATCCTATGTCCAGAGTTCAAATCTTCTATCACACTCTTCTTACTCCACTATGTACTCTACAAATAAAAGCATGCCACATGTCCATCTATTTTATTAAATGCTAAATTTATGCCTTCTATTATTTCAATTATCTAAATATAATGGGTTATTTATTTATTAATTAATTATTTATTATAGGAAATTAAAATAATAAAAAGCATAAATTTAGTATTTAATAAAATAGATAAACATGTAATATATTTTTATTTATAGAGTATATAGTAAAACAAAAAGAGTAGGACAAAAGATTTAGACACCTCCAGTCAGCCCTTTGCACCCAAAGATTCCGAACTTATCTCATAACTAGTAGTCACTACTGATAATGAGCATGACGGGAGTTGCACTTACTTAATGCTTGTGTCTGTGTGGTTCTGTTGATTATTTATTGCTTTAAATATGTTTGTCCATGTAAAACTTGTGATAAATAATTATCTGCTTTAAGTCTTGAATAATTCATTAAAGTTTTTTTTTTTTTTATGAGAAGAATCAATTCATTAATTCAGAGATATACGTATATATCGTTGCAAATCTGATATCTAATAGTAACTAAATATTTTGTATATAAAAATAAAAATAAAAACAATTATTTTGTATCTTTTAATTTTATGATATTTTGTTAATATTAAATAAATACTAATTTGAATTTTCATTAAAATATAAAATTTATACATTGGCGCCTTCCATTAAAATCCGAACACCTTTCCACCCCATATTTTATTGGTTGGTGAAAAAGAAAAACATAGGAAGACTTGAGGAATTGACCAATTAAGTGTGAATGGCTCATATTACTCACCAATTAAGATCATGAGGACAGGTCTTACTCTTATTTATTACTTTCAGCTGCTTCTGCACCTCCGCATGCTCTTAAAATTATGTTTATAAGATTGCTAATTTTTGTTAAGAGTTTTGTAGTCAATCAATTGACACTTTTTGATATTTCAATAGAAGCATCTAGTTTTTAATCGGTTCTCTTTTAACTATTGAATTATATAAAACAAAAAATTTAAAAAAAAAAAAACAAGAAAAAAATAAAATACAAAAAAGATTGCTGATTTTTATTTCGCCCATTTGTTTCACGTAAGTGGTTGAGTCGACTGCAGAGAGTCTCCTTGGAAGAGGCTTCCTTCCTAGCCAACTCCTCTAAGAGGTGGAGATGAATTCTTATCCGCTGAGGGCCTTATAATTTCTTAAGAAAAAAAATCTTATTGGTTGGTGAAGAAGACGATATTAATAGCAAGAAAGACTAGACAATTGTGAATGGTCTGTTTGGATTGAGGAGTGAGGAGTGTAGAGTAAAATGGAGTAGATTTGACAAAAAATTAATCTATTTTTACTCAATTCTATTCTACTCTCCTCTACTCCCTCTCCAACCAAACGGACACTTATAAAGACCATAGTAAGTTTATTTATTACTTTCACCTGCTCTTAAAAATCTTCCAACAAAACCATATATATATATATATATATATTATGAATAAAGGGGATATATATTTAGAACTACTTATTTACTTCTATTACAATTTCTAAACAATTAGATCATGAGTATTGTGGTTCATTAGTATTGTTCAATGAAAATACTTTTACTTCTTCCTATGAAAATCAAAAAAGGTCTGTTGCACTTGAAATAAATAAAAAATTGTTGTTGTCACTGGTCCCAATAATAAAGCCTGAATATTGTAAAGATAGAATCAAATATGACAAGCAAGCGAAACGGTCATTTATCTCACATTTGTATTTCAAGTTTTCAACAACAATAATTGTGCACATTAATCTAAAAACATGGACGGTTCAACCAAGGAGGTCCATGACTCCATGGCCTGGGCCCCTGAGAATTTATTTTTTATAAATATAGTATATAAATTTTATGAGATTTTATCATTTAGATTCAAGAAAATTCTTCTTAGCCCTCTTAATATAATCCCAAGCCCCATCAAATATTAATAACAACAATAATAATTTAGGCCCAAACAATAACAACAAAAATTTGTGCAAACAACATCAGCAATACTTAGCCACCCCACCCCCGCCAAAAAAAGCTATTTGTTAAGTTATGGTTTTTCACATAACATTTATGTTGGCTTATTCCATGTCAAAAAGTGTTATAATTGCATTAATTTATTTTCTTGTATTTAGTGGGATTTTATTGTAATGGGTTTAGTATTAAGTTGGTGAAGATTACTCAAGAAGTTGATCTCGCGACTTGTCTCGTGAGTGGTGCAACCTATGAAAGCCACATGAGAAGCACATGTTGGGAGCTAAAGATTTATGTGCCAGACTACATTTCGCAAGTCACTTCGCAACTCAGGCCAAGTCGCAAGTGACTCATGAAACTCTCTACCTGGATGATTTTAAGTGTGACTCTTATATCCTTCACCCATACTATATATACCCTCATTACCCACAAAAGTGTAAGTAGACTATTCAGAAGAAAACCCTAAAGAGATTTTTACAACACACCCACCGTTTTAGAAAGAGTCACACATCCTTAAGTGAGAATTCCTTTGTAGTCTCTTCTCCTTCCCTCTGCTATTATCATACCTTGAAAGGAGATTTGTGACCAAACACAACCCACATATATTCAAAGTGTAGAGAGTGTTTTGGAACTTGGGCAGCATTTGGGATTTGCCAAAAGAAGCTGACGAGGCTTGGTGGATGCAATCGGGCGGTATTGTTGGATCCGGATAATTAGTAAAGACAAGACTCCGAGAATTCCACTGGTAGCTGGAGCTTAGAAGGCTCAAGTACATTATGTAGATTAGGTTTGGAGAGTCTTTTTGATATTCGTATACTCCAACTTATTTACTAGTGGATTGATTTCGACTTGAAGGGTCATGGAGAGATTTTTCACCGAGTTCTTCAATTCTCTTGAATAACACATCGTTGTGTTAGCTTGTATTTGCATCTCTCTTCCCTTACTCTTTAAACTTTATATTTTTTAATTGCTTGCTTGTGGTTATGGCTTAAAGAGTAATTCCGGTTATTGCATATCGTTTACTCTTTTTCCGCACTTAGATAAGTTAGAGTAAAAACAATTAAGTCGTAATTTAAAATTTGGGGTGTAAACAAGCTATAGTGTTTCACACTATTTGAGCTTTCAATTGGTATCAGAGCGAGTACACTTGTTTTGGTTTTAATTACATAAGTGTGATCCTTGACCTTTGTGTTTATTACTATGGATAGTGCTTTGTGAGCTTCTTTGCATGTTTTCAATGTTGTTGATTATAACATACCATGTGTTTGTGACAATGCCTCTATGAGTGTTTATCCTCATGCTTGTGATGACATGTTACAGGACTCTTTAGGTGTTGTTAAAATTCCAAATGTCAAACTTTTGAAGAAAAAGTCTAAGAAGTTTCATGAGATTTTGAGTAAGTTCATTTGTGAAAATGATGATTTGATTGCTAAGTTCAATGAATCCAACAAATAGATTGAGAAATATAAGAAACTTACTGAACATTCTCTTGAAAAAAGTAAAGGAGTTTGAATGTGGACTTGGATGCTAAACTTGTTTTGTCTAACAAACTTGTTGATGATCTTAAATGTGATAATGAATCTCTTAAGATGCATGTCAAGTGTTTGATTGCTGAACCAATTGCTTAAAAGGAAGAAAATATTTGTTGTAATCATGTTGTGAAGCCCGATTTTGTGCCTATTGTGAGTTCTACCTCTAAAGACAAATCGGTGTACATTCCTCCTCACAAAAGAAATAAAAAAAAGTGGAGAGAAAGGCTCTTAAGCCAAAACCTTTGTTTAGGTCTCAACTTAAGGATTTTAATGGATCTAAGTTTGTTCCTACTTGCCACCATTATGGTGTATATATTAGACTTCAATGTTCCATGTTGAAAAGAGAACAAAACCATGTTGCTAGATCCCTCCCTAACAAGTCTAGTGGACCTAAACACATTATTTGTCACCATTGTGGTGCTTTTGGTCATTTAAGACCTCATTGCTCTAAGTTTCAAGCTCCAAAAAGAATCAAAAGAAAAGAGAAACTTGAGCTTTTTGGAAGGTGTGCTAAGAAAGCAAAACCGAATTTAAGTGAAAATGGTAAGTTGTTGAAGAAAGTTTTTAATGCTCTTACCTCCTTATTTATGTGCATCTCTAGTTCTCATTCTTCCATCCCTCGTCTCACTCCTCATCAGACACTCACTCCAAACTCTTTTTTCGTTTGGGTGAGAAAAGGTTCCTATGATTAAGCTTTTGCTCCTTTTGTCCTTAATCATATTCTTCCAATCTTTTTAGGACTTTCATGCACTAGATGCTTCATTATCATGCATTTGTGCATCTTGCATTTCATTGTATGAATCATTTTTTGGTTTTGATCTTACTTTCATGCATTTGTTTTTGTGTGCGTAAGAATCCAAAAAGCACATAAAAAGTGAAAAATCCAAAAAATTTGATCATGTTTGCTTGAGCACATATCTCAGGGGAGTTTAGCCAAGTACCTTCGTACTAATGGTGTAGTGTATTTATGAGCTTAGCTTGTTATGTATGCATATATTAAATGTGAGTGAAATCTAGAAATCTATGTTTGATTGTTGTAAATAGATCTACAAACTTGTCATGAATGTCTAACCAATAGTCTTGATTGATCTTGATACACGCGTAAACTTGATCCTATATATCTCCTCACATTTTTTTTTTAAGGTTATCAAAAAGCTCTTCAAACGTCAATCTCTAAAAGGAGAAAGAGCTAAAAGAAACCTTGCTTCAAAAACTAGTTAGACTAGGGAAAGGTAGAGCAAAAATGTATTCAAAATGTATAATGCCAAAGCCAAGGCTTATTCTTTAAAAAAAATATCAAAAATTTCATGGTATCGTTGTTAAAAAATTAAGTTGTATTAATAAAAAAAATATGAAAAATGGAAGCCAAATGAAAAACTTTCAATCATTGTAAACACTTTGGTGAGGAGTTATATATGTTCATTTCTACTAGTGAGATAGGTCACTTGACTTTGGGCTATTTGTGTATGACTTGATTAAATTGATCATTGAAGCTTCATACTAGACTAGGGACTAACTCATACTTGATACCCACACACAACACACAAGTCTAATGTTCAATGAATATTTATTTCATTTGTGTGATTATACATGTTCAAATGTGATGTGTGTGTGCTCAATTGCTTGATGATCAAACCCAAAAAGATTTTTGAGTATTTTATTTGTTTCTAGAAGTGATTTTTGTCACTTTGGTGTTAAAAGTTTTTCTCAAAACGTCAAATTCTTTGTGTTGAAAAACTTTGTGTTTGGCCATTTTGCAATTGCCTTTGCGAGTGGTCCTAAGTCGCAAGATTCTTAAGAAATTCCAATGTCTTAAAAATTTCAGGCAGAGAGTTTTGCAAGTCCCTCGCGAGTGGTTTGTGACTCAGTCTTGACCGTTGAAAATCTGCCCTGGGCATCTACACAATTCACGAGTAGGCTCGCAACTGGTTCGCGAGTAGGCTCGCAACTAGTTCGCGAGTCACTGACTCGCAAAATGCAGAAAAAGACAGTTTCAAAGGCTCAAAATTTCAGTTTTCAAAAACACTTGTCTTTTTGCACTCCGCGACTCCTACCCTCCAAATCTCAAATTTTCTTCCAAAACTCATCAAAACCCTTTTGGATTTGTACTCTAAGACTTCTCCAAGGTATTTCTCATCACTTTTAATCTTTCAATTCCTTGATTTTGTCTTAGTTTTCTTAAAACCTAGGGTTGGGGTTTATTTTTATGTTAGGTTGGGGAAACTTAATTTCATGCAAAATTTTTCAATTTTGTTGGTTGGGCTTAGTCCCATTTTGTTTGTTGTTGATTGTGTTGGCCCCATGTGGCATTTGAACATGTATTTAAGGGTAGATTTCAGCATGTTCATGCATTTCATTATATATAGGGTGTTAGTGTACGCGCTAGGTGTTTGATGAATTGTCTCTTAGGCATTTTCTCACTCGTTTGAACTCCGATGAATACCAAACTTTGGGGTTTCTCATGTTTCCTCATTAGGATCATGTTTGATTTATTGGTTGTGTATTTTACACACCTCGCCCCACATGTGCGTTTCTCATGCCTTGTTTATGCATTACACATAGTTATCTCTTGCACATACCTTGGTCTATATCTTGTTTCTTCATCCTTAGCATGTCATGTTTACTTTATGCTTTATAGAATATTTTTTTTTTTTTTTTTTTTTGTCATTTTTTTGAGCTTCATTTCTCATTTATGTTGCATGCATCCCTATCCTTGTTCATTTCTTCATTTCTTTCCTTCATTCTTCTTGGCCCCTTTGTCTATTCGTGTAAAAAATGGGGAGAGTATAGTAGAGAATATTGTCATTTCTATATGAATCTTGTGCACGTTCTCAGGGGGGGAAATTCTATATCTTGTGCACATTCTTAGGGGGAGAAAGACTTAGGGGAAATGCATATACTAACAAGGAGAAGACATTGTTGTATCAAGCAAACCTTGTTTTGTTTTGTTTTACCCTATGTTTGTTTTCCTGTTTGTCTTTATGGTGCTTTGAGTTATGTTTAGTATCTATATTTTGTTGTTCTCATCGCATCATGTTTATATGTTGGACTTGCATACATCCTTATGCTATTGTGCTTCATTGATTGCATGTTCGGATAATCATTTGCTTTGCTAAGTGATCATTGTGGTCATTTCCTTATGGCTGTCATGTATTTGATCAAGTTGCTCATATGTTTCACATCTTGTTTACTTGATCGCATTTACTTGTTACACTATATTTTTCCTTTTATTACTTTCTTTACCTTGAAGGTCTAATATGTTTTGTGCAAGTATTTCAGGTTACAGATATATATGTTCCAAGTTCATCACATGTTTTAGATTTAGGTGTGAGTGAGTTTTGCCATTGTTCCCAAACTCACATTTAAGTCCAGAGTCTGTTATAGGGTGTTTTGTCATGCAATAGCCAAAGGGGGAGATTGTTAAATTATGGTTTTTCACATAACATTTATGTTGGCTTATTCCATGAAAAAAAAGTATTGTAATTGTACTAATTTATTTTCTTGTATTTTGTGGGATTTTATTATAGTGGGTTTAGTATTATTAAGTTGTTGAAGATTTCTCAAGAAGTTGTTCTCGCGTCTTGTTTTACTAGTGGTGCAACCCGCAAAAGTCACATGAGAAGCACATACTGGAAGCTGAAGAGTCAAGTGCTAGGTTGCATTTCGCAAGTCACTTCGCGACTCAGTGTTGGCAGCCCATTTTGCAACCGGCATTTAACCTCACATGGAGGGAATAAGGGTAATTTCACCTTAGAAATATGCATCTTAATTTTGGCCATTAGATCCTTAATCTCATTTCACCAAAATGATCTTGATGTTGTAACAATCAAATCGACTGATCATAAGCCCTAATCTGACCATCAGGTTGAAAATTATCATCAAATCAAGTTTTAATGCTCGGATGCACCATCACAAATTGAGTCTGACTATATATGATTATGAACAACTGGTTCTAATTAGTTATAATTATAATCAATTTGAGATTAATGACGTGTCATAATTTAATGGGCTAGGACTTCATTTTATGGTAAGATTGCACACACTTAATTAATTAGATAGTCAAACATTAATTATTCAATGAGTAATTTGTGCAATTATTTTTTTTAATTATGGTAAATTTGGAACTAATTAAGTCTGAAATGGGAGTGATTGGAGCCTATTAATGTTAATTGGAAACTAATTTGCAGCCTGTTAATGATAATTGTGCTGAAATTATTTCCTACAAATGACCTATGCTCAGCATTTCATTGGTATCTCTCAGAATATTTTAAACATATGAATGAAGTTAATTTTCCCAGAAACTAGACATCTAGGGCTTCAATTTGAGCATAAGAACGAGACAATTTCAATCAGAATTAAGTAAGATATAATTTTTTGAATTTGGCTTTGCAAGCTGTTATGGTAGCTACGGGAAAACTGAATTTTGCTTGCTCCTCATTCCCACCAATCTCTACATTTAACGCACCAGATTTCCCCAGAGTCTAAACTAAGGTCTAGGTTCACGATTCTTTTTTATCCTTAGTCAACCCTCATTAAATGACCTTCCATTCATATTTTCTCCACCACTATTATATAAACCCCCCTCTCCTCCATTCCAAAGCACAAAAAAACTCCTCTCTCTTTTCCTCTCTTGAGTTCTAGTGAAGTAGAGTAGTCTTATCATATCTTGGTCTTCCTGAGACTCAAGGTATTGAGCAAGACTCACTCTCTTTCTCCTAGTTCTTCTTTTCTCATCCACTCATAGGACTTCCACCAAGAGCCTCCTCCTCCAGCGTGTGGATCTTGCATGCAAGTATAATCTCTATCCTTAACTCGTTTTTCATGTTGCTATAATGTTAATTTAAGATTAGAGCATATTTAAATTCCTTGAATATGTTTGAATGTTCTTAAATGTTCTTATGTGTTCTTCACATGTTCATGGTTGTTTATCACATGTTCATGCATAACACTAGTTTTGATCTTAAATCTACATCAAAAAAAAAAAATGTTTGTTTCATAATTCTTTCAAATTCTTGAATCTAGGATGTCACCATCCACACACATTCACTAGAATTTATTTTTCAATCCAAATGCAATGCTTAATAAATTGAATTATGGTTTATCACATGCACACACATTAAATTTAACATGCAAATTGATTGACATATAGATGATAAGATATGAATGTTGGCCACCATAGTCTAGAAGACCGATTTCACCTAGCAAGGTGGGTGCCTAACACCTTCCTAAGGAATTTTTCAATATTGGTTTTCTTATTTATTCTAATAATTAAATAAGTGACGACTTCATTGTAAAACCCTTAATCTAAAAGGGAAAATATAATAAATCGAATTTCCATTTTGAAACGCAATAACACGACTCCACCCATTCACGTGGGTTTGGCCCAACTCAAAAAAACAGGCTGGGAGTGCAATCTCTCACACTCAGGCCAAGTCGAGAGTGACCCACGAAACTCTTTGCCTAGATTATTTTAAGTGTGACTCTTATATCCTTCACTCATACTATATATACCCTCAATACCCACAAAAGTGTAAGTTGGCTATTCAAAAGAAAACCATATAGAGGTTTCTACAACACACCTACCATTTTAGAAAGAGCTACAAATCCTTAAGTGAGAATTTCTTTGTAGTCTCTCTCCTTCCCTCTTCCATTGTCATACCTTGAGAGGAGAGATTTGTACCCAAACACAACCCACACCTTTTCAAAGTACAGAGAGTGTTTTGGAACTTAGGAAGCATTTGGGATTTGCCAAAAGAAGTCGATAAGGCTTGGTAAATGCAATTGGGCGGTATTGCGGGATCCGGATAACTATTGAAGACAAGACTCTGAGAAATCCGTTGGTAGCTGGAGCTTGTAAGGCTCAAGTACATTGGGTAGATTAAGCTTGGAGGGTCTTTTTGATATTCGTGTACTCCAACTTATTCACTACTGGATCGATTTCGACTTGAAGTGTCGCGAAGAGGTTTTTCGCTGAGTTTTTGGGTTTCCTCTACAATAACACATTGCCATGTTATTTTGTATTTACATCTCTCTTCCCTTACTCTTTAAACTTTATATTTGTTAATTGCTTGCTAGGGGTTATGGCCTAGAGAGTAGTTCCGATTATTGCATATCATTTACTCTTTTTATTTGAGTTTTAGATTATAGGTGAGTTAACTACAATATTTAACTTTTTCACAAAAAAGCTTAAATTATTCAGAAGATTTTTATTTATTTATTTTGGGTAACTTTTATGGATTTATAGATTATGATCTTTTAACAAATTGTTTTTAAGTTAATATATTAAAAATAATTCTTCTGATATTTGATATGATTTTTGACAGGTAAAAAAAGTCAAATCTCATTTTAATAGATAATTACATTGCAAGCGAATCAACAAACATTTATTTTGTATTTTTTTTCATTTGATAATATTTTGTTAATACTAAATAATTACTAACTTGGATTTTCACTATTAAAAAAAATGAAAATGCTAACGAATGCTCTTAGGACAATTGTTAAAAATTTATTTAAAGAATGTTTTTATGAAAAATGAAAAAAAAAATTTAATATTTTGACAACTTTTTTCATTTTTCATAAAAATAATTTCAAAACTTTCGTAAAAGAGATTGTTGACTATTGCCCCCAAGGACACCCTTGACATGACCCGAAAAACTTGAATTTTCATTGAAAATAGAAAATTCATACATTGTTCCCTCAATTGAAATCCTCGGTCCAATCCTTTGCCCCATAGATTCCAAACTTATCTAACTAGTGGTCATTACTGATTATGAGCATGACAGGAGTTGCACGTATTTATTGCTTGTGTCTGTGTGGGTCTGTTGATTATTTATTGCTTAATGTGTTTGTCCATGTAAAACTTCTGATAAATAATTATCTGCTTTAAGTCTTGAATAATTCAGTAATTCATTAAAGTTTTTTTAAAGAAGAATTAAGTCATTAAAGTTGGTTTTTTTTTTTTTAGAGATAATTCATTAAAATCATATTTATATGATTGATAATTTTTGTTAAGAGTTTTGTAATTCATCAATTGATATTTCTTGATATTTTCAAGAAAAGTGTTCAGTTTCAAATCCCTTCTCTCCTAACAATTAAATTATATAAAACAAAAAATTAAAAAAAAAAAAAACAATCAAAAAAATTGCTGATTTTTATTTCTCCCATTTTTTTCACGTAAGTGGTTGAGTTGACTGCGGAGTCTTCTTGGAAGAGTCTTTCCTTCCTGGCCAACCCCTATGAGAGGAGGGGATAAATTCTTATCCGTTGAGGGCCTAATAATTTCTTAGGGGAAAAAAAAAAAAAAAAAAAACAAATTCTTGTTAGTTGGTGAAGAAGACGATATTAATAGTGAGAAAGACCAGACAATTGTCAATGTTGTTTAAGTACACTTCCCACGCTAGAACTAATTGTTAATAAAGACCATGGTTTGTTTATTTATTACTTGCACCGGCTTTTAAAAATTTTCGAACAAAACCAATTTCAGCCGCTCTTTTCTTTTTATAAATACAAATTCTCTTTCTCACTATATGCTGAATATAGGGGATATATATTTAGAACAACTTATTTACTTCTATTATAATTTCGAACAATTAGATTAAGAGCAGTGACGTAGCTATTCTTGGAACTCGGGGGAGAGGGGGGGGGGGGGGGGAAGGCAGGGGCGGAACTACCCTTGGATTAGGGGGGCAATGGCCCCCCGTTAATTTAAAAATATATATATATATTATTATATTTATGTGTATTAATTTTAGCAATTTTGTTCTATAAAATTATATTTTATTTCCCTTTAACAACATCATTGATTCTTTTAAGAGTAATGCTATACTCACGAACTTTTTTATAACATTTTTACAAACCGTTTTAGTAGCAAATTCTTATTGATTCGCATATGGGCATAACACTCACATCATTTTTTTACTTACCAGTAACCACTTATTACATAAGTAAGTTATAAAAAAACTTGCAGCTTTAGCATTTTCCTCATTTTAGTGACTATAAAAAAAATTTATAGATCTAAAATCTAAAACCAAATATACAAGCCCAAAAAAAAAAAAGAGCTAAAAAAAATTACCAGTAAAACTAAAAACAAAATTAAGCTCAATTAATTAATTTTATCCAAAATAAATAACCTTGTCCTTTAAAAAATTCTAAACAAAAATAATTTTGTTCTTACCTAAAAAAAAAAACAAAAAAATCTCAACAGCTAAATAGCATAATTAGAGGTTGAAATCACTGCACACAACTAACAGTAAAATCGCCCTCCCTAACTAAAAGTTCTGGCTCCGTCCCTGTGGAGGGCAGTGGCCCCCCCTAGATTTAAAAAAAAAAATTAGTATTGTAGAGAGGGAAAATTCCCGACCTATCACAAGCTGACACGTCATGCTATCAAGTCCACAAAATACAGTTAATTATAAAGTATCACGCATGGCAACTAGGTTTTGTTATCAATACTCAGAAACCAATAGAAATTTGCCAAGTGTTATTGAAGTCATTGAAGTAAACCAATCACACATCAGCACATGTAGGCGATGACGCAAGCAGTCCAGCACGTGTAAGCGATGACACAAGCAAGCCAGCACGTGTAAGCAATGACACAAGCAGACCAATCAGGCTGTGACATGTGTCACCAATCAGACTCCGCCACGTGTCGCTCACCTACCTCTAAACTCCTATAAATAGAAGCCTTCCTAAGGCATTAAGGGAGAGGAAGACATCTGAGGAGATCTGAGGAGGAGATCGGAGGAAGACATCTCAAGAGGAAGAGGAAGCCATTTAGAGCACAAGCAGCATCAAAGAAGATTCAGAAATATTGAAGCTCTGCTAGAATCAAGCCCTGAAGCCTCTAGGAACTTCAAGAGTTTCAAACTCAAATGCAAGGAACATTCAAAGCAGAATCATCCAAATCATATTCCTAGATCTTCAAATTCACTGGACTCAAGCTCAAAAGCCTCCAGAAACCTCAACAAACCATAAATCAACGAAGCTCTACGGATTCAAGCCTCTAAAGCACCGAAGACCTTCCACCACAAACCTTCGAAGACGAAGAACACACGAAGAACATACGAAGAACACGAAGAACACGAAGAACATGAAGAACAAAGGGTTTCTAACAAGCTCATAGCCAGAGATTCCTTGTAATTCTGTTTCAAAGATCTTCGATCCATGCTTCAGTCAAATCAAAGTATATTTAGTGTTCGAATCAAAATCACATTACCACAATTCCAATCAACAAATCTTTCAAGGAGATCGAATCAGAGGATCACTCTTTTGTAATCACAGAGAATTGTACCACACATTCATCAATACAAATTCGCATTTGTGAAACTATTTTACTTGTTTGATTTATTTCGAACTAGAAATTTAGTCGTCCACATATTCTGGCACGCCCGGTGGGACATCTCTGCCTCTCATCTCATTCTCCTTCAAAGAAAGAAATCTTCATCACCTTGCTACCAACTTCAATGGCCTCTAGCAAGAACATTCAAGCTTCAACAATAGCTACTTCAACTAAACTTGGTACGGCTACCACTAACAACTGCATTGGTGTAATCAATTGTAGCCAACCCAAAGCAAACAATCAAGTTCAATCTCAATCAACCAAGGAATCCAAGGTTCAGGCAATCATCTCCTTAGACCCTCTTACAAGAAACAAGGTCATCAACAAGGACATCTCCACCTTGGAACACCTCAAGTATGGGGGCAAATCCCCTTCTTCCTTCAGGAGAAGTTGGTCACATGATTTCTCTTCCATTAAAGGGAACCTAAAAGATGAGATTTCACGTACTCACTTCAAATCATTTCCTTCTCCATCATCTTGGGAAGTTGTATCAGTCATGATGACTAACACCTCTACCATGGAAGAAAAGATGGCCGAAATGGAGCAAAGTGTCGTCCTTCTCACAAAAGCACTTGAAGATAAGGACCTCCAAATTGCAACTTTAATGAACAAGCTCGAAGTACAAGATCTTGGTGAATCAAGCCATGGTCATAAATTCACATCTGCAAAGGATGACGAAGGGAGAGAAATTGAAAACACTCCCCAACGAGAACAATCTACTTCGGTTGCTTCGTTGTCAGTCCAACAATTACAAGACATGATAACAAATAGCATCCGAGCACAATATGGAGGTTCTTCTACAAGTTCTCTCACATATTCAAAACCTTACACAAAGCACATTAACAGTATGAGAATGCCAAATGGGTATCAACCCCCCAAGTTCTTGCAGTTTGATGGCAATGGAAATCCTAAACAACACATTGCCCACTTTGTGGAAACTTGTGAAAATGCAGGGACTCAAGGAGCTCTCCTTGTAAAGCAGTTTGTCCGTTCACTCAAGGGGAATGCCTTTGATTGGTACACAGACTTAATACCCGAGTCAATTGACAGTTGGGAGCAACTTGAAAGAGAATTCCTTGACCGATTCTATAGCACGCGTCGCACTGTGAGCATGATGGAGCTAACCAATACCAAGCAATGGAAGGATGAGCCCGTCATTGATTACATCAATCGGTGGCGTTCTTTGAGTCTAGATTGCAAGGATAGACTTTCTGAAATATCTGCTGTAGAAATGTGCATCCAAGGCATGCATTGGGGACTTCTTTACATCCTTCAAGGGATAAAGCCTCAAACATTTGAAGAGTTAGCAACTCGTGCGCACGACATGGAGTTGAGCATTGCTAGTCATGGAAGTACAAACCCTCCTATACTTGAGGAAAGCAAAAAGGAAGTAAGGAAAAATGAAAGGAGTGCAAAATTCAGCCTCAAAGACTCAATGGTTGTTGACACTGCCGAAGTCAAGGTTCCAAGAAGAGGAGCAAATGTAAATGAAAAACGGCTTGAAGGATGGCAAAAGAACGAGGTGCGTCGTCTAACTTTTAAGGAACGTGAGCAAAAAGTATATCCGTTCCCCGATGAAGATGTGCCAAACATCTTAGAACAATTATTGCAATTGAAGCTGATTGAATTGCCAGAATGTAAGCGACCAGAAGAATTGGGGAAAGTTGATGACCCTAACTATTGCAAATATCATCGCATCATTGGCCACCCAATTCAAAAATGCTTTGTCTTCAAAGAACAAATCATGAAGCTCGCCAAAGAAAACAAGATTGATCTAGGCTTTGATAAAGTTGTTGGGTCAAACCACGTGACCGTTGCTTGTGATGTACTTCCAACTCTCGGGCAAGGGGCAAACATCAACGAAGTTTACAAATTGATTGACAATGATGACATAAGGATCGACCCCATCAATGGGAAGTTCCTTAAACACTTTTACACTTGAAAAAATCGAGGATTGCTCCCCGGTAAGAGCTTAAACTACCCACTGCAACGCTGCAAGGGTACATGATGTCTTCCCATTACCTTTGAAAGCGTACCAATAAGGAGAAAATAATCCCACTCTATGTCACCAATTGCTAGTGTAGCGTAGTGGTTGGATGCCCATGTCGCCCTTGAGAGGTCTCGGGTTCGATTAGTGGTGATACCCATTATTACACACTGAGCCCCCCTTTTTTGCAAAAATAAACAAAAAAAAAAAAAAAGAGAAGAAGAAAAGATAACAAAAAAAAAAGATAACAAAAAAAAAGGAGATAACAAAAAAAAACATTGAAAAAAAAAATCATCAAAAAAAAAAAATCATTCAAAAAAAAAATCTGTTGAACTACGTGATGACTTGATCCCTCTCCGGGGTACGTAGGCAGTTTAGTACTTGTCACTAAGTTCAGTCACATGAAAAAAAAAAGGAAGGATTGCCAGTCTAGCTTGAAGAGTTTCCAACGATCATCAATATGTTTTTAAGGTCCCTTTGGTTGGTAAGGCATTGCTTAAAGACAGCCGAATATTCAATAGGATGATCAAAGGTTTGTAGTTGAAGATGAAGACTAAATGAAATCTGCACGGCATTGCCTATCTTCTATAGACATTCTCCCACATTTCTGAAGTATACTTTGCATCACTTATCTCCTGGGGGCATCTTCTTGTACCTTGCAAGTCTAAGCTACATCGTCTCTCTTCCAGCTTCATGACGAAAATGAATGTTGATGCGACTTCTGTGCAAATGATGGTGCGACTTCATAGCAGATGTAAGTGCTAATGTTGCTTCATGGCAAGGATGAAGTGTTGACGTAGCTTCATGGCAAAAATGAATGTTGATGCAACTTCAGTGCAAATGATGGTGCGACTTCATAGCAGATGTAAGTGCTAATGTTGCTTCATGGCAAGGATGAAGTGTTGACGTAGTTTCATGGCAAAGATGAATGTTGATGCGACTTCAGTGCAAATGATGGTGCAACTTCATAGTAGATGTAAGTGCTATTGTTGCTTCATGGCAAGGAGGAAGTGTTGACGTAGTTTCATGGTAAAAATGAATGTTAATGCGACTTCAGTGCAAATGATGGTGCGACTTCATAGCAGATGTAAGTGCTAATGTTGCTTCGTGGCAAGGATGAAGTGTTGACATAGCTTCATGGTAAAGATAAATGATGATGCAACTTCATGGCAGATGCAAGTGCATATTGCTTCATCACAAAGATGAAGTGTTGACGTAGCTTCATGGCGAAAATGGACGTTGGTACGGCTTCGATGCAAATAAAATGACAAGGTAGCTTTATGGCAAAAGAAGAGTGCTAGTGCAACTTAATTGCCAAGACAAAGGCCAGTACGACTTCAAAGTCAAGTACTAGTAACAGCATCATTGTATCAGGAATACTGGTGATAACATTGTTGCTTAGATTACTACCGCTATGAGAACATCAAGGATAGATGTTGTTAAGAGATTATTGTTGCAAGGCAATAAATTGATAATATGGAGACAAACATCAATGTAAGAACGTTGTATTCAACGGAATGTAAAGTCGCCAAAGAAAGATGGACGTCAGGCTAAGAATGTTGATGAAAAGCTTGATGATAAAGCCCAAAGAATAAGGAAAGCATGCTGCATAACAAAAACAAACAACGACAAAGAACTTGTCAGAAGAAAATTTTATGGCACGTCTAAAAAAAAAAAAAAAAAAAAAAAAAATTCCTATAAAGAGAGAGAGCTCCGGTTTTAATCTCTGGTCTGTCAAAAAAAGAAAAAAGGGTTAGTACAAACCAAGCATGTAAAAAATAAAAAATAAAAAATACAAAAGAAAAAGAAAAAAAAAAAAACATAATTTCTCTACATATGATGCTACCCACTCTGGAGACTATGCTGGTGCAAATTAAGGCATGCTCTAGGAGGCTTTATATAGAAAACTTCTGAGATAGCAAACAAAAAAAAAAAGGAGAGTAGGCAAGTCATTAAATGCTGCCACCAAACAGATTATTGAAGTCAAATTCTGCGACTCAAATACACTCTGCCAGAAAGAAAATGATACACAAGATGCAAGATGAAGTTCTAGCCTGCATATTGTTCAAAGCAATAAGATGCTGCCGACCTTGAAAACAGAGACGCAGATTAACCAATGTCAAACACTGTCAGAACTAGTAGAATAAAATGGCAATATGTTTCAACAATGCCTGCCATTTTCTCTTCTGGATTTCTAGCAATTTCTGACAAGATTTCACAAAAATCAACCCACTGAAATCTTCTAAAGACTTCAAGCTTCAGAACCCAGAAAAAATCATTCACGGTGGAGCCATAACGAGCCACCACGCACGGCCACAAAATCCCAACGTCCACTAGATTTCTCATTCAAATTTGTGCAAATCTGAGGAATATTTTACAAAACCAACATCACCACTAGACTCATCGGCCTTCGATCTACAAAACCCAGAAAGATCATCACCAATGGATGTCCCACGCGCCACCACGCGCCACCACAGTCTCACGATGATCCACGGCTTGGTTCTTCAAATCTGTGCAAATCTATTGAAAATTTCACAAAACTAACACCACAGGGACCTTGTACGGCCTTAGATCGACAAAGCCCAAAAATTTCGAGCCTAAACGAGTAGACACGCGCCCCCACGCGCCGCCAGAGGGTTCGGTATTGCTGCCCTCAGCAACACGCGCTCTCACGCGCCACTCTCGGCTTCTTCACGCGCGTACACGCGCCGGCTGGGAGTCACGCGCTTCACGCGCCAATGGCTGACGCACGCTTAAGTCGGATGACGTCATGGATGACGTCATCCTCCAAGGTTTGACCCGGTTGACCAAACCGACCCGGTTTGACCCGCTCATCCTGACCCGGTCCGAACCGCCAGAATTAAAAAAAAAAAAAAAAAAAAAAAAAAAGAGCTTTGACCAAATTGAACTTTGACTTCGACCAAAAAGTCAAAATTTTCAAGACGGACCTGTCCCACTCAGTTTTTCGAGTACATTCCATTTTTGGGATCCGTTTCTTCATTTGAAACTCGAAAATCGTATAAAAAGTCCAATTTCCAAAAGATTGACTTTTGCACAAATCTTGACCAAAAGTCAAAATTTTCAAGACGGACCTGTCCCACTCAGTTTTTCGAGTACATTCCGTTTTTAGGATCCGTTTCTTCATTCAAGACTCGGAAATCGTACAAACAGTCCAATTTCCAAAAGATTGACTTTTGCACAAATCTTGACCAAAAGTCAGAATTTTCAAGAAGGGCCTGTCTTGTCCAATTTTTCACGTAGAATTCGATTTTGGGGTCTATTTCTTCATTTGAGAATCCAAAATTGCTCAAATGGTGTGATTCTGCAACTGTTGGCTTTAATGTGAACTATGACCGAGAATCATGATGACCGAGCAAGATTTGTCCTATTCAGATTTTCGCAAAGATTCTGATTTTGAAATTCGCTTATTTGCTTTGGACTTAGTAACCACTAATCTGACCCACTTCTCCGAAGTACTAGCAATGTACAAAACTTAAGCTCCCAAAATCAAAATTGGAGATTCATCCATTTGGTCAGGATTCCCTCAAGATTATCCTCCATACTTCATCAAGGCTTCTCTCTCAAGTGTATCCTAAACTGGGAATTGCTTCGGGTCACCAATTCAACCACTCCTATTCGGTGCCTACCAGTCTCCAACCTACCATTCTCATTCGGTGCCTACCAGTCTCCAACCTACCATTCCCATTCGGTGCCTACCATTCTCATCTGTCGTTCTCACCGAAAATTCCTCATCCGCCATTCTCACCAAAAATTTCTCATCCGCCATTCTCAACTACCTATCTACCATTCTTCGTCTCTTTGCTATAAATAAAAGGTTCGGATTCATTAAAGCTCATCAAGAAAAACACACTGAATCATGAAATGAAGATTCACTTCCTTCAAATTTTCAAACCCTCATTCTCACAGCCATTTCTCGTTATAGCCTCATCATTCTCAACACCGAGCAACCAACATTGCTTCATAATCAGTTTGAAATTAACCCTCTCATGGCTCAGTAGAAATCCTCTTCACAACATCATTGTGGTTTTGAGATCCAAACAAATTTTGTTTCTCCCCTTAACGACCACATTTGTTCATAAAATTACTCATAACAAGGTTTGCATCGACCTTCCATGCTTCCGCGGATTCGGTTGACCAGGACATCTAAGTCCAGCAGAGACACTTGTTCCTAAACTTATGGCTCTCGTAGTCTCTCTCCAATTGCTTGGTCTTCCAGCAGAAGCAGTGTTTCGGAACAAACAGCAACTTGGCTGGTTTCTAAGACCAGAATCACAAGTTAGCTCCATCTTTCATTTTTCTGTGCTTTTCCAACAAGCGACAACAGATGAAGATGGTAAAAAGTGTTGGGATATCCTACAGATTGTCTTTTATCCAACACTTACGATGACCAGCAAGGGGCCAGCTCATCAGAGATCAACCTTTGGGGCCGGTAAATGGTCACCAAAGCCTTGTTCCATGTCCCCATCAGTGTGGGACCCAAAGATCATCGTTGCTGGTATCGCAGAACCCACTTTTCTGAAATTACTCCAACTTAAATTCTGCTTGAAGTGTTTCAGAAAGTACTTTTCTGAAATTACTTCAACTTAACGTCCGTTGGCATCGTCCTATCACACAGGCACATTCGATGACTTGCCGCCGGACCTCACCCAGCATGCAGTCGGTCCCATATCCCAAGGTGTACTCCCTAGAAGCATCTGCACTAGAGAGTCCTCAACATACAGGACCAGCACCATGGAGTTGTGTGTTTCACCCATTCACTTAGCTTCATCCCCGTCTTCTTCACCACCCAGCATGCAGTCGATCCCATATCTCAAGGTGTACTCCCCAAAAATACCTACTCCTTGACGTACAAGGTCAGCCCCATGGTTTTGAATGTTTCACACAGTCACCATCTCCTTTTCATCTTCATCGTCTTGTTCTTTTCACAATCTCCCCTAACCCAAAATCTTATACTTGTGAAATTACTTCAACTTAACCTAAGTGATACAATTACACACGCACATTCGACCACTTTTCCACATGTCCTCGCCGTAATCCAAAATAGACTCCTTCGAGATAACTTCACCAGGAGTTCTTAAAAACGCGAGGCCAGCCCCCTAGCTCTGCATGCTGTACCCAGCCAACATCCTCGCCTCTTCCCCATCTTCTACACCCTGTGATCGCCACCAACGATCCAAAATACTCTTCTGAAATTACCTCAACTTAACCTCTGTTGAAATGATTCAATTTTGCAAGCATATCCAACTTCTTGCAAATAATTTTCAGCCTCACCAACCACTCCAGGTACCATGGAACACTCTTGTGCAATTACTTCGACTTAACCTCTGTTGAGAAGGCTCGGTCACGCAAGTACATTCAAATACAGGCAGACCCCTTTTCGGTTTCATCAAAGCCTTTCATCTGGGTGGGTTTACTCTTCAGAAATTACCTCATCCTGTTGAAAGCTTCACCACCTTCAGGTACTTCACTTAAAAAGTCAAATGTAAAAATTTGTTTTCGAAACTCATTCCCGCACCACACTCCGAAACTGTGTGCATGAACGAGTCTCGAAGGGGCATTTGTAGAGAGGGAAAATTCCCGACCTATCACAAGCTGACACGTCATGCTATCAAGTCCACAAAATACAGTTAATTATAAAGTATCACGCATGGCAACTAGGTTTTGTTATCAATACTCAGAAACCAATAGAAATTTGCCAAGTGTTATTGAAGTCATTGAAGTAAACCAATCACACATCAGCACATGTAGGCGATGACGCAAGCAGTCCAGCACGTGTAAGCGATGACACAAGCAAGCCAGCACGTGTAAGCAATGACACAAGCAGACCAATCAGGCTGTGACATGTGTCACCAATCAGACTCCGCCACGTGTCGCTCACCTACCTCTAAACTCCTATAAATAGAAGCCTTCCTAAGGCATTAAGGGAGAGGAAGACATCTGAGGAGATCTGAGGAGGAGATCGGAGGAAGACATCTCAAGAGGAAGAGGAAGCCATTTAGAGCACAAGCAGCATCAAAGAAGATTCAGAAATATTGAAGCTCTGCTAGAATCAAGCCCTGAAGCCTCTAGGAACTTCAAGAGTTTCAAACTCAAATGCAAGGAACATTCAAAGCAGAATCATCCAAATCATATTCCTAGATCTTCAAATTCACTGGACTCAAGCTCAAAAGCCTCCAGAAACCTCAACAAACCATAAATCAACGAAGCTCTACGGATTCAAGCCTCTAAAGCACCGAAGACCTTCCACCACAAACCTTCGAAGACGAAGAACACACGAAGAACATACGAAGAACACGAAGAACACGAAGAACATGAAGAACAAAGGGTTTCTAACAAGCTCATAGCCAGAGATTCCTTGTAATTCTGTTTCAAAGATCTTCGATCCATGCTTCAGTCAAATCAAAGTATATTTAGTGTTCGAATCAAAATCACATTACCACAATTCCAATCAACAAATCTTTCAAGGAGATCGAATCAGAGGATCACTCTTTTGTAATCACAGAGAATTGTACCACACATTCATCAATACAAATTCGCATTTGTGAAACTATTTTACTTGTTTGATTTATTTCGAACTAGAAATTTAGTCGTCCACAAGTATATATATAATATATTATTTTTAGCAATTTATTTCAATAAAATTACATTTTGCCCTCCTTAACAATATTATTGATAATTTTTAAATACTACAAAAAAATATTAGCCCAACAAAAAAAATTAAGACCAAACTAGCCTAGGAGTAGGAAACATCCAACTTACCTCACACATATAATAAAAGGGAAAAAAGAAGGGAATTTCTAAGCCATTAAAAAAAAATAAAAAAATAAAAAGGGAAAACCTAACTTACAACTGAACTCAGAGGAAAGGAATTCGGCAGCCAGCGGCAAAAGCAAAAAAAAAAGAGTTAAAAAAGAGACCTGAGACGGAGAGACCTGAGACTCAAAGACAGAATATATACTGGAGAGAAAGAGTTAAAAAAGAGACCTGGGACGCTGGGGCTTTGGGAGCCTGGGATGGAGAGACCTGAGACTCAAAGACAGAACATATACAAGACAGAGAGTTAAAAAAGATGTAAAAATCTGATCCAAAGACCCATCTTTTTCTATAGCATTCTTTTACAAATGAAAAAGTCGCATCTAACAAACACACACGCAACAACCAACACTTATTGCCATTTATATTTTGTAATTTTTTTTGTTGTACTTTTGTCTTTAGCAATAGTGAATAGCCGTAAAAAATTTTGTATGCGCCAGGCACATGAGACGCCCCTCTCATAGCCTGTGATGTTTTGTGATTTTTTTTTATAGTTTTGTCTTTATTGATTTTGTCTATTAGTTAGTGTCTTTTAAAACATTAAAGTTGGATAAATAATTAAAGAGATTATTTGTAACTTTAAAATTTATTGGTTAGTTGTTGAATGTTTGTGTGCATAGTATTTGTCTATTGTGTGTAATGACCCGTAGATTATTGACCATATAATAACATAATAATTTCAAATTATATTTTATTTGTAGATTATGAAAAGTCAACTACCATATTTAATTTTTTCAAAAGAAAAGTTTTAAATGATTTAGAAGCTAATACTAGTGATGCAACATTGCAACAATTAGAATGGATTCAATCATAGATGATTTAGAAGATTTAAAAAGATGGCGAGTTCCATTTTCATAAATATCTGCATTGTAATATCTTAAAAAACAATAATTTTGTGTATTTTTCTTTGTTGATGGTTTATCAAATGAATGTTTATTTGGAGTTTCAAATTTTTTTTTTGTTTATACTTCTGCCCCCTAACTCTAAGTCCTGGCTCCATCCCTGTTCAAGAGTATCGTGGTTCGTTAGTATTATTCGATGAAAATATTTTTACTTCTTCCTATGAAAATCAAAAAAGGTTGAAATAAATATTTTCAAGAGAAGTGTTCAGTTTCAAATCCCTTCTCGATCTCCTAACAATTAAATTATATAAAACAAAAAAAAAATGCTGATTTTTATTTCTCCCATTCGTTTCACGTAAATGGTTGAGTTGACTGCTGAGTCTTCTTGGAAGAGTCTTCCTTCCTGGCCAATCCTATGAGAGGTGGAGATGAATTCTTATCCGTTGAGGGCCTAATAATTTCTTAGGGGAAAAAACAAAAAAACAAATTCTTGTTAGTTGGTGAAGAAGACGACATTAATAGTGAGAAAGACTAGACAATTGTCAATGTTGTTTAAGTACACTTCCCAGGCTAGAACTAACTGTTAATAAAGGCCATGGTACGTTTATTTATTACTTGCACCTGCTTTTAAAAATCTTCAAACAAAACCAATTTCAGCCTCTCTTTTCTTTCTCACTATATGCTGAATATAGGGGATATATATTTAGAATAACTTATTTACTTCTATTACAATTTCTGAACAATTAGATCAAGAGTATCGTGGTTCATTAGTATTATTCGATGAAAATATTTTTACTTCTTCCTATGAAAATCAAAAAAGGTCTTTTGCACTTGAAATAAATAAAAATTGTTGTGGTCACTGGTCCCAATAATAAAGCCTGAATATTGTAAATTTAGAATCAAATATGACAAGCAAGCCAAACGGTCTTATATGTCACGCCCTGAATCCAAATAAAAGCTAAGCACGTAACAACCGTCGCACGCTTATAAAGTAAGCACCGTACAAGTGTGTAAGGCATTTTTAGCAACTAATAGTTATACTCAAAAATTAAATCAAATAAATCCAAAATATCACAACAATTTCTTTATGAATAGATCTCCAACAATTTAATAGGAACAAAATCCAAGCCTCATGTATATAATGTCACTTGGCCAATAAATATAAAACTATTAAAAGACCATCAAATCCCAAAATCACTAAACTTCTTTTCCTACTCAGAATACAACACCAAAACTTCTAAAACTTGTTATTCTTCACAATCTAAAACTGGAGGGGAAAAATGGAGTGAGTTGACAACTCAATAAGTAACCAAAGTTCTAATAAGTTCTATCAAGCAATAGATTTGTAAAGTAATAAGATGTAATATGAGTTTTCAAAAGTTATAATATACTATGGGTTTTCAAAAAATAACTAAAGAAGTTTCATAGTCTTAAAATAATAAGTTACAAATAGATCACATACTTTAATCTGACAAATATATCATAGATGGTTTAGAAAGTAGTCAATTTTTCATATATCAAAGCTATAACTTACAATATGTTCCAAAAAAAGACATAATAGTTCAAATACTCAAACATTTCCAAAATCACATATGTAGTTTTAAGGACTCAAAAGATTTCAAATATTCAAACGTAATTCATATTCTTAACAATTTTATGACTATGGTCACGCTATATCCCCGTGACAGGGTATCAAAGTACCAATGAATAACCTACATTAGCTTGGATATCATATCAGAGTACCAATGTCCAATGAATAACCCCCATTGGCTGGGTATTAGAGTACCAATAAATAACCCTCATTGGCTTAGGTACTTGAATACCAATGAATAACCCCTATTGGCTGGATATCAGAGTACCAATGAATAACCCCTATTGGTTTGTGTATTAGAGTACTAATGAATGACCCCTATTGGCTGGGTATTAGAATAAATTCATAGTCAGATTGTTCATAATCATATATATGAAATCATATTTTCTAACAAAAATATATCTTATTCAAGCATGTATATAAAAATCATATACTCAGTATTAAAATAAATTTGTAATAATCCTTTACTTGAAATCCGTAATACAATAGAAATAAAAATTCTCACAGTTATAAACAATTTTCAGTAGTTAAAAATACATTAATAGGAGCAACATAAAACTCAATTAGGATAAGGTTACTTACTAACTCACCACAAGGAACTTTTTCCTAACACTTTCTCTAAAATCCTTAGATATCACCTAAACAATTTTTAAGCACTATACTCAATAATCAAATAATTCAGAAAAAACTTAAAACAGTACCCGACTAGAAGAGAGACTATTAAAAATATCTCATAATTTTTCATTATTATCTCAAAGCAAATACCCACTTATTCACCATATAAATATATATATATATATATATATATATTTATATTCTTTACTTTCTGCCACTAATAATCCCCTAGGATATGACCTATAGAATGCATAAAGGGTAAAAGTCACTTGTAAAAGAAGAGCAATAAGTGGACTCATCTTCAGGTACACATGTTTTCCTTTTTTTTTTTTTCCTTTTTTTTTTTTTTTTTTTTTTTTGGTAGCCGACCCATCTTCAACAATACACTGTTACATACACCTTTTCTTCTTCTATTATTTTTTTTAATTTTTTTTAGCTTGTCAGACCTCAAACCTATACTACTAGACTTTTGAATCTTCCCAACCCCATCAATCTTGGGTACTATTCCTTAAAGCAGAACTATGCAGAATTGGACCCACTATGGCCATGCCTAACCTTCTGCAAACCCATCTACACTTAAAGCATCCACATCAGTACGTGGAAAAATTTTTCTATTTTACACCTCTAAAACTTACTTTTTCTATTTTACACGTTTAATTTTACAAAACACTCACATCAATTCATCTATTTTACACATTTATTCAATAAAATATTCACTCTTTTACATTTTTTATTACTTTCTCACTCATGGCTTCTCTCTCTCTCTCACTGCCTCTCTCTCTTTCTCAAACCCATCCACCGTCTTCATCACCCAGCCACCATCAAGCCGAAACCCAGATCTGTTTACTTGCTTTGTGCTTTTTTTTTTGTTTCTCATTCTCATGGTTGATCGGAGCTCTCATTCTCATGGTTGATCGGAGCCGAAACCCAGATCAAGCTGAAACCCAGATCAAGCCGAAACCCAGACCCATTCAAGCTAAAACCCAAACCCATTCAAGCCGAAACCCAAGGTTGATCGGAGCGAAGGTTGATCAGACCCATTCCTCTGCTGCAGCTGCGAAGGTTGATCGGAGCCTCTTCCAGCTCTTGCCGAAGTCAACGCTGACGAAGAAGACGCCATTTTCTCCGTTTACTAGATGGTTGAGAGCTTACAGATGTATAAAAAACCAATGTAGAAAAAATGCTTGAAGAAAGAAGAGCTTCCAGATGAGTGGTTGAAGCAGAGAGTGAATGAGGAGTGAAAAAGAGAAGGAAAAAAGAAGCAGAGACGGGAGAAAAAAAATGAGAAACACGGAGACCAACCAGAGCCAAGAGAGAGAAAAAATTAATAAAAAAATAAATGGAAGAGCTACAGTAACCGTGTATATTTACACGGTTATTGTAGCAAGTGCATCACTATTCACATTTTTACACATTTTTAGAAGGACTAATGTGGAGCATTTTTGAGACAAAATGTGTAAAAGTGATGCATTTTTCTATTATACAAGATTTTCCACGTTCTGATGTGGATGCTCTTGAAGCAATAGAGGCATAGAAAAAGAATAAATATTATCAAGACAGTACAAGTACGAAGAATATGATTTAATCCAGCCTTGGTTCAAATCGTAAAATTTACTAGATATTTAAATAGTTTCACTTCTTAGCCAAAATACTCACATAAAAAAACAATCTAATTTTAAATAAAACATAGATTTGATAAGAAAGAGATTTTTAGGTTCTTACCTTAAGGGTGTAGTAAATCCTTCTCTACTTCAGTCTTTTGGGTAGTTTCTTCTCACATAATATCTCTCCAAATACGTTGACTTAATAAGCTTATATATAACTAGAATTTCAACCTCATTTCCTAAAAACTCCCTTATAATTATAAAATTGGCCTCACAAAAATTTACTTAAATACCTCTCCTTTTAAATTCTTTTTTTTTTTTCCAAGTATTACAATATATATGTCACGTTTTTATTTCAAGTTTTCAACAATAATTTTGGGCATTAATCTAAAAACATGGACAGTTCAACCAAGGAGGTCCATGACTCCATGGCCCGGAGCCCCTTAGAATTTTTTTTTTTTATAAATATAATATATAAATTTTATGAGATTTTATAATTCCGATTCAAGAAAATTCTTCTTAGCCCTCTTAATATATTCCCAAGCCCCTTTAATAATAATAATAATAATAATAATAATAATAATAATAAGTTAGGCCCAAACAATAACAACAAAAATTTGTGCAAACAACAACAGCAATACTTAGCCACCCGCCCCCGCCCCCAAAAAAAAAGCTATTAAAAAACCCATTTTTATGAGATGTGTTGACAGATCTCAAATATATTAATTTTAAATAAAAAAAATCCACATGACACACTATACATGTCTAATGAAAATGATTAGCAAAAAATGTATTGACCCCTTTAGCAAATTAATTAATTAAGTCAATTTAACATGCAATAAGCGTGGTAATACAAACAAATCACCAACTAAGTTAAATGCAGTGGAAAACAAATTTGATACAGGTGATTTATTTAAAAACCACCTAGGCAAAACCCGCCGGATGAATTTAAAGTCACCATTCCCGAGAATCCACTATTATCAAAACAAGCGATTATAAGTAAAAGGAATCACAGTACCTAATACCAACCTACAATTGAACTCTTACCCCAATACCAAATTGGACTTATGATGTAGTGGCAATCTCTCAGTTCATTGCACGACTCCCAGTACATGACTAACCAATGATGCACGGATCCCAATACATGACTAACACACCAACTTGAGGAAGATGTTGGCTGCAAAGTTCTTCAGTTCATCCAACAATGAAGATCAAGAAGCTCCTTGGTCACAAAACCCTTGACACAAAAACACAGTAACTTCTAAGAGAATATGATGAACTGGGGCAAAATGTCTCCAATCACAATTTGCATGCACAATCACTTTGCATCACTTGAGATTGCCCTTAAAATAATCGTATATATGTCTAGGGTTATGAGAAAAGAAACCCTACACAAATACTTATGGATATGCGTAAAATCAAATTTGAAAATTCTAATTTCGTAATTCTCAACAGATTCAGCTTCTATCGAGCTTTAACATTAAACCTCGATAGAAAGGGTTCTGTCGAGATATCTGTTGAGCTTTAATGAAAAGCACTTCTTCACTTGTTTCTTAATCAGACTTGCATGACTTTAATACTAAACTTGAACACTTGTTTCTTGAAGTACTAAACCCATCCTAGATCTACCTAATTACAAGTAAAGTGTGTTTTGTCAAAGGATTAGTCAATTTACATAACATATATCTCTAACAATTCTCACATATGTCCTAACAGAAACTAAACACAATTAGTTAATGTCATAATGAGATCTTTGTAAATTTATAAGGAAAAAACTTAGAAATAGTTTCTTAGGTGCTGTATATTAGGTTCTTCAATTAAATTCAAACAAATAACTTAATTTAATTGAATGTTCCTTGAAAAAAAATATTTTTGTTTTTCATTGATCAATGTAAACATACTTTTGAATTTAATTAAAAAACTTAATATACTGCATATAAGAAACTACATTTAAAATTAACTAATTTATTATTAATGATTATTGGTGGGTTAGTGATAGGGAACATTACAATTGGACCTGTCCAACAATGAAACCAAATCCATCAAAGACTCAGAGCAATCTGACATACTGCTGAGCAGGGCGGAGGGAGGGGGGGTCGAGGGGGGGCAGCTGCCCCCCCTGACCTTCTCAAAAATTCTCTATGCCTTAGTAGTAAACTATTAATAAACGTAGTAAAATGTTATTTTCCCTTCCTGACAAAAACAACTTTTTAGTTTTTACTAGATATGTATAGCTAACTTGTCAACAAGAAGACAATTTTACATTCACAAAGCACTGAAGCAGCACACAACTTCGTTGAATAGGACTGGGAAAGAAAATATAGTGATACCAAACTGTAGCACCTCACCAGTCCGCCTCTTATTTACAATTTTTTTTCTCTTGTTATCAACCACTTTCAGTCTCAACCTGAGTTTTTGCTGATCTAAAAAAAAAAAAACCCAAGTTTTTGCTATAAACTCAAATGTCTACGTAACATTTTAAATGCATTCATGACATTGAGGAACATATACAACTTCATTGTAATATGTCCAAGTCAAATTCTAAACGAGATCGTATCGAAGTAGATTTTGCAATTGAGTAAATTTAATTAGAAATGAAAAAAAAATGAATTGAAGTAAAATTTTATATTAGATTATGTATGAAATTGACTTTGGCGTATAGTCATTTATTTATTTTGTTATTAGTATCAATTAATATTTCTTAGATTAATTTTATCTTCAATCTTGCCCCTTCTGACTTGAAATCCTGGCTCCGCTACTGCTGCTGAGTAGCCAGTTAAATCACCACAAGGACTATTCACTGAAGTGAGTCGTCCAGCCATCTTGACTAGTCGGATGCCCACATGGATTGACAAGTGAGAACAGTTCACTCCTCAAGGTGATATACGTACTCCCATTCCACACTTACCCACACATAGAAACTATTACACACCACACCAGAAGGTTCTCCTACAGATCCGTATGCATTAAGTATGAGAAGTTAAACCCAAAGATCTCGATGCCACTAACTCCACTTCCTCCATTATATTAGTGCCTACATTCCTGCCTTCTTGGGAACGTGGTCACCCTAAACTACTACATAAACACCAAGGCACCTCCATTTCAAGGTATGTGTGCATAATTTCATACTTATACTTTTAGAGTTCCTGGAGATTGTTGTAAGTTTTTGACTTAACCTTTGGAAGGGTTTTTGCCGGTACTACACCAGTGCACTCTGTAGGTATTCTGCTCTTCAAGTCTTCTAA
This sequence comes from Lithocarpus polystachyus, assembly GCA_033629205.1. Classification (NCBI taxonomy): domain Eukaryota; kingdom Viridiplantae; phylum Streptophyta; class Magnoliopsida; order Fagales; family Fagaceae; genus Lithocarpus; species Lithocarpus polystachyus. The sequence goes on along the minus strand of CM066172.1, from coordinate 10,066,409 downwards.
CACTACGAGTTTGAACAATTCTCTTGTTGATGATCCTGAGCATCATTAGTTGGGATCATTACTTCTAACTAAATAACTTAAAACTTCAGTTATTTTCATCTATTTTTCTTATGTATTTCATTGAGTGGCCCGCAAATTTTTATTGTTTTATCAAGTTTGTGATGGGTGTCTCTATGCATTGAGCACTATGACATTGTTAAGCTTACTAAATAGACTTCCACATATAGATTTTATTTTATTTTGAGTTTTTTTTTTTCCTTTTTTTCTTTAGCAATAATAATTAGTCTTCTTTTAGAATATAATGGGACATACAGTGAGATAGTAAACATACTTTTTATTTGAGTTTTAGATTATGGGTAAGTTAATTGCAATATTTAACTTTTTTACAAAAAAAAAAAAAAAGCTTAAATTATTCAGAAGATTATTTTTTTATTCGGGTAACTTTTATTGATTATGATCTTTTAACAAAATTTTTTTAAGTTAATATATTTTTAAAAAAAATTCCTCAAATATTTAGTATGGAATCAATTATAGATGATTTATGAGATGTAAAGAAAGTTAAATTTCATTTTAATAGATATTTACAATGCAAGTATCAAGAAACATTTATTTTGTATTTTTTCATTTGATAATAGTTTTTTAAGTGAAAGGTTTTGCTATTTACTAGAATGTAGCAATTGCTACATAATGGGTTACGTGGCAGTAAAAAAGAAGCAACATGTATCCAAAAGTCATATACAATACACGTGATCAGGTAGACGCTTAAACACTTTTCATTTTCTGTTGTTAATACTAAATGAGTACTAACCTAGATTTTCATTAAAAAATAGAAAATTCATACGTTGGTCCCCTCAATTCAATTGAAATCCTTGGTCCATTCCCTTCCACCCATAGATTCTGAACTTATCTCATAACTTGTACTAAGTCTGTATGGGTGTGTTGATTATTTATTTCCTTAAATATGTTTATCCATGCAAAACTTGTGATAAATAATTATCTGGTTTAAGTCTTGAATAATTCATTATAGTTGCAAATCTGATATCTAATAGTAACTAAATATTTTGGGTCTAAACATGTTTTTTCAGAGATATACGTATATATAGTTGCAAATCTGATATCTAATAGTAACTAAATATTTTGTATATAAAAAAGAAAAACAATTATACTGTATCTTTCCATTTTATGATATTTTGTTAATATTAAATAAATACTAATTTGAATTTTCAATAAAATAGAAAATTCATACGTTGGCCCCCTCCATTAAAATCCTATCTCCATCCCTTTCCACCCATATTTTATTTATTGGTGAAAAAGACAAGCATAGGAAGACTTGAGGGAATGATCAGTGTGAATGGTTCATATTACTCACCAATTAAGATCATGATGACAGGTCTTAATCTTATTTATTACTTTCAGCTGCTTCTGCACCTCCGCATGCTCTTAAAATTCTATAAGATAGCCAGTTTCTGCCACTCTTTGTTTTGTCCAAATTCCCTTTCCTTTTGTTCCGCATTGTAAAATGCATGCTACTTGAGTTTGCGATCAGGTTCAATTACACATTCTCTTTCTCATTAAGGGGTTACCTTTTATTTTTTTTCTTGAACAAGTATTCGTTCCATTAAATTTAACCCAAGAAAGAATGAGGGGGTATGCTAAGGTCAATACCAGACCAATAGACCACGCAGTCTCAACCAAGCCAACTTCACTATATTTTCAACCACCCATTAAGGAGACATATATTTTGTGATGCTATTTATAACTCCAAAAAAAAATATTTAGAAATATTTGTTGTTTACTTTTATTATATTTTTGAACAATTAGGTCAATAGCCTTATTTTTCATTAGTATTGTTGCACTTTGAAATAAATGAAAAATTTGTTAGTATTGTCTAATCTCGATCTGTTTTCCATTTCTCCAGGGATCAAAATTCAAACTTTTTTTGTAAAGCTCGTTGGGTTGTGTAAGCACAGTTCAGAGGATGGCTAATCAACAAGCAAGGTAGTTTCATTTTCTCTACTTATATGCTAAAAATGACTTTCTTTTTTCTTTTTTCTTTTTTCTTTTGGCCAGTAGTGTAACAAATTTAGTTCTAAATTATTGCGGTTTTCTTCTAATAAATAAATTGGTTATTATTAGGCTATCAGCTCAAACATTTTTCAAGAAGATTTCGCATGTCTGTTCTATTCTATTGTCCACTAGTATTTACTAGAGAATGCATGGGTAGGGTTGGGTCGGGTTAGAGGGTTTTTTCAACCCAACTCACTATGATGGGTTAAAAAAAATCCAACCTAACCCAGCCCATCACAGGGGTCCAACCCACATTGATTGGGTTGGACAAATATTTTTAATTACTATTATTAATATTAAATTGAGAAGTAGAACACTATCACCACAAATAAGAGCAAATTTATAACCAAATAATATAATACTGAGCATAACACAAAATCAATACAACTCATATGAGAACTTAAGATTTGGGTTTTGTTTAGGAAGAGGGATAAAAAAGTAAATAAAAATATTTATAATATATTTTTTAAATTTTAAATATATATATTAAATATTGGTGGGACGGGTCAGGTTAGACAGATTTGTGAATCTTATGGCTCAAACCCAACCCGACTCACTGTAAAATAAATTGACACATATTATATATTAGGGACCGGGACCAAAATGGTATAGTTCAGAGATTGGTTCTTTGTTTTGGAGGTTGCATCATCGACAAGCATTAGGTATGAGTAACCTTAGCCCATCGCTAGAGAACGATGAAAGATAGTTTCTTTTTCTCTACTTATGAGCTAACAATAACCTTTTTTTTTTTTTTTTCTTCTTTTGGCCAATTTAGAACTAACAAACTTAGTTCTAAATTGTTGTTGTCTTCTTTAATAAATAAATTGGTTATTATTAGGCTCTCAGCTAAAATATTTTTCAAGAAGACTTTGTATGTCTGTTCTATTCTGTTTTCCACTAGTATTTACTAGTGCCTAGTGATGTGTATGGGTTGAGTTGAAGGGTTTTTTCAACTTAATCCATCATTGTGGGTTACAAAAATTCAACCTAATTCAATCCATCAAAGGGATCCAACCGAACCCATGTGAATCGGGTTGGACCCATGGTTTGGACAGATTTTTTTTAATTACTATTATTAATATTAAATTGAGAATTAGAACACTTCCATTACAAATAAGAGCAAATTTATAACCAAATAATACTGAGTATAACACCAAATCAACACAAATTACAAGAAGACAACTAAAGATTTGGGCTTTATTTAGGAAAAGGGGTAAAAAAGTAAATAAAAATATTTATAAAATATTTTTTAAAATTTAAATATATATTAAATATAAGTAGGTTGGGTCGGGTTAGATGCATACAAAATAAAATCATTTGAAATTAAATAGTGAATAAGTGCATATGAATAATTTTGACCTTAATCAAAATTGAATAACAATTCACCGACTAGCTAGAGAGTAGAATCCCCAAAGCATTGTGGTCCATTTGAACCATGATTCGAAGACCAAGTAATTGACTGCTGATAGAAATGTTTAGCAAAGAAGAAAATGCTGCAGCCTTATGCTATTTATTACCAGAAGTGCTGATAAAAATTCGAATTTACATATGCTTTTGCCAAGTTAATTCAAAGTAATTTTTATTATTAAATTTGAATTAAATTATTATAATATTTTCTTTAATTCAATATATTATTAATGCTAATTGCTCTATAAAAGTCCAAAATAATGCACTCCAATCATCTTGTGCAAAAGAGTGGGAGTCTGGAAAGAAAACATATATATGGTTCCACTAATTCAACTTCATATGTGCATAAGAGTGGTAATTGGTTAGGTTTGGGATGGATTAGCCTCTTTCCAATCCCAAACTTTTTAAATATAAGGAATTCCATTCCAAACCTTTTTTTTTTTTTTTTTTTTTTTTGAAATAGAGAGAAAGCAGTACGCATGTACTTTGTTATTAAAATCTAGTTTTCTTGTAAATATAATTAATGATAGAGACGGTAAAATTTCTTATTATTGAATAAAAAATTTGAAGTTCGATCTTCACTTACACCAAAAACTAATTAGCATTTTAGCTTAATATAAAGAACCATCATTATATAACATATGTTATAGGTTAAAAGTTGAGTAAGGTTAGTTTATATTAGTTTAAGGTGTACAAAGTCGACATAACTCAGTCCTAATACATAATTTTTTTTTTTTTTTAAAGATCCTAATACAGAATCTGATAGTGTTTGGCTTTTGTTTTTTTTTTTTTTATGACAACCTATAATTTTATGTTTGCCATGTTTTTGTTCAGGCATAAAAAGATTGAGTTGGTAAGATTATTCTTTCGCGCGCTTGCAGTATCACTGGATCCCTTGTTCTTTTACGTTCCCGTGATCAAAGAAGACAAAAAGTGCATTGGGTTAAACAAAGTGGTGTGGACCACAGCATTTGTTTCGCGATCGGTCATCGATGCCGTTTACCTAGTGCTTTTTGTAGTGGTATGCATGAAACGACGACTTGATGAACACAATAATACTACATGTTGGGAAAAACTCAAAAAAGGTCGAAGGCACTTACGGTTCATGTTGAACGTTCTAGCTATTCTGCCTATTCCACAGGTAAGAGAGACTTAGCTACATTGTAAGTTGGAAAAATACTATTTTCATGTATTTTTCTAGTAATTTGGAACTAACAAAAAAGACTTTTATATAAATATATATACTTTTTTTTTCTTTTTTGACGTAAGCCTTCAAAAAATTATTAAGTACTCATAATTAAGCATTGTTTTCATAACCGACCAGAGTCACCAGACCAATTTGTTCAACCAGGTTAAGTGGAAACCGGAGGCCAGGCTGACACATTAACCATTAAGACAAATTAGCCTGTTGTATCTCTACAAAGCAACTATTATATTAACTAGTTTGTAACTCCATGTATATGTATAAATATACTTAAAAATATATAATAAGATGTATAATATAATTCTTATATATATAATTTAAATACTATGGATAGTCATTTTTATATTTTGTTAACTCTTTAAAAAATTTTGTAAGGATATTATTAGGTATAAAATATAAATTGTCAATATTAAAAAAAAAATTTATAGTGATGCACCTTTTTTTTACGATTCATTTATTCTAGACTCTTTGCTTTTTATACTTAATAACTCATTTGGATGAATATTTATGACGTGATCTCACATTTAATTCTAAAATTAAGAAATAAAACTTTTTAAGAATAAATAATATAGGACACATGGCACAAAATTAGAACTCTAATTTGGAATTTTAATTTGAGTTTCTCTCAACTTTACCTATTATTATATATATAGATATATAGACTAGTGTGTAGTCCCGTACATATGCATAGGTACTATTAAAAAAAATCACAATTATACTGTTCAAATTATATATATTTATTTATTTTACGTAATTGAATTAATTTTTTTATTTATTTTTTCATGGATTAACCTCAATTGAACTTCAGTCCGACCTCAAAAACATGAGCTATAGTACTTCAAAGCAAATAAAAATAGATCAAATGCTCATAAGGTGTTAGTACATAAGTGATTCAATGTTAGGAACATATGTCAACATTTTATGTAATTGGTTGATCTTTTGACAAAACCCACTTTACTTGTAATTGGGTAGATCTAAGATATGTTTAATGCTTCAAGAAACAAGATTTCAAGTTCAAGTGTTAAAACCATACAAGTCTATCCAAGAATCAAGTAATAAAGTGCTGGATTTTAAAGCTCGACAGCTAGCATCTATCAAAGTTTAAAAGCTGCTGAAGCCTGTGGCTCGACAGCTAGCTCGATAGATGGCTATCTATTAAGATTTATGAAGTTCAGTTTTTCTGAGCTGATCTTCGTCCAATCTATGATTATATATTTGGGTTTTCTTTTCTCACAACCCTAAACATATATAAGAATTATCTTAAGGGCCGTAAAAGGTTGCACAGTTGCACAAGAGCACAATTCTTCAAGTGTGAAGAAAAGTGTGACCGGAAACCTAATTTTTCCTATTTCATCTTTCTCTTGAAGAAGCTGCTGTGTTTGTACACCGTAGGGTTTTGTGACCAAGAAACTTCGTGATCTTCATCGTCTGGATGAACTAAAGAACTTTGCAGCCAACATCCTTCTTAAGTTGGTGATCAAGTCGCGTACTGGGATCCGCGCAATTGGTTAGTCACGTACTGGGAGCCGTGCAATAAAAGAAGAGATTGTCACTACAGAACAAGTCCAATTGGGTATTGTAATAAGGGTTCAACTGTAGGTTGGTATAAGGTACTAGGATTCCTTTACTTGTAACCGCTTGTTGTGATAATAGTGAATTCTCGGGAGTGGTGACCTTAAAATCACCCGGTAGGGTTTTTGCCGTGTAGGTTTCCCCCATTTGTAAACAAATCACCGTGTCAATTTATTTTCCGCTACATACTCTAATTAATTGGTGATTTGTTTGTGCTACCATGCGCTTTACATGTTAATTTGATTAATCAATAAACTTGGGTAATTAATTAATTCGTCACAAGGGGTCAATACATTCTTAGCCTATCATAAGGGAATACAACTGAGCTGGTACTCCAAAGCCCAAAAAATACATCTAATGCAAAAATTAACTTTACCAGTTGAATTTTTGTATTTATGTTATATTATTTTCTTAAATGACTTGTTTTTATGAATTTGAAGTACCAAGTTAGAAATGCTCTAAGAACATTTGCTTCAATGGGAAATTGATTACCAAAAATTTAACATAGTTCAACCAAATTTCATGATTACATATACAAGCATTTACAATCAAACATATTTTTTATAATAATTTTATTATTATTATCAATAAAATACAAACTCTTAAAGTCACACGCGTGTGTATCTTTGGAAGCTCAATAATCTAAATGCTAGAGCTAATTAAGATCCCCAATTTTAATTAAGGCTTAATTAATTTTAATCTAAACACACTTAATGCGGAATATATGTGATTATCAAATTAATTAATCAAAACACTCAGCAATTGCATGGATGAACATATAAATGCAAGGCAAATATGTAAAGGTAGTAGGGAAAAGAAACTCAAGTCCAAGAAAACACACAATGTGTGATCAAAGAGGAAAACCGAATAACTCAGCATATAAACCTCTCTGCGACCCTCCAAGCCGAAATGATCCACTAGTGAATAAGTTGGAGTACAAGGATAACCAAAAAGACCCTCCAAATCTAATCTACCCAAAATACTTGAGCCCTCCAAGCTCCAACTACCAATAGGCTTTACTAAGCGTTGTCTTCACTAGCTTCCTGGATCCCACAATACCGTCCGATTGTACCACCAAGCCTTACCAACTTATTTTGGAAAAGACCCAATACTTCCCAAGCTCCAAAGCACTCTCTACACTTTGAATGGGTGTGGGTTGTGTTTAGGTACAATCTCCTCTCAAGGTATAACAATGGAAGATGGGAGGAGAAGAGACTACATAGGAATTTTCCCTTAAGGATGAGTAGCTCTCTCTAAAAAGGTGGGTGTTGTGAAAACCAATCTCTAGGGTTTTCTCTCTGATAGCCTTTTCACAATTTTGTAAGTAATGAAGGTATATATAGTATGGGTGAAGGATTGGAAAGTCACACTAAAATACAGCTAGTTAATGTATCTCGCGAGTTGGCCAAGTCACGAGTGACTTGCAAAACAGATTGACTGTTGAACTTTCTTAAGTGCTCCTCACATGGCCTTTTGTGAGTGCTGCAGTCCCAAGCCAGTCACGAGCAAGTCATGAGATCAATTGTCTTGAGCAATCTAAACCAACTTAATACTAAACTCATTACAATTAAATTCCACAAAATATAAGGAAATAAATTAATGAAATTTCAACACTTTTTGTCATGAAATACAAACAACATAAATATTATGTAAAAACCATAACTTTACAATCTTTTAACCCAAAAACTAGTATTAAATATCTTTCAATATCAAACCAATGGTCTTCTCAAAAAAAAAAAAAAAAAATATCAAACCAATGGCAGAGCCACTGTAGGTGCCACCCCCAATCCTCCCCCTCACGTCCCTCCCCTCCCCTGCCATTTTTTTTTTAATTCCTAAATAGATATTAATTTTATATATATATATATATATATATTTATGTGTGTGTAGTCCAATTTTTTATTTTAAATTATTAGATATTTATACTTATGACTAAATGATACTTTCGGTTACTGAAATTTGGTGTTTTTGGTCCTTGCAATTTAAAAAGTTCTAATTTGGTCCCTAAAATTTTAAAATGAAACAATTTGGTCTCTCCATTTTTATACATTACTAACGGGGGTTGAGGCACCCCATTTTTTAGGGACCAAGTCGAATCAACCAAATATTTAAGGAACCAAAATTGAACCAATCTCATATTTAAGGGATATAAATTGAACTTACCTTAAATTTTAGGGACCAAACCAAAGCATTTTAATTTTGAAGGACCAAAATTAAAATTACACAAAATTTCAAGGACCAAATGTATAATTTATCCATAAAATTATTTGTTTGATTATATAAATTTTATATCAAAGTCTATGGTTTCTAATATTAATTTGAATAAGGTCACGATTCTATATATTGTTGATGAGTTGCATGTATATACTAATAATTCGGTATTCATAAATTTATAATGAATATATATATATATATATATATATTAAAATAAAATGGAAAACAGAAAAAGAATTGAGCTTCCTTCTCATAAAAATGATAGTTGATTAAAGATATTGAATCTATTTTGTCAATCTGGATTCTTCACTCAAGTTTGTTGATGTTTAATAGGTATATTTTATGTAGTACACATTTGGATAATAAAATACTTGATTTATATTTTGATCTTTGTTTATAGCACAATGTTACATATCCAACTACACATGGTAGGAATACAATGTATTCAAAGAAAAAAAAACTAATCATCATATTTATATTCGACCCCATGAAATAATTTCTAGCATCACCACTGCTTCAAATATAGTCGCCTTGTACCAATTTTTAAGGTTGTCAAAATCAAGATCCGACGTAGGATCACGGGAGGTAGGTAGAATTGTAGATCGTAGGATTAAATCGTGGATCGTAAGATCCTACTTATTTTCAAATTTTAAGTAAAAAATACATTGATAGTGACTTTATATGTTGAGTACTCACGTAAAATATGAATTCATCCATTAAAAAACAAAGATTTGCATCATATAATGTAATTTACATGCCCTACATCATTACGTCCATACTAACAAAACAAATATATTTAAGTTTTGACACAATGTATCTAAAAAGTTTAGTACATGTTTAATTAGCAACTAAGTACCAAGATATTATCGACACATTGAAAATATTTTCTAGTTTCTAAGTTCCAAATCCAAAATAAGTTAAGCTAGTTAGCAAACGAAAATTAGCTTATTACAATATGAAATCCAAAATAGAATTCTCATTCTACGGTAAACTAGCTAATTATAAATATGAAATCCAAAAGGCAACGCCATTGAGAGTGCTGAGAGGTGATCGGTTTTGGGGTTCTTGAGATGAGGCACAACTTTAGGATTGATGTTTCTAAATATTTAGGTATTTTGTTTGAACTTTAAACTTAAGTACTATGGGTTTTTTTTTTTTTGAGATTTTCTTTTGACAAAGATGTAAATTTGGGACTTCAGTTTGTTATTGGGCTGCTGATTATAACCAGTTGGGTTTGTGGGTTTAGTTGGATTATCTTAGCCCAAACCAATCCCATCAAAGAAAAAAAATAAGATAAAATAAAAAGAAGCTCAAACCAAAAACACTTGTTTTGGTTGGATCGGTAGGATCCCATACAATCCTACGATCCTATACAATCTTACACAATCCTATAATTCTATACGATCCTACACAATCCTACATACATTCCTACCATTTTACGATCCTACTACGATTCTAAATGTTTTGGTGAGGTGAGATGAGGTCGTAAAATCGTGCGATCCTACGATCTAGATCGCAATTTTGACAATCATGCCAATGTCTCTAATTCCTATTTCTTAATAGCAGTACCTAACTGCCTATATTATAAAGATCTAACACGTAATTTTCAACAGAAAAAAAATACTAAATTTTTTCTTGGATAAGGAATATTAAGTTACTTTTATTTTACAACAAAAATATTTTCCTTTAATAAAAAACTTCAAATATATTAGTAATAAATCAAAATGTGAATTTGAAAAATTTTCTATTACGCACGTAATTATTATTTTCTTTAAATTATCACCGTCCTACACATAATTAGATTATATCCATTGACTCTAAAAACAAAAATGGTTGTAATCCATTCAGGTGGTAATGCCAAGCATATTTTCAGAGATGAGACGGACAAAATCTTCAAATATAACAATCTTGAACTCTCTAATTCTTTTGCAATATGGGCCAAGAGTTTTCCAAATCCACCGACACTGGACGAAACTCAAAAGCGCAGAGGAATCTGAAGATGAGCCTTCCCAATGGTTCAAAGCATGGAATTTATTTCTATACATCCTTGCTGGTCATGTAAGTTTGCTTACGTAGTAATTTCATATTTTTTATTTTTAATCTTCGCAAATGTTGATTCTTTTATCAATGTATTGTTGTCTTTCTTAATATTTAAATTCCAAATCAACCTTCTTCTCAAAAAAATCTAAACCAACCAAGCTTGCTAAATCAAAATCATATATCGAAGAAATATCCAAAAAAGAAAGAAAAATAAAAATTACAAATGTTTCATTTTATTAATTTTTAGAATCACCTAGATTAATTTTTTTGAAAAAATACCTCAAGAATGCTAGTACATCAAAACTTAGAAGGTGCTATCTCATGTAAGAGTTGTGTTGGGGAGATCATACCTTGGAAAGCCTCAAAATGGGTAGTTAATACAACATATATATTGGGACAACACTTGACTCAAAAGGCCGGCTTAAACCAATGGGTGTGGGCCTAATTATGTTATATTAATAACTCATTATTCTCATTATTATTCAATGTGAGACTTCACTTATATATGTATACCCAACAATCTTCCCCTTCACCTATGAATCTTTGCCTCTCTATAGGCAACAAACAAGTCTCATTTGCTCCCTTTTGCCTTATGGACTTTTTTCTTTGTCAACATGTCATCCATGAGCCTTATGTATGCCATCTGCACATTTTTAGACCTCTTAACACAAATTGTTTAACCTAGTTATTTAGCCAAGTGATTACTTAGATAAATTATTCAGTTTTAGGTTAACACAATAAAATCATATCATGTAAATAATACGAAAAAATAAAGAATACAATGATATGATAACCCAGGAAAACCTAACCAGTAAAAAACGTGTGGAGGATTTAACCTAACTATCTTCAAGGAAAAACAGATCCACTATGAAAAAATTGAAGTTTGTACAATAGAACTTAGACCACTAACATCATATTGCTACCTCGAGTAGAAAACTTACTACCACAACCACATAATAGCTCCGAGTCCACGGACAACTTCTTTCTTTAATCTACAGCAACTACAAGTTCTCCTACTTATGACCTTGAGACTCCACTTAAAGGTTTTGGATCTTCTTGAAAGTTCTTTACGCAGCAACTGAAACCACTATCAAGTTCTTAATGCAAATCTTGATCTTGATAGCTCTATGTGTGTATATAAAGGTAAATACCTCTCAGATCTCAAAAAAGATTCAACACACAACTCAACAAAAACCTTAGAGAGCTTTTGGGTACAAAACCCTAGATCTACAAAAGACGCACAAGATACACTATAATCTCTCAAAAAAACTCTTTTTAAAAACGTGTTTAGGGTTTTCTTTATATACTAGGAGAAGTAAATCTGAAACCCTAATCCTTAATGGGCTTGAACTGCTATTTGGGCTTAATTCAAATTCTACAAATACGATTATCGATCGATTGAGCCTTACTTTTGATCAATTGAGCTTTGCAATTTTGCACAGTAAGTTTCTGCGTTCAACTTGATTCAAACTATAACAAATAAACTTTGAGCAAGCTTAAACCTAGACTCATTGTTTTGACCATGGTTTGACAACATATACAAAGTGAAGTTATAATACATTTAATTCCTAAAGTCTTAGAATCTAACACCATCCATAAGAACCACATGTCCACCTCGTATGCTCATTTTTTAGAACTTAGCCTGCACTACTGTCCATAGTAACCTTGCATCACACCATTTGGCAATACCCTTTTGTTGGATTTAATTTTTTTTTTCAAGGTTGTCCCTGTGCTTTTGATGCCTTCGTGCCTAATCTATGCAAAGTATGTTTCCATCCGTTCGTAAAGTATAGAAAAGCATCTCGATTCGCTTATTGAGAATAATTTAAGTAGTAGTTTCATATCCAAACAATTCTCTTTTTCTCTTATTGTTATAGTTGTAATGGTTATTAACCTTTGGTTACGATCTCTGCAAAATTTACTAATTTATAATGATAATCTAAATCGATTAGGTATTGGGAGCCTTTTGGTACTTTTTCTCTACTCAACGACTAGCGGCTTGCTGGCACAAAGCTTGTGAAATTCATGGGGTTGAAATTTCTTTTAACTGTGACCACAGTTTTAGAAAGCTCTCTTTTTTAGATGATTTCTGCCCTATTGATACACCAAATCCAAGTACCTTTGATTTTGGAATATTTCTTGAAGCCCGTCGATCCGGAAGCTTAGAGTCCTCGAATTATCTGCGTAAAGCATTTTACTGTTTCTGGTGGGGCATGCGAAATCTAAGGTTTGCACATGATACACCCTTTACTATTCCATAGCAAAATATATTAGTCCTGCGTATGTCTATGTCGTTTAAGTTACATATGATATAACTTTAAAAATATTACACCACTTAATAATTTATTATCATATTCTGAAAATCTCATAGTTGGATTATAGGTCTATATATTTTTAACATGCATATTAATTTTCATGTCAATCGAATGTTATTTACTATTCAATTAATAAATTTATATTTTATGCATTATTTTAAACAAAAAAAAAACTTGATTTTAAATAATTGATTAAGGACATAACTATTGATCTTTGATTACTTTAAATTTTTGTAAGCATGAAGAATTTATGAAAATAATGTAATCCAAAGATGGTTTGGTAGATTTGTTAAAATTTGCATTCAGTTAAAAATATTGAGTGATGTAACATTGTTTAAAGTTACAAGATTTATGGCTTTCTAATCTATTCTTAAATTTGTTGCTTGCACACAATTTGTTTAATGTTACTATTCAATTAATAAATTTATATTTTATGCATTATTTTAAACAAAAAAAAAAACTTGATTTTAAATAATTGATTGACGACATAACTATTGATCTTTGATCACTTTAAATTTTTGTAAGCATGAAGAATTTATGAAAATAATGTAATCCAAAGATGGTTTGGTAGATTTGTTAAAATTTGCATTCAGTTAAAAATATTGAGTGATCTAACATTGTTTAAAGTTACAAGGTTTATGGCTTTTTAATCTATTCTTAAATTTGTTGGTTGCACACAATTGAAGCTAAAATAGTTATGAGTAGTGCTACATGTGACATGTACTACAAGTTTACTACATTAAGTTTACAAATTGATGTGTCACTAATAATAAAAAGGTAATTCAAATATTTAGTTATGGGGTGGTTAAAGCCTACCAATCACATTCATTAGCATATAAGTTTGTAAGTTATATTATATGTAATAAAACTTGTAGGGTAAATGAAAATTACACCCCTAAAGTTTGGGGGTGATTGGATTTTACTCCCTGAAATTTCAGACTTTGGATTTTACCCCCTGAAGTTTTGGGTGTTTGAATTTTATACCCTGACATTTCAGAACTTGAATTTTACTCTCTAAAATTTAGAGTTGTTTGGATTTTACACTCAAATTTTGAAACTTTAGGATATAAAATCCAAACACTCCAAAACTTTAGGGGGTGAAATCCAAACACTTCTAAAACATAGAGGGTAAAATTCAAATTTTGAAACTTCAGAATGTAAAATCCAACCACCCCAAACTTTAGGGGTGTAATTTGCAATTTATCCAAATTTGTAATACCTATAATATTTTCGAATAGTTATTAGTTTCTCCTAGTTTTATTAATGATCTCATTAAATAAAAATATCATTAATTTCTACTCTTTATTTCTTACATGGTAAAATCGTCAAGTAGAATAGAATTTCCTAATGAACATTGGGATCACAATAGAAAGAAATACTTGAACCATGAATTGAGTTCTTAACGAATTTTCATAGATTTGGATCATCCTAGAAGTTCACAGGATTTTTTAAGTTTGCTACTAATAGAATTATGGTTTGCTTTTATCCTGGAGATGCTTTGGTTTTTTTTTTTTTTTTTCTTTGGCTATATTATATTCCTAATATAGATATGTATGTCTTTGTAGTACTATAAAATAGTACTTTAAGCACAACTCAAGATATATATATATATATATATTAAGTATTTTATAATCTAATGTATCCTTAAGGATCGAGTAAGGTGAAAAGGTCCTGTTCGGGTAAAAATCGAACTTAAACAGTTTGCAAGCAAGTCAGATTAATCAGATTATAAGTTAACTAGTAGTTTTTAACATGCAATAATAATAATAATAATAATAATAATAATAATATGATCATATTATTTTTGTCTTTCTAGTTCCTTTCAATACAAATAAGCGATCGCAAATAACTAAAAAAAAAAAAGAGAACCAAAAACAAAGACAGTTTAAATAAAACTTAACTAATACATTGAAGTTTACACAATCCAAAGTTCACTAATGAGTAATGATATCATCACCATAAAATAACATAAAGAAAATGCTAATGTTTGTGAACTATGTCAAGTTATCAACCTTCTCAACTGTGCCTCTTCTTTTTGCATGTAAAATAATAATAAAGTTAAATTATTTAGAAAGATAAATAAACAAAAAAAAAAAGTTTTAAGAATAAAACATAACATATTAGGTAAAGAAAAATAAGTAAATATTTAATATAAATTGTACCTCAAGAGTCAAACTTCAAGTTGGCAAGTAATTTTGTTAGTATTTTCATCTGCAATAAAATTTTTAATATAAGTCAAGTATACATAGAAAGTGATTCAATAAAGAACTAAAAATTATGACTATTCTATAACTGAATCAACTTACCTAAATTCATATAACCAACTTAAAAAAATATCACTATAAAAAACATGTTGGGTTCGATTGTAACCCATACAATAATTACCCATAAAGATTTTTGAGATAGAAACTAAGTCACTAGATCTCCAGCACAAGTAATAGACAATGTATCCTAGCTTACCGGTTTTGCTGCAATTGCTGAACTAGCCTTTAGTCTTCACACTGATTTAGTGCCGCAAGCAAACAATCCAGAAGCAAATCTCGAAATTTTTGTAATAGGCTATCAGTTGACCGAGAGTCTTTTAAGAGTCTTCTAAGTTTTTTTTTTTTTTTACTGATTGTCAATCTCACATGACCGAGCCTTCATTCTTGCATTGTCAAGATTGTCTTGTATAGTGAATAGATACTTCAACCTTCATTACCACTACTTACATTACAGTATCAAAAGCCAATATTCATGCTCTTTAACATATATGTCATATTTGGTTCAAATAAGATGTTATTTATTATTCAATCTTAAAAAAAAAATTATGCATAATTTAAGATTATAAAAATTTGAAATTTAAACATTTAATTATTGATATAGTTATTGATTTTTAATCTTCTTGAAAGTTTACAAGCATTGAGGAGATAATAAGAAAATACAATCAAATGGTAGATTTGTCAAAATTCACATTCAATAAAAAGATATAAGGAAAGTTTGTAACCATTGTCTTCTTTTTGCTTTTCAATCTTTCCTTAATTTCCTCTAATTGTGTCGCATTCATGCTTCCTTCTCTCATGGATGTAATGGGCTTGAACCCCATCCTTAATTAACCACTGCTCTTGTGTATGGGGTTGGAGTTCCTATTTGTCCAAAAGCCATAAACATGTGATCATGACCTTGCTTTCTTACTTTGAAGGCCCAAGTATAGATCTTTCATTTTCTCTTTAACTTATATATTTCCCCTAAAATTTCGTGAATTCTCATTTTTTGAATTTTAGTTAGAAATTTTTAGGCTTAGTGTCTCATACATTATAGTTATGGCATTTTGCAGTACTTTTGGGTCAAACCTCCAAACAAGTAGCTACATATGGGAAAACATCTTTGCACTTGGAATTTCTATCTTTGGTCTATTATTATGTCTTTATTTCATTGGAAACTTGCAGGTGAGTGCCTAATCCTTTCCTTTCACTTCTTTTTTTGTGAAAACTTTTCTGCACTTGGAATTTCTATCTTTGATAAGTTATTATTTCTTTATGATAGGCCAAAAATGTATAGACCCCTTTGGTAAATTAATCAATTAATTAGCCAAGTGAATTAATTAGATTCAATTACATGCAATAAGCGTGGTAGCACAAACAAATCACCAACTAAGTTAAATGCAGCGAAAAATAAATTTGACACGGATGATTTGTTTACGAATGGGGAAAACCACCGAGGCAAAAACCCACCGAGTGAATTTAAGGTCACCACTCCCGAGAATCCACTATTATCAAAACAAGCAATTACAAGTAAAATGAATCACAGTACCTAATATCAACCTACAGTTGAACACTTACCCCAATACCCAATTGGGCTTGTTATATAGCGGCAATCTCTCCATTCAATGCACGGCTCCCAATAGCCTTCGCCTGACAAAATCAACCACAAAGACATGCTCAACGGCCTACCGTGACCAAAGCCGAAGAAACTCATCCCAAACGGCAGTTGTATTCGCCTCCACGCACAGACAAAGGCTCCGACTCTCCTCACACGTGCCACCAAGGATTCTCAACTCCTTGATCGAATTATGGTCACACGCACCGCCATGTAGGCCTTGTTGTTCGCCGATCTACAAAAAGCTAAGAATCTGGCCCTCATCCAACCCTACAAGTGCTCTCATGTGCCACCTGGAAGTCCTACAAGTGTTGTTGCCGTCACACTCCTGCCACACACCGAAGAACTACGCCAACTTCTTATAACGTCATCCATGACATCATCTGATGCCTTAGATTGTCTTTGAATTCTCAATACCTCATGTGATTCTTGAACCAGAATTATCAGCTTTTGCATCTTTGATTCTTAGATCAAAGAAACTTGGATATCTAATTCTTGAATTGTGGACTCTTGAGTGGGTGCATCAAGGATTAGTTCTTTGTTCTCCGTCATGTAATTCACGGGCTCTTGCATTTGGATTCTTGGGTGGTAGTCTCCATTGATGCAGGAAGGATTGGTGTTCAAAACTAATATTATGGGTGCATATGAAATCTACCCAATTTGAGTATAAGCCTGATGCCTCCACGCCTTTGAACCACTTCAACACCTCTCCTTCCATATAATAAGAGGCAATGGGAACCATGAGAAGTGGTGCAGTGTTGTCAAGAGCAAAGAATTTGTAGACCTTAAGAAGCCATCAAAAAAAATATCCACATTTGAATTTCAGTAACTCCATGAAACTTTGATGCGGTGCAATGAATTCGATCATCTCAAGATCGACTGCTCTAATACTATGTTATGACTTAAATAATGCTCACAAGTACAAGAGTCACAAAATAATATTTCAGTATGCCCGAGGTCAAATCCATTAGGAAAAGGAATTTATTAGCAAACCACAAGATAAATTAAAAATTAAAAACAATAAAATTTAATGTAAGAGAAATTTTGATTGAGGGTTTGGTAAACAAAATTTAGAATGAGGGAAAACAACAACATATTAAGATACTAAGGTTTAAGGATTCACACACAGCACATCCATTGGTAATCTTAATAATATTATTTTATAACTCAACTACAATTCATACGAAGCATGATCTTAGTCTGATGATTTAGCAATTAGAAATCAAGAATTAGCTTTCTAAGTTAGTTGTATAAATTTGATTCATTTTGGGCAAAACAAAACTAGTGAATTAATACATAGGAAATTTTAAGCATCTAACATGCTGAAGTCTATGCTAAATCAAAGAATATACAGAAACAATCACTATTCTAGATAATTAAATCAACAAAAAACACAAGAACATAAGCACTAAAACCATAAAAATTATTGTCATGAACATACCAATAAACAGTTGGGTTTTACCCTTTATCTTAGCAAGGCTTCTATCAAGTCATTACACCAAATAAAACTCTAAAAATTGTAAATAAACTTTAAGAAAACCTAATTCTCATTCTAAGGCTGCTACCTCTTTAGTTTTTCCCTAAAGAGCCTTTAAATTGTTCAAGAAATCTTATTATAAATTGGATTCTCGTTTAGAGAGAATCCCTAATTTTTAGACTTCATTTAACCAACATTTTGGCCCATTTAAAGTCAGAATCGGGCATTTAGTAAACTATAAAGTTTTATCCCTATAAGTTAGCTTTCCAGCACTACTTAAATCATCAAAATCAATATCGAAGTTGAAAGTTATGCCCAAAATACTAAACGCTATGTTGTCTAGATTCCCAATGCAAATGGGACTTAGATTTGATGTAAATCTCTTTTGATTCCTTGCTCCAATTGGACTCAAATTTAATTAGGTTGACCTTCTTTAACTTCATTATCTCCCTTGTAAAAATAAATTCCATTAGGATTCCTTGCTAGAATTAATTTCATTCTCTACAAAAGACATGTAAATTCTGTGATTTGTACCCCCTTTATGGCACATCAGCATGTCGATTCCTTCTCACAAAGGCGGGATACGCTACACTCAATCTCCCTAAAAACAGTTTTAGATTTGAAGCTAGCACAAGCTTGAGAGTATACGAAGTCTCTTAAAAGGAGATGAAGGATTCACCACTTGGTTATAGGTCCAAAAACCAAAAAATGACTCCATGAAGGTCTTTCTACCAGACTAGGTTCAGAGTTAAGGTACAGGATGGAAAGAGGTTAGGCACCCCAAGCCTGCCTAGCTATAGTGACCTTCATATATCATTATTGAACTTGGTGGAAAGTAAGCTATCTTAGAGGCCCAAATGGATATGCGCTTGTATCTAAAGCCTAGGTATAAGCCTATGTATCATGTGTGACAAGCAAGGGAAAGCATATAAAACATCTGATCATGGAAGCATAGACATGTATAGAATCATACAACTCATGGCATCAATCTCAAAGCATTTGCATATAGACATGATAGAGGTCAAAACATCAACATCCAAGTATGTGCATATGTATACCCAATCATGCATGTGATCGCACACATGCAAATGGATACCAACCAAGATTGCGAGTTTCTCTCAAATGATGATTATGTCTTATGCAAAAAGGGATCATTAAAATTGATGTGAAGTCTTCATTGATGTGTGGATATATTCCCTTTATTAAAATTAGATTTGTCTTGATTTGTCATCAATGATCTTGCATCTTTTAAGGCTTAAACGAGATTTGATTAATTAAGACAAAATTAAATTAACTTTTATGTTACTATTTAAGTTCAAATCAATTACCTTAATAACATTAACACTTGTTAAGATACTTTCCTTATCTTTGAATTGTCAACTAATTCCAGAAGAAATTGAATATTAATTGACTATTGATTTTGATTTTTTTAGAAAATATTTAAGCTTTTATGAGTTGTAGGGTTTTCATTGATTATTTCTAAATATTTTAGTTGCCTTATGAGGATCAAGTCAAAATCAAAGAGTGAATGAGAGAGAAGAGATAGACTGCATTAGGGTTTGATACAAGAAAGGAAAGAAAATAAGATATTTTGGGTATTTTGGATTTATTACACATGTGATACAAAAGGAAATAAACATGACAACATATATACAGTTGTAGAGAGGGAAAATTCCCGACCTATCACAAGCTGACACGTCATGCTATCAAGTCCACAAAATACAGTTAATTATAAAGTATCATGCATGGCAACTAGGTTTTGTTATCAATACTCAGAAACCAATAGAAATTTGCCAAGTGTTATTGAAGTCATTGAAGTAAACCAATCACACATCAGCACATGTAAGCGATGACACAAGCAGTCCAGCACGTGTAAGCGATGACACAAGCAGTCCAGCACGTGTAAGCAATGACACAAGCAGACCAATCAGGCTGTGACATGTGTCACCAATCAGACTCCGCCACGTGTCGCTCACCTACCTCTAAACTCCTATAAATAGAAGCCTTCCTAAGGCATTAAGGAGGAGGAAGACATCTTAAGAGGAAGAGGAAGCCATTTAGAGCACAAGCAGCATCAAAGAAGATTCAGAAATATTGAAGCTCTGCTAGAATCAAGCCCTGAAGCCTCTAGGAACTTCAAGAGTTAAACTCAAATGCAAGGAACATTCAAAGCAGAATCATCCAAATCATATTCCTAGATCTTCAAATTCACTGGACTCAAGCTCAAAAGCCTCCAGAAACCTCAACAAACCATAAATCAACGAAGCTCTACGGATTCAAGCCTCTAAAGCACCGAAGACCTTCCACCACAAACCTTTGAAGACGAAGAACACACGAAGAACACGAAGAACATGAAGAACAAAGGATTTCTAACAAGCTCATAGCCAGAGATTCCTTGTAATTCTGTTTCAAAGATCTTCGATCCATGCTTCAGTCAAATCAAAGTATATTTGGTGTTCGAATCAAAATCACATTACCACAATTCCAATCAACAAATCTTTCAAGGAGATCGAATCAGAGGATCACTCTTTTGTAATCACAGAGAATTGTACCACACATTCATCAATACAAATTCGCATTTGTGAAACTATTTTACTTGTTTGATTTATTTCGAACTAGAAATTTAGTCGTCTACATATTCTGGCACGCCCAGTGGGACATCTCTGCCTCTCATCTCTTTCTCTTTCAAAAGAAAAGAAATTCAATTTGCTACCAGCTTCAATGGCCTCTAGCAAGAATGTCCGAAAGTCAGTGGTTGATGCTTCCAGTGCTGACGATTATGTCGGCCCAATCACTCGCAGTCGATCCAAGGCACTTGACCTACACCAACCCCAAGCAACCAAAGAAAGCGAACCTCATACTGTCATCTCTCTAGACTTTCTTGCAAATAGGGAAACTACCCCCAAGGATTCATTTGTCTTGGAAGATTTGGAGATTGATAATGAATCATCCACAACAAAGACCTTTTCTATTGGCTCTTCACCTATAATGAGAATCTTAAGGAATGAAGTACCTTTGACTCATCCTGTTTCATCACTTTCTCCATCATATCTAGAGGTCATGCCAGTAATGATGACCAACACTTCTACTATGGAAGAAAAGATGGCTGAAATGGAACAAAGGGTCACCCTTCTCACAAAAGCACTTGAAGATAAGGATGTCCAAATTGCAACCCTGATGAACAAACTAGAGGTACAAGATTCTGGTGAATCAGATCTTAACCTTGAGCACCCACCTGGCTTTACCTCGAAAGGAGATAACGCTAGGGTAGATAAGGGAAAAGGAGGTGAAGGCACTTCACAACACGGACATTCCACCTCAATGGCCTCAATATCTGTCCAACAACTGCAGGATATGATAACAAACACCATTCGAGCACAATATGGAGGTTCTTCGACAAGTTCTCTCATATATTCGAAACCCTATACCAAGCGCATTGACAGTATGAGAATGCCGAATGGGTATCAACCCCCCAAGTTCTTGCAATTTGATGGCAAAGGAAACCCTAAGCAACATGTTGCTCACTTTGTCGAAACTTGTGAGAATGCAGGGACACAAGGAGGCCTCTTTGTAAAGCAGTTTGTTCGTTCACTAAAAGGGAATGCCTTTGATTGGTATACAGACTTAGAACCTGAGTCAATCGATAGTTGAGGACAACTTGAAAGAGAGTTTCTCAACCGATTCTACAGCACACGTCGCACGGTAAGCATGATGGAGCTTACCAATACCAAGCAATGGAAAGATGAGCCTGTCGTTGATTACATCAATCGATGG
The DNA here is from genome assembly GCA_033629205.1 of Lithocarpus polystachyus. NCBI lineage: Eukaryota > Viridiplantae > Streptophyta > Magnoliopsida > Fagales > Fagaceae > Lithocarpus > Lithocarpus polystachyus. The sequence continues at coordinate 10,044,481 of CM066172.1, read as the reverse complement.
CGTTCTTTGAGTCTAGATTGCAAGGATAGACTTTCTGAAATATCTGCTGTAGAAATGTGCATCCAAGGCATGCATTGGGGGCTTCTGTACATCCTTCAAGGGATAAAGCCCCGAACGTTTGAAGAATTAGCGACTCGTGCACATGACATGGAATTAAGTATCTCTAGCCATGGAAATACAAAGCCTCCCATACCTGAGGAAAGAAAAGAAAGACGGGAAATAAGGAAAACTGACAAGCATGCAAAAGGTAATATCAAAGACTCAATGAATATCAACTCAGCCCCAGTCAAAATTTCAACAAATGTAAAAGCCAATGAGAAGAGGCCTGAGGAAGGCCAACGGCGTGAAATGCGTCGCTCATCACTTAAGGAATGGGAACAAAAGGTGTATCCTTTCCTAGATGCTGATATGCCCGAAATGCTAGAACAACTGCTCAAGTTGAAATTAATTGATTTGCCAGAATGCAAACGACCAGGAGAGATAGGAAAAATTGATGACCCGAACTATTGTAAGTATCATCGCATCATAAGCCATCCAATCCAAAAATGCTTTGTTCTTAAAGAGCTCATCATGAAGCTAGCCAAGGAAAGGAAAATCGACTTGGATTTTAATGATGTTGCTCAGTCAAACCTTGCTACATTTGCTTACGTGTTGCCTAGTTGCATGTCTCCAACTACTAAGCATGGTGCAAATGCCACGCTCATCCAGTTTGGTTCTCTAGAACCTGTTCAAGTTCAGCTCTCACAAAAAGCATCTGATTATAACTTAAATGAGGATATAGGGTCAACAGTGGATGAGGAAGAGGGCTGGACGGTGGTTACTCGCAGGAGATGGAAGAAGAAACGAGCATTCCCTCTTCATCTGATCACCCAAGAGTCCAGAAGAGCACAAAACCAGATTCAGCCTTGGTCAGGAAGAAGGAGTAATAAGAGGCAAAAGAGACCGGGAACAAAAATGTATGACGATTCGGCACAAACCCAAAAACCTCGAAAGCACATCACATTGGAAGAATTCTTCCCCAGAAAATTCTTTCAAAATGACTCAGCAGAGGCCGTTCACACGGTCTCTCGTCACGAAATTCATGACGAACAGGAGGATGTATACCATGGTGGTCCAAATGAGGCTTCGTCATCTTTAAAGGAACTCCAATCTAAGGATAATGAAGTCGAATCCTCGCAATCCTCCACCTCATCGAAAGAGGTACTCACCCAAGCTCTTGAAAAGCCAGAGATGTACACCTCTTCTGCCAGTACGCTTCAACAAGCACAGGGATGTTACGCATGCTCTCCGGACTTAACTTTCACTGATGAGGATCTGTTGTTAGGCTCTAAGCCCCACAATCGTCCACTTTATGTCTCCGGTTACGCTCGTGAACAAAAGATCGATCGTATCCTCATTGATGGAGGTTCAGCTGTTAATATCTTACCAAAAATGACAATGAGACGACTTGGTCTTACTATGGAGGAATTATCGCATAGTCGTTTGGTCATTCAAGGTTTTAACCAAGAAGGACAACGCGCAATCGGCATGATACACTTGGAATTAATCATTGGAGAATTGACAAGCAGCATTTTGTTCCATGTCATTAATGCCAAGACAACCTACAACATGTTGTTAGGACGTCCATGGATCCATGGAAACGGAATAGTGCCATCAACTTTGCATCAATGTTTCAAGTTCTTTCAAAGAGGAATAAAAAAGGTCAATGCCGATTTGAAGCCCTTCGCTGAGGCTGAAGCTCACTTTGCCGATGCGAAATTTTATGTAGAAGATGACATTCTTAGTGAAGTCCTCCCGGTTGAGATTCCATCCATGGAAAGCAAGCAGGGTGAAAAGAAGCATGTTGAAGTCATCACTAGAAAGGATATTCCTTCCCCAAAGGAAGGTCCAAAATATGAGAATGATCATTCTAGTGAATCTACCAGTAATTCAGTAGGAGCAGAAATTTCAACTCCTTCCAATAACCCTCCATTCCTCCGTTATGTACCATTATCACGCCGCAAGAATGGACAATCACCATTCACGGAATGCCGTCAATCCACAGAAAACATGGGAAGGGCTCCTACAAAGCTCACAATGGAGGATGTAGCTGTATTAAAAGAAAATCATGTCATGCCTTTAACTTCATCCACAAATCCTTTACCCTCAAAGCCACTAAATGGATTCGTGAGGTCTTCACAAAGTCTGACAGAGCATGGTATTCTACCAAATGAACGGACAAAAGAATGGTTCGATCCAAAGGCATATAGGTTGTTAGCCAGAGCAGGCTACGACTTCTCAAAACAAGGGGACCTAGGGAAACTAATTCCAGAAGTCACCGGAGAAGAAATGCATGGCCTTAGCAAAACACAAAGGAAAATGCGGCTTGAAGGGCATAGAATTCCTATCCCAAAGACCGGATTAGGTTATACTCCAGAACAACCAGCTCAAATATGGATCAAAAGAAGAAGCAATGCTTCAAGTTCCCAATACATAACAGTGGAGGTCGGCGAAGGTTCAAAACGAAGAGAAGATCATTCTTCATCGCGCGTCTCAGTATTCGATCGCATCGAGGCTTCATCATCACGAATCACAGTGTTTGATAGGTTAAGTACAACTTGCTTAACACAAAATCGAGACACTCTTGCTTGTAAATCAATCTTTGATCGATTGGGGGCAACAAGAAGGCCTGTTGATAGTCATCCTCAGAATTTAATAAACTCTGAGGTTCAAAAGGAGAAGAAAGCTAATGATGAGATCCGCAGTAGCATTCCTTCACGCATGAAGCGTAACTTTACTCTAGACATTAGCACTGAAGGATCGCTCAAAGTCAAAAGGCGAACGATTGTACACACTGGACAATCATTTGTACACAATGAACAAATTGAGGAAGTATCATCCTCGTTTCATATTACAATAGAAGAGGGTACACTTTCAGATGCCGAAGCAACCAATGAAGAGGTCGATGAAGCTCCTCCAGCCTTGGAAGATGGAGTAAAGGCTACAGTTGATGAACTTAAAGAGATCAATTTAGGAACTATTGAAGAACCTCGACCCACTTTCATTAGTGCGCTTCTCACTCATGAAGAAGAAGAAGGATACCTCAAGCTCCTGGGAGAATATAAAGATGTGTTTGCTTGGACTTACAAAGAAATGCCTGGGCTCAATCCAGGTATTGCCCTACACCATTTGGCAGTAAGGAAGGGCGTGCGCCCAGTCAAACAAACCCAAAGACGTTTTTGGCCGGAGCTTATCCCTCAAATAGAAACTGAGGTCAATAAGCTAATTGAGGCAGGCTTCATTCGTGAAGTACAATACCCAGAATGGATTGCTAACATTGTCCCTGTCAAAAAGAAGAATGGACAAATTCGGGTATGCGTTGACTTCCGTGATTTGAACAATGCATGTCCCAAGGATGATTTCCCATTATCCATCACTGAAGTCATGGTTGATGCCACTACTGGTCATGAAGCTTTATCTTTCATGGATGGTTCTTCAGGTTACAACCAAATTCGAATGAATCCTAAGGATGAAGAGCTTACAGCTTTTCGTACTCCTAAGGGCATTTACTGTTACAAAGTGATGCCTTTTGGATTAAAGAATGCTGGTGCTACTTATCAACAGGCTATGCAAAAGATCTTTGATAATGTACTTCATAAAAATGTGGAGTGTTATGTCGATGATCTGGTGGTTAAAACAAAAAGGAGGGAAGACCATCTGGCAGATCTTCAATCTGTGTTCAAACGCCTAAGAAAGTATCAGCTTAAAATGAATCCCCGCAAATGCGCTTTTGGCGTAACATCTGGGAAATTTCTTGGTTTCATTGTGAGGCACCGCGGTATTGAAATTGACCAGTCTAAAATAGAAGCTATCCAGAAAATGCCAGAGCCCAAGAATCTTCGAGAACTTAGAGGCTTGCAGGGAAAACTAGCCTACATACGACGATTTATTTCGAACTTGGCTGGTCGATGTCAACCTTTCCATAGATTGATGAAGAAGGATGTGCACTTTGAATGGGATGAGGCTTGTAGCAATGCTTTTGCACGCATCAAAAAATACCTGCTTAATCCTCCAGTCTTAGGTGCTCCTATCCCAGGAAAGCCTTTGGTGCTGTACATCGCGGCACAAGAAAAGTCTCTAGGTGCTCTTATGGCACAAGAAAATAAAGAGGGGAAGGAAAGAGCCCTTTATTATCTAAGTCGAACTCTCAATGGGGCTGAATTAAATTATTCTCCTATTGAAAAGATGTGTCTCGCTCTTTTCTTTGCCATAGACAAACTGGAGCATTACATGCAAGCATATACGGTCCGTTTAATTGCAAAAGCAGACCCAATTAAATATGTCCTCTCCAGGCCAGTGATTTCGGGTCGTATAGCTCGATGGGCAGTCTTGCTACAACAATATGACCTTGCATACATCCCACAGAAAGCCGTCAAAGGACAAGCATTGGCAGATTTCTTAGCTGATCACCCAGTTCCATCTAATTAGGAGTTCTCCGATGATTTCCCAGATGAAGACGTGTTTTTCATTGAAGTAATGCCACCATGGATGATGTTTTTCGACGGGGCTGCACGTCGAGAAGGAGCAGGGGCAGGTGTAGTGTTTGTTTCTCCACAACGGCAAATACTTCTATACTCGTTCTCATTAAGCGAACTTTGCTCTAACAACGTAGCTGAATATCAAGCGTTGATTATTGGTCTACAAATGGCCATTGAGATGGGCATATCGCAACTTGAGATCTTTGGGGATTCCAAATTAGTTATCAACTAAATCTTGGAGCAGTATGACGTCAAGAAAGAAAACCTTATCCCTTATTGCAAATATGCGAAGAAGTTGCTAGTGCATTAGCTAATTTGGCTACTGCCTTAGCATTATCCCAAGATGAGACAGCCAAAGTTGCTGTTTCCCAGAGGTGGGTGATACCTCTCTTAGTAGAAGAAGAAGGAGAAGAAGAGCAAGCCAACATCATTTCTGTATGCCTTGTTGAAAAGGAAGATTGGCGACAAGCGATCATTGGGTACCTTCAACATGGAAGACTCCCAGATGATATACGCCATAAGACTGAAGTACGGCAAAGGGCTGCTCGATTCATTTACTACAAAGACACTCTCTTCCGCCGTTCCTTTGATGGTTTGTTTCTCCGATGCTTAGGAGAGGAAGAGGCTAAACAAGCCTTAGAAGAGGCTCATTCTGGAATATGCGGTGCACACCAATCAGGTCCCAAGTTACACTACAGGATCAAACGAATGGGTTACTATTGGCCTACAATGGTGCAAGATTCCTTGGAGTATGCTAAGAAGTGCGAAGCTTGTCAGTATCACGCAAACTTCATCCATCAGCCGCCAGAACCTCTACACCCGACTGTAGCCTCTTGGCCTTTTGATGCATGGGGACTTGATGCAATAGGGCCATTACCAAAATCATCCGATGGCCACTTGTATATCTTGGCTGCAACTGATTACTTCTCAAAGTGGGCGGAATCTGTGCCTCTTAGGGAAGTGAAGAAAGAAACGGTGGTCAACTTCATTCGAACTCACTTGATCTATCGGTATGGTGTCCCTCGGTATATCATAACTGATAATGGCAAGCCGTTCTACAACAAGCTAATGACGGAGCTATGTGAGAAGTTTGGATTTAAACAATACAACTCCTCCATGTACAATGCCCCGGCAAATGGGTTAGCTGAAGCCTTTAACAAAACGCTTGGCAGTTTGTTAAAAAAGGTGATATCCAAAACAAAGCGAGATTAGCACGAAAGAATCGGAGAGGCATTATGGGCATATCGAACAACATTTCGAACGCCTACTCAAGCAACACCATATTCTCTTGTTTATGGAGTAGAAGCTGTCCTTCCTTTAGAACGCCAAATCCCATCATTACGGATTGCCATTCAAGAAGGGTTGACTGAAGAAGAAAATGCCAAACTCAGATTGCAAGAATTAGAGGCACTTGATGAGAAAAGGCTTGAGGCCCAACAACGCCTTGAGTGCTATCAAGCTCGTCTTTCAAGCGCATTCAATAAAAGAGTTAAACCACGATCATTCCAAGTAGGTGACTTAGTCCTCGCCGTTCGAAGACCTATCATCACAACCCATCGTACAGGCAATAAGTTCACTTCAAAATGGGATGGACCTTACGTTGTGCAAGAAGTCTACACCAATGGAGCTTACAAGTTGATTGATCATGAGGGTGTAAGGATCGGCCCCATCAATGGGAAGTTCCTCAAACGCTTCTATGCTTGAAAATCCAAGATTGCTCCTCGGTAAGAGCTTAAACTACTCACTGCAACGCTGCAAGGGTACATGATGTCTTCCCATTGCCTTTGAAAGCGTACCAATAAGGAGAAATTAATCCCACTCTATGTCACCAATTGCTAGTGTGGCGTAGTGGTTGGATGCCCATGTCGCCCTTGAGAGGTCTCGAGTTCGATTAGTGGTGATACCCACTATTACACACTGAGCCCCCCTTTTTGCAAAAATAAACAAAAAAAAAGAGAAAAAAAAAAAGAGAAGAAGAAAAGATAACAAAAAAAAAAAGATAACAAAAAAAAAGGGATAACAAAAATAACAAAAAAAAAAAGGAGATAACAAAAAAAACATCGAAAAAAAAATCATCAAAAAAAATCATTCAAAAAAAAATCTGTTGAACTACGTGATGACTTGATCCCTCTCCGGGGTACGTAGGCAGCTTAGTACTTGTCACTAAGTTCAGTCACATGAAAAAAAAAAGAAGGATTGCCAGTCTAGCTTGAAGAGTTTCCAACGATCATCAATATGTTTTTAAGGTCCCTTTGGTTGGTAAGGCATTGCTTAAAGACAGCCGAATATTCAATAGGATGATCAAAGGTTTGTAGTTGAAGATGAAGACTAAATGAAATCTGCACGGCATTGCCTATCTTCTATGGACATTCTCCCACATTTCTGAAGTATACTTTGCATCACTTATCTCTTGGGGGCATCTTCTTGTACCTTGCAAGTCTAAACTACATCGTCTCGCTTTCAGGTTATGCCACTTCATAACTTTGAAATTTGAACTACTTCATCTTCTTTCTGAATGGTGTCATTTCACATTATATCTCTGAAATCTGGACAACGTCAACTTCCACCGGAATGATAATAGATCATGTATCTGGAGTTGGTGTTGCATTATCTCGCTTCTCTGGGCAGTTTGTGCAATGTCAAATTTTTGCTGGCATGTTCTGACATCTTCAGGGTTTTGTTGGCATTTCCTTGCATCTTCAACGTCTTGTTGGCATCTCTGAAATCTTGATGTCTGAGCTATATTGCCTTTAAAAATTGATGCAACTTCAATACGAATGCAAGTGTAAATGTTGCTTCATGGCAAGGATGAAATGTTGACGTAGCTTCTTGGCAAAGATGAATGTTGACATGGCTTCAGTACAAATGATAGCGCAACTTCGTAGCAGATGCAAGTGTAAATGTTGCTTCATGGCAAGGATGAAGTGTTGACGTAGCTTCTTGGCAAAAATGAATGTTGACGTAGCTTCTTGGCAAAGATGAATGTTGACATGGCTTCAGTGCAAATGATGGTGCAACTTCGTAGCAGATGCAAGTGTAAATGTTGCTTCATGGCAAGGATGAAGTGTTGACGTAGCTTCTTGGCAAAGATGAATGTTGACGTAGCTTCTTGGCAAAGATGAATGTTGACATGGCTTCAGTGCAAATGATGGTGCAACTTCGTAGCAAATGCAAGTGTAAATGTTGCTTCATGGCAAGGATGAAGTGTTGACGTAGCTTCTTGGCAAAGATGAATGTTGACGTAGCTTCTTGGCAAAGATGAATGTTGACATGGCTTCAGTGCAAATGATGGTGCAACTTCATAGCAGATGCAAGTGTAAATATTGCTTCATGACAAAGATAAGTGGTGAAGTGACTTCGATGCAGAGGAAAATATAGATGCAGCTTTGATGCAAATGCAAACTTTGTGCAGCTTCATGATAAGAACAATTGGCGTGGTTGCACTGCAAGAATAAGTGCCAGTAAGGACTAGTGCTAGTATTGCTTCGTTACCAATACCAGGGCCAATACTACTTCAAAGACAAGTAATGGCGATAGTATTGTTACACAGTTGAATATCCTTATGGAAATGTCATTGCAAAGACGAGTACCACTAATAGATTGTTGTTGCAAAAAAAAATAAATAAATAAATAAATAAATAAAATAAAATAAATAAAATAATGTAATAACATGAAGGTATACGTCACTTCAAAAACGTGGCTATCAATGAAATACAAAGCCAGCAAATGAAGGCAAACACTTCCTTAAGAACGTCAGTGTAAAGTTTGATGTCAAAATCCAAAGATCAAGGAGCTGCAAAACAGAAACAAGCAACAAAAAATTTTGTCAGGGAAAAGATCTCATAGCACATAAAATATATATATATATATATTGATTGAAAGCAGGACGATAAAGTTGAAGGTTGAGAATGCTTAAGTGATAAACTGAGAGATTCACGTACTCTTTATATAGAGAAGGCAGCCAGACTATCAAATGGTTCCACCAACCAGCTAATGTGAAAACATCTAAAGTTTAAAAGTCAGATTTTGCAAGCTCAAATGCACTCAAAGTCAAGGAAGTCTGCACCAAATTTTGAAATAAAAAAATAGAATACATTCAACAAGGTAGAAAATGGTGGCTCATTACCCACCTCAAGACCTGCAAGTCTGAACCTTGGCACCATCCTGTCAAAACGGCCACTGCCAAAATAGACCAAGAAGGCTATGAGTCCAACAATGCCTACGGAATTCTCCTTCAGACTTGTGAAAATCCTGACCTCATTTCACAAAACTGAATCTACAGAGATCTTAAGCCGACAAAGATCTACAAAGCCCAAGATAACTCAAATCTCACCGGAGGAACATGCGCCTCCACGCGCGGCCACAAGCATTGGAAATCGCGGCCTCCTCCTTCAAATCTGAGAAATATTTTACAAAACCAACATCACCACTAGACTCATCGGCCTTCGATCTACAAAACCCAGAAAGATCATCACCAATGGATGTCCCACGCGCCACCACGCGCCACCACAGTCTCACGATGATCCACGGCTTGGTTCTTCAAATCTGTGCAAATCTATTGAAAATTTCACAAAACTAACACCACAGGGACCTTGTACGGCCTTAGATCGACAAAGCCCAAAAATTTCAAGCCCAGAAACCAAGACACGCGCCTACACGCGCCTCCAGAAGGTCCGGCCATGGCTGCTTCAGCAACACGCGCCAACACGCGCCACTCCTGCATCACACGCGCTCCCACGCGCCGGATATTTTCACACGCGCCGACCGATAGTCACCACACGCGCCACACGCCTGACGCGCGCTTAAGCCAGATGACGTCATGGATGACGTCATCCACCAAGGCTTGACCCGGTTGACCAAACCGACCCGGTTTGACCCGCTCTTCCTGACCCGGTCCGAACCGCCTGAACTAAAAAAAAAAAAAAAAAAAAAAAAAAAAAAAAAAAAAAAAAGAGCTTTGACCAAATTGAACTTTGACTTCGACCAAAAAGTCAAAATTTTCAAGACGGACCTGTCCCACTCAGTTTTTCGAGTACATTCCGTTTTTAGGATCCGTTTCTTCATTCAAGACTCGGAAATCGTGCAAACAGTCCAATTTCCAAAAGATTGACTTTTGCACAAATCTTGACCAAAAGTCAAAATTTTCAAGACGGACCTGTCCCACTCAGTTTTTAGAGTACATTCCGTTTTTAGGATCCGTTTCTTCATTCAAGACTCGAAAATCGTGCAAACAGTCCAATTTCCAAAAGATTGACTTTTGCACAAATCTTGACCAAAAGTCAAAATTTTCAAGACGGACCTGTCCCACTCAGTTTTTCGAGTACATTCCATTTCTGGGATCCGTTTCTTCATTTGAAACTCGAAAATCGTGCAAACAGTCCAATTTCCAAAAGATTGACTTTTGCACAAATCTTGACCAAAAGTTAGAATTTTCAAGAAGGGCCTGTCTTGTCCAAATTTTTCGCGTAGATTCCGATTTTGGGGTCTATTTCTTCATTTGAGAATCTAAAATTGCTCAAATGGTGTGATTCTGCAACTGTTGGCTTTAATGTGAACTATGACCGAGAATCATGATGACCGAGCAAGGCTTGTCCTATTCAGATTTCCGCAAAGATTCTGATTTTGAAATTCGCTTATTTGCTTTGGACTTAGTAACCACTAATCTGACCCACTTCTCCGAAGTACTAGCAATGTACAAAACTTAAGCTCCCAAAATCAAAATTGGAGATTCATCCATTTTGTCCGGATTCTTCTAGGGTTATCCTCCATACTTCATCAAAGCTTCTCTTTCAAAGAGCAGACGAACTCTCACAAGTGTATCCTAAACTGGGAATTACTTCGGGTCACCAATTCAACCACTCCCGTTCGGTGCCTACCAGTCTCCAACCTACCATTCCCATTCGGTGCCTACCATTCTCATCCGCCGTTCTCACCGAAAATTCCTCATCCACCAAAAATTTTTCATCCGCCATTCTCAACTACCTATCTACCATTCTTCATCTCTTCGCTATAAATAGAGGGTTCAGATTAATTGAAACTCATCAAGAAAAAAAACACTGAATCATGAAATGAGGATTCGATTCTTTCAAAATTCCAAACCCTCATTCTCACAGCCATTTCTCGTTATAGCCTCATCATTCTCAACACCGAGCAACCAACATTGCTTCATAATCAGTTTGAAATTAACCCTCTCATGGCTCAGTAGAAATCCTCTTCACAACATCATTGTAGTTTTGAGATCCAAACAAATTTTGTTTCTCCCCTTAACGACCACATTTGTTCATAAAATTATTCATAACAAGGCCTGCATCGACCTTCCATGCTTCCTCGGATTTGTTTGACCAGGGCATCTAAGTCCAGCAGAGACAACTGTTCCTAAACTCATGGCTCTCGTAGTCTCTCTCCAATTGCCTGGTCTTCCAGCAGAAGTAGTGGTTCGGAACAAACAGCAACTTGGCTGGTTTCTAAGACCAGAATCACAAGTTAGCTCCATCTTTCATTTTTCTGTGCTTTTCCAACAAGCGACAACAGATGAAGATGGTAAAAAGTGTTGGAGTATCCCACAGATTATCCTCCATCCAATGCTTACGATGACCACCAAGGTACCAGCTCATCAAAGATCAGCCTTTGGGGCCGGTAAATGGTCACCAAAGCCTTGTTCTATGTCCCCACCAGTGTGGGACTCAAAGATCATCGTTGCTGGTACCGCAGAACCCACTTTTCTGAAATTACTCCAACTTAAATTCTGCTTGAAGTATTTCAGAAAGTACTTTTCTGAAATTACTTCAACTTAACGTCCGTTGGCATGGTCCCATCACACAGGCGCATTATATGACCGGCCACCGGACCTCACCCAGCATGCAGTCGGTCCCATATCCCAAGGTGTACTCCCTAGAAGCATCTGCACTAGAGAGTCCTCAACATACAGGACCAGCACCATGGAGTTGTGTGTTTCACCCATTCACTTAGCTTCATCCCCATCTTCTTCACCACCCAGCATGCAGTCGGTCCCATATCTCAAGGTGTACTCCCCAAAAACACCTACTCCTTGACGTACAAGGTCAGCTCCATGGTTTTGAATGTTTCACACAGTCACCATCTCCTTTTCATCTTCATCGTCTTGTTCTTTTCACAATCTCCCCCAACCCAAAATCTTATACTTGTGAAATTACTTCAACTTAACCTAAGTGATACAATTACACACGCACATTCGACCACTTTTCCACATGTCCTCGCCGTAATCCAAAATAGACTCCTTCGAGATAACTTCACCAGGAGTTCTTAAAAATGCGAGGCCAGCCTCCTAGCTCTGCATGCTATACCCAGCCAACATCCTCGCCTTTTCCCCATCTTCTACACCCTGTGATCGCCACCAACGATCCAAAATACTCTTCTGAAATTACCTCAGCTTAACCTCTGTTGAAATGATTCAATTTTGCAAGCATATCCAACTTCTTGCAAATAATTTTCAGCCTCACCAACCACTCCAAGTACCATGGAACACTCTTGTGCAATTACTTCGACTTAACCTCTGTTGAGAAGGCTCGGTCACGCAAGTGCATTCAAATACAGGCAGACCCCTTTTCGGTTTCATCAAAGCCTTTCATCTGGGTGGGTTTACTCTTCAGAAATTACCTCATCCTGTTGAAAGCTTCACCACCTTCAGGTACTTCACTTAAAAAGTCAAATGTAAAAATTTGTTTTCGAAACTCATTCCCGCACCACACTCCGAAACTGTGTGCATGAACGAGTCTCGAAGGGGCATTTGTAGAGAGGGAAAATTCCCGACCTATCACAAACTGACACGTCATGCTATCAAGTCCACAAAATACAGTTAATTATAAAGTATCACGCATGGCAACCAGGTTTTGTTATCAATACTCAGAAACCAATAGAAATTTGCCAAGTGTTATTGAAGTCATTGAAGTAAACCAATCACGCATCAACACATGTAAGCGATGACACAAGCAGTCCAGCACGTGTAAGCGATGACACAAGCAGTCCAGCACGTGTAAGCAATGACACAAGCAGACCAATCAGGCTGTGACATGTGTCACCAATCAGACTCCGCCACGTGTCGCTCACCTACCTCTAAACTCCTATAAATAGAAGCCTTCCTAAGGCATTAAGGAGGAGGAAGACATCTTAAGAGGAAGAGGAAGCCATTTAGAGCACAAGCAGCATCAAAGAAGATTCAGAAATATTGAAGCTCTGCTAGAATCAAGCCCTGAAGCCTCTAGGAACTTCAAGAGTTTCAAACTCAAATGCAAGGAACATTCAAAGCAGAATCATCCAAATCATATTCCTAGATCTTCAAATTCACTGGACTCAAGCTCAAAAGCCTCCAGAAACCTCAACAAACCATAAATCAACGAAGCTCTACGGATTCAAGCCTCTAAAGCACCGAAGACCTTCCACCACAAACCTTCGAAGACGAAGAACACACGAAGAACACGAAGAACACGAAGAACATGAAGAACAAAGGATTTCTAACAAGCTCATAGCCAGAGATTCCTTGTAATTCTGTTTCAAAGATCTTCGATCCATGCTTCAGTCAAATCAAAGTATATTTGGTGTTCGAATCAAAATCACATTACCACAATTCCAATCAACAAATCTTTCAAGGAGATCGAATCAGAGGATCACTCTTTTGTAATCACAGAGAATTGTACCACACATTCATCAATACAAATTCGCATTCGTGAAACTATTTTACTTGTTTGATTTATTTCGAACTAGAAATTTAGTCGTCTACAACAGTCAAAGCAAATAAAACAAATAAGGAAAGATAGTAAAATAAAGCATTAAAAGTAAATGAAAGAAATCTGGTTTCTGCCTCGATTGGCATGCACATCTGGGCTTTAAATAATTCCCAAAAAACAACAAAAACATGAACCCTAGCCATCTAAAACATGCGTACATAGGGGTATTGGTGCGTATGCATCTTATCCCATGCGTATGCATCCTAAGGAAGATTAGGGTTCTTTTTATAGATTTGCAGAAAAATGAAGAAAATGAATCAAACAACCAAAGAAAAGAATGTTATGGTACAAAAGCAACATATTAAAACATTAAAACAACATGAAAAAACATAAAAGAAACAAGAATCAAAAGGAAGAGTGTGGATCATAGGAAAGATCCATATCTCCTCCTCATGGCACTTACAATGATGTTAATTACCAGCCCCTCAGCTGAAATCGACTACCGCAATTGAATGTGTGGAGGAATGATTTGATTGGTTCGGTCAGGTTTAGCTTAATCACCCTAAGTGGTGTGCTAGAAAAGCTTTGAACCAACTAGAAGTTTTAAACACAAATGAGCAGGAGATTATCTTCTAAACAAAGATGGCTGAAAATCAATCTAATGCTCACATTTTTTGCCCTTCTAGAGGTTTTCAACAGAGTTTCTGTAGGTATTGAAAATCTAGACCATTTGGATGGTGAAAATGGGGGTCTATATAGGAAAAATTGAGATCTAGGATTAGGTTAAACGTTTGGGCAGTCAGTTGATCAGGCTGGTTGCCCTAGAATCTCACCGAAATAGAAATTAAGTGATTTAAGGCTTCTGTCCAGATGGTGTGTATGCCACAAATTGAGTGCGTACGCATCAAATACCTAATGTACGCACCTTTTGTAAGTCTTGGCCCAATTAGGTCAAAAATGGACTTTTAGGCTTTTGAGCTTGATTCTTGAGTCATAGTTAGGCTTGGGCTTGAACTGTATAGAGCCACTTTATGGTTTGTATGCTCATTGGGCTCCACACATGATACTAATCATATTGGTAGCAACTGATTTGCTCGTCATTGGGACTAGGGGATTTGAGTATAGGTCATAACGAAATGGGGTGTCTACAAGACATATTCATGCATTAAAATTCATTTAAAGCACAAAATCAATTATTCAATATTATTCTAAAACCAAATATAAAATGCACGAATTAACAAAAAATAAGTATGATAATACTTTCTAATAATGATATAATTATTCAAAATTAAGCTATTATTATACTTCTTGTTAGGAACTTGGTTTTTTCTATTGGGGATAGGTGGAAAGTGTATGAAAATATATGAGAATCGTATGTGAATTGCCTTAATTCAAGATAGTCACACTCCATAGAGAAATATTAAGAAAGAAAGGAAGTGCACTAAGCAAGAAATTACATTTTTTTTTTCAAGATATATCAAATTATGGTTCCTTGCACTCTTTACACAACTCTCCTTCTATTGGCCATACATATAAGGTTGTCCATAGGTTAGGTCATATCAGGTTTGAGCTCAAGCAACACTCGACCCAACTTGATCGGGTGGAGCATATCTCAACTCATCGCCGACCAAAAAGGTTGATCAAACTGGGTAGATCGAACCTTCAACAAGTGGTGGTCAATTTCGTTGGAGTTGTGGATCTAGAAAACAGAGAAAATTAGGCTAGTTAACAGCAAAAATCAATGAAAATCTGGTGAGATTCTCCAAATCTAACAGAAATCTCATCATATCCAATGAGATCTCGCCAAATCTTGCAAATCTCGCTAGAAAACTCATATATATTCCAGTTAGTTCGTGTATTTTAGGTTTTGAGGAAGGAGACCTGTAACTGACTTGGCACCATTAATTTCTATAGGAAAAGACCCTCTGCTGACCACTGGAGTAGTCCAGTCGGGCTGCGATTGGCTTGGATCCAGTGGGGTTTATCACTTAGCTTGGGTAACCGAGTGGGTTGGACAACCCTACACACATAGCTCTAACTCTATCATAATCCCAACATGTGTAACTGATTTAATCCTATCTATTTTACTTGGAACTTAACTACTAATTGAAGGGATGTAAGGATAAGATTATTCGGATAAGAGGATCTTACAAGAAGTGTGGGATTACTAACATAACTTCTTCCAACAAATGGCGTTCCATCAACAAAGTTGTGTTCTCTACATTAGAAGTTAGATAGGTTAGTATTTTTTTTGCATATTACACAAGCTAGAAACTAGTTGTTACCCTTAGGGAACTTTTTCGCATATTGCACAAGTTGGTGATTGAGTTGTTAATATTTTCTTTTTGGGGAAAGTATAAAAAGGGCACCATAGTTTTATCATTAGGACACATTAAACCTTACATTTTTAAATGGGACTCATTAAACCCAAGACTTTCATAAATATACACAAAAATCCTTCCAAACAAATTTCACCCTCACATGTGAAAAGTAAATTTATAAAGTTAGGAGTTTAATTAAAGTGTCTCAAATCTCAATTGAAAGTCTGGAGTTTAGTATGTCCTAATTATAAATTTATGAGGTTTTTCTTGTACTTTACCCCTTTTTTTATTTTTTGGCTGAATCTTGTTCCCTTCGTTTTCCCCTCCACAAGATTGTTTAAGTCTATAAATTCTACCCCATTTCCTATCTACATCTCTCTTTTTTCATTTATTTTTTTTTTTTTAAAAGAAAAGGTTTTTTTTTTTTTTTGAGAAGATGGAAAAAGAAAAGTTGTGTGGAAGTAGGACATTGAGATGTATAATTGTAAAATATTATTAGTTTTAATGCCTAAACATAGTAAGATTTGGCGAGTTGAATTGACTAGCAGAAGTGTGACGACAGACATACATGGAGTGGAGAAGAAAAGAAAGGGGAAAACGACAAGATAACCTTAAATTGTGGATGTCCAAACACGGCTTTGATGAAACCACAATGGACAAGATTATTGACCACAGATATAAGAGCTATGAAGCAGACGAAGACGTTTGTGTAGAGAACCTTCTCCCTGATCTTCCTACCGAACTTCGAAGCGCTGTCAACCGCCATATCTGCTTAGAACTGCTCAAGAAGGTGAGTTTCATTACCTTCACAAATTTGCTAAATAACTGCTTGTCCAGTTGTCCCTTGCATGGTGACAATGTACTAAACTTTGAAAATATTCTAATTGAGTAGTTAATAAAATATAGAAGAATACCATTTAACCTAAAAATTAAAACTTATAAGTTTTGTGCATATCAATTACTTTAATTGGTAAAGTCTCTCTTATAGTCGAATATATTTATGTTATTATACTCATAATAAAATAAAATAAAAAACTGTCATTTTTATGACCGTTGTGTAATTTATAGCTTATGACAAAATATTTGTTCCCTTTTGCATTAGTATGTTGGGTTATAGTCTTGAAGAACAGCTCGAAACAAGTGTTTACTAGCTTTAGTATATATTTTATAGTGACAAAGACTAATTTTTGAAAATTAATAGTAAAATCCTACCAGATTCAATCTCATAATAAAATATCATTTGAGAATTAAATAAAAATGTTGAATATATAGATTTTAAAGTTTACTAGTGTACTGTGTACATAAGAACGATTGTACAGGCTACGTTTGGTAAGTTTTGGAAAATAGAAATTCTAGTAATATCAAATTCTATATGAGTTTTCATAATTTTTGTAATTTATATACAATTTTACACAATTTCTTAAAAATATATAGAGATTTATGCACAAACAATTTTCCACAAAAGTCGTGAATGGGTATGGGCTTGCAGCATAGACAGCAGTAGGTTGCTATGGCTTGTGACTTGGGCGGGTGGGTAGAATGAGAATCCTCAGCTCTAAGGATTACTGTTCTGATTTTTTTTTTTTTTTTTTACTTATAAGAATTACTGTTCTAATTTAATTGTAGAGGTTAGGGAAAATATATTCTTAGAATCTAGTACAAAGTAGAGTTAACAAACACAACCAAAAAACAAATTCAAAATGTATTCTTTATGCTTAGAAAACTACTAAATGCATTCATAGAGTACATATAATGAAACAATGTTAATCGACTAGAAGTTAACAGGCTGACCTAAAGTATTTTTTTCTCATATCCATTATACTTTTAAAAATAAAATATTAAATATTTCTTAGCACCTTTACTTTTAATAATAATTATTTGGGCAATTATATAGATATTGTAGAAATTTTAGTTAATATAATAGAAGTTGGTTTTTACACACTGTGTTTATGTCAAATTACTCAATATTTTTTTTCGATGAACTGTCAAATGACTCAATATAAACATTAAGCTTGACATGCTTTTAGTATGTAATTTATTATAAGTATAGTAACATTACGAAGATAATTTGCATCACGTGAAACTCAATTACCAAATTATTAAGAGGTATAATTTAGGTTTACACAAACTTATAGTATTTTTTTTTTCCTTGATCAGCTGGAATTCATACAAGACAGTAGGTTGGCTAGGCAAGAACAACTGTTGCTTAAAATCTGCGACTCTCTTAAACCAATGTTCTACAACAAGCACTGCTTCATTGTTAGGGAGGGAGACCCAATTGATGCGGTATACTTTATTACAGATGGCATTGTATGTAAAGGATCCGACCCTCGACATGCTGAGCGTCTTGGAAAAGGTCAGTACTTTGGAGGAGAACTTCTTGAATGGATTATGAAACCTACCTCCGACGACATGCGCAACCTATCCATACTTCCTGTTTCTTCAAAAATCCTCAAAACCCACACAAAAGTGGAAGCCTTCGCTCTAATGGCCCATGACTTGAAACAAATATGGCATTCTAAGTTGTCACAATTAGACACAGAGCAATTGCAGTCCCAGGCAGCTTCACTTATACAGTCCCAGGCAGCTTCGCGTGTACAACGAGGACGTCGTTGGTGTTTCAAGAAAACTTGTTTTGATGTCTGATAGAATCCATCAAAGCCTGACAGTACTGTTGTTGCAAAGCAATAGTTTGTTTTGATGTCTTTGTAGTATTAAGTTTGTTTTTCTAGTCATAAGGTTGCTACTTGTTTCTCAATTACACTTACTCTTTTTATTCACTCTTTTTATGATCCCTTCGGTACCATTTCATTAGTCTTAGGTTTCTCCACCAAAATGCCTAAAAAAACTTACGTTTGTTCGACATATTGATTCGCACATATAGCTGTGGTAGTCAATTTTAACCAATGGACCGGTCATCTACAGTCATGTAAAGTGCTACAGGTGTGAGGTATAGATCTTTTGCATGACCCATATTTCTCCTCCTTGATTTATTATTATTTTTGTTGTTTGTTGCTGCTGCTGCTGCGTTGTCATTTTTTTTTTTTCTTTTTTTATGTTTTGTTATTAACATGATGTAGGATTTATCGTTTTATGTTTTTTTTTTTTATATGTTTTGTTATTAGAATGATGCCTAGTATATTGTATTATGTTCTTTTTTTCGTGTGTTTTTATGTTTTGTTATTAATATAATGCATGACTTATAATAATTTAAATGATAACATGTTGTTTACTTATGTTTTAATTTTATTTTCTAAAAATAATATGAATCTGAAAATTTTGGTTGAAACTCAAATGCATACGTGTTTCTAGGTAGAACTCAGATTCTGACTTTCTTTTCTTTCTTTTTTTTTTTTCTTTATTGTAATAAGTGTTATATAGTTTTCCCTTTTATTTTATTTTTTTAATTAATTTATTTTATGCATTTTTTTGTTTTATTTTAATTTTATAAAACCTAAAACACCAAAAATATTTAGCCTGGTAACTTTGAATTTTTTTAAAAAATTAAACGTTGGACATTTTGTTTATTAAAAGATAGAAAAGAAAGAACTATATAAAACCTTAATAAAAAATTTTATTTGGTTTTGGCCTTAAATAAGTTTTAAATTTTTCGATTCTAAAAAAAAAAAAAAAAAATTAAATCCATTAAAAAAATCTATGAGTAGTCCATTTGGTTTAGCCTAATAACCCAGCCCACTAAATATAAAATGGCCATTGCCCATAGGCAGAAACATGGGTTGCAGTTTTCCCTTTAGGCCTGACCCAGCCCAACCTATTGATGGTCAGCAGATCAGTTGACCCGGCCCACTAGGCCTAGTAATAACGGGCCAGGCCAGCCCAATGACCACACTTTCTAACGGTAAATCATTCAAGGCCATCAAATCGTGACATCAACAACACTGAATTTTGTTATGGGATAGAACTATTTCGTAGCAGCCATCAGCACTACCATCTTACAAAAAAAAACACGGTTTTCTAATTTAGTTGCTACAGATTTCGATGGAACATGTTGAGAATATCTCAAGCACTAATAAACAACATTGTTATTAATTTGAACAACTAAATTGTATTTGTATGGCTCCAATAAGAAACAGTATTTGCATATTCATAGATAAAATTGCCTACTCATTTTTCCACCGAGCCAGGAGTTCTATTGGCTTTGATTCATGTATGTGATGATATTGCTTATTTCATGAGGATGTGGTAGGATGAATAATCAACTATGAGAGAGAGAGAGAGAGAGAGAGAGAGAGAGAATAGTTGTATGGAAAAGCATCTAAAGCCAGCCAAGCATGGGAACAAACTAGACATGTGAAAGAGGCTCTATGGGTAGGAATAAAAGACGAGAAACTTTATTCTCTTCCTTACTGAAATTATGGATTCTGACCTACAAAAGTTGTCCCTATTGCCTAAAAGATGACACAACAAGAATTTTCCAGACAAAGAAGCCATGTGATCAAAGTACTCCCTTGTCGACTTGGGTGCTATACAATATTTCCGGGGCACATCGAGCAAATCCATGCAACCAAGTTATCAGCCCCTAATAATTATCTTATGCATCTGGCATATGCAACCTCTATCACAACATGTGAGTCCCGCAAAATTGATTTGTGGGGTTCACATTCTATGAGAGGGAGAATGTTTTATATGCCGGCTGCAAAAGTTACCTTCTCGTCAACAACACTCCACCTCAACCTGCTCGATAAGTACCCCCCCATTCATAAACATTATTTACCATGCATAAAGAATTCCAAATGCAGTTTGATTTTAGACATGAATACATTTGACACATAGAATGTCTTGTCTTCTAGATTGCAAAATTTGAACTAAAGTTATGCCATATATCGATGGCTCTTAGCTCTCACTACGCTATCCTACAAAGCAATTAGGAAAAGTTGAGGAAAAATGATACCTTGGGAACTAGAAGCCTCAAAATTCACAGAATTTTAAGCAAAAAGAGAATGAGGCCAGAAGCCAAAACCACTGGCTTTTGCAGACTCACGACTGTCCTTTCTGTGCCACCATAATATGGCTCGATCATTACCGGAAATTTGCAACTTCCAATTGATGGATCATTTTTGGTGATCATTGAAACATTGGGAAACTTGCAGGCTCCATTAAGCCGATTATTTCTCTTATAGTAACTATTAAATGCATAAGAGACATTACCCCGAGCATCCAAATTTCCACAAGATGTCCCATAACCATGGGTAGTGCAATCAACAAGTCCACAGGCAAAGCTCACACTTGGTGACACTTGTGGGTCATCAAGTTTAGCTGATGGCTTCATCACACACCACTTTTGGTCCAGATACTTCACACTCCGTGCCGCAACCAGGGCTCCTGAATTTGTCGCACCAAGATTAAGCTGGTATTTTGCTGACCCATCATAATTAAAGATCCCCCAGTGGCGTTCAAAATTTCCTGGTTGAACTCAACAATAATTGTACCCTCTCGATTGAATACCTTGGTTGAGGGTTTGCATGAGCGTATTACTGGCCTTGCTAATGTTATCTACTCCACCAACAACCAGGTTCAGATTCGTCTAACAACCATTGAGAAACAGTTGGATGAAATTCAACGCAAGCTAAAGGAGAGCCTTTAGCTATTCGTGCCAAAAAGGGGGAGTAGCAAGCTTGAGGGGGAGCATAGAGCAGCATATCATAGAGCATTGGTTCATTGTGGTGGTTTAGTAGTTTACTTTTTAAAGTTTTTATAACTTATGGATATTTACATTGCTTTCTTTTAAAACTTTCAAGTACTTTAGTTTAAATTTTAGTTTATCTTTAGTACTATTTTGTGTATCTTGGTTTTTATAGCCTTTATAATGCTTATTGATTCCTATCGCTTTTAGCTTTAGTTTCTTTAATGCATCATGCTTGTTGGACATGTAATTAATTTTAGCATTGCTCTTAATTGCATTGCGTGTCCAGATGATCATTTACTAGATAAAAGTTCATTGTAGTCATTCTTTAGTGACTATTCATGTTTGATCAAGTTACGCTTCACAAATTATATCTTGTTTAATACCTTGATCTCATTTTACTTGTTCCTATATGTACCTTGTGTTCTTCTTGTCATGAGCTTAATGAAAGTTTTCTTTTATGTGCAAGTGTTTCAGGATACAGGAGTATACGGTGCAAGTGTTTCACAGCTTCTAGAATTAGGTGTGAGTGAGTTTTGCCTATGTTCTCAAAGTCACGTTTAAGTCTAGAGTCTGTTTAGGGATTTTGTCATGGAATAGCCAAAGGGGGAGATTGTAAAGTTGTAATTTACAACTATTTTGTGTTAGCTTTAATTCCGTGCCAAATTTGATTGTAATTTTATTCAATTATTTTTCCCTGTATTTATGTGAGTTTTTAATTGTAAGGGATGAGTGCGAGAGAGTGTGAAGACTCAAGCTTAAATTGAAGAACAAGTTGATTTTGCGAGAAGCTCACAAAAAGCTAACCCGCGAAGTAGCCACATGTAGAGCACATGATTGGAATGCGAAGAGTTATGCCAACCTGGAGTTTTCGTGAGTATCTCGCGGGTAAGGCCTTCCCTCGAAATATTCGCGCAACATTCTGTTTGGCTATTTTTGTCATATTTTTTTTACCAACTCTTTACCCACACTAGGCTTGGAGGGTCTTTTGTTATTCGTGTACTCCACCTTATTCTCTCGTGGATTGATTTACCGCTTGGAGGGCAGCAGAGAGGTTTTTCTTCGAGTTCTTTGGTTTCTTCTTCAATAACACGTCTCGGTGTTATCATGTGTTGGCATCTCTCTTCCCTACTCTTTAAGCTTATCTTTTATTGTTGATAATGGATGAATATGACTTAGGATAGTTTTATCCGTTGTTTGAGCGCATTTACTCTTATTTCGCACTTAGCTTAAGTTAGAGTAAAAACAATTTAGCCGTAATTTTTATTGGGGGTCTAAACAAGTTCTTGTGTTTTAGCACAAATCCAAGTTTCAATAATCAATTCTAATACACTAATATATATATATATATATAATATATATAACCGAAACTTCTGAAACTCTCACAATTTTTCACATCAGTACAATATTTAAATAAAATTATCATTTCATTTAAATAAAATTATTTTTGTTTAGTCCAAATTTAACAAGGAATGAAACTCTATTTTTCTAACAAGTCCAACTTAAACTTAAACTCAAACTCATCATTATCATTAATATTTAAATAAAATCCAATCAACATTGCAATAGGTTTGGAATTGGCACTTCTTTAAAAGCTTTGTTTCTTCCTTGCTTTACTTTCTCAACTTCTCTTTGCTTTATTCTTGGTAATTTGTTTAACTTTCTCATTTTTTGTTCTTTATACTTTCTTTACACTCCAGACAAATACAGGAGTAAGCTTATTTTTGTTCTTTCATCTAAAAATTGGGGTGGGAATGGGATGGGGCATAAGGCCTTTTTTGCTATTTATTTGATTTTCACAAAAAATTCCTTGAAGTAGCCTCAAACAAAACTATTTCATTTATTAAGTAACATCAAACGAACTTATTTGTTATGTAATCTCATTTTAAACTTGATTTTATATATATATATATATATATATATATATATATAAACCGAAGGCTCTGAACTTCCTACAATTTTCCACGTTAGTACACGTGAAACTTTATCTCTCTAACAAGTACAACTTAAACTCAAACTTATCATTATCATTTTTTTTAAATAAAATTATTTTTATTTAACCAAAACTTAATAAGGAATGAAACTCTATCAGTAACGACCCAAGGAAAAGCACTAGCCACATCTGCGCTATACCTCAGTAAATATCCGATATGGGACTCATCACACACCCACACACATCACACAATCAATCAAATTGGGGCATCACAATCTCCCCCACTTAAATCCCTAACGTCCTCGTTAGGGCCCACTTTGTGGGGTAGTGTCTCCGAGCCCACACAGGGTTACCGGGCCGGCTCTGATACCATAAGTAACAACCCAAGGAAAAGCGCTAGCCACATCTGCGCTATACCTCAAAAGGACTAGTCACAATTGAAGCTCCTTGTAATTGTTAATAAAGCCTAGTTCAACCCAGTAAATATCCGATGTGGGACTCATCACACACCCACACACATCACACAATTAATCAAATTGGGGCATCACACTATCTTTCTAACAAGTCCGACTTAAACTCAAATTCAAACGTTGATAATCTATATAAAAACAAAAATTATGATAGGACTAAAAAAAAAAAAAGAGACTAACGTTGAAAAAAAAGAGACTCACGTTGATAATCCTGGGTTTAGTTTTTGGGTTGAAATTTCTACTAATTATTTTTTTTTATTGTACATGGCATATAAAGCATTTCTTTTTTTTTTTTTCTTGGAGAAATATCAAAGATGCAATCTATGTCTTCCAGCCTAGGGAACAATAAATTAATTTTTATTTGGTATGTTATATATAAATTTGTTGAATTTGGTTTGGTTTTGAAGTAGAATTTAGGGATTCTATAAATTTTGAAATTTTAAGTCTTGGGGTTTTTGGTATTTGCGTCTCAGTATGTTGATTTTAATTTTTCACCTTAAATGCTTTTTATTTAGGTTCATGTGATTTTTTGTTTTCTTATTAAAAACTATGATTTTTGGTTGATTAATTATTTGTATGGATTAATTTCAATTAATTATTTTTTTGGATTCAACATAAAAAATAATGGAATTAGTTATTATAATTTTGATATTGTTCCATGTTTTAAATTATTTATATTGTTATTACTACGAGAAAATCATATTTCTACTCAAACTTGAAACTTGGTGTCTTCCTCATATCATAGTCTTTGTTTATATATTTACAGTTTATATTAGTTTTGTGTATATATAACTATTAGGACTTTTACTTTATTAATTTAAGAACTGTAAATTATTTTGTAGGTTTCAATAACTATGCACTTGCAACTCAATAACGTTCAATGTTAAACAACACTTCTAAACTATGAAAAAGTATAAAAGTTAAATATTTCTTCATTTTTTTTTTTTTAAATACTAACTAGCAAAATGTCTATATACTCATTGTTGGATTTTTTTTTTTTAGAGACCATAGTTTTTCCATGCGTCGCATGGGTTAGCAACTAGTTATTATTGTATATGCTAAGTTGTATATAGCTATTTACACTAAACACAATTTCACAATTTTTACTAAATATTCTGCTTTCAAAACTTGATTTCAACTGCATGTTTCATACATACAATGTGTAGATATCACTGCTGATTTTAATATTCTCAAAGAAAAGTAAAAGGAATAAACTTTGTAAGAATTGACCAATCACACCGATCGAGAGAGACAAGCTGTGTTATTAGAGCATTCTTGTTAAGAATGCTAAATGGTATAAATGCTAAATTTTAGCATGCTAAATGCTGTAAATGTTAAAAAGTATGCTCCATCAAAGCTTTTAAATCCTATAAAATTTGCAATCCGTCTACAGTGGATTGCTATCTCTAGCAGCCCACTGTAGCAAGATTGTAAAAAAGATACATTTGTTTAATCACTTTCCCTCCCACCCGCTTCCCTTTTCACGCCTACCTCCACTGGTTTTCCCTCTCTCTTTTTTCTAGTTCTCTCTTTCTCCCATACCTACGCCTCTGTCTCCTCTCCCTTAACCCAAGCCGCTCTTCCCTCAATCCACACCGCCAAACCCATCTCCATTTCACTACTCCCTCTGACCGAACCACCATCACAAACACAGCTATTTCTTCCTCTGAGTGAACCCATACCAAACCCACTCTTCTCTCCCTGACCGAACCCAAAAACCCAATCTTGAAACCCATATTCTCATCTCAAAACCGAAGATTCAAGGGAGGGGATTAAGCTTCCATTTGGGTTAGACTGAAGCTCCATGGGTTAGGCTTCCATTTAGGTTTTGTTTTCGGTTAGGGATTTTGTGGGTCTTGTATTGCTGTCACAAGTTCATCACCGATTGGGTCTTGTATTGCTGTCAGAAGTTTGTCACAAGTTCCTCACCGATTGGAGCAAAACTTCTAGCTGATTCAACTCTAAACAGGTTAGTTATATCTGTCAATCTTTCTATGATTTTAGTCTAAATCTTTAACTGTTTCTTTTTGAAATGTTTTTGTGGAATTTATCATGTTGATATATTGGAAAGCATTCTTCTTGTTGTATTTTCAGAGTTGAAAGTATCTCTAACTTCAATGATAGTTAGGAACACAAACACACTCAATTTCTGCTCAGTTTTCAGTTCTTGTTCTTGTTATAGTTCATTGACTGTTATCACATACTTCGTCTTTGGTGAAAATGTCTATTTGGTTGGATTTCCCACAAAATATTAATGGGGAAAAAAAAGTTAAATAATCAACTATCTCTTAGTCATTAGTACATCAAAGGTTGCATTTAGTTATGCATATTTTTTTCCTTTTATGGAAATATATAATAAGGAAAAGTTTTGACCACTGCAAAAAAATGCATCTCTATCCATTAATTTCATAAAGTATCATACAAGGTAAATCCCTTTGAAAAATAGAATGAAGAGAGTTATTTAGTTGGAAATAGTGGAGACAGATTTTTGACATGCTGCATATACAACATGAAATTGTGGTTTCATGAGCATAGTTAAAAGAAGATTAAGCTATTAGGGCATTCGATTTTTTATGAAAAAAATTGTTTCCGCGATACTATCAGTGGTAATCGAGGCCAATTTTTCATTGTTCTTGTCTCTTGATGCAAGTTGTTATTGGGTTAGGCTCAAATATGCAAACTCATGCTTGTCTAACATATGTTTTTAATTATTAGTAATCAATTCTTTTTTTGCAATATAACCAAAACACTAGAGCGATACCAGCAATCTTACTTCACTCCTCAGGATAACAGCATTGAACGTGAAGCACAAGTTTGTGTTTGCTGAAATTCCTCCTTAAAATTCTAGTATCATCTTTAGAGTTTTATATGTTGAACAGATTTTAGACAGATTTGCATTTTTCTCTACACACATGAAATTAAATTTTGCTCAACATATAAACCATAATAGGATTTGTTGCGATCCTTATTTCCCATTCATTTTCATTTCCTTGGTTGTTGAGAACTAATATTTACTCTAGTTGTAATTATTTACAATTTGGGTTTGTTTCCTAGATTGAGCTTATGAAAATTCTATCAAACATCTGTTTAGAATAAACGTCTGAGTTAAGGTATATGGAGCTTATGGTAGGTTGAAGTTGAAAGAGTGTGTATTTAACAATTAAGATTTTATATTGGACAAGTGTATTGACCGCTTGACCTTGTGTGAAAGTTATTCAATGTATTCACATTATATATTGTATCATGATGCACATATATGATTACTACAAATATTGTTTACCCGTGCTGCCTGTAGTTTTGTCTCTCAAATGATGTTTTAGTAGTTTTGCCTCATGCCTCAAGTTCAAATACATTTGTTTGAACAATTAAGACTTACTATTTTCCTTTGCTATTGTGCACACCTAAATGGCTCCCATCAATGCTCCATAACTTTCTCCTTTGATAGCTTTTGAGAATTCAATTAAATGGTTCAGCAAGAGCTATACCTTCTAAGTAAGCAGAATAATCATTTTTCAAATAATGTAATCATATATTATGAGGTCAGTGGAAGTATTGTGCGCAGGTTACTGCCCTTTATTTATTTATTTATTATGGGTTCAACATCCACATATGAACATTACACTAGTTTGAAATTTCATACATCATGTTTGAATTCAATGGCATATATATTTATACACATGATGTTTATAGAAATTTTAAAAGGTTATTGAGAAGCAGGACATTGTACCTTTAGACATCTGAAGTCATTTCCTTGGTTGTTGAGAACTAATATTTACTCTAGTTGTAATTATTTACACTTTTTATTGGTTCTAATTTTATATTACTTATTGTATTTTATATTAAACTTCAGTTGATTGTACATTATCTACTTATGGACTCACAAGAATACATGTCGATTTACACGGATATCATACAAGGGGAAATTGCTGTTGACTCTCCTTTGTTAGGGGTATCCCAATATAACCCAATTTCTTCACCCACATGTGCTAGTCATATGATATGGTACTTATTGAAAGCTTTATTGAAAAAATAAAGCATTAAGATGTTTTTAGAGTTTTTATTGAAAGCTTTGAGTTTTGCTGTGATTTCACAAATGGATTGGTTGCTTTTATTGATGTTATATCTTGATCCTTTTATGGTGTGATCAATGCAAATATGGTTGCTTTTTGACAATTTGTGTTTGGATTTTGCTATCATGGGCGGCACTTGTAAGCTTGAGAATGAAAATAAAAATAAAAATAGAACTGGTATGTGAACTAGTGATTGATGGTTAGGTGGTTTTGAGAATTCTGATGGATTACTCAATGCAAAACGCACTGGAATTTTATTTCCTTTTATTTGTTTGCTAAGATAACTAAGGAAAATGTTTAGTTTTCATTTTACAAAGGACTCATGTCAACAAATTGTTGGACTGGGAGGATTTTGCTTTCAGACTAGGTTAAATCAAGGAATTGTTTCAAGGATTATTTATATTGATGTGTAGTTTATCAATCAAAAAGATTTGTCAGTTTTATTTCTTTCTTTTCTCTTTACCTGCATTTTCTTAGCTAGCAAAAGAATTTAGGAATTAGTTGTGTAATAGCATCTTCTTTTCTATTATTTCTATTTGAGTCTAGAGACATTGTTGGTCATATGTTTTTAGGGTTCATACCAATGCTAGTCTTCATTAGATGCCCCAAGTGATTTACAAAATTTTTTGGCTTGATTAATAGTTCAATTGATGTGATTTTTGCTAGACTTTAAGATAATGTGATACTACCTCATCCCATCTATATTGGATATTGTTTCTGTTGGTTTTAATTTAACTGTTGTATTTTCCTCTGCATTGGTTTTTCTGCACTGGTTTTAATTTAACTGCTGCTTTTTCCTTTGCACTGGTTTTTCTGCACTGGGTAGCTGCTGGATTTCTACACTGGATAGCTGCTGCCTGCAGAGTGTGGGCTGCTGTTTTTTTATTCTGCACTGGTTTAATTTAACTGTTTTTTTTTCCTCTGCACTGGGTAGCTGCTGGATTTCTGTACTGGATAGCTACTGCCAGCAGTGGAGCATCAACAGCTAATGCAGCAACTCAAGAAGCCGTGGTGGAAGATGCTGTCAAAGCTAAATTGCTTGGTTGCTGCAAAATTTTATGTGTAATAGTAAAAGAGTAGCTCAAGTCTATAATTTTAGTTGCACACCAAGTTGGCAAGAAAAAATTATGGTTGCTGACATCTCAAACTTGATGCAAAATTTCAACAATATAAATGAAAATGGATATGTTCCATTTAATAAGTGATCATCCTATTATTGTTTCTTTGATAAATGATGCTAGTGTTTTATGGATTCTTATCAATTATTGAATGCTAAGAGAAATGAATTCCAAAAAAAAAAAAAGCTAAGAATAATTCTCTCCAATACTACTTTGCAGTAATGTTGCAGGGTACTTGTGGTACTTAGTTATGGTAGTTATGGTAGTTAATTGAAAACATAAAGAAATAATAAAAAAGGAATATTTAAATGAACTGGTAAAATAATAGAACCTTTGATATTGGGTGTTTTGTAAAGTGAGTTGTTAAAATGAATAAAATAACTTTTTGAGATGCTAAACGCTATATTTTATAGCATTTTTGATGAGAATGTCTTACTCTCTTTTCTTTAATGAGAATGTTATTATTCTCTTATATACTCTATATCCACATGCCACATATTTTCGTGCAATTTTCTGAAACATGTTACTTTGGACCCATCAAATAGTTTAATAGCTGTTAGTATTAGGTAACCTTTAAAATTCCTATTGAAAGTTTGAAAATGTGTTAAAAACATGAGCTTATTTAGACCCCCTGTTAAATATTACGGCTCGGTTGATTTTACTCTAACTTATCTAAATGCAGAACAAGAGTAAATGATGCGCAATAAACCGATAACAACTCTAATGCATAAACATAAAAAAAAAACAATAAAAATAAAACACAAGAGTAAGGGAAGAGAGATGCAAATACAAGATAACATCGCGATATGTTATCGAAGAAGAAACCGAAGAACTCGGCGAAAAACCTCTCTGCCGCCTTCCAAGTGATAATCGATCCACTAGAGAATAAAGTTGGAATATACGAATAACAAAAGACCCTCCAAGCCTAGTATACCCAATGTACTTAAGCCTTCCAAGCTCCTGCTACCAACTGACTTCGCCAAGCTTTGTCTTTTTTAGCTCTCCGGATCACGCAATACACCCGATTGCATCCGCCAAGCCTCACCGGCTTCTTTTGGCAAATCCCCAAAACTTCCCAAGCTCCAAAACACTCTCTACACTCTGAAAATGTGTTGATTATGTTTGAGTACAAATCTCCTCTCAAGGTATGACAATGGGAGAGGGAAGGAGAAGAGGCTAGAATGATTTCTCACTAAGGATAAGTAGCTTTCTCTCTCTCTCTAAAAGATGGGTGTGTGTGTGTGTTGTAGAAAACCTACCTAGGTTTTTTCTCTCTGAATGGCCTCCTCTACTTTTGTGGGTAATGAGGGTATATAGAGTATGGGTGAAATGTAAGAAAGTCATACTTAAAAATCCTTCAGGCAAGGAGTCTCGCGAGTATCTTGCGAGAAGGTCTTACCCGTAAAATACTCGCGAAATTAACAGTCTGGCACGACTCTTCAGCTTCCAGTCATGTGTTTCTCACATGCCCTTTTCGCGGGAACTCTTCTCGCGAACTTCTCGCGAGATAATCGCGAAATGCACTAATCTTCATTTCATGCTCGATTCTTCACCAACTTAGTGCTAAACTCAATACAATAAAATTCCACAAAATACAAAGAACAAAATTAAAGCAATTACAATATTTTTTGTCATGGAATAAGCCAACAATAATGTAATGAGAAAAATCATAACTTAACACCTATTTACCTCTTTCGTTCTAGTGTTCTAACCTCTAATTATCTATCATACATATATTAAGTGGTGACTAGGAATTCAAATCTAGATATTGCACCTGATGTAATTGTAATCTATGACTGAAATTGAAAGTTGAAAATGCAACTTTTAAACTCAATTATTAAATAAAATATATTTAAAAAGAGTTAAAAAGTTAAAGTAAAAAAAGTATTAAAAAAAATGTGAGAAAAAGGGGGTGATTCGCTAGCCATCAATTAATGCACCAGATTAAAATCCTGGTGACTAGCTAGCCAACAATTAATGCTGTTTTATTCATTTAGTAACTTTGCCAACTATCCACATACACTAATTTATGGTAGATGACAACATTGATTAGACATAAATATAATTTTTAGGTTATTTAGCCAGTAGTTTGAATTATTAATCAATTACGAAGTGGACTTATTTTTTCATTTTTACCAAATGTTTTGCTAGGAAGTTGCGAACTTGATTTTTTTTTTTTATTCCGTACGTTTTGGTGATAATTTTTCTTTTTATAATTATTGATGTGATATATTGCAACTTGTGGCATATAATATATTTTGAAAACTATGTCAAGAATGAGTTTATTCGAAGGTGATAATGCTTTAAAATACAATTTATTATCTTAATAAATCGTAAAAAACTCTTTTATAACCTAACTATATTACCAGTTAAAGTTCTAACCTCTAACTATCTATCATACGTATATTAAGTGGTGACGAGGAATTCAGATCTAGGTATTGCATATGATGTAATTGTAATCTATGATTAAGATTGAAAGTTAAAAATGCAACTTTTAATTTCAATTATTAAATAAAATATATTAAAAAAAAGTTAAAAAGTTATAGAAAAAAAAGTACAAAAAAAAAAAATAAAAAATAAAAATGAGAAAGAGGGGGTAACTAGCTAGCCATCAATTAATGCACCTGATTAAAATCTTGGTGACTAGCTAGCCAACAATTAATGCTGTCTTATTCATTTAGTAACTTTGCCAACTATCGTGCATACATTAATTTATGATAGATGACAATATTGATTAGACATAAATATAATTTGGGTACTGTTAATGGGTGCTGTACAAAACTTATTAATAATTTATTTAAAGAAAATTTTTATGAAAAATGAAAAAAAGATAATTAATATTTTGACAGCTTTTTTCATTTCCCTTAAAAGTAGTATCAAAACTTTCTTAAAATAGATTATTAACAAGTACTGTACATCACTCGTTAACATTTTCCATATAATTTTTAAGTTATCTAGCCAGTAGTTTGAATTATTAATAAATTACGAAGTGGACTTATTTTTTCATTTTTACCAAATGTTTTGCTAGGAAGGTGCGAACTTGATTTTTTTTTTTTTTATTCAGTAAGTTTTGGTGATAATTTTTCTTTTTTTATAATTATTGATGTGATATATTGCAACTTGTGGCATATAATATATTTTGAAAACTATGTCAAGAATGAGTTTATTTGAAGGTGATAATGCTTTAAAATACAATTTATTATCTTAATAAATGGTAAAAAAAAAATTATGTTTATGAGATCGTTAATTTTTGTTAAGAATTTGGTAGCCCATCAATTGACACTTTTTGATAATTTCTACAGAAGCGTCCAGTTTCAAATTCTCTCGTATCTATTGAATAATATAAAACAAGAAATTAAAAAAAAAAAGGAAGAGAAATATAAAACAAAAAAGATTGCTGATTTTGATTTCTTCCATTCGTTACACGTAAGTGGTTGAGTTGACTACGGAGTCTTCTTGGAGGAGTCTTCCTTCCTGGCCCACCCCTATGAGAGGTATGAAGGACCTAATAAATAATAACAAATTGAATTCTTATCCGTTAAAGGCCTTATAATTTCTAAGGGAAAAATTATATAAAAAAAAAAAAAAGGAATTTCTGTTGGTTGGTGATGAAGACGATATTAATAGCGAGAAAGATCGACTCATATATGTCAAGCAAGCCAAACGGTCATATATTGTAAACTTAGAATAGTAAGGCCTGAATAATAAACTTAGAATCAAATATGACAAGCAAGTCAAACGTTCATATATATATATATATATATATATATATATATGTGTGTGTGTGTGTGTGTCGCATTTGTATTTCAAATTTTCAACAATAATTGTGTGAATTAATCTTAAAACATGGACAGTTCAACCAAGGAGGTCCATGGCCCGGGGCCCCTTAGAATTTTTTTTTTTTTTTATTTTTAAATATAGTATATAATTTTATGAGATTTTATAATTTAGATTCAAGAAAATTCTTCTTAGCCCTCTTAATATAATCCCAGGCCCTTTTTTTTTTTTAAAGGGCTATTAAAATAAACCATTTTTATGAGATGTGTTAAGACATCCCAAATATAATTGATAAGCCAACGGGGGCTTGGCTAAGCGGTCAAAGATTCAGCTTGTGGCCTAGACAGCTGAGGTTCGAATCCCGCTGACCGTAGGAGTCCATTGGTGGGCATCCTTGGTGAGGGGTGTACTCGCAAATGCGGGGTGACTCTCACACAGGCCGAAAACCTGGCGCCCTGTCCGGGGGCTAGCGTAACCTAGCGAACCCCTCTTTTCCTTAACCAAAAAAAAAATATATATATATATATATATATATATAATTGATAGGGCTGAATCACAAAGCATACGGATCCCTTCACAAAGAAAAAAAAATGTAGTGACGGTGTTACCAAAGGAGACGGTCTGGACTGCCTAACAGCCAAAGAAGTGACAGAAGAAGTCATGTCCTAAATGGACAGAATTCTTAGAGTAGGCAGAGCCTTTAATACGGACGAACGCAACAGAAACGGATTCAAAGGAGACGGATTGTTGAAGCTACGTGGCACTGAGTAGTCTCCAAGAATCCTAAAAATGAAATGTCTTGCATTTTATGTTCAACCATAATCACAGGAATCCATACAAGGAAAAGATTTTACGTTCAACCATAATCACAGGAATCCATACAAGGAAAAGATCTCTCGATGATACGAGCATTAACGAGGATCTTTCCTACAAAGAAATACTCTCTACACCAAGAAATTAAGGTCGACTCTACACTACTATAAAAACCCCAAAACCCTCATAAATCAAGGTACGCATAATATACCCCAGTTTTGACACTCTAGAGTTCTGAAAAAGTTCTCTAACTTAACCTTCAAAGAGTATTTGGCCGGTACCATACCGGTACTCTCTATAAGGTCTTTTTCTCCTTTGTTTTGCAGATTTTGTCTAGTGCACATGAGGGTCATCCAGCTTACTGACAATTTTTGGCATCATCAATAATAATTAAAAAAAAAAAAAGTTTCTCAAGTGCCACAAATTAGATCCTTTAATTAAATTCAAACAAATAATTAGATTAAATTTAATTGTCCTTGAAAAAAATAATATTTTTGTGTTTCATTGATCAATGTAGACATGTTTGAATTTAATTAGAAAACCTAATATACTGCATATAAGAAAACATATCTAAAATTAAGTAATTTATTATTAATGATTGTCAATGGGTGGGTTAGTGATAGGGAACATTTCAATTGGTCTCATCAGACAATGAAACTCGATCCATTAGCTAGGTTGCACGGACACGCCATTTTTGGCGTCGTGTCGGTGTCGGACACCGGAACGGGTACGACTCGCCGGATTCCGGTGTCCGGCGAGTCTCTTTTTTTTTTTTTTTTTTTGCTTTTCCAACACGGCTCCGACACGCCAGCAGTGGAAAAAAAAAGAAAAAAAAAAAAGAGAAAATCAAAGATTTTGACACCTACAGGAGCTAGATCGGGTTGCTGCCGCTGCCCTCTGTCCCTCGCCAGAGCTAGATCGGGCCGATCAGCGAGCTCCATAGACGTCGACACCATGCCCTAGCCGGTTGTCCCTTCCGATCTCTCTCTCTCTCTCTCGGCGGGGACAACAGGTCCGATCGCCCTCTGTCCCTCGCCGGAGCTATATCGGGCTGATTAGCAAGCTCCATAGACGTCGACGCCATGCCCTGGTCGGCTGTCCCTTCTGATCTCTCTCTCTCTCTCTCGGCGTGGACAACAGTCCGACTCCTCTGTTTTTTTTTTCTTTCAGATATTGGTTTTGGTTTTGGTCCTTTTGGACCTTTTGGTGAACGAGTGAGTGTACTGTTATTTATAAAAGTAAAAGCGTTTTTTTTTTTTTTTTTTTTTTAAATCCCATTCTCACAGTCTCATTATATTAGTGTACTGTTACTGTGTTTCTTTGCTCAACCTTTTTTTTTTTGTCTTATAAATTATAATGTTTATTATGAATTTAGTGATTTTTGTTTGTGTGTCCTGCTATAATTTTATTTTTTTATTTAAGTTAAATATTGTAGGTGATTTTACTAAAATGGATAATAAAAATGAAAAATTAGCTGAGTCAGTTGTTCCTCTATAGAATTATATTACTAATATTAAAAAATATGCCTAAATATAAAATTTAATTAATTATTTAACCGCCGTGTCCCCGCTGTGTCGTGTCCTTATTTTTCAAAAATTACCGTATCCCTGTGTCAGTGTCCGTGTCGTGTCCATGTCGTGTCCGTGTCCGTGCAACTAAGTCCATCAGACACCCAGACCAGTCAGACATACAGCTAAGTAGCCAGCTAAACCAGCCCAAGGACTATTCACTGAAGTGAGTCGTCCAGCCATCTTGACTAGTTGAATGCCCATTTGGACGGACGAGTGAAATCAGTTCACTTCTCGAGGTGATATAAGTATTCCCATTCCACACTTATCCACGTATGGAAACTATTACACACACCACACCAGAAGGTCTTCCTACGTATCCATACCCACTAAGTATGAGAAGTTAAACCTAAAATCTTGGTGCCACTTACTCCACTCTCTCCGTTATACTAGTGCCTCCGTTCCTACCTTCTTGGGAAGGTGGTCACCCTAAACTACTACATAAGCACCAAAGCACTTCCATTCTAAGGTATGTGTGCATAATTTCATACCCATTCTTTTAAAGTTTCTGAAAATTGTTGTGAGTTTCTGATTTAAACTTTGGAGAGTTTTTGGCCTGCACTATACCAATGCACTTTGTAGGTATTCTGCTCTTTAGGACTTCTAACACTACGAGTTTGGACGATTCTCTTGTTGATAATGCTGAGCATCATTAGTTGGGATCATTACTTTAAGCTAAATAACTTAAAACTTCAATTATTTTCATCTATTTGTCTTATATATGACAAGCTTAACTAAGTCATAGTAAGCTTAACAAAACAACATATGTCCAAAGGTAATGTGCAATTCACATGATTAGATAGACCCTTAAACACTTTTCATTTTCTATTGTTAATAATAAATGAGAGTTAACTAGGATTTTCACTAAAAATAGAAAATTCATACATTGGTCCCCTCAATTCAATTGAAATCCTTGGTCCATCCCTTTCCAATTTCCACCCATAGATTCCGAACTAATCTCATAACTAGTACTCGCATGTGTTTGGGTTAGAATGAAAAATGAAAATTATTTCACTATTTAACTTATTTTTGTTACCATTTATGAGTCCTACTGCACTTTTTAGCACTATTTATGGGCCACACTGTATTATTGCAACTAATTTTTATCTTTATCTACAGTACTTTCTGTAATAATTTTTCAATTTCAGCAAAATAAGTGGTATCTAAACACAACCAAAAGCTGATTATGAGCATGACAATAGTTGCATTTATTTATTGCCTGTGTCTGTATGTGTGGGTGTGTTGATTATTTATTGCATGTGTCTGTGTGGGTGTGTTGATTATTTATTGCCTTAAATATGCTTATCCAAGCAAAACTACATGTGATAACTAGTTATCTGCTTGTCTTTAATAATTCATTAAAGTTGCCAAGTTGGTTGTAAAGCCCGTAAGAGATATACGTATATATAGTTGCAAATCTGATATATAATAGTAGCTAAATATTTTGTATATAAAAAAAAAAAACAATTATTTTGTATCTTTTCATTTTATGATATTTTGTTAGTATTAAATAAGTACTAATTTGAATTTTCATTAAAATCGAAAATTTATACGTTGGCCCCCTCCATTAAAACCCTGCTAGCTCCATCCCTTTCCGCCCATATTTTATTGGTTGGTGAAAAAGACAACACACAGGAAGACTTGAGGGGTTGACCAGTGTGAATGGTTCATATTACTCACCAATTAAGATCATGTTGACAGGAGTTACTCTTATTTATTACTTGCAGCTGCTTCTGCACCTTCGCATGCTCTTAAAATTCTAAAAGAAAGCCAATTTCTGCAACTCTTTGGTTCGTCCAGATTCCCTTCCCTCTTGTTCCGCCTTGTAAAATGCAAGCTATATACTTGAGTTTGTGATCAGGTTCAATTACGCATTCTCTTTCTCAATAAGGGGTTACCTTTTCTTTTCTTTTTTTTACTTGAACAAGTATTCGTTCCGTTAACCCAAGAAAGAACGAGAGGGTATGCTAAGGTCAATACCAGACACTCCAGACCAATAGACCACGCAGTCTCAAAGAAGCCAACTTTATCATATTTTCAACTAACCTAAGGAGATATATATTTAGTGATAGTATTTTATAACTCCAAAGAAAATATTTATAAATACTTGTTTACTTTTATTATATTTTTGAACAATTAGGTCAATAGCCCTGTTTTTCATTAGTATTGTTGCACTCTGAAATAATGAAAAATTTGTTAGTATTGTCTAATCTATGTTTTACACTTCTCCAGGGATCAAAATTCATACTTTTTTTTTTTTGTAAAGCTCGGTGGGTTGTGTAAGCATAGTTCAGAGATTGGTTCTTTGTTTTGGAGGTTGGATCATCGACAAGCTTTAGGTATGATTAATCTTAGCCCATCGCAAGAGAACGACGAAAGGTAGTTTCCTTTTCTCTACTTTAGTGCTTACAATAACTTTTTTTTTTCCTTCTTCTTTTGGCCAATAATCTAACAAATTTAGTTCTAAATTGTTGTCGTCTTCTTTAATAAATAAATTGGTTATTATTAGGCTCTCAGCTAAAACATTTTTCAAGAAGATTTTGTATGTCTGTTCTATTATGTTTTCCACTGGTATTTACTAGGAGTCCAAATCTTCTATCTCATCAATTATGCTCTACTCCACTAATAAAATTTGGACAGCTGGTCTCTCACATTAAATGAGATAACTCTGACTTTAAAAACCTTAAACAATACGTAAAAGTCAAAGTTATCTCATTTAATGTGAGAAGCTAACTGTCCAAGTTTTATTGGTAGAGCATGAAGTGGAGCACAATTAATGAGACAGAAGATTTGGACTCTATTTACTAGTGCCTAGTGGTGTGTATGGGTTGGGTTGAAGGGTTTTTTCAACTTAATCCATCATGGTGGGTTACAAAAATGCAACCTAATTCAATCCATCACGAGGATCCAACCGAACCCATGTCGATCAGGTTAGACCCATGGTTTGGACAGATTTTTTTTTAATTGCTATTATTAACATTAAATTGAGAATTAGAACACTATCACTACAAGTAAGAGCAAATTTATAACCAAATACTACTGACTATAACACCAAATCAACACAAATTATAAGAGGAGAACTAAAGATTTGGGTTTTATTTGAGAAGAGGGGTAAAAAAAAATTAAATATTTATTAAATTTTAAATATATATATTAAATATAAGTGAGTTGGATCAGGTTAGGTGCATACATAACAAAATCATTTGA
Organism: Lithocarpus polystachyus; assembly: GCA_033629205.1. Taxonomy (NCBI): domain Eukaryota; kingdom Viridiplantae; phylum Streptophyta; class Magnoliopsida; order Fagales; family Fagaceae; genus Lithocarpus; species Lithocarpus polystachyus. The sequence goes on along the minus strand of CM066172.1, from coordinate 10,006,341 downwards.
AATTAAATAGTGAATAAGTGCATATGAATAATTTTGACCTTACTCAAAATTGAAAAACAATTCACCGGCTAAAGAGCAGAATCCCCAAAGCATAGTAGTCCAAGTTGAACCATGATTCGAAGGCCAAGTAATTGACTGCTGATAGAAATGTTTAGCTCAGAAGAAAATGCTCCAGCCTTATGCTATTTATTACCAGGAGTATTGATAAAAATTCGAATTTACATATGCTTTTGCCAAGTTAATTCAAAGTAATTTTTATTATGCTTTTGCCTTATGTTAATTTTTATTTATTAACATATTATTAATGCTAATTGCTCTGTAAAATTCCAAAATAATGCAATCCAATCATCATGTGCAAAAGAGTGGGAGTCTGGAAAGAAAACATATATATGGTTCCACTAATTCAACTTCATATGTGCATAATAGTGGTAATTGGTTAGGTTTGGGATGGATTAGCCTCTTCCCAATCCCAAACTTTTTAAATATGAGGAATTCCATTCCAAACCTTTTTTTTTTTAAAATAGAGAGAAAGCAGTGTGCGTGTACTTTGTTATAAAAATCTAGCTTTCTTGTAAATAAAATTAATGATAGAGATGTTTTAATTTTTAATAAATAGTGGATTTCAATTAAGGCAATTAGGAAAATCTTTTTTTATTGAATAAAAAATTTGAAGTTTGATCTTTACTTACACCAAAAACTAATTAGAATTTTAGCTTAAAGATAAAGAATTATCATTATAAGACACACGTTATAGGTTGAAAGTTGAGTAAGGTTAGCTTATATTAGTTTAAGGTGTACAAAGCCGACGTAACTCAGTCCTAATACATACATACATATATATATATATATATATATATATATTAAGAAGATCCTAATACAGAATATCTGATAGTGTTTAGCTTTTTGCTTTTTTTTTAAGGCAACCTCTAATTTTTATGTTTGCCAGGTCTTTCTTCAGGAACGAGAATAAGGATATCGAGAGGCAATGTCGTCCGAGCAAAGTTGTTGAATTCGTTTCAAAGTCAACATTTAAGCCATTGAGAGGTTTGTTCCTTAAATGGTATGAAGAAATACTTGTATTCTTTCGCGCGTTTGCAGTATCACTGGATCCCTTGTTCTTTTACGTTCCCCTGATCAAAGAAGACAAAAAGTGCATTGAGTTAAACAAAGTGTTGTGGACCATAGCTATTGTTTCGCGATCGGTCACCGATGTCGTTTACCTAGTGCATTTTGTAGTGAAATCCTACAAGCAGCGAGGTTCGAAGGCAAATACTACATGTTGGGAAAGAGGTCGAAGGCACTTATGGTCCATCATGTTCAACGTTCTAGTTATTCTGCCTATTCCACAGGTAAGGGAGACTATAGCTACATTTTAAGTTGGAAAAATACTATTTTCACGTTTTTTTCTAGTAATTTGGAACTAACAAAAAAGACTTTATATATATATATATATATATATATATATATATATATATACACTTCTTCTTTTTCTTTTCTTATAAATATATAAATATATATACACACCTTTTTCTTTTCTTTTTTTCTTTTTTTTTTGACGTAAGCCTTCAAAATATTATTGAGTACTCATAATTAAGCATTGTTTTCATAACCGGACCAGACCAATTTGTTCAACTGGGTTAAGTGGAAACCGGAGGCCAGGATGACACATAAACCATTAAGGCAAATAGCTTGTTGTATCATGTAGCAAACTATTATATTAACTAATATATATAGCCCCGTGAATATGTATAGGTACAATTAAAAAAATCACAATTATACTGTTCAAATTATACATATATAGTATTAACTTACACTTTTTTTAAACCATATATTTTTAAAATATGTAACAATTTCTCATTATATATATATATATATATGATTTAGAATTTAATTGGTTTTAGACTCTTTGGTTTTTACACTCAATAATTCACTTGTCATAAAAATTAAAAACTTAAGATAAACACATGGCGGAAAATTGGACTCCAATTAAAACCCAATTTAGAATCTAATTGGAATTTGACTCTTCGATATTTATACTCAATAATTTACTTTGTGCAAAATAAAAAATTGAATGGAACAAATATTGTAAAATTGAGAATTCAATTAAAATCTAATTGAATTTTCTCTAAGTTTTGGTTATTAATATATATATACTTATTTTATGTAATTGAATTATTTTTTTATTTATTTTTTCAAGGATTAACCTCGATTAAACTTTAGTCTGAACTCAAAAACATGAGCTAATACTTCAAAGCAAATAAAAATACATCAAATGCTCATAAGGGAGTACAACTGAGCTAGTACTCCAAAGCCAAAAAAAAAAAAAAAAAAATACATCTAATGCAAAAATTAACTTTACCAGTTGACTTTTGTATTTATGTTATATTATTTTCTTAAATGACTTGTTTTTATTAATTTGAAGTACCAAGTTAGAAGTACTCTAAGAACATTCACTTAAACTGGAAATTAATTACAAAAAATTTAACCAAATTTCATGATTACATATACAAGCATTTACAATCAAACATATTTTCAATAATAATAATTTTTTATTATTATCAATAAAATACAAACTCTTAGAGTCACACGCGTGTGCATCTTTGAAAGCTCGATAATCTAAATGCTAGAGCTAATTAAGACCCCCAATTTTAATTAAGGCTTGATTAATTTTAATTTAAACACACTTAATGCAGAATATACATAATTATCAAATTAATTAATCAAAACACTCAACAATTGCATAGATGAACATATAAGTGCAAGGCAAAAATATGTAAAGGCAATAGGGAAAAGAAACTCAAGTCCAAGATAACACGCGATGTGTTATCAAAGAAGAAAACCAATAACTTAGCGTATAAACCTCTTTGCAGCCCTCCGCCAAAATGATCCACTAGTGAATAAATTGGAGTACAAGGATAACCAAAAAGACCCTCCAAGCCTAATCTACCCAAAATACTTGAGCCCTTGAAGCTCCAGCTACCAACGGACTTTACTAATTAAGCCTTATCTTCACTAACTTCCTAGATCTCACAATACCGTCTGATAGTACCGCCAAGCCTTACCGACTTATTTTGACAAAGACCCAATGCTTCTCAAGCTCCAAAACACTCTCTACACTCTGAATAGGTGTGGGTTGTATTTAAGTACAGACTCCTCTCAAGGTATAACAATAGGAGAGGGGAGGAGAAGAGACTAATAGGAATTTTCACTTAAGGATGAAAAGCTCTCTCTAAGAGGTGGGTATTGTGGAAACCAATCTCTAGGGTTTTCCCTCTGATAGCCTCCTCACAATTTTGTGAGTAATGAAGGTATAGTGTGGGTGAAGGGTTGGAAAGTCACACTTAAATCCAGCTAGTCAATGTATCTCGCGAGTTGGCCAAGTTACGAGTGATTCGCGAAACAGACTGACTATTGAACTTCCTCAAGTGCTCCTCACATGGCCTTTCGCTGGTGCTGCAATCCCAAGCCAGTCATGAGCAAATCGTGAGATCAACTGTCTTGAGCAATCTAAACCAACTTAATACTAAACTCATTACAATTAAATTTCACATAATATAAGGAAATAAATTAATGAAACTACAACAATTTTTGTCATGAAATACAGACAACATAAATATTATGTAAAAACCATAACTTTACAATTTTTAACCCAAAAACTAGTATAAAATATATTTCAACTATCAAACCAATGGTCTTCTCAAAAAAAAAAAAAATTATCAAACCAATGGCGGAGCCACTGTAGGTGCCACCCCCAATCCTCCCCCCCACCCCCCCCCCCCCCCCGGCCATTTTTTTAATTCCTAAATAGATATTAATTATATATATATATGTGTGTAGTCCAATTTTTTATTTTAAATTATTAGATATTTATACTTATGACTAAATGATACTTTCGGTTATTGAAATTGGTGTTTTTGGTCCTTGCAATTTAAAAAGTTCTAATTTAGTCCCTAAAATTTTAAAATGAAACAATTTGGTCTCCCCATTTTTAATACATTACTAACGGGGGTTGAGGCACCCCATTTTTGAGGGACCAAGACGAATCAACCAAATATTTAAGGAACCAAAATTAAACCAATCTCATATTTAAGGGATATAAATCGAACTTACCTTAAATTTTAGGGACCAAACCAAAGCATTTTAATTTTGAAGGACCAAAATTAAAATTACACAAAATTTCTTTTTCCAAAAAATTATTTGTTTGATTATATAAATTTTATATCAAAGTCTATGGTTTCTAATATTAATTTTAATAAAGTCATGATCCTATATATTGTTGACGAGTTGCATGTATATACTAATAATTCGGTATTCATAAATTTATAATGAATATATATTAAAATAAAATGGAAAAAAGAAAAGAATTGAGCTTCCTTCTCATAAAAATGATAGTTGATTAAAGATAAATTAAAGAAATTGAATCTATTTTGTCAATCTTGATTCTTGACTCAAGTTTGTTGAAGTTTAGTAGGTATATTTTATGTAGTACACATTTGGATAATAAAATACTTGATTTATATTTTGATCTTTGTTTATAGCACAATGTTACATATCCAACTACACATAGTAGCAATACAATGTATTCAAAGAAAAAAAATACTAATCATCATATTTATATTCGACCCCATGAAATAATTTATGGCATCACCACTACTTCAAATATAGTCACACTGTACGAATGTTCAAAGTTGTCAAAATCAAGAACTTATGAAGGATTGCGGGAGGTAGGTAAGATCGTAAATCGCAAGACCTTACTTATTTTCAGATTAAGCAAAAAAAATCCATTGATAGTGACTTTATATGTTGAGTAATCACGTAAAATATGAATTCATCCATTAAAAAACAAAGATTTGCATCATATAATGTAATTTGCATGCCCTACATCGTTACATCTATACTAACAAAACAAATATATTTAAGTTTTTACACAATGTATCTAAAAATTTTAGTACATGTTTAATTAGCAACTAAGTACCAAGATATTATCAACACATATTGAAAATATTTTCTAGTTATCAAGTTCTAAATCCAAAATAAGTTAAGCTAGTTAGCAAATGAAAATTAGCTTATTACAATCTGAAATCCAAAATAAAATTCTCATTCTAAGGTAAACTAGCTAATTATAAATATGAAATCCAAAAGCACATGTTTTGGTAAGATCGGTAGGATCCCATACGATTCTACGATCCTGCACAATCTTACATACATTCCTATCATTTTTACGATCTTAATACAATTCTAAACGTTTTGATGAGGTAAGATCGTAAAATCGTGCGATCCTACAATCTAAATCGTGATTTTGACAACCATGCCAATGTTTTTAATTCCTATTTCCTAATAGCAGTACCTAACTGCCTATATTATAAAGATCTAACACGTAATTTTCAACGGACAAAAAATACTAAATTTTTTCTTGGATAAGGAATATTAAGTTACTTTTATTTTACAATAAAAATATTTTCCTTTAATAAAAAAACTTCAAATAGATTAGTAATAAATCAAAATGTGAATTTGAAAAAATTCTAATACACACATAATTACTATTTTCTTTAAATTATCACCGTCCTACACATAATTATATTATATCCATTGACTCTAAAAACAAAAATTGTTGTAATCCATTCAGGTGGTAATGTCAAGCATATTTTCAGAGATGAGACGGACAAAATCTTCATATGTAACAATCTTGAACTGTGTAATTCTTTTGCAATATGGGCCAAGAGTTTTCCAAATCTACCGATACTGGAAGGAACTCAAACGCGCAAAGAAATCTAATAAGGCTTCCCTATGGATCACAGCTTCATTGAATTTATTTCTATACATCCTTGCTGGTCATGTAAGTTTGCATACGTAGTAATTTCATATTCTTTATTTTTAATCTTCGCAGATGTTGATTCTTTTATCAATGCATTGTTGTCTTTCTTAATATTTAAATTCCAAATCAACCTTCTTCTCAAAAAAATCTAAACCAACCAACCTTGCTAAGTCAAAGTCATATATTGAAGAAATATCCAAAAAAGAAAGAAAAATAAAAATTACAAATGTTTCATATTATTAATTTTTAGAATTACCTAGATTAATTTTTTTGAAAAAATACCTCAAGAATGCTAATGCTAATACATCGAAACTTAGAAGGTGCTACCTCGTGTAAGAGTTCTGTTGGGGAGATCATACCTTGGAAAGCTTCAAAATGGGTAGTTAATACAACATATATATAGGGACAACACTTGACTCAAAAGGCTAGCTTAAACTAATAGATATGGACCTAATTATGATATATTAATCACTCACCATTCTCATTATTATCCAATATGAGACTTCAGTTATATATGTATACCCAACAATCTTTCCTCTCACCTGTGAATCTTTGCCTCTTGATAGGCAACAAACAAGTCCCTTTTGCTCTCTTTTGCCTTATGGACTTTTTCTTCGTCAACATGGCGTCCATAAGCCTTATGTATGCCATCCATAAGAACCACATCTCAACCTTGTATGCTCATTTTTTAGAATTTAGCTTGCACTACTATCTATGGGAACCTTGCATCTCACCATTTGGCAATTCATACCCTTTTGTGGGATTTAAAAAAAATTTTTTTTTTTTCAAGATTGTCTATATGAGCTTCTATAGGCTTGTTTGGTGTGATCCCTACTTGTGAAGGCTCCAAGTACACACATCCCGTGCTTTGGATGCCTTTGTGCCTAATCTATGTGAAGTATGTTTCCATCCGTTCGTAAAGTTTAGAAAAGCATCTTGATTCGCTTATTGAGAATATTTTTTTTTTTTTTTTTGAAAGGGAGAATAATTTAAGTAGTAGTTTCATATCCATACAATTCTCTTTTTTCTCTTATTGTTATAGCTGTAATGGTTATTAACCTTTGGTTACGATATCTGCAAAATTTACTAATTTATAATGATAATCTAATTGATTAGGTATTGGGAGCCTTTTGGTACTTTTTCTCTACCCAACGACTAGCGGCTTGCTGGCACAAAGCTTGTGAAATTCATGGTGATGCGGTTGAAATTTCTTTTAACTGTGACCGCAGTTTTAAAAACCACTCTTTTTTAGATAATTTCTGCCCTATTGATACACCAAATGCAAGTACCTTTGATTTTGGAATATTTCTTGAAGCCCGTCGATCTAGAAGCTTAGAGTCCACGGGTTTTCTGCCAAAAGCATTTTACTGTTTCTGGTGGGGCATGCGAAATCTAAGGTTTGCACATCATACACCCTTTACTGTTCCATATCAAAATATATAAGTCCTTCGTATGTCTATGTCGTCCAAGTTATATATGATGTAACGTTAAAAATATTATACTATTTAATAATTTATTATTGAATTCATATTCTAAAAATCTCACTGTTGGATTATAGGTTTTATATGTTCTTAACATGTACGCTAATTTTCATGTTAATCAGATATTATTTATTATTCGATTAATAAATTTATATTTTATGCATTATTTTAAACAAAAAAAAAAAACTTGATTTTAAATAACTGATTGATAACATGACTATTGATCTTTGATTACCTTGAATTTTTATAAGCATGAAGAATTTATAAAAATAATGTAATCCAAAGATGGTTCGGTGGATTTGTTAAAATTTGCATTCAATTAAAAATATTGAGTGATGTAATATTATTTAAAGTTACAAGGTTTATGGCTTTTTAATCTATTCTTAAATTTGTTGTTTGCACACAATTGAAGCTAAAATAGTTATGAGTAGTGCTACATGCGATATGTACTACAAGTTTATTACATTAAGCATACAAATTGATGTGTCACTAATAATAAAAAGGTAATTCAAATATTCAGTTATGAGCTGGTTAAAGCCTACCAATTACATTCATTAGCATATAAGTTTGTAGGTTATATTATATGTAATAAAACTTGTAGGGTAAATTCAAATTACACCCCTAAAGTTTGGGGATGATTGGATTTTACACCCTGAAGTTTCAGACTTTGGATTTTGCCCCTGAAGTTTTGGGCGTTTGAATTTTACACTCTGACGTTTCAAAACTTGGATTTTACTCTCTAAAATTTAGGGTTGTTTAGATTTTACACCCTCAAATTATGAAACTTTAGGGTATAAAATCCAAACACCCCAAAACTTTAGGAAGTAAAATCTAAACACTTCTAAAATATAGGGGGTAAAATCCAAATTCTGAAATTTCAGGGTGTAAAATCCAATCGCCCCAAACTTTAGGGGTGTAATTTGCAATTTACCCAAACTTGTAATACCTATAATATTTTCCAATAGTTATTAGTTTCTCCTAGTTTTATTAATGATCTCATTAAATAAAAATATCATTAATTTCTACTCATTATTTCTTACATTTTAAAATCGTCAAGTAGAATAAAATTTCCTAATGAACATTGGGATTACAATAGAAAGAAATACATGAACCATGAATTGAGTTCTTAACGAATTTTCATAGAGTTGGATCATCCTAGAAGTTCACAGGATTTTCAAAGTTTGCTACAAATAGAATTATGGTTTGCTTTTATCCTGGAGATGCTTTGGTATTTTATTTTTCTTTGGCTATATTATATTCCTAATATATATATATATATATATATATGTGTGTGTGTGTGTCTTTGTAGTACTATAAAATAGTACTTTAAGCACAACTCAAGATATATATATATATATATATATATTAAGTATTTTATAATCTAATGTATCCTTAAGGGTCGAGTAAGGTGAAAAGGTCCTGTTCGGGTAAAAATCGAACTTAAACAGTATGCAAGCAAGTCAGATTAATCAGAATATAAGTTAACTAGTAGTTTTTAACATGCAATAATAATAATAATAATAATAATAATAATAATATGATCATACTATTTTTGTCTTTCTAGTTCCTTTCAATACTAATAAGAGATCGCAAGTAACTAAAATAGGAAAAAGAAAAAAAAGAACCAAAAACAAAAACAGTTTAAATAAAACTTAACTAATACATTGATTTCTAAGTTTACACAATCCAAAGTTATTAATGTGTAATGATATCATCACCATAAAATAACATAAAGAAAATGCTAATGTTTGTGAACTACGTTAAGTTATCAACCTTCTCAATTGTGCCTCTTTTTATTGCATGTAAAATAATAATAAAGTTAAATTATTTAGAAAGATAAATAAACAAAAAAAGTTTTAAGAATAAAACATAACATATTAGGTAAAGAAAAATAAATAAATATTTAATATAAATTGTACCTCAAGAATCAAACTTCAAGTTGGCAAGTAATTTTGTTAGTATTTTCATCTACAATAAAATTTTTTAATATAAGTCAAGTATACAAAGAAAGTGATTCAATAAAGAACTAAAAATAATGACAATTCTATAACTGAATCAACTTACCTAAATTCATATAACCAACTTAAAAAAATATCACTTTAAAAAACATGTTGGGTTCGATTGTAACCCATACAATAATTACCCATAAAGATTTTTGAGATAGAAACTAAGTCACTAGTTCTCCAGCACAAGTAATAGACAATGTATCCTAGCTTACCGCTTTTGCTGCAATTGCTGAACTAGTCTTTAGTCTTCACACTGATTTAGTGCCGCAAGCAAACAATCCAGAAGCAAATCTCGAAAATTTTGTAATAGGCTATCAGTTGACCGAGAGTCTTTTAAGAGTCTTCTAAGTGTTTTTTTTTTTTTTTCCTGATTGTCAATCTCACATGACCGAGCCTTCATTCTTGCATTGTCAAGATTGTCTTGTATAGTAAATAGATACTTCAACCTTCATTACCACTATTTACATTATTGTATCAAAAACCAATATTTATGTTCTTGACATATATGTTATATTTCGTTCAAATAAGATGTTATTTATTATTCAATCTATAAAAAAAAAAATTATGCATAATTTAAGATTATAAAAATTTGAAATTTAAACATTTAATTATTGATATAGTTATTGATTTTTAATATTCTTGAAAGTTTACAAGCATTGAGGACATGATAAGAAGATGCAATCAAATGGTGAAGTTTGTAGCCATTGTCTTCTTTTTTCTTTTCATTCTTTCCTTAATTTCCTCTAATTGTGTCGCATTCATGCTTCCTTCTCTCATGGATGTAATGGGCTTGAACCCCATCCTTAATTAACCACTGCTCTTGTGTATGGGATTGGAGTTCCTATTTGTTCAAAAGCCATAAACATGTGATCTTGACCCTGCTTTCTTACTTTGAAGGCCCAAGTATAGATCTTTCATTTTCTCTTTAACTTATACATTTCCCCTAAAATTTTGTGAATTCTCATTTTTTGAATTTTAGTTAGAAATTTTTAAGCTTAGTGTCTCATACATTATAGTTGTGGCATTTTGCAGTTCTTTGGGGTCAAACCTCCAAACAAGTAGCTACATATGGGAAAACATCTTTGCACTTGGAATTTCTATCTTTGGTCTGTTATTATTTCTTTATTTCATTGGAAACTTGCAGGTGAGTGCCTAATCCTTTCCTTTCACTTCTTTTTTTGTGAAAACTTTTCTGCACTTGGAATTTCTATCTTTGGTATGTTATTATTTCTTTATGATAGGTCAAAAATGTATTGACTCCTTTGGTAAATTAATCAATTAATTAGTCAAGTGAATTAATTAGATTCAATTACATGCAATAAGCATGGTAGCACAAACAAATTACCAACTAAGTTAAATGCAGTGGAAAATAAATTTGACACAAGTGATTTGTATACGAATGGGGAAAACTATCAAGGCAAAACCCCACCGGGTGAATTTAAGGTCACCACTCCTGAGAATCCACTATTATCAAAACAAGCGGTAACAATTAAAAGGAATCTTAGTACCTAATACCAACCTACAATTGAACACTTATCCCAATACCCAATTGGACTTGTGATGTAGCAGCAATCTCTCCGTTCAATGCACAACTCCCAATAGCCTTCGTCTGACAAAATCAACCACACAAACATGCTCAACAACCTACCATGAGCAAAACCTAAGAAACTCATCCCAAACGGCAACTGCATGCGCCTCCACGCAAAGACACAGGCTCCAACTCTCCTCACACGCGCCGCCAAGGATTCTCAACTCCTTGATCGGATTATGGTCACACGCACTGCCATGTAGGCCTTGTTGTTCGCCGATCTACAAAAACCTAAGAATCTGGCCCTCATCCGACCCTACAAGTGCTTTCATGTGCCACCTAGAAGTCCTACAGACGTTGTTGCCGTCACACTCCTGCCACGCGACAAAGAACTACGCCAGTTTCTTATAACATCATCCATGACATCATCTGATGCCTTAGATTGTCTTTGAATTCTCATTAGTTATTTGGACCTTGGATTGTCTTTGAATTCTCAATACCTCATGTAATTCTTGAACCATTTGAATTATCAGCTTTTGCATCTTTGATTCTTGGATCAAAGACACTTGGATTTCTAATTCTTGAATTGTGGACTCTTGAGTGGGTGCATCAAGGATTAGTTCTTGGTTCTCCGTCATGTAATTCACGGGCTCTTGCATTTGGATTCTTGGGTGGTAGTCTCCATTGATGTAGGAAGGATTGGTGTTCAAAACTAATACTTTGGGTGCATATGAAATCTACCCAATTTGTGTATAAGCCTGATGCCTCCATCCCTTGAAACCACTTCAACATCTCTCCTTCCATATAATAAGAGGCAATGGGAACCATGAGAAGTGGTGGACTGTTGTCAAGAGCAAAGAATTTGTAGACCTTGAGAAGCCATCAAAAAGAATATCCACATTTGAATTTCAGTAACTCTATGAAACTTTAATGTAGTGCAATGAATTCGATCATCTCAAGATCAACTGCTCCAATACCATGTTGTGACTTAAATAATGCTCCCAAGTGCAAGAGTCACAAAATAATATTTTAGTGTGTCCGAGGTCAAATCCATAAGGAAAAGGAATTTATTAGCAAACCACAAGATAAATTAAATATTAAAAACAATAAAATTTAATGTAAGAGAAATTTTGATTAAGGGTTTGGTAAAGAAAATTTAGAATGAGGGAAAACAACAATATATTAAGACACTAAGGTTTAAGGGTTCACACACAGTACATCCATTGGTAGTCTTAACAATATTATTTTATAACTCAACTAAAATTCATACAAAGCATGATTTTAGTCTGATGATTTAGCAATTAGAAATCAAGAATTAGTTTTCTAAGTAAGTTGCATAAATTGATTCATTTTAGGCAAAACAAAACTAGTGAATTAATTCATAGGAAACTTTAAGCATCTAACATGCCGGAGTCTATGCTAAATCAAAGAATATACAGAAACAATCACTATTCTAGATAATTAAATCAATAAAAACACAAGAACATAAGCACTAAAACCATAAAATTATTGTCATGAACATACCAATAAACAGTTGGGTTTCACCCTTTATCTTAGCAGGGCTTCTATCAAGTCATTACACCAAATAAAGCTCTAAAAATTGTAAATAAACTTTAAGAAAACCTAATTCTCATTCTAAGGCTGCTACCTCTTGAGTTTTTCCCTAAAGAGCCTTTAAATTGTCCAAGAAATCATATTATAAGTTTGATTCTTGTTTAGAGAGAATCCCTAGTTTTTAGACTTCATTTAACCAACATTTTTGGCCCATTTAAAGTCAGAATCGGGGTTTTAGTAAACTATAAAGTTGTAGCCCTATAAGTTAGATTTCCAGCACTACTTGAATCATCAAAATCAATATCAGAGATGAAAGTTATGCCCAAAATACTAAATGTTGTGTAGTATAGAATCCCAATCCAAATTGGACTTAGATTTGATGTAAATCTCTTTTGATTCCTTGCTCCAATTGGACTCAAATTTAATTAGGTTGACCTTCTTTAACTTCATTATCTCCCTTGTAAAAATAAATTCCATTAGGATTCCTTATTAGAATTAATTTCATTCTCTACAAAAGACATGTAAATTCTGTTATTTGTACCCCCTTTATGGCACATCAGCATGTTGGTTTCTTCTCACGAAGGCGGGATACGCTACACTCAATCTCCCTGAAAACAGTTTTAGATTTGAAGTTAGTGCAAGCTTGAGAGTATACGAAGTCTCTTAAAAAGAGATAAAGGAGTCACCACTTGGTAATAGGTCCAAAAACCAAAACATGACTCTATGAAGGTCTTTCTACCAGACAAAGTTCAGAATTAGAGTATAGGATGGGAAGAGGTTAGGCACCCCAAGCCTACCTAGCTATAGTGACCTTCATATATCGCTGTTCAACTTAGTGGAAAGTAAGCTATCTTAGAGGCCCAAATGGATGTGCGCTTGTATCTAAAGCCTAGGTATAAGCCTATGTATCATGTGTGACAAGCAAGGGAAAGTAGATAGAACATGTGATCATGGAAGCATAGACATGTATAGAATCATACAACTCATAGCATCAAGCTCAAAGCTCTAGCATAAAGACATGATAGAGGTCAAAACATCAACATCCAAGTATGTGCATGTGTATACCCAATCATGCATGTGTGCTCGCACACATGCAAATGGATACCAACCAAGATTGCGAGTTTCTCCCAAATGATGATTATGTCTTATGCAAAAAGGGATCATTAAAATTGATGTGAAGTCTTCATTGATGTGTGGATATCTTCCCTTTATTAAAATTAGATTTGTCTTGATTTGTCATCAATGATCTTGCATCTTTTAAGGTTTGAACAAGATTTGATTAATTAAGACAGAATTAACTTAACATTTATGTTACTATTTAAGTCCAAATCAATTACCTTGATAACATTAAAGCTTGTCAGGATACTTTCCTTATCTTTGAATAGTCAACTAATTCCAAAAGGAATTGAATATTAATTGACTATTGATTTTGATTTTTTTAGAAAGTATTTAAGCTTTTATGAGTTGTAAGGCTTTCATTGATTATTTCTAAATACTTTAGTTGCCTTATGAGGATCAAGTTAAAATCAGAAAGTGAATGAGAGAGGAGAGAGACTGCATTAGGGTTTGATACAAGAAAGGAAAGAAAATAAGATATTTTGGGTATTTTGGATTTATTACACATATGATACGAAAGGAAACAAGCATGACAGCATATATATAGTCAAAGCAAATAAAACAAATAAGGAAAGATAGTAAAATATGGCATTAAAAGTAAATGAAAGAAATTTGGTTTCTGCCTAGATTGGCATGCACATCTAGGCTTCAAATAGATTCCCAAAAAAACAACAAAAACATGAACCCTAGCCGTCTAAAACATGTGTACACAGGGGTATTGGTGTGTACACATCTTATCCCATGCGTACGCATCCTAAGGCAGATTAGGGTTTTTTTTTACAAATTTGCAGAAAAATAAAGAAAATGAATCAAACAACCAAAGAAAAGAATGTTATGGTACAAAAGCAACATATTAAAACATTAAAACAACATGATAAAACATAAAAGAAACAAGAATCAAAAGGAAGAGTGTGGATCATAGGAAAGATCCATATCTCCTCCTCATTTCACTTACAGTGATGTTAATTACCAGCCCCTCAGCTCAAATCGACTACAGCAATTGAATATGCGGAGGAATGATTCGAATGGTTCGGTCAGGTTTAACTTAATGACCCTAAGTGGTGAGCTAGAAAAGCTTTGAACCAATTAGAAGTTTTGAACATGAATGAGCTAGAAATTATCTTTTAACCAAAGATGGCTGAAAATCAATATAATGCTCACATTTTTTGCCCTTCTAGAGGTATTTCAGCAAATTTTCTGTAGGTATTGAAAATTTGGACCATTTGGATGGTGAAAATGGGGGTTTATATAGGAAAAATTGAGATCTAGGATTAGGTTAAACATTGGGGCAGTCAGTTGATCAGGCTAGTTGCCTAGAATCTCACTAAAATAGAAATTAAGTGATTTGAGGCTTCTGTCCAGATGGTGTGTATGCAACAGATTAAGTGCATATGCATCAAATACTTAATGTACGCACCTTTTGTAAGTCTTGGCCCAATTAGGTCAAAAATGGGCTTTTAGGCTTTTAAGCATGATTCTTGAGTCATAATTGGGCTTGGGCTTGAACTTTATTGAGCCACTTTGGGGTTTGTATGCTCATTGGGCTCCACACATGATGGTAATCATATTGGTAGCGACTGATTTTCTCGTCATTAGGACTAGGGGATTTGGGTATAGGTCATAACGAAATGGGGAGTCTACAAGACATATTCATGCATTAAAATTTATTTTAAGTTCTAAAACCAAATATAAAATGCATGAATTAAAAAAAATAAGTATGATAATACTTTCTAATAATGATATAAATATTCAAAATTAAGCTATTATTATGCTTCTTGTTAGGAACTTGGTTTTTTCTAATGGGGATAGGTGGAAAGCGTATGGAAAAATATGGGAATCATATGTGCATTGCCTTTATTCAAGATATTCACACTCCATAGAAAAATATTAAGAAAGAAAGAAAGTGCACTAAGCAAGAAATTACTTTTTTTTTTTCAAGACATATCAAATTATGGTTCCTTGCACTCTTTATACAACTCAAGCTCTCCTTCTATTGGCCACACATGTAAGGTTGTCCATGGGTTGGGTCATATCGGGTTTGGGCTCAAGCAACACTCGACCCGACCTAATCGGGTGAAGCATATCTCAACTCATCACCGACCAAAAAGGTTGATCAAACTGGGTAGATCGAACCTTCAACAAGTGGTGGTCAATTTGGTTGGAGTTGTGGATCTAGAAAAAGAAGAAAATTAGGCTAGTTAATGGCAAAAATCAGTAAAAATCTGGTGAGATTTCTCCAAATTTGACAGAAATCTCATCATATCCAGTGAGATCTCACCAAATCTTGCAAATCTTGCCAGAAAACTTATATATATTCCAGTTAGTTCATGTATTTTGGGTTTTGAGGAAGGAGATCTATAACCGACTTGGCACCATTAATTTCTATAGGAAAAGACCCTCTATTAACCACTGGAGTAGTCAGGTCGGGCTGCGATCGGCTTGGATCTAGTGGGGTTTATCATTAGCTTGGGTAATTGAGTGGGTTGAACAACCCTACACACATAGCTCTAACTCTATCATAATCCCAACATGTGTAATTGATTTAATCCTATCTATTTTACTTTGAACTTAACTACTAATTGAAGGGATGTAAGGATAAGATTATTCAAATAAGAGGATCTTACAAGAAGTGTGGGGTTACTAACATAACTTCTTCCAGCAAATGGCATTCCATCAACAAAGTTGTGTTCTCTGCATTAGAAGCTAGATAGGTTAGTATTTTTTTTGCATATTCCACAAGCTAGCAACTAGTTGTTACCCTTAGGGAACTTTTTCGCATATTGCACAAGTTGGTGATTGAGTTGTACAGTATTTTCTTTTTGGGGAAAGTATAAAAAGGGCACCATAGGTTTTTTCATTAGGACACATTAAACCTTACACTTTTAAATGGGACTCATTAAACCCAAGACTTTCATAAATATACACAAAAATCCTTCCAAACAAATTTCACCCTCACATGTGAAATGTAAATTTATAAAAGTTAGGAGTTTAATTAAAGTGTCTCAAATCTCAATTGAAAGTCTTGAGTTTAATATGTCCTAATTATAAATTTATGAGGTTTTCCTTGTACTTTACCCCTTTTTTATTTTTTGGCTGAATCTTGTTCCCTTCGTTTTCCCCTCCACAAGATTGTTTATGTCTATAAATTCTACCCCATTTCCTATCTACATCTCTCTTTTTCCTTTTTTTTTTTTTTGAAAAAAGAAAAAAATTTCTTTTTTTTTTTTTTGGGAAGATGGAAAAAGAAAAGTTGTGTGGAAGTAGAACATTGAGATGTATAATTGTAAAATACTATTAGTTTTAATGCCTTAACATAGTAAGATTTGGCGAGTTGAACTGACTAGTAGAAGTGGGACGACAGATATTCATGGAGTGGAGAACAACAAAAGAACAAAAGTGGAGAAAACGACGATATAACCTTAACTTGTGGATGTCCAAACACAAATTTGATAGAACAACAAGGGACAAGATTATTGACTACATATATAAGAGCTATGAAGCAGACGAAGACGTTTGTGTAGAGACCCTTATCCCTGATCTTCCTACTGAACTTCGAAGGACTGTCAACAGCCATATCTGCTTAGAACTGCTCAAGAAGGTGAGTTTCATTACCTTTATAAATTTGCTAAATAACTGCTTGTCCAGTTGTCCCTTGCATGGTGACAATGTATTAAAACTTTTAAGTTTTTGCGCATTTCAATTACTTTAATCGGTAAAGTCTCTCTTATAATCCAATATATTTATGTTATTATACTCATAATAAAATAAAATGAAATAAAAACTGTCATTTTTATGACCGTTGTGTAATTTATAGCTTATGACAAAATATTTGTTCCCTTTTGCATTAGTATGTTGGGTTATAGTCTTGAAGAACAGTTAGAAACAAGTATTTACTAGCTTTAGTATATATTTTATAGTGACAAAGACTAATTTTTGAAAATTAATAGTAAAATCCTACCAGATTCAATCTAATAATAAAATATCATTTGAGAATTAAATAAAAATGTTGAATATATAGATTTTAGAATTTACTAGTGTACTGTGTACATAATTAAGAACGACGGGCTACGTTTGGTAAGTTTTGGAAAATAGAAATTCTAGTAATATCAAATTCTAACCAAACGAAATTTGGAAAATACATTGTTTGGAGAAATAAAGTTTTAAATAATGGATCTCAAAAAAAA
This sequence comes from Lithocarpus polystachyus, assembly GCA_033629205.1. NCBI lineage: Eukaryota > Viridiplantae > Streptophyta > Magnoliopsida > Fagales > Fagaceae > Lithocarpus > Lithocarpus polystachyus. The sequence goes on along the minus strand of CM066172.1, from coordinate 9,988,657 downwards.
AATTTTAAATAATGCTCAAATAAGTGAGAAAATAATTATGCTCATTAAAATGCGTTTGGTTATGCTTTTTGAGAATATATTTTTTTATAAAATGATAATTTATTATTAAAATTTTCTACGATATGTTAATCATTTTAGTAAATAATAGATCAAGCACAAGGAAAAAAAATTTAAACGCTAGAGCTAGTATAATTAGATCTACGAAAAAATTATAACAAAAAACTCATTTTTAATTGGATCATTTGTACAAAAATGAGAAGAAGAAAAAAAGCCCAAGTGATTCCCCTAACATCTATATGAGTTTTCATAATTTTTGTAATTTATGTACAATTTTACACAATTTCTTAACAATTTATAGAGATTTATGCACAAACAATTTTCCACAAAAGTCGTGAATGGGTATGGGCTTGCAGCATAGACAGCAGTAGGTTGCTATGGCTTGTGACTTGGGTGGGTGGGTGGAATGAGAATCCTCAGCTCTAAGGATTACTGTTCTGATTTTTTTTTTTTTTTATAAGAATTACTGTTCTGATTTAATTGTAGAGGTTAGGGAAAATATATTCTTAGAATCTAGTACAAAGTAGAGTTAACAAACACAACCAAAAAAAATTTTCAAAATGTATTCTTTATGCCTAAAAAACTACTAAATGCATGCATTCATAGAGTACCTATAATGACACAATGTTAATCGACTAGAAGTAAACAGGCTGACCTAAAAGTATTTTTTTCTCATATCCATTATACTTTTAAAAATAAAATATTAAATATTTCTTAGCACCTTTACTTGCAATAATAATTATTTGGGAAATTATATAGATATTGTAGAAATTTTAGTTAATATAATAGAAGTTGGTTTTTACGCACTGTGTTTATGTCAAATTACTCAATATTTTTTTCGATGAACTGTCAAATGACTCAATATAAGCATTAAGCTTGACACGCTTTTAGTATGTAATTTATTATAAGTATAGTAACATTATTAAGATAATTTGCATTACGTGAAACTCAATTACCAAATTATTAAGAGGTATAATTTAGGTTAACACAAACTTATAGTATTTTTTTTCCCTTGATCAGCTGGAAATCATAAAAGACAGTGGGTTGGCTAGGCAAGAACAACTGTTGCTTAAAATCTGCGACTCTCTTAAACCAATGTTCTACAACAAGCACTGCTACATTGTTAGGGAGGGAGACCCAATTGATGCAGTATTCTTTATTACAGATGGCATTGTATGGACTAGTACAAGCAATAATGGTGAAGGATCTGACTCTCGACATGCTAAGCGTCTTGGAAAAGGTCAGTGCTTTGGAGGAGAACTTCTTGAATGGATTATGAAACCTACCTCCGACGACATGCGCAACCTATCCATACTTCCTGTTTCTTCAAAAATCCTCAAAACCCACACAAAAGTGGAAGCCTTCGCTCTAATGGCCCATGACTTGAAACAAATATGGCATTCTAAGTTGTCACAATTAGACACAGAGCAATTGCAGTCCCAGGCAGCTTCACTTATACAACGAATCTGGCGCAGGAAATTGCAGTCCCAGGCAGCTTCACTTATACAGTCCCAGGCAGCTTCGCGTGTACAACGAGGACGTCGTTGGTGTTTCAAGAAAACTTGTTTTGATGTCTGATAGAATCCATCAAAGCCTGACAGTACTGTTGTTGCAAAGCAATAGTTTGTTTTGATGTCTTTGTAGTATTAAGTTTGTTTTTCTAGTCATAAGGTTGCTACTTGTTTCTCAATTACACTTACTCTTTTTATTCACTCTTTTTATGATCCCTTCGGTACCATTTCATTAGTCTTAGGTTTCTCCACCAAAATGCCTAAAAAAACTTACGTTTGTTCGACATATTGATTCGCACATATAGCTGTGGTAGTCAATTTTAACCAATGGACCGGTCATCTACAGTCATGTAAAGTGCTACAGGTGTGAGGTATAGATCTTTTGCATGACCCATATATCTCCTCCTTGATTTATTATTATTTTTGTTGTTTGTTGCTGCTGCTGCTGCTGCGTTGTCATTTTTTTTTTTTTTCTTTTTTTATGTTTTGTTATTAACATGATGTGGGATTTATCGTTTTATGTTTTTTTTTTTTTATATGTTTTGTTATTAGAATGATGCCTAGTATATTGTATTATGTTCTTTTTTTCATGTGTTTTTATGTTTTGTTATTAATATAATGCATGACTTATAATAATTTAAATGATAACATGTTGTTTACTTATGTTTTAATTTTATTTTCTAAAAATAATATGAATCTGAAAATTTTGGTTGAAACTCAAATGCATACGTGTTTCTAGGTAGAACTCAGATTCTGACTTTCTTTTCTTTCTTTTTTCTTTTTTTTTTTTTTCTTTATTGTAATAAGTGTTATATAGTTTTCCCTTTTATTTTCTTTTTTTAATTAATTTATTTTATGCATTTTTTTGTTCTATTTTAATTTTATAAAACCTAAAACACCAAAAATATTTAGCCTGGTAACATTGAATTTTTTTTTTAAATTAAACGTTGGACATTTTGTTTATTAAAAGATAGAAAAGAAAGAACTATATAAAACCTTAATAAAAAATTTTATTCGGTTTTGGCCTTAAATAAGTTTTAAATTTTTCGATTCTAAAAAAAAAAAAAAAATTAAATCCATTAAAAAAATCTATGAGTAGTCCATTTGGTTTAGCCTAATAACCCAGCCCACTAAATATAAAATGGCCATTGCCCATAGGCAGAAACATGGGTTGCAGTTTTCCCTTTAGGCCTGACCCAGCCCAACCTATTGATGGTCAGCAGATCAGTTGACCCGGCCCACTAGGCCTAGTAATAACGGGCCAGGCCAGCCCAATGACCACACTTTCTAACGGTAAATCATTCAAGGCCATCAAATCGTGACATCAACAACACTGAATTTTGTTATGGGATAGAACTATTTCGTAGCAGCCATCAGCACTACCATCTTACAAAAAAAAACACGGTTTTCTAATTTAGTTGCTACAGATTTCGATGGAACATGTTGAGAATATCTCAAGCACTAATAAACAACATTGTTATTAATTTGAACAACTAAATTGTATTTGTATGGCTCCAATAAGAAACAGTATTTGCATATTCATAGATAAAATTGCCTACTCATTTTTCCACCGAGCCAGGAGTTCTATTGGCTTTGATTCATGTATGTGATGATATTGCTTATTTCATGAGGATGTGGTAGGATGAATAATCAACTATGAGAGAGAGAGAGAGAGAGAGAGAGAATAGTTATATTGAAAAGCATCTAAAGCCAGCCAATCATGGGAACAAACTAGACATGTGAAAGAGGCTCTATGGGTAGGAATAAAAGACGAGAAACTTTATTCTCTTCCTCACTGAAATTATGGATTCTGACCTACAAAAGTTGTCCCTATTGCCTAAAAGATGACACAACAAGAATTTTCCAGACAAAGAAGCCATGTGATCAAAGTACTCCCTTGTCAACTTGGGTGCTATACAATATTTCCGGGGCACATCAAGCAAATCCATGCAACCAAGTTATCAGCCCCTAATAATTATCTTATGCATCTAGCATATGCAACCTCTATCACAACATGTGAGTCCCGCAAAATTGATTTGTGGGGTTCACATTCTATGAGAGGGCGAATGTTTTATATGCCGGCTGCAAAAGTTACCTTCTCGTCAACAACACTCCACCTCAACCTGCTTGATAAGTACCCCCCCATTCACAAACATTACTTACCATGCATAAAGAATTCCAAATGCAGTTTGATTTCAGACATGAATACATTTGACACATAGAATGTCTTGTCTTCTAGATTGCAAAATTTGAACTAAAGTTATGCCATATATCGATGGCTCTTAGCTCCCACTACGCTATCCTACAAAGCAATTAGGAAAAGTTGAGGAAAAATGATACCTTGGGAACTAGAAGCCTCAAAATTCACAGAATTTTTAGCAAAAAGAGAATGAGGCCAGAAGCCAAAATCACTGGCTTTTGCAGACTCCCAACTATCATTTCTGTGCCACCATAATATGGCTCGATCATTACCGGAAATTTGCAACTTCCAACTGATGGATCATTTTTGGTGATCATTGAAACATTGGGAAACTTGCAGGCTCCATCAAGCTGATTATTTCTCTGATAGTAACTGTTAAATGCATAAGAGACATTACCCCGAGCATCCAAATTTCCACAAGATGTCCCATAACCAAGGGTAGTGCAATCAGCAAGTCCACAGGCAAAGCTCACACTTGGTGACACTTGTGGGTCATCAAGTTTAGCTGATGGCTTCATCACACACCACTTTTGGTCCAGATACTTCACACCCCGTGCCGCAACCAGGGCTCCTGAATTTGTCGTACCAAGATTAAGCTGGTATTTTGCTGACCCATCATAATTAAAGATCCCCCAGTGGCGTTCAAAATTTCCTGGTTGAACGCTCTTAGCATCCTCGTCAATCAAACTAAATAAATACACATCAACTGCCCCAGGTCTCATAGGGGTTCCTTTCCCACCCAATATATGGGTCATAAAACCTTGGTTGAACCGCTGCGCATACTCTATATTAGCATTCCGATCCCCATCAGTTGGCCAGCCAATCTCTCCAACTATGATTGGCAAATTTCCAAAACCATTCTTTTGTAGTGCCCACACAAGAGTGTCGTAGTTTGCATCAAACATATTGTAATATGATGTCCCACCATCAGTTACAGGTGTTGCCTTTTCATCAAAAAAGGCATACTCAACAGGGAAGTTGTCATCAGTGTAGAGACTTATAAATGGGTAGATGTTCACAGTAAAGGGGGCACCATTGTCACTCAAGAACTTGACAATGGCAAGCATTAGGTCATGTATGTCAGCTCGGAAGTCACCACCGGAAGGATAGCCAGTTGAGCTCTCATACACATCAGCATTAAGGGGGATTGTCACCTTTACTGTGGTGCCAAGACCAGCTTTTATCAGGGCAGATTGGACGTTCTGCAGAGCAGGGAAGGTTGTTTTGAGAAAGCTTCCATTGTATGTTTCCAAGAAGGGTTCATTTCCAACTGCAACATACCTGTAGATTTAAGTGAATATTGGTTAGATGGAAAGATAGTGATTCATTTTGCAGCAATATTACCGAAAGTGAGAATTCTTCTTCATTGACATAGAGGAGAATCATTATACCATTAGTCAGAGTAAGAAACCAAATGAGTTCAATATGGTTATTACAGAATTGTTAGAAAGGATATTTTATTATTTTTGAACAATTTTATCTGGAAGAATCAGTTATATCCAGCTTCCTCCAACTCCAGGTTTCTCTTCACCTATATGTTCATTATTTTTTCAACTTCATTAAGAATATTGTGAGACATGAACTTCAGAAAGGTCAATGTTCACAAACAATGATCCAGACAAAAATAATCATAAGAGAAAGTATAAATGAAGACGCGTGATATTTTGGGTATAGAAAGCTGAGGGATATGGCCATGCTATTGCTAAAAAGTACAATGCAAGCAAACAAAACTGCAACCCATTACTCATACTGGTTTACTTTTTATTTTCTTACCCACCAATAAAATCCTGAACGTCAAGTAGTCAGAGATCTCCACTTTGGTTTTTGGATGGCATGAAAAATTTATATATTTCATAGACACTATTGACATAGATAGCATATAAATCTTTTTTTTTATAGGTAATCAGAGAACTATTATAAATAAGTAAAAGATGAATAATACAAGTTGTTCATGATGATGAACAATAAGAAACAGAAGGAACAAACAGCCAAACGAAGGAGCAAGAAATCAAATAGTTAATCTAAGGGAAAACAAAAACTCTGGAAGAGATGAAGACTAAGTAAAACCCCAACAACGAGACCACTCAAAAAGACTACGCTGACTTAAAACCTTTAACTCATCCAACGTCTTCTCCGTGTTCTAAAAGGAGCGACGATTCCGTTCCAACCAAACAATCCACACTAAGCACCCTAGAATCAAATTCCAAATATTCGAGTTGTGCTTCCCAAGCCACTGATGCCAACAAGTCAACAATCCCGCCACCAATCCTGGCATAACCCAATGAATACCATAAGTCTGAAGCATAAAGGACCATAAGGTATGTGTAACAGGACAATAAAGAAGGAGATGGTCTACCAACTCCCCATCACAATAACACATACAACACCGATTTGCCAATGTGCAACCCCTAAGCATGAGATTATCCAACATGAGAATCCGATCGTGAGTAACTGTCCACAAGAAGAAAGCCACTCGCTTAGGAATCTTAGGTTTCCAAACACCCTTCCAAGGAAACCGAAAATTCGGAGTATCCTGAATTGCATGGTAATATGATCGAGTGTCAAATGTACCATTACCTTTGAGTCGCCAACAAAGAGTATCCCTCCTATCACCTCGAGGAATACGAGGTTGGATAAACTAAAATAGAGAAAAAGATGCAGCAAGCTCCCAATCTTTAAAAGCTCTGTAAAACCTTAAATCCCACACTCTAATAGTGCCTCCTTCCGGAAGCCACAAAACCTCCGAGATGCGAGCATCCTTGGCAGCTGAACACACAAAGAGCTCAAGATATAGATCTTTTAGGGTATTATCTCCAATCCACCTATCATGCCAGAAGCGGATACAGGTACCTTCGCCCATTACAAAAGACAGATGCTTAGAAAAACTCTCCCAGCCTTTCTGAATGCTTCTCCATAGGCCACATCCATGAGTCCTCCTGCACACTTTCGTACACCACCCCCCTTGACCCTCACCATATTTTGCAAAGATAACTCTCCCTCAAAGATGAGTAACTTCATGTCCAAAACGCCACAACCATTTCCCTAATAAAGCTTGATTAAACGACGCCACACTTCTTATCCCCAAACCCCCCAATTCAACCAGTAAACACACCTTTTCCCAAGCCACCAAAGGATATTTGAAACTCCCCTCAGAAGACTCCCAAAGAAAGTTCCTTTGAATACTTTCCATTCTAGTAGCCATAGCTTTAGGAATAGTGAAGAGAGATAAAAAGTACGTTGGAAGACTAGAGAGAGTACTCTTTAGTAAAGTGAGCCTACCACTCTTAGATAAATAGAGTTGCTTCCATCCTGATAGTTTCTTCTCCATCTTCTCCAAAATAGGATTCCAAATCGAAGCTGTCTTAAAAGAAGTTCCCAACGGCATCCCCAAATATTTCATAGGCAAACTCTCCACTCTACAATGAAGAATACTAGCCAGTGCAACTAGATTATTCACCTCCCCAACCGAGACAATCTCACTTTTCCCAACATTGACCTTCAAACCCGTAAAAGCCTGAAAACAAGACAATGCCAACCTTATTGACAGCAACTGTTCACTAGAGGCATCACAAAATAAGATAGTGTCATCCACAAACAACAAATGGTAAATCCGCACACCAACAGAATTCACAGCTCCCACATGAAAACCCCGAATAAGGTTATTCTCCTCAGTCTTCTTCAAAATTCTGCTAAAAACCTCCATTATCAAGATAAACAAAAACGGGGATAAAGGGTCTCCTTGTCTCAACCCACGAGAGCTTCCAAAAAAGCCTTTAGGGGATCCATTTTCCAGGACAGAAAAATGAACAGAAGTAACACAAGCCTTAATCCACCCCCTCCATTTCAACCCAAAAACCATCCGATCCAACAGATAAAACAAGGCCTTCCAATTTACGTGGTCATAAGCTTTTTCAATATCAAGCTTGCAAACCACCCCCGGAATCCGACTCTTCAACTACTATCCAGACACTCATTTGCAATGAGCACTGAATCCAGAATCTGCCTTCCACCAACAAACGAATTTTGATTCTCAGAGATGAGGTTATCCAACACCGCCCTCAACCTGTTAGCCAACACCTTGGACAACAACTTGTATACACTGCCCACCAAACTGATAGGGCAGACGTCCTTAATGTTAACAGCATTACCCTTCATACAGGCGCAACAAATAGTTAACTGGGTATTTGGTAGGCACAAGACAATTGTGCAAAAACTGCATCATTTGAGATTGGAAAAGAAATCATCATGGCATTGATGTCACTTTTTTTTTCCCTTTCTTGTATCAAGAAATATTATGCATACAAGTATACAACATACATATCTACATGTTAACCAAATTTTCAATTAAAATGAATGAAATCCCCCAACTTTCAACCTAAAAGTTTGAAATCTATTTCATATAATTGAAGTTTTATCAACTTCAAATTGGGGATATGAGAAACAATACAACCAATTTGGTGCAAAGTCATGGCAATTCTCTAAGAAGTTTCATTGAAGGTAATTGGCTGCACCAGCATGTAATGTGATTGAATTAGGCTTATGATATTACAGAGGATGCGGTCCTATATAATAAGGCTTTAATGGATAGAACAATTCATGTAGGTGACTGAACATGGGTTGGGATTTTACTTTGAAGTTTAGATTGCCACACAAGGTCAGAACTTTGAAATTTAGATTTGGACGCATTTTGTTTTCCCGCGAATTACTCTTAATAGGTTCCTATCCTTTCTATCATATCCACATAGCACTTCAACCTTCGCCCAATGAAGAAGTAATGCAAATGTTGCATGGTTATTTTCAACTCTAAACATTCTGCTTTCTTGTGGGCAAGTTATCTAAGGGAAGTGGCATAGTGAGTGATGTTTTACTAGATGGAGTCTACTGAAGCATTTAGGTGTGTATTTCACCTGGACCTTTAAATGAAGTTATAAATAGAATTGGTTGCTCAAACATAAGGGCTTTAGATTCTGATTGTGTACACCATGATCCCAGCATGATTCAAAAGAAGAAACACATTTAATGAATCACCCCACATCTTGCTTTCCATCAAAAATAAATATGAATAAAAAAGTAAATCCCATATTGAAATAGAAACAGGAAAAGAGAGAATCGTCACAATATAATTACAAAGGCAACAGAATTCTGTGAATGTTAAGAACTGAATCTAGTCAAAAATAAATCTTTGTCAAGTAGGGCTTAAGAAAGCAACCTATGCAGGTGATAGAGGTGGTAAGATAACTTGACAAACAAACTACAAAGAGGTCAAAAGGATAACACTTAATAGGTCATACTGGTCAAAAGACTCAACTAATTACATTCTTGAATGTTTTTAATTAACTTATCAAAAAAAAATGTTTTTAATTAAACAAAAAAAAAAAAACCTTAAGTTGGAAAAAATGATGCTGTCCCAATAAAAATAATCAACTTCAAGTACAGTACTTGACCAACAGAATTCTGTGAATGTAAGAACTAATTCTACTCAACAATACAAGTCTTTGTCAAATGGGACTTAAGAAAGCAACCTATGCAGGCGATACAGGTGGTAAGATAACTTGACAAAAAACTAAAAAGAGGCCCAAAGACAACACTTAACAGGCCTTACTGGTCAAAAGACTCAACTAATTACATTCTTGAATTTCGTAATTACAGAGCAAAAAAACGAAAGACCCCAATTACCATTCCAATAACACTAATCAACCTCAAGTACAGTACTTGAAAAATAAGAACTAAAAGTCCATGGAATGGAAGTCTTTTGTTGCAAATTTTTTTTTTTTTTTTTAATTGATATGATAGAATTTCAACCTATGGCACTTGTTTCATGATGATTGCTCTTTATCATCTGGCCAAAACACCAATCGATTTTTGGTGTAAATGGGGTTTGAACCCTAAATCTCTTATTTGATGACAAGAGATTTTAACAATTGAGCTAACTAGAACCCTCATGAAACATAAATTTATATAGCTCCCAATAAGTAGATGAAGATTGACCTCCTGAGACTGTCCACATCAAATGAATCATAACAGTAACTTCATAAAATGGTAATAATACAAATGATTGGTTGCAGATGGGAATGTCACAAGGCCCAGACTAACTAAATCAAATTGTGATGTAGGACAGGATATAGGGTTTAGTTCTTGGTTTTTTTTTTTTTTTTTTTTTGTCATTTCAGATTTTTAAAGAACAGGGCTATATTTTGTCATTTCAGAGAGTATATCAGTATTTTAGTGAGAATTGAATTCTTACATGGTAGTGTATTAATTATAATCTATTTAAAAAATACATTTTGGTGATTTTTCTTTTTTAAGCCTAATTTAGTGCCTAACACAAATTAGGGCTCCCTAAGGGTTTCCTAGCCACCTTAGCACTTTTGTTTTTTATGTTTTCCAATATAAATTAGAGGTTGTAGCCCCTAGGCATTCAAAATATGAAATAATACAATTATAGAGAGGATTCTAGTTTTTTTTTTTTTTTTTTTTTTTTTTGATGGATTCCAGAGTTCTCTTTGTAGATTCAAAGAACACCCTAAAGATTTGAGAGTTTCTTCTTGAAATAGACATATTCTATTTCTTGTGGCTATCTTGTTATGTCAATTGGTATCAAAGCCATGTCCTTTCCTAATCTAGTGGCTACTAAATGAGACAATAGAAATTCTGGCAATAGAGATCACAAAGGAGAAGGCCTTATCAGGGACAAATTCTTTCGGTTTGAATGTGACACCTAGCAAGTACTACATGACATGCAACAAACACTCGCAAATATCTTTGCTAGGATACGCCATTGGAGACTGGTCAGGACCATGGCAACCACAAGCAATGCTATTACCACAATGAACAACAAAATTTTCTTGTTGATCTAAGGATTTACAGTAATAGGAATTGTAGAAACAATAGGGACAATTGTAGTGGAGATATAATTCATATGGCTCACAGGCAACCTATTAAGTTTGATTCCTTTTATACTATTTATAAGGGTTACAGATGAAAGAATTAAAAATTGTAATGATTGATTATATAAGGAAGATTTTCTTGATTGGCTACTTGATCTAGACTAGAGGACTTCTTTGAATATATGAGTATTTCTTAGGAGAGAAATTTTTAACTCAGTTACTATAAACTTAGCTGGTATGCCTCAGGTTGGCAGGAACGAACACAATTTCATACGATCCAATAAGGTAAATACTAAATACAAAATTTGCTCATTGCTAAAGAAGAAAAAAGATGCTTGTAATTAAAGTTTCTCCCTAGTTGTCATATACAAAGAAAGATTACTAGCCCAAAAATTCATACTCTAGGAATTATATTAATGAGCGCTAGATTCCAGATCCCGAATATTAACTCGAGAACTATCTATTTTGCAAGTGGAGGGGTCTCATGTAGCCTTTGATATTTAGACTGCTGATTAATAAAATTTCATAATTTTCAGAAAGGTCTTTTTTTTCTTTCTTATGGATCCCATAGAATGGTAGATTCAAGGACAAGGAACCTTGAAAGGATTTTAAGGATTGGACAAAACTTAAGTACAGTACTTTAGGTGCCGTTCCTTAGATTCTCCTCTTAAAATTCAGTCATATGTCTACTTAACTAAAAAACTACACTTCCATCACATGAGAAAAAATCCACATGACAAAATCTTAAAAGGGAAACCTAAGGAACAGCACCTAAATACTGTACCTAAGTCATGCTCTTAAGGATTTATTCTTGAAATTGACATGTTCTATTTCTTGGGGCTATCCTACTAGATCAAATTGAAACCAAAATCACATGTCCATAATGTTATTAAAGAAAAAACAAAAATAAAAGATAAAATAAAACTATGAAAATAGCGAGCAGCAGGAAGATTTATGAAATTTCAGCAGTCAAACCCGTTACTGAATATTCAAAATTCCAAAGAAATTCCAAAGAAATTTGACTTGCCAATACACAATTGCAATAATGGACTACTGCCTTATCCTCATCTATTTATAGTTTAATTTACACATACACTATGGAGCCATTAGCTGACTTATATGATATATCCTAGACCAATCATAATTCATAAGCATGCCAACAATTACCAAACAAGAAGCTTATAAACTTAGACATGAATATCTGGATTTAGGGAGTTATTGTTTCTACCACTCCAATCAAAGAAAAAATGAAAAAATAATAATAAAAAAGGCTTAAACAGTATAACAGGAGTAATGGTTACTAAGAATAGTACACAAGAAATTATACAAGTTAACATTATTGGCAGAATTAATGAGCAAAAGAAAACTGTAGGAAGTGAAGGAAGCTCACTTGATGTTGACGTTATTGGTGGTGAGATGTGTGGAGACATTTTTGGCAACCCATTTCTCAGCAGCTTTCACACTACTGGCCATAGTTAGAAGCATATCATTAGGAATCCCAACCATGACCTCAATCCCAGATTTACCAAGAGCTCTCAATGCATCATAATCTGCATCAAAAAGCTTAATCCTTTGAAACCCATTATCCCTCAGCAGCCTCACTACAGTATCTGGAGGCAGAAGATGACTACACTGTGTGCCCCAGTTAGCACCAATGCCACTCACTGTGAAAACCATTGAGCACAATGAAACCAACCCAATAGAAAATGAAAGCCACCCCATGATCTTAATGCTTCAAATCTGCTTACTAGCCAACTTTCAATGCAAAAGACCCAAGAAATTAAGACATCTGAAGCTAAAGATAGCTGTATTAGTTCAACAGGTATGAAAACAGAGAACAATGTGATCTAAGAAATACAGCTAGTACAAGAGAAAAAGCAAGAACTTTTACAGTGGAATCCAACACTAAAACACAAATGGAATGATACCCATGATTGCTATGGTACTAACAAAGCTTCACATATATAGAATCCCAGAAGGGATAGTGGAAAAGTGAGTTAAAGATATACACTTAGCTCAAAGAACAACCCAAAAATAAACCCAGAAGGTACTAGCAGAGATTCTTCAAATACAAAAATCAAAAAAGAAAATATTTGGAATTACTCAAGTTGTTAAGATAAGGTAAACAAGTAAAGTAGAACTAGTACATGCTTAAATCTGAACAAGATTGATAATGATAGAAATCAAGAGAAAACGAAAAAGGGAAAGTTGAAAAAGTAGCTTAAGATAGAGAGAGAAATAAAGGTTAAGCTAAAATGGGAGACAACATCACATGAAGAAGTTAAGGATCCACATCTAGTGTTGGAGTGAGAGGTGAGCTCAAGAATCCAACCAATGCTCTCAGCTCAGCTTATTAGAGAAAAGGCAGAGTGAGCCAGCCAGTGAGAGAGAGCAAAGATGTCAGAGACAGAACACACACACACACACAAACAGAGAAAAAGAAAAATGAAAAAAAAACTAAACTAAAAAAAGAGAAAAAGGAACAGTGCGTGTGTGAATATGTGAGTGCGTAGTGATGACTTGTATGTGTAGTACTACTATGCTATTACTGACCGTGCAGTGACTACTGAGTAGGAAAGGTGTGTTTTTCAGTCGTGTTTATCAAAGAGTTTCAGTACTTCTCTGTGGCATCATCTAGGGGACGGTGCTCAATGCCACGCCAAAGTGCTACGTGGCATTTTGCTCTTTAGAGTGTGCAGATTCTGATACCGTTTATCTCTTGACGGAAACCATCCACGTTATTATTTTTATTCTATTTTGACTATAGACTATAGCGACTATAGTAAAATTCTCACAATATTCTAATTTTTATTAATTTTTTATTTTTTCTTATTTTATATGAGAAGAAAATTTGAACTCTAACTAAAAGCATTCACATCAATGCTTATATAATTAAAAAAAAAAACACACACACACACATTTTTGTCAACAAAGGTCAAAATTTATCCACATTAGACCATATACAATTGTGTAAAAATATATTGTTGTTATAGTCGTATAAAATTACACTAGTATTATTCACTATGCTTTTAGTTTTTTATTCTTTCTTTCCGTACCCAATTGTAGAGGATTTGGGCCCGGGTGATTAGTACCACCTCACCAAACTTAAGCCCTAGATCGACTTGAGTAGCCGAGACTAGCCTGGGGGATTGGAGGTGGCCTAACAATAAGTGTATCAGGATCTGGAAAGTATTGTTCGGGGAATTCACTAATTGTTCGGGCAAATCTCAACCCATTATTGACCAAAAAGACAATGTGAAATCAACAAGGAGATAGAGAAATTTAGATCGGCCCTGAGTACTAGTAGTGCTTTTGGGGAGTTCGCCGCCAAACACCATTTGGCATCTGAAACAAGTTTCAAGAGAATCCTCAGAAGACATGATGGTTTCTTGAGATTCTAGGTGAAAGTGGAATTGCATGGAAACTTTTGAAATAGTAATGATTTGAACCCCACTAAGGAGAGACTATATAAGGGAAATGAGGGTGGTTGGTCTCTAGTACGAGTGAGAGAGAGTAAGAAAAGAGAAAGAGAGGGAGTAAACACAGGGTGGATGAAAGAACAGAAAAAGAGAGAGATCAAAGAAAAAAGAGACTAAGTCTAAGGAAAAGAGGGTGTTTGGGCTAGAAATTACAGGGATACTTGAGGTTAGGCTGTCTAGGCTACGTTTGAAGCAAACCTATAGGACTGTGAGGAAATCCATCAATAAATAAATTGGGAGCCCAAATCCATTTTCCTAGATAATAACGTTCATAGGTCTGGGGCACCACACCAATGATAAAGGAAAAAAGTAGATGATGGTTGTTGTATTTAAAGAAATATAATAAAAAAAATCAAGAAAATAGATATTTTAATGAAATTTAATATAAAATAAATAATTTGGTATGAAGAATATTAAAAAATGGGGTACATAGAATAGAAAAAGTATATTCTTATACTAAAATAAATAAAAAATTTTACATGAGCTGATAAGATGGTAAGATATAGAAGATTCTATTAGGAAAATAACACCTTGGGAAATATCTTAATTGAGTAATTAATATGACATATAATAACACCACTTGACCCAAAAAGCTTAAATCCTATGAATTTGAGTTCAACTATATTATATTAATCACTCCATTTTATCATTCTTATTTCGTGGGACTTTACTCACACATGTATATCCAACAAATTATTGACAAATCAATATTATAATTGATCTATAATAAAAAGTCTAAGACATGGCAAATTTTTATAAAATTTTTTCATAATTTATTATAGTGGTTATTAAGAGCATTAGCAAAGAAAACATTTTTGGCAAACTCTAATATAAGTAATTGTCACGTATACTTCTTCTTTTTATCCTAAGCTTACTTTGTACACTCACTAATCACTATCTTTAGTCAAATACACATCACATTTATCTCTTTATTTCTTTCCTTCATTTTTTTTCTTTTAAAATTATCGTTCTTCTTAATTTTTTAATCTTTATCAGCTTCTTATACTTCAGACAACACACCTCACACAACTCACATCCAAGTCTCTCTCCCATTCACCATACTTTACACGGCTACTTCTCTTTGCCTTTTCGCCACTCACACCAAAAGAGGTGCAAAGGAAAGAAGGAGACGCAAAGGGATTTGGCAACATGGGTGCGGCTTAGGCCACCAGGGATATATTATTTTACAGCAGGGATATATTATTTTTATTGGGTTGTTTATATTATTTTAAGGTTTTGTATGAAAAATTAAAAATTGGAGTAGTGGTTGCACTGTAAAGTGGGATTGTATAATAGATAAAGTAACTTTTTAGATAGTAAAATATAATATTTTTTGCAATTCCGGATGCTAATGCTAATAAGCCTAATTTTTTAACATGCTATAGTAGAAGGGTTGAGTTCAAGTTACACTTGGTGTAACATACACTCAATATTTTTTAATTGGATGAGAATATTGACAAATCCACCATTAGATTACATTATCTTCATATTTTCTTCATGCTTGCAAAATTTTGAGGTAATCAAAGATTAATAGCTCTGTCATCAATCAACTGTTAAAATTCAAACTTTTGTTATTTAAAATAATGCATAAAAGATGAGTTTATAGATCAAATGGTAAATAGTATCTGATTTATGTGAAAATTGGCATGCATGTTAAGAACATATAGAATATGTAATTCAATGGTTGGATTTTCAAAATATTAATTTAATAACAAGTTATTGGGTGGTGTAACATTGCTTAGAGTTACACCAAGTGTAACTTGAACCCAACCCATAGTAAAAAGGTATTGTAGTATGCTCTAAAAAAATTTGAGATTTGACACATCTTGTGAAGCATGGTTTTCGGTGTGTTAAATGCTAAAAATTTAGCATATAGTATACCAAATGTTAGTGCTCTAACAATATATTTGGATGAAATGAAGACAATGGGAATATTGAGAACAGGATAGAGTTGTTTAATTGCCTAATCTGGATGTCTTTTAAAAGGAGAGAGCAAAGTGTTTGAGGAGAAAGATAATCCTCCAAACTTTTCATCTTAAATTCTAGGGGTAATTACACTTAATCATCTTAAACTATATCTTAAATTACACTTTACACTTTAAACTTTCAGAATGCACAATTAGCACTCCAAATTATAACTTATGTTATACTTTACACCATGTCATCAATTTTGTTGTCATCTTGGGTTAAAAACCAAAATTTATAGTGCAAAGTGTAATAGGAGTATTATATAGGGTATTAAAATGTAATTTCTCCTTTGTTTTTAAATTTTAAGGAATTGAGAAGATGGATAATTGAGTTTTTTCACGTAGTATTGTCCAAGTTAACAACCCAATTAACAGTGGGGTGCAAAGATAAACACAATTTATAGTTTAAGGTGGTAACAATACATTATGAAAGTTAAGGGAACAAAATATATTCCATAGTATAATTTAAGGAAGTAAAGTGTAACTTACCCTAAATTCTAGGGAATGGGATTCAAATTATATTAAAAAAAATATATTGACAAGCTTTCTCTTGTGATGTCATTTATATATATTTCTTCAAATTGAACAAAAAATTGGTTTAATTGTAAATGTATATGATGTCTTCTTCTTCTTCTTCTTCTTTTTATATATTTTATAATCATATGATGACTTATTATTTCCTTTCATTCTCATAATCCCATAATAATTTTTAAAGCGTCCAAAAAAAGGACATCAATATATTTTCTACTACTACTACTTAATTTTTAAAACATTTAAACAATGAAAATGAATAACTCTTACTCTCCCATCCCTCTAAACTTCCAAAACACGTTGTAAAACAACATCACCTTCATATTGGCTCATCGTTGATATTGTCATAATTTGGGCAAAAGCCTGTGAAATTTTTTTCTCTAACATTACTTAAATCTTATACCATACTTAAGTAAAATTCAAATGGCATGACTATTAAGAAATTGCAAATTAAACTCCACCCTTAGTGACGGCGTGTTAGGGCTATTCAGATTCCAACCACCAAAGTCAAGCCAAACCGGTCGATTCAACCTACTTCTGGCCGTTCCCGATTAGCCAAAACTAATGCAGGTCGATTCACTCTTCGGTTTAAGTTTTAAAACTCCAACAAAAACCAAACGATTGACATATATCTATATATATTTGATATCTTATAAATATATAAAAACAGCAACACACACAAATATTGTCCAAAATAGCATTGTTTTGATATTTACATAACATGGAGATAGACAGATAGAAGTATATGTAAAAACACATACTTAACCCAATCCTCTATTTAGGAAGAACCTTAACCATGGCTAGCGCTATCAGCAAGTCCACAGTCATATCCCACACTTGGTGCCGCATGTGGATCATCAAGTCTAGCTGATGGCTTCATCACACACCTCTTGCGGTCCACAAAGTTCACATTAAGCTGGTATTTTGCTGACCCATCACAATTAAAAATCCCCCAGTGGCGTTCAAAACTTCCTGGATCAATGCTCTTAGCATCCTCATCAATCAAACTATACAAGTACGCATCAATCATCCCAGGTCTCATCGGGGTCCCGTTCCCACCCAATATATGGGTCAAAAAACCTTGGTTGAACCGCTTAGCATACTCTATATTAGCATTTTGATCCCCACCAGTTGGCCAACCAATTTCTCCAACTGCGATTGGCAAATTTCCAAAACCATTCCTGTTTAGTGCCCACACAAGAGTGTCATAGTTTGCATCAAACATATTGTAATAAGCCTTCCCACCATCATTTATAGGTGTTGTCTTTTCATCAAAGAAGACATACTCAATAGGGAAGTTTGGATCATTGTAGAGACTTATAAATGGATTGGTGTTCACGGCAATGACCCCATTATTGTCAAGCAAGAACTTGACAATGGCAAGCATTTGGTCACGTATGTCGGCTCGGAAGTCACCACCAGAAGGCAGGCCAGTTGAGCTCTCATACACATCATCATTAAGGGGGACTGTAACCATTACTGTGCCGCTAAGACCAGCTTTTATCAGGGCAATTTGGACATTCTGCAGAGCAAGGAAGGTTGTTTTGAGAAAGCTTACATTGTAGGTTTCCAAGAAGTGTTGATTTCCAACTGCAACAAACCTGTAGATTCATGTGAACATTGGTGAGATGGAAAGATGGTGATACATTTTGCAGTATTATTAGCCAAAAGTGAGAATTCTTCTACAAGGGAATAGAGAAGCATTATCATTATACCAAAAGTCAGAGTAAGAAACCCAATGGGTTCAATATGGCTATTACAGAATTGTTACTTGTTAGGCAGGATTTATTTTTTGGTTTTTTGAAGCATAAGTTTTTATCCGGCCTCCTCCAACTCCAGCTTTCTCTTCACCTAGGTAAGGGTGCAAAATCAATAAACGATGAATCATTTGAAATTGAAGGGAAAGCATCATGGCATAGATGTTACACTCCTTTCCTTTTTCTTTCTTGTTTCAAAAAAATAGGCATACAACTTACATACCTACATGTTAACCGAATTGTCAAAAAACATGAATGAAATCCCCCAACTTTCAACCTAAAAACTCATAATCTGTTTCATATAATAGAAGTTTTACCAACTTCAAGTTGGGGATATGAGATACAATGCAACCAATTTGGTGTAAAGTTGGCAATTATCTAAGGAGTTCCATTCTAGGCAATTGGCTGCACTAGCATGTAATGTGATTTAATTAGGCTTATGATATTACAGAGGATGTAATCCTATAAGCATTAGCTGACTTATAACCCAGACCAACCATAAGCATGCTTACAATTACCAAACAAGAAGCTTATAACAGCAGTAATAGTTACCAAGAATATTATGCAAGAAATTGTTGATGTTTACGGTATTGGCAGAAGTAATTAGCAAGAGAAAAGATGGAGGAAGTGAAGGAATTAGCTCACCTGATGTTGACATAATTGGTGGTGATATGTGTGGAGACATTTTTGGCAACCCATTTCTCAGCAGCTTTCACACTACTGGCCATGGATGGAAGCATATCATTAGGAATCCCAACCATGACCTCAATCCCAGATTTACCTAGAGCTCTCAATGAATCATAATCTGCATCAAAAAGCTTAACCCTTCGAAACCTATTATCCTTCAACAACTTCACTACAGTATCTGGAGGCAGAGGGTGACTGCACTGTGTACCCCAGTTGGCACCAATGCCACTCACTGTGCACACCATTGAACACAATGAAACCAACCCAATAGAAAATAAAAACCAACCCATGATCTTAATGCCTCAAATCTGCTTTACTAGCCAGCTTCTGTTCAAAACACCCAAGAAATTAGGACCTCTGAAGCTAAAGATAGCTGTATTAGTTCAGCAGGAATGAAAGTAGAGAACAATGTGATCTAAGAAATACAGCTAGTCCAATAGAAAAAACAAGAGCTTAGACAGGAAAAAAAAAAAAAAAAAGAAGAAGAAGGTAAAGAAAAAGTAAAGGCACAGTATGAGCAGCAAGTGAGAGAGCAAAGATATTGTTAGACAGACAAACAAATGTACGTAGACAGAAATAGGAAAATGATTAACTAAAAATAGAAGAAACGTCGTCCTCATATTTTTGCTTTTGAGTGTGCAAATTCTGATAGATGTTTCTTTAGGCTCTTAACGGCAGTTTGTCATCGGGAGAAGTATTTTTGCAGAAAGAAAAACGAGTGAGCATATTTTGTAGTCAAGAAAATGTATAATATTTTCTTGTGATTGTGCAAGTGCAACATCTGGGAGCTGAGGATTTATGTGCTGTGGTTTTCACCTTATTTCTTACGAGGTTTTCCATGTTAATCATTCCGTCCATGCATGCATGTTTAGCCTCATTTTCACTCCAACACCGCGGCTAATTAAGTTAGCCATTGATGCAATCAATGTTAATGGGCCTAAGTGTGTGCGGGTAGTAAATGACTAACAACTAACATTATTATAATCTCGTTTTAACCTAAGTACCACATGCACTACTCCTAGGTTGCACGGCACTTGGTATGGATGTATGGAACTACGGAAATTTTTGAAAGGATTTGACTTGTTTGTAGTTAACTTTTTAATAAGATATCTCATTTTTTTTTTAAGAAGCGGTCATGTCACTCATTACCTTAGCATAAGGTTGAGATTAAAAATCAACACCACGACATCTTTCTCTTGAACTAAAAAACAAGCATATTTAGTAGTCTTTGCAACACAATAGTGAAGGAACAAAATTGTCAGATTAATCAAAACTACCAAAAGAAAATCATAAAATATCAAAATTAGATATTCATGAACAACAACCTAATATTTTTATTGGGGTATTCTCAAAAGAAAAAGAAAAAGAAATTTTAGATTTTGGAACAAAAATTATCACTCAAACGCTCAACTCAAGTATAAAACAACAAGAACAAATAGATGTACCCACTTGCATCTCAATGTTCTCATTCCTTTTTCAAAACAACAAGAAGAGTCAATTAGGTAAGTACCCTTTCTCTGCATTTTGGAAATATCAAGGGCTTTAATTTTAAATTGACTCTCTTTTTTAGGGTTAATGGGTTTGTTTCTGATCTTAAAATTGAATAGAGAGAAACAGAGTACAAAAAACTGAGTCTTTTTTGCCTGTGATATGAATTAAAATAAGGCACAGTATGAGCAACGAGTGAGAGAGCAAAGATACTGTTAGAGACAGACAAACAAACGTACGTAGACAGAGAAATAGGAAAATGATTAACTGAAAAAAGAAGAAACGTCGTTATCATATTTTTGCTTTTGAGTGTGCAAATTCTGATGACGTTTCTTTAGGCTCTTATTAACGGCAGTTTGTCATCGGGAGTAGTATTTTTGCAGAAAGAAAAACGAGTGAGCCTATTTTGTAGTCAAGAAAATGTATAATATTTTCTAGTGATTGTGCAAGTGCAACATCTGGAAGCAGATGGTTTATGTCCTGGTTTTTCACCTTATTTCTTACGAGGTTTCCCATGTTAATTATTCCGTCCATGCATGCATGTTTAGCCTCATTTTCACTCCAACACCACGGCAAATTAAGTTAGCATCGATGCAATCAATGTTAATGGGCCCAAATGTGTAGGGGTAATAAATGACTAACAACTAACATTATTATATTCTCGTTTTAACCTAATTACCACATGCGCTACTCCTAGGTTGCACGACACCTGGTATGGATGTACGGGACTACCGCAATTCTTGAAAGTGTTCGGTTTATCTCTGGTCAAAATTTTAATAAGATATCTTTTTTTTCTTTTCTTTTCTTTTAACAAAAAGCAATCATGTCACTCATTACTTTAGCGTAGCGTTGAGATTAAAAATCAACACTACATCATCTTTCTATTGAAGAGAGAAACTAAAAAACAAGCATATTTAGTAGTTTTTGTAACAAAGTAGTGAAGGAAACAAAATTCTCAAATTAATCAAAACTTGAAAGTTACTTTGATAAAACCAGAAGAAAATTAAAAAAATATCAAAATTAGATATTCATGAACAACAACCAAATATTTTCATTGGGGTATTCTCAAAAGAAAAAGAAATTAAAATTTTAGATTTTGGAACAAAAATTACCACTCAAACGCTCAACTCAAGTATAGAACAACAAGAACAAATAGATATGTACCCACTTACTTTTCAATGTTCTCATTCCTTTTTCAAAACAACAAGAAGAGCCTATTAGGTAAACACCCTTTCTCTGCATTTTGGAAATTTCAAGGGTTTTAATTTTAAATTGACTCTCTTTTTTAGGGTTAGTGGGTTTGTTTTTGATCTTAAAATTGATTAGAGAAAAACTGAGTCTTTTTTGTCTTTGATATGAATTAAAATATGGCATCATCTAGCAAAGGAGGTAATGGGTAGGTGGATTCTTGTTCACAAAAGAAATTCCAAGCAACCCTAAAGTAGCTTCCTCTCCAAAGACTTCATTTTTTTGTGGGGTTTTGGTTTAATCCATGAGTACTCGGTTGCTATTTTGTTGATTTTTTTTTCCATGGGCCTGCTCGTTTCCTTCGTCTTGGCATTTGAAACTTCAATTCAATACCACAGTTTCTCATATATCCATGAGAAAAATGATGTGGTGTTTTTTTTTATAAGGATGATGTGGCGTTGATTTTTAATCTCTACCTTACGCTAAGATAATGGGTGACATGACTGCTTTTTATTAAATGAAAAGGATATGTCCCGTTAAAGAGTTAACTGAAGGTACGCCAAACTTTTCTTGAAAAACAAAGGTATGATACCTCGAGAGTATGAAAATTAATTAATTAATATATTTTAAAATTTTTAGACAATATATGTTTATTTTAGAATTTATATTAAATAAGAACAGCAAATAGGTATAATAACACCCTTAAAATGTTGCCTAACGTACAATTTTTGTTCCATTACTAAACCCATAAGACAAATAAAAGCAAAAAATATATATATATAAATTACTATAGGGGTAAAAGGCCCAATGCTAGATTATGGGCCGTGAGCCTGTCCGAGGAGACCTGTACATCCGAGGACAACAAATCTTAAGGAGTGTGTCCAGCCTAACTCGATCCTAAAGTGTAAGTCACGTGGAAAAAAAACTGGTCCGAGAAGACTTACCTGTTCGGATTGTCAAAAGGGTGTTCCAGATGAATGCTCCAATTTCAATCCTAGCTTTCCCGGAGAACTCCCTGACCCATATGGGCAAAAAGGACAGATGGCAAAGATCAGATATTAAGCAAAGGACTGCTGCCACTGCATTTATGATCCTGCAGCTAACATCATGGTCGCATTAATGGGAAAAAGACACCTGAACAGTGACCTTCATCTTTTACAACTGCCAAGTGAAGACTTCAGGTAAAGGCTGATGGGACAAGTATCAAAGAAGACTCACCTGACTGACATAGGAGGAAAAATTGACATATAAATAGAATAGGAAACAAAGAGAAGGAGGACATTGAACGATCGAGAGGAAAAAGAAGAGCAAACGAGAGAAAGAAAGAGAAGTATTCATTGTAATAGTCTAAACATACTCATCGGGCCATGCCGAGAAGAGCCTTGTATCTATCTAATATTTCATTAATGACAGTCTGATCATAATCATATTTGGGTCATCAACCCATACGTTCTCAATCAAGTATTCTTCAGTCCACTCTCTTTACAAATTTATTTCAATGATACTGTATACAACCTGGGCCTCAACCTGTTCTGTTCGTAGACCCAACCCGTAAATTTGTGTCCTTACAATTGGCGCCGTCTGTAGGAAGATTACTATTGCATCTGTGAGTTGAGGCTTGAATCATGGTTAGATCAGGTTCTAACAGAGCGGAGTCAGATGGCTCTCAGCATATTGATCACTTCGTGCACCTTGAGTGTGAAAGAGACCGCGAAGGGAGTGTGCACATAAATCGTACCGGGAGGAGTCGACGTCGAAATGACAGTGACGAGTCTCATGAGGACATGCAACGCAAGATTGATCGTCTCAAGAAGAAGTTGCGCCGTGCGCGAAGGAGGCGCAGTCCATCTAGCAGTCCATCCATCACGGATGACTCTTCTGACGATGATGACGATGCCAGTTATAGACGCCGCTCTAAGACACCCCCAAGTGAGTCTTTCTCCTACGAAGAAGAACATCATCATGACCGCAGGAGCAGAAACACGTCCTCAAGGGGTACTAGGAGCGATGCCATGAATAAAACACTCAACCAAATTTTCAGGTCGCCCTTCACACGCAGCATCGAAGGAGGGAGCCTTCCTCGACGCTTTACTCAGCCCACCTTCACTGCGTACAATGGACGGACTGACCCTGTGGAGCATGTGAGCCATTTCAATCAAAAAATGGCTGTCCATTCTCAAAACGAGACTCTCATGTACAAAGTGTTCCCCTCCAGTTTGGGGCCTGTAGTCATGAGGTGGTTTGATGGCCTCGCGGCAAATTCTATTGGATCCTTTCGGGCGTTCACTAGGGCCTTCTGCTCTCGGTTCGTGACGAACACCAGGGTCCCTCGGCTACTAGACTCCTTGCTGTCCATGTCCATGCGGGAGGGGGAGACGCTGAAAGCATACTCAGACAGGTACTGGGAAATGTTTAACGAGATCGAAGGGAGTTTCGATGACGTGGCCGTAAGAACCTTCAAGGTCGGCTTACCAGCCAAGCATAACCTGAGGAAATCATTGACCAAGAAGCCCGTGAGAAGTGTGCGCCGATTAATGGACCGCATCGACAAGTATAAGCGCGTCGAAGAAGACCAGCTAATCGAAAAGGGAAAGGCTAAGGTTATCCCTCAGGAGAGGAGGGAGTTCAGGTCGGACCGGTACAACAACAGCAAGCCGCGGAGAGACTATAGTGTACAGTCCGGGTCTGTTGCATCACAAGCAGTCCATGCCGTATTCTAAGAGCCAATCCACCAGATTCTAAAGAAAATTCAGAACGAGCCATACTTCAAGTGGCCAAGCAAGATGGGGAGAGACCCCATGAAGCGCAATCAGAGCCTTCATTGCCAATATCATCAGGAGCGAGGGCATAGCACCGAAGATTGCAGGACTTTGAAGAGCCATTTGGAACAACTTGCGAGGGAAGGAAAGCTACAGCAGTTCATCTATTGACCAAATAACCAGGGAGACCATATCAGGCTAGGGGCTTTAGGGACCGCCTCATCAAGGCCCCCTTTGGACACGATTAACGTTATCTTCGTGGCCCCGGAAGAACTAGATCCTGCCCTTCCAGAGTAATGTCCATTTCTAGGACACCCGCCGAGGACGCCAACCAAGAAACAAAACGGGCAAGGATGGAGGCCCGGTCAGTCTTAAGCTTCTTGGACGAAGATAAATTGGGGACAATACAACCCCATGATGACGCTTTGGTCATCACCCTTAGAATAGGAGGGTACGGTGTGAAGAGGGTGATAGTTGATTAAGGGAGTGGGGCTGAGATCATGTATCCGGACCTATACAAAGGACTGGGCTTACGGCCTGAAGACCTGACAGTGTATGATTCACCCCTAGTCAGTTTTGATGGAAAGACCGTCATCCCTAGATCAGATAAGGCTACCCATACAAGCAGGGTCTGAAATGATCGAGGTGGACTTCATCGTTGTGGATGCATACTCTCCCTACACGGCCATCGTAACCAGGCCTTGACTCTATGCTTTAGGGGCTGTTTCTTCGACCTTGCACCTAAATGTTAAATTTCCGTCTGAAGGACGGGTGGAAGAGATTGTAGGAAGCCAGCCTATGGCAAGACAATGCCTCATAGCTACCATTACACATCGGCCTGTTGCCGAGCCAGCAACCACCTCGGTCGGATATTCGTAGCAATCAAAATTCCCGAATCCCACAAAAGCCATGGAACCAGACTAGGAGCAATGTGAAAGACTAGAGAGAGTTGTCATTGGGGGGGACCCAGATAAGTTTTTTCAGATAGGGGCTCAGTTACCTTCTCGGGAAAAGGAAGAGCTGCTGACATTCTTTAGGAGAAACATTGACGTGTTCGCCTGGAACTCTTACGAGGCCCCAGGAGTGGATCCCGGGTTCATTTGCCATCACCTTAATGTGAGCCCAGCTGCCCTCCCCAAAAAGCAGCCACCTCGGCGCTCATCCAGGGAACATTCTGACGTTGTCAGGGATGAGGTAAACAAGCTCAAGCAGGCAGGGGCTATCAGGGAGGTCTTCTATCCAAAATGGCTAGCTAACACAGTGGTGGTGAAGAAGAAGAATGGGAAATGGCATGTATGCGTGGATTTCACGGACTTAAACAGAGCCTGTCCAAAAGACCCATTCCCCATGCCTCAGATTGATCAACTGGTAGATGCGACCGTAGGGCACCCGCGAATGAGTTTCTTGGACGCCTTCCAGGGGTACCACCAGATTCCCTTAGCCCTGGACGATCAAGAGAAAACAGCCTTCGTAACTCTCATTGGGAACTACCATTATAAGGTGATGCCATTGGGTCTGAAGAATGCAGGCTCCACCTATCAGAGAATGATGACAAAAATGTTTGAACCACAACTGGGAAAATGCATTGAGATTTACATTGATGACATGATGGTCAAAAGCAAGCTGGAGTCCGACCACGTTGGAGACCTCAGAAGCATCTTTAAAATCTTAAGGAAACACAAATTGCGACTCAACACTTTGAAGTGCTCTTTCGGCGTTGGATCAGGAAAGTTTCTGGGCTATATGGTCACTCATCGCGGAATTGAGGTGAACCCCGACCAAATAAAAGCGATTAACGGCCTGCAGCCTCCTCGGAACCCAAAAGAAGTATAGAAGTTGACTGGGATGACCGCTGCTCTCAACCGTTTCATTTCTAAATTTGCAGAAAGATGTCGGCCCTTTTTCCAGCTGTTGAACAAATGGAAGGGGTTTCAATGGAATGAAGAGTGTGTTCTGGCTTTCCAACAACTAAAGGAATACCTACCTCGGCCCCACATCATGTCTAGTCCTGCAACGGACGAAGTCTTGTTCGCATACATTGTTGTAGCCACCCATGCTGTGAGCTTGGTACTTATACGAGTCGACAACAGCGTACAGAAACCTGTGTACTACGTGAGTAAATCTCTTCATGAGGCCGAGGTCCGTTATCTACCACTTGAGAAGGCCATTTTCGCAGTAGTTCATGCCACTCGTAAACTCCCTCACTACTTCCAATCGCATACAGTTGTGGTCCTTACCCAACTCCCGCTCAAATCATTGCTTCGGAGTGCGGACTATATGGGGAGGATTGCAAAGTGGGGTACCATCATAGGAGCTTTTGACATAAAGTACATGCCTTGCACCTCGGTCAAGGGGCAGGTACTGGCCGATCTTGTGGCCGAATTCGCCGAGCCTGTGTTAGAAGAGATTGCTGAGGCAATACCCATTGACGAAAATTCAGTTGGCCTAGTGTCTGTGCAAGAGTCCGCACCGTGGAAACTATATGCGGACGGTGCAGCTAATCAGAGAGGCTCAGGAGTGGGGCTAGTTTTGATATCTTCGGAGAATGTCGTCATCGAAAAATCCCTTAGACTAAACTTCTCAGCTACCAATAATGAGGCTGAATACGAAGCGTTGCTGGTCGAAATGGCCATGGTCAAAAGAATGGGTAGGAGCACGGTGGAAGTATTCTCGGATTCAGCACTGGTCGTCGGCTAGGTCAGGGGAGAATTAGACGCACGTGACGAAAGAATGCAGAAGTATCTAAAGCAGGTCAAGCAACGGCAATCATGGTTCAAGTCATTTAATCTGCAACATATTCCTCGGAAGGGGAACATGCATGCGGACTCCTTGGCCACTCTTACGACCTCCTCGGCTCAAAGGATACCTTGACTTATTCTGGTAGAGGATGTACAAAGGCATGCTGAAGAGAAAGAAGGGCCCAACATCTATCAAGTTAGAGTAGGGCCAAGCTGGATGGACATTATGGCGACTTATCTCAGCGACGATGTCTTACCAACAGATAAGGTCGAAGCTGACAAGGTGCGGAGAAAAGCCCCTCGATTCTGGCTATCAAGAGACAGTGAGCTATACAAACGTTCTTTCTCTGGACCCTACTTATTGTGCGTGCATCCTAAAGCCACGGAGCTACTCCTCGAAGAGCTGCATGAAGGGATTTGTGGCAGCCACACAAGAGGAAGATCTCTAGCACACAGAGCCTTAACTCAGGGATACTGGTGGCCAAACATGCAACAGGAATCACAAGAATATGTAAAGAAGTGTGACCAATGCCAGAGGTTTGCACCAAATATACATCAACCAGGAGGAGGTCTGAATCCTTTGTCAAGTCTGTGGCCTTTCGCTCAGTAGGGCCTGGACATTGTAGACCCTTTTCCTAAAGCGGCCGGGAGTAAGAAGTACTTGGTCGTTGCAACAGACTATTTCACCAAATGGGTTGAAGCCGAACCATTGGCAAACATCAGGGATGTAGATGTCCAGAAGTTTGTATGGAAAAATATCATAATCCGGTTTGGAGCACCACATACTCTCATCTCGGACAATGGCCTTTAATTTGACAGTAAAGCGTTCAGAAGATTTTACTGTGGACTAGGTATTACGAACAGGTACTCCACCCCTGCATATCCTTAAGGAAATGGCCAGACTGAAGCAGTTAACAAAGTCATAGTAAGCGGTCTTAAGAAGAGGTTGGATGATGCCAAAGGAAAATGGGTGGAAGAACTACCACATGTCCTCTGGACCTACAGGACAACTCCTCGAAGATCTACAGGAGAGACCTCATTTGCAATGATGTACGGTGCTGAGGCTGTTATCCCCATAGAAACTGGGTTCCCCACACTTAGAATCAGTTCATTTACCTCGACCGACAATGACAAACTGCTAAAGGACAATCTGGACCTAGTTGCCGAGCGTAGAGAAAACGCTGCGGTTCAGCTAGCCTACTATCAGCATAAACTCAAGCAGAGCTATGATGCCAACGTCAAGCTAAGACCACTTGCACCAGGAGACTTGGTTTTACGGAAAGTCGTGGGCATAGCAAAAAACCCAGCCTGGGGAAAATTAGGACCTAGCTGGGAAGGTCCATATCGCATCCTATCAGTGGCCGGGATAGGGGCCTTTTACTTGGAAGATCTAGATGAGAGAGTTGTACCGCACCCCTGGAATGTAAATAATCTAAAAATGTACTATTATTAATAAAAGTTTCCATTCTCTCATTGAAGTCTATTACATTACTTGTACACCTAAGTATTAAACAGAACATTGGTCATGCCTGGTCCCTCGGACCACATACCTTGGGTAAATTAATACTCCTAAGTATTAAACAGAACATTGGTCATGCCTGGTCCCTCGGACCACATACCTTGGGTAAATTAATATACCTAAGTATTAAACAGAACCTTGGTCATGCCTGGTCCCTCGGGCCACATACCTTTTGTAAATTAATACACCTAAGTATTAAACAAAACCTTGGTCATGCCTGGTCCCTCGGACCACATACCTTGGGTAAATTAATACTCCTAAGTATTAAACAGAATCTTGGTCATGCCTGGTCCCTCGGACCACATGCCTTGGGTAAATTAATACTCCTAAGTATTAAACAGAACCTTGGTCATGCATGGTCCCTCGGACCACATGCCTTGGGTAAATTAATACTCCTAAGTATTAAACAAAACCTTGGTCATGCCTGGTCCCTCGGACCACATGCCTTGGGTAAATTAATACACCTAAGTATTAAACAGAACCTTGGTCATGCCTTGTCCCTCGGACCACAACCCTTGGGTAAATTAATACTCCTAAATATTAAACAGAACCTTGGTCATGCCTGGTCCTTCGGACCACATACCTTGGGTAAATTAATACACCTAAGTATTAAACAGAACCTTGGTCATGCCTGGTCCCTTGGACCACATACCTTGGGCAAATTAATACACCTGAGTATTAAACAGAACCTTGGTCATGCCTGGCCTCTCGGACCACATATCTTGGGTAAATTAACACTCCTAGATACTGAACAGAACCTTGGCCATACCTGGTCCCTTGGACCACATGCCTTGGGTAAATTAGCAATTTTCTTCACTTTTCTAAGTGTTGTGTAGAATCTCAGGCGTGCCTAACCCCTCGGATCATGCACTCAAAGTCATATCACCATAACACACGTATCACTTAGAACTATGCAGAAGTTTAATCTTTCATATTCACTCAAACTGCGTACTCTAAGTTACTGTTCTTATTCAATTTTAATGAGTCAATAATAAGACAGTTGATTGTACTTGCTTGAATTCATACTCATTTGCTGAGATAGAATTAAGTTAATTAAATGTCTTTGATGTGAACATTAAGGCTTTGTGTTGCTATTTTAGTCTGTGAACTTAGACTTTTCACAAGCAAATAAACAGAATTAGGAACAGTTGAAAGTAAATGAAATATTTTCATTAAATTAAAAATTAGAGTACACTATCCCAGCATACAAAATGGTCGTTACATCAATAAAAAAAAAAAAAAAAAGAGAGAGAAGAAGGCAACAAACAATAACAACCACAGTGACTAACAATCCTAATCCTAAACCTATCTAACCTAAGAAGGAAGGTTGCCTGTTCCGCTCGGCTTTACTGCAAATGATCTGACCTCGACCTCCGAGAGGGTTGCATCACTGGCCTTATCAGCATCCACATCGGCAGAAGAAACGCCCGGAGCTACTTGTTCAATTGGGGCAACTTGTTCCTCCTCAACCTCCTCGCGGCTTCATGAGGGACAAGGGACAAGCGCCAAGCTTGCTTGCTCCGGAGCTTGAGAAGATAAGGGGGCGGGGTCAGCCGGGGTCAAACTGATGTGGGGATGATAGTATATCCTCCCCGGCTGCCTTAGGTCCGAGTCAGCTGGGACTCTTGCCAAGTTCAGGGCTTCCTTCCATGTGAACTTGCAATAGTCCCTACATACCTCAGAGACCTCTTCCGCCAGCCTTACTTCCGTCTCTTCGATGCTCGGATGTACTTGGCCTGCTTCTCGGCCTCAGCAGCTTCAAGGGCCTCCCGAGCCTCCTTTTCCTCCTCCTCGGCCTTCTCAAGGCTAGCCTTGAGCTCCAAGACCAGCTGCCTTTGGGTTGCCAGCTCTATTTCTGTAGCATACAATTTTTCCTCTGGTCCTCGACCTAATCCTGGGTGCTCTTGAGGCCAGCCTCGGCACTCCGCCTCTCCCTCTCCTCCACAGTTAGCTTCTTGGCTAACTCCTGTTTTTCTTTTTTTACAGCCTCCATGTCTCTCTCTACTACCTAGCGAGACTGGGTCTCGGTCCTAGCCAAGTTTCGTGCGTCCCTGACCCAGTCCTCGGCTACGTAGACTTGTTGTGTGAGCTGCACAGTAAGAGAGACAAAATTGTATCACTAACAGTATAAGAAAAATACACAATACACACCTAACCTAGTCTACTATGCAGCGAGGTGATCAGGAACTTACCATGGCCAGGTTTCTCTTCATTGACATAAACAAGTCGAGCTGCCTCCATGACCTCACCATCTCCATGTCTTTGGGCAAAAGGAGAGGGCGCTCCAGGGCCTCAGCAATGTAGCCCGAGCGCCCCCTCTGAAATTCCCTAATGGAGGCCGTGGAGGGAATGGGCGCGCCATCCAGATCTAGCCTTGGGTTCCAGGCCGGGGGCAGCTGAACCTCCCTGGAGTGGGAGTCGCTCCTGTGCTTGGGCGGGGAGACCCTCCTGTCTTCTCTCCCACCCTTGTGCTGCTTGGGAGCTTTCTGCTGAGGAGGGGGCACTTCACCCTCCTCTTCGTCGACATCCACCACTTTCCTCTTTTTCTTTAAGTCCACCATGGGAAGAAAACCCACCCCGGTGGTGGGAAGAGGAGGGGGTGGAGGAAGCTGGTCGGTGGTCTTCTCCCTGGGCACCTCATTGGAAGATGCACCCTTGCTCCTTCCAGCAATGAGAGCCTTTAGTCCTGCCCTGGGCTTGAGAGGCATATCTTCTTCCTCCTCCTCGGTGCTCTCGGATTCTGGGGTATCCTGAAGATCGCCCTGCACCTCTTTTTCACCATCAAAGCGGAATCCGTCTATCTCGTCCTCCAAGGACAGCAGAGGCGAAGCATACCTTTCCCTTTGAACAGCGGGTTGAGAAGCAACTTGTCGGATTGGCCACTCAACGGGTGGAAGATCTCTCTTGGCCAGAAAGCCTGGTTGTGAAGCGTCAATCCGGTTGATTCTTTTATCGCCTGCTCGGATGGAGTTGCCGATGTCCAGAAAGCTGTCCGTCAAAGGAGTAAAGTCCGGTATAAGGTGGACAGCGCGTAATTGGCTGTCCGTGTGCACACACACCTCGGACCTTAGAAGCTTGTTAAGTCCCGGCACGTTCACGAGGCTGAGGCGGGGAGCGACGAACTTCCTATCTGCAATCACGGCCACAGAACATGGAATTAGCTACATAATTTCAAAATCAGATGATAAAACAACACGGAAAAGTGAAGTCTAGAACCTAGATTCTAGGTTAACTCAATCTAATCCTAAAGCATCCCACCTGGCTTCCCCTCCTTGGTTGGGCAATGGTGATCGTCATGCCATGCCCTAGAGACGATGACGTAGTCATCCTTCATGCCCTTGTTGGACTTCGGAAGGCACGACACCATCTTAACGATAGGAGACCGGGATTTCAAGTAATATCCCCCGTCAGCCTGGGAGTGACACTTGTACATATGTACAACGTCGTGCTAGGTGAGCTGCAGATCCATCATCTAGTTAAGGGCATCGACGCAGCCTAAGACCCTAAACAGGTTGGGAGCACATTGGTGAAGACACAACCTACGGTTCCTAAGATATTCCCGGGTCACCGTGCCCATTGGAATGGTCATCCCTCCTTCCAAGAAGGCTATCACGGGAATAACCACCTCACCAGTTTTCCTATGAGTCATAATATTCTCAGGCGGGCAGTAGCGAAGACTAACCCCCTCAGGTATATGGTACTTTGCCTTAAAAAGCTCTATGGCCACAGATGTATCAACTAAGTTCTTAAACCTACCCATGTTGGTATGTAAAGAAAAACTAAGGGAGTCTCCTAAGATGAGAAAACGTAAAAAGGAGAAAGCCGAGGTGCTCAGCCGAGGAGAAAAGAACTTGGAGGCCAAGTACTTACAGAAGTAATTGGTACTTCTAGTTCAAAAATTCCTTAAAACACCTAGGATTCTTTGTTAAAATGTCCTCGGACTATTTAGAACCAGTAAACGTATGTTGGCAAGGATGCTTAAGAACGTTGGAATGCTTGAACGTGTACAAAATGGGCAAAACTACCTCCTAAGAGCCCTTTTTATAGTAGGCGAAAGTGGGTGGGAGTTATCCCGCTCGAAATTTCACGAAGAAATTCCAACCATACGATCTGTATCTCACCGTTAATAAAAGAGACAAAGCGCCACCCAGAGCAATAAATGGTGCGCTACAACTTCCGAAGCGTCTATGAAATTGGCGAAACGCGCGGAAGAGTGCTTCCACGTGGATAAACTCAAAAGGTTAAAAAGGTCAACCTGGAGAGAAGTCAAAATCCCGCCCTTCTCCTCGGATAGCAGAGAAAACCGGAATTTTGAGGGGCTATTGTAGGGGTAAAAGGCCTAATGCCAGATTATGGGCCGTGGGCCTGTCTGAGGAAACCTGTACATCCGAGGACAACAAATCTTAAGGAGTGTGCCCAACCTAACTCGATCCTAAAGGGTAAATCACGTGGAAAAAAGACTAGTCTGAGAAGACTTGCCTGTTTGGATTGTCAAAAGGGTGTTCCAGATGAATGTTTCAATTTTAATCCTATCTTTCCCGGAGAACTCCCCTGACCCATATGGGCAAAAAGGACAGGTGGCAAAGATCAGATAGTAAGCAAAGGACTGCTGCCACCGCATTTATGATCTTGCAGCTAACATCATGGTCGCATTAATGGGGAAAAGACACCTGAACAGTGACCTTCATCTTTTATAGCTGCCAAGTGAAGACTTCAGGTAAAAGCTGATGGGACAAGTATCAAAGAAGACTCACCTGACTGACACAGGAGGAAAAATTGACATATAAATAGAATAGGAAACAAAGAGAAGGAGGACATTGAACGATCGAGAGGAAAAAGAAGAGCAATCGAGAGAAAGAAAGAGAAAGAGAAGTATTCATTGTAATAGTCTAAACATACTCCTCGGACCATGCCGAGAAGAGCCTTGTATCTACCTAATATTTTATTAATGACAGTCTGATCATAATCATATTTGGGCCATCAACCCATACGTTCTTAATCAAGTATTCTTCAGTCCACTCTCTTTACAAATTTATTTCAAGGATACTGTATATAGCCTGGGCCTCAACCTGTTCTGTTTGTAGGCCCAACCCGTAAATTTATGTCCTTACAATTACTAAACCCATAACGCGCATTAGGTAGATAAACATAATACCAAAAAAAAAAAAAATACTCGAGTTTTAAGCATTATGATAATCTGATCAGACATAATGTTTGGAACTTGAGTTTGACAAACTCAAGTTCCAAAAAGATCAAACTCGAGTTCCAAAAAGATCCTATATAACTAAATAACTTTGGTCATGCGCTATTTAGCAAATTTTTCCTCCTTGAACCTGCTACTTTGATGATGAGCTACCAACCCTTGTTACTTGTTAGAGATGGGATTGGAGTTGGGCTTTCGACGATCTTGTGGAGAGTGATGATCTTTGTCAAAAGCTTTCGGATATCTACTAATACATGCGTGCCATAGGTTTCATCCTTGGCTACAGGAAATTTTCTGCATGTTCAACATCATATCTTTAACACATTATCAACGCTGCATGGCATATTAGAGGTTCGGTTATTGACTTATATATATAAGAAATAAAGCAAAACAACAACATCATTTCGTGCATGCTTAAACAACTGTTCCAAGTTTTCATCAATCAAAAAAGCCCCAAATTATATCTCAGTCCTTTAGTTATGTTCATTGAAATCTTAAAAATCAAATTGCTTTAGAATCAATTATTTTCTCTGTTTCATCAAACATCTCCTCATTCTCTTTGATGTTGTCTCTCTTTAGCTACTAGCCAATTACATCGGTCATGATTAGCCTTATGGTTCTCTCTCTCTCTCTCTCTCTCTCTCTCTCTCATAGAGGCATTAGCATTGTGCATGAAAATAAAATCCCAAATGCTAAGAAGCTGTTTGGTTCACTTGTTTCCATAACTCAATTCTCAGTTTTCATAACTTATAACTCAAAAATAGTGGGACCCATAGCGAAAAGTCTGTTTGGGAGCACCATAACTCTATTTCTATAACTTTGTTTCCATTACTAAATTCTCTGATTTTTGAGTTGTGAGTTATGGAAACTGAAAACACATTTTGGTTGTTTTCAGTTTCCATAACTTATAACTCAATGGCATTTTTGTAATGAAACAGACATGGGAGACCCACTCAGCCGCAACTTTTGACCAATTGACTTTTTTTTTTTCACTGGGTTCGGTCTTCACACTTTTTTTTTTCTTCTTCATTGGGTTCAACCTTCACACTTCTTTTTTTTTTTTTTTCTTCTTCACTAAGTTCGGTCTTCACACTTTTTTTTTTCTTCTTCACTGGGTTCGGTCTTCACTCTTGTTTTTTTTTTTCACTGGGTTTGGGTGATCTGGGTATTGAAAAAAAAAAAGCTGCACAGAGTGACAGGTATGGGGCCCACAAATAGTGTGAAAAATATTGAGTTATGGTAACTGAGTGATAGTGCCAAATGGGTGTGGTATTTTAGAGTGATGAGTGATGAGTGATGAGTGACGGAAATTGAGTAATAAAAAAAAGAAACCAAACAGGCCCTAAGGCCTTCTTTGGTTACTGAGGCCATGTTTGGTTTGCCCAATTCTCATCACCCATCACTCAATTTTCATTACCCATTACTCACTTTTTGTGGGACCCACGTCATTTCCACTTGTTTGGATTAATCACTCATTCCTAGTTTCCATCACTCTTAACTCAAAAATGTGAGTTTGAGTGAGTGAAAATGAAAACACATTTTCAGTGTTTCCGAATCACCAAAACTGAGTTACAATGGTATTTTTGTAATTCTGCTGAACTTAGTGGGTCCCACCCACATGTCAAGTCCCATCCGTGGCAGGGCAATAATGCCCAGCCAACGGCTACACCATTGTTCATTCCAGCCTTACCTTTTTCCCTCATTTCTCTTAACCTTCTCTTGGACTTGTGTGTTTCTCTCTGCCTCCATTATTGTTGTTTTCGAAAAGGTGAGATTGCTCTCTGAAATCTCCACGATCCGATGAGTGTGATCACTGATCTCCCTCTTCTTCTTCCACAGCTCTCGGCCTTGCACGCCATTTCCTTCGGTGATAGCTCTTGGGTACCAGATTCTGCTGCGAAGAGAAGAGTCTCAATTGTAGCAAGTTTTGTCTAGCCTTTCTCTGCTACTTCAGACATAAGAGAATTTCTCCACGATCCGATGAGTGTGATCACTGATCTCCCTCTTCTTCTTCCACAGCTCTCGGCCTTGCACGCCATTTCCTTCGGTGATAGCTCCTGGGTACCAGATTCTGCTGCGAAGAGAAGAGTCTCAATTGTAGCAAGTTTTGTCTAGCCTTTCTCTGCTACTTCAGACATAAGAGAATTTCTAACCATTTTTTTTTGTTATTATTTCTACTCTTTGGAATAGTTCTCTGTGATGTGGCTTTCATGGTAATCTTTGGTGAGAAGGCATCAATGATGCGGCCCATGGGTTTGGGGATGCATGTATTGTCTTCAATCATTCATTTTAGTTATTGTTCTTTGATCAAGTGGGGTAATCATAGCCAAATAGCTAAATACACTAGGGAAAAGTTTCAACTTTACATGTTAATATCTACCTCTGGACTAATTACCTTGGTTCATACATGTTTTTAATTAGTACCATCAAACGTTAATAAAAATAATAGAATTGAGGCTGTTCTGTCTTTACTTTTGAGCATTAAATTTTTGTGGGTCCCACAGCTTCATATAAAACTGAGTTTTTCAATTGAAATACCATTGAGAATTGGGAGCCAAACAAAAAAATGATAAGAGTTATGAGAAATTTTGAGCTAGAGTCATGAGAATTGGGTAAAGAGTTTGAGTGATGAGATTTGAGTGTTGAGTGTTGAGATATGAGTGACCTCCAAACCAAACAGGGCCTGAGTTACCTATCACTCATCACTCATCACTCATCACTCATCACTTAAATATCATCACTCATCACCCTATAACTCATTTCTCGTAACTTAAAAATATCCAAAACACTCCCAAGGTTGTTTGGCAACTAAACCCGGTCCAGTTTCCTACCTAAAAACTCAAAAAAACTCACATTTTTTGTGGGACCCATGGACTGACCACTGTGCAGTGCGCACAGAACGGTTACCTGCGGTGAGCCTTTGATTTTTTGTTTGCATTTCATCTCTCAAAATGCTTTACCCTATTTCCTTACACTTTCACACTTCAACTCTCAAACCCCAAAGTTGCCGACCACCCTTGAACTCAACTCCTCCATCCTCACCCAACTGTGCCACTGCCATG
Source organism: Lithocarpus polystachyus (assembly GCA_033629205.1). Lineage (NCBI taxonomy): Eukaryota > Viridiplantae > Streptophyta > Magnoliopsida > Fagales > Fagaceae > Lithocarpus > Lithocarpus polystachyus. Next base: position 9,951,624 of record CM066172.1, on the reverse strand, counting down.
GTTCCTTCGTATGTCATCTTCCTCCTTCCTCGTCCCTGAAACCAAACCCACTATGTGCCACTACACCTCTGTCCTCCGCAACACCTCCATCCTCTAGCCTCATCCCTGAAACTGAGCCTAGGAATCCACGATAGCTACTCTGCTCCTCAAGGCTGATCAGTAGTGGGTAAGGGCACGACGAATCCGACGGCTTCTCTGAAGATTACCAAGACTAGTGTATGTCAATTTTTCCCTCATCTTATCTGCAATTTTAGGAAAAAATGAGAATAAATTTGCTAGGTATGCCATGGTGTTGAATAAATTTATTTCTTTCTTGTTGCAAGCTTGTTTATGTGTCTTTGTTAATTGGAGCTGGGCCTTGTACTAATCGGCAGAACTGGAGCTTGATTTTTCAATGGACTACAGTGATGATCTTCGGTTGTGCTTGTGCTGTGGGTTTGGGAGAAGGGAAAAGGGAAAGTGATGATGAAGAAGAGTGGTCTGGGTTGTTGGGAAAGTAATGAAGAAATTAGATCTGTTGCTCACAAAAGCCTGCAGTGATGGGACGAGACACTGCTGTGGGACCCGTGTATGCTAAAAATTTACAAAATTGCCACTGATAACTCAAAACTCTTAACTTGAAAACACCTCCACTGTGATTCCGAATTTGTTCACTCATATCCCAAAAAATTGAGATATTTTAACTGAGTTAATATTTTGATAAATCATCCAAACAAGCTTTGTACCTGTGGGGCCCACCAATTTTGGGTTATGAGTTAACAAAACTAAGATATGTTAACTCAGTTTACCAAAATCCAAACAAGGCCTAAATTGCACAAACCATACTAAGAATATTAGAACATTTGCTTATTAAAAAAAATGGATATTACATAAAAAAGATTAGAGTTAACTGTAATGGAGCAGGTAAAACTAAGTATGGTTTGTGCAATTTAGGCCTTGTAAACTCTGCATCGATCTAAGACTTTGTTCATAAATCAATTTGACAGTTAGAGTCCGTTTAGTTAGAGGAGAGGAAAAGTGGAAGGATAGAGAATAGGAAGGGGATAGAAAAGTGGGAGGATAGAAGAAATATAGGTTTTTCTCATTTGTGTTTGGTTGGTTGAGAGAATAGAAAAGTGGAGAAATTGAAAACTTATTTGTTTAGTTGAGATGAAAAATGAAGTTGGTATAGGTTTACAATTATGTCCTCATTAAATAAAACAATAAAGTAACATGTTTTTTTAGCAAAAAAATTGTGTATGTGCAAGTGGATGAAGAAAAACAATGGTAAACAAAGCAACTCAAAAAAAAAAAAAAAACTAACATGGATGAAACCCATGTGCAAGTGCACATGGGCATTTTCGTCCATTTTGGGGCTAGTGTTTTCTCCCCATTTTAGAGAGAAAACTTTTTGGTGGGTCTATGGAGAAAACACCCGGGTCTCATTACAAAATTTTTCACTCTCCCTCCCAACCAAATACCCACTAAAACTTCTTTTTCTCCACTTTTCTCTCTTAAATTTTCCAACCCCCCTAAAATCACTCCAAACAAACACACCTATAGTGAACAACACGGTAGAGGGATAAATTTTTTTTAGAGAAATAAAGTCTAGTTTAGAGTGAGAAAGTGGTTGCCATAAAATCAATCTAGTTACATAGGGGAAGCACAAAATTTTATTAACGGTTTCTCTTTTTTCCCCCTACTTCATTATTGTCCAGAATAATAAAAATGAATAATGGATATGAATAAGGATTTCAAATTTAAACAGTTTCATAATTTTTGAACTTTAATTTTCAAAATTAAAAACCCAGGACCTAATATGAATAAGGTGTATGTTATGGGCAATTTTATGTAATTTCTCATTAGAAAAATAATAACATTAGAACAGTCGTATAGGTTGATGTTTGAACTCTGCATCGCTGAATTTTTGTCCATGGCTATGTAATTTCTTAACTTTATGCTAGTTCAAATGAAGATATAACTTTCAATTTGACTCACTTGTTGCACACTAATTTTAAAATGCTAGAATGCTGTACAAGAGTACACACATGTATTCTTTAGGGTCTGTTCGGTTGGAGGAGTGGAAAAGTGGGAGGATAAAAAATTATGGGAGGATGGAAAATATTTAGTTTTCCCTCTTGTGTGTTCGGTTGGAGGGGTGGAAAAGTGGGAGTGTGAAAAACTCTTTTGTTCGCTTGGAGAGAAAAAGAGAAGGATGGAAAATGTAATTTATATAAATTAACTATTATACCCTTGTTACATAATATGTAAAAAATAAATTTATTTGTACTCATTAAAAATTAGATTAGGCCACGTTGAAAAAAAAAAGAAAAGAAGAGAACGTTTAGGTCAAGTTGAAAAAAAAAAAAAAAAACAACAACAACATTCACGTCACATTGAAAAGAAAAAAAAAAAAGGAACAACGTTTTGGTAACGTTGGGAAAAAAAAAAAAGAACAAAAGAACAACGTTCGAGTAACGTGTAAAAAAAAAAAAAAAGAGAGAGAGAACAACGTTTAGGTAACAACGTTGAAAAGAAAAAAAAAATAGAGAGAGAAAAGAGAACTTGAAAAAAAAAAAAATAAATGGGAAGAGGACATTTTTGTAAAAGTGCTACTGTAACACTTTTCTCTCCAAATTTTCCTTCTGAATTGGAAGGAAAAAAAATGTGAGCCTAGAGAGAAAATTTTCTTCCGAGTTTTCCATCCTCCTTATATTCCTTCTCCAAACGAACAGTGAAAAATAATATTTTCCACCCTATTTTCCTTTCTCTATTTTTTATCCTTCCTGTTTTCCCTCCAAACGAACGAAGCATAATATTATTTATAAAAATTCATTTCAATTGTATCACTTCCATTTTTCTTTGATTTTGCTAATTATAGCTGAAGATAAATCAAATCATGGCTGGGCTTTCATGCTATAGATTCTTAATTTGTTCTTTTGGAAAAAAAAAAAAAAACTTTTAGTAATCAAAGGTCACAATTTTATGGTTTTTCTTGTGAGGATTTGTGGTTGTTTGGGGTTTGATTTTTATGTGTATTTCTTATTTTGGTGATTGATTTTTTGTTTATATATAGTCTTGCATGCATTTGATATTACTCTCTTTTTAGAAATTGGAGTAGAATGGGATTTGAAATTTCAAAATTTCATGTTAGTTTAGATTTTGGAATATAATAATCTATACAAGGGGGTGGATTACTAATTTGAAGTTTTTTTGGGGGGTAAATTAGAGCACCCTTCCTTGAGATTTGTTGAAATGATCCCTTGAAATTCAATATTTCATTTTGGTTTAGACTTTGGAAATTACGTAATTTTGGCTGTGTGTATCATGAAATTGGTTAATCTAATATCTGATTGGGACAAAGTAAATTATTATTATTATTTTTTAATAATTCTCTTGATCCCAAATAAAATCTGAAATTTTTTATATTTTTTGGGCTTAGTTTGGGATTTTCACACGTAATCCAATGCAAACAAAATGCTGTATCAACCACCCTTCTATAATCAGTCAAGTTAAAAATACCCTCATAGATTTATGGAAGAGCTGGGCTGAGAACAAGAGAAGCAAAACTAGTCTGGGATTGAGATTGTCTTCCAAGAGCGAAGAGGACTGGAGAATTAAAAGAATGGATCGTTAAAACAAACAGGAATCATATTTGGTATTTTGTAACAATCATAAGATCATTCAGTTTGGACCAGTGTTGGGCACACACTTAGGAATGGAACTTTTGGGCTTTAAGATCCTAGGAAAATGCTATAGGGCTTGGAGGAAAATCTTTGCTTAGAGAGGAAGCACTTACTAGGAATCCATGCCACTATCTTCTTATGGTCTCGTTGCAAAATTTGTAATGAGAATTATCTATGAGGGTAAGAAATTCAAGAACTCTCCAACAAAGCTTGCAAATTTAGCATTACTGAAAAACGTTTACCTCCAAGTATGATTTGAAGGGATTTTCCTTCAACCCATTATATGGTGATTTAAAGGACTATCCATGTATACAAAATTTTTTTTTTTTTGACAAATGAAAGTATCTAAACATTTTCAAGAATTTGACTATTATTTCAGTTATACTTATATGCAATCCCTCTATTCTACACATACACTGGATTATTACATGGAATAATCCCTTAGGGGTGGCCCCAAGATGTTTGCAAGAGATTTCAAACCCAAATCTCATGGATATCATAAGGTTTTAGGAACTATTTAGCCAACCTCTTGGAGTTCAAATGACATTTTAGATAAGTCATATGACTTTTTTAAATATTATATGTGAATAATCTTATAAATAGCTAGTTAGTGAATTGGGGGAGATTTTTTTCAAATTGATTTGGAGGTAAATCTTGTCCCATTAGATTTAAGATATTGGATTTACTAAGAGGTATAAATATAATTAATAACCTTAAGGCCTTTTAGGTTTAGTACAATATCATACCCTCCATAGATCTTGTGATATTTTTTATGACATTTTTAGGTTGATTTTTTTTTTAATTTTCTCATTTAAGGGTGCGTTGTCATTTTTGGGATTAATTAGTCTAAAATCACAACAAATTTCATAATTGTCTAGATGATAGATGTGATTAGTGTGGAATAAAAGTATAAAACTAATGTCAATGTTAGTTCCATATGAAAGTGATGTAACACTAATCACCATTTGTCACCTCAAGAAATTATAAAAAAAGTTGTGAAATTTATTATGTCTATGTCATTATTGTGTTCTTGTGTAACTTTTAATTTCTTAAATCAAACAATGCTACAAACACATTCATTTTCATACCCAATTCACACATTTCTAATTTGGTTGATTGCAAGTGGTTGACAAAAAGCGTTCGGATCATGTAATCAACAATCATCCATTTTGGTATATTGTGAAATTTGGTTTAAAATTAGGTGTCTCCTTAGATTTATTATTCTTAAATATATATTTATGTTTGAGTCCTCGCAATTTTTGATAATTTATTTGTATAGTGTTTATCTAAATATATTATTTTTGATAATTTTTAATTATGTTAAAGAAGTTTCAAAAAGCTATAAAAAAAAAAAAACCTATTTCTAAAAATTACTATTTAAAAAAAAAAAACTGAAAAAAAAAAATTGATACTCTTGTATGTGAAATTTGAAATTTGTTGAGGGGCAATTCGGCAATGGTGTGCCCAACAAATAATTTTGTGACATGTCAGCACAGATGACGTTTTGACTCCCAAACCCAAAAGCCCCCAAAAATATTTCCTCTTTGTTTTCCTTTTTACTTCCATCAGTGTCATTTCTCTTTCTAAAAATTAGGAAAAAAAAGAAGAAGAGAAAAAGACCAATATTTCTCTCACTCAGTCCCTCGAACTCAGTTCCTTGATGAAATTTCGTTTCTTTCACATATATCATAAATAGCCAAATCTCTGTGAGAATCGTAGAATCACAGACGAAGAAGAAAATGGAATCTGAACGTAGTAGTAGTAGTAGATCTACTGCGTCTGCGTTCTTCGTCAAATCGTTCCGTCTTCAATTCCTCGTCGTCCTCGCTCTTCTACTGGTATAATTCCAATCGCTTCTCTCTTTGGATTCGTTGTGAACATTTTTTTTTCGTTGCTGTTGTTCTTGATCGCCGTCAAAATTTGTTTGGTTTTGTCTTTGAATTTTGAGTCGCGCTCACTGTGATCTTCATGTGGACTAAAGCAAATGCCTCGAATCAACGAAAACCTAAAACAGTTTAATCCGTTTCTCTTTCATTTTCCACTAAGTTTTTTATTTCTCGGCTTCCAAACAGAAGATTAAACAATAATGAAATGTGAAGGAGAGGCTTGATAACAATAATTTTTTTTTTTTTTTTTGAAGTAGAGCCGTAGAGGTTTAAGCAGATTCTGTGTAGCGAATTTAGGAATTAGTCTTTCACTATATAAAGAAAAATTAGGATACCAGCATTTCATTCAAATATTCTAATTTAAATTAAGGTTTATGATCATTTGAATTTATATTATATTTGCTTATGTTTGTGCATTTTGATTGATTGTGTTACAGCAAAAGGCTGGTATTGCTATTTATTATTGTTCTTATTTTAAATTAGGTTAGCTTGGTTAGAGCTTTTGCACAAAAAAAAAAAAAAAAAAAAAAATTCAAAATTTTTGACAAAAATTGAATATTGAAATAGTATAACCCTTCTTTATTTTTTAAAATAAAGAGAAAAAAAAGAAGAAGCTTTTTTGGCCTTAGATACCAAATGTCTAAAAATTTCACCCTAAAAAGGTTGTGTCCAGTGCTGCCTTACTCCCAAATTTTTTGGTTGGAGAGGCTGATTCCCAGACTCAACCTGCCACTTATTGCTTTTGGTGGTCATCGCACCAAGTTCTGACCTCTAAAAAATCGTTTGTTATTCCGGAAAAAACACTTTTTAGCTTCAAAGACTAGAAACACAGACACTCCAAAGGCCGGTGTGTCTATGTTGGACATGTCAATAAACTCTGCATGTGTGTGTTCTCAATTTGTTAAGCTTAAAGATATGTGTTAGTTAATAAATTAATTGTTGTATCCCCACTATGTCGTTTCTAATTTTTCAAGAATTGCTGTATTTTCATGTTAGTGTCTGCGTTCATGCCTCTTAGTTGAAAAATCTGTACTGAATGCTTTCATTGATTTTTTGTTTCCTTTTCTTTTCTTGGCATTAAAGAAATTGGATTCGGTAAATGGATGCATAAAGTTCAATTTTCCTTTGTTCAATCTTTCATTTCTGTGATACCATTTCGTGGATCAAATTATTGTGGTTTTCACTTGATATTCATGGCTTGCCATGGTGTGCTTTCAAGGAAAATAATTTTATTGTATTTTTTTATGGATTCCTAGAGGTTGCTTATGAACATCTCTTTATTTAATTTTAACTCTCGTAATCAATATAAACTGAAGTGACAACACTATATGCTGATCTATATATGGCATGTGTACTAGTTCTTAGCAGCTGGGTCACATGGATCTACCCCCAGCACTCATAGAAGAGGCAAGTCCTCAGTGTTCTCTTTATTCAATCTCAAGGAGAAGAGTAGATTTTGGAGTGAGTCTATTATACGTGGAGGTATGTTTACATATTGTATATTTGAATTTTTACATGTTTAAAAAAAAAAAAAAATATTACTGAGGAATGGTCTTTTCTTTTTGTTTTTGTTTTGTTTTGTTTTTTTGTTTTTTTGTTTTGTGTAATGTTATCTGCTAATGTTCAGATTTTGATGATTTGGAATCTTCAAGCCCTGGCAAGATGGGTGCTCTCAATTACACCAAGGCAGGTAATTACCTGTCTTTCATCAATATATTCCTGAATTTTTTTTTATTAGCCTTTTTTTATAAGTTTGCAATGCATATGATAAATTATTTATTACTCTTGTTAAATTACCTTGTGTAAATAACTTTTTAGATTATGCTTAAGCGAGATGGTCTTGTACTCATGTCATTGTATTAATTAGGCTTGAGAGCTTTTTTTTGGCGGGTCACTGCAGATATCCAGTTTGCTTGTTTTATTATTAAAAGTGTAGAAGAGGTTGTTTTGGTTTGAATAAAATGTATATTTCTATAATGCAAATATTTTAGTTTGTTTTGAAATATTTTAGTTTGTTTTGAAACATTTTAAAGTGCACTTTTAACCTCTCTCTCTCTCTCTATATATATATATATATATATATATTCATTGACATATAAAACAAATAATTAGTAGTATGAACTTGTACAAAGTAAATTTTTGATAGACTAGTCTTTTCATTTAGTGAATGCTAGGCCAATCAATACAGTTTTGTTTTAATTTTTGTCCATACCTTAACACAATCCACTAGCCCAAGTTCTACACTTTCTTTTTTCCTTCTCTTGTTTCTCATCCGCGTGTTCTCTCCATCTTTATCTTCTTTCTTTTTTGTTTTCCCCTTTTCCTTTTTTCCTCCATGCTTTTTCTTCTTCATTTATCTTTTCTCTCTCTCTCCCCCTCCCTCCTCCTCCCTCCTCCCTCCTCCCCCCTTCTGATTCGTCATTTCTTGTTTCTTCCTTATTTCTTTTTGCTTTACTCTTACAGATACAAATCTCTCTCTCTCTCTCAAATTTCCTCATTAATGCAGCCCAGCATCAGTGCCGCCATTGTGCCTCCCTCCTACGGGTTGCCTCTCCTCACCATGACACTGTCATTGGACAATTTATTTTGTATGGGAGTTGAATTATCTAAAAAATAAATAAAATTGTAGAAGAATAATTTCTTAGACCAAAATATAATTTTTGCCTGGAAAGTCCAAAATTGACTTTAACAGCTGGTACAAAGCGATATCAACAGCTATATAAAGAGTATTTTGGCTATGTCCCAAGACACTCTTCATGTTTCAGAAGGATGTTGTATGATGTCCTTTCTCCCAGCATGAAGAAAGGAAAAAGTAAAAAAAAAAAAAGGAAGAGTGTGTGGGAATATCTTTTGATTTAGAGGTAAGATTATGAGTGGTTATGCATGGCGCTCTATTCCATTCTCTCAAAGGTTGAATAACATGTTTAACTTCACCCTCTAATAACCCTCCCTTTTCCTAACAAGAAGGAAACAATAAGGAGAGGGTAAAAGGAAAGGTGCAAATTTCTTTTGGTTTGGTGGGGAAGACTAGTAGTTTTTATGCACTGAGCTTGAATTTAGGTGGCCTGTAGGAGTCTACTAAGCATTGGTATGTACATAGGAAATAGGCCAGGGTAAGACTTGGACACTGCAATACAGCAAATTCTAAGAATTTAGAGGACACCAAAAGGGCGCAACTACTAACTTCTCTCCTTATTGTTTATTTCTTTAATTTAAAATTTAAGATTCAAGAAGTTTATGGGGGTAAAGGGGGCCTTTGTCTTCTTTCTCCCTTGCTCCTAGATATGTGGTTTTCTTTTGTCTTCACTTTCCAGCTTTTGTCTAGTCTCTTGAGAGTTGGAAAGACAACTTTTATTCATTGAATTAATTTTTTTTTTCTAGTAAATTTCAAAATGATATAAATTTACCTAGTTCACATTTTAAATCTGATTAATACAATTTTGAATAGAGTCATTTCCAAGTCAAAGGTCAAAATTTGGCAATGCTATAAAAGAACTTGGCTGCAGATGTCATGTCTTGTCAGGTGTCTTTACTTCACCCTGTGAGTACCCTCTAGGTGTCCCAGCTGTGCCCATTATAAAGGTCCAATATATCTGATGGCAGACATGTACAGACGCGTCAAGTCTTGTTGTGCATATGTCATCATCCTGAAAAGTGTCAGCATTTTCTTTAATGCATTAGTGCTTGATAGCCAGGAGGTTGAATGCTTTCTTTGTCTTCACATTGAGAGTCTCCATGCCCTTCTTGTCTCACGTTGATAGCAAATACTAGTTTACTTGGGCATATCTTAAGCTATTGGTTTTTACTTATAAAAAAATGTCTTAAGTTATTTGATTTTTTGTTTTTGTATATCTGTAAAAATCCATTTGTTAATTCCATATCTAATGCTTTTGTGCCTGCCTGAATGGCTTTGAACTTTTCATATAGAACTTAAGTGTCAAATGTTCTTTTAATTGGTCTTAGTTTGGTGCTATGGTTCTATGCTCAAATAATTGGTTTTGGATGTATTTATGAAGATTATGCCATCTTTCCGCTGGAAAATTGAAATTTTCAAATCAAATGATCAATGTTGGAATGATGATATGTTAGCTTGGCTTGATCCCTCGTAAAAGAATTTTAAGTGAAAACTGCAAATTGCAAATTTTATGGTGTCAAAAGTTGATTTCCCTTGTGCTTCCTTTGCTCATTAAAAAGCAGCGTATCATAACTTGGGGTTGTTAAAAATATTATATAGGATGCTCGTGGCCTCTGCAGCTTATTTTGTTTGCTCTGCACATGAAGCTGACCAAGTCTTTGTACCCTTAGATTTCATTTTCTTAATTGTAGTCTCCTTGTTTCCAAACAAAGCTATGACTCTAGCATCAATTTGATAATGATAAGTACTGAGCTGTTACAATATTTTCTGGCTTGCTTTACAGGTAATATTGCCAATTATCTAAAGCTTTTGCAAGTTGATTCCATGTATCTTCCAGTTCCTGTGAATTTCATTTTTGTTGGATTTGAAGGAAAAGGGAACCAAGGTATATAAATATACTGTTTATTATATTCATACACTGGCTGAATTTTTGGCTTTAATTTTTAGAAATTTGGTTTGATGGTTTCCTTATTTGTTACTTTATGCCAATATTCTTTAGATTTCAAGCTTCACCCTGAAGAACTTGAGCGGTGGTTCACAAAAATTGATCACATCTTTGAACATACACGTGTTCCAAAAATTGGAGCAGTTCTCTCTCCATTTTACAAAATTAGCGTAGAAAAAGGGCAACGTCATCATCTTCCTATTGTCAGTAACATAAACTACAAGTAAGTTCCTTTGTAATTTTGTCTGCTTGTTCATTTTAGGAATATGGGCTTGGCATTTTTATTTATTAATTTCCTTCCTCGATTTCATTGGAAATTATAACTATAAATGTTGCTATTATATGATGGTAACGATGAAGAATGTGCTTGTGCAGTTTTTCAGTGCATGCAATACAAATGGGTGAAAAGGTTACCTCCATTTTTGAGCATGCTATCAATGTTTTCAGCCGCAGAGATGATGTTTCTGGTAATAGGTAAATCACTTATTAATTATCTTCACTGATATAAGCTTAGTTAGTTAATCAAGTGCTACATTTGGGTATACTTAGCAATTTCTTCCTTCTACATTTCTTTTTTAATTTATTATTTACTTTAATCACCGAAAGGAAACTTACATGATCATATATATCTTGTTTGTCTGGCATTTATGATTCATCTATTTATCTCCCCATAGTAATTCTCTTAACTCATTGCTTACAGGACTGATGAGGGTGCTCTTTGGCAAGTTGATGTGGACATGATGGATGTTCTTTTCAGTAGCCTTGTCGAATATCTTCAACTTCAAAATGCGTATAACATATTCATTTTTAATCCTAAACGTGATGTAAAAAGAGCTAAATATGGATACCGGTGAGTATGTTGGTAAGATTCATTATTTTTTCCACTTATTGTGATTTAATTAAAATTATTGTTCTTAGATATAACTTGTCCTCTAGTGCTAAAAAATATGCTTACCACATTTATGTTAATTTCCTAAAAGCAATTGTTAAGTATATAAATTGCTTGTGAAGTTGTTGGCTAATCGATTGAACTTAAAAATCTTTTGATTAAATAGCTAGTGTCAGCGAGGTTAGACTTGTGATTTGCACATGATTGACACTGTCACCTTAATTTAGACAGATTTGGACCGGAAGATGGATTGAAAATTTGAAACAATGTTGGAAATTGAAGGGAAAATTTTTTAATTGGAAGAACATAGATTAAAAATATGTTGTCTTTTTTATTTCGCAAATCTGAAAATGTATTCTTTAGAAGAAATTTAGTGAACTCTACAAATGTCAAATGTTTTTGTGTGGTGTGACCACAAAGGAGATAGAAAATTCAAAAAAAGAAGGAAATCAGAGGTCCAATCAATATAGTCAGTCATAACTGTGAAAATTTACAAGGCAGTTTTCCATGCATGAAGCTGTCCTTAGTTTCTTGAACTTTTGTACAGCTGACAAGTAGCTCAAGAACCATCAAGCAGTTCCCAGATCACTCTGAACACATGATGAATCATACATCCTTTACAATTTGGCAGTGTAATAAAACATCATCCACAAATTCACCATCCTTTTGTCACATTTCATCCCTGTTATTATACTTGTCTGATTGTATGTAATATTGAAATAATGTTGATGTTAATCATCTGGAAACTGCTGGCATTGAATCTTTCTGTTTGTCTTGAAGTGCATTCTCCTTTTATCTTGTAAAGACATTCTTGCACTTTCTTTAGTTTGATTTAATTAAATTTATCTTGCATATGGTTTAGCTTTTAATGTTATTATTATTTTTTTTTTAAAAATGTTGCAGGAGAGGTTTATCCCAATCAGAAATAGACTTTCTTAAAGAGGTATTTTCTTTTTCTTTTTAGTTTCTTTGTTTGCCTTTTGTGTTCCTTTGCCATTCCTCAAATATGTGTCATAAATTTTCATGTTTTACATTTTTCATAAGATATAATTACTTTGTCTCTAGTTAGTATGCTAGGTTTGAAGTATCTCTTGCTGGTGCTAAAAACTTCTATGCTGCCTTCATTTTGTCTATAGAACCAGCACTGACCGAATTTTTATTGTACAGAACAAGGAATTGCAAACAAAAATTATTCAGTCAGGCAATGTTCCAGAAACTGTTCTTGGTATGAGAATTTCCTTTCTAATTTCTACCGTTTTAATTTTCAGGATGTAATGAAATTCTTATTCAATTACTAGTATATTTTTCTTATAATCAAATTATTCTAAATATTAAATTTATTTACAGCTCTCGATAAGATTAAGAGACCTTTGTATGAGAAGCATCCAATGGCAAAGTTTGCCTGGACTGTAACTGAAGATACAGATACGGTTAGTATAATTTTTGCTTAAAATGTTGAAAAAGTGAATGTTAATATAATTACATTCCTGGGAAGTACCATCGTTTAGTATGTTGTTAGTATTTGAAATAGAAAAATTAGGATATATTCAAAGGTGGAAAGATAAAGGCATCTTTTCAAAATGAAGGAAACTACAATGTAAACATGTTAAGATTTATGTTTAGAAGAGGGATATTATTGGGCCGCTTGGGTTATACTTGTATAACTTGTTGGCCTCCAAAGCTGATTAGAATTATAAGGTACAATTTCCTTTGGATGTCCAAATTTGTCAAAAAATCCTGGTAAAATTATTGTCAGTGATATGCTTCCTTCAAAATATTTCAACCATAAATTTCTTGCAATTTTTGAGCCTCCTTTTGTAGTACTTTAGACTACTTTGTTTCTTTTTTCATGAAGTAGACTCTTTTCAATAAAATTATTCTTACCTGTCAAAATTATTATCATTATTATTATTATTTATTTATTTTTGTTGAGCTTCCTTTTTATCTACTATTATAGTTTAGTTGCTACTGGGGTTCATTTGTAATTTCAGGTGGAATGGTACAACCTTTGCCTAGATGCGCTGAATAATGTTGAGAGGCTGAATCAGGGGATGGACACCGCTGATATTATTCAGGGAAAAGTTTTACAGGTATACTATGTGGCTTCTCTCTCTCTCTTTATATTTATGCATACCAATGAAGCGTTACTGAAGAAAGCCGTCAAAGGTCAACTCTTTAACTAATGGATTTCAATCCCTTCATTTCAAGTTGTTGAAAGGGAAGAATGAAGACATGAAGCTCCTTTATGGAAAGGGATTAAAATCTGAGAATCTTGGTGATCTTCATGTGGAATGTCTCACTGATGCATGGATTGGAAAAGACAGGTTCAATATCTCTCTCACTCTCACACTAACCTGCACCCAAATAGATAATTGAAACACTGATGCATAATATTCATATATACTGCATCAGGTGGGCGTTTATTGATTTAAGTGCAGGCCCTTGGTCATGGGGACCCGCTGTTGGTGGAGAAGGAGTTCGCACTGAATTAAGTTCACCAAATGTTGAAAAAACAATTGGTGCAGTTTCAGGTACTACTGATACATCTTTACAGTGCTTATTCATTTGTATGTCCTGATGTGTGAACTTTTCCCTTTTGCTTTGACACAATTCCATTTTAATTAATTAATTAATTATATATTTTGTGGGTTCCTCAGTCATGGTGTTGATTCCACAATTCAATGTTAGAATGTTTTGAGCAAAAATGAAAATGTTCTTTGGCAGCCTTGGCGATGTACAGTAGAACAATGAGCCCTGATACCAAAACTGACGTAGAAGACAATCAACAAGAGCAGAATACTAAAATAAACCTAGGAGATCAGCACCTAGCATTGCTTAGAACCAAACCAAATGTGATAGAAAACCTAGGAAATAGCACCTGAGTCAGCACCAATCCATTGGGCAATTTCCATCTGATATATTGTTTATCATAAGCTTGTCCCATTAGACTACAATAGGACACATATAGACTGCTGGAATTAAACCCAAATCCTCTCTTTGAGGGGAGTTGGGGAGGATAAGGTTTGCTGGATGCCTGCTAAGAGTAGGGGTTTTGAGGTTAGTTCGTATTACTGGGTTTTGACTAGAAGCCTAAGGTTCCTTCTAGAGTTGCTTTTTTTGTTTGGATTTCAACTTTGGGGAATATTTTGTCAACTGATAATCTATAGAAACAAAGAATTTGGATTTTAGATTGGTGCTTTTATGTATAATGGAAATGGGGAATCAGTAGACCATCTCCTAAACCATTGTCCTATTGCTATTGAATTGTGGGCTATGGTGTTCACCTTGTTTGGTATTCATTGAGTAATGCTGAAGATGGTAGTTGAGCTTTTAGTTTGTGGGCAAGGAAAGTTTGGGCGTCATCGTAATGCTATTTGGATGGCTGTCCCTCATTGTTTGATGTGGTGCATTTGGCGGGAGAGAAATAACCAAAGCTTTGAGGATTTTGAAAGGGCAGTACCATACCTAAAACTTTTCTATTTCAAAACGCTATTGAATTGGATGTCAATTGTAGGGAGCCGTTCAATATTTTTGGTTCATCCTTTGATGGATGCTTGTAATTTGTGTGTTTGATTGTACTTGTCCCTAGTTTACTTCTTGTTTACTTGGGTGACTCTTTTATGCAAATTTAATAAATTTTTCATTACTTATATAAAAAAAAATTGGGTCGCGAAGTCCAATTATTAAATCATGAAAACAACCTTGACTCTAGGAAATTAAATAAAATACCTATAACCTAATTAGCTAATAAGACCTAAAACAAAATCCAATGGACCAATAGTAAAAAAAACAATTTGCTTCTAAAAAAATAAACAAACCTAAATAAAAAAAATTTTCTTTGCACTCTTTCAATCACTTGGACATTTTAATTTATGTTGGCTTATATGTGGCCATGATCATATTGGGTTGTTTTCTTGTATGTATTTTCCATGCAAAATAAATGGTGTTTCACCATTGCAGAAACCTTATGGAGCATTGTTAGGTACTTTCATATTTACTGTGCATGCTGTTATTCTGTTGGAATGGTGTTTAGTATAGCTACACAATAAGATGCTATATTGTGTAGTTATGTTTTGCATTGTTTTTTGACCGCTTTGTGGATCCCTTAAAATCATTTCAAACAATCAGGAGTTGGGGGGTACATTATGCGGACTTCTTAAGTATTGAACTTAGTGCATAGTTGGATAATGCATTTTTAGCTCTTTATGCAAGTTCTTTATTTATAATTAATTTTGGCTTTTCTTGTGGTATGTAGAAATTTCTGAAGATGAGGCTGAGGATCGCTTACAAGACGCTATTCAGGAAAAGTTTTCCATATTTGGTGATGTATGTGCTTTTTGGTGAATAAAAGAATTAATTATTAATGTTAATATTTTTTTGTTCTTACATTTCACATCAGTACTTTACATGAATTGTGAGACTTCCACAGTCTCATTCTTTTGATTGTGCATGTAAATATTGCAGAAAGAACACCAGGCCATTGATATTCTTCTGGCAGAGATTGACATATATGAGCTTTTTGCTTTTAAGCATTGCAAGGGAAGAAAGGTTAAGCTTGCTCTCTGTGAAGGTAGTCTTGTTCTTTGAGATAGAATGGTTTAGGGGGGCATGAACCCACACACACACACACACATATACATACATATATATATATATATATATTTTTTTATTTTTACATGCAATTTTAGCACTTCTGAGAAGTAGTTTTGAAAGCAAAAATCATGTGTGGTTATAATATCTCTGATACATGACATATGGGAACGACAAAAGCATGTATTTCTTTTACGTCACTTGTCAAAACATTGCAGGTTTGACAGCTTGGTGATCCAAATGCTTTTTAGTATACTTCTTGATATAATGTTTGTGGTGATTGAATATAACAATTATGGTGTGACATGACCGTTTTCTTTCTTATTCTTTTGAAATATGGCTTGTGAATCATACATTTCAATATTATGAATCCAGAACTTGATGAGAGAATGCGGGATTTGAAAAATGAGCTCCAGTCTTTTGAAGGTGATGAATATGATGAAAGTCATAAGAGAAAGGCCATAGAGGCGTTAAAGCGAATGGAGAGTTGGAATTTGTTCAGTGATACTTATGAGGTATGCTTGTTGGTCTGTCTTTGAGGAATTACTCTGTGATATTTTCCTTGCGAGATTTTTACGGCTTATCAATATTTTTAGATTATTTTTCTTGTGATGATTCTGCCTTTTCAATCAGACATATGAATTTCTATCATCATTTATTTATTTTTCCTCATGGGCAGGAGTTCCAAAACTACACAGTTGCGCGTGATGCTTTTCTCGCACATTTAGGTTCAACGTTGTGGGGATCCATGAGACACATTATATCACCTTCCATTGCTGATGGTGCTTTCCATCATTATGAGAAGATATCCTTTCAGTTATATTTCATCACACAGGAGGTATGACGTGCATTACTAAATTCAAACAAGCTTCAATGAAACTGAAATTTTACCCCTGAACGGCTTTTTTTTCTTTTTTCTTTTTTTCGTTGCAGAAAGTCAGAAATATTAAACTATTGCCTGTGGATCTCAAGGCTATCAATGATGGACTCTCCTCTCTGTTATTACCGTCTCAGAAAGCTATGTTCAGTCAGCATATGTATGCATCCATCATTGTTGTTTGATTTCTTTAGTTTGTGTTTTAAGTAGTTCTTTTATGTTTGATTGTATATTAATGGTCTTTTGAGCTAAGAATAAGGATATTATTGTGGAAACTTTTGCTTGATCTTATTTATTTATTTATTTATATATATATATATTTTCTTTTCCCTTTTGAAAATTAGATGCTAGATTTGTTTCTTCTTTCAGCTTGTATATTTCTGCTTGCTTTATTGATCTGGATAAGATTTATAGGTTACCTCTGTCTGATGATCCTGCTTTGGCGATGGCATTTTCGGTGGCACGAAGAGCAGCAGCTGTCCCTCTATTGCTCGTTAATGGAACTTATAGGAAAACATCAAATTCCTATCTTGATTCTTCCATTCTCCAGTACCAGTTGCAGAGGCTGAATGATCATGGCTCTTTGAAAGGTTATCTCTGCTGCAAAATGCACATATGTTCTTGAAAATAGATTATTTATAGGCTGGGTTTTGTCTCATTGATACCATAACTCTTCTTTCATTCACTAAACCAACATAATTTGTCTTGCTGTTCATTTAGTGCAACCTGGCGTATTCTGTCTGCATTTGTATTAGGAGCCAAACTTATATATAGAACCTTAGGTGTTGTACCTTAAGTTTTTCAATTAAATTCAAACACATGGTTGCATTGAACAATGCAGTATGGATAATATTTTCTTTTTAAGGACAATTAAATTCAATTCAGCCATGTGTTGGAATTTAATGAGGGAACCTAAGATACAACATCTAAAGAGTTGTACCTAAATTTTGCCCTTATATAAGATTCTACTAATGGGTGGGAACTGTGAGCCAGACAATATAATTTAATATGACATTCAAAGTGCTATGTAAAGGTTTAAACGTGGTACAATGACTGACTGAAATAAAAAAAGGTTGAAATACTGATTTTTATGAGCGTTGTAGATTAAGATGTGACAATTGGGAAAAGAACCTTTATTGGTCCAAGAGCCCTAGTTGTCCTCACATTCAAAGAGGAAATTAGTAGGATAATACTAGGTTTTAACTTTTTTTTTTTTTGGTTATGTTGAATGGCATTAAAACGCATAGAAGAGTAAAAAAGATAAGAATGTTGATGGTTGACACACATCCAGTGTGTTTGTTTGGGTGACCTTGGTGTGCCAAATGCACACTAGAGTTAGGAATAAGTTACCTAATCTAATGCTTAGTTAATGTTAATGTTAGATAGCTCAATAACTTTCAATTGGATAACATTTTACCACTTCCACCTTTGGATTACATATCCTTCCTGTGCTTATATGTCAGATTCTACTTAAATTGGATATCATTTAGCATCCAATCTATATAAATGATTCTTGGTGTTTTTTTTTTATATAAAAAAAAATAAAGAAAAAATACATTTTATAAATGAGATGGTGCTTTCTGTTTGCTTATAACTTTTGGAATCATCATCATCTTTTTTCCCTTGAATAATGTAGGGTCACATGCCCATAGCAGATCCACCCTTGAAGTACCCATTTTTTGGTTCATTCACAGTGAGCCATTGTTTGTTGACAAGTATTACCAGGCAAAGGCACTTTCTGACATGGTTATCGTTGTTCAGTCAGAGGAGTCATCCTGGGAAAGCCATCTTCAGTGTAATGGGCACTCACTTTTGTTGGATTTGAGGTTAGTATTTTAGACAATCTATCATCCAATTTTTAATCCTCCATTATTTCATCATCTTGATGTATAATATTATATAATATGATTAATTTTGGGTGACATCTTACAGAACAATGGAACTAGGTTCTTGTATCCAATTTTTAATCCTCCATTATTTCATCATCTTGATGAATAATTTTTAATCCTCCAATTTTGTATAATATTATATAATATGATTAATTCTGGGGTTGATTGTCTTGTACCCATAGTATATCCCTTGTGTACTGGAGTATCTTTTTCCTTCAATAAAGTTATGTTACTTGTTAGAAAATAAATTTCAGAATGAGATTACTATTAGTAAAGTTCCAAACGCTAGACCAATCAAATAAGAGCTTGTAAACCTAGCTGACAGAACAGTCCCTGTGCTTTCTGCATCCTTAAACGTATGGTAGTTTTATTCCCCTCCAAATTTTCCACTTCAAGCACAACGGAACTAGGTTCCAGATGTCCAATGAGTGCTTGCCAATTTAATTATTCCATTCAAACAATAGATTAATAACCTTTTTCCAATAAAACCCACTAAATCCAAAAGATCTAAGATCAAGTCTCCATGGATTGAATGCAATAGAACAAATGTAACAAAAGATGATCCACCGTCTCTCTACCCCGGTGATACATACAGTACCATGCAACCAGCATGTAACCTTGCTTGATGAGATTATCACACGTTAGAGTCTTCCCCCATGCTGCAGTCCAAACAAAGAAAGAGACCTGACTTGGGTCTTCATCCACCAAATGCTCTTCCACGGGAAGGGACTAACACCCAAGTCTTTTAAGGTCCTGTAGAATGAACGGATTTCAAACTCTCCATTCCTTTCAACTTCCAACACAATCTGTCACCACCTTCTTAAAGTGGAAGATATGAATAAAGGAGATTGAGGAAGGAGCCTATCAAACCAAATTCCCAATCATTAAAGTCATGGTGGAATCTCACATCCCAGCTCCTCCTTTCACCCTCATTCAGTCTTAGCAGCAAGGATTTTATGGATTCCTTTCTATCTATGGAACAATAATACAAGACTGGACATTCTATGGAACAATGTCGACCTCAAAACGAGCGTACTGTGAGAACCTATTCCACCCCACCATAATGCTCTTCCATAAACCATGCATATGAGTTCCTCAGATGGGTTTCGTGCTCTGTTCACCCCAATCCTCACCATACTTCGTAGCCACTACATTCCTCTAAAGACGCGTTTCCTCCCTCCCAAAGCGCCACAACCACTTCCCTTGAAGAGCTTGATTAAAAGTGACTAACTTCCTAACCCCCAAACCCCCATTAGCAGTCTGAGTACACACTGTGTCCCATCTTACCAAATGATGCTTAAAATTGTCACCATGCCATCCCACAAGTACAACCAATTTTGCCACACTAGTAGGAATAGTGACCAAGGAGACATAATAAGTAGGGAGACTTGATACTCCACAATGGCGTTACTCCCTCTTTTGACAAGTACAACCTCATCCTACTATAGCCGAGGTCTAATTTGGTACTCCTGTCACAACATTAAAATTTTTTGCGTGGTCTTTGAATCCTACAATTTACACGGTTTTAGTTTTAGGCTTTGACCAGTGTGACCTATGGTGAACTCTGAATGTTGGATCAATTGATGGAATTTGAGTGATTGTCCATAAAGGTTACTTGTGAGCTATTTTATCAATCAATTTTTATTTTTTGGAAACCTATACATGCACCCGAGAAATCTTGAATTCATGCCCACTCATCCTCCATCTTGCTCTTACATGAAGAGGAGGTTCCATTTGAGCTAGTGCTCATTGGCTATAAAATCGATTAATTTGTTTCTAAGGAAGACTTTTATAACTGAAATGTAGCAGACAAGATAAGTAGCTGTCTTAGTCCCTTGTATATTGGTGCTTATCTGGACATGCGTCTAACATTCAGTTGCTTAACTTGGATAAATGCTTCTTGCTCCTCAATATACTGATACACTAAGAAGCATGGACATGGACTGAACATGGGACACAACAACACTACAATTCTTGAAAGTTTAGGACATGGCATGGTGGAGATATGACAATTAATATATTTCTTTAGGTATATTTTATGTTTATTTTAAATTTTCAAAAATAAATAGCAACTATCAAATTCTTTAAAAACATATCTAAAATCAAAAGATATTTTTTAAATAAATTTTATCCTTGCAACACACTGAGACATGTATGCAAGGGTGTCGTGTTTGACATGAACAAGTGTCAGACACAGACAGGCTGAGGATTTTGGAATTTCTTGTGCTTCTTAGCTGATAAGCCCCTTTATTTCTGTGTGTGGGGGGAGGGGGCTAGTTATGTTCTGTTTTGGTCTACCTATATATATTACCAATGCCTCACCCTTGCGTAGAAGAATTTGCATAGAAGAATGGTATTTATGTACAAAAAGCAGCACAATCATGACAAATTTATTTATTTCCCCCCCCAAAAAAAAAAAAAATTCCAGGAGGCCCGTAAAAGCTGCATTGGCTGCTGCTTCAGAGCATCTTGCTGGTTTGCTTCCTCTTCATCTTGTTTACAGTCAGGCCCATGAAACTGCAATTGAGGTATGTCATTTGCTGTGATGACAAAAGGTATTCTGATGCATTCTGTTCAATTTCAAAATTATTAATAAAGAAATACCAAGGAAAGTTTACTCCTCTCTCTCACACGCACTCACATGCTTTGAGATTTTTGGGAAAGTTTCATCTTTTAAGTTTTATTTCCCATCATGTATTTGTTGAACCACCATTTGTCAGTGAAATAAATGTCTACAACTTGACAGGATTGGGCATGGTCAGTAGGATGCAATCCGTTTTCCATTACTTCTCAAGGCTGGCATATATCACAGTTTCAGTCTGACACGATTGCCCGGAGCTATATCATCACAACACTTGAAGAGTCTATTCAACTTGTTAATTCAGCCATTCATCTTCTACTCATGGAGCGTACAAGTATCCTTTCCTGTAGTTAAGTAACAAATGAACAATATAATGACACTTTTAAGTTTATACATACTCAATAAAATGGTGATTTCAGTATAGGCAACTTTTGCATGGTAAGCAAATCCAGGAATGGTGTCCTTGTTAGAGGTGACTGATTTCATATGTGATTTGGTCTGGCTGCCGCTTTATATATTTAGTACTTAACTGCGTGACCAAAAATTATGGCTTATTATTATTATTATTATTTTTGGGGTTTCCACTTATTTTAGTGTATAAATGCTGTAAAAGTTGTAGTTGACAAATGCTGCTACTTGTAACATTCTTCTACCTTTTATTTAAATCTGCATCTAGGGTTCTATTTTGTCCTGAAATATTATTGCTGTAGGAATTGAAGTTTTTATTGATGGAAACTTAACAAGAGGCAGCTGAAAAAACCTTTAAACTCTTTCAGTCCCATGAACGTGAGCTTGTGAATCAATATAATTACGTTGTCAGCATGTGGAGAAGGGTGAGTAACCTGGTCATTATCTTATCTTAATATTTATTACGCCCTTTCCTAGTAACTCATTTTCTTTTCCTATTAAATTAATTGTAGCTATTCACCTGAAACTGTGGGATCATCTGCAATGTCCACCCTCAACTTTAAATTTTTTTAATAGACACTTTAATTCAAGATTAATTTGTAATGTGCATGATACATACTATCCATATTCGTGTCAAAATTTAAAAATTACCGGGTTAGAATGGGGTTGACATTGCAAATTAATGTGCACCAATATGTTAATATTGGCAGATAATGTACCCCACAACCCAATCTACTGATTAATTTTTAATTTTCACTGATTTGGATGGTGGGATGAATATTGCAAATTCATCGCAAATTAGGGTGTTGATCTCAAAAATTTATTGCCCAGGGTGGACATTGCAAATGACTCCTTTGTTTGGAGTGGATAACTACAATTAACTTTTTCCTGTTTTTGAATTGTTTTGTAGATAGTTATTTTGTGTCTGTTGAAACTGTTAAATTTTACAATTGGATTGTAAAATATTTTTTTTCAGATTTCAACTGTTACTGGAGAATTGCGTTATGTGGATGCCTTAAGACTGCTGTATACGGTAGAGGAAGCATCCAAAGGGTATGCACTTGGAATATTTCTTTATTGTCTCCATTGGCTATTATGCACAATTCTTTGTAGTTTATATATTGCATGTTTATTTATGTGTCTCCTGAGATGCCGTTTTAAAAAATAAGAACCAATTGGCTTCCTAAGCCCAAGTGAAACAGAAATAACAACAAAAATAACTGTTCATGTATCTGCATGTTATCATTAGGCTTCAAATATCGAGTATCTTAGACAAAATTTTTGAAAATTTTTATTGGAAAACAGAAATATATCAAAAAGAGAAGAAAAGGGACAGTTTTAGAAGATCTATGCAAGCAAATCTCATTATAAAGAGACCTGTTTTCTTTTAATTATTCAATAGGCTGGCAACAAATGTTTTCTATATATGCAAAACTTGAACTAAGCAAGAGATTGTGTGTGTGTGTGTGTATTTTTTTTTTTCTTCTTTTTCTTTTTACTTTTATTTTGAACACTGCTGTAACCTCCATAATTTCAAAATGATAAATGGTCAACTTATCAAAAAAAAAAAAAAAATGACAGATGGCCAAATCTTTTAGGGACTGTATATTTAATATAACAATGGGAAGGAAAATTTGAAGATGATGAAAATGATCAAGGAAGCCATTTATGAGCATTTTCCTCTCCTTCATTTTGAATCCAAATGGAGCCTTAAGAGTGAGGAGTCAGTTCCTCTGATTGGCAGGGATCTGTGTCATAGCTTACTACATAATTGACCTGTTTTGTTTTGATGCATGTGTTGTGAGCATCATTTGCCATTGCAATAGAGTTTGGTGAATTGTTTATCTTTTTAGGAAGTAATGTAGTATGTAATGTGCCTGTCATGTTACCTTTTTTGCTTGGAAGAAAATCTACAATATAAAAGGCCAAAATTTGACTTTGCATGTTTGTATGTAACGTTGACTTAATCTCTAATCTCATATGTCTCACAGGTTTGTTGATAAAGTAAATGCAACTATAGCCCTTCTCCACCCAATTCATTGCACAAGGGAAAGAAAAGTACATGTGGTTTTTGACATGACAACAATTCCTGCTTTCTTGGTTGTTTTGGGTGTCCTCTATATCGTGTTAAGGCCAAGACGACCAAAGCCTAAAATCAATTGAGTTTTTGAGAAGAGGTTCATTGTCACAAACCATTGTAGTATTGATCAACACAAGGCTTCCAGTAATTTGATCAGTTACGACTTCCTGGAATGGTCCTAGAAGAAATTTTTTTCCTCTGCTAAAGTCATAGTTTTTTCCCTATTATACATGGTCACTGTTTGAGGCAGCAAGACGATATTCACATTATGCCAATGAGCCGTAGTTCAAGATCCGTTGGGTGTGTGTGTGACTTACTCATCTAAAGAACTGTTCTGAAATGATAGTTGGTCAAAGGGAAATTAGGAATAGGATGCGGTGAAATAGCCACCCAGGCAAAAGTTTAAATACATCTGTTTGTAGTCTTGAACTATACTAACCTGTACATTTCATAGTTTGACAATGGAAAGCTGAAATTTTGCTTTTAATTTTATGAGTCTTCTGCATAATTTGGTTAATTGGTTTGCACTCATGCTTTTTTGTTTCATTGTATAGGACAAAAGGAATCATCACAATTTATATGAGAAAAACTGCATTTGATATAAAAGTTAAACCTAGTGATAAATCAAAGCTATTGATACTTGATGTTAATTGAGAATCACATTTGTTGCAATGGAAATGATAAGCAGGTCGAGATTTATTTGCAATATCTGTATCATTCTTGCAGTAGCTTTTCTGTGCTAGATTCTCCTGTGAGTTTTTGGGCTTTATTTTGTGCGTAGTATCGAGTTATATACAAGAAATTTAGCAGCCCCTTATGTCATTGATTTTTGTAAACCATTCTTTTAACTACAATGGGTTGGTTCTCTTGGAGAAATATGTTGGTTTGTTGTCATGCTGGCAGCCACCTCCGAAATATTGACAAATCTTGAAAAATCAAAGGTTTCGACTCTTATGGTGTATTCATTCATTGTTTTAAAAAAACTCTTACAGTTTATTGTTCATAATTGCTTCCTGATTTAGACCTTTCCTTCCTAGTGCCTTATAGCTACATAGCTAGTGTTAGATAATTGTACGATAGATCTATTCAAAAAGTTTGAACTCTGCCATCAGTTTCTCTAAGTTCACTGAAATATGTGCTAGAGTTGAGAGCTCATTGGCTTTCTACTAGGGTATAAACCCTGTGCGTGCTTGACCTATTGCAACACACATGTATTCTGTCTGGATGATTCAGTCTTTCTTTCAGAGATCTTTAGTGCTCATCTTTTTGAATATTGTTGAATTATTCATGCTTATGTCTGTAATTATACAAAAGCGTATTACAATGTTTTTGTGTGATTGCAAGGGGGAAAGAAGACAAGTTTCGGCATTCTAGAGAAGCTAATATGTTTATAAACACCCTATAACACCTGACAAATTATTATTGCTTGGAATAATTGTCTCGTTCCAATTTTATCGGAATAATTGTCATGTAATGCAGCGCAGTTGGTGGGGAGTCTAATATATGTTCCAAGCATCCAAATTCTCAGGAATGTAATGCCTGAGAATCTGGATGTCTTGGGATATAAGAACACCCACGTTTGGATTGATTAAGAATCTAATAAGATGATTAGGAATATGATTCTAGTTTAGTTTCTCCTTCCTTTAGGAATTTAATGTCCTTGTGCAATGTAATGTATATTACCCCTGTATCACTTTTACGTGATTAAGGTTTATAAACACCCAAACAAAGATGCTTGATTGAGTAGAGAGTGATGCTAGAGGAAATTTTGTGTTATACGAGAAATTATATTTTTGTTAGTTAAAATGTGGTATTAAATTGGATGGATGATATCTACTGTTTTAAACGATTATAAAATTTCCCAAGCGATGGATATGTGGATATCCATCGGAATTAGGTTTTCCTACAACCCAAGCTATGAAAATGTGGATATCCGTTGGAATCAATTTTCGTACAAAAATAAGGTTCATCTGGAATTCAGATGGGCATAGGTATCTGTGGACTCTCTTGAGTTATCTACAAAAGAAAAAAAAATGAGACATTTGCAGGGAGAACGGAAACATTTCTGCTTAACTGATTTTACTAGGATAATGATCAAGTAATACACATTCATTATGAACAAAATAAAAAATTTAATTCAATTTTTTTGAACAAATAGAAGTATTATGGGGATGATAACTGTCGTTAGAGGTGTGAGGGTATAAACTAATCACCAAGTTCTGGAACTTCTGTAGACTTTGATACAGCTAAGTTGTCACTTAATTCCCGGCCCTTGGTTTCAAATGGAGGCAGAGGAGCAGAGATGGCGGAAAGAACTATGACAGCTTCAAATAGAATAATGGCAGCTGTTTGATGGCAATCAGTTACTTAAGATTATGAAGGTGCATCTGAACATCCTCAATGCCATTGGAGACAGATTAAACTCAACAGGCTCTTTAACCCTTAGAAAAACATAAAATTTCGAAAGAAAACTCATCTTCATAGTTCACTACGGACTTGTTTGTCGCAAATGGATATCCAAACACCACATGAATGGTATTTGTGCAAATAGCTTTCCAAGATTCAAATTAATAATAGTAAAACAAAAATAAATAACAAGTACACAAAAAGGAATATGTCTATATGTCCATGGATGATGGCAGGAGAAAATTTCACTACAAAAATAGGGAGATTATAATAATTTAATAGTAGCACAATGACTTAAGACACCCAAACTCTGGTACACTGACATTTTCTCACAGAAGGCACAAGACAGGAAACCAAAAGGTTTTCTTCTACACAAATTAAGCTAGCTAGGTTAGAAATTTGTTCATTTCTATAGTTGGTTGCCATTGTGACCAACTTGAGTGGCTTAAGTCAATTTGAACCATATAAATAAAGCCACGTAACAAATCTCTGCCTTAGCTTGAATGGGATCAAGCTACATTAGCCAAATTCCTCCAACGGAGGAATTTGGCTAATGTAGCTTAGCCCCTAAAAGCATATCACAAACTACAAACATTGATCAAGTCCAAGCAGCGTTTGAACTTTTTTGTAACTAACCTTGTTAACATGTCATTCTTATCAGTGTGAATCTTTGAAGGAGAAATATTCCCGAAAGAAATCCATTCTCTAATCTTGTTATAGCACATATCAATATGCTTCGTCCTAGCACAATATACTTGGTTCTTTGCCAAGTAATTGTGCTATGACTATCAATGTAGCACCACGCTATATTGCTTGAAACCAAGTTCGTTAATTGGCCCCCTTAAACCATGCTACTTTTGTTGCCTTTGTAATGATCATATATTCTGCCTCTATAATGGATAGAGCAACCATATCTTGTAGAGTAGACTTCCAACAAATTGGGCCACAAGCCAGCATAAACACAAAGCCTGTCATGGATCTTCCAAAATCAATATCTCCACATAACCAGCATCCACATAACTCAGATTCTGTAGAGTCTCTTTGATCAAATAGGATACTGTAGTCACGAGTACCTACTAGATATCTGATGATCTACTTTTTTGCATTCCAATGCTCTTCAACTAGATCTACCATGAACCTATTGATTACATTGGCTGCATGAGAAATACTAGGCCTAGTGCTCATTATCAAGTACAAGAGACACCCAACTGCATTGCCCAAATGATTTTTTCTTTTCACAAGCATATCAAACATATTAGGAAAAAGTTAGGACCACAACTTATGCCACAACTTACTCACGTGACAAGTTGTGAGTGGTGGAGTAAAAGTGGTGGGTTCACAATTTCACCACTCATGAGTCATGACTTGCCGTGTAAGTTGTAACAAAAGTTGCAGTAAAAGTTGTGGTCTTAGCATTACTCAACATATTGAGATTGACTATCATTTTATTTGACGCCATCTTATTCATTGAACTTTACAAATCTGCTTTATTTTTTCTTAGAATTAACTTGTTTTATATTGACCAAAGGCCATGTGGGGCCTTAGGCCCATTGCACTGTTACTTGTACTAATCGCTTTAGGGTTAGCAACCCTAATCCTAGTAGTTGTAGGATTCCATGTGTGTGTATATAGTTCAGATTCTATATAGAATAAAATATGCTCAAATTCTCTTCATTAATTGCAATAATGCTGAAGTCCAAAAGAAAAACTCTTTCATGAAATTGTGGGAGATGCCTCAGGGGCATATATACGTGCGACTGTCAAGATTCCCATGGCACACATGCGAACTCCAAACAATAACCCTGTTCTTAAAATAGCAGACTGATGGAAAACCAGTGGAAGAAGGATTATGAAAGCTAAGATGGACATAATTATCATTGAAAGCTTGCGTCCAACTCTATCTACAATTATTGCTGATAACAGAAGCCCTGGAAACTCTGGAAAATAAAATTGAGTTATACCTCATCTGTAATTGGACTTAAAAAGGAATATGAAATAGTTTAGAAGAAAGTAGACACTAGACATAGATTACCTGCCAAACTTGTGATAAATGCATTTATGTAAGGCTATCATCCTGGAGATTTTCTAGATGGAACATGGTTGAGCCACATTTGCTTTCCACGCTAACTAGCTCAGTGGTCAGAAATATAATGCCATAATATAAGAAATCAATTCCAAAATATAACAACCATAGGAGAAGGGTTGTTCGAGCTAAGCTTGACGAGAAAAGTATAAAAAACAATGAGAGGCCTTTTCTCAATTCCTCAGGCTTCTTTTTAGTTGAGAGTAAATGAGTTTCCTCTGTTGGATCAAACTCTTCATCTTGTCTCTCTTTTGCATGGAAACAAGCATGCCAGAAGGTATCTCTGTCTGGTTGAATCGAGCAATTTTTTCCAGAATGTGATGTGCATCAACGGTATTACCTTTCATACACAGAAACCTTGGAGTCTCTGGTACAAGAGTATAAAGGAAAAGCAAAGCAAATGCTGGTATAGAGGAGAATGCCAATAGCCACCTCCAATTCAATCTTGTCATGACTATCTGCAATACAAATGACAAAATAATTAAGTTGCAAATAGTTCTCGTCTCTTTGTATTATGGTCTTTACTCGCTAGTATGTTAGGTTGTGTTTGGCCAATTGTCTCCAGACCACATGTCAGAATTTTAACACTCAAAAAAAGTACCTGAAGTTTATTTCAACTGAACTGTTTTCCCCATGGCAATCAAAGGATTGAGTACATAAGTCATGTTGCCTTTAAGTCATTAAGTCTCTTCCAAGTCAGTGAAACTAACCTTGTCAACATTTTCAATACTTTGATTATATTCCTACTGGTTTTAAAAGAAATATATTCACTTCTATGTATTTTATCAATTGACAAATTTCACTTAGCCAAAGTAATAAGAGGGAGAGTGGGGATTTGTGATGGAGAATTAAGAAACATTATAGTACTAAAAAGTCTAAAACATATCAATCCAAAGTGGATCTGTGAAAAATACAAAAACTCATCGACCAAAAGCAAAGCAGCAAGAAAGAGTAAAACAAAATCCACTACAAGAAAGAAGAGAATCAAAATAAAACAAAAAATAATTGAGAGAGAGAAAAAGAGAGAGATCACTATTTTTAAAAACAATATTTTTATAAATGAATGGGCAAAACATAGACTGAAAGAGAGAGAAATGTATAAAGAAAATAATAGAAAATTTATAGAAAAGAAAATGAGTAGAAGAAAAGTAAAAAATGGAGAGGAAGGAGTGGAGGAAAAGTAACAGCAAGGTAGGCGATTAATAATGGGAAGAAGAGTTGGAAAAAGATTAACGGCTACATAAGAAAAAATGGGAAGAAGAAGAGTTAAAATTAAATGATTGTATTTATAAAGTTAATATTTTTAGTATTTATTCATATCTAAAATTGTTTTAAAAAAATATAAAATAGAAAAAAAATAATATAAATGATGTGGTTAATGAGGCAGTGTAAAAGAAGCTTTGCAAAATTAAATGCAAGGCTTCCAATTATGACCTGCAACTTACCAATTCATATGGATGAAGCTTGAAGTTTAGGCTGTGTTTGATTTGATTGAAAAGGTTTAACAGAAAACATTTTACACATATTTGGTTGGACTGAAAATCCAGTCAACCTAAAAACATTTTCTCTTTGATTGTAAAATCCGGTTATCCGATTTAAGATTATGATATTATTTTAAGGACAAAATTTAGTTACAAAATTGATTGTAACTTAAGACTACAAACCCACTCAATCAAATGAATATTACTACATATTTTAAAAATTTAACCATTAAATTGTATATTCTTTACGCTCTTAACGCTCTTAATACGCATGTCAAATTTTGTATTGATCAGATAATATTTACTATATAATTTATAAGTTTATATTTTATCACTCCATCAAATCTTCTTTGTCTAATTTAAACAACACAGTTCTTAGAATAGTTACTTGAATAATAGCTGGAGATATCAGGAAATATATAGAACATACCCATGCAAGTGAAGCCTCAAACATTGTTCCAAATGTCCAAAAAGTTGAATGGACAACCATCCAGGTGCCCCTTTTTGAGCAGGAACAAACTCTAGAAACCAGGATTTAAACACAGGCCCTCCGCCCAGGTCAATGCCAACCAAAAAACAAAAAATCAACAATGATATATAGTTTGGGGAGAAGGCACTTAAAAACCCAGCTCCACTAGTTAACATAGCCATGCCAAGAAAACCCTTCCTGACAAGGGAAAGTGAAGAAGTAACAGATAAACGGAAGGTTGAGCAATGTCATTTTAAGCGTAGCAAAATGGCAAGAGTCCTTAACAATATATATATTTCCAAAGAATGGAACAACATCTACGTACAGATTAGTTCTCTAGTGGAATGGCTTAGCACTGGATGAATAGCTTGCCCAGGATTAACTTGTAAAGTAATTTCTAGACCAGCAAGCTTCACCAAGAATTTGTTGATGTGGAACTTTGCAAACCATGAAAGAGATCCATGGAGTTTCTTATTAAAAGGATAGCACGCCAAGTGCCAAAAATTTCCTTATACAAGTATTGGCATGAGAGTTTAGCATAATTCACAAGTTAACTTAGCAAACACCACATCATATTGCTTTCCTAGAACATAGCTCCGACCCCAATAAAAGCAGGTAATTAATTAACGATTTTTATAAGTTAGCATGAAGAGACTTCTATTTTAAACAGTTAGAATTCTTCGCTAGTGTATCTTCAAATTTCTTTAAAATTATAAATTATGGATTGTTCCAAAAGTTAAAGTAAAAAAAAAAATGGTAAATTTAATTATAATTCATTTGGATCCAAACTACCCTTTAATAAGTGGGGTCTAATGGGAGGCAGAGTGTAAGCAAGGTTTGAACTTAGGACCATTTGCTCTTATATCATAATAAATTACTGATGATTCCAAAATCTTAAATTGTTCTGAAATGGTACATCTAATCATTTAACTTTAATTTGAACAAAAGGTATCATTTATTACTTGAGGAATAAATATTTTTCCCTTGAGCTTATGCAAATATGATCTTCTACAAGAAGTGAATGACTTGAATTGGATCATGTGTCCTTAACAGTAATAAGTTGACATGTTGTTGATAGGTTATGAAGCTATTAATGTATATCCTAATCATTACATCGTATATGCCTTAATGAATTTTCATCAAAAGAGGAGATGTTTTTTAGTTTTTAACCAAGCAAAGACAAGTCATAGGATTGAAAAAAGGGAAAGGACTGCCTCCTTCCATAGGTATCTGATATAAGGCCCCATATATATGCTCCAACTAGCATGCCAGCAAAAAACAACAGTTGTTTAGAGGCTCTCTTGGCCTGATGAAAGTCCCCACTCAGACTCAACCTCTGGTCCTACAAAAGTGATAAGCATAAACTCTGTTGCTTCTGCAAACCAACCCAGTCCTGCATAAGCAAGCACAAGAGCATGGAAGTTCCCAAACCCCACAGCATCAAGTGCTTCATCCAGTGTGAACACAAGGCTCTGGTCTTCCATCTAGAGAATCATATATAGAAGAAACTAATATCAACTGTTATATTTTTTTGTATATAGATTGAGTTGTGTTTAGAATGCATAGAACACTTCAGAAGAAATACTATTTCAAACAAGCTGGAAATCAGCAACTCAAGTAACACAAGTCTGTCAGCAGACACAATAGAAAAACAGGGAAGTTAAGTGGTTTGACTTTATGCAGACTAACAGAAACACCTTACTGCATAAAATCTCCTCATTTTCTCTAGATGAAGGGTAACGTTTTCCATATTTCCATACAACCATTAAAACATGAATGACATAGTGAAATACCTTTGCAAGAACACCTAGATAGTAGGCCAGTTGTATAGGGCAAACCATAAGAAATTTCCTGAATATTCTCGGAATGATTGAAGGCAGAACCAAGAGCAGAGAGTACTGCGTTGTAATATGTTTGATTGAAAGAATACAAGTCTTACAGAAAGGTTTGCACTATTTTTTTTTGCATATATTGAAAGCAAGTTAACAACTTAGACATAATAAACATATGTTATCTTATTTGAATGTTTAGGGGGTTTATTCTTTATTTATTTATTTATAATAAAAAAATTAGTAGTCCTGATTATTAGTCCTATCATTTTGGTCTCCTTCGCATTCTCATTATTTGATTGTTTATGATTACAATCATTTAAAATTTAACTATTCTATTGTGTCATTGCCTTTTTAGCCATTTCATTATCCTTCAGCAAAAGTTACGTATATTAATATTCTGCTTTCTTTCTTTCTTTAAGTGTTATTCACTGTTTTTATACAAATTCAAATCTCCTGTTCTACTTTTATATTCCATTTTATATTCCACCAATTACAACTTGATGCCCGCAATTCATTTGGTGATAGCCATCCCTACTCAAGATTGTATGACATTCAGACTGAACCAAAACTGCAGGATTCAAAACCCCTTTTACCAAGCGACAACATGGAAGTAAGTCTGAATTGAGAAAAAAAAGAGAACCACAACCTCCCCAATTAGCTAACTGACAATTTCATTATTCCATGTAGTACCAGAGACTAAGGGTCCCATGTTTTGGTTTGGCTCATGGTCTCATTTTTGAAGCAGTACACAGCTTTTCTGTACCAAATTTGCCTTAAAGGGCAAGTGCTAATTTATCTATCTTGACCCATGTTATCAAGTTATATTATCAAACATTTTGGTTTGCTGACCACCCAGTAGCTACCTCCATAATACTGAATAAATATTAAATGTCAACTTTTATTCCCTAAAAACAAAAAGCTAATGAAGCTGTAAATCATGTCTTAAAGGTTTCAACTATAAATTTTCATACACCCGTCTCATATGAAAATTTCTCGAAATCAATAGTATTGCATTTTATCTAATTACTTCTGGACTTGAAGCTTCCCTACGATTTTGTAGGTCAGATGTTGGATGGTTCATGCTGAACATTGTAAAATAAAGGGAATATAAGTTGGTGTAGAGATTCTAGAGAAAATGGACGCAAGAGGTTCAGGCTTCACGACCTATGTCCACAAAGAAAGCCCTTAAAGGGCTACATCTTAAGCTGTTAGTGAAAGCAAGTCCGTAGAGCCAGGGTCTCGGTTGACCAAAAGAAATTCCCACTGTTTTGGCTCCACATGAGTAGAGGTTAATTGAGTCATCCACAAGAAGTGTTGAGTCAAGTATTTGGCAGAAGGACCAGGTATCCCCTCTAACCACCCTCTCAGGTCGGGGCCACTTTGGACATTCCTTTACTTTTTCATTGTTTTACAATTCAAAGGACAAGGATTGATCAATATGTTGTGCAATTGTTAAGTGCTTTCAATATTAGTACTGTGTCTTACAAATAACTCAAAGTAGGATCATATACTAGACAAATCTAGACTAACCCAGGGTTAGTATGTTTGCTCTATAAGTATTTAGATCTACAATTGGTTTGGGTCTTGTGGGTCATTATAAATAATAAACCATAAATCCATTTTCTTTAATACATTGGAGGTAGTTTCAAATTTGTCCTCCTAACTTATGATGGATTTGCAATTCATACACAAAGTTGTGGGTCAGAGACTTTTGAATTTGTATTTTGCAATCCATGTATCTTATTAACTGAGTTTAGTTGTGTGACAGCTTTATTTAAAATGTTTAAGCCCTGCCCTCACAGTTTCTCAAAATTACTGCTCTGAAGAATGTCATGTAATGCAGCTTAAAAGACTTGAGAAAACTGAGACATTTGAAGGGACAATGTACATGGAGCTCAAGATGACCCGTGCATTTTAGCAGCTGATTTTATTAGAACAATAATTACACATACGTCCTGAACAAAATAAAGATAATTTCATATACATTTTGAACAAATAGTACTATTTGGGGAGTGAATTTTCAACTAAGTAATAAGAAAAACCATGTGAAGGTTCTTATTCTTCTTCTTTTCCTTTGTCACAAAGGTGCAAGGGTATAATATAATCACCAACTACAAGAACTTCTTTTGACTTTGATACACCTATGGTGTCACTTAATTCCCGTCCCTTGGTTTCAACTGGGAAGAGAAAGCACAGATGGCTGAGAGAACTATGACAACCTCAGATAGAATAATGGCAGCTGTTTGATGGCAACCAGTCACCAACCCAACTGCTACTATGGGACATATCATTCCACCAATTCTTCCCATAGAACTTGCAATTCCAGTCCCCGTTGTCCTCATAGAAGCTGGGTATATCTTCAACCAAAAAACAAAAAGGGGGAAACTAATAATTTAGTAAATTTGAATTCAATAATAGCTTTCTACATGATTGGTACCGTAGAGATGCTGGGGGAAGAAAGATGAGTAATTTAACTATTAACATCATAAGTTATGGCATAGTCCTCTTTTAATACTTTATAGAGATAGAACAGATCATGAAGGTGCAGCTTGAGATCCTTCTCAGAATTGGAAACATAGATTAACCCCCTCAACACGATTCCCAAAGGATAGCAAACACCACATAAATGGTACTGAAGAGAGGATTAAGACGCTGGACAAGAACAAAGTCCAACTGAAGAAAAATTTTCTATGAATAAGCCAAAAAAAGAAAAAAAAGAAAAGAACAAGAAAACACTTTCTATGCCACTTTATTATAAGCAATGCATAAGATGATTGCACATTTATCCTGACTAGATCTTGTAACAAACAGCATACAACAAAATGAATGCAGGATATTTTCAGTTCTGCTGGCTGCTCATCTCCACAAGTAGATAACCCTCACAGTTGAAGCAGATTACAATAATGAATGCAGGATGAAAAAAAAAAAGATAATATTTTGCAAGACTTGGCAATTTCTATCTGGATGTGTTTATCTCATTTTCCTATGTTTAAGATATATCTTTCCATGTCAATTTCAATAAATAATTTGACTATTAATCAAGTCCAAAACAAAAACTCTTTCAAAAGGAATCATGGAAGATACCTCTGGGCCATATAAATAGGCAACCATGATGGATCCCATGGAACACATGCAAACAATAATCCTGTTGTTAAACTTCAGACTGATGGAAATCCAGTGGCAGAAGGAATATACAAGCTAGGGTGAGCATAATAATGAAGATAACATTGTGTTACACCTCATCAATAATTAGATTTGAAAAATATGAAATAGTTATTGATAAAAATTCGAAGTTATCTAGAAGAAATTAGATACCAGACATAGAGTACCTGCCAAACTTGTAATAAATCCATCTATGTAGAAGCTGAGATTTTTTGGATGCAACTTGGTTGAGCCACATTTGCTTTCTCTACTACTTAGTTCAGATGTCAGAAATATAATACCATAATATGAGAATACATTTCCAAAATAGAACATCCATAGGAGGAGGGTTTTTCGAGTTAAGTTTGGTGAGAAAAGCATACAAACTGTTGACAGGCAATTTTTTACTACCTCAGTATTCTTTCTAGTTGATGAGAGTAAAGGAACTTCTTCTGTTGGAGCAAATTCTTCATCTTTTCTGTCTGTTTTAGTAGAAACAAGAAGGCCAGAAGGCAGCTTTCTTTGATTGAGTTGAGCCATTTTCTCCAGAATACGAAGTGCGTCAGTAGTTTTACCTTTCATACACAGATACCTTGGAGACTCTGGTGCAAGACTATAAAAGACCAAGTACAACAAATGCTGGTAAAGAAGAGAATACCAGTAGCCACCTCCAATTTAATGTTGACATGACCATCTACAATAAAATGACATAATAATTAAGCTGCAGGTGTCTTTATATCCTTGTCACCAGAATGTTAAGCCTAAATTGTCTCGAGACCACACAATAAGAGTTCTAACAATCAAAAGAAGCAGTGAAGCTTATACACACACACACACACACACACACACACATATATATATATATATATATAACCTGAAGCTTATATCAACTGAATTTTTTTCCACGTGACAATCAAATAATCAATTAGAGAAGTCATTTAGTTTCCTTCAATTCATTGGAGAAACTGTTCTTTTCAATAATTGCAATACTTTGTGTATCAATTTATAAACTATCATTTGTCCCAAAAGTTTAAACTGATGGGAAATGATAAATTTAATCAGTTAACAATAATTCTAACACTGCCCTCATGTGTAAACCCATATGCCCTCAAGTAGTGGGGCCCACATGGAATTTTTAATTTTGATTGGAAGGTAGTGAGGAGACATGGTTTGAATTCAAGACTTCTAGCACTAAACCTAATATCATGATTAACTACCATCTGTTCCAGAAGCTTAAGGTAATAGGAAAATAGTGAATTTAATCACTTAACAATTATTCTGACATCTACTTATTGGCTTATGGGATATCCCATCTGCTTGACTTCTTAAGAATGGCTCATCACAAATTTTTTAAATGAAAAAGGAAAAATACATTCGGTTAATTAAATCAATTCAATAATAATGAGAAACAATATCAATCCATTCCAAGTGTACATGCCACATCATCAGAACAAAAGCAAAACGCTTTCCCTTCTTTGTGTTTTCAATCTACCCCTAATAGTCATGAAGCCTTAGGCCCATCTCAAATTTAATTGATTATATCCAAGACAAGAGGATATGGATTCTGCTTAAGGTACAAGTGTACATGCATCTGATCCCTGTGTGATTCAAGAAGATCATCCCAATGATGAATGAATCTTGTTTCTCATTTCCTTCACAAACTTCTGACAGAATGAAGCATATTTTCTTCATTTGAAATTATCTGTGTGAAGAGTATAATCTAAACATTGGCATATATAAGAGAGATGTACTAGGAAAAAAATGTATGAAGTACAAAAGAACTTGGAGATCATAGCAAACATGCTATACAGAATACTGCTTTTAAAACATGCATTGCATATTCTCAGTCAAACAGACTTCTATGCAGTTATGGTAAAGATTTATTTTCAACGACCTTGAGGAACTTTGGTACATGGAGATACACTGGACACTAGACCTTAGCAGCTGATATATATATATATATATATAGAGAGAGAGAGAGAGAGAGAGAGAGAGAGAGAGAGAGAACAGAAAGATGAATGAAGTAAAAAAGCAGGTGATATATGCCACTATAAGTGGTTGCAGGGAATAAAAGTAATGCAATTTCAGAAACTTTTCTGGTCCAAAGAGGTGCCTGATTAGGCCCCTTAAAAGTCCCTGCAACTAAACCAGTTCATAGTAATGAGTGTAAGTCATTTTATTAAAAAGGTTTTTTTTTTTTTTTTAGTTCAAGAATTATATCACAACACATTATACATAAGTCTATGTCTTGGATTAGGTATATATATCTAGAATACTGAAGTTTGGGATCCCCAAAGCTCATCCCCCAAATCTCTTTTTGCTACTTCAGTTTTAAAAAGAGAAAAGTAGATGAAGCCTTATAGATGTATGACCCAACCCCACCCCAAAAGGAGTTCATTCCTTCAGTCTCAACTTTTAGAATATCACTCCTTCAATTCTCATTTCTCTGATTTAAACAATTGTTCTGATTTCAAGCGAAGTAAAACAATCCTCAAAGAGGGGAACCTCATATTATCAATGCTGCATTGAAGACACAAACTATGAGCAATTCAAGAAAGGAAGAAAGTCAATATCGGAGAAGGAAATAAAATATATAAAGATAGGAGTAAGTGAGAGTTAACTTGAATTATAACTGGACTTGCTAGGAAATGAAACATACCCAAGCAAGTGAAGCCTCAAAAATTGTTCCAAATGTCCAGAAAGTTGAGAAGACAACCATCCGTTTGCCTCTATTGTCAGCAGGAACAAATTCTAGAAACCAGGATGCAAATACAGACCCACTACCCAAGCCAACACCAACCAAAAAACGAAAAATCAAAAATAATATGTAGTTTGGTGAGATGGTACTCATTTTAATCTGGGGGTCTAAACAAGTTGTTGTATTTTCACACAAATTTGAGCTTTCAATTAGTATCAGAGCGGGTACACTTATCAGATTTCATTATCCTAGTGTGATCCTATACCCCAAGTGAGATGGATAGATCTCAATCTCTTTATGCTCCTCCATTCTTCGATGGGAGTAATTATGCTTTTTGAAAAGTATGTATGCGTGCTTTTCTTTGTGCTATTGATGAGAAGGTATGAGATTCCGTTGAGAATGGGTATGTAAGACCCACTACCGCCAAATCTGAATGGGATTAGGCTGCTCTTGCTTTGGTGAACACCAATAGCAAAGTGATTAACACTATATTTTGTGGTGTTTCTATTGATGAGTTCCATAGGATTTCGCATGTGAAGACTGCCAAGGAGACGTGGACCATTCTTGAGACAACCTACAAAGGTAACAAGAAGGTTAAGGACACTAAGCTTCAAATGCTCACTACTCGATTTGAAGAAGTAAAGATGAGCGACGATGAGTTGTTTGATTCCTTCTATGGGAGACTCAACGAGATAGTGATTGTCAAGCTTAATCTTGGGGAGAAGATTGAAGATGCGAAGGTGGTAAGGAAGATTTTGAGATCTTTACCCGAAAGCTTTTGGGCTAAGGTCACAGCCATTGAGGAGAGTAAAGATTTGGATGAGATAAAAATTCAAGAACTCATTGGATCTCTCCAAACCTATGAGCTCAGACTGCCTTCTCACAAGTCCAGCAAATCACTTGCTCTCAAAACTATAAATGAGAGAATGGATGATTCCTCCGAAGAAGATGATGTGGAGAAAGAGGTGGCATTTCTTGCAATGAACATCCGGAAATTTCTTAAGATGAAAAACAGTGGGAAGTCTTTTGGCAAAAGAAAATTTCCATCCTTAAAAGGTGATAAGAAGGAGTTCAAGAAGAAAGAAGGGAAGGATTCTCCATCCACTCAAGGAATCGTGTGCTATGAATGCAACGGTCATGGACATCTCAAGAAAGAATGTCCAAACTATTTGAGAGGAAAGGGTAAAGTGTTTGCCATTACCCTTAGTGATTCCGAAAGCTCAAGTTCTGATGCGGAAGGAGAGTGTGATAGTGAGGGAAACTACTCAACTTTCATGGCAATTACCACGGTTGACTCTAGGGATGAATTGAGCAACTTGGTTGATGAGCTTGGTGTGCATTCCGAAGGTGAGGAAGTTGAAGATTTGGAAGATGAGGATGTGCCTCAATGAAGGTGAGAAGAACCTTCAGGAAGTGTATGATGCATTGCTAGAAGACTGTGGCAAAAATGCCAAGGTTGCAAACAATGCCGTTAAGAAGATGAAGAAAATTGAAGAAGAGCATAATTGCACACCTGTGCAACTTAAAGAGGCAAAGTGTGAAGTTGAAGGACTGAAGGAAGAAT
Organism: Lithocarpus polystachyus; assembly: GCA_033629205.1. Lineage (NCBI taxonomy): Eukaryota > Viridiplantae > Streptophyta > Magnoliopsida > Fagales > Fagaceae > Lithocarpus > Lithocarpus polystachyus. Next base: position 9,912,505 of record CM066172.1, on the reverse strand, counting down.
TTATGGAAGCCTATTCAAAAATCAAGTTTCTTGAACTTGAAATTATTCAAGCAAATGTCAAAGTGGAGCGTATTTCCACCAAGAAACTTGACAGCGTGCTTTCTTCTAAAAAATTTTCATATGACAAGACCGGTCTAGGCTATACAAGTGAAGAAAGCTCAAGCAGCGAACCCAAGAAGGAAGTGAGGTTCATATCGGCCAAAAATATAGAGAAGCCCAAGATTGAGGCTCCTGTTATTGCAATAAGAACCATTGGTGCAAACCCAAAGGATAAAGGGAAGTCATTACCCAAAAGTCAAAAGGGACTTCAAGTGAAGCACTTTTGTCATCATTGTGGTGTGCGAGGGCATACAAGGCCAAATTGCTTCAAGTTTCATGCTCTCAAGAGGGCTGATTCTATGCGTGGCCAAGACAATGCAAGAAGAATGCCAAAGGGAACACAAGCTAAAGGAGAAAACAAGGGACAACTCATTGGAGATATTATGGAGATGTTGAAGAACATTTTATTATGCCTTGCTAGCTTCACCCCGAGGTTTGAGAGTTATGTCAGTCGTACCTCTCCGTCTAAGGATCTCACCCAAAACACTCATACAATGTGGGTGAAAAAGGGTACTCATGCATAAATATTCTATGCCCATGCATTAATTCTTCCAATGTATTAAGGTTATAGTTTTATGCATCATGACATATGCAATCTTCTTGTGTCATTGCTTTCGGTTTGTAGCATGTTTCTTTTTCATGTTTTTGCTTGTTGTTTTTATTGATCTTACTTTGCTTGTTCAATTTTTGAGCGTGTTGAAAAATTCTGTAAAGTTGTGATTTACAACTATGTTTTATGTTGGCTTTATTCCATAACAAAAAGTGTTGTAATTGCTTTAATTTTGTTCTTTGTATTTTGTAGAATTTTATTGTATTGGGTTTAGTATTAAGTTGGTGAAGAATTGAGCATGTATTGGATAAACAAATGGATTTCGCGAGTGTCTCGCGAGAAGCTTACCCGTGAAAGAGCCACATGAAAAGCATATGCTGGAAGCTGAAGAGTCGTGCCAAACTGTTAGTTTCGCGAGTGTCTCGCGAGAAGGGCCAACTTGCGAGATATCTGCGAAACTCTCTGCTTAGAGGATTTTAACAGTGACTTTCTTACCCTTCACCCATACTATATATACCCTTATTACCCACAAAAGTATGAAGAGGCCATTTAGAAAGAAAAACCCTAGATAGTTTTTCTACAACACAACACATCCATCTTTTAGAAAGAGAGCTACTCGTCCTTAGAGAGAAATCATTGTAGCCTCTTCTCATTCCCTCTCCCATTGTCATACCTTGAGAGGAGATTTGTACCCAAACACAATCCACACCTTTTTATAATGTAGAGAGTGTTTTGGAGCTTGGGCAGCTTTGGGGATTTGCAAAAAGAAGCCGGTAAGGCTTGGTGGATGCAATTGGGTGTATTGCGAGATTCAAAAAGCTAGAGAAGACATAACTCCGAGAAGTTCGTTGGTAGTAGGAGCTTGGAGGGCTCAAGTACATTGGGTAGACTAAACTTGGAGGGTCTTTTGTTATTTGTGTATTCCAACTTTATTCTCTAGTGGATCGATTTCGACTTAGAGGGTCGCGGAGAGGTTTTTCAATTAATTGTAATCACATTAGTAAGGGGTCATATATGTTCATTTCTACAAGTGAGATAGGTCACTTGACTTCGTACTAGTTATGTATGACTTGATTGAATTGATCATTGAAGCTTCAGACTAGTTCATACTTAATCTACACATACAACACAAGTCTAATGTTCAATGAATGTCTATTTCAGTTGTGTGATTGTATATATTCAAATGTGATGTGTGTGTGCTCAACCATATGTGGATCAAATCAAAAAGTTTTTTATTCTTTTTACTTGCTTTTGGAAGTGATTTGTATCACCCATGTTTTTCAAAGTTTTTCAAGTTGATTTTGTGTAAAAAACATGTTTTTTGGGTGTTTTCGCGAGTCATTTCGTGAGCAAGCTCAATTACGAGTGTTTCGCGAAAAGGGCTTACCAGCTAGTTACCCGCGAAAATTCCCAACTTCCTGCGCAAATTTCCGAATCAGCTTTTTGAAGGGCATTTCGTGGGACATTTGTTTTAAACTTCTCCCATTTTCTCCCAAACCTCTATTTTTATGTTTCTACATCAAAACCCAACTAAATTCAATTGTTTTTCATTCCATTAACATTTCTCTAAGATAATCTTTAACTCTTTTCATTGATTTTGATCTTTAGATTATGTTTTTGGGGGTTTTATGTTCATAGTTGGAAATTTCTCAAATGAGGGTTAGAAAACTTAATTTTTGTTAATATTTTTTATTGGGTTTTGTTTTAAATGATGATTTGATTGTGGTGAAAATAACATGTATTTAGGCAAGATTTTCATATGTTCATGGATTGTTTAACATATATGTGTAGTGTGTGCACTTTAAGTGTTTGATAAAATGCCTCTATGATATTTTTTTCACTCTTTTGGAGTCCGATGAGTACAAATTTTTGGGGATTACCATGATTATGCATGTTTATTATATATTGATCATTGTTTGTGTGTTTTACACACTTTGCCCTATGAGTGCTTGCTCATGCTTTGGTCATGCATCTCACATGCACACTAGATGCACCTTTGCTGCACACACTCTAACACTCGACATGTTTTGCATTCACTTATGCTAGTTAAGTCTTTTTAGACCTTTTAGCATGTATAACATGTTCTTGTGTCTATGTCATACCTTGTTCTATACTTTGTTCTATCATCCTTAGCATGTCATGTTTACTTTATGCTTTGTAGCATTTCTTTTATGTTTTTATCTTTCGTTTGAGCTTCATTTTCTCATTCATCTTACACCCCTCATGTATCATCTTTTACCTTTGTTCATATCTTCATTTCTTTCCCTCCCTCCTCTTGATACATTTGTCTATTCGTGACAAAAAGGGGGAGAGTATACTAGAGAGTATACCAGAGTGTATCATCATTTCTATATGACTCATGTGCACATTCTTAAGAGGAGAAATTCTACCTCGTGACATTCGTAGGGGGAGAAAGCCATAGGGGAGGTGCATATACTAAGGGGGAGAAGACATTTTTTATAAGAAAACCTTGTTTTATCTTGTTTTACCTTATGCTAGTTTTCTCGCTGCTTTATGGTGCTTTGAGGTACATTTAGTATTTATGTTTTTTTGCTCTCATCGCATCGTGTTTAAGTGTTGGACATGCATATATCCTTATGTTATTGTGCTTTATTAGTTGCATGTCCGGATGATCATTTGCTTTGTTATGTGATCATTGTGATAATTTCCATATGATTGTTATGTGTTTGATCAAGTTGCTCATATGTTTCACATCATATTTACTTGATTGCACTTTACTTATTACATTATACTTGTCCTTTTATTACTTGCTCGTGCACATTCGTAGGGGGGGAAAGCCATAGGGGAGGTGCACATACTAAGGGGGAGAAGACATTTTTTATGAGAAAACCTTGTTTTGTCTTGTTTTACCTTATGCTTGTTTTCTAGCTGCTTTATGGTGCTTTGAGGTACATTTAGTATCTATGCTTTTTTGCTCTCATCGCATTGTGTTTAAGTGTTGGACATGCATACATCCTTATGTTATTATGCTTTATTAGTTGCATGTCCGGATGATTATTTGCTTTGCTATGTGACCATTGTGATCATTTCCATATAATTGTTATGTGTTTGATCAAGTTGCTCATATGTTTCACATCATATTTACTTGATCGCACTTTACTTATTACATTATACTTGTCCTTTTATTACTTGCTCGTGTACATTTGTAGGGGGGGAAAGCCCTAGGGGAGGTGCATATACTAAGGGGGAGAAGACATTTTTTATGAGAAAACCTTACTTTATCTTGTTTTACCTTATGCTTGTTTTCTCGCTGCTTTATGGTGCTTTGAGGTATATTTAATATCTATACTTTTTTGCTCTCATAGCATCGTGTTTAAGTGTTGAACATGCATACATCCTTATGTTATTGTGCTTTATTAAATGCATATCTGGATGATCATTTGCTATGCTATGTGATCATTGTGATCATTTCCATATGATTGTTATGTGTTTGATCAAGTTGCTCATATGTTTCACATCATGTTTATTTGATCGCACTTTACTTATTACATTATACTTGTCCTTTTATTACTTGCTCTACCTTGAGGGTCTAATGCATTTTGTGCAAGTGTTTCAGGTTATAGGTGTATATATTCCAAGTTCATCACAGATTTCAGATTTAGGTGTGAGTGAGTTTTGCCATTGTTCCCAAACTCACATTTAAGTCTAGAGTCCGTTATAAGGTGCTTTGTCACGGAATAGCCAAAAGAGGAGATTGTAAAGTTGTGATTTGCAACTATGTTTTATGTTGGCTTTATTCTATGACAAAAAGTGTTGTAATTGCTTTAATTTTGTTCCTTGTTTTTTGTGAAATTTTATTGTATTGGGTTTAGTACTAAGTTGTTGAAGAATCAAGCATGTATTGGATGAACAAGTAGATTTCGCGAGTGTCTCGCGTGAAGCCTACCCGCGAAAGAGCCACGTGAGAAGCACATGCTGAAAGTTAAAGAGTCGTGCCAGGTTGTTAGTTTTGCAAGTGTCTTGCAAGAAGGGTCAACCCGCGAGATACCCGCGAAACTCTCTGCCTAGAGGATTTTAAGAGTGACTTTCTTACTCTTCACCCATACTATATACTCTCATTACCCATAAAAGTATGAAGGGGTCATTCAGAGAGAAAAACCATAGATATGTTTTCTACAACACAACATACCCATCTTTTAGAGGGAGAGCTACTCATCCTTAAAGAGAAATCATTGTAGTCTCTTCTCCTTCCCTCTCCCATTGCCATACCTTGAGAGGAGATTTGTAGCTAAATACAACTCACACATTTCAGAGTGTAGAGAGTGTTTTGGAGCTTGGGAAGCTTTGAGATTTGCCAAAAGAAGCCGGTGAGGCTTGGCGGATGCAATCAGGCGTATTACAGGAACCGAAAAGCTAGAGAAGACATAACTCCAGGAAGTCCGTTAGTAACAGGAGCTTGGAGGGCTTAAGAACATTGGGTAGATTAGGCTTGGAGGGTCTTTTGTTATTTGTGTACTCTAACTTTATTCTCTTGTGGATCGATTTTGACTTGGAGGGTCGCGGAGAGGTTTTTTGACTTGGAGGGTCTCTTGTGTACTCTAACTTTCGATAACACTTCTTGGTGTTATCTTGTGTTTGCATCTCTCTTCCCATACTCTTGTGCTTTACTTTTATTATTTATTATTCAAGTGTATGCACTAGAGTAGATTCGGTGATTGCACCTCATTTACTCTTGTTCCACACTTAGTATAAGTTAGAATAAAAACAATCCAGCCGTAGCTTTTAATTGGGGTCCTAAACAAGCTCTTGTGTTTTAACACAAATCTGAGCTTTCAATTGGTATCAAATTCAAGACCCTTGTAGAGACCTTTTGTGTAGTCACTCTCTCCCGTACGCATAGACAATGTAACTTTGTATTTCATAACCTAGCTAAGCATGCTAAATATGTTAAATGTTAATTAGAGTGAAAGGAGGATGTTCCTTCACACTTACTTTCTGTTAGCCGACTTTGGCTAAGTTTACTTTAATAATATCAGTTTCTTTTTCTCAAAAAAAAAAAAAAAAAAGGAAAAAGAAATGGATTAATGTTAAAAAATTATTAATATTCCCAATTTTAAAGAATTAAAATTAGATCTTTTTATTCTAAGGTTGTAGCAAATCTTGCAAAATAATGACGTGTCATTATCTGAGAACAACACATGTCCTGTAAAATTTAAAATTATAACTTTTTATTTATAGAAACTAAGCATATTAAAAAAGGGCAAGGATTTGCAAACTAAGTTGCAGCAAATCCCACAAAATAACGGCATGACAATATCTGAGAACAACACCTATCTTGCAAAATTCAACACCTTGCCTTGCCCTAGACAGGTGCTGTTCTTAGATATTAACAAGTCATTATTTTGCAGGATTTGTTGCAACTTAGTTTGTAGCAAATCCTTGCCCATTAATTTTTTTTTCCTTTTTGAATGCATATTATACATATTTCGTAATTTTTTTTCTTCCTTAGGGACTACATAGTTTGAAATAATAAGAAATAATTGAATGAAATATTGTGAAATAACAAAACAAAATAACATTTAAAAGCCTACTTACAAAGGTTAGGCCTTTCTGTAAGTTCTAGTGTTGTAAGTCTTGTCTTACCACTCTCTCTTTTCCCATCTTCTGTGTCTTCTGTCTATACTATTTCAAAAAAAAAAAAAAAAAGATAAGCTATCTAAAGTACCACATCGGTCAGTTAGTGAGCGAATTTTCGGTATATAAGCCTCATTATTACTTACAAAAGTTAGACCATTCTTTCCCATCCTCTGTGTCTTTTGTGTGTGTGTATATGCAATTTGCTAACTGAATAATTATTGTAATATATAAATGACTAACTAATTTTTTTTTTTTCCACAATTGACTAAAAGATTGACCTTGGGACGTGGTAGTGCAATAAATTAAAACTACCCCACCTGGTGAGTTCCTAACAAAATAATGTTAAGATAACATTATATAAAACAATGTAAAAATGCCTTTTTTTGGCTTAAGTAAAATTTCCAATTTCTAATGTTTAAACCTCAGCATTTCAGCATTTAAGAATGTGAGACATAGTTATAATATCAATTCAATATATAAAAATATTAGGAATAACTAAAAATAAGATGAGAATGAAAAGAAAAAAAAAATAGAAGAAATTAATGTGACTCTCTTTTAAGTAGTCTACAACACTGCATTCACAACAAAAATCTCTATAAAGTGAAAATATTTTTTCAATGGATTTACATTTTTTATTAATAAAATATTTTTGATGTAGTGAGTACTAGCTCTAATTGTTATTCAAGAATTCTTTATTAAGCAATTTATATCATCCATACCATATCTCTCTTTTGGTTTGCTTAATATGGCATTCACCTCTATTGTTGTTTGCTACTTTGCTTTAGGAGGTATTATGACTATTTTTGCCACCTTCAGCGGAATTTTATAATGTGGCAAGTGCTACCAACACTCACCGGGAGTGGGAGAGAATTAAAGAAAAAAAATTTGTTCTACCTTAAACGTTCTCTCTTTTGAACATATACACAAACCCAGATGACAGGAATTGAAAGAGAAAATTAGATAGAGAACCAGAAATATGAGGGCATGACGTCTTTTTATTCCTTTCTTTTTCTATATGTGATGTTGGCAATTGTCAAATCATCAAAATTAGCAAATATGCTGCATAAGGCAAACCATGAGAGAGGTAAATGTCTTATAAAACGAATCACAGTGCAATTAGTAAGTGTCATAAAATTATCACATCGTAGTTCTATGTTTGAAAGGTATTACCTATGGGTAGGGGTGTCAATTCGGGTTAGCGTGTCAGATTTGTGTCGTGTCAAGGTAGGGGTATTCGACTAAATGGTTCAACCCTAACCTGATCCATTTAATAATCGTGTCATGATCCTTCAACCCTAAACTGACCTGTTAATAAGGCGGGTTGACCTAACCCAATCCGTTTGACACGCTTAATAAATGAGTCGTGTTAGGTTGGCACGGATGTAACACAACCCATTTCAACTTGCATAGTATTAAATAAAACATCTATCTAGAAATAATTTTTTTCTTACAGCCCAAAAGCAGTGCATACACTTTAGGTCATCAACCCACATAAAAAATAATATAGTTCAACAAAAATATAACACTTATCTAAAAAAAAGTTCTTTACACTCCAAAAGAAGTGAATACACTTTAACCCAAATTCAAAATAACATATTTTAACAAAAGTAAAATAACATAGTTCAACAAAAATATAATATCTTTGGAACTCGCCAAATGTTAAGTATCAATATTAAAAGAATTGGAGCAAACAGTAGCCTAATCCTAACTATAACTACGATTATAATCCAGAGAGAGAGAGAGAGAGAGAGAGAGAGAGAGAGAGAGAGAGAGAGAGAGAGAGAGAGAGAGAGAGAGAGAGAGAGAGAGTCATTATCGGTTTGAGACTTTGAGTTTGAGACTTTGAGTTTGAGAATTGGGTGTGAGACTATAAGATAGTAGAGTGAGTAGTACGACTGAAATAATTTTTTTTTTAATATTTATTAGAAGATTTCGAGATTTAGAGTTTGTAGGGTTTAGAGATCAAGGGTTTGTAAAGTTTCAATTTCTAATTATATTCCTTGAAAGTTTTTGTAATTACTCATTTTTCTTTTTAAATTTAAAATATATGTTAGATATAAAAGGTATTTGACAAATCTAAAATAAAATGAATATTTATTTGTTATACAAGTTAAACAGGTTGTGTTAAATGGGTCATTTCGAGTTGACACAAATAAATTAGCGTGTTAAACATGTTTATTGCGGGTTACACGGGTTGACCCTCTTATAACATGTTTCTTCTCGTGTCACTTTCGAGTTGACCCATTTATGACCCAAACCCATTAAGGCACAACCCTAACCTGCAAAAATCTGTGTCGTGTTCTCGGGTTGGGTTAAACATTGACACCCCTACCTATGGGTAGTATTTGTAACTTAAAAAATAAAAATCTACCCTATATATCAGGGTGCCCATGCATTGCATTAGTAACCTAAATGAATATTCAAGCATGATTCCCGTCATATGAAATAAGATTAGATAACCAAATCCTATACATCACATCACACGGATTACAAAAGGTAAAAATAACTAAATATAACCAAATCCTTATTGAATTTAATACCGTGCATCAAACATAATTCACACGTCGTCCTTTTCCTAATTTTACCACTATTATTCAGAATCCAAACAAGTAGGGACTCCATCACTAGAAAAACAAATCTTAAAACAGCATAGACATCAAAACAAACCATTGCTTTGCAATAACAATGTCAGGTACTCCTCCTGGGTTCAGAACTTTTCTTGAAGCACTAACTTAACACTTTGGGTGATTGCAGCACTAGACTGTTTCTGAAATAGAAGCTGCTTCAACAACAGCACCATCCGATTTCGGTTGAAGCTGCTTCAGATTTCGGTTGAACTGCATCTTTACACTGCTTGTAAAGCTGTCCCAATTCTCCTCCTAATTTTTCAACAACAGCATCATCCAATGCCGGATTCTCATCTGTTTCAGAATTTTCAATTGATTCTGAAGCACGCTGCTTGTAAATCTCTCCCAATTTTATTAGTAAGTTTCCAAGATCAGATGTTTTAATTGATTCTGAAGCACTATCCTGCATGTAAAGCTGTCCCAATTCTGTTAGTAAGTTCAATTCGAGAATCGGGATATCTTACAGCATATATTTAGGCATTAACATAAAAAAGGTATATTTATACAACATAGTTCTTCCACACACAAATTTTCTGGGTTTTTTTTTTTTTTTTTTTTTAAATGCTATGGACAAAACAAAAATTCACAACATTTTTAAATTAACATTAAAAAAATTAATTGGAGATTATGGTGGCTCATATGTAAGTTGGCATATTAATTTGAGAATGTTATGAAATTTTTATGACATTTTGTTTGTGTTTTTGGTATTACTGTTTTTTTTTTTTTTTAACTCCATTACCCTAAAATTGATAAGTATAGCTAAATAATAATTCTATTTAAAAAAAATTAAAAATAAAAAGTGGGGAGAGCTTTTCGGTGGGCGGAAGTTTTTATAGAATCTTTGGTGAAGACCAAAAACAATAAAAGTCATGGATTTCATAGATGGTTAAGTTTGAACATTGAGTAAAGAGTTCATAGATGGCTCATTCAGAGGACCACTCACTCTTTCTAAGGATATATGTGTTCAGTTTGACTTTATTTTTTTAAAATGCATAAAAATATTATTTAATATAACATTAAATGAATCTTAACTATTACCTTTAAAGCATTCATTAACAAAATGACAAAGTTTAACAAACCAATTGTACGTATAGTCTCTCTCTCTCTCTCTCTCTGTGTAAGCTGTAACTTAGAAACCCAGCTCCAACGGGTCACCCCAGGCCTTCTTCTCCCTCCACCTCCGGTCACCCCAAACCATCCTGTCTCCACCGCCGGCCTACCCAAACCCTCCTTTGTCTCCACCACCGGCCCACCCTCCGCAACTCAAAGCCACCTCTTGTACGTCGCTCCACTGCTTCACCGATCAAAACTATAATTTCCCTTTTTCCTTGATAACCATGATTTCTTCAAGAATTGAAGAGGATTTGCTAGCTGTTTTTTTTTAATTTTTTTTAAAGTTCTGTTGAGGTTTCAATCTGATTCCTCATCAAGTCTCACTTTCTTCAATTTGGTCAAGAATGATTTAAAACTTAGACCCACTATCCAGAATTACTGTATTATTGTTCATATTCTAACTTGGTCTAGAAAATTTTATCAAGCCACGAACTTGTTGTCTGAATTGATAGAAATGGTTAAGGTTGTTTCACCAGATGATGGTCATGTTTTGAAAGTTTGGTTTTGTGCTGTGAAGATTGTAATTGGGATCCAGTTGTCTTTAATATGCTTATTAAGGCTTATGTGAAAGCCAACATGATTGAACAAGGTTTTAGGACTTTTAGGAGGTCTGTGGAGGTTGGCTTTGTCCCTAGTGTAGTTGCTTGCAATTTTTGTTTGAATGGGTTGGTGAAGCTTAGATGTGTTGATCGGTGTTGGGAGGTATATGAAGAGGGATTAGGGGCGCCGGTGGAGTATTGGATTTTCTGGTTTTGCTTGAGAGAAACAAAGAATACGCATAGGTATAGGTTTTTATTTTTTATTTTTTTTATTAGGTGGTGTAGTTAACAAGGGTTAATTGAGTTAAGTTTACTTAAGTAATCATGTGTAGTGCATATGCAATTTTTTACACATCTCAGTTTATTAGAGCAGTTTGTAGCCTTAGGCTACAACTGGTTTTCTAGCTAAATTTTGTTATTAACAAAATCCTTAATTTATATTAGGAAATGTTAATGGATGTCCTAAGAGTATTTATTAGTGAATTATTTTAGAAAAAATTTTATGGGAAGAGAAAAAAACAATTAATATTTTGACAGTTTTTTCTATTTTTCATAAAAGTGGTATCAAAATTTTCTTAAAATAATTATTGACGATTGTCTTAAAGACACCCATTAACATGACCCATTTATATTTTCTATAATTTTACTCATATTGCTATATTAATCCTTGTAAGGAAATAAATATAGTGAAAAGAATTTAAATCATTTTCTATGCAAAGCCTTTTTAGCTTTCCCTAGAAAGAGTGAGTGATCCTCTGAATGAGCCACAATCCTTAAGTAAGTGAGTCCCTAAGTAGAGAGGTTGAGGCAGTATTGATTCCTTGAGCTTATCCTATTTCTTTACTGTAGAGAGTAATAGTTTTAGCCAATTACGATTTTCCACATCATATCACTAAATTCATGTAGTACGTTCAAAATGGCTGATTATAGGGTGCTATATACTACTCTATTTTTTTGAGAGGAAGGTGCTATATACTACTTAGTAGGCTACACTATCTTAATTCATAGATTATTGGAAATTTGACAAGTGTCACTAAATAAAAATTCCAAAGAATGCTCAAGAGCCAATTACATGTCGACACGTGTTGAGATTTAATTTGAAATGATACAAGCAGTTTAGTTAAATGTTGTCATATGTTATTTTAAATTCAATTAAGAAACTTTTGGTTAATCAAATGATGCCATGTGCCCCTTTGAGAATAAAATATTATTCTTTCTCTCAAAAAAAAAAAAAAAAAAATATATATATATATATATATATATATAAAGCAGAAATATGCTTTTGGTTAGCTAAGTTGTTGGCTAAAGTAATTTTATTTAAATTTCCTTATTTTGAGAGTAAATTTTTAGGTAATGTGTTGAATTTATTTATTTTTAGCTAATATATGAAGACAAGGATACAAAGAAACACGCTTCAAAAGAGTTAAGGATTCAAATAAAACAAAACAAAAACAAAAAAAATTATAAGGACCAAAAAATATAATACATGAATTTGGCCTGTAGCAAGGTTGGGTTCGGTTGAGTTAAGTTTGTAGAAAATGTGTCGCAAAAATTGATATCAACACTAAATTGTGGAAATGTTTTTTTTTTTTTAAGCTAATGATGACAAGAATAACAATAAAACACGCTTTGAATGGGTTAGGTTCAATCAGAGTAGTAATATTAACAACAACAACAAATGACAATAACAACAATAATATCACTGGTAGCAAAAATAAAAAAGTAATAATGATATCAGTGTAATACTACTAATAATAGGGTGATTAGTAATAGACATTTAGAATTTAAATCTTTCATTCCTCATTATTGTAACAATTAAATTATAAAAAAAATAAATAATAAAAAATAAAATTAATTGGATGATTAGCTTATTACTTGTGAATTAATAATCTCTCTCTCTCTCTCTCTCTCTCTCTCTCTCTCAACTGAGTCTTAAAATAATTTTAAAAAGAAAAGAAGTGAAAGGAAAAGGATTGGGTACTCACCTGCAAGTTCCCCAAGAAATAAATAAATAATAACAGACCAGAGATAGAAATTCCAAGTGCAAAGATGTTTTCCCATATGTACCTGCTTTTTTGGAGGTTTGAACCAAAAGAACTGCAAAAATGGCACAACTATCATGTATAAGACACTAATCTTAAAAATTTCTAACTAAAATGCTTAAAGTGAGAATCTAAGAAATTTTAGGGGAAATGTATAAGTTAAAGAGAAGATGAATGATCTATTCTTAGGCTTTCAAAGTAAGAAAAAAGGGTCAAGATCACATGAGGCCCTCCAACCACATACACAGGAGCAGTGGTTAATTAAGGATGGGGTTCAAGCCCATTACATCCATGAGAGAAGGAAGCATGAATGCGACACAAATTTAACGTCTAGCCCAAAAAAAAAAAAAAAGAAAAAAAAATTTGGTGTCAAAATTAGAGGAAATTAATGAAAAATGAAGAGCAAAAGAAGGAAATGGCTACAAACTCCCTTTATATCTTTTTATTGGATTTGAATTTTGATAGATTCACCATTAGATTGCTATGGTCCCTAAACCTGTGAGAACTAAGGTCTTGGACAAAGGATTTGGGTCCCTAATTTATTTATTGGTGGGATTCCTAATAGTCCTACAGGAAAATGGCCTTAAACACAAGCTGGATAGTCCTTTTTCAATTCTCTCTCTCTGGGTATTTTTTTTGAACAACACCCCCTTCCCCTCTAATTGTTATTCTTCCTTCCTCTCTCTCTCTCTCTCTTCCCTTCTTTTCCTCAGCATTTTGTCAACCCCCTTTCATTGTCTGCCCTCACTCCCTTTATAGAGTCTCTCCTTAGTGGGGTTCAAATCATTACTTTTTCACCAATTTCCATGACATCCCACTATTACCCAGAATCCCAAGAAACAATCATGCCTTCTGAGGATTCTCTTGAAACTTGTTCCAGACGTCAAATAGTGTTCAGTAGCAAACTCCCCAAAGGCACTGACAACTCTCGGTAATTGACTTGAATCTAATAATTTCATCATCACTTTCCCATTGTCTCATCATTTGGTAGTGGGCTGAATGCTGTGGGCTTCTCTTGAACAATAATGTCTTAGTCTCAACATATGTGTCATTGGGCTGGGTTCACTTCAACGGGGTTTGGGTGTACTTCTATCTTATGGACTAGATTTGGCTACTCAAACAGATCTTGGGCCTTGGTTGAGAGGGCGGGTATTGATAAGCCCCCCACAATTGCATTTTCTTATTATGTCTTCAATGCTTGCAAAATTTCAAGAAAATAAAAAATTAATAATTATATTATCAATCAAATGTTTAAATTCCAAGTTTTTGCAATCTTAAATTATGCATAAAAATAAGTTTATGGGTTGCATAGTAAATAACATTTAATTTGAACAAAATGTGACACACATGTTAAAAACATAAAGACCATGCAATCATTATCGTACACCCTTAGTGCAATCGTCACTCTACAAGTATAAATGCTTGTGAAGTATAGAGGGCAAGGGTTGGAGTTCAAGTCTCCAGAAGGAAGTTTCACACATATATACATTTAAATTAAGCTAAAGTAGAAATTCTATCTTGTATGAAAAAATAATAATAATAAAATAAAAGAACATACAATCGAATGGTTATATTTTCAAAATATGTAGCCTTATTAATTTTTTAGCGGGAGTTTGTAACCATTACCCACAAACTAGTTTGTAGGCAAACTTTGTTCACAGTAAAATAGGTTTAGAGGTAGAAATGATCATTTTCTTTAGGACGATATTTTCCCCCCCACTTGATGATATGAGTTTGCTAGTGGGTTGTAAATACTACTAAATAGTGGTGTTAGGATTTATAAGTGTTAGCTTATTTCATGACAAACTTATTTGTATTTTGGTTTGTGATACTGTAATGTAAATTGTGGTAATGAAGGTTGAAGGTTTAATCATCTGTTCACTATATATACAAGAATGACAAGCTCGACCATGCAAGAATGAAGCCTTGGTCGTGTGAGATTGACAAAAAAAAAAAAAAAAAAACACTTGGAAGACTCTTGGTCAACTAATAGCCTATTACGGAAATTTCGAGATTTGCTTCTAGAGTCATTTGTGTAGCCACCTTTAGCCCAAACCCTATAAAAAAATAAAATTAATTAATTAATTAATAAATAAATAAATAAACCCAATATCAACACTAAGTTGGTAGAAGGGAGATGGCTACATTATCCAAGAAAAAAAATCATTTGAGAGCGCTTTTTGTTGTTCTACCCCCTCCCATTGATCATCTTTGATAGGTTAAGAGTTCTGATGAAACCATAAAAGTGACGCCAAAATCTTCAAGTGGCCTTGAAGTAACCTTGAAATTGGTTTGGCGGTCAGCAATCTACTTGTGGCACTGAATCAATGTGAAGGCTCAAGGCTACTTCAGCAATTGCAGCAAAAGCCGGATGTTCGGATACAGTGTCTGTGCTGGAGGTCTAGTAACTTAGTCTGTATCTCAACAATCTTTATGGGTAATTATTGTATGGGTTACAATCTTTAAGGTTTCTTATATTCATTTTAACTGAGTCACGATTCTATTAGTGATAAGTTATAAATACAAATTATTTAAATTAATTGGGTATTAATAGAATTATATAATACATAGTTATACTAACAATTACCTTAAAAAGTAAAGGGAAAAACTATTAAAAAAAAAATAGCTTCCTCATCATAAAATGATTGTTGATTAAAGATAAGTTAAAGATACTGAATCTTTTTGTCAAACCTTAACTCAAATTAAGGAAAATACCCAACCTTAATTGGGATTTCGGGAGCTGGAGTAAAAATGGGTCAACCCGTACTTGACCTGCTTAATTTTCGGGTCGAGGCAGGTCAACTCGTGGCCAATTGAACCTCAAATGTTTTTTTAAAGTGATTTTTTTATTAAAAAAAAAAATTGGTTATATGCATTTAGGTAACTTAATTCATTTATAAAATAGTATAGTTATATAATTTTAATTCTTTATTGAATCACTTTCTTTGTATACTTAACTTATATTAAAAAAAAATTGTAGATGAAAATACTAACAAAATTACTAGCCAACTTGAAGTTTGATTCATGAGATGCAATTTATGTTAAATATTTACTTATGTTTCTTTATCTAATATGTTCGGTTTTATTCTTTGAACTTTTTTTTTTTTAGTTTTTTTTTTTAATAGGTAATAAAGATATATATTCAAGAACACTACCTTATGCAAAAAACTATAAGGCAGAGAGAAAAATACAAAAGGAAAAGAAAGAGTATAAAGATAAAAAAAAAAAATGAAAAGATACTAAGTACACAGGAGAGAGCTAAGGAACATAGGAAGAGAATCACTAGAGGTGAGTCCCCAAGCCCTAAACTAGTCAAACAAATTGCCACTAAAAGAGGCCAATAGCTGGTCATCCGAACTTTCCATGTCCTCAATTGTCCTCCTATTTCGCTCCCTCTAAAGACACCACATCAAACATAATGGAGCTAAATTCCAAATGCTAGACAAATGCTTTTCAAGCCAATTCCACCAACCGAATAGAGTATCCGCAACTAATCTTGGCAAGACCCAAGAAAACCCAAAAGATCTAAACACCAAACTCCACAACCGATAAGCCTTTCCACAATGTAGTAACAAATGATCCGCTGTCTCCCCATTACTACGGCACATGATACACCAGTCGACAAAATCCAACCCTCTACCCCTCAAATTATCACCTGTAATGATCCTATCCTATACAGCAGTCCACACAAAGAAGAAAACACGCTGAGGAGCCTTAACCTTCCAAACACCTTTCCAACTAAAAATAATGGGCAAGGGGCTTCTCAACTTATTGTAAAACGATCGAATATCAAAGTCCCCATTCTTTGTCAACTTCCATCGCATACGATCTCCGTTCTCAGTAGGAGGTAGATTTGAGCCCAAGGTACAGAGAAAATCATCCACACCACCCATTTCCCAATCATTTGGTCTCCGAGTAAAATGAACATCCCAGCTTCTTCGCTTCTCTATCCCTAACCAATCAAGAGAAGAGGCTACCCATGCCTCTTTATTGGATGCAATCCCATACACATTCAGAAAAGTCAATTGAAGTAGAGAATTTCCACACCATTGATCTGTCCAAAGCTTCACTCTATCCTCCACCCTTACCTCAAAGCGAATATTCTTGCTAAAATCCTCCCATCCCATGCGGATACTTCTCCACAAGCCACACCCATGCACCCCTCTACCTAGCTTGGACGTCCATCCCCTCCATGATCTTCCCCAAACTTAAGAGCTACAACCCTTCTCCAAAGCCTTGTCTCCTCAATCCCAAATCGCCATAACCACTTCCCTAGTAAGGCTTTATTAAAAGTAGTTAATTTCCTTACTCCTAAACCACCATTTTTCAAAGGTGCACACACCTTGTCCCATCCCACCAAATGTAACTTAAAGTCCCCCCACAAGCAATCCCTTTGCAACCTCTCAATTTTATTGGCCACACGCGTAGGGATGGTAAAAAGAGACAAATAATAAGTGGAGAGACTAGATAATGTGCTTTTAAGCAACGTTAGTCTTCCACCTTTTGACAAATACATCTTCTTTCAACCGGCCAACTTATGCTCAATTTTTACCAAGATAGGATTCCAAACAGTAGGGAACTTGCAGGACGCCCCCAATGGCATACCGAGATAGGTCATAAGCAAAGACCCAATCCAGCATCCCAAAATCTCTGCCACGACATGGACATTAGGAACCTAGGTAATTTAACTTTATTATTATTATTATTTTATATGCAATAGAAATAAACACACCAGAGAAGGTTGATAACTTGACATGGTCCACAATATTTAGTATTTTTATTTTTGTTCTTTTATGTTGATGGTATCATTAGTGAACTTTGAATTATTTAAACATAGAAATTAATGTATTATTTAATTTTTTTAAAGTATTTTGTTATTGGTTCTCTTTTTTCTTTTCTTTTTTTGTTATATATTCTCTTATTTGTATTAAAAGGAACTAGGATGACAAAAACAATATGATCATATTATTATTTCTATTATTATTGCATGTGAAAAACTATGAGTTAACTGATAATCTGATTAATCTGACTTGCTCGCAAATCGTCTAAGATTACCCGTTTCTGACCCAACCCCTTAAGAATACCTTAGGTTATAAAATACTTAATATATATCTTGAGTTGTGTTTAAACTTTAAAGTACGATTTTACAGTACTACACACACAAATATCTATATTAGGAATATAATGTAGTCAAAGAAACAAAATACCAAAGCATCTCCGGGAAAAAAGCAAACCATACTTGATAATTCAATTAGTAGCAAACTTAAAATAATCCTGTGAATTTCCATAATGATCCAAATCTATAAAAATTCGTTAAAATCTCAATTCATGGTTTAAGAATTTCTTTCTATTGTGATCCCAATGTTCATTAGGAAATTCATGGTCTAACAAATGTGTGAGGAAGTGTGATATTCTACTTAATGATTTTACCACGTAAGAAATAAATAATTAAATAATATTTTTATTTAATATATAAGATCATTAGTAAAAACTAAAAGAAACTAATAACTATGTATTAGAAAACGCTAAAAGGTAATACAAATTTACTACATATAGCTTACAAACTAACTTTGCAAACTCGCAATGAATGTAATTGGTGAGCTCTAACAACCATCATAACTGAATATTTGAATTAGTTTTTTATCTATCTATAGTCTATAATACTATTTAATTTAAGAGGCTTCCAAGCCGTGTACTCTAAGTTTTGAATATCCCAAAATATCCACTCTTTGCTCACTAACATGTTTTCAATCAATGGAGACAATTTGTAAGTTAAAAGCTTATAATTTAAAAGCTCCCATTAAACTCACGTTCTCAGCAGCCTACAATCCTCATCTCTTATCATTTTTTATATTTTCCTCTCATCCCTTATCATTTTTTAAATTTAAACAGTTTTTCTTGTTTCTTTTACGTTCTCTTTTATTTTGAGCAGAAAAATCTATAGGCATTCAACAAACTTAAATTCACCAGAGTGCACGAAAATAGATGCATAAATGATAAACTATGATACTAAAGTTGTGTTTTGCATTGGTTTAAAAAACTAGTTTTTTTTTTTTTAAATAAAAAAAAGGGTCTTCAGTGTAGGTTCATCGACCCTACACCATGTAATGGCAATGACTAATACCATGTGTACCACACGAGTATTGCTGGGGCTATCGCTCAAACCGCTCTTCTTTGAGTGCAGAACGAGAACTCCTACCATCAAACTACACCTCGTGTGGTTAATGATTTTGCTTAATTTCTATATATATTGATATGGAATAGTAAAGATATGGAATAGTACGTAAAGGGTATAATGTGTGCAAACCTTAGATTTCGCATGCCCCACCAGAAACAGTAAAATACTTTTTGCAGAAAACCTGTGGACTCTAAGATCCCGGATCGACGGGCTTCAAGAAATATTCCAAAATTAAAGGTACTTGTATTTGGTGAATCAATAGGGCAGAAATCATCTAAAAAAGAGAGATTTTTAAAACTGTGGCCACAGTTAAAAGTTATATCAAACCCATCAGTATGATTTTCACACGCTTTGTGCCAACAAGCCGTCAGTCGTTGAGTAGAGAAAAAGTACCAAAAGGCTCCCAGTACCTAAACAATTAGATAATCAATATAAATTATTAAATTTTGCAGATATCTTAACTAAAGGATAATAACTATTACAATTATATCAAGAGTTAGTTAATGTGTGTCATAAAGGTACACATTAGTCATATATTTTTAGAAACATTTTAAGAAAAATTGAAAAAGCTGTTAACAAAGTTGATAATTTTTTTTTCCATAAAATTTTTTTTTTAAATGATTTACTAATGTATACCCTAAGGACACATATTAGTAAAACCCTTATAACAACAAGAGAAAAGAGATTTGTATAGATATGCAACTACTACTTAAATTATTCTCAATAGACAAATCGAGAAGCTTTTCTACACTTTACGAACCGATGGAAACGTACTTTGAATAGATTAGGCAAGAAGACATCCAAAGCACGGGTACAAAATTGGTGTACTTGGAGCCTTCATAAGTATAAAACGCACAAAGCAAGCTAACGAAAGCCCAAACGAATGATCTTAAAAAAAAAAAAAGGACTAAGGGAGTATTGACAAATGGTGCTAAATCACGGTGTGATGTGAGGTTCCTATGGACATAGTAGCGGGTTAAGTTCCCATAAATGAGCATACGAGGTTCACACATAGTTCCCATGGTTGGCATACAGGAGGCTCATGAATGATTTGTTGATGAAGAAAAAACCCATAAGACAAAAGGGAGCTAATAGGACTTGTTTGTTGTCCACATAGAGGCAAAGATTCATAAGCGTGGGAGAAAATTGTTGGATATACACGTGTAAATAAAGTCTCATATTAAATAATAATGAGAAAGGTGAGTGGTTAATATAACATGATTGTACTCATTCCCATTGGTTTAAGCCTTTTGAGTCAAGTGTTGCCTCTGTGCGTGTGTGTGTGTGTGTGTGTGTGTGTGTGTGTGTGTGTGTGTCTATATATATATATATATTAACTACTCATTTGGAGGCTTTCCAATGTGTGTTCTCCCCAGCACAACTCTTACACAAGATAGTACCTTCTAGGTTTTGATGTATTAGTATTCTCAAGGTAATTGTATAAAAGGTTTTATCCAGGTAATTCTAAAAAATTAATAAAATGAAACATTTGTCATTATTGTTTTTTTTTTTTTTTTTTGGATACTTCTTCAATATATGATTTTAATTTAGCAAGGTTGGTTGGTTTGGAATTTAAATATTAAGAAAGCCAACAATTAATGCATTGATGAAAGAATCGACAATTGTGAAGATTAAAAATAAAGAATATGAAATTACTACGTAAGCAAACTTACATGACCAGCAAGGATGTATAGAAATAAATTCAATGATGCTTTGATCCATAGGGAAGCCTTATTAGATTTATTAGCGCTTAAGAGTTTCATCCAGGATCGGTAGATTTCGTAAACTCTTGGCCCATATTGCAAAAAAATTACAGAGTTCAAGATTGTTATATTTGAAGATGTTGTCCGTCTCATCGCTGAAAATAGGCTTGACATTACCACCTGAATGAATTACAAAAATTTTGTTTTTAGAGTCAACGGATATAATCTAATATGTGTAGGACAGTGATAATTTAAATAAAATAGTAATTAATTATGTGTATTAGAAATTTTTTCAAATTCACATTTTGATATAGAACAATGCTAGAGATACAAACTATTTTACAAAAAAATCAACAATGAAAATAATAGGAATTCATTAATCTAATCGATCTATTTGAAGTTTTGTTATTAAAGGAAAATATTTTTGTTGTAAAATAAAAGTAACTTAATATTCCTTATTCAAGAAAAATTTTAGTATTTTTTGTCTGTTGAAAATTACATGTTAGATCTTTATAATAGAGGCAGTTAGAGCATTTCCAATAGCTTAGGTAAAAGCAAAATAATCTCTATAATAGAGAATGAGACCCAAAAAAAAGTCTCTAATGGATTTCCTAAATCATGATTTTTTTTTTGGCTCATGAACAGTAACTCATCAAATCTGATGGGCTATTGTACATTAGCAAAAGAATAAAACTAAATAAAACATTAGCAAAAAAATGAGTGGAGATGGGGGTATGAAAATATGTGTGTTAAAAAATGAATAAATAATGAATGAAGAAATAAAATTTAAATAAAATAGAGAAATGATAAAGAATCTGTTGAAAGATGTATTTGAAAAAGAAAGTAAGTAAAAGGTAAATGTTACTGTTCATTGTCTAAACAGTACAAAAATATAGAAAAGTTGCCGAAGATGCTCTTAGGTGCTGCTGTTAAGAAATAGGAATTAGAAACAATGGTACAGTGTGACTATATTTGAAGTAGTGGTGATGCCAGAAATTATTTCATGGGGTCGGATATAAATATGATGATTAGTATTTTTTTTTCTTTGAATATATTGTATGCCTACTATGTGTAGTTGGATAATATTGCGCTATAAACAAAGATCAAAATATAAATCAAGTGTTTTATAATCCAAATGTTTACTACATAAAATATACCTATTAAACTTCAACAAACTTGAGTCAAGATTAACAAACTAGATTCAATATCTTTAATTTTATATATCTTTAATCAACTATCATTTTTATGAGAAGGAAGCTCAATTTTTTTCTGTTTTCCATTTTATTTTAATATATATTCATCATAAATTTATGAATACCGAATTTTTAGTATATACATGAAACTCATCAACAATAGGATTATGACTTTATTCAAATTAATATTAGAAACCATAGACTTTGATATAAAATTTATATAATCAAACAAATAATTTTAGGGATAAATTATACTTCTGATCCTTGAAATTTGGTGTTATTTTAATTTTGGTCCTTCAAAATTAAAATGTTTTGGCTCAGTCCCTAAAATTTGAGTTGAGTTTGATTTATATCCTTTAAATATGAGATTGGTTCAATTCTGGTTATGTAAATATTTGGTTGATTTGACTCGGTCCCTCAAAAATGGGGTGCCTCAACCCCCCGTTACTAGTGTATAAAAAATGGAGAGACCAAATTGTTTCATTTTAAAATCTTAAGGACCAAATTCGAACTTTTTAAATTGCAATGACCAAATACACCAAATTTCAGTGACCGAAAGTATCATTTACGGTTTACCTAAATTTTATTTATAGTACAATTTCAATTGGCATTCAAAGGTCATAAGTTAAATATCTAATAACTTAAATATTATTATCGAAAATATATTTTGATTGTAAATGCTTGTATATGTAATCATGAAATTTGGTTGAACTACGTTAAATTTAAGAAAATAATATAACATAAATAGAATAAGTCAACTGGAAAAAGTTAATTTTTGCATTAGATGTATTTTGCCAAAACAACATATTATTATATACTTCTCTAACTCTAACCCAGTTAAAAAAACCAGCCTGGCCTTTCCACTTAATCCGGTTGAACAGACGGGTCTGGTCCTGTTATGATAACAATGCTTATGAGTACGTGAAGGTAGTAGAAAATATATAAAGGTCTCCCTTACCTTTGGAATGGGTAGAATAAGGACCCATTTGATAATGTTATTCTAATAACGTTGTTTAAGTGTTGTGAAACTGAAAATACGTATTGTGTTGTTTAAGCAACGAAAACTATTATTCAAACAACGTTACCAACATGCCTAAATCTTTATAAAAATCTTTTTTTTGTTAGTTCCAAATTACTAGAAAATACGTGAAAATAGTAGCTTCCAATAGACAACGTAACTAAAGTCTCCCTTACCTGTGGAATGGGCAGAATAACTAGAATGTTGAGCACGAAGATGTACCACGAGCACGAGCACAAGTACCTTCGACTACATTTCTTGGATTTCACTACAAAATACACTAGGTAAACGACATCGGTGACCGATCGCGAAACAATAGCTATGGTCCACAACACTTTGTTTAACCCAATGCACCTTTTGTCTTCTTTGATCACGGGAACGTAAAAGAACAAGGGATCCAGTGATACTGCAATCGCGCGACCGAATACAAGTATTTCTTCATACCATTTACTGAACAAACCTACCAATGGCTCAAATGTTGACTTTGAAACAAATTCAACAACTTTGCTGGGGCGAAAATTGCCCCTCGATATTCTCATTCCTGAACAAAAACATGGCAAACATATAATTATAGGTTGCCTTAAAAAAAAAAAAACAAAAAAAAAAAAAAAACAAAAAGCTAAAAGCTAAACACTATCAGTATTAGGTTCATCTTAAAAAAAAATAAATAAAAAAAATAAAATTATGTATTAAGATTGAGTTATGTCGGCTTTGTACACCTAAAACTAATATAAGCTAACTTTACTCAACTTTCAACCTACAACGTGTGTTCTATAATGATGGTTCTTTATCATTAAGTCAAAATGCTAATTAATTTTTAGTGTAAGTGAAAATCGAATTTTAGATTTTTTATTTGATAATAAAAGAATTTTTTATTTGATAATAATAAGAGACTTTACGCTAACTAAAATCCAATGCTTATTAATAGTTAAAACATCTCTATCTTGAATTCTATTTACAAGAAAACTAGATTTTTATAACAAAGTACATCTTTCTCTTTATTAAAAAAAAAGAAGAAGTTTGAAATGGAATTCCACATATTTAAAAAGTTTGGGATTGGAAAGAGGCTAATTCATCCCCAACCTAGCCAATTACCACTCTTATGCACGTATGAAGTTGAATTAGTGGAACCATATATATGTTTTCTTTCCGACCCCCACTCTTTTGCACAAGATGATTGGAGTGCATTGTTTTGGAATTTACAGAGCAACTAGCATTAATAATATGTTGAATTAAAGAAAATATTATAATAATTTAATTCAAATTCAATAATAAAAATTACTTTGAATTAACTTGGCAAAGGCATATGTAAATTCGAATTTTTATCAGTACTTCTGGTAATAAATAGCTTAGGTTGCAGCATTTTCTTATTTCCTAAACATTTCAATCAGTACTCAGCAGTCAATTACTTGGTCTTCAAATCATGGTTCAACTTGGACTACTATGCTTTGGGGATTCTGCTCGCTAGCGGATGAATTGTTTTTCAATTACGTAGTCTTTACAATTGGCACCGTCAATTTCAAATGATTTTATTTTGTATGCATCTAACAATGGATTTGGCTATATATTTTGCTCGAGATCCTATACAATTACACCTTATTCCGATTTTTCAATATGTTTACGTGCCAAAAACAAAACAAAACACCTTATTCTACTTCCCGTGTAAAGAAAAGACAAGAAAAAAGAAATTTCCCCTATTTATGTTTAAATATTCAGGATTAATTACATCTTATATTCACCTTTTAAACAAATGGCATTTTATATTCATGAGAACCTAAATTTTATAGCAAAGCCATTTAATTCGGAGAAAAAAATGTAGGTGGGTTAAAACTTAAAGTAGGAAAGTACAATTATGGGTGAAGGAAATTCCTTTGCCGCGCAAATTTCACAATACCCTTCACATAGAGCACTCCACTTAGTCCACTATACCATTGTGCCACATAAAACACATACATTCCCTTACAATTATTTTAGTGCTTTTCGTTTTTACGTAGCTATTGATTTCATCCCGTTCCGGCTAGGAAATACTGTGTCGGTAAACAAATTGGAACAAGGAACTCAGTCATTCTACCTCGGGAAAATTTTCAAATCATTCCAAATCATTTCTATCAATACCGACTAGTATTTGAATTTCAGGTGAAATGCAATTTGGCTTGAAAATTTTTACTTTTCTAACTTCTCTACTATTTTTTTTTTTTTTTTTTACTTTTTTGAATTCTCTACTTTTTACCTCCCACCACAACACAGGACATGACTCGTCACTCTTGTCTCTCAGTCTTTGTTTAGTTGCAAATGAGGAAAGATAAAAGCAAAAGAAACGCACGGAGGAAAAAAAAGAAAAGAAAAAAAGGAGCAATTCTCTGATGTATGTTTGGAAATAAGGAGTTGAGAAAGGAAAAGAGAATAATACACTACTCTTTCCTCTCGTTTGCAAAGACAAAGGAAATCAAAAGAAAACTATATGTTTTTAACTTTTATGTCACATGAATGTAAAAGATGGATGAAAGATATGGGCAAAAATGTAATTTTGAGTCATATGAAGTTAAACATGTGGGCTCCACTTTTCTTTTTTCTTTTTATTTTTTTATATATATTTAAATTCCATTGTTTCTCTTCAAATTCGGCGGATTGCAAATTTGTGTGTGGGAGAAATGATTTCTATCATTTTCTTCTCTCCTCTCATTTCCCTTCTCTTTCTCTTTTCTCTCTCCTTTCCAAATGCAATGTCACTCTTTTTTGTCTTTTTTCTTCACTCCCCCCCCCCCCCCCTCCCTCTCTCGCATTATCTTCCTTTTTTTTTTTTTGATGGGCTCTCATTATCTTCCTTTTATTTTCCCTTTTTTTTATCTCAAAATCTTTCTCCATCACATCACTATCTACCCAGGCCTCTCTCTCTCTCTCTCTCTCTCTCTCTCAATCAAAAGACTCAAAACATTCAAAAAAAAAAAAAAAAAAAAAGGACTCAAATAAGTTCTCTACTCTCTCCTTATTCTCCCCCCACCCCATCATTTATTAATTATTATCTTAATTTATTTTATTTTTAAATATATTTTAAGTGCTATATATATATATATATATATATATATATATATATAACTGTAAGCCCAAAATGCATGGTACACAAAATACATCAATATCTAAATATTTCTTTATAATGAACAAATCCAAATGAGTATCCAAACGAAATTAACAAAATTTAAGAGTACGTCAGAAAATAATCCAATTGGTGAAACATTTAAGGTATATGATTAAGCTTATGATTCATTTCTTAATACTAATTACCACAGTTGAATCATAGAAAACAACTACTCACAATACACAACTCCTTTATATAATTAAGAAAATTAAGACCCAAATTTATTTAAAACAAAAAATCATAGTACACAATTAAATTGATTTAAAATATATATTAAAATTTTTAAAATAAAATTTGGTGATATAAATTTAGTGGAAATATTAGTTTTAAAATTTGGAAACAAAGTTTTATGTATTTCTAAAGTGTCAAATAGCTGAAACATGTGTAATATTTATAATGAATCACATTACATTACATAAATATAATATTTTAAGACCCAATTTTTAGCATATATAATTTCACAATGTCATTGTTAGAATAATTCTTTATATTTTTTTTTGCTAATAATAGCAAGTTTTTGGCGTCATATTATTTTTGTGTGCCATATTATATGTGCTGTGTTGGTAACTTGGTATATAACTTGGCAGCTTAAAATCATTGATTTTCTGTTTCTCAAAAAAAAAAAAATCATTGATTCTCAAAAAAAAATTTCATTTTCTTATAAAAAAGATAATTCATTGATTGAAAATTCGTGACTTGAAATTAAGATCCTGAAAACTTTAGTTGGGTTAGACATAGTTGACCCCAAAAGCAACATAATACAAGTAAGATGCTGTAATAAGGTGTCTTTCAGTTTCAGACATTCGAAATCTTATTGGAAAAAGTTCTAATAGTAACCAATATATTATTTCAGACCACTGACAGAAGAGGGAACAACAGTTTATTTTTAGCACATATATAAAGTCAAAAAAAAAAAAAAATTCAGGTTCAGACATACAAAATCTTCTTGAGAAAAAGAAACTACCTTTCATTGTTCCCTTGCTGATGGTAACTCATACCTAAAGCTTATCGATGATCCAAGGTCCAAATAAAGAACCAACCTCTGAACTATGTATAGATGACCCAGCAAACTTTACCAGAAAAGTCTGAATTTTGATCCCTGGAAAAATGGAAAAAGATTAGACAATACAACCATATCAAAACATATAATAAAAGTAAACAATAAGTATTTCTACATATGCATCTTTTTTTAAGAGAATGTGTATTTATAAAACCACATATTTTTTTAAGAGAATGTGTATCTATAAAAAGTAATCGAACCTGGCAAGCTCAAGTAGTATGCATTTTACATGCAAGGCGGAACAAGAGGAACAGAGCAACTGGCTTTGAGTGGCAGTAATTGGCTTTGTTGTAGAATTTTAAGATAAGATCAACTCTTGCCGTGCACTTAAAAAGTGAGTTAATAGTGTGTATTCACAGTATCACAATGGTCAGTACCTCAAGTCTTTCAATATTGTCGTTTTTTCAGCAACCAATAAGTTAAGTTCAGAATCTTTGAGTGCAGTTATTTCCAAATTTTTTTAGATTTAAGATCGGTTTAGTTGGAAGAGTGGAAAAATGAGATAATAGAAAATGGTGGGTGACTAGAAAAGTGAGAGGATAGAAAACATTTTAATTTTCTTCTGTTTTGTTTGGTTGGCAACATAGTTTTTAAACCCGGATTAAACCGTACGGTACGACCCAGATAACAGGAAACCTCTCACTAACACGATTCTTTTAACCACCAGAACGGCAGAACCATTCTATGCATAAAAAGCAACCGCGATTGAACCACCCAGATTTGAGAACCGTGAACGATTCTCACGGTTCAAATCAATGCTTTTTAAAAATTAAATAAAAAAATTAAAAAAAAATTTAGAAGCTCACAGCACCTTATCACCATGGTTGAAGCTTTAACCACTATGAGATGCTGTCAAACATTGAAAATATTGAGATCCCATCATCTCTATCTCGTTAGCTATGTCTCTCGTTTGTTATCTGTCCAGAACTTTTCTTCTTAATCTTCTTCTCTCTCTCTCCCTGTCTTGTTTTCCAGCCTCTACTTCGTGCGTAAACTGGTTTAAGAAAACTAAAGAAAGGTAAAAAAAGAAAAAAAAGGAAAAAAAGGTATGAGCTAGGAAGTTGGAGTGACGAAAGAAACAAAAGTTAAGAAGAGAAAAGGAGGAAAAAAAAAAAAAAAAAAGTAGAAGTTAAAAGGCTAACGTGGTGCAGAGATTTTTTTTTAAAGGTGTGGTGTAGATTAAACCTTGGGAGACGCAAGCCTTAAAAAAAAAAAAAAAAAAAAAGGGGTAAAGTTGATGTCCTCGAGTCCAAACGTGATGGAGGAAAAAAAAAAAAAAAGGTAAAGTTGTTGTTGGCACTGGAGTGGCAGGTGAACGGAGGAAATAAAAAGAAAAATATTTTAAATTTGTATTGGGTTAGAAAGAGTAAAGTTATGTTTACTATATTTTATAATAAATTTTAAGTTGTGAGTGGTTATTGGTTGTCATTGTTAAAATAAAAACATTGTCTCAATGAT
Source organism: Lithocarpus polystachyus (assembly GCA_033629205.1). NCBI lineage: Eukaryota > Viridiplantae > Streptophyta > Magnoliopsida > Fagales > Fagaceae > Lithocarpus > Lithocarpus polystachyus. The sequence goes on along the minus strand of CM066172.1, from coordinate 9,884,191 downwards.
AGGTTCAAATTTGAACCAACTTATAATTTGTTGTAAAAATATTGTGGATGTAGGTTCAAATTTGAACCAACTTAACGTAATGATATTTTTACTTAATATTTTTATAATATTTATACAATAAATTCTTGTATTGGATTAATATTTAAAGTAATGTTAATTCTATAATAAATTCACCATAAATATTAAGTTGAAAAATGTTTATTTTCAAAATAAATTTCTATATATATATATTTTGAACTGTTTTAGTTAAATTTTCATTTTTTACTAATTTAATATATTTATTTATATTTTAAATAATTATTATATTAATTATGACATCATCATGGTTCGACTTCAGTCCAACCTCAAAAACCTTGAACTTCTTCCGTTTACGGTTCATTGAACGGTCCATGTTTCAAAACCATGGTTGGGAGTGAAAAAGTGAATGATGGAAAAAATGTCTTTGTATAAATTTACTTATATACCCCTGTTAAAAAATAATGCCCTATTAAAACAAACAAAAAAAGTGACAAAAAAAGCAATCACTCAAATTTATTAGGAAATAAAATCATATCTAGAAAAAAAATCACGACTAAAGAAAAAACAAAAATAAAAAATCACCAAAGAAAGCAAAAGAGAAAAAAGAAGAAGAAAAAGAAGAAGACAAAAAGCAATGGATTGGACAAGCCCATGTGCACCTCCCACTGAGTTTTCTCTCCATTTTGGAGAGAAAAATTTTTGGTAAGCTCCAAGAGAAAACACCTAAGTTCTACCAATTTTTTTCCCATCCCTCTCTCCAACCAAACACCTACCAAAAAAGTTTTCCTTCCCATTTTCTTTCCAAAATTTTCCATCTACCCTATTTCACCTCCAAACAAAAACACCCTATTGACGAAGTTATTGTTGATATATAAGTGTAAGCATTCCCATGCAAAAAGAAATGCATTTTGGATCAACAAAAAAGTTATTTTTATCTATTTTGCTTTATCATTTTAATGATTTATCATACATCTTATACTATATTCTCTTATCACTTTATTTGAATATTATTTTTTTATATTCAATTTTACATTATTATTTTAACAATACACCTTACATCTCATTTTCTATTTTGTTTTGTGCAATTAAAATATTAGTAGTGGAACAAAATAATATATTGTTCTACGAAATGATCAGGTCTTTCTGGTGGAGGTTGCCCCTCATCAAAGGGGATGGGCCAGGGGCAAAAAGAAAGACCATGAAAGGACTTAATAATTTCTCCTTTCTTTTGAAGTGATCAAATTAGCTAGCTAAACATGGAAACGTGGAATATGTGGCGAAAATGAAAAATGTTAAAAGAACATATTTATTAAGGTGGTGAGTTGTGTTTAAAGCAATATAACTTCTAATTCACAATATATCAAATCAATAATTGGGAAAAAAAAAAAATAATACCACCGCGCACCCTCAGTGCAAAAAAAAAAAAAAAAAAAATTGAGACAAATTTGTATGAGAAGACTTATTAAATAAAAATCAAATTTCACAATTTCCTAACAAAAAATAAAAAAAAGTAAGAAAAAATTACACTTTTTAATTTTTAATAATAATTCAAAGTATGGTTTTTTTTTTATACAAGATAAAACTTTTATTTTAGCCTAATTTAATTATATATGTGTGTGAAATTCTCTCTTAGATACTTGAACCCCAACCTCGCCCCCCCCACCCCACACCCATGAGTCCAATTCTTCTGTCTCACTTTTCTTGCTCTACTCTATACTCCACTAATAAAAACTTGCCACGTGTTCACCTAATTAATTAAATATTATAATTATTGACTTATTAATACTACCGTTATTAATTAATAGTGGTATTTAATTAAATAGGTGAACACGTGAAAAGTTTTTATTGGTGAAGTATAGAGTGGAGCAAGAAAAGTGAGATAGAAGATTTGGACTCCACACCCACACCCACACCCACACCCCACAAGAACTTTGTATTTATGGAGTGACAATCAAGAGTGCATGGTGGTAAAGTATGGTTAAATAAGCCAACAATTGTGCCCAATTAACATTGTCATCTATCATTAATGAATGTATGTAAGTTTTTTTTTTTTTTTTTGATAAGATAATGTATGTATGTTAGTTAAAGGTAAAAGTACTAAATGTATGAGACAACATTAATGACTAGTCACTACTTAGGTGATTAGAACATTAACTAATAATAGATCATGATATGGGTTCAAACTCCATGGTAATTAACTTCACATTAACTAAATTTACACTTTTTTTAAGGTCATATATTCTCATTTAATCCAACAGTCAATAAAATACTATTTCCCAAAAATTAATGTAGAGTTATTGATGGAGATCATATTGTCAAACATCGGTGGAGCCAATATTTAGTATACTAAGGATACTATAAATATTTCTCTAAGATTAAAGATTAGTGATGCACCACTAACCTTTACTCTAAAGAGTATCATGAATTTTTGGACTTAACTCTCCTTATTTATTTACATTTATTGAAACTAAGGGGTGTTTTGGATAGTTTTCCTTCTATTTGGCATTTTCGAAAATTGACCCCGACAAATTTCAAATCAGATTCCTCTAATTTTGGACATCAAAAACAAGTTTTTTTTTTTTTTTTGATGTCAAAAATAAGTTAATTCCAAGTAAGAATTTCTTATTATTGTATGTCACATATCCTCTCTTTTTAAATCAACATAACCTTATTCCTATTGGCTGTGATTGGCTACAAGATTCATAATCCTCAATTAAATCCATGTTCATTATATGATTAAAGAGTTAATAGGTATCAAACTAAAACCTTAAACTCTAAATCTAAAGGGTTAAAAAGGACCAAATAGAAAAAGGCCATAGTGGCTAATCCATCCAAGCTCAATTGGAAATGCTATATCTTTTCTAGATCTGAAAAATCAAGCAAAATTAATTAATTTAACACGGAAAATGAGTTCAAATTTTGCATAAAATTGATCAAAACTTGTAAAACAAAAATGCATAATCAAAACCATTTAAAGAACTCAACGAAAACTCGAACCACAACCATCTGTTATATAATATCAATATGGCTTGCCAATCCACAATCTTTGCCCTAGATGTTTTGCTTGATGGATCTAAACTGCATCTTCATATATAGTTCTCAACTCCAGGGTATCCACTAGAACTAGAGGACCATATTAGTAAAAAATCACTTCCTAACCTCAGACTTATTTAACCGAAAAAAAAAAAAAAAACCCATTATTTTCTCAAATGATAGATGTTGGTAGACTCGGTACTAGCGTCTTGCGGCTTCCTTGTAAAGATATCACAATGAAACAATCCAATCTTGTGGAACCATCCTCATTAATTCTATAATCCAAGACCATCTTGGAGTCTCACCCCTTAATTAACACGGAGCTCTGGATTTTGTTAAATGACACAAAGTGTAATTTAAACTCATATATTTTATATATATATATATATATAGAGAGAGAGAGAGAGAGAGAGAGAGAGAGAGAGAGAGAGAGAGAGAATCCATAATTATTAGCAATGTCTGAATTCATAATGTTTATGAATGGGGAGGGGGGGGCAGGGGAGGGTACATATCAAGCAGGTTGAGGTGGAGTGTTGTTGACGAGAAGGTATCTTTTGCAACCGGCATGTAAAACAATCTCCTTCTCGCGAATGTGAAGTGAACCTCACAATTTTGTGTGACTCATATGTTGTGATAAGTGGCGGAGTTAGGATTTTGTGTGTGTAAGAAGGCCAACTAGAGAAACAAAATGATTAATTTTTTTCCTCAAAAATCTTTGTCGGAGTTTAAGTACTTTATAAGTCTATTTAAATCAATATTATTTAAATTGTCTATAAAATACTTTATAAGTCTATATAAATCAACATTATTTGTGTACGTATACTTCCGGTTATATTAGTATATGATATATTAGGTGATTTATATGTTATATTATAGAACATATACAAAGTTCATAAAAAAAAAAAAAAAAATATATATATATATATATATATATATATACACAATTAAACAAAACAAATATATACAATTAAACAAACAATAAAGGATCTTCTTAAAAAAAAAACCAAAAAAAAAAAAAAAAAGAAATTGAAGAGGAGTCACATCACCCACATGGAGAGAAGATAAAATGGTGTTTACTGTGTACCGTTTGAAGTGTCTAATTTTTCACCACACACGTGGAGGTCATCCTCTTAGAATTGGAGAGTAAAATGCCCAAGGCTTTAGCAATCAGTACTGAGAAACTAGTAGAATAAAACAGCAAAAAGCTAACAAGAGAGAGTGAGAGAGAAAGCCAGAAAGGAGAGAAATTGAAAAGAATTTAAAGACCCACCTATCAGCCCAAATGCAAATAAACTGGTGTTGTTTTTTTGAAGACGATCGAGACAAGCGCATGGAACACAGCATCCTTCCACCTTAATTTCAAAGTGTTAAGGATACAGCTGTAGCTACAGCTGTAATTGCCGAGGATAGCAGCTGATGTATATTTGAATTTGTAAATCATATTTTTGAATAAGATATGATAAGATAGAATTAGGCTTGTGATGAGATAGGATTAGGATACGGTAGAATCACTTTTGAATTTGTATCTTAATGTAGTATATCCATCCGGATTGGTATACCTGATTGTATTTAAATTTGAATTGTAACAAACTCTAATATATACAAAAAAAATGCCTTGAACCGTGTTGGTAAGGCTTGGAAAACATTTTTCAATTATCTGATTTTACACAAAGTAAGCCAAGTAAAGTTTTTGTCAATGAGGAAGAGCAAAAAATTGAAACCCCTTTTTGTCTCCTTTATTTTATGAGATAATTGTAAAAATAAATATGTGCTTTTATTGTAGAGATATCTTGGTAATTATCAGCGGCGATTCTAAAAATTTTGTTCAGGATGTTCCTATTTTACTTTGAAAAATTTTTGAGCCATTTCGGTCTATTTTGGGTGTTTCAAGATGTTTTGGTAAATACTAGCTGAAATTTAAGATTTGACTGGTAAGAAATTTGTGCTTAAAAAAAAAAAAAGTTCTTAAAACCAAAAAAATTTGCATTCTGTACACCAAAAAACCTCCAAAAAAAAAAAAAAATGAACAATGTGGTTTATATACTAATTAATTGAGTGCCTTTTGTTAACAATGTTTTTTTTTTTTTTTTTTAAACAAGTGGTACTGCTATTTTTAACTGTTAGCTGATGTTAGATTTTTGTATTAAGGACACTATTTGCTAGAAAAGAAAAAATGTGTCAATATTTGCTTGGGTGTCCATTTAGAGCATCTCTAGTAGGCTATTTAAATTTTTGTATTGTTTGGAGTATGAACTTTATCTTTTGTCTACCTACTTTTTTATATACACTTTCTAACAGGCTCTTTATCATTTTCTCTATCCCATTTAAATATTATTTATTCATTCTTTCTTTCATATTTCTTTTTCAGTCTTCTTTCATTCATCTAATTTTAATGAGAAGTGCTACGACCTTAATATTTTACGATATTTTCACAATAAATCATATGTGATAAGTTATTACTTATTTTAATTTGAACACATTACTTAAATATTTTTTTCTATTAGTATTAGTTAATAACAACTCATTACTTTAAATTTATTATAAAAATATTATAGTGACATTTCTCAATTTTTATTTTTTATTTTTCCCTTATCTTTTTCATCAACACGCTTCCTTTTTTTTTTTTTTTTTCCTCTTTTTTTTTCTCATCCACGTCTTTCCTTATCTCTATCTTCACTTTTCTTTTGTTCTCCTCCACATCTTTACTTTTTATCTTTTCTTTCTCTTCGTCTACTCCGCTGGCACTGGTGCTCTCTTCACTTTTCTTTTTTCTTTTCTTCTCTTCGTCTACTCTAGAGCATTTTCCAGCAAGGGACTAGGCTTAAAGAGTTAGAAATTATGTACTATGTTACCTTCCACACTACTGAAGTGGAGATCGGCGTTCTACAAGTTTTTTTTTTTTTTTTCCTGGTTTGATTAGTTTTATTTTATTTTATTAGTTTTAACTAACAATTTCATTATTCTATGTAGTGCCAGAGACTAAGGAGATGTTTGGTGAAGTAATTTATAAATTGTTGTTTATTATTTTTTGAAATACGTGTAGATAAAAAAATATATAAAAATACGTAAAATACGGTTTAAAATTTAAAAATTGCTGTTTAAAAAACTTACCAAACACACCCTAAGGGTCCATGTTTTGGTTTGGCTCATGGTCTCATTTTTGAAGCAGTACACAGCTTTTCTGTACCAAATTTGCCTTAAAGGGCAAGTGCTAATTTATCTATCTTGACCCATATTATCAAGTCATATTATCAAACATTTTGGTTTGCAGACCACCCAGTAGCTACCTCCAAAATACTGAATAAATATTAAATGTGAACTTTTATTCCCTAAAAACAAAAAGTTAATAATGCTGTAAATCATGTCATAAAAGTTTCAACTATAAATTTTCATATACCCGTCTCATATGAAAATTTCTCGAAATCAATAGTATTGCATTTTTTCTAATTACTTCTGGACTTGAAGCTTCCCTACGATTTTGTAGGTCAGATGTTGAATGGTTCATGCTGAACATTGTAAAATAAAGGGAATATAAGTTGGTGTAGAGATTCTAGAGAAAATGGACGCAAGAGGTTCAGGCTTCACGACCTATGTCCACAAAGAAAGCCCTTAAAGGGCTACATCTTAAGCTGTTAGTGAAAGCAAGTCCGTAGAGCCAGGGTCTCGGTTGATCAAAAGAAATTCCCACTGTTTTGGCTCCACATGAGTAGAGGTTAACTGAGTCATCCACAAGAAGTGTTGGGTCAAGTATTTGGCAGAAGGACCAGAGAATCCCTCTAGCCACCCTCTCAGGTCGAGGCCACTCTGGACATTACTTTTTGATTGTTTTACAATTCAAAGGACAAGAATTGATCAATATGTTGTGCAATTGTTAGGTGCTTTCAATATTAGTACTGTGTGTTACAATTAACTCAAAGTAGGATCATATACTAGACAAATCTAGACTAACCCAGGGTTAGTATGTTTGCTCTATTAAGTATATAGATCTACAATTGGATAGGGTCTTGTGGATCATTATAAATAATAAACCATAAATCCATTATCTTTGATACATTGGAGCTAGTTGTAAATTTGTCCTCCTAACTTATGATGGATTTGCAATTCATACACAAAGTTGTAGGTCAGAGACTTTTAAATTTGTATTTTGCAATCCATATATCTTATCAACTGAGTTTAGTTGTGTGACAGCTTTATTTAAAATGTTTAAGCCCTGCCCTCACAGTTTCTCAAAATTACTGCTCTGAAGAATGTCATGTAATGCAGCTTAAAGACTTGAGAAAACTGAGACATTTGAAGAGACAATGTACATGGAGCTCAAGATGACCCGTGCATTTTAGCAGCTGATTTCATTAGAACAATAATTACACATACATCCTGAACAAAATAAAGATAATTTCATTTGCATTTTGAACAAATAGTAATATTTGAGGAGTGATTTTTGCAGTCAACTAAGTAATAAGAAAAACCATGTGAAGGTTCTTATTCTTCTTCATTTCCTTTGTCACAATGGTGCAAGGGTATAATTTAATCACCAACTACAAGAACTTCTTTTGACTTTGATACACCTATGGTGTCACTTAATTCCCGTCCCTCGGTTTCAACTGGGAAGAGAAAAGCACAGATGGCTGAGAGAACTATGACAACCTCAAATAGAATAATGGCAGCTGTTTGATGGCAACCAGTCACCAATCCAACTGCTACTATGGGACATATCATTCCACCAATTCTTCCCATAGAACTTGCAACTCCAGTCCCAGTTGTCCTCATAGAAGTTGGGCATATCTTCAACCGTAGAGATGCTGGGGGAAGAAAGATGAGTAATTTAACTATTAACATCATAAGTTATGGCATAGTCCTCTTTTAATACTTTATAGAGATAGAACAGATCATGCAGGTGCAGCTTGAGATCCTTCTCAGAATTGGAAACATAGATTAACGCCCTCAACAGGATTCCCAAAGGATAGCAAACACCACATAAATGGTACTGAAGAGAGGATTAAGACGCTGGACAAGAACAAAGTCCAACTGAAGAAAAATTTTCTATGAATAAGCCAAAAAAAGAAAAAAAAAAAAGAAAAGAAAAGAAAAAGAAAACACTTTCTATGCCACTTTATTATAATCAATGCATAAGATGATTGCACCTTTATCCTGACTAGATCTTGTAACAAACCACATACAACAAAATGAATGCAGGATATTTCCAGTTCTGCTGGCTGCTCATCTCCACAAGTAGATAACCCTCACAGTTGAAGCAGATTACAATAATGAATGCAGGATGAAAAAAAAAAAGATAATATTTTGCAAGACTTGGCAATTTCTATCTGGATGTGTTTATCTAATTTTCCTATGTTTAAGATATATCTTTCCATGTCAATTTCATTAAATAATTTGACTATTAATCAAGTCCAAAACAAAAACTCTTTCAAAAGTAATCATGGAAGATACCTCTGGGCCATATAAATAGGCAACCATGATGGATCCCACGGAACACATGCAAACAATAATCCTGTTGTTAAAACTTCAGACTGATGGAAAACCAGTGGCAGAAGGAATATACAAGCTAGGGTGAGCATAATAATGAAGATAACAGTGTTACACCTCATCAATAATTAGATTTGAAAAATATGAAATAGTTATTGATAAAACTTCGAAGTTATCTAGAAGAAATTAGATACCAGACATAGAGTACCTGCCAAATTTGTAATAAATACATCTATGTAGAAGCTGAGATTTTTTGGATGCAACTTGGTTGAGCCACATTTGCTTTCTCTACTACTTAGTTCGGATGTCAGAAATATAATACCATAATATGAGAATACATTCCAAAATAGAACATCCATAGGAGGGGGGTTTTTCGAGTTAAGTTTGGTGAGAAAAGCATACAAACTGTTGACAGGCAATATTTTACTACCTCAGTATTCTTTCTAGTTGATGAGAGTAAAGGAACTTCTTCTGTTGGAGCAAATTCTTCATCTTTTCTGTCTGTTTTAGTAGAAACAAGAAGGCCAGAAGGCAGCTTTCTTTGATTGAGTTGAGCCATTTTCTCCAGAATATGAAGTGCGTCAGTAGTTTTACCTTTCATACACAGATACCTTGGAGACTCTGGTGCAAGACTATAAAAGACAAGTACAACAAATGCTGGTAAAGAAGAAAATACCAGTAGCCACCTCCAATTTAATGTTGACATGACTATCTACAATAAAATGACATAATAATTAAGCTGCAGGTGTCTTTATATCCTTGTCACCAGTATGTTAAGCCTAAATTGTCTCAAGACCACACAATAAGAGTTCTAACAATCAAAAGAAGCAGTGAAGCGTTTATATACACACACACACACACACACATATATATAAAACCTAAAGCTTATATCAACTGAATTTTTTTCCACTTGACAATCAAGAAGTCATTTAGTTTCCTTCAATTCATTGGAGATACTGTTCTTTTCAATAATTGCAATACTTTGTGTATCAATTTATAAACTACCATTTGTCCCAAAAGTTTAAACTGATGGGAAATGATAAATTTAATCAGTTAACAATAATTCTAACACTGCCCTCATGTGTAAGCCCATATGCCCTCAAGTAGTGGGGCCCACATGGAATTTTTAATTTTGATTGGAAGGTAGTGAGGAGACATGGTTTGAATTCAAGACTACTAGCACTAAACCTAATATCATGATTAACTACCATCTATTCCAGAAGCTTAAGCTAATAGGAAAATAGTGAATTTAATCACTTAACAATTATTCTGACATCTACTTATTGGCTTATGGGATATCCCATCTGCTTGACTTCTTAAGAGTGGCTCATCACAAATTTTTTAAATGAAAAAAGAAAAATACATTCAGTTAATTAAATCAATTCAATAATAATGAGAAACAATATCAATCCATTCCAAGTGTACATGCCACATCATCAGAACAAAAGCAAAACGCTTTCCCTTCTTTGTGTTTTCAATCCCCCCCTAATAGTCATGAAGCCTTAGGCCCATCTCAAATTTAATTGATTATATCCAAGACAAGAGGATATGGATTCTGCTTAAGGTACAAGTGTACATGCATCTTATCCCTGTGTGATTCAAGAAGATCATCCCAATGATGAATGAATCTTGTTTCTCATTTCCTTCACAAACTTCTGACAGAATGAAGTATATTTTCTTCATTTGAAATTATCTGTATGAAGAGTACAATCTAAACATTGGCATATATAAGAGAGATGTACTAGGAAAAAAATGTATGAAGTACAAAAGAACTTGGAGATCATAGCAAACATGCTATACAGAATACTGCTTTTAAAACAAGCACTGCATATTCTCAGTCAAACAGACTTCTATGCAGTTACGGTAAAGATTTCTTTTCAACGACCTTGAGGAACTTTGGTACATGGAGATACACTGGACACTAGACCTTGGCAGCTGATATATATATATATATATATATATATATAGAGAGAGAGAGAGAGAGAGAGAGAGAGAGAGAGAGAGAACAGAAAGATGAATGAAGTAAAAAAGCAGGTGATATATGCCACTATAAGTGGTTGCAGAGAATAAAAGTAATGCAATTTCAGAAACTTTTCTGGTTCAAAGAGGTGCCTGATTAGGCCCCTTCAAAGTCTCTGCAACTAAACCAGTTCATAGTAATGAGTGTAAGTCATTTTATTAAAAAGGTTTTTTTTTTTTTTTTTTTTTTTTTTTTAAGTTCAAGAATTATATCACAACACATTATACATAAGTCTATGTCTTGGATTAGGTATATATATCTAGAATACTGAAGTTTGGGATCCCCAAAGCTCATCCCCCAAATCTCTTTTTGCTACTTCAGTTTTAAAAAGAGAAAAGTAGATGAAGCCTTATAGATGTATGACCCAACCCCACCCCAAGAGGAGTTCATTCCTTCAGTCTCAACTTTTAGAATATCACTCCTTCAATTCTCATTTCTCTGATTTAAACAATTGTTCTGATTTCAAGCGAAGTAAAACAATCCTCAAAGAGGGGAACCTCATATTATCAATGCAGCATTGAAGACAGAAACTATGATCAATTCAAGAAAGGAAGAAACTCAATATCGGAGAAGGAAATAAAATATATAAAGATAGGAGTAAGTGAGAGTTAACTTGAATTATAACTGGACTTGTTAGGAAATGAAACATACCCAAGCAAGTGAAGCCTCAAAAATTGTTCCAAATGTCCAGAAAGTTGAGAAGACAACCATCCATTTGCCTCTATTGTCAGCAGGAACAAACTCTAGAAACCAGGATGCAAATACAGACCCACTACCCAAGCCAACACCAACCAAAAAACGAAAAATCAAAAATAATATGTAGTTTGGTGAGATGGTACTCATTTTAATTGGTCTAAACAAGCTGTTGTGTTTTCACACAAATTTGAGCTTTCAATTGGTATCAGAGCGGGCACACTTATTAGATTTCATTACCCTAGTGTGATCCTAGACCCCAAGTAAGATGGATAGATCTCAATCTCTTAATGCTCCTCCATTCTTCGGTGGGAGTAAATATGCTTTTTGAAAAGTATGTATGCGTGCTTATTTTTGTGCTATTGATGAGACCGTATGAGATTCCGTTGAGAATGGGTATGTAAGGCCCACTACCGCCAAATCCGAATGGGATAAGGCTGCTCTTGCTTTGGTGAACACCAATAGCAAAGTGATTAACACTATATTTTGTGGTGTTTCTACTGATGAGTTCCATAGGATTTTGCATGTGAAGACTGCTAAGGAGACATGGACCATTCTTGAGACAACCTACAAAGGTACCAAGAAGGTTAAGGATACTAAGCTTCAAATGCTCACTACTCGATTTGAAGAAGTAAAGATGAGCGACGATGAGTCATTTGATTCCTTCTATGGGAGACTCAACGAGATAGTGATTGTCAAGCTTAATCTTGGGGAGAAGATTGAAGATGCTAAGGTGGTAAGGAAGATTTTGAGATCTTTACCTGAAAGCTTTCGGGCTAAGTCCATAGCCATTGAGGAGAGTAAAGATTTGGATGAGATAAAGATTCAAGAACTCATTGGATCTCTCCAAACCTATGAGCTCGGATTGCCTTCTCACAAGTCCAGCAAATCACTTGCTCTCAAAACTATAAATGAGAGAATGGATGATTGCTCTGAAGAAGATGATGTGGAGAAAGAGGTGGCGTTTCTTGCAATGAACTTCCGGAAATTTCTCAAGATGAAAAACAGTGGGAAGTCTTTTGGCAAAAGAAAATTTTCATCCTCAAAAGGTGATAAGAAGGAGTTCAAGAAGAAAGACGGGAAGGATTCTCCATCAGCTCAAGGAATCGTGTGCTATGAATACAACGATCATGGAAATCTCAAGAAAGAATGTCCAAACTATTTGAGAGGAAAGGGTAAAGTGTTTGCCACTACCCTTAGTGATTCCGAAAGCTCAAATTCTGATGCGGAAGGAGAGTGTGATAGTGAGGGAAACTACTCAACATTCATGGCAATTACCACGGTTGACTCTAGGGATGAATTGAGCAACTTGGTTGATGAGCTTGGTGTGCATTCCGAAGGTGAGGAAGTTGAAGATTTGAAAGATGAGGATGTGTGCCTCAATTAAGGTGAGAAGAACCTTCGGGAAGTGTATGATGCATTGCTAGAAGGCTGTGGCAAATATGCCAAGGTTGCAAACAATGCCGTTAAGAAGATGAAGAAAATTGAAGAAGAGCATAAGTGCACACCTGTGCAACTTAAGGAGGCAAAGTGTGAAGTTGAAGGGCTGAAGGAAGAATTGATAGAAGCCTATTCAAAAATCAAGTTTCTTGAACTTGAAATTATTCAAGCAAATGTCAAAGTGGAGAGTATTTCCACCAAGAAACTTGACAACGTGCTTTCTTTTAAAAAATTTTCATATGACAAGACCGGTCTAGGCTATACCAGTGAAGGAAGCTCAAGCAGCGAACCCAAGAAGGAAGTGAGGTTTGTATCGGCCAAAAATATAGAGAAGCCCGAGATTGAAATCCCTGTTATTGCAATAAGAACCATTGGTGAAAAACCAAAGGATAAAGGGAAGTCATTACCCAAAAGTCAAAGGGGACCTCAAGTGAAGCACTTTTGTCATCATTGTGGTGTGCGATGGCACACAAGGCCAAATTGCTTCAAGCTTCATGCTCTCACGAAGGCTGATTCTATGCGTGACCAAGACAATGCAAGAAGAATGCCAAAGGGAACACAAGCTAAAGGAGAAAACGAGGGACAACTCATTGGAGATATTATGGAGATGTTGAAGAACATTTTATTATGCCTTGCTAGCTTCACCCCGAGGTTTGAGAGTTATGTCAGTCGTACCCCTCCGTTTAAGGATCTCACCCAAAACACTAGTACAATGTGGGTGAAAAAGGGTATTCATGCATAAATATTCTATGCCCATGTATTAATTCTTCCAACGTATTAAGGTTATAGTTTCATGCATCATGACATATGTAATCTTCTTGTGTCATTGTTTCCGGTTTGTAGCATGTTTCTTTTTCATGTTTTTGCTTGTTGTTTTTGTTGATCTTACTTTGCTTGTTCAGTTTTTGAGTGTGTTGAAAAATTCTGTAAAGTTGTGATTTACAACTATGTTTTATGTTGGCTTTATTCCATGACAAAAAGTGTTGTAATTGCTTTAATTTTGTTCCTTGTATTTTGTAGAATTTTATTGTATTGAGTTTAGTATTAAGTTGGTGAAGAATTGAGCATGTATTGGATGAACAAATGGATTTCGCGAGTGTCTCACGAGAAGCTCACTCGTGAAAGAGCCACGTGAGAAGCACATGCTAAAAGCTGAAGAGTCGTGCCAGACTATTAGTTTTGCGAGTGTCTCGCGAGAAAGGCCAACCCGCGAGATACCCGCAAAACTCTCTACCTAGAGGATTTTAAGAGTGACTTTCTTACCCTTCATCCATACTATATATACCCTTATTATCCACAAAAGTATGAAGAGGTCATTTAGAGAGAAAAACCCTAGATAGTTTTTGTACAACACAACACACCCATCTTCTAGAAAGAGAGCTACCCGTCCTTAGAGAGAAATCATTGTAACCTTTTCTCATTCCTTTTTCCATTGACATACCTTGAGAAGAGATTTGTACCCAAACACAACTCACACCTTTTTAGAGTGTAGAGAGTGTTTTGGAGCTTGGGAAGTTTTGGGGATTTGCCAAAAGAAGCCGATGAGGCTTAGCGGATGCAATTAGGTGTATTGCGGGATTCGGAAAGCTAGAGAAGACATAACTCCGAGAAGTCCGTTGGTAGTAGGAGCTTGGAGGGCTCAAGTATATTGGGTAAACTACGCTTGGAGGGTCTTTTGTTATTTGTGTACTCCAACTTTATTCTTTAGTGGATCGATTTTGACTTAGAGGGTCGCGGAGAGGTTTTTCAATTAATTGTAATCACATTAGTGAGGGGTGATATATGTTCATTTCTACAAGTGAGATAGATCACTTGACTTCGTACTAGTTGTGTATGACTTGATTGAATTGATCATTAAAGCTTCAGACTAGTTCATACTTGATCTACACACATAACACAAGTCTGATGTTCAATGAATGTCTATTTCAGTTGTGTGATTGAACATGTTCAAATGTGATGTGTGTGTGCTCAACCATATGTGGATCAAATCAAAAAGTTTTTTATTCTTTTTACTTGCTTTTGGAAGTGATTTGTATCACCCATGTTTTTCAAAATTTTTCAAGTTGATTTTGTGTGAAAAACATGTTTTTTGGGTGTTTTCGCGAGTCATTTCGTGAGCAAGCTCAATTACGAGTGTTTCGCGAGAAGAGCTTACCAGCTAGTTACTCGCGAAAATTCCCAACTTCCTGCGCAAATTTCCAGATCAGCTTTTTGAGGGCATTTTGTGGGACATTTGTTTTAAACTTCTCCCATCTTCTCCCAAACCTCTATTTTTATGTTTCTACATCAAAACCCAACTAAATTCAACTGTTTTTCATTCCATTAACATCTCTCTAAGGTAATCTTTAATTCTTTTCATTGATTTTGATCTTTAGATTATGTTTTTGGCGGTTTTATGTTCATAGTTGGAAATTTCTCAAATGAGGGTTGGAAAACTTAATTTTTGTTAATCTTTTTGATTGGGTTTTGTTTTAAATGATGATTTGATTTGGATGTTGGCCCTTGTGGAGAAAATAACATGTATTTAGACAAGATTTTCATATGTTCATGGATTGTTTAACATACATGTGTAGTGTATGCACTCTAAGTGTTTGATAAAATGCCTCTATGATATTTTTTTCACTCTTTTGGAGTCCGATGAGTACCAATTTTTGGGGATTACCATGATTATGCATGTTTATTACATATTGATCATTGTGTGTGTTTTACACACTTTGCCCTATGAGTGCTTGCTCATGCTTTGGTCAAGCATCTCACATGCACACTAAATGCACCTTTACTACACACACTCTAACACTCGACATGTTTTGCATTCACTTATGCTAGTTAAGTCTTTTTAGACCTTTTAGCACATATAACATGTTCTTGTGTCTATGTCATGCCTTGGTCTATACTTTGTTCCATCATCCTTAGCATGTCATGTTTACTTTATGCTTTGTAGCATTTCTTTTATGTTTTTGTCTTTCGTTTGAGCTTCATTTTCTCATTCATCTTACATCCCTCGTGTATCATCTTTTACCTTTGTTCATATCTTCATTTTTTTCTTTCCCTCTTCTTGATACATTTGTCTATTCGTGACAAAAAGGGGGAGAGTATACCAGAGAGTATACCAGAGTGTATCGTCATTTCTATATGACTTATGTGCACATTCTTAAGAGGAGAAATTCTACCTCGTGCACATTCGTAGGGGGGGAAAGCCATAAGGGAGGTGCATATACTAAGGGGGAGAAGACATTTTTATGAGAAAACCTTGTTTTGTCTTGTTTTACCTTATGCTTGTTTTCTCCCTGCTTTATGGTGCTTTGAGGTACATTTAGTATTTATGCTTTTTTGCTCTCATTGCATCGTGTTTAAGTGTTAGACATGCATACATCCTTATGTTATTGTGCTTTATTAGTTGCATGTCCGGATGATCATTTGCTTTACTATGTGATCATTGTGATCATTTTCATATGATTGTTATGTGTTTGATCAAGTTGCTCATATGTTTCACATCATGTTTACTTGATCGCACTTTACTTATTACATTATACTTGTCCTTTTATTACTTGCTCTACCTTGAGGGTTTAATGCATTTTGTGCAAGTGTTTCAGGTTATAGGTGTATATATTCCAAGTTCATCACAGGTTTTAGATTTAGATGTGAGTGAGTTTTGCCATTGTTCCCAAACTCACATTTAAGTCTAGAGTCCGTTATAGGGTGCTTTGTCACGGAATAGCCAAAGGGGGAGATTGTAAAGTTGTGATTGACAACTATGTTTTATGTTGGCTTTATTCCATGACAAAAAGTGTTGTAATTGCTTTAATTTTGTTTCTTGTATTTTGTGAAATTTTATTGTATTGGGTTTAGTGTAAAGTTGGTGAAGAATCGAGCATGTATTGGATGAACAAGTGGATTTCGCGAGTGTCGTGCGAGATGCCTACCCGCGAAAGAGCTACGTGAGAAGCACATGCTGGAAGCTGAAGAGTCGTGCCAGGTTGTCAGTTTTGCAAGTGTCTCGCGAGAAGGGCTAACCCGTGAGATACCCGCGAAACTCTCTGCCTAGAGGATTTTAAGAGTGACTTTCTTACTTTTCACCCATACTATATACTCTCATTACCCACAAAAGTATGAAGGGGCCATTCAGAGAGAAAAACCATAGATATGTTTTCTACAACACAACATACCCATCTTTTAAAGGGAGAGCTACTTATCCTTAGAGAGAAATCATTGTAGCCTCTTCTCCTTCCCTCTCCCATTGCCATACCTTGCCATACCTTGAGAGGAGATTTGTACCCAAACATAACTCACACATTTTCAGAGTGTAGAGAGTGTTTTGGAGCTTGGGAAGCTTTAAGATTTGCCAAAAGAAGCCGGTGAGGCTTGGCGGATGCAATCAGGTGTATTACAGGAACTGAAAAGCTAGAGAAGACATAACTCCAAGAAGTCCGTTAATAGCAGGAGCTTGGAGGGCTCAAGTACATTGGGTAGACTAGGCTTGGAGGGTCTTTTGTCATTTGTGTACTCCAACTTTATTCTCTTGTGTATCGATTTTGACTTGGAGGGTTGCGGAGAGGTTTTTCGCCGAGTTCTTCAGTTTCCTCTTCGATAACACTTCTTGGTGTTATCTTGTGTTTGCATCTATCTTCCCATACTCTTGTGCTTTACTTTTATTGTTTATTGTTCAAGTGTACGCACTAGAGTAGATTCGGTGATTGCACCTCATATACTCTTGTTCCGCACTTAGTATAAGTTAGAGTAAAAACAATCCAGCCGTAGCTTTTAATTGGGGTCCTGAACAAGCTCTTGTGTTTTAACACAAATCCGAGTTTTCAATTGGTATCAGATTCAAGACCCTTGTAGAGACCTTTTGTGTAGTCACTCTCTCCCGTACGCATAGACAATGTAACTTTGTATTTCACAACCTAGCTAAGCATGCTAAACATGTTAAATGTTTATTAGAGTGAAAGGAGAATGTTCCTTCAGACCTACTTTCTGTTAGCCGAATTTGGCTGAGTTTGCTTTAATAATATTAGTTTCTTTTTCTCAAAAAAAAGGAAAAAGAAATGGATTAATGTTAAAAAATTATTAATATTCCCAATTTTAAAGAATTAAAATTAGATCTTTTTATTCTAAGGTTGCAGCAAATCTTGCAAAATAATGACGTGTCATTATCTGAGAACAACACATGTCCTGTAAAATTTAAAATTATAACTTTTTCTTTATAGAAACTAAGCATATTAAAAAAGGGCAAGGATTTGCAAACTAAGTTGTAGCAATTCCTACAAAATAATGGCATGACAATATCTGAGAACAACACCTATCTTGCAAAATTCAACACCTTGCCTTGCCCTAGACAGGTGCTGTTCTTAGATATTAACAAGTCATTATTTTGTAGGATTTGTTGCAACTTAGTTTGTAGCAAATTCTTGCCCATTAATTTTTTTTCCCTTTTTGAATGCATATTATACATATTTCGTAATTTTTTTTTCTTCCTCAGGGACTGCATAGTCTGAAATAATAAGAAATAATTGAATGAAATATTGTGAAATAACAAAACAAAATAACATTTAAAAGCCTATTTACAAAGGTTAGGCCTTTCTGTAAGTTCTAGTGTTGTAAGTCTTGTCTTACCACTCCTTTTTTTCCCATCTCCTGTGTCTTCTGTCTATACTATTTCAAAAAAAAGAAAAAAGAAAAAAAGATAAGCTATCTAAAGTACCACATTGGTCAGTTAGTGAGTGAATTTTCGGTTTATAAGCCTCATTATTACTTACAAAAGTTAGACCATTCTTTCCCATCTTCTGTGTCTTTTGTGTGTGTGTGTGTGTATATATATATGCAATTTGCTAACTGAATAATTATTGTAATATATAAATGACTAACTAATTTTTTTTTTTTTCACAATTGACTAAAAGATTGACCTTGGGACGTGGTAGTGCAATAAATTAAAAATACCCCACCTGGTGAGTTCCTAACAAAATAATGTTAAGATAACATTATATAAAACGATGTAAAAATTGCCTTTTTTTGGCTGAAGTAAAATTTCCAATTTCTAATGTTTAAACCTCAGCATTTCAGTATTTAAGAACGTGAGACATAGTTATGATATCATGTCAAAATATAAAAATATTAGGAATAACTAAAAATAAGATGAGAATGAAAAGAAAAAAAAAATAGAAGAAATTAATTTGACTCTCTTTTAAGTAGTCTACAACACTGCATTCACAACAAAAATCTCTATAAAGTGAATATATTTTTTCAATGGATTTACATTTTTTATTAATAAAATATTTTTGATGTAGTGAGTACTATCTCTAATTGTTATTCAAGAATTCTTTATTAAGCAATTTGTATCATCCATACCATATCTCTCTTTTGGTTTGCTTAATATGGCATTCACCTCTATTGTGGTTTGCTACTTCGCTTTATGAGGTATTTTGACTATTTTTGCCACCTTCAGCGGAATTTTATAATGTGGCAAGTGCTACCAACACTCACCGGGAGTGGGAGAGAATTAAAGAAAAAATGTGTTCTACCTTAAACGTTCTCTCTTTTAAACATATACACAAACCCAGATGACAGGAATTGAAAGAGAAAATTAGATAGAGAACCAGAAATATGAGGGCATGACGTCTTTTTCTTCCTTTCTTTTTCTATATGTGATGTTGGCAATTGTCAAATCATCAAAATTAGCAAATATGCTGCATAAGGCAAACCATGAGAGAGGTAAATGTCTTATAAAACGAATCACAGTGCAATTTGTAAGTGTCATAAAATTATCACATGGTAGTTCCATGTTTGAAAGGTATACCCTATGGGTAGTATTTGTAACTTAAAAAATAAAAATCTACCCTATATATCAGGGTGCCCATGCATTACATTAGTAACTTAAATGAATATTCAAGCATGATTCCCGTCATATGAAATAAGATTAGATAACCAAATCCTATACATCACATCACACGGATTACGAAAGGTGTAAATAACTAAATATAACCAAATCCTTATTGAATTTAATACCGTGCATCAAACATAATTCACACGTTGTCCTTTTCCTAATTTTACCACTATTATTCAGAATCCAAACAAGTAGCGACTCCATCACTAGAAAAACAAATCTTAAAACAGCATAGACATCAAAACAAACCATTGGTTTGCAATAACAATGTCAGGTACTCCTCCTGGGTTCAGAACTTTTTTTGAAGCACCAACTTAACACTTTGGGTGATTGCAGCACTAGACTGTTTCTGAAATAGAAGCTGCTTCAACAACAGCACCATCCGATTTCGGTTGAAGCTGCTTCAGATTTCGGTTGAACTTCATCTTTACACTGCTTGTAAAGCTGTCCCAATTCTCTTCCTAATTTTTCAACAACAGCATCATTCAATGCCGGATTCTCATCTGTTTCAGAATTTTCAATTGATTCTGAAGCACGCTGCTTGTAAATCTCTCCCAATTTCATTAGTAAGTTTCCAACATCAGATTTTTGAAGAACTGCATCTTTTTTAGATTTTGAAGCAATACACTGCTTGTAAAGCTGTCGCAATTCTGTTTCTAATTTGTCAACAACAGCATCATCCAATGTCGGATTCTCATCTGTTCCAGAATTTTCAATTGATTCTGAAGCACGCTGCTTGTAAAGCTTTTCCAATTTTATTAGTAAGTTTCCAACATCAGATTTTTTAATTGATTCTGAAGCACTATCCTGCGTGTAAACCTGTCCCAATTCTGTTAGTAAGTTCAATTCGGGAATCGGGATATCTTACAGCATATATTTAGGCATTAAAATAAAATAAAAAAGGTATATTTATACAACATAGTTCTTCCACACACAAATTTTCTGGGTTTTTTTTTTTTTTTAAATGCTATGGACATAACAAAAATTCACACCATTTTTAAATTAACATTAAAAAAATTAATTGGAGATTATGGTGGCTTATATGTAAGTTGGCATGTTAATTTGAGAATGTTATGAAATTTTTATGACATGTTGTTTGTGTTTTTGGTATTACTGTATTTTTTTTTTAACTCCATTACCCTAAAATTGAGAAGTATAGCTAAATAATAATTCTATTTAAAAAAAATTAAAAATAAAAAGTGGGGAGAGCTTTTCGGTGGGGGGAAGTTTTTGTAGAATCTTTGGTGAAGACCAAAAACAATAAAAGTCATGGATTCCATAGATGGTTAAGTTTGAACATTGAAGTAAAGAGTTCATAGATGGCTCATTCGAAGGACCACTCACTCTTTCTAAGGATATATGTGTTCAGTTGACTTTATTTTTTTAAAATGCATAAAAATATTATTTAATATAACATTAAATGAATCTTAACTAGTGCCTTTAGGCATTTATTAACAAAATGACAAAGTTTAACTACGAAACCAATTATAACCTAAGGTTACAAACTGCTCTAATATACTGATATTTGTAAAAAATGGCACATGTATTGCACATGATTATTTAACTAATTTTAACCCAATTAACCCTAGTAAACTACACTACCTATTAAAAAAATAATACTTAAAGGAAAATGCTAACAAATGCCCTTAGGGCATTGTTTAATAATCCATTTAAAGAAAGTTTTTATGGGGAAAGAAAGAAAAACAATTAATGTTTTGACAATTTTTTTCATTTTCCATAAAAGTGATATTAAAACTTTCCTAAAATGAATCCTTAACTAATGTCCTAATGGCACTCGTTAGCATGATCCATAATTAAAAACTAAAAAACCTATTACCTAATACCTATACGTATAGTCTCTCTCTCTCTCTCTCTCTCTGTAAGCTGTAACTTAGAAACCCAGCTCCAACCGGTCACCCCAGGCCTTCTTCTTCCTCCACCTCCGGTCACCCCAAACCATCCTGTCTCCACCGCCGGCCTACCCAAACCCTCCTTTGTTTCCACCACCGGCCCACCCTCCGCAACTCAAAGCCACCTCTTGTACGTCGCTCCACTGCTTCACCGATCAAAACTATAATTTCCCTTTTTACTTGGTAACCATGATTTCTTCAAGAATTGAAGAGGATTTGCTGGCTGTTTTTTTTTTTTTTTTTAAAGTTCTGTTGAGGTTTGAACCTGATTCCTCATCAAGTCTCACTTTCTTCAATTTGGTCAAGAATGATTTAAGACTTAGACCCACTATCCAGAATTACTGTATTATTGTTCATATTCTAACTTGGTCTAGAAAATTTTATCAAGCCACGAACTTGTTGTCTGAATTGATAGAAATGGTTAAGGTTGTTTCACCAGATGATGGTGATTTTTTTTTTTTTGATAGAAAAGCTTGCAATTTCATTAAACGTGGGTGGTACCTATAGAAATTACATCAGAATAAATCTGCGATACAATAATAGGGGGAGTGTCCTCCACCCAGATCGTACAATCTACAATATCCCTGGCATGCTTTGCCATTAGGTGAGCTGCTACATTGCCGTCCCGTTTAGTGAAGCTAGCCATCCACGAGGTGAAAGCTGTCAGCCATGTTCTCGACCCCGCTATGATCTGTTGAATGGAGACTGGAGCAGGTGTCTTATGTGTCAGGCCATGAAAGATAGTTTCCGAGTCTCCTTCAATTATGACATGCTTAAGTCCCAACTCCCATGCAAAGATGATCCCGCATTCCATTGCCTTTGCTTCAGCTTCTAGCGCGCCTAGAGGATAGTGTAACTTCTTTGAGAGTGCACCCATGATCTGACCTCTGTCGTTTCGAGCAACTATTCCAATTCCACAGCACCCGGTGTCCTTGAAAATTGCACCATCAACATTGATCTTATACCAGTCGGGTGGTGGGGCCTTCCAGGGAACCGGCGCTTGAGCAGGTCGAGGGCCAAAGGAATTTGTTGCTTGTTTATAGTCCTCAATGTATCTGCGGGCATTGTTTACAATAACGTTTGCCGTTTTAGAGGTGACACCATAGGTAACATCATTTCTATTCTTCCAAATGCCCTATGCAACTGTTGTAAGGACTTCCAGCGCAGCGTGATCATGTTTCTCCTTTAGCAGCCAAAAAAGGTCTATGAAGTCCCTTGGTTTCCATAGAGATCTAGGGGGCTGTACTTCAAGAATGGACCATACCTCTCTAGTGAGGTCACAACCCCAGAAGATGTGCTCTGGCGTTTCAGTTGAGTCACACAGGGCACAGTTAACCTCTATCGGAACATGGCGGTCTCTGAGTCTCGTTTTTTATGGGAGGATATTTTTGTAAGCACGCCAAATGAAGCTTCTAATTTTATTAGGGCACTTCAGGCTCCAAATAGCCTTCCAAGTTGTGGCCATAGGCGAGTTGTCAGAGCATTGGCCATTGTCTTGGCTAGTTAGAAGTCTTTGGGCAATACGGTATGCACTTTGCACAGAGTGTTAGGTTCTAAAGGTTAGGAACTAATGTATTTAGAACTTCAATTTGTATGTTGGCAAACCATGATCAAAACAATGTTGAGTCGTGTGTTAGACTTGCTCAAAGTATGGGTCTAATTGTAAAGTTGGAATCGAGTTTTTATGCAGAAGTACTGTTCACTTTCTGTATGACTCGATCGATCGAAAATTAGACTCGATCAATCGAAAATCGTGCAGAACGTTTTTCTGCAGAAAATTCCAACTCAGCCCAAGCCCGTTTTAATGTATAGGGTTTTATGTTTGCCCTAAGTATAAAAGGGAAAACCCTAGCCACGTTTTTAGAGTTCTGTTTTGCTGTGTTTGTGAATCTTTCTTTGAGATCTAGAGGTGTTTACCTTCACATACACTTAGGGTTTACAAACTTGAGATTTATGTCAAGAGTTGTGTAGATCGTTACAGTTGCAGAATCAAGAGAACACAAAGATAGACAAGCAGGTGC
Organism: Lithocarpus polystachyus; assembly: GCA_033629205.1. Lineage (NCBI taxonomy): Eukaryota > Viridiplantae > Streptophyta > Magnoliopsida > Fagales > Fagaceae > Lithocarpus > Lithocarpus polystachyus. The sequence continues at coordinate 9,860,695 of CM066172.1, read as the reverse complement.
GCTTGTGGATTTGTTGAAGAATTCCGGAAAGAAGGAGTCTGTGGATCTCGGAGCTATCATGGGGTCATGGTAGTAAGTTTCCTACACTCGAGTAGCAATATGACGTTAGTGGTCTAAGTCTATTGTGTAAACTTCGATTCTTTCATAGTGGATTCAGTTTACCTTGAGGATAGCTAGGTCAAATCCTCCCCAGGTTTTTACCGGTGTGGTTTCCTGGGTCATCAGATCTTTGTGTTGTTTATTTTTCCGCTGCTTTGTTATTTTTGCTTAACTATGTTAACCTAGTTTTAATTAAATTACCTAAGTTAATAACTTGGCTAATTCTCTAGGTTAATCTGTTGGGTTTAAGGGGTCTAAACGAACTGACACAGAGAATTCGCCGTTTGCGGTGGCTGACCAAATCTGACGGTCCTCCCTGGGAAGGGCACTAAGTGGAATGCTGAGTATTGTTTCGGCTTCATAGGGAAGAAAAGTGCTGCGGACTAGCTCTGTTTTCCAAACATGCAAATCATGGTCAATGAGACAAGAGACCAGCTCGCCATTAGCTAGATGAAGTGCTTTTCTTGGACTGGTAACTCTGAATGTTGTTGGGACGGGAATCCACTTATCCTCCCAAATTTGAATTCGCATCCCATTTCCTAAGCTCCATCTAGCCCCCGCAACAACAATGGACTTGGCTGCCATGATACTTCGCTAAGCAAAGGAAGGTCGTTTCCCGAGTTGAGCATCGAGAAAGGTGGAGTTATCAAAGTATTTGGCCTTAAAGACTTGGTAGAACAGAGTGTTGTGGTTTTTCAAGAGGCGCCATCCTTGCTTTGCTAGAAGAGCTAAATTGAAGGCTCGCAAGTCTCTAAAGCCCATTCTCCCATCAGTTTTGGAAATACAGAGTTTATCCTAAGCTACCCATGGTATTTTCCTCTCCTCCTTCTTTTGTCCCCACCAGAACTGACTGATCATGGCCGCCAGGTCCTTGCATAGAGAGTCCAGGAGCTTGAAACAACTCATCGTGTAGGTGGGAGTGGCTTATGCAACGGCTTTGATGAGTGTTTCTTTCCCTGCACTCGACAACAATTTTCCCTTCCATCCAGCAATCTTCTTCCCAACCTGGTCTTTGATTCTGTTAAAAGTTCTTTTCTTGCTTTTGCCGATTAATGAAGGAAGGCCCAAGTATTGTTCATGCTGTTTAATGATTTGGGCACCAAAGAGGTTCTTGATGGAGTCTTAAGTCTTGGGGCTGGTGTTTTTGCTGAAGAACAGGGAGGTTTTTTCTCTATTCATTTGCTAGCCTGAGGCTATTTCATAGCTTTGTAATATCTCCCAAACCCGGTTGCATTCGTTCATGGTGGCTTTACAGAAGACGAGGCTATCGTCAACGAAGAGCAGGTGGGAGATTGATGGTGCTCGCTTACAAACAGCCATGCCTTTAATATTCCCCTGTGTTTGCTCTTTCTTTAACATCACTGAAAGTGCTTCAGGGCATATGAGGAAGAGGTAGGGTGATATGGGATCACCTTGGCGAATTCCTCTTGATGGCCAAATTGATCCTTTTGGGTCTCCATTTATAAGGATGGAGTATGTGGTAGTTGTGACGCACATCATTATGAGAGAGATCCATCTTTCTTGAAAACCCAGTTTGCGCATAATCATTTTCAGACATGGCCACTCCACCCTGTCAAATGCTTTGCTCATATCAAGTTTGATGGCCATGAGACCTTCTCTACCTTTCCTCTGTTGATTAATGTAGTGCATTGTCTCGAAAGCCATGAGTATATTATCTGTGATCAACCTGTCAGGGAGGAAAGCACTTTGGGAGGTACTGATAAATTTGGGCAGCACCTTTTTAAGTCGGTTAGCCAAGACCTTTGAAACAATACGGGATAATACTTTGCTAAGACTGATGGGACGATAATCCGTAATTTTTTGGGGGTTATTTTTCTTTGGGATGAGGCATATATGGGTGGCATTTATATCAGGAGGCATAATCCCAGATTTTAAGATATTGAGAACACATTCAGTAGTATTTTGTCCGACAGTATTCCAAAACTTTTGATAAAAGATAGAGGGCATACCGTCAGGGCCAGGAGATTTCATTGGATGCATTTGTTGTATGGCGTGCCAAACCTCCTCGGGTTGAAATTCCTTTGTTAGGAATGCATTCATTTCTACTGTTACTTTTGGTTCAAGGGTTTGCTCCATTGCATCAAACTGTGTGGGCTGATCAGACGTAAAGATGGATGCATAGTAATCTAAAGTGACCCTTTCTATGTCTTCGACATTGTCCTTTCATGCCCCTTGATCATCCACAAGTCCCTGAATGGCATTCTTCCTTCGCCGCTGATTGGCTGTGGAGTGGAAGAACTTTGTATTCGTATCACCCTGTTGCATCCATAAGGATCGTGACCTTTGCCACCACATATCATTTTCCTTGTCCAGGAGACTGTTTATCTCCTTGCGGAGGAGGTGGATGTCCTCTACATGGTCATGAAGTGTATCAAGAGATTCCAAGTGTTGAAGCTTGTCTTGCGTTTCTCTCAGCTGCTTGTTGATGTGGCCAAAAACATTCTTGTTCCACCACTGGAGTTGTTGTTGACAACTTTTAATTCGATCTTGAATCGTTAGGACCCCACCGGAGCTGTTTGGCATGGACCATGCATGCTCTATGATTTCCTTACACTCTACATCACGGAGCCACATCGTTTCAAAACGAAAACGGGGCTTCTTTCTTCTATTTCTAGTAGTGGGATATGAATGTAGCACTAAGGAGCAATGATCAAAAGCAGCCGTGGACCTGTGTTGCACCCGTGCTCCTGGGAATAAGCCTTTCCACTCAGAGCTCGCCACCATCCTGTTTAGCCGAACCAAAGTTCTCTGGCCACCAAACCTTCCATTGCACCAAGTGAAACTCGGGCCACTAAATCCAAGGTCATGAAGGGCGCATGCATCGAAAGTGTTGCGAAAAGCTTGCATTTGGTCAGCATTTCTCTTTTCCCCGCCACATTTTTCCTCCAAATGTGTAATCTCGTTAAAGTCTCTAAAAACTATCCATGTTAAGTTGAGCTGCTCATTCAGACGTTCTAGAAGCTTCCAAGATATATGTCTTTTCTGGGTACCTGGCTGTCCGTAGAAACCCGTTGCTCTCCATTTCAAGTTTTTCGTTGAGTCTGAGATGATCACATCAATGTGGGAATGTGAGTACTTATACACGTCTACATTGCTTCCTTCCTTCCATAGTAGTGCGAGACCACCACTTTTACCATCACATGGAACAATAATCCTTTGTGTATATTCTAGCTTTGCCTGAACTCTTTTCATGAAGGAAGTATCTGCTTTCGTCTCCACAAGGAAGACCAGTAGGGGAGCTTCATCTCTCACCATTATGGTGAGTGTACGAACTGCGCGAGAGTCCCCAAGCCCTCGGTAGTTCCAAGATATGATATTCATTGAGTTGGGCGGGGCTGCATCACAGCCTCCGCCATATCGCCATCCATGTTGTGTTCTTTTCCTACGTGTTGCCCTATTATCTTCTTACCTTTGCTTCGTTTGACTGGGGGAGAGTTTTGATCAAGCTCATGCAAAGGGATTGGCCCATCTCTTTTTCTTTTTGCAATGGTAGTGGCTTGGATTGAGCTATTTTTCTCCTTCTCATCGTTCCTTTCAATATGCTTCCAATATCTGGGCGTTGGGCCGTTGGGTTCATCAATCCAGCCCAAGTCATTATTATATATCATAGCTGTTGGCCCATTAGTATGGCCCAAGTTGCTAGCTTGGTTTTTTGTACGCACCAAAGCCTTTAAAGGTAAATCAACACCTTTATCATCCATCACCATCAGCTCCTCTGTTGTAGCTGGCATCCGATGCTCTTTACCTACCCCCGATGTGTTTGACTTTCTGTGATCCGAGGAATAACCATTTTCAGGTTGCAGATCTTGCTTTTGCCCGGTAGCAATGATAGTTCCTTTTGCAGGTGTTGATGCGAGCTTTGCTGCAAGTTTTGTGGTATTCGGCACATATGACCCCTCTGAGTGGGTCAGCGTGGTGTCAGAAAGTCTAGTGGGGTCCCTAGTCGCGTGGGGCTCACCAACCACCCTTGCCTCATGGGAGGGTTGCGCTCTTTCCGTCAATCTATGCTGGTATCTGTATTCCGGTGGTCGGTGGGAGGAGTCCGGCGTATCCTTGTTGGTGGTACGCTTGAGTGGCTCGCCTCTAAGCCAAGCGCCATACTGGGGCGCTGGCTTCTCTTTTCCGATGGTGGGTGGGTCATCCTCTTTGCATTCTTTCTCGCCGTGACCGAGTTTTCCACAGGTGTAGCAAAAATTTGGAAGCCGTTCATATCTGAAATAGACCCAGCATTGTTCATCACCTTCAACAGTTAGCTTTTTTCCCCTTACGAGCTTCTTGGTAATATCTATGTTCACTCTAACCCGTAGACATCTTCCCCACTGAACGCCGTTGTCTGGGACATCAACGTCCATGACCTCCCCTATTTTGCTGCCAATCTTCCACCCAGTCTCTTTTGTCCTACTTTTGAGGGGGAGGTTGTAAATCTGGATCCGAAAGGGACACCAACGGAGTTTGAGCTCTTTTGGTGCAACATCGCCGTTGAAGTCTTGAAGTAGGACCAAGTTCTTTTCATAGTTCCATGGACACATGTCCATTACTTTCTGCTTGTCTTTCTTGTCTCCGAATTCCACGAGGAAGAGATCCTCCTCAATATCTGAGATGCGGACACTTTTTTTTTGGTTTCCAAGCCATCCTCATTGTTTTCCGTAGGGCTTCTATGTTATTGCTTCTTTGTGTGAGTATTTGCATGACAAGGCAGTTTTCGCCTAGCTCTTTTGCTGCCTTCGTGCTGTCACCGCCCAGTACTATGCCCTTGTCTTCGTCTTCAGTAAAGGTTAATTTCTTCCAGAAGTCTTCAAGTTCTTCTGCCATCACAAGCTGCTTTGGGTTTCAAGTGGAATATAGGAGTTCATGGTGGGGCGGGTAAGGAGGGGGGGAGTGAGGACGAAAGAGTTCCACAAGGGAACTACAAACTACTTGCACAAAGCAAGACCAGACCTGTCTCTACGCTCCAGAGAGGAAACGAGAGAGTACAGAGTGATGGTGATGTTTTTGAAAGTTTGGTTTTGTGCTGTGATTTAATTTGATATGCTTATTAAGGCTTATGTGAAAGCCAACATGATTGAACAAGGTTTTAGGACTTTTAGGAGGTCTGTGGAGGTTGGTTTTGTCCCTAGTGTAGTTGCTTGCAATTTTTGTTCGAATGGGTTGGTGAAGCTTAGATGTGTTGATCGGTGTTGGGAGGTATATGAAGAGGGATTAGGGGCGCCGGTGGAGTTTTGGATTTTCTGGTTTTGTTTGAGAGAAACAAAGAATACGTATAGGTATAGGTTTTTATTTTTTATTTTTTTTAATAAGTGGTGTAGTTAACTAGGGTTAATTGAGTTAGGTTTACTTAAGTAATCATGTGCAGTGCACATGCAATTTTTTACACATGTTAGTTTATTAGAGCAGTTTGTAGTCTTAGGCTACAACTGGTTTTGTAGCTAAACTTTGTCCTTAACAAGATCCTTAATTTATATTAGGAAATGTTAACGGATGTCCTAAGAGTATTTATTAGTGAATTATTTTAGAAAAGTTTTTATGAGAAGAGAAAAAACAATTAATATTTTGACAATTTTTTCTATTTCTCATAAAAGTGGTATCAAAACTTTTTAAAAATGGTTTATTAACGTTTGCCTTAAAGACAACCATTAATATGACCCATTTATATTTTCTATAATTTTACTCATATTGCTATATTAATCCTTGTAAGGAAATAAATATAGTGAAAAGAATTTAAATCATGTTCTATGCAAAGCCTTTTTAGCTTTCCCTAGAAAGAGTGAGTGATCCTCTGAATGAGCCATAATCCTAAAGTAAGTGAGTCCCTAAGTAGAGAGGTTGAGGCAGTCCCTCCTCAAGCAAGTATTGATTCCTTGAGCTTATCCTATTTCTTTACTGTAGAGAGTAATAGTTTTAGCCAATTATTCCACATCATATCACTAAATTCATGTAGTACGTTCAAAATGGCTGATTATAGGGTGCTATATACTACTGTCTCTTTTTTTGAGAGAAAGGTGCTATATACTACTTAGTAGGCTACACTATCTTAATTCATAGATTATTGGAAATTTGACAAGTGTCACTAAATAAAAATTCCAAAGAATGCTCAAGAGCCAATTACATGTCGACACATGTTGAGATTTAATTTGAAATGATACAAGCAGTTTAGTTAAATGTTGACATATGTTATTTTAAATTCAATTAAGAAACTTTTGGTTAATCAAATGATGCCATGTGCCCCTTTGAGAATAAAATATTATTCTTTCTCTCTCAAAAAAAAAAAAATATATATATATATATATATATATATATATAAAAGCAGAAATAGGCTTTTGGTTAGCTAAGTTATTGGCTAAAGTAATTTTATTTAAATTTCCTTATTTTGAGAGTAAATTTTTAGGTAATGTGCCTTCTTTTTGTTAGCTAAGTTGTTGAATTTATTTATTTATTTATTTATTTATTTTTAGCTAATATATGAAGACAAGGATACAAAGAAACACGCTTCAAAAGAGTTAAGGATTCAAATAAAACAAATCAAAAACTAAAAAAATTATAAGGACCAAAAAATATAATACATGAATTTGGCCCGTAGCAAGGTTGGGTTCGGTTGAGTTAAGCTTGTAGAAAATGTGTCGCAAAAATTGGTATCAACACTAAATTGTTGAAATGTTTTTTTTTTAAAGCTAATGATGACAATAATAACAATAAAACACGCTTTGAATGGGTTACGTTCAATCAGAGTAGTAATATTAACAACAACAACAACAAATGACAATAACAACAATAATATCACTAGTAGCAAAAATAAAAAGTAATAATGATATCAGTGTAATACTACTAATAATAGGGTAATTAGTAATAGACGTTTAGAATTTAAATCTTTCATTCGTCATTATTGTAGCAATTAAATTATAAAAAAATAAATAATAAAAAATAAAATTAATTGGATGATTAGCTTATTACTTGCGAATTAATAATCTCTCTCTCTCTCTCTCTCTCAACTGAGTCTTAAAATAATTTTAAAAAGAGAAGAAGCGAAAGGAAAAGGTTGGGTACTCACCTGCAAGTTCCCCATGAAATAAAGAAATAATAACAGACCAGAGATAGAAATTCCAAGTGCAAAGACGTTTTCCCATATGTACCTGCTTGTTTGGAGGTTTGAACCAAAAGAACTGCAAAAATGGCACAACTATCATGTATAAGACATTAATCTTAAAAATTTCTAACTAAAATGCATAAAGTGAGAATCTAAGAAATTTTAGGGGAAATGTATAAGTCAAAGAGAAGATGAAAGATCTATTCTTAGGCTTTCAAAGTAAGAAAAAAGGGTCAAGATCACATGAGGCCTTTAATTTGGACAAACAGGACCTCCAACCACATACACAAGAGCAGTGGTTAATTAAGGATGGGGTTCAAGCCCATTACATCCATGAGAGAAGGAAGCATGAATGCAACACAAATTTAACGTCTAGCCCCAAAAAAAGAAAAAAGAAAAAAAAATTGGTGTCAAAATTAGAGGAAATTAATGAAAAATGAAGAGCAAAAGAAGGAAATGGCTACAAACTCCCTGTATATCTTTTTATTGGATTTGAATTTTGATAGATTCACCATTAGATTGCTGTGGTCCTTAAACCTGTGAGAACTGAGGTCTTGGACAAAGGATTTGGGTCCCCAATTTATTTATTGGTGGGATTCCTAACAATCCTACAGGAAAATGGCCTTAAACACAAGCTGGATAGTCCTTTTTCAATTATCTCTCTTTGGGTATTTTTTTTGAACAACACCCCCTTCCCCTCTAATTGTTATTCTTCCTTCCTCTCTCTCTCTCTCTCTCTCTCTCTCTCTCTTCCCTTCTTTTCCTCAGCGTTTTGTCAACCCCCTTTCATCATCTGCCCTCACTCCCTTTATATAGTCTCTCCTTAGTGGGGTTCAAATCATTACTTTTTCACCAATTTTCATGACATCCCACTATTACCTAGAATCCCAAGAAATAATTGTGCCTTCTGAGGATTCTCTTGAAACTTGTTCTAGGCGTCAAATAGTGGTTAGTAGCGAACTCCCCAAAGGCACTGATAACTCTCAGTAACCGACTTGAATCTAATAATTTCATCATCATTTTCCCACTGCCTCATCATTCGATAGTGGACTAAATGCTGTGGGCTTCTCTCGAACAATAATGTCTTAGTCTCAACATATGTGTCACTGGGCTGGGTTCACTTCAACGGGGTTTGGGTGTACTTCTATCTTATGGATTGGATTTGGCTACTCAAACAGATCTTGGGCCTTGGTTAAGAGGGCTGGTATTGACTATCTGGGCCTGAGCCCCCCACAATTGCATTTTCTTATTATGTCCTCAATGCTTGCAAAATTTCAAGAAAATAAAAAATTAATAATTATATCATCAATTAGATGTTTAAATTCCAAGTTTTTGCAATTTTAAATTATGCATAAAAATAAGTTTATGGGTTGCATAATAAATAACATTTAATTTGAACAAAATGTGACACACATGTTAAAAACATAACGACCATGCAATCATTATCGCACACCCTTAGTGCAATCGTCACTCTACAAGTATAATTGCTTGTGAAGTGTGGAGGGCAAAGGTTAGAGTTCAAGTTTCTAGAAACGAGTTTCACTCATATATACATTTAAATTAAGCTAAAGTAGAAATTCTATCTTGTATGAAAAATAATAATAATAAAATAAAAAAACATACTATTGAATGGTTATATTTTCAAAATATGTAGCCTTATTAATTTTTTAGCGGGAGTTTGTAACCATTACCCACAAACTAGTTTGTAGGCAAACTTTGTTCATAGTAAAATAGGTTTAGAGGTAGAAATGATCATTTTCTTTAGGACGATATTTCCCCCCCCCCCCCCCCCCCCACTTGATTCTATGAGTTTGCTAGTGGGTTGTAAATACTACTAAATAGTGGTGTTAGGATTTTTAAGTGTTAGCTTATTTCATGACAAATTTATTTGTATTAGTGGTTTGTGATACTGTAATGTAAATTGTGGTAATGAAGGTTGAAGGTTTAATCATCTGTTCACTATATATACAAGAATGACAAGCTCGACCACGCAAGAATGAAGCCTTGGTCGTGTGAGATTGACAAAAAAAAAAAAAAACACTTGGAAGACTCTTGGTCAACTAATAGCCTATTACGGGAATTTCGAGATTTGCTTCTAGATTCATTTGTGTAGCCACCTTTAGCCCAAACCCTATAAATAAATACGAAAATAAATTAATTAATAAATAAAAAACCCAATATCAACACCAAATTGGTAGAAGGGAGATGGCTACATTATCCAAGAAAAAAAAACCATTTGAGAGCGCTTTTTGTTGTTCTACCCCCTCCCATTGACATCTTTGATAGGTTAAGAGTTCTGATGAAACCATAAAAGTGACGCCAAAATCTTCAAGTGGCCTTGAAGTAACCTTGAAATTGGTTTCGCGGTCAGCAATCTACTTGTGGCACTGAATCAATGTGAAGACTAAAGGCTAGTTCAGCAATTGCAGCAAAAGCCGGATGTTCGGATACAGTGTCTGTGCTGGAGGTCTAGTAACTTAGTCTGTATCTCAACAATCTTTATGGGTAATTATTGTATGGGTTACAATCTTTAAGGTTTCTTATATTCATTTTAACAGAGTCACGATTCTATTAGTGATAAGTTATATATACAAATTATTTAAATTAATTGGGTTTTAATAGAATTATATAATACATAGTTATACTAACAATTACCTTAAAAAGTAAAGGGAAAAACTATTAAAAAAAAAAAAAGCTTCCTCATCATAAAATGATTGTTGATTAAAGATAAGTTAAAGATATTGAATCTTTTTGTCAAACCTTAACTCAAATTAAGGAAAATACCCAACCTTAATTGGGATTTCGGGAACTAGAGTAAAAACGGGTCAATCAGTACTTGACCTGCTTAATTTTCGGGTCAAGGCAGGTCAACTCGTGGCCAATTGAACCTAAAATGTTTTTTTAAAGTGATTTTTTATTAAAAAAAAAATTGGTTATATGCATTTAGGTAACTTAATTCATTTATAAAATAGTATAGTTATATAATTTTAATTCTTTATTGAATCACTTTCTTTGTAGACTTAACTTATATTAAAAAAAAAAAAAATTGTAGATGAAAATACTAACAAAATTACTAGCCAACTTGAAGTTTGATTCATGAGATGCAATTTATATTAAATATTTACTTATTTTTCTTTATCTAATATGTTCGGTTTTATTCTTTGAACTTTTTTTTGTTTAGTTTTTTTTTTTTTTGATAGGTAATAAAGATATATATTCAAGAACACTACCTTATGCAGAAAAATATAAGGCATAGAGAAAAATACAAAGGGAAAAGAAAGTGTATAAAGATAAAAAAAAATGAAAAGATACTAAGTACATAGGAGAGAGCTAAGGAACATAGGGAGAGAATCACTAGAGGTGAGTCCCCAAGCCCTAGACCAATCAAACAAAGTGCCACTGAAAGAGGCCAATAGCTGGTCATCCGAATTTTCCATGTCCTCAAACGTCCTCCTATTTCACTCCCTCCAAAGACACCACATCAAACATAATGGAGCTAGATTCCAAATGATTGACAAATGCTTTTCAAGCCAATTCCACCAACCGAATAAAGTATCTGCAACTAATCTTGGCAAGACCCAAGAAAACCCAAAAGATCTAAACACCAAACTCCATAGCCGATAAGCCTTTTCACAATGTAGTAACAAATGATCCGCTGTCTCCCCATTACTACAGCACATGATACACCAATCGACAAAATCCAACCCTCTAGTCCTCAAATTATCACCTGTAAGGATCCTATCCCATACAGCAGTCCACATAAAGAAGGAAACACGCTGAGGAGCCTAAACCTTCCAAACACCTTTCCAACTAAAAATAATGGGCGAGGGGCTTCTCAACTTATTGTAAAACAATTGAATATCAAAGTCCCAATTCTTTGTCAACTTTCATTGCATACGATCTCCGTTCTTAGTAGGAGGTAGATTTGAGCCCAAGGTATAGAGAAAATCATCCACACCACCCATTTCCCAATCATTTAGTTTCCGAGTAAAATGAACATCCCAGCTTCTTCGCCTTTCTATCCCTAACCGATCAAGAGAAGAGGCTACTGAAGAACATGCCCTAAGCGGAACGAGGTACCGACGAGTGGTGCTTTCGCGGACTAGGTATGCTAAGCAACTTGAAACAAAATGCATGATATATGCCATTAGATCAAAATGCATGCTATATGCCATTCAAAAATGTATTTTTAAATCTTGAGAAAAATTGGATAACATTTTAAGGATCAAATATGGCATTCATACTAGAAGCTACATTCCCTATATTTGTTTTATAGATGTTGCTGCTTCCTGTGAAACGTGAGAGATCACTTTTCTGGGTATATGCTGCCTAGAGAAAATTAGAAACTGAATACAAATTTGGGAATAGTCCATGGGAAAGTTATTTATTTGATGAGGATGATGTACTAACTGTTTAATTACATTAATAGTTATAGATTTTAATGTTTTTAAGAAGTTGGTGCTGGAAAGCGCTTCATTTGGATCCATCCCTTGTCATTTTACAAAACCAATTTAATTGAAAGAAAGAAATGTTAAAAATAAAAACAACATATATAAACTTCTGTTTGAATTGCATTACTTTAACATCCTCATCAATCATCATCTGAGAAATAAGGTAAGGATACCGTTCATATAGAGTTTACTTCCACTAATAACTATTCAGATCAAGTTCTGGCAGTTGTCCTCTCATAGTTTTTCTCTAATGGAGTAAGTTTCTTCAATTGGGTATCTATATTTTTTAATTAAAAGATTTCAGAGCCTTCAGCTGGCTTTTCTGAAATGTCATAGATTGTAGTATATATCTGTTTTAGTCTGGGATGAGAAACCTTTGTTTTTGTCACTCACAACCCTCTAGCTCTTTAGTGTTGTAGTTTGTATAAATGCACATGCTTTTGAACATTTTTTTTTCATATGTTAAAGGCAGTTCTGTTTTCATCTTTTATTGGTCATAATTGTTCTCCTTTGATGCCAGTGCCACCATGGAGAATGATATTCTCAGAACATGAATGGCGTTATCACTTTCTTTCTGGATTAATTTTTCAACTCTAGTTTACCAAATAGCTTGATCAAACAATAATAACCAAATTTTTTTAGTGGAGAAGTTACATTTTCAGAATACCCTTGGTTCTGTCAACAAGCACAAGATAGGTATACTAACTTGCCACGTACAATACTTCAAACAATTTTGCTATCCCACAAATGCACCTTTTTTCAGGGCTATAATTCATCTGCAACTATTTTAGTTTAACCATACCTCTGTTACTTCTTTTATGATTAATCAAATGTATTTTTAATATTGCAGAAATTACGCCATCATACTTTTCTTAATAGAATCAGCTGAAAGGAAGAAGTTGACATAATTTAACTATTTGTGCAGATTGTGAAGATGCTTCTCGAACACAATGAGACAGACACAAAAGCCGTTAACAGGACTGGTGAAACTGCCACTGACACTGCAGAGAAAACTGGCCAAGCTGATGTTGCAGCCCTTCTTCAGGATTATGGGGTTCAGGGAGCCAAAAACCTCAGGCCTCAGGCACCAAGCACTGCCCGTGAGTTGAAACAAACGGTTAGTGACATAAAGCATGAAGTCCATGACCAGGTAGATCAGACCCGGCAGACCAGAAAACGTGTTCGAGGCATTGCCCAACGTATCAACAAAATGCACACAGAAGGTCTCAACAATGCAATCAACTCCACAACTGTTGTAGCTGTCCTCATTGCCACAGTTGCATTTGCAGCCATCTTCACAGTCCCTGGACAATATGTTGACGACCCAGAAAACATTCCTCCTGGAGTCTCCCTAGGGGAAGCAAATATTGCTCCCCAAATGCCATTTATAATCTTCATCATCTTTGATTACATTGCACTCTTTATTTCTCTGGCAGTTGTGGTGGCGCAGACCTTAGTGGTAGTCATAAAAAGCAAGGCAAAGAAGCAAATGATGGCAGTTATCAACAAGCTAATGTGGTTGCCTTGTGCACTTGTTTCAGTGGCATTCTTGGCTCTGTCATTTGTTGTGGTGGGTGAGAGTGAAAGGTGGCTGGCAATTGGAGTAACAATTATAGGAACAACCATAATGGCCACTACTTTGGGTACTATGTGTTATTGGGTCATTAGGCATCGGATTGAGGCCTCCAATATGAGGAACATTCGGAGAAAATCATCACTTGGTAGTGGATCAAGATCCTTGTCACTGTCAGTGATGTCAGACTCTGAGATCCTCAACAGTGAGTACAAGAAAATGTATGCAATTTGTGCTTTACTGCTTTTTTACCCTTCTTCTGGAATAGGAAGGAAATGTGAACAGATTCAATGTATATAGTAAAGGTCTAACTACATATTGCATTTGTGATTTGCCATGGTTTTGGAATTACACTAAAATCCTGTCATGAATAGTTGATTTGACACACATACCCTTATGAGACATCTCTCTTGTAACACGAGTGAATCCCACAAATGTAGATGTCACATATTGTGAGAGAAAGATCTCAATGTATTACTCTCTACCTTTTTTATTTCCGCAAATGAAGGAATCAAACTTAAGTTCTCTCTACCTGACATCAAGAACATCCTGAAACTGCCAAAGCTCTGGATGAAAACCTTCTTGGCCGTTTTTTGAGCAATCTGAGCCAGTGGTTCATTAGTAAATCGAAAACAGATCTGAAAGTGCATTCCCTTAGCTTTCAAAAAATGTGCTCTATCATACTCCTTTTTCACTAGTTTTCCTCTGGATCTCTTCTTTCTTTTGGCTTTTGATTCATTCTTTTTGTCCTTTGATTTATGCTTAGAGGATTTTCCTGCTTGTTCATATGATATATCTTCGGCATCAACTGGCTCACAATCACATCATTCTTAGCCTGATCAATTTCACTTTCAGAGTCAGCTGATAGCCCCCCTTCATTTGGTTCCCCTGCAGAAGCATCATAATTCATCTATTAATTGCTGTTTTCTCTTTTGTACATCCAAACCCAGATCATCAGACACTCAATGCAAGCAAAATCAGCATCTTCCTCACGCTGTGAAGTTATTCTGGGATTTCCAATAATACTCGAGTTTCATAGACTCGAGTACTGTGTAAACAGTACCCGAGTCCAGGAAACTCGAGTATGAACCCTGCTGTAATGGAAATTTTACCTGAGCCATACTCGAGTTCACTGGGCTCGGGTACTATTTACACAATACTCGAGTTCAGGGAACTTGAGTACCATGTTTTTATTTTTATTAGCAAATGCCATGTCAGCCTGTGCCACAGTGGCAGGGGAAGGGTGTACTCAAGTTTCCTGTACTCGAGTACCATACAGAACTCGAGTTTCTGGAGCTCGAGTACTAAAAAAAGTGGTAGATTGCTTATTAGTTCCGAAACAGTGTTTTTTTGCTGAATATTCCGCAAATTGATGGTATTTGGCCATTTTGGCCTGATTGTATTTATAAAGTTAATATTTTTAGTATTTATTCATATCTAAAATTGTTTAAAAAAATATAAAATAGAAAAAAAAAAAAAAAAGATAAATGATGTGGTTAATGAGGCGTGTAAAAGAAGCTTTGCAAAATTAAATGCAAGGCTTCCAATTATGACCTACAACTTACCAATTCATATTGATGAAGCTTGAAGTTTAGACTGTCTTTGATTTGACTGAAAAGGTTTTATAGAATCATGTGTTTGGTTGGACTGAAAATTCAGTCAACCTGAAAACATTTTATCTTTGATTGTAAAATTCGGTTATCAGATTTAAGATTACGATATTATTTCAAGGACAAAATTTAGCTACAAAATTGATTGTAACTTAAGACTACAAACCCACTCAATAAAATAAATATTACTACGTATTTCAAAAATTTAACCGTTGAATTGCATGTTCTTTACGCTCATAACGCTTTTAATACACATGTTAAATTTTGTGTTAATTAGATAATATTTACTATATAATTTATAAGTTTATATTTTATACATAATTTTAAATTACAAAAACTTGCAATTTAAAAAATTTATTGATGACATGGCTATTAATTTTTAATTTTCTTGAAATTTTGCAAGTATGGGAGATGAAGAAGATGTAATCTAATGATGGATTTGTCAAAATTCATTTCTAATAAAAAGATATTGAGTAAGGTTGTAATATAAGACTACAACTAATTTTGTAGCTAAACTTTGTCCCCATTTCAATGTTCAACTTTATTTTATTTTCTATTTGTATTTAAACAGGGGTTGGTTCCAATTTTTTAGGATTTGACTGTGACGAGGATAAGGATATCTTATCATTGGATATTTATGTAAGTAGTATGCATTAATGAGCATCAACTAGAAAATTAACCCAAAAAGTCTTTTTTTTTTTTCCAAGTTAAGACTATTGTTAGAAATATTTTAAGGAAAATTGAAAAAGCTGTCAACAAAGTTGATAATTTTTTTTTCCATAAAAAATTTCCTAAAATAGTTTACTAATGTATATCCTAAGGGCACACATTAGTAAAACCCTTTAAACAATAAGAGAAAAAAGATTTGTATGGATATGCAACTACTACTTAAATTATTCTCAATAAATGAATCAAGATGCTTTTCTACACTTTATGAACAGATGGAAACGTACTTTGAATAGGTTAGGCAAGAAGACATCCAAAGCACGGGTACAAAATTGGTGTACTTGGAGCCTTCATAAGTATAGAATGCACAAAGCAAGCTAACGAAAGCCCAAACGAATGATCTTAAATAAAATTAAAAAAAAAAAAAAAGGACTAAGGGAACATTGTCAAATGGTGCTAAATCACGGTGTGATGTGAGGTTCCTATGGACATAGTAGCGGGTTAAGTTCCCATAAATGAGCATACGAGGTTCACACATAGTTCCCATGGATGGCATACAAGAGGCTCATGAATGATTTGTTGATGAAGAAAAAACCCATAAGACAAAAGGGAGCTAATAGGACTTGTTTGTTGTCCACATAGAGGCAAAGATTCACAAGCGAGGGAGAAAATTGTTGGATATACACGTGTAAATAAAGTCTCACATTAAATAATAATGAGAAGGGTGAGTGGTTAATGTAACATGATTGTACTCATATCCATTAGTTTAAGCTTTTTGAGTCAAGTGTTGTCTCTGTATGTGTGTGTGTCTATATATATATTAACTACTCATTTGGAGGCTTTCTAACATGTGTTCTCCCCAGCACAACTCTTACACAAGATAGTACCTTCTAGGTTTTGATGTATTAGTATTCTCAAGGTAATTGTATAAAAGGTTTTATCCAGGTAATTCTAAAATATTAATAAAATGAAACATTTGTCATTATTGTTTTTTTTTTTTTTTTTTTGGATACTTCTTCAATATATGATTTTGATTTAGCAAGGTTGGTTGGTTTGGAATTTAAATATTAAGAAAGCCAACAATTAATGCATTGATAAAAGAATCGACATTTGTGAAGATTAAAAATAAAGAATATGAAATTACTACGTAAGCAAACTTACATGACCAGAAAGGATGTATAGAAATAAATTCAATGATGCTTTGATCCATAGGGAAGCCTTATTAGAGTTATTAGCGCTTAAGAGTTTCATCCAGGATCGGTAGATTTCGTAAACTCTTGGCCCATATTGCAAAAAAATTACAGAGTTCAAGATTGTTATATTTGAAGATGTTGTCCGTCTCATCGCTGAAAATAGGCTTGACATTACCACCTGAATGGATTACAAAAATTTTGTTTTTAGAGTCAATGGATATAATCTAATTATGTGTAGGACAGTGATAATTTAAATAAAATAGTAATTAATTATGTGTGTATTAGAAATTTTTTCAAATTCACATTTTGATATAGAACAATGCTAGAGATACAAACTATTTTACAAAAAAATTTACAATGAAAGTAATAGGAATTCACTAATCTAATCGATCTATTTGAAGTTTTGTTATTAAAGGAAAATATTTTTGTTGTAAAATAAAAGTAACTTAATATTCCTTATTCAAGAAAAATTTTAGTATTTTTTGTCTGTTGAAAATTACATGTTAGATCTTTCTAATATAGGCAGTTAGAGCATTTCCAATAGCTTAGGTAAAAGCAAAATAATCTCTATAATAGAGAAAGAGACCCAAAAAAAAGTCTCCAATGGATTCCCTAAATCATGATTTTTTTTGGGCTCATGAACAGTAGCTCATCAAATCTGATGGGTTATTGTACATTAGCAAAAGAATAAAACTAAATAAAACATTAGCAAAAAAATGAGTGGAGATGGGGGTATGAAAATATGTGTGTTAAAAAATGAATAAATAATAAATGAAGAAATAATATTTAAATAAAATAGAGAAATGACAGAGAATCTGTTGGAAGATGTATTTGAAAAAAAAAGTAAGTAAAAAGTAAATGTCACTGTTCATTATCCAAACAGTACAAAAATATAGAAAAGTTGCTGGAGATGCTCTTAAGTGCTACTATTAAGAAATAGGAATTAGAAACAATGGTACAGTGTGACTATATTTGAAGTAGTGGTGATGCCAGAAATTATTTCATGGGGTCGTATATAAATATGATGATTAGTATTTTTTTTTCTTTAAATATTATGTGTAGTTGGATAAAATTGCGCTATAAACAAAGATCAAAATATAAATCAAGTGCTCTATAATCCAAATGTTTACTACATAAAATATACCTATTAAACTTCAACAAACTTGAGTCAAGATTGACAAACTAGATTCAATATCTTTAATTTTATCTTTAATCAACTATCATTTTTATGAGAAGGAAGCTCAATTTTTTTCTGTTTTCCATTTTATTTTAATATATATTCATCATAAATTTATGAATACCGAATTTTTAGTGTATAAATGCAACTCATCAACAATAGGATTATGACTTTATTCAAATTAATATTAGAAACCATAGACTTTGATATAAAATTTATATAATCAAACAAATAATTTTAGGGATAAATTATACTTCTGATCCTTCAAATTTGGTGTTATTTTAATTTTGGTCCTTCAAAATTAAAATGTTTTGGCTCGGTCCCTAAAATTTGAGGTGAGTTTGATTTATATCCTTTAAATATGAGATTGGTTCAATTCTGGTTATATGTAAATATTTGGTTGATTTGACTTGGTCCCTCAAAAATGGGGTGCCTCAACCCCCCGTTAGTAGTGTATAAAAAATGGAGAGACCAAATTGTTTCATTTTAAAATTTTAAGGACCAAATTCGAACTTTTTAAATTGCAATGACCAAATACACCAAATTTCAGTGACCGAAAGTATCATTTACGGTTTACCTAAATTTTATTTATAGTACAATTTCAATTGGCATTCAAAGGTCATAAGTTAAATATCTAATAATTTAAATATTATTATCGAAAATATATTTTGATTGTAAATGCTTGTATATGTAATCATGAAATTTGGTTGAACTACGTTAAATTTAAGAAAATAATATAACATAAATACAATAAGTCAACTGGAAAAAGTTAATTTTTGCATTAGATGTATTTTTCCAAAACAACATATTATTATATACTTCTCCAACTCTAACCCAGTTAAAAAAACCAGCCTGGCCTTTCCACTTAATCCGGTTGAACAGACTGGTCTGGTCCTGTTATGATAACAATGCTTATGAGTACGTGAAGGTAGTAGAAAATATATAAAGGTCTCCCTTACCTGTGGAATGGGTAGAATAAGGACCCATTTGATAACGTTGTTCTAATAACGTTGTTTAAGTGTTGTGAAAATATGTGTGAAAATACGTGTTGTGTTGTTTAAGCAACGAAAACTATTATTCAAACAACGTTATCAGACATGCCTAAATCTTTATAAAAATCTTTTTTTTGTTAGTTCCAAATTACTAGAAAATACGTGAAAATAGTAGCTTCCAACAGACAACGTAGCTAAAGTCTCCCTCACCTGTGGTATGGATAGAATAACTAGAATGTTGAGCACGAAGATGTACCACGAACACGAGTACCTTCGACCTTTTATCCTTATAGTATCTAACTCATCATTACGTTTCTTGGATTTCACTACAAAATACACAAGGTAAATGATATCGGTGACCGATCGCGAAACAATAGCTATGGTCCACAACACTTTGTTTAACCCAATGCACCTTTTGTCTTCTTTGATCACGGGAACGTAAAAGAACAAGGGATCCAGTGATACTGCAATAGCGCGACCGAATACAAGTATTTCTTCATTCCATTTACTGAACAAACCTACCAATGGCTCAAATGTTGACTTTGAAACAAATTCAACAACTTTGCTGGGGTGAAAATTGCCCCTCGATATCCTTCTTCTCATTCCTGAACAAAAACATGGCAAACATATAATTATAGGTTGCCTTAAAAACAAAAAAAAAAACAAAAAACAAAAAACAAAAAACAAAAAACAAAAAACAAAAAGCTAAAAGCTAAACACTATCAAATTCTGTATTAGGTTCATCTTTAAAAAAAATAAATAAAAAAAATAAAATTATGTATTAGGACTGAGTTATGTCGACTTTGTACACCTTAAACTAATATAAGCTAACCTTACTCAACTTTCAACCTATAACGTGTGTTCTATAATAATGGTTCTTTATCATTAAGTCAAAATGCTAATTAATTTTTAGTGTAGGTGAAGATCGAATTTCAGATTTTTTTATTTGATAATAAGAGAATTTTTTATTCGATAATAATAAGAGAGAGACTTTACGCTAACTAAAATCCAATGCTTATTAATAGTTAAAACATCTCTATCATGAATTCTATTTACAAGAAAACTAGATTTTTATAACAAAGTACATCTTTCTCTTTATTAAAAAAAAGAAGAAGTTTGAAATGGAATTCCACATATTTAAAAAGTTTGGGATTGGAAAGAGGCTAATCCATCCCCAACCTAGCCAATTACCACTCTTATGCATGTACGAAGTTGAACTAGTGGAACCATATATATGTTTTCTTTTCGACCCCCACTCTTTTGCACAAGATGATTGGAGTGCATTGTTTTGGAATTTACAGAGCAACTAGCATTAATAATATGTTGAATTAAAGAAAATATTATAATAATTTAATTCAAATTCAATAATAAAAATTACTTTGAATTAACTTGGCAAAGGCACATGTAAATTCGAATTTTTATCAGTACTTCTGGTAATAAATAGCTTAAGGTTGCAGCATTTTCTTATTTCCTAAACATTTCAATTAGCACTCAGCAGTCAATTACTTGGTCTTCAAATCATGGTTCAACTTGGACTACTATGCTTTGGGGATTCTGCTCTCTAGCCGATGAATTGTTTTTCAATTACGTAGTCTTTACAATTGGCACCGTCAATTTCAAATGATTTTATTTTGTATGCATCTAACAATGGATTTGGCTATATATTTTGCTCGAGATCCTATTCACTTACACCTTATTCCGATTATCAATATGTTTACGTGCCAAAAACAAAACAAAACACCTTATTCTACTTCCTGTGTAAAGAAAAGACAAGAAAAAAGAAATTTCCCCTATTTATGTTTAAATATTTAGGATTAATTACATCTTATATTCACCTTTTAAACAAATGGCATTTTATATTCATGAGAACCTAAATTTTATAGCAAAGCCATTTAATTAGGAGAAAAAAATGTAGGTGGTTTAAAACTTAAAGTAGGAAAGTACAATTATGGGTGAAGGAAATTCCTTTGCCGCACAAATTTCATAATACCCTTCGCATAGAGTACTCCACTTAGTCCACTATACCATTGTGCCACATAAAACACATACATTCCCTTACAATTATTTTAGTGCTTTTCGTTTTTACGTAGCTATTGATTTCATCCCGTTCCGGCTAGGAAATACTATGTTGGTAAACAAACTGGAACAAGGAACTCAATCATTCTACCTTGGGAAAATTTTCAAATCATTCCAAATCATTTCTGTCAATACCAACTAGTATTTGAATATCAGGTGAAATGCAATTTGGCTTGAAAATTTTTACTTTTCTAACTTCTCTACTATTTTTTTTTTTTTTTTACTTTTTTGAATTCTCTACTTTTTACCTCCCACCACAACACAGGTCATGACTAGTCACTCTTGTCTCTCAGTCTTTGTTTAGTTGCAAATGAGGAAAGATAAAAACAAAATAAATGCACGGAGGAAAAAAATGAAAAGAAAAAAAGGAGCAATTCTCTCATGTATGTTTGGAAATAAGGAGTTGAGAAAGGAAAAGAGAATAATACAATTCTCTTTCCTTTCGTTTGCAAAGACAAAGGAAATCAAAAGAAAACTATATGTTTTTAACTTTTATGTCACATGTATGTAAAAGATGGATGAAAGATATGGGCAAAAATGTAATTTTGAGTCATATGAAGTTAAACATGTGGGCTCCACTTTTTTTTTCTTTTTTTTTTTTTTAAATTCCATTGTTTCTCTTCAAATCCGCCCAAATTCGGCGGACTGCAAACTTGTGGCCTTGTGGGTGTGGGAGAAATGATTTCTATCATTTTCTTCTCTCCTCTCATTTCCCTTCTCTTTCTCTTTCTCCCTCCTTTCCAAATGCAATGTCACTCTTTTTGTCTTTTTTCTTCACTCCCCCCCCCCCCCCCTCCCCACCCCTCTCTCTCATTATCTTCCTTTTATTCCCCCCCCCCCCCCCCCCCTTTTTTTTAATCTCAAAATCTTTCTCCATCACATCACTATCTACTCTCTCTCTCTCTCTCAATCAAAAGACTCAAAACATTCATAAAAAAAAAAAAAAAAGAACTCAAATAAGTTCTCTACTCTCTCCTTACTCTCCCTCCACCCCATCATTTATTAATTATTATCTTAATTTATTTTATTTTTAAATATATTTTAAGTGCTATATATATATATATATATATATATATATAACTGTAAGCCCAAAATGCATGGTACACAAAATACTCATTTCTTAATACTAATTACCACAGCTGAATCATAGAAAACAACTACTCACAGTACACAACTCTTTTATATAATTAAGAAAATTAAGACCCAAATTTATTTAAAACAAACAATCATAGTACACAATTAAATTGATTTAAAATATATATTAAAATTTTTAAAATAAAATTTGGTGATATAAATTTAGTGGAAATATCAGTTTTAAAATTTGGAAACAGAGTTTTAATGTGTCAAATAGCTGAAACATGTGTAATATTTATAATGAATCACATTACATTACATAAATATAATATTTTAAGACCCAATTTTTAGCATATATAATATCACAATGTCATTGTTAGAATAATTCTTTATATTTTTTTTTTCGCTAATAATATCAAGTTTTTGGTGTCATATTATTTTTGTGTGTCATATTATGTATGCATTTGGATACCGTTTATTTTGCTGAAAACTGAAAAAAAAAATATTTTTTTTTACTGTTTGCTACAGTGTTATCATTGTTCATTGGCCTAAAATCACTGTTCATGACCAATGAACAGTGACAAACACGCTGCTTAAATGGCTGAAGAAACACTGCTGCAAAAACGCAAAAACCAAACAGAGCTATATGTGCTGTGTTGGTAACTTGGTATATAACTTGACAGTTTAAAATCATTGATTTTCTGTTTCTCAAAAAAAAAAAAAAAATCATTGATTCTCAAAAAAAAATTTCATTTTCTTATAAAAAAGATAATTCATTGATTGAAAATTCGTGACTTGAAATTAAGATCCTGAAAACTTTAGTTGGGTTAGACATAGTTGACCCCAAAAGCAACATAATACAAGTAAGATGCTGTAATAAGGTGTCTTTCAGTTTCAGACATTCGAAATCTTATTGAAAAAAGTTCTAATAGTAACCAATATATTATTTCAGACCACTGACAGAAGAGGGAACAACAGTTTATTTTTAGCACATATATAAAGTAAAAAAAAAAAAAAAAATTCAGGTTCAGACATACAAAATCTTCTTGAGAAAAAGAAACTACCTTTCATTGTTCCCTTGCTGATGGTAACTCATACCTAAAGCTTATCGATGATCCAAGGTCCAAATAAAGAACCAACCTCTGAACTATGTATAGATGACCCAGCAAACATTACCAGAAAAGTCTGAATTTTGATCCCTGGAAAAATGGAAAAAGATTAGACAATACAACCATATCAAAAAATAAAATAAAAGTAAACAATAAGTATTTCTACATATGCATCTTTTTTTAAGAGAATGTGTATTTATAAAACCATATTTTTTTTAAGAGAATGTGTATTTATAAAAAGTAATCGAACCTGGCAAGCTCAAGTAGTATGCATTTTACATGCAAGGCGGAACAAGAGGGACAGAGCAACTGGCTTTGAGTGGCAGTAATTGGCTTTGTTGTAGAATTTTAAGATAAGATCACCTCTTGCCGTGCACTTAAAAAGTGAGTTAATAGTGTGTATTCATAGTATCACAATGGTCAATACCTCAAGTCTTTCAATATTGTCGTTTTTTCAGCAACCAATAAGGTAAGTTCAGAATCTTTGAGTGCAGTTATTTCCAAATTTTTTAGATTTAAGCTCGGTTTAGTTGAAGGAGTGAAAAAGTGGGAGAATAGAAAATGGTAAGAGAAGGAGTGAAAAAGTGAGAGAATAGAAAATGGTAAGAGAGTAGAAAAGTGAGATGATAGAAAAAAATTTAATTTTCCTCTTTTTTGTTTGGTTGGGAGTATAGTTTTCAAACCCGGATTGGACCGTACGGTCCGAGCCAGATAACAAGAAACTTCTCATTAACACGGTTCTTTTAACCACCAGAACGGCAGAACCATTCTATGCACAAAAAGCAACCGCGATTGAATTGCCCAGATTTGAGAACCGTGAACGATTCTCACGGTTCAAATCAACGCTTTTTAAAAATTAAATAAAAAAATTAAAAAAGATTTAGAAGCTCACAGCACCTTATCACCATGGTTGAAGCTTTAACCACTATGAGATGCTGTCAAACATTGAAAATATTGAGATCCCATCATCTCTATCTTGTTAGCTCTGTCTCTCGTTTGTTATCTGTCCAGAACTTTTCTTCTTAAACTTCTTCTCTCTCTCTCCCTGTCTTGTCTTCCTGCCTCTACTTCGTCTAGATGTTGTGTAAACTGGTTTAAGAAAACTAAAAAAAGAAAAGAAAACAAGGTATGAAGTAGGAAGTTGGAGTGATGAAAGAAACAAAAGTTAAGAAGACAAAAGGAGGGGAAAAAAAAAAGTAGAAGTTAAAGGCTAACGTGGTGCAGAGATTTTTTTTTAAGGTGTGGTGTAGATTAATTAAACCTTGGGAGATGCAAGCCTTGGGGGCAAAAAAAAAAAAAAAAAAAAGGTAAAGTTGATGTCCTGGAGTCCAAACGTGATGGAGGAAATAAAAAAAAGGTAAAGTTGTTGTTGGCACTGGAGTGGCAGGTGAATGGAGGAAATAAAAAGAAAAATATTTTAAATTTGAATTGGGTTAGAAAGAGAAAGGTTATGTTTACTGTATTTTTATAATAAATTTTAAGTTGTGAGTTGTTTTTTTTTTTTTTTTTTTTGAGAAACACACACACACACATATATATATATATATAGAGGGGAAGGGAGATAAGATAAGGGAATACACTTACATGCCAATATCAAAACTGCATACAAGTTGTGAGTTGTTATTGGTTGTCATTGTTGAAACAAAAATGTCATCTCAATGATAGGTTCAAATTTGAACCAACTTATAATTTGTTGTAAAAATATTGTGGACGTAGATATTCTAGATTAGAAATTAACGTAATGATATTTTTACTTAATATTTTTATAATATTTACACAATAAATTCTTGTATTTGATTAATATTTAAAGTAATGTTAATTCTATAATAAATTCACCATAAATATTAAGTTGAAAAATGTTTATTTTCAAAATAAATTTCTATATATATATATTTTGAACTATTTTAGTTAAATTTTCATTTTTTACTAATTTATATATTAATTTATATTTTAAATAATTATTATATTAATTATGACATCATCATGGTTTAACCTCAGTCCAACCTCAAAAACTTTGAACTTCTTCCGTTTACGGTTCATTGAACGGTCCATGTTTCAAAACCATGGTTGAGAGTGAAAAAGGGAAGGATGAAAAAAATGTCTTTGTATAAATTTACTCATATACTCCTGTTAAAAAATAATGCCCTATTAAAACAAACAAAAAAAGAGACAAAAAAAGCAATCACTCAAATTTATTAGGAAATAAAAATCATATCTAGAAAAATAATCACGTCTAAAGAAAAAACAAAAATAAAAAATCACCAAAGAAAGCAAAAGAGAAAAAGAAGAAGAAGAAGAAGAAAAGCAATGGATTGGACAAGCCCATGTGCACCTCCCACTGAGTTTTGTAGAGAAAAAAATTTTGGTAAGCTCCAAGAGAAAACATCTAGGTCCTACCAATTTTTTTCCCATCCCTCTCTCCAACCAAACACCTACCAAATAAGTTTTCCTTCCCATTTTCTCTCCAAAATTTTCTATCTACCCTATTTCACCTCCAAACAAACACACCTATTGACGAAGTTATTGTTGATATACAAGTGTAAGCATTCCCATGCAAAAAGAAATGCATTTTGGATCATCAAAAAAGTTATTTTTATCTATTTTGCTTTATCATTTTAATGATTTATCATACATCTTATACTATATTCTCTTATCACTTTATTTGAATATTATTTTTTATATTCAATTTTACATTATTATTTTAACAATACACCTTACATCTCATTTTCTATTTTGTTTTGTGCAATTAAAATATTAGTAGTGGAACAAAATAATATATTGTTCTACGAAATGATCAGGCCTTTCTGATGGAGGCTGCCCCTCATCAAAGGGGATGGGCCAGGTGCAAAAAGAAAGACCATGAAAGGACTTAATAATTTCTCCTTTCTTTTGAAGTGATCAAATTAGCTAGCTAAACATGAAAACGTGGAATACGTGGCAAAAATGAAAAATGTAAAAAGAACATATTTATTAAGGTGGTGAGTTGTGTTTAAAGCAATATAACTTCTAATTCACAATATATTAAATTAATAATTGGGAAAAAAAAAATAATACCACCGCGCACTCTCAGTGCAAAAAAAAAAAAAAAAAAAAATTGAGACAAATTTGTATGAGAAGACTTCTTAAATAAAAATCCAATTTCACAATTTCCTAACAAAAAATAAAAAAAAGTAAGAAAAAATTACACTTTTTACTTTTTAATAATAATTCAAAGTATGGTTTTTTTTTTATTTTTTTTATACAAGATAAAACTTTTATTCTAGCCTAATTTAATTATATATGTGTGTGAAATTCTCTCTTAGATACTTGAACCCCAACCTCGCCCCCCCCACCCCACACCCACGAGTCCAAATCTTCTGTCCCACTTTTCTTGCTCCATTCTATACTCCACTAATAAAAACTTGCCACGTGTTTACCTAATTAATTAAATACTATAATTATTGACTTATTAATACTACCGTTATTAATTAATAGTGGTATTTAATTAAATAGGTGAACACGTGACAAGTTTTTATTGGTGAAGTATAGAGTGGAGCAAGAAAAGTGAGACAGAAGATTTGGACTCCACACTCACACCCACACCCACACCCCACAAGAACTTTGTATTTGTGGAGTGACAATCAAGAGTGCATGGTGGTAAAGTATGGTTAAATAAGCCAACAATTGTGCCCAATTAACATTGTCATCTATCATTAATTAATGTATGTAAGTTTTTTGTTTTGATAAGATAATGTATGTATGTTAGTTAAAGGTAAAAGTACTAAATGAATGAGACAACATTAATGACTAGTCACTACTTAGGTGATTAGAACATTAACTAATAATAGATCATGATATGGGTTCAAACTCCATGGTAATTAACTTCACATTAACTAAATTTACACTTTTTTTTAAGGTCATATATTCTCATTTAATCCAACGGTCAATAAAATACAATTTCCCAATAATTAACGTAGAGTTATTGATGGAGATCATATTGTCAAACATCGGTGGAGCCAATATTTAGTATACTAAGGATACTATAAATATTTCTCTAAGATTAAAGATTAGTGATGCACCACTAACCTTTACTCTAAAGAGTATCATGAATTTTTGGACTTAACTCTCCTTATTTATTTACATTTATCAAAACTAAGGGGTGTTTTGGACAGTTTTCCTTCTATTTGGCATTTTCGAAAATTGACCCCGACAAATATCAAATCAGATTCCTCTAATTTTGGACGTCAAAAACAAGTTTTTTTTTTTTTTTTGATGTCAAAAATAAGTTAATTCCAAGTAAGAATTTCTTATTATTGTATGTTGCATATTCTCTCTTTTTAAATCAACATAACCTTATTCCTATTGGCTGTGATTGGCTACAAGATTCATAATCCTCAACTAAATCCTTGTTCATTATATGATTAAGAGAGTTAATAGGTATCAAACTAAAACCTTAAACTCTAAATCTAAAGGGCTAAAAAGGACCAAATAGAAAAAGGCCATAGTGGCTAATCCATCCAAGCTCAATTGGAAATGCTATATCTTTTCTAGATCTGAAAAATTAAGCAAAATTAATTAATTTAACAAGGAAAATGAGTTCAAATTTTGCATAAAATTGATCAAAACTTGTAAAACAAAAATGCATAATCAAAACCATTTAAAGAACTCAACGAAAACTCGAACCACAACCATCTGTTATATAATATCAATATGGCTTGCCAATCCACAATCTTTGCCCCAGATGTTTTGCTTGATGGATCTAAACTGCATCTTCATATAGTTCTCAACTCCACGGTATCCACTAGAACTAGAGGACCATATTAGTAAAAAATCACTTCCTAACCTCATACTTATTTAACCTAAAAACCAAAAAATACCCATTATTTTCTCAAATGATAGATGTTGGTGGACTCGGTACTAGCGTCTTGCGGCTTCCTTGTAAAGATATCACAATGAAACAAGCCAATCTTGTGGAACCATCCTCATTAATTCTATAATCCAAGACCATCTTGGAGTCTCACCCCTTAATTGACACGGAGCTTTGGATTTTGTTAAATGACACAAAGTGTAATTTAAACCCATTTATTATTATTATTATTATTATATATATATATATATAAAGAGAGAGAGAGAGAGAGAGAAAGAGAGAGAGAGAGAGAGAATCCATAATTATTAGCAATGTCTGAATTCATAATGTTTATGAATGGGGAGGGGAGGGGGGGGGGGGGGGTGGAGGGTACATATCAAGCAGGTTGAGGTGGAATGTTGTTGACGAGAAGGTATCTCTTGCAACTGGCATTTAAAACAATCTCCTTCTCGCAAATGTGAAGTGAACCCCACAATTTTGTGTGACTCATATGTTGTGATTAGTGGCAAAGTTAGGATTTTGTGTGTGTAAGAAGGCCGACTAGAGAAATAAAATGATTAATTTTTTTCCTCAAAAGTCTTTGTCGTAGTTTTTTTTTTTTTGAAACAAGTCTTTGTCAAAGTTTAAGTACTTTATAAGTCTATTTAAATCAATATTATTTAAATTGTCTATAAAATACTTTATAAGTCTATATAAATCAATATTATTTGTGTATGTATACTTCCGGTTATATTAATATATGATATACAAAGTTCATAAAAAAAAAATATATATATATATATATATATATATACACACAATTAAACAAAACAGATATATACAATTAAACAAAACAAAAAAGGATATTCCTAAAAAAAAAACCAAAAAAATATAAGAAATTGAAGAGGAGTCACATCACCCACATGGAGAGCAGATAAAATAGTGTTTACTGTGTACCGTTTGAAGTGTCTAATTTTTCACCACACACGTGGAGGTCATCCTCTTAGAATTGGAGAGTAAAATGCCCAAGGCTTTAGCAATCAGTACTGAAAAACTCGTAGAATAAAACAGCAAAAAGCTCACAAGAGAGAGTGAGAGAGAAAGCCAGAAAGGAGAGAAATTGAAAAGAATTTAAAGACCCACCTATCAGCCCAAATGCAAATAAACTGGTTTTGTTTTTTGAAGACGATCAAGACAAGAGCACGGAACACACCCTCCTTCCACCTTAATTTCAAAGTGTTAAGGATACAGCTGTAGCTACAGCTGTAATTGCCGAGGATAGTAGCTGATGTATATTTGAATTTGTAAATCATATTTTTGAATAAGATATGATAAGATAGAATTAGGCTTGTGATGGGATAGGATTAGGATACGATAGAATCACTTTTGAATTTGTATCTTAGTGAAGTATATCCATCCGGATTGGTATATCCGATTGTATTTAAATTTGAATTGTAACAAACTCTTATATGTACAAAAAATGCCTTGAACCGTGTTGGTAAGGCTTGGAAAACATTTTTCAATTATCTGATTTTACACCAAGTAAGCCAAGTAAAGTTTTTGTTAACGAGGAAGAGCAAAAAATTGAAACCCCTTTTTGTCTCCTTTATTTTATGAGATAATTGTAAAAATAAATATGTGCTTTTATTGTAGAGATATCTTGGTAATTACTATATTTGTGTTTTTGAAGTGTTAGGCCCTGTTTGGTTTTTTTTTTTTTTTTTCATCACTCAATTTCCGTCACTCATCACTTTAAAATATCACACTCGTTTGGAATCATCACTCACTTGCCATCACTCAATATTTTTCACACTATTTGTGGGTCCCACACTTGTCACTTGGTATAGTGTTTTTTTTTTTTTTTAGTACCCAGATCACCCGAGAAAAAAAAAAAAAAAAAGAAGAAACCTAGATCACCCGAACCCAGTGAAAAAAAAAAAAGAAAAAAAAAGAAAAGAAGGAAACCCAGATCACCAAACCCAGTGAAAGAAGAAGAAGAAGAAGAAAAAAAAAAAGCTGAAACCCAGAAACCCGAACCTAGTGAAAGAAGAAAGGGAAAAAAAGGAAGAAGGAAGAAGACGAGCTGATCAGAAGAAAGGGGGAAAAAAAAAAGAAGAAGGAGGAAGAAGATCAGAATAAAGGGAAAAAAAAAAAAGTCAGTTGGTCAAAAGTAGGAGTGTGCAAAAAACTGAGGAACCAAACAAATTGCTCGAAACCAACCGAACCGTTGCCAAAATTTCGGTTCGGTTTCGGTTTTATTTTTTAAAAACCGAAATTTTCAGTTTCGGTGTTGGATTTTTCCACCCTAAAACCGACCGATATATATATATATATATATATATATGTAACTTTAAAACATGACTAATTAGTGGCTTAGTGGTATGCTCCTTGTGGTTTGGCTAGCTAATCCTAGGTTCGAGACTTCGCGTTGGAGGTGGGTTCTTTTTTCGCTATTTAATTTTTTAAAATCCTAGAGCATGATAAAATATGGAAATACCCCTATTTTATTCTTCCCTTTTCTTTTCTTCAGCCGCCCCCTTCCCCAACTTTTTCTCTCAATTTTTTCTCTGTTTCTTTCTACCTCTCTCTCTCTATTTTCCTTGGCATCATTGGTGCAATTTTTTGACACACACACAGAGCAAAATGGAAGAAGCTTTCTCAAGCTTTTTTCACTCAAATTCTTCAATCTCTCTGACTCTCTCTCTCTCTCTCTCTCTCTCTCTCTCTCTCTCTCTCTCTCTCTCTCTCTCTCTCCGAGTTTCTTTTCTTCGCTTTAGATCGATGAAGACCCACAGAGCAAAATGTAACAGATCTACTTCCCTGATCTTTCGTATATCTCAGATTCTCATATAATCTGTGAGTTTTTTTTACACTTTAGGTTGTGTTTGTTTTGTTTTGTTTATACTGTGATTTGTTTTTTCAAGTGAACGGTGATTTGCTTTAAAGTGATCTGTGTGAAAAGTTTTGAGCTTGTGGTTTTTATCGATTCTGGGTGTGATTTTTTATGCTTTGGTTTTTGCTTTATCGTTTGAAAGGGCTCTCTTTGGAAAACTGGAAACCGACCGAAACCAACTGAAATCGAAATACACCGAAACCGATTGATTTCCAGCCATTTCAGATGGTTTCAGTTGAGAATTTCACAAATCGAAATATTCGATTTCGGTTGGCCATACCCATACAAATCGACCGAAACCGAACTGAGCACAACCCTAGTCAAAAGGTGTGGCTGAGTGGGTCCCTCATGTGTGTTTAATTACAAAAATGCCATTGAGTTATGAGTTATGGAAACTGAAAACAACCAAAATGTGTTTTCAGTTTTCATAACTCATAACTCAAAAATCAGATAATTAAGTGATAGAAACAGAGTTATGGAAACAGAGTTATGGTGCTCCCAAACGAACTTTTCGCTATGGGTCCCTCTATTTTTGAGTTATGAGTTATGGAAACAGAGTTATGAATTATGGAAACTGGAAATCCAAACACCCTCTAAAGTTTCTCGTCTTTTATTCCTAGAGAGCCTCTCTCACATGTCTAGTTTGTTCCAATGCTTGGCTGGCTTCAGATGCTTGTCTATATAACTATTCTCTCTCTCTCATAGTTGATTATTCATCCTACCACATCCTCATGAAATAAGCAATATCATCACATACATGAATCAAAGCCAATAAAACTCCTGGCTTGGTGGAAAAATAAAAATGAGGAGGGCTTATCTATGAGTATGCAAGAACTGTTCCTTATTGAAGCCATACAAATACAATTCAACATGTTCCATCGAAATCCGTAGCAACTAAATTAGAAAAACCATGTTTTTTGTAAGATGGTAGTGCTGATGGCTGCTACGAAATAGTTCCATGCCTTGACAAACTTCAGTACTATTGATGTCACAATTTGATGGCCAGGAATGATTTGCGGTTAATAATGGTTGTCGATGGGCTGGCCCAACCTGTTTTTACTTGGCCCAAAGGCCTATTGGGCCAGGTCCAGTGATCCGTTGACCAGTCAATAGGCGGAAATGGGCTGGGCTGAAAGGGAAATTCTTAACCTATGGCCTTGCTTATGGGTAATGTTCATTTTATCTTTAGTAGGCTGGGTTACCAAGCTAGGCCAAATGGACTATCCATAGGCTTTTTAATAATTTTGTTTAATAAAAAATTTATTTTTAAAGAAAAAACTCAAACTATTATTTTTTTTAGGAAAGAATCAAAGAATTCAAAAAAATATTTAATTTCTCTACTGTCAAAACCTAATAATTTTTTTTTTTGCTAGGGTTTTAAGTAGTTTTTTCTTTTTCTATCTTTTAATAAACAAAATGTCTAGCATTTTTTTTTTATTTTTTATAAAATTACCAAGATATTAGCAAAAATATATATTTAGAAAATATAAGTTAGCTCAATCACGAATTTAAAATAATGGCCTCTCATATCTTTGGGATTTAACTTGGAGCTTTTTTTTTTTTGAGAAAAAGATAAGCAAAATATTATTAAAAAAATTAAGGCAAATCCGATTGGAATACAGCATCCAACTCAGAGGGTAGTTTTTCCACCCAAACATTAGTGTTTGCAGATAAAACTGCTCTTTTAGCTAAACTATGAGCTAATTTATTCCCATCCCTACGAACATGCTGAAACAAACTGTGCCTTAGAGTACGCCCAAGACTCTTAGCTTCTTCAATAATGTAACCAAACAAAGTTTTACACCAATTCGAGCACTGAAGAGCTTGTATAACACAGAGGCAATCTCCTGCCAACACCACAACCCATCTTGCTGCCAATGCTTCAGTTGTATCCATTGAATGGATTGAGTTCACTCGTTGACTCAAAGCTGCAATCACGCAGCCCAAATGATCCCTAACCACCACCCTATCCCAACACTGTTTGTCCCATCGAAGAAAGAAGCATCGAAATTTGCCTTGAAGCAAACTTTAGGCGAAGGTGACCAACGCACTGGAGGTCAACGAGCAGGTCCCTGCGACTCCCTTTGATGGACATCCCAAAATTCTTGAACCAACTCCTCAGCTTTATCCCCTATATCATGTAGCGACCAAGTGGGCTTGCGCACTCTAACTCTATTCCGCCTTTGCCACAGGCACCAAGCCACTGTAGTAAATAGAGCACACCTAAAAGGGAAGGAAAATAAAAGACAAATATTTACAAAAGATTAAAATATTTTTGGTGTTTTAGGTTTCATAAATAAAATTAGAAGAAAACAAGCAATGGCAGAAAACAATGGCGACTCCAGAAAATTTTTACTGGGTGTTCCTCAACAAGCATAAATTACACAATCTAATAAAAAGAAAATTTTATATATTGACAACAACAACAATAAAAAAAACAAGCAAATACATAAAATTTACAATTGCCTTTTACGAGTTTTCATATTTTGAAATTGCTGCATGATAGTCTCATTATCAATGCTATAAGCTACATCTTTTTCAATATACACAACCAAGCAATCATTCATCCATTGATCTCTCATTCGATTGCGCAGTTCATTCTTTACATATTTCATTGCTGAAAAACTTCTTTCTATTGTTGCAGTAGCAACTGGAAGGGTCAAAGCTAACTTCACAAGCAAATAGACTAAAGGATAAGTCTCATGCTTCCATGTGCTCACTAACTTTTCAATAAGTTCACTAACCCCTTGAAGCTCTAAAAAGAAGTCATTGCTGCGCATATAAAAAATGTGGTTCTGAAGTTGAGAGTCAAGTGCCAAAATATTTGTCCCAAGAAAATTAGAGGGATATAATTTAGCTAGACGTATCAACTTTTCCTTATCAAAAGCCACAAATGAATTACTTGGATTCAAGCAAGACATACAAAGTAGCAAATCGGTATTCGCCTCAGAAAAAAGGTTGTTAAGCTCTTGAAGTTGCATATCTATGACTGTGTAGAATAGCTCAGAACGATAATTATGTAAATTTGTATTTTGTTGAGTGTTGCGTCGCGGCCTCCCACTAACTACAAATATTTCATCCATGTTCAAGACAGAAATATCATGTGTGGTACAAAATGAAGACACTTCAGTCAATAAAGATTTCCATTCATCATCTCTCATCACTTGCAATCGTTGTTTAGACAATTTAACAAGATCCATAGCATTTACTATATCCTGATTTTTTTTTTTTTTTTTTTTGCAATGCTATTGACAACTCATTTGTGATCCCTAAAATGTTTTTCATCAAGTGTAGAACAAAGACAAATTCAAAAGATAGAATTGACCTCATAATAGATCGAGCTTCAACTTTTTGGTCGGAGAGGCCATCTTCTTCAATAATCTCAAGTACATCAACAACAGCAGAGAAAATCAAAATCAAGTTGAGAATAGTCCCATAATATGATCCCCAACGTGTATCACCAGAGCGTTTAAGATTTGTCTCTTGATTCAAACCTTGTCCACTTCTACGTACACCATTCTCTAAATCTTCTCTAATTTTGGCAAATTGTGCATCTCGAAGAGCATCTCGTCTCTTACAAGAGCCTCCAACAATAGTTACTAAATTACTAACCACATAAAAAAATTCAGCAATATTAATGTGATTTTAGCAATGGCAACAAGTGTCAATTGAAGTTGATGAGCAAAACAATGGACATAAAATGCTGACTTATTCTCTTTCAAAATTTAAGTTTTGAGACCATTGATATCACCTTACATATTACTAGCCCCGTTATAACCTTGCCCACGTAGGTTCGATAAACTCAAATTATGTTCACAAAGTAAACATTCAATAGCATATCTAAGTGACAAAGCGGTGGTACTTGCTACATGTACAACACCAAGGAACCGCTCTATAATAATTCATTTTTTGTTCACATAACGAAGAACGAGAGACATTTGTTCTTTCACTGAGATATCACGTGACTCATCAACTAATATTGAAAAGACCCATTGTCAAGATCTTTGATGATGACTTTGGATGTTTCACGTGCAATTGCATTTACAATGTCTTTTTGAATATCAGAGTGGGTAAGCTTGCAATTTTTCGGAGCTTTTGGCAACACTTCATTGATAGATTCATTGTGATCCCCCAAAAATTGTAGAAGCTCATGAAAATTTCCTTTATCACTTGAACCTTGAGATTCATTGTGGCCACAAAAAGCTAATCCCGAGCATAAAAGGAATCTAATGCAATCAACTATTGCATTTAATTGAACCCGATATTCAAGTTTATCTTGATTTGATTGCTTAACCAGAACACTTTGAATGTGTTGCTTTACCTACAGTAGATCTTCACTCTTATTGACAGCATGGTTATGAGCACTATTAACTCCTCCAACATAAGACTCTAACTTCGCAAGCTGATTCCAAAGTTTGAATCCCTTCGTTACAAAAGTCTCACCTCCTCCTTGCTTACCAACATCTTGCCTAAATAGGTAGCAATAAAAACAAAATGCCGCATCCTTGTCTATACTATATTCCAACCAATTTCTATTTACATACCATTCAGATCTAAATCGACGAGGCTTTCCAGAAAAATATGATACAGGGTAATCATGAACAGGTTGACAAGGGCCTTTTGCTAAATAATATCTTCTTATTTCATCACAATTATTAGAATGATAAGATGATATCTTTTGTCGTAGCCTAGGATCAGAAGGAAGATTTTCTAAGTTAAAGTCAACACGAATTCGCTTAGAAGATGAAGATGAATCTTGCACAGGGGATGAATCTTGGGTACGTGGTTTTCTTATCAAATATTTGTCCATAATTCTAGCAAAAGAATAAACAATAAACTATAAGTTCATCTGAAATATTAATAAAATTATTAATTGTTGTTGTAATGTTGTTTAGTTGTTTCATTAATTTGTTTGTCTTTTATAAACTATAATTTGTTATATTGTTGTTTAGCCTAACATAATTTAATTTGTTTGTCTTTTATAATGTATTGGTTTATTAATTATTATACTGCTTTAATTATTATTGTTTAGCCTAACAATAAACTATATTGCTTTAATTTATTTGTCATTAATTTTACTGTTTTAATTTGTTACATTGTTTAGCCCTATGTGTTGATGTGCACATTACACTAAAAGAGCTACTGATGTGCACATTATTTACACATCCTATGTGTAGGTGCAGCACAATAATTAAAGCATTAAAACTGTATAATGCGCACTTGTGCAGCCCGACCCCATCCCATGTGCCCATCCACCCCCACCCCACTCAACACACAAGCACGTCTTATGATGCCCCTGTCAATCGGAAAATTTCACAACTAAAAGACAATTAATATTTCACCAAGACACCAACACCAACACCAACACCAACACAGACACAGTGCACACTACACACACCAACACCAACAGATAAGTTAAACTGATAAAGGTATAAAGCCAAATTCAATTTTCAAAAAGTCAAAAACAGACAAAATTTAATAAAGCATTAAAGCTAAAGACTAAGTAGTAAGTTCAGCCAATCAAAAGACTAAAAA
Source organism: Lithocarpus polystachyus (assembly GCA_033629205.1). Taxonomy (NCBI): domain Eukaryota; kingdom Viridiplantae; phylum Streptophyta; class Magnoliopsida; order Fagales; family Fagaceae; genus Lithocarpus; species Lithocarpus polystachyus. The sequence goes on along the minus strand of CM066172.1, from coordinate 9,824,320 downwards.
GAGAGAAAGAGAGTTATGAGTTGGTCTTATTAAAGAATAGAGAGAGAGAGAGAGAGAGAGAGAGAGAGTCATTTTCTATTTTCTAAATCAGATAAAGAGAGAGACTGAGAGACCGAGAGAGAGTCAGAGAGAAAAAGAGAGATTGAGAGAAGAAACTTAGAAAAAAAAAATGAAATACCTTGGAGTGTTGATCAGCGAGCACTGAGCAGGGAGGCGGGAGGTCTGAACTAGATTGGCCGGCGGGCGAGGGCGAGCGATTTGTCGATCTGTCATTGGAGTGCCGATCTTCGTCCTCCGATTCGATGAGCGACAACGAGGCGACGAGCGGCGTTGGGTATTTGGCTTGGATGAGTCTTAACAAGCGGTTGCGGCGTTGTTCAATGCTCTGTGATCTCTCTGTCTTTAGGTTAGGTTAGCTTAGTGATTTCTTTTTTCTTTTCTTTTTTTTTTTTTTTATGAGGCGCTGCCGCGCTACTCTGCTCTTTTTTTTTTTTTTTTTGTGAGAATCTGTGGGTTATGGCTGTAGTCTGTTGGGCACTTGGGCTTGCCTCTGTTACAAATTTTTTTTTTTTTTTTTTCAGATTTTAGTTCAAATTTGTTTTTTTTGGGCTTTTTTTTTTTTTTTTGCTTGAAAGTAGAACAAATAATTTTTTTTTTTAAATTTGAGGGTGTTCCTAATTTGATTAAGGGTTTTCCTAATGCAAAGTAAATATAAATATATATTTTTATTATATATAATTTTTTTTTCAGGTTTTTTCAAGTCAAGGTGTCCTAGGAACACCCTGACCTCAACGTAGCGTCGCCTCTGGCAGAAAATAAATTAATTATAAAAAGAAAATAAAGGGAAAACTATACAACACTTATTACAATTAAGGAAAAAAAAAAGGAAAGAAAGTCAGAATCTGGATTCTGTCAAAAAAATGCATACGTAATGTGTCATTATGTCGGAATAAGTAATTGGGCTTCAACCAAATTTTCAGATTCATATTATTTCTAGAAGATGAAATTAAAACATAAGTAAACAACATGTTATCATTTAAGTTATCATACATCATGCGTTATATTAATAACAAAATATGAAAACAAATATAAAAAAAAGAACATAACACAATATACATGGCATCATATTAATAACAAAAAATATAAACAAATAAAAAATAACATAAAACTATACGTCGCACATCATATTAATAACAAAACATAAAAAAAAAATGAAAAAAATGACACAAAGCAATAATAATAATAATAATAATAATAATCATCATCATCATCAAGAGGAGAAATATGGGTCATGCTAAAAGATCCATACCTCACTTTGTTAACACCTTACATGGATGTAAATGACTAGTCTAATGGTTGAGATGAACTTTTTTTTTTTTTTTTTTTAAGTGATGGTTGAGATGAACTTTTTATTTTTTATTTTTTTTTAAGCGATGGTTGATTGTTTGTGAACCAACATCTTGAACAAAGGTGAGATTGTTTTGGTATTTTGGTGGAGAAGCTTAAGACTAATTAAATGATGGCTAAATGATCATAAAATTAGTGTGTTTAATTGAGAAATCATGGGAAAAATTTAGCTTTCTAGCTACTAAAGTTCAAAAAACTCAATCAAGTTCTAGCAAAAACTGTCAGTTCGTTTAGACCCCTTAAACCCAAACAGATTAACCTAGAGAATTAGCCAAGTGAATAACTTAGGTAATTTAAACAAGTCTAGGTTAACACAAATAATCAAAAACAATAAAGCAGCGAAAAATAAAGAACACAAAGATCTGATGACCCAGGAAAACCAAACCGGTAAAAAACCTGGGGAGGATTTAACCTAGCTATCCTCAAGGTAAACTGAATTCACTATGAAAAAATTGAAGTTTACACAATAAGACTTAGACCACTAACATCCTATTGCTACCCAAGTGTAGGAAACTTACTACCACGACCACATGATAGTTCCGAGATCCATGGACTCCTTCTTTCTTGAATTCTTCAACAATCCACAAGCGCACCTGCTTGTATTTCTTTAAGATCTTTGATTCTGCAACTGTATGATTTACCAAGCTTTTGACATGAGTCTTGAGTTTGGAAACCCTAAGTGTATGTGAAGGTAAACACCTCTAGATCTCACAATGAGATTCACAAACACAGCAAAACAGAACTCTAAAAACGTGGCTAGGGTTTTCCTTTATATACTTAGGGCAAAACATAAAACCCTATACATTAAATGGACTAGGGCTGAGTTGGAAAATTCTGCAGAAAAACAATCTGCACGACTTTCGATCGATTGAGTCTAATTTTCGATCGATCGAGTCAGGCAGAAAGTGCACAGTGAATTCTGAATAAAACTCGATTCCAACTTTACATAAAGAGCCATACTTTGAGCAAGTCTAACACACTCTAAAGAATGTTTTGATCATGGTTTGCCAACATTACAAATTGAAGTTCTAATACATTAGTTTCTAATTCTTAGAACCTAACAAACTCCCCCTTTGGCAATTCGTGACAAAACATAGACTTAACAAAAGCTCAAAATTTACAAAAAGAAACAGCCCATTACAAAATACAAAGCCACTTAAACAATTCAACCTATAACTACTATCTAATAGTTGCAAAGTAGACAGCAGCACGACTGAATCAACCTGTATATTCCTGTAACACTTAACAAACACATAAACGCATGTGTGGAAAAACAGGAAATATATAACAAAAATAATTTCTTGATTTCACATGACACAAAATAAAGACATATATCATGAATAACATCATAAATATAAATCAATAAGCAGAGTAGCATAGTGAAACAAGAAACATATACATAAAAATGTATCTCAACAAAATATCTCCTGATCAAGAGCTAAAAATGTAAATACACAGTGAAGCGCCTAGATACAATCTAATAACTCCACAAGCTCCGCAGTATCACGAAAGTACAAAACTCCCCCTAAAATGAAAATCTCCACAAAAATCTCCTAGATACATATGAACTACACAATAGAATGCACTCCCCCTTTTTGTGACGAATTGCCAAAGCACTCACTCATCATCAAAAGGAGGTGGAGGAGAATGACGAGAACTCGCCAAATCTGCTCGCAATGCATGTAGCTCATCAAGGATGTCCACCAGAAGCTGACCATGAGCCGCCTGAACGATCACGACAGTATCAAGAGTCCGACGAAGGTCAGAGACATCATCAAACGGTGGAGGAATATCAGCAGCAGCAGCAACAGCAGGATCAGAAGACGTCCTAGCTGCAGGAGTATTTGTAGAAGAAGAAGGGGGTGGAGTGACACTGAAAGACTCTACCCTAGGATGCTTAGAGCTAGCTCGAAGTTGAGCAGCCTTTTGCCTCAAAAAGGTAGCACCTATAGGAGCAATGACATGTACAGGCTCAGAAGTAGGAAAATCACCTAAACCAAGATAAAGGAGAATCCTATGAATAAAAATGGGAAAGAATAACGCATGAACCGTAAAGCTAGACCGATGAACCTCGTTCAAAGAACGAGGGAACAAATGAGAAAAACTGATAGGAGCATCAGTAACCAGGGCATACAAAAACACACATCGCTCAAGAGGGATGGTGTGGACATGAGAAATAGGCCACAAGGAATGACAAACAATCCTAAAGAAAAGATAATGAAGCTCGGAAAGCTCAGCAGAAGTGATCCGAGGATCAGAACCCCACTGGATAGAAGACCCAGTGATGTATGACAACACGTCATCAAGAGGTGGAGACTCCTCATAAGGAAAAACGGGATGGTCAACAATGGGCACCCCAAGAGCATCAGACACTACCGTAGGGGTAATGCGATACTCTACACCTCGTAACCAAACCTTAACTAAGGTGTTGGTATCATAGATGTGGATAGAGAGGTTCGAATAGAACTCTCTAATCAAGGTGGCAGGAGGAGGATGCTCAAAATCGAGCAAAGGTAACCAACCCCGACTCTCAAAGTTGCGTCACACCTCAGGATCTAACTCATCTAGTATGACCCTACGCTCAGCCCAGATATGACGCCTAAGGTTCAGGGTCTCATAAGTCTCTTGGTTCTTCTCACTAGGAAACCGATCACTATCAAATGAAGGTGAAGGGTCAGAAGTCCTATGGGCTCTAGTTTTCCTAGGCATGATGCTTAAAGAAAGAAAAGAGAGACACAGAAAGAGAAGAGCAAAAACAAAGACCAAGGGCAGACTGCAAGTTAGCACAGCAAAAAAATAGAAATAAAATCTATATGATGCATGAACAAAATATGCAAATGATGCATGAACTAATGCAGTGACAAGTTCAAATATAATCCTAATTAACAAAATTGGCTGGAGCAAGCAATTTTTATCAAAAATACCCAATTTGAAAAACCTAAGTTTTCAAAACACAACAAATTGATAAATTGATCAACATAACAGGTAATTGACACAATATAATGATCAAATTAATCAATCCAACAAGCTAATTTCATCAATTTCAATCAAATTGAACAAAAACCCCAAATTTATCAATTTCAAGCCCTAGAATTTCAAATTTCTCACAAAGCACCAAACTAATCAAATTAAACCACATGTAGTGCTTAGATAAGGTGTCCTCACAAAAACCCATGATTAAAATTGGAAAGAAACTCCCAAAATCAATTCAAAATCAACAAAAACCAAAATGCCAAAAATAGCCCAAAAATGCATGAAAAAAATGCATGAAACTAGAAAATAAAAACAAAGGAGAGGGCAAAAAGATCTTACCGGCCTTGGGAGAGAGGAATAGTGGAAAAAGATCGGAGGAAAACGACAAAAATCACCAAAAGTAGGCTTGACCGGTTGGTAGGGAGAAAAAGTTTTTGAAAAGATTTGAAAAAGTAAAGAAATAACGTTAAAAAGACCTTTTTAAAAACAGTCAGCCCGATTTTCGATCGATTGAAAAACAGATTCGATCGGTCGAAAATCCTTCGATTGATCCAGCACCAATCGAGAACCGATCGAAACACACAGAGAGTTTACTGAGATTTTAAAAAAACATTTTCGATCGATCGAAAAACAGACTCGATCGATCGAAAATCTGGAAAATTTGAATTTTTGAATAAAAAGGACACTGTTGTTTCTGTTGATCTTTTTGATGCCCGTGAAACTCTTCGTAAGGAATTATTGAAAACTATGAGAATTGCTAAGAAATTCAAGGAAGAGTTAAAATTGGCTAATCTTGAAAAAGAGGAATTGATTGTTAGATTAGATGAATCTAGTAAAAAGAATGAATTTTTGAGAAATCAAATTTCCTCTAAAGATGAGAAGATGAAAAACTTGGAACAAGAGTTAGTTGAATCTAAAGCTAAAGTTGAAAATTTGACTACTACCAAGCCTGCTGTTGATAACAGAAGTGTTTCTATTTCTCTTAAGCCTAAAACTGAGAAAGTTTATATCCCTCCTTTCAAGAGGAATAATAAAGAAAGTTTATATCCCTCCTTTCAAGATTAGCCAATTTTAACTCTTTCTTGAATTTCTTAGCAATTCTCATAGTTTTCAATAATTCCTTACGAAGAGTTTCACAAGCATCAAAAAGATCAACAGAAACAACAGTGTCCTTTTTATTCAAATCATCACAATCAAAAACAGTAAGACACTTAAAATTATCCATGATAACAGGGATCAAGGATCAGCTCTTAGATCAAAAGATCTACAACAGAAGAGCTACCCGCTCTGATACCACTTGTCAGTTTGTTTAGACCCCTTAAACCCAAACAGATTAACCTAGAGAATTAGCCAAGTAAATAACTTAGGTAATTTAAACAAGTCTAGGTTGACACAAATAATCAAAAACAATAAAGCAGCGGAAAATAAAGAACACAAAGATCTGATGACTCAGGAAAACCAAACCGGTAAAAAACTTGAGGAGGATTTAACCTAGCTATGCTCAAGGTAAACTGAATTCACTATGAAAGAATTGAAGTTTACACAATAAGACTTAGACCACTAACATCCTATTGCTACCCAAGTGTAGGAAACTTACTACCACGACCACATGATAGCTCCGAGATCCACGGACTCCTTCTTTCTTGAATTCTTCAGCAATCCACAAGCGCACCTGCTTGTATTTCTTTAAGATCTTTGATTCTGCAACTGTATGATTTACCAAGCTCTTGACATGAGTCTTGAGTTTGGAAACCCTAAGTGTATGTGAAGGTAAATACCTCTAGATCTCACAATGAGATTCACAAACACAGCAAAACAGAACTCTAAAAACGTGGCTAGGGTTTTCCCTTATATACTTAGGACAAAACATAAAACCCTATACATTAAATGGACTAGGGCTGAGTTGGAAAATTCTGCAGAAAAACAATCTGCACGACTTTCGATCGATCGAGTCTAATTTTCGATCGATCGAATCAGGCAGAAAGTGCACAGTGAATTCTGCATAAAACTCGATTCCAACTTTATATAAAGAGCCATACTTTGAGCAAGTCTAACACACTCTAAAGAATGTTTTGATCATGGTTTGCCAATATTACAAATTGAAGTTCTAATACATTAGTTCCTAATTCTTAGAACCTAACAAAAACTATTCTTACACTCTTTGAAACTTAAAAGTATTTTGGAATGATTTGGCAAAACTTCGCTATGAGTGTAAAAAGTGGGATCTTTTGAAGGTGGAAAGTGGGGGTATTTATAGAGTTTATTAGGCTCTAGAGTTTGGTGGGACATTCTAGCTAGACATTTGGCCAGGCTGATTGACTATAAGATCCCAAAAAAATAAAAGTGAAGTGATTTTAGGCTTTTGTCACAAAGATGCATATGCCACAACTTTGGTGCTGAAGCATCTTTGCTAAGCCATTTGCAAAAATGGGTTAGAAATGGAATTTTGGGTTAAAACTTGGGGTTTTTGTTTTTGGCATTGAGCTTCACACACAAAACTAATAATTTTGCTAGTAATTTAATTTGTCGTCATTAGGATAGGGGGAACAAAATGGGATGTTTACAACATCAGTTATAACTTACGAACTAAAATAATTAAAGGTTTAAACATAAGACTTTAGGCAAAATCCTTATTTGAATTTAAAAATGTTACCCTAAACAATGTATTTTCTAATTCTACCATTATCATTTTCAGAATCCAAACAAGTAGCAATCATATGACTAGAAAAACTAACTTAATACTACGAAGACATGAAAACAAACTATTGCTTTGTAACAACAGTGCTGGGTTTGCTGGATTCTGAAGTTTTCTTGAACCACCACCAACGCTATTGCTATCGTCCATCTTCGGGTGATTGTGGCGCCAGATTCGCTGTACACGAGCAGCTGCCTTGGACTGCAATTGCTCTTGGCCTAATCTTGACAACTTAGAATGCCATTTTCGTTTCAAGTCATGGGCCATTAGAGCAAAGGCTTCCACTTAACAATGTAACTTTGCTCTTTGTAGAACACTGGCTTGAGTGAGTCGCAGATATTAAGCAGAAGTTGTTGATGCTTAGTCAAGTCATTCTTTGTTATGATATTGAGCTGAGAAAGAAAAACAAATTAGTTGAACTACAAATCTGTTTCCTAACAAAAAAATAAAGGAAGAAAGAGAGATGGTTAAGTTGAAATTACCATAAAATTCAATAATTTTTTTTCTTTGACTACAAATCAAAAAGGACAAAAAGAGATTTCAAATATTTTTTATAATATATAAATTTAGAGTTGTATTTTACTATGATTGCATGGTTACAACCTATTACAACTTTTAGGTTGCAACAAACTTTAATATCAACCGAAAACCTAATGCACATACATTAATGCACACACACACACACACAAAAAAAAACAAAAAAAAAAAATCTGAAATTGTGATATCACGATTTCCAAACAATCTTGAGTTTAAGTCACATGAAGTTACAATTTAAGTTGTTTTTTTCGCATTTATAAAGGTGCATGTATTAACGTGTGTGTAATAATTACTGCTCTTCAGTATTATACATTTTTATCAAGTACAAAATTAACAATTTTACTAACTAATTATAAAAGAATTTTCAAAATTTATATCTAGATTACATTAAAAGAATAGGTTAAAAAAGGATTTAATGAGAATTTAAGGCTAACTTTTTATTCTAATTTTAAGGGTATCATGTCACAGTGACAGCGACAACGACATGTATCTTTGATAAAGACCAAATATCAAAATGGTTAATTTATGGCGCATCCTTAACTAGTCAACTTAATATATATATATATATATATATATATATATATATATATATATATATATATATAGCGACAGAGCAAGAAATTTGTGTTTCAACCCTTTTTGGATGACTTGACCAAAGTGTATTATTGTATACTATATAATATAGATATTATGTATCATCTTTTATTTTGGATGAAAGTTATTGTACCATTCTCAGTCATTATGCATAGGACAAAGAGTTATTTAGAAAAGTTATGGAGAGGTGAAGAAACTCACATTTTTAGCAGATTTAAGCAGATATGGCGCTTGACATCGCTTTTAAGTTTCAAAGGAAGATCAGGGATCAGTTTCGTCTTCGTCAAATCTGTTATGTATAAACTCAATTATACGGCTTTGCATTGCTGTAGGGACCTTTTCCTTGGAAAGCCACAATTCAATGTTTGCTTCTTGTCTTTTCCTTCGTTTACTTGATTTCACAACTGTTTAGTACAATTTATTTTTCAGAATTTTGAAAATAGAGTGAATTTTTTAAAAGCTATCTAGATTTTTAAAAAATCCAATTTCAAACCCCTAAAACAAATATACCTTTCATCTCCTCGAGTGCTTTCTTCCCTTCTTCACGTTTTCTGATCATCTCCTCGAGTGCTTTCTTCTCTCCTTCATGCATCTCCTCGAGTGCTTTCTTCTCTTCTTCATAATTTCCCCCCACCTTGTGTCCCTTCTTCTCTTCATATTTTCTAATTGATTTTGTAGCTCTTCGCTGCATGTACATCTGTCCCACTTCTATAAATAGTAAGTTCAATTCTCAATTTCTTATAATATAAATTTAGGCACAAAAAAAGTATACTTATAAGTATACAACATCTCATTCTTCCATACACTATACAAATTCACTGGATAATCTAAAAAAATAAAAAACCCATTACCCAAAATTTGAGGAGTATAGCTCAAGAATATCTCTTAAAAAAAAATCAAATGTAAAAAAGGAGGGGTTTGATGGTGGTCATGCACATGGCATAATAAAATGTAATTGACTTTGGAAAAAAAAAGTATTTTAATGAAATCTTTGATGAAGTTCAAAATATTATGAAGTTTCAAGGTATTGGAAGACCACAAACAATTACTACAAGAAATCTGTACTATTGCGGCGGTTTTTTTGTAGTGGGTGCAAAAACCGCTACTATACGTTGCCTATTGCAGCGTTTCTTGGGACCGTTGCTGTACATAGGCCTATTGTGGCGTATTTTGGGACTGCCACTATAGGTATAGCATTTTGCGGTGTCCTACAGTGGCGGGACATAAAACCATGGCAATAGTCATGTTTTAGCAGACGTAACTTAGATATAATGGCGCTCCAAAATCCTGCCGTAATAAATATATCATTTTGCGTAGATATTACAGCAGCGGTATAGAAAACAGCCACAATATGTACGCCTCTTTGCGGCGCTTTTTCTAAGTTATAGTGGCGGGTTGGACTGCTGCAATAGACCTTTAAATTTCCTAGTCCCAAAATTTCCCTCTTTTTTTTTTTTTTTTTTTGTCTTCTCACTTGAAGATTAGATCGTAAATTACACCCGATTGGCATGAAAATTGGTATGCATGTTAAGAACATATAGAACATGTAATCCAACGGTTGGATTTTCAAAATATGAATTCAATAATAAGTTATTGGTTGGTGTAACATTTTTTTGAGTTACATCAAGTGTAACTTGAACTCAACCCTATATTTCTTAATTCAATGTGAATTTTGACAAATCTACCGTTAGATTACATTATCTTCATATTTTTGTCATGATTACAAAATTTTAAGGTGATCAAAGATTATAGATATGTAATCAATCAATTGTTTAAATTCAAGATTTTGTAGTTTAAAACAACGCATAAAAGATGAGTTTTAAGATCAGATGATAAATCACATCCGATTGGAATGAAAATTGGCATGTATGTTAAGAACATATAGAAAATGTAATCCAACGGTTGGATTTTCAAAATATGAATTTAATAATAAGTTATTGGTTGGTGTAACATTTTTTAGAGTTACATCAAGTGTAACTTGAATACAACCCTATATTTTTTAATTCAATGTGAATTTTGACAAATCTACCGTTAGATTACATTATATTCATATATTTTTCATGCCTACAAAATTTCAAGGTGATCAAAGATTAATAGCCATGTCATCGATCAATAGTTTAAATTCGAGTTTTTGAAGTTTAAAATAATGCATAAAAGTTGAGTTTAAAGATCAAATGGTAAATTACACCCGATTGGCATGAAAATTGACATGCATGTTAAGAACATATAGAAAATGTAAATTGACGGTTGGATTTTCAAAATATGAATTCAATAATAAGTTATTGGTTGGTGTAACATTTTTTAGACTTACATCTAACTTGAACCCTACCCTATATTTTTTAATTCAATATGAATTTTGACAAATCTACCGTTAGATTATATTATTTTCATATATTTTTCATGCTTACAAAATTTCAAGGTGATCGAAGATTAATAGTCATGTCATCAATTAATTCTTTAAATTCAAATTTTTGTAATTTAAAATAATGCATAAAAGATGAGTTTAAAGATCAAATGATAAATTATACCCGATTAGCATGAAAATTGGCATGCATGTTAAGAACATATAGAACATATAATCCAACGGTTGGATTATGTGTTCTTTTCTTTTAATCTCAATGATATCTGATTTTCTTTTTTTGGGTATTTAGTCTTTTTTTTTTTTTTTTTTTGAATTGTATTGCTAGAATTAACCTTTCATTACACTCTTCAAATCCAACGGTTAGATTTCAAATCTAAGTATAGCGTGTGATGGACATGTGTTGTGTACCTGTATGGCTATGCTCTCTCAATCTGACGATCCAATTGGTCTCAAATTTCACCAACATCAATATGTCACCATACTCTTCAATCCCAATGATTAGGATTTGAATATAAATTTCACTAAGTCTAATGGTCTCGGGACCATCTATTAAGTTTGACCGGGTTTAACCAACTTTAACTAAACTTTGACTGCTCATTTCTCTAAATCCAACTATTTAATTGTGACCATAATATACCAAAATTAACCTTTCATTACACTTCAAATCTAATGATTAGATTTAAGTATAACACATGATGGAAATGTGTTGTGTACCCGCACGGTAAAAAGGTTTGATTGGCTCTATTCTCTAAATCTCTAAAATGACCCAAACACCCTTGAAATATCTAAAATGACCAAAATATATTAAAATTTCTAAAATAACCAAAATACTCAACTTCTTAAGTGGCCAAAATTGTCATTATAGGGATTTTTTTTGGGGGGGGGGGTGTATTTTGGTCATTTTACCAATTTCGAGCTATCTCTGGTCATCTTAGAGGTTTCAAGATACTTTTGCTCATTTTTTAGGTTTTGGAAGTATTTTTGTCTTTCTAGAGGTTTTAGGGGTTAGCTCAGGAAGTCTTGCAATATATTTGCTGCAAGAACTTAAATTACTATTATTTAAAAAAAAAAAGAGGTTTTAGGGCTATTTTTTTTTGGGGTCATTTTAGAGGTTTCATAGTATTTTTGGTCATTCGAGAGGTTTCGGGGTATTTTGGTCATTTTCTTGATTACGTGGTATTTTTGTCATTTTAGAGGTTTCAAAGTATTTTTTTTTCTCATTCTAAAAGATTTGAGGGCATTTTTTTTTTGTCATTTTAGCGATTCCAAGGGTATAATAATTTTTTTTTTTGTCGCTAAGAAAATCACTTTAAAAATAAAATTTTTACATAAATTTCAGCATATATTTTCACTTCCCACACTTCTTTTTCACTTCCCCCGAAACACTTCAACAAAATATATCTTTTTTTTTTGGGTTAAAACTTAAAACAAATATTATCACCGCTCATTCTTGGTGCGGTGGTCACTCCACAAGTATAAATACTTGTGGAGTGTGGGAGGCAAAGGCCGAGGTTCAAGTCTCTAGGAGGGAGCTTCACACATATATACATTTAGATTAGGCTAGAGTAGAAATTCTATCTTGTATATAAAAAAAAAAACTTAAAACAAATATTTAAAAATAAAAATTTTAAATAAATTCCAGCATAAATTTTCACTTCCCACACATTTTAATTTTCACTTCCCACACTTTTTTTCACTTCCCGCCAAACACTTCAGCAAAATATAATACCAATTTGCCTTGTGCTAATACTAATGAGCCTAAACTACCATAAAAAAAATAGAATAAGCCCTAAACAAAATTTCAGCCGTGGGATGCTCCTTAAATGTCAACCAATCGTCCAGATAGAGTGCAAACATAATATAATACTCCAAAACCCCTGCCACTTTTCCTCATAAAAAAAAAAAAAAAAAAAATCAGCAACTAGATCATGTCTTGCTCTCTTTTTGCAGGACTCTTCTTCTTCTTCTTCTTCCTCAACCTCCTCCGCCGTTAACAACGCCGTTATCGCTCCGTTTGTTCCGCTGCGAGTTCTTCCGCCCAAAAGTGAGTTCTTTCTTTGCTTTGTGTTTGATTGAATTTAGTGGGTATTTTGAATTAATTGAAGTAAAAGACTTAGTCTTATTTGGAATTAGTATATGGGTTTAAGTTTGATTTCTTTTTTTCCCGATATTGAAAATGATTGGTGGAGGTTGTTTGATTACAATGGCTTTTGTTTGTTTAATCAATAGTTTTAATTTTTTGGATAAGACTAATGTAATTAAAAGGTGGATTGTCTGGAAATTTTCAAAGTTTAATTTTCTGCTATTTCATTGGCTGATTTAAGGTAGAGAAAGAGATGGGGAGTTTTCAAAAGCTTTTGTGGGTAAATCGTACAATTTTTTATATTTTGGAGATTTTAGGAGATTTCATAAATTAAAACTTCTGCTTATACCAACAACCCATCAAAAACGATAGAATTCATTATAACTTTTATGTGGGTAACTAACACATTTCCTTAAATTTGTTTTTAGAATTTCCATTTGTTATATTTTATTTTTAAAGATTGAATATTGGAGCTTGGCCTGATCTTAGTTGAGTTCTATAGTGTAGAGTGCTGCTGGAATTGTGTTTAAGAGCTTATGTTTTTTGTTGGTTTTGGTTGGATAGTGATTACTGGTGTTTGGTGCTGACTTGTTGTAATGGGGGTTTAGTTGTAGTTCGTGACTTTGCGTTGCTAAAATGTTTCTGAGTTGATGAATTTTTATTTTTATTTTTTTATCATCCCCTGGGTGTGGTTCTTTGGGCCTTAGTCTTAATCTGTTTTGTTGAATAAAATTTAAATGCTTATAGTTTCAGAATATGAAATCTATGTGAACTATCATAGGGAAACCTTGACTGATTTGAATGCCTAATGTAAATTTGGTAGACCTTGACTGACTTGAATGTCTAATGTAAGTTTGGTAGACACCAAATTCATGGTTGCAACTTGAAATAAGCTTTCATGCATGATTTTCTGGTAATTTGTTGCTTGATTGCTAGAGAGTTATGGTCTTTTGGAAGGCATAGTAGTGTTACTAGAATAGCCACTCCCCTTTGGTTATATGGACAATATGGAGAACTGGACAATATGGAGAACTCTGCCAAGACTTGAAAACTATTCAATGCCTTAAGTAATTACTTGGAAGCTGTAATGCGTAGGGCAAAAAATGATTACTTTTTTTTTTGAATTATTTGTCTTTGACTCTACTACATGCATTTATTAAATATATATATATTTGATAATATTAAAATTAAGATATATAGTAAAGTAAATAGGGAAATTTTGTATTATATAGAAATTGATGCAAGACTCTTGACTATCAGATTATATAAGAATCATTGTTGAGAATGCAGGAAAGAGAGTAGAGAAATAAAAAAATGGAATTTAGTGGGTTTGACTATCATTGATGATGACATTAATTTTTATTATATGAATTGTGTTTTAGAATAAATGTACTCATTTTTTAAAAAATAAAAAGAACCTACTCATCAGATCTACAATAAGTTTGAGCTTCTTAAATTATTGAAATTAAAAATTGACAAATATGATTGTTTGAGCTTATGAATTGAAGAGCTTCTTAAATTAAGTTTGAGCTTCATTTTGTTTGTCAGTTCGTTTAGACCCCTTAAATCCAATAGATTAACCTAGTGAATTAGCCAAGTGATTAACTTAGGTAATTTTAATTAAATCTAGGTTAACACAGAATAAACAAAAACAACAAAGCAGCGGAAAATAAATAACACAAAGATATGATGACTCAGAAAACCACACCGGTAAAAACCTGGAGGAGGATTTGATCTAGCTATCCTCAAGGTAAACTGAATCCACTATGAAAAAATTGAAGTTTACACAATAAGACTTAGACCACTAACATCTTATTGCTACTCAAGTGTAGGAAACTTACTACTACGACCCCATGATAGTTCCGAGATCCACGGACTCCTTTTTTCTTGAATTCTTCAGCAAATCCACAAGCGCACCTGCTTGTATATTTTTGTGCTCTTTTGATTCTGCAACTGTATTGATCTACACAACTCTTGACATGAATCTCAAGTTTGTAAACCCTAAGTGTATGTGAAGGCAAACACCTCTAGATCTCACAATGAGATTCACAAACACAGCATTCAGAACACTAAAAACGTGGCTAGGGTTTTCCCTTTTATACTTAGGGCAAAACATAAAACCCTACACATTAAATGGACTTGGGCTGAGTTGGAATTTTCTGCAGAAAAACGATCTGCCCGATTTTCGATCGATCGAGTCTAATTCTCGATCGATCGAGTTTGACAGAAAGTTAATAGTAATTCTGCATAAAAACTCGATTCCAACTTTACATTAAATCCCATACTTTGAGCAAGTCTAATACACGACTAAACATTGTTTTGATCATAGTTTGCCAACATACAAATTGAAGTTCTAAATACATTAGTTCCTAATCCTTAGAACCTAACAAACTCCCTCTTTGGCAATCCGTGATAAAACACAGACTTAACAAAAAGCTCAAAGTTTACAAATTGAAATAGTCCATTACAAAATAAATAGCCACTTAAACAATTCAACCTAAACT
Organism: Lithocarpus polystachyus; assembly: GCA_033629205.1. Taxonomy (NCBI): domain Eukaryota; kingdom Viridiplantae; phylum Streptophyta; class Magnoliopsida; order Fagales; family Fagaceae; genus Lithocarpus; species Lithocarpus polystachyus. Next base: position 9,809,165 of record CM066172.1, on the reverse strand, counting down.
ACTATCTAACAGTTGCAAAGTAGACAGCAGCTCGACTGAAAACAACCTGTATATTCCTGTAACACTTAACAAACACATAAACGCATGTGTGGAAAAAAAACAGAAAATATATAAATAAAAACTTCTTGATTTCACATGATACAAAATAAAGATATATATCATGAATAACATCATCAATATAAATCAATAAGCAGAGTAGCATAGTGAAATAAGAAACATATACATAAAAATGTATCTCAACAAAATATCTCCTAAACAAGAGCTAAAAATGAGAATACACAGTGAAGCGTCTAGATACAATCTAATAACTCCACAAGCTCCGCAGTATCACTACCAAGTAAACAAAACTCCCCCTAAAATGTAAATCTCCACATCAAAATCCAATCTCCTAGATACAAATGAAGATACAAATGAACTATGCACTCCCCCTTTTTGTAACGAATTGCCAAAGGACACTCATTCATCATCAAAAGGAGGCGGAGGAGAATAGCGAGAGCTCGCCAAATCCGCTCGTAACGCACGTAGCTCATCAAGGATGTCTACCAAAAGCTGACCATGAGCCGCCTGAACGGTCACGACAGTATCAAGCGTTCGATGAAGGTCAGAAACCTCATCAAACGGTGGAGGAACATCAGCAGCAGCAGTAGCAACAGTAGGATCAGAAGACGTCCCAGCTGCATGAGTATCTATAGAAGAAGAAGGGGGTGGAGTGACACCAGAAGGTTCTACCCTAGGACGCTTAGAGCTAGCTCGAAGTTGAGCAGCCCTTTGCCTCAAAAAGGTAGCACCAATAGGAGCAATGACATGTACAGGTTCAGAAGCAGGATACTCACCAAAACCAAGAAAAAGGAGAATCTTATGAATAAAAACGGGAAAAAACAAAGCATGAGCCGTAGAACTAGACCGATGAACCTCGTTCAAAGAACGAAGGAACAAATGAGGAAAACTGATAGGCGCATCAGTGACAAGAGCATACAAAAACACACATCGCTCAAGAGGGATGGTGTGGACATGCGAAATAGGCCACAAAGAATGACACGCTATCCTAAAGAAGAGATAGTGCAGCTCGGAAAGCTCAGCTGAAGTGATTCGAGGATCAGAACTCCACTGGATAGAAGATTCAGTGATGTATGACAAAACGTCATCAAAAGGTGGAGACTCCTCATAAGGAAAAATGGGATGGTCCACAATGGGCACCCCAAGAGCATCAGACACTACCGAAGGGGTAATGCGATACTCCACACCACGTAACCACACCTTTACCATTGATCGAGTATCGATCGAATACCAATCGAGTCAGACAGAATCAAATCAAAAATTTTATCGCAATTTTGATCGGTCGAGAAATAGCTTCGATCGGTCGAAATTCTGGAAAACTCAAATTTTGAAAAACAGAGCAATTTTATGCAGAAACTCCTCTAAGCATAGTATTTCATGAATGAAATGCATGAGTATGAGACTGAAAGTTTTTCAAAAACACTTGAATTCAATCCAGATCTTTCAAAAACAAGTTTTTCAATCAATATGACCTTAAAACTCAAATTTTGCATCAAAATCAAGAAATTTTCAATCTTGGATGGCCACAACAAAATCACACACAATAACATGTACAAAGTTTAGCAAAGAGTAACTTGTGTAGTGTGTGCAACTAGCAAAAGTTTGAGAGACATGTGAGGTGATATGTGAATAGTAAGCAATTACAAAGTCTACAAAATTCATCACATAAATTTGAAAGAGACTATCACCTAAAGAGTTACATCATATAACTCTCACATCTCCTTGAATAAAAACTTGCAATCATGTAAGTTTCTTGTTTTGCCTCAATTTATTCTTCAATTTAATTGATTAGAAACTTAATAATATAGCCGGGATAATGTACATACTAATTTTATTTGAATTTGAGAGATTATTATAGCCTAATAATGTACACACTAATTTTAATAGAGGTTACACCTTATGTTCTTTTTGTGCATGTGCTACACTTTCTCGAGCACAAAATCTTACGATATGCACTAAGGTGTTCATGATTGGCTAGTAAACAGTGGTGAGATGGTTATTTATGCATTTCTCATTAAGTTCAAGTCCAACAATCAAAGGCATGTGACTTCAAGATCAAGACAAAGTGATCAAAAACTATAAACATCTTCCCACACAACATGCACTACAAAGACTTTAGCTAGTAAAGTGTAATAAATAAGCTCATCTAAGCTAAACAAAGTACATAAACATGTTATGTAAAGATAATATGGCCAACCTTAATTATAAATTCAAGATATATAATACAAAGCACATAAAAATATTTTTGGTTTTAAAAAAATTTTATGACCAAAAATAAAAAGCACACATTATGTTAAATGAACAAAAATGCAAATGCAACGCATAATAGTGCTTAACTAAGCTATAGAGGGTACACAAACAAAAAATATCAATTTCTTAATTAATCATTGAGTACATGTACAAACTAGTATATACTCAAAACAAAATCAAAAAATAGCTTAGCACTTATATAACACATACTATTCAAGTTTCTCCACAATGTCAAGCATGTTCTAAATCAAGAGAGAGATATCATAATTCATGTAATCCTCAAGAAAAATAAAACTAGACACAAAATAAAATATTTTTGTCTTTTTGAAAATTTTCAATGTTTTTGGATTTTTTTTTAAATAACATAAAAAAAAACAAAACAACCAAAAACAGAAACAAAACATGTCCACAAATAATTGAAAGAATTAAATTAGGGACAAGTAAACAACACTCACTTTAGAGAATCTTTTCCCACCTATATAGCACGAGTCTTCGGCTTTGTAGGTGAAAATCCATGTGAAGCAGAGTGTATTTGAGAAATTACACCAATCTTCTGAGAAAGATTAAAATCCTGCAATTTCTTTTCACAAGCCAACAAGCTCAAATTTTTCAAAAGCATATGAAACAATTTATTTGGACTTATAGCAAGAGAAATATCATCACATGTCCTAGACTGAAACACAGAATGCTTAAATTTTAATTTATGACAATTAGGACGAATGTGACTGGGGACACCACAAAAGTGATAAACAGGAACAAATTTAGAAACATCAGTATTCCTAACAGCAAATCTAGTCTCAGATTTTGGTTTTTGCTTCAACAAAGAACAATTTGGTCTAATATGATCAACCACACCACAAAGGTGACAAGTAGGCACAAAAACAGATTTCTTATGCTCTCTAACAGTAGGTTTAGGCTTAGGTGTAGAAACTTCAGCGTCTACATCAGAACTTTTACCTTTGTCTAACTTAGCAAAATAAGCCTTTTCTTTATTATTCCTCTTAAAAAGAGGGATATAAACTTTTTCAGTTTTAGGTTTAAGAGAAATAGAAACACTTCTGTTATCAACAGCAGGTTTGGTACTAGTCAAATTTTCAATTTTAGCTTTAGATTCAACTAACTCTTGTTCCAAGCTTTTCATCTTCTCATCTTGAGAGGAAATTTGATTTCTCAAAAATTCATTCTTTTTATTAAATTCATTTAATCTAACAATCAATTCCTCTTTTTCAAGATTAGCCAATTTTAACTCTTTCTTGAATTTTTTAGCAATTCTCATAGTTTTTAATAATTCCTTACGAACAGTTTCACAGGCATCAAAAAGATCAACAGAAACAACAGTGTCCTTTTTATTCAAATCATCACAAACATGAGCAGAAAGACACTTCAAATTATTCATGAGAACAGGGATCAATGATCAGCTCTTAGATCAAAAGATTTAAAACAGAAGAGCTACCTGCTCTGATACCACTTGTAAGTTCCTTTAGACCCCTTAAATCTAACAGATTAACCTAGTGAATTAGCCAAGTGATTAAATTAGGTAATTTTAATTAAATCTAGGTTAACACAGAATAAACAAAAACAATAAAGCAGTGGAAAATAAATAACACAAAGATATGATGACCCAGAAAACCACACCGGTAAAAACCTGAGGAGGATTTGACCTAGCTATCCCCAAGGTAAACTGAATCCACTATGAAAGAATCGAAGTTTACACAATAAGACTTAGACCACTAACATCCTATTGCTACTCAAGTGTAGGAAACTTACTACCACGACCCCATGATAGCTCCGAGATTCACGGACTTCTTCTTTCTTGAATTCTTCAGCAAATCCACAAGCGCACCTGCTTGTATATCTTTGTGCTCTTTTGATTCTGCAACTGTATTGATCTACACAACTCTTGACATGAATCTCAAGTTTGTAAACCCTAAGTGTATGTGAAGGTAAACACCTCTAGATCTCACAATGAGATTCACAAACACAGCATTCAGAACACTAAAAACGTGGTTAGGGTTTTCCCTTTTATACTTAGGGCAAAACATAAAACCCTACACATTAAATGGACTTGGACTGAGTTGGAATTTTCTGCAGAAAAACGATCTGCCCGATTTTCGATCGATCGAGTCTAATTCTCGATCGATCGAGTCTGACAGAAAGTTAATAGTAATTCTGCATAAAAACTCGATTCCAACTTTACATTAAATCCCATACTTTGAGCAAGTCTAACACACGACTAAACATTGTTTAGATCATGGTTTGCCAACATACAAATTGAAGTTTTAAATACATTAGTTCCTAATTCTTAGAACCTAACATTGTTCTCCCAAATTTGACATTATGAATTGAATTGAATTATTAGGACTGTTACTCTAGTTCAGGACTGCAGAGTATGCATTTACATGTTTGTGAAAATGCCAAAAAGGGCTTTTTTTTTTTTTTTTTTTCTTCTGTGTATAATTTTTCATTTCCTTAGTTATTTAATTAGATCTTTAGTATTGTAATAATATACCTCTTGTATTGGTGAGAAATGTAATTTGATCTTTATTGTTGTAATAATTAATGAGTGTACCTTCCATATTATTGAGAAATGACTATGATGAATTTAGAACTTCTAAGGACATACTGATCACAGTTGCTTTCTAACTTGTAGATTTTTCTTGTCTTCTGTTTGCAGGTTAAGCATTATTTGTTTGTGTTCGCTTTGGATTTCTTTTCTTTGGTAGAGGTGCGTGCTGGCTTGAGTATAGTAAGTAATTTCTTATTAATTTCTTGTAAAATTCTATAGTATAATGTTGATAATTGTTATTGTAGTGGGTTGTTGAATTGGAGTAAGCGGGTGGCTTGCATGGTGTTATAAGGTGATATAATTTGATATTGGGAGTGTTTCTTATGTTTAGAAATTGTGAATGAATATATTGAGTTACTGTTGTTTGATTATCTGAATTTTTTTTTTTCAATACTTGTAAGCGTTTTATATTGTGATGATGATTGGTATAAGGTATGTTACTACAGAAATTAGTTCCCTAATCATTTGACAATTAGGATCCATTACATGCTACACTACTTTTTATTTTTTATTTTTTTTATTGTTGTAAAGACTACACTACTTATTAACATATAACCACATCTATTACATGCTACACTACAATGTTTTCTCCACCTAATGAACCACCACATTGGATTACTGACTCAACACCCCTTTCAAATGAACAAGGAGGCCTTAGTGTATCTTGCAAGTGCAAGTGTAATTTTTCATGTAGATATCTTTTTCATCGTATAGACTTTGAACAAATAGCTTGTCTAATGGCTAGAGATAGTAGCTAGTTTATGGTGATAATTTTTTAAGTATTTCACATAAAATGTCTGCATATAGTTACATATTGGCTAAAATTTTGTGATGGACACTAAGTTATGTTTTATTGTTAAGGTGGTGTTGGTTGTATTTTTTTGAAATTTGGACTTATTTCTTTTGGAAAATTAGTCTTCATGTAGATTAAGTTTTGATGGACATAGCCTGGTGATAAATATTTACTATGTAGACCAAAACCTCCATTAAAGATCTCTCTCTTTCTATCTTCTCTTTTTTTTGGTTGTAAGGGAATTCATTCAACTAAAAAGAACAGCAACAACATCAGAGTTAGGACATAGGAGTGGCACCCTATTTATATATATTGGGTTTGTTCACTCTTCAATGAATTTATATATATTGGGTTGTTCATGCCTTTTGTTGGGACTAAGTTTCTAATCTTAATATGATAGAAATTGAATTGTTCGGTGATCATTTTGGATGAGAAATTAAAAATGAGTTTTGGAGTCCTAACAGGCTTGATGAGCTAATATTTATATGCACTTGTTGAGTAATCTTGGTTCGTATGCACTTATTGAATGAGCAAGATGAAAAGTCCTAAATCTCTAAGATTTTCTTGTCATTTTATTCGATTCATTTATATGCACTTAATGAGTAATCTTGGTTTGTATGCAGGACGTTTCTTCGGTCTAACAATCTCTAGCTCTTCAAAAATTATCAGCTACATCCTATCAACCAAGCAGCTTATAAGTTTTATGTTGGTGTTCGAAGACTTTGTGTACAAAGAACTACATTTGAACAACTGCATTTTTTGCAAGTGTTGAAGGATATTTTTAAACACTGTAGAACTTTGATTATGGTATTAGCTTAATTTAAGCAGTTGTTTTATTCAAAGGACCACATCTTTTTTTTGTTAATCTTATGATGATGGTTATGGACAATGTTATGTATTTGATAATATATTTTTATGTTAATGTAATGTAAGTTTGGAGATATTTGTGGTTTTACCTAGTTACACTTGTGGTATTGTTTTAGTGGAGCTAAAATTGCTACAGGTTATTTGTAATAGATATGTGGTTTAAGAATTTAGGAGGGAAAAAAAAAAAAAAAAAAAACCTATAGTGGCGGGCAAAAACTGTCGTTGAAGGACTAAAATTATGAAATAATTAGAGGCCTATACTAGCGATTTTGGCTTGTTGCTAAAGTCTCACACATATAGTGGAGGGCGTAACTGTCGCTTAAAGGTGCGTAGAGTATGTGGTTTAATAAACTCTATAGCGACGCTTAATGCCTGCAGCTAAAGGTTCACATATAGTAGCGGGTGTATTCCGTCGCTAAAAGGTTGCTTGACTCGAATGGTAACTTCATATGGCAGCATTTTTCTACCCGCCGCAATCAAGGTTTTGAAACTCGGACCGTTTAAAGAACCACAAAAGGGAGAGGTTCGAGATTTTTAAGGTTGAATCGAGGTCGAACCGTGATGACGTCATAATTAATTTAATAATTATTTAAATTATAAATAAATATATTAAATTAATAAAAATTGAAAATTTAACTAAAATAATCCAAAACAAATATAGATAGTATTTTTTATAACATAACTTTGATAATACAAATAAGAATTATTAAATTCTAAAAAAACATAAATAGCTATTGAGTTTGTAAATTATTTTTAAATCATGACAAAGCACACTTTAGTACCCAATCATTTTTATTTTATAAAACCCAATAAAATAGTTAAGAGACAAATTAGTTTATTTGCTCATGGCTAAGCCCATTTGACTGACGTTCATTTTTTTTTCCCAAGCCCATTTGAATAGTTACTGTTCACCATTTATTATGAATTAAAAAAAAAAAAAATCAAAAGCTAGATCTAAAGATGTCCATGCATATAAAAAATGTTAAAGTTAAATAGATTACAAAACCCAAGAAGGAAGTGCTTGATAGCAAGCAAGCATTTTATGTTAGTGGTTGACACTAAAGCAAATATAAGTGGTTGTCTGTTTGACACTAAAGCACGCAGCAGCTAAGCAAATATAAGAAAGAAGAAGAATTCAGAAGCAGCGAAGAAGAAGACTGAATACTTCAGAGTTCAGAGGCTCAAAATGCAGAAACAACATCGGCAAAAATGAAAAATGTAGAGAGAGAAAGAGAGCAAGCGAGACAAAGAATAAGAATAGAAAGATGGGGTGTAATCTCATTTGATAGCATCTCACATGGTTGAAGCTTTAGCCTTCAACAATGGTGGTAAACCTATAAGTATCCAAAAACAAACCTCAAACGGTCTGACCTGTGAAAACCGTTTACGGTTTTCTGACCCGGAAGGTTCAATTGCGGTCGGAATGGTTCACTGACTTTCTCCCATAGGTCGGTTCTTGGGGTTTAAAGAACTGTGTTGATGAACGGCTCCCGGTTAACCCGGTTAGATCGTACGGTCCGGTCCAGGTTTCAAAACCATGGCTGTAATAGGCCAAAAGCGCTACTAAATGACCACTCTATTGCGGTGTTTTTTGTTACTGCTGCAATAGCCCCCGCCGCAATAGGCCAATTGAACCTTTAGTGGCCATTTTTTGGGCTTTTGCGGCGGTTTTGGCCCACCGCAATAGTCCAGTTTTTTTGTAGTGAATAAATGTTATGAGTTCTAAGATGGTGATGTTTGAAGTAAAGAGTTCCAAGCCGGTTCATCTAATTTAATTATTATATTATTAATTTATAGGAAAAATTATTTGTTAGGTTCTAAGACTTTAGGAACTAAATGTATTAGAACTTCATTTTGTATATGTTGGCAAACCATGATCAAAATAATGAGTCTAAGTTTAGGCTTGGTCAAAGTTTATTTAAGTATAAGTTTGAATTGGGTGTTTTGCAGGAATTTACTGTGTAAAACTACAATGCTCGATCAATCAAAAATAAGACTCGATCGATCGATCAAGAATCCCAAACTAGAAATTTCTGCAAATATTTCAAACACAATCCAAGCACATATGACGTGTAAGGTTAAGTGTTTCATTCCTAGTATAAAAGGAAAAACTCTAGCTACATTTTAGAAGTCTTTTTTGAATTGTATGTTGAGTCTTTTGTGAGATCTAAGAGGTTTGTACTTTAAAACACACACATAGAGCTATCAAGATCAAGATTCACATCAAGAACTTGATGGTGGTTTCAGTTGTTACATAAAGAACATTCAAGGAATAACAAAACCTTTGAGTGGAGTCTCAAAGTCACAAGTAGGAGAACTTGTGATTGCTATAGATCCAAGAAAGAAGAAGTCCATGGATTCGAAACTTGCACGTAGTCGTGTTAGTAAGTTCTACGTGTAGTAGCATTAGGATGTTAGTGGTCTCAGTCCTATTGTAAAATTCAATTCTTTCTATAGTGGGTTTGTTTCTACCTTGAGGATAGTTAGGTTAAATCCTCCCCAGGTTTTTTACTGGTTTAGTTTTCCTAGGTCATCAGTTTTTTGTCTTATTTATATTTTCTGCTTTATGTTTATGTGTGTTTAACCTAATCTTGAATAAAAATCTTGTTAATCAATTTAGTTCAATATTAGGTTAAACTTATTGTGATAAAGGGTCTAAAAACCTAACAAGTGGTATCAGAGCAGATTAGCTATTGTGTTAGATCTCTTGATCTACAAGTTGATCCTTGACCCCTGTTGCCATGGAACCCGGTCACTCTCTTGTGATCCCTTCACACTTCGATGTGAATAACTATGCATATTGGAAGGTTAGGATGAAAGCCTTTTTGAAATCTATAGATGAGAGCGTGTGGAATTCTGTTGAATACGGATGGGAGAAACCGGCTACTCTATTAGTGAATGGTCAACGTCCTAAAAAGAAGCAGCCACTTTTAATAGCAAAGCTATAAATGTTATTTTTAATGTTGTTTCTATGGAAGATTTTAGGAGAATCTCAAATGTTGAGGTTGCTCATACTACTTGGAAAATTCTCCAAACTGTGCATGAAGGCACAAAGACAGTTAAAATAAACAAGTCAGCAGTTGATAGTTAGGTTTGAAAGCATTAGAATGTTTGAGGATGAAAGTTTTGATGAATTCTATGCTAAACTAAATGATATTGTTAATTCTGTATATAATTTGGGTGAAATATACGATCAACCTAAGATAGTTAGGAAGATTTTTAGATCCTTAACTGAGGACTTGAGACCCAAAGTAACTGCCATTATTGAAAGCAAGGATGTGGACTCCCTGTTGATGAACTTGTAGGATCTTTACAATCCTATGAGTTAGACCTACCCAAAACTAACAAATCCAAATCAATGGCTCTTAAGTCAGTTGATAATGTTGATGATAATGGATTTTTGATGAACTCTTTTCTACAGAGATTGCATATATTGCCAAGAACTTTAGAAAATTTCTCAGGAATAACCATAGAAGGGTAAGAAGTAAAAACAAAGCTGAACCTAAGAACTCTAAGAAAAATGAACCAACTAAAACCAATAGTACTGAAAAATCAAAAGAAAAAGTTGGTCAATCTTCTAGTAATTCTCTAGGTCAACAATGTTTTGGTTGTCAAAGGTATGGTCATGTGAAATCAGAATGTTCAACATTCTTGAGAACAAAAGGTAAAGTTATGGCTGTAACACTTAGTGATAGTGAAGTTTCTGATCACGAGTTTAGAAGTGATGAAGATGGAAACTTCTTTGCTTTCACAGCCACTGCTGTAGTTAATGAAAGTGATTTGGGTGAAGAGAACCCTTTTGATGGAGAACTCTCTGAGAGTGCTAACTTGCAAGAAGCTTATAACAAGCTATGCAAGGTTGCTGCAAAGGATACAATGAGTGTGCATTTAGGGCTAAAGAAGATAGCCACTCTTGAACAAGAAAAGAAAAACTTGTTGCTGAATTTGTTTAATGCTAATGAACTGATAAATAAGGTGAAGGCTGAAAATATTAAGTTGGTTGAAAAAATTAAGAAACTAGAACTAGAATTGTCTGTTGCTAGAGAACAATCAAATAGGTCTGCTAGTTCTAAACTTGATCACATGTTGAGTATTCAAAAGTCTCCCTTAGACAAATCAAGTTTAGGTTTTGTTGATAGCATCTTTGAATCTGAAACTCATTCCATAAACTTTGTTCCTTCTTCTGAACCATCTAAGATAGAAGTTGTTAAGCTAAAATAAGAAGTTCCTGCTCCTAGGAAGATTTGGGTAGATCTTAAAGAGTCTAAGCCAAAGAGTCCTAACTTACCTAAGGGTAAGAAGCATGATAGACCTTTGTGGGTTTGCCATTTTTGCGGAAAAGCTGGGCATACTCTCCCAAATTATTTCAAGTTGCGAGCTGCTAAGCGAGCAATTAAGCAAAAAGTACCTGTGCCTCAAGCACAAGATCCTATGGTACTTATTGGTGAATTGATAAAGGCTTTAAACCTTTATACCAATGCTGGAGTTGCTCATCATTCTAATCTGAATAATAACTCCAAAACCAAAGTTGCATCTAAGAAGTTATGGATGCAGAAGGCTCAATCTAATTGAGTCTAGACATGGTCCTTGCGTTACATCTCAAAATCCTTAGTGACCATTTTGGTTTTGCTTTCTTGTTTTCTTTTGTTTCTAGGATTTGCATTGCATTACATTCATGCATTTCATATTAGGTTGTTTTCATTTTCAAAAAAAAAAAAAAAAAAATAGAGGAAAGTGGAAGGATGTGTTTTGTATTACACATCATGGATGTGTAGTTAAGGTTAACTATATTATCTTTGCATAACATGCCTATGTACCTTGTTTAGCTTAGATGAGCATATTTTTCTGCACTTTGCTAGTTTTAGCTATGTAGTGCATGTTGTGTGTGAGTTGTTTATAGTTTTTGATCACATGATCTTGATTTTGAATTCACATGCTTTTGATTGTAAGGACTAACAAATCCTAAGAGAAATGCATAAATAACCATTTCACCACTGTTTACTAGCCAATCATGAACACCTTAGTGCATATTATAAGATTTTGTATTCGAGAAAGTGTAGCACATGCACAAAAAGAAAATAAGGTGTAGCCTTAAAAAGAATTAAAAAAAAAAATGTCTGGATACAATAAGGCTAAATTAAAAAAAAAAAAAAAAATATATATATATATATATATATATACATGATTGCAAGCTTATTTTCTAGGAGATGTGAGAGTTATATGATGTAACTCTTTAGCTGATAGTCACTTTTAAATTTATGTGATGAATAATGGAGAAATTGTGATTGATTACTATCTACATTTCACCCTACATATATCTCATGCTGTTACTAGTTGCACATATTTCACAAGTTATTTTTTGCTAAACTTAGTACATGAAAATGTGTGTGAATTTGGTTTGGCCATCCAAGATGATATATTCTATGATTTTGATACAGAATATGTGCAAGGGTTGAAAATTTGGGGGTAAAAAGTTTAAAAATCTTGTTTTGAAGTTCTAGGTTAGAAACTCATGTTTTTGAACAACATTTAAACTCATTCACATGCATTTCATTCATGAAATTACTTGGGTTGAGTTGTTTCTGCATAATCTTTTACAGTTTTTCAAAAATTCAAATTTCTAGAATTTCGATCGATCGAATGTGTTTTTCGACTGATCGAAAATTCCTTGATTTTTAAAGCTTGGTCTCGAATTGGTTCGATTGCTCTTCGATTGATTCTTGATCAGTCGAATCTATTTAATTCAAATTTAGGAACCCTCTCTCTCACTCGATTGGTACTCGATCAATCAAAAATCATGGAGAAAGAAAGATAAAAAGAACACTTAGCACGTGTTCTTCATTATTTTTTCAAAAACTCTTTTCTCTTTGTCCTTTTCTCTCTCGACCGATTGAAAGAGTCAAGATTTTTGTCGTTTTCCTCAAATGTTCAAGGGTTTTTGTCCTCAAGTGTTGGTAAGATCTAAATACCCTTCATTTTTCAATTTTTTTAAACAATTTTCATGCATGTTTCATGAAATTTTTTGAAAATGTCGAACAAAGAGGTTTTTGAGATTTTGGATTTCTGGGTTGTTTTTGTTCTTGGATGACATAAACATGATTCCCATGCATTAATTTGATCAATTTTGTGTTTTGAAAAGGATTTGAAAATCTAGGGCTTGAAAATTTTCAAAATTGGGGTTTTTGTTCAATTAAGCTTAAATTGTTGAAATTGACTTATGAAATTGATGGATTAAGCCATTATATGTTGTTTTCTAACTAGTATAATGTTTAATTGATCAATTTGATTTGGTTTTGAAAAGTGGGTTTTTCAAAATTTGGGGTTTTTGATTAAAACTCTTTTGTTTAAATCAGTTATTGGTAAATTTGAACAAGATTTTGTGCATTAGAGCATGCATAATATGTGCATTCATTACATGAATCATATAGTTTGTCAATTTTTGATATATTGAGTTCTAACCCCTTTTTAATGCAGTCTGCCCTTAGTTTTTGTGTTGTGTTGTGTTTTTTGTTTTTATTTTCCTTCCTATTCTTAGAGTCATGGCTAGGAAAACTAAAGAAAAGAAAAACACCACCTCCTCCTCTTCTCATTTTGATAGGACCAAATTTCAATTTAAGTCTAATTAGGATGCCTATGAGAAATTAAACATCTTTAGGCCTGTTTGGGCTGAGAGAAAGGCCATTCTAAGTGTTGTGAGTCCTGAAATACATAGGAATTTTGAGAGTCAAGATTGGTTACCTCTTCTGGATGTCGAACATCCTCCTCTTACTGCATTGATTAGAGAGTTTTACTCAAACCTCTCTATTCACACCAATGACTCCAATATTCACTCTATGAAGACTTGGATAAGGGGTGAAGAGTTTGTCATTACCCGTGAGGTAGTGGCTACAGCTCTCAAAGTACCTTTGGTATAGTAGCCTGTGTATCCTTACATAGAATTTCCTCCCATTGATGACATTATGTCACTTCTTACCAGTACTACTATTAGTTGGGGTACTGATCCTAGGATTACTACTCATGAGCTTACTGAACTCAATTATTTGTTCTTTAGGATTTTTTGTCATAGTATTTGGCCTATCTCTCATATTCATACAATTCCCATTGAGAGATGTGCATTTTTGTACGCTCTCATCACTGATGCTCCTATGAGTTTTCCTACTCTTTTCATTCGTTCTCTTGTAGAGGTCCATAGGAGTAGAGCTAAATCACATGGTTTGTTCTTCCCAGTTTTTATTCATAGGATCCTCCTAGATTTAGGTTTAGAGGACTTTCATGCTTCTGTGCTTGGACATATCATAGTTCTTATAGGTGCCACCTTTCTTAGGAAAATTGCTGCTCAGTTAAAAGCTAGCTCTAAACATCCTAGAGTCGAGCCTTCTACAGGTGACGCATCTAGAGATCCTCCTATTGGTGATCCTACTGCTGAGGAGTTTGTGGACCCTACTGCTGTTGTGGATCCTGAGCCATCTACATTTACCTCCACCTCTACTAGATCTATGTTGGAGAACATACTTACGGTTCAGTTTGCACATGGATAGCTTTTGTTAGACCTGCTCAATGAGGTTGCTACCTTACGAGTAGATTTAGCAGCCATTAGAGGTGCATCTCCACCAACTCCACCCTCAGATCAGGTATGATTGCCCTGTGGCAATACGTTACAAAAAGGGGGAGTACATAGTGATACGGGGAGATATTTTGTCGTAGAAGATATTTAGGGGGAGACATGCTTTGATGATGTGTTTGTACATGTTAAGGGGAGACATAGATATAGATTTTTTGTTGGGATATGGGATATATGCTTTTGATTTTGTATTTCTATTTATTTTTTATGTTCTTGTTTCACAAACTATGATATATTAATTATGATTTATTTTATGAGATTATTCATAATATATGTCTTTTATTTTATGTTTTGTTAAAACAAGAAATTTATTTTGGTTTACTTGTATTTTCCACACTTGCGTTTATGGTTTGTTTAGTGTTTCAGGAATTTACAAGTTGATTCATTCGAAGCTGCTGTCTACACTTGCAACTGACAGGTAATAGTTAGTTTGAACTGTATTTTGGGCAGCAATGTATAATTGGGCTGATTTTACTTTGAGCATTTTATTTCTTGTAATGAGTTTTGTCACAGATAGCTAAATAGGGAGTTTTTTAGGTTCTAAGACTTTAGGAACTAAATGTATTAGAACTTCATTTTGTATATGTTGGCAAACTATGATCAAAACAATGAGTTTAAGTTCAGGCTTGCTCAAAGTTTGTTTAAGTGTGAGTTTGAATTGAGTGTTTTATAGGAATTTACTGTGTAAAACTACAAGGCTCGATTGATCGAGAATCGTAGACTAGAAAATTCTGCAAATATTTCAAATGCAGCTTAAGCCCATATGACGTGTAGGGTTAAGTGTTTCACTCCTAGTATAAAAGGAAAAACCCTAAGTATGTTTTAGAAGTCTTTTTTGAGTTGTGTGTTGAGTCTTTTGTGAGATCTGAGAGGTTTGTACCTTAAAACACATACATAGAGCTATCAAGATCAAGATTCACATCAAGAACTTGATTGTGGATTCAGTTGCTGCATAAAGAACATTCAAAGAACTACAAAACCTTTGGGTAGAGTCTCAAAGTCATAAGTAGGAGAACTTGTAGTTGTTGCAGTTCCAAGAAAGAAGTAGTCCGTGGATTCGGAGCTTGCACGTGGTCGTGTCAGTAAGTTCTATGTGTAGTAGCATTAGTGTGTTAGTGGTCTAAGTCCTATTGTAAATTTCAATTCTTTCTATAGTGGATTTTGTTAGGTTCTAAGACTTTAGGTACTAATGTATTAGAACTTCAATTTTTATATGTTGGCAAACCATGATCAAAACATTTAGTCTAGGTTTAGACTTGCTCAAAGTTTGGTTTAAATTAAGTTTGGAATCGAATAATTATAGGAAATTACTATTCAATTTTTGCAAGGTTCGATTGATCGAAAGTTGTAGATCAACAAAAATCAGTAAATGTAAAAAGGCCATAACTTATCCATTTGAAGCCTAAATAGCGATCCCTTTTTTTTTTGTTCCCCTAGTATTTAAAGGACATCATAAGCTAACCCTAGGTAGAGTTTTCAAGGCTTTTCAGAGAGAGAAGAGTGTGCCTCTTTTGTATCTAGGGTTTTGTACCCAAAAAGCTCTCTCATGTCTTCTACCGTAGTTTTTCCTTGAAGAATCTCAAGATTCGGTGTTGTAGAAGTTGCTACATTCTCTAGTCATCAAAGGTGCTGATGATCTAAACCTTCAAGGGTGGTTTTGGCGTCACAAATAGGAGAGTTTGTGTTTTTTATCACAAGTGTGGGTGCTTGTGTTGCAATGGTTAAGGAAAGAAGTAGTCTGTGTACTTGGAGCTATCATAGGGTCGTGGTAGTAAGTTTTCTACTCGAGGTAGCAATAGGATGTTAGTGGTCTAAGTCTTATTGCACAAACTTCAATTCTTTCATAGTGGTTTTGCTTTTTACCTTGAGGATAGCTAGGTTAAATCCTCTTCAGGTTTTTTACTGGTTTGGTTTTCCTGGGTCATCATATCATTGTGTTCTTTATTTTTTCGCTGTTTTACATGATATGATTGTTTTGTTTTAACCTAGATCTGAATAATAAACCTAAGTATTTACTTGGTTAATTAATTAGGTTAAACAATTTAGTTTATAGGGATTTAAAAATGTACAGATTTGTTTTTACCTTAAGGATAGTTAGGTCAAATCCTCTCCAAGTTTTTTACCAGTTTGGTTTTCCTAGGTCATCAGTTCTTTGTATTCTTTATATTTTTCGCTTTATGTTTATGTGTGTTTAACCTAATCTTGAATAACAATCTTGTTAATCAATTTAGTTAAATATTAGGTTAAACCTATTGTGACAAGGGGTCTATAAAAACCTAACATTAATGGATGCCATCGAGCATTCATTTAGGAAGTATTTTTAAAATTTTTTATAGAAAAAGTTTTCAAAAATTTTTTTATAGAAAAAGAAAAAAATATAACAAAAATACTATTTTTGGTCCTTACATTTTAGGGTTATAGTCAATTTGGTCCCTGTTGTTAACTTACTAACAAAAATGCCTACGTGACTAACGGTGTACATTGCTGGCATGTTTAATGCTGATATGTGTAAATTTTAGTGTCCATATCACCACTTAGATGGCAAAATTAGCCCATCAACATTAAAAAAAAAAAAAAAATTTAAACCAATTTTATCCTTTTCTTTTTTTTTTCTTTTAATTTTATTACCATTTCTTGGTAGCCAAACCAATTTTATATTTAGGGTAAATTCCACAAACCACCCCTGAGATTTGTGATAATACCAACTAAGTTCAGAACATTTCAAAACCTACCAATTTCATCCTAAATGACAATTTTGTCCCCGAACTAAAAAAAAACATCATTAATTTTTTTTTTCTCTTCCTCCTCTGTCTTCTATCTCTTTTGTTAGGTTCTAAGGATTAGGATCTAATGTATTTAGAACTTCAATTTGTATGTTGGCAAACCATGATCAAAACAATGTTTAGTCGTGTGTTAGACTTGCTCAAAGTATGGGATTTAATGTAAAGTTGGAATCGAGTTTTTATGCAGAATTACTATTAATTTTCTGTTAGACTCGATCGATCGAGAATTAGACTCGATCGATCGAAAATCGGGCAGATCGTTTTTCTGCAGAATTTTCTAACTCAGCCCTAGGCCATTTAATGTATAAGGTTTTATGTTTTGCCCTAAGTATAAAAGGGAAAACCCTAGCCACGTTTTTAGTGTTCTGAATGCTGTGTTTGTGAATCTCATTGTGAGATCTAGAGGTGTTTACCTTCACATACACTTAGGGTTTACAAACTTGAGATTCATGTCAAGGGTTGTGTAGATCAATACAGTTGCAGAATCAAAAGAGCACAAAGATATACAAGCAGGTGCGCTTGTGGATTTGCTGAAGAATTCAAGAAAGAAAGAGTCCGTGGATCTTGGAGCTATCATGGGGTCGTGGTAGTAAATTTCCTACACTTGGGTAGCAATAGGATGTTAGTGGTCTAAGTCTTATTGTGTAAACTTCGATTCTTTCATAGTGGATTCAGTTTACCTTGAGGATAGCTAGGTCAAATCCTCCCCAGATTTTTACCGGTGTGGTTTCCTAGGTCATCATATCTTTGTGTTATTTATTTTCCGCTGCTTTGTTGTTTTTATTTATTTTGTGTTAACCTAGTTTTAATTAAATTACCTAAGTTAGTCACTTGGCTAATTCACTAGGTTAATCTGTTTGGGTTTAAGGGGTCTAAACGAACTGACAAGTGGTATCAGAGCGGGTTGCTTTTGTGTTTGATCTTTTGATCTTCTAGCTGATCCTTGACCCCTGTTGTCATGGAACACGGACACTCTCTTGTTGTTCCACCTCACTTTGATGGAAACAACTATGCTTATTGGAAAGTAAGGATGAAAGCATTCCTGAAATCCATTGATGAGAGAGTTTGGAATTCCGTTGAGTACGGATGGGAGAAGCCCACTACTCCTGTGAGTGAGTGGCAAACTTCTCAAAAGGAGGCAGCCGCTTTCAATAGCAAAGCTATGAATGCTATCTTTAATGCTGTTTCCATGGAGGAATTTAAGAGAATCTCTAATGTTGAGGTTGCTCATACTGCTTGAAATATCCTCCAGACTGTGCATGAAGGCACAAAGGCAGTTAAGATAAACAAATTGCAGCAATTAACTACTAGATTTGAAAGCATTAGAATGAATGATGATGAATCTTTTGATGAATTCTATGCTAAATTGAATGATATTGTTAATTCTGCTTATAATTTGGGTGAAATCTATGATCAACCTAAAATTGTTAGGAAGATTCTTAGATCTTTAACTGAGGATTTTAGACCCAAAGTGACTGCCATTACTGAGAGCAAGGATGTGGACTCCATTCCTGTTGAAGAACTTGTAGGATCTCTTCAGTCCTATGAGTTAGACCTCCCTAAGACTAACAAATCCAAATCAATGGCTCTTAAGTCTGTTGATGATGTTGAGGATGGTGGATTTGATGATGAACTCTCTGCTACAGAGATTGCCTATCTTGCCAAGAACTTTAGAAACTTTCTTAGGAACAATAACAGAAGGGCAAGAGGCAAGAACACTGTTGAACCTAGAAATTTTAGGAAGAATGATCCCATTAAAGTCAATAACACTGAAAAACCTAAGGAGAAAGTGGGACAGCCTTCTAATAATTCTTTGGGACAACAATGTTATGGTTGTCAAGGGTATGGTCATTTAAAATCTGAATGTCCTACATACTTGAGGTCTAAGGGTAAAGCTATGGCTGTAACCCTTAGTGATGATGAAGTTTCCAACAATGAATCCGCTAGTGATGAGGATGGAAACTTCATTGCTTTCACTGCTACTACGGTAGTTAATGAAAGCATGTTTGTTGAAGAGAACCCTTCTGATGGGGAACTCTCTGAGGATGCAGATTTACAGGAAGCCTACAATAAACTTTGCAAAGTTGCTGCAAAGGATGCCATGAATGTTGAGTTAGGCTTGAAGAAAATTGCATCTCTTGAACTTGAAAAGAAAAATTTACTTGTGAAATTGTTTGATGCAAATGAGCTTTTGAATAATGTGAAAACTGAGAACATGCTCTTACTTGATAAAGTTAAATGTTTGGAACTTGATTTATCTGTTGCTAGAGAACAAACTAATAGGTCTGCAAGCTCCAAACTTGATCACATGCTGAGTGTTCAAAAGTCTCCTTCTGATAAAACTGGTTTAGGTTTTGTGGATAGCATCTCTGTGCCTGAACCGTCTTCCACTAAATTTGTTCCTTCTTCTGAACCTCCTAAGAGTGAGATTGTCAAACCCTTGGTGAGTGAACCTGTCAAATCTATAGATGTTACTCCACCTAGAAAAATTAGCGTTGATCTTAAAGCTTCTCATTCTAGAGCTTCTACTTCTACTAAGGGCAAATTGCATGATAAGCCTGCATGGGTTTGTCATTTTTGTGGAAAACCTGGACACATTCGTCCAAATTGTTTTAAGTTGCAAGCTGCGAAGCGAGCAAATAAAACTAAAGTACCTATGCCTCAAGCACATGATCCTATGGTACTTATTGGTGAATTGGTAAAGGCGTTAAACTTTTATTCCAATCCTGGAGTTGGTCAAAATTCTAAGATGAATCAAAACTCCAATGCAAGAGTTGCATCTAAAAAGTTTTGGATGCAAAAGGCTCAATCTAATTGAGTCTGTCTGACATGGTCCTTGTGCTTCATTGCTCTATCTTTTGTGACCTCTGTTTCTAGGATTTGCATTGCATTACATTCATGCATTTCATTCTAGGATGTTTTTTTTGAATTAAAAAAAAAAAAATTTTTTTTTTGCAAATTGTGCTTTTGCTACTTTTTCTTGAATTTGAAGACAAGGTTGGTCAATCAAATTTTGCATAACATGTTTATGTACCTTGTTTAGCTTTGATGCACTTATTTCTATTGCACCTTACTAGCTAAAGTTTGTTGTG
Organism: Lithocarpus polystachyus; assembly: GCA_033629205.1. Lineage (NCBI taxonomy): Eukaryota > Viridiplantae > Streptophyta > Magnoliopsida > Fagales > Fagaceae > Lithocarpus > Lithocarpus polystachyus. The sequence goes on along the minus strand of CM066172.1, from coordinate 9,789,136 downwards.
CATGTTGTGTGGGAAGATGCTATATTTGTTGATCACATGATCTTGATTTTGAAGTCGTATGTCTTTGATTGTCGGACTTGAACTTATTGAGAAAGGCATAAATAACCATCTCACCACTGTTTATTAGCCAATCATGAACACCTTAGTGCATATCGTAAGATTTTGTGCTCGAGAAAGTGTAGCACATGCACAAAAAGAAAATAAGGTGTAGCCTCTATTAAAACTGGTGTGTACATTATTGGGCTATAATAATCTCACAAATTCAAATAAAACTGGTGTGTACATTATCCCGGCTTTTATTAAGTTTCTAATCAATTAAATTGAATAATGAGGCAAATCAAGAAACTTACATGATTGCAAGCTTTTATTCTAGGAGATGTGGGAGTTATAGGATGTAACTCTTTAAGTAAAAGTCTCTTTCAAATTCATGAGATGGATTTTGTAGAAATTGTGATTGATCTCTATGTGTATATCACCTCACATGTTTCTCAAGCTTATGCTAGTTGCACACACTACACAAGTTATTCTTTGCTAAACTGTGTACATGATATTGTGTGTGTTTTTGGCCTGACCAACCAAGTTTGAGAATTTCTGGAAATTGATGCAGAACATGGTTGCTTGTTTTTTTTGGGGTATTGAAAGAACATTTTGCCTTGAGAAATCTGGATTGAATTCATGAGTTTTTGGAAAACATCTCATCTCATACTCATGCATTTTTCTCATAAACTGCACTGAAATTGGTGTGTTTTTCAGAAAATTAATTTTTCCAGAATTTCGATCGATCGAAACTGATTTTCGACCGATCGAAAATGTTTCAAATTCAATGGAAAAGTTTCTGGTTGACTCGATCGATCCAAGTTGAATTTGGATCAATCGAAGCTATTTTCGATCGATCGAATGTAATTTTCGATCAATCGAAAATCGGGATGACTGGTTTTAAAAAGGTCTTTTTCCACGTGATTCTTTACCTTTCAAAACTTTTTCAAAAGTTTTTGTCTCCCTACCAACCGGTCAAGCACTTTTCTTGGAGATTTTGTCGTTTTCTTCCAATTCGTTTGCCTAATCTCTCTCTCCCAAGGCTGGTAAGACGTTTTTGCCCATCCATTTGCATTTATTTCCTAGTTTCATGCATTATTTTCATGCATTTTTGGGTATTTTCGGCATTTAGGATTTTTGTCTTTTTGGGATTGATTTTGGCTCCTTTTCTTTAAAATTTTTCATGGGTTTTTGTGGGGACAGTATATTCAAACACTCCATATGGTTTAATTTGGTTAATTTGGTGTTTTGAGGAAGATTTGAAATTCTAGGGCTTGAAATTGATAAAATTGGGGTTTTTGTTCAATTTGAGTTAAATTGATGAAATTGGCTTGTTGGATTGTTTAATTTGATCATTATATTGAGTTAATTAAATGTTGTGTTGATCAATTTATCAATTTGTTGTGTTTTGAAAAATTGGATTTTTCGAATTGGGTCTTTTTGATACCAACTACATGCTCAAGCAAATTTTGTTAATTTGGATCATAATTGAACATGTCACTGCATTAGTACATGCATCATTTTATGTTCATGCTCATGCATCATATAGAATTGATATTTTCTATATTTTATGCTGTGCTAACTTGCAGTCTGCCCTTGGTATTTGTTTTTGCTCTTTTCTTTCTGTGTCTATCTCTTTTCCTTAGCACTATGCCTAGGAAAACTAGAGCCCATAGGACTTCTGATCATTCTCCTTCTTTTGACACCGAGCGGTTCCCTAGTGAGTCAAACCAAGTCACCTATGAGATTCTGAACCTTAGGCGTCATATCTGGGCTGAGCGTAGGGTCTTACTAGATGAGGTAGATCCTGAGGTGAGACGTAACTTTGAGCGTCGGGGTTGGTTACTTTTGCTCGAGTATGAGCATTCTCCTCCTCCTGCCACCCTGATTAGAGAATTCTATTCGAATCTCTCTATTCATGTCTACGATAACAACACCTTGGTAAAGGTGTGGTTACGTGGTGTGGAGTATCGCATTACCCCTTTGGTAGTGTCTGATGCTCTTGGGGTGCCCATTGTGGACCATCCCGTTTTTCCTTATGAGGAGTCTCCACCTCTTGATGACGTTTTGTCATACATCACTGGGTCTTCTATCCAGTGGAGTTCTGATTCTCGGATCACTTCAGCTGAGCTCTCTGAGCTACACTATCTTTTCTTTAGGATAGCGTGTCATTCTTTGTGGCCTATTTCGAATGTCCACACCATCCCTCTTAAGCGATGTGTGTTTTTGTATGCTTTTGTCACTGATGCGCCTATCAGTTTTCCTCATTTGTTCCTTCGTTCTTTGAACGAGGTTCATCGGTCTAGTTCAACGGCTCATGCTTTGTTTTTTCCCATTTTTATTCATAGGATTCTTCTTTTTCTTGGTTTTGGTGAGTATCCTGCTTCTGAGCCTGTACATGTCATTGCTCCTATTGGTGCTACCTTTTTGAGGCAAAGGGCTGCTCAACTTCGAGCTAGCTCTAAGCGTCCTAGGGTAGAGCCTTCTGGTGTCACTCCACCCCCTTCTTCTTCTACAGATACTCATGCAGCTGGGACGTCTTCTGATCCTGCTGTTGCTGCTGCTGCTGCTGATGTTCCTCCACCGTTTGATGAGGTTTCTGACCTTCGTCGGACGCTTGATACTGTCGTGACCGTTCAGGCGGCTCATGGTCAGCTTTTGGTGGACATCCTTGATGAGCTACGTGCGTTACGAGCGGATTTGGTGAGCTCTCGCCATTCTCCTCCGCCTCCTTTTGATGATGAGTGAGTGCCCTTTGGCAATTCGTCACAAAAAGGGGGAGTGCATAGTTCATTTGTATCTAGGAGATTGGATTTTTATGTGGAGATTTACATTTTAGGGGGAGTTTTGTTTACTTGGTAGTGATACTGCGGAGCTTGTGGAGTTATTAGATTGTATCTAGGTGCTTCACTGTGTATTCTCATTTTTAGCTCTTGTTTAGGAGATATTTTGTTGAGATACATTTTTATGTATACGTTTCTTATTTCACTATGCTACTCTGCTTATTGATTTATATTGATGATGTTATTCATGATATATGTCTTTATTTTGTGTCATGTGAAATCAAGAAGTTTTTATTTATATATTTCCTGTTTTTTTCCACACATGCGTTTATGTGTTTGTTAAGTGTTACAGGAATATACAGGTTGTTTTCAGTCGAGCTGCTGTCTACTTTGCAACTGTTAGATAGTAGTTTAGGTTGAAATGTTAAGTGGCTTTTTATTGTAATGGGCTATTTCAATTTGTAACTTTGAGCTTTTTGTTAAGTCTGTGTTTTGTCACGGATTGCCAAAGGGGGAGTTTGTTAGGTTCTAAGGATTAGGATCTAATGTATTTAGAACTTCAATTTGTATGTTGGCAAACCATGATCAAAACAATGTTTAGTCGTGTGTTAGACTTGCTCAAAGTATGGGATTTAATGTAAAGTTGGAATCGAGTTTTTATGCAGAATTACTATTAACTTTCTGTCAGACTCGATCGATCGAGAATTAGACTCGATCGATCGAAAATCGGGCAGATCGTTTTTCTGCAGAATTTTCCAACTCAGCCTTAGTCCATTTAATGTATAGGGTTTTATGTTTTGCCCTAAGTATAAAAGGGAAAACCCTAGCAACGTTTTTAGTGTTCTGAGTGCGGTGTTTGTGAATCTCATTGTGAGATCTAGAGGTGTTTACTTTCACATACACTTAGGGTTTACAAACTTGAGATTCATGTCAAGGGTTGTGTAGATCAATACAGTTGTAGAATCAAAAGAGCACAAAGATATATAAGCAGGTGCGCTTGTGGATTTGCTGAAGAATTCAAGAAAGAAGGAGTCCGTGGATCTCGGAGCTATCATGGGGTCGAGGTAGTAAGTTTCCTACACTTGGGTAGCAATAGGATGTTAGTGGTCTAAGTCTTATTGTGTAAACTTCGATTCTTTCATAGTGGATTCAGTTTACCTTGAGGATAGCTAGGTCAAATCCACCCCAGGTTTTTACCGGTGTGGTTTCCTGGGTCATCATATCTTTGTGTTATTTATTTTCCGCTGCTTTGTTGTTTTTAGTTATTTTGTGTTAACCTAGTTTTAATTAAATTACCAAAGTTAATCACTTGGCTAATTCACTAGGTTAATCTGTCAAAGTCTAAAATAAAAACAAGTATATAAACACAACAAGAAGTTAAAAACAAGTTGATATCAAGTAAAGAGTGTAGCTAAGCGGGCACATTTTCACTTCACCTAGGTAAGTCAATGCAACTCAAAAGACCAAAAGATTCCACATAATTAAAAGATGCAACAAATGAACACTAAACAAATTAAGAATCTGGCAAACACATTATATACACACTACCAATTGGTTCTTAATACAAATCACAATAATGGAAATGATACAAATCACAATAAAAGCTTACTAGGCAGATAAACTACATTGAATAAAGGAATTGAATTTCCTTGCTGTGCATTATAAACTACATTGACTTAGTTAGTTAGTGTGTTAGCTATAAGTTAAGCATTAACCAATAATATTTAGTCTCACTTTGAGTTAGTTCTTAACCTTAATACCAACAGATCGTATAAATAGCAATTCCCTTGTAATAGTGATCAGTGACTTGAATTTGTGACTGCATTAAGCCTTGAGAGGTTTTCTTGGAACTATGTTCATGCAGAGCTGCTTATCCACCTATATCAAAATAAAAAAACCATTGAAAATCTCTTTTAAAAAAATACCCAACAAAACCTCTAAAATTTCTAAAATACCCTCTAAAATTTTGATTTGGGTGAGACTTACTATGATTGTGTTCTTAATCAAATTGTTAACCCCAACCCCCAAACAAGAATCCAAGTCCTGGATAGATTCCATGTCTTAGAGAGATCTCAGCCTTATCCTTTGGCCAATACCCAATTCATTATGTAACCCAACTCTCATCACTTTTATGCTTATTTCTAAAAGAAGTCAAAAGTAGAATTTCAATTTGAACAAGTATATTCAACACATATTCCTAAAAGAATTTTTAAGTTACTAAATTAATAGCCAAATGTTCATGTAAGCCCATACCTTGCGTAGAAGCTTCGTGGATTTCTTGATCCACATGTTATCCAGAAGCTCCTTCCAAGGTTACGCTCTCGGAACGCGTGCACAAATTTACTTTTCACCTTGCCATTTCAACTGTCAAAGTCTAAAATAAAAAAAAGTATATAAACATAACAAGAAGTTAAAAACAAGTTGATATCAAGTAAAGAGTGTAGCTAAGCTGGCACATTTTCACTTCACCTAGGTATGCCAATGCAACTCAAAAGACCAAAAGATTCCACATAATTAAAAGATGCAACAAATGAACACTAAACAAATTAAGAATCTAGCAAACACATTATAAACACACCACCAATTGGTTCCTAATACAAATCACAATAATGGAAATGATACAAATCTCAATAAAAGCTTACTAGGCAGATAAACTACATTGAATAAGGGAATTGAATTTCCTTGCTGTGCATTATAAACTAGATTGACTTAGTTAGTTAGTGTGTTAGCTATAAGTTAAGCATTAACCAATTATATTTAGTCTCACTTTGGGTTAGTTCTTAGCCTTAATACCAACAGATTGTATAAATACCAATTCCCTTGTAATAGTGATCAGTGACTTGAATTTGTGATTGCATTAAGCCTGGAGAGGTTTTCTTGGAACTATGTTCATGCAGAACTGCTTATCCACCTATATCAAAATCAAAATACCATTGAAAATCTCTTTTAAAAAAATACCCAACAAAACCTCTAAAATTCCAAAAATACAATCTAAAATTTTGATTTTGGTGAGACTTACTATGATTGTGTTCTTAATCAAATTGTTAACCCCAACCCCCAAACAAGAATCCAAGGCCTAGATAGATTCCATGTCTTAGAGAGATCTCAGCCTTATCCTTTGGCCAATACCCAATTCATTATGTAACCCAACTCTCATCACTTTTATGCTTATTTCTAAAAGAAGTCAAAAGTAGAATTTCAATTTGAACAAGTATATTCAACACATATTCCTAAAAGAATTTTTAAGTTACCAAATTAATAGCAAAATGTTCATGTAAGCCCATACCTTGCGTAGAAGCTTCGTGGATTTCTTGATCCACACGTTGTTTAGAAGCTCCTTCCATGGTTACGCTCTTGGAACGCGTGCGCAAATTTACTTTTCACCTTGCCATTTCAACTGTCAAAGTCTAAAATAAAAACTATTATATAAACACAACAAGAAGTTAAAAACAAGTTGATATCAAGTAAAGAGTGTAGCTAAGCTGGCACATTTTCATTTCACCTAGGTAAGCCAATGCAACTCAAAAGACCGAAAGATTCCACATAATTAAAAGATGCAACAAATGAACACTAAACAAATTAAGAATCTGGAAAACACATTATATACACACTACCAATTGGTTCTTAATACAAATCGCAATAATGGAAATGATACAAATCACAATAAAAGCTTACTAGGCAGATAAACTACATTGAATAAAGGAATTGAATTTCCTTGCTGTGCATTATAAACTACAATGACTTAGTTAGTTAGTGTGTTAGCTATAAGCTAAGCATTAACCAATAATATTTCGTCTCACTTTGAGTTAGTTCTTAACCTTAATACCAACAGATTGTATAAATAGCAATTCCCTTGTAATAGTGATCAGTGACTTGAATTTGTGACTGCATTAAGCCTTGAGAGGTTTTCTTGGAACTGTGTTCATGCAGAGCTGCTTATCCACCTATATCAAAATCAAAACACCATTGAAAATCTCTTTTAAAAAAATACCCAACAAAACCTCTAAAATTTCTAAAATACCCTCTAAAATTTTTATTTGGGTGAGACTTACTATGATTGTGCTCTTAATCAAATTGTTAACCCCTACCCCCAAACAAGAACCCAAGTCCTGGATAGATTCCATGTCTTAGAGAGATCTCAGCCTTATCCTTTGGCCAATACCCAATTCATTATGTAACCCAACTCTCATCACTTTTATGCTTATTTCTAAAAGAAGTCACAAGTAGAATTACAATTTGAACAAGTATATTCAACCCATATTCCTAAAAGAATTTTTAAGTTACTAAATTAATAGCCAAATGTTCATGTAGGCCCATACCTTGCGTAGAAGCATCGTGGATTACTTGATCCACATGTTATCCAGAAGCTCCTTCCAAGGTTACGCTCTCGGAACGCGTGCACAAATTTACTTTTCACCTTGCCATTTCAACTGTCAAAGTCTAAAATAAAAAAAATGTATATAAACACAACAAGAAGTTAAAAACAAGTTGATATCAAGTAAAGAGTGTAGCTAAGCTGGCACATTTTCACTTCACCTAGGTAAGCCAATGCAACTCAAAAGATCAAAAGATTCCACATAATTAAAAGATGCAACAAATGAACACTAAAAAAATTAAGAATCTAGCAAACACATTATAAACACACTACCATTTGGTTCCTAATACAAATCACAATAATGGAAATGATACAAATCTCAATAAAAGCTTACTAGGCAGATAAACTACATTGAATAAGGGAATTGAATTTCCTTGCTGTGCATTATAAACTAGATTGACTTAGTTAGTTAGTGCGTTAGCTATAAGTTAAGCATTAACCAATTATATTTAGCCTCACTTTGGGTTAGTTCTTAGCCTTAATACCAACAAATTGTATAAATACCAATTCCCTTGTAATAGTGATCAGTGACTTGAATTTGTGACTGCATTAAGCCTTGAGAGGTTTTCTTGGAACTATGTTCATGCAGAACTGCTTATCCACCTATATCAAAATCAAAATACCATTGAAAATCTCTTTTAAAAAAATACCCAACAAAACCTCTAAAATTCCAAAAATACCCTCTAAAATTTTGATTTTGGTGAGACTTACAATGATTGTGTTCTTAATCAAATTGTTAACCCTAACCCCCAAACAAGAATCCAAGACCTAGATAGATTCCATGTCTTAGAGAGATCTCAGCCTTATCCATTGGCCAATACCCAATTCATTATGTAACCCAACTCTTATCACTTTTATGCTTATTTCTAAAAGAAGTCACAAGTAGAATTTCAATTTGAACAAGTATATTCAACACATATTCCTAAAAGAATTTTTAAGTTACCAAATTAATAGCAAAATGTTCATGTAAGCCCATACCTTGCGTAGAAGCTTCGTGGATTTCTTGATCCACATGTTGTGCAGAAGCTCTTTCCAAGGTTACGCTCTTGGAACGCGTGCGCAAATTTACTTTTCACCTTGCCATTTCAATAGTCAAAGTCTAAAATAAAAACAAGTATATAAACACAGCAAGAAGTTAAAAACAAGTTGATATCAAGTAAAGAGTGTAGCTAAGCTGGCACATTTTCACTTCACCTAGGTAAGCCAACGCAACGCAAAAGACCAAAAAATTCCACATAATTAAAAGATGCAACAAAATGAACACTAAACAAATTAAGAATCTGGCAAACACATTATATACACACTACCAATTGGTTCTTAATACAAATCACAATAATGGAAATCATACAAATCTAAATAAAAGCTTACTAGGCAGATAAACTACATTGAATAAGGGAATTGAATTTCCTTGCTGTGCATTATAAACTACATTGACTTAGTTCGTTGGTGTGTTAGCTATAAGTTAAGCATTAACCAATAATATTTAGTCTCACTTTGAGTTAGTTCTTAGCCTTAATACCAACAGATTGTATAAATACCAATTCCCTTGTAATAGTGATCAGTGACTTGAATTTGTGACTGCATTAAGCCTTGAGAGGTTTCCTTGGAACTATGTTCATGCAGAGCTGCTTATCCACCTATATCAAAATCAAAATACCATTGAAAATCTCTTTTAAAAAAATACCCAACAAAACATCTAAAATTCCAAAAATACCCTCTAAAATTTTGAATTTGGTGAGACTTAATATGATTGTGATCTTAATCAAATTGTTAACCCAAACCCCCAAACATGAATCCATGGCCAAGATAGATTCCATGTCTTAGAGAGATCTCAGCCTTATCCTTTGGCCAATACCCAATTCATTATGTAACCCAACTCTTATCACTTTTATGCTTATTTCTAAAAGAAGTCACAAGTAGAATTTCAATTTGAACAAGTATATTCAACACATATTCCTAAAAGAATTTTTAAGTTACCAAATTAATAGCAAAATGTTCATGTAAGCCCATACCTTGCGTAGAAGCTTCGTGGATTTCTTGATCCCCATGTTGTGCAGAAGCTCCTTCCAAGGTTACGCTCTTGGAACGCGTGCGCAAATTTACTTTTCACCTTGCCATTTCAACTGTCAAAGTCTAAAATAAAACCAAGTATATAAACACAACAAGAAGTTAAAAACAAGTTGATATCAAGTAATGAGTGTACCTAAGCTGGCACATTTTCACTTCACCTAGGTAAGCCAATGCAACTCAAAAGACCAAAAGATTCCACATAATTAAAAGATGCAAAAATGAACACTAAACAAATTAAGAATCTAGAAAACACATTATAAACACACTACCAATTGGTTTCTAATACAAATCACAATAATGGAAATGATACAAATCTCAATAAAAGCTTACAAGGCAGATAAACTACATTGAATAAGGGAATTGAATTTCCTTGCTGTGCATTATAAACTAGATTGACTTAGTTAGTTAGTGTGTTAGCTATAAGTTAAGCATTAACCAATTATATTTAGTCTCACTTTGAGTTAGTTCTTAGCCTTAATACCAACAGATTGTATAAATAGCAATTCCCTTGTAATAGTGATCAGTGAATTGAATTTGTGACTGCATTAAGCCTTGAGAGGTTTTCTTGGAACTATGTTCATGCAGAACTGCTTATCCACCTATATCAAAATCAAAATACCATTGAAAATCTCTTTTAAAAAAATTCCCAACAAAACCTCTAAAATTTCAAAAATACCCTCTAAAATTTTGATTTTGGTGAGACTTACTATGATTGTGTTCTTAATCAAACTGTTAACCCCAACCCCCAATCAAGAATCCAAGTCCTAGATAGATTCCATGTCTTAGAGAGATCTCAGCCTTATCCTTTGGCCAATACCCAATTCATTATGTAACCCAACTCTCATCACTTTTATGCTTATTTCTAAAAGAAGTCCCAAGTAGAATTTCAATTTGAACAAGTATATTCAACACATATTCCTAAAAGAATTTTTAAGTTACCAAATTAATAGCAAAATGTTCATGTAAGCCCATACCTTGCATAGAAGCTTCGTGGATTTCTTGATCCACATGTTGTGCAGAAGCTCCTTCCAAGGTTACGCTCTTGGAACACGTGCGCAAATTTACTTTTCACCTTGCCATTTCAACTGTCAAAGTCTAAAATAAAAACAAGTATATAAACACAACAAGAAGTTAAAAACAAGTTGATATCAAGTAAAGAGTGTAGCTAAGCTGGCACATTTTCACTTCACCTAGGTAAGTCAGTGCAACTCAAAAGACCAAAAGATTCCACATAATTAAAAGATGCAACAAATGAACACTAAACAAATTAAGAATCTGGCAAACACATTATATACACACTACCAATTGGTTCTTAATACAAATCACAATAATGGAAATCATTCAAATCACAATAAAAGCTTACTAGGCAGATAAACTACATTGAATAAAGGAATTGAATTTCCTTGCTGTGCATTATAAACTACATTGACTTAGTTACTTAGTGTGTTAGCTATAAGTTAAGCATTAACCAATAATATTTAGTCTCACTTTGAGTTAGTTCTTAGCCTTAATACCAACAGATTGTATAAATAGCAATTCCCTTGTAATAGTGATCAGTGACTTGAATTTGTGACTGCATTAAGCCTTGAGAGGTTTTCTTGGAACTATGTTCATGCAGAGCTGCTTATCCACCTATATCAAAATCAAAATACCATTGAAAATCTCTTTAAAAAAAATACCCAACAAAACCTCTAAAATTTGAAAAATACCCTCTAAAATTTTGATTTTGGTGAGACTTACTATGATTGTGTTCTTAATCAAATTGTTAACCCCAACCCCCAAACAAGAATCCAAGTGCTAGATAGATTCCATGTCTTAGAGAGATCTCAGCCTTATCCTTTGGCCAATACCCAATTCATTATGTAACCCAACTCGCATCACTTTTATGCTTATTTCTAAAAGAAGTCACAAGTAGAATTTCAATTTGAACAAGTATATTCAACACATATTCCTAAAAGAATTTTTAAGTTACCAAATTAATAGCAAAATGTTCATGTAAGCCCATACCATGCGTAGAAGCTTCGTGGATTTCTTGATCCACACGTTGTGCAGAAGCTCCTTCCATGGTTACGCTCTTGGAACGCGTGCGCAAATTTACTTTTCACCTTGCCATTTCAACTGTCAAAGTCTAAAATAAAAACTATTATATAAACACAACAAGAAGTTAAAAACAAGTTGATATCAAGTAAAGAGTGTAGCTAAGCTGGCACATTTTCATTTCACCTAGGTAAGCCAATGCAACTCAAAAGACCGAAAGATTCCACATAATTAAAAGATGCAACAAATGAACACTAAACAAATTAAGAATCTGGCAAACACATTATATACACACTACCAATTGGTTCTTAATACAAATCACAATAATGGAAATGATACAAATCACAATAAAAGCTTACTAGGCAGATAAACTACATTGAATAAAGGAATTGAATTTCCTTGCTGTGCATTATAATCTGCATTGACTTAGTTAGTTAGTGTGTTAGCTATAAGTTAAGCATTAACCAATAATATTTAGTCTCACTTTGAGTTAGTTCTTAGCCTTAATACCAACAGATTGTATAAATAGCAATTCCCTTGTAATAGTGATCAGTGACTTGAATTTGTGACTGCATTAAGCCTTGAGAGGTTTTCTTGGAACTATGTTCATGCAGAGCTGCTTATCCACCTATATCAAAATCAAAATACCATTGAAAATCTCTTTAAAAAAAATACCCAACAAAACCTCTAAAATTTCAAAAATACCCTCTAAAATTTTGATTTTGGTGAGACTTACTATGATTGTGTTCTTAATCAAATTGTTAACCCCAACCCCCAAACAAGAATCCAAGTCCTAGATAGATTCCATGTCTTAGAAAGAGCTCAGCCTTATCCTTTGGCCAATACCCAATTCATTATGTAACCCAACTCTCATCACTTTTATGCTTATTTCTAAAAGAAGTCACAAGTAGAATTTCAATTTGAACAAGTATATTCAACACATATTCCTAAAAGAATTTTTAAGTTACCAAATTAATAGCAAAATGTTCATGTAAGCCCATACCTTGCGTAGAAGCTTCGTGGATTTCTTGATCCACGTGTTGTGCAGAAGCTCCTTCCAAGGTTACGCTCTTGGAACGCGTGCGCAAATTTACTTTTCACCTTGCCATTTCTACTGTCAAAGTCTAAAATAAAAAAATGTATATAAACACAACAAGAAGTTAAAAACAAGTTGATATCAAGTAAAGAGTGTAGCTAAGCTGGCACATTTTCACTTCACCTAGGTAAGCCAATGCAACTCAAAAGGCCAAAAGATTCCACATAATTAAAATATGCAACAAATGAACACTAAACAAATTAAGAATCTGGCAAACGCATTATATACACACTACCAATTGGTTCTTAATACAAATCACAATAATGGAAATGATACAAATCACAATAAAAGCTTACTAGGCAGATAAACTACATTGAATAAAGGAATTGAATTTCCTTGCTGTGCATTATAAACTACATTGACTTAGTTAGTTAGTGTGTTAGCTATAAGTTAAGCATTAACCAATAATATTTAGTCTCACTTTGAGTTAGTTCTTAGCCTTAATACCAACAGATTGTATAAATACCAATTCCCTGGTAATAGTGATCAGTGACTTGAATTTGTGACCGCATTAAGCCTTAAGATGTTTTTTTGGAACTATGTTCATGCAGAGCTGCTTATCCACTTATATCAAAATCAAAATACCATTGAAAATCTCTTTAAAAAAAATACACAACAAAACCTCTAAAATTTCAAAAATACCCTCTAAAATGACCAAAGTACACTCTAAACCTCCAAATACACAAATGCCCTCTAAAACCTTTATAAGGACCAAATTACCATTGAAACTTCTTAAATGACAAAATATCCATTTAAAACCTTTAAAATGACCAAAATAACATGAAAACCTTTGAAACGATAGAATTATAAAACAAAATGCTAGAACATACATGAATATATAAACCTATAAAATGATAATTTTTCAGTATTAATATTTTAAAGTGGTGAATTAAATTTACACACACACACACACACACACACACACACACACACTAACACACGTATATAAAAGCAATGTTACATTAGCTCATAACTTTGAGAGAGTTCAGATCTCATTTTCAACATTAGAATTTACACAAGGCAAACTTTCAAATAGATAAAGAAAAAAAGGGTAAGGTTTTGTTGCAATTGTTGCATACAGAGGTATGTGGCAGCAAAATAAAAGGAACATGTGTTTAGGGATAAGTATGCAGCAAAACTTTTCCCAAGAAAAAAAATACCAACTTCTTATATTCTATCAATAAAACTAACCATAATTAAAACTAATCAAACTAATCCTAATCCAAACTAATTTATTTGAATAAAAAAAAAAACATACCTCTATTGTTATTTATTTTATACTAGATGATAGTAAATAAGAGTCAATAACTTATTTTGTGTTTGTCTTGTTTTATTCAGGAATAATCAAGACATTGAGAGGCAATTTCTTAATTTTGATCTTAATTGGTAGAAGTTATTATCATTAGTGCTAAAACTTTTCAAATCTTAAAGCTAATTGTTACAAACGTTTTGAATTCCTTAAATTCATACATTACAAGAAAAACGAGCTATTGCAGTGGGTTTTTTGCGACAGGTGAAAGAACTGCAACTATATGTCGCATATTGTGGCATTTTTTTGGATCGCCGCTGTACATGGGGTCTATTGCGGTGTTCCATTGGACTGCTACAGTAGTTCTAGTCTTTCGCGGCGTCCTATAGCGGCGATACATAGAACCGCCGCAATATATATGTTTTAGCGGCATTAACTTAGATATAGCAGCGCACCAAAACCCTGCTGCAATAAATATAGCATTTTCCAGAGATACTATAGCGGCGGTATAGAAAACTGCCGCAATATGTAAGTTGTAGCGGTGTTGAGTTGACCACTGCAATAGGTACCTATTTTGCGGTGCGTCTTCTTAGTTATAACGGCGGTTTTGATCATCGCAATAGACCTCTAATTCCCCACCTCCCCAAATTTTCCTTCATTTTTTTTTGGCTTTTCATTTTTAGCGCCTTTTCATTTTTGCTAGCTCTAACCAAAAGCACTGTCTCTTTCATTTCACTCCCAAAATCCAAACACTCTCTCTCTCTCTCTCTCTCTTCATCTTCAGTGAAGACGAACCCACTGTGACCTTCGGACACAGCCCAAACACCCAACTCTCTCTCTCTCTAGCTCGCAGACCCAAAATCCCTTCAGTCCTCAGCACGAATCCCACCATCGCTGCCGCCTCCACAACAACCCCATCACCACCACCAAACTGTCGACTTAGTGGCCACCTAGCAACCTCAATCCACCTTGCAACCTCAATCCACCACCTAGCAACCCCAATCCAGTAAGTTCTCTCGAATTCTCGAAGCCTATGAAGTTTCGATTTTTTTTAAAAAAAAAAAGGGATTTTTTAGAATTTTATATATATATATATATATATATATATATGATGATGAGAAACAAACTTCAGGAAGTTCAATGCAGATCCCTTTATCAGTTTATTGGTATCCTTGTGATGTGTTATGTTTCATGTTGCCAAATGGGTTTGATAAAAATGTGGATTTGTATTTTGTCTCATTTTCACACAATTTCTCAGTATTATAACATGATGCTATCAACTAGTTTCAGCATTTTAACTTGTATTCTATCATACTCTTTGTTTCCAGATAACAAATAATGTTCTAGCTCTATAATTGTCACAATTGCGAACATGTTGCTAATAATTTTTGTAACAAACTTAAAATATTTTACATTAGATTGCAGTGATTAGGTTTTTGAGCAAGTGGATTTTTGGTATTTTTTGCAAGTGTTAATTAAACTATTACTATTCTATTTGAATTAATTGATGGGAAGAGAGGGAGTAGATCAATTTTATCCAATTTTTTCTTACTTTCTTTTATTTATTTATAAATGAGTAACACAATTTTATTGATGAAAAGAAAATCCCAAATGCACAAGTAGTATACAATGGGTACACAATTAAGTTCTGAAATTACAGTTGTCAATCATATAAAGGAGAGAAGTAAAGAAAAAGTGGTGCACGGATAAATTAGCTGGCTGCTGTTTTGCTTTGGAAATGAATAAGGATTGTGAGTTTTTTTTTTTTTTTTTTTTTTTTTAAGCTAACAAGTGGGCCCCCTAGTTGGAATTGAAGAAGAAAGCATTATGTGTTATCTAACTAAGTGGGTCCCATATTTTTAAAAAATATTTACAAAAGTGTCATTGACCAATGTTATTCGAAATCTAAAAACCGGTAAGAAGAGTTTTCCAAATTCAGTATTTAAACACTTTAAAATGAACAACATAACTCAAGCACTTCTAAAAACACACCCTTACCAAAAGCATTGTTTTTTTTAGAACATCAGTTTTCAATTTTTAAACACTAAAAATCGTTGTTGAAATCACATATCAAATAGGCCCTAAGTTCTTTTCGAGTTTTCTAAACTAGGATAAACAAGAAAGTAATTATTTAATTTTTTTTTTTTTAAAGTAGCAAGAAGTCATATACCTGAATCTTATTCTCATTGTTCTAGTTCTTGCTCCAGCAGCAATATTTGCGGCAGCATATATGTCGGGGTGGAGCTGCGGTGCTAGGAGAAGAGGAGGAGATATGATTTGATTTTGGAGTCTGAAACTGACTATATATAGTGTTTGAGTATTGAGGAATTAATTAAGTTAGGATTGTGTGGGGTCAATAAAATTAATGATGACGGGTGGCATATATATAATGGATTTTGAGGCAATCTTTTTGGAACCCCATCACCTTGCCGTCAAAACTACTTTGGGCAAAGTATATAATCTTTTCTAAACCCAACAGCTAGCTGTAAAAACTACTTTGGTCGTGCATGTATATTAAGGGTAAGGGTTAAGCTCAGTGCATTAGACTTATTGAGTGGTAATGCGTGTTTAAAAGTGGATGTATGTTATTATATCAACGAGTTCAGTAAAACTGAGCATTGGATCCAAATCTCACCCATATTTATATCTATATATTACTAAAAGCTGAAGCGTGACATTTATTGTTGTTGAACTCTTGTTGCGCTACTTTATTGCCACGTCATTTGCTACATAATTATTATTTATTATTTATTCCTTTTTTTTACAAATATATATAAAAATAGATTATTGACTTTACATATTCATTTTTATCGGTTTTAATATCTATATATATTTATTTTTTTTATTTCCAATTTTCCTATAATTTTTTTTTACATTCACTTATTTTTTAAATATTTATACTTTCTTTTTCCCTTACCTTTTCATCTCCTCGCTACCCTCTACTTTAATATTGCTATTTATCTTTCCCTTCATCTTCCTTTATTTGTCTCTTCTTATCCCTTCCCTCTTACTATAAATTTGTCACATTTTTCCATTCTTTGCATAGTTTTCTTTTACAAAAAAGTTCTCTCTCTCTCTCTCTCTCTCTCTCTCTCTCTCTCTCTCTCTCTCTCTCAATGTGTTGGTGGATTTTTATTCTTTATTGCATCTCCGCTTTAAGTTGACAAATTTTTGTGTTTTTAAGAACTCTAATTTAGGTTGATACGATTTAGTTTTGTGTTTTAAGTTATTATTATTATTATTTTGCTCTTTGATTGTTAAATTTTATCCGATTACATTATAAAAAATTAAAGATTGTAGATAAAAATAAAATAGTATTTCATTACATAGCATAATTTGGGTAATTTAGTGTTTATTGTTATATTTTTTAATTTTTCTTATTTTTTTCTTCTCTTCTGTTTTACTCAATATTGAAATTCAACCACATCCTCCTTATCATTAAATTATTTATATTTTCTCTCTATTTTTGTTTTAAAAAATAAAAAATAAAATATTTTACTTAAATTCAAATAAAATAAAATTGTGCTTATCAAATTGTACTCATTTTTTTTTTTAATATTTACACTTTCTCCAACCTTTCTCCTTCTCTTTATTTTTATCTTTTCATCTCCCCAAACATTCTACCTTGATATCACTCTTCCTTTTTCCTTTTATCT
Source organism: Lithocarpus polystachyus (assembly GCA_033629205.1). Lineage (NCBI taxonomy): Eukaryota > Viridiplantae > Streptophyta > Magnoliopsida > Fagales > Fagaceae > Lithocarpus > Lithocarpus polystachyus. The sequence continues at coordinate 9,771,834 of CM066172.1, read as the reverse complement.
TCCTTTATTTTGTTTCTTTTTATTGTCATCCTCTTAGTATAAATTTGTCATTCACTCTTCCATTCTTTACATAATTTTCTCTCACAAAAAATTGGTTATTTCCCACTCTTTCTCCCTCAATTTTTTGGTGGATTTTTATTTTTATTTTTTTTGCATCTCTATTTTAGCTTGATAAAGTTTTGTACTCTTTACAACTCTATTTTGGTTGATGGGATTTAGTTTTGTGTTTTAAGTTTTTTTATTTTTTTATGACTTTGATTTTTAAATATTATCATATTGCATTATAAATAATTAAAAACAGTATATAAGAATGTAATATTATTATATTACATAGAATTATTTGGATAAGTTAGTGTTTATTGTTATGCATTTTTTTTTCTCTTATATCATTTTATTTAACATTTAAATTCAGCTACATCCCCCGTATATATCATTAAATTATTTATATTTCCACTCCTTTTTTTATTCTAAAAAATTTAAAATATAATATTTTGTCTAAATTAAATAAATAAAATTGTCCACATTAAATGGAGTAATGCTAGGGAAACACTCATTCTCACACCCAATGCATCAAATGATGAAATACAAAACAAATCAAGTTAGAAACACTAAAAAAAAAAAAAAAAAAAAACTAATAATGCATATTTAATGTCATAGAATCATCATCAAATTTTGGAAAAAGATAGGTTGCCAATGGAGAGAGAGAGAGAGAGAGAGAGAGAGAGAGAGAGAGAGAGAGAGAGAGAGAGATGGTATAGAAAAATAACCAATACAAAGTAATAAAGAGTAGATAACGAAAAAAAAAAAAAAACATCAATTAGTAATCAGTGATTAGAAAACAAAGAGGTTGTAAGGAGAAGTAAAAAATAAAATAGAGATTACCGTGTGGAGAACATTAAAAACTTTACAGTGTAGTAACATAAACCGTTCAATTCACTTTAAAAATTAAATCAACAATTAAATACAATCATATTACTAAATTTAAATTTAAAATTAATCAAACTCTAACTATGGAAACCATATTAATCATAACTAAAAAAGAGATGTTCTCTGATAATAGTAGAAATTACATAAGAAATAAAGTTAGAAAATTCAGAAATCTATTTTTTAATATTTCATTTAACCTTATTTATAACATATATATATATATATATATATATATAATTTTCATACACTATTACTTTCGAAAATCTAATGAACAATGCTACTTCTCATTTATCATCTTTGTTATGCAAATCGTTAGTTAGTAAATACATGATAAGAAGCGTTACAAATGAGATCACTAAAAAAAATATAGAAAATTAATTAGCCACTATATTATGGAGTAGTAGTATATAATTTTACGCATCCAAAAAAGTGGAATATAAAGAGTTTTCTTAAAGGTATGTGTAAAAATTCACTATGTGTGTGTGTGTATAAAGGTAAAAAAAAAAAGTATATTTAAGTTTTTTATAAACTTAAAAACTAATGACAAACTAATGATTAATAACTAAAATTATAATATTAATAAAATATTTAATGAGACCATCCTAAAAATTTAGCACACGCAACGTGCGGGTATGCGACTAGTATTAACTAATATATAAGATTTCTAAATAATCTTTTGGAAACCCTCCACCTCCGTATAACTAAAAAAAGGGTAAAAATAGGTTTGGTCAAGTAATCTTTTGGAAATCCATCACCCTCCTGTAACACGAACGTTAATCGATTGGTGAGCACCATGTTTTTCTTAGATGAAAGAAATTTGGATTCATCAACGGATTCAACGCCATACGATATTACACCTGATGAGGAAGAATGTTGAGAATGGCTGACTGTGTCAGAGGAAGGAGAGCTACACCTCTTCACTTGTTGAAAAATAGGTTTGCTTTTTGCTTCATGTTTCATTTATTATTATTATTTTTTGGTTAAAATAAACTATAAGTATTTTTATAATATATTTAACATAAAAATGTCAAAGTTATAATCTATTGAAAATAAGCAAGTTCCTAAAACAATATATGACACGTGTATAAGAGTCTGATAATGTATGGGGTTTGATGGGGCAAACTAATACTTGACAAGTAGAGGGTAGAGACATTTTCATTGTGAGAACTAAAATTGCAAGCCCGTTCATTTAAGGGCTGACTCTATATATAACTAGACAAAATACACCAAAATAAAACTCATATTATTAATTATGAGCTGCACTAAAAGAACCCAAATATGTGCTATCTACTATTGGGTCTAACAGATAACTCTATAAAATATATACTATTTGTTAGGTTCTAAGAATTAGGAATTAATGTATTAGAACTTTAATTTGTAATGTTGGCAAACCATGATCAAAACATTCTTTAGAGTGTGTTAGACTTGCTCAAAGTCTGGCTCTTCATGTAAAGTTGGAATCGAGTTTTATGCAGAATTCACTGTGCACTTTTTGCCTGACTCCATTGATCGAAAATTAGACTCGATCGATCGAAAGTCGTGCAGATTGTTTTTCTGCAGAATTTTCCAACTCAGCCCTAGTCTATTTAATGTATAGGGTTTTATATTTTGCCCTAAGTATATAAGGGAAAACCCTAGCCATGTTTTTAGAGTTCTGTTTTGCTGTGTTTGTGAATCTCATTGTGAGATCTAGAGGTGTTTGCCTTCACATACACTTAGGGTTTCCAAACTCAAGACTCATGTCAAGAGCTTGGTAAATCATACAGTTGCAGAATCAAAGATCTTCAAGAAATACAAGCAGGTGCGCTTGTGAATTGCTGAAGAATTCAAGAAAGAAGGAGTCCGTGGATCTCGGAGCTGTCACGTGGTCGTGGTAGTAAGTTTCCTACACTTGGGTAGCAATAGGATGTTAGTGGTCTAAGTCTTATTGTGTAAACTTCAATTCTTTCATAGTGAATTCAGTTTACCTTGAGGATAGCTAGGTTAAATCCTCCCCAGGTTTTTTACCGGTTTGGTTTTCCTGGGTCATCAGATCTTTGTGTTCTTTATTTTCCGCTGCTTTATTGTTTTTGATTATTTGTGTTAACCTAGTTCTGTTTAAATTACCTAAGTTTAATCACTTGGCTAATTCTCTAGGTTAATTTGTTGGGTTTAAGGGGTCTAAACGAACTGACACTATTTTATAGATACATACTAATTGCTTGCAATCCATGTAACAATTTTGGAATAGGACTGCTTTTTTTTCTTTTTCTTTTTTTTTTTGGTTGAAAGTTGTACCAGATGAATCACAAACCGAATGAAAGATTCCTGTAACAAATTTGTTCATGAAGAATGTTTAAATTACCTTAACTATTTTTATAGATTAAGATTTTAAGTTAAAACATTCATTGTAGAATTCTGAGTTAAGAGAAACCTAAAATATTATCAACATATAATCTAGTTGATCATTCCTGACCTTTCAATCATTTACAGTAAAAGAAGCAATTTGGCAAGGACTTTAATACTTGCGTCACACATATTGGGTACAATTTCCGCCAACAAATTTGTTAATGAGAAATTTGTAAGAAGCAATTAGCAGTAGTGTCAGCATAGCACAATATTCAGCCTCAGTATTGGATGAGCAACAAACAATGGCGGCCCAACAACGAAAATTCTAAATTGAGTAATGCTATGGACAAAACAAAAATTCTTCTTAATTAATAAATTACAAAGATGAATAAGTTGTCAAAGTTGAGTTGAATAGTTAAATAAAAGAATTGTAAAAAGTAAAGACAAAAACTAATTAATAATGAATTAAAGTATCTTGTCGTGACTGTTAAAGTGCAAAGAAATTTTTCAACAATGAAATTTGAGGGGGAGTAGGCCTGAGTCTACCCCGAAGGCATTAACTTGAGGAAGAAAAGTTAAGAAGTCCCTTCCACGGAAGGGCGCTTGCCCAAAAACCTGGGGGGATTTAAAGGAGTCCATGGTCCAGAAGAAGCAAGCCAAGGACCACGCCCAAGAAGCCCGTGGAGCCTGTGTTCCTAATGAGGCGCGATCTTACCAAGGAATGCCTATTTGTTTTACCAAAAAGGCCTCACTTCATCCGATTACCATGGGAATATGTTAGGAAAATTGCAGAATCCAATGTAATAGTCACCTCCGCATTAGAGACTTCTCTCACCTAAAGTCAACCGCAGTAATTGCTGATTGACTGGCCTGAACATGGAAGACAACCCTAAAGTCTGCCCTCATGATCACAAAATGGTAGAAATGTGTCTTGATGGGACAAACATCACCCCAAAAATCCGACTAAAGAACAGGACCACTAGAGGAGGCAAGGGGCTATAAAAGGAGGAGGGGAGCAAGAAGAAGGGGGATCAAGAAAAATTGAGAGAAAGATTAGGAGAAAGAAAGTAAGAAGAGCTTTTAGGAGTGTTCATCTTCTTTTATCCTTATATTACCCTCGAGAAAACTATTTCTGTCCATAATTAGTATTGATTCAGTTTGTTCTACCTTTGATCATCTAATTGATTCTCCCATCATGGATTTCCATCTCACACTTTACATAAATTAGTTGTGTAGATCAAGAACATCAAAAGTGTGTTCTAGTTCTTGTATTTTTGTGTTCTTGACCCCCCACAAACCTAAAAAAAAAAAAAAAAAAACTACACTATTAAATGAGAGATCAATGACTGAATAATTGTTTGGTTATGTGCATTGAAAAAGATGTAGTTAGTGGCATTAATAATGAAATTATTACGTAATGATTTTAAAACATAAAACCTCATAGAAGACAATTGTAAAACTTCATGTAATTACTTTTTTTTTTTTGGTGATTTCAATATGTTTAAGTTCTATTTTTATTAGATTTCGTATAATTAATTAATTTTTTTAATAATTCCTTAAAAAAAATTATCAAAGCATCGCGTAGGCAATTGTTAAGATTAGTGCCCTTAAATCCTATTGTATTATGCTATGTATGATATTATGTATGACATTATGTATGACTTAATATTGTGATTAATAAAGTTGTTTTATTATTATCTAAAATAATGGTAACATGAATATTTGGACATTATCATACAGTCCATGAGATGCATAGTATGTGATTCATGTGATTTAGTCACAGAAGATATATGTCACAAGTTCTTTGTAAACTCAGAATTTTAGTTCATAGTCGGTAATGAAATTGGACATTTCATTTGCGAAAACTATAACATATCAACTAAGATGATTTGTCTTGATCATGAAAGTGGAGACTTTTAGTTGATGTGTTGATAAGTTTTAAGAGTTAAGACATATTGAACTGGACCGTTGTGAGATTTATTATTCTCCTAACGACTGTCAAATGAATAATAAATCTCACGACTTCTATTGCATGAACTCTTAATGTTGAGAGAATAATGGACCTGATCATGAAGTGTAGGTTGATTTGATATATCTGGAGTGAGATCTAAAGTAACGGTCAAAACCTCAGTATGTTGGGCAGCCACATTTAGTATAGATAGAACATATGTTCTCAAGATGGAATTCATAGTCTCTTAACGGAGATACAAAATATTCCCTTGAGATAAATTTAATGGGTTCAGTTATTCAGAGAATTAGGCCTAACCACTTTGGTAAGAAATTACTAAAGTATATATTTATGAAATTGGATTTCATAAATATATGATGAATAACTTTAAAAGATTAAACCGGGTACTCAAGAATTAAGATGTAGTAATTCACAAAGTGGCAGTCTACATTTATGATTTTGTATTACTACGAATATTTTATAAAGGGGTTGCATGTATAATAAAGTTTTAGGATATAATTAATTAATAAGACCTAGAGTGCAATTATATTTATATAGTGGTATTAAATATAATTAATTGTAATTTTGGACTTGTCAAGAGTTGACAGAAAAGCCTAAAACCCATTGAAGCTAGTTTCTTATTTGTTCCCTTTTTGGTCCCACTCTAAGCCACATACTAGAGTGCAATTGGAAATGCCTAAAAGGCTAGCCCAATTAGATAATTAGTTATAAGGAGAGAGACATACAGAATTTTGTAAGAATGTAAAATGGTGTGTATGTAAGTGTTGGACACTCTCTCATTCTCTCTTGAACAAACACATAAAACTGATTGAGAGATCACACTTCTTGGGCGTTAGTGGAATTGGAGTGAAGATTAAAAGCGTTCCCAAGAACTTCTGATCTTTGTTTTGAAATTCACCACACCAAGGTACACTTTCTTATTCTTGAATTCTGAAATTTACATAGTACATGTTATCAATTAGGGGTGTCCAAACCAACCCGCCAACCGACCCACCCGGCCAACCCGGCCGATCCGATCCTAGAACCGGCCGACCCGACACCGGTGACGGGTCGGCAACGGGCTGCTGATCCCAGAACTGGAGACCGGCGGGTCGGTTGACGGGTCTGAACATGAAAACCTGAAAAAAACCGATCCAACCGTAGTACACCGGAAAAAGTCCCGTTTTCCGTCGATGGGTGCGATTCGCCGGTGGTTTTAGTACGATCAATGAAGAAATGGCCAGATCTCTTCGAGATCCGACGAGATCTCGTCGAAATTCAGCCAAATCTTATCAAGATCCGACGAGATCTCGTCGAGATCCGGCTAGATCTCAGCATTTTCGGCCCGATTTGGTACATGTTTGGTGGATTTCTGTAGATTCCGGTAGAGTTTTGAAACTTTCAACCCCGACCGAGAACTGACTGGTCTCCGGGGAGATCCGACCACCTGAACCGACCCTTTTCACTGATCGGCGGCGGTTCTAGAAATGGTAGCCCGAAGTAAACGGGTCGGTTCCGGGTTGGGCACAAACCCGACCCAGACCGACCCGTGGACAGGCCTATTATCAATTGCGAAAGAAGTAGATCTGTTAATTTCCGCTGTGTATGTTTTGTATGCGATACAAACATGTATTTTTCCAACAGCAATATGTAGTAATGTAACAACGATCTGTGGGATTTCTTAACCGGTCATCATCAGAATAGGTGCACATTAATCATTAGTAGTGGGATCTCTTATCCGGTCATCATTTAAATAGGTGCACATTAATCAAGGCCGGTCCTACCCTTAGGCGAATTAGGCAATTGCATAAGGCCCCCAAGTGGAAAGGAGGGCCCAAAATTTTGAAAAGAAGGTGTAGTAGGGGCAAAAAAAAGAAAAAAAAAAAGAAGAAGTTTCAGATGAATTAGAAATATCCGGTCCATTCTTTTAACCAAAAAATAAAAATTTTGGTACATCCAGTTAAACATTGGTTCTAAACGAAATCATTGCAAAAAAATAACATTATTATCCTCTAAACAAACCAAATATCAACAAGATAAACTACAAATCCAATGTAAGAGATTAACCACAAAACAATCACAAATCAAAACAAATAAAACAACTCAAATCCCTAAATTTTTTAGTTTTACCATTCCCTTAAATCCCTCTGCAGCTCTGCTTCTTTCTCTCTACTTTCCGCCTCTCTCATCTCAAGTAAGCTTGCCTTTCTCCGTCTCTCTGATTCCTAATCCTTCTCATCTCAAGCAAACTTGCCTCTGTGCCTCTGCTCTAGCCTCTAGGTTTTGAGTTCTTTGGTCTGCTATCAAGAAGTATTATTTCATTATTTCTATTTTGGTGCTTGGCTTCTTCTTCTTCTTCTTCTTCTTCTTCTTCTTTTTTTTTTTTTTTTTTTTTAATTTTTTTGATGAATGGGCGCTTGGCTTTAGTTTTAGGCTTTCTCTTCGTTTTATTTGCTTAGACTTAACTTAAGATAAAAAGATTGGGCCGCCTGCCTCTACCTGGATGTTTCACATTGTTTGGGCCTTCAATTTTTTTTTTTTTTTTTTTTATAAACCCTGCGTTTTTTTTTTTTTTTTGGGTTATAGATATTATATATGATTTGTTTTGTGTTTTTTTGTAGGTGGGTCTTATTAATAAGCCTTGTTTTATGGCTGTGCTTAAATTTTTGTTATGCTTGTGCTTAAATTTTTTTTTTTTTTAATTTTAATCTTGTGTTTTTATATATATTGTTCGGTGAAACTACAACAATACTTTTTTATATAAATCAGGTTTTATTTCTCATTTGCTCTACATTTGAAAGTTATTTTTTATTTTAGTCTTTATAAATATATTGTTTGATTAGAAATGTCTACTAGAAAATATGGATCTGGATATGAAAAACTTAAAAAAAAAAGAAAAAGAGAAGAAAAATGAGTCTTAAAAAGGATCAATGGATAAATTTGTTTTTAGTAATAAACAAAATATAACACAAAATTTAGATGAAAATATCACAAATGAGCAAGAAATTAACCAAAAAGAGTTAGAAGATAATGAAATGATACAATTGCAAGATAACAATGATGTTCAATTTTGCAATACAACAAATCTTGATAATGAGATGTTAGAAGAACTTGAATACAAAAATTTAATTAGTCAATTTGCATCTCAAAATGAAAGAAAAATAGATTTGAAATGAAATATATTATAATATAAAAATATTAAATAAATATTAATTTAATTAATATATAAGTATAAAAGTCTCATTTTTAGTTCTCGCTTAAGGCCCTAAAATGTCTAGGACTGGTCCTGACATTAATCATTAGTAGTGGGGAAGAAATGTTCATGGAAGAGTGTGCATGAGATAGCAAGGTATGCGGAGAATAGCAACAAAGTGAACGGAGTTTGGTGCATATATATATATATATATATATATATATATATATATATATATATATATATAAAACCTATGATCTCATCTATTGTACGGGTCTAATGTCATGGCTATAATGTTAAGCTTCATTTCGTGGATGCATACCATGGGAAATATTAGTGCGTCACAAAGAGGATTTCCATCCACGAAATGAAGCTTAACATTATAGCCATGACATTAGACCCGTACAATAGATGAGATCATAGGTTATATATATATATATATGTGTGTGTGTGTGTGTATTGGTGAAAAATAGTAGTTGTCATTAGAGGAAATGACATTAATAAGACTTAAAAAAAAGTAGCTAAGAGTGGTTTCTTCGTTTCAATGCGTCTGAAAAGCGTTGTTATCAACATATAAAGCAAGAGAGTCACACCATTATTTGTGAGAAGAATAATTAGGGTAGAGTCATAGTGACTAAAGGAGAAGCCTAATTGTGAAATTCTAATACTGAATTTAGCAAACCAAGCACATGGGGCGTCTATAAAGACTCCCCTTCTACCCTCATTTCTTCAGTTCCAGGTCTCCTCTTTCTTCACTTCTACAATCTTCATTGCACTCTTCATTCTTCAATTACGTTCAATCTTCTTTGAGTTCCCCTTGTAAGTTTCTTTCTTCTTCCCTCTTTATCTTCCTTTTTGATCTTAGGTTTGCCGTGACTAATCAAATGCTTAAATCCTTAGGGTTCTTAAATTTTGCCACTTGTGGCACATTTATGTTATTCCTTGAATAATAACGGAAAGCTTATATTTTCACTATACTTTGATGCACAATAGGAGTGGGTTTTAATTAGTTCAACTAGTAAGTATCTTGTCAACAAAAAAGAAATGTGGTTCAAACTTAGCTTACACCAAAAATTATTGGTGCAAACACAATAATAATGGAAATAATACAAAGAGAGACTGAATAATACTTCTGAATATTATTAATTTGAAGAGAAAAAAAATACACTACATTATTTGGATTGAGGCGCGGCACTCGCTCTATTTAAGGAGATTCAAGCCCTTGGCTTGCTAAGCTTTGTAACCTGTGTAGACTTTCTCTGACTTGTCTCTCCCAGGATACAACAACCTAACAAATGTCGTATGGCTAGAGCAACCTCTGCACAAAGTATTCAAGCCCAAAGCTCCGCTAGAAAGAACACCCTTCTTTGCCAAGAACCTCTCTATTTTTAAGTGTATAAAAATGTTCAATAATAAAGTAAAGTATCTTGTCAACAAAAAAGAAATGTGGTTCAAACTTAGCTTACACCAAAAATTATTAGTGCAAACACAATAATAATGGAAATAATACAAAGAGAAACTGAATAATACTTCTGAATATTATTAATTTGAAGAGAAAAAAAATACACTACATTATTTAGATTGAGGCGCAACACTCGCTCTATTTAAGGAGATTCAAGCCTTTTGCTGGCTAAGCTTTGTAATTTGTGTAGACTTTCTCTTACTTGTCTCTCCCAGGATACAACAACCTAACAAATGTTGTATGGCTAGAACAACCTCTGCACAAAGTATTCAAGCCCAAAGCTCACCAACGGATATGGTAATTAATTTGAATGGGCTATCAAGTAGGAGGATTCAAGAGGCTGATTCTTTTCTATTTTTGACACCTCCTTCTTTCACCTCACCCTTGTGCACGTATTTAGCCCAATATTTAAATCAATACATATTAGCTCATTAATCACCATAATTAAAAGGAATAAAATAATCTCTTTCCTTTTCAATGTGGGATTATTTCACTAACTTCTCATCTTCCATATTAACTCCCACATCTTTACATTTATGTTGTAATATAAATCAATTTTAATTATATAATATTAAAATACTCCAACAATCCCCCACTCATTTTAATATTAAAATTTTTTTAGTTAAAGAGAGATTACCAGGCAAAGACGGGTCATTATGCATCATGGAGGTATGCTCTGCATTGAAACTTCACTTAGTATAATAGCGATCTCAACTCTAGAGTCGTAGTAGTCTCCAACTTGAACTAGGACTGCTCTGGGGAAATTAAGCGTCATTGCTTACACATAACAACCTAGGTGTTGACATGAGCTTTTATAGCTAGCACTTTATGGCCGTGTGCTGATCCTAGTTTCATGAGTGTATTTGAGATTAAGTCCAAATCTCATAGGGAGTGGCCCCACCCCCACAATCATATAGGTGAAATTTTGTCAAGAGTGCTCCTGTAATTCTAACACCTCACTCATACAAGTTACAAATTTCATTAAGAGTTTTTTACTCAACCTCTCCACATTACAGGATAAATGCACTTACATAATAGAGATGAACAATTAAAAAATTATTTACAAAATAAATAAATAGTGCATTTCTTATGACCATCGTATGGTTTGTTTTTCCCATTGAACCCAATTCTTTGGATCTCTGGTCCTTGGGTTGGGTATCCTTATACATGACTTATGTATTTATGGACTTTAGTCCTATCGCCCTCAATGTATTCCAGACTCTATCTTTTGCCAAGACCTTAGTAAATAGATCTGTAAGATTATCATTAAATTTAACATAATCCACAGTTATGATGCCACTACTCAAATAAGATCGCATGGTACTATATTTTGTTTTTATAGGTCTGGATTTACCATTGTAATAACAGTTTTTAACTCTACCAATTGCGGCAGTGCTATCACAATGAATTAATATGGGTGGATCTGGCTTTTCCCAAAGTGGAATTTCATATAACAAAATTCTAAGCCAATTTTCCTCTTCACTAGCTGAAGCTAATGCTATTAATTCAACTTCCATTGTTGAATTAGCAATTATTGTTTGCTTTTCAGATTTCCAACAAATAGCACCACTACCTAAGGTAAAAATATAACCAGTGATAGAGAAAGAATCACCTGACAAAGAATTCCAATCGGCATCACTAAAATCTTCAATCACAGTAGAGTATTTTTTATAAAATAAGCCATAGCTTTTGGTACCATTAAATATCTCATGACTCGCTCAATAGCTAGCCAATGATCTTTACTAAGCTTGCTAGTAAATCTGCCAAGCACTCTTATTGCATTCAGTTCTAGTACAATCAATAGCATAACGCAAACTATCAATGATGCTAGCATAATCCTTTTGATTAAAAATCTCATCATCATTATTCACAAGAAATAAATGAACACTAGAATCAAAAGGAGTAGCTACACTTTTGTGATCATGAAAATTATATTTTCTCAACATAATGTGATTGATCAAGAAATATTCCATCACATGTTTTTGTAATTTTCTTGCCCAAAATAAAATTAGCCTCACGAAGATCTTTCATATCAAAATGGCTTTAAGCACATTTTTCGTCTCATTTATAACATGCATATTTGAGCCAAAAATCAACATATCATCCACATGGAGGGTAATAATAACATGTAAATTATTCTATGATTTAGAATAAACACATTTATCACATTCATTTGATTTATAACCATTCTCAATCATGCAAGAATAAAACTTTTCATGCCATTGTTTAGGTGCTTGTTTTAAGCCATATAAAGATTTAGTTAGCTTACATACCTTGCTTTCTTGTCTAGGCTCTAAAAAACTTTCGAGTTGATCCATATAAATCTCTTCCTCTAGGTCCCCATTTAGAAAAGCAGTTTTTACATTCATCTGATGAATTTTCAAATCAAAAATTGCAGTAATAGCAATTAACAATCTAATAAATGTAATTCTTGTTACCGGAGATGTACATTAGGTTTATTATTCAAATTTAGATTAAAATAATAAAGTCATATCATGTAAAGCAGCGGAAAATAAAAAACACAATGATATGATAACCCAGGAAAACCAAATCGGTAAAAAACCTAGGGAGGATTTAACTTAGCTATCCTCTAAGTAAAAAGCAAATCCACTATGAAAGAATTGAAGTTTGTACAATAGAACTTAGACCACTAACATTCTATTGCTACCTCGAGTAGAAAACTTACTACCACGACCCCATGATAGCTCTGAGTCCACAAACTACTTCTTTCCTTGGCCTTTGCAACACAAACACCCACACTTGTGATATAAAACACAAACACAAACTCTCTTGTTTGTGACTCCAAGACCACCCTTGAAGGTTTAGATCATCAACATCTTTGATGATTAAAGAAGGCAACAACTTCTACAACACCAGATCTTGAGATTCTTTAAGGAATAACACCGATAGAAGATATGAGAGAGTTTTTTGGGTACAAAACCCTAGATACAAAAGAGGCACACTCTTCTCTCTCTGAAAAGCCTCAGAAAAACGTGCTTAGGGTTTCCTTTATATACTAGTAGTGTTTTACTTGAAACCCAATACGTTTAAGTAGAGTTTGGGTTGAAATAGAATTTTGCAGATATGTGTTTCAATCGGTCGAGCTTGTCTTTTGATCGATCGAACTAGACAGTTTTTGAACTCTTCTTTCTGCAGCTTACTTGTTCTTGAATCTTAACTTGAATAACCTTGAGCATTGTCTAATAATACCTATAGACTCTAAGATCTGTATCTAGACAAGTTTGTGTTCACGATTTGCCAATTGTTCTAAACTTTTAGAATCTAACAATTTCCCCCTTTGGCAACTCGTGACAAGACTTACATACAAAATGAAATGCTCAAATGCAAGAACAATCCAATACAATAAAATGCCCAATTACATAAAAAATCCCAATCTTAGACTCTTAACCTAGAAGTTGCAAGAAGAGGTAGAAGGTTTTGATCAGAATGTATCTGTCTTTCTTGAAAGCACTCCAAAAAACACATCACCACATGTGTGGAAAGAAAGACATATAAACAATAATATGAAACACAATAAAAAAAATTAAATTCTAACTCTCCTCCTAAGTTAGATACATCAAAAAGTTTTTATATTCTTCCCCTTTCAAAAACAATTTTATCTCCCCTTAAACAAAACATTTTAAAAACCATTTTTAAACAGAATTCCCACATTTTATCTATTTCTCCCCCCTTTTTGTCACATATTGACAAAGACAACTAAATAAAGAGTAAACAGAAAACATACGCAACAAAAGTCAAGAGAAAACAGAGAATTAATGAAACAAATGAATCCAACTCTATAGAGAATAGAGGCAACTCCCCCTATGAAGAGCAACAACTCCCTTTAAGAACAACAAAGGTTAAAAGAAAAAGATTTTATCTCCCTATAAAAAATAGAAAAAACGAAACAAGTTTTGGTAAAAATAGTTTTGAGAAAAATTTAGGACGTGGGGATAAATAAAAACACACAAACCTAAAAAAATTGAGGTTACACATGAACACAAATATTCTCTCTTTCAATAAATGTAAACTTGACACTATGTGACCCATAAACAGATGCGAGTGTTAGGACGTATGTGATTTGATGTTAGAAACATATGTCAATATTTTATGTAATTGGCTAATCCTTTGACAAAACGCACTTTACTTGTAATTAGGTAGATCTAGGATGTGTTTAATGCTTTAAGAAACAAGGTTTCAAGTTCAAGTGTTAAAGCCATGCAAGTCTATCCAAGAATCAAGGAATGAAGTGCTAGATTTTAAAGCTCGACAGCTAGTATCTATCAAGGTTTAAAAGACTGCTGAAGCCCATGGCTCGACAGCTAGCTCGATAGATAGGGTATCTGTCGAGATTTATGAAGTTCAATTTTTCAAGCTGATTTTCATCCAATCCGTGAATGTATGTGTTAGGTTCTAAGAATTAGGAACTAATGTATTAGAACTTCAATTTGTATGTTGGCAAACCATGATCAAAACAATGTTTAATCTTGTGTTAGACTTGCTCAAAGTATGGGTCTTAATGTAAAGTTGGAATCGAGTTGTTTTGCAGAATTACTGTTAACTTTCTGTCAGACTCGATCGATCGAAAATTAGGCTCGATCGATCGAAAATCGGGCAGATCATTTTTCTGCAGAAAATTCCAACTCAGCCCAAGTCCATTTAATGTATAGGGTTTTATGTTTTGTCCTAAGTATAAAAGGGAAAACCCTAGCCACATTTTTTGTGTTCTGAATGCTGTGTTTGTGAATCTCATTGTGAGATCTAGAGGTGTTTACCTTCACATACACTTAGGGTTTACAAACTTGAGATTCATGTCAAGAGTTGTGTAAATCAATATAGTTGCAGAATCAAAAGAGCATAAAGATATACAAGTAGGTGCGCTTGTGGATTTGCTGAAGAATTCAAGAAAGAAGGAGTCCGTGGATCTTGGAGCTATCATGGGGTCGTGGTAGTAAGTTTCCTACACTTGGGTAGCAATAGGATGTTAGTGGTCTAAGTCTTATTGTGTAAACTTCGATTCTTTCATAGTGGATTCAGTTTTACCTTGAGGATAGCTAGGTCAAATCCTCCCCAGGTTTTTACCGGTGTGGTTTCCTGGGTCATCATATCTTTGTGTTATTTATTTTTCGCTGCTTTATTATTTTTGTTTATTCTGTGTTAACCTAGATTTAATTAAATTACCTAAGTTAATCACTTGGCTAATTCACTAGGTTAATCTGTTGGGTTTAAGGGGTCTAAACGAACTGACAGTATGTTTGAGTTTTTTTTTCTCACAACTCTAGACATATATAAGGATTGTTTTTAAGGGCCGTCATAGGTTACACACATGCCCAAGTTCATGCAAATTGTGACCGGAGACAGAATTTACCCAAGTTCATCTTTTTTCTGAAGAAGTTGCTGTGTTTGTACACCATAGGGTTTTGTGATCAAGCAACTTCATGATCTTCATCGTGTGATGAACTGAAGAACTTTGCAGCCAACATCTTTCTCTAGTTGGTGATCAAGTCGCGTACTGGGATCCGCGCAATTGGTTAGTCACGTACTGGGAGCCTTGCATTGAATATGAAAGATTGTCACTATAGAACAAGTCCAATTGAGTATTGGGGTTAGGGTTCAACTGTAGGTTGGTATGAGGTACTGGGATTCCTTTACTTGTAATAGCTTGTTGTGATAATAGTGAATTCTCGAGAGTGGTGACCTTAAAATCACCCGGTCAGATTTTGCCTCAATAGTTTTCTCCATTCGTAAACAAATCACCCGTGTCATTTAATTTTCATTGCATATTTATTTATTCGGTGATTTGTTTGTGCTGTCACGCAAATTGTATGTTAATCTAATTAATTAATCAACTTGGCTAATTAATTGGTTAATTTATCACAATGGGTCAATACATTCTTGGCCTGTCAAGTGGTATTAAAGCAAGCACACTCTGATTAGGGTTAATCTTTGCTGTGTCATCCCTTGACCCCTGTTGTCATAGAAACTCTTGATTGTTTTGATTTGCATGATATTATGTTGAATGATGATGATGATATTCAAGATTCCTATTGCAAGCTTTATAATTTTTGTATGAAATATCTTGAACATTGTACAAAATTAAAAGCTAAATTTAAAAAGGTCAAGCTTGAAAAAGATGATTTGATTGCAAAACTGGATGAAGCCAATATTTTGAATGAAAATTTTAAAAATCAAATTTCATCTCAGGTGGACAAAATTAAGAGTTTGGAAGAGCAACAAGTTGAATTTAAAACTAAAGTTGAAAAATTAACTAGTGCCAAACTTGTTGTTGAGCCTAACTCAAAAGAAAAAGATTTTTATATTCCTCCATTTAAAAGGAATGATGAAGAGTTGAAGGCTAATATTGCTAGGATAGACAAAGGAAAAAATTCTGATGTTAACGCTGAAGTTTTTAAACCTATGTCTAAAATTCCTCCTTGGAAAAATAAAAATTTTGAATTTGTTTCCACTTGTCATCATTTTCATATTGTGGGTCATATTAGGCCAAATTGTCCTAAATTAAGGTCTTTGTCCACCTCCAGGGTTAGACCTCCTTCTAGGAAACCGAGTAGTTCTAAAACTACTCATGTTTGTCACCATTATCGTGCTTCTGGTCATACTTGTCTTAATTGTTTCAAGTTGTTTCCTCATAAGTGAGTGTCCAATAGGTCTCATCCTTTGTCTAAAGGCTCTGTACCTATTCTTGGTGAGTTATTAAAAGCTTTGAGATTAAATCAATTTCAGGGGAATTCTAATTCCTCTATGTCCTTTAGTAGTCATACTAGGACACGTGCCTTTTTATCTTCACGACTAAAGACTCATGCTGTGTGGGTGATAAAGGATCCTAAGACTTAATTGTCTTTCTGTTTTTACTCTTTAATTCTTTATATCTAAAGTAGGACTCTCGTTGCTTGATTTCTTATCTGTTTTTGGAATCATGCTTTCATGTATCTGCACCTTTCTATCATGCCTTCATGCATACTTTCTTTCATGCTTTCATGTTGTTTGTCTGTTTTTGTTTGGCTGTTTAGTTTTTGTACTTGAAAAATACAAAAACAGTGTGTGTTTTGTATATATTGGTACTTATGTACCTTGGATGGCCATTGAAACAAAGTTTTCTAAACTTTGTATCTTTTGTAGCTTAGATGAGCATCTTTATGCACAACTAAGCGAGTAAGCTTTGTGGCTCGTGTTTGTGATGAGTAAGATTAAGTAATCTATTGTACTTAACACTCATATTACTCTTTTTGACGGAAAGGATTAGTAAATTCTAAGAGAAATGTATAAATAACCATCTCACCACTATTGCCTGCCAATCTTGAAATGACATCCATATACTTCGGTATAGCAAAAGTGCAATGTCAAATGCTTAACATCATTGGGTATTTCTTTTCTCTCGCTTATATGCCTATGCATGGTTTGCTCAAAGGAAAAATATGCAAAGAAAAATATAAGCAAAAAGATCAAAATGCTTTAAATATGATTGCAAGTGTGTATTTTAGGAGATGTGTGAGTTATAGGATGTACCTCGAAGGTGATAGTCCCCATCAAACAGTTATGATTGTGTGTAAGTTAAAGTGATTTTCTCATATCTCAAATCGTCATAACATGAAGATGCTTGTGCAATCTTGCGATGTTTTTCACGCACAACACACAATATTCTTTGCTACTTTGATACATATGCAGGTACAATGTGATTTGGCCATCACAAGGTTTACTTGTGTTAATGTATGCTCCCTAAACTGTCTTAGATTGTTTTTAAAATATAAAATTGGTTAGACGTGTTTAGTGTGTGTGTGTGTGTGTGTGTGTTTTGGGATCTATGTGCTTACATTATTCCTGATTGAGAGATGTTTTCGAGAGATGAAAATGTTGTTTGGATCCTTGGTTGAGTTGCATGTTTGATTGCATTCATATCTATGTTTTTCTCTTCTTGAAGAACTGTTTTTGAGCAATCTCGATAGCTCTTCGACACCTCTCGACACCTGGCTTATCTATTGAACTCTTTAGCTTCTTTTTATCGCAATCACGACAGCTTCTCGATAGCTCCTCGATTGATCAAGAAAGTTTCTGTCTCTCGATCCATCGAGCTTATTTTTGCTGTGGACACCTCTGGACAGCTGCTCGATAGTTGTATCTCCTCATGCCTTTAAAGCTCGACACCTCTCAACACCTCTCGATTTGTCTAGAATTATGAGACTTTTATATGTACGCTCTTCATGATATCTGTCTCATTTCTCTTCGATCTCTCTCGATAGACAGACTTCTCTCTCACTCCCAAACTCTTCTCACTCAACCTTTTCATCTTCCCTTCTCATTCTTTGGTCTTTTCACTGCATAATTCACAGGTATGATCTCTTTTCTAGCCTTTAATCATACATTTCATGCATTTTGACCTAGATTTTGGGATTTGTTGAAAAATTTAAGGCTTTTCAAAATCAAAGAGGTTTTTGCAAAATTTTTGAGATGGCTTTTGTATATTTGATTCTAAATCATCATGTATTGCATCTCATTTGCATTATAACAATGTTTCATGCATTATAGTTGTGTGTTTACTTTGCTGAAATGATTGTGTGCTGGTAGGATTGGATTGGGTTGAGCCCATGATGCACTTAATTTTGCATATCACATGCTCATGCATTTTCATGCATACGTACCTTACATTCTCTATATTCTTATATATTGATTGTGTTCGGTACTTTTCTACGTGTTTCTCTTTCCCTCTCTCTCTCTTGTTTACGTTAGTTGTGTCATGGCACCTAAATGTAAGTCCACTCCGTCCCGGAACCCTCTTCGTTCTGGAGCATCCATTTCTTCTGATCCTACTCCCTCACATGTGGTTCCGTGATGATAAAGCCCAACAGGATTTTTCGGAGAACATTTCTAGACGAGTCGTTCATTCGGAACGCCAAGTCATTTTGTCGGACTTCTCCGACACTGACCTACCCATTATCATTCATAGTAGGGGTTGGGAGTCACTGTGTGACGTCTCGATCACTTGTCCATCTGTGCTTATCTAGGAGTTCTACTTTAACATGCATGGATTTGATTTTTTAGTACTTATCTTTGTTACTCGCGTTTGAGATACGTGCATCGTAGACACTTCGGATATTGTATTCGACGTGCTCCATGTCCCAAAGGTAGAGCATCTTGACTACCCTGGTTGTGAGCATTTGAGGATTGTCCAAAGACGAGCTTATGTCCGCCTTTTGTGAGAGTCCTTCTGATAGGGGTGATCGTCAGTTCACTCCTTCTTAGGCCTTTGCTAAAGGTCCTCGTTTTCTTAACATGGTTATGACTTTTGTTTTGCTTCCTCTTTCTCACTATAACTCTATTACCGAGCCTCGTGCTTGATTTTTGCATTCTCTTCTAGAGCATCTCACTATAGATTTTTCCTCTTATTTTATTCTTTCCATCTTAGATGTATATAGAGATATGGCGACCCGTGATAAGCTTATCTTCCCTTCGACTATCACAAGGATTTTATGCCATTTTTCTGCCCCTTTCCCGTTCTCGACCACTTCCATGTTATGTGTACCATAGACGCTGCTACCGTTAAACGGAGCGAGGCGCAGCTACGTTTGAGGCAGTCTGATACGGCAGCTCCTCCCACTTCTTTAGCTCCAGCCACCTTCGCTACCTCTTCTTCTACAAGTGGTGTGACTCTTGATGCGATCATGGCGTAGCTTCAGCGCATGGATGCTTGCCTTGACACTCTCACTGACGAGTTGTGTCAGGTGAACACCCGTGTTGGCTGTATTGCTAGACAGCAGGCTCACCTTGGTGGCTTCGTTGAGTCTCCCTCTCCTCCTCTCAAGGCATCCGACGATGATGAATCCGAATCCGATGGTGATGATGATGAGGATGAGGATGCTAACTCAACTAGCGATGACGAGATGTCTACTTGATACTTATCCTTTGTCACTTGTGACAAAAAGGGATAGTAGATTTGGATATGAGAGTAGTCTTACTCATAGGGGAAGGATTAGCATAGGAGATTTTTGTTAGAGGGAGTGTTCATAATTTTGAGGGATGTAGTGAGGATTCTATGTATCTTTTTCTTTTCTTTCTATGTTAGATACATTATCTCTTATATATTGGTCTTGTGACCGTTTTGACATATATTGTATTTATATTTGGTTCATATATTTTGATGTATGTTCTTTCACCTATCTCTCCATGTGTTGTTTCTTTTATTTCTTTATACACATGTTTCTTGTAAATTGTATGCAATCTATTATTTCTGTTTCACACTAAGATTCCTTAATGAGTTTTGTTTAAAGTGTTTTAGAAATACAGGTTGTCAAAGTCTACATGCCATAAACTTTCTTCTTGCAAAGTTTTTCAAGAGTGTGTGTTAAGTTAGATTTTATTGTATTCAACAAGTGAATATAAGTTGAGTGATTTATGACTTCTCTCATATCTCAATTGTTTGTTATGGTTTTGTCACGGATTGCTAAAGGGAGAGATTGTTAAGACATATGTGATTTGATGTTAGAAACATATGTCAATATTTTATGTAATTGGCTAATTCTTTGACAAAACGCACTTTACTTGTAATAGGATAGATCTAGGATGTTTTTAATGCTTCAAGAAACAAGGTTTCAAGTTCAAGTGTTAAAGCTATGCAAGTCTGTCCAAGAATCAAGAAATGAAGTGCTGGATTTTAAAACTCGACAGCTAGTATCTATCGAGGTTTAAAAGACTGCTAAAACTCGTGGCTCGACAGCTAGCTCGATAGATAGGGTATCTGTCGAGATTTATGAATTTCAGTTTTTTCAAGTTGATTTTCATCCAATTCACGAATGTATGTTTGAGTTTTCTTTTCTCACAACCCTAGACATATATAAAGATTATTTTAAGGGCCGTCATAGGTTACACACTTGCCCAAGTTCATGCAAATTGTGACCGGAAACAGAATTTTCCCTAGTTCATCTTTCTTCTGAAGAAACTGCTGTGTTTGTACACCATAGGGTTTTTGTGACCAAGCAACTTCATGATCTTCATCGTGTGATGAACTGATGAAATTTGCAGCCAACATCCTTTTCTAATTGGTGATCAAGTCGCGTATTGGGATCCGTGCAATTGGTTAGTCACATACTGGAAGCTGTGCATTGAAAATGATAAAATGTTACTACAGAACAAGTCCAATTGGGTATTGGGGTAAGGGTTCAACTGTAGGTTAGTATAAGGTACTGGGATTCCTTTACTTGTAGTTGCTTGTTATGATAATAGTGAATATTCGGGAGTGGTGATCTTAAAATCACTCGGTGGGATTTTGCCTTGGTGGTTTTCTCCATTTGTAAATAAATCACCCGTGTCATTTAATTTTCGTCGCATATTTAGTTATTTGGTGATTTGTTTGTGCTACCATGCAAATTGTATGTTAATCTAATCAATTAATTAACTTGGCTAATTAATTGGTTAATTTATCACAAGGGGTCAATACATTCTTAGCTTGTCAGCGTGAGTAGAGAAAATATTTGCACATTGATTATCTATCATATCTCTTAAGAAAAATATATTCAATTTTCAGCATTTCACACATCAAGAAAAATAGCATATAATAAAATGTACAAAGGACTCAAAAATTAATCAATCAATTTTTAGATCAAGTTGAGTACCCAATTTAGCAATGTGTAAGTATGTTATGTGTAAAAACAATGAGAGATATGACTGAAAAACTGCAAGATGGATACAAAAAAACATTGCATTGCATGTGAATCCTAAACACAAATGATGCATGAAGAAAAAAGTTTGGTCAAAAACTTAAAAATTGAAAATTTTCCAGTTTCAATCGATCGAGCATCGATCGAATACCAATCGAGTTAGGGAGAAAGCAATGATTAAAAATCAAGGGATCTTCGATCGGTCGAAAATCACATTTGATCAATCGACATTTTGGCAATTTGAATTTTTTGAAAAACTACAGAAGATTATGCAAAAACGACTCAAACTAAGGAATTTCATGAATGAAATGTAAGAGAATAATTGTGAAGTGTGTGCAACTAGTAAAAGTATGAGACACATATGAGGTGATATGTAGATAGTAATCAATCACAATTTCTACATTATTCATCACATAAGTTTGAAAGTGACTATCACCTAAAGAGTTACATCTTATAACTCTCACATCTCCTAGAAAACAAGTTTGCAATCATGTAAATTTTTTATAGCCCAATAATGTACACACCAATTTTATTATTATTCCAAGGCTACACCTTATTTTCTTTTTGTGCATTTGCTACACTTTTTTGAGCACAAAATCATACGATATGCACGAAGGTGTTCTTGATTGGTTAGTAAACAGTGGTAAGATGGTTATTTATGCCTTTCTCTTAGGATTTTCTAGTCCTAAAAACAAAAGTATGTGACTTCAAAATCAAGATCAAGTGATCAAAAACTATAAACAACTCTCACACAACATGCACTACATAGCTCAAATTAGCAAAGTGCATTGTGAGGGAGGGATTGTTAGGGGGACCACAGTTTGACTCCCTACAACCACTCTAAAAACAGGCCTGCGTGGTATGATGTCGAAGCTCATAAAAGATTTGAGTGTGTCTTACTCATCCCCAATTGGTTTTGAGGTGGAATGGCATAGCTCACGATCCGACAAGTGGTATCAAAGCGGGTTAGCTCTTGATTTAGGTTATTATACCTAGAGTTGATCATTGATCCTTGTTATCGTAGATAATTTTAAGTGTCTTACTGTTTTTGATTGTGATGTTTTGAATAAAAAAGACACTATTGTTTCAGTTGATCTTTTTGAGGTTTGTGAAAGGAATTTGCAGGATTTCAGTATTTCTCAGAAGATTGGTGTAATCCATTGATTTGGCTCCTCCTCCCTTCACCTCCCCCTTACACACTAGCCCTATATCTGAATTAATACATATTAACCCATTAATCACCATAATTAAAAAGAATAAAATAATCTCTCTCATTTTTCAAATGTGATATTAAACATTTTTACTAACTCTTCATCTTCTATATTAACTCTCACATCCTTACATTTATGTTGTAATATAAATCAAGTTTAATTATATAATATTAAAATGCTCCAACAAAAACTAATTAGTGTATTGGTCTAATGATAAAGAACAATCATCATGAAGCAAACGTCATATGTTGAAATTCTATTGTATCTAAAAAAAAACATACACAATAGGTTAACATCATTAAAAAAGTTTGAAGGATTATTTTACTATGTATATATAAAAAAATACTAAATAATTTAGTTCTAAATCAATTATAAAATATTTTAGTTTAATCAAAGAATTCATAACACAACTTTATCGAGTTAAACTTAAATTACAAAATAAATCATTTTTTTTAATATGAAATTTTTTTCACTTGAGAATTTTATTATATTTAGCTCGACTCTCCTTGGAAAAAATTTCTGACTTTGCCATGTTTGGAGGTGTAAGCCTAGGGTACCAATTTTTTGTTAAGACTTGTTGGGTTGACTTTTCTGTATTTCAACTTTCAACTTATATACTTACCTTTAAATTTTTTAATTGACTTTCGATATGTTTTATTTCTATATCGGAGTTAGATTCAAAAAAGCTCTATTTCTTTTTCGTATTTATTCGTGGCTACTATATTTTTAGATGTTGAGGTTTTCTCTTCCTGTTTTGCCTTTTCTATATTTTTTAGCATTTGTTCCACTCTATCAATGGTTTTAACTCTTTGGACTTGGATTCTCAAAAAAAAAAAAAAAACCTTCTTTATTAGACTTGAGATTAAATCCTTGTCTGTTGTCTGGTAACTTCATTAAAATATTTGTGATCTTGATTTTTTGTATCAATTTTATTTTCAGTTGTATCTAGTTGACTTCCTATGATGATCAAACATTGGTTTGTATAGTTGTTTTGTTCGACTAGTTTTCTTAATTCCCCTTTAATTGTGACTTTAGAGGGTGAAGCTATGACTTCGGAATTTTTGTGTTCCAGAAGAATTGTTTCTAGGGGAGGATGACTTGCTTGAACTATGTTTTGTCTAGTTTAGTCCATATTTGTTGGGTTAAAATGCATTGACTCATTGCAAATTAATTAATTAGGTTCAATTACATGCAATAGCATGGTAGAACAAACAAATCACCAAATAACTAAATGTAACGGAAATTAAATTTGACACAGATGATTTGTTTACGAATAGGGAAAACCACTGAAGCAAAACCCCACCGGGTGAATTTAAGATCACCACTCCCGAGAATTTACTATTATCAATTACAAGCGATTACAAGTATAAGGAATTTTACCAAACCCTTTGGCCTATCTCGAAATATCAACCTACAGTTAAACCCTTATCCCTATACCCAATTAGACTTGTATTGTAACAGCAATCTCTCTGTTCAATGCATGAATTCCAGTACGTGACTAACCAATGATGCATGGATTCCAGTACGTGACTAACACTCCAACTTAAGGAAGATGTTGGCTGCAAAGTTCTTCAATTCATCAACAATGAAGATCAAGAAACTCCTTAGTCACAAAACCCTTGACGTAAAAACGCAGTAGCTTCTACAGAGAGAATAATGAACTAAAGCCTTCGCTTCATCTTGTGATGACCCTTAAAATAATCATTATATATATATATATATATATATCTAGGGTTGTGAGAATAGAAACCCTACACAAATACATAGGAGTATGTGTGTAATTAAATCTGAAAAATCTGATTTCGTAATTCTCGACAGATACAGCTTGTGTCGAGCTTGTTTTGAGCTTCCATAATAATTTTCGATAGAAAGGATTCTGTCGAGACTTCTGTCGAGCTTTAATGAACAACACTTTATTTACTTGTTTCTTAGTCAGACTTGCATGACTTCAAAACTTGACTTGAACACTTGTTTCTTGAAGTATTAAACCATCCTAGATCTACCAAATTACAAGTAGAGTGCGTTATGTCCAAGGATTAGCCAACTACAAACGATATGTCCCTAACACATTTGACTTTTGTTAATACATTTAAGTTCATCGGATAATATATTACGACATATTCAAAGAAGCTTCTTCACGAATTTTATTCATGAATTCTTTCCACTTGGAGTAGATTTCTTTCTCTCGTTCCACTTAGTGTGTTTAATCCTGTATTTTTCTCTTTTATTTTTGTTTTCTTCTGACTTTAATTCATTTTCTAATTTCTTTTCATTAACTGTGAATGCTTTATGAATGGTTAGTCACTGATGATTTATAGGTTCTTCCGTATCTTTTTGAGTTGGAGAATTTTGTTCTTCTTCTTCGAAAGTTGAATTGACTGTGTAATAGGGAGTACTTGTGACTTTTTTTTTAGCCCTTTTAACTTCAAATTTTTATCTTTTTCTTATAGGTTTTGTTTCCTCCGAAAAAATTGCGACCGATTTAACTGATTTTGAATGACTTGATCTAGGATGACTTGGTTGAATATCCTTTATCATTAAAGGTGACCTAAATCTTGAATCATCAAAACTTATCCTAACAGTTCCATCTAGATACTGTTGGATATGGCTTAGATCTATTACATCACTTTGAACTTTTGTAAGATGGTTCTCATTTTCCAAAGCCCATTCCGTAGGTAGAATTACATCTTTCCAGATTATTGACTAAGGTACTTGAATGTGTGCATCACTGGAACTACTCTGGATTAGAAGAGTTTTATCCCTTGGGCTTTTTGCTAAAGAATGAGCATTTAAATTTGTTTTTATACATTTGTAATAAATTCTATAGATTATGGCTAGGTGTTAAGAGTTAAGACTTTCAAAATATGAACATTATTCTTGCTTGTATAACACTATAATTAAATATTTTTAAATATCAAATAACAAAGTATATCAACTTACATAAATAGCAGAACTAAATCTTGAATCTTCAATTGGCCTCTGAAAGAGAGAAATTTTGGTTTAAATTTGCTTGCCATTATTTTGCATATCAACTTACCTTAATAGCAGAACTACAAAGATAGGATGAGTCTCATCCAACTACTTCTAAATTAAACGAACCATTCATATCTAATAATTTAAAATAGCAATAGATTAACACCTAGTGTTAAATCTCTTGCTACCATTTCTTCCTAAAAGATAGGAAGCATTATTGACAAATCCTATCAACTAACCAGCTCCTACCAATCCTAATGAAATAATTAAGAACTAGTCCAGCACATCCAACTCCACTTCATCAGCTTTTATCCTTTGTTGAGTCCAAGCACTCATGCAACTTTGCACATCCACATCTGGTCCTGTGTTGTCCTGACAGATATTTCGATTCATATAGCAAGATCCTCATAGAAGAATTTCTTGAAAGAATTCATGTGTCGTGTTTGTAAACGAAGTGCTATGAAATGTCAAATGTGTGAAATGTCAAATGTGTCAAGGTGTGAACAGAACCTTTGGCCTTTGTGGTTGGCACGTTTCACTTTTGTGCCTTTGGAATTGGACGAGTCAGCTAATCAAATGACTCAAATTGAATGAGATTTTTTTTAATGGTTGTCTTGTCTAATCTTTTCTTCTCTCATACTCTCATGTCAGAAGCTCTTATTAGCTTGTGAAGCTCAAATAGTCAATTTAAATGTGAAGCTATTGTCTTGACTATAGTTCTGGTGCTTTGTGCTTTATGCACCTAGTATTAGGATGTAGTCTAAATATTTTTTTAGTGAATATTTTAATGGGTTGGGTCACGGGTTATCCGGCTCAGGTTGAATCGGGTTGACCTGTAAAAATCGGGTCGGGTCACGGATCAACCTGTTTTTTTTGGGTAAAAAAAATCGGATTCGAGTAAGGTATTTTTCGGGTCAAATATGCAAATTTTGACTCGTTTTGTCATGTTTAGTCATGATTCAGAATTCAGTCAAGATGGTAGGGCCATAGTTGTCAGTATCGTACGATACGCAATACATATCGTACGATATGTATTGTATCGTGTGTAAAAAGTTCTGTATCATATCGGTGAATCGTGAGTGCTCATGAATTGTACGATACAGTGTGCATATTGTATAGATCGTATTGTATCATATCGTAAAATCGTACGTATCTTACGATACGTAGACAAATACTTTAAAATGAGATTTTTTTTTATAAAATTTGTACTTTTATTTGAATCTAACAAGTTGTTAAACTTGTTTTTAACACAAATTTATTAGTTTACTTAATTTAGCCTACTAAAATAACATATTCGTAAGTTTTTTTCCCATTTTTCTTGCAATTAGACTACACAGTACACACTTACCTTTCACTTTAATATTTAAATTTTTTATTAAATTTTTATTTTTATTTTTATCGTTATTATTATAAGTCCAAAAAACTAGAATGCCAAAAAAAAAAAATATATAAAAAAAATTATTAAAATAAAAACAACAAGAAGAGATAGTAAATGTTAATGACGAATGACGATGAAGAAAATTTTAATGAAGAAATAAATTTGCAAAATTATAAACATGATGATGGCGTTGACTTAGATGGGGTTGATTAGGCAATTTGATGAATATAATAAAAATAAATTATTATTTTTGGATCATTTGTAATATATTATCACTTTTGAATTTAAGTAATTTGAATGTGTATGTTATGAACACATATTAGTTTGATTGATTTAATTAGCTTGTTAAATATTATTAAATAAATGATGAATAAATTAGTCATTAGTTGAATATATTCAAAATTTATAATGAATATACCCTTTATATATGTATGTTTATAATTTTTTATAAATTTTACTAAGTGTTTGTGTATCTTAGGGATGGGCCTAGGATTTTAAGTTGGAGGGGGCTGGAGATAAGCGAAAAAAAAAAAATTTTCAAATACGCATCCATATAGTATTAATAAACTATCAACCAAGACAAATACCCAAAAATTATTGTTTCTTAATATATTAAGATACAATCATTTACTAACAAAAACAAAAGACACGAAACACTATTGTTTCTTTATACAATCATCTATGAAAAGGGAACTCGACGCTCTTTCAAATTTTCAAAATCATCTATGATTGAATCCAAACTAAATGTCGAAGTTATATCCTTTTCAATGTATAACATCAAAGAGTCCATCAAAAAATCATTTTCCATTTTGTTTTGAAGGTTAGTTTTGACAACTTTCATAGCTGAAAATGCTCGCTCTGTAGTAGCAGTAGAAACTGGAAGAGTAAGCACAAGTCTTACCATTCTATAAACAAGTTTGTAGTGTTCTAAATTTCTAGTTCTCACTAACCATTAAGACAACTCAGATAAACTTTTCAATTTTTTGAACTCTGTATCCTAGACTACATTATGCTCAAAATGATAAAACTCCTTCTCCAACACTTATTTGTCATAATCTATGAAATCTTATAGATATAAATTCTTTACCAACAAACAAAGATCACTACTTCTAAAATATTTTAATGCCTCTCGAGATTCTAAAGCTGAGCTAAGTCTAAGTAACTCCATTGCATCTTCATTAAACCAATAATTTAGTTCCTGTAGTTGAGAATCTATTGTAGCATAAAAAAATATTTATTTGATAATGATGCTCAATTGTAATGTTATCTTGCTGATTACGAGCTCAACCTCGCCTCGTAACATAACGAGCATTCATATCTAGGACATCAATGCAATGCTTCTCACAAAATGATATCATAGTGGTGAGTAAGCCATCCCATCCATCATCTCTAAATTTTTGGATAAGTACTTTAGTAGATGAAACTAAATGCATGACATTTAAAATGTCTTGAGATTGGCTTTGTAAAGCTTGACAAAGTTTATCAGTGATCTCCATAGTTTTCTTCTCAAGATGCAAGATGAAGAAAAATTCAAATGAAGTTAAACCCTCATAAGCTGACTCTGCTACTGCCTGATGTTCTCCATCAATTGCATCATCAATTATATTTTGTAAAACTTCAACAGTTGAAGTAAACATCCTTAATAAGCTAGAAACGGATCTAAAATGTGAACTCCAACGTGTTTCTACAGGTCGTTGTAAAGTGTCAATTTGATTAAGTCCACTTCCAGTCTCAAGCTCTTCAAGATCAATCAAACGTGCTATTTCATTAGCATTGGCAACTTTCAATTGCTCATTATGCTTGCATGAAGCATTAACAATTTTGATCAGAAAAAGCAATGTAAGAAAAAAATGACTAATGGGGACAACTTGTTTTGATGCTTTTACTAATGCCAATTGTAAGTGATGTGCAAAACAATGAATATAGTAAGCATATGGGCAATCATTCAAAATTAAAGCTTGTAATCCATTCGACATACCTCACATGTTGCTTGCTCCATCATATCCTTGCCCTCGAATATTTCGTATATCTAAGCAATGTTGAGGAAACAAAGAATATATCCCCTTCTTTAGAGTTAAAGCCGCAGTGTCAACAACATGAATAAGCCTAAAAAAACGTTCTTTTACAAAGCCTTCTGCATCAACATATCTAAAAACCATAGCTATTTGTTCTTTCATGGACTCATCACAAGGTTCATCAACCATTATGCAAAACTTTGCAGCACCAATTTCTTCCCGAATGGCCTTCTTCACTTTGGCTGAGAAAACATGTAGAATTTCTTTTTGAATCCTAGGTGATGTGTAGGTTGCATTTTTGGGAGCTTTTTCTATTATTTCAGAAACCTTCTCATTCCAAAAAGTCATAATACCCAATGATTTAAAAAAGTTCCCATGATTTAATGAACTAAAACTTTCATCTCAACCTTTAAAAGCTATAGCTTGAAAGGCAAGATATCGAACAATAAAAACTGAGGCCTTCAGTTGCAACCGATTATTTGCAATTTGTTCAGTTGTGAAATGATTAACTACCCTTTGTAAATGCTGCCATTGGTTCAACAAATCCTTACACATTTGCTCGGCAACTCTATGAGCTGAGTTAGGATCTTTTCCTATATGACCTTGAAAATAACAATCTTTGCCTCCAACCTTTTTCCAATTTCTAAATCCACCAACATTGAATGTATTTTGTCCCACAACCCCATTTGAATTATGAAAGAAAAAACAAGGTAGACAATAAGTTGCATTTGTCATAGGAGAATATTCAAGCCATATTGAATTATATCCAAACCAAGAAGCTTGAAAGCTACGATTGTGCTTTCCACTTTTTTTGAATGTCTTTGGAGGAGGTTGGTGCGGACCTTTTATAATGTAAGCCCGTCGAATTTCATCACGCTGATTAACATGATATTCCCATATTTGTTTGCGTGTTCCAAGATCATAATCCAAAGAATCAAGGTCAATTCTTTGAAATTGTGTTTGAGAGATTGGAACATCAACATTTTCCGGAATTGGAAAATTCATATTTTCTAGAATTGGAACATCCTCCACATTTTCTAGAATTGGAATAGCAACATTAGTTGTTGGCAATTCCACGTTGACATCGGAAGAATTTGAAGTTGAACCTTCTCTTTTGAAAAAATCAAGCATTGTAGTTGATTTTTTCATAATCTACAAATAAAATAATGATCATATAAGAATCACAATTATTTTCTTAAATTTGTCTGACAATTGTCTATATTATATGATTTTTTTTTCTTTTTGTCTTTGGTCTGCCTTTATTTATGTCTTTATGTTTGGTCTGCCTTTATTTATGTTTTTGTGTTGTGTTGTCTCCATCTTTCTGTCACTAACCCACTAACCCAACGAATCCCACTACCGACAAATCTATTCCGCTTCAC
Source organism: Lithocarpus polystachyus (assembly GCA_033629205.1). Classification (NCBI taxonomy): domain Eukaryota; kingdom Viridiplantae; phylum Streptophyta; class Magnoliopsida; order Fagales; family Fagaceae; genus Lithocarpus; species Lithocarpus polystachyus. The sequence continues at coordinate 9,741,351 of CM066172.1, read as the reverse complement.
AACTAACAAAAAATTTTCTTAACTTTACTCCTTTTTTTTTCTGTCACTTGTTGTCCATTGCCCAACTCCACCTCCACTTGTCCCTATTATGCCCAACTACCAATCAACAAAGAAAAAAGTTTTTTCTTTGTTGACTCAAAAAACTAATCTCTACTCTCTCTCTCTATCTCTCTTATCAATATAATGGAAGAGAGAGTTACAAACACACAGACACAGAGTGACAGAGAGTCATAAAGCCTAAAAGCCAAAAAAAAAAAAAAAAACACCACAGGCAGCTGCAACACATTTTCATTCATTCACATTTCACAATCAGTAAAAACACAAAGTCACAAACATGAAACACCTCACAAGTCCACAACCACGAGGCACAAGCACAGTTTCTATGAATCTCAGATTCTCAGATCACAAATATTTTATTAGGTTTTGAAATTTGAAGCAAAAGATAGAGTAAAATGTAAATACCTGTGAAGGCTGGAGTAGATCGAGCAAATGGGTCTTCTCGCGTGAACTGTGAAGGCTGGAGCAAGTGGGTCTCGCTCGTCGGTGTGGGTCTTCTTGCGTGCTTCACGGCGACATGGCGTGGGTCTTCTCGCGTGGGTCTCACTGACATGGGTCTTCTCGCGTGGCGTGAGTCTCGCAGGCGGGCGGCGTGGGTCTCTCACTCTCTCTGTCTCTAAGTACTCTCTTCTCTCTATGATTCTCTCGGTCTCTCCTTGTCGCGCCTCCAGTGACTCAGTCTCACTTTCCTTTTTTTTTTTTTTTTTCCTTCGTGTTTTTTGTTTTCTCCGTTTGCTTTAGGACTGCTGAGAGCTGAGTGCTTCTTCTTTTCCTTTTTTTTTTTTTAGACTTACACGGGTTATGGGCTGGTGGGTTGGTCGGTGATGGGCTGGGGTTCAGGAGATTTGGGAGGGTGGGCCTGAGCAAATTTCTAAGGGGGGCCCAAGCCCTTTTTTTTTTTAAAAAAAAAATTAGTTGTTAAAAATTTTTTTTTTTGGGCCCAGGGGGGCTTGGGCTCCCTTAAGCCCCTACCTGGGTCCGTCCCTGGTATATCTTACGATACACGATTCGATACAATACATGATACGAAAAAAATTAAAAGTTAATTCATGATAAGATTCACGTTTTGACAACTATAGGTAATGCAGTTTTCCTTTCAAGTATTCAAAATCATCAATCTGCGCCACAGCTGGGGAAATAAAAAATTAAAAACAAAAAACAAAAACAAAAACAAAAATAAAAACGAACAGTACAGGTTAAAGGAACGTGCGTGTTTCTTTTTTTCTTTATCAGTGCTCCGTCTCCGCCTCCTGGAGCCATGTTGAGCTTACTTTTATAGGTATTGGAATGCGTGTGGGGCTATGAAAATGTGAAAAGTATAAGTAAAATGAATGGTTAAAAAACCTACTCCTGGAAAAAGAAACATGTGGTACAGGTACTGGTGAGATAGTAAAAGAAGTAAAGTGGCTTTTATAGAACAACTCATTAAAGAGAAGGGTAAAAAAAAAAAAATGTCAGTACTTAGTATATATATATAAGCATTAAATATATATATATTGTTAATTTGACTCTTAACAGTTATAATCTTTTATATATGGATTCAAATAAAAAAAAAAAATATATATGGATTGTGAGTTATGTTATTTTTATTTCCTAAATTTAATACATGAAAACTAAACTCACTTTTTTTAAAAAAATTATATATATTTATATTTAACTTGAATATTCTTAGTTAAATCCCTTTCTACCAAAAAAAAAAAAAAAAAAAAACCTTTAAAACCCCAAATAATTTATATAGTTTTTTATTATCAATAATATATTTATTTTTGAGCAAAAAGTAAGCGAGATATTATTAAAAAACACAAAGAAAATCAAGGTACATCCGATTGGAATATAGAATCCAAATCATTAGGTAAATCTTCTACCCAAACATCAGTATCTGCAGCTAAAGCCGCTCGTCTAGCAAGGCCATGAGCCAACCGATTCCCATCCCGTTTAACATGCTGAAAATGACATTGCCGCAATAGACTGCCCAGCCGTTTTGTTTCATCTAAAATGTGCCCATAAAGAGTATAACATCGATCAAAAACTTGCAAAGCCTGAATAATACGAAGACAATCACCCTCAATTTGCACGTCAAAAAAACTTAGCTCCCTTGCAAAAACAACTGCACGTCTTGCAGCCAATGCCTCAGCCATCTCCACAGACTGGACAGGCCCCACTTTCTGACTCAAGGCAGCCAACACATAACCCTGAGAGTCCCTACACACCACACCTAACCCAACTTGATTGAAACCATCCAAAAGTGCTGCATCAAAATTCAGTTTATAGCACGGAGTAGGAGGAGGAGTCCATCGTACGCGAGGAGGACGGACAATACTTGACGCCTCCTTACAGTGAACGTCCCAAAACTCCTGAACCAATTCTAAAGCTCTAACGCCAATTTCGTGAAGCTGCCATGTATGTTGATGAACTCTTAAACGGTTCCGACGCTCCCACAAACACCAAGCAGTCATGGCAAACTGAGCACACTGAAAACTCGAACCAGCACTGAACAAAGACTCCAAAACCTCCAAAAAAGTGCGACACTTCTTCTGAGTGAGAAACAAAAACCCAGGATCAGACATCCACACAGACCGAGCTTGATCACAGAGCCATAAACAATGCAAAAGAGATTCCGAATGGTCATTGCATCCCTCACACGTATCATCAAGTGGAATATGCCGAAGTCTTAGATTTTGCTTGGTAGGAAGAGAATCTTTCGCTGCTCTCCACAAAAAGTGACAGACCTTCTTAGGAACTTTAAGTTTCCAAATCTTCTTCCAAATATTATGCTCAGACAAAGGGGAAGAGGAACTTGGCAGAACAGAATTCTCAGCTTCCATTAACATATGATATGCACTTCGCACACTATAATTCCCCGATGATGACAGCGGCCAGATTAAAACATCCTCAACGTAATCTTCACCCACATATATCCCCCTAACCTTCTCAGCCTCCCAAGGTAAAAAACAAGCAGCCAACTTACCCGGATCCCATACTCTAGAATTTGGATAAAATAACTCACTGACCTTATTCACAACAGAACCCGCTCTAGGAGATATAATTCTACCAAACCCCGGTACAGGTAGCCATTGATGGTCCCAGACCTTAACTTTTTCACCATTCCCAATCCTCCATATTGCACCCATATTAACTACCTCTCGTGCCTGCAGGATACTTTTCCAAGCATAAGAACTCTTTGGATGAACAGGGGCATCAAGAATACTACCTGTAGGAAAATATTTGGCACTAAAAACTTTATACAGAAGAGTATCTTTCTCATGAATTAATCGCTAAACCTGTTTGGCCAACATAGCATTATTAAACTTTTGAAGGTCCCGAAACCCCATACCGCCAATAGATTTAGAAGAACAAAGAGAGCTCCACTTGACCCAATGAATCTTCTTAGTCTCTCCATTACCCCACCAAAACTTCCGAATCATTGCCTCAATATCCTTACATAAACCCATTGGTAATTTAAACACATTCATAGAATAAACCGGAATGGATTGAACCACAGCTTTAATCATGACCTCCTTGCCAGCCTGAGACAACAGCTTCTCCTTCCACCCTTGCATACGAGCCCAAATTCTTTCTTTGATTTTAGTGAAACACGCCGTCCTATTCCGACCAACAAAGGAAGGAAGGCCCAAATACTTATCATAGTGGCGAATAGCCAGGACTTGTAAAGCAACTTGGATAGCAACCTGAGAAGACTCCTCAGTATTCTTGCTAAAGAAAAGAGTCGTTTTCTCCTTATTAATCATTTGACCTGATGCCAGTTCATAATACCCAAGCAACTCCTGAATTTTATGGCATTCCTCCAAGAGAGATCTGCAAAAAAATTAGACAATCATCAGCAAAAAATAAGTGGGTTAGTTTGGGACCATGCCTACAAATAGAGAACCCATGAATATCTCCCCGGGCTGCTGCATCACATAACAAGACATTTAAACCCTCTGCACAAAACAGGAATAAATAAGGAGAAAGGGGATCTCCCTGCCGCAAACCCCTTGATGGTATGATCATACCCTTCGGTTCACCATTCACAAGAATAGAATATGAAACCGTTGTAATGCACTCCATGATCAAGGCCACCCAAGATTCCTGGAAACCCAATTTGAGAAGAATTTGTTCAAGAAAAACCCATTCCACCCTATCGTAAGCTTTACTCATATCCAACTTCATAGCCATAAATCCCTTCTTCCCTGTACAACTAGTCTTCATATGATGTAAGGACTCAAAAGCAATCAAAATATTATCCATAATCAATCTATCAGCAATGAAGGCACTCTGTGTTTCTGAAATAATGGAATGAAGCATAGGCTTAAGACAATTGGTTAACACCTTACTGATAATTTTGTAAATCACATTACAAAGGCTTATAGGTCTAAAATCAGTAACTTTCTCCGGATTTTGAACTTTAGGGATTAATGTGATAAATGTATGATTAATAGATTTAAGAATAGACCCCGAATTTAAGCTAGATAGCACAGCCTGAGTAACATCCATACCTACATCTGACCAGTATGTCTGATAGAATAGTGGAGGCATCCCATCTAGTCCAGGAGCTTTAAGTGGAGCCATCTGCCTTATTGCTTCGCCAACCTCCTCACTAGTATAGGGTTTATCTAACTCCGCTCTCATCACAACAGTAACCCTTGGTTGAACACCATCCAAGACACGATCTAAATCATGCGAAGTAGAAGATGTAAAAAGTTTAGAATAATAGTCAATAAGGATGGCCGAAACAACCCCCTCATCCTCTTGCATAACTCCCTAATCATCCCGCAAACCCTTAATAAAATTCTGCCGTTTCCTTTGTGTTGCAGACCCATGGAAAAAACGAGTATTTAGATCCCCCTCCTTCAACCAATGAATACGAGACTTTTGATGCCACATCTTTTCTTCCTTATTACATAAATCATGCAACTCCTTTTTCAAGCGATCAACCTCCTCACAATTACCTGATCTGACCGAACCCTCCTCAGCCTTCCAAAGTTGCTCCTTAGTTCGTTTTATGCTTCGTTGAACATGCCCAAAATGGTCTCTACTCCACGCCTTCAATCCTTGCTTACACTGTTATAATTTCATGACTGTAGCATACATAGGAGTACCACCAGGTGAACACCTCCAAGCCCGAGAAATAGTATCTCTACACCCTGAATCCGTAACCCACATGGCTTCAAATCTAAAAGGTTTTCGATGCCACTTATGACGCTCCCCACCTGTATCCAAAGACAAAAGAATTGGGCGATGATCAGATGTAAAACAATTTAAATGCCTCACCCTACCCGTGGGAAATTTCGTCAGCCAATCATAATTTGCTACACCTCTATCCAACCTTTCCCAAATCAGCTCACCTCTTCGTCGCCCTTTCCAAGTAAAATCCGGACCTCAATATCCTAAATAAACAAAACCACAAACATCTAAAATCTCACGAAATTTTTCCATTAAATTATGAGCTCTTGGGACCCCACCTTTCTTATCCTGTACCTCAAGCAATTCATTGAAGTCACCAAAACAACACCATGGAAGTTTAGGCTTTGAATTCAACATACGAAGCATGTTCCATCCGTCACTTCTACGAAATGCCTCAAGCTCTCCATAAAACCCAGTCAATCGCCAAGCACTCTCTGAATTACCATCTATTATAGAATCTATATGATAACCTGAAAAACTATCCACCCAAACAGCGACCCCCTTTTTCCATAGAAGGGCCAAACCCCCTCCTCTACCATCCGTAGGAACCGTAAAACAACCATCAAAACGAATCCTATCTCGAACCCACAACATACGTTCTCTAGATGACCATGTTTCAGATAAAAACACAATCATAGGATTTTGAGCTTGTACAATATCAACAAGCTCTTGAACTGCATGACGGTTCCCAAGCCCTCGGCAGTTCCATGCTAAGAGTTTCATGGCTGTCAGCGGGGCTGACCATCAGCCTCTACCGTTAGATTATCTGAAAAAGCTACACTCTTCCTACAACGCTCGCTACCTTCCTCCAAAACCCCAATCTCCTCTTGTCTCAAACGTTTAGACAGAACTACACCCAAAGGGTCAAGGACCATACTAGACTTTCTAGGGATGCGAGTAAACTTAGAAGGACAAGGAATAGGAGAAGATGACTTCTCTTGTGTAAACAAATTTTTTAAGAAAAGGGCTGACCCCATCATCCTAGACCCCACACCACCCTGTAAAGAAACAGAATCATCTTCCACTTGATCAAAACGAGACAACTCACCATCAATCTCATCCAACTTTACTTGAAAAGACTGAAAAGAAGCGCACTCGGTCAGAGTTGTCTCACTGCCATTGCCCGGGTCCATGTCCACCACTGACCGAACCTCTTGCACCACTACCAGATCATCTTGCTCATCCCTATTAGACTGAACGTGCTGCTGATCTGTTGTCACAGACCTTTGGTCTGATTGCACTTCAGTCCGCCCCTGCCTCTCTTGCATGTTGATTGGAGATGGTTGTTCAACAGCCCCCTGAACGTCCTCCTCATAACCAGCCACCCTAACAATCATCCTCTTTGCCAAATTCGGAGTACCAGCTCTCAACCACGGACCAAACTGCTGGTTTCTCGTCGGCATGAATCCCTTTCTGTTCTGCCATAGAGAACAGTCCCGATCTTGATGAGTAAGACAGCCACACCAATAGCATAAATTGGGCAAGCGCTCATATTTAAAACAAACCCAACTTTCTTCCCCATTCTCAAACTCAACCTTCCTGCCTCGACTTAAGGGTTTAGTAATATCAATAGATACACGAACACGCACATAATTAACCCCTTCAAACTCCTCAGCGTCACCAGAACACGGAATCACCATACCCGCCGACGAGACGATATCAGAAGCAATCCGCATATTTAAACTATCTAACGGAAGATCATGAACCTGAATCCAGAAGCTAACCCGATCAAAATTCAACCCTCTCACCTCTGCTGGTCTCGAAACTCTCTTTAGTGCAACCAGATTTTTATCAAAAGACCATGGCTCACCCGCTAAAACTTTATCTATATCAGATTCCTCCATGAAAACAAATAACACACAGTGATTTCCCATATCCCTCACCTCAAAACCTTTCTTAACGTGCCAAAGAAGCTTAAAAGTTCTAGCAATTGCTTCCATACTAAGCACTCTACCTGTGAAAAACCGAGCTGCCAAGAGGTATGGACCGTCCCCACTGTTTCCACGCACCCTATACTTATGACCTTCAGTTTCAGTTAAGGAGAAAGTTTCCCACATCGCCGATAGGTTATCCATCATCCTCACAGTTCAACAGCTCGCGTCCTACTGATCACAACGTTGAAGAAAACCAGAAAAAACCAAAGCCTAACTCTGAGAGTAGGCACTTATTCTACTGCCGCGTAGGGTTTCGCACGAGCCCTAGGGTAGAGAAACTACAACTCACTTCTAGATTGATATAACTTGAATGTCCCAAACCCAATAATATATTTATATATATATATATATATATATATATATATATATATATATAAACCCGGAACTTGTTCTCAAAAAAAACCCGGAACTCAAACTAAAATCAAACATATTTTACAAATATTTCTTTGCCAATAATACGGTAGACTATATGGGCTTGGTAATGGACAAGTCTCCTTTAAAGTACCATAAGGAGGATTCGTTGGGAATGATAAAAGCTTCTGACATAGGTGAGAATGATAAATGTAAAGTACCATAAGGAGGATTCGTTGGGAATGATAAAAGCTTCTGACATAGGTGAGAATGATAAATGTTGCCGACAAATTTGGACGAGGATGAAATCTTTTTTATATATATAAAAAAATTGATATAAAATTATATATACATATATTATATACTGTATAATAAAAGGTGGACTTAAAAATTGTGATTGTGCCATGTGATTTCACAAAATTGTAGAAATTTTGTTAAATTTTTAAAAATATTTAAAATTTTTTTTTGTTCTAATCTTCTTCTCCTATAATTTTTAAGTTGATAAAAATTTCAATTTGAATACAATCTAAATTTTTCATCTAATCATTTTATTATTAATTTATATATAATTTCTAAGTGATTTATTTTATTAGCAATAGGTGATCTACTTCATTTATGATTTATGAGTTCTAGCATTCTAAGGGATTAGAATTTTGATTTCACACTAATTATTCATATCAACATTAATTAAAAGAAAAAAAAACAATCATAGTACACGTATACAACTACTAATATCAACCTTTAATTCTATTTTTTATTTTTTAAAACACCTCATGGATAGACACAAAATTGTAATTGTTCTTATTGATTTTTTCTATACATCTCTATCAATTTTTAAATAAATACAAAAACTTAGTTGTTGTTATCATTTATTTAAGTTACATATGATTCTTAATTAAACCGTGCATCACATGGGCATAATACTAGTATATATATATATTGGGAACCCAAAACACCCTAAAATGGTATGCTAAAATAGGCTAGTACCCAAATATTTCATACTACAGAACAAATCAAAACGGGATCCGAAACAGTATTCATAACATTGATTTAAACTAAGTTCAAGTGGTATCAAGTATGTCATTAGCATCTGTGAATGTACTTCTTATTTGTACTTCTTATTCTATTATGACTAATTTAGCTTGTAAAAATGTAATTTTGAGACTAGCAAGAAGATCTCATTATGACATTAACTAATTGTGTTTATTTTCATTAGACATATATAGTGTGTTGTGTGGATTTTTTTTTAAAAAATAATATATTTGGGATCTATCAACACATCTCATAAAAATGGTTTTTTTTTTAATTGCTTTTTTTGGGGGGGGGGGGGTTGTTTGTGCAAATTTTTGTTGTTATTGTTTGGGCCTAAATTATTGTTATTATTTTTTTTTTTTAAAGGGGCTTGTGATTATATTAAGAGTCTGTTTGGGATCCGTTTATTTTACTAAAATTGAAAAAAATTTGTTGAAAATACTATAAATAAAGATAAAAGTTAACTAAAATAGTACTATAGAACCATGAATAGTACTAAAAAATGCACTTGGACTCATGAATAGTAACAAAAATAAGCTGAATCTTAAAATAAGCTGACTTTTTAATTTTTGTCAAATACACACTAAGAAGGCTAAGAAGAGTTTTTTTTTTTTTTTTTTTTTTTTTTTTTTTTTTTTTTGAGAAACCTAAGAAGTGTTTTCTTGAATCTAAATTATACTATGTCTAAGGGGCCCCGACCTCCTTGGTTGAACCGTCCCTGTTTTTAGATTAATTCACACAATTATTGTTGAAAGCTTGAAATACAAATGTGACACACACACACACACACACATATATATATATATATGAAAGTTTGGCTTGCTTGTCATATTTGATGCTAACTTTACAATATTCAGGCTTTATCATTAGGATCAATGACCACAACAATTTTTTATTTATTTCAATTACAATAGACCCTTTTTGATTTTCATTGGAAGAAATAAAAATATTTTCATCCAACAATACTAATAAACCACAATCCACTTGATCTAAATGTTCAGAAATTGTAATAGAAGTAAATAAGTAGTTCTAAATGTGTGTGTGTATATATATATATATATATATATATATTCCTTTTATTTTGCAAAATATGATTCTCGATAGTTCGAGTTTGTCTTTCGATCAATTGAGCCTTATAAATTTTGAATTTTTTTTTTTTTTTTTTTGCAATTTGACTATTCTTAAATCTTAACTTGAACCATCATAAGCAATGTCTAACACAATTCTAAGACTTTAGAAAATCTTCAACTAGACATATTTTAGTTTTCATTTTGTCAACTTAGATAAAATTAGAACATAAACATTTAGGGTGGGTTTGGTTCAATGTAAATCGAATTCCGAGTGTAAAATGAATGCAGGGGAAAGTGAATTCCCGTAAGGAAAATGAAATTCGGGTGTTTGGTTTCGCAATGAAAAATAGTCCAGAAAACAATTTCTGGTGTTTGGTAATATTTTGAAAATGCTATTTTCCTACAAATTTTACACATTTTCTCAACCATTTTTTCAGCTTCCAAACAAATTTTATAACAAAAAATTTCAAAATTTTCACTTAACACAGCCAAAAATCAAAATCAAAATATCTTTTTATTCACAAATTTGGTGAAGGTAAGGAAGAAACAGTGAGAGATTTAGGGAAAGAGAGATCGGGAAGGAGAGGATCAGAGTGATGGAGGCAGCGACGGCCAGATCGGGTGGGTTTGGGGGTGAAGTGGAGTGGGCTGGTGGTTGGTGGCGGCCAGATCGACGATCGGTGGTGGCGGCCAGATTGGCCAGTGCGTTGGAGAGCTTGGTGGAGCACGGCCTGCGATCGGTTGTCAAGATCGGAGCTCGTCGGTGCATGGCTGGCGATTGGAGAGGTGGATCGGTGATGAGGGAGGGGTGGCGGAGATCTGGGGGGACTGGTGTTTGTGAGTCTTGGGTGTTTGTGGGTCTTGGGTGTTGGCCGCCGCGTGATCTGGCCGTTGGGGTGGTGTGCGTGGGCGGTGGGGACGGCACGATCTGGGCTGGCCGGAGCTTCGCTGGGCGGCCACTGGTGATCTCTTCTTGCTCTCTCTCTCTTTCTCTCTTTCTCTCTCTCTGAGCCTAAAAATGGTTTGAAGGTAAAATAGATCCGTAATCTATTTTACGCTTTAGATAGCTATATTTTACAGTCAACGGAAATGCATTTCCGTTTGACCAAATTTTTCATGCACAACCAAACACACGGTTGAGTGTAAAATGATTTCCTGAAATGCATTTCAGGCGAAACAAATGGACCCTTAATTCTAAATACATAGAACTTAACACATACCATGGTTTTTTAACGGTTAGTTCTAGTGTGGGAACTGTAAACCATTGACAATGGTCAAAGTCTATCTCGCTATTAATAACTTAATAACGTCTTCTTCACCAAGCAATAAGATTTTTTTTTTTTTTAAATAATTTTCCTTAAGAAATTATAAGGCCCCTTCGTAGAGTCATATCCACCTCACATAGGGGTGGACCAGGAATTAAGACTCCTCCAAGAAGAGTCCCCAGTCAACTCAACCACTAACTTGTAACAAATGGGAGAAATAAAAATCAGCCATCTTTTTGTTTTTGTTCCTTTTTTTTTTTTTTTTTCTAGTTTCTTTTCTTTATTTTTTTTTTTTTTAATTTTCTGTTTTCTTATATATATAAAAGCGCAAATGCGCTGCACTGTACATTTGGTTTCGTGAGCCACTGTCTCTTTTCTCTTTTATTTTATTTTATTTTATTTTTTTCATGTTTTGAACAGTAGTTACAATACCAAGCGGCACTATAGCTACAGTAGCTACAATTTTTTTTTCCCAGTCTTTCGTTTGTATTTTTTTTGCACTGTACATTTGGTTTCGCGAGCCACTGTCTTTTTTTTGAACAGTAGCTATAGTAGCAAGCGGCACTATAGCTACAGTTTTTTTTTTTTTCAATCTTCCGTTTGTATTTTTTTTTCTTTTATATATATTGTTATACGAACACAACAAATTTTACAATTATTGAGGTGTCAATTTCTTATAAGTCAAAATAAAATAATAAAATATAAAACTGTGACCAACCACAACTAAAATTAAATGTTTTGTGTGAATGCGCGTACATTGTTTTTGTACTGTACAGTGCTTTGGTTTAGTGAGTCACATTTTTTTTTTTTTAAGTTTTGAACCGTTGCTACAGTGCCACTTTGGTTTGTTCAAGTGGCACAGTAGCTACAGTAACTAGAACGGTTTTTTCCCAGTCTAATGTTTGTATAGTTTTTTTTCTTTTAAATATTTATAAGAACCCACGTATATATTGTTATACTGACACAAAAAATTTCACTATATTTTCACAATTATTGAGGTGTCAATTTTTTATAAGTGAAAATAAAATAATAAAATATGAAACTGTGACCAACCACAACTGAAAATAAATGTTTCTATATATAAAAGCGCAAATGTACTAAAACACTATAGCTATAGTGCTTTGGTTTAGTTAGTCACTTCTTTTCTTTTCTTTTTTTAAGTTTTTAACCGTTGCTACAGTGCCACTTTGGTTTGTTCAAGTGGCATGGTAGCTACAGTAACTAGAGCGTTTTTTTTTTTCCAATCTTCCATTTGTACTTTATTTTCTTTTAAATATTTATAAGAACCTGCGTATATATTGTTATACTGACATAACAAATTTCACAATATTTTCACAATTATTGAGGTGTCAATTTTTTATAAGTCAAAATAAAATAATAAAATATGAAACTATAACCAACCACAACTGAAAATAAATGTTTTGTGAAAATATTGTGACACTTATTCGGTGAATGTGTAAAAGCTACAGTACTTTTAGTTTGTCCAATATGTACTGTTCATCGTTTTTTTTTTTTTTTTTTTTCTTTTTTAGTCATCGATTTGTGCTCTTATATATATATATATATATATATATATATATATATATATATATAAAGAGTGAATAGGCTCATAAATAGTGTTATGAACAGTATTTTTAGTTTAGTGACTTGCATTTCCCCCGTCCTTTTTTTTTCAAGTCCACCAACTTGGTTTGAGCTTTTTTTTTTTTTTTTTAAAGGATCTTAATATGTTTACTTTATACTTGTAATGTAAGGTTACATTGTATACACAGAAAAAGTAGCAAATATTATATACATTTAATAAGCTCATAAACAATGTTATGAACAGTATTTTTGGTTTAGTGAGTTGCCTCTCCCCCCCCCCCCCCCCCTTTTTTTTTTTTTTTTTTTCTTCAAGTTCACCAACTTGGTTTGAGCTTGTTTTTTTTCTTTTGGGTTCGTTTAGTTGGGAGGATGGAAAAGTGGGAGGATAAAAAATGGAGAGAGAATGGAAAAGTAGGAGGACAAAAAAATTTTTAGTTTCCCTCATTTGTGTTTGGTTAGGAGGGTGGAAAAGTTGAGGGATTGAAAACTTTTTTGTCTGATTGAAAATAAAGTTTGTATAAATTTACCATTATGTCCCTATTAAATAAAACAAAAAGTAACACATTATACTTTAAAACAATTGTGTATAGATGGACACTTCATTAAAGTAAAAAAATAGTATCAAAAATTTGCCCAAAACTGTTTTCTAAAAAAAAAAAAAAAAGGAAACAAATACAAAAACCAACCAAAATTAATGAGAAAATAAACATATGAGCACCAAAAAATTAAGGAAAAAAAAAGGAAGAAGAAGAAGAAGAAAGCTAACACGTCGAGACAAAATCAAAGAAAGAGAAGGAAAAAAAAAAAAAAAAAAGAAGCCAAGCACGTTAGTAAATAGAGAAAGAAAAAAATCAAAAGAAAAAAAAAAGAAAGAAAAAGAAAAAAAGCCAAGCACGTTACTAAACAGAAAAAGAAAAAATCAAAGGAAAAGTCAAGAGAGAGAGAAAAAAAAAAAAAAAAAAAACGAAAGAGGTGTAGGCAGTTTTGTCCAAATATTTTTCCCACTTTTCACTTCAATTTTCTTTCCAATTTGGAGAGATTTTATTTTGAAGGAGGAGGAGAGAAAACTTGTGGGCCCCACCACATTTCTCTCCCCCTCCCCCTCTCAACCAAACAGCCCCTCTCAACCAAACAGTGAAAAATGTCATTTTTCATCCTATTTTCCTCTTTTAATTTTCCGTTCTCCCTGTTTTCACTCCAACCAAACATACCCTTAAAGGATCTTTTTCTGTTTTCTTTCTACTTGTAATATAAGCTTACATTGTATACACACAAAAAGTAACAAATATTATATACATTTGCAAAAAAAAAAAAAAAAAAATTGTATAAATTTTGCAAATATGTACAACATTTGCCAATTTTTATGTGTTTACACTATAAATTTACATTGTAAGTGTAATGTATATTTCTATATATAAAAAGAGTGAATGAGAAAAGTTGCAGTAATTTCGCTACAGAAATTTTAGTTTGTTCAACTTTCATAGTTTTGCTGGCCGTTTTTTTTTTTTTTTTTTTTTTTTTTTTTTTTTTTTTGTGAATGCATAAAGTTATAGTATATTTGTTATATTATTTTTGGTTTGTCCAATTCACGTTGTTTCACATTATAATAAAATATTAACATCACAAATTCGCACAATATTTTCACAATTGTTGAGGTTTTAATTCATTATAGGTCAAAATAAAATAATAAAATATCACACTAGAACCAGTTACAGCTAAAAAGAAAAGTATTGTGAAAAAGAAGTGCTATATCCACAATAATTTTCACAACACTTTTATACAAATTAAATATGATAAATTATTATTGGTTTTAATTTAAAGTGATCAATGAAGGTACAAGTTAAAATAAAATATAACAAAATTATAAAGGTATTATGAAACTGTTGCATCATTCTGTTGTGTTTTTAGAAATTTTTTGTTGGTTTAATTAACTTTGTTTGGGGTAGTTTACAATTCCTTTTTAAACTTTAAAATCAAGCAATTTTTCCCTTAATATTTTGGAAAAGAGCAAATATGTCATATTGTTATTCTCTCAGTTAAACCCTAATGAAAGTTTATGATTCTTAAAATATTTTATTGTGTAATGTTTTAATTACTTCCACTAAATTTTAACATCATAAAAATTTTCTTTACGTATTTTGAGTTTTAAATGATAAAAATTCTTAGAAAGTTAGAATGATAATATTAGGTGTTTTATTTGTTATCTAAAAAATGTTGATTTTCTAGATTTAAATTTTCAAAACTTATTATTTATCTAATGAAAAATTCGATGACACATGCCTTTTGTTATTTATTATTATTTTTTAAAATTTCTTAGCAAAACTCAGTTGTTTATTATTAGAAGATAATGATATTCATTATCATTTTTAGAAGTTTTAGAGAGTAGATATATTGTCTTTAGCAAATAGGTACTCAAAAACTATTATACTTAAATAAATATTTATATGTTAAATAGCTACTATAACTTTGTGGTTGATCAAAATTCTTATGCGAATGAGATTAACTTTTTACGACATAATTATCAAAATTCTTAAAATTAATATCTATTTTGATTAATGTAAATCTCTATATACTTTAAAAATCAAATGTTTCATATCTTTGTTTTGCGATACAAATAAAATCTAAAATTGAGCTTAATTACTACTATTTTTTTTCCATGGCAAATAGGGGTGTCTAGGACCCGCTCGACCCGCTGGAACCGCTCGACCCACCGCCACCTGAACCGAAAGCCGACCGACCCGAGCACCACCGCGGTCGGTGACGGTTTTGTCCAACGAAACTCGACCTTCGTCGGTTCGAGTTTCGGTTTCACGAATCTGCAACCCGCCGGAACCGACCCGACCGAAGAATAGGTAGTTTGTTTGATTTTCCTCCCTTTCTCTCTTAGATCAGTCTGGTTTTAGTGGAGATCTCCCTTTCTATGCCCAGATCCGGTGGAGATCTCGAGTTCTTCACTTAGATCCGGTGTAGATCTCGCGATTTCCGCCTAAATCGAGGGGAGATCTCGAGTTCTCCGTCCAGATCCAGTGGTGATCTCGTGATCTCAGCGATTTTCGATGCAAAAAGAGTGAGTTTTTGCAGATTCCGGCGAAGTTTTTGAAGATTCTGGCGACGGTTTTGAAAATTCCGGCGACTCTCTCCACAACCCGAACCGACCCGAGCATCACCAGAACCCGAAATCGACTCGACCGATCGACGCCGGTGGTCGGTCTCAGGTCCCTCCGCCTTCAACCCGACGCCGGTGGGTCTGGTCCGGGTTGGGTCAAAAACCGACCTGGCCCGACCCGTGGACAGCCCTAATGGCAAACACGTGCCTTGCACGTGCTAACTAGTATATAATATAGTAGTTAAAAAAGAATTTGAAACTGGACGCTTCCGTCAAAAACATAAAGAATTGTCAATTAATGAACTACGAAACTCTTAACAAAAATTAATAATCTTATAAACATAATTTTTTTTCATAGTTTATTAAGATGATAAGTTGTATTTTAAAACATTATCACCTTCAAATAAACTTGTTGGTGCAAACACAATAATAATGGAAATAACACAACGAGAAATTGAATAATACTTCTGAATGTTATTAATTTAAAGAGGAAATTTACACAACACTATTTAGACTGAAGCGCGATACTCGCTCTCTTTGTAACAGGTGTAGACCTTCTCTGCTTATCTCCCTCAGGATACAATAGCCTAACCAGTATCATATGGCTAGAACAACCTCTACACAAAGTGTTCAATCCCTAAACTCCACCAGAAAACACACACTTCCTTGCCAAGAACCTCTCTATTTTTTAGTGTATAAGAATGCTTGCAATTGCTAGATTTTTTGATGTATATGGAAATGAGCCTGAATGAGTCTATTTATAAGCTCAATGGGCCTCACAAATTTACTACCCAAATTAGGGGTTATGGTAATTATTTTAAATAGGCTAGCATGTAGGATGATCCAAGAAGCTGGTTCATTTCCATTTTTGACACCTCCTCCCTTCACCTTCCCCTTGCACACATATTCTAGCTCAATATTTGAATCAATACATATTAACTCATTAATCACCACAATTAAAAGGAATAAAATAATCTCTCTTATTTTTAACGTGGTATTAAACATTTTCACTAACTCCTCGTCTTATATTAACTTCCACATCTTTACATTTATGCTGTAATATAATTTAATTTTAATTATATAATATTAAAATGCTCCAACAAAAACTAATTGATGTATTGGCTTAATGATAAAGAGCAATCATTATAGAGCGAACGTCATATATTGAAATTCTATTGTTTCTAAAAAAAACATACACAATAGGGTAACATTAAAAAAGTTTGAAGGATTATTTAACTATGTATGTAAAAAAATACTAAATAATTTAGTTCTAAATCGATTATAAAATATTTTAGTTTAATCAAAGAATACATAACACAACTTTATTGAGTTAAAGTTAATTTATAAAATAAAGCATTTTTTTTAATATGAATTTTTTTTCACAAGAGAATTTTATTTTATTTAGCTTGACTCCCTTTGAAAAGAATTTCTAGCTCCGCCACTGTCTAGAGGTATTGGCCTAGGTACCAATTTTTTGTTAAGACTTGTTGGGTTGACTTTTGTGTGTTTCAACTTTCAACTTATGTACTTACCTATATATTGTTGAATTGACTTTCGATATGTTTTATTTCTATATCAGCGTTAGATTCAAAAGAGTTCTCTCTTTCTTTTTCGTATTTATTTATGACTACTATATTTTTAGATGTCGAGGTTCTCTCTTCCTGTTTAACCTTTTCTATAGTTTTTAGCATTTGTTCCACTCTATCAATGGCTTTTAACTCTTTGGACTTGGATTCTCAAAAAAAAAAAAAAAAAAAAAACCTTCTGTAGACTTGAGATTAAATCCTTGTCTGTTGTCTGGTAACTTCATTAAAGGATTTTCATATTTGTGATCTTGGTTTTTTGCATCAATTTTATTTTCAGTTGTATCTAGTTGACTTCCTATTATGTTCAAACATTGGTTTGTATAGTTGTTTTGTTCGACTACTTTTCTTAATTCTCCTTTAATTGTGACTTTAGAGGGTGAAGCTATGACTTCAGAATTTTTGTGTTCCAGAAGAATTGTTTCAAGAGGATGACTTGCTTGAACTATGGTTTTGTCTTGGTTAGTCCATTTGACTATTGTTAATACATTTAAGTTCATCGGATAATATTTTTCAACTTATTCAAAGAAGCTTTTTCATGAATTTTATTCATGAATTCTTTCCACTTGGAGTAGATTTCTTTCTCTCGTTCTTTAGTGTGTGTAATCCTGAATTTTTCTCTTTTATTTTTGTTTTCTTCTAACTTTAATTCATTTTTAAATTTCTTTTCATCAACTGTGAATGCTTTATGAATGGTTAGTCACTGATGATTTATAGGTTCTTCCATATCTTTTTGAGTTGGAGAATTTTGTTCTTTCTTCTTTGAAAGTTGAATCGACTGTGTAATAGGGAGTATTTGTGACTCTATTTTTTGCACTTTTAACTTCAAATCTTTATCTTTTCTTATAGGTTTTGTTTCCTCCGAAAAGTTTGCAACCAATTTAACTGATTTTGATCTTGGATGACTTGGTTGAATATCCTTTATCATTAAACGTGACCTAAATCTTGAATCATCAAAACTTATCCTAACAGTTCCATCTAGATGCTGTTGGATATGGCTTACATCTATTACATCACTTTGAACTTTTGTAAGATGGTTCTCATTTTCCAAACCCAATTCCATACGTAGAATTACATCTTTCCAGATTATTGACTTTGGTACTTGAATGTGTGCATGTGCATCACTGGAACTACTTTGGATTAGAAGAGTTTTTCCCTTGGTCTTTTTGTTAAAGCATGAACATTTAAATTTGTTAGGTTCTAAGAATTAGGAACTAATGTATTAGAACTTCAATTTGTATGTTGGCAAACCATGATCAAAACAATGTTTAATCTTGTGTTAGACTTGCTCAAAGTATGGGTCTTAATGTAAAGTTGGAATCGAGTTGTTTTGCAGAATTACTGTTAACTTTCTGTCAGACTCGATCGATCGAGAATTAGACTCGATCGATCGAAAATCGGGCAGATCGTTTTTCTGCAGAAAATTCCAACTCAGCCCAAGTTCATTTAATGTATAGGGTTTTATATTTTGCCCTAAGTATAAAAGGGAAAACCCTAGCCACGTTTTTAGTGTTCTGAATGCTGTGTTTGTGAATCTCGTTGTGAGATCTAGAGGTGTTTACCTTCATAATACACTTAGGGTTTACAAACTTGAGATTTATGTCAAGAGTTGTGTAAATCAATACAGTTGCAGAATCAAAAGAGCATAAAGATATACAAGCAGGTGCGCTTGTGGATTTGCTGAAGAATTCAAGAAAGAAGGAGTCCGTGGATCTCGGAGCTATCATGGGGTCGTGGTAGTAAGTTTCCTACACTTGGGTAGCAATAGAATGTTAGTGGTCTAAGTCTTATTGTGTAAACTTCGATTCTTTCATACTGGATTCAGCTTTACCTTGAGGATAGCTAGGTCAAATCCTCCCCAGGTTTTTACCGGTGTGGTTTCCTGGGTCATCATATCTTTGTGTTATTTATTTTCCGCTGCTTTATTATTTTTGTTTATTCTGTGTTAACCTAGATTTAATTAAATTACCTAAGTTAATCACTTGGCTAATTCACTAGGTTAATCTGTTGGGTTTAAGGGGTCTAAACGAACTGACAAAATTTGTTTTTAAACATTTGTAATAAATTCTATAGATTATGGCTAGGTATTAAGAGTTAAGACTTTCAAAATATGATATATATATATATATATATATATATCAAATGACAAAGTATATCAATTTACATAAATAGCAAAACTAAGTATTGAATCATCAATTAGCCTCCAAAAGAGAAAACTTTTGTTTAAATTTGCTTGCCATTATTTTGCATATCAACTTACATAAATAGCAGAAGTACAAAGATAGCATGAGTCTCATCCAACTACTTCTAAGTTAAAGGAAACAGTCATATCTAATAATTTAAAATAGCAATATAGATTAACAACTAGTGTTAAATCTTTTCTGCTACCATTTCTTCCTAAAAGATAGGAAGCATTATTGACAAATCCTATCAACTAATCAACCGCTACCAATCCTTGCGAAATAACTACGAACTAGTCCAGAACATCCAACTCCACTTCATCAGCTTTTATCCTTTGTTGAGTCCAAGCACTCATGCAACTTTCCACATCCACATCTGGTCCTGTGTTATCCTGACAGATATTTCGGTTCATATAGCAAGATCCTCATAGAAGTATTTCTTGAAAGAATTCATGTGTTGTGTTTGTAAACGAAGTGCTATGATGAGAGATCCATCATTAACGGGACTTGGCAAAATAAATGATTTACCATCCATATCTAACAACCCTGGACCTACGTATAAAGGCTTTCCCCATCCAAAATCTGTGTCATAGACTGGTAGATTCATCCAGCTACCAAGAGAAAGGTTAGGATTCCCTAAGAAAGGTGCTTCTGTACTGATTCCTCGAATGTGAAAGCTGCTCCTCAGACCACCAACATGCTTCTGACTTGCTCTAAAATCAAGATTAGACCTTATATACTCATCTGTCACAATCTCAATGGCTTTCCTTAGTTTTCCAGCAGAATAACTCAGTGGCTTGGACAAGAGATCGCCATAGAGACATGTTAATGTCACTGTAGTACGAATTGCGTTTCCAAAATATTGTTGAGGGAGAGGTGGATTTAACCGGTTGCGAATGTCAACTACAATGCGAACTCTTGTAGGTTGATTGTCACGATCAAGTACATGACGTGCCTTACAAGCACACCTCCACATGTGGCCGGAAATAGAGAATAGGGCCTTATTGTACCCCATTTTCTTGATATGGGGTTTCATTATTGGCTCTGTTCTTTAATCCCTCAACTTGCTCTCTTGTAAGTTTTAATAAGGCCACACTAGTTTCCTTCTTTTGCTCTTCCTTGGCATCCAAACTCCCAATCACGAGTGGTAACTTTGTGGTGTATGCTATGTGATCAAAGCGCGGCTTCATAAGCGGTTCACTTGATTTCAACACAGTTTGATCAAGAAATGGTATCTTGTCGTCCTCCAAAACGCATTCTCGAGCCAACTTTGCCCATGAGCTGATGAAGTTAGTTGCAGATCGTCCATCAACCATGGTATGAGATATGGCTGTTCCAACACAAATGCCACCAAAGCTAAATCTTGTCAATTGTGCCAAGAACAAAGGCCACTCCTCAATTGGAGTAGTATAATCAATCTTGGGGACAAGATCTTCAACTACTCCTGTAGGTGCAAAATCACCAAGTTCATCCAATTTTGCGTCAGCATAAGCTTCCAATACTTGCACTCCCATTGCATTGCAATCAAGTTCTAGCCGGCTGCCTTCTTTCCAGCGTAGCCGGCCAGCTAGGGGGTAGAAGTGATCCAATGCATGACTTAAGGGATTTTTCGTCTTCTCGAATGAAAATGGGATGTTGTGGTTGGCTTTGTAAATGTGTATGACTGGTACATGAGTCCACTGCATTACTTGATCACTCTCAGATAACTGCAATAGGCCACTTGGAGTAGGCTTGCTTGGAATGACTATGGAATTTGACTTGATACTGATGCTTAGCATTTTGTTCTGTAGATTAAGGTAATAACCCCTAACTTCCCTTAAAAACTTCTTGAAATCCTTCACTTGCCATAAAAACTGCTTTGGTCATGATTCTGAATTCAGTCAAGATGGTAGGGCAGTTTTACTTTTGAGTATTCAAAACCATCTATCTGCATCACAGCTGGGGAAATAAAAAATTAAAAAGGTTAAAAAAAAAAAAAAAAACCGAAACGAAACACAGTTGGGGGAAATTTTTTTTGAGAATAACCTGCAGCCAACATTTGCATAAAAATCCAGACAATAAAAACACTTAAAAAACCACTTTAATCTTGAGAAGTCATTACAAAACGAAGGGCACAACTACACAACAAAGCAATAGAAATATCAAACTTCATGGTGAACTTTTAGTCATGCTTGCTGTCATCAATCTAGTTTGACAATTTTTTATTTTTTATTTTTATCATCAATCCTAGTTTGACATTCTCACCACCAGATCTGGAACATCTAAGAAGATTACCACTTTTTTATTATTATTTTAAAAAAGTCCAAGTGGTATCAAGTATTGCTAAATAGTTTTGTAAACTTGACAACTTACTAAAATGTTCCAAAAATAATGTTGGAGATTTCTAGTATTGTTGTTTAAAATGATGTGAAAACTGTGGTTTAAAAAGTATTGCGAAAGCACGTATTTACAGTATTCATAAAGAAAAAATGTGTTTGGTACCATGCTTCAAATATTATGTTTCAGTGTGTGAAAAAACATAGTGTGTTTGGTGTGTGTGTGTGTGTGTGTGTTTTTAAAAACTAACAAGTGGGCCCCCTAGTTGGAATTGAAGAAGAAAGCTTTAAGTGTTGTCTAATTAAGTGGGTCTCATGTTTTTTAAAATATTTACAAAAGTGCCAGTGAGCAATGTTATTTGAAATCTAAAAACTAGCAAGAAGAGTTTTCCAAATTTAGTATTTAAACACTCTAAAATGAGCAACGTAATTCAAACACTTCTAAAAAAACACCCATACCAAAAGCATTTTTTTTAAGAACCACAGTTTTCAATTTTTAACCACTGAAAACCGTTGTTTGAAATCACATATCAAATAGGTCCTAAGTTCTTTTCGAGTTTTCTAAACCATCATAAACGAGAAAGTAATTATTTAAATTAAAAAAAAAAATTAGCGAGAAGAAGAGGAGGAGTTGCGGCAGCGTATATGTTGGGGTAGAGTTGCGATGCTAGGAGGAGAGGAGGAGATATGATTTGATTTTGGGGTTGAAACTGAAACTATATATAGTGTTTGAGGATTGAGGAATTAATTAAGTTAGGATTGTGTGGGATCAATAAAATTAATGATGATGGGTGGTATATATAATGGATTTCGAGGCAATCTTTTTGGAAACCCCATCACCTTGCTGTCAAAAGTCAAAACTATTTTGGGCAAAGTATATAATCTTTTTTAAACCCACTAGCTTGCTGTAAAAACTATTTTTGGTCGTGCATGTATATTAAGAGCATTACCATTAGGTGTGTCAAATGCCAAATATTTGACATTTGACACCAAACCCCAAAAACCAACATTCATCAGACATTTCAAATCTCAAAATTTTTGGCACACGGCTACAATAATGTTAGGCATCTCTGTTGTATATGTGTAATTGGGTACAAGTATGTGTGTGTGCCAGTGCAGGGGAATGCATGTACTGATGCAAGGGAGTGCGTGTGCTGATGATGAGGTGTGCATATGCTGCTGCTGGGCTGTGCATGTGAGTGTGCATTGTATACCTAAGTGTAGTTAGTTAGTTAGTGGCAGTTGGTTATAGTTGGTTATAGTTGGTTAGGGACTTGTTGTATAAGATGAAGTGGATTGGTTACGGATGGAATTCATTGAATAATATTTCCAGATTTGGTTACCTCTCTCTCTTTCTCTCTCTCTAGTTCTTACAATTCTTCTTATGCCTGTTCTTAGAGGCCTAGATCCCCTCGAAGTGATCTACCATTCAATTCCCCATTTTGATTCTTAACATTGGTATCAGAGCTTTGTTGATCCCAATTTACCACCATGACTGAAACACGATCCAATTCCCAAAACACTGAGAAAATCACCACGATGTCCAAGGTTCTGGATTACCATGAATAGACCTTACAAGAAATTTAGAAGCAATTGCAAACCCTCAATTCGTTTATGCAGAGAATAGCTGAGAATGAAGAAAAGCATCTTAATTCTCCCATCAATGGATCATGAACTCTCCAAATTGGGAATGCCACCAACCTAGAATCTTCTTCAGTGTGTACCATCAAGAACTTAAAGCTGGACTTCCCTCGGTTTCATGGTGAAGATCCAACTTGTTGGATTTATAAAACCAATCAGTTCTTTTCATTCCATGGTACTCCAGAACATCAGAAAGTACTCATAGCTTCTCATCATCTTGATGGAGAAGCTCTTATCTGGTTTCAAGATGCTGAACAAGTAGGTGGCTTTGCTAGTTGGGAGGTCTTTATCAGAGCCTTGCAAACCCGTTTTGGTACCTCAGCCTATGATGATCCAATGGAAGCATTCACTAGGCTGAAGCAGACTACCACTATGGTTTTCTATAAAGGTAACTTTGAAATTCTTTCTAACAGAATTAAAGGGCTATCTGCATCTCACAAACTTAGGTGTTTTTTAAGTGGTCTTAAAGATGAGATTAGATTGCATGTGAGGGTGTTAGTTCCAAAGTCCCTTAATGATGCATTTGGGCTAGCTAAGATTCAAGAAGAGTTCTTAATTAGTAATAGGAATTCTTTCAAACCTGTAACAGATGTTAGTAAACCTTCTATCTTAGGGTCACCTAGGTTGGAGGGTAGGAATGATTCTAAGGTTAAGTTTCCATTGCAGAAGTTAACTAATGCCTAAATGGAGGAGAGAAGGAAATAGGGCTTATGCTATAATTGTGATGAGAAATGGCATTTGGGACATAAGTGTAAAGGGGCAAAGCTGTTTTTGTTGGAGGGATGGGATGTGGATGTTGAGCATTGTTCTGATGCTCAAGTAGTAGAGTTGGAGAAAGATGGGGTGGTGTTGGGACCTCAAGAGCATGTGCAAGTAGCTGACAATGTACTTGCTGAGATTACTTTGTATGCTTTGGTGGGTAGTCCATCTGTTCAGACCATGAGGGTGAAGGGTAGAATCAAGAATCATGAGGTTGTGTCTCTCATTGATTCTGGGAGCACACACAATTTTTTGGATGCTACTAAGTTACTTACTCTGAAATTACCATTATATACTTCCTAAATTTTAGAAGTTAAGGTGATTGATGGCAATATTATTAAGACTTTCGGGGTTTGTCATGGAGTGACAATTATTATCCAAGGGTTTACATTTGTAGTGGATTTCAATGTGTTGCATTTGGTGGTGTGTGCAGTGGTCCTTGGCACTCAGTGGTTGAGCACATTGGGTGCTATTGTATGGGATTTTAAGCTTTTGACCATGAGGTTTTTCTTTTTGGGTAAAGAGGTGTTCTTGCAAGGTCTACACCTATCACCTTCAAGCTTTTCAGAGGCAAACGACTTGTTTTCTCATGGGGAAAATAAAGGCTTGGTTATCCACATTGTTGATGTCACCAATTCTGGTTCTGAGGATAAGCCCTTGCTGCCTACTGCCTTGTTAGATGTTTTGGCTCAATTTTCCAAGTTGTTTGAAGTTCCTACAGGATTGCCTCCAATCTGTGGGCATGAGCATCAGATTGTGTTAAAAGATGGTGACCAGTCTGTGAAAGACCCTACAGGTACCCCTATTTCCAAAAGTCTGAAATTGAGAAAATTGTAAATGAATTGTTAGAACTTGGGTCAATACAACCTAGCCAAAGTCCTTTATCCTCACCTGTTTTACTTGTTAGAAAGGTTGATGGTAGTTGGAGGATGTGCATTGATTATAGAGCACTCAATAAGGCCAACATTAAGGATAAATTTCCAATTCCTATGGTGGATGAGTTGCTAGATGAATTTGTAGGTTCTAACATCTTTTCTAAGTTGGATTTGAGGTCAGGGTATCACCAATTCTGTATGAAACTTGAGGATGTTCCTAAAACAGCCTTTAGGACTTATGAGGGTCAGTATGAGTTCCTTGTAATGCCATTTGGACTAACAAATGCTCCTTCAACATTTTAGGCCTTTATGAATGCTATTTTTAGGCCTTATTTGAGGAAATTTGTACTGGTTTTCTTTGATGATATTTTGGTTTTCAGTTCCAATTTATCTGATCACCTTTCTTATTTGAAGATTGTGTTAGAGGTCTTGCAATCTCATCAGTTATATGCTAAGCAATCTAAATGTGTGTTTGGGTGTGCTGAGGTTGAGTATTTGGGCCATATCATATCTGGAAATGGGGGTGAAAGCTGATCCTAAGAAGACTTTAGCCATGCAACAGTGGCCAATTCCTCAAAATGCTAAGGCTTTGAGAGGGTTTCTAGGTCTTACAAGGTACTACAAAAAATTTATCAAAAATTATGGGGCTATTGCCTAGCCTTTAACTGATCTTCTCAAGAAGGATGGGTTTCATTGGATAGACAAAGATCTTCTTGCTTTCAATGAGTTTAAGGCTGTAGTAGCTCAGCCTCCAGTGTTGGCTCTTCCAGATTTCTTAAAGCCCTTCATCATTGAGTGTGATGCCTCAAGGAGTGGGTTAGGGGCTGTTTTAATGCAAGAATATAGGCTCATTGCTTATCAAAGCCAAGCCTTGAGGGGAAAACATCTTCATCTGTCTGCTTATGAGAATGAATTGCTTGCCTTGGCCACTGCAGTCAAGAAATGGACGCCTTACTTGTTGGGCAGGCCCTTCATTGTGAGAACTGATCATCAGAGTTTGAAGTTCTTATTAGAGCAGAGAATTGCCACACCAGCTTAGTAGAAGTGGTTGGCTAAATTGGTGGGGTATGCCTTCATAGTTGAATACAAAAAAGGGGCTAAAAACAAAGTGGTAGATGCCCTTTCAAGGAGGTTTGACTACATCTCTATGTCTGGTTAGCATGAGAAGTTTCCTAAAGCTAGCTGTCTACTGCTTCTTTCAGTTCCTGATCCTACTTGGTTGCATATGCTAAGAGATAGTTATTCTCAAGATGAGTTTATGCAGCAACTCATCCCATCCATTCAAGCTGGGTCAGCTCCTAATGGATTCACTTGGCAGAATAATCTTGTTTTCTATAAGGGCAGATTTTTCTTAGGACCTCAATGCCCTTTGAAATCTCAAGTGTTGTAGCTGGTTCATAGCAGCCCTATGGCTGGTCACTCAGGGTTCCTTAAGTCTTATCAGAGGGCTAAAAGGGAGCGTTTTTGGCATGGGATGAAGGCAGATATTAAAGCTTTTGTGAGGGAGTGTGATGTGTGCCAAAGAATCAAGTTTGAGACTTCTGCTCCAGTAGGTTTGCTTCAACCTTTGGAATTCCTACTACTCCTTGGACAGATGTAAGCTTGGATTTTGTTGAGGGTCTACCTAAGTCCTAAGGGTATGAGGTAATTCTGGTTGTGGTTGATAGACTGACCAAGTATTCCCATTTTATACATATTTCTTATCCCTATTCTACAACCAAGGTAGCTTCCCTTTACATGCATTATGTCTTCAAATTGCATGGTTTGCCAGCATCCATTGTGAGTGACAGGGATGCCACATTCACTTCACTGTTTTGGTTTGAACTCTTTAGGTTACAAGGGACTAATTTGGCTATGTCCACTGCTTACCATCCTCAAAGTGATGGTCAAACAGAAATTGTGAATAGGAGTTTGGAGCAATACCTAAGGGCTTTCACTAGTGACAGTCCACAAAGATGAGCTGAATTTTGGTTTAATTTCAACTTTCATAGCAGCTTAAAGCTAACCCCTTTTGAAGCTCTATATGGTTTTCCTCCCTTTACATTGCAATCCTACGTGCCAGGTACTACTAGAGTGGCTGCCGTTGATCACCTATTGTGTCAAAGGGAAGTTGTCCTAGTTACTCTTAGAGCTAATTTAGCTGCTGCACAGGAAAGAATGAAGATCCAAGCTGATAAGCACAGATAGGACAAATCCTTTGAGATTGGGGATTGGGTCTATTTAAGGTTGCAGCCCTATAGGTAGAGAACTTTGGCTTATAAGGGTAAGTGGAAGCTATCACCTAGGTTCTTTGGTCCTTTCCAAGTGCTATAGAAGGTGGGGGAAATCTCTTACAAGCTGGATTTACCTCCTAAAGCCAAGATCCATCCTGTTTTTCATGTATCATGCCTGAAGTTGAAGCTTGGTCAGAAGGTTTATCCTATTCCTACTCTTCCTCCTGTAGATGTTGATGGACAAGTGTGTGTTGAACCTATCAAGGTGTTGCAGACCAGGTCCAGATCACTGAGGTCCAGAGAGGTTACTGAGGTCCTAGTTCAATGGACTGGCTGTTCATTAGAGGATGCCACGTGGGAGTCACTGCATCAGCTTCAAGTGTCCTTCCCTCACCTTGTGGGCATGGTGCTTTAAATAGGAGGGGGTAATGTTAGGCATCTCTCTTGTATATGTGTAATTGGGTACAAGTATGTGTGTGTGCCAGTGTAGGGGAATGCATGTACTGATGCAAGGGAGTGCGTGTACTAATGATGAGGTGTGCGTATACTGCTGCAGGGTTGTGCGTGTAAGTGTGCATTGTATACCTGAGTGTAGTTGGTTAGGGACTTATTGTATAAGATGAAGTAGATTGGTTATGGATGGAATTCATTGAATAATATTTTCAGATTTGGTTACCTTTCTCTCTCTATCTCTCTAGTTCTTACAATTGTTATTTTGCCCTGTTCTTGGAGGCCTAGATTTCCTCAAAGTGATTTACCATTCAATTCCCCATTTTGATTCTTAACATGCACACTCTCATATATGAGATGGTACAGACAAAAATGCCAAAATTTTTATTCTTATTTTATTTACTTTTTCTCTCTCCTCCCAACGCATATCTCTCTTTCTGTTTAGTTTAGTGGTTCTTTCTCTCTCAACTCTCATCTCTATCTAGCCCTCTTTGTTGCTCTTTCACAGCCACGCCAATCTCACCACAGTGACCACCACGCCGCATTGCCGAGCTTCGTGCATCCACCACGTCACACCGAGCTGGCCGTACCATCCACCATGCTACCGAGCTTGTCGTGCCATCCACCACGCCACATAATGCCATCGAGCTTGCTGTGACATCCCCCCCTCCCCCCCCCCCCCCACGCCGCCGATCTCTCATCGTGTGAGACATTTCTTTTCTTTTGTTTATCGGTGGTGGTGGTGGTTTTTTTTTTTTTTTTTTTTTTTTTTTTTTTTTTTGTCGTGGGTTTTATTGTTGTGGCTCTTGGTTGATTTTCATGGGTTGTGGTGGTGGCCTTTTTTGTTGTTTTCGGTAGGTTGTGAGGTTCAGGTTTATTTAGAGGGATTGGAAGTTGGGTTTGTTTGATTTGGGATTGGTTTTGAGGTTTTTGAATGTGGTGGGTTGTGGGTTAGTTGTGGTAGTGGTACTGTGGTTGTGGCAGCAATTTGGTGGTTGTGGTGGTGATTATTGGGTGGTTGTGGATATTTTTTAGGCTGTTGTAGATTTTTTATTTATTTATTTTTTTAAGGTGGCGTTGTTGGATGTGGTTTTGTGCCAGTGGTGGTTGTCGGTGTTGTTACGGTAGTAGTTGTTGTTGGTGGCTGTTGTTGCGGAAGTGGTGGTTGTGCCGTTGTTGTTGCTGCTGTTGTTGTTGTTGATGATGATGATGATGATGATGAGAAGGAGTTAATATATTATTTAAATGTATAGAATTGAAGAATAAAACATGTGATGAAGGGGATATTGTAAAATGATGTAGTAAAATAATAAAATAGGTTTTTGGTGTGTCAAATTGACATTTTTTATAGAAGAGCTGATGGGAATGCTCTAAAGGTGAGGCTTAGGTTCATAGTATTCAGTGCATTGAACCTGTTGAGTGGTGACACGTGTTTAAAAGTGAACACGTGTCATTATATCAACTGAACACGTGTCATTATATTAACGAGTCCAATACAACTGGGTACTAGACCCAAACCTTACCTGTATATTAACTAATATTTAATGGATTTCTAAATAATCTTTGAGAAACCCTCCACCACTGTATAACTAAAAAAAAAAAAATGAAGGTAAAAACAGGTTTGGTCAAGAAATCTTTTGGAAATCCGTCACCCTTCTAAAACACATCATCGAACGTTAATCGATTGGTGAGCACCATGTTTTTTTAAGATGAAAGAAATTTGGATTCATCAACGCCATACGTTATTACACCTGACGAGAAAGAATGTTGAGAATGGCTGACTGTGTGAGAGAAAGGAGAGCTACACCTCTTCACTTGTTGAAAAATAGGTTTGCTTTTTGCTTCATGTTTCATTTATTATTATTATTATTATTATTATTTTTTTGGTTGATAAAAATGTCAAAGTTATAATCTATTGAAAATAAGCAACTTCCTAACACAGTATATGACACATATATGTGTATAAAAGTCTGATAATGTATGGGGTTTTGATGGGGCAAACTAATACTTTACAAGTAGAACTAGAGGGTAGAGACATTTTCATTGTGAGAACTAAAATTGCAAGCCCGTTCATTTAAGGGCTGCCTCTATATATAACTAGACAAAATACACCAAAATAAAACTCATCTATATATTACTAAAAATTGAAGCGTAGCATTTAATGTTGCTACGCTTCTATTAAGCCACATCAACAGCCATGTCATTACCAAAATTTTTTCATGAATTTCTCATATAATTTTAAAATAATTTTACTAAAATTTTCCTTTAATTTTAAAATACTATTAAAATGAAAATGATTTCTAGCCTTATCTCTCTCATAAAACCCAATTTTTATAGCTTTAATTATGTCCACCATAAAGCCCAAATCTATATGCATCTATATTACATTAATGTTGTCCATAAAGCCCAAACCCAACTCTTTCTCTTCCGTAGACAGTTTCAAAATAGACCTTTGGTTTTCTAACGTCAACCTCTCTCTCTTCCCTCCTTCATCTCTTCCTCTCCTTATTTAAGTGAATCACTCCTTCATACCTCATATCTGTCTCCCCTCCTTTTTTGACTAATGATTTGAACTCTCAAAAGCGAGTCCCCCAAATCTGACTATGGTGACCAGAATTTGTATTGCAATTCATGACTGTTGGTATGTTGATGTTAAGTTTAGTAGTTTGATGGTTATGCTGGTGTGATATTTTGAGTGTTGTGTGGAACTTCGTGGAGCTTAGAAACCCTATATTTATGTAAGATCTTGGGTGCAAAACTTTATGCTCTGTTTATATTAATATATGAGACCCTTTTATTTCGTTTGTTTGTGTTTGGAGTTAATTTAAGTTTCTAGGTTATGCCAAGCTTGGTTTTATATTTAGTTTAATTGTTTCATATCTTGGTTTATATTAGTGGGGAGAAAATCCATCTGGGATTTTAGAGTTGTTATTTTTTTTGGGGGGGAGAGTCCAATAATAGTGCCCTGTTTCGTTGTTAATAACTTTGTTATGTGTTGTGTAAGGAGTTTTGCACCCAAAAAAAGGTGATGGCTGGAATGAATAATACAAGTTAAGGTTTCTACTGTACTTGGTGCTCATCTTTAGGGACAGTAATATTTCTTGTCCTTTTATTAGACGAGCATCCTTGGCATGCCATTGATGTGTTTGTGAGATTGCCTAAATGTCGTTTCAAAAATAAAACGAGCTGTTTATGTTGCTCAAGAGTGCTATAACTTAACAGCCAAAAACACTATTTTATTTTACCTTGGTTTATTTGGAAATATCTCATGTCT
Source organism: Lithocarpus polystachyus (assembly GCA_033629205.1). NCBI lineage: Eukaryota > Viridiplantae > Streptophyta > Magnoliopsida > Fagales > Fagaceae > Lithocarpus > Lithocarpus polystachyus. Next base: position 9,710,478 of record CM066172.1, on the reverse strand, counting down.
CATTTTTTTAATGTGTTGTGGCTTATTAGAGAAGAGGCAGGAGAAGTTTGTTGATTCTATGTTGAAGAAAGCTAAGGTAATAATTCCTTAATGATTGTCTTCTGCATAATTTGTCATATTGATTGGTTATCAATCATAGAGTTCAATTACTACCACCTGAGTTGTTATTAGGTTTCATTTTTCGGGTTTTGTTTTATAGTTCTCAAGCTTCCTGTGTGGCAAGAGGAAAAAGGTGGCTGATTGGTTTTGATAACAAACTAGATTCCAAAATCCTATGTTTTTTGGGTTCACGACATCCACATGGAGGAGGCTACCAGTAGGAGGAGTGGCTCTCCTCCTTTGCACTCTTCTGTTTCACTCAAATTTCACTTTGGTTTGATTGTGTTTTGTTATGTTAAATCATTGACAATTTATATATTTATGATCACATCACATGTATCATATATTTTTGGATCTAATTCCTTTGCTCTAAAAGATTGAAAATTTATCTAAAATTTCTAGAGGCTTAAAAAGAAAAAACTCATCGCTCATAGACTACTGTCAATCTTTCTAATCTGCTAGAGTCTGGTGTTGGTTTGGGACCCTCATAGACTTTTGTATTTGATTACGGATTACTTTTATTTATTTATTTTTATTATTATAGATGAAAGCATACACCCAAAAATCTTCTAGCAATCAAGAAGAAAAATTAATGGGAGAGAAGAAATGGTGGTGACAGAGTTGCCTCCCTGTCCAAAATTATTATTGTTACTATATTATATATGACCCTATCTTTGTACGCTGCTTCCATTCTTTTGTTTTACTTGCTAATAATCAGGGAGTTGCCACTCATGGTATTTCTTCTTAATTTGTTGCTGACCAAGTAGTTTAAATTTCTAACCCTCCCTTAGAATCTCTATGCACCCAATATGTAGGGAGGTACCATCCCACCTACAAAGGCAGTGATTTTTCTTAATTTTTTGCTGACCAAGTACTTCAAATTTCTAACCCCTCCCTTAGAATCTCTATGCACCCAATATGTAGGGAGGTACCATCCCACCAACAGAGGCAGTGATTTTTTAAGATATAATATTTCTTATAGAAAATTAGTGTATTTTCTATTGAAACTAATATAATTTGTGTTGCTGTATTTATTTATTTGGTTGGTTGAGAAATTTGGACGATGGATTTTGTTGGTGAGAATTTCTGGGCTGAGTCTAAAATTTAATACTAAATATTAAATTTGATGTTTGCTTCTTCCCTTTTATCCCCTATCCTAATCTCTTTGTCTCATTGGCAGGCTTCAAGTGCAAGAATGGTGCACATAATCTTTGGTTAATAATTATGCAAGTTTGATTTAATTTCATGTGAATTTTTTTTAATGATAGATATCTATTTGCTTTATTTCTGATTATGTTTGATATATATTTGCTTATAAATGATATCAGATCTGACCCTCACTTTCACTAAGCATAAGGTATCACATTCACAAAACTTAATGTAAGGTATTCTATGCTTTCTTTCCTTTTAAGAAAATTTAAGATCCAATTCATGTGTTTGTTCATGTTTTTGTTTTGTGCATCTTTGGGCTAATAAGGCAACAAAGATAATGTTTTTAAGGCTGTATGGCATTGTTAACAACATCGCATAATTGGTTGCTTAAACTCTTTTTTCATTGCTGGAATTTTTTTCATTTGCTTTGATTTGTGAATAATGACTTTGTTTTTTGTTTTTTTGAGTGAATAATAACTCTTAAGATCATTACTTTTCATACTAATGGTTAACTCCATTGGGTGCTTATTCTTTTCATTGCATTTCAGTGATATGAAACTATATATATATATATATATATATATATATAACTGTCATACATTTGGTTCACTTTATTCATTCGACAAATGGTGATTAGTTTTGAGGTTTCGAAATTGAAAATGGGCTAGACTTTAACAGAGATGGTGAAGGCTTAGTGTGCTGGGATGATGCCTTTGGGATGAGGTAAGACATTATATTGAAGTAGATGAGAAGTTGACAGTTTACATGAAGCAATGTGGTATTTGAAATTGGAGTTAGATGCCAAAACCTACTGGTAGGAAATGTGTGTGTGTGTGTGTGTATATATATATTTTCTTTTTCTTTTGCTCCCCTTAAATGTTGTTACACATTATATTTATATATTGGTTGCAGCATCATTATGTCATAGAAGTCTTTCCAATTGAAGACTTAAATTTCTTTATCACAAAACGAAAAAATAAAAATGCAAGTTCGTTATGATATAAATGTGAGATACCATTCTTCTCAAAGTTTGACTAATTGTCTTAGCTGAAACATTATCATGTAGTGTCATAGCTGCCATTTAAATAATTAAATTCAAGTGCAAATAATACAAAAGTTTTCATACTACCAGTGCTATTACCTCAATCCATTAAAAATCACTACCATGCTTTCATACTAAAAGTTTGTTTGTTTGTTTTTTTTTTTTTTTTTTTTTTTTGTAATGTTGATTTATATTATTTTTGTGGGGAGTTTATTACTGAAATGCAACTTCATAAACATTTGAGTTGAAAGAAAATTTTTGTGTTAAAAATAAATAATCCTTACAGTATAATATATATATATATATATAATATTTTTATATAGTACACCATATTATATAATATTTATATATTTCCACGCATCGCATGGGTCTGCGGCTAGTATTATTAATTATGAGCTACACTAAAAGAACCCAAATATGTGCTATCTACTATTGGGTCTAACAGATACTCTATAAAATATATACTATTTTATAGATACATACTAATCGCTTGCAATCCATGAAGCAATTTTGGAATAGGACTGCTTTTTTTTTTGGTTGTTGAAAGTTGTACCAGATGATTCACAAACCGATTGAAAGATTCCTGTAACAAATTTTTTCGTGAAGAAAAAATTTACTTTTAAGTTAAAACATTGTCGAATTCTGAGTTAAGAGAAAACCTAAAATATTATCAACATAATCTACTTGATCATTCCTGACCTTTCAATCATTTACAGTAAATGAAGAATTTGGCAAGGACTTTAATACTTGCGTCACACATATTGGGTACAAATTTCCTCCAACAAATTTGTTAATGAGAAATTTGTAAGAAGCAATTAGCAGTAGTGTCAGCCAAGGTTTTCAAACTCGGACCGTTCATTGAACCGTAAAAAGAAAAGGTTTAAGGTTTTTAAGGTCGAACCGAGGTTGAACCGGGGTCGGACCGTAATGACGTCATAATTAATTTAATAATTATTTAAATATAAATAAATATATTAAATTAGTATAAAACTCAAGTTATTATATCATACCTCTCAGCTAAGTTATGATATTTTTTTCATTTTAACTCGTTATTATATCTTGGATATTTTTTCCTAATCAGCTCCAATCAAATTGATTCAACTCACTCAAAAGTTCTCAGCATACTTTTAGCAATTTCATATTTTGCACATATATTGTGGGCTAAATAAAGAAACATTAGACCTTGTTATTTAACTTAAAAGAAACATTGGAGTCTGTTGCTTTGGTGGGCGTACAGACCAATAAAGCAAAGGAAAAGTAAAATACTGTGATATCAATGCATGCCAGTGATGCCATTGGGTAGCTGAAAAAATAATTTAAATCTTATGGCTACAAATTTTTTGCTTTTATTAAAAAATTAAAACTTTCTTCATTTCCAATGTTGGCACGTGAGGTACATATAAATTCAAAAGGAGTAAAAAATCAAAAGACTAAAGAAAGAAAGAGAAACACAAGCAGTAGTATTCACTATTTAGTGAAAAAGAGGAAATCACAGAGCTCCATCAACGGAAAAAAGAAAGAGAAAAAGAAAGAGAAAAAGAAAAAGAAGAAGAAGAAGAAGCAGCAGCAGCAAAAGGCGAAAGCATAATCGGTGACTGTGTGGGCAACCTGTTGGCTGCTACTTCAACTAGGCGCAGATCCTACTTCGTTGTGCTCTTCTTCTTTTTTTCTTTTTTCTTTTTGAGGAACTTTTCTTCTTCTCTGGATCTTTTTTTTTTCCTTACAAATGACTTTGTTCAAGATCTGAAATGATCAGATCTCCTTCCGATCTTTGTTTTTCTTCGTGTTCTTTCATTTCTTTTTCATTTCTTCTAGATCTGATCATAACTTTATGTTAGGTTCTAAAGACTAGGATCTAATGTATTTAGAACTTCATTTTGTATGTTGGCAAACCATGATCAAAACAATGTTGAGTCGTGTGTTAGACTTGCTCAAAGTATGGGATTTATTGTAAAGTTGGAATCGAGTTTTTATGCAGAATTACTTGTAACTTTCTGTGAGACTCGATCGATCGAAAATTAGACTCGATCGATCGAAAATCGCACAGAACGTTTTTCTGCAGAATTTTCCAACTCAGCCCAAGCCCGTTTTAATGTATAGGGTTTTATGTTTGCCCTAAGTATAAAAGGGAAAACCCTAGCCACGTTTTTAGAGTTCTGTTTTGTTGTGTTTGTGAATCTCATTGTGAGATCTAGAGGTGTTTACCTTCACATACACTTAGGGTTTACAAACTTGAGATTTATGTCAAGAGTTGTGTAGATCGTTACAGTTGCAGAATCAAAGAGCACAAAGATATACAAGCAGGTGCGCTTGTGGATTTGCTGAAGAATTCCGGAAAGAAGGAGTCCGTGGATCTCGGAGCTATCATGGGGTCATGGTAGTAAGTTTCCTACAGGCAGGTAGCAATATGACGTTAGTGGTCTAAGTCTATTGTGTAAACTTCAATTCTTTCATAGTGGATTCAGTTTACCTTGAGGATAGCTAGGTCAAATCCTCCCCAGGTTTTTACCGGTGTGGTTTCCTGGGTCATCATATCTTTGTGTTGTTTATTTTCCGCTGCTTTATTGTTTTTATATTTATTTGTGTTAACCTAGTTTAATTAAATTACCTAAGTTAATAACTTGGCTAATTCTCTAGGTTAATCTGTTGGGTTAAGGGGTCTAAACGAACTGACACTTTATACCGGCGTATTGGCCAAAATTCACCGGAAAAGCTGAAAAAAAAAAAGGAACTGTTCAAACCTCAAAAACCGGTCAGGGTTCTCAGAACCGTACGGTCCGACCACGGTTTGCACGGGTCCCTGTTTTTTTCTCATTAAGCGGTTCTTGAAGCTAAAAAAACCGCAAAACTGAGAGGTTCACGGTTTTTTCGGTCAGACTGTACGGTCCGGTCCGGGTTTCAAAACCATGGTGTCAGCATAGCACAATATTCAGCCTCAGTATTGGATAAGCAACAAACAATGGCGGCCCAACAACAAAAATTCTTAGTTGAGTAATGCTATGGACAAAATAAAAATTCTTCTTAATTAATAAATTACAAAGACCAATAAATTGTCAAATTTGAGTTGAATAGCTAAATAAAAGAATGGTAAAAAGTAAAGACAAAAACTAATTAATAATGAATTGAAGTATTTTTTGCCGTGACTATTATAGTGGAAAGAAAATTTTCAACAATGAAATTTGAAAGGGAGTAGGCCTGAGTCTACCCCAAAGGCATTAACTTGAGGAAGAAAAATTAAGACGTCCCTTCCACAGTAGGGCACTTGCCCAAAAATCCGAGGGGATATAAAGGACTCCATGGTCCAAAAGGAGCAAGCCAGGGACCACGCCCGGGAAGCCTGTGGAGCCTATGTTCCCGATGAGGTGTGATCTTACTGAGGAATGCCTATCTTTTTTACCAAAAAGGCCTCACTTCATCGGATTTCCAGGGGAATACTTTAGGAAAAATGCAAAACCCGATGAAATACTCACCTCCGCATTAGAGACTTCTCTCACCCAAAGTCAGCCGCATTAATTGCTGATTGACTAGCCTGAACACGGAAGACAACCCTAAAGTCTGCCCTCATGATCAAAAAATGGTAGAAAAGTGTGCTGATGAGACAAACATCACCAAAAATCCAACTAAAGAGCAGGACAGCTAGAGGAGCAAGGGGCTATAAAAGGAGGAGGGGAGCAACAAGAAGGAGAAAGAAAGTAAGAAGAGTTTTTAGGAGTGTTCATCTTCTTTTATCCTTATATTACCCTAGGGAACACTATTTCTATCCATAACTAGTATTGATTCAGTTCTTTCTACCTTTGATCATCTAATTGATTCTCCAATCATGGATTTCCGACTCACACTTTACATAAATTAGTTGTGTAGATGAAGAACATCAAAAATGCGTTCCATTTGTATTTTTGTGTTCTTGACCCCCACAAAAAAAAAAAAAAAAAAAAAAAAGCTACACCATTAAATGGGAGATTAGTGACTGAATAACTGTTTGGTTATGTGCATTGAAAAGATGTAGTTAGTGGCATTAATAATGAAACTATCACGTAACGATTTTAAAACATAAAACCTCATAGAAGACAATTGTAATTACTTTTTTTTTTGGGGAGATTTCGATATGTTCAAATTCTAGATTTTGTATAATTAATTAGATTTTTTTTAATAGTCCCTTAAAAAAAATTATTAAAGAATCACGTAGGCAATATGCAGTAACGTAGCAACGATCAGTACCGGTGGGATCTCTTATTCGGTCATCATCAGAATAGGTGCACATTAATCATTAGTAGTGGGATCTCTTATCTGGTCATCATCAGAATAGGTGCACATTAATCATTAGAGCATTACCATCGGTTGTTCTATAAATATGCCATTTTGACACACCAAAAAACCTACTTTATTATTTTAGCATATCATTTTACAATAAACCCCTCATCACATGTTTTATTCTTCCATTTCATATGTTAAAACAATATATATAACACATTAAAATAATATTTAACTAAAACTCATCCAGAACAATCCAAGAAAACCACTGCTACAACCACCACACAGTTGCCACCAACCAACAGCCACCACCACACAACCACCACATCCTCCACAACCCAAAATACAATTTGAAAAAAAAAAAAAAAAAAAAAAACCCATAGCCCACCAACACTAGATCGAAAACCCCAACCTTAAAAAAATACTAGATTGGAAACACTAGATAATCACTAGATCAGAAATATCAGAAACCCCAAATTGGAAACACCACCACCACCTTGGGAAAAAAAAAACCACAATCACAAAAAAATCTCAGAACAACCCAAAAAATAACCACTACAACCACCCAATAATCACCACCACAACCACCAAATTGCAGCCACAACCACAGTACCACTGTCACAACTAACCCACAACCCACCACATTCACAAACCTCAAAACCCATCCCAAATCAAACAAACACAAAAGCAAAACCCACCACTGCAGGCTGATTGATAGAGATACGATGGTGGGAGGTTCGATGACATGGGGAGGTTGTCGGTGTGGCTGGAGGAAGACATGGCAAGGTCGACGGTGTGGCTGGAGGAAGACATGTCAAGTCGGCGGCATGGCGTGGAGAACGACGTGGCAGAGGCAGCGACTAGGTGTGGTGATAGTAGCGGTGAGCCGAGGAAAGAGGGTGACGGGCTGAAGAAGAGAGTGAGAGAGAGAGAGAGAGAGGGAGGGTGAAAAAGAGTCAAACGGGAAGAGATAAATGGGTGAGGAGAGAGAAAATCTTAATAAAATAATTATAAATATTTTACCATTTTTGTCCGTATAGTGTCAAGTTTAGAATTGCACTGTAGAACAATGTCATTTCTTTTAGCATTTGACACATGTCACACATCTCATGAATCAAGAATTTTGGTGTTTGATGTGTCAAATGCTAAAAATATAGCATTTGACATACTTGATGAGGATGCTCTTAGTAGTGGGAAAGAAATGTTCATGGAAGAGTGTGCCCATGAGATAGCAAGGGATATGGAAAATAGCAACAAAGTGAACGGAGTTCAGTGCATATATATATATATATATATATATATATATATATATATGATAAAACCAGAAAAAAAAAAAAAAAAAGAGTCAAACCATACAATGGTTAATTGGCATATCAATTGCCAACTTAGCTAGGAAACTAACATCACCTATTTCAAACTTTGGAACAAAAACAGAATGGCAGACCACATCAGACTAAGCTAAACTATACAAATCATCCACCAAAATCCTTTCCTGCCAATTAGGTCTGCACATCCTATTGTAGACCAAAATTGGTCTCAAACTATCAGTGAGAAACAAAGGAAACTTGAACCCCAAACTCCTAGCTTTCACAGCAGCTTCAACCATTGCGTCAAGGATAATGAAAGCACCCATATTCTCTGTACAGCTGGACACTCTGCAAAATTACCTCCCCTTGCAGATTTCTGGCTTCATAGGCGAAGGCAGCTCGATGAAGCTTCTTGGCTCTTGCTCCAGCCACCTTGATGATAAGCTGCCAAGGCTTTTGAGGGAACTGAAACCTTCCTTGTTGATCTAACGGTCTATGTGTGTTACTGCACTACAGCTAGAGAAATCTTCCTTGAACCTGCAAACAAGAGACTGAGCTGTTAGAACAACTTCTAGAGGATTTGGATGTTTCCCTTCATGAACAACTAAATTCCTACGAGTCCAAATGCTCCAGAGAGTGGTGAATATCCCCTGCAAGTAACTCATGTTATCTGGATCAAGGTCTTTATGACACTGAAGCAACCTATCAATCCATTGTTGGATAGAAACATTCCTTAAATCAAATGTATGCACTGCCAGTGAGAGGGCATGTACATGACACTAAAGCAACCTATCAATCCTGTGTCAAGTACACGCCCTTAACATTATAGCCATGACAACAGACCCGTACAGTAGATGAGATCACATATTATATATATCTATACTACTATTTAAGGGGTTTCCTTTATTTGGACTGGACATTTTTTTGATTCCAAAATGCCCCTACAGCCTACGTTCAAATAGAAACAAAACTGAATGATAACCTAGTAAAAATATATCTTTAACTTCCATGTACAATATTGCCTACAAAATAGGACCACTTTTCTGTTGATTTTCAAAATTCAATCTGAGCTACAAATTTATTTTGCCTACAAATTTTTTTTTTTTTTTTTTTTTTTTTGGTAAAGGTTGATAATTGGCATCTATTATAATTTGAGATTACTACATTTTTCAGTCATAAAAATACCTAGAGGTGTGATGAGTGCTATGTGTTTTGGATGAAATAATTTTTCATTACACCCCTAAGTATTTTTGTGATTGGAAAATATAGTAATCCCAAATTATGATGGAGACAAATTATTAACTTCACGTGCATGCTCAGAGGTTAGTGTGTGTGTGTGTATATATTGGTGAAAGATAGTAGTTGTCATTAGAGGAAATGACATTAATAAGACTTAAAAAAAAGTAGCTAAGAGTGGGTTCTTCATTTCAATGCGTCTGAAAAGCCATGTAACCAACATATAAAGCAAGAGAGTAACACCATCATTTGTGAGAAGAATAATTAGGGTAGAGTCATAGTCACTAAAGGAGAAGCCTAATTGTGAAATTCTAGTATTGAATTTAGCAAACCAAGCACATTGGGGGGGGGGGGGGGGGGGGGAGCTATAAAGACTCCCCTTCTACCTTCATTTCTTCGGTTCCAGTTCTCCTCTTTCTTCACTTCTTCAATCTTCATTGCACTCTTCGTTCTTCAATTGCGTTCACCGTTCTTTGAGTTCCCCATGTAAGTTTCTTTCTTCTTCCCTCTTTATCTTCCTTTTTGATCTTAGGTTTGCCGTGACTAATTAAATGTTTAAAGCCTTAGGGTTCTTAAATTTTGCCACACATGTGGCACATTTATATTCCTTGAATAATAACGGAAAGCTTATATTTTCACTATACTTTGATGCACAATAGGAGTGAGTTTTAATTAGTTCAACTAATAAAGTATCTTGTCAATGAAAAAGAGGTGTGGTTCAAACTTAGCCTATACCAAAAACTGTTAGTGCAAACACAATAATAATGGAAATAACACAAAGAGAAATTAAATAATACTTCTAAATATTATTAATTTGAAGAGAAAAAAAAAAAGATACAACACTATTTGGATTGAGGCGCAGCACTTGCTCTCTTTAAGGAGTTTCAAGCCCTTGGTTGGCTTAGCTTTGTAACCGGCGTGGACTTTCTCTGACTTGTCTCCCTCAGGATACAATAGTCCAACAAATGTTGTATGGCTAGAATAATCTTTGCACAAAGTGTTCAAACCCAAAACTTCACCTCACCTCTCCCTTGCGCACGTATCTAGCCCAATAGCTGAATCAATACATATTAACCCATTAATTACTATGATTAAAAGGATTAAAATAATCTCTCTCCTTTTTAATGTGGGATTAAACATTTTCACTAACTCCCCATCTTCCATATTAACTCCCACATCTTTATATTTATGTTGTAATATAAATCAATTATAAATATATTATATTAAAATGCTCTAACAATATCCCACTCATTTTAATATTAAATTTTTTAGTTAAAGAGAGATTACCAGGCAAAGACGGGTCACTATGCATCATGGAGGTGTGCTCGGCATTGAAACTTCACTCAGTAAAACAATGATCTCAACTCTAGAGTCATAGCGGTCTCCGACTTGAACTAGGACTGCTTTTGGGAAAATAAGCGTCACTGCTTACACGTAATAACCTAGATGTTGACATGAGCTTTTAAAGCTAGCACTTTACGACCGTGTGCTGATGCCAGTTTCATGAGTGTATTTGAGATTATGTCCAAATCTCATAGAAAGTGGCTCCACCCCCACACTCATATTGGTGAAATTTTTTCAAGGGTGCTCCTATATTTCTGACACCCCATTTATACGAGCTACAAATTTCATTAAGAGTTTTTTACTCAAACTCTCCACATTACAGGATAAATGCACTTACATCATAGGGGTGAACAATTAAAAAATTATTTACAAAATAAATAAATAGTGCATTTCTTACGACCATCATATGATTCGTTTTTCCTATTGAACCCAATTCTCAGGATCTCTGGTCCTTGGGTTGGGTATCCTCATACATGGCTCATGAATCTATGGACTTTAATCCCATCCCCATCGATGTATTCTAGACTTTATCTTTTGCCAAGACCTTAGTAAATGGATTTGCAAGATTATCATTAGATTTAACATAAGCCACAATTATGATGTCACTACTCAAATAAGATCACATTGTACTGTGCTTTCTTCTTATAGACCTGGATTTACTGTTGCAATAACGGTTTTTAACTATCAATTGCGGCAATGCTATTACAATAAATTAATATAGGTGGAATTGGCTTTTTCCAAAGTGGAATTTCATATAACAAATCTCTAACCCAATTTGCCTCTTCACTAGTTGAAACTAATGCTATTAATTCAGCTTCCATTGTTGAATTAGCAATTATTGTTTGCTTTTTTTACATTTCCAACAAATAGCACCACTACCTAAGGTAAAAATATAACTAGTGGTAGAGAGAGAATCACCTGACAAAGTATTCCAATCGGCATTACTAAAAGCTTCAATTACAGCAGGGTATTTTTTATAAAATGAGCCATAACTTTTGGTACCAATTAAATATCTCATGACTTGCTCAATAACTAGCCAATGATCTTTACTTGACTTGCTAGTAAACTTGCTAAGCACTCTTACTGCACATGCAATGTCAGGTCTAGTACAATTAGTAGCATAACGCAAACTACCAATGATAGCATAATCCTTTTGATTAAAAATCTCATCATCATTATTCACAGGAAATAAATGAACAATAAAATCAAAAGGAGTAGCTACACTTTTGTGATCATGAAAATTATATTTTCTCAAAATTTTCTCATCATAATATGATTGATCAAAAAATATTCCATCACATGTTTTTGTAATTTTCATGCCCAAAATAAAATTAGCCTCACCAAGATCTTTCATATCAAAATGGCTTTTAAGCATATTTTCTGTCTCATTTATAACATGCATATTTAAGCCAAAAATCAACATATCATCCACATAGAGGCTAATAATAACATGTAAAATATTTCATGATTTAGAATAAATACATTTATCACATTCATTGGATTTATAACCATTCTCAATCATGCAAGAATCAAACTTTTCATGCCACTGTTTAGGTGCTAGTTTTAAGCCATATAAGGATTTAGTTAACTTACGTACCTTGCTTTCTTGTCCAGTCTCTACAAAGCCTTCGAGTTTATCTATATAAATCTCTTTCTCTATACCCTTTTAGAAAAGCAGGTTTTACATCCATTTGATGAATTTTTCATATCAAAAATTGCAGCAATAGCAATTAACAATCTAATTAATGTAATTCTTGTTACCAGAGAAAAAGTATCAAATAAATCAAGATCAGCTTTTTGTTTAAAACTTTTTGCAACAAGTCTAGCTTTAAACTTATTTGTTGATCCATCCAGTTTTAACTTTTTTTTAAGGACCCATTTACAACCTATGGTCTTACAACCCTGTGGAAGATCTACTAATTTCCAAGTTCTATTAGAAATTAGAGATTCCATCTCATCATTTACAGCCTCTTTCCAAAATATAACATCAAGTGATGTTAAAACTTATTTTAAATTTTGGAGATTTTCCTCAATGTTAAAAACATAATAATCAGGACTAAAATCATTTTCAACTCTAGCTCTTTTACTCCTTCTAGGTTCCATTTAAAAATTTTCTTGATTTTGTAAATGAGAAGTAGAAGAACTAAGTTATAATAAAATATTTTCTTCACCCCCACTATTTTTCAATTTAAAAGGAAATTTGTCTTCATGAAAAATTGCATCACCAGATTCAAAAATTGTTTTGTTTTCAAGATCAAAATATTTATAGGCTGCACTATTAATTGCATAACCAAGAAAAGCATAGGTAGTAGCTCTTATACCTAATTAGAAGTTTTAGGGCTAGTAAGCCTTACATAAGTAAGATAACCCCAAACTCTCAAATATCCCAAATTTAGCTTATGTCCTTTCCAGATCTCAAAAGGTGTGGTATGTGACTTTTTATATAGCACCCTATTCAAAACATGATATGCAGTTAAATAACATCACCCCAAAAATGTAAAAGTGCACCAAATTCAATTAACAGGGCATTTGTTAACTCAGTTAGAGTTCTGTTTTTTCTTTCAGCCACACCATTAGAAGCAGGTGAATATGGTGTAGTACTTTCATGGATAATTTCCAAAGACTGAACAAATGAGTTGAGTGCACTTGATTCATACTCATAGCCTTTATCACTTCTTATTCTTTTTATTTTTCTACCAAATTGATTTTGAACTTCTTTTAAAAAATCTTGAAATTTTGCAAAAGCATCACTTTTATTTTTTTTAAAAATAAATAGTTGTATATTTTGAGTAATCAGCAATAAAAGTGATAATATATCTATTTCCTCCACTAGTTAAAATTCCCTCAAATTCACATAAATTAGAGTGAATTAATTCAAACAATTTGGTATTTCTTACAACATTTCTATGAGGCCTTTTTATATTCTTAGCTTGACTACAAGTTTCACATTTTTCAATATCTTTTGAAAGTCTTGGAATTAATCCTAAACTACTTATGATTCCCACATATCTACTATTTATAAGACACAAACAAGCATGCCAAAAATTAATAGAAGAAAGCATATAAACTGAACTGGTAGATGCTTTATTATTCTCCACAATTAATTTAAACATTCCATCACAAGTATAACCCTTGCCCACAAATAATCTATTTTTAGTGATTACATAATTATTAGCTTTCATAGTTTGCTTAAAGCCAGCCTTGTTAAGCAAAAAGCTTGACATCAAATTCTTCCTCATGGACGGAGTGTAAAGTACATCTTTCAATGTTAGTATACATCCAAAAGTGAATTTCAAATTGACCTCACCACTCCCAAGAACCATGGTTTTGCTAGAGTCACCAAGCATAATTGTTGTTTCTTCTTCAAAGGGAGTGTACAACTTGAACCAATCTTTGTCATAGCAGACGTGCCTATTAGTACTAGAATCTGCCCACCACCCTTCAACAAATTGCACCATGTTGATGTCTGTAATCATAGCCACTAAAGACTCTTTGATTACGTTAGCCTGAGGAACAAATTCACGTTTCCAAAATCGAGCAACATGCCTACTCTTGCCACAGACAAAACAAGATTTATTAAATTGATCTTGTGAAGGGGGTCCTTGGTTCTTACTGTAATTTTTATTCAGGTTTCCCCTTCCTTGAGGTTTGTTATTATTTTTGAAAACTCTCTTTTTAGGCTTCAATTGACCATTTCTAGGAAAATGATTTTTGGGCATATTATTATTGGTTGAAAAAAGGTTTACCTTTGTGGTGGAATTACCATTGCTGTCTTGTGTCTTGAGTGCATCTTAACCTCTAGCCTCCTCCTTCACACGAATGCGTGTGATCAAAGTCTCCAAGGATGTCTCATTTTGTTTGTGCCGCAAAGTCTTTTGGAACTCCCTCCAAGATTGTGGTAGTTTATTAACTACGCCAGCTAGCACCAGATTTTCTCAAATCTTTATGCCTTCAGATCTCAATTCTGCCACGATCATTTGGAAGTCTTGTGCTTGATCCACCATCAATTTTCCATCCAGCATATGGTAATGGAAAAATCTACTAGCAGCATATTTCTTTGCAGCAACCTCCTTGGTATCATACTTGCTTTGTAAAGCTTTCCATATTTTCTTGGTAGAATTATAAGTTGTATCATAATAATCATAGAAATGATAGGCAAGACAATTCAAAATATAAGAGCGACAATTGTATTCATCTTTTGTATACTTATCAATTTTTTCTTGATGGAGACGAAATTCTTTCTCACTCATCTCATCGGTAGAAACCTTTGAATGATTCTTGTCATTGAGGATGTAGGCGACTTTGAGAAGATTCAAGTAGAAGACCTTTCCTTTCCACCTCTTGAAGTGGGCTCCCTTAAAGCGAAAGGGCTTGTTGAGATCTCCAGCAGTCTCATTTGGTTTCTCTTGTGTAGGCTTTATGTAATGAATCTCCTTAAAATGGTTGGTGCAAACACAATAATAATGGAAATAACACAAAGAGAAACTGAATTATACTTCTAAATATTATTAATTTGAAAAGAAAAAATTACACAAAATTATTTGGACTGAGGCGCGGCACTCACTCTCTTTAAAGAGATTCAATCCCTTGGTTGGCTAAATTTTGTAACTGGTGCAGACCTTCTCTTGCTTGTCTTCCCAAGATACAACAGCCCAATAAATGTTGTATAACTGGATCAACCTCTGCACGAAGTGTTCAAGCCCAAAACTCTACCAGAAAGAACACCCTTCTTTGCCAACATCCTCTCTATTTTTTAGTGTATAAGAATGCTTACAATTGCTAGATTTTTTGGTGTACATTGGAATGAGTCTGAATGAGTCTATTTATAGGCTAAATGGGTCTCACGAATTTACTACCCAAATCAATAGATATGGTAATTATTTTGATCGGGCTGTCATGTAGGAGGATCCAAGAGGCTAATTCATTTCCATTTTTGACGCCTCCCCCCTTCATCTCTCCCTTGCGCATGTATCTAGCTCAATATCTGAATCAATACATATTAACCTATTAATCACCACAATTAAAATGAATAAAATAATCTCTCTCCTTTTCAACATGGTATTAAACATTTTCACTAACTCCTCATCTTCTATATTAACTCCCACATCTTAACATTTATGTAGTTATATAATTCAATTTTAATTATATAATATTAAAATGCTCCAACAAAAACTAATTGGTGTCTTGGTCTAATGATAAAAAGCAATCATCATGAAGCGAACGTCATATGTAGAAATTCTATTGTATCTAAAAAAACATACACAATAGGGTAACACTGAAAAAGTATGAAGGATTATTTAACTGTATATAAAAAAAATGCTAAATAATTTAGATCTAAATCGATTATAAAATATTTTAGTTTAATCAAAGAATACATAACACAACTTTATTGAGTTAAAGTTAATTTATAAAATAAAGTATTTATTTAAATATGAAAATTTTTTCACTTGAGAATTTTATTATATTTAGCTTAACTCTCCTTGGAAAAAATTTCTGGCTCCACCACTGTGTGGAGGTGTTGGCCTAAGGTACCAATTTTTTGTTAAGACTTGTTGGGTTGACTTTTGTGTGTTTCAACTTTCAACTTATATACTTACCTTTAAATTGTTGAATTGGCTTTCAATATGTTTTATTTCTATATCGGAGTTAGAATCTGAAGAGCTCTCTGTTTTTTTTTTTTTTTTTTTTTTTTTGACTACTATATTTTTAGATGTCGAGGTTCTCTCTTCCTGTTTTACCTTTTCTATATTTTTTAGCATTTGTTCCACTCTATCAATGGCTTTTAACTCTTTGGACTTTGATTCTCAAAAAAAAAAAAAAAAAAAAAACCCTCTTTGGACTTGAGATTAAATCCTTGTCTGTTGTTTGGTAACTTCATTAAAGGATTTTCATATTTGTGATCTTGGTTTTTTGTATCAATTTTATTTTCAGTTGTATCTAGTTGACTTCCTATGATGTTCAAACATTGGTTTGTATGGTTGTATTGTTCGACTACTTTTCTTAATTCTCCTTTAATTGTGACTTTAGAGGGTGAAGCTATGACTTCGGAATTTTTGTGTTCCAGAAGAATTGTTTCTAAAGGAGGATGACTTGCTCGAACTATGGTTTTGTCTTGTTTAGTCCATTTGACTTTTGTTAATACATTTAAGTTCATCAGATAATATTTTTGTTGGGAAATTGCCTCAAATTCTAATTGTGACTTGGAAAGTTAATTAGGTTTCCTAGTTGAAGAAGGAAAAATTAAATTGGGTTTCCTTATTATAGAAGGAAAGACTATTCCTTGTTATGGAAGGAAGTCTATTCCTTGTTAAAGAAGCAATGTATTCCTAGTTCAAGAAGGAATAGATTCTTTGTTCAAGAGGTAATGTATTCATAATCCAAGATGGAATAGAATTCTTATTAAAAAGGTAATGTATTCCTAGTCCAAGAGGAAATAGGAAAAGAGTCTTATAAATAGACAATGCTACAAAGAACTTGATGACTTTTGGCTTTTGGCAGTGGCTTTGGCCCAAGGGTCCTCCTTATGGGGAGAGGGAAAATAGAGCGTAAAACCAAGAGAGAGAAAAGAGATTTTCACTTGAGAGGAACGCAAGAGGAAGGAGAGAGCAAGGTATTGCCGCCTTCAAGAAGATAGCCAAGGAGGAGAGAGCAAAGGGTTGCCGCCTTCAAGAAGATAGCCAAGGAGGAGAGAGTAAAGTGCTGTTGCTTTTGAAAGAGATAATTGGTGTGTGTGTGTAAGAGTAAAGAAAAACAAGAGAGATTTTCCTTTAGCCGTGAGACATACACAAGAATTATTGTAATTGATTTGATAATAGTGAAATTATTCGGAGTTTGTCCCTTAGTTTTTTCCCTTCAAGAGAAAGGGTTTTCCACGTAAATTTTGTGTTATTGTGTGTAATTGTTATTTTGAATTGATAGTTTTGTGATGATATTATTTGGGACCTAACAAGTGGTATCAGAGTTAAGGTTAGAGTGGAAGCGATGGTTGGAGAAGAAGGCAAGGCTTCAGGAATTGAGAAGTTTGATGGAATAGACTTCGGGTATTGGAGAATGCAGATTGAAAATTATCTCTATGGGAAGATGATAGGCCAAAAATGTATTGACCCCTTTCGCAAATTAATTAATTAATTATCCGAGTTAATTAATTAAGTCAATTGAATATGTAATAGCGTGGTAGCACAAACAAATCACCAATTAAACTAAGTGTAGCAAAAAATAAATTTGACACGGTGATTTGTTTACGAATAGGGAAAACCTCTGAGGCAAAACTCCACCGAGTGAATTTAAGGTCACCACTATCGAGAATCTACTATTATCAAAACAAGTGGTTACAAGTAAAAAGAATCCTAGTACCTAATACCGACCTACAATTGAACCCTTATCTCAATACCTAATTAGACTTGTATTGTAGCGACAATCTCTCCTTTCAATGCACGAATCCTAGTACGTGACTAACCAATGATGCACGATTCCCAGTACGTGACTAACCAATGATGCACGATTCCCAGTACGTGACTAACACATAAACTTGAGGAAGATATTGGCTGCAAAGTTCTTCAGTTCATCAACATGAAGATCAAGAAGCTCTTTGGTCACAAAACCCTTGGCGGAAAGATGTAGTAGCTTCTACAGAGACAAAGATGAGCTAGAGCAAATTCTGTCTCCGGTCACAATATGCATGTACGGATTACCCAAAAGACCTTTTGACGGCTCTTAAAATAATCCTTATATATGTCTAAGGTTGTGAGAAAAGAAACCCTACACAAATACTCAAGGATATGCGTGTAATTAGATCTGAAAATTATGATTTTGTAATCTCGACAGATACAACTTGTGTCGAGCTTCTGTTGAGCTTCAACATTAATCCTTGATAGATAGGCTTCTGTCGAGACATTTGTCGAGCTTTAATGAACAACACTTCTTCACTTGTTTCTTGAACAGATTTGCATGACTTTAACACTTGACTTAAACAACATGTTTCTTGAAATCTTAAACCATCTTAGATTTACTCAATTACAAGTAAAGTGTGTTTTGTCAAAGGATTAGCCAATTACATCAAATATGTCCCTAACAAAAGAAATTGCATCTGCTTCTTTTGGGGAAGAAACTTGAAACTATGTAGGATGAAGATTGGAATCTTCTTGATAGACAGGTATTGAGAGTTATTCGATTAACTCTATCAAAATCCATTGCGCACAATGTTGTGAAAGAAAAGACCGACAGTTACATTAGAGCTTGGTTGATTTAGTAGATGACTTTTTATGTGAATTAAGATGGAAGAGAAGGGATTCTTTGATTAAGGTGGAGCTATTCCAAGAGGAAAAGAAGATAGTTGAGGACAATTGATGGAATTTGAGCCAAGGTGGAGATTGTTGGGAAATTGCCTCAAATTCCAATTGTGACTTGGAAAGTCAATTAGGCTTCCTAGTTGAAGAAGGAAAGATTATTTCTTGGTGTGGAAGGAAGTCTATTCCTTGTTAAAGAGGTAATGTATTCCTAATTCAAGAAGGAATAGATTCCTTGTTAAAGAGGTAATGTATTCATAATTCAAGATGGAATAGAATTCTTATTAAAGAGATAATGTATTTCTAATTCAAGAGGGAACAGGAAAAGAGTCTTATAAATAGACAATACTACAAAGAACTTGATGGCTTTTGGCTTTTAGCTTTTGGCTTTGGCTCTGGCCCAAGGGTCCTTCCTATGGGGAGAGGGAAAATAGAGCGTGGAACTAAGAGAGAAAAAAAGGATTTTCGCTTGGGAGGAACGCAAGAGGAAGGAGAGAGCAAGGTATTGCCGCCTTTAAGAAGATAGCCGAGGAGAGAGTAAAGGGTTGTTGCCTTCAAGAAGATAGCCACGGAGGAAAGAGCAAAGGGTTGTCGCATTCAAGAAGATAGCCAATGAGGAGATAGCAAAGTGTTACTGCCTTTGAAAGAGATAATTAATGTGTGTGCGTGTGTGCGTGTGTGTGTGTGAGTAAATTATACACAAGAATTATTGTTATTAATTTGATAATAGTGAAATTATTTGAAACTTGTCCCGTGATTTTTCCCCTTCAAGAGAAAGGGTTTTTCAAGTTAATTTTGTGTTCTTATGTGTGATTGCTATTTTGAATTGCTAATTATGTTGATAACTTTATTTGGGACCGAACAATTTTTCAACATATTCAAAGAAGCTTACTTCTTCACAAATTTTATTCATGATTTCTTTCTCTTGTTCTTTAGTGTGTGTAATCCTTTATTTTTCTCTTTTATTTTTGTTTTCTTCTGACATGAATTCATTTTCTAATTTCTTTTCATTAATTGCGAATGCTTTATGAATGGTTAGTCACTGATGATATATAGGTTCTTCCATATCTATTTGAGTTGGAGAATTTTGTTTTTCTTCTTTGAAAATTGAATTGACTGTGTAACAAGGAGTACTCCATTGAAAAGTTTGAGACCGATTTAACTGATTTTGAATGAGTTGATCTAGGATGACTTGGTTGAATATCCTTTATCATTAAAGGCAGGGTCGGACCTAGGTGGAACCAAAGGGGCCGGGCCCCGGGTTTATATATATATATATATATATATATATATATATATTATATATTTCTTTTTTGTAGTTGGGTCTCTTTCTAAAATCTCTGGCTCTCCTTCTTCCCAATTTGCTTAACTAGCTTAATCCAAATAACAACTATCCAACCCAAAAATTTAACAAAAACAATAAAAACATTCACAATGATGATTGTATTTTAGCCAAAAAAACAATTTTACCATCAAAGAACCAAAAAATCATGTGTTATTGGAGAAGCTAAAGCTAAATTTTTTGCGATTATAGTAAACTAGTATAAATACCAATTGACTGTAACAAGTTGTTAAAAATAAAATACAATATTTTATTAAGATTATATCTCTTCCTTCAATAAAAAAAACTTAAATTCTCTTTCTTCATTTATTATTATAATGAGTTGTTTATATTATTTTAAATGAAGTGATTAAAAAAATAGAATATTTGATATTGGGTGTATTGTAAAGTGATGTGGTAAAATAGATAAATAACTTTTTGAGGTGCTAAAAACTAAAATTTTTAGCACCACCACTATGAATGCTCTAACTTAAAAAAAAAAAAAAAAAAATCCTAGCTAGCCTAGTATTAAAAAAAAACCATTATTTTGTTTTTGTTTTTGTTTTGCCTTTGTTGGTAGATGATTGCATCTTAACGTATTTAGAAACAATGATTTTGTGTATTTTTCATTTTTTAATACTAATGGATACCTGTTTGAAGTTTGTTTTTTCTTTATACTCCAACTCCTGCCAACTTAAAATCCTGGGTCCATCCTTTATTAAAGATGACCTAAATCTTGAATCATCAAAACTTATCCTAACAGTTCCATCTAGATTTTGTTGGATATGGCTTACCTCTATTACATCACTTTGAAGTTTTGTAGGATGGTTCTCATTTTCCAAAGCACACTCCGTAAGTAGAATTACCTCTTACTAGATACATAAAGGGTCGTTTGGTATGGCATTTTAAACAATAGTTTTCAGTTTTTAAATAATATTATACGTATTTTCACACATTTTTTTACCCATATGTATTTTCAAAAAATACAAACAACGTTACTAGAACAACATTAAATTTAAATAGCAGAACTAAATTCTTGAATCATCAATTAGCCTCTGAAAGAGAGAAGCTTTGTTTAAATTTACTTGCCATTATTTTGCATATCAACTTACATAAATAGCAGAAGTACAAAGATGGGATGAGTCTCATCCAACTACTTCTAAATTAAAGGAAACAGTCATATCTAATAATTTAAAATAGCAATATATATTAACAACTAGTGTTAAATCTTTTCTGCTACCAAATCTTCCTAAAAGATAGGAAGGAAGCATTATTGACAAATCCAATCAACTAATCAACTGCTACCAATCCTTGCGAAATAACTAAGAACTAGTCCAGAACATCCGACTCCACTTCATCAGCTTTTATACTTTGCTGAGTCCAAGCACTCTTGCAACTTTGCACATCCACATCTGGTCCTGTTGTCCTGACAGATGTTTCGGTTCATATAGCAAGATCCTCATAGAAGTATTTCTTGAAAGAATCCATGTGTTGTGTTTGTAAACGAAGTGCTATGATGAGAGATCCATCATTAACGGGACTTGGCAAAATAAATGATTTACCATCCATATTTAACAACCCTGGACCTACGTATATAGGCTTTCCCCAACCAAAATCTATGTCATAGACTAGTAGATTCATCCAGCTACCAAGAGAAAGGTTAGGATTCCCTAAGAAAGGTGCTTCTGTACTGAGTCCTCGAATGTGAAAGCTGCTCCTCAGACCACCAACATGCTTCTGACTTGCTATAAAATCAAGATTAGATCTTATGTACTCATCTGTCACAGTCTTAATGGCTTCCCTTAGTTTTCCAGCAGAATAACTCAGTGGCTTGGACAAGAGGTCGCCGTAGAGACATGTTGATGTCACTGTAGTACAAATTGCGTTTCCAAAATATTGTTGAGGGAGAGGTGGATTTAACCGGTTGCGAACGTCTACTACAATGCGAACTCTTGTAGGTTGATTGTCGCGATCAAGTACACGACGTGCCTTACAAGCACACCTCCAGATGTGGCCGGAAATAGCCTCGTATCTAGAATAGGGCCTTACCCCATTTTCTTGATATGGGGTTTCATTATTGGCTCTGTTCTTGAGTCCCTCAACTTGCTCTCTTGTAAGTTTTAATACGGCCACACTAGTTTCCTTCTTTTGCTCTTCCTTGGCATCCAAGCTCCCGATCACGAGTGGTGACTTTGTGGTGTATACTATGTGATCAAAGCGCGGCTTCATAAGCGGTTCACTTGATTTCAACACAGTTCGATCAAGAAATGGTATCTCATCGTCCTCCAAATCGCATCCTCGAGCCAACTTTGTCCATGATCTCATGAAGTTAGTTGCAGATAGTCCATCAGCCATGGTATGAGATAAGGCTGTTCCAACACAAATGCCACCACAGCTAAATCTGGTCAATTGTGTCAGGAACAAAGGCCACTCCTCAATTGGAGTAGTATAATCAATCTTGGGGACAAGATCTTCAACTACACCTGTAGGTGCAAAATCAACAAGTTCATCCAATTTTGCGTCAGCATAAGCTTCCAATACTCGCACTCCCATTGCATTGCAATCAAGTTCTAGCCGGCCGCCTTCTTTCCAGCGTAGCCGGCCAGCTAGGGGGTAGAAGTGAACTAATGCACGACTTAAGGCATTTTTCGTCTTCTCGAATGATAATGGGATGTTGTTGTTGGGTTTGTAAATGTATATGACTGGTGCATGAGTCCACTGCATTACTTGATCACTCTCAGATAACTGCAATAGGCCACTTGGAGTAGGCTCGCTTGGAATTACTATGGAATTAGACTTGATGCTGATGCTTATCATTTTGTTCTGCAGATTAAGGTAATAACCCCTAAGTTTCCTTAAAACTTCTTTTGGAAATCGTTCACCTTGCCATAAATACTGCTTTGGTCATGATTCAGAATTCGGTCAAGATGGTAGAGATATGGAAGGAGAAATGAGAGTTTGAAAAAAGTGGGAGCAGATGGGGTATTGATGCGATTGTTTCTTTTTTCTTTTTCAATGTTTTGTCTCCACCTCTTAGAGCCATGTAGAGCTTGCTTTTATAGATATTGGAATGTGTGTGTAGCTATGAGAATGTGGAAAAGTTTAAGTAAAAGGAATGGTTAAAAAGCTAGCCCTGGAAAAAGAAACATGTGGTACAGGTACAGGTGAGATAGTAAAAGAAGCCAAGTGACTTTGACAGGACAATTAACGCAACCATCGACAATCATTAATAAGAAATTAGTTAAATTTATATATAGTTTCTTACAAGCAGTAAATTAAGTTTTCTAATTGAATTCAAATGTATGTTTACATTGATGAATGAAACACAAAAATAATATTTTTTTCAAGGAAAATTAAATTAAATTATCTGTTTGAATTTAATTGAAGGACTTAATGTACGGCATGTAAGAAACTATATCTAAATTTTGTCCATATAAATTTACAATGATCTCATTATGACATTAACTAATTGTGTTTATTTTCATTAGACATATATAGTGTGTCGTGTGGATTTTTTTAAAAATTAATATATTTGGGATCTGTCAACACATCTCATAAAAATAGTTTTTTTAATAGCTCTTTTTTTTGGGGGGGGGGGGGGGGTATGTTTACATTGATGAATGAAACACAAAAATAATTTTTTTTTCAAGGAAAATTAAATTAAATTAAATTATCTGTTTGAATTTAATTGAAGGACTTAATGTATGGCATGTAAGAAACTATATCTAAATTTTGTCCATATAAATTTACAATGATCTCATTATGACATTAACTAATTGTGTTTATTTTCATTAGACATATATAGTGTGTCGTGTGGATTTTTTTAAAAATTAATATCTTTGGGATCTGTCGACACATCTCATAAAAATAGTTTTTCTAATAGCTCTTTTTTTTGGAGGGGGGGGGGGGGGTGGTGCTAAGTATCGTTGATGTTGTTGTTTGCGCAAATATTTGTTGTTATTGTTTGGGCCTAAATTTTTAGTTTTTATTTTTTTAAAGGAGCCTGGAATTATATTAAGAGGGCTAAGAAGAGTTTTCTTGAATCTAAATTATAAAATCTCATTTTTCTCAAAAAAAAAAAAAATCTCATAAATTTTTATACTATGTTTATAAAAAGCAATTCTAAGGGGCCCTGGGCCACGGACCTCCTTGGTTGAACTGTCCATGTCTTTAGATTAATTCACACAATTACTGTTGAAAACTTGAAATACAAATGTGACATATATATATATATATATATATATATATATATGAAAGTTTGGCTTGCTTGTCATATTTGCTGCTAACTTTACAATATTCAGGCTTTATTATTGGGATAAGTGACCACAACAATTTTTTATTTATTTCAAGTATAATAGACCTTTTTTGATTTTCATTGGAAGAAATAAAAATATTTTCATCCAACAATACTAATGAAGCACAATACTCTTGATCTAAATGTTCAGAAATTGTAATAGAAGTAAATAAGTAGTTCTAAATATATATCCCTTTTATTTTGCAGAATATGATTCTCGATGGTTTGAGTTTGTTTTTTGATCAGTCGAGTCTAATAGATTCTGAATTCTTTTTTCTGCAACTTGATTGTTCTTGAATCTTGATTTGAACCATCATAAGCAATGTCTAACACAATTCAAAGACTTAAAAAATCTTCAACTAGACTTGTTTTAGTTTTCATTTTACCAACTTACAAAAAATTAGAACCTAAACATTTATTCTTAAATATATAAAACTTTACACATACCATGGTTTTTTATCAGTTAGTTCTAGTGTGGGAAGTGTTAACCATTGACAATGGTTGAAGTCTACCTCGATATTAATATCGTCGTCTTCACCAACCAATAAGAATTCCTTTTTTTTTTTTTCTTAATTTTTCCTCAAGAAATTATAGACCCTTCGTAGAGTCATATTCACCTCTGGGGGTGGGCCAGGAAAGAAGACTCCGCAATCAACTCAACCACTAATGTGTAATAAATGGGAGAAATAAAAATCAGCAATCTTTTTTGATTTGTTTTGTTTTGTTTTTTGTTTTAGTTTCTTTTCTTTTTTTTTCTTTTTTTTATTTTAATTTTTCACTTCTGTCGAAAATATCAAGAAGTGTCAATTGATGAACTACAAAACTCTTAACAAAAATTAGTAATCTTATAAACATAATTTTTTTTTCACAATTTATTAAGATGATAAGTTGTATTTTAAAGAATTATCACCTTCAAATAAACTCATTCTTGACATAGTTTTCAATATACACCACAAGTCACAATATTTTACATCAATAATTATAAAATAGAAAAATTATCACAAAATCTTATTGAAAAAAAAAAAAAATTCAAGTTCGCAACTTCCTAACAAAACATTTGGTAAAAATGAAAAAATAAGTACACTTCGTAATTATTAATAATTCAAACTATTGGCTAAATAACCTAAAATCTATATATATATATATATATATATATATATCTAAAAACTGAAGTATAGTATTTATTGTTACTATACTCCAGTTGAACCACATCAACGTGCACGTCATTATCTTTTTTCTTTTCAATTTTCTTATAATTATTTTTAACATTTAATTTTTTAATATTTATACTTCTCCAACCTTTCTCCATCCCTTACTTTTTCATATCCCCCACTACCCTCTATATTAATACTATTTTTCCTCTTTCCCTTTATCTTCCTTTATTTTTGTCTCTTCTTATTTACACTCTTTTACTATAAATTCGTCACTATCTCTTCCATTCTATACATAGTTTTCCCTCACAAAAAAAAAAAAAAGGTTCTCTCTCTCAATTTTTTGGTGGATTTTTTACATTTCTTGTATCTCTGCTTTAGGTTGATAATTTTTTATGTAGGGGTAAAAGGCCTAATTCCAGATGATGGGCCGTGGGCCTGTCCGAGGAGACCTGTCCGTCCGAGGACAGTAAATCATGAGGAAGGTATATAGTCTAACTCTTCGCTGAAATATTACTTATATGAAGAAGGAAAGGAATGATCCGAGGAGCACTACCTGTTCAGATGATCAAAGGGACGATCAAGATGGACGCACCAATATTGATCCTGGCATTTCCGGAGAATTCCCTGATCTATATAAGCAAAAAGGACAGGTGGCGGCAATGAGATATTATGTAAAAGGCTGCTACCACCGCATTTATTATCCTGCAGCTAACCCTATGGCCGCATTAATGGGGAAAAGACATCAGAACAGTGACCCTCATCCTTTACAGCTGCTGTATAAGGACTTCAAGGGAAAGTTGATGAGACAAGTATCAAAGGACAATCACCTAACTGGCACGTGAGGCAAATTGGCCTATAAATAGAGCAGGAAGGAGAGGAAGAAGGCATCGAACAATTAGGAGAAAAAAGAGAAGAAGCAATCAAAAAAGATAAAGAGAAAGAGAGAAATAGGCACTCAGGCAATTGTAAGAACTTACTCCTCAGACCAATCCGAGAGGAGCCCTGGACAACTTCAGCACTTCGTTTTCGTTAGTCTGATCATAACTAGGCTTGGGCCATCAACAAACTCGCTTTCAACCAAGTTTACTTAGCCCACTCTCTACAAATTCATTGCAAGGATACTGTTCATGCTTTAGGCCTAAGTTCATTTCGCTTGAAGGCCCATCCTGTCAAGTTGTGTCCTTACAATTGGCGCCGTCTGTGGGAAAGTTAACTGTTGCGTTGGTGAGTTAAGGCTTGAACCATGGTTGGATCAGGCCCTAACAGTGCGGAGTCAGATAGTTCACAACAGCTTGATCATTTTGCACACCTCGAACGAGAGAGGGACCGTGAGGGGAGCGTGCATACCAATCATACCTAGAGGAGTCGACATCGAGATGAGGGTGATGAGTCTTATAAAGACACCACGAAGGACATGCAACGTAAGATTGATCGTCTGAAAGAGAAGCTACGCCGTGCGCGGAGGAGGCACAGTCCGTCTAGCAGTCTATCCATCACTGATGACTCTTCTAACGATGATGATGATGCTAATTATAGACGTCAGTCCAGAACACCCCCAAGTGAATCTTTCTCTCACGAGGAAGAACATCACGATAAGCGCAGGGGTAGGAGCGCATCCTCCAAGGGTGTTGGGAATGATGCAATGAATAGGGCACTTAACTAGATCTTCAAGTCACCCTTCACATGCAGAATCGAAGGAGAAAGCCTTCCTCGGCGTTTTACTCAGCCCACTTTCACCGCGTACAATGGGCGAACTGATCCTGTAGAGCATGTAAGTCATTTCAATCAGAGAATGGCTGTCCACTCTCGGAATGAGACTCTTATGTGCAAGGTGTTCCCCTCCAGTTTGGGGCTTGTGGCCATAAGATGGTTTGATAGCCTTGCGGCCAATTTTATTGGATCCTTTCGGGCGCTCACTAAGGCTTTTTGCTCTCGGTTCGTTACGAACACTAGGGTTCCTCGGCCATTAGATTCTTTGCTGTCAATATCCATGCGAGAGGGGGAGACATTGAAAACGTACTCAGATAGGTACTAGGAGATGTTTAATTAGATTGAAGGGAGTTTCGATGGTGTGGCTGTGAGAACCTTCAAGGTCGGCTTGCTAGCCGAGCATGATCTGAGGAAATCGTTGACCAAAAAGCTCGTGAGAAGTGTGCGCTGATTAATGGACCGCATTGATAAGTATAAGCGGGTCGAGGAGGACCAGTTGCTTGGAAAGGGAAAAGCCAAGGTTATCCCTCAAGAGAGGAGGGATTTCAGTCGGACCGGTACAGTAACAGCAAGCCGCAGAGGGACTATTGTGTGCAGTCCAGGTCTGTTGCATCGCAGGCAGTCCATGTCGTGTTCCGAGAACCAATCCACCAGATTCTGGAGAAAATTCAGAGCAAGCCATATTTCAGGTGGCCAAACAAGATCGGGGGAGACCCCACGAAGTGCAATCAGAGCCTTCACTACCAATATCATCAGGAACGAGGGCATACTACAGAGGTTTGCAGGACTTTGAAGAGCCACTTAGAACAACTTGTGAGGGATGGAAAACTACAACAGTTTGTCTATCGGCCAAATAGCCAGGGAGACCACATCAGGCCAGGGGCTTCGGGGACCGCCTCGTCAAGGCCCCCATTGGGCACGATCAATGTTATCTTCGTGGCACCCGGGAGGACTGCATCCTGCCCTTCTAGAGTGATGTCCGTTTCTAGGACGGCTGCTGAGGACACAAATCGGGAGTCGAAACGGGCCAAGATAAAGGTCTAACCAATCTTAAGCTTCTCAGACGAAGATAAGCAGGGGACTATACAGCCCCATGATGATGCTCTAGTCATCACCCCTAGAATAGGAGGGTACGACGTGAAGAGGGTGATGGTTGATCAAAGGAGTGGGGCTGAGATCATGCATTCAGATTTATACAAAGGATTGGGTTTACGACTTGAAGACCTAACAGCGTATGATTTGCCGCTGGTCAGCTTTGATGGAAAAACCGTCATCCATAAAGGTCAAATCAGGTTACCTATACAAGCAGGGTCCGAGGTAGTCGAGGTGGACTTCATCGTGGTAGATGCATACTCTCCCTACACGGCCATCGTGACCAGACCCTGGCTTTACACCCTGAGGGCTGTTTCATCAACCTTGCATCTAAAGATTAAATTTTCGTCTGGAGGACGAGTTAAGGAAATTGTAGGAAGCTAATCTATGGCAAGGTAGTGCCTTATAGCTGCTATTACGCATCGACCTGCTGCCGATCCTGCAACCACCTTAGGAAGAGATTCGTAGCAATCAGGGATTTCGATTCCACTTAATGTCGTGGAATTGGACGAGGAGAAATGTGAGAGGCTAGAGAAAGTTGTCATCAACGGAGACCCAGAAAGGTTTTTCCAGATCGGGGCTCAGTTGCCTCCTTAGGATAAGGAAGAGCTGTTGGCACTCCTTAGAAGAAACATCGACGTATTTGGCTGGAACTCTTATGAGGCCCCAAGGGTAGATCCGGAGTTCATCTGCCATCACCTAAACGTAAGTCCAGCTACCCTTCCCAAGAAGTAGCCACCTCGGCGCTAATCCAAAGAGCATTCTGACGCTGTAAGGGAGGAGGTGAATAAGCTAAAGCAGGAAGGGGCTATTAAGGAGGTATTCTATCCAGAATGGCTGGCCAATACAGTGGTGGTGAAGAAGAAGAACGGGAAATGGCGTGTATGTGTGGATTTCACAGACTTAAACAAAGCTTGTCCGAAAGATCCCTTCCCTATACCTCGGATTGATCAACTAGTGGATGCAACCGTAGGGCATCCGCGAATGAGTTTCTTGGACTCCTTTCAAGGGTACCACCAGATTCCCTTAGCTTTCGATGATCAAGAGAAAAGAGCCTTCGTAACCCCCGTTGGGAACTACCACTATAAGGCGATGCCATTCGATCTAAAAAATGCAAGCTCCACCTATCAGAGAATGATGACAAAAATGTTAGAACAGCAGCTGGGGAAATGCATTGAGTACATTGATGACATGGTGGTCAAGAGAAAGTTGGAATTTGAGCATGTCAGTGACCTCGGGAGCATCTTTGAAATCTTAAGGAAACACAGATTGTGGCTCAATACTTCAAAGTGCTCTTTTGGTGTTGGATTAGGAAAGTTTCTGGGCTATATGGTCACCAATCGCGGGATTGAGGTCAACCCCGACCAGATAAAGGCGATCAATAACTTGCAGCCTCCTCGAAATCCTAAAGAAGTTCAGAAGTTGACAAGGATGACTGCTACTCTCAACCGATTCATCTCCAAGTCGGCAGAAAGATGTCGGCCTTTATTCCAGTTGTTGAACAAGTGGAAGGGGTTTGAATGGACTGAAGAGTGTGTTCTGGCTTTCCAACAGCTAAAGGAATACTTATCTCGACCCCCCATCATGTCTAGCCCCACGACGGATGAGGTTTTGTTCACCTATATCGCTGTAGCCACCCATGTAGTGAGTCTGATACTTATTCGGGTCAAAAATGGAGTTCAGAAACCTGTTAAATACGTGAATAAATCCCTTCATGAGGCTGAGGTCTGTTACTTGCCACTAGAGAAGGCCATCTTTAAAGTTGTTCACGCCACTCGCAAACTTCCTTACTACTTCCAGTCGCATACGGTTGTGGTCCTTACCCAACTCCCACTCAGATCACTGCTTCGGAGTGCAGATTATACGGGAAAAATTCCCAAGTAGGGTACAATCCTAGGGGCTTTTAATATAAAGTACATGCCTCGCACCTCAGTCAAGGGGCAGATACTGGCTGATCTGGTGGCTGAGTTCACTGAGCCTGTGTTAGAAGAAATTGCCAAGAAGATGCACATGGATGAAAATTCAGTTGGCCTAGTATTTGTGCAAGGATCCCCATCCTGGAAGTTGTATGCGGACGGTACGGCCAATCAGAGAGGCTCGGGAGTAGGACTAGTTTTGATATCTCCTGAGAATTTTGTTATCAAAAAATCCCTCAGATTAAACTTCTCGGCTACTAATAATGAAGCTGAATATGAAGTGCTTTTGGTTGGAATGGCCATGGTCAGAAGAATGGGTGGAAACACCGTAAAAGTATTCTCAGACTCAGCACTGATGAAAGAATGTGGAAGTATTTAAAACATGTCAAGTAGCTGCAATCACATTTCAAGTCATTCAGTTTACAACATATCCCTCAGAGTGGGAACACACATGCAGACTTCTTAGCCACTCTTGCGACCTCCTCGGCTCAAGGACTGCCTCGGCTTATTTTGGTCGAAGATGTACGGAAGAATGCCGAGAAGGAAGAGGGGCCCAGCATCTATCATGTTAGGGTGGGACCAAGCTGGATGGACCCAGTGGTGACCTACCTCAGGGATGATGTCCTTCTGCTAGACAAGGCCGAAGCAGAAAAGGTACGGAGGAAGGCTCCTCGGTTCTGGCTGTCAAGAGACAATAAGCTATACAAACGCTCTTTCTCTAGGCCCTACTTATTGTGTGTACACCCTGAGGCCACAGAGTTACTCCTTGAAGAACTGCACGAAGGAATTTGTGGGAGCCACACAAGAGGTAAGTCTCTAGCTCACAAAGTCCTAACTCAAGGATATTGGTGGTCGAACATGCAAAGGGAATCACAGGAGTACGTGAGGAAGTGTGATCAATGCCAAAGGTTTGCGCTGAATATCCACTAACTAGGAGGAGTTCTTAATCCTCTATCTAGCCCAAGGCCTTTCGCCCAGTGGGGCTTGGACATTATAGGTCCCTTCCCTAAAGCAGCCGGGAATAAAAAATACCTGATCGTTGGCACAGACTATTTCACCAAGTGGGTTGAAGCTGAGCTATTGGCAAACATCAGGGATGTAGATGTCTAGAATTTTATATGGAAGAATATTGTCATCTGGTTCGGAGTACCACACACTCTCATCTCGGACAACGGTCTTCAATTTGATAGTAAAGCATTTAGGAGATTTTGATGTGGTCTAGGCATTACGAACAGATACTCCACACCCGCATACCCACAAGGAAATGGCCAGGCTGAAGCAGTTAACAAAGTCACAGTAAGCAATTTGAAGAAGAGGCTGGATGATGCTAAAGGGAAGTGGGTGGAAGAATTACCACATGTTCTTTGTACCTACAGAATGATTCCTCGGAGATCTATGGGAGAGACCCCCTTTGCGATGATGTACGGTGCCGAAGCTGTTATTCCCATAGAAACTAGATTCTCCACGCTTAGAATGAGTTCTTTTATCTCGGCTAACAATGACAGACTGCTAGAGAGTAATTTGGATCTGGTCTTCAAGCGAAGGGAAAATGCTGCGGTTCAGCTAGCTTACTATCAACATAAGCTCAAGCAGAGGTATAATGCTAATGTCAAGCTAAGACCACTTGCACCGGGAGATTTGGTTTTGCGGAAAGTCGTGGGCACTGCGAAGAACCCAGCCTGGGGAAAATTGGGGCCCAATTGGGAAGGTCCCTACCGCATCCTATCCATAGCTAGAATAGTAGCGTTTTACTTGGAGGATTTGGATGAAAGAGCTATACCACACCCCTGGAATGTAAATAACCTGAAAATGTACTATTATTAATAAAAGTTTCAGTTCTCGCATTAAGGTCTATTATATTGCTTGTTCACTAAGTGTTAAACAGAACCTTGGTCATGCTTGGTCCCTCGAACCACATACCTTGGGTAAATTAATACTCTAGTTTATTTCACTGAGTATTAAACAGAACCTTGATCATACCTGGTCCCTCGGATCACATACCTTGGGTAAATTAATACTCTAGTTCATTTTACTAAGTGTTAAACAGAATCTTGGTCATGCCTGGTCCCTCGGACCACATACTTTGGGTAAATTAATACTCTAGTTCATTTCACTAAGTATTGAACAGAACCTTGGTCATGCCTGGTCCCTCAGACCACATACCTTGGGTAAATTAATACTCTAGTCCATTTCACTAAGTGTTGAACAGAACCTTGGTCATGCCTGGTCCCTCGGATCACATACCTTGGGTAAATTAATACTCTAGTCCATTTCACTAAGTGTTAAACAAAACCTTGGTCATGTCTGGTCCCTCGGACCACATTCCTTGGGTAAATTAATACTCTAGTCCATTTCACTAAGTGTTGAACAGAACCCTTGTCATGCTTGGTCCCTTGGACCATATACCTTGGGTAAATTAATACTCTAGTTCATTTCACTAAGTGTTGAACAGAACCTTGGTCATGCCTGGTCCCTCGGACCACATACCTTGGGTAAATTAATACTCTAATCCATTTCACTAAGTGTTGAACAGAATTTTGGTCATGCCTGGTCTCTCGGACCACATACCTTGGGTAAATTAATACTCTAGTCCATTTTACTAAGTGTTGAACAGAACCTTGGTCATGCCTGGTCCCTCGGACCACATTCCTTGGGTAAATTAATACTCTAGTCCATTTCACTAAGTATTGAATAGAACCTTGGTCATGCCTGGTCTCTCGGACCACATGCATTGGGTAAATTAATACTCTAGCTCATTTTACTAAGTGGTAAATAAAACCTCGATCATATCTAACCCCTTGGATCACACATTCCGAGCAACTTCGCTATCTCATGCGTATCATTGAGTATTCAGCAAAAACTTGGTTCTGCATATTCTCTCGAACCGCACACTTTGAGCAAATTTGTATTCTCATTCAATTTTGGCATTTCTAGTAGTGAAAGATTCGATTGTGTTTGTGTAAATTCACTCTCATTTGTTAAGTCAAGATTGAGCTAATTGAATAACTCCGAGAAAATCATTAAGGCTTTTATCATTGGTCTCGAGATACTATTATTGCTTATGAACGGAAATTTACTTCTATTATTGCTTTAGTCTGTGGACTTAGACTTCTCACAGATTTAGGAACTACAAAGCAAAAGAGACAAATGAATGGAATTGGGAATAATTAAAGGCAAATGCAAATATTCTCATTAATCAAAAGTTGAAAGTACATTAGCCCAACGTGCAAAATGTTGTTACAAGAATTTAAAAAAAAAAAAAACAACAAACAACAACAACTACAAAAGACAAAACCCTAATCCTAAGTCTGGGTAGTTGGAGAAGGAAGGCTGCTCGGTCCACTTGGCTCGGCCTCCGAGGATCCAGCTTCGGTCTCCATGGGGGCAGCCTCCTTGGCCTTAGCAACATCCATGGCCTTGGAAGAAGTCTCTGTCTCTGCATCCATGCTTTTCTGTAGTGTCATTTCTTTCCCCTGCCCCTTATGTTCGACCTTAGGAGGAACAAGTGTCTGCTCAGAGGGCTCCGGAGCTTGTAATAGTAGAGGCACAGGGTCAGCCAGGACTACACTTATGTGTGGATGATAGTATATCTTCCCAGGCTGCCTGAGTTCCGAGCTTGCAGGGACTCCTGCAAGGTTCAAGGCTTCTTTCCATGTGAACTTGCAATAATCCCTGTATACTTCAGAGACTTCTTTAGCGAGCCTTATTTCCGTTTCTTCAATACCACGGATGTACTCTGTGTTTTTCTCGGCCTCGGCTGCCACTGCAGCATCCCAAACTGCCTCCTCTGCCTTCTCAGCCTTTTCCACTCGGGCTTTAAGCTCCAAGACCAGCTGCCTATGAGTTGCCAGCTCTATCTCTGTCATGTGCAACTTTTTCCGCTGATCCTCGGCCTGGTCTTGAGCGCTCTTCAACCCAACTTCTACATTCTTCCTGTCTCTTTCCTCTATGACCAGCTTCTTGGCCAACTCTTGCTTCTCATGCTTGATGGCCCCCAGATTCTTCTTGGCGTTGGTCTGAGACTGAGCCTCAACCCTGGCCTGGTTGCGGGCATCCTTGACCTAGTTCTCCGCCACATAGATCTGTTAGGTCACCTTCATGAGAAAAATAAGAGGAGTGCATTAGCATGGAGACACAAACTTTAGGAAGCTAACTTAAGTTTAAGAGCTTACCATAGCTAAGTCTCTTTTCAGAGACATAAATAAATCCACTTGCCTCTAGGACTTCACTTCCTCCATGTCTCGAGGTAGGAGTAGAGGACGCTCTAGCGCCTCAGTAATGTATGCCGAGTGACCCTTTTGGAATTCTCTTATAGAAGCAGTCATAAGGATTGGAGCGCCGTCCAAGTCCAACTGCGGGGCCCAAGCTAGCGGCTGGCAGATGTCCCGAGTATGGGTCTCCACCCTGTTCTCGGATGGAGAGACCCTTTGGCTGTCCTTCCCATTCTTCTGCTACTTTGGCCCCTTCTATTAGTGCTGGGGCACTTCACCCTCTTCAGTATCCAAGTCCACCACCTTCCTCTTCTTCTTTAAATCCAGTATTGGAAGAAGGCCGGTCTCGGATGCAGGGAAAGGCGGAGGTGGAGGAAGGTTGTCAGTAGCTTTGGCCTTAGGTGCATCCTTAAAAGATACACCCTTACTCCTCCCAGCCAAGAGATCTCTTAACCCCGCCCTCAGTTTTAGAGACATCTCCTCTTCTTCCTCCTCGAAACTCTCAGGGTTTGGTATGCTTTGAGGCTGTGTTTGCACTTCTTCTTCTCCCTCGAAATGAAACTGGTCTATCTCCGTCTCTAGGGACAGCCGAGAAGAGGCAGATTCTTCCCTTTAGTCAGCGGGCAGAGGAAGAGCTTGTTGAAGCGGTCACTCAACTGGAGGAAGGTCTTTCTTGGACAAGAAGCTTAGCCGAGAGACGTCGATCTTGTGGATTCTCTTGTTTCCTGCTCGGATGGCATTCCCAACGTCCTAGAAGCTGTTGGATAAAGGAACAAAATCCAGTATCAGATGGATGACACACAGCTGGCCGTCTATGTGCACAAACACCTCAGATCGTAGTAGCTTGTTCAAACCTAGTATGTTCACAAGGCTGAGTTTGGGAGCAACAAATTTTCTATCTGCAATCACAGCCAAGAAATACGAAATTAGTTATACTGTCTCAAAATCAAATGATTGAACAACAAAGTAAAATGAAACCTAAAGTGTAAATTCTATGTTAACTCAACCTAGTCCTAAAGCACCCCACCTGGCTCCCCCTCCTTAGTCGGACAATGTTGGCCGTCATGCCACGCCCCAGGGACGATGACGTAGTCGTCCTTCATGGCCTTGTTGGACTTGGGAAGACATGACAGCATTTTTACTATTGGGGACCTGGATTTTAGATAGTACCCCCCTTCTACCAAAAAGTGGCATTCGTACATATGCACGACGTCATGCTAGGTGAGTTGTAGGCCCATCATTTGATTAAGGGCGTCCACGCAACCCAAAACCCTAAATAGGTTGGGAGCGCATTAGTGCGGGCATAGCTTATGATTCCTAAGGTATTCCCGAGTAACGGTGCCCATAGGAATGGTCATTCCCCCCTCTAAAAAGGAGATTACAGGAATGACCACTTCGCCAGTTCTCTTATCAGTCAAAATATTTTCCGGTGGGCAGTATCGAAGACTAACCCCTTCGAGTATATTGTATTTTGCCTTAAAAAGCTCTATGGCAATAGGCGAATAGACAAGATTCTTAAATCTATCCATTTAGATGTGTAAAAGAATGCTAAGGGGGTTCCCTAAGGTGAGAAAAGATAAAGACAAGAAGGCCGAGGTGCTCGGCCGAGGAGAAAAGAACTTGGAAACCAAGTACTTACAGAAGTGGTTGAGGTTTTTGTCTCAGTAACTTCTTAGATACCTAGGATTTTCCGTAAAAGTGTTCTCGGAATAATTAGAATAAAGTAACGTATGAAGGCTGGGATGCTAAAGAACTCTAGAACGCTTAAGGGTATGCAAAATGGGCAAAACAACTCCCTTAGAGCCTTTTATATAGGAAGGGAAAGTAAGTGGGAGTTATCCCACTCGAAATTTCGGGAAGAAATCCCAACCACAGGATCTACATCTCATCGCTGATAAGGGAGACAAAGCGCCACCTAGAGCAATAAATGATGCGTTGCAATTTCCGAAGCGTTGGCAAGGTTTGTGAGACACACGGAATGGCGTCTCCATATGGGTGAGTTGAAAATTTTGGTGAATTTGACCCTTGGAGAAGTCAAAAATCCTGCCCTTCTCCTCGGATAAGAGAGAAAGCTGGAATTTTGAGGGGCTATTGTAGGGGTAAAAGGCTCAATTCCAAATAATGGGCCATGGGCCTGTCCGAGGAGACCTGTCCGTCCGAGGACAGTAAATCATGAGGAAGGTATATAGTCTAACTCTTCGCTGAAATATAACTTATATGAGAAGGAAAGGAGTGATCCGAGGAGTACTATTTGTTTGGATGATCAAAGGGACGATTAAGATGGACGCACCAACATTGATCCTAGCATTTCCGGAGAATCCCCTGATCTATATAAGTAAAAAGGATAGGTAGCGGCAATGAGATATTATGTAAAAGGCTGCTACCATCGCATTTATTATCCTGCAGCTAACCCTATGGCCGCATTAATGGGAAAAAGACATCAGAACAGTGACCCTCATCCTTTACAGCTGCTGTATAAGGACTTCAAGGGAAAGTTGATGGGACAAGTATCAAGGGACAATCACCTAATTGGCACGTGAGGTGAATTTGCCTATAAATAGAGCAGGAAGCAGAGGAAGAAGGCATCGAACAATTAGGAGAAAAAAGTGAAGAAGCAATCAGAAAAGATAAAGAGAAAGAGAGAAATATAGGCACTCAGGCAATTGTAAGAACTTACTCCTCGGACCAATCCGAGAGGAGCCCTGGACAACTTCAGCACTTCGTTTTCGTCAGTTTGATCATAACTAGGCTTTGGCCATCAACAAACTCGCTTTCAACCAAGTTTACTTTGCCCACTCTCTACAAATTCATTGCAAGGATACTGTTTACGCTTTGGGCCAAGTTCATTTCGCTTGAAGGCCCATCTTGTCAAGTTGTGTCCTTACATTTTATATTCTTCAAAACTCTACTTTAGGTTAATGCGATTTAGTTTTCTTTTTAAAATTTTTATTTTTGTTCTCTTTGATTGTTAAATTTTATTCTATTGCATTATAAAGAATTAATATAGTATGTAAAAATATAATATTATTCTATTACATAACATGATTTGAATAATTTGGTTTTTTTTGTTTTTCAAATTGTTTTTTTTTTTTTTCTTTGATTGTTAAATTTTATCCTATTGCGTTATAAAGAATTAAATATAGTATATAAAAATATAATATTATTCTATTACATAATACATAGCATGATTTGGATAATTTGGTTTTTATTCTATTACAAATCATGATTTTTTATAGCGCTTAATTTAGATGTTAAACTATGAGATTTTACTAATTTTTGTTTATTTTTTAATCCTTTGTGGTGAACAAAGTATTCTTAATAGTTGTATTAGAAGTACTCTATAATCCATTTATTTAGAGAAAAGCAAAGGTTAGCCAAATAAAAATAATCAGATGGGTGACAAATTTTAGCTTTTGCAATTTTACTTTAATTGTTATTATTATTTTATAACAATGCATGTACAGAAATTTAATTATTAGATTTTGCTGATAATTGTTCATTTGATAATATGTTTTGGGTGGATGAAATTACAATTTCTGTAAAGAAAATAACCTTAATAGATTATCAACAACAAATTGTTTTTCTTAATTGGTCCAATTAATCATTAGTAAGTTTATTAATTTTCTTAGTTATGTTTTTTGGTGTTTTGGATTGTAGGCAAAACAAATAAGATTTGAGAAAGTTTGTTTAAAACTAAAAGAATATTTTTCAAATTTTATGTTCTTCTTAATGATTCACAAAACGTTTTATATAACTTTTTATTAAAAATGAATATTTTTGTTAACTTGCCTTTTGAATTTTTGAGGAAAATTATATTGTTTTCATTTTGGTACGAAAAAATTTATATTTATAATTTATGATTGTTCTTATATTACATTTATGATTGTTCCTATAATAAATAAAAATATAATTATGAAATATATTATTATTTATTAAATTAGTTTAAATTATTAAAAAATTAATAAAATTATCATAAAAATAATTATCACACTCAACGCATGAGTTAGCGGGCTATATATATTTAGGAATAATTAATGTTGTCATCTACCATAAATTAAGGGTGAGTTTGTTTCAGCTTTTTAAGATTGGGCTTTTTGAAAAAGTGCAGTAAGAAAAAGTGTTTTTTCAAAAAGCTAAGTGTTTGGTAAAAGTTGTTAAAAAGTGTTTTTTGAAAAAACTGAATGTTTGGCTAGCACTTATAAAAGTGTCAGTTTGAAGGGTAAATTATCAAAAAGGACAATGTGTATATAAGGGAGTTTATTTTATACTTAAATTAACTACTTCATACACTTATTAAAATAATAATAATAATAATAATAATAATAATAATAATAATATATTATTGGTATTATTAATAATGTTTGAGCAATTTTTCTTTTTAGTGTCATAATTATTTTGTTATTACCATTAATGACTTCTTGGCAATATTAATTAAATATAAATAATTTTCATCATCATGAAGCACAAAATAAAAATGTAAAAAGATAATAAAATACACACTAATAATTCAAGTTTAAATTGTACAACATAAAAATATAAAAAGATGATAAAATACATACCAATAAACATGCTCAAATATTATTTTTTTTATTCCTACCCTTGTTAAAATAATATTTATTTCTTTTCCTTTTCTATTTCTTTTACTTTCTCTCTTTCAAGCTCATTCTCTCATTCTCTCTTACTCAAGCTCATTCTCTCTTTCTCACATAAGCTCTCAAACTTCTCAAAAAAAAAAAAAAAAAAAAAAAAGCTCTTAGACTCTCCTTTGATTCATCATCAAACTCTCATCCTCCTCAAACTCTCACCGATTCATCCATCATCCTCACCGATTCATCATCGTCCTCATCGCCGCCACCAATGCTCACGCACCATCGCCGAAGCTCACGCATCATCGCACCGAAGCTTACGCGTCATCGTCGACCCACGCACCATCGCGAACCCGATTCATCATCTTCCTCACCCATCTTCGAAGCCCAGCTCCGTTCATCCTTCGTCGATCTGTTGATTTTGCATTTGGGTGTGTGTGTGTTTGCATATGGGTCTCAATTTGCTTTGTTTACTGGTGAGATTTTTTGCATGTATTTTTAATTAAATGATCATTTAAATTAAAATTATAATTAATTGTTCAGATGTTTTGTGATGCTTTGGTTTGAGTGTTGTGAAATGTCTGATTGTTGTGTGTATGGAGATTTTGAGAGTGAGCTTGGCAGAAGGGCAGAGAGATGAGATGAGATGAGAGATCTGAGGTTTGGCGTGAGAACTGAGGAATTGAGACTCTAAGGTTAATTTGGTAATTTCTCCGTACAGCCCAATAGCTAGGAACAACACGCACGAGCTTAGCTCAATGGACCGATGCTGAACTTTTGCAAAATCATGTTTTCTTCATAAACCCAAAACACAACTTTTAACAAAAAGTTACTTTCTTAAATTCACCAAACTAACTTTTTAACTCAATTTTTTCAAAACGGGCTTTCATAGGCCAGAAAAGTGCTAACAAACAGGCACACATGTAAAGTTGCTAAATGAATAAGACAGCATTGTTGGCTGTCACCACTTAATGTCTGTACGATGTATGATAGTTAGTAAAGGTTTTTTCACCACTTAATGTCTGTACGATGTACGATAGTTAGCTGTCACCACTTAATGTCTGTACGATGTACAATAGTTAGTAAAGGTTTTTTCAGCATTGTTAGCTGTCACCACTTAGGGCATGTTTGGTAGACTGTAATAGCCGTTGTAATGTAATAGTTATTCCTATGGTATAGTTATTCTTTAGTTTGGTTATGTTTTTATTACAAGCAATAATCATTCCTTATGAATAGTTATTCTTTAAAATGAGGAATAACTATTCCTCTTTAAAAGGTTGTATTAGCTATTTCTTAGTAAGTGCAATAATTTCAAAATTTAATATATTTCTAAGTAAACAAACTTTCCATATACATCTAATAATTATAAAAATAAAAAATCATAAAAAATAACACATATTTCTCTTAAATTTAAAAATAACAATTTTTAAAGAAATATAATTGTGTGAGTAAGAAATTTCCTAAAATAAATGTTAAATTACATTCTAATATTATAACTCACAACCAAACTAATGAATAGGTTTAGTTATTACATTACAATACATTTTATTCCTAGTAATAAAGATTACAATTCCTGTCGTAATCCTCATTCAGTGTATCAAACGTACTCTTAATGTCTGTACGATGTACAATAGTTAGTATAGGATAGTAAAGGTTTTTTCAGCATTGTTAGCTGTCACCACTTAATGTCTGTACGATGTATAAAGGTTTTTTCAGCATTGTTAGCTGTCATCACTTAATTCTGTACGATGTACAATAGTTAGTAAAGGATAGTTAGTAAAGGTTTTTTCAGCATTGTTGGCTGTCACCACTTAATGTCTGCACGATGTACGATAGTTAGTAAATTTTTTTTTTTTTTTTGGTATTAATAGTTAGTAAAGTTTCTAAATGAATAAGACAGCATTGTTGGCTGTCTACCAGTTCATGTATGTACGATAGGTAGTTATAACTTTAACAAATAATGTAGTCAGGTTATAAAAGAGTTTTGGTTGGACCAGAACGAAAGAGATACATAGAAATTTTACAGGTCACCTAACACTAACAGCTATATTTCAACCTCCTACCTCATTTGTTTTTGAGTAAAAAAAGCAGTGCCTATCGAATTAAATAATTGAACATTAATCAAAACTATATCCCTTAATTATTGAGGAATTTCACTTAAACAAAAGTTTTCTTCACTCACACTTCATTAAAAATTTAACTAATTTAAATGCCACTCTATTTCTTGGCCTTGAAATAGAGCATAGCTTCTAATTTCTAAATGAATCAAGAGTGCTTTCATGCCCTCAATCTTCCACTAGCATGCCTTGCACAAAAACTTCGTGTGTATCATAAACTATCACTAGAAAATGAAGTATATTATTCAATTATCATAAACTATCACTAGAAAATGAAGTATATTATTCAATTACTAGCAACTTTGACGAAGCTTGGACTATGGAGATTTAATAAACCAGGCATGGTAGAGTTATAAATGCCCAGAGATGATTTCTAATGGGTTTATTTTTAGTTTGATTGCTATAGAGTGTACCCAATATAAAATTATTGGCTTGACACGGAAGCATAGTGTTGTAATATCATCCATGTAACCAAGTTGCTAGGAATTTGAAGCTAAATATATAATAAATATTATATTATAGATTCACACATTATATTTTTGAGCATTTGTTTATAAGTAAAATTTTACTGGTTTCTCAAAAAAAAAAAAAAAAGTAAAATTTTACTGTTAATAAAATAATTTGAGCATTTTATAAGTCCTCATTAATCAAAATCACATAATATTGCGCATCATTTCATTCATAACTCGATTTTTGACTTTGAAAATTGATGTTCATGTGAGCAAAAGTCTTTCACTTTCCTCTTTCTTGTGTGTGTTTGTTTCTCCAAAAAAAGTGAGTAAAAGTTAAATAAATAAATACAACAAAATGAATATACTTTCTTTTCGTGACAATTTTTTTTAAAACATAATTTCATTAAAATATTATTTAATATTCAAATGAATAAATTTTAATTTTTTAAATTTGTGTCAAATACTATATATTCGCAATGTGCATAATTGTGAGTTATTTATAAATTCCCCCCCCCCCCCCCCCCTTAACTTAAATCCTAACCCTGCCACTAGTCTAAAGTAACATGCTTTAGAAAATTGCATGGAAATTTGTGGCATGTGGATATGGAGTATATAAGAGAGTAATAACACAGCTTGTCTCTAGTTGATCAAAAAAAAAAAAAAAAAACAAAGCACAGCCTGTCTCTCTCAATCGGTGTTGATAGGGGTATTTTTGACCATAGCCCAGACATATCATGCAAAGACACTAACGACACCCACGGGTCCGTTAGTCCCACATTAGCAAATGATGGGCCTTGAGCGACGACATAAGAAGAGATGGGATCACATTAAAACCCGTCGGATAGAAATCCCGACAGACGAAGGAAAGGCTGACGGGGTGAGTAAAGGGCCTGACGAGCGAGCAAAAAGGCTGACGGGGCGAAGGGAAGCCTGGCAGGGAGAGCAAGAGGCCGACGGGTCCAGCATAGCCTTGATCCCCACAAAAGTCCATATAAGGAAACATGTTGCATATCACGCAACGTGAATCTGCTACAAAGTTGTGTCTCCCTCATATGGAAAGACACTCTACAATTTTGGTAACCCTAAGTACCAAATCTTCTTCATAAGGAAAGATCTCCACACTCAAGGGATCTCGATTTGCCACTAATTGCTATATAAGCACCAAACCTCCACTTTTCTCAAGTACGCAGAAAATCCCTAGCTCTCTCACTATAGAATTCTTGGAGGCTTCTCATCCACTAACTTGATATTCGAAGGGTTCTTGGCCAATACCACACTGGTGCCTTCTATTTGGTCCTTTTGATCTTACTCCGCAGGTACCCATTGGAGTGATTTGGAGCCTACAACTCATTGATGATTTCAGCACATCATCAGGTGTGATTGGTCAATTCTTACTAAGTTTATTCCTTTTTACTTTCTTGGAGAATATTAAAATCAACAATGATTTACATATTGTATATACGAAACACGCAGCTAAAATCTTGTTTTGAAGGAAGGATTTTTAGTAAAAATTGTGAAATTGTGTTTAGTGTATATAACTGTGAATAACTTAGCATGTGCAGCAATAATTAGTGTGTGTTTGACATTGGCTTAAAAAACCACATTTTTTTACTATTTATCTTATTTTTATTACTATTTAGCTTATTTTTGTTACTATTCATGGGTCCTATTGCACTTTTTGGTACTATTTATGGGTCCTATTGTACTATTTCATCTACATTTTAGCTTTATCTACGATACTTTCAGCAAAAAATATGAGAAAAAAATTGGTAAAATGTGACAAAAAATTAGTTTATAGTTCAGAGAGCATTAGTATTGGTGGAGGCAAATTGGTAAAATACTAAAATTACCAACCAAATATAACAAAATGCTCTTGCATCAGTGGAGGAAAAGCCAAAATTTTTTGCTATTAGGCTACAGTGCACAACCATCTTTACATGTGCATTGTAGCTTAGATGCTAAACAAAAAAACAATATTATATTAGGTCCTCCACTGTGCACAACTGTCTTTGTGTTGTTTATATTAGTTGTTGGGTTAAGATAGCTTGACCTCGGTTAATTAATTAAATTACCCAAGTTAATTAATTAGATTCAATTGTGTTAGGTTCTAAAGACTAGGATCTAATGTATTTAGAACTTCAATTTGTATGTTGGCAAACCATGATCAAAACAATGTTTAGTCGTGTGTTAGACTTGCTCAAAGTATGGGATTTAATGTAAAGTTGGAATCGAGTTTTTATGCAGAATTACCTTTAACTTTCTGTGTGACTCGATCGATCGAAAATTAGACTCGATCGATCGAAAATCGTGCAGAACGTTTTTCTGCAGAAATTTCCAACTCAGCCCAAGCCCGTTTTAATGTATAGGGTTTTATGTTTGCCCTAAGTATAAAAGGGAAAA
Organism: Lithocarpus polystachyus; assembly: GCA_033629205.1. Classification (NCBI taxonomy): domain Eukaryota; kingdom Viridiplantae; phylum Streptophyta; class Magnoliopsida; order Fagales; family Fagaceae; genus Lithocarpus; species Lithocarpus polystachyus. Next base: position 9,666,509 of record CM066172.1, on the reverse strand, counting down.
CCCTAGCTACGTTTTGTAAGTTCTGTTTTGCTGTGTTTGTGAATCTCATTGTGAGATCTAGAGGTGTTTACCTTCACATACACTTAGGGTTTACAAACTTGAGATTTATGTCAAGAGTTGTGTAGATCGTTACAGTTGCAGAATCAAAGAGCACAAAGATATACAAGCAGGTGCGCTTGTGGATTTGCTGAAGAATTCCGGAAAGAAGGAGTCCGTGGATCTCGGAGCTATCATGGGGTCATGGTAGTAAGTTTCCTATACTTGGGTAGCAATAGGATGTTAGTGGTCTAAGTCTTATTGTGAAACTTCAATTCTTTCATAGTGGATTCAGTTTACCTTGAGGATAGCTAGGTTAAATCCTCCCCAGGTTTTTACCGGTGTGGTTTCCTGGGTCATCATATCTTTGTGTTATTTATTTTCCGCTGCTTTGTTGTTTTTGTTATATTTGTGTTAACCTAGTTTTAATTAAATTACCTAAGTTAATCACTTGGCTAATTCACTAGGTTAATTTGTTTGGGTTAAGGGGTCTAAACGAACTAACAAGTGGTATCAGAGCGGGTAGCTTTTGTGTTTGATCCTTTGATCTTTTAGCTGATCCTTGACCCCTGTTGTCATGGAACACGGACACTCTCTTGTTGTTCCACCTCACTTTGATGGAAACAATTATGCTTACTGGAAAGTAAGGATGAAAGCATTCCTGAAATCCATTGATGAGAGGGTGTGGAATTCCGTTGAATACGGATGGGAGAAGCCCACTACTCCTGTGAGTGAGTGGCAAACTTCTCAGAAGGAGGCAGCCGCTTTTAATAGCAAAGCTATGAATGCTATTTTTAATGCTGTTTCCATGGAGGAATTTAAGAGAATCTCTAATGTTGAGGTTGCTCATACTGCTTGGAATATCCTCTAGACTGTGCATGAAGGCACAAAGGCAGTTAAGATAAACAAATTGCAGCAATTAACTACTAGATTTGAAAGCATCAGAATGAATGATGATGAATCTTTTGATGAATTCTATGCTAAATTGAATGATATTGTTAATTCTGCTTATAATTTGGGTGAAATCTATGATCAACCTAAAATTGTTAGGAAGATTCTTAGATCTTTGACTGAGGATTTTAGACCCAAAGTGACTGCCATCACTGAGAGTAAGGATGTGGACTCCATCCCTGTTGAAGAACTTGTAGGATCTCTTCAGTCCTATGAGTTAGACCTCCCTAAGACCAACAAATCCAAATCAATGGCTCTTAAGTTTGTTGATGATGTTGAGGATGGTGGATTTGATGATGAACTCTCTACTACAGAGATTGCCTACCTTGCCAAGAACTTTAGAAACTTTCTAAGGAATAGTAACAGAAGGGCAAGAGGCAAGAACACTGTTGAGCCTAGAAATTTTAGGAAGAATGAACCCACTAAGGTTAATAACGTTGAAAAACCTAAGGAAAAAGTAGGTCAGTCTTCTAATAATTCTTTGGGACAACAATGTTATGGTTGTCAAGGGTATGGTCATTTAAAGTCTGAATGTCCTACTTATTTGAGGTCTAAGGGTAAGGCTATGGCTGTAACCCTTAGTGATGACAAAGTTTCCGACAATGAATCCGCTAGTGATGAGGATGGAAACTTCATTGCTTTTACTGCTACCACTGTAGTCAATGAAAGCATATCTGTTGAAGAGAACCCTTCTGATGGGGAACTCTCTGAGGATGCAGATTTACAGGAAGCCTACAATAAACTTTGCAAAATTGCTGCAAAGGATGCCATGAATGTTGAGTTAGGCTTGAAGAAAATTGCATCTCTTGAACTTGAAAAGAAAAATTTACTTGTTAAATTGTTTGATGCAAATGAGCTTTTGAATAATGTGAAAACTGAGAACATGCTCTTGCTTGATAAAGTTAAATGTTTGGAACTTGATTTGTCTGTTGCTAGAGAACAAACTAATAGGTCTACAAGCTCCAAACTTGATCACATGCTGAGTATTCAAAAGTCTCCGTTTGATAAATCTGGTTTAGGTTATGAGGAAAGTATTTCTGTGCTTGAACCTTCTTCCACTAAATTTATTCCTTCTTCTGAACCTCCTAAGAGTGAGATTGTCAAACCCGTGGTGAGTGAACCTGTCAAGCCTATAAACGTTACTTCACCTAGGAAAATTAGGGTTGATCTTCATGCTTCTCATTCTAGAGCTTCTACTTCAACTAAGGGCAAATTGCATGATAAGCCTGCATGGGTTTGTCACTTTTGTGGAAAACCTGGACACATTCGTCCAAATTGTTTTAAGTTGCAAGCTGCGAAGCGAGCAAATAAAACTAAAGTACCTGTGCCTCAAGCACATGATCCCATGGTACTGATTGGTGAATTGGTAAAGGCGTTAAACCTTTATTCCAATCCTGGAGTTGCTCAGAATTCGAATATGAATCATAACTCCAATCCAAGAGTTGCATCTAAGAAGTCTTGGATGCAAATGGCTCAATCTAGTTGAGTCTGTCTGACATGGTCCTTGTGCTTCATTGCTCTATCTGTTGTGACCTTTGTTTCTAGGATTTGCATTGCATTACATCATGCATTTCATTCTAGGATGTTTGTTATTTTTTTAATAAAAAAAAAAAAATTTTTGCAAATTGTGTTTTGCTATTTTTTTTCTTGAATTTGAAGACAAGGTTGGTCTATCAAATATTGCATATCATGTGAATGTACCTTGTTTAGCTTTGATGCACTTATTTATTGCACTTTACTAGCTAAAGTCTTGTTGTGCATGTTGTGTGGGAAGATGCTATATTTATTGATCACATGATCTTGATTTTGAAGTCGTTTGTCTTTGATTGACGGACTTGAATTTATTGAAAAAGGCATAAATAACCATCTCACCACTGTTTATTAGCCAATCATGAACACCTTAGTGCATATCGTAAGATTTTGTGCTCGAGAAAGTGTAGCACATGCACAAAAAGAACATAAGGTGTAGCCTCTATTAAAATTGGTGTGTACATTATTGGACTATAATAATCTCACAAATTCATAAAATTGGTGTGTACATTATCCCGGCTATTATTAAGTTTCTAATCAAATAAATTGAATAATGGGGCAAATTAAGAAACTTACATGATTGCAAGCTTTTATTCTAGGAGATGTGGGAGTTATATGATGTAACTCTTTAAGGGATAGTCTCTTTCAAAGTCATGTGGTGGATTTTGTAGAAATTGTGATTGATCTCTATATGTATATCACCTCACATGTTTCTCAAGCTTATGCTAGTTGCACACACTACACAAGTTAATCTTTGCTAAAACTGTGTACATGCTATTGTGTGTGTTTTTGGTCTAACCAACCAAGTTTGAGAATTTTTGGAAATTGATGCAGAACATGTTTGCTTGTTTATTTTTTTTTTTTTTGGGTATATTGAGTGAAATTATGATTTGAGAAATCTGGGTTGCATACATGTGTTTTTGGAAAAGATCTCATCTCATACTCATGCATTTGATTTATAAAATCTGCTGCTTTGAGGAGTTTTTGATCTAAAATGTTTGGTTTTTCAAAATTATGATTTTTCCAGAATTTCGATCGATCGAAACTGATTTTCGACCGATCGAAAATGTTTTAAAATGCTCAGAAAACTCTCTGGTTGGATCGATCGATCCAAGCTGTTTTTGGATCAATCGAATAAGTTTTCGACCGATCGAATGTAATATTTGATTGATCGAAAATCGTGCTGGATGTTTTTAAAAAGGAGTTTTTCAAGTGTCTTTTCACTTTTTCCAAACTTTTCAAAACTTCTTTTTGTCTCCTACCTACCGGTCAAGCTATTTTTGGGAGATTTTGTCGTTTTCCTCCGAATCTTTTGCACAATCTCTCTCTCCCACAGCTGGTAAGTCCCTTATACCCTTCCCTTTGCATTTATTTTCTAAATTCATGCATTTTTCATGCATTTTTTTTTGGTATTTTCGGCATTTAGGAGTTTTCTATTTTTGGGTTTGTTTTTGAGTGGTTCTTTCTCAAATTTTTCATGGGTTTTTGTGGGGACACCTTCCCTAAGCACATCATGTGGTTTAATTTAGTTTATTTGGTGTTTTGTGGAAAATTTGAAATTCTAGGGCTTGTAATTGAGTAAATTGGGGGTTTTGTTCAATTTGATTGAAATTGATGAAATTGGCTTGTTAGATTGATTAATTTGATCATTATATTGTGTTAATTCACTATTGTGTTGATCAATTTATCAATTTGTTGTGTTTTGAAAACTAGGGTTTTTCAAATTGGGTATTTTTGATAAATATCGCTTGCTCAAGCCAATTTTGTTAATTTGGATCAATATTGAACATGTCACTGCATTAGTACATGCATCACTTTATGTTCATGCTCATGCATCATATAGAATTGATATTTTCTATTTTTTATGCTGTGCTAACTTGCAGTCTGCCCTTGATTTTTGTTTTTGCTCTTTTCTTTCTGTGTCTATCTTTTTTCCTTAGCACTATGCCTAGGAAAACTAGAGCCCATAGGACTTCTGATCCTTCACCATCTTTTGACACTGAGAGATTCCCTAGTGAGTCTAACCAAAATACCTATGAGACCCTTAATCTTAGGCGTCAAATCTGGGCTGAGCGTAGGGTTATCTTAGATGAGTTAGATCCTGAGGTACGTCGTAACTTTGAGCATCGGGGTTGGTTACCTCTTCTTGACTTTGAGCATCCTCCTCCTGCTTCTTTGATTAGAGAGTTCTATTCGAACCTCTCTATTCATGTCTACGATAACGACACCTTGGTCAAGGTGTGGTTACGTGGTGTCGAGTATCGCATTACCCCGTCGGTAGTGTCTGATGCTCTTGGGGTGCCCATTGTGGACCATCCTGTTTTTCCTTACGAGGAGTCTCCTCCCCTTGATGACGTTCTGTCTTACATCACTGGGTCTTCTATCCAGTGGGGTTCTGATCCTCGGATCACTTCTGCTGAGCTGTCTGACTGCACTATCTTTTCTTTAGGATAGCGTGTCATTCTTTGTGGCCGATTTCGCATGTCCACACCATTCCTCTTGAGAGGTGTGTCTTTTTGTATGCTTTGGTCACTGATGCTCCTATCAGTTTTCCGCATCTGTTCCTTCGTTCTTTGAACGAGGTTCATCGGTCTAGTTCTACGGCTCATGCTTTGTTTTTCCCTGTTTTTATTCATAGGATTTTTCTTTTTCTTGGTTTTGGTGAGTATCCTGCTTCCGAGCCTGTTCATGTTATCGCTCCTATCGGTGCTACCTTTTTGAGGCAAAGGGCTGCTTAACTTCGAGCTAGCTCTAAGCGTGCTAGGGTAGAGCCTTCCGGTGTCACTCCACCCCCTTCTTCTTCTGCAGATCCTCATGCAGCTGGGACTTCTTCTGATCCTGCTGTTGCTGCTGCTGCTGCTGATGTTCCTCCACCGTTTGATGAGGTTTCTGACCTTCGTCGGACGCTTGATACTGTCGTGACCGTTCAGGCGGCTCATGGTCAGCTTTTGGTGGACATCCTAGATGAGCTACGTGCGTTGCGAGTGGATTTGGCGAGCTCTCGTCGATCTTCTCCACCTCCTTTTGATGATGAGTGAGTGCCTTTTGGCAATTCGTCACAAAAAGGGGGAGTGCATTGTTCATTGATAGCTAGGAGATTTTGATGTGGAGATTTACATTTTAGGGGGAGTTTTTGTTTTTCTTGGTAGTGATACTGCGGAGGTTGTGGAGTTATTAGATTGTATCTAGGTGCTTCACTGTGTATTTACATTTTTAGCTCTTGTTTAGGAGATATTTGTGTTGGGATACATTTTTATGTATATGTTTTCTTATTTCACTATGTTACTTTGCTTATTGATCTATATTGATGATGTTATTCATGATATATGTCTTTATTTTGTGTCATGTGAAATTAAGAACTTTTTATTTATATATTTCCTGTTTTTTTCCACACATGCGTTTATGTGTTTGTTAAGTGTTACAGGAATATACAGGTTGTTTTCAGTCGAGCTGCTGTCTACCTTGCAACTGTTAGATAGTAGTTTAGGTTGAATTGTTAAGTGGCTATTTATTTTGTAATGGGCTGTTTCAATGTGTAAACTTTGAGCTTTTTGTTAAGTCTGTGTTTTGTCACGGATTGCCAAAGGGGGAGTTTGTTAGGTTCTAAAGACTAGGATCTAATGTATTTAGAACTTCAATTTGTATGTTGGCAAACCATGATCAAAACAATGTTTAGTCGTGTGTTAGACTTGCTCAAAGTATGGGATTTAATGTAAAGTTGGAATCGAGTTTTTATGCAGAATTACCTTTAACTTTCTGTGTGACTCGATCGATCGAAAATTAGACTCGATCGATCGAAAATCGTGCAGAACGTTTTTCTGCAGAAATTTCCAACTCAGCCCAAGCCCGTTTTAATGTATAGGGTTTTATGTTTGCCCTAAGTATAAAAGGGAAAACCCTAGCCACGTTTTGTAAGTTCTGTTTTGCTGTGTTTGTGAATCTCATTGTGAGATCTAGAGGTGTTTACCTTCACATACACTTAGGGTTTACAAACTTGAGATTTATGTCAAGAGTTGTGTAGATCGTTACAGTTGCAGAATCAAAAAGCACAAAGATATACAAGCAGGTGCGCTTGTGGATTTGCTGAAGAATTCCGGAAAGAAGGAGTCCGTGGATCTCGGAGCTATCATGGGGTCATGGTAGTAAGTTTCCTACACTTGGGTAGCAATAGGATGTTAGTGGTCTAAGTCTTATTGTGAAACTTCAATTCTTTCATAGTGGATTCAGTTTACCTTGAGGATAGCTAGGTTAAATCCTCCCCAGGTTTTTACCGGTGTGGTTTCCTGGGTCATCATATCTTTGTGTTATTTATTTTCCGCTGCTTTGTTGTTTTTGTTATATTTGTGTTAACCTAGTTTTAATTAAATTACCTAAGTTAATCACTTGGCTAATTCACTAGGTTAATTTATTTGGGTTAAGGGGTCTAAACGAACTAACAAATTGTATGCAAATCGGGAAAGCACCAACAAATCACCAATTAAACAAAATGTAGCGGAAATTAAATTGACATGGTGAACAAATGAGGAAAACCTCTTGCAAGGCAAAAACCCCACTATGTGATTATAAGGTCATCACTCCCAAGAATCCACTAATTAACAATCAAGCGGTTACAAGTATAAGGAATCTTACCAACTACCCTGGCCTATCTCGAAATACCAACTTACAGTTGAACCTTCGCTCCAATACCCAATTGGACTTGATCTTGTAGTAGCCTTCTTTCCTTTGATGCACAAATCTCTAATCTGTAACTAACCATTTGCATGGATCCCAGTACATGACTAACTCCAACAACTTGAACAGATGTTGTTGGCTGCAAAGTTCCTCACTTCATCAACAATGAAGATTTGGAAGCACTTGGTAACAAAACCCTATGGCGTACACACACAGTAGCTTCTCACAGAGAAAATAAATCTCTTGGTCTTTGTATTTGTATGTGACGACTTTAAAAAAAGCCTTATATATGTCTAGGGTTGAAAGAAAAGAAACCCTAAACAAATACAAAAGCCTGGGCTGAATTTTAGATCTGGAAAACTGAAAATCGTAAGTCTTGATAGATCAAGTTGCTATCAAGTTGTTTATCGAGCTTCACATTAAGTCTCGACAGTAGGCACCTATCGAGCTATTTGTTGAGACCTAATGAAAGGCTTTTCTTCACTTATTTTTTGGACCAATCTTCATGACTTTCAATACGAACACTTGATATGTTTTGAATAACATGTTTCATAATGTATTAAACTCATCTTAGATCTACTCAATTACACGTAAAGTGCATTTTGTCAAATGATTAGCTAATTGCATAAAATATGACCTTAACAATCTCCCCATTTGGAAATCCATGAGAAAACCACAAGCATAATTATGAGAGAAGTAATAAACAAAAACTCCATAACTATTACAAAAGCCAAAAGTACATAAGCCTAACTAATACAAATGAGCTCTTGAAAAACTTTGCAAGAAAAGAGATCATGGCATGATAGACTTGCAACCTATCTTATTCGAAACAATTTAACAAGATTCATCAAGGTATCAAGTGTGAAACATAGACAAGTTGTATACAAGAAGAAACATGTGTATAAAGAGAGAAAAGAAACAACACATATGAGATAAGGTGAAGAATATACATCATATATATATATATATATATATATATAAAGAAGCAATACAATGTATGAGTAAAAAGGTCACAAGACCATGGTACATGTAGAGAGAAAAGATACAACAAAACCTCACTACATCACTTAAAACACGTGTCTATCTCTATGCTATCTCTCCCCCTAACAAAAAGACTACTCGCATATACAAAATTACTCCTCCTTTTTGTCATGAGTGACAAAGGGTGAATCACTGAGAGGGAGTCATCTCATTATCAATTTCGGAGGAAGAAGCATCATCATAATCATCTCCACCATCTGAACTACAGCACTCACAAGGTATAATCAATCACACAATCCTAGAATGCATGAAACATTGTTATGATGAGCATAGAATGCAATGCATGAGCATGTGAGACCATCATAGCAGAACCCAACCCAAAAAACTTAGCAAAACCACAAAAGCCCCCAAAAAATTTCACAAAACCTGAAAGTTAGGTCACAAAAATACATGAATGCATGAAATATTGAGAGAAAGAAGGATTAAAGAGACATACCACAAATTAAGGCTTGGAGGAGGCCAAAATTGAGAAATGAAGAAGGATTTTTGTGAAAGGAAGAGGTTTGGATTGAGAAGAAGAAGAGAGGCATCGAGATACTTATGTTTGAAATGATTCGGGTCGGACCTTAGATATATATAGAAAAGTGCAGCTCAATATATCAAGAAGGTATCTAGGAGGTGTCAAGAACTAAATCTCGATAGATCGAGGAGGTATCAGCAGCAAAATAGGCTTGATAGATCAAGGAGTTGTCGAGAAGCTATCAACCAAACAGAGACTTCAGAGAAGAGGCTCGATGGATTGGGCTATCTATTGAGAGGTATCGAGAAAACCTAGAAAATCTTGATAAATCGAAAATGTGTCGAGCAACTGTTGAGCTACTATTGAGCTTCTATCGAAAGTTTAGAAAAGGTGTTTTTCATGAAGGAAAATAGCATGAGATGAAACATTCAAGTTAGACACCATAACAAGTAATCAAAGAGCATGTTAAGCACTCAAACACATCAACAATTCTAGATGCAAAGCATTCCTAGATCAAAGAAACACAGTAAATATGTCTAACCAATTTTATTTCAAAAACAAGTTTAGACAGTTTCGAGAGAATATACTACCACATGTATTTCTTGTGATGACCAAATCACATTGTACTTATATAATAGTATTAAGAGCAGCGAAGAGTATGTGTGTTGTGTGTGAAACTTTTGCAAGAGAGCATAAGTAAATCATTATATGAAGAGTAATGATATAGGAGGATCAAATACATTCACACACAATCATAACAGTTTGATGGCGATTATCACCTTCGAGGGACATCATATAACTCCCACATCTCTTAGAAACACGCTTGCAACCATATTGAAATCTTTTTTATTCTTTTTACTTTACATGATCTTTGAATATTTTTCTTTTAAATATAAAATGACATAACATGCATGGGTATATAAGAAAGAAAGGAATTACCCAATTATGTAAGCTAAACATCTTGTTTTTGCTGTGCAAGTGCTACACTTTATTGAGCACGACTTTTAAGAATTGCACAAAGATGTTATATGATTGATGAGTTTTAGTGGTAAGATAGTTATTTATGCTTTTCTCTTAGGATTTTCTAGTCATTCTCATCAAGAAGTGTGATTTAAGATATGACATATAAAAGATCAACCAAATCATACAAATCACATGAAAGAGCCACAAAGCTCACATTACTTAGTTGTGCATGAAGATGCTCATCTAAGTTACAAGAGATACAAATTTAAGAACTTTGTTTCAAAGGTCATCCAAGGTACAGAAGTACCAGTATACATAAACATATTTTTGAAAATTTTCCATTTTTTTATTAAAAAAAAAAACTTAAAACAAAATATAAAGAAAACAAACAAGTAAACAAACAAAGCATAAAAAACTAGAGAGCAGATGAATGAAAGAAGAAAAGAAGAGGATCACTCCATACAGATGACACCAATGTTTTGGCGCAAGAATTCAAAGTGTCTACCATCCAAAGGTTTTTTGAGGAGATCAACCTTTTTGTCATTGGTGTGAATGAACTCAAGTGTGTGAATGTCATCCTCAACCAACTTACGAATAAAGTGATGTCGGATTTCAATGTGTTTGTTTAGAGAATGTTGAACTGGATTTTTAGAGATGTTTATGCATTGGTATTGTCACAATAGATAGTGAGATGTTTTTGACAAATACGATAATCAAGAAGAAGTTTTTGCATCCAAAGAAGTTGAGAACAACAACTACTAGTAGCGATGTATTCTACCTCAGTAATGGAGAGAGATGGAATTTTGCTTCTTACTCATCCAGGAGACATGATTATTGCCTAGATAAAAACACCCACTAGAAGTGCTTTTATGGTCATCATCATTCCCTGTCCAGTCCGCATCATCATATCCAGCTAACACATCATTAGTATCCTTATCATACCAGACTCCAAAATTACTAGTGGATTTAACGTATTTGATGATATGCTTTACCACAGTAATGTGAGCTTCTTTGGGATTAGCTTGTTATCTAACACAGACTTCTACACTGTAACTAATGTCAAGTCTGCTAGCAGTAAGATAGAGAATACTACCTTTCATGCTTCTATAGAGAGATGGATCAAAACTCTTTCCTAGCAGATCAACAATGAGTTTCACATTTGGACTCATAGGAGTTCTAACAGGACTAGCAAACTCTAGACCAAACTTCACAAGATTTTTAGCATATTAGATTGAGAGATGAAAATACTACCTGAGTCGCTTTGATGAATTTGCAAACCAAGGAAGTAGTTCAATTCTCCAATCATGCTCATCTCGAATTCGGTCTACATCATGCTTGAGAAGGAATGAGCAAGGTCATCTTTTGTAGATCTGAAGATGATATCATCCACGTAGACTTGAGCTACAACCAGTTCTCCTTCAACTTTCTTGATGAATAGTGTTTGATCAGCTTATCCTCTTGTGAATCCATTGGACACCAAATATTTAGTGAAACGATCATACCATGCTCTAGGTGCCTGCTTCAATCCAGAGAGTGCCTTTTTGAGATAGAGCACATCATTTGGAAAGTGAGGATCAACAAACCCTTTTGGCTATGCAACATAGACTTCCTCCTTGAAAAATTCATTCAAAAAAGCACTTTTCACATCCATCTAATATAATTTGAATTTCAAGTGACAGGCCAAAGCAAGTAAGACTTGTATGGACTTAATGCAAGCAACAGGAGCAACACTTTCATCAAAGTCTACTCCTTCAACTTGAGTGTAGCCTTGAGCTTGCAAATGACATTCCCTTCCTCATCAGTCTTATTGTGAAATATCCATTTGGTGCCAATGATATTCACTCTTTCTGGTCTAGGTACTAGTGTCCAGATATCATTCCTCTGTAACTGATGAAGTTCATCATGCATAGCTTCTACCCAACTTTCATCTCGAAGAGCATTTTCAGCCTTGGTAGGTTCAACCTAAGACAAGTAACATAAATAAGAAACAAAGTTAGCCACATATTTATCAATTGTATGCTTTCTCAAGGTAAGTTCATTCATGTTTCCCATGCTCACTTCTAGAGGATGATTTAGTTTGATTATGGATGAGGGTTCTTTTTCCAAATGATCATTAGGTTGAACTAATGTAAAAGCATCTTCTGAGGTCTGTGTTGCACTAGGTGAGGTAGGAGAAGGAGGATCTTGATCACTTACTTCTTGATCAATTTTAGGAGTCAGAGGGAGGATGGACTTGGGTAGTTGATCAACATCTTTTGAAGATTTGGTAGTTGATGCTTCATCTATCACAACAATAACGGTTTCCATAACATTTCTAGTTCTTTTGTTTAGCACCATGTTAGCTTTGCTAGTGTTGGAATATTCGAGAAAGATCCTTTCATTGCTTCGGGTGTCAAACTTTCTCATATTCTCTTTGTCCTTTAGAATGAAGCAAGTGCTACCAAATATTCTGAAGCACTTCACATTTGGTTTTCTTCCTTTCCATAGCTCATATGGAGTTTTCTTTATGCCAGGTCTGAAGTACACCCGATTCACAATATGACATGCAGTGTTGACTGCCTTGCCCCATAGGTCTTTTGCCATATCCTTATTGTGTATCATAGCTCTGGCCATCTCCTGAATGACTCTATTCTTCCTTTCAACTACACCATTCTGTTGAGGAGTGATAGGGGCCGAGAATTCTTAAGCTATGCCAGCCTTTATGCAGAAGGACTCCATTTGAGAGTTCTCAAATTATTTTCCATGATCACTTCAAATTCGATTAACTTTCAATCCTTTTTCATTTTGCAACCTTTTACAGAATGCCTCTATGTGCTAAGGAGCTTCATACTTTGATGGTAGCAAAATGACTAAGTGAATTTGGTGTAGTCATCTACCACCACTATGATATATTTCTTTCCTCCAAGAGACTCTATTCTTTTTGAACCCATGAGCTTAGTGTGGAGAAGCTCGAGAGCTTTTGTAGTGGCAGTGGTCAAAGTGCCATGACGTTGAGCTTTTGTTTGTTTTCCAAGTTGACACAGTCCACAAACAAAATTCACCACTTTACCGAGTTTTGGTATTTTAAAAATGGCTTCATTCTTTGATACAATTGTCTATTGCTTGTAACTAGCATGTCCCATCCTTTGATGCCATAAGTCTTTATTTGGCATTCGAATGTTGTTGCACACAATCTTAGCATCAGGAACTAGACCACAGTAATTATCCAGTGTCCAAATCCCACTTATGAGTTGCTTACCTAACTCATTTAACACCAGAAATTTTCCTTTTGAAAACAGCACCATAAAGTCTTGATCACAAATTTGACTTATGCTTACTAGATTCACTCTCAACCCTTCCATGTACAACACATTTGCAATGTCTGGTAGCCCTGGTAGAGATATGATTCCCTTGCCCTTTATTTGAGATTTGTTTCCATCACCAAAAGTGACATTACCACCTTTCTTGGATTCAAAAGTCTTAAAGAGAGTGCGATCTCTAATCATGTGTCTTGAGCACTCACTATCAAAATACCATACACATGTGTTCATCACCTTGAAGGCAAAGTGCATCATGAAGCATACTTCGTGCTTATTTGTCATATCATAAGGCATGGTCTTTTCTTTGATTTGATGACCAAGTGGTTTTAGCCTTGCCCTTATCTTCTTGAGGTGTACACCTTTATGAAGTTACATTTTGAGACAGTCTAGTTTTCTTCTACTCACAGAAATATCTTTTTCAACATTAATCAAGATTAATTTCAAATATCTTTTTGACTTGCATGTCCTAAGAAACTTGAGCATATCAACGTTTGAAACATAAGTGATATTTGAACAAAATATCTTTTCATGCAATTTGATTCCATGACGATAGGGGTCAATCGATCACACAGCAACGATTAAAACCTAATCAGAGTGTGCCCGTTCTGATACCACTTGTTGAGTTAAGATAGCTTGTCCTTGGTTAATTAATTTAATTACCCAAGTTGATTAATTAAGTTCAATTGCATGCAAATGTTGAAGGCACCAACAAATCACCAATTAAACTAAAAACTGCGGATATTAAATCTTCAATCTGTGACTAACCATTTGCACGGATCCCAATATGTGACTAACTCCAGCAACTTGAACAAATGTTGTTGGTTACAAAGTTCTTCATTTCATTGATAATGAAGATCTGGAAGCACTTGGTTACAAAATCCTGTGGCATACAAACACTGTAGCTTCTCACAGAGAAAAAAAGTCTCTTGGTCTTTGTATTTATATGTGATGGTTTTTTTAAAAAAAGCCTTATATATGTCTAGGGTTGTGAGAAAAGAAACCCTAAACAAATACAAAAGCCTAGGTCGAATTTCAGATCTTGAAAATTGAAAATCGTAAGTCTCGATAGATTGAGCTGTTGTCGAGCTATCTATCAAGCTTCACATTAAATCTTGCTAGCAGGCATCTGTTGAGCTATTTGTCGAGACATAATGAAAGGCTTATCTTCACTTGTTTCTTGGACCAATCTTCATGACTTTCAATACGGAACATTTGATATGCTTTGAACAACATGTTTCTTGATGTATTAAACCCATCTTAGATCTACCCAATTACAAGTAAAGTGTATTTTGTTAAAGGATTAGCCAATTGCATAAAATATGACCCTAACAATCTCCCCCTTTGGCAATTCATGACAAAACCCCAAGCATAATTATGAGAGAAGTATAAAACAACAACTTCATAACTATTACAAAAGTCAAAAAGCCTAAAGTACATAAGCCTAATTAATACAATGAGCTCTTGAAAAACTTTGCAAGAAAAGAGATCATGGCCTGATAGACTTGCAAAATCTTTTATCCGAAACACTTAAACAAGATTCATCAAGGCATCAAGTGTGAAACATAGACAAGTTGTATACAAGAAAAAACATGTGTATAAAGAGAGAAAAGAAACAACATATGAGATAAGGTGAAGAACATACATTATATATATATAGAAAAAAGCAATACAATGTATTAGTAAAGAGGTCACAAGACCATGGTACATGTAGAGAGAAAAGAGGGTGGAGCAGATGAGGAAGAGGGTCTGGAGGGAAGAGCAGCATCTGTTGAAGTAGACTCCACACGAGGCCACTTAGCAACCAGTTATGCATCACTCCTCCGAATTGATTTCTTACTGATGGCACCCATGACATGGAAAGGAGAAGAGAGAGGAATAGTGACGTGCACATGTGAAAAGATGCGAGTGATAGCTGAAGGAAAGATTAGCTTATCATGTGTGGAAGTGTCTCGATAGCACTCTATCATAGATTTTATTGTTGGGATTAGTGCCCTTAAATCCTATTGTATGATGCTATGTATGATATTATGTATGACATGATGTATGACTTAATATTGTAATTAATAAAGTTGTTTTATTATTATCTAAAATAATGGTAACATGAATATTCGGACATTATCATATAGTTCATGAGATGCATTGTGTCAGTTCGTTTAGACCCCTTAAATCCAACAGATTAACCTAGTGAATTAGCCAAGTGATTAACTTAGGTAATTTAATTAAATCTAGGTTAACACAGAATAAACAAAAACAACAAAGCAGCGAAAAATAAATAACACAAAGATATGATGACCCAGGAAACCACACCGGTAAAAACCTGGGGAGGATTTGACCTAGCTATCCTCAAGGTAAAACTGAATCCACTATGAAAGAATCGAAGTTTACACAATAAGACTTAGACCACTAACATCCTATTGCTACCCAAGTGTAGGAAACTTACTACCACGACCCCATGATAGCTCCGAGATCCACGGACTCCTTCTTTCTTGAATTCTTCAGCAAATCCACAAGCGCACCTGCTTGTATATCTTTGTGCTCTTTTGATTCTGCAACTGTATTGATCTACACAACTCTTGACATGAATCTCAAGTTTGTAAACCCTAAGTGTATGTGAAGGTAAACACCTCTAGATCTCACAATGAGATTCACAAACACAGCAAAACAGAACTACAAAAACGTGGCTAGGGTTTTCCCTTTTATACTTATGGCAAAACATAAAACCCTATACATTAAATGGACTTGGGCTGAGTTGGAATTTTCTGCAGAAAAACGATCTGCCTGATTTTCGATCGATCGAGTCTAATTCTCGATCGATCGAGTCTGACAGAAAGTTAATAGTAATTCTGCATAAAAACTCGATTCCAACTTTACATTAAATCCCATACTTTGAGCAAGTCTAACACACGACTAAACATTGTTTTGATCATGGTTTGCCAACATACAAATTGAAGTTCTAAATATATTAGTTCCTAATCCTTAGAACCTAACAAACTCCCCCTTTGGCAATCCGTGACAAAACACAGACTTAACAAAAAGCTCAAAGTTTACACATTGAAATAGCCCATTACAAAATAAATAGCCACTTAGACAATTCAACCTAAACTACTATCTAACAGTTGCAAAGTAGACAGCAGCTTGACTGAAAACAACCTGTATATTCTTGTAACACTTAACAAACACATAAACGCATGTGTGGAAAAAAAACAGGAAATATATAAATAAAAACTTCTTGATTTCACATGACACAAAATAAAGATATATATCATGAATAACATCATCAATATAAATCAATAAGCAGAGTAGCATAGTGAAATAAGAAACATATACATAAAAATGTATCTCAACAAAATATCTCCTAAACAAGAGCTAAAAAATGAGAATACACAGTGAAGCGCCTAGATACAATCTAATAACTCCACAAGCTCCGCAGTATCACTACCAAGAAAACAAAAAACTCCCCCTAAAATGTAAATCTCCACATCAAAATCCAATCTCCTAGATACAAATGAACTATGCACTCCCTCTTTTTGTGACGAATTGCCAAAGGGCACTCACTCATCATCAAAAGGAGGCGGAGAAGAATGGCGAGAGCTCGCCAAATCCGCTCGTAACGCACGTAGCTCATCAAGGATGTCCACCAAAAGCTGACCATGAGCCGCCTGAACGGTCACGACAGTAGCAAGCGTCCGACGAAGGTCAGAAACCTCATCAAACGGTGGAGGAACATCAGCAGTAGCAGCAGCAAAAGCAGGATCAGAAGATGTCCCAACTGCATGAGTATCTGTAGAAGAAGAAGGGGGTGGAGTGACACCAGAAGGCTCTACCCTAGGACGCTTAGAGCTAGCTCGAAGTTGAGCAGCCCTTTGCCTCAAAAAGGTAGCACCAATAGGAGCGATAATATGAACAAGCTCAGAAGCAGGATACTCACCAAAACTAAGAAAAAGGAGAATCCTATGAATAAAAACGGGAAAAAACAAAGCATGAGCCGTAGAACTAGACCGATGAACCTCGTTCAAAGAACAAAGGAACAAATGAGGAAAACTGATAGGCGCATCAGTGACAAGAGCATACAAAAACACACATCGCTCAAGAAGGATGGTGTGGACATGCGAAATAGGCCACAAAGAATGACACGCTATCCTAAAGAAAAGATAGTGTAGCTCAGAAAGCTCAGCAGAAGTGATTCGAGGATCAGAACCCCACTGGATAGAAGACCCAGTGATGTAGGACAGGACGTCATCAAGGGGTGGAGACTCCTCGTAAGGAAAAACGGGATGGTCAACTATGGGCACCCCAAGAGCATCAGACACTACCAAAGGGGTAATGCGATACTCCACACCACGTAACCACACCTTTACCAAGGTGTCGTTATCGTAGACATGGATAGAGAGGTTTGAATAGAACTCTCGAATCAAAGAAGCAGGAGGAGGATGCTCAAAATCAAGAAGAGTTAACCAATCCCAACGCTCAAAGTTACGTCGCACCTCAAGATCCAACTCATCTAATAAGACCCTACGCTCAGCCCAGATATGACGCCTAAGGTTCAGAGTCTCATAGATGACTTTGTTTGACTCACTAAGGAACCGCTCAGTGTCAAAAGAAGGAGAAGGATCAGAAGTCCTATAGGCTCTAGTTTTCCTAGGCATAGTGCTAAGGAAAAGAGATAGACACAGAAAGAAAAGAGCAAAACAAATACCAAGGGCAGACTGCAAGTTAGCACAGCATAAAATATAGAAAATATCAATTCTATATGATGCATGAGCATGAACATAAAATGATGCATGTACTAATGCAGTGACATGTTCAATTATGATCCAAATTAACAAAATTTGCTTGAGCATGTAGTTGGTATCAAAAAGTCCCAATTTGAAAAAACTAATTTTTCAAAACACAACAAATTCATAAATTGATCAACACAACATTCAATTAACTCAATATAATGATCAAATTAAACAATCCAACAAGCCAATTTCATCAATTTAACTCAAATTGAACAAAACCCCAATTTTATCAATTTCAAGCCCTAGAATTCCAAATTTTCCACAACACACCAAAATAATCAAATTAAATCACATGTAGTGCTTAGGTAAGGTGTCCCCACAAAAACCCATGAAAAATTTGAGAAAGAAACACTCAAAAACATTCCCAAATTTGCCCAAATACAAATTCCGAAAATAACCCATAAAATGCATGAAAAAATGCATGAAACTAGAAAATAAATGCAAAGGGAGGGACATAAAGGACTTACCAACTTGGGAGAGAGAGATTATGCAAAAAGATTTGAAGGAAACGACAAAATCTCCAAGAAACAAGGCTTGACCGGTTGGTAGGGAGAAAAAAGTTTTGAAAAAGATATGAAAAGTGAAAAGACACGTGAGAAAGAGCCTTTTTAAAAATCTATCATCCCGATTTTCGATCGATCGAAAATTACATTCGATCGGTCGAAAACACCTTCAATTGATCCAAAACAAGCTTGGACCGATCGAGCCAACCAGAGAGTTTTCTGAGCATTTTAAAACATTTTCGATCGGTCGAAAATCAGTTTCGATCGATCGAAATTCTGGAAAAATCACAGTTTTGAAAAACCAAACATTCTAGATCAAAAACTCCTCAAAGCAGTAGATTTTATAAATAAAATGCATGAGTATGAGATGAGATGTTTTCCAAAAACACATGTATTCAACCCAGATTTCTCAAAGCAAAAAATTTCTTTCAATATACCCCCAAAAAAAACAAACAAGCAAACATGTTCTGCATCAATTTCCGGAAATTCTCAAACTTGGTTGGTCAGACCAAAAACACACAAGAACATGTACACAGTTTAGCAAAGAATAACTTGTATAGTGTGTGCAACTAGCATAAGCTTGAGAAACACGCGAGGTGATATGCACATAGAGATTAATCACAAATTCTACAAAATTCATCACATGAATTTGAAAGAGACTATCCCTTAAAGAGTTACATCATATAACTCCCACATCTCCTAGAATAAAAGCTTGCAACCATGTAAGTTTCTTGATTTGCCTAATTATTCAAATTAATTGATTAGAAACTTAATAAAAGCCGGGATAATGTACACACCAGTTTTATTTGAATTTGTGAGATTATTATAGCCCAATAATGTACACACCAGTTTTAATAGAGGTTACACCTTATTTTCTTTTTGTGCATGTGCTACACTTTCTCGAGCAAAAAATCTTACGATATGCACTAAGGTGTTCATGATTGGCTAATAAACAGTGGTGAGATGGTTATTTAATGCCTTTCTCAATAAGTTCAAGTTCGACAATCAAAGACATATGACTTCAAAATCAAGATCATGTGATCAATAAATATAACATCTTCCCACACAACATGCACAACAAACTTTAGCTAGTAAGGCGCAATAGAAATAAGTGCATCAAAGCTAAACAAGGTACATAAACATGTTATGCAAAATTTGAATGACCAACCTTGTCTTCAAATTCAAGAAAAAATAGCAAAAGCACAATTTGTAATTTTTTTTTATTTAATTCAAAAAAAATCCTAGAATGAAATGCATGAATGTAATGCAATGCAAATCCTAGAAACAGAGGTCACAAAAGATAGAGCAATGAAGCACAAGGACCATGTCAGACAGACTCAATTAGATCGAGCCTTTTGCATCAAAGACTTCTTAGATGCAACTCTTGCATTGGAGTTACGATTCACATTAGAATTCTGAGCAACTCCAGGATTGGTATAAAGGTTTAACGCCTTTACCAATTCACCAATAAGTACCATAGGATCATGTGCTTGGGGCACAGGTACTTTAGTTTTATTTGCTCGCTTCGCAGCTTGCAACTTAAAACAATTTGGACGAATGTGTCCAAGTTTTCCACAAAAATGACAAACCCATGCAGGCTTATCATGCAACTTGCCCTTAGTAGAAGTAGAAGCTATGAGAAGCTTGAAGATCAACCCTAATCTTTCTAGGTGGAGTAACATCTATAGGTTTGACAGTTTCACTCACCAATGGTTTGACAATCTCACTCTTAGTAGGTTCAGAAGAAGGAACAAATTTAGTGGAAGAAGGTTCAAGCACAGAAACACTTTCCTCAAAACCTAAACCAGTTTTATCAGAGGGAGACTTTTGAATACTTAGCATGTGATCAAGTTTGGAGCTTGCAGACCTGTTAGTTTGTTCTCTAGCAACAGATAAATCAAGTTCCAAACATTTAACTTTTTCAAGTAAAAGCATGTTCTCAGTTTTCACATTATTCAAAAGCTCATTTGCATCAAACAATTTCACAAGTAAAATTTTCTTTTCAAGTTCAAGAGATGCAATTTTCTTCAAGCCTAACTCAACATTCATGGCATCCTTTGTAGCAACTTTGCAAAGTTTATTGTAGGCTTCCTGTAAATCTGCATCCTCAGAGAGTTCTCCATCAGAAGGGTTCTCTTCAACAGACATGCTTTCATTAACTACCGTGGTAGCAGTGAAAGCAATGAAGTTTCCATCCTCATCACTAGCGGATTCATTGTTGGAAACTTCATCATCACTAAGGGTTACAGCCATAGCTTTACCCTTAGACCTCAAGTATGTGGGACATTCAGATTTTAAATGACCATACCCTTGACAACCATAACATTGTTGTCCCAAAGAATTATTAGAAGGCTAACCTACTTTCTCCTTAGGTTTTTTAGTGTTATTAACCTTAGTGGGATCATTCCTCCTAAAATTTCTAGGTTCAACAGTGTTCTTGCCCCTTGCCTTTCTGTTATTGTTCCTAAGAAAGTTTCTAAAGTTCTTGGCAAGATAGGCAATCTCTGTAGCAGAGAGTTCATCATCAAATCCACCATCCTCAACATCATCAACAGACTTAAGAGCCATTGATTTGGATTTGTTAGTCTTAGGGAGGTCTAACTCATAGGACTGAAGAGATCCTACAAGTTCTTCAACAGGGATGGAGTCCACATCCTTGCTCTCAGTGATGGCAGTCACTTTGGGTCTAAAGTCCTCAGTCAAAGATCTAAGAATCTTCCTAACAATTTTAGGTTGATCATAGATTTCACCCAAATTATAAGCAGAATTAACAATATCATTCAATTTAGCATAGAATTCATCAAAAGATTCATCATTATTCATTCTAATGCTTTCAAATCTAGTAGTTAATTGCTGCAATTTGTTTATCTTAACTGCCTTTGTGCCTTCATGCACAGTTTGGAGGATATTCCAAGCAGTATGAGCAACCTCTACGTTAGAGATTCTCTTAAATTCCTCTATGGAAACAGCATTAAAAATAGCATTCATAGCTTTGCTATTAAAAGCGGCTGCCTCCTTTTGAGAAGTTTGCCACTCACTCACAGGAGTAGTGGGCTTCTCCCATCCGTACTCAACGGAATTCCAAACTCTCTCATCAATGGATTTCAGGAATGCTTTCATCCTTACTTTCCAATAAGCATAGTTGTTTCCATCAAAGTGAGGTGGAACAACAAGAGAGTGTTCGTGTTCCATGACAACAGGGGTCAAGGATCAGCTAAAAGATCAAAGGATCAAAAACAAAAGCTACCCGCTCTGATACCACTTGTCAGTTCGTTTAGACCCCTTAAATCCAACAGATTAACCTAGTGAATTAGCCAAGTGATTAACTTAGGTAATTTAATTAAATCTAGGTTAACACAGAATAAACAAAAACAACAAAGCAGCGGAAAATAAATAACACAAAGATATGATGACCCAGGAAACCACACCGGTAAAAACCTGGGGAGGATTTGACCTAGCTATCCTCAAGGTAAAACTGAATCCACTATGAAAGAATCGAAGTTTACACAATAAGACTTAGACCACTAACATCCTATTGCTACCCAAGTGTAGGAAACTTACTACCACGACCCCATGATAGCTCCGAGATCCACGGACTCCTTCTTTCTTGAATTCTTCAGCAAATCCACAAGCGCACCTGCTTGTATATCTTTGTGCTCTTTTGATTCTGCAACTGTATTGATCTACACAACTCTTGACATGAATCTCAAGTTTGTAAACCCTAAGTGTATGTGAAGGTAAACACCTCTAGATCTCACAATGAGATTCACAAACACAGCAAAACAGAACTACAAAAACGTGGCTAGGGTTTTCCCTTTTATACTTATGGCAAAACATAAAACCCTATACATTAAATGGACTTGGGCTGAGTTGGAATTTTCTGCAGAAAAACGATCTGCCCGATTTTCGATCGATCGAGAATTACTCGATCGAGTCTGACAGAAAGTTAATAGTAATTCTGCATAAAAACTCGATTCCAACTTTACATTAAATCTCATACTTTGAGCATACAAATTGAAGTTCTAAATACATTAGTTCCTAATCCTTAGAACCTAACACATTGTATGTGATTTATGTGAAAAGTCACAGAAGATATAAATCACAAGTTCTTTGTAAACTCAGAATTTTAGTTCGTAGTCCGTGATGAAATTGGGCATTTCATCTGCGAAGACTATAACATGTCAACTAAGATGATTTTTCTTGATCGTGGAAGTAGTGGCTTCTAGTTGATATGTTGATATGTTTTAAGAGTTAAGACATATTGAACTGGATTGCTGTGAAATTTATTATTCTCTTAATGACTGTCAATTAAATAATAAATCTCACGACTTATATTTACATGAATTCTTAATCCTGAAAGAATAATGGACTTGATCATGAAGTGTAGGTTGCTTTGATATATCAAGACTGAGATTTAAATTAACGGTCAAAACCTCAGTATGTTGGGCAGTCACATTTAGTATTGATGGAATATATATTCTCAAGATGGAATTTATAGTCTCTTAACGGAGATACAAAATATTCTCTTGAGATAAGTTTAATAGGTTTGTTGTTTTGAATGTTAGGCCTAACTACTTTAGTAAATAGTTACTAAAGTATATATTTATGAAATTGGATTTCATAAATATATGATGAATAACCTAAAAGATTAAACCGGGTATTCAAGGATTAAGATGTAATAATTTACAAAGTGGCAGTCTACTTTCATGATTTTGTATTACTACGAATATTTTATGAAGGGGTTGCATGTACAATAAAGTTTTGAGATATAATTTATTAATAAGGCTTAGAGTGCAATTATATTTATATAATGGTATTAAATATAATTAATAGTAACTTTGGACTTGTCAAGAGTTGACAGAAAGCCTAAGGCCCATTGGAGCTAATGTCTTATTTGTTCCCTTTTGGTCTCACTCTAAGCCACATACTAAAAAGCCCAATTAGAAAAGCCCAAAAGGCTAGCCCAATTAGATAATAAGTTATTAGGAGAGAAGCATACAAAATTTTGTGATAACATGAAATGGTATGTATGTGAGTGGAGGACACTCTCTCATTCTCTCTAGAACATACACATATAACTGATTGAGAGACCACACATCTTGGGCACAAGTAGAATTGGAGTGAAGATTAAAAATGTTTCTGAGTATTTCTGATCTTTGTTTTGAAATTCACTGCACCAAGGTACACTGTCTTGATTCTATATTCTGAAACTTACATAGTGCATGCTACCAATTGCGAATGAAGTAGATCCGTTAATTTTTCGCTGCGTATATTTTGTATGTGATACAAACATGTTTTTCCATCACTTATCACATTTGAAGGAAAATCTATAAAAAGATCTTCCATGAGAGAAAGAAGAAATCGAGCACGAGGCTTGGTGATAGTGTTATAGTGAGACCGTGTGAGTACAAAGGTCATCACCATATTAAGGATCCTTGGACCCTTAGCAAACTTAGTGGTGGAGAAATTTAGAGTTTCTCCCCACACCATGGCCTTCTCACAAAAGAGTGAGGTCATCTCATCTTGAGAAACATAACTGAGACGATGGTGAATAGGGTAACTAGGACGATCAACCTTAGGAACATGTTGTACCTCGGAAATGAACTCCGGGGTGACTACGATATGTGTACCTTGGAATACCGTAGTAAACCTAGGTATAGAGGTATCGATGGCGTGCATGTTGGAGTAAAACTCTTGAATGTACACACTAGGACACCTCTTGGGTATCTCACGTAGAGAAGCCCAACCTCAAAGCTAAACGCACCAGGTAAAGGAGTGTTTGGAAAGTCAGAAAAAATGACCTAGCATTCTGAATGAACTGCCCGGTCAGAAAAGTTCTCAAAGAAGTCATCTCATGCCTTCTCGTCATGGAACCTTACAGAATCAGGAAGAAGAAGAAGAAGAAGAAGAAGAAGAAGAACCACAACGTCTTATCCAATTCTTAGAAGGAGTAGACTTTTTAGGTGCCATGAGAAGGAAACTAAACTGAGAGAGAGAGAAGAGAAACAAAGAAACACAATAGTAGTACAAGTCACAGTATAGAAGAAAAGAATGACGTGTAATGCATGAACATGTTACATGCTAAATAAAATTGCATCATGGGTAGAACCTAATCCAAACTACATCACTCATAAGGTATAATTAGTTACACAATCCTAGAATGCATGAAACATTGTTATAATCTAAATATATCTAAAAGCTGAAACGTAGAATTTAATGTGGCTGTATTCCTGTTGAGCCACCTCATCAGCCATGTCATACCTTTTTTATTTATTTATTTCCTTTATGATTTTTCTATTTTATTTTATATAAAATAATTAAATATATTTAATGGACAAACCTGTTAATGCACTTCATTACTATTCAACATGTAATTTTTCATTTGTTTTAAATGCAAATATTTGACTATTCAGCTACCCAAATTGATTTCAACTTTTCATTTTCTTCATTCTAATTTCAAGTAATTGTTAAAATCGAATAATTCATTATCATTTAGTTGATATATGCACATGTTTACCATTCATTACAAACGTTATTATTCATTAGATGCAAATGTTTAACTATATTCAGCTATCCAAATTGATTTCAACTTTTCGTAAATATTTAAACTTTTCATCTTCCTATTCTAAAGAAGAAAAAAAAAACTCTTCTTCTCTTCCTCCAACCTTCTATTCTTTACTTTACCGTTAACTTTCTTTATCATTTCCTCTTTCTTATATTTTAACTCTTCTTCTCACCATCTTATTTTGTATAGATTTGATATCTTTTATTCAATTCGATCCATATTTTTTTCCACACAAAACCTGTGAGTACTCTCTCTCTCTCTCTCTCTCTCTCTTGATTTTTATTCTTTCTTATAACTCTAATTTAAGTTGATGGTTTTTTTATTTAATTTTTTTTGTTATTTTTTTTAAAATTTCCTATTACAAATCACTCTTATAGCTTTGGTTGAATTTTAGTTTGGGTTAAAATGTAGTTTTTTTTTTTAAATAGAAATTTGAGTTTATATCAAAACAAAATATACATGGCTAAAAATTTGAATGTGCCTACCAATGGACTTCTACTGAACAGAGATGTATTCACAATATTTTTAACTTCATATACTTCTTTGGTAATGTGAATTTGAGAAAAAGAAAAAGGTAGACAAAGGATGTATGGTCTTTCATAATCCCCTATGTCCTAAAGAAAGTGGAGGGCCTATTAGTCTCCCTTCTACTGGAATTTTGTATAGAATTCCTTTTGCTATAAGTTCCTAACTTTTTGTTATTTTGTAATCGCTCTATATTCTATGCTGTGACAAAAAGTTAATAATGCTTTTTTATTTGTAGAGTATCAAAAAAGTAAAATATATATATATATATATATATATATTCAGCATAGTAATTTTGTATTATTGCATCTCATGTGTTTGGTAAAATTTCTTTTAAAAATCTTATATGTTTTTCTCAAATCTATTTGTTATTTTTATTTTGGTCATTTTATTACAAATAATTAGCATTTCCACTATCAAATTTTTAGTTAATCTTTACTTTTTTTTTTTTTTTTTTTTTTGAGGAAGATAATCTTTACTTTCTTGGTAAGCTTTAACTTTGCTTAGTCGATCATCTTTACTAAAAATGCCAAAAAGAGAATAAGATAAAATATAATTTACTTTATAGCATTATTATGCTATTAATGTTTTTATGTATAGATACTTAACGAACTTTTTCTTTTTTCTTTATGCATTTTCTTTTTTCTTTTTGCATTTTCTTTTATTTTATATATGATTTATTGATAATGATCTATTGGATAGTTATCTTTATTTACTTTATCACTTATTTTCAATTGTGAGAAAGAAAAGGACGTGGATCTATATTTTTTAGAAAAATATATCTATAAGAGTTAAATCGCATACATTTGTATAGTAATAAACAAATTATATGTAGTTACAACTTGGTCTAATAGCTCTCACTCTATCAATTTAAAAAAAAAATAATAAAATTATTGCATTGTGTTTTCATACATACCTCACTATATATAATACCTGACTACAAAATATATTTTGTTACACTACAAAAAATTTCTAATTTAAAACATAATTTCAAATAACACATATTGAATATTTAATAATATACAATCTAATATATTTATCCAATAATTATCCAATAAAAAATAACCATACCATATTTTCCTGCGCATCGCGCAAGTCTGCGACTAGTGAGCATAAAATGCAATGCATGAGCATGTGAGAACATCTTAACATAACCCAACCCAAAAAACTTAGCAAAAACACAAAAACCCCCCAAAAATTTCCCAAAACCTAAAACTTAGGTCACAAAAATATATGAATGCATGAACGATTGAGAGAAAGAAGCATTAGAGAGACATACCAACAAATTAAGGCTTGGAGGAGGCCGAAATTAAGAAGTGAGGAAGGATTTTTGTGAAAGGAAGAGGTTTGGATTGAGAGAGAGAAGAGAGCTAATGAGATATTTGGGTTTGAAATGATTCGGATTGGACCTCAAAGATATATATAGAAAAGCGCAGCTCGATAGATTGAGAAGGTATTGAGGAGGTGTCAAGAACTAAATCTCGATAGATCGAGGAGGTATCGACAACAAAACAAGCTTGATAGATCGAGAAGGTATCGAGAAGCTATTGACCAGATAGAGACTTTAGAGAAGAGGCTCGATGGGTTGGACTATCTGTCGAGAGGTATCAAGAAAACCTAGAAAATCTTGATAGATTGAAGAAGTGTCGAACAACTGTCGAGCTACTATCGAGCTTCTATCAAGAGTTCCGAAAGGGTGTTTTTCATGAAGGAAAACAGCACGAGATGAAACACTCAAGATAGACACCACAACAAGCAATCAAAGAGCATGTTAAGCACTCAAACACATCAACAATTCTAGATGCAAAGTATTCCTAGATCAAAGAAACACTCATATTGGGTGTTTTGTATAATTTTATTGTGTTGAATGCTAAAATAAAACCACTGATATTGGGTGTTTTTTAAAGTGGGGTGGTAAAATAGATAAAGTAGCTTTTTGTAGTGTCAAATTACTAAATATTTGCCACCACAAATGATGATGCTCTAATGGAACATTATAAGAAGCTATATGCTAACTTGACTTAAGTTACACCCTTTTATAACAGTAGATTCTCACTAACAATAGGCAAAATATTGCTTCCCATGTAGTATCAGTAATGTAGAGTTATTAGGAGAGATTCTATTATGGAATAGTGGTGAGGTCAAATGTCATCTTCAGAAACATAAATTCTATAACTGACATACATATATGATTATACACCCACATGCATATAGATTTTTACACATTTTCTAAAAACAGGCCAAAACATGTATTAACCCCTAATTTGAAAATCATATAGCAAAATACCCCTGTTTTGAAACTATTTAGCAAAATACTCATGTTTTTGGAACTCAATCTTAACAAAATCGAGTTACAAGTGGAACTCAACATTAGCAATGTTAAGGTTTAATTAAAAATACACAGAACATTTTGAGGATATCGAGTTTTACAAAGAATTCGATTTTGTTAAAATTGAGTTCCAAAACATGGTCATTTTGCCAAACAGTTTCAAAAAAGGTGCAATTTGCTACATAGTTTTCAAATTAGGGGTAAATACCCATTTCCCCCTATATTTTGCTCATGAATAGTTTGTATAATAAATTTAGGGCCAAAATGGGTATTTATCCCTAATTCAATTTTGTCTGAAATAAAGACATTTTGCTAAATAGCATAAAAATAGGGGCATTTTACTACTTAGTTTTCAAATTAAGGGTAAATACCCATTTACCCCCTAAAAGCATAACACATATACATATGATATGTGTCACACTTATGTCTACTATGGACAATAAAATATTGCTTATGTGAATACCAGTATTTTTCATGTTAAAAAACTATACAAAGACAACACGTTCATTATATTGTATTTATTTGCTATGCTACCACCACCTAGTTGGTAGTTCTTGGGGAGAGGAGGAGGGTGTGCTTATGTGAATACCGGTATTTTTCATGTTAAAAAACTATACAAAGACAGCATGTTCATTATATTGTATTTATTTGCTATGTTACCACCACCTAATTGGCAGTTATTGGGGAGAGGAGGAGGGTGTGGTTCGAGCAGAGGAGATAGCATATATTGTATGCAATATTTGCTAACCATTTTAGAACTAAACTATGGACAAAATTTAGCTACAAAATTGGTTGTAGCCTAAGACTACAACTTACCCAATATTTTTTTTTTATTGAAAGTGAATTTTGATAAATCCACCATTGGATTACATCTTCTTCTTATATCCTCCATGCTTGCAAAATTTATAGAAAATTAAATATCAATAACTATGTCATCAATAAATTGTTAAATTGCAAGTTTTTATAGTTCATAATTATGTATAAAATATAAACTTATAAATTATATAGTAAATAATATCCGATTAACACAAAATTTGACATTTGAATTAATAGTATAAAGAACATACAATTCAATGGTTAGATTTTCAAAATATGTAGTAATATTTAATTATTAAGTAAATTTGTAACCTTAGACTATAATCAATTTTGTATCTAAACTTTGTCTATAAAATATATGCTATGATTTCTATAAATGAACAAGTTGTATTGTAATTTTTTTTCATTGTTAAAATTCCACCTATAATTTTTAGTAATTACATAAATAAACTTATATTGGTTTTTTGTACATTTTTCTCTTGAATTAAAATTTTATTTCTTTATTTTTCTATCTTTGTATTTTTTTTTCTTATAACCATATATATATATATATATATAACTTGACATCTATATATATATATATATATATATATATATATTAATAGCCAAAGCTCTGAAAAAATTTAATTAGATTTTAATTGGATTCTCAATTTTTCGCCATGTGTCCCATTATATTTTTAATTTTGTGCGAAATGAATTATTGAGTGTAAAAATCAAAGAGTCCAATTCCAATTAGATTCTAAATTGAATTTCAATTAGAGTTCAATTTCCCATCACATGTCCATCTAAGTTTTTAATTTTTATGGTAAATGAATTATTGAGTGCAAAAACTGAAAAGTCTAAAACCAATTAAATATTAAATTCTAAATTATATATATATAATGAGAAACCATTATATATTTTAGATATATATATATATATATATATAGTTTCAAAAAAAAATGTAAGCTAATACCATGTATAATTTGAACTTTCTTAAAAAAAATTAAAATTTGAACCATATAATTGTGATTTATTTAATTATACTTGTGCATAAGCACGAAACTATACAATAGTATAATTAAAAGGGATACATCAACAAAGAATGACAAACAAATAAAATATATGGAATTATTTCCAAGTATTTTAAAATTTATTCACATAATTATTAGGTATTAACGTTAACTGCTAATGGTACACATGTGTCTGTGAGTCTTCACTTATAAGGCACATGTGGGAGGTGTCTCTCCCCGATGTGGGATTGAACAAAACCTTGAGGATAGGCTCAACGCTGTTTCCAAAGAAGATAAATCCTTCTAATGTCGGGGTGGGGCGAAAATCCCTCCCACATTAAAAGGTGCTAATTGTAAGGACACGACTTCGGCGTACTAGCCCAAAGGCACAAGGACCAGCCCAAAGGGCTCAAAACAAAGAATTGTTAGAGAATGGGAAAGGAAAACTGGGTTAGATTGGGTTAGGTAGTCAATATGGAAAGCTAAGATCATAAGATGAACCCCACAAAGATTTTGAATACCAGAAATTCGTTTAAGCCTTAGTCCGAGGATATTCCCTCTCGTGATTCTTCTTTTTCTTTTTTCTTTTTTATTTCGTCCCCTTTTTTCTTAAGTCTCTCTTTCCTTTTATAGTTCTCCTCCGTCTTCTTTGTGCCCTCCACGTGTCGTTGTAGCAGTGTTTGGAGATACTTGTCCCATCTTCCTTTTCCAGAAATCTCAGTGTAGTGGATGTAAGGCTAGGAGTCATTGTTCAGGTGTCTTCTCCACATAAATGCGGCCAGGGGGTTAGCTGCAGAATCATTCAATGCGGGGTTGGCAGCCTTCTTCCTTGATATTTTAGGATATTTTCTTGGTGCACGTATCTACTACATCCGCCCAGGCCAGTAGAACCTTCTGGGATGTTTTCTTGACCAGCAAAGCTCCAAGGCTTATCCCAACGTTGATCATCCGAGGTGGTATTATCCTTGGCCACGTTTCTAGTTTCCTCCAAGTCTCATTTGGACTCCTCACTATTCATTTCGGCCTTTATAGATTGGGCCAGATTGTCCTCGGACAGGTCACAGTCCTCGGCGTGGACCTTGGGCCCAAAGTACAGGCTCGTCTCCCTTATTGATCTTTTGCTCCCACAACAATGATTAGAGTTTCAAAATATGTGGTAATTTTTATTTTATTGAGTAAGACTATAGTCTTAGGCTACAACCAATTTTGAAGCTAAACTTTGTCTTTCAAAATTTATCATCATGCCTCTTCGAACCCCTTTTATCCCAACATCAGACCCTGTCCCCTTTTCATTTCTTCCGAAATTATAAATTGTTTTTATAATAAATATGTTATATATTTTTTCATCCTAAAAATCAATTAATCCCATTAAGTAAAAAAAAAAAAAAACTGATTTAGTCTAACGTGTGGCCCTCCTTTAAATAAAAAAAAAAATCTTTTTAATAAAAAAATATTTTTAAAAAAATCTGAGTCTTATACAACTAAAAGATTTTAGTATAACCTAGAATCTTGTAGTTCAATTACTTAGGAACTCTTCCTAACTTTTTCAAATAAAATTTTTAAATTATTAAAAAAAGTGTAGTACTTTTAGTATAAGTAAAACAAGAATCTCTTAATCATTAGAAAATTAAAAGAAAATTGAGAAACTAAGGACTTAAAGCAATAAAACTCAAGTAGGATGCATTTTACAATAGTTAGTACAAATTAATTAAAGTGAGAACTGTAAACCATTACAATGGTCCACTCATTCTTTAATATCGTCTTCTTCACCAACTAATAAGAATTAAATTTTTTCTAACAAATTATTAGGCCCTTGACTGATTAGATTTCAATTTGTCCTGAGAGAAGAGCTTAGAGAGAGTATAATAGAGAGAGAGAGAAGGCCCTCAACCTCACTTGTCAAATCAACATAACCTTATTTCTATCGCTTGAGATTTGCTACGAGAATCATAATCCTCAATTAAATCCATGTTTAGTATACGATTAGAAGTGTAATGTATTATAAGCATGTTTAAAAAACTCTATATATTAATTTCGTGTTTGTGTGTTTTAATAAATATTACTATTTCCTCAAAAAAAAAAAATGTAAACAGATTTCAAACTAAAAACTCTTATTCTAAATCTTATATCATATCATATACTATATAATAAAAGTTAGGTTTAGAAACCGTGGTTGTGCCAAGTGGCTACACCATATTGTAGAATTTTTTTAGATTTTTTAAAAAATATATAATTTTCCTTCCCCTGTAATTTCTAAGTTGATAAATATTTTAATCTAATTACAATTCAAATTCTTCACCTGATTCATCTGATCCTTATTTAATTATTGCATTATACTACACATAAAAAGAAAACATTTATATATATATATATATATATATACAAAAACAAAAGCAACGTGTATTATAAAAAAAAAAAAAAGCAAAAAGAAAAGCAGCAACGTAGAAGTCTAATGCATTGAAGAAATTTCTTAAAACTTTTAGATTTAAAAAAAAAAACATTTATATAAAAAAGTTTAATACATCTTAAATTGCAACAACGTAGAAGTAGTGCAATCTAATTCTTCTTATTTTTCAATTATTACACTTAAAAAAAAAGGTTTAGTGCATTTTAAATTACAACAATGTATACTGCACTTAAAAAAAAGAGGTTTGATGCATCTTGAATTGTAGAAACTAATATTAGATTAACATTAGATTTTTTGTTCATATCAACTTCTAATTACAAAGATCAACAAAAACTAATTAGAGAAACCCAATCCGAATCAAATATAACTCCAAAACTAATTAGATATAATAGGAATACAAAAACTTCTAATTAAAATTAATTACAATGAACAAAAAAAAAAAAACTAATTAGATAAAAAGTAAGATTCATAAAACATGAAAAAAAAAATTTCTTTTTTAAAAAGAGAAAGGAGAAGATGAATTTGATCACAATTGAAATCTTATCCGCATCAAAAACCACTTCCAAATATTAATATTTTACTATTATATATTGACTCCTTTAATTTTCAAACTAAGTCTCTCTCTCGGTAAAAAAAAAAATCTTTCTCTCCCTCTCCTAGAAGCAATTTGACATGGAAGATATCACTACTACCACAGGCAAGTATTTTTTTTACACTTTACATGCACTTGATTTGTCTTTCAAATATTCATACAGTTTGGTTATGTATTCTATAATCATTAGCAAGATCAAAATGAAAATCCATTATGAGTTTAAAACTATCAAGATTTATAGATCCAGCCAACAAAAAGCAAAGAAATGATATTCTTGCAAATAGATCATATAAGCAATGAATAATTGAAGATAACCAATATAGTCATGCATTTATTTTACATAATAAATTTGTATCAAATTAAAAATTTATCTACTTCAACTGTGTACATTTATTTTATAATAAATTTGTTTCAATAAACTAATCTTCTTGAATTATGAATACTTCAACAAACCAGGATGCTAAAGTTGTTGCAATAAATTTGTTGTTAAAAAAAATGCAAACTCATCTACTTCGATTGCACACATTTATTTCATAATAAATTTGTTGTGAAATACAAATTGATAGGCCAAGGATGTATTGACCCATTATGATGAATTAATTGATTAGTTAGCCAAGTTTATTAATTAATCAAACTAACATTCAAAGCGCGTGGTAACATAAACAAATCACCAATTAACTAAAGTATGTAGCGAAAAATAAATTGACACAGTGATTTGTTTATGAATGGGGAAAAGCACCGAGGGAAAAGCACCGAGGCAAAACCCCACTGGGTGATTTTAAGGTTACCACTCCCGAGAATCCACTATTATCACAACAAGCGGTTACAAGTAAAGGAATCTCAGTACCTTATACCGACCTACAATTGAACCCTTATCCCAATACACAATTGGACTTGTTCTGTAGTGACAATCTCTCCTTTTCAATGCACGGCTACTAGTACGTGACTAACCAATTGATGCGTGGATCGTAGTACGCGGCTTACTCCTTTGCATGAATTCCAATGCGTGACTCACTCACCAACTTAAGGAAGAAGAATGTTGGCTGCAAAGTTCTTCACTTCATCAACAATGAAGATCACAAAGTTGCTTGGTCACAAAACCCTACAGTGTACAAACATAGCAGCTTCTTCAAGAAAGAGATGAATTAGGGTAAATTCTGTCTCCGGTCACAATTTACATGAACAATCTTTTCCACACATGCGAGCCACCTTTGACGGCCCTTAAAACAATCCTTATATATGTTTAGGGTTGTGAGAAAAGAAAGCTCAAACATACATTCACGGATTTGATGAAAATCAGAAAAGAAAATGTAAACTTCATAAACCTCAACAGATACCCTATCTGTCGAGCTGCTGTCGAGCTACGGGATTCAGACAGCTCTGAGTCTCGATAGATGCTAGCTGTTGAGCTAGTTGTCGAGTTTTAATGAACAACACTTTTCACACTTGATTCTTGGACAGACTTGCATGGCTTTAACACTTGAATGGCTTTAACACTTGAACTTGAAACAATGTTTCTTGAAGTATTAAACACATCCTAGATCTACCCAAATACAAGTAAAGTGCGTTTTGTCAAAAAATTAGCCAATTACATAAAATAGTGACATATGTTCCTAACATGTGAAACACATATGTCTTAACAATCTCTCCCTTTGGCAATCCATGACAAAACCACAACAAACAAATGAACATATGAGAGAAGTCATAAATTAATCAACTCATACTTGTTGAATACAATAAAATCTATCTTAACACAAACTCTTGAAAAACTTTGCAAGAAGAGAGTTTATGACAAGTAGACTTTGACAACCTGTATTTTTGAAACACTTCAAACAAAACTCATCAATGCATCTTAGTGTGAAACAGAAATAGTAGATTGCATACAAGATATAAGAAGCATGTGCATAAGGAGAGAAAAGAAACAACACATGTAAGAGTTAGTGAAAAACATACATCAATAGATATAAACCAAATATAAGTACAATATACGTCAAAATAGTCACAAGACCTAAGGTACAAGAGATAAATGTATCTAAAAAGGAGAGAAAAGAAAAAGATACATAATATCCTCACTACATCCCTCAATATCAATACTCCCCCTGACAAAAATCTCCTATACTAACTCTCCCCTTAACTATGACTACTTTCATAACCCAAACTATTTCCCCTTTTTGTCACAAGTGACAAAGGGTAAGAGTGTCAAGTAGACATCTTGTCAACACTGGAAAAGCTAGCATCTCCATCATCCTTATAGTCAAAAGCCTCTAGAGTAGGTGAAGGAGAAGGAACGAAGCCACCCATGACCGCTTGGCGTCGTGCAATACGACCAACATGGGTGTTCACCTAACATAACTCATTATTGAGAGTGTCAAGGTGAGCATCGATGCGCTGAAGTTGTGCCATGATGTCCTCGAGAGTCACACCGCTCAAAGAAGAAGAAGGAGCTGGTGTGGATAGAGTTGAAGAAGTGGGAGGAGCTGCTGACCCAGACCGCCTCGACCGAAACTGTGCCTCGCTCCGTTTAACGGTAACAGCATCTATAGCACCCATAACAGAGAAGTGGTCGGACATGGGAAAGGGAACAGAAAAATGGCGTAAAAGCCTCGTAATAGCTGAAGGGAAGATGAGCTTATCACGGGTTGTTGTATCCCTATAAACATCTATGATAGAAAGAATGTAATGAGAGGGAAAATCTATAGTGAGATGCTCTAAAAGAGAAGGAAAAATCGAGCATGGAGCTCTGTAATAGAGTTATAATGAGATAAGGGATGTAAAACAAAAGTCATAACTATGTTCATGAATCTAGGACCTTTAGCAAAAGTTGAACATGGAGTAAACTGACGCTCGCCCCAATCAGAGGGACGCTCACAGAAAGTAGACATAAGCTTGTCTTTGGACATAGTCCTTAGACGCTCACAATCAGGGTAGTCAGGATGCTTTACCCTCAGAACACGGAGCATATCGGATACAACATCCGGTGTGACTACAATGTGCGTACCTCGAACACAATTAACAAAAAGAGGTACTGAATAATCGAATCCATGCATGTTGGAGTAAAATTCGTGGATTAGCATGGATGCACAAGTGACCGGGACATCACATAGTGACTCCCAACCCCTACTGTGAATGACAGTAGGCAGGTCAGTGTCGAAAAAGTCCGACAAAATGACTTGGCGTTCCGAATGAACACCTCATCGAGAAAAGTTCTCAAAGAAGTCCGATTTGGCATTTTCATCACGGAACCAGATGTGAAAGGGAGTGTGGTCAGAAGAAGTGGATGCCCCGGAAAGAAGGGGGTTCTGGGACGGAGTACAATTGCGTTTGGGTGCCATAAAAGCAAACTGACGCAAACAAAAGAAAGAAAAAGACAATCAGAAAAGTCCCAAAACAGTTCAATACAGAAGAATATAGAGAATGTAAAGAACGTATGCATGAGAATGCATGAACATGTGACATGTAATAGTAATTGCATCATAGGCTCAGCCTAATCCAATCCTACCAGCACATAAGTATGCAACAAGGTAAACACACATCTAAGAATGCATGAAACATTGTTACAGTGCAAATGAGATGAAATGCATGAAGTTTTAAGATCAAAAACACAAAACCCATCCCCAAAATTTTGCAAAAACCTCTTTGATTTTGAAAAACCCCAAATTTTTCATCAAACCCAAAAGTTAGGTCATAAAAGATGAAATGCATGAAAAAAAAGGATTAGGACCCATACTAAGTGAAGAAAAACTTGATCTAGGCCAAAAAATCATTGAGGAAGAGGTTTG
This sequence comes from Lithocarpus polystachyus, assembly GCA_033629205.1. Classification (NCBI taxonomy): domain Eukaryota; kingdom Viridiplantae; phylum Streptophyta; class Magnoliopsida; order Fagales; family Fagaceae; genus Lithocarpus; species Lithocarpus polystachyus. Next base: position 9,630,269 of record CM066172.1, on the reverse strand, counting down.
GAGAGAAAAAAAATGTATTTGGGAGGTGAAATGGTTGAGAGCAATCGAGAGAGATCCAGGAAAGTGAAGTTTGAATCGTGTTGACCCTATATATAGAAGCTCAGTAATTTTTGACAGATCGAGAGGTGTCGAGATCTAATAGAGCCGACAGATACAGCTATCAATCAGGTGTCCACAGGAAAGAGAAAGGTCGATGGATCGAGGATCTATCAAAGAGCTATTGAGGGGATAGAAAGTATCTCAATCGATCAGCCTAGCTATCGGAAGGTGTCGAGATTGCGATAAAAAGCAACTGAGAAGCTTGATAGATAAGCTAGGTATTGAGAGGTGTCGAAGAGCTGTCGAGATTGCTTTAAAAACAGTTTTTCAAGAAAAGAAAAACACAGACATGAATGCAATCAATTATGCAACTTAACCAAGGATCCAATCATCATATTGATCTCTCAAAATCATCTCTCAACAACAAAAAGTGTTAAGCACAATGATCCCAAAGCACACACTAAACAAGTCTAACCAATTTTATATTTCAAAAATGAGTCAAGATAGTTTAGTGAGTATACATTAACACATGTATTTCTTGTGATGGCCAAATTACATTGTACATAAACATATATCAAGAGTAGCAAAAAATATTTTATGTTGTGTGTGAAAAACATCACAAGATTGCATAAGTGTATACATTGTTAGGTTTTAAGGAATTAGGAACTAATGTATAAGAACTTCATTTTGTAATGTTGGCAAACCATGATCAAAACATTTTTAGTCTTGTTTAGACTTGCTCAAAGTATGAGGTTTTTTTGTAAAGTTGGAATCGAGTTACTGTAGAAGTTACTGTGCAATTCTGCCGGGCTTGATCGATCGAGAATTAGACTCGACCGATCGAAAGTCGTGCAAATTGTTTTTTCTGCAGAATTTCCAACTCAACCCAAGCCCGTTTAATGTGTAGGGTTTTATATTTTGCCCTAAATATAAAAGGGAAAACCCTAGCCACGTTTTTAGTGTTCTGAATATTGTGTTTGTGAATCTTATTTATGAGATCTAGAGGTGTTTACCTTCACATACACTTAGGGTTTCCAAACTCAAGATTAATGTCAAGAGCTTGGTGATCATTCAGTTGTAAAATCAAGAGCTTCAAGATATACAAGCAGGTGTGCTTGTGCTTTGCTGAGAATTCAAGGAAAGAAGTAGTCCGTGGACTCGGAGCTGTCACGTGGTCGTGGTAGTAAGTTTCCTACTCGAGGTAGCAATAGGATATTAGTGGTCTAAGTCGTTATTGTGTAAACTTCAATTCTTTCATAGTGAATTCGGTTTACCTTGAGGATAGCTAGGTTAAATTCTCCCCAAGTTTTTACCGGTTTAGTTTCCTGGGTTATCATATCGTGTGTTATTTATTTTCCGTACTTTTGCATGATATGATGTATTTGTGTTAACCTAGAATTGTTGAAATCACCTAAGTTAATCACTTGGCTAATTATCTAGGTTAATCTATTTGGATTTAAAGGGTTTAAACTTCTTACAAGTGGTATTAGAGCGGGTAAATTTTTGTTTTAGATCTTTTGATCTTAAAGCTAATCCTTGACCCCGGTTGTCATGGAACACGAACACTCTCTTGTTATTCCACCTCATTTTGATGGGAATAATTATGCTTATTGGAAAGTAAGGATGAAAGCATTCCTGAAATCTATTGAAGAGAAAGTCTGGAATTCTGTAGAATATGGATGGGAGAAGCCCATTACTCCTGTGAGTGAGTGGCAAACTTCTCAAAAAAAGGCAGCCGCTTTTAATAGCAAGGCTATGAATGCTATTTTTAATGCTGTTTCTATGGAGGAATTTAAGAGAATCTCTAATGTTAAGGTTGCTCATACTGCTTGGAATATCCTCCAGACTGTGCATGAAGGCACAAAGGCAGTTAAAATAAATAAGTTGCAGCAATTGACTACTAGATTTGAAAGCATTAGAATGACTGATGATGAATCTTTTGATGAGTTCTATGCTAAACTAAATGATATTGTTAATTCTACATATAATCTGGGTGAAATCTATGATCAACCTAAAATTGTTCGGAAGATTCTTAGATCTTTGACTGAGGATTTTAGACCCAAAGTGACTGTCATCACTGAAAGTAAGGATGTGGACTCCATCCCTATTGATGAACTTGTAGGATTTCTTCAGTCCTATGAGTTGGACCTACCGAAGACTACCAAATCCAAATCAATGACTCTTAAGTCTATTAATGATGTTGAAGCTGGTGGATTTGATGATGAACTCTCTGCTACAGAGATTGCCTATCTTGCCAAGAACTTTAGAAACTTTTTTAGGAACAATAACAGAAGGGCAAGAGGTAAGAACACTACTGAACTTAGAAATTTTAGGAGGAATGATCCCACTAAGGTTAATAACATTGAAAAACCTAAAGAGAAAGTAGGTCAACTCTCTAATAATTCTATGGGACAACAATGTTTTGGATGTCAAGGGTATGGTCATGTGAAATTTGAATGTCCTACATACTTGAAGTCAAAGGGTAAGGCTATGGCTGTAACCCTTAGTGATGATGAAGTTTCTGACAATGAATCCGTCAGTGATGAGGATGGAAACTTCATCGCTTTCACTGCTACTACTATAGTTAATGAAAACGTGTCTGTTGAAGAGAACCCTTCTGATGGGGAACTCTCTGAAGATGCAGATTTACAGGAAGCCTATAATAAACTTTGCAAAGTTGCTGCAAAGGATGCTATGAATGTTGATTTGGGCTTAAAGAAAATTGCATGTCTTGAACTTGATAAGAAAAATTTTCTTGTGAAATTGTTTGATGCTAATGAGCTTTTGAATAATGTGAAGACTGAGAACATGCTTTTGCTTGATAAAGTTAAAAATTTGGAACTTGAATTATCTGTTGCTAGAGAACAAATTAATAATTCTGCAAGCTCCAAACTTGATCACATGTTAAGCATTCAAAAGTCTCCCTCTGACAAAACTGGCTTATGTTTTGTGGAAAGCATCTCTGTGCCTGAACCTCATTCCACAAACTTTGTTCCTTCTACTCAACTTTCTAAGAGTGAAATTGTCAAACCTTCTGTGAGTGAAGTTGTTAAATATGTAGAAGTCACACCTTCTAGAAAGATTAGAATTGATCTTCAAGAGTCTAATTCTAGAACTTCTAATTCTTTTAAAGGGCAAGTTGCATGATAAGCCTGCATGGGTTTGCACTTTTGTGGAAAGTCTGGGCACATTCGTCTAAATTGTTTCAAGTTGCAAGCTGCTAAGCGAGCAAATAAACCTAAAGTACTTGTTCCTCAAGCACAAGATCCTATGGTACTTATTGGTGAATTGGTAAAGGCGTTAAACCTTTATTCCAATCCTGGAGTTGCTCAGAATTCTAATGTGAATAATAACTCCAATGTTGGAGGTGCATCTAAAAGGTTTTGGATGCAAAAGGCTCGATCTAATGGAGTCTATCTGACATGGTTCTTGTTCTTCATTGATCTACCTCTTGTGACCATTTTTTTTTCTAGGATTTGTATTGCATAACATTCATGCATTTCATTCTAGGCTGTTTTTTTTTTTTTTTTTTTTTAAAGGTAACAAGAATGGGTTTGGTATATGTTTTGCAGTATTTTTACTTGAATTTGAAGACAAGGTTGGTCAATCTATTTTTACATAACATGTTTATGTACCTTGTTTAGCTTGGATGCACTTATTTTTATTGCACTTAACTAGCTGAAGTTTTATAGTGCATGTTGTGTGGGAAGATGTTTTAGGTTTTTGATCACATGATTTTGATCTTGAAGTCATATGTTTTTGATTGACGGACTTGAACTTTTTGAGAAAGGCATAAATAACCATCTTACCACTGTTTATTAGCCAATCATGAACACCTTAGTGCATATCGTAAGATTTTGTGCTCGAGAAAGTGTAGTATATGCACAAAAAGAACATAAGGTATAGCCTCGGTTAAAATATTAAAATTGGTGTCTACATTATTGGGCTATAATAATTTCACAATTCAAAAAAATTGGTGTGTACATTATCCCGGCTATTTCAATAAGTTTCTAATCAATTAAAATTGGTATATATTATGAGGCAAATCAAGAAACTTACATGATTGCAAGGTTTTATTCTAGAAGATGTGAGAGTTATATGATGTAACTCTTTAAGTGATAGTCTCTTTCAAATTCATGTGATGAATTTTGTAGAAATTGTGATTGTTCACTATTTGCATATCACCTCACATGCTTCTTAAACTTTTGCTAGTTGCACACACTACATGAGTTATTCTTTGCTAAACTATGAACATGTTATTGTGTGTGTTTTTGGTCTGACCAACCAAATTTGAAAATTTCTTGAAAATTGATGCAAAACATGCTTACTGTTTGAGATTTTGAGGAAAATTATGTGACAATCTAATTTTTGGGAAACAGGGATAAATACATGTGTTTTTGAAAAACATTTCATCTCATACTCATGCATTTTATTCATAAAATCTAATACTTTAAGGAGTTTCAGCATTGAAATTGCTTCATTTTTCAAAAAAATTTTTTTTTTGTTTTTTTTTTTTTCATAATTTCGATCAATCGAATCTGTTTTTCGACCGATCAAAATTGTTTTTAAAATCCCTGGAAAGTTTCTGTATGTTTCGATCGGTATTCGATTGATACTGGATCAATCGAAGTATTTTCGACCGATCGAATCTAATTTTCGATCTATCGAAAATCGGGCTGAGAGCTTTTTAAAAAGGATTTTTCTCCACGTGTTCTTCACTTTTCAAAATCTTTTCAAACTCCTTTTCTCTCTCAACAACCGGTCAAGCATCTATTTGGTTTTTTTGTCGTTTTCCTCCGATTCTTTTGCAAGGATTCTCTCTCCCAAAGCCAGTAAGACCAATCTACCCTTCCTTTTGCTTTTATTCATTTTTTTTCATGCATAAATTCATGCATTTGTTGGCTATTTTCGGCATTTATATATTTGGTGTTTTTGATGTTGATTGGTTGTTTTCTTTCACAATAAATTGTTGGGTTTTTGTGGAGACACCATATACAAGTGATCTTTGGGGTTTATTTTGATTAATTTGAGGTTTTGTGAAAAATTGAAAATTCTAGGGCTTGAAATTGCCAAATTTGGGGCTTTTGTTCAAATTGATGCAATTTGATGAAATTGGCTTGTTAGATTGATTAATTTGATCATTATATTGTGTTTTCTAACTTGTGTAATGATCAATTTCTCAACTTGCTGGGTTTTGTGAAATTGGGTTTTTCAAATTTGGGGATTTTTTATATAAAATTCTTGCTCAAGCCAATTTTGTGATATTGAATCATTTTTGAACTCTGTGTTATTACATTAGACCATGCATCATTTGGTTATTCTGCTCATGCATCATATAGAATTTTTATTTCTATATTTTTGTTGTGCTAACTTGCAGTTTGCCCTTGGTTTTCTTTTTGTTTATCTCTTTTCTTTCTGTGTCTCTCAATCTTGTACTTAGCATCATGCCTAGGAAAACTAGAGCACATAGGACTTCTGCCTCTTCACCTTCCTTTGATAGTGATAGGTTTCTGAGTGAGAAGCATCAGGAGACATACGAGACCCTTAACCTTAGACGTGCCATTTGGGGTGGGCGTAGGTTTCTTTTAGACGAGGTTGATGATGAGGTGAAGCGTAATTTTGAGCGTAGGAGCTGGCTACCCTTGTTAGACATAGATCATCTGCCTCCGGCTACCCTGATTAGAGAGTTCTACTCAAACCTCTCTATCCACATCTATGATTCCAACACTTTGGTAAATAGTTGGATACGAGGTGTAGAGTATCGCATTACCACTTCGGTAGTGTCTAATGCTCTTAGGGTGCCTGTGGTTGCTCATCCTGTCTTTCCCTATGATGAGTCTCCTCCTCTTGATGACGTGATGTCATACATCACTGGGTCTTCTATCCAGTGGGGTTCTGATCGTCGGATTACCTTTGCTGAGCTTTCTGAGTTGCATTATCTTTTCTTTAGGAATGCTTGTCATTCCTTGTGGCCCATTTCTCATCTTCACACTATTCCTCTTGAGCGATGTGTGTTTCTATACGCTCTTGTCACTGACGCTCCTATCAGTTTTCCTCATCTATTTCTTCGTTCTTTGAACGAAGTGCATCGGAGCAGTTCTACTGCTCATGCTTTGTTCTTTCTTGTTTTTATTCATAGGATTCTTCTTCACTTAGGTTTAGGTGATTTCCCTGCTTCTGAGCCTGTTCATACCATTGCTCCCATAGGTGCCACCTTTCTTAGGCAAAGGGCTGCTCAGTCTCGAGCTAGCTCTAAACGTCTTAGGGTAGAGCCTTCCGATGTCACTCCACCTCCTACTTCTTCTGCAGGTGCTCCTTCAGCAGAGATGTCTACTGATCTTACTGTTGCTGCTAATGTTCCTCCACCTTCTCCTTCGGATGTTTCGGACATTCGTCGGACTTTGGACACTGTTATGACCGTTCAGGCGGCTCATGGTCAGCTTTTGGTGGATGTGCTTGACGAGCTTCAAGCCTTGAGAGCAAATTTGGCGAGTCTTTGACGTTCTCCTCTACCGTCTCCTTTTGATGATGAGTGAGTGCCCTTTGGCAATTCGTCACAAAAAGGGGGAGTACATTGTGGAGTACTTTGTAGGGGAGTTTTTTTGTCTTAGGGGGAGTTTTTGTTTCTTTTTGTGATACTGTGAGGCTTGTGGAGCTTTTAGATTGTATCTAGGTGCTTCATTATGTATTTACATTTTTTGGCTCATGATAGGGGGAGATATATATTTGAGATACATCTTTTGTATATGTTTCTTGTTTCACTATGCTACATTGTTTATTGATTTATATTTATGATGTTATTCATGATATATATCTTTATTTTGTGTTATGTGAAATCAAGAAGTTGTTATCTATGTTACTTGTATTTTCCACACATGTGTTTATGTGTTTGTTAAGTGTTACAGGAATATACAGGTTGATTCAGTTGTGCTGCTGTCTACTTTTACAACTGATAGATAGTAGTTAGGTTGAATTTTTTTAGTAGGGCTATTGTTTTGTAATGGGCTGTTTATTTTGTAAACTTTGAGCTTTTTGTTAAGTTTGTGTTTTGTCACGGATTGCCAAAGGGGTAGTTTGTTAGGTTCTAAGGAATTAAGAATTAATGTATTAGAACTTCATTTTGTAATATTGGCAAACCATGATCAAAAAATTTTTAGTCTTGTTTAGACTTGCTCAAAGTATAAGGTTTTTATGTAAAGTTGGAATCGAGTTACTGCAGAAGTTACTGTGCAATTCTGCCTGGCTCGATCGATCGAGAATTAGACTCGACCGATTGAAAGTCATGTAGATTGTTTTTTCTGCAGAATTTCCAACTCAGCCTAAGCCTGTTTAATGTGTAGGGTTTTATGTTTTACCCTATGTATAAAAGGGAAAACCCTAGCTACGTTTTTAGTGTTCTGAATATTGTGTTTGTGAATCTTATTTGTGAGATATAGAGGTGTTTACCTTCACATACACTTAGGGTTTCCAAACTCAAGATTAATGTTAAGAGCTTGGTGATCATTCAGTTGCAGAATCAAGAGCTTCAAGATATACAAGCAGGTGTGCTTGTACTTTGTTGAGAATTCAAGGAAAGAAGTAGTCCGTGGACTCGGAGCTGTCACGTGGTCGTGGTAGTAAGTTTTCTACTCGAGGTAGCAATAGGATGTTAGTGGTCTAAGTCGCTATTGTGTAAACTTCAATTCTTTCATAGTGAATTCGGTTTACCTTGAGGATAGTTTGGTTAAATCCTCCCCAGGTTTTTACCGGTTTGGTTTCCTGGATTATCATATTGTGTGTTATTTATTTTCCGCACTTTTGCATGATATGATGTATTTGTGTTAACCTAGAATTGTTGAAATTACTTAAGTTAATCACTTGGCTAATTATCTAGGTTAATTTGTTTAAGTTTAAGGGGTCTAAACTTCTTACATACATGCTATGACAATTTGAAATATGAGAAAATCACTTTAACTCACACACAATCGTAACTGTTTGATGGGGACTATCACCTTCGAGGTACATCCTATAACTCCCACATCTCCTGGAAACACGCTTGCAATCATATATAAAGCATTTTGATCTTTTTGCTTTTTATTTTTCTTTGCATAATTTCTTTTGAGTAAACCATGTATGGGCATATAAGAGAGAGAAAAGAAATACCCAATAATGTTAAGCATTTAACATTGCACTTTTGCTATGCCGAAGCATACGGATGTCATTTCATGATTGGCAGGCAATCGTGATGAGATGGTTATTTATGCATTTCTCTTAGGATTTTCTAGTCCTTCTTGTCAAAAAGAGTGATACGAGTGTTAAGTACAAGAGACTACTTAATCTTACTCATCACAAACACGAGCCGCAAAACTCACTTGCTTAGTTGTGCATAGAGATGCTCATCTAAGCTACAAATGATATAAAGTTTAGCAAAATTTGTTTCAATAGCCATCTAAGGTACACAAGTACCAATGTACACAAACACACTGTTTTTGTATTTTTATGATTTTTTTTTTATTTTGAAAACCAAAAAAAATAAAAACTAAACAACCAAACAAAAATAGACACACAACATGAAAGCATGAAAGAAAGATGCATATGCATGAAGGCATGATGGAAAGGTGCAGATGCATGAAAGCATGATTCCAAAAGCAGATAAGAAATCAAGCAAAGAGAGTCCTACTTTAGATAGAAAGAATCAAAGCAAAGGAAAAATAGAAAGGACTATTAAGTCTTAGGCTCCTTTCTCACCGACACAACACGAGTCTTTAGCCGTGAAAATGAAAAGGCACATGTCCTAGTATGTCTACTCAAGGAAATAGAAGAATTAAGATTCTCCAGAAATTGAGTTAAAAAGCTCAAGCCTTTTAATAACTCTCCAAACAAAGGTGTAGTTCCTTGAGAGGAAACCTATGACCGTTTGGACATTTGCTTTTAAGGATACAACGTAAAACAATTAGGATGAATGTGTCTAAAAACACCATAATGGTGACAACACATAAGTAGTTTTAGAGCTACTCGGCTTCCTAGAAGAAGGTCTACCCTTAGAGGTTGACAAAGACCTCAACTTAGGACAATTTGGCCTAATATGACCAACAATATGACAATGATGACAAGTGGGGACAAATTCAGATTTTTCTTTCATCCTAGGAGGAGTTTTAGACATAGGTTTAGAAGTTTCAGAGTTAACATCAGATTGTTTAACTTTGTCTATCCTAGCAATGTTAGCCTTCAACTCTTCATTATTACTTTTAAATGGAGGAACATAAAAATCTTTTTCTTTTGAGTTAGGCTCAACAACAAGTTTGACACTAGTTAATTTTTCAACTTTAGTTTTAAATTCAACTAGTTGCTCTTCCAAACTTTTAATTTTGTCCACCTGAGACGAAATTTGATTTTTAAAATTCTCATCCAAATTATTGGCTTCATCCAATTTTGCAATAAAATCATCTTTTTCAAGCTTGACCTTTTTAAATTTAGCTTTTAATTTTGTAGAATATTCGAGAGATTTCATACAAAAATTATAAAGCTTGCAATAGGCATCTTGATTATCATCATCATCATTCAACATAAGATCATGCAAATCAAAACAATCAAGAGTTTCAATGACAACAGGGGTCAATGGATCACACAGCAAAGATTAAACCCTAATCAGAGTGTTCTTGCTTTGATACCACTTGATAGGCCAAGAATGTATTGACCCCTTGTGATGAATTAATTGATTAATTAGTTAAGTTTATTAATTAATTAAATTAACATGCAAAGCGCGTGGTAGTACAAATAAATCACCAATTAACTAAAGTATGCAACAAAAAATAAATTGACATGGTGATTTGTTTACGAATAAGAAAAACCACCGAGGCAAAACCCCACCGGGTGATTTTAAGATCACCACTCCCGAGAATCCACTATTATCATAACAAGCGGTTACAATTAAAGGAATCCTCGTACCTTGTACCAACCTATAGTTGAACCTTTACCCCAATACACAATTGGACTTGTTCTGTAGTGACAATCTCTCCTTTTCAATGCACGGCTTCCAGTACGTGACTAACCAATCGATGCGTGGATCCCAGTACACGGTTTACTCCTCTGCATAAATCCTAGTACGTGACTCACTCACCAACTTGAGGAAGAAGAATGTTGGCTGCAAAGTTCTTTCACTTCATCAACAATAAAGATCACAAAGTTGCTTGGTCACAAAACCCTACGGTGTACAAACACAGCAGCTTTTTCAAGAGAGAGATGAACGAGGGCAAACTCTGTCTTCGGTCACAATTTACATGAACAATCTTTTCCACGCATGCGAGCCACCTTTGACGGCCTTTAAAACAATCTTTATATATGTTTAGGGTTATGAGAAAAGAAAGCCCAAACATACATTCATGGATTAGATGAAAATCAGAACAGAAAATCTGAATTTCATAAACCTCAACAGATACCCAATCTATCGAGCTGCTGTCGAGCTACGGGATTCAAACAGCTCTGAGTCTCGATAGATGCTAGTTGTTGAGCTTTAATGAACAACACTTTTCACACTTGATTCTTAGATAGACTTGCATAGTTTTAACACTTGAATTTGAAACAACGTTTTTTAAAGTGTTAAACACATCCTAGATTTACCCAAATACAAGTAAAGTGTGTTTTGTCAAAAGATTAGCCAATTACATAAAATAGTGACATATATTCCTAACATGTGAAACACATATGTCCTAACACAAATGAAGGTAATAAACTTAGTCATGTGTATTTTTCATATCATTTTTCTTTGCAAGTACTTTTTAACATTTTTTTTTTTACTTTTCTTAATTGTACCTTTATTTATGTTTACTCAATGAAAATTCCTATAATCCTACTAACATATGGAAATATTAAAAGATAAAGTTTTGTAAACTAGATCATTATCTTTTTTATAAAAAAAAATGATTTTAATCGTTTGCACTATTTCATTATGTTTGCTTATGCAAAAATCTATATCAGCTTTTATGCCTACCTTTATCTAAAAATAAGGTTATCAACAATTTTTTATCTTCATATTTATCTTCAAGTATATTTACAACTTGAGATTAGATCATAAGGAATAATTTGATGAGATTTTATATTAGAGTTTAACTTGAAACTGTACTATCTCTTAATAGTAAAATTAGTCGGAAAAAAAAAAATATATATATATATATATATATATTTGCAGCTAAACAATACTTTAAGGATGCCTACACTGAAAGCTACAAGTTCTCTTTTCCTCTCCAAGGTTATTTAACTCTATAATTTCTTTTTCTTTTCTATTTCATTATACACATATATTTGATAGGATCTTTTTCTTTTTCTTTTTCTTTTTCTATTTCATAATACACATATATTTGATAGGGTGAAATTCGATGTCTCCTCCCTCGCTTTTAAAGGAAAAAAAAATCAATTCTCATGTAAGTCTCTCTACTTTATTTTTTAATGTTTAATAAAAATATGTGGTGGTTATTACTTAAGTTTAAAAGCTTAATATATTCTTTTGCTGACTCCCTTTATTTTATTTTTTTTTAGCCATCTCTTTTTATATTAGTTACACAGTTAATTTTGGACTTATATATGATTAAAAAAAAAAAAAAAAACTTAATCTTACATGCATGCATTCATTATATAACTTAAAATAAAAGATTACTTCTCTTTACTTTATTTTAATTATCTATTTTATTATTTAATTTTAATTAAATTAAAAACTATTTTCTTATTTTCTTTAGTTTACACATGATTCTTGTTTAAGCCTTGCATCACACGAGCATAATACTAGTATATATATAAGATAGAAAAAAGCCATATTGGCTAATGCATCCAAGCTCAATTGGAGATACTATATCTATCATTTCCAGATCTGAAAAAATACATAAAATTAATTTAAGCAATTTAACATACAAATCAATTGAGCTCAAATGCTGCAGAGTATAATAGGATCATTATTGAATTGTTTTGTTTATTTATTTCTATTGTTTTTAGACACGGTAATATTTAAACCTAGAGAATTCACTTCATGATGATTGCTTTTATTATCGACCTAGGCATGGTTTGAATCCTATATCTTATTTGACAACCAAAAAAAAAAAAAAATTACTATAAGGTTGAAATTTATCAACCATTTTGTTGGCTTAATTTATTTCGTGCCAATTTGCTTGTAATTCAGTACTTAGAAACCCTGTATTTAGGTGGGAATCATGTAAGGGTAGTGTGTGAGAGAGTGTGAAGAAATGCTCAAGACTGTGCAGTGAAGCAGGGACTCGTGACTGGATCTCGCGGGTGGCTCGCGACTGGCAAGCTGCCAGAAGATGCACACGAGTGAAGTGTGCAGAAAAGCTGAACCATTTACCAGCTGTTGCACTACACGACAAAAAGTCCAGCCTGGCCATTCAGTTAGCTCGCGGCTTGTACTCGCGACTCAGTTAAGTCGCGAGGCCAAGTCGCCAGCCAGCTCTGTTTTGGAAAAACAGACTCTTTGTATTCCATTCTCACTCCAGTATAAATACCTCTTATACCCACGAAATGTAGAAAGCTTCCAGAGAGAATTTTGAGAGAGAAACCCTGGAGAAAACAAGATTGACTCATCCACAATATTTACATAGTGACTCTTCAAATTCCTCTACTCTCACCCTCTCCATTGTTAGATCCATAAGAGGTACATTACCCAATCCTTTTCTCACCTTACCTATATCTGTGAGAAGGCAATTTGGTGCTTGTGAAGCAGTTAGGAAGGGACCAATTTCATATTGGTTGATGCTATGGGCTATAGCAGAATCCGGTAAGCTAAAGAAGAAATAGGTTTGGCGTAACCTCGTTGGAGTAGGAGCTTGGAGGGCTTTGGTACAATGGGTAAATTAGGCTTGGAGGGTCTTCTGCTGTTCATGTATTCCAACTAGTGGATTATTTACCGCTTGAAGGGCGGCGGAGAGGTTTTACGCCGAGGGCGTCGGTTTCCTCTTTGATAATACATCGTTTTGTTGTTCTTGTGTTTGCATCTCTCTTCCCTTAATCTTTGCCATTTAATTTCTGATGTGGATATGATATTATTTGGTTTAGATTGTTTATCAATTCTGTTATAAGCTTATGTTTATTTTCCATACATAATTTGTTTGATATTACGCTTAAATTGGTAATTTGTATTTTGGGGGTCTAAATGTTCATAGTGTTTTTCACACTTTTTGAACATTCAATTACTAATTGAAACAATTCCTGAATATAATACGGTGCATCAATTATTTTATTATTTCACACGTCCTTTTCCTAATTTCACCATTATCATTAATCCAAACAATTAGCAACTCTGTTATCAGAAAAACTAAATTAATACAATGACATCAAAACAAACTATTGCTTTTCAACATGTACTACTGGATTTTGACGTTTTCCCAAAGCACCAACACATTGGGTGATTGCTGGACCGGGCTCATTGTAAAATAGAAGCTGCCTTGGATTCAAATTCAACAAAAAACATCAGGCACTGCTGGATTCTGAAGTTTTCTTGAACCACCAACTTCATCTTTCTTTGGGTTATTGAGGCGCCAGATTCGTTGTATGGTGGAAGTTGACTTGACTTGTGCAATTGCTTTAGGTCCGTTTGAAAACCCATTCAAGAAATTCTTCTCCAAGGAACTAACTTTTTGCAAGTTATAATAAAACCTGGACAAATCCATAATTTAATATTAAGGAATGAGGAAAAAAAATTATATGTTTTTTTTTTCTTCTTCTTCTTAATATCCATGATTTGATAAGGACTTCTCCTTTGTGATCTCTATCGCTAGAGTTTCTATCGTCTCATTTAGTAGCCACTAGATTAGGAAAGGCCAAGGCTTTGATACCAATTGACATAAGAAGATAGCCACAAGAAATAGAATACGTCTATTTCAAGAAGAAACTCTTAAATCCTTTGGGTGCTCTTTGAATATACAAAGAGAACTCTAGAATCCATATAAAAAAAAAAAAAAAAAAAAAAAAAAAAAAAAAAAAAAACAAAACAAAGCAAAACGAAAAGAGAATCCTCTCTATAATTGTATTATTTCATAGTTTGAATGACTAGAGGCTACAAGCTCTAATTTATACTGGAAAACATAAAAAACAAAACTGCTAAGGTGGCTAGGAAACCCTTAGGGAACCCTAATTCGTATTAGGCACTAAATTAGGCTTAAAAAAGAAAAATCACCAAAACGTTTTTCTAAAAACAGATTATAATATATATATATATATATATATATATATATATACAACCAAAGTCTCTGAAACTCTCACAATTTTTCACGTCATCATAATATTTAAATAAAATTATCATTTTATTTAAATAAATTTTTTTTGTTTAGTCCAAACTTAAAAAGGAGTGAAACTCTATCTCTCTAACAAGTCCAACTTAAACTCAAACTCATCATTTTTTTAAACAAAATTTTTTTTTTTTAGTCCAAACTTAACAAGGAGTGAAACTCTATCTCTCTGACAAGTCCAACTTAAACTCAAACTCATCATTTTTTTAAAACAAAATTATTTTTGTTTAATCCAAACTGAAAGTTCACTTGCTGTGTAAAACACTAGTAAATGTTTAGACCTCCAATTTCAAAAATACCAACACAAGCTTATATTCAAACAATGTATGTGTGGAATGATAAATATGAGTTGTACCCAAATAAACAAACTACTCTAAGCTATAATTTAATCACAACACTGTAGTAATTAAAATCAAAGAGTAAAGGTTAGAGAGATGCAAACACAAGATAACACCGGCACATGTTATCGAAGAGGAAACCGAAGAACTTGGTGAAAAACCTTTCCGCTGCCCTCCAAGTGGTAAAATGATACACTAGAAAATCAATTGGGATACATGAATAACAATAGACCCTCCAAGCCTAATCTACTTGATGCACCTAAGCCCTCCAAGCTTCTTGCTCCAACAGGGTTAAGTCTAACCTTGTCTTCTTTAGCTTACCGGATTCTGCAATAAGCCCATTGTATCAACCAAATGAATTGGTCCTCTCTGAATTGCTTCCCAAGCACCAAATAATCTTCTCACTGATATGGGTATGGTGAGATAAGGATTTGGCTGAAGGTCCTCTCAAGGGTATGTCAATAGAAAGGGTGAGAGTAGAGGAATTTGAGAATCAAAGGTATAAGATTGTAGATGAGTCAATCTTGTTTTTCTCTAGGATTTCTCTCTCAAAATTCTCTCTGGAAGCTCTCTACATTTCGTGGGTATGAGGATATTTATAGTAGGGTATGAGAAGGAATGTGAAAAGTCATTTTTCTGCATAACAGGGGGTTCTGGGGACTTGATTCGCGACTGGGACTAGTCGCGAGTTTCAGTCATGAAATAACTGACTGGCCAGACTGTACTTTTTGTCTTGTAGTGCTCCAACTATCATGACCCTTTAGCTTCCTGCATGCTTCACATGTGTGGCATTTCTGGCAAGTCACCACTTGTGAGCCACTCACGAGATCTAGTTATGAGAATCCTCTTGATTGCACACACACACACACTTGAATTCTTCACACACTTGAATTCTTCACACTCTCTCACACACAACCCTTACATGATTCTCACCTAAATACAAGGAATCTAATTGCTAAATTACAAGCAAATTTGGCACAGAATAAAGCCAAAAAATGGTTGAATATGTCAGTTCGTTTAGATCCCTTAAACCCAACAGATTAACCTAGTGAATTAGCCAAGTGATTAACTTAGGTAATTTAATTAAATCTAGGTT
Source organism: Lithocarpus polystachyus (assembly GCA_033629205.1). Taxonomy (NCBI): domain Eukaryota; kingdom Viridiplantae; phylum Streptophyta; class Magnoliopsida; order Fagales; family Fagaceae; genus Lithocarpus; species Lithocarpus polystachyus. The sequence goes on along the minus strand of CM066172.1, from coordinate 9,614,526 downwards.
AACACAAATACGCAAAAACAATAAAGTAGCGGAAAAATAAATAACACAAAGATATGATGACCCAGGAAACCACACCGGTAAAAACCTGGGGAGGATTTAACCTAGCTATCCTCAAGGTAAAACTGAATCCACTATGAAAGAATCGAAGTTTACACAATAAGACTTAGACCACTAACATCCTATTGCTACCCAAGTGTAGGAAACTTACTACCACGACCCCATGATAGCTCCGAGATCCACGGACTCCTTCTTTCTTGAATTCTTCAGCAAATCCACAAGCACACCTGCTTGTATATCTTTGTGCTCTTTTGATTCTGCAACTGTATTGATCTACACAACTCTTGACATGAATCTCAAGTTTGTAAACCCTAAGTGTATGTGAAGGTAAACACCTCTAGATCTCACAATGAGATTCACAAACACAGCATTCAGAACACTAAAAACGTGGCTAGGGTTTTTCCTTATATACTTAGGGCAAAACATAAAACCCTACACATTAAATGGACTTGGGCTGAGTTGGAATTTTCTGCAGAAAAACGATCTACCCGATTTTCGATCGATCGAGCCTAATTTTCGATCGATCAAGTCTGGCAAAAAGTTAATAGTAATTCTGCAAAATAACTCGATTCCAACTTTACATTAAGACCCATACTTTGAGCAAGTCTAACACAAGACTAAACATTGTTTTGATCATGGTTTGCCAACATACAAATTGAAGTTCTAATACATTAGTTCCTAATTCTTAGAACCTAACAGAATAAATTCAACCTTACAATCTCCCCCTTTGGCTATTCCGTAACAAAACCCTACAACAAACTCTAGACTTACAATGTGAGTTGGGAACAATTGTCAAAACTCACTCACACCTAATTCTAGATTCTGTGAAGCTCTTGAACCATACAGACAAGTTTTCCTGACAACAATATCACAAAAAGTTCAGTGAAAGCAGAATCTTGGAATGCATATAGAGCAAGCACAATGCGATCAAGCAAGTACAAATATGACAATTAAACATGACTTGACCAAACAAGAACAATCACTATAAATAGTGATCACAATGAACATTCACATGATGAATGAACATCCGAACATGCAAGCTAATAAGCTCAATGCAAAGTATCATTTGCATGTCCAACACTTAACCGATGCAAGAACACAAAGGCAATTGCATCAAGGATACAAGATCCAACAAGGACACAAGAGTGAAGTACTAAACAAAATGCATAACATTAACTAAAAGTACTAAGCTACATAAGTAAAGGTACAAAATATAAAGCATAGTTTAAAAAGCTAAAACATTCAAGCATCCATAACACACAATATCAAAGTATTTTAAAACCAAAGTATTAAAGTCATAGATGATAGTTCAAATAGCGTATAAAACACTATGAACGTTTAGACCCCCAAATTACAAATTATCAATTCAAGCTCTAAGTCAAACGATTAACGTGCGAAAAATGAACTAAAGCCTAAAACAGAATTGATAAACCATCTAAGTCAAATAAAATCACATCCACAGCAGAAATTAAATGACAAAGATAAAGGGAAGAGAGATGCAAACACAAGGACAACACAAGACATGTTATCGAAGAGGAAACCAAAGCCCTCGGCATAAAACCTCCCCGCCGCCCTCCAAGCGGTCAGAATGATCCATTAAAGAATGTAGTTGGGATACAAGGACAACAATAGACCCTCCAAGCCTAATCTACCCAGGTACCTAAGCCCTCCAAGCTTCCTGCTCCAACGAGATTACGCTGAACCTATTTCTTCTTTAGCTTCTCGGATCCTGCTACTAGTCCATAGCATCTACCAATATAAATTGGCTCATTCCTAACTACTTCCTAAAACACCAAAGAGCCTTCTCACAGTTGTGGGTATGGTGAGAAAAGGTTTTGGCTAAAGTACCTCTTAAGGATCTACAATGGAGAGGAAAAGAGTAGAGGAATTTGAAGAGTCACAAGGTTAAGATTATGGATGAATCAATCTTGTTTTTCTCTATGGTTTCTCTTTCAAAATTCTCTCTGGAAGCTCTCTACATTTCGTGGGTATAAGGGGTATATATACTAGTGGGTGTTTGGAATGCGAAGGACAGATTTTTCACAACAGAGTAGGCTGGCGGCTTGACTAAGTCGCGAGATCAAGTCGCAAACAAACTGAAAGGCCAGACTGGAAATTTTGTCCTGTAGTGCGACAGCTGGCACGATGGTTCATATTCTGGCAGCTTCCAGTCACAAGCCACCCGCGAGATCCATTCGCGAGTTCTCCTCTGTACACTTCTCTTATGTGCAACATCTGGCGGCTTGCCAGTCGCAAGACACCAGCGAGGTCCAGTCGCGAGTCTCTGTTTTGCAGCACATTCTTGAGCAAATCTTCACACTCTCTCACACACTACCCTTACATGATTCCTACCTAAATACAGGGTTTCTAAATGCTGAAAATACAAGCAAATTGACACGGAATAAAACCAACACAATGGTTGATAAAATTCAACCTTACAATAGAGTACTTAAATAAGTGCTATGAAAACCCATAAAAACTATGAAAAACCATAATAGCTATTAAAAACTTATAAAACATTCTCCCCCTTAAGATAGGCTCCCCCTCAAGAGCTACCCTATACTACTCCCCCTTTTTTGCTGGAATGGCCAAAGGACTATGGCTGGTCCGAGAAACTATCAAACTTGGCTGTAAGCAAATTGATTTGGTCTTGAATGGTTGCAAGCCTATCAGAGTGCCTAGTTTGGACATCTCTTATACCATCGATCCTCTCAAGAATGATTTGAAAAGCGTCTAGAGGCACTGATGAATACGATGAAGCCCCGTTCCTTCCTCAACCACCACCTCTTCTTAGAGGAGGTTGTTGTCCTTCCGCTTTAGTTTCTATATCTGCAGGAGGTGCTTGTTCAGGTTCTTCAGTTTCTTCATCACCCGAAAGATGAACTCTACTCCCTTGTTGAATGTTCAAATAGTGTGAAAAACACCTTGAACGTTTAGACTCCCAAATTACAAATTAGCAATTCAAGCTTAATATCAAACAATGTATGTGCGAAAAATGAACATAAACTTATAACAGAATTGATAGACAATCTAAACCAAATAAAATCACATCCACAGCAGAAATTAAATGGCAAAGATTAAGGAAAGAGAGATGCAAACACAAGGACAACACAACGATGTGTTATCGAAGAGGAAACCGAAGCCCTCAGTGTAAAACCTCTCCGCCGCCCTCCAAGCAGTCAATAATCCACTAGAGAATGAAGTTGGAATGCATGAACAGCAGAAGACTCTCCAAGCCTAATCTACCCAGTGTACCTAAGCCTTTAAAGCTTCTTGCTCCAACGAGGTTACGCCGAACCTTTATCTTCTCTAGCTTACTAGATTCCGCTATAGCCCATAGCATCAATCAATATCAATTGGTCCCTTCCTAACTACTTCCCAAAGCACCAAAAAGCCTCTCAAAATTCTCTCTGAAAGCTCTCTACATTTCGTGAGTATAAGGGGTATTTATACTAGTGTGTGTTTGGAATACGAAGAGTCAGTTTTTCCCAAACAGAGTGGACTGGCGACTTAGCCTCGTGACTTGACTTAGTCGCAAGTACAAGCCGCGAGCTAACTGAATGGCCAGTCTATACTTTTTGTCCTGTAGTGCTCTAGTTGGCATGATTGTTCAACTCCTCTGCATGCTTCACTCGTGTGCAACTTTTGGCGACTTGCAAGCCGCGAGCAAGCCATGAGATCCAGTCGCGAGTTCCTTACTAAGTGCACAATCTTGAGCTTTTCTTCACATTCTCTCACACACTACTCTTACATGATTCCCACCTAAATACAGGGTTTCTAAGTGCTGAATTACAAGCAAATTGGCACGGAATAAAGCCAACAAAATGGTTGATTAATTTCAACCTTACACTTGTGATTGTTTGAGAGTTAATGGAAGAAGGCACACTCATTAGGTTGATGTGCTATGGAGTCTCCACACCATTTTCATGAAGGATCCTCATAATTAGACTTGGGAGAATAATCTTTGGCCTTGAGGATGTCCTTGTAGCTTTGACAAGAATGGTGTACAAATAAGCACCAATGTCGATGTAGAGTTTCTCACGAAGCTACATGATGAAGATGGCTCTAGCAATGTTGATGGTGGTTAACTTCCTTACCGGATACAAGTTGGACATCATAATGTAGGCAAGGCATCTCAAATCCGAAGGAAAAGCGCTTGTGTTGAGACATTTTCCTTCTCTAACGCCACCAATACGAGATTGTTCTGATTCTATAGAGACCATTCTATCCTTGTAAGGAATGAAATCTTCATCATCTATTTCTCCATGTCCAAGGATATCATCAATGTTCCCCACGTCAAGAGTGAATGCGTGAAATCTAACCCAGCATTCTATGAAACCTTCTTTGAGTGTAGCATTTGCATAGAATTCTTTAATCAAAGGTTCACAAAATACGAGGAGATCACCAAGGAGTTTTTCCTAACCTCGTTCTTCAAAACAGCTAGGGACGAAGGAATCCTTGGGGTCAACAAAATCCACATATCTCTCCTGAATGACTGGAGCCTTTTCAAAGTGCTTGGAGTATTGCTCAAAGTGATGAGGGGATCAAAACTGGTCATTGTCCATGCATTTTCTCTTGTCACCACACTAAGAAATGGTTTTTCATGGAGCCATTTGCAAAAACAGAGCAGAAAATTCCATAAAACAAAGCACAATAGCCAGTAACAAACTTGATCAGTAACAAGTTAGTACCAAAACATAAACTTTGAATTAAAACCCTAAAAACTAGAATTTAAAGAGCAATTCAAAAGAAAATTGACATGTGAAGATACTTAACATCACATCATGATAGAATCGTTGGCATTATTCACTCAACATGTCAAAAGGTGTGTGCGTGTGCATCATATGCAAAAATGTGCAAATTAGGGCAAAGTGTGAAAACACATAATCATTTGATGTTTCAAAATCAAAGAAACATTATTATCCCCATAATCTTTGTACTCAATGGAGTCCAAAGATACACACAAAAACATCTTAGAGACATTTTATCATGAACATAGTATGCATAACACAACACAAAACATAGTACAATGCATAAAAATGAAGAACAAACCTAAAAACATGTACACAATGCAAAGAGCTTCTCGATCTTCGTCGTTTGGATGAACTGAAGAACTTTGTAGCCAACATCCTTCTCAAGTTGGTGTGTTAGTCACGTACTTGGATTCGTGCAAAGGAGTAAGCCGCGTACTGGGATCCACGCATCAATTGATTAATCACGTACTAGGAGTTGTGCATTGAAAGGAGATATTGTCAGTACATTATGATAGGCCAAACACGTATTGACCCCTTGTGATGAATTAACCAATTAATTAGTCAAGTGAATTAATTAGGTTCAATTACATACAATGAGCGTGGTAGCACAAAAAAATCACCAATTAACTAGAGTATGCAGTGGAAAATAAATTGACACGGTGATTTTTTTACGAATGGGGAAAACCTACACGGCAAAAACTCCACCAGGTGATTTTACGGTCACCACTCCCGAAATTTCACTATTATCACAACAAGCGGTTACAAGTAAAGGAATCCCAATACCTTATATCAACCTACAGTTGAACCCTTACCTCAATACACAATTAGACTTGCTCTGTAGTGACAATTTCTCCTTTTGATGCACGGCTCCTAAGTACGTGACTAACCAATTGCGCGGATCTCAGTACGTGACTTCAATCACCAACTAGAGAAGTTTGTTGGCTGCAAAGTTCTTCAGTTCATCACACGATAAAGATCCAAAAGATACTTGGTCACAAAACCCTATGGTGCACATACAAAGCAACTTCTTCATAAGAGATGAACTAGGGCAAAACTTTGTCTCCAGTCACAATTTGCTTGAACAGAATTTGCTCAATGCTTGTGCAACTTGCAAACACTTTGACGGCCCTTAAAATAATCCTTTTACATGTCTAGGGTTATAAGAAAAGAAAGTCCAAAGGCACATTCACGGATCTCAAGAAAATAGAACAAAAAATCTGTGTTTCTTAAACCTCGATAGATAGCATCTGTTGAGAAGCTATCGAGCAGCTGTTGAGCCACGAGGCTGGAACAGCTTCTTAAGCTCGATAGATGCTAGCTGTCTAGCTTTAATGACAGGCACTTTCTTGACTTGAATCTTGGACAGATTTGCATAGTTTTAACACTTGATCTTGAAACAAGGTTTCTTGAAGTACCAAACACATGCTAAATCTACCCAATTACAAGTAAAATGTGTTTTGTCAAAGGATTAGCCAATTACATAAAGTAGTCACATATGTTCCTAACAAGTGAAACACATATGTCCTAACACATTACAAGTCCAATTGTGTATTAGGGTAAGAGTTTACTGTAGGTTGGTATAAGGTACTGGGATTCATTTACTTGTAACCGCTTGTTTTGATAATAGTGGATTCTCGGGAGTGGTGATCTTAAATTCACCCGATAGAATTTTGCCTCGGTGGTTTTTCCTATTCGTAAACAAATCACCCGTGTCAAATTTAATTTTTGCTGCATTTAGTTAATTGATGATTTGTTTGTACTACCACGCCTATTGCATGTAATTGAATCTAATTAATTCACTTAGTTAATTAATTGATTAATTTACCAAATGGGTCAATACATTCTTGGCCTATTAAGTGGTATCAGAGCGGGCACACTCTGGTTAGGATTAATCGTTGCTGTGTGATCCATTGACCCCTGTTTGTCATGAATAGAGGAAAATCCTTGATTATACCTCCTTTATTTTATGGCACTAACTATGCATACTGGAAACTACGCATGAGAGCTTTCTTGTAGTATTTAGATGAGAAGGTGTGGCAAGCTGTGGAGATAGGCTGGACCAAGCCTAAGGAAAAGCTAGTTGATTAGGATAAAGCTAAAATCAAAGCGGCAAATTTCAACAGCAGAGCATTGGGAAAAGTAAAGCCCTTGTTGCTACCTTGAGTGACGCCAAGCCTGAAGATGATTTAGATAATGATGACGAGGGAATCTTAAATGCCTTCATTGCCACTGTAAATCCTACTAAGGGGATTGTTGAAGATGTGGATGAAGAAGAGGACTTGGTGGAGTCTAACTTTAAGAAAATGGATGAACAAGATGACATCCATGCAGCCTATGCTAAGTTGTACAAGGTTTCTGAGAAGCATGAGAAAATGTATAGGCTGGCCACCAAGAAGCTCAGTGATGTGGACTTGGATCAAGAAGAGCTCTCCACAAAAGTTGATGAAGCTAATCAGACCATTGGAGCCCTGCGGTTTGAGAACATCTTCTTGGCTAAAAGGACCAAAAAGCTTGAAGAGGAGTTATTCCAGGTTAGAGCTCAATTGGAAAGGACTTCCAGTGCAAAGCTTGATGAGATGCTTAGTGTTCAGAAATCTGCTTCTAATAGATCCGATTTGGGGTATGATTTCTCTTCTCATAATAATGCTTCTTCTAGTACTACTGTGTTTGTTCCACCTGCTCATAATATTGAATTTGTGAACAATGATGTTAAAACTATTTCAGCTAGTGAGAACATAGACAAGGGTAAATCTGTTTTAGGAGCACCTCCTAAGCTTGAAAAGAAAGAGACTAAAAACCCTAGGACTAAGAAGGGTAATAACCAAAAGTCTAAACAAAGGAAGCAGCATCTCTATCATCACTGTGGAGCTACAGGACATGCTCGACCTAATTGCTACAAGTGGTTAGCCACTCAATGGAGCAACAATATGATCTCACCTAGAAACCAGAATCAGTTTCAATCATCTTTTGCTCCTCTTGGAGATCTTCTCAAGGCCCTCATGTTCCTTTTGAACTTGAACATTTCAATTTTTCCTCCTTACCTTCGGTTCAAGGGTTCGCGCAAAGGAAAAGTTCTTTCAAGGTGTGGAAGGAAAAAGGCTCAAAGTGATTTAGTCACTTTTTTTTCTCTCTCCTTTTTTTTTTTTTTTGGTTTATGCATTACTTGTGTGTTTTGATTTCTTAGTTTTGAGTCAGTCTAGTTTCTATGCTATACTTTGTTTAACATGTTTTTGTTTGTTTGTTTTCAGTTTTGCCTTATTTTGTTTTTCATAAAAAAAATGAAAAAATGAAAAAAATACAAAAACGATGTGTGTTTTGTGTACATTGGTACTTGTGTACCTTGGATGGCCATTGAAACAAATTTTTTCTAAACTTGGTATCATTTGTAGCTTAGATGAGCATCTCTATACACAACTAAGCAAGTAAGCTTTGTGGCTTGTGTTTGTGATGAGTAAGATTAAGTAATCTCTAGTACTTAAACACTCATATCACTCTTTTTGACGGGAATGGCCAAAAAATCCTAAGAGAAAGGCATAAATAACCATCTCACCACTAAAGCCCATCAATCATGAAATGACATCTGTATGCTCCGTCATAGCAAAAATGCAATATCAAAAGCTTAACATAATTGGGTATTTTCTTCTCTCTCTCTATATATGCCCATGCATGATATACTCTAAAGAAAAAATATGCAAAGAAATTCAAAAGAAAAAAGAATCAAAATGCTTTTAAATATGGTTGCAAGCGTGTTTCTAAGAGATGTAGGAGTTATAGGATGTACCTCGAAGGTGATAGTCCCTATCAAGCAGTTATGATTGTGTGTGAGTTAAATTGATTTTCTCATATCTCAAATCGTCATAACATGAGACACTTATGTAATCTTGGGATGTTTTCACACACAACACACAAAAATTCTTTGCTATTTTTGATACATGTGCAAGTGCAATGTGATTTGGCCATCACAAGGAATACATGTGTTAATGTATGCTCACGAAACTATCTTGACTTATTTTTTAAACAAAAAATTGGTTAGACTTGTTTAGTGTGTGCGTGTGTCTGGATCTTAAATGCTTTACATTTTTCTTGTTGAGAGATGTTTTTGAAAGCTTAAAATGTTGTTTTGATCTTTGGTTGAGTAGCTTGCTTGATTGCATTCATTTCTGTGTTTTTCTCATTCTTGAAAAATCTGTTTTTATCAAGCTCGATAGCTTCTCGACACCTCTTGACAGCTAGCTATCCATTGAGACCCTTGGACTTCTTTTTCTCGATAGATTCTATTGCATCGTCAATCCATTGAGCTAATTAGAATTTGTTTCGTAGCTTTTTAACAAATTCTCGATCCATCGAGAAAGTTTCTGTCTGCTCGATAGCTTCTCGATAGCTGTTCAATCCATCAAGGTACTTTTGACGTCGACAGATTCTCGACAGAACTTTGACAGAACTTCGACAGATTCTCGAAACCTATCAATCCATCGAGACGCGATTTCTTTAAATAGCTTCAGTGCAAAATCAAATTTCATTTCACTTGTTTTCTCTCGACAGAAAGTGTCTTTTCACCTCCCCAAACACTTTTCTTTCACTCCCTTCATCTTTCCCACTTGGATTTCGGTCTAAACCTTGGTTTCTCCCTTTGGTATGATCTCTTTTCTCTCTTTTATCATGCATTTCATTCATTTAGACCTAGGTTTTGGGTTTTTGAAATTTTTTTGGGGTTTTTCAAAATTGATGAGTTCTTTGTGAAATTTTTGGGTTAGGTTTTGTTTAAATGATCCTATATGCTCATGCATTACATCACATTTACATTTTCACAATGTTTCATGCATTATAGATGTGTGATTTCTTTATTGGAACCTTGTGTGCTGTTAGGTTTGGGTTGGGTTGAGCCCATGATGAAATTTGTGTTGCACGTCACATGATCATGTATTTTTCATGCATACATACCATTCTTTTCTTTCTTTTTGGTATATATTGTGATTGGTGCTTTTTTGCTTGTCTCTCTCTCTCTCGGATAATCTATGCAATGGCACCAAAATGCGTTTAAGTCTATTCTATCCCGGAACCCTCTTCGTTTCAAGGAATCTTCTTCTGACTCCACTCCTTCTCATGTCAGGTTCCGTGATGAGAAAGCCCGTAAGGACTTCTCAGAGAACTTCTCCAAACGTGGCATTCATTCGGAACGCCACGTTATCCTATCGAACTTCTCCGATATTGCTCTCCTAGATGTCATACACAGACGGGATTGGGAGTCTCTTTGTGAGATGCCCGCGAGCTATCTCTCCATGATCATTCAAGAGTTCTACTCTAACATGCACGGTTTCGATTCTTCGGTATCTCAGTTTTCCACTTTTGTTAGAGATACTCATATCGTAGTGACTCCGGAGCTTATCTCCGAAGTGCTACATGTCCCAAGGGAATCAGATCTTGATTACCCCAGTTGTTCCCATCTAAGGATTATGTCCAAGGACGAGCTTCTATCTCTCTTCTGTGAGACACCTTCATTATGGGGTGGGCGTCAAAATACCTCATGCTTGGGCTTTGCAAAAGGTCTGAGGTTCCTAAATATGGTGATGACATTTGCTCTTTGTCCCTTGTCTCACTATAATTCTATTACTGGGCCTCGAGCTCGCTTTTTATTGTCCCTCATTGAGGATCTTTCTATAGATTTTCCCTCCCACTTCATCATCTCCCTTATAGATGTCTATAAGGATACGGCGACCCATGATATGCTTATCTTTCCTTCTACTATCACGAGGATCATTCGCCACTCCTCTATCTCATATCTTGAGTCTGATCACTTCCCTATCGACGGAGTGCGGCCTAGCTTCGACTAAAGCAGCCACGGACCGAGTCGGCGACTCCTCCAACCCATTCTACTCCATCCACCTCCGCTCCTTCCTCTTCCGTAGGTGGTGTGACTCTTGAGGCCATCATGGCTCAACTTAAGCGCATGGATGCTTGCCTTGACACTCTCAGTGATGAGTTGTGTTAGGTGAAAACCCGTATTGGTCGTATCGCACAAAGACATGCTGTCATGGGTGGTTTCACTGCTTCTCCGTCTCCATCTCCAAGGGCTTCAGAGAACGAGGACGATGATGGTAGCTCTGGTGATGATGAGGATAAGGATGCTCTTCCGATGATGAGGAGAAAACTGCTTCACAGTGACTTGCCTTTTGTCATTCGTGACAAAAATGGGGAGTATTTTTTGGTATGAGAGTAGTCATGTATCTAGGGAGAGAGTTCATATAGGACCTTTTTGTTAGGGGGAGTGTCTATACATTTTGAGGGATGTATTGGGATTCCTTTACTTGTAACCGCTTGTTTTGATAATAGTGGATTCTTGGGAGTGATGACCTTAAATTCACTCGATGGAGTTTTGCCTTGATGGTTTTCACCATTCGTAAACAAATCACCCATGTCAAATTTAATTTCTGCTGCATTTAGTTATTTGGTGATTTGTTTGTGCTACCAAGCCTATTACATTTAATTGAATCTAATTAATTCACTTGGCTAATTAATTGATTAATTTACCAAATGGGTCAATACATTCTTCGCCTATCACAAATCATGGATGAGCTGATAGTGAATTGCTATGTGCTTGGACTTTGAATGCTGAACAGGATTCTTGGAAAGATTTATGGCACTAGTGTTGTCAAAAAACACACACATTGTTTCTTGAGGAATCCCATAGTCACACAGAAGTTTCTTCATCCAAAGAAGTTGAGTACAACAGCTTCTAGCAACTATATACTTGGCTTCAGCTGTTAATAGAGACACCGAGTTCTATTTCTTACTCATCCATGATACAAGATTGTTTCTGAGATAGAAACATCCGCCCAAAGTGCTTTTTCGGTCATTAACACTTCCTGCCCAATCTGCATCCAAATAACCGGCTAGACAATCATTGGAGTCTTTTGAGTACCATAGACAATACTCGGGAGTGCCATTAATATAGCGTATGATTATTTTCATAGCTGTCAAGTGTAACTCCTTCAGGGCTGCTTGATAACGAGCACAAACTCTCACACTAAATGCAATGTCCGGCCTACTTGCCATGAAATATAGAAGACTTCCAATGTTGCTCCTATACAAAGTTGGACTCACTTCTACCCCAGAATAATCAAGACTAAGCTTAGTGGATGAACTCATGGCAGTGGAGGCATGCTTTTTGGAATCTAGTCCAAACTTCTTGACAAGATTTCGAGCATATTTTTCTTAAGAGATGAATATACCATCCTTCCTTTGTTTCACTTGAAGACCCAAGAAATATGTAAGTTTCCCCACCATACTCATTTCAAATTCTTTCTTCATTTCTTCAGAAAACTCTATAGCAATGGTGTCTTTGGTGGCTCCAAATACTATGTCATCAACATACACTTGAGCTACAAGAAGGTAGTTCTCATCCTTCTTTACAAATAAGGTTCGGTCGACATATCCTCTCTTAAATCTTCTATCCAAAAGATAATTTGTGAGCTGATTGTACCATGCTCTAGATGCTTGTTTCAAACCATAGAGTGCGTTCTTCAATCTTAAGACATGATCCGGGAAGTGAGGATCTTGGAAGCCTTTGGGTTGTTCAATAAAGACTTCTTCATTAAGGTACCCATTGAGAAAGGCACATTTCACATCCATTTGGTAGAGTTTGAAATCCATAGTACATGCGATTGACAAAAGGATGCGAATAGACTCAAGTCTAGTGATAAGAGCAAAGGATTCATTAAAGTTTACTCCTTCTACTTGAGTGTTACCTTGAGCCACAAACCGAGACTTATTCCTTATTATCTCACTGTCCTCATCGGTCTTATTTTTGAATATCCATTTGGTACTAATGACATGAGCGTCTTTGGGCCTTGGAACAAGTTCGTATACATCATTCTTCACAAATTGATTAAGCTCTTCATTCATTGAATCCACCCAATTCTCATCTCGAAGGGCTTCTTCTACCCTTTTTGGCTCAAACTTAGCAAGGTAGCAATTATAAGTTACATTGTTTGCAAGAAGTGTGTTTCCTTTCCTAAGATGAAGACCTTCATCTAGAGACCCAATAATGTTACTTTCCGGATGATTTTTATCCACTCTTGAAGATGGCTTCTTTGAGGTGGACACTTCATCATTCTGGGAGATAAGAGGATGAACTTCCGGAGGGGTGAGAGGACTTGAGGATCTAGACATTGATCTTGTCTCCATTCTAGAATTCACAGGAGTAGATTCTTTTTCTGGTGAACGTTCTTCCAATTCAACATCTTGGGCTTCAACCTCAACGGTGGTTTCTTTAGAGCTTGGTCCTTCTCCACCATCATCAATAGCTACTTATGTTATGGCATCATCAATCACCACATTGATGGACTCCATCACCATCTTTGTTCTCTTGTTGAAGACTCTATATGCCTGGCTAGTGGTTGAGTATCCGAGAAAGATACCTTCATCACTTTTTGCATCAAATTTTCTAAGGTTCTCCCAATCATTTACTCCCAAAAACTCGAAAGTATTTTACCTTTGGCTTCTTCCCATTCCAAATTTCATACGCAGTCTTCTTTATTCCCGCTTGGAAGAATATTTTATTACCAATGTGACACAAGGTGTTCACGGCTTCTCCCCAAATTTTTTGACGAATTTGTTTGTTGAGTAACATAACTCTTGCCATTTCTTGAATCACTCAATTCTTCCTTTCCACCACCCCATTTTGTTGAGGAGTTTTAGGAGCTGAAAATTCTTTCTTGATCCCATTCTTCTAGCAAAAAGACTCAAATCTAGCATTCTCAAACTCCTTACCATTGTCACTTCATATCTTGACAATCGGTACATCTTTTTCGTTTTGAAGCCTCTTGCAAAGATTCTCCATCTTCTCACATGCTTCTAATTTTTCTCTAAGAAATTCCACCCAAGTGTATCTTGAGAAATCATCAACAATGACCATCATATACCGTTTTCCTCCTAGGCTTTCGGTTCTTGTGGGCCCCAATAAATCAACATGGAGAAGCTTTAGGCAACGTGATGTAGAGATCACATTCACCTTTTGATGACTCGACTTTGTTTGTTTCCCCATTTGACAAGCGCCACAAATGGTCTTCTTCACCTTTCCAAATTTTGGAAGCCCCACAACAGCTTCAAGTTTGGACACTTTCACCACTTTTTTGAAGTTTGCATGGCCAAATCTTTGAAGCCAAAGTTCCAACAGGTCGACTCAGGCACTCCTACAAGAGATATTTGGTGTAGGAACTACTCCATAGCAATTATTGGTAGTCCTATATCCCTCCAAGACTTGAAACCCTACTTCATTGATGATCACACACCCCTTCTTTGAGAATTGAATAAGAAAGTCCTCATCACATATTTGAGTGATGCTCAAGAGATTCGCCTTAAGCCCTTTGATATATAGAACATCTTTCAAAAGAGGTAGCCTCGGTATCTCAATAGTCCCTTTGCCAAGAACTTAAGCATGGCTTCCATCCCCAAATGTAACATAGTCACCAACCTTCTCTTTGAGAGACTCAAACAATGATTTATTTCCTGTCCTATGGCGAGAACATCCACTATCAAGATACCATAAACAAGAGTTGAACACTTTCAAAGAGGTGTGCACAAACAAGCAAGCATGGGATAAACACTCTTGACCTTTAAAAAGAAAATCGTCTTCATTTTCTATTCTTTTACTAGATTGAATTCTCTTTTTATGATGGTCAACCTTGTCACACAATATTCTATTTCTTCTTTTATACTTCTCAATCAATGAATTTAACTCACATAGACTATTGTGTAAGATATGGTTCTTGTGTTCTAGGTACTTTAGCATGTGAACAAACATTCTAGCATGTTTCTTTGTTTTTAATAACTCTAGGAGTTCATTGTTAGAACGATCTTGAAGGAAACTCATGGAGTCATTATCACAAACATTTGAACCGCAATTCAACATAGCCTTTTCCATAGCTTCATCCATAGCTACAAGGGGTCTAGGATCACACTAAGGATATAGAAATCTGACAAAGTGTACTTACTCTGATACCAATTGAAAGTTCACTTGGTGTGTAAAAAACTAGCGAACGTCTAGACCCCCAATTTCAAAAATACCAACACAAGCTTATATTCAAACAATGTATGTACAGAATGATAAATATAAGTAATACCCAAATAAACAAACTACTCTAAGCCATAATTTAATCACAACGCAGCAGTAATTAAAAGCAAAGAGTAAGGGTTAGAGAGATGCAAACACAAGATAACACCGGCACGTATTATCGAACAGGAAATCGAAGAACTCGGTGAAAACCTCTCTGCCGCCCTCCAAGCGGTAAAATAATCTACTAGAAAATCAGTTGAGATACATGAATAGCAATAGACCCTCCAAACCTAATCTACCCGATGCACCTAAGCCCTCCAAGCTTCTTATTCCAACAGGGTTAAGCCTAACCTTATTTTCTCTAGCTTACCGAATCCCACAATAAGCCCATTGCATCAACCAAATGAATTGGTCCTCTCTGAACTGCTTCCCAAGCACCAAATAGCCTTCTCACTAATATAGGTATGGTGAGATAATAATTTGGCTAAAGGTCCTCTCAAGGGTATGTCAACGAAGAGGGTGAGAGCAGAGGAATTTGAGAATCAAAGGTATAAGATTGTGGATGAGTCAATCTTGATTTTCTCTAAGGTTTCTCTCTCAAAATTCTCTCTGATAGCTCCCTACATTTTATGGGTATGAGGGTATTTATAGTAAGGTATTTATAGTCGCAAAATAACTGACTGGCTAGACTGTACTTTTTGTCCTGTAGTGCTGTAGCTGTTATGACCCTTTAGCTTCCTGCATGCTTCACACGTGTAGCATTTCTGGCGAGTCACCACTCGCGAGCCACTCACGAGACCCAGTAACAAGAATCCTCTTGATTGCACACGCACTTGAATTCTTCACACTCTCCTACACACAACCCTTTCATGATTCACACCTAAATACAGGGTATCTAATTGCTAAATTACAAGCAAATTTGGCACAGAATAAAGCCAACAAATGGTTAAATAAATTCAACCTTACATAAACTTAACAAGGAGTGAAACTCTATCTCTCTAACAAGTCTAGCTTAAACTCAAACTCAAACGTTGATAATTTCTTTTTAATATGTTTTGGATTTTTAAAAGTTTTAATATCTGACTTTTTGAGTTATTTTTTTGCCGTATCTGAAACTGTCTAACAAATTTTTTGTAAGCCATTGCATGTTCAAGCAATGGTTTCTTCGTCAATTTGTAACACAAATTGAAATTATACAAGAGCAAATCATGCAATGGTGTAGTTTCTTAATCAATTTAAGATTTTATAAAATTATTTTAGTCTACCTCATAAATAGGTAAGTTCCTATGCATAGCACGGGTTAGCGACTAGTTAATACACAACCATGTAAGAGTTCAATTTTCACTAAAATACTTATAAACTCTCTAAAATGACAAAATATAGCCTTATTCTTTAAAATTCGGAATTGACAAAAAAAAAAAACAAGAATTAAACCCTATATTCTGTCCTACATCACAATTTGATTTAGTTAGGCTGGGCCTTGTGACATTTCTAGCTCCAACCAATCATTTGTATGATTACCATTTTATGAAGTTACTGTTATGATTCATTTGATGAGGACAGTCTCAGGAGGTCAATCTTCATCTACTTATTGGGAGCTCTATAATTTAATGTTTCATGAGGGTTCTAGTTGGCGCAATTGTTAAAATCTCTTGTCATCAAATAAGAGATTTGGGGTTCAAACCCCATTTATACCAAAAATCGATTGGTGTCTTGACCAGATGATAAAGAGCAATCATCGTGAAGCAAATGCCATAAGTTGAAATTCTATCGTGTCAATAAAAAAAATTTGCAACAAAAGACTTCCATTCCACGGACTTTTAGTTCTTATTTTTCAAGTACTGTACTTGAGGTTGATTAGTGTTATTGAAATGGTATCGATTTTTAAACCTGGGTCTTTTGTTTTTTTGCTCTGTCATTACGAAATTCAAGAATGTAATTAGTTGAGTCTTTTGACCAGTAAGGCCTGTTAAGTGTTGTCTTTGGGCCTCTTTTTAGTTTGTTTGTCAAGTTAACTTACCACTATATCACCTGCATAGGTTGCTTTCTTAAATCCCATTTGACAAAGACTTATATTTTTGAGTAGAATTAGTTCTTACATTCACAGAATTCTGTTGGTCAAGTACGGTACTTGAAGTTGATTATTTTTATTGGGACAGCATAATTTTTTCCAACTTAAGGGTATTTTTTTTTTCGTTTAATTAAAAAAATTCAAGAATGTAAGTTGAGTCTTTTGACCAGTATGACCTTTTTAGTGTTGTCCTTTGATCTCTTTGTAGTTTGTTTGTCAAGTTATCTTACCACCTCTATCACCTGCATAGGTTGCTTTCGTAAGCCCCAGTTGACAAAGATTTATTTTTGACTAGATTTAGTTCTTAACATTCACAGAATTCTGTTGCATATGTAATTATATCGTGATGATTCTCTCTTTTCCTGTTTCTATTTCAATATAGGATTAACTTTTTTATTCACATTTATTTTTGATGGAAAGCAAGATGTGGGGTGATTCATGAAACGTGTTTCTTCTTTTGAATCATGCTGGGATCATGGTGTACACAATCAGAATCTAAAGCCCTTATGTTTGAGCAACCAATTCTATTCATAACTTCATTTAAAGGTCAAGGTGAAATACACACTTAAATGCTTCAGTAGACTCCATCCAGTAAAACATCACTCACTATGCCACTTCCCTTAGATAACTTGCACACAAGAAAGCAGAATGTTTAGAGTTGAAAATAACCGTGCAACATTTGCATTACTTCCTCATTGGGCAAAGGTTGAAGTGCTATGTGGACATGATAGAAAGGATAGGAACCTTTTAAGAGTAATTAGTGGGAAAACAAAATGCATCCAAATCTAAATTTCAAAGTTCTGACCTTGTGTGGCAATCTAAACTTCAAAGTAAAATCCCAACCCATTTTCAGTCACCTACATGAATTGTTCTATTCATAAAAGCCTCATTATATAGGACTGCATCCTCTGTAATATCATAAGCCTAATTCAATCACATTACATGCTGGTGCAGCCAATTGCCTAGAATGAAACTTCTTAGAGAAGTGCCATGACTTTGCACCAAATTGATTGTATTGTTTCTCATATCCCCAATTTGAAGTTGATAAAACTTCAATTATTTGAAACAGATTTCAAACTTTTAGGTTGAAAGTTGGGGGGTTTCATTCATTTTAATTGACAATTTGGTTAACACGTAGATATGTATGTTGTATGCATAATTTTTCTAGACACAAGAAAGGAGAAAAAAATGTGACATCAATGCCATGGTGATTTCTCTTACAATATCAAATGATGCATTTTTTACATAATTGTCTTGTGCCTACCAAATACTCAATTAACAATTTGTTGGGCCTGTATGTAATGCAAGTAACTTTTATTATACATCTTGAGGCCTTTTAGATTTATATGCTATCTATGTCAATAGAGTCTACGAAATATATAAATTTTTCATGCCAACCAAAAACCAAAGTGGAGATCTCTGAAGCTACTTGACGTTCAGGATTTTATTGGTGGGTAAGAAAATTAAAAGTAAACCAGTATGAGCAACGAGTTGCAGTTATGTTTGTTTGCATTGTACTTTTTAGCAATAGCATGGCCATATACCTCAGCTTTTTATACCCAAAATATCACGAGTGTCTTCATTTATACTCTCTTATGATTATTTTTGTTTGGATCATTGTCAGTGAACATTGACCTTTCTGAAGTTCGTGTCATACAATATTCTTAATGAGGTTGAAAAAATGATGAACATATAGGTGAAGAGAAACCTGGAGTTGGAGGAGGCTGGATATAAACTGATTCTTCCAATAAAATTGTTCAAAAATAATAAAATATCCTCTCTAACAATTCTATAACAACCATATTGAACTCATTTGGTTCTTACTCTTATGGTATAATGATTCTCCTCTATTCCGTTGAAGAAGAATTCTCACTTTCGGTAATATTGCTGCAAAATGTATCAAGATCTTTCCATCTAACCAATATTCATTTAAATCTACAGGTCTGTTTCAGTTGGAAATGAACCCTTCTTGGAAATATACAATGGAAGCTTTCTCAAAACAACCTTCACTGCTCTGCAGAACGTCCAATCTGCCCCGATAAAAGCTGGTGACTTCCGAGCTGATGTGTATGAGAGCTCAACTGGCTATCCTTCCGTTGGTGACTTCCGAGCTGACATGCATGACCTAATGCTTGCCATTGTCAAGTTCTTGAGTGACAATGGTGCCCCCTTTACTGTGAACATCTACCCATTGATAAGTCCCTACACTGATGCAAACTTCCCTGTTGAGTATGCCTTTTTTGATGAAAAGGAAACACCTGTAACTGATGGTGGGACATCATATTACAATATGTTTGAAGCAAACTACGACACTCTTGTGTGGGCACTACAAAAGAATGGTTTTGGAAATTTGCCAATCATAGTTGGAGAGATTGGCTGGCCAACTGATGGGGATCGGAATGCTAATATAGAGTATGCGCAGCGGTTCAACCAAGGTTTTATGACCCATATTGGGTGGGAAAGGAACCCCTATGAGACCTGGGGCAGTTGATGTGTATCTATTTAGTTTGATTGATGAGGATGCTAAGAGCGTTCAACTAGGAAATTTTGAACGCCACTGGGGGATCTTTAATTATGATGGGTCAGCAAAATACCAGCTTAATCTTGGTACGACAAATTCAGGAGCCCTGGTTGCGGCACGGGGTGTGAAGTATCTGGACCAAAAGTGGTGTGTGATGAAGCCATCAGCTAAACTTGATGACCCACAAGTGTCACGCCCCAAACCCCAAAGCATGAGAAAAACGTCTCATAGTACCTGTAGATTTTTCCTTTTTAACAATCTAATCTACATAAATCATACCAAGTACCAACATAAAAAATTATCATAATAATTCTATTGAATATACTTTCAAAGTAAGTTAGAGCTCTAAGCAATAATTACAAGGACCATTAGCCACAAAAAAATAGAGGTCTGAATATATAGTTACATATTATCAGCTTGTCTCATTAGTGGGAATAAAATCACAACCGCTATAATATACAAAAGAATGAGTCAAGCCTATTCTAAGATGTACATCATCTAATATCTCCATTACAAAAGCTCAGCCTCCATTAGTAGTTAGTCTAACTACTGTTAGCCACCAAAAAACTGTCTCAAAAGATTGTACTCTGAAAAGTTTATAAAATAATAAATGAGACAGAGCCCAATAAGTAACATAATTAATGGGGGTGGAGGAAATGCAAGTTCCATTTTCAATAATAATAATATGATATGATATGACAAGAATGATTGAATAATGAAACACCAAGTTTCTCAAAGTAAATACCTTGAAACTATATACTATAATCTGTAAGCACCAACAATATAATTTTCAAAGCCATAATATCTAACATAGTATAAATTATCATAAATATACTACACTACCACATACACCAGTCAGGGGATCCACCCATCACAACTGGCATGATATTGTCTTTTCTGATATGCAGACTCTTGGCCCCATGGACAACAGTCACACCCATACCCTCAAGGTTTTCTCTCCCTCCACGGGCAGCAAAGAGAGCATGTCAAATAGAACCTCTCTTGCTTGTGATCTCTTGGCCCCATGGGCAGCAACCTCACCCACACACAATCAAGGAACCTCTTCCCCCCATGGATAGCAGGGAAGAACGCGTCATCCAAAGTGAAAGGGCACTAACCTAGATTTGATTCCGTTGTCACGAAGACTATGAAAACTAAATCGGGTGATCACTGGGAAATCACACATGGCAAGGTGTTAAAACCACATAAGCTCACTAGTTACATTACTTTGAAATACATAGTTCATATCCAGGTAGTTTTAAAAAAACCTTAAATAATTTAACTTCTATAAAGTTTGTAAGGTTTTGAAATTCATTCTTGTCAAGAGATTTTCTATTAATTTCCCAAATGATACAAGACAAGATAAGCATCTTTAAATTTTCTAATATACCATAAAATCCATGGTTTCCTTATCAAAGATCAAATAAAAGATGCTTATTTTTTTATATCAACAAATTCATGCATTTCCCCAAATGCAATACCAAATATTATGCATTTTTCATAAATAATCATATATATATTTTTTATAAGTAATATATATATATATATATATATATATTAAGGTTACGACACAATAATTTTTAAGAAAAAATATAGTTTCCATTGGTAGGCTCCGAAAGTGTGTTTAACCTAAAAACAACATTTATACAACATGGTTATTTTTCAAAAATCTCATTAAAAAACTACTTACCTCGCAACTGCAAAATCCTAATTCTCCAAGCTCCAATGAGATTAGCTAGAATATAAACAATATCAAGTAAACCTATCACAATAAGTATAAAACTTGAAATTGCATTTAGCTACAATTTAGGAATTGCCAAAAGAACACTTAATTAGACAAGTCTAATATTTAACCTCATCAATAATAATACATACCACTTCCAAAGTTTCTCAACAAATTGATTCATGAGGCAAGAACTCCAATTTATAAAGTTAGCGCATTTAATATCATCTCTAGCATCATGACTAGCTTTCATAAAATTTACACTACATCATTAAGAGACCCATGAAAGCAAAATCAAAATATCCTCCAAGACAAGATATTTAGAACTTCAACTAACTCCAAATAAACCCAATGGCAATGGAAAAATTAAGTTTACCAACCATCAGATGTTATAACTCAAAATCCCTAAATTTTTCACCATAAATAAACCTTGGGTAGTCATCATTAGCACAAGTCATATACCCACTCATCAAATAATTTCACCAATACAAAACCCATACATAAAAACACATAAATATCACTCCTAATGCTCATAAATCATATGGGTATCATTATTAAAACTTAGATAAAAATAACCTCAAGCAAAAGTGTAAAACCCACAAAAAAGATTAGAAATTTTTACCTCAGATAAAAGATGTGAAGGTGCTTATAGGTTCACAACAATTTTCCGGTGATCTTGCCCAAAAAATGATGGTGGAAAATGGTGGTAGTGGTATGGAAGTGCCGGTGGAGAGGATGAGAGTAGAGAGGAGCGTACGAGAAGAAAAAAAAAAAAGGCAGAGAGTGAGCCGGCCAAAGAAGTGATAAGAGGGAGTGAATTGTGTGGTGGGTAGTGGGCTTAGGTGGGGCACGTGGGAACCCAAAAATATCTGCCCCTTTTTTTTCGCTAACACCAACTGGGACGTACAACAAGTGTCACCAAGTGTGAGCTATGCCTGTGGACTTGCTGATTGCACTACCCTTGGTTATGGGACATCTTGTGGAAATTTGGATAGTTGGGGTAATGTCTCTTCTACATTTAACAGTTACTATCCGAGAAATAATCAGCTTAATGGTGCCTGCAAGTTTCCCAATGTTTCAATGATCACCAAAAATGATCCATCAGTTGGAAGTTGCAAATTTCCTGTAATGATCAAGCCATATTATGGTGGCACAGAAAGGACAGTTGGGAGTTTGCAAAAGCCAATGATTTTGGCTTCTGGCCTCATTTTCTTTTTGCTAAAAATTCTGTGAATTTTGAGGCTTCTAGTTCCCAAAGTATCATTTTTCCTCAACTTTTCCTAATTGCTTTGTAGGATAGCGTAGTGGGAGCTAAGAGCCATTGATATATTGCATAACTTTAGTTCAAATTTTACAATCTAGAAGACAAGACATTCTATGTGTCAAATGTATTCATGTCTAAAATCAAACTACATTTGGAATTCTTTATGCATGGTAAGTAATGTTTGTGAATGGGGGGTACTTATCAAACAAGTTGAGGTGGAGTGTTGTTGATGAGAACGTATCTTTTGCAGCTGGCATATAAAACATTCTCCCTCTCACAGAATGTGAACCCCACAGTTATGCGTGACTCACATGTTGTGATAGAGAGGCTGCATATGCCAGATGTATAAAATAATTATTAGTGGCCGATAACCTGGTTGCATGGATTTGCTCAATGTGCCCTTGAAATATTGCATAGCACCCAAGTCGCCAAGGGAGTACTTTGATCACATGGCTTCTTTGTCTGGAAAATTCTTGTTGTCTCAACTTTTAGGCAATAGGTACAACTTCTGTTCCATAATTTCAGTAAGGAAGAGAATAAAGTTTCTCGTCTTTTATTCCTAGATAGCCTCTTGCACATGTCTATTTTGTTCTGATGCTTGACTGGCTTTAAATGCTTGTCTATTTTACTATTCTCTCTCTCTCTCTCTCTCTCTCTCTCTCTCATAGTTGATTATTAATCATCCTACAACATCCTCATAAGCAATATCATCACATACATGAATCAAAGCCAATAGAACTCCTGGCTTGGTGGAAAAATAAAAATGAAGAGGCCGCTATCTATGAATATGCAAAAACTATTCCTTATTGGAGCCATACAAATACAATTCAACATGTTCCATCGAAATCCGTAGCAACTAAATTAGAAAACCGTGTTTTTCTGTAGGATGGTAATGCTGATAGCTGCTACTAAATAGTTTCGTGCCTTGACAAAATTCAGTATTGTTGTTGTCAGGATTTAATGGCCTGGAATGATTTGATGGGCTGGCACGGCCTGTTTTTACTTGGACCATAGACCTATTGAGCCAGCTCAAGTGAGCCATTGACCAGTCAATATGTGGGGCTGGACTGAGCTGGAATGGAAAATCTAAACCTATGGCATTGCTCATGAGCAATGCTTATTTTATCCTTAGTTGGCTGGGTTATCAGGTTAGGCTGAATGGGTTATCTATAGGCTATTTAATGGGAGTTTCTTTTTTAATAAAAATTTTATCTTTAAAGAAAAAAATTGTATTATTTTTTTTAAGGAAAGAATCAAAGAATTCAAAAAAAATATTTAATCTATTTACTGTCAAAACCTAATAAATTTTTTTGCTAGGGTTTTAAATAGTTTTTTCTTTTTCTATCTTTTAATAAACAAAATGTCTAGCATTTATTTATTTATTATAAAATTACCAAGCTATTAGCAAAAATATATATTTAGAAAACATAATTTAGCGCAATCACGAATTTAAAGTAATGGTCTCTCATATCTCAGGGATTTAACTTGGAGCTCATTTTACTTGCCTTAGAATTAAGCAAAGACTAACTAAAAGGGAAGGAAAATTAAAGGCAAATATTTACAAAAGATTAAATATTTTTTGCTTTTTAGGTTTTATAAATAAAATTAAAATAAAAAAATGGCAGAAAATAAATTAATTACAAAAAGAAAATAAAAGGGAAAACTATACAACACTTATTACAATTAAGAAAAAAAAAAAAAGTCAAAAACTGGGTTCTATCAAAATATGCATACATAATATGTCATTATGTCGGACTAAGTAACTGGGCTTCAACGAAATTTCCAGATTCATATTATTTCTAAAAACTAAAAAATGAAATTAAAACATAAGTAAAAAACATTTTATCATTTAAATTATCATACATCATGCATTATATTAATAACAAAATATAAAAAATGAATGAAAAAAAAAAGAAAGAAAGAACATAACACAATATACCAGGCATCATATTAATAACAAAACATATAAACAAATAAACAAATAACATAAAACTATACATCACACATCATATTAATAACAAAACATAAAAATGCAAAATGAAAATAAATTTTAAAAAATGACACAAAGCAGTAATAATAATAATAATAATAATAATAATCATCATCATCATCATCATCGTCGTCGTCGTCATCATCATCATCAAGGAGGAGAAATATGGATCATGCGAAAAGATCCATACCTCACTCTTTTAGCACTTTACATCATTACATGTATGTAAATGACCAGTCTAATAGTTGAAATGAACTACCGCAACTATGTTTGTGAATCAACATCTTGAACAAAGGTGAGATTGTTTTGGTATTTTGGTGGAGAAACTCAAGACTAATGAAATGATGGCTAAATGATCATAAAAAAAGTGAGTTTAATTGAGAAATCATGAGAAAAATATTAGCTTCGTAGCTACTAAAGGTCAGAAAACTCAATCAAGTTCTTACAAAAACTGTTCTTACACTCTTTGAAACTTACAAGTATTATGGAATGATTTGGCAAAACTTCGCTATGGGCGTAAAAAGTGGGGATCTTTTGAAGGTGGAAAGTGAGGGTATTTATAGAGTTTATTAGGCTCTAAGGTTTGGTGGCACATTCTGGCCGGCCATTTGGCCAGGCTGATTGATAAGAAGATCCCACCAAAATAAAAGTGAAGTGATTTTAGGCTTTAGTCACAAAGATGCATATGCCACAACTTTGGTTCATAAGCATCTTCGCTAAGCCAATTGCAAAAATGGGTTAGAAGTGGAATTTTGGGTTAAAACTTGGAGTTTTTGTTTTTGGTCATTAGGCTTCATACACAATACTAATAATTTTGCTAGTAATTTAATTTCTCATCATTAGGATAGGGGACCTCAAATATATATAGGCCATGCAGAACAAAATGGAATGTTTACAACATCAGTTATAACTTACAAACTAAAATAATTAAAAGGTGTAAACATAAGACTTTAGGCAAAATCCTTATTTGAATTTTAAAATGTTACACTAAACAATTTATCGTTACACACATTACTCTTTCTAATCCTACCATTATCATTTTCAGAATCCAAACAAGTAGCAATCGAATGACTAGAAAAACTTAATACTACAAAGACATGAAAACAAACTATTGCTTTGTAACAACAGTATTGTCTGGCTTTGCTGGATTCTAAAGTTTTCTTGAACCACCACCAACGCTATTGCTGTCATCCATCTTTGGGTGATTGCGGCGCCAGATTCGCTGTACACGAGTAGCTGCGTTGGACTGCAATTGCTCTTGGCCTAATCTTGCAACTTAGAATGCCATATTTGTTTCAAGTCATGGGACATTAGAGCAAAAGCTTCCACTTTTGTGTCTGTTTTCAAGGTTTTTTGAAGAAATAGGGAGTTTTGATCGGTTGTACATGTCGTCGGAGGTAGGTGTCAGTCAAAATCCATTAAAGAAGTTTTCCTCCAAAGTACTGACTTCAAGACGTTCAACATGTCGAGGGCCAGATCCTTCACCATTGTTGCTGCCTTATACAAGCCCATACAATGCCTTCCGTAATCAAGAATATTGCATCAGTTGGGTCTCCCTCCCTAACAATGTAGTGGTGCTCGTTGTAGAACACTGGTTTGAGAGAGTCGCTGATTTTAAGCAACAATGGTTCATGCTTAGCCAATCCACTGTCTTTTATGATATTCAGCTGATCAAGAAAAACAATTATAAGTTGAAGTACAAATGTAGTTCATAATCGTATAAAGAGATGCTCTAGTTTTTTTTTTTTTTTTTTTTTTTTTTTTTTACAAGATAGAATTTCTACTCTAGTCTAATCTAAGTGTATATGTGTGTGAAACTCTCTCTTAAAAACTTGAACCCCAGCCCTTACCCCTCACACCCCACATGCATTTATACTTGTGGAGTGATTACCACACCAATGGTGCGTAGTGGTAAAGAGATGCTCTAGTAATTATATTACACTAGCAATATGAGCATTTAATGCATGAATTAATAAAAGAAACATATGTATATTAATTTAAGAAATGATTTGAGTAATATAATTTAATTCAAATATTAATTAAAGAAACATATGTAAATTAATTAAAGAAATGATTTTTTTTAATTTTATAAATATTTTGATAGCTATAAGTTATAAAGGGAAGAATGGATTTAAATCTTTGATGTCTCTGTTGGAAACATCAGGAGTTAAGTCACAAAACTTTTAGCAATTAAAGATTTTTTTTTTTTTTTTTTTTTGAGAAACAATTAAAGAAATGTTTTGAATAATATCATTGAACTTAAAGAAAAAAAAAAAAGGCAATTGTTTTTTTAAATCTCATGCGGAAACACATTACGTAACACCAAGTAATTTTTTTTTTAAAGGAACATAAGAGCATTCTCATCAAAGGTGCTAAAAATTTTAGCATTTAACATCTCAAAAACTTACTTTATCAATTTTAACACTTTACTTTTCAATACACCCTACATCAAATCTTCTATTTTTACATTCAACACATTAAAATAATATAAACAACCCATTAAAATAATATATAAAAAAAAAAAAAAAAAGCCACCACTAAAACCAAAGCAATCAGCCACCATAACCAGCCACCGCCACATTTACCACTGTAGCAACCACAACCTACCACACACAAAACAAAAAAACAAAACAAAACCACCAGCACAACCACAACCACCACCGTCTTCAACAACCACTGCAAACCCATTAAAAACCATACAACTACCACACAACAAACCTACAATGAAAATGATAGCAAAAAAAAAAAAAACCCACAACCACACAACCCAACAAAGCCAGAGATCTCACTACACAAACCCATACCACTAGCGACAGCGGCAGCGGCAACTAAACCCAATCTAGCCACCACGAATGTCGACCACCATCACACCTAAACACAAAACTTTAATGGAGTAATGGAGATGAGAATATGGAGGAAATAGACGAGATGGAGCCATGGAGAAGAGATGGCCCTGAAGATTTGGGTTGGATTTGAATTCAAATAGAGAAGAGAAGCATGGGTGAGAGGGAGAAAAAAAGGGGCTGATGGCCTTGAAGCCTTTAATTTGATTTGGTTTTAGATGGAGAAGAAAGGTATGGGTGAGAGGGCTAGAGAGAAGAAGAGAACAGGTGAGAAAGAAAGAAAAAAGAGAGAGACTTGTGAAACAAAGAAGACAAGAGAGAGAGAGAGAGAGAGAGAGGGAGAGAGAAAAGATATTTTAATTGAAGACTATTATAAAATTATTATTTTTATAAGATTTGAGCTACAGTGGGCTATTATTGATAGCAGTCCACTATAGCTCAGTTGTTAAAAATTTTAACAATAGCACCTTTGTTGTAGTGTGGTTTTTTGGAATAAGATGCTAAAAAATAGCATTTTTAGCATTTGAGAGCTTTAATGTGAATGCTCTAACTAAGTTACTAACTACTATATAATATAAATATATATATATATATATATATATATATATATCAATACCTACTATTACGGTGAATTAAAAAAAAAAAAAAAGAAGAAGAAGAAGAAGAACTTTCTTTTAAATTTCGTACAAATTTTGGTAGTAAAATTTTAGCTAGAGTATTATTTTAAACTTCTAGTTAAGTGATAGGGATAAATCCCAAAGCAGACGGATCCAATTAACGGAGGCAATCATAAGTGACGGAGTCACCAAAAGAGACGGCTTAGTTATTCTACCAACCAAAGAACTAGTAGACGGGCTCATAACCTGGACGGAGAGGCAAGGAGACAGATGGACTCCTTAAAGTAGACGAATCCAAGGGAGACGATTTGTTGAAGCCACGTGGCATCTACGTGGCATGAGTGGTCTCCAAGAATCCTAGTATGGAAATATCTTACATTCTATGCCCAACCATAATTAGAGAGATCCCTACAAGGAAAGGATCCTATAAAATACAAGTATTAATGAGAATCTTCTCCACAAGGAAATACCTTCACCGCCAAGAAACGAAGGTTAGCTCTACACTACTATAAAAACCCTAAAGCCCTCAGAAATTGAGGTACGCATAATTCCCCAGCTCTAGCACTCTAAAGTTGTATAAATTCACTTTCTAACTTAACTTTCGGAGGGTCTCTGGCCGGTGCGACACCTGTACTCTTTTAAGGTCTTCTTTGTGTTTATGTTTCGCCTGTCCTGTCTAGAGCATTTGAGGACCGTTCGACTCACTGACGATTTTTCGCATCATCAGTTGGCGTCGTTTGTGGGGAAGAACGATAGTAGACATATTACCGCTTCCCAGACAAAGAGTTGTATTGTACTCACACACTCAATGGCAACCAACAACCATTAAAAAGGTAAACCACAAACTACTGGCCTCGAAAGGCAGGTGCAGACTTTAGCCGTGGCTGTGGAACGCCTTATTAAGTAAAACCATGACTTGGAAGACTAGCTGCGCCAAAGGAACCCTGGGCCCCATAATCAGGAAGAAGAACATGAGGATAACAGCCCTCAGCACACCATCAATAAGCAGGATAGAGAAGGACCGGAGGGTAGCAAAGCCCTAAGCAGACAATAGCGACAGGACACCAACCATCCATCTGTCGCAGATACTGCACTGCCACAAATGGTTGTAGAGATGCAAATGATGAAGGAGAGGATGGACTTCATGATGAATGCCCTCAAGGGACGGGTGTCGAACGACCTCGACGAGCTGGTCCACCAGGGATTTGCCCTTTACAGCACCCGTCATTTCATTCCCCCTTCCCACAAAGTTCTGTATGCTGCAGATAGAAGCCTATGACGGGTCTAAGGATCCCTTGGATCACTTAGAGTCATTCAAAACCCTTATGCACTTACAAGGTGTTCTGGATGAGATCATATGCCGAGCTTTCCCAACTACGCCGAAAGGTCCCACTAGGGTATAGTTCATCAGATTGACACCTAACTCCATCAGTACCTTCAAAGAGCTAAGTGTGCAATTTGCATGGCACTTTATCGGGGGCACAGGTACAAAAAATTCACTGCATGCTTGATGAGCATCAAACAACGGGAGGATGAGACACTGAGGTTCTACATAACCCGCTTCAACAAAGAAACCCTTTCGATAGATGAAGCTAATGATAAGATACTTGTTGCTGCTTTTACCAATGGTTTGCAAAAGGGGAAGTTTTTGTTCTCTTTATACAAAAACGACCCAAAAACCATGTCAGATGTGCTTTACCGAGCCACTAAGTACATGAACGCAGAACACGCACTGCTAGCTCAAGAAGAAAAACCCAAAAAGAGGGATAGGCAGGAAGATACGAGACAAGAAAGAGGACGGAAGACTACTAGGACTAGAGACCGACGAAAGGATAGGCGCTCCAAATCATCCACTAAAAGGTATACTAATTTCACCCCGCTAACTATCCCAATCGATCAAGTCCTGATGCAGATCAAGGATAATACGACCTTGACGTGGACTGGCAAGTTAAATGGAGATTCCAATAAGAGGTCCAAAGACAAGTATTGTTGTTTTCATTGTGACAACAGTCACGACACATCTAAATGCTATGACTTGAAGCAACAGATCGAGGCCCTCATCAGATAGGGAAAGCTACAACGTTTTATCAGTAAAGAAAGAACAAGTAATGCCCCCCCGCAAGACAGGCTGGTAGGAGGAATGACGAGCACCCCATGCCACCCTTAGGGGATATAAGGATGATAGTATGGGGCACCACAGCAACTAGCTCGACCAGGAAGGCAAGAAAAACCTGCCTTAGGATGGTTCAGAACGTCCAACAGATGGGGATTGTCCTAAAGATGGCACGGGTGGACAACCCCATAGTTGGGTTTTCAGAAGAAGATACTCGACGTCTCCGCCACCCCCACGATGATGCTCTTGTTGTTAGCATACGGGTAGGACACTAAAACACCCATCGGGTCCTGGTTGATAATGGAAGCTTGGCTGATATCTTGTATTACCTTGCATTCTAGCAAATGAGAATCGAGAAAGAACGACTCGTACCTACCAATACACCACTCGTTGGATTCGGAGGCATGAAATATACCCTATCGAGGTAGTTACACTACCTGTAATGGTCAGAGATTACCCTCAACAGATCACCAAGGATGTGACTTTCCTTGTCATTGCCTACTCATTCGCTTACAATGCCATACTGGACCGACCTACACTCAATTCGTGGAAGGCCACGACTTCAACCTATCACCTGATGATTAAGTTCCCCACTAAGTATGGGATAGGAGAGGTACATGAAGACCAAGTAGAAACACGCAAACTCTATATAGCGATGTTAGAAATAGACGACCATTTACAAACTCTAAGCATAGAAGAGCAACGGATGGTTGTAGAGCCCATTGAGGAGTTGGAGGAGATACTTCTCGATGATTCTAGACCTGAATGGATAGCCAGGACCAGCACCCACGCCAGTCCACCCGTTTGTCAAGCGCTCACAGCCTTCCTAAGAAAGAACCAGGATGTCTTTGCTTAGAGCCACGAAGATATGCCCAAGATCGACCCCTCAATCATGGTTCACAGGCTGAACGTATCGCCTTCTTTTCCCCATATCCGCCAGAAGAAGAGAGTGTTTGCCCAAGAGCGAGACAGAGCTATAACGGAAGAAGTCCGCAAGTTGCAAGATGCAGAATTCATAAGGGAGATGTACTATCCCAACTGGCTAGCCAATGTAGTGATGGCCAAGAAAGCCAATGGAAAGTGGAGGATGTGTGTAGATTTTACAGACTTGAATAAGACCTACACCAAAGACAGCTACTCGCTCCCATGAATCGACATCCTGGTAGACTCAACAACGAGGCACTAGTTATTGAGTTTCATGGATGCTTTCTCTAGTTACAACTAGATCAAGCTGGACGAGGCCGATTAGGAGAAGACTTCTTTCATCACTAACCAAGGCCTCTTTTGTTATAAAGTGATTCCATTCGGTCTCAAGAACGCAGGAGCAATGTATTAGAGGCTTATGAACAAGAT
The DNA here is from genome assembly GCA_033629205.1 of Lithocarpus polystachyus. Classification (NCBI taxonomy): domain Eukaryota; kingdom Viridiplantae; phylum Streptophyta; class Magnoliopsida; order Fagales; family Fagaceae; genus Lithocarpus; species Lithocarpus polystachyus. The sequence goes on along the minus strand of CM066172.1, from coordinate 9,583,166 downwards.
GTTTGCTCATCAAATTGGAAGAAATGTCCAAGTCTACGTGAATGATATGCTGGTAAAAATTGGAAGGGAAGATCATCATTTGGAAGACCTCAAGGAGACCTTCGATATACTCTGTTCTTATAACACGAAGCTCAATCCAAGTAAATGCGCATTCGGGGTAACGGCTGAAAAATTCCTAGGATTCATAGTGTCTCAGAGGGGCATTAAAGTCAACCCAGACAAGATCTGGGCCATAATAGAAATGACACCACCCAAGAATGTAAAAGAAGTACAAAGCCTCAACGGCAAAGTAGCAGCACTGAGAAAATTTGTATTGACAGCAACGGATAAATGCCTGCCTTTCTTCCCCACATTGAAAAAGTCCTTTGAATGGACGGTCGACTATCAACAAGCATTCGAGGACTTAAAAGCGTACCTCTCTTCCCCACCGTTGCTAAGTCCTTCCAAACCTAGAGAAGAGTTGTTTCTTTACCTAGTCGTCTCCCTAGCTGTAGTTAGTGCAGCCCTAGTCAGAAAAGAGGAAAGGGTGCAAATGCCTGTGTACTACACTAGCCGAGCGCTTCGGGGTGCAAAGGAAATATACCCCCCATTGGAAAAACTAGCATTCACCCTAGTTACCGCAGCTCGCAAACTTAAGCCTATTTACAAGCCCACAAATGGCCATCCTGACAGATAAGCCCCTACGGAGAGCAATGAGTAATCCAGAAGCCACCGGACAGATGGCACTATGGGTGATCGAGTTGAGCGAATTTGACATACAATATCGCCCGCGCACTATAATGAAGGGATAGATAATTGCTAACTTCATCTCGAAATTCACCAGTACAGAGGGCGAGGGGGCAGAAGAGCGTCCTCAGTGGAGTATCCATACGGACGGATCATCCAACAAGCAGGCTGGTAGTGCAGGAATAGTAATCCACTCTCTATAAGGAAACGAGATTAAGTGCATGGTTCATCTCTACTTCCCTACAACCAACAATGAGGCGGAGTACAAGGCCTTAGTAGCAGGACTTGACCTTGCTAAAGCAGCAGGAGCCACAAGAGTGATTGTTTATTGCGACTCTCAGGTAGTCACGAGCTAGGTGAACGATGACTATGAATGCAAAGGTGAACGGATGAAGAAGTACCTGGAGCAAGTAAGGAAGCGGGTAAAGGACGATCTCTAGCCAAGTTTGTTCAAATCCCAAAGGAAGAGAACGAGCAAGTAGACCGTGTTGCCAAGACCGCATCAGCAGAACACATGCTCATCTCTAGTAAGGTACTTTCTTTTGTTCAACTTTCGCCCATGCTAGATGGCATGGTTGTGCAAGAAACAGGTCTGGAAGGCAACTGGGCCACACCAATAGTCTTGTATTTGAGAGATGGCACACAACCCAACGGTAAAGAAGCAGCAAGGAAATTGAAGGTCTAGGTGGCATTATTCGTCCTAATAAAAGACATCCTGTATAAAAGAGGATTCTCCCGACCATACCTGAGATGCCTAGCCACCAAAGAAACAGATTATGTCATGAGGGAAGTTCACGAAGGAGTCTGCGAGAACCATTCGGGATAACAGTCGTTAGTACACAAGCTAATTCGAGCAAGATACTATTGGCCTACCATGCAAAAGGATGCCCAAGCTTATGTTAAACCCTGTGACAAATGTCAAAGGTTCAGCAACATCATTAGACAGCCAACGAAGGAGCTCACTCCGATGATGACCCCGTGGCCTTTTGCTCAATGGGGACTGGACATCATGGGCCTATTCCCAACTGCAATAAGACAACTTAAGTTCCTAGTGGTTGGTATAGACTACTTTACCAAATGGGTGGAAGCTGAAGCCCTAGCCACCATCACAGAGAAAAGTGTATGAAACTTCGTCTGGAGAAACATTATCTGCAAGTATGGAATCCCTAGAGTCTTGGTCTCGGACAATAGAAAGCAGTTCGACAATGAGTCAATCAGGGATTTTTGCTCACAATTAGGAATCAGAAGCCATTACTCCTTGCCCACCCACCCTAGGCCAACAGACAAGTTGAGGTTACAAACCGATCCTTGCTTAAAATCATCAAGACTCGACTTGACGGGGCAAAGGGTATATGGCCAAACTAGCTGCCAAGTGTACCATGGGCATATCAAACAATAGCAAGAACACCTACAGGGGAAACACCCTTCCGACTAGCATACGGGAGCGAAGCTGTTATCCCTGTTAAGATTGAACTCACAAGCTTCAGAGTGGAAAATCATGATGAAAATAAGAATGATGAGGCCATGCGACTATAGCTGGACCTGGTAGATGAGGTCAGAACAACAGCCGAACAAAAGTTAGCACAATACCAAGACCTCATAGCCAAGCACTACAATTCCAGAGTCAGGCACAAGGACTTTCAAGTTGGAGACTTAGTCTTGAGAAAGGTGACGAGGGCCACAAGAGATCCCTCCCAATGAAAGTTAGGGCCCAATTGAGAAAGACCCTACAGAATCACTTTGTGGCAGAGGAAAGCATCTATCACCTGGAAACACTCGACGGTCAAATATTGCATCACCCATGGAACATCGAGTACCTAAGGAAATATTACCAGTAAATGATATAGTATAAAGACTACCACTCCTCATTTCCAGTCTATTTTTTTTTTTTTTCTTTATTTATAGTATTTTTTGCCCAAGAGGCAATTTTAATATAGTTTTCAGACAGTATGTGGTTTATGCACTTGTTTACCATAGTAAGAGGAGTTATTCAGATATATCATGCACACACACACACACACACATATATATATATATATATATTTCTACAAAACCACATCTACGACTAAGTTCTTAAGTGGACGGATACAAAGAAATCCCAAAGGATAACTTGAAATTTATACAAGTCCTTAAGTGGACGGATACAAGGAAATTCGAAGGGATAGCTTGAAATTTATACAAGTCCTTAAGTAGACAGATTCAAAAATCCCAAAGGATAACTTAAAATTTATATGAGTCCTTAGGTGGACAGACTCAAAAAAGATCCAAAGGGATAACTTGAAATTTATATGTCCTTAAGTGGACGGTCTCAAAAAAGATCCCAATGGATAACTTGAAATTTATACATGTCCTTGAGTGGACGGATCTAAGAAAATCCCAATGGATAACTTAAAATTTATATGTCCTTACGTGGACGGACTCAAAAAAGATCCCAAGGGATAACTTGAAATTTATATGTCCTTAAGTGGACAGACTCAAAAAAGATCCCAAGGGATAACTTAAAATTTATACAAGTCTTTGAGTGGATAGATACAAGAAAATCCCAAGGGATAACTTGAAATTTATGCCCTTATGTGAACGAACTCAAAAAAGATCCCAAGGGATAACTTGAAATTTATACAAGTCCTTAAGTGGACGGATTCAAAGAAACCCCAAGGGATAACCTAAGATTTATAAGTCCTTATTGAAGCCCCAAAGAGTCAGCTTGAGAATTACGTAATTCCTTAACTGGACGGATTTAAGGATACCCATGAGTGCCTTGAGAAACTTGTTAAGTCCAATTTATGAAATGAACGGATCATTGCAACACTAGAAAGTTTATTAAAGCTCCGTATATAAGGTGGACGGATGATAAGCCAAAAAGTTATTTATTAAAATCCAAAGGTGGATGAACGACTTTACTTATAATGCAAAACAAGTCCTGAAGCACTGACAGATGCCTTAGAGACCAACAGGTTGAAAAGATAAAAATTTTGAAGATAGACGAAAAATCTAAGATAAATAAACTTATAAAGTAAAAAGATCGAAACCAGTGGGCAATGTTAAAACATTACATAAACATCGTTTTCAACAAGGATTTCCTTATACAAAGACAGAGAATAAAAAGACTAGTTAACAAAACTACTAAGGCTGGTCGATGAGGGTCTCTTCATTCACTACTTGTTCATGCCCGGCTGGCTCACCCTCCTCTCCAATAGGATAGGTCTCATCCCCAACAAACTTGACTAGTTCATCTTCAGGAGCCGCCTCACCTTCGCCCTAAATGTTAGGCATGGTGTCGGCCTCAAAGATCTCCTCAGTACCTTCATGGTCAATGGTTCGAGCCGGATTCTGGGCCACATAGTCCAGAGACACCAGCGATACGTCTAGATCGGGGTAAAGTGCTTTAACTTGAAGGAGGCACTCCTGAAAACCATCGTCATAGCAGTCGCTGAGCTTGATGAGAAAGCCATCAGAGTTGTGAAACTCTATCTTCCCGTCTTCCTCAGCCCGACAGACTTGCTCCCTTGACATGGAAATCTCCCCCTCCTTATTTAGGAGCACTTTCCTCAGTTCGTTAGCAAGACTCTCTAACTCTTCCAAAGCTTTCTTGGTCATGGCCAGTTTTCTCAATTATGTTTCTTTCCAAGCCCTAAGCTCATTCAGCTCCGTCTTGGCAGTCTCAGCCTTCTCCTTCAAGTAGTCGACCCATTGCTCTCAGGCTAGACAATAGTCCATTAGACCTTTCATCATCAGCACCCCCTACAAAATTTAAAAGAAGGTTAGAAACAAGAATAATAGTTAAAGGACAGAAGGGAAGGAGGACGGTTGCAAACCTGAGCCAAGCCAAAAAGACCTGACTCCCCCATGGCCTTAATGGCATGGTTACCCAAGTATTCATAGTCGTTGTCCTTAATGATAGATTGCAAAAGCCCGACAGCATATTGCAAATCCTCACAAAGAAGAGGGGCGTGCTGCTCAAGGACAGGACCTTTGGCCATCATCAAGCCCTTGCCGGCGCCAGGACAGGGAGAAGGAGGCACCTGTATAGCTGCTGGCATCTCTCCGACGGTTGCCACAGCTACTTCTTTAAGTTTCTTTGGTGGACAATCACCTATCCGTCAACTTTTGCTTTATAAACGGCTTAGCTTGCGCCGTATCTCCAGTGAGGGGCAGGACCCCTTCCAATCGTTTCTTTGCACGTTTGGCAGCTTGTTTATGAATATAGGCTCTCCTCTTACCGTCATCCATTTCTGTGCCAAAGGGAACGGGAGGAGAGAGTTAGACAAGAATTATCTAAAAATAATAATAAAAAACAAAAAATAAAACGACGAACTCACGTTTGCGAGCAATCTCGTCCTAGCGACAAGCTATGTCTATAGGCTCGAGACCCTCACAATACCAGTGGAGAGTGTCTAAGGTAACGAGTTGTTTCCACGTTCTCTCTTTCAGTGGAATACAAAAGATTTTCTCCAAAAAGTTCCACTATTCGTAAGTAACCTCTGGACGATCTTGGGCTGCAACTAAAAAGATATAATTTAGACAACAATAAATTCAAGTGACGGACAAACTAATTAAACGGACACCTACCAGACGAGAGCAATATACCCTAAATTCTATCAAGAATAGGCATGTCCTACCGTTCATCAGGGTGGCACACCCAATAGCCTCCCTGGACGAAAAAATATTGATTCTTCCAATTCCGATTTGAGTCATGGGTCTCATACACCAGCCTTAGCAACGGTTTCCTTGACAGGAAACTATAGATGCCCCGGGACTTAGTTATCTTAGACAGTCGATAACAATGGAAGAACTCCTCCACGGTTAAGCGACGACTCCCTTTACTTAAGACCCCATACAACACCTCGGCACCAAGAAAGATTCTTCAAGCATTCAGAGCAATCTAGGTGATAGCTAGCCCTAAATATTGGGCCAGGCAATGGTGGAATGCACTCAGAGGCAGCCTAAACCCAGCCTTGATCATTTGCTCGTACATCCCGATGTTAGGAGCATCACGGTAGTAGCACTTTTCAAATTTGTGTGGCAAATGGATGGGGACATCGACGGGAATTTGATATCTATCCCATAAGGTATTGAAGTGTTTTCTTTGAATAGTCAAACTAAAATCGTTGACCGTCCATATTAAGGGGAGGACAAAGTTCCTAAGGCCGTCGAGGCCAACAACGGTTCTAAGCGGAGACTCGTTGCTCTCCTCGTCACCTAAAACTTCATCCTCATCACTCCCTAACCCATCTTCATTTGAATCCACATCTTCCTCCTCGGAAGGTGAGTTGGCAGACAGATCCCTTTCAGGGTAGGAGACGTCGAGGTCGCCTTGACCTAACGGGTACACTTCATCGTAGCCCGCCCCTTCGCAAGCACACGACTATTCACTCAATGCTTCACTAGACATCTATTCCACCTAAAAGGGGTAAAGAAATTCCTAAGACTCTACAGGTCTATATACACGACGGCCACAAAAGACCTAAGAAAGAGAGAGAATGGAAAAGTATATATATATATATATATATAGGACAGGAGCACTTATAGGTGTACGATGCGAATAGGAAACAGGAATGATGTAGTGAATGGATACGCGGAGATGACGAATCGACGAATTCTCGTAAGCGACAGTCGAGCTCTGACTTCGGGAGTTAGCAGCAAAAGGTAGAAATGGAGGAGAAAGGCAACATATATATAGAGGAAATTGCGCGAGAGACAAAGCGATGCTTCGATCCGAGTAACCAACCACTAAAATTGTGCCACTTGTCGCCTTAGCATTTATGACTCTCAACTACCCTGTCAATCAAAACACAACTCCCTGGAACTAGGTGAAGCCGTCACCCCACATGTCCGTCTATAATACCAGGTGTCAGACCTGCAGAATAAGGGGGCAGCTGATAGGGATAAATCCTAAAGCAGATGGATCCAATTAACAGAGGTAGTTATAAGTGACAAAGTCGCCAAAAGAGACAGCCTTGTTATTCTACCAACCAAAGAACTAGTAGACGGGCTCTTAACCTGGACAAAGAGGCAGGGAGATGGATGGACTCCTTAAAGTAGACGAATCCAAGAGAGATGGTTTGTTGAAGCCACGTGGCACCTACGTGGCATGAGTGGTCTCCAAGAATCCTAGCATAGAAATATCTTGCATTCTATGCCCAACCATAATCAGAGGGATCCCTACAAGGAAAGGATCCCATAAAATACGAGTATTAATGAGAATCTTCTCTACAAGGAAATACCTTCTCCGCCAAGAAATGAAGGTCAGCTCTACACTACTATAAAAACCCCAAAACCCTCAGAAATCGAGGTACGCATAATTCCCCAGCTCTAGCACTCTAAAGTTGTAGAAATTCTCTTTCTAACTTAACCTTCGAAGGGTCTCTGGCCGGTACCACACCTGTAGTCTCTGTAAGGTCTTCTCTGTGTTTGTGTTTCGCAGGTTCTGTCTAGAGCACATGAGGACCGTTCGGCTCACTGACGATTTTTTGCATCATCAGTAAGTACTTTTGTAATACAGTTTCATGTACAGAAAATTATCTTAATAATTTTACTATATATTATAATAAACTACAAGATAAAAGCTTCTCTATGTAATATTTATATCCATTTGACATAAGCACAGTGTTTAATACCCGAGTTTTATTATATTTAGCTTAAACTTGTATTATATCTATATATATATAACAAAACTCACAAGCCATAGCCACCCACTGCCGTCTATGCTGCAAGCCCACTTTGTGGAAAATTGATTGTACATAAATCTATAAATTGTTATGAAATTGTGGATAATTGTAGAGAAATTATAGAAATTATGAAAATTTATAAAGATGTTAAAATTTATGAAAATTGAAGTTTCTTTAAAATTTTCTCTATTTCATTCTAAAAAGAAAAAAGAGAAAAGAAGTGTTTTCAATCTCAACAAGCTGGGATTTATTTATACTATTCTTCTTTTTTTCCCTTTTTATTTATGAAATTTAAAGTACATTTCATAGTCATTAATTATAGGCATAAATGCACTTTTAGTCCCTACATTTTGCACTTTTTCCATTTTGGTCTCTACATTTTGTTTTTACCACTTTTAGTCCCTAAACCAATTAACGCCTGACATTTAGGTCCTTTCCGTCACCCAACTAACAGCAAAAGCTAACGTGGCTGACAGTGGAATAAAAAATAATATAATCACACACATTAATTAATTAAATTAAAAACAAATATTAAAATAAATAAATAAAATAAAATAAAATAAAATAAAAAACTCATTAGTTTTTTGGAAGAACATGACTGTTAATAATCTTCATGTTCTTCTTCTTCTTCTTCTTTAGAACATGAGCTTCATGTTCTTCACCAAATCAAGAAAAACCCAACCGGCCAACATTCATAAACAATCTTAACACAGAACATTCATAAACTTTGAGCTTTTTGTTAAGTTTGTGTTTTGTCACAGATTGCCAAAGGGGGAGTTTGTTAGGTTCTAAGATTTAGGAACTAATGTATTAGAACTTCAATTTGTAATGTTGGCAAACCATGATCAAAACATTCTTTAAGTTGTGTGTTAGACTTGCTCAAAGTATGGCTTTTTATGTAAAGTTGGAATCGAGTTTTATGCAGAATTACTGTGCACTTTCTGCCTAACTCAATTGATCGAGAATTAGACTCGATCGATCGAAAATCGTGCAGAACGTTTTTCTGCAGAATTTTTCCAACTCAGCCCTAGCCCATTTAATATATAGGGTTTTATGTTTTGCCCTAAGTATATAAGGGAAAACCCTAACCACGTTTTTAGGGTTCTGAATGCTGTGTTTGTGAATCTATTTGTTAGATCTAGAGGTGTTTGCCTTCACATACACTTAGGGTTTCCAAACTCAAGATTCATGTCAAGAGCTTGGTAATCATACAGTTGCAGAATCAAAAGAGCTTCAAGATATACAAGCAGGTGTTGCTTGTGCTTTGCTGAAGAATTCAAGGAAAGAAGGAGTCCGTGGATCTCGGAGCTGTCACGTGGTCGTGGTAGTAAGTTTCCTACAGGCAGGTAGAAATAGGATGTTAGTGGTCTAAGTCTTATTGTGTAAACTTCGATTCTTTCATAGTGAATTCGTTTTACCTTGAGGATAGCTAAGTTAAATCCTCCCTAGGTTTTTTACCGGTTTGGTTTTCCTGGGTCATCATATCATGTGTTCTTTATTATTCCGCACTTTTACATGATTTGATATATTTGTGTTAACCTAGATTTGTTTAATTTACCTAAGTTAATCACTTGGCTAATTCTCTAGGTTAATCTGTTTGGGTTTAAGGGGTCTAAACAAACTTACAAGGTGATAAGAGGAAGGTCTATAAACCAGGTGACAAGGTTGAAAAGAGAAATCAATGATCTGTTATCAAAAGAAGAAAAGATGTGGAAACAAAGATCCAGAGCATTGTGGCTGCATGAACGTGACAGAAATACTCGTTATTTCCATAGTAGAGCTAGTCACAGGTATCGCCGCAATAGAACTGAAGAGTTGGAAAATAATATGGGTGAGAGGTGTGTGGATGAGAATGGCATAGCAAATATTTTGGTGGATTTTTACCAAAACTTATTTGCTTCATCCTCTCCAATTCAGATTGAGGAAGCCCTTGAAGCTACTCTACGGGTGGTAACAGAAGAGATGAACCTTATGCTTGTAGCCCCTTTTGAGAGAGTCGAAGTTGACTTGGCTTTAAAACAGATGGACCCTCTGAAATCTCCGGGACCTGATGGGATGCCTCCTTTGTTTTTCAACAATTTTGGCCAGTCATTGGTGATGAAGTAGTTGATGTTGTTCTCACATGCCTCAACACAGGTTCTATCCCACCTTCAATCAATCGTACTTTTATTACTCTCATCCCAAAGGTTAAAAGCCCAGTAAGAGTTTCTAAATATCGCCCAATTGCACTTTGTAATATTCTTTACAAGCTTATTTCTAAAGTTTTAGCAAATAGACTTAAGAATATTCTTCCAAGCATTATTTCAGAATCTCAAAGTGCCTTTCAGTCTTGTAAAGCAATCTCTGATAATATTCTGGTTGCCTTCGAGACCTTACACCATATGAAAAATCAAAAATCCAAGAAGATGGGTTTTATGGCTATGAAGTTAGACATAAGGCGTACGACCGGGTGGAGTGGAGCTTTTTAGGGAAAATTATGGAAAGATTGGGCTTTTGTGATAAGTGGGTGTCTCTTGTTCTTGAGTGTATCACAATGGTATCCTATTCGATTTTGGTTAATGGAGAGCCTAAGGGGAATATTAGGCCATCTAGGGGCCTAAGACAAGGAGACCCTTTGTCTCCATACCTTTTTTTGTTGTGTTCAGAAGGTTTGAATAGAATGTTGCAGCAAGCAGCCTCAAATGACACTATACGGGGGTTTTCATTATGTAAAAGGGGACCAAAAATCTCACACTTATTTTTTGCAGATGACACTCTTTTATTTTGTAGAGCATCTATGGTAGATTTGCAAGCAGTCCAAGACATTCTGTTTTTGTACGAACAAGCATCGGGTCAAAAGCTAAATTGTGAGAAGAGAACCATCTTTTTTAGCAAGGCGGTGAGTGAAGACACAAAGGCCTTAATCTTAGATTTTTTACAAGTACCAGAAGTGAAAGAGTATGAAAGTTACCTTGGCTTGCCGGCGGTGGTGGGAAGGAAGAGGAAAGCAAGTCTAAATTACATTAAAGAGAGAGTCTGGAGCAAACTTCAAGGGTGGAAAGAGAAGCTATTGTCCCAAGTGGGTAGAGAGATCCTACTCAAAGCGATGGTTCAAGCGATTCCTACTTTTGCAATGAGTTGCTTCAAACTACCGGTGGGTCTTTGTCATGAAATTGAGGCTTTAATCCGCAAATTCTTTTAGGGGCATAAGGGTGAGCAGCGAAAAATTCATTGGAAAAAATGGGAGGTTCTTTGTCAACCAAAATCAGAAGGTGGGCTAGGTTTCAAAGATTTGGAAAAATTCAACAATGCTATGTTGGCAAAACTAGTGTGGAGACTGTTGAAGGATAAATCCTCTCTGTTTTATCGGGTCTTTAAAGCGAAATACTTTTCGAGGGGGTCCATTTTTGAAGCTTTAGCAGCCAACAGGTCTTATGCTTGGCAGAGTATTCTCAAGTCGAGGAAGGTGATTTCGATGGGTATGAGGTGGAGAATAGGAGATGGGAAGAGTATTGATATATATAAGGACAATTGGCTGCCAGGGAAGGGATCGGCCAGGGTTGTTTCTCCACATGCTCAGGTCTTAGAAGGAGCTCAAGTTGTTGCACTCATAAACCCAAACACGCGCACTTGGAACACAAATCTGCTACACCAGCATTTTTTGAGCTTTGAAGCTAACCGAATCAAAGCAATACCATTGTGCTGGACAGATCAGAGAGACCGCTTCGTTTGGCCAGACAGTCAAAATGGGGAGTATTCGATGCAGGCGGGGTACCAAATGTTGTGTCAGGAAGCTATCTCTAGTGCTGCATCAAGCTTGGACTCAGCGCAAAAATCTGCTTTCTAGAAGCGTATTTGGAAGCTCCACGTTCCAAATAAAATCAAGTGCTTTCTCTGGAAAGTTTGTTCCAACGCTCTTCCCACAAAGGTTAATCTGAAAAAAAGAAAAGTGCTTGAAGAAGTTAAGTGTAGTGCCTGCCTCTTGCATCAGGAAATGATGCTTCATGCCATTTGGAGTTGCGAGAAACTTACCAACATTTAAGCCCCCTGTTTCAGCTAGGTCCGAACAGAGCATCCGTACCTCCAGGACATGCAAGACTAAATTAACTTGGTGGGTCGGAGAGCAAATAATTTAGAGCTGTTTAGGGCGGTGGCCAGGTTCATTTGGAACCAAAGGAACAAGCTAAGATTGAATGAAAGAGGCTTGCCGAGTGAAAAAATATTTGATGCAGCTAGAGTGTTCCTTTCGGACTTTCAATCAAAATTTCAGATGCCAAAAGTTCAACAACCAAAAGGAAGTACAAAATGGCGACCTCCAGGGTATGAAATGTATAAAACAAACTATGACGGCGCAGTCTTTGCCGAGTCGAAGGAAGCTGGGATAGGGGTCATAATTAGAGATGTTAAGGAGCTTGTGATTGCGGCTTTAGCTGAAAAAACTCCCTACCCGGGTTCTATGGAGGTTCTGGAAGCACTTGCTGCAAGACGAGCAGCAAGATTTGTAGTGGAATTGGGGTTAAATGCTTCTGAATTTGAAGGTGATTCTGAGGTGGTTTGGAGGGCTTTGAGAACAGCAGATGGGGCCCATTCATCTATGGGTGAGATTATTAAAGACACATTGTCTATTATGGGTTCGCTTCAAACTTTTTCTTTCTCTCATACTAGGCGACAGGGCAATTGTGCAGCCCATGCTTTAGCCAAGAGAGCAATTATTTCATTTCCTTTATTGGTCTGGATGGAGCATGTTCCAACAAACATTAGTCATGTTGTTATTTCTGATTTTCCAGTAACGTAATAATATTACCCAGTATTGACTCTCAAAAAAAAAGATTTAAATGACCTAAGGAACCTATGATATCGTAACGTGGATATCATAACGTAAAGTCTCACATACATGGGACATCATGATTCACCTTGGTGCACCATAAGCGAAATGCTATTGTTGCATGTTAAACGTGTAAAATGTGGAACTCTACTAGATTTCTACTTTGAAAGTAAGATGAAACTTTGCCGAATTTTCGTTGTGAAAATTTCTATTTTGACTCTTTACAACCAAGGGTGATATGCTCAATATATTGAACCCTTACCCTCACCAAGAAATGGGCCACATTTCTTCTAATCTAGTTAGTGAAATAGACACTTGGTTATCTTAGGTTAGAATGGGATTTCCAGTACATCCTGACGCTAACATATTGATAAACCTTGGTTTCTTAAAACGTTGCCTGTTTGCATCATTTTTTATGTAAACATATCATGATGGAACACTAACCTTGACAACTAGAAGTTAATGTTTTTATTTATTTTTTACTTATTGGTCAACAAAAGTCAGTAAAAAAGGATGGACATCATGGGATGCCCAACAATTTTCTCATGTGTAATCGAATTTCCAAACTCATGTTTTTCGTTCAAGAATTTATTATTATTATTATTAATAATGGTGTGTCTTACTTCCTAGTTCCTATCTACAAATCACTCTCTCTTCTTCATTATGTGCATCTACATCTAGTGTATAACAAATTTCTCTCACATAAATATGAATCTTGTCGATGGGTTCATATATGAAGCTTATTTTTATGTGACGAAAATGTAATATATTGGATGTACTAAATAATTTCACATATAACTAGGAGACTTAAAAATTTTCAGAAAGAAAAGAATAGAAGAGAAAAGAATTGAGTACTCACCTGCAAATTTCCCATGAAATATAGAAATAGTATCAAGCCAAAGATGGAAATACAAAGTGCAAAGCGATTTTCCCATATATAGTTACTTGTTTGGAGGTTTTGACCAAGGGAACTGCAAAAATGGAACAACTATAATGTATGATAATTAATGTTAAAAATTTATAACAACGACATTGAATAAAATAAGACTACAGAATTTTTTTGGGGAAATGGATAATTAATCCTCTTACATTAATGAGAAAATTTATCAATGAAAAGAATGAAACCATAATCACATGCCTAAAAGAAGAAAAAAAAATTGAAGACTAATATTGAACTCAAATTCTATCACATGCTACTATTTCTTTTTTTGGGTAAAATGCAAAACACACCCCTGAATTTTGCCGTGTTTGAATTTTACACTCTAAAGTTTCAAAATTTTGATTTTGCCCCTTAACGTTCTATGTTGTTTGGATCATTAACCCTCCGTCACTTTTTTTGCTAATGTGTCTGTTAAGTGTCATTTTAGCTTATGACATGTATTAGTGGTCCCAATTAAATTGTGACATGGGGATTATTTATTATATGTAATAAAATAACTTTAAAATAATTAAAATAAATCCTAAAATATAATTAAATAAAATAATTAGATTAATTTATTTTTTCTTTTGAACATAATTTCGGAAGAATAGTATGAATGTGTTCTTCCCCAAAAAATCAAAAGTCCTCAAGAGTGCAACACTGAATCTGATGAAGACTAGTGACCAGGTTTGGCATCAAAACAAATCCGGCCCTTACGATCAATATGAACAGAAACAACAAAGATAAAACCAAGAATGAAAGGCTCCTTCGACCCATTGCACTTTGTTGGCTCTTTCTTTCTCTATTATAACCACAACTCCACAAACAAGGTGCACTCCCATCAAAAAATCAGAGAGGCAAAATGGCGAAATACCACTTATTTTTTAAATATTTAGCAAAATAGTGTTGTTTCCAAACTATCTGGCAAGATACCATCCTTTTGAAATTTGATAGTTTGAAAATCGAGTCCTGTGTAGAACTCGATATTACCAATATTAAGTCCCATGTGTGTTTTGCCATGGTGGCAAGTGCTGATGTGACTTTTCTAAATAAAAATTGCCATGTGAAACTCGATATTAGAAATATGAATTCCGTACAACTTTTTTTTAAGTTGAACTATTGAGTTCTTTACAAATTGTATTTTTGAAATTAAAGTGGAACTCAATATCAATAATATTGAGTTCTACTACAACTAAACTTAGAAGCAAAAGACTCTATGAGAGAAGAGTACTTGCAGATACTACTTTTGTGTGATAAGAGTACAAGTCAAAAAGAATTAAAAAAAAAGGATATAATAAAAGTAGGATCAAGAAAATTGAAAGTAATTTATTGTGGAAATCAAAGAAAACATGCACATTGCATTAGGTGAGGCTTAGGTCCAATGCATGTAGTGCATTGGACCAATTAAGATGGTGACATGTGTTCAAAAGTGGACACGTATTGTAATCTCAATGGGTTCAGTACAACTGGACACTAGACCCAAACCTCACCCCAGTACATTAACAGCAAAAGAGACTATGCTTTTCTCTTTCTCTTTTTCTTATACAATCTGCCACACAATGGCATATATGTACAAAGGCATATATATAGAGCAAAAGTTCATTTGTAGTTGTATAATGCACAACTTCATTTATACTTGAATATTTTTGTTATTCTATTCCCCTCACCTTGTACAATTTATAATTTTGTTATATGATTTTGTGTTGTTCTAAGAAATCCACAGAAGGGTTGTTGTTTTAAGGATTTATTTTGTGTTTTTAGGTGGTTATATTGCAAATTTTGAATGACTATCAGGAAAATAGTTCTTAAATCACTTTTGTGACATTAAGATAAAAATCTTATTCTCATTTCTTAGGATGTGCGAACGAATTAGTTTGCTTACTTTGTTTGTTTTGATATTCTTATTGAAAGATAACTTATAATTGTTTTTTATATACAGTGATTGGATAATTTATTCGGAAGCCTAGTAGAGATATAATGGATATAGATATAGTGGCATGCTCTCTTTTGAAAATGTAGATTATAGAGTCTAGTTATTGAGTGTAAAAATCGAAAAATCCAAATCCAATTAAATTATAAATTAGATTTTAATTAATTAGAGTCCAATTTTTTGCCACGTATCCATATAAGTTTTTAATTTTTGTGGCAAGTAAATTATTGGGTGCAAAAACCGAAAAGTATAAAACTAATTAAATTTTAAATCATATATATATATATATATTTAATGAGAAACCATTACATATTTTAGAAATATATAGTTTAAAAAAAATGTAAGCTAATACCATGTATAATTTGAACATCTTCTAAAAAAAATATGTAGTTTGAACCGTATAATTGTGATTATTTTTAGTTGTACTCATGCATATGCAAAGGCCTACACACTAGTTTAAAATGATAAGAGAAGTTAAATAGTTTTTAATTAAAGTAAGATATGATCAAAATTTCACATTTACACATGTCTCAAAACTAACATATTAATATATAAACACTTACTAGCAAAGTAGTTTGTGGAATTTAGTGCTCTAACAAATATCTGAGGGCGACTGATGTTCTAACACTTCTACTAGAAAAATTTAAACTAGGGGAAACTAACTATTTTAGTCCTAATATGTGCAACCAGCAAATTTAAAAATATATCTAAATAGATTAATAAGGAATATAATATAGCAAAAGGTCTAATATGTGCATATCTCAAATTTCGCATGCCGAACAAATTCTATGTGTAGAGGACCTTTCATCCTTGATTAGACGGGCTGTTGCATCTCATACTCTCCATGGTATACTATCATGCAATGGGGGAGTATGCATTTCTCACCTTCTGTTTGCAGATGATAGCTTCACTTTCTGCCAAGCTACAATGGAGGAACACCACCGTCTCCTTCGGCTCCTAAGGTCCTATAAGGAAGCATCAGGCCAAGCAATAAATAGGCAAAAAACATCAATTTTCTTTAGCCACAATACAAGACAAGATGTGAAGAGGGAGATCCAAAGATTGATGGAGGCAAGAATTATGGAGGATTGTGAGAAATTTCTGAGCCTTTCGATGGTGGGTGGGAAGTCAAAAGTGAATATATTCAGAGAGTCGCGGGAAAAAATCTCAAAAAGAGTGATGGGTGGAAAGAAAAATTTATTTCACAAGCAGGTAGGGAAATCCTAATCAAAACAGTGGCCCAAGCAATTCCAACCTACACTATGGGCATTTTTGAGATCCCTAAGTCTTTATGCGATACCATAAATTCCACCTTGGCAAAATACTGATGGGGGCAGACAAAGGATGAAAAGAAGATACATTGTATCAATTGGAAGAAGTTGTGCACTCCTAAACAACGGGGTGGTATGGGGTTTAGGGATATTCAAGCTTTTAACTTAACTTTACTAGCTAAACAAGCATGGAGGCTGATCCACAATACTTACTCTTTGTTCTATAGGGTGTACAAAGCAAAATATTTTCCCAATTGCTCGTTCATGGATGCAGGCCTTGGTAACAACTCATCCTATGTATGGCGTAGTCTGCTGGCAGCAAGGGAAATCATACAGGAGGGAGCGTTTTGGAAGGTGGGTGATGGCAGAAAAATAGAGGTTTCAAAGCATAAATGGCTGTCACACAAACCAATTTTCATTGGGGATTCTAGGCCAAATATGCTTGTGAGGGAGCTCATGAATATTGAGACTATGCAATGGGATGGACAGAAAATATCTGAGCTATTTGCCCATAGAACTAGAATGGAGATCCTGGCAATTCCACTACAAAACACCACAGATAGAGACAAATTGGTTTGGCAAGCCCATGGCAGCAGAAATTTCACAATGAAATCAGCTTACCAGGTGGCTTTAGGATTGCTGGATAGAGTCCAAAGTGAGCACTCAAGAGCTAGGTTGGAGCGGCCAATATGGAAGCTAAATGCCCCCCCCCCCCCCCCAAAAAAAAAAACGAAATTTTCTCTGGTGAGTGTGCTCAAATATCCTGCCTACTCGAGAAAATCTACACAGGCGCAAAGTGCAAGTGGAGCCGACTTGTGGACTGTGCAGCCAATGTCCAGAATCTATAGAACATATCTTGAGGGAGTGCCCACTGGCCAGAAATGTTTGGGCATTGTGTCGAGGAAAAATTGAAAAATGCCCAAATACAACCCAAGATTTCTTCTCCCTATTCAAGCAGATGGTGGTCAGACTAACATAACAAGAACTAGAGCACTAGGCAACGGTAGCCTAGGCAATATCGAATGCCAGGAACAAATACTGTTTTGAAAAAATTTAGCGGACCGGAATATATTTTGAGAGAAGCCACTGGTTTTCTGCAGGAGTACCAGCGCCTAAATGCAGCACAAGTTCCAGTGGGATAAAAGTTTTTTTGTACCAAAACAGAGGCACGGGAAGAGTGGTGTTGTTTATGTCCTAGACTAGACTTTACCAATTTGGATGTATTATAAAGCTAAATGGCTCAGGTGCCCAATGCAATACTGGTGTAATAGTTGTTTTCTTAAAGTTAAATAAAATTTCTATCATGGTTCTTAAAAAAAAAAAAAAAGATGATGAAGAATAATGTTTATTGTTGCTACGCTCATATTAAGCCACCTCATCCCCCATGTCATTGTCACATCATTATTTTTTTATATTATTTTTTACTTTTAATTTTTTTGACATTATTAAATATATAAATACATTGGTTTTACAAATTCATTTAGGTAGTTTTAACTTTACATATTTATCTACTTCAATTTTAATGTTATAACTAAGTATTGTCTATAAATATTCCTCTTAAACGGTTTTAACTTTACATTTAATTTTGCCCATTTATCTTCTTTTATTTTGTCTCTTCTTATTCTCATCCTCTTAGTATGCATTTGGATACACGTTTGCGGCAAACGTCTGCGTTTCATGTTTTTTTTATTTTTTTGGAAAAGCGCATTTTATGGCTATTTTTAGTTTTCAGTAGGTCCTTCTACTGTTCACAAGACCCACAAACCTCTTTATTCAGCAACTTTTTCATTAAAAATGGGTCCCACGTCATTATTCACTCGTTTAAAAATTATTTTGCTACAATGTTTTCAGTTTTTAGCAAAATTTGTCACACTCTCCCATTTTATGCATATTTTATTTTCCCACACAAAAAGGTTATCTCTCTCTCTCTCTCTCTCTCTCTCTCTCTCTCTCTCTCTCTCTCTCTCTCTCTCTCACATTTTTTTTTCCTTTTTTTGTTGGATTTTTTATGAATTTTCTACACCCATTGTCTTATTATTGACTAACTCATATGTGTTCCCGATGCAAGTTTTTTTTTTTTTTTTATCATTTTCTTTGCAAAACTAAACACTTTTAATATGTTGTTGACTAGATTTGGGGGGAAATTATATTATAATATGTCCATATTTTGTGTTATTGTCAACTTTTAGTCAATTTGGAAAATAGCAAGATAGTTTGGACAATATGATGAAAAACAGTTAGTGCAGTTAAAGAAGATGGTCTTTATGCAGTTTCCTTTCATTATTTATAAATATATTGTTTAACAAATTAACACCAATTTGTTATATTTTTATTATATGATGTTTTTAGATGCCTAAGTAATTATTTTTAAGCATTTATGAATATTTTGTATTGCTCATCTTCCTTATCTCATTAGTGTATTTTTTGAGATTTTTAAGAAAACAAATTCAATTTCGAGTTTAAAATTATTTATTTATTTATTCATTTTTCGCATGTTGGATTAGATGTTAGATTAGATTATGACAGTATTAACACAATATTTAGCTTGATTACAATCATTATGTATAACATTTAGGGTAAAAGTTTTGAATTTGATTATGCATTGAATTTTTGGCTGATCACATCACATTTGAAATGTTTTACATATTCGAGAGAATGAGTTTAACTTTGATATGAGTTTTATTTTTCCCTTTCTTTTTTATTTGAATTGTAGTTTTGTTAAATTTTACAATTTTTTTTGATACGTTTCTCGGTGTTTTTGATTGTACGATAGAAAAAATTGGGTTTGAAAAAGTTTCTTTTAAAACTTAAAAATAATTCCCAAATTTTAGTTATTTATTAATGATACACAAAATGTTATAAATACTTTTTATTAAATTTTTTTGACCTTTTGAATTCCTGAAAAAAAAATTGTATTGTTTTCATTTTAATACATTAAAAATTATATATTACATTTGTGATTGTCACAATAACAAATAAAAATATGATTATAAAATACATTATTATTAATTAAATTAGTCCAAACTGCAAAAATAAATTTAATGTGACCATCTTAAAAATATTATCACGCGCAACGCGCGGCGTCCGCAACTAGTGATATTAATTGTTGCAACAAGAAAAATAATATAGAGAAATAGAGAGATATGTAGAGATGAAACTTCTAATTAATATCTTTGAAAGATTTTAAGATATGTATTAGAAATAAATCATTCTCAGTCAACGAAAGTAGATGTTCTAAAAATTCAAGACCGGAGGAAAAATACTTTGGAAATTATGCAGGATCATCTACTACTGTTAAATAAGGTGCTTGTTTTGCATGGATTAGGCACGGAGGCATCGAAGCATTTTGCTAAGACATTCTTTTTGAACGTGACATGCAAATAAGTCATAGGTTTGAACCAGAAAGTAGCAAAGAAAAATAAAACAAGTACATAGAGTGAGAACACAATATTTTACATGATTTGGAAAGATCCTTGCGTCTAAGGAGTGCAAGATCACATGAGTTTCACTCACTAAGGATACAGGTGTTAGGGGAGATATATACCTTGAAGAGCTTCTTTAAGTAATTAATATACCATATAAAGCCACACATTAACCCAAAAGGCTTAGCCCAATGGGTATGTGCTCAATTATGTCATATATTTTTTTTTATACAAGATAGAAATTCTACTCTAAATTAATCTAAGTTTATATGTGTGAAGCTCTCACTGCAAAAAAAATGAGGCTCTCCCAGCATTTTCAAAACCGCTGAGATAGCCCCAAAGAGCACTGGATAGGGTCAAAATTCCTATCCCGGCGTTTTTTTTCCCGGCACTTCTAACCGCCGCGTTTGGACTGTTAGGATAGAGTCGCGGGACCTATACCAGCGCTTTCGAAAGCGCTGGTATAGGTCTTGAATCAATATAATTTAAAAGGCTTATCCCAGCACTTTTAAAAGTGCTGGCATAGGCTGTACCTATTCCAGTGTTATCAAAAGCGCTAGTATAAGTCATGAATCAATATAATTGTAAAGAACCTATGCCAGCGATTTTAAAAACGCCGATATAGGTCCTTTTTTTTTTTTTTTTTTTTTAGCACCTGTAATGTACCTAAAATACATATTTTCCAATACCTGTTTTATAGCAACTGCAATGAACCACAATTCATATTTTTCAATAGCAAATACCATACCACATTAAACCAAAAAACTAAATATATTTAATTACATCATATCAATAATTACATTCCAAATGTCTAGAATTTTATACACAAAATAATATTTTCTAAATAACTATGTACAATGTCCTAAACAAAAGAATACATTCTAACTATATAGAATGTCCTGCACAAAAGAATACATTCTAATTGTCTAGAATGTTATAATAAAGTTTCCAACTATGATGTGTACATATATATCAAAGTTTGAAACTTTATTATAAATATAAAAATATCATAATAACTACTCCAAAATAGGTGCCCAAAGTATCACCTATTGCATATCATCAAATGATAAGTGCTGAGCACCGGGAGACTGGATATCTATTGCAGAATCACCATCACCGAAATCATCCTACGAATTAAGAAACACACAATGAATTAGTGTACTAAACAACAGAGTTAGTAGCTGAATGACACAATATCACTAGTATTACTACCAAGTGCCACATTAACAATTAAAACACACTCAAAATTACTGATTTTAGTTAAACATATCAATTGGGTATTAGTCTCAATAAATTTCTCAAAAACTGATTAATAAGCAATTTATGCAAAAGATTCAATAAGTGATTACTTACAAATAACCTCGAAACAACCATCAATACAAAGAAAAGGAAAATGTTTTCCAAGCTCCCAATCACAAAACCATAATACAGTTAATAACTAAAATAAGTTAAAATGTGGATTTAATAAACAACATAAAAAAATATTTACAAAAAAATACTTACAGGGTGACTTCAAATTCAAGATAACTTCTAAAACCCCATAAATTTACCATATTGTATTAATAAGCCTGATTCTAAACTCTAAACAAGCTTACTTTCATTTTTGGAATGAATGAGTTTACCTCACTTTGTTGCTTGCAATAATTCAAGGACAAATAATTTTTTTTTTCCTCTATTTGAGGTGGTTGTAATAATCAAGCGCTGTAAGACCGCTTGAATGATCAGTTGATTACTTGGCTGTTAAACCTATTTTATTTTTTTTAATTTTATACTTATAAACATGGGGTAATTACAAGAAAGTTTTGTTTTGGGATGATTTAAAGTGTTGGTTAAAAGACTTTAAACTCAGGATATTAGATCATATGAACTTGAAAATTACTAAATTAACTAAATGGGTAACTTAGCTGTTCCTATCTGCTACACATAGATATTTTCTCTTTACAAGTTCTTGTCAAATTCTGAGCCACTACTTGGGCATATTGTCCTCTCTTTGATCACTCATTTACTTACAACCTTGGTATATTCCTACACCTCATTACAACTCTTGATTCTCATCTTCAATCACACTATTAATCAGTCCAAAAAGTCATAACACATCAAGCAAAATAGACCTGACCTAACATGACACCCTCCCACTAATAAATAAACACTAATACAATCTAAATTAGACAGTAAAAAAAGTAATTATAAATGATAAACAAAAAGAATCTTTATTACTATTATTTTTTAGTAAAATAACTAAAAAGAATCTTTATTTGGATAGAGCAAGTGACCAACAATATTTAGCAAATTGAAAAAGTTCTCCAAAGACATGGCCAACCAACTAACCCATTTCACAGCAAAATTCATCAAATCAAAACTCACCAATCACCTACACACAGACACATAAAAAAGCATCATATACCATCCAATAACCCATTAACTTCATAAATTATCCATAAACCATTTCCAAACAACACTTCATCTAATTATTTTGCGTCACAAAAATTTCATGACAACTCACCAATCACCATACAAACATGAACAAAAATGCACATACTTTGTATTCAAACTTCTTACCATAGACATACTAGGAAACGATGGGCATAGTGAAGTCAACATCCTCCGCATTAACCTCATTTCAGCATCATATCGAGCGCATTTCTCCTTCATTACTTCTACCTGAGTAGACAACTCAATAACCCTTTGGTCGGTTGCAGTAGATGTTGGAGGTGGCATACTGTCATCCATTGACCTCGCACGATTGCTAGAGGGAGTTGGACCAAAGCCTACCCCTCTGACACGGCCCCCTCTCTCTGCACCGATGATCTGTCCAAATGCATCATCGGGCTGCCAAAGTATGCTAGCCTCAATGTCCTTTCCCCGCAACTGTGACCCCTCTGTCATAAGTTGTTTCATCTTCGCCTAGTAATCACAAATAAACAAAACATATTAGCAACGAGGGCAATAATACACATGCCAACATGAGTAATATGCTTTTATGTATATAAAAGTTGGGTCGGAATTATTATAAAAGGAAAAAAAAAAAAAGTTAGGTTAGAGTTATACCATGCATACTTAGAACCCAAACCATATATACTGTGTCCTTAAGAGTTTCCATCAAATATCTAAGCATATCAGAAATTAAACCAACATGTGAAGAACTATAATGTTTTGAACCCCGAAGTTTCCTAGTTCACATACGAACACATTTAAGAAACAATTGTATAAACCCATAGACTTCATAGATTCATTTTGTTATTGTTCAGTCTATAGATTCATTTTGTTATTGTTCATAAGTTTTGTAATTCTTTTAGGTTACAAAAGTGCTCATCATTGTGAGCTTGCGTAACCATTTTACAAGCACAGCTTGAGATACCTAAACTCCACCCCAATCTGCTTGTAAATTAGGCTTGCATGGGGAGGATTATAAACCGGTAAGGTTCAAATAACACAATATTTGCTAAGACAAAATTCACAATAACATTGACGATGGACCAGAGTTGTCTAGTTTGATTCCTCAAATAGATCAGTATGAAAATCTATTCAAATTGCCACAACATTTTATTTCAAATATCACAAGATATCATATACCTAAACAATGGCGCAATTACAAAGTAATCTTTTCCGTAGATGAACCTATGTCATGTGCCCTTGATATACATTGCAATGTCAGAACTGTGCTCATTAATCATATAATCTCAAAACGACTAAATCTAACTATCTTACTACTCCAAAATGAGCACTATTAAAATATGTCAAAACAACACTATCCCAAAACATGCAACCCTATCCTGAAACCAAAAATCTGTTTATGTTTGGGGAATTTTTGGATATTTTCATTGGGTTTTTAGATGTTACAGATGTCATTCCCACTGATGTAATTAAATAAAACTATAGGTGTGTACACTCAAATGCATAGGAAAACTACTAGTATGATTACTAGTTGGACCCTATCACGCAAACCACTAACACATTCAACACCCTTCTTAATTCTTTGAAATGGCCTCAAGAATATTCACAACAATATCTACTGAAAACATTTTGTATAAGGATACCCAGTGCTTTTGATATCCCACTTAAGCTTTTACTTTCAAGCATTAATGTCTTGACAGATTAGGATCAGGTAGAGGTAAATCAGCATCGGAAAAAGAAGTTGGTGTTAAATTGGACCACCTTGCACTTGCTACTTTTACTTGCACTTAAGTAATCCTTGAAATCAAACTAAAAGTAATAAAGCAACTTATGACTGAGAGCGCTTTGTCCAACTCAACCAAGCAAATTCAAACAAGCAGCAATATTTATAAAGGGGGATTAACATACAGGAAAATTTAAAAATTGTAGTCATTATCATAGAAATAAAACTCATTATCAACCTCAAAGCCCCTTTCACCATAATAACTAGAAATAATGAAGTATCAAGGCATCATATTATAAGTTGCAACAAAGTTAAACATGTGACTCTAGGCTTATTAAGCTTAGTAAGGCACTTCCCAAATCCAACAACATTAAATTATTGCCTCCAGTCTTCAAGATTGATTACTGTAATCATTAAACTTTAAGTCAAAATTGCAGAACAAACTACATTTCCAATCCTAAAGAAATAATATAGCCGCACCATAAAACTATTCAAACATTAGGGACTAAGTCAAGAAATATTCACCATGAAAATGAAATCCTGCAATCTTAATCATAAAAGAATAAAGTTAAGTAAAGTATTCAAACCTGTGACCCTCTTTGCAATCTTAATCGTAAAAGAGTAAAGAATCTTTTAATAAATAAAAATAATAATGTTATAAACATAAGTTTCCTAACATTGTACGACCCTAATCTACTCTAATCTAATAATTCCAACAACCTAATCAAGGACAAGGTTGGGCAATGAGAAACCAGTCTCCCCTTTAATTGAAGTCCTTACCATGTGATGTTAATCAAAAGACTTCTTTCCAACTCAAAATACAATACATTCAAATTACTAATATAATTTGTTACCAACTTACAATGTTCACTTCTGCAGTGGCATTCACAGCAATACCATCACGGTGAGAATACGCCACTTCATACATCTCACCTCTCTCTAGTTGCCTGCCTTTCTCTTTTGCCTACAACATGGTCAGTACATTCGGCATATTAAAGTGAGGGTGTCGATTCGATGGCGTCAAATCACATTTATTCCTACTTTAGAACACAAAATAATATAATCTTTGTTATTTTAAGCATGTTATATATATATATATATATATATATATAATATTGTTCTTACAATGCTATCTGCCGTCCAGGCCATGCTTTTGGATCCGAGCGTGTGCAGCTCTGTCTGCTTCCCACGCCGCACTTTGTTATCTTCTGACATCTCCTACAAACATTTCAAGAAAGTCACTACCAATTACAATAACAAGCTAATATATAATACTTTTGAGCATGCAACCTATAAAAGCAAAACATCTATACTACTGTAACTATTACTACCTTAAAATCTTTAGAGAACCAGTACTCCACCAAGCCATGAAATTAAGTGTCATCAACCTCCGGCAGTGATAGCTGAAGTAAAATCTTCCTTAGTTGTGTCCAGGTTGCAATGTTTCTCCTTCAACTCTGATTTGTGGCCCCTCCACAACTTGCCAATCCATGAGAGTACCCATTTCCTTTGCTCGGCAAGTGGGATGCGGGCTGTAGGAATTACCCATCGTGCCTACCATGTGTAAAGTTGAATTAACTTTAAAATGTCACATTTTTTACATAATAGGAAATTGACACAAAGCTTTAAACAAGTAATAAAGAGTGAAGAATTTGAAAGAGAGAGAATTTGATACCAATATGGTGTACTTTTGAAAGAGAGATAGAACATATTCTTGAAGTTTGCAAAAGAAAATATTATAAGACATTTCAAATACTCAGTAAGCCCAAATGAAGCACATATCTACGAATACACATATACAAATGGACTTGGTACTCTGGTTCTATCAAAGATCCAACACACCATTATCAAGCCAAAAGTCAAACAATTTTTCCACAATCAATGACATTCGTAACTTGAAGATA
Organism: Lithocarpus polystachyus; assembly: GCA_033629205.1. Lineage (NCBI taxonomy): Eukaryota > Viridiplantae > Streptophyta > Magnoliopsida > Fagales > Fagaceae > Lithocarpus > Lithocarpus polystachyus. The sequence goes on along the minus strand of CM066172.1, from coordinate 9,557,405 downwards.
CATTAACAAAGATCATTTATAGGGCTTAACAAAATCTCCTCAATTAGGACATGTCTCCTACATTAAACAACCAGCAAACTCAACAAAGACAGATTATCAACAGTCCTTACTAACCAAATGAACAAATAAGGGTTTCCAAATGAAAGATAATTAACTTCAAACTTTAAATAAAGTCCTATAATTGAAAGAGAGATAGAACCTATTCTTGTAGTTTGCATAACCTTATATAATTTTATTTAGACAGATTGAATTTTATTTTGAACCAAAAGATAAAAGAAAAAAAGAAGAAGAAAATCATGACTATTGAAGCAATTGATGTATGTTTAAAGGAAATTCATGATCATTTCTTTTACCACTGCTTTTTGCCTAATATTTGAATGGCTTCCCAACACCGATTTTTGTATTGCAGTGGCATGGAATGCCATGAGCGGTAATTGATTGGGCACATATCAGGCTTTCTTGCCACTGTTCCCAACCACTTTGCAAAAGGTCTAGCATTCTCTCCGACTGGCTGGCCCGCTTTATTTATTTCCAAGAATAATTTTTTGCCCGGTGACATATTCCATATATCATTGAATCGGTTAGGCCCACGTTTATTGGGCACAACAACCGCCCCGGCTGTAGGTACAGGTACATCCTCAATATCTATTAAAACACCAAGTTGCATCAAATTACAATGAAACACAAAAGAATGAAATGTCAACAAACTAGCTATTTACACTGGTGCAAAACTAAACTCTTAGAGTTACTTTGAATTATTTTTTATATTAGCTTCTTAATGAGGGCATTTTTGTTATTACATGGTAATATAAAAAAAATAACTCAAAATATAACATATTCTAATATTCTTTTACCTATAAAAATTTTTATCAGAGCTATATTTTAACAAACCCTCTTTTGGATTTTTGTTCTTTTCTTGACCAACATGCTCACCATAAATGATTCTGATTAGAGAATAACAAATATAAATGTCCAAAATGCATGGCAAGAGTGCAAAAGAGGTTATTAGAGAACCTGTATTTGATCGTAAAACTCACATATGACATAAACGTGGCACTCATGCTAGTAAATAATACATTCCCTTCTACTTGGGCTTTAAATGCCAAAAATGCATAGCTAGAATAAACAAGAGAGTGTAGACCATTTGTTTCAGTTTCACCCTATATAGCCACAGAGTTGATTGTTTTTGTCAAATGGTTTCTTCCCAATCAAAGGAGGTCTATGATTTTCAATTGAAATGAATTAGAAAAGGCTAATCAAATATGGCCAAAAGATATGAAATTTAAACATACATTACTGCGGAATTTTCAGATCTGAACAAATCAATTGAGTATATTATGTAAATTACAGTGGACAACACATACTCTACTACCTTATAAGAAATTGCACTTTTGAAATGAATTTCAGGGCACAGGAGTCAGTAATAGACATAGGATCAATTATTGGAAATGCAATTGTTTATTATGGTGGGAGAAACTTCAAATATGTGAAGCCTTCATTGCTATGGCCATAACAAAATGTCTCTGCATAGAGCACTATCCTAGAAACATATTTATTAACGCATTAATAGTGAACCTATAAACTTCTGATTATCTTACAAATTACTTAAATTGGATTTTATTTATTAAAAACAAAACAGATTTATAATAGATATAGAAATAATTATTAAAAAAGAATATAAGAATGAAATTTCATAATCGTGCTATTAAGTACAAATTTAGAAATACACCAATCTGGTGCTTGTGTCTCGTCATCACTTCCCTGGGACTGTCGTCTATCATCATTAGCTGGAGAAGCTTGTTGGCTTGATGGTACTTCATTCGACCCCACATGTGAGGAGCTCTCACCAGGCTCAATGAACTGAAGTCGCCGCTTCCTCCCCATTCTTGTGTGCAGTACCTAAACAATGCAAGCTTGTTAGTTATAAAAAACTTAATGTTACATATACATATGTCTATATATATATATATATATATATATATATACATACATACATACATATATATATATATATATGTATATAATCTCTAACAAGCGCTTTAAACATGCAGCACTTCACAAGCACACTGCCAAGCCACACATATGGAAGCAATTGAGTTTCCATTTACTTAAGTCCAAAAACAGTATAGGTGACAATGAAAATGCATATTCTAATCTAAAGTGCTATAATAGGAACGTATTAGTTCAAAAGATGGTCTTACTACATTACACTACTAATCTTCGTTGTACTCATTGTCGCTATACTCCTCGCTGACTTCGTCATCAATAAAGTCATTATCATCTATGAAGTCCTCATCTTGCTTCTCATTCTCCTCAATGACCATTGCATCAATTTTGGTTCCTTGGACATCAGGTCGAGCCACACCAATGTTGTCAGAAGCCGCATTGTCACCGATGATTTTGTAGGGAACATTTTCGCAATAAGTATCACCGTCATCATCGTCACACAAGGGACCACTATCCGCCTCAAACACATCTCTTGCTTTAGTTTTAACAACTTCAAACCAATCCTTGTCCCTCTTGTCCTCTACATAAAACACTTGTGAAGCTTCAGATGCCAATACATATGGCTCATCTATCAGTTCATCCCCCACATGTATCAAGCGGGTAAAATTCACAAATGGAAACCTTAACTCATCAATCTTGTACACCCGGCTACCAAGAACGTCGACCCATTTACATTTGAATAGCACGTCTTATTCTGAATAATTCAACTTAATAATATCCGTTACAATACCATCGTAAGCAACGCCACCGTCAGTCACGACACTTGCTCCACTGTTTTGAGTTTTCTTATTCCTCTCTGAATCTTTAGTTCGAAATTTTAAACCTTGGTGACATAGTGCTTCATCTGCTTGGCTCTAGAATAGGAACATGCACCAATTCTACTAAGAGTAACGCTAAGTTTCTGCCTATCAGCATCATTCATGGGCATAACCTAACACGTTTATACGTACATATTATAAGTTAGTTTACTTCCCTTATACAGCCATGAAAAAAGTCACTAGCATTCATACTTACAAGATCTCTAAACCAGTTACAAAACTTCTCCATGTGGCGCTTATGAATGACACCATCGGTTATACAACGGTGGGCCTTTCTTAGTTCATCCTCAATTACTTGTTTATGCATACTGTGCATGCATTTGTGTTAGTCATAATAAAACAGTATTTTTAGTAATGGACTACAACCGTAAAGTAATTAAATCAACTATAACTTACTCGCGAAAATGTCCAACGCCGGCATAGTTGAAAAGAATGTAACGATGAGCTTGAATTAATTCTATTTGACTTGATGTGAAGTAAGACACCGCACCGGTAGAACTTTCCACCGTTCTGATAAGTCGCGTGAAAATTGTTTCAACGCCATGCATGTACCTTGAACAGAATGTTAAGCATTCTTCAACTATGTACCCCTGAGCTATAGATCCTTCTGAAGCGGCTTTATTTCGCACGTAAGACTTAAGTCGGGATAGGTACCTAGGCACAATACCGAACTCTCCAATTGAACAACGTACCATGCATTAAAATACCAAATCAATCATAAGCCAAATATTAGGATTACCTCTCAATAGGATACATCCAACGATAATGAACTGGTCCACCAAGCTTCGCTTCCCTTGCCAAATGCATGACTACATGTACCATAACTGTGAAAAATGATGGAGGAAATATCTTCTCCAATTCGCACAATGTGACTGCGATATCTTTCTCGAGGTTTTCAAGATCCAATACAGTTAGTGTTTTGAAACAAATTTCATGGAAATAACATGATAACTTGATCAAAAGCCTTGTTACTTATGACCACAACGATCCGCACAAAGCTATTGGAAGGAGTTCCTGCATCAAGATGTGGTCATCATGGCTCTTTAAACTAGAAAACTTGCGTTCTTTGAGATGGACACAACGTGAGATATTCGAAGCATACCCATCAGGCACTCTCACATCCATCAAAACTTGTAGGAACCCGTCTTTCTCACTTGTAGTCATATTATAACAAGCTGCTAGCATCTCAACCGTATCAACCCCTTTGTGGACTAGATGAAGTTCACTCCGTATACCCATGGCTTTTAAGTCAAGGCATGCCTGGTAGGTGTCCTTTGTCTTGCCATCCAAGTCTAGCAACGTCGCCATTATATTATCAGTTACATTCTTCTCCGTGTGCATCACATCGATATTCTGACGCAACTTCTAATCAGCCCAATAGGGCAAGGTGAACAAAATGCTTCTCTTTTTCCAAACACGCGTATCCTCCTCCCCCCTCTTTCTTTTGTTATAAAGAGTCTGATGCTTCTTCCCAAGACAACGTTTAACTAACTTCTCTGTTTGCTGCATGATCTCTAAGCCCGATGGTGTCACTAGAGCCACTCTAAACTCTTTAGTCTCATCAAAATTTATATCATCTTCACGGAACTCGTGATCATTATCCAACCATTGCCTATGTCCCATGTAATAAACTTTCCGGCCATATTTAAGGTAACGGGACTCGGTATCATCCATGCAACATGGACATGCAAGCAAACCCTTCATACTCCAACCGGAAACGTCAGCGTATGCAGGAAAATCATTTATGGTCCACATCAGTGTTGCTCGCAATTGGAATCTGGTATTAGAAGATGCATCAAATGATTCGACTCCAACATCCCACAACTCTCTTAATTCTTCTACCAAGGGCTATAGGTACATATCTATAGCAATCCCAAATGAGGTTGGACCAGGAATTACAAGTGACAAGATCAAAGAAGACCTTTTCATGCACATCCAAGGAAGGAGGTTGTATGGAACCAACACAACTAGCCATGTACTATGCATGGTACTCATGTTTCCATATGAGTTGAAACCCTCCACTGCTAACCCAAGTCTAACATTGCAGGGGTTAGATGCGAACTCTACATGCTTATCATCAAATTCTTTCCAAGCTTCAGAATCAGCGAGATGCCTCATTACCCCGTCATTTGTTTGACCAGTAGCATGCCATTTCATATTAGTGGCTAGTTCGAATTATAGAAATAGTCGCTGCAATCTTGGCTTTAAAGGGAACCAATGTAGGACCTTTGCAGCATTCTTCTTGCTTTTGCTTGATGAAGCCTGTGTCTTATCAGCTACAGGCGACTCGGGTGGTTTCCATCTTGATACCTCACAATGTGGGCAAGCATCAAGGTTACTCTTTTCCTTCCAATAAAGCATGCAATCATTAGGACAAGCATGAATCTTCTCATAACCCAAACCCAAATCCGTAATTTTCTTAGCCTCGTAACAATCTTTTGGCAACTTCGCATCCGAAGGAAACATATCTTGCAAGACTTGAAGCAACAAAGTGAATGATTTGTTAGTCCAACCACAAAGAGTCTTTAAGTGGTACAAAACCACAATGGCTAAGAATATGCTAAATTTTGTACACCCTTCGTATAAAGGTTTCTCCACATCTTGTATTCAGTCGTAAAACTTTTTTGCATCATCATTAGGACCTTCAACCGGTTGTCGCACAGAAGGAACATCTGGACCTTGTTGCACACTAGGACCTTCGTCCATTGAATTCGGTGCCATATCATGCATGGGGTGTAAGTCATGCAGCATCCCATGGAAATCGCCATAGTGATCCAAAGTATCATGCATACGACTACTTCCACCTTTAGTAGTGGTCGGTGTAGACTCAAATTCCCCATTAAACACCCAAGTTCTATAATTCTTCACCATCCCAAATGAGTACAGGTGATCACGCACAACCTCTACATCAAACATATATCTATGCCTACAATTCCTACACGGACATGAGATCTTCCCTTGACATGTCGTGCGAGTAGCAAACTCCACAAATGAGTCAAGCCCATGGAGGTATTCTTCAAAACCCTTTTTAGCATCCATCCAACTCTTATCCATTGATATGTGCCGAATTATGAGGCACACCTACACTACAATTTCACCATTGCACATCAAGTTTCAAAAATGTAATTCACAAAACAAACAACACTACTAATAGAAAATACTCCACCTTTTCTCTTCATGCAAGCCACCCACTTGCTCCAAAACAACAACCCACCACATCAGTAATGCAGACACATTATAGATGTGTCTATATAGTATATATAGTAATCTATGTCCCTCCTTAAATTTTTTGTATTCCTATGTAAGATGATTCCTAGTCTTCATGAACAAGCTTATTTATAGAGTAATGACATTTTGATTAGTAATAGCTTAACTTAAGTAATCACAAAACGTAACAGAAAATTACAAAAGCAGTAAATGATAATAAACCAAAACATAAAACTGCAAAGGAAGTAAATGATAATAAACCAAAACACAAAACTCAAACAATATGATCCATAAAAACAAAGAACTACAATAATTCTTTACATCAGAATGGTAAAGGTTGAGCACGAGAAAATAAATTCATAGCTACAAATAATTATAAATATAAACCCATTCAAAACATTGTTTTTAAATAATTCAAAGGTATTTTGGCTATTTTATGGGTTTTGAGGGGTATTTTGGTCATTTTTTGGATTCAGGGGTATTTTGGTCATTTTGTAGATTTCGTGATTATTTTAGTGATTTTTCGGTTTCGGAGGGATTTTGGTCATTTTTCAGGTTTTGGAGATATTTTAATCATTTTTAGATTTTATAGATATTTTGGTCATTTTTTGAGTTTTGATGGTATTTTGGACATTTTGTAGGTTTCGTGGTTATTTTGGTAATTTTGAGGTTTTGGGGTATTTTGATCATTTTTGAAGATTTTAGAATACTTTGGTCATTTTCACTTTAGGGGCATTTTGGTAATTTTGATAATTGGGTAATTGAGCGGGTTGGGGTTTACCCATAACAATTGGGTTGAGTTGGGTTTGGGTTAGAAGCAATTACGTAAATGGGTTTTAATGGGTTTTATATACCCAACCCAATTAAAATATTAAATTATATTATAATATTGTTGGTCCTCGAGTCTCATCTTACATTTTTGTTAGCTATTACATTATATTTTACTAATTTTTAGTGAGGAATTATATTTTATTAATTTGAAGTATTAAATTAAAATATATTAAATTAGTTTGAACTATTATTTTAAATTAAATTTTGTTAAATTGAATTATTAAAAAATATTTTTATTCATTAATATAATTTATTTTATTAATTTGTACTGTTAAATTATATTTTATTAATTTGAAGTATTGTATTCAATCTTATTAATTATTAAATTATACTCAATTAATAATATATATATATATATATATATATATAAATTGAAAGATCCTAACGATTTACTCTAAAATCAATTTGTTTGAAAATTAATAAATTTTAATGTTCAACTTTGCAATCAAGGACCACAAATCAATAAGGATCTCCCGTGTGTCACCCTTCCAAAGAAGATAGAAAAATGACACATTTTCTATATATATTATATATTTTATATAGATAAACAAACCAAAATGAAACACCCAACCATTTTACATGTTACCAAGGTCAAAAATACAATAATACATTATTAAAAAATTGAGGTTATAAAAAAAAAAAAAAAACTGTACATGATCATATAAGATAAGTTGGAGGGGAAAATTTTATTTATTTAAAACAATATATAGACCTAATTGTAGATATGATATCCAGCCCTTAAATCCAGATACCCGTGCATGGACATAAAAGTGTAGATATTTAAGTTTGATATTCGCTTAATAAATAAAATAAGTCTATCAATATGAATAAGACTAGTGGTTAATGTTTGACCAAGCTGAAACTTTGAAGTGGCACCCTATAAGACCCAGTCTGGGATATTTTCATAGGCTTGGCTAGAATACTCTCCTTCAGTTCACATGGCAGTGAATCAATTGTCAATTACCATGGATGAACTTGCTTTAAAATATGATTATTTTCTGTGGCATTGAATTAATACTTCTAAATAGATGGTGAACTTGCTTTAAAATATGATTATTTTCTACAGCATTGAATACTTCTAAATAGATGGTACAAATGAATCCACAGCAAGAAAATAAGAATGTTATACAATTTGCTGACTAGTTTGAGTACAGCACATCATCATTCTTTGTAACTAAAAACAATACATGTCTCAGGTCACTCTCAGCAGCATGTTGGCTTAATGTGTTCTTATATGAAACATGTAGTGCTTCTAAGATGAGATAAAAGAATTTTGCTATGCACACTTCTTGATAAGTTAATTAATGTCTTATGTCTGTGTATACTCTAATATTTTCAGAAGGCATTTTGGCGAAAACATGGACTTTCTAAAGAATTTTTTCCCTACTTTTATGTTTATTATGTGGACCATCTAAAATACTTGATGAGAATGAGGGGTATCAGAGTGCAAAAGTGCTATCAGAGTGCATTTGCAATGAAAACAAATCCAAACCAAATGCAAACATAGAGGTGACTAAAAAAAAAAATTTCGACAACAATAATAAGATGTTAAACTAACCTGCCTAAGGAGGACTCGGACTTCTTCCTTCACAAGATAAGATATACCTACATTCAAAAATTGAAAGTGAAAACCAAGGCAATACAGAGGATTCAACTCAATGCAATAGTCCAAATTCAGTAGCACAAATCCCCATGTTCAAAAAAAAAAAGAATATATTAAATCTAGAGAAAACATAAACTAAGTGAAAAAAAAGGCACTCAGATCTGTCCAGTCATAAATTTTTAGTGAAATACTTTTAATAGCTCTACTACATATTCAACTTTACTTTGTGATAGATCAGCTTAATATGTGATTTATCCCTATGCTCAGATCTTGTAATAATGGGGCATCAAATCACTGCACACCACATCAAGGTACTAATTATATATATAAGTTTACACATATGAGGTATATCCAAAGCCAAGGATTCAATACCCACCAGGTGCATCTAACTAACCAATAAAAATAAAATGTATATCCCAAGAAGACATTTTCACCCTGCCTTTCTCAAAGCATGAAAGCAGTCATTTTAAGTATAAATGAACAAATTATATCATTGTAAAAGGGCGGTGTTACATGGAGAACCTCTAACTTAAAAAACAAAATGGAAAGCATCCACCTGATTTTTCTGTTTTCTTTACTAAAAATCAGAATTCTGATAAATGATGCAATTAGAACAGAAAATCCACCTTAAAAAAAAGAAAAAAGAGACCAAAGTTTCGGTTCAATGAACACCAACACTAGAAAATATATTGAAACCAACCTACATCCTTCAGCTACTACTAAAGAACTTATAAATCAAGGCAATGTCAGCTCTCATGTCGATGTCTGTTTGGCAGATCATGTACTCCAAATTTGATTATCTTAATGAAATTTACTAACATCTTTCTCAGCCAAAACAAATAACAACTATCACTATCTTTAATAACCAATATCCTAAAAATAATAAGAATAACAAATTTTTGGGCACCTCGTACAGGCTCTTTTCGTGAGTTGAGGGTCATTTTTGGACAATTACTTAGACGGATTAATTTTTGGACAATATCAACCAACACCCAGATAAAATCAAAAAGAGAAAACCCCAAAAACTAACCTCCAAATCCAAAATTAACCAAAACCCAAATGAAATCACCAAGAGAAAACCCCACAAAACTCACTTTTTCACCCCAAAATTAACCTCCAAACTCAAAATCTACCCAAACCCAAATAAAACCATCAAGATAAATCCCCAAAACTGATCTTCAAATCCAAAATCAACCAAAACGAAGATAAAATCAACAATCAACTGGCCTCCAAAACCAAAACTAGCCAACACCCACCAAAAATCAAAAGACAAAAAACCACAAGAAAGCAATATTACCGTCGTAGTGAGGCAATGAAGGTGGGTAAGCCGGCGGTGGGAAGGGATGGCGTGGAGGTGTAGATCGGAGAACAGTTAGGCCAGCGGCGGGGACGACGGCGGTGGGCTAGGCAGGCCAAGCGGCGAGGGAGAGAGAGAGAGAGAGAGAGAGAGAGTTCGGGAATTTTGACTAAGTTTGTTTGGGAACGCGGCACGTTTGCCGCGTTTCCAGCTTTTTTTTTTTTTTTTTTTTTTAAGCCCGCATGTGTCACTGTTCATTGGCCATGAACAGTGATTCTAGGCCAATAAATAGTGACATTTACGGTAGTAAACAGTAAAAAAAATTTTTTTTTTTTTTTTTTAGTTTTCAGTCTTCAATTTTCAGCAAAATAAGCGGTATCCATACGCATACTAAGTGTTTGATTTCAGTGAGAGTGTAAATGAAAGACCGAAGACCCTAATTTTTGACCAAGTGTGCAAACACATAATTTTTGGTGGCGAAGAGTTTTAGAGGGAATTCAGTATATTTTTATTATGACAAAATTTTGACCTATTATAGTAGATTTAAAGCCGCTGCAATAGAGAAAGAGCAAGCTAAGATTTATTATGATGGGAATATAATTTGTTGTGGCGAAACTCAAGCCCGCCGTAATAGCTCTTTATAGATTTTTTTAATAAAATAATATTTAATACTTCAAAACCTACAAAATGACAAAAATGTCCCTTAAACCTGTAAGTCAATAAAAATACACCCTAAACCTAAAAAATTACCAAAATCCCCTCTAAAACTAAGAAATGACTAAAATACTCCCTAAACATTAAAAAAAAAAATGACCAAAATAACCCCTAAACCGCTATTTTGGTAATTTTAGAGGCTTTGGGTGTATTTTGTTCATCTTATAGGATTAGTGGTATGTTGGTCATTTTAGATATTTTGAGGGGTATTTTGGTCGTTTTATAGGTTTAGAGGTATTTTGGCCGTTTTAGGGATTTTAGGGTATTTTTGGTAATTTTAGAGGTTTCCGGTAGTTTGTGGCCATTTTTGAGGTTTTGGGTATATTTGGGTCATTTCAAAAGTTTAGGGGTATTTTCGCCACTTTATAGGTTTGAGGGTATTTTGATCATTTTTTTAGGTTGCAGGGGTATTCTGGTCATTTTTTAGGTTTAGAGGGGTATTTTGGTCATTTTATAATTTTAGGGGGGTATTTTGGTCATTTTTAGGTTTTAGGATTATTTTCCTCAATTTTTAGGCTTCGGATTAGTTTGGTCAAATTTTTAGGTTCTCGGGGGTATTTTGGTCATTTTTAGGTCTCAAGGTTATTTTGATCGCTTTTTAGGCTTCAGGGTTGTTTTGCCCATTTTTTAGGTTTCGAAGGTATTTTGGTCATTTTTAGGTCTCAAGGTTATTTTGATCACTTTTTAGGCTTCGGGGTTGTTTTGCCCATTTTTTAGGTTTCGAAGGTATTTTGGTCATTATATAGGTTTCGGGGATATTTTGGTCATTTTTTTTATTTTAGTGGTATTTTGGTAATTTTTAGGTTTCGGGGGTATTTTGGTCATCTTTTAGGTTTCTAGGGTATTTTGGTCATTTTTTGGATGTCAGGGGTATTTTGGTAATTTTTAGATTTTGGAGGTATTTTGGTCATTTTTTGGATGTTAGGGGTATTTTGGTAATTTTTAGGTTTTGGGAGTATTTTGGTCATTTTTGTGTGTTTTGGGGATATTTTGGTAATTTTTAGGTTTTGAGTGTATTTTGGTCATTCTTTGGACTTCGGGGGTATTTTGGTCATTTTTCGGTTTTCAGGGTATTTTTGTAATTTTTAGGTATCGGGGGTATTTTGGACATTTTTTGGGTTTTAGGGGTATTTTGGTCATTTTCTAGAAATTTAGATTTTATGTTGTTTATTAAATTTTAGATGGGTTTTAGTAGGTATTAGTAGGTTTATCCATTAAGACTCATAAAATTAAATAACCAAAAATACATTATAGGTGACCTATCTCAGTGCTTTTATAAGCGCTGGAATAGGGTTCACCTATTCCAGCGCTTTAAAAAGCGCTGGGATAGGTCTATCACCACAATGGAATGGAGTGATCCTATTCCAGCGCTTTTCGAAGCGCTGGGATAGGGTCAACCTATTCCAGCGCTTTAAATAGAGCTGGGACAGGTCTATCACCACAACGAAATGGAATGATCCTATCCCAGTGCTTTTCGAAGCGCTAGGATAGGGGCAAAAGCGCTGGGATAGGTCTATGTCCATAAGGGAATAAAGTGATCCTATCTCGGCGCTTTTAAAAGTGCTAGGACAGGTCTCTCCATTCCCTTATGGAGAAAGACCTGTCCCAGTGCTTTTAGAAGCGCCGGGATAGGTCTTTTCCAGAAGATAAATTAGTGACCCTATTCCAGCGCAATAATACTTCCTATACCAGCATTTTTGAAAACCGCCGCTATAGAGCTCCTATTGCAGCATTTTTTAAAGCGCCGGTTTTGAGCCGCCGTAAAAGGATGTCCTATACCAGCATTTTTAAAAAGCGCTGGTATAGGCTTATCTATTACGGCGGTTTTTAAAAGTGCCAGGAAAAAAACGCTGAGACAAGACGATTTTTTTGTAGTGTTCCTTCTAGAGACTTAAACTCTGGCCCTTGCCTCCCACACCCCACAAACACTTAATGCTTGTAGAGTGATCATAGCACCAAGGGTGCGCAGTGGTTCAATTTTGTAATATTAAATACTCATTCTTCTCATTATTATTCAATGTAAAATTTCACTCACACTAGTAACCCAACTGTTAGGACATATGTGATTCATATTAAGAACATATGTCAATATTTTATATAATTGACTAATCTTTTGACAAAACGCACTTTACTTTAATTGGGTAGATCTAGGATGTGTTTAATGCTTCAAGAAACAAAGTTTCAAGTTCAAGTGTTAAAGTCATGCAAGTCTATCCAAGAATCACATAATGAAGTGCTGGATTTTAAAGCTCGACAGCTAGCATCTATCGAGGTTTAAAAGCTGTTTTAGCCCATGGCTCGACAGCTAGCTCGATAGATAGGGTATCTGTCGAAATTTATGAAGTTCATTTTTTCAAGCTGTTTTTCATCTAATCCATGAATGTATGTTTGGGCTTTCTTTTCTCATAACCCTAAACATATGTAAGGATTAGTTTAAGGGCCGTCAAAGGTTGCGTGAGTGTGAAGCAAAGTTTTGTTCATGCAAATTGTGACCAGAAATAGAATTTGCCGTAGTTCATCTTTCTTCTGAAGAAGCTGCTGTGTTTGTACTCCGTAGAGTTTTGTGACCAAGCAACTTCATGATCACTGAAAAAATTTGCAGCCAACATTCTTCTCTAGTTGGTGATCAAGTCACGTACTAGGATCCACGCAATTAGTTAGTCACGTACTAGGAGTCGTGCATTGAAAATGAGAGATTGCCACTACAGAACAAGTCCAATTGGGTATTGGAGTAAGGGTTCAATGTAGATTGGTATAAGGTGTTGGGATTCCTTTACTTGTAACCGCTTGTTTTGATAATAGTGGATTCTCGGGAGTGGTGACCTTAAAATCACCCGGTGGAGTTTTTGCCGTGTAGGTTTTCCCCATTTGTAAACAAATCACCATGTCAATTTATTTTCCGCTGCATACTTTAGTTAATTGGTGATTTGTTAGTGCTGCCACGTACAATTGCATGTTAATTTGACTAATTAATAAATTTGGCTAATTAGTCAATTTGATTAATTTAATTAATTAAGGGGTCAATACGTTTTTAGCCTATCAAGTGATATCAGAGCAGGCACACTTTAATTAGATTTAATCTTTGCTGTGTGATCCATTGACCCCTGTTGTAACACCCCAATCTAATTACATAATTAATTTTATGAGTTTATATGCTTGTTAATATTTTTATTACTTTAAGTGCATAAGCTTTGCTGTTGTGATATTATAAAATATCTATGCTTTTTTTTTTAATGTTGTAGAAAGGAAATTTATAAAGGTAAGGATATATATATACAAGGTTATTTTATTTCTGGGCCTTTCTAGAAATATAAGCTTCTAAGGGGTGGAAAGAAAATTTGTAAAAGTTAAGGGGTGACTCATCTAACCTTTTTGGCATTTTCCTCTTGTTATATACATACAACACAAAGTCAATCTCCCTTATCTCTTGGCTGCATCAGAAGACTTCTTTGGTTCATCTTTCTTTGCTCTTTTGCTTCTTTCTTCTCCCTTTCTCACGGCAGCACCATCTCAACATCAACTCACACTCTCACCTAAAACCACAAACCTCTCTCTAAAGAAGAAATTAAAGGATTAGAACTAAAGTTTCAGCTTCAAAGTTTGTGGGTAAGTAACTTAAACCTCTTTCGATTTTGGGTATTTTGATAGTATAAGTGTTTTGTTCATTTTCCCTCTTCTTTGTTCTCTGTCCTGATTGTAGGAGCTGAACTTGTGATTCTGTTTTTAGTAATTTTGAAGATTGATGAAATTGGTCTTTTGGATGCTTATTAAGGTATTTTATTATGTGTAGTATAGGTATAAAAATATTCAAATGGTATTAAGGCCAATTGCTATTTGTTGATGATTTTAGTAAGAACATGTGCTGAAGCTGTCACGGTGACAGATTTGATGTTTACATCAAGAAAAATATGTATTAAATCATTTTCTGTGAATTAGGATGCTATGAATAGTTTTTATGAATCCTAAGACATATATGGTTGTAATGGAAGTGGTCTCACAGCATTTGGATTAATATAAAAACTATGGTTTAGTTTCTAAGTTGCATGAAATTCTGTCAGGACAGATTTGAGTACGTTGCCTTGTATGATTTTTAAATAAATCATGGTTTTATGCTTTGACTCCGAAATTTTTATGGTATATATTAGAGATAGAGGGGAGTAGCTCTGTAATATTTCATGACAATTGGAAGTGTACGGACAGTCCATTTGTATTTTACAAATGGGGCTTACACTGCTGTAATGAGCAGTGAACAGCTTTTGACACACCTGATTTTGTGGATTTAATTTTCAAGTTAGGTTGAATGTTTTAAGCCATAATTTAATATGCTTATCCTTTGGTATGTTTGGATGATATATAAATTTTAAGTATTGGTTTCTCTATGGTTTGGGTACATAATGTGTTTGATGATTGTATCATGTGCTTTGGGGAAACTTTATGTGATGGGAATTAGGATTTTTCTTGAGTTTAAGAGTTAGGTTGTAATGGATGTATAAGTTTATATACTTAGGAAGAGTTTGTTAGTAATAAGTTTTGGTCTTTCATTTAGGTGACGAGAACGAGAACACGGACACTTGAGCTCCTCTTGTACAATCTTTCGCGTCTTCTGTTTTCAGGTAAGGGATTTGTGACATGTGCGTTTGATAAGTATAAAATTATTTAGAAAACTATTATGCATTAAAACCTTTCAATTGAAAATATTATATATAAGCAGGATTTAAGTAAAATATATGTTTGTGAGCTGTTCAATCTTATATACACGATAATTTTAGCATATTGATGCTATTCTTTATATCACGAACATAATTTTTAAGAATGAAGTGGATATGCTACTGTTGTGAAACAATTATGTAAAAGCAATGTTATCAGAAAAATATAGTTTTTAGTTATTCCATTGTTATGATCTGAACTCAGCCAGTAGGGGTTATAGTACTGCCATTTTTATGAAAATTCTGATTGACCATTAAAAGTGGGACTGGCTCTGCTGTACCCGCCCTTGTTGGTAACAGCCAACTTGTGGAGGATGTCAACCTACCCCCATGGACTAACTAATATGCATTATAAATGAGCTATTAAGCTATTTGAGAATTATAAGATAAGTCTGATGATAAGTTTATGATAAAATATTTCATAGTCTATTCAAAGATAAGGTTACTGAATTATGTTTACGTTCCTTATCATGTCCTTTTACTATTATATGAAAGGAAAATGAAGTACTGTTACCTGAAAGTTCATAAGTTATTTTAAGAACAACGTAAACAGTATGAAGACTATTTTATCAAGCTGGCATATCCATAAAATATTTGTTTTACATACATGCTTATTAAGGGCCCATGGAGCTTAAAACATTATTGGGCTTCGCAGCTCACCCTATTATATTTCAGTGCACAGGTTCTTCCTAGAAGCAGTGAGAGTATTAGAGGTGGCAAGGATTTTGTAATTCTCGTTTGATAGATTGTATAGTTTTTGTTGTTGTATAGTAGTTTAGCTCTTTTGTTGTATAGGAGGAATCAAGATGTACTTGATCTCTTGAGCACAGATGTAATTCGGAACCTTAGTTTGTTTTAAACTCCAGTTGTATGATTTTGGGGTTAGGTTTGTAATAAGAGTTTTTGCTAAACGTTTAGCTATGTAATATTTACAAGAATACCTGAGGTTTCAGCCAAGTGGTAATCTTACAAAGTTTATATGAGATAAAATTCAAGGTTTCATCATTTTTTTGTATATTATGGTTTTTATGCAAGATAATGAACAGGAATTCAAGAAACAAATTCTTGATAAGCACTTTCAGTTTAGGTTGGTTCGTGTTAGTATTGAGGTAAACTTGATATTAACATGCCGGCCATGATCTAAATTCTAAAATACAGGTTTGGGTCGTGACACCTGTTGTCATGAAAACTCTTGATTGTTCAGATTTGCATGATCTTGTATTGAATGATAATGATGATATTCAAGATGCCTATTGCAAGCTTTATAATTTTTGTATAAAATCTCTTGAATATTCTACAAAATTAAAAGCAAAAATTAAAAAGGTCAAGCTTGAAAAAGATGATTTGATTGCAAAATTGAATGAAGCCAATAATTTGAATGAGAATTTTAAAAATCAAATTTCATCTCAGGTGGACAAAATTAAAAGTTTGGAAGAGCAACTAGTGCCAAACTTGTTGTTGAGCCTAACTCAAAAACAAAAAAAATTTATATTCCTCCACTTAAAAGAAATAATGAAGAGTTGAAGGCTAATATTGCTAGGATAGAAAAGATAAAAAATTTCGAAGTTAACGCTGAAGTTTCTAAACCTATGTCTAAAACTCCTCCTAGGAAGAATAAAAATTTTAAATTTTTCCCCACTTGTCATCATTGTCATATTATTAATCATATTAGGCCAAACTGTCCTAAATTAAGGTCTTTGTCAACCTCTAAGGTTAGACCTCCTTCTAGGAAGCATAGTAGTTCGAAAACTACTCATGTTTGTCACCATTGTGGTGTTTCTGGTCACACTCGTCCTAATTGTTTCAAGTTATTTCCTTATAAGCAAGTGTCAAATAGGTCTCATCCTTTGTCTAAAGGCTCTGTACCTATTCTTGGTAAGTTATTAAAAACTTTGAGCTTTTTGACTCAATTTCAGGGGAATTCTAATTTCTCTATGTCCTTTAGTAGTCATACTAGGACACGTGTCTTTTCATCTTCACGGCCAAAGACTCGTGCTGTGTGGGTCATAAAGGATCCTAAGACTTAATTGTCTTTCTGTTTGTCCTTTGCTTTAATTCTTTCTATCTGAAGTTGGACTTTCTTTCTTGATTTCTTATTTGTTTTTGGAATTATGCTTTCATGCATTTGCATCTAGTTTTATACTTAACATGTTTTTGTTTGTTTGTTTTCAATTTTCGCTTTATTTTGTTTTTCATAAAAATAAAAAATAAAAATTGAAAAATCAAAAAAATACAAAAACAATGTGTGTTTGTGTACATTGGTACTTGTGTACCTTGGATGGCCATTGAAACAAAGTTTTCTAAACTTTTATATCTTTTGTAACCTAGATGAGCATCTCTATGCACAACTAAGCAAGTGAGCTTTGTGGCTCGTATTTGTGATGAGTAAGATTAAGTAATCTTTTGTACTTAACACTCATATCACTCTTTTTTACGGGAATGACTAGAAAATCCTAAGAGAAAGGCATAAATAACCATCTCACCACTGTTGCCTACCAATCATGAAATGACATTTGTATGCTTCGGGATAGAAAAAGTGCAATGTCAAATGCTTAACATCATTGGGTATTTCTTTTCTTTCTCTTATATGCTCATGCATAGTTTGCTCAAAAGAAAACATGCAAAGAAAAATAAAACCAAAAAGATCAAAATGCTTTATATATGATTGCAAGCATGTATTCTAAGAGATGTGAGAGTTATAGGATGTACCTCGAAGGTGATAGTCCCCATCAAACAGTTATGATTGTGTGTGAGTTAAAGTGATTTTATCATATCTTAAATTGCCATAACATGTAGACGCTTGTGCAATCTTGCGATGTTTTTCACACACAACACGCAATATTCTTTGCTACTTTTGATACATGTGCAGGTATAATGTGATTTGGTTAATGTATGCTCACTAACCTGTCTTAACTTGTGTTTGAAATATAAAATTGGTTAGACTTGTTTAATGTGTGTGTGTGTGTGTGTGTGTGTGTGTGTGTGTGTGTGTGTGTGTGTGTGTGTGTGTTTTAGGATCTATGTGCTTACATTGTTCTTGATTGAGAGATGTTTTCGAGAGATTAAAATGTTGTTTGGATCCTTGGTTGAGTTGCATGTTTGATTGCATGTTTGTTCCATTAACTACATAGGCAATGAGACTAACGATGCATAATAAAAACAACATAGCACTCATCCTTAAACTTTAAGGATTGATAGTATTCATTTAAAATTCAAGAACTCAAAGTGCATACTTGGTAAATTTCAGAGACTAACAGTATATTTTGGCCTTAATAAAATGAAATCTTTGGTATTGTAAGCTTGAATTTATTCAATCATTTTGTTGGCTTTATTCTGTGCCAAATTTGCTTGTAATTCAGCATTTAGAAACCTTGTATTTAGGTGGGAATCATGTAAGAGTAGTGTGTGAGAAAGTGTGAGAAAAAGCTCAAGAGTGTGCACTCAAAAAGAGTCTTGCAACTGGATCTCGTGACTGGCTCGCGATTGGCGAGTCGCCAAAAAGTGGCACACGTGTGAAGCATGCAAGGGAGCTGAAAGGTCACGCCAACTGTTGCGCTATAGGACAAAACTTCCAGTCTAGCCAGGCAGTTAGCTCGCGACTCAAACTCACAACTCATTCCAGTCGCAAGCTCGAGTCACCAGAATGCCCTATTTGGTTGTAACTGACTCTTCGCATTTCTCATACACCCTACTATAAATACCCCTAAAGAAAAACAAGATTGACTCATCCACAATCTTCATCCTTGATTCTCCAAATTACTCTACTCTCACCGGCCCTCTCCATTGACATATTCTTGAGAGGTACATTTAGCCAAATCCTAATCTTACCATACCCATATCAGTGAGGAGGTATTTTGGTGCTTAGGAAGCAATTCAGAATGGACCAATTCATTTTGGTTGATGCAATGGGAGATTGCGGGATCCGATAAGCTAGAGAAGACAAGGTTCGGCGTAACCCTATTGGAGCAAGAGGCTTGGAAGGCTTAGGTACACTGGGTAAATTAGGCTTGGAGGGTCTTCTAATATTTATGTATCCCAACTTTATTCTCTAGTGGATTATTGACCGCTGCTTGGAGGGCGGCGAAGAGGTTTTTCCCCGAGTACTTCGATTTCCTCTTCAATAACACATTGCCATGTTATCTTTGTGTTTGCATCTTTCTTCCTTTTCTCTTTACCTTTTAATTACTGCTGTGTTGGTTATTAATTATGGTTTAGAATGTGTTACCAATTTGGTTATAGCTTACATTTCATTTTCTGCACATATACTGTTTGATTGTAAGCCTGAGTTGGTAATTTTAATTTGGGGGTCTAAATGTTCAAAGGTGTTTCACACCCTATTTGAATTTTCAGGTATCTATAATGATATGAAATCTTTGGAATCTATAATGATTTTTTTGTATGTTGGTTCATTTGAAATCTAATTTCTTATCAAAGTCAACAAAACATTGATAAAACATCAAAACTTGCCAATGTTAAGTTTAATGATTACGAAGTTACTCTTTAACCAGACTTTCATGAACAACAAGGATGTATATTATGAAATTCAATAACGCTTTGACCAGTATGATTCTATCAAACTTCTTGTCATTTCTTATTAGTTTCTTCCAGGATAGGTAGATTTGAGATACCCTTGGCACATATTGGAAAAGAACAATACTGTTCAAGAGTTTCACTTCATTTGAAGATTTCGTGCCTCTCATTTCTAAAAAAAAATAGTCGGAATTACCACTTGAACAACAGATTACAAGAAATTTCGTGTTAATTGGATAAAATCCATGTGTACATAGTACAATGATAATTTAAAGAAAATAGTGGTTATGGGTGTAGTGGGAATTACATTATATCTACTAGTAAGTTGCCCGTGAAATACACGGAGAATGTTGTAATATTTTATGTAAATTTGTTTTTAGAAAATATTATACATATATTATAGCATATTTATTATAAAACTTTGTGAGTAATGAGTTCATCATAAAAAGTAACAATTATAAATTTCACATATATATCTATTATAATTATTTTGTTCAAGCAATGAGCAATAATTAAAACAACTTTGGAGTAATATTGTATAATAAAAGTTGATAAAAGCATATTAATTCATTTTATATTATTGATTTTTATTATGTGATGTAATAAAACTTCATTACGAAATCTTTTTTTTTTCCTTCAATGCTTTGTTATTGCGGTATGATGACTGAAAGTTCCATTAGTGTGAAAAACACTATGAACGTTTAGACCTCCAAATTACAAATTATCAATTCAAGTTTTAACACAAACGATTAACGTGCGGAAAATAAACTAAAGCCTAAAACAGAATTGATAAACCATCTAAGTCAAATAAAATCACATCCATAACAGAAATTAAATGACGAAGATAAAGGGAAGAGAGATGCAAACATAAGGACAACACAAGATGTGTTATTGAAGAGGAAACCGAAGCCCTCGGCGTAAAACCTCTCCGCCGCCCTCCAAGCGGTCAAAATGATCCACTAAAGAATGTAGTTGGGATACAAGGACAGCAATAGACCCTCTAAGCCTAATCTACCCAAGTACCTAAGCCCTCCAAGCTTCTTGCTCCAACGAGGTTACGCCAAACCTATTTCTTCTTTAACTTCCCGGATCCCGCCACTAGTCCATAGCATCTACCAATATAAATTGGCTCATTCCTAACTGCTTCCCAAAACACCAAAGAGCCTTCTCACAGTTGTGGGTATGGTGAGAAAAGGTTTTGGCTAAAGTACCTCTCAAGGATCTACAATGGAGAGGAAGAGAGTAGAGGAATTTGAAGAGTCACAAGGCAAAGATTGTGGATGAATCAATCTTGTTTTTCTCTAGGGTTTCTCTCACAAAATTCTCTCTGGAAGCTCTCTACATTTCGTGGGTATAAAGGGTATATATACTAGTGGGTGTTTAGAATGTGAAAAGACAGATTTTTCACAACTAAGTAGGCTGGCGGCTTGGCCTCGCGGCTTGACTAAGTTGCGAGTTCAAGTCGCGAACAAACTGAAAGGCCAGACTGGAAATTTTGTCCTGTAGTGCAACAGCTGGCACAACGGTTCATATTTTGGCAGCTTTCAGTCGCGAGACACCCGCGAGATCCAGTCGCGAGTTCTCCTCTGCACGCTTCTCTCATGTGCAATATCTAGCGACTTGCCAGTCACGAGACACCAGCGAGATCTAGTCGCGAGTCTCTGTTTTGCAGCAAAGTCTTGAGCAAATCTTCACACTCTCTCACACTCTACCCTTACATGATTCCCACCTAAATACAGGGTTTCTAAATGCTGAAAATACAAGCAAATTGGCACGGAATAAAGCCAACACAATAGTTGATAAAATTAAACCTTACATTGACGCTTGTTATCATCATTACTTTCTCCATCTTCAACGTCTGAAGTTTAGTCTGTCCATATTTGTTCAATTTTTTAGCTTTCATCACTTTTTCCTTTTGTTGCATCATTTGTGTTAATCACTGATGAATTGGTACTAGGAGATTCTTGATTGGATCTTACAAAGTTTGGACTTTGTTGCTAAGATTTTTCATAGGTATTTGCATTTATATTAAATTTCAATGATGTGACAGTTTTTTGTAAATGTTTTTATTTTTTATTTTTGTTAATTTTGGAATAGTGCAGCAAAAAGAATTAATATAGTCTATTGGATTATGTTTTTTTTTTTCTTCCATACCTTTTTGTCATTTGAAGGTGCATCAAAAATCTTAGCAACTATGTAATTTTCAAAACCATTCTTTAGATTAAATTCATTCAAATGAAGTAAGAAAATCCTTTTTTTTTCTAAATTTTTTTTAAAAATCACGTGGGATTCCTTCTCTAATATCAATAGTTTTACAAAAATTTAAATAAGTTGTACCTGAGTTTATTTTTCAGCAAGATCTCTTGTAGATTTATTTAAGATTTTCTCGGCATCTCGATCAAATATCACAAAACTTCAATTTGAATCTTGTATTTGAAGTAGTTTGCAATTGTGTGTGTGTGTGTGTGTGTATTATAAAAATTTGGAGAGTATGTAGTTAATGTGAGTGCCTCTAACTTTGGGATAGAAAGATTTGTTTTTGTTTCACATTTTGCACACCAAAATGATCCTACTTGTGATTTGACATTCCTTTCACAAAGTACGCACAAAATGTAATAGCAACCCATTGTTGTATCAATGTTACTTATTGTTGCAATACTCTAGCAGTTCACATCTTGCAATGAACTTTGAAATTAATATGTATTATTTTTTTAATGTAAATAATATGATGTATTATTATTTTTTTCATGTAAATGATGAGAATAATTTGAAATGATTAACAAACCTATTTCATATGATCTCATTAAATGAATTTTATCTTTACTATTATCTTCATATTATTTAAAGATAAATCCTCCTATGCAAATTGTTTTGCATGTATTTTTTGTAATTCTTGTATAGGATCATGTTTTTTACCATTCCTATCATTGAATTTTTTTAAAGAAAATATTAAGTTAATGGCATTTTGTTAGATAGTATATGCTATTTATTAGACTTTTTGTAATTATAATTTTTAGCAATGTGCACTTGTCAATTATTTCAACAACCTCAGGATTCTCAAGATTTATATATATTTATGTTGCACTAGTCGATGACAAAGAATTTGTCTACATAAATTGCATAGAACATTATTAATAGACAAAAGCATATTGAATTGAAATTGACGAAAAATGGAGACATGATTTCATGAGAATGAGATTTTCTAGAAGCATCATCTATACGTGGGAGAGGAAGAAGAGAGTTTGTAAGAGGGTAAGAGTTTTTGCTTTGATTTACATGTGGGAAGGGTCAAACTTTGGTCATAATATGTAAGGTAATAACTAAGCTTGAGTTTTTCATAAGGTTTGGTCTACTTTTAAAAGATAGTCTATTTTATAGTGAATAACTTTTGGTCTAATTGTCAAGAACAACTCATATTTGATAAAATAGTAAAACGAAGTTACTATAATCTATTAAGTAACAGTAAAAAAACACTTAATAAAAAGAGGTAAAAAAATGCTAAATTTATATCATAGTAAAAATAAGTTACTATGATCTATCGGGTAATAGTAAAAAAAAAAAAAAACCTTAATGAAAAGAGGTAAAAATGTTAAATGCAACATTAGAGTGCCACGTGACAGGACTTCATACAATCTCACATGAGGTCTCTGCTTTTAATGTAAACTAGTCACAGACCCGCGCATTGCGCGAGATAATTTTTTTTTAGAGTGATCTTATTAAATATATTTGGAGTAATAAGTAATAACACTCTCCCATTTTGTTTATATTAATAACAAAATATTTTAAATTTATTTAAATCTGTTTATAAATATTTAACCATGGTTAGTAAAGACATTACTCATAACTGTAGTATTAAAATACAAATTTATAAAATACCAAAAGATTTGAAATGACAAATCTCTCCATAACTCATTGGGAAAAGAAAAGGGGGGAAAAAAAGACATTACTTAATATTTTGAAATACACTTTAATTTAAAATTTTAAAATAAAAGAATTTAATTTTAAAATTAAGGATAATTTTGGAACCTACCTTAAGCACAAGCAGGTTAGTACACAATATTTTAATATTAATTTAACAAAGTTTGGTTAAACAAATGTAAAGGCTGAAAATATTTTTTCCTTTCAAGTTTGGGTTAGAGTGTCATTTCTTAAAACCTCAAGGAAGAGGAATGTAATTATCCCTATATTATTGTTGTTGTTGTTGTTGTTGTTGTTGTTGTTGTTATTGTTGTTGAAGTCAATAATTGATTTTTCATTTTCTTTTAAGTTAATAAAAACCTTATATATACTTTTTTTATTTATTTATAGAAAATACATTTTTTTAACCTTTACATATCTTTTTTTTAATGTGAATCTTTACATATACCTTAAGTAAACTCTATATATTCCACTTCTTTAGATGTGTAAAATCATAGACTACTACTTCATAACGATAGTAGCTAATTAGTTTTATCACTTTTTTTTTCATAATTTCATTTATAACGTTTTTTACTACTGTTATCATATATTTACTGGCTAATGATATTCATAACAGAGGTGTTAAATGAGATGTAGCATTGTTTATTAGATTTTTAAATGTAATTGTGTATGAAGATTACATATATATATATATATATATATACATATATATATATATATATAAAGTTAAATGAAATGTCAAAAAAGGAATTTTAAATTTTTCTAACTTTATTTCTTATGTAATTTCTATTATTACATGAGAACATCTCCTTTTAGTTATAAATTAGAGTTTGATTAGGTTTAAGTTTAAATATATTGCTATGATTGTGTATAATTATTGATTATTGATTCAATTTTTTAAGTGGATATAACAGTTGATTTTATTACACTGTAAGGATTTTAATGTTCTCCATATTGGTCATATTTATTTTTTATTTTTACTTCTCCTTACAACCTCTTTGTTTTCCAATTAATAGTTACTAATTGACATCTGATTTTTTTTACCATCTCTCTCTCTCTCTCTCTCTCTCTCTCTCTCTCCATAGGCAACCTACTATTTTCCAAAATTTGATGATGATTTTATTGCATTAAATATGCATTGTAGTTTTTTTTTTTTTTCCATTTAATTTTGCTACCCTTAAGTTAGTATATCCATAACTATTAGTTTCTTTATATTATATTTGGTTTGATATCCTCATTTTTTTTTTTTTTAATTTAGTGTTTCCCAATTGGCATTTGTTTTGTATTATATTTTTTCTTTGATGTATTGGGTTTGAGAATGAGTGTGTCCCTATTAGTATTCCACTTTATGATGACATTTTTATTTATTGAAATTAAGTAAAATTTTTAATTTTTTAAATAAAAAGGAGAGAAAAATATAAATAATTTAATAATATGGAAGATGTGGGGAGATGAATAGTGATATTAAGGTAGAAGGTAGTTGGGAGATAAAAAGATAAAGGTAAGGAAAAAGTTTGGACAAAGTGTAAATGTAAAAATAAAAAAAAAGGATACATTTTTTTAAGGATAATTTTATTATTTAAATAAAATATTCCATGTTTAATTATTAAAAATAAAAAAGAGAGAAAATATAAATAATTTAATGGTGTAGAAGATGTGATTGAATTTAAATGTTGAATAACATAAGATGAAAAGAAAAAAAAAAGTAAAAATAAAATATATAATAATAAATACCAATAAAGAGAACAATTGCACATAAAAGATTTTTGTACTTTTTTATAACTCAAATTAAGATTGATGGTTTTTTTTTTTAATATGTGTTTTAGGGTTGTGTTTTTTTAATTTCCCATAAGAAATTTCTTTCCTTTTTATAATTTTAATTGAATTTTGGTTTGGATTAATACTTAGTTGTTTTTGGAAATAGGAATTTGAATATGCCTACCAATTTTTTGACTAATAAATTAATATTAAATCTATTTTTTGTTTCTTTAGTTTTATTTTAATTTTGGTTAAGTTAACACTGTAATTTTGTGATGATTTTTTATTATTATGATAATTTCCTTATTCCTTAAGAGATGAGTTGTATATTAAGCAAATGTAACACACTACAACAACATTAAAAGAATATGGTTCACCTTAAAAATTATTAATGTAATACACAAAAAATATTAAAATGATATATTTGTAGAGATAAAAAGATTTTAAAAAAAAGTGTAAAAATCTCCTTTTTTTTTTTTTTTGAAAAAAGGACAATGCTTGAAGTAATATTTATATTCCCACGCATCGAGCAAGTCTGCAGCTAGTTTCTTATAAAAACTAATATGTAAGGTAATAATTGAGCTTGAGTTTTTCATAAAGTTTGGTCTACTTTTAAAAGATAGTCCATTTTGTAGTGAATAACTTTTGGTCTAATTGTCAAAAATAACTCATATTTGATATAATAGTAAAACGAAGTTACTATAATCTATTGGGTAACAGTAAAAAATAATAAATAAAAAGAGGTAAAAAATGCTAAATTTATACTATAGTAAAAATAAGTTACTATGATCTATCAGGTAACAGTAAAAACAACTTAATGAAAAGAGGTGAAAAATGTTAAATGCAACATTAGAACGTCACGTGGTAGGACCTCATACAATCTCACATGAGGTCTCTACTTTTATATATACACTAGTGTTTGACCCACGTAATGCGCGGGATCATTTTACATATTAATGATATTTGCATTCAACATAAACTTAGTTTTCATATTTCTACTACATACATTCAAACCTAAATAATGTAGTATATTTAAGCATATAGTATCCAATATCCCCTAAAAATTTTTAACATCATTACTCTCTTCAAATCTCATCAAGTATGTACTTCCATTCTCCAATAGACCACTCAGAGGAACATATGAAATGAGCAACCACCATTTTTATTACTTTCGTTGCGTTCAAATGAGTGTGAATGAAGGGAATTCTCTAGAATGCTTCTCTATTTTGCATGCAAAAATGCAATATCTTCAAAACCATCCAATATCTTCAAAGCAATTAAAACTTGACTTACTTTAAGCAAGAAGATTGACATAAAAATTTGAACTTGGTGTACTTGTCATCAACTAACACACATCATAACTTACTTAGAAATAAGGGGAAACAAATAATAATTTATTACAATGGGAATCATTTAGAAAATAGTGCAAATATATCCAAATGAATTGGTATAACATCATTGTCAAAACATTTGGGACTAATTTTCAAAGTCGAGTTAGTACATAATTGGTCTGTAATTTAGATAATATATAGACCATCAAGGAAATATATTAAAATGCAACCTTTATAAAGAATAGTCCCTTTGGACTCATCTCTATTCAATATTAATAGTATCACTACAAATTCATATAATGTGTTTCACAATTCAAAACACAATCTATGAAATATTGACTAAAATCTATAAAATAATAAACTTTGTATAAAGAACATTACATTTTCAGATTTCAAAATTCCACAATTTCAACCCCTCTTTAAAAATAGCAGAACAAGGTAGGAGGGAAAACAAAAATTGAATTAAATTGAATTCTGTAGTTGCTATTTTTCCTTCTTCAATTTTTCTTCTTCTTTGATGCATTTTGTTTAGTAGCGTTGCTTCATTTGTGAAGCATTTGAATAGGCATGCTATCATCATTTGATTTTCCATCTTCAGCAGGTATGGGAGCTGCAAATAGACAATTCATGTCCTCTTTTGTTTTTCTTACAAATTCGTCTTTTGTGTCCTGCAATAATTTTCACTTTAATTAAAAGGTGCTTCAAACATTTACAAACATCTAATAAATCCTTAAACAATAAGTTACAATTCTCTTATAAACAAAGTTAATATTGCTTTTTTGTATTACATTGGCTTTGAAGGTATCATAAGAAGGTCTAATATATTATTTTAAATTTCATGAGAACTTCTTCTGTACCAAGCAGATGTGTGTAGTAAGTAATATGCATCAGACTACATAATATTATGACAAATTCAAAGGGTAACATGAATTGCCAGAAAATCGTGTTTTATATCTTCAAGTTTTTGCCCTCTATTTTAATGTTCACTTAAACTTTTGAAATAATCACTCCAATAGAAAACAATCTTAGTATCGACTAATTGTCATCTCTTGCCTAGCCAGTTACATGTTTTGGTTCTTGTTTTGAATTTGAAAGCTATTTTAGACATTTACATCTAACATTGTCATCTAATTATTATAGTACTATCCCTTTGAAGTATGTAAAAAGAATGTGAGCTTGTTATTTCTTTCTAATTTGGTTTTTGTAGTGGGGCAGTGGAAGCAAAACAATAGCTTAGCGTAATCCCTATGACAAAGAAATCCAATTCAAATTATAATTTTTTTTTTTTGGTGGTAGAACAGATTGTATATAGTAGATATAAACTATATGGTTGTTACCTCTACATTACCAACCATATAAATACAAAGAGCAATCCAACCTCAACAACCATTATTGTCAGTTCGTTTAGACCCCTTAAACCCAACAGATTAACCTAGTGAATTAGCCAAGTGATTAACTTAGGTAATTTAATTAAATCTAGGTTAACACAAAATAAACAAAAACAGCAAAGCAGCGGAAAATAAAGAACACAAAGATATGATGACCCAGGAAACCACACTGGTAAAAACTTGGGGAGGATTTAACCTAGCTATCCTCAAGGTAAACTGAATCCACTATGAAAGAATCGAAGTTTACACAATAAGACTTAGACCACTAACATCCTATTGCTACCCAAGTGTAGGAAACTTACTACCACGACCCCATGATAGCTCCGAGATCCACGGACTCCTTCTTTCCTTGAATTCTTCAGCAAATCACAAGCTCACCTGCTTGTATATCTTTATGCTCTTTTGATTCTGCAACTGTATAGATTTACACAACTCTTGACATGAATCTCAAGTGTGTAAACCCTAAGTGTATGTGAAGGTAAACACCTCTAGATCTCACAATGAGATTCACAAACACAGCATTCAGAACTCTAAAAACGTGGCTAGGGTTTTCCCTTTTATACTTAGGGCAAAACATAAAACCCTATACATTAAATGGACTAGGGCTGAGTTGGAATTTTCTGCAGAAAAACGATCTGCCCGATTTTCGATCGATCGAGTCTAATTCTCGATCGATCGAGTTAGACAGAAAGTGAACAGTTACTTCTGCAGTAAACTCGATTCCAACTTTACATAAAATCCCTTACTTTGAGCAAAGTCTAACACAAGACTAAATATTGTTTTGATCATGGTTTGCCAACATACAAATTGAAGTTCTAATACATTAGTTCCTAATTCTTAGAACCTAACAATTATGATTTTAATCAACAATATTGTACACTAACACATCAAACATAAACTGTCAATATGATTGGTTAGTAATAGGAAAAGAAGAAAACCTAAGAACTCATAAATTTAGCATACATACATACATACAAAAGTAGAATTGACATTTCTATTTGAAATTACCTTTGCTTGCATCTCTGCAAGTTCCCTTACAGTCTTAGATACAATTTTTTTAGCTCTTTTGTCAATCAAAATGAATGTTGTTGAACCGGTCTTATTTTCTACATGGATTTGTATCCTATAGTTGTTTCAGTTGCAAAGATTTTAGTATAATGTATATATTTATATTGTGTGTGCATTTGTAAATTTAAAAATAAAATTTTTCGTTTACCTTGGGACTGTAAATTTCAGTTATCAATTATGTTGAAATTGTATGATTTTTCATTATTTCTGCAAGTTCTTTATTTCTGCTATTGATTTTTCATTATGCAAGGCTAGTTCTCCATCCTGTACTTCACGTAGTCCCCTTGGCATAATCTGTGTAACATTTATGTCCATTGTGGTGTTCAATCTATGCATCAACATTTAACATGATTTTTTGTTAGTTTGCTGAATATTTAATTTTCTTATATTAAAAAATAAATAGTATGGCAGTAGTTACTTGTTTTGATTTTTTGTGAGCTTGGGAATGTCAAGGTTGATGTAGAGCTTTGTTGCAAAAGTGGATGATAGTTGATAGTCACCTACAAAAAATTGTAAGAAGTCTATTAGGATTTCTGATACTAAATGCTATATTCTTGCCAAATTGTTTAGTGGAATGTTACCTACAATCTATATTCCATCATAATTTAACTCTCCAAAATTCCATCAAGATTTTTCCAAAATGCATATTATTCACACATTGCAAGGACAAAAGCAAAACAAAAGAGAGACCACCACACATTAATGGGTGGCTGTTGGACTGATTTCCTAAAATAATCTTTAGTAACAGGCTGACAATTAAGGATCGTTTGTCAATAGATCAAGGAAATCTTAATTTTGACATAGAGGCAATAATGTACTTATTTTACTGAGTGTAGACTGGTAAAACTGACACCTCAACTTGCCAGGACTGATCTAATCTATCACATATGAGATCATGTTCTCTTCATAAAATAAGCTTACCTACACAAAATCCCAAAAGTTTATAGACACAATGAAATAAAAAATGGCCTATTTACTATTAGAGGAATGGTAAGAGAGAGTTAAGATCTCTTGCACTTATATATACAATATTCTCTAAACAACTTCCTTAATATGCTAATGGATGAAATCATGAAACCCCATTGACTCATTTTATAACCCACTGCTAGATACCTTTTAAGTAGAAAATCAATCAGACATATAGATCATGATTGCATATTTCAATATCGTAGTTACAAAATCAAACGGTTCCAAAATATTTTCACCAACCAACTTAAAGAGAGAGAGAGAGAGAGAGAGAGAGAGAGAGAGAAATAAAATACAAATTCTATTAGGTTCAAACAGTAATATAAAAAACGCTAATTTACTAACATCTTACATAAAAGATGGTAGCAAACATCTTAATTGAATTCAATTGAGTTTCCATAAGTGACAATTTAACTTATATTATCAGCAGTGTTAGGTTCTAAAAATTAGGAACTAATGTATTAGAACTTCAATTTGTAATGTTAGCAAACCATGATCAAAACATTCTTTAAGTTGTGGGTTTTCCCTTATGTACTTAGAGCAAAACATAAAACCCTATACATTAAATGAGCTAGGGCTGAGTTGGAAAATTTCTGCAGAAAAATGTTCTGCACGATTTTCGATCAGTCGAGTCTAATTCTCGATCGATCGAGTCAGGCAGAAGTGCACAGTAAATTCTGCAAGTCTAACACACAACTTAAAGAATGTTTTGATCATGGTTTGCCAACATTACAAATTGAAGTTCTAATACATTAGTTCCTAATTCTTAGAACCTAACAAACTCCCCCTTTGGCAATCCGTGACAAAACACAGACTTAACAAAAAGCTCAAAGTTTACAAATTGAAATAGCCCATTACAAAATTAAACAGCCACTAAACAATTCAACCTAACTACTATCTAACAGTTGCAAAGTAAACAGCAGCACGACTGAATCAACTTGTATATTCTTGTAACACTTAACAAACACATAAACGCATGTGTGAAAAATACAAGGAATATATAAAAATAACTTCTTGATTTCACATGACACAAAATAAAAACATATATCATGAAAAACATCATAAATATAAATCAACAAGCAATGAAGCATAGTGAAACAAGAAACATATCCATAAACAATGTATCACAAAATATATCTCCTAACAAGAGCCAAAAATGTAAATACAAAGTAAAGCATCTAGATACAATCTAATAACTCCACAAGCTCAACAGTGTCACAGCAAAGTACAAAACTCCCCCTAAAACAAAAATCTCCTCTACAAAACTCTACAAAACTCTCCAAGATATACTCCCCCTTTTTGTGACGAATTGCCAAAGGGCACTCACTCATCATCAAAAGGAGGTGGAGGAGAATGACGAGAACTCGCCAAATCTGCTCGCAAAGCATGAAGCTCATCAAGGATGTGCACCAGAAGCTGACCATGAGCCGCCTGAACAGTTATGACAGTATCTAGAGTCTGACGAAGGTCAGAAACATCATCAAAAGGTGGAGGAACATCAGCAGCAGCAGCAGCAGGATCAGCAGACGTCTCAGTCGCAGGAGCATCTGTAGAAGAAGAAGGGGGTGGAGTGACACCGGAAGGCTCTACCCTAGGACGCTTAGAGCTAGCTCGAAGTTGAGCAGCCCTTTGCCTCAAAAAGGTAGCACCTATAAGAGTAATAACATGTACAGGCTCAGAAGCAGGAAAATCACCTAAACCGAGATAAAAGAGAATCCTATGAATAAAAACAGGAAAGAATAAAGCATGAGCCGTAGAACTAGATCGATGTACCTCGTTCAAAGATCGAAGGAACAAATGAGGAAAACTGATAGGAGCATCAGTAACAAGCGCATACAAAAACACACATCGCTCAAGAGGGATGGTGTAAAGATGAGAAATGGGCCACAAGGAATGACAAGCAATCCTAAAGAAGAGATAATGAAGCTCAGAAAGCTCAGCAGATGTGATCCGAGGATCAGAACCCCACTGGATAGAAGACCTAGTGATGTAAGACATCACATCATCTAGAGGTGGAGACTCCTCATAAGGAAAAACGGGATGATCAACAATAGGCACCCCAAGAGCATCAGACACTACCGAAGGGGTAATGCAATACTCCACACCTCGTAACCAAACCTTAACCAAGGTGCTGTTATCATAGAGGTGGATAGAGAGGTTCGAATAGAACTCTCTAATCAAGGTAGCAAGAGGAGGATGCTCAAAATCAAGCAAAGATAACCAACCCCGACGCTCAAAGTTACGTCTCACCTTAGGATCAACCTCATCTAGTATGACCCTACGCTCAACCCAAATATGACGCCTAAGATTAAAGGTCTCATAGGTCTCTTGGTTCTTCTTACTAGGAAACCAATCACTATCAAAGGAAGGTGAAGGGTCAGAAGTCCCATGGGCTCTAGTTTTCCTAGGCATGGTGCTAAGGAAAGAAAAGAGAGACACAGAAAGAGAAAAGCAAAAACAAAAACCAAGGGCAAATTGCAAGTTAGCACAGCAAAAAAATATAGAAATATCAATTCTATATGATGCATGAACAAAATATGCAAATGATGCATGAACTAATGCAGTGACAAGTTCAAATATAATCCAAATTAACAAAATTGACTTGAGCATGAGTTTTAAATTAAAAATACCCAATTTTGAAAAACCCAATTTTTCACAATTAATTGATAAATTGATCAACACAACAGTCATATAACTTAATATAATGATCAAATTAATCAATCTAACAAGTCAATTTCATCAATTTATATTAATTTGAACAAAATCCTCAAATCCATCAATTTCAAGCCCTAGATTTTCAAAATTTTCCACAAAACACCAAATTAATCAAATTAAACCACTTGTAGTGTTTGTATATAGTGTCCCCACAAAAACCCATGATTAATTTGAGAAAGAAACACACAAATACAATTCTGAAATCACCAAAACTCTAAATGCCAAAAATAGCCCAAAAATGCATGAAAAAATGCATGAAACTTGAAAATAAAAACAAAAGAAAGGGCAAAAGAGTCTTATCGGTCTTGGGAGAGAGGATTGATGCAAAAAGAACGGAAGAAAACGACAAAAATCACCAAAAGTAGGCTTGACCGGTTGGTAGGGAGAAAAAGGTGTTTGAAAAGATTTTGAAAAGTGAAGAATCACGTAAGAAAAACCTTTTTTTAAAAAAAACACTCAGCCCGATTTTCGATCGATCGAAAATTACATTTGATCGGTCGAAAATCCTTCGATTGATCCAATACCAATCGAGGACCGATCGAAACACACAAAACTTTTCTGAGATTTTAAAAAACAATTTCGACCTATCGAAAAACAGACTCGATCGATCAAAATTCTGGAAAAATTGAATTTTTGAAAAATGAAACATATTAGTTCAAAAACTCCTCAAAGCATTAGATTTTATGAGAAAAATGCATTAGTATGAGATGAAATGTTTTCCAAAAACCCATGTTTTTAACCCAGATCTCTCAAAGTAAGTTTTTCTCTTAATATCCCTTAACCATTCAAACAAGTAAACATATTCTGCATCAATTTCCAGAAATATTCAAACTTGGTTGGTCAGACCAAAAACACACAATAACATGTACACAGTTTAGCAAAGAATAACTTGTGTAGTGTGTGTAGCTAGCATAAGCTCGAGAAACATGTGAGGTGATATGCACATAGTAATCAATCACAATTTCTACAAAATCCATCACATGAATTTGAAAGAGACTATTACTTAAAGAGTTATATCATATAACTCTCACATCTTCTAGAATAAAAGCTTGCAATCATGTAAGTTTCTTGATTTGCCTCAAAATTTCTATTTAATTTAATTGATTAGAAACTTAATAAAAGCCGGGATAATGTACACACCAATTTTAATTGTGATATTATTATAGCCCAATAATGTACACACCAATTTTATTTAAAGGCTACACCCTATGTTCTTTTTGTGCATGTGCTACACTTTCTCGAGTACAAAATCTTATGATATGCACTAAGGTGTTCATGATTGGCTAATAAACAGTGGTGAAATGGTTATTTATACCTTTCTTAATAAGACCAAATCCGACAATCAAAGACATAAGACTTCAAGATCAAGATCATGTGATCAACAAATATAGCATCTTCCCACACAACATGCACAACAAAACTTCAGCTAGTAAAGTGCAATAGAACTTAAGTGCATCAAAGCTAAACAAGGTACATATACATGTTATGCAAAATTAGATTGACCAACCTTATTATCAAATTTAAAGAAAAAAATAGCAAAAACACAATTTGCAAAAAAATTTTATATATATATATATATATATAAAAGAAATAAACATCCTAGAATGAAATGCATGACTGTTATGCAATGCAAATCCTAGAAACAGAGGTCTCAAAAGATAGAGCAATGAAGCACAAGGACCATGTCAGACAGACTCAATTAGGTTGAGCCTTTTGCATCCAAAACTTTTTAGATGCAACTCTTGCATTAGAGTTATGATTCATATTAGAATTTTGACCAACTCCAGGATTGGAATAAAGGTTTAACGCCTTTACCAATTCATCAATAAGTACCATAGGATCTTGTGCTTGAGGCACAGGTACTTTAAGTTTATTTGCTCGCTTTGCAGCTTGCAACTTAAAACAATTTGGACGAATGTGTCCAGACTTTCCACAAAAATGACAAACCCATGCGGGCTTATCATGCAACTTGCCCTTAGAAGATGTAGAAGCTCTAGAATGAGAAGCTTGAAGATCAACCCTAATCTTCCTAGATGGAGTAACATCTACAGATTTAACAGGTTCACTCACCAGGGGTTTGACAATCTCACTCTTAGGAGGTTCAGAAGAGGGAACAAAGTTTGTGGAATGAGATTCAAGCACAGAAATGCTTTCCACAAAACCTAAGCCAGTCTTGTCAGAAGGAGACTTTTGAACACTTAACATGTGATCAAGTTTGGAGCTTGCAGATCTATTAGTTTGTTCTCTAGCAACAGATAATTCAAGTTCCAAACATTTAACTTTATCAAGTAAAAACATGTTCTCAGTTTTCACATTATTCAAAAGCTCATTTGCATCAAACAATTTCACAAGCAAATTTTTCTTATCAAGTTCAAGAGATGCAATTTTCTTTAAGCCTAAATCAACATTCATGGCATCCTTTGCAGCAACTTTGCAAAATTTATTATAGGCTTCCTGTAAATCTGCATCTTCAGAGAGTTCCCCATCAGAAGGGTTCTCTTCAACAGACACGCTTTCATTAACTGCAGTAGTAGCAGTGAAAGCAATGAAGTTTCCATCCTCATCACTAGCGGATTCATTGTCAGAAACTTCATCATCACTAAGGGTTACATCCATAGCCTTACCCTTAGACTTCAAGTATGTAGGACATTCAGATTTCATATGACCATACCCTTGACATCCATAACATTTTTGTCCCAAAGAATTATTAGAAGGTTGACCTACTTTCTCTTTAGGTTTTTCAGTGTTGTTAACCTTAGTGGGATCATTCCTCCTAAAATTTCTAGGTTCAGCAGTGTTCTTGCCTCTTGCCCTTCTGTTATTGTTCCTAAGAAAGTTTCTAAAGTTCTTGACAAGATAGGCAATCTCTGTAGCAGAGAGTTCATCATCAAATCCACCATCCTCAACATCATCAACAGACTTAAGAGCCATTGATTTGGATTTGTTTGTCTTGGGTAGGTCCAACTCATAGGACTGAAGTGATCCTACAAGTTCGTCAACAGGGATGGAGTCCACATCCTTGCTTTCAGTTATGGCAGTCACTTTGGGTCTAAAATCCTCAGTTAAAGATTTAAGAATCTTCCTAACAATTTTAGGTTGATCATAGATTTCACCTAGATTATATGCAGAATTAACAATATCATTCAGTTTAGCATAGAACTCATCAAAAGATTCATCATCATTCATTCTAATGCTTTCAAATCTAGTAGTTAATTGCTGCAATTTATTTATTTTAATTGCCTTTGTGCCTTTCTGCACAGTCTGGAGGATATTTCAAGCAGTATGAGCAACCTCAACATTAGAGATTCTCTTAAATTCCTCCATAGAGACAGCATTGAAAATAGCATTCATAGCTTTGCTATTGAAAGCAGCTGCCTCCTTTTGAGAGGTTTGCCACTCACTTACAAGAGTAGTGGGCTTCTCCCATCCGTACTCAACGGAGTTCCAGACTCTCTCATCAATGGATTTCAGGAATGCTTTCATCCTTACTTTCCAATAAGCATAATTGTTCCCATCAAAATGAGGTGGAACAATAAGAGAGTGTCCGTGTTCCATGACAACAGGGGTCAAGGATCAGCTCAAAGATCAAAAGATCAAAAACAAAAGCTACCCGCTCTGATACCAATTGTGAATTCGTTTAGACCCCTGTAAACTAGATTGTTTAACCTAATTAATTAACCAAGTGAATACTTAGGTTTATTATTCAGATCTAAGTTAAACACAAATAGTCATAAACAATAAAGCAGCGAAAAATAATGAACACAAAGATCTGATGACCCAGGAAAACCAAACCGGTAAAAAACCTGAGGAGGATTTAACCTAGCTATCCTCAAGGTAAACCGAATTCACTATGAAAGAATTGAAGTTTACACAATAAGACTTAGACCACTAACATCCTATTGCTACCTGCCTGTAGGAAACTTAATACCACGACCACGTGACAGCTCCGAGATCCACGGACTCCATCTTTCTTTGAATTTTTCAGCGAATCACAAGCGCACCTGCTTGTATGTCTTGAAGCTCTTTTGATTCTGCAACTGTATGATTTACCAAGCTCTTGACATCAATCTTAAGTTTGGAAACCCTAAGTGTATGTGCAGGCAAACACCTCTAGATCTAACAAATAGATTCACAAACACAGCATTCAGAACTCTAAAAACATGGCTAGGGTTTTCCCTTATATACTTAGGGCAAAACATAAAACCCTATACATTAAATGGGTTAGGGCTGAGTTGGAAAAATTCTGCAGAAAAACGTTCTGCACGATTTTCGATCGATCAAGTCTGATTTTCAATCGATCGAGTCAGGCAGAAAATGCATAGAAATTCTGCATAAAACTCAATTCCAACTTTACATAAAAAGCCATACTTTGAGCAAGTCTAACACACAACTTAAAGAATGTTTTGATTATGGTTTGCCAACATTACAAATTGAAGTTCTAATACATTAGTTCCTAATTCTTAGAACCGAACAGAAACTGTGATTGATCTCTATGTGCATATCACCTCACATGTTTCTCAAGCTTATGCTAGTTGCACACACTACACAAGTTATTCTTTGCTAAACTGTGTACTGGTATTGTGTGTTTTTGGTCTGACCAACCAAGTTTGAATATTTCTGAAAATTGGTGCAAAACATGTTTGTTTAGAGTTTTTGAGGGATATTAAGAGAAAATCTTGTTTTGGGAGATCTGGGGTAAATACATGTGTTTTTGGAAAACTTTTCAACTCATACTCATGCATTTTTCTCAAAAAATATAATGCTTTGAGGAGTTTCATCACTGAAATTGGTTTGTTTTTCAAATATTTGTTTTTTCCAGAATTTCGATCAATCGAAACTGTTTTTCGACCGATCAAAAATGTTTTCAAAATCCTGGAAAGTCTCGAGTTGTTTCGATCGGTCCTCGATTGGTGTTGGATCAATAGAAGGTATTTTCGACCGATCGCATCTGTTTTTCGATTGATCGAAAATCGAGCGGAGTGTTTTTAAAAAGGATATTTTCTCACGTGTTCTTCACTTTTCAAACAATATTCAAATTCCTTTTTCTTCTCTCACCAACCGATCAACAAATTTTTGCTGTTTTTGTCGTTTTCCTCCGTTCTTTTTGCATCAAATCTCTCTCCCAAGGCCGATAAGACTCTTTTGCCCCTCCTTTTGATTTTATTTTCATTTTTCACACATAATTTTCATGAAATTTTTGGGTAAGTTCGGCATTTAGAGTTTTTGTCTTTTTAGGATTGATTTTGAATGTTTTTCTTTCAAATTAATCATGGGTTTTGGTGGGGACACCATATACAAGCACTACAAGTGGTTTAATTTGATTAATTTGATGTTTTGTGGGAAATTTGAAAATCTAGGGCTTGAAATTGATGAAATTGGGGATTTTGTTCAATTTGATATAAATTGATGAAATTGGCTTGTTAGATTGATTAATTTGATCATTATATTGTGTTATTTAACTGTTGTGATGACCAATTTCTCAATTTGTTGTGTTTTAAAAAATTGGGTTTTTCCCAAATTGGGTATTTTTTATTTAAATTTTCTGCTCAAGCCAATTTTGTTAATTTGGATCATAATTGACCTATGTCACTGCATTAGTTCATGCATCATTTGGTTATCATGCTCATGCATCATATAGATTGATATTTCTATATTTTTATGCTATGCTAACTTGCAGTCTGCCCTTGGTTTTTTGATTTTGCTCTCCTCTTTCTGTGTCTCTCTTTTCTGTCCTTCGCACCATGCCTAGGAAAACTAAAGCCCATAGGACTTCTGTTCCTTCTCCTTCCTTTGATAGTGATCGGTTTCCTAGTGAGAAGAACCAAGAGACATACGAGACCCTTAACCTTAGGCGTCAAATTTGGGGTGAGCGTAGGGTCATTCTAGATGAGGTTGATCCTGAGGTGAGACGTAATTTTGAGCGTCGGGGTTGGTTACCTTTGTTGGATATAGACCATCCACCTCCGGCTACCTTGATAAGAGAGTTCTACTCGAACCTCTCTATCCACGTCTATGATACCAACACCTTGGTTAAGGTTTGGTTACGAGGTGTGGAGTATCACATTACCCCTTCGGTAGTGTCTGATGCTCTTGGGGTGCCTATAGTTGATCATCCCGTCTTTCCTTATGATGAGTCTCCGCCTCTTGACGACGTGATGTCATACATCACTGGATCTTCTATCCAGTGGGGTTCTGATCCTCGGATCACGTCTGCTGAGCTCTCTGAGCTTCATTATCTTTTCTTTAGGATTGCCTGTCATTCCTTGTGGCCTATTTCTCATCTTCATACTATTCCTATTGAGCGGTGTGTCTTTTTGTATGCTTTTGTTACTGATGCCCCTATCAGTTTTCCACACCTGTTTCTTCGTTCTTTGAACGAGGTATATCGAAGTAGTTCTACGGCTCATGCTTTATTCTTTCCTGTTTTTATTCATAGGATTCTCCTTCATCTAGGTTTGGGTGATTATCCTGCTTCTGAGCCCGTACACATTATTGCTCCTATAGGTGCTACCTTTCTGAGGCAAAGGGCTACTCAACTTCGAGCTAGCTCTAAGCGTCCTAGGGTAGAGCCTTCCAGTGTCACACCACCTCCTTCTTCTTTTACAGATGCTCCTGCAGCTGAGACGTCTGCTGATCCTGCTACTGCTGCTGATGATGTTCCTCCACCTTCTCCTTCGGATGTTTCTGATATTCGTCAGACTCTGGACACTGTCATGACCGTTCAGGCGGCTCATGGTCAGCTTCTGGTGGATGTCCTTGATGAGCTTTGTGCTTTGAGAGCGGATTTAGCGAGTTTTCGTCGTTCTCCTCTGCCGCCTCCTTTTGATGATGAGTGAGTGCCCTTTAGCAATTCGTCACAAAAAGGGGGAGTGCATTCTATTGAGGAGTTCATATCTTGTAGAGGAGATTTTTGTCTTAGGGTGAGTTTTGTACCTTGCTGTGATACTGAGGAGCTTGTGGAGTTATTAGATTGTATCTAGGTGCTTCACTTTGTATTTACATTTTTTGCTCTTGTTAGGAGATATTTTTTGAGATACATTTTTATGTATTTGTTTCTTGTTTCACTATGCTACTTTGATTATTGATTTATATTTATGATGTTATTCATGATATATGTCTTTATTTTGTGTCATGTGAAATCAAGAAGTTCTTTTCTATATTCCTTGTAATTTCCACACATGCGTTTATGTGTTTGTTAAGTATTACAAGAATATACAGGTTGATTCAGTCGTGCTGCTGTCTACTTTACAACTGTTAGATAGTAGTTAGGTTGAATTTTTTTAGTGGCTTTTT
The DNA here is from genome assembly GCA_033629205.1 of Lithocarpus polystachyus. Lineage (NCBI taxonomy): Eukaryota > Viridiplantae > Streptophyta > Magnoliopsida > Fagales > Fagaceae > Lithocarpus > Lithocarpus polystachyus. Next base: position 9,517,255 of record CM066172.1, on the reverse strand, counting down.
ATTTTGTAATGGACTGTTTCAATTTGTAAACTTTGAGCTTTTTGTTAAGTCTGTGTTTTGTCACGGATTGCCAAAAGGGGAATTTCTTAGGTTCTAAGAATTAGAAAATAATGTATTAGAACTTCAATTTGTAATGTTGGCAAACCATGATCAAAACATTCTTTAAGTTGTGTGTTAGACTTGCTCAAAGTATGGCTTTTTATGTAAAGTTGGAATCGAGTTAACTGCAGAATTTACTGTGCACTTCTACCTGACTCGATCGATCGAGAATTAGACTCGACCGATCGAAAATCATGCAGAACGTTTTTCTGCAGAAATTTTTCAACTCAGCCCTAGCTCATTTAATGTATAGGGTTTTATGTTTTGCCCTAAGTATATAAAAGAAAAACCTAGCCACGTTTTTAGAGTTCTGAATGCTGTGTTTATGAATCTATTTGTTAGATCTAGAGGTGTTTACCTTCACATACACTTAGGGTTTCCAAACTCTAGATTCATGTCAAGAGATTGGTAAATCATACAGTTGTAGAACAAAAGAGCTTCAAGATATACAAGTAGGTGTTGCTTGTGCTTTGCTGAAGAATTCAAGGAAAGAAGGAGTCCATGGTCTCGGAGCTGTCATGTGGTCGTGGTAGTAAGTTTCCTACAGGCAGGTAGCAATAGGATGTTAGTGGTCTAAGTCTCTATTGTGTAAACTTCGATTCTTTCATAGTGAATTTGTTTTACCTTGAGGATAGCTAGGTTAAATCCTCCCCAGGTTTTTACCGGTGTGGTTTCCTGGGTCATCATATCATGTGTTCTTTATTATTCCGCACTTTTACATGATTTGATATATTTTTGTTAACCTAGATTTGAATAATTTACCTAAGTTAATCACTTGGCTAAATAACTAGGTTAATCTATTTGGGTTTAAGGGGTCTAAACAAACTTACAAGCAGTTTCAAAATAATTTTAATGAACAGTGTGTATTACGTCTAGGTAGACCATTCAATATTTCTTTATATACAATATTAACATGGCAGGTTTAACAATAAAAAATATAAGCAAAGCTAAAAACAACAACATTAAAAAAAACCTTGCCAATAATCTGAATCTAATAGCTTGAGCTATACAAAAATTAATAGAATCCAAGTCTAATAGAACAATTTGGAATTATATGACAAATTATTCTTAACGCAAAGGACCAAAAGTAATTTTATTGACCTTTTTAACACAACCACAATATATGTAACAAAATCATAAGATACCACAAATGATTTCTCTAGTGGAACCATAAAGTAAACAAAGTTAAGCGAATCTCCAAGCATGTTTGATCATATTTAAAAGAAATTAATAAAGTACCAAAATATAATGTTATGCTGACCTTAGGTATATGCAGAGAAGAAACGGAACTATTTATGACTTGGATGATATTGTAAATCTACTCATGCATACACATCTTGAGCATCAATGTCTAAGTTCTACCAGCAAAGTATAAACAAAATTTTTGCTTTAATATTCACACAGCCAACAGTATATCTTGCATACATATTTAAAATTTTTGGAAAAAAATAAAGCATAAGACATCAGAAAGAAATATGGTCTAATTTAGGTAAATACAAATTTATAAATTACATTTTTTTATAATGCTTATATAATGACAAACTGAAAGTTCTAAATGAAATATTCAATGAGATTAAGTTGGTGTGCATTCCAAGTCTGATAAGCCAATTCAATGGTAGAAAAATTTTCTTTATAAAATTAGATAGTAACATATTTAAAAAATGGGGGCAATTTTTTGTAAGCCTCTCTTGTTGCTCATATTCTGCATTCTACAACAAAGTGATTTATCTATCTAGGTACAATGGCCAATAGCATTGTTTGTTCTTAATCACAATTCAATACAGACAAATGAGATAGAAAAGAAAGATAGTAACATAACAAATAAAAAAAGTACCATTGTTCCAGCCCTCCAAAACTCCATAAACAAAGCCCTTTCCTAGCCCAAAAATACAGAAAGTTCCCTCCTTTCCCACAACCCAAGAGGGCTGAGACCACCAACAACTCCCCACAGCAGTCAGACCAACTTCTTAAAGAAACCAAAAGAAAGCATGACCAAAAACATATAAATCTTTCTCCTTTTTCTTATTGAACCTCCTTTTCCCATTCACCCTCAACAACCAACGGAACAACCAAAAGCAAAAACGCAAGCAGCAAGGCATAGGAGCAAAAGTAAAAAAGGAGATATGAATAAAAAGCAGGGCAAAGAAAAGAGAAGTGAAAGAAGCAGAGAGGACCCAATAACATTACCCCACTTCATTCTTACTTTCCATAACTTTAGTATGCAATAGGAAATGCAAATAATACGTAATACTGTTCAAAGAGCTAAGTTGAAATAATGCCTTTGAGTGGAATCTTGTAAAATGTGTGTTTTTAAATTCATACCAAACTTGTAGTTGGCCAAATGCAAACCAATTTGTGTGGTTTGCAACAATATTTTGACAATATTTGTATAATCTATGAAGAGCAATAAATTCATACAATCTCTTATGCAAAGAGGACAATCCATATATTTGCAGCCATTATTTCTGATTGCTCAAAAAAAAAAAAGCATTGCAATTTTAAATTGCAGCAGAGAAAGATGAAAGAAATACCGCAAACGAAGCCTAAGAAAACATTGAAAATATGGGTTGAATTGTAAAAAGTAATGCAGCAGTTCAGTAGAAATCTATCCTTGTAACAATAACAATAAATAAATAAATAAACGAAACCTTGATTTTGCATTTGTTAGTGGTTCATGTACAGCCCAGAATTCAGATAGCTAAAAAATCTATCCTTGTAACAATAACAATAAATAAATAAAAAGTTATTCCGTACTTGAATTGGACTAAATAAACTAATGAACTTAAAATTTAAGGAAACATATATTTTAAAGAACATTGTGAAGAACAAATAAAAAATAAAAATTCAAGAGCATATCTGAAACCTTAAACATGATTTATTTTAAAGAATTTCACATTCAAAAAATTACATACCCAAACCTAAGCCTAAATCAAAATCAATTCAATCGAAATCCCCAAGCCTAAATCATATTTAAACGATAAAATTTTAAAACAAATCAAAAAACCTTACCAGTAAAGGTTTCGACGTGGTGACAGAATGGTAGGAAAAATAGTAAACCGGTTTGCTTAATCAGCCATATGATAAAGCCGCATTATTTCTTTTGCTTGTTTGTGTTTGAAGAATGGGTTTAAGGTTTGGTTGAGGGGAAAAACCTTTATTGAAACCATAAATAACTGAAATGCCTAAATCAAAACAAAGCAAATACCAAAACTGTTAAACATAAATCATTTTTATCTCAAGATTTTGGTTTTTTCTTTTAAAAATTTATAATAAAAAAAAAAAAAAACAAATAAAGCAAAAAAAGAAAACTCACCCTATAACAGTGTACCGTCAGTTGAGGGATGCAAATTTTTTGGTGGTTAGAGTCCAACAGTGGTGCTGGCCTGAGATGTCTCTCCATCTCCCCTACGCCTATGCTTTTTTGTAGTCCACGCCAAACTGTAGAAAAAACAATGACAAAACCGACTGTTTTGTTTTTGTAAGAACCAGAGATGATAATTTGAGACAAAATCATCAAAGAAAGAGAATAAAGCCGTCTATTTTTCAAAAGGGGTCAAAGAAGAATCCTAGACGTCTCAACAAGGGAAACTCAACGGTTAGAAGTTTTAGAAAACAAAAAACAATAGAGAGCTTTTGCATGTTTATAAATTTGACAAAAAAATGTTTTGACAGAGAATCCAAAAACCCAAAACAAAAACGAATCAAATCTAAACCTATCCAACAAAAAAACTCAATCAAAAGTAACATTTCATACCCAAATCTAAAAAATGGGAAAAAAAAAAAAACAATGTACGGCACCCAATCGAAGCAGTGTTTACCATTCTGCCTCTTTCTCTATTTCTTTCTCCATGTCCTAGGCCTCATCCTCTCTCTATTTCATTGCCTCTCTCTTTCTCAGCCTCTCTCTGTTTCATCGCCTCTCTCTATTTCTGACCCAAAATACCAATCTATTAATCAAAACCAAATCTGACCCAAAATACCAATCTAAATCATAATTAGCACCTAATTGATTCTCCAAACAAAAACCAAAAACCCTAAATTTTTAAATTTAAAACAGAACTTTACCTAGCGATTCCGATAGTCAAGTAGTGAGTGGCGCCCTTACGGTGATGGCAGAAGATCTGGGTGGCGCCCTTACGGTGATGGCAGAGGTGCCCTTCTCTCTATCTCTGCGTCTCTATTTCTCTGTCTCTCTTTTCTCTCGATCTGTCTCTCCTTTCTCCGTAGCAATCTTTCTGCTTTTTTCTTTTTCTTTTTTTCTTTTTTAAGCAGTTAGTTTTCTTTTATACTGAGGGCTCCCAAACAGTGTTTTAACGCAATCAAAGATTATAATTTATCGCTTTTAAACGTTGTTTTAGCGTTGTCAAACAATGTAATGTATCGCTTTTTAAATTGAAACGTGTCCAAATTTTAGATAGGCACTTATCCTATTTGTCACCACTTCCTTAATTGTAGGAACCCACTTTCTCTCAGCTTTTACTATTATATATAGTATATAATATGATATGACACTAGTCGCAGAACCACGCAATGCGTGAGAATATATTATTACTTTGAAATTGTGGTATGATATATAATATGTTCTCTCTAAAAAAAAAAATCTAAAATTATTTTTCATTTATCCATCTTTACAAATATATCATTTTAATATTTTAGGTGTGTTTGATTGAAACTATTTCTTTTTGAGGTGGTCCATATATTTCTAAATTATATTATGGTACGTTGTGTTTTCCTTTTTTTTTTCTTACAACCTAAATTCTTTAAGTTGCCAAAGGCTTTGTAGTTGAATTGGCACTTTTCCATGCACAAAGTGCTTGGGGGTCTAGTAGAAAAAGTGTTCGAGCAACGGGGTTAGCAGTATGTTGTAACTATCTCTCAAAAAAAAATTCTTTAAGTTTCAAATACATTATTCAAATTTCTCATTTCTTAAATAAGATATCATGATAATCAAAACTCATCGCAAAATTACACTTAATATTACTCAAATAGTTGAGAAACACATTCAAATACATAGTGAGATTGTATTTTAATATAAAAATTCTAATTTTCACTTTCAAAATAACTAAGTATTATATCAAACAAAAATCAAACAAAAGCTATGAGAGGGAGAGAGAAGGCTTGTGAAGGAGAACTCAAAAACACACATAAGATTGTATATTAACCCAAAAAAGTGTTATAAAAAAATATAATTACTCATCAACCTGAAGCTAAGTTGCAAGAAAGAATAAATAATCAAGAAAAAGAATAATCACCTTTTTCGGGAGAGACCTGAATTGGATAAATTTATAAAAAAATAAGATAAGAAGAAGAATAGTAAAAAAAAAAAAAAAAAAGATATAGTCACACCAAAGTCATGTTATGTAATTGAATAACATTATATTCTTATATTTTATCTTTATAATACAATATGATAGCACTTAACAATCAAAAAAAAAAGGAAAAAATAACAACTTGAAAACTCAAAACCAAAAAGTTTGGAGTGTGAAATTCAATTCAATCTTTTTTTTCTTTTCTTTTTTGTAGTGGTATGCATCAACCTAAAGTAGAGTTTTAAAGAACACACAAATTTATTAACCTAAAGTAAAGATATAAAACATAAAAAATCACACAAAAAAGAAAAATATATATATATATATGAGAGAGAGAGAGAGAGAGAGAGACAATAATGGTAGGGTTCTAAAGAACATGGAAATTCATCAATATAAAGTAAAGACACAAAAAAATAGTTTAAAAAAAAACTACCAAAAGAAAAGAAAAACACAAGAAATAGAGAGATTAATAACCTTTTTGTGTGACAAAATATGTATGGAGTGAAAGAGATTAGCAAATTTATAGTAAGAGGATGGGATAAGAATAGTCAAAATAAAAGAAAGATGAAGGAATAAAGGAAAAGTGATATTAATATTAATAGTAGCAGGGAGATGAAAAGGTAAAAGGGAATGGGAAAAGTTGGAGAAAATGTAATAGTAAATTACAAAATTAATAAATAAATAAAAAGAGTCAAAAAATAAAAGAGAAATGGTAGAAAATAAGTATGTGATATGGCCGCTGATGTAGCTCAACAGAAGCATAACAACAATAAATGCTATGCTTCAGCTTTTAGATATATATAGATATAGATTGATTGATTTTGTTGCAAGCCTAGTTTTGACAATTTTTAGGTTATAAAGTCAAATATTATACTTGACTCTCTTAATCTAAAAATAAAATAAATGTTATATGTTTATTACTTCATTATATGTGCAATATTATGTTAACTAGAAAACTAATTTATGTTGCAAATTAAATAAAAAAATAAAAAGTTTATTCAAACAAAATGTTGGAGAGACTTCAAATTCTCCAACTTTCTTAGCCGCTTAGGATTATGTTCTACATATACTATATCCAACTTCCTTCTAGAGTATTGCAAAGTTTTTTTTTTTTTTTTCTTTTCCAAAAAAGAAAAAAACCAAACGAATCATATATGAAGGAAGACAATAGCATACACAAAATCCAAAAATTTTGTCTTTAAGGTCCTAAACAACAAATTTTCTAAAAAAAAAGTCCTAAACAACAAGAGGATTTAAGTAACAATTAGCAACAAGATTTAAGTAACAATAAGCTAAGGTCTCCCTTACTTGTGGGATGGGAAGAATAGCTAGAATGTCGAATATTAAGCATGGCCACAAATACTTCTTACCTATGGCTGGTGCATGAGTCCACTGCGCTAGTTGATCACTCTCAGATAACTACAATAGGCCATTTGGAGTAGGTTCTCTTAAAATGCTGGGAAGCACGGACGCGGTGCTAGAGGAGCCGCACCCGCGTTCGACGCGGAGCGACACAGCGACACGCGAGGGATGCCGCTGCCCGCGCTTCGGGCCGCGTCCTGCCACGTGTTTTTTTTTCCCACAACTCGCGCCAACTCACGCTGCCGCGGCTGAGACTCAGGCCGATTCGCACTGAATCAAGCTGATTCGCCCCGACTCGGGCCGTATCAGGCAAAACCACCGAAACCGCCGATTTAGGCCGAAATTCAAAAAAAAAAAAAAAAAGGTGCAAAACGCACCGTTTGAACTTATATACAAACCCTAAAGGGCCACGCATTCTCACTTCAGCTCTCTCTCACTCCGTTTGAACTTTAGTTCTCTCTCACGTCGTTCACTCGCCTTTCTGTGCTCTCGCCTCTCTGTTCTCTCTGGAAAAAAAATTTCAGTTCACAAAGGAGGCCCGTGAGACACAGCCACTCAGTCACTTCAAGTTAGAGCTCTCTTTCTTGCCTTTCTGGTCTCTCTGATCTTGATGATGTTGGTGTTTGATTGTCTTGTTGATTATCTTCTATTTTGTTTTAGTTTCAAACTTGTGAGTTGTATTTTAATTTCTGAACATCAAGGAATGTTTTAGTTTTGTAAGTTTGTTTAGACCCCTTAAACCCAAACAGATTAACCTAGATAATTAGCCAAGTGATTAACTTAGATAAATTTAAAAAAAAAACTAGGTTAATACAAATATATCAAATCATGCAAAAGTGCGGAATAATAAAGAAAACATGATATGATGACTTAGGAAACCAAACCGGTAAAAACTTGGGGAGGATTTAACCTAGCTATCCTCAAGGTAAAACGAATTCACTATGAAAGAATCGAAATTTACACAATAAAGACTTAGACCACTAACATCCTATTGCTACCTGCCTGTAGGAAACTTACTACTACGACCACGTGACAACTCCGAGACCACGGACTCCTTCTTTCCTTGAATTCTCAGCAAAGCACAAACAACACCTGCTTGTATATCTTGAAGCTCTTTTATTCTGCAACTGTATGATTTACCAATCTCTTGACATGAATCTAGAGTTTGGAAACCCTAAGTGTATGTGACGGTAAACACCTCTAGATCTAACAATTAGATTCACAAACACAGCATTCAGAACTCTAAAAACGTGGCTAGGGTTTTCTCTTATATACTTAGGGCAAAACATAAAACCCTATACATTAAATGGGCCAGGGCTGAGTTGGAAAATTCTGTAGAAAAATGATCTGCACGACTTTCGATCGATCGAGTCTAATTCTCGATCGATCGAGCCAGGCAGAAGTGCACAGTAAATACTGTAGTAACTCGATTCCAACTTTACATAAAAAAGCCATACTTTGAGCAAGTCTACAACAAGACTAAAGATTGTTTTGATCATAGTTTGCCAACATTACAAATTGAAGTTCCAATACATTAGTTCCTAATTCCTTAGAACCTAACAAACTCTCCCTTTGGCAATCCGTGACAAAACACAGACTTAACAAAAAGCTCAAAGTTTACAAAATAAACAACTCATTACAAAACAATAGCCACACTAACAAATTCAACCTAACTACTATCTATCAGTTGCAAAAATAGACAGCAGCACGACTGAATCAACCTGTATATTCCTGTAACACTTAACATACACATAAACGCATGTGTGGAAAATACAAGTAACATAAAAAACTTCTTGATTTCACATAACACAAAATAAAGACATATATCATGAATAACATCAGAAATATAAATCGATAAGCAATGTAGCATAGTGAAACAAGAAACATATACATAAAAATGTATGCCAAAAATATATCTCCACTATTATGAGCCAAAAATGTAAATACACAGTGAAGCACCTAGATACAATCTAAAAAACTCCACAAGCTCCTCAATATCACAAAAAGATACAAAAACTCCCCCTAAAACAAAAATCCCCCCTACTACAAAACTCCACAATGTACTCAATGTACTCCCCCTTTTTGTGACGAATTGCCAAAGGGCACTCACTCTTCATCAAAAGAAGGCGGCGGAGGAGAACGACGAAAACTCACCAAATCCGTTCTCAAAGCACGCAGCTCATCAAGTACATCCACCAAAAGCTGACCATGAGCCGCCTGAACGGTCATGACAGTGTCCAGAGTCCGACGAATATCAGAAACATCCGAAGGAGAAGATGGAGGAACATCAGCAGCAGCAGCAGGATCAGAAGACGTCTCAGCCGCAGGAGCATCTGTAGAAGAAGAAGAAGGTGGAGTGACACTGGAAGGCTCTACCCTAGGACGCTTAGAGCCAGCTCGAAGTTGAGCAGTCCTTTGCCTCAGAAAGGTAGCACCTATAGGTGCAATAATGTGAACGGGCTCAGAAGCAGGAAAATCACCTAAACCTAGATGAAGAAGAATCCTATGAATAAAAACAGGAAAGAATAAAGCATGAGCCGTAGAACTACTCTGATGCACTTTGTTCAAAGAACGAAGAAACAGGTGTGGAAAACTGATAGGAGCATCAGTAACAAGAGCATACAAAAAAATACACTGCTCAATAGGGATAGTATGAAGATGAGAAATGGGCCACAAGGAATGACAGGTAATCCTAAAGAAAAGATAATGAAGCTCAGAGAGCTCAGCAGACATGATCCGAGGATCATAACCCTACTGGATAGAAGATCCAGTGATGTATGACATCACGTCATCAAGAGGCGGAGACTCATCATAGGGAAAGACGGGATGATCAATAATAGGCACCCCAAGAGTATCAGGCACTACCGAAGGGGTAATGCAATACTCCACACCTCATAACCAACTCTTAACTAGAGTGTTGGTATTATAGACGTGGATAGAAAGGTTCGAGTAGAACTCTCTAATCAAGGTAGCCGGAGGCGGATGATCTATGTCTAACAAAGGTAACCAGCCCCGACGCTCAAAATTACGTCTCACCTCAGGATCAACCTCATCTAAAACAACCCTACGCTCACCCCAAATGTGACGCCTAAGATTAAAGGTCTCATATGTCTCTTGGTTCTTCTCACTAGGAAACCGATCACTATCAAAGGAAGGTGAAAGGTCAGAAGTCCTATGGGCTTTAGTTTTCCTAGGCATGGTGCTAAGGACAGAAAAGAGAGACACAGAAAGAAGAGAACAAAAACAAAAAAATCAAGGGCAGACTACAAGTTAGCACAGCAAAAATAATAGAAATAACAATTCTATATGATGCATGAACAAAATATGCAAATGATGCATGAACTAATGCAGTGACACAGTTCAAATATAATCCAAATTCACAAAATTGGCTTGAGCATGAAATTTTTATCAAAAATTCCCAATTTTCAAAAACCCAATTTTACAAAACATAACAAATTGAGAAATTGATCAACACAACAGTTATAAAACTCAATATAATGATCAAATTAATCAATCTAACAAGCCAATTTCATCAATTTATATCAATTTGAACAAAACCCCCAAAATTTGGAATTTCAAGCCCTAGATTTTCAAATATTTCTTAAAACACCAAATTAACCAAATTAAACCACTTGTAATACTTGCATATGGTGTCCCCACAAAAACCCATTGAATTATTGTGATAGAAAACAAACAAAACCAACAAAAATTCAAAAAGAAAAAAGCTCGAAAATACCAATTAAATGCATGATTTTATGCATGAAAAGCTGAAAATAAAAACAAAAGGAGGGGCAAAATAGTCTTATGGGCCTTGGGAGAGTGATTCTTTGCAAAAAGAATGGAGAAAAACGACAAAAATAGCAGAAAGTAGCTTGACCAGTTGGTGAGAGAAGAAAACAATTGAAAAGTTTTTTTGAAATAACGAAGAACACGTGAAGAAAAGTTCATTTTTAAAAACTCTCAGCCCAATTTTTGATCGATCGAAAAACAGATTCGATCGGTCGAAAATCCTTCGATTGATCCAAAACCAATCGAGTACCGATCGAAACACACCGAAACTTTCCAGGAATTTTAAAAACATTTTCGATCGGTCGAAAAACATGTTCGATCGATTGAAATTCTGGAAAAACAAATTTTTGAAAAAAACAAACCAATTTCAGTGCTGAAACTCCTCAAAGCATTAGATTTTCTGAATAAAATGCATGAGTATGAGATGAAATGTTTTCCCAAAAACACATGTATTTATCCCAGATTTCCCAAAACAAGATTTTCTTATAGTTTCCCTCAAGAATTCAAACAACAAACATGTTCTGCATCAATTTCAAGAAATTTTCAAACTTAGTTGGTCAGACCAAAAACACACATTAACAAGTACACAATTTAGCAGAGAATAACTTGTGTAATGTGTGCAACTAGTAGAAGCTTGAGAAACATGTGAGGTGATATGCACATAGAAATCAATCACAATTTCTACAAAATTCATCACATGAAATTGAAAGAGACTATAACTTAAAGAGTTACATCATATAACTCTCACATCTCCTAGAATAAAAGCTTGCAATCATGTAAGTTTCTTGATTTGCCTCATAATTAATATCAATTGTAATTGATCAGAAACTTATTAACAAAGCCGGGATAATGTACACACCAATTTTATTTGAATTGTGAATTTATTATAGCCCAATAATGTACACACCAATTTTAGCATTTTAATAGAGGCTACACCTTATGTTCTTTTTGTGCATGTGCTACACTTTCTCGAGCAGAAAATCTTACGATATGCACTAAGGTGTTCATGATTGGCTAATAAACAGTGGTGAGATGGTTATTTATGCCTTTCTCAAAAAGTTCAAGTCTGACAATCAAGGACATATGATTTCAAGATCAAGATCAAGTGATCAACAACTATTACATCTTCCCACACAACATGCACTACAAAAATTTCAGCTAGTAAAGTGCAGTAAAAATAAGTGCATCCAAGCTAAACAAGGTACATAAACATATTATGCAAAATAGATTGACCAACCTTGTCTTCAAATTCAAGAAAAGTATAGCAAAAACACATTTTGCACAATTTTTTTTTTTTATAAAGGAAATAAACAACCTAGAATGAGATGCATGAATGTTATGCAATGCAAATCCTAAAAAAAATGGTCACAAAAGATAGAACAATAAAGCACAAGGACCATGTCAGACAGACCTAATTAGGTCTAGCCTTTTGCATCCAAAACCTTTTAGATGCAACTCTTGCATTAGAGTTATGATTCACATTAGAATTCTGAGCAACACCAGGATTGGAATAAAGGTTTAACGCCTTTACCAACTCACCAATAAGTACCATAGGATCTTATGCTTGAGGCACAGGTACTTTAGGTTTATTTGCTCGCTTTGCAGCTTGCAATTTGAAACAATTTGGACGAATGTGTCCAGACTTTCCACAAAAATGACAAACCCATGCAGGCTTATCAAGCAATTTGCCCTTAATAGAATTAGAAGCTCTAGAATGAGACTCTTGAAGATTAACCCTAATCTTCCTAGGTAGAGTAACATCTACAGATTTAACAAGTTCACTCACCAAAGGTTTGACAATCTCACTCTTAGGAGGTTCAGTAAAGGGAACAAAGTTTGTGGAACAAGATTCAAGCACAGAGATACTTTCGACAAAACCTAAGCCAGTTTTGTCAGAAGGAGACTTTTGAACACTCAACATGTGATCAAGTTTGGAGCTTGCAGACCTATTAGATTTTTCTCTAGCAATAGATAATTCAAGTTCCAAATTTTTAACTTTACCAAGTAAAAACATGTTCTTAGTTTTCACATTATTCAAAAGCTCATTAGCATCAAACAATTTCACAAGCAAATTCTTCTTATCAAGTTCAAGAGATGCAATTTTCTTTAAGCCTAAATCCACATTCATAGCATCCTTTGCAGCAATTTTGCAAAGTTTATTAAAGGCATCTTGAAGATCTGCATCTTCAGAGAGTTCCCCATTAGAAGGGTTCTCTTCAACAAACACGTTTTCATTAACTACAGTAGTAGCAGTGAAAGCAATGAAGTTTCCATCCTCATCACTCGCAGATTCATTGTCAGAAACTTCATCATCACTAAGAGTCACAGCCATAGCCTTACCCTTAGACTTCAAGTATGTAGGACATTCAGATTTCATATGACCATACCCTTGACACCCATAACATTGTTGTCCCAAAGAATTATTAGAAGCTTGACCTAATTTCTCTTTAGGTTTTTCGATGTTATTAACCTTAGTGGGATCATTCCTCCTAAAATTTCTAGATTCAGCAGTGTTCTTGCCTCTTGCCCTTCTGTTATTATTCCTAAGAAAGTTTCTAAAGTTCTTAGCAAGATAGGCAATCTCTGTCGCAGAGAGTTCATCATCAAATCCACCATCCTCAATATCATCAACAGACTTAAGAGCCATTGATTTGGATTTGTTAGTCTTGGGTAGGTCTAACTCATAGGACTGAAGAGATCCTACAAGTTCATCAACAGGGATGGAATCCACATCCTTGCTTTCAGTGATGGCAGTCACTTTGGGTCTAAAATCCTCAGTCAAAGATCTAAGAATCTTCCTAACAATTTTAGATTGATCATAGATTTCACCCAAATTATATGCAGAATTAACAATATCATTCAGTTTAGCATAGAACTCATCAAAAGATTCATCATCATTCATTCTAATGCCTTCAAATCTAGTAGTCAATTGCTGCAACTTATTAATCTTAACTATCTTTGTGCCTTCCTACACAGTCTGGAGGATATTCCAAGCAGTATGAGCAACCTCAACATTAGAGATTCTCTTAAATTCTTCCATAGAGACAGCATTGAATATAGCATTCATAGCTTTGCTATTGAAAGCAGCTACCTCTTTTTGAGAAGTTTGCCACTCACTCACAGGAGTAGTGGGCTTCTCCCATCCATATTCAACAGAGTTCCAGATTTTCTCATCAATAGATTTCAGGAATGCTTTCATCCTTACTTTCCAATAAGCATAATTGTTCCCATCAAAATGAGATGGAACAACAAGAGAGTGTCCGTGTTCCATGACAATAGGGGTCAAGGATCAGCTCAAAGATCAAAGGATCAAAAATAAAAAGCTACTCGCTCTGATACCACTTGTAAGTTTGTTTAGACCCCTTAAACCCAAACAGATTAACTTAGATAATTAGCCAAGTGATTAACTTAGATAAATTAAACAAAACTAGGTTAATACAAATATATCAAATCATACAAAAGTGCGGAATAATAAAGAAAACATGATATGATGGCCTAGGAAACCAAACCGGTAAAAACCTGAGGAGGATTTAACCTAGCTATCCTCAAGGTAAAACGAATTCACTATGAAAGAATCGAAGTTTACACAATAGAGACTTAGACCACTAACATCCTATTGCTACCTGCCTGTAGGAAACTTACTACCACGACCACGTGACAGCTCCGAGACCACGGACTCCTTCTTGAAACTCTTTTGTTCTGCAACTGTATGATTTACCAATCTCTTGACATGAATCTAGAGTTTGGAAACCCTAAGTGTATGTGAAGGTAAACACCTCTAGATCTAACAATTAGATTCACAAACACAGCATTCAGAACTCTAAAAACGTGGCTAGGGTTTTCCCTTATATACTTAGGGCAAAACATAAAACCCTATACATTAAATGGGTCAGGGTTGAGTTGAAAAATTCTGCAGAAAAATGATCTGTACAACTTTCGATCGGTCAAGTCTAATTCTCGATCGATCGAGCCAGGCAGAAGTGCACAGTAAATTCTGCAGTAACTCGATTCCAACTTTACATAAAAAAACCATACTTTAAGCAAGTCTACAACAAGACTAAAGATTGTTTTGATCATGGTTTGCCAACATTACAAATTGAAATTCTAATACATTAGTTCCTAATTCTTTAGCACCTAACAAGTTTCAATCTTGTGGGTTGTATTTAATTTATGAACATCATGTATTAGTTATTATCTACTATTGCTCTTAAATTTAGTATATGTTTATATAATGTAAAAAAGTATGCTTAGCAATATATTAAAAATATAAATAAAAATATTTTTTATAATTTATTAATCGCACCCACTTTTTTCAAAAATTGCCAAGTCCCGCACCCGCACCCGAGTCCCGAAACGCACCCATGCTTCATAGTTGGAATGACTATGGAATTAGACTTGATGTTGATGCTTATCATTTTGTTCTACAGATTAAGGTAATAACCCCCCAACTTCCCTTAAAAACTTTTTTGGAAACCCTTCACCTTGCCATAAAAACTGCTTTGGTCATAGGATTTTTAGGCTTCATTTCCATGTCTGCATAGGATGACAGATTGTTCACTAACTCTAAAACACATACTCCAAGAATTCAGTCAAGACGGTAGTGCAGTTTTCCTTTTTAAGTATTCAAAACCATCTATCTGAGAAATTTTTTTGAGAATAAGCTACAACAATCATTAGCAGAAAAATCTTGACAATAAAAACACTTAAAAAACCCATTTAAATCTTGAGAAGTCATTACAAAATGAAGGGCACAAGTACACAACAGAGCAATAGAAATATCAAACTTCATGGTGAACTTTTAGTCATGCTTGCTGTCATCAATCTATATCAGAATATGGAGCAAAAGTGTGAGAAGCAAGGATCAAATCATGCCTTGACAGAAGCAAGATCAAGTGAATCTGCAGAATTACTGAACAGAGTAAACGGCTAGTAGCTTAAGGACTAAAACTACTTGTAGCATTGTATTTAGTAGTGTTAGTTTCCTCACGTGAGTTGGTTAGTTATTTTTCTATTCACACGTGCATAGTTTAGTTAATTAAGTGTTAGTTACTTAGTTTTCCCTTCGTATTGTATATAAGTTGTAAACCTGATTCTTCTAATAACATTGAGAAGTATTTTCCCAAATTATCTAATAATCTAGTCTGACAGTTTTTATTATAATTATTATTTTTTTTTTTTTATCATCAATCCTAGTTTGACATTCTCACCAACAGATCTGGAACATCTAGAAAGCATATCTTATGACTAATTTAGCTAGTAAAAATTGTAATTTTGTTAGTAGCAAGCATATCTTTTGACTAATTTGAAATTTCAGCCAGTTTAAGTTTATTGATTTGAAATTAAACAAGATCATTTTAAGCCTTATGCACTTGTATTACATACAACCCTCATTCTACTTGCTTCTTAAAAATACTACTCCACCAAGTCTATAAGTTCTCTTTGAATTTTCTAAACTAGTAGGATAAATAAGGAAGTAATTATTTAAATTATGAAAATTTAAAAAAAAAAAAAAAGTAGCAGAAGACATATACCTGAATCTTATTATTCTCATAGTTCTTCTTGCTCCAGCAGCTACATTTGCGGCAGCGTATGTGTCGGTGGGAGAAGAGTTAGTGGAGATGAGATTTGATTTTGTGGTCTAAAACTAACTATTGTGTTTGAGTATTGAGGATTTAATTAAGTTATGACCGTTAGTTTGGTAGGGTCAATAAAATGATGACGTGGGTGGCATATATTCATATAGAGTAATGTTGTGGTGGACAACTCGTCACGTGGCGAGTTATGATTGGTGGGTGTATGATAATAGACCACGTGGGGACACACTTCTACCACTCACAACTCGCCACGTGGCTAGTTGTGGCAAAATTATACATTTTTATATGTCCCTAACATTACTCGTAAATATATTGGATTTTGAGGCAATCTTTTTGGAAACCCCTTGCCGTAAAAACTAGTTTTGGTCATGTATGTGTTAATTAATTAACAAACCCTCCTCCTCCCTACCCTCTAACTAAAAAGTAAAGTAAAAACTGGTTTGGTCAAGTAATCTTTTGGAAATCTGTCACCCTCCTGCAACACATAGAAGGTTAATCGATTGGTGAGTACCCTTTTTTTTTTTGGTTAACGTGTAATAGGCTATGGGCCCTAGGTCCACCTTATTTATCTTGTATAGCACACATATTTGTACTGCACACTCTGCCTCTTATATAAAAATACTAATGTATATTTTATTGTAACTTTGCAAAAATTATTGAAACTCAATTTTTCAAACGCATCAAAAATTTTCGATTTGATAATGTTCTTGAATACACTCAACATGCTTTCCAAGCTATTTTGCATTCCTATGGCACTATTTATCAGCTAACTTGTCTAAGTACCTCTCAGCAAAATGGTAGAGCCGAACAAAACTTCATCATATTCTTGACAATGTTCATGCTCTCCTTCTCTCTACCAAAGTTCCTGCTCCTTTTTGGGGCGAAGCAGATCTTCATGTTGTTCGTGCTATTAATCTCATTCCTAGCATTGTCGTCCAAAATCAAACTCCATATGAGCACCTTTTTGAATCACCTCTTGACTATCACCACTTACGCTTCTTCAACTCTATCTGTTTAATTCTTTTTCAACCTGAACATAATAAACTTAAATCTCGATCTAGGCTTTGTTATTTTCTTGGCTATGACGAAACTCAAAAGGGGTATCGGTGTTATGATCCTGTCTCTTATTGTCTTTGTGTTTCCCAAAATGTTGTCTTTTGGGAACAATACTCCTTTGTTGAGCTCTCTCACTTCAGTGCCTTCCTTACTACCTCCTTTGTCTTAGAAGTTTTTCTATATGAGCCACATATTCCTTTTATAGTTGCTCCTGATCCTCCTATAGACTTCTCTGTCTAACCACCAAATATTTTTTATGCCCAGTATGTGGTTAAATAATTAAATTTACTATATCCTAATAGCTTAAGCTTTTGGAAGTTGGAACAATGTGTAATTTAACATGGTATCAGAGTAGGAGATCTTGAGTTTGACCCTTATTTCTTCCACTCTACCTCCCATTTAAATTCTCACACATTGGACCTCATCTATTAAAAGGTAGCTTCGGCCCACACGTGAGGGAGAGTGTTAGAAGTATGTGATTAAATTATTAAATTTATCATATCCCAATAACTTAAGTTTTTGGAACAATTGGTAATTCAACATTTTTTTTAGATGAAAGAAAATTGGATTTATCAACACCATACATTATTACATATTGTGCAAAAGAATCGCTTATTGCGTTATTGGATATTGACTATGTTGGAAAAACTTCTACTAAGTTTTGATTAGTTCAACTGATAAAGTATCTTGTCAATGAAAAAGAGATGTACTTCAAACTCGGTCTATACTAAAAACTAATTGATGTCTTGGCCTAATGATAAAGAGCAATTATCATGAAGCGAACGTCATAAATTGAAATTCTACTGTATCTAAAAAATACATACACAACAAGGTAACATTGAAAAAGTTTGGCAATTTCCAAAAAAGAAAAAAAAAAAGTTTGGGAGGCAGTGTGACATTACCCCTAGTATACGGGGCTAAAGTGTATTTTTGCTCCTTTTTGTTTTTTACTTAATGGAACTAGCGACCATCCTATTGTAGGATTATTTTACTTGTTAATATAAAACAACTTGTTACTTCATTAAATTATTACTTCATTGAGTTTTTTCATTGAATTATTTTACTTGGTGATTGGGTTTTGGCTTATATGGTTTTGGAATATTAATGTGTGATTAAATGGTAAATTCTCATATTGAATTATAATAATAAATGTGAATGGTTATTATAACATTATTAGATCCAAATTTATTGGTTTAAACTTTTAGGTTAAGTGGTGTTCTAAACATGCTATATGAAATCTTTTCAAAGTTACTCCTCAAGATGTTAATGCAAACTTTTGATAAGGAAGAGACTTTCTTTCTACTAAGAAAACCCAAACCAAGTCAAAGTATGAATTTGAAACAATTTCTACAAATGATTTCATTGCCCATTTCTCATTTGACAAAACTCTTAAGAATCCAATGACAATTGATGGTTCCAGTCCAGCAGCGATTGCTTTATAAGCGAGAGAGAGATATAGGGTGAAAGGTAAAACGTGGGGCTGGGGAAAATAACATATATATTTTTAAATTTTTAGAAAATTTATGTTTTTCTTTTGAAGATAAGGATGGGTTCAAGGCAATAGATCAATACTCGCATCTGCCCCCGATTCAGGTTGGGCAAATCCCACCCCTGCTGATCCCTTAGTTGAAAGGGTATATTATATATCTCACTCATCTTGTGTGGGCCACATTCATTGTAGGACCCACATAATGTGAGTGAGATGCTGCATGTAGCGGAAACACCACATACCAGCTCCCTTTAATGATGGCCATCCCTAAGATTCAAAGTCCCATTTACCCCCCCACAGGATGGAAGTAAGTCACATGTGAGAAAAAAAGAACCACAACAACCTGCATAACTATCTAATTGACTACTCATTCACTATTCCATGTAGTGCCGGAGAGCAGAGACCAGGGCTTCTATGTTTTGGGTTATGGTCTCATTTGTGAAACAGAATTTTTTTTGTAACGAGTTCTCTTGAAAAGGCAACTTGGCTTGCTTTCAATATGTTAAACAAATCAAAGGTTTCAATCGTTAGTAAGAGCATTGTATTGTTTTGAATTGCTTCCGGATTTGGAGCTTTCCTTCCAGTTTGTAGATCAGTTGTTTAATAGTTCAAAATACATTGGAGATACTTTAAAAGTTGTGTTTCTGCAATTCATGACTTATGTCTTGAACCATTCATGCATATGTCTTCAAAGTTATTCAAAAATAGGAATCATCACTGTAGGGGTAGCATCATACGAGTACTAATGTGTAATGACATTCTTATGTGAAAGTAATGGGGGCCAAAAATCAAAGACAATTTGACGCATGATAGAGCAACTAACCATATTTTTTTTAGTTCTATATGAAAAATTATTACTGCTCAGAAAAATCCATGTAATGCAACTTAAAAGACTTGAGAGAAAAATGAGAAATCTGAAGGGACAGAGAGAACTTAGAGAGCTTACTGCACAGGATGACACTTACATTTCAGCTTAACTGAATTTATTAGAACAATAATTACACATACATTATGAATAAATAATACTATTTGGGGGAGTGATTATTGCAGTAAACTGAGTTGTAATAAGAAAAAAAAATGCGAAGCTTCTTGTATTCTTCTTCTTTTCATTTTTCACACATTGGTATAATCTAATCACCAACTACTAGTGCTTCTTTTGACTTTGATACAACTACAGTGTCAATTAATTCCTGTCCCTTGGTTTCAAATGGGAAGAGAAAAGCACAGATGGCTGAGAGAACAATGACAACCTCAAATAGAATAATGGCAGCTGTTTGATGGCAACTAGTCACCAATCCAACTGCTACTAAAGGGCATATCATTCCACCAATTCTTCCCATAGCACTTCCAACTCCGATCCCAGTTGTCCTCATAGAAGTTGGGTATATCTTCAAAAAAAAAAAAGTACTAATAACTTAGTCAATTTGAATTGAGTAATAGCTTTCCACATGATTAGTACTGTTGAGAAGCTGAGGGAAGAAAAATGAGTAATTTAACTTTGAACTTCATAAGTAATGGCATCGACCTCTTTAAATACTTTATATAGATACTACAGATCATGAAGGTCCAGCTGGAGATCCTTCTTGGAGTTGGAAACATAGATTAAACCCTTCAACAGGATCACTAAACTAGGGAATATATTAAAACACATTTGAAAAATTGATCTCCTACAGTCAACTAAAAATAGTTTACAGTTGACTTGTTTAGTGTACCAAACGCCATGTAACCAATTTATTCCCAGAGGATAGCAAACACCACCTAAATGGTACTGGATAGAGGATGAAGATGCTAGACAAGTACAAAGTCCAACTAAAGAAACATTTTCTTTGGTTGATGCAAAACACACACACACACATATTTTCTTTGCCCCTTTACTAGGCAGAGATAATCAACCCATAAAATACTTGCACTTTTATACTGAGTAGATCTTGTAACAAACTATACATAACAAAAGAGAAGGTGGAAGACACTATTGGGGATATTTCCAGTTGTGCTGGTTGCTCATCTTCATAGGTAAATGAACTGCACTTACTTAGATCACATAAATGAATACATGATAAAAATAACAAACTAAGATATGCAAGACTTAGAAAATACTAAAAAAAAGGAGGGGGGATCAGATATGCAAGACTTAGAAAATTTTATTTGGATGCGTTTATCAAATTTTCCTATGTTTAATTAAGAGATATCTTTTCATGTCAAAACAATCGAAATATTGATTGAGTCCAAAACAAAACTCTTTCAAAACTAATCATGGGAGGTACCTTTAGGCCATATATATAGGCAACTGTGATGGATCCCATGGCACACATGCGAGCTCCAAACAATAATGCTGTTGTTAAAGTCGCAAACTGATAGAAAGCCAGTGGCAGAAGGAATATACAAGCTAGGGTAAGAATAATCATGAAGGTTAGCTTGCGTCCAATTCTATCCACTAGTATCGCTGATAGCAGAAGTCCAGGAAGCTCTGGAAAATAACATTGAGTTATACCTTATCAATAATTATATTAGAAGGAATCTAAAATAGTTATGGATAAAATTTTAAAGTTGTCTAGAAGAAAGTAGAAACCAGACTTAGAGTACTTGCCAAACTAGTGATAAATACATCTATGTAGAGGCTAGCATCCTGGAGATTTTCTGATTGCCAAGTGGTTGAGCCACATTTGCTTTCTGAACTACTTAGCTCAGACGTCAGCAAAATAATACCAAAATATGAGAATACATTTCCAAAATAAAACGTCCATAGGAGAAGGGTTGTTCGAGTTAAGTTTGATGAGAAAAGCATAAAAACTGGTGACATGCAATTTTTTTTTTTCCTTAGTATTCTTTCTAGTTGATAAGAGTAAAGGGACTTCTTCCTTTGGAGCAAATTCTTCATCTTGTATGTCTGTTCTAGTAGAAACAAGAAGCCAGGCAGCTTTTTTTTTATTTAGTTGAGCTATTTTCTCCAGAATACGATGTGCATCAGTAGTATTACCTTTCACACACAGATACCTTGGAGATTCTAGAGCAAGACTATAAAAGAGAAGCAGAACAAATGATGGTAAAGAAGAGAATGCCAGTAACCACCTCCAACTCAATCTTGAACCAGTATTTCAATCATAGATTGTCAAAAGATCACAAGATAAGAGTTTTAAGTCATTTAGTTTCCTTCAATTTATTGGTGAAATTGTAATTTTCAACAATTGCAATACTTTGTATATCCATTTATAAACTACCACTTGTCCCAAAAGCTTATGCTAATAGGAAATAATAAATTTAATCACTTAACCATCATTCTAATTAGTAGTGCCCACAAGGAATTTTTAATTTTTAATTGGGAGGTAGAGAGGAGGCATGGTTTGAACTCATGACTACCAGAACAAGTATCATGATATCTACCATCTATTCCAAAAACTTAAGCTGATAGGGAATGGTAAATTTAATCACCTACAAATTATTCTAACATTTACTTATTGGGTTATGGGATAACCCATTTGCTTAACTCCTTACAAATGGTTCATCACAAATTTTTTAAAAGAGAAAAGATGGAAAACATACCCATGCAAGTGCAACCTCAAAAATTGTTCCAAATGTCCAGAAAGATGAGAAGACAACCATCCATTTGCCCCTATTGTCAGCAGGAACAAATTCTAGAAACCAGCATGCGAATTCAGAACCACTACCCAGGCCAATGCCAACCAAAAAACGAAAAATCAAAAATAATATATAGTTTAGGGAGAAGGTACTTAAAAACCCAGCTCCACTAGTTAGCATAGCTATGCCAAGAAAACCCCTCCTGAAAAGGGAAAGTGAAGGGAATAACAAATAAACATAAGGCTAAACTCATCACAAGGATACTAAAATGTCAAGTTTTTAACGATGAGTCTTTTCGAAGAATAAAGTTTAGCATACCCAGTGCCAAAAATTTCCTTATACTGGCACTAGAATTCATTATAATTCACTTCACAAATAATAAATGAAAGTTCAAATAGCGTATAACGCACTATGAATGTTTAGACCCCCAAATTACAAATAATCAATTCAAGCTTTAACCCAAACGATAAACGTGCGAAAAATGAAATAAAGCCTAAAATAGAATTGACAAACCATCTAAGCCAAATAAAATCACATCCATAACAGAAATTAAATGACAAAGATAAAGGGAAGAGAGATGCAAACACAAGGACAACACACGATGTGTTATCGAAGAGGAAACCAAAGCCCTCGGCATGAAACCTCTCCGCCGCCCTCCAAGCGGTCAAATGATCCACTAAAGAATGTAGTTGGGATACAAGGACAGCAATAGACCCTCCAAGCCTAATCTACCCAGTGTACTTAAGCCCTCCAAGCTTCCTGCTCCAACGAGCTTAAGCCGAACCTATTTCTTCTTTAGCTTCCCGGATCCCGCTACTAGTCCATAGCATCAACCAATGAGAATTGGTTCCTTCCTAACTGCTTCCCAAAACACCAAAGAGCCTTCTCACTGATATGGGTATGGTGAGAAAATGTTTTGGCTAAAGTACCTTTCAAGGATCTACAATGGAGAGAGTGAGAGTAGAGGAATTTGAAGAGTCACAAGGCAAAAATTGTGGATGAGTCAATCTTGTTTTTCTTTAAGGTTTCTCTCTTAAAATTCTCTCTGGAAGCTCTCTACATTTCGTGGGTATAAGAGGTATATATACTGGGGTGAGAGAGGAATGTGAAGAGTCAGTTTTTCCAAAACAAAGTTATCTGGTGGCTTGGCCTCGCTGCTTGACTGAGTCGCGAGATCAAGCCGTGAACCAACTGACCTGCCAGACTGGAATTTTTGTCCTGTAGTGCACCAGCTAGCACGACGGTTCAGTTTTTGGCGGCTTGCCAGTCGCAAACTACCAGCGAGGCCAATCGCGAGTTCTGCACTGGATGCTTCACTCGTGTGCAACTTCTGGCGGCTTGACAGTCGCGAGACACCAGCAAGATCTAGTCACGAATCCCTGTTCTGCTGCACAATTTTGAGCTTTTCTTCACACTCTCTCGTACACTACCCTTACATAATTCCCACCTAAAATACGGGGTTTATATATGCTGAATTACAAGCAAATTGGCACGGAATAAAGCCAACAAAATGGTTGATAAAATTCAACCTTACAATAAACATCAGTACTTTCCCAAAACAAAGCTCTGATAGCCACCCCCCCCCCCCCCAAAAAGAAAGGCAGCTAATTTTAACATTTAGCTTGAATAGATTTCCAATTTAAACAGTTGTAAATGTGACAAATGTTCCCCAAATTTCATTGAAAGTTGGGTTCATCATATGGGGAAAAAATAAAGTTCTCTTAAGGAAGTTTTTAATTCATCAACCATTCTAAACAGTAATTTAAAATTTTGAAAGATACAAACAAGAATAAGCAAAAAGACCAATTGCACTTATTCTTTCAATTGAATTATGCACATATGATCAACTGCCAGAATTAAATGGATCACTTGTCGTTAACATAATAAGTTGTCATGTTCTTGATAAGCCATGAATTGATTCACATATCATACTCATAACATTGAATATGCCTTAATTAATATTGAAACGAGATAAAGGATGGAAAGAGAAAGGCCTGCCTTTTTCCATAGTTGTCTGATACAACGCCCCATGCATATGCTCCAACTAGCATGCCAGCAAAAACAACTGTTGATAATAGGCTCTCTTCGCTTGAGGAAAGTCCCCACTCAGACTTGACTTTTGATCCTACAAATGAGATAAGCATCATCTCTGTTGCTTCAGCAAACCAACCTAGTCCTGCATAAACAAGCACAAGAGCCTGGAACAAATCCCATATCAGCAAGTGCTTCATCCACCGTGTACACAAGGCCCTGGTCTTCCATCTAGGGAAACAAATATAGAAGAAATTAATCATGATTGTCATATTTTTGTATATATGCATTGAGGTATGTTCAGAATGCATAGAACATTTAGAGGGCTTGAAGTCCTCTCCCCATGGAAAACCAACACCACCTTTGGAATAGCAACAACTTCAGCATCTATATAGATAGTGTTAAAGAAAAACAAGCAGTTCATAGCATTATGCTAAGTCAAACTGACTTGTCTTAATGGAGGTTCCTGTCTACTCACATTTTACAGCAATGGCTTTACAAAAGTTACATCCATTTAAGATGAAGCAGCTTTCTTACTTTCACTGATTCTGTTTCTAGTGTTTCAATAATTCTTAACATTTCATATCCATAATTTCTGTGAAAGCTTTAAGGTCAGTTTGGATTGGGGACAATATAATTTCCAAGTAGGGGCATAAGTTAGGTACGATGCCTTAAATATTGTACCTTAGGATCTCTAGTTAAATTCAAAGACACAATTACCACGTTTTATCTTTGCCAATCTATATATTACTAAAAGCTGAAGCGTAGCATTTAATGTTGCTACGCTCACGTTAAGCCACGTCAGCAGCCATGTCATTTCCACTACATTTTTTGTAATTGTTCAACAATTTAAAATTAGTTTTTTTTCAATTTTAAAATACTAACAAATATAAAATAAATTCCACCATTATCTCCACCATAAAACCCACTTCTTATTAACTTAATTCCCACCACTATCTCCACCATAAATCCCACTTCTTATTAATTTAATTTCAATATCTATATATATATATATATATATCTATATATATCTAAAAGCTAAGACGTAGAATTTAATGTTGTTGTACTCCTGTTAAGCCACCTTATTAGCCACATCATATTTTTTTTTTTAATTTCCTTTATGATTTTTCTATTTTATTTTATATAAAATAATTAAATATTGCTAATGGAAAAACCTATTAATGCACTCCATTACTATTCAACATGTTACTATTCATTTGTTTTAAATGCAAATATTTGACTATTCAACTACCCAAATTGATTTCAACTTTTCATTTTCTTCTTTCTAATTTCAAGTAATTGTTTTTTTGGAAATTAATTTCCGTTTATTGTTAAAATTGAATAATATATATCTAAAAGCTAAGACGTAAAATTTAATGTAGCTATACTCCTGTTAAGCCACCTCATCAGCCACATCATATATATTTTTTTTTTAATTTCCTTTATGATTTTTCTATTTTATTTTATATAAAATAATTAAATATTGCTAATGGAAGAACCTGTTAATGCACTCCATTACTATTCAACATGTTACTATTCATTTGTTTTAAATGCAAATATTTGACTATTCAACTACCCAAATTGATTTTAACTTTTCATTTTCTTCTTTCTAATTTCAAGTAATTGTTTTTTTGGAGATTAATTTCAGTTTATTGTTAAAATTGAATAATTCATCATTTATCATTTAGTGGATATATGCACATGATTACTATTCATTACGATTTCAACTTTTCATTTTCTTCTTTTTAATTTCAAGTAATTTTTTTTTGGAGATTAATTTTAAGTAATTGTTAAAATTGAATAATTTATTATCCTTTAATGGATATATGCACATGATTACTATTTATTACAAACGTTACTATTTATTAGATGCAAATGTTTAACTATATTTAGCTATCTATATTGATTTCAACTTTTCATTTTCTTCTTTCTAATTTCAAGTAATTGAATATTTAAACTTTTCATCTTCCAATTCTAAAGAAAGGAAAAAGAAAAAGTAAAAAAAAAAAAAAAAACTCTTCTTCTCTTCTTCTCCTCTTCCAACTTTTCCCCTCCCTCTTTGCCTCTTTATCTCCCTACTACTCTTTATTTTACCGTTAAACTTTCTTCATCATTTCCTCTTTATTATATTTTAACTCTTCTTCTCTCTATCTTATTTTGTATAAATTTGATGTCATTTATTCGATTGAATCTATATTTTTTTCATACAAAAACTATGAGTACTCTCTCTCTCTCTCTCTCTCTCTCTCTCTCTCTCTCTCTCTCGTCGCGCGCGCTTGATTTTTGTTCTTTCTTATAACTATAATTTAGGTTGATGGTTTTTTTATTTAATTTTTTTTTGTTGTATTTTTTAAATTTTCTATCACAAATCACTCTTATAGCTTTGGTTGAATTTTGGTTTGGGTTAATATGTAGTTTTTTTTTTTTTTTAATAGAAATTTGAGTTTATATCAAAACTAAATATACATGGCTACGAATTTGAATGTGCCTACCAATGGACTTCCACTGAACATGGATGTATTCTCAATATTTTTAGCTTCATATACTTCTTTGGTAATGTGAATTTGAGAAAGAGAAAAATGGTAGACAAAGGATGTATGGTCTTTCATAATCCCCTATGTCTTGAAGAAAGTAGATGACCTATTAGTCTCCCTTCTACCGAGATTTTGAATAAAAAGCCTTTTGCTATAAGTTCATTGACTTTTTGTTATTTTGTAATCGTTCTATAGTTTATACTATGACAAAAAGTGAATAAAGTTTTTTTTTTTTTTTTTGTAGAGTATCAAAAAAGTAAAAAACTATTTAGGATGGTAATTTTATATTGTTGCATCTCATGTGTTTGATAAAATTTCTCTTAGAAATCTTATATGTTTTTCTCAAATCTATTTGTTATTATTATTATTATTATTATTATTATTTGGTCATTTTATTATAACAAATAATTAGTGTGGACGACTAAATTTCTCGGGTCGAAATAAGTCAAACGAGTAAAATAGTTTCACAAATGCGAATTTGTATTGATGAATGTGTGGTACAATTCTCTGTGATTACAAAAGAGTGATCCTCTGATTCGATCTCCTTGAAAGATTTGTAGATTAGAATTGTGGTGGTGTGATTTTGATTCGAACACCAAATATACTTCAATTTGGCTGAAAAATGGATCGAAAACCTTTGAAACAGAATTACAAGGAATCTCTGGCTATGAGCTTGTTAGAAATCTTTTGTTCTTTATGTTCTTCGTGTTCTTCGTGTTCTTGGTGTGTTCTTCGTGTTCTTGGTGTGTTCTTTGTCTTCGAAGATTTGTGGTGGAAGTTCTTCGGTGCTTTAGAGGCTTGAATCCGTAGAGCTTCGTTGATTTATGGTTTGTTGAGGTTTCTGGAGGCTTTTGAGCTTGAGTCCAGTGAATTTGAAGATCTAGGAATATGATTTGGATGATTCCTCTTTGAATGTTCTTCGTATTTGAAGGTTTGTGGTGGGAGTTCTTCGGGGCTTTAGAGGCTTGAATCCGTAGAGCTTTACTGATTTGTGGTTTGTTGAGGTTTCTAGAGGCTTTTGAGCTTGATTCCAGTGAACTTGAAGATCTAGGCAGGTAGTTTAGATGATTCTGCTTTGAATGTTCCTTGCATTTGAGTTTGAAGTTCTTGAAGTTCCTGGAGGCTTCAGGGCTTGATTCCAGCAGAGCTTCAATACTTCTGAATCTTCTTTGATGCTGCTTGTGCTCTAGATGGCTTCTCCTTCCTCATCTCCTGGCCTCCGATCTCCTCTTAATGCCTTAGGAAGGCTTCTATTTATAGGAGTTTAGAGGTAGGTGAGCGACACGTGGCGGAGTCTGATTGGTGACACATGTCACAGCCTGATTGGTCTGCTTGTGTCATTGCTTACACGTGCTGGACTGCTTGTGTCATCGCTTACACGTGCTTGACTGCTTGTGTCATCGCTTACATGTGCTGATGTATGATTGGTTTACTTCAATGACTTCAATAACACTTGGCAAATTTCTATTGGTTTCTGAGTATTGATAACAAAACCTAGTTGCCATGCGTGATACTTTATAATTAACTGTATTTTGTGGACTTGATAGCATGACGTGTCAGCTTGTGATAGGTCGGGAATTTTCCCTCTCTACAAATGCCCCTTCGAGACTCGTTCATGCACACAGTTTCGGAGTGTGGTGCGGGAATGAGTTTCGAAAACAAATTTTTACATTTGACTTTTTAAGTGAAGTACCTGAAGGTGGTGAAGAAGACGGGGATGAAGCTAAGTGAATGGGTGAAACACACAACTCCATGGTGCTGGTCCTGTATGTTGAGGACTCTCTAGTGCAGATGCTTCTAGGGAGCACACCTTGGGATATGGGACCGACTGCATGCTGGGTGAGGTCCGGCGGCAAGTCATCGAATGCGCCTGTGTGATAGGACGATGCCAACGGACGTTAAGTTGAAGTAATTTCAGAAAAGTACTTTCTGAAATACTTCAAGCAGAATTTAAGTTGGAGTAATTTCAGAAAAGTGGGTTCTGCGATACCAGCAACGATGATCTTTGGGTCCCACACTGGTGGGGACATGGAACAAGGCTTTGGTGACCATTTACCGGCCCCAAAGGCTGATCTTTGATGAGCTGGTACCTTGGTGGTCATCGTAAGCATTGGATGGAGGATAATCTGTGGGATACCCCAACACTTTTTACCATCTTCATCTGTTGTCGCTTGTTGGAAAAGCACAGAAAAATGAAAGATGGAGCTAACTTGTGATTCTGGTCTTAGAAACCAGCCAAGTTGCTGTTTGTTCCGAAACACTGCTTCTGCTGGAAGACCAAGCAATTGGAGAGAGACTACGAGAGCCATGAGTTTAGGAACAAGTGTCTCTGCTGGACTTAGATGTCCTGGTCAACCGAATCCGAGGAAGCATGGAAGGTCGATGCAAACCTTGTTATGAGTAATTTTATGAACAAATGTGGTCGTTAAGGGGAGAAAAAAAATTTGTTTGGATCTCAAAACCACAATGATGTAATGAAGAGGATTTCTACTGAGCCATGAGAGGGTTAATTTCAAACTGATTATGAAGCAATGTTGGTTGCTCGGTGTTGAGAATGATGAGGCTATAATGAGAAATGACTGTGAGAATAAGGGTTTGAAAATTTGAAAGAAGCGAATCTTCATTTCATGATTCAGTATGTTTTTCTTGATGAGCTTCAATGGATCCGACCCTCTATTTATAGCGAAGAGATGAAGAATGGTAGATAGGTAGTCGAGAATGGTGGATGAAAAATTTTTGGTGGATGAGGAATTTTTGGTGGATGAGGAATTTTCGGTGAGAACGGCGGATGAGAATGGTAGGCACCGAATGGGAATGGTAGGTTGGAGACTGGTAGGCACCGAACGGGAGTGGTTGAATTGGTGACCCGAAGTAATTCCCAGTTTAGGACATACTTGTGACAGTTCGTCTGTTTTTTGAAAGAGAAGCCTTGATGAAGTATAGAGGATAATCTTGAGGGAATCCTGACCAAATGGATGAATCTCCAATTTTGATTTTGGGAGCTTAAGTTTTGTACATTGCTAGTACTTCGGAGAAGTGGGTCAGATTAGTGGTTACTAAGTCCAAAGCAAATAAGTGAATTTCAAAATCAGAATCTTTGCGAAAATCTGAATAGGACAAGCCTTGCTCGGTCATCATGATTCTCGGTCATAGTTCACATTAAAGCCAACAGTTGCAGAATCACACCATTTGAGCAATTTTAGATTCTCAAATGAAGAAATAGACCCCAAAATCGGAATCTACGCGAAAAATTGGACAAGACAGGCCCTTCTTGAAAATTCTGACTTTTGGTCAAGATTTGTGCAAAAGTCAATCTTTTGGAAATTGGACTGTTTGCACGATTTCCGAGTCTTGAATGAAGAAACGGATCCTAAAAACGGAATGTACTCGAAAAACTGAGTGGGACAGGTCCGTCTTGAAAATTTTGACTTTTGGTCAAGATTTGTGCAAAAGTCAAATTTTTGGAAATTGGACTGTTTGCACGATTTCCGAGTCTTGAATGAAGAAACGGATCCTAAAAACGGAATGTACTCGAAAAACTGAGTGGGACAGGTCCGTCTTGAAAATTTTGACTTTTTGGTCAAGGTCAAAGTTCCACTTGGTCAAAGCCCCTTTTTTTTTTTTTTTTTTTTCAGGCGGTTCGGACCGGGTCAGGATGAGCGGGTCAAACCGGGTCGGTTTGGTCAACCGGGTCGGTTTGGTCAACCGGGTCGGTTTGGTCAACCGGGTCAAGCCGTGGAAGATGACGTCATCCATGACGTCATAGTCCTGAGCGCGCGTGTCAGCGCTTGAGGCGCGTGAGAACTCAAGGAGGCGCGTGGATGCGCGTGTGATTGACGCTGGTGATACTGGAACTTCTAGCGGCGCGTGGAGGCGCGTGTCAGCTCTTTTGGTCCCGAAATTTCATGGTTTTGCCGATCTAAGGTCGTAGAAGACCCCTGTAAGGCCAGTTTTATGAATTGTGGACATGTTTGCACCGTTTTGGGGGACAAAGCCATTTCGTCATCGCGCGATCTTAGCGGCGCGTGGTGGCGCGTGGTAGCTTCATTGCTGATGATCTTCCTGGGTTTTGTAGATCTTTGTCCGTTTAAGATCTCTGTTGGGTCAGTTTTGTGAAATGATCTTTGGATTGTCACAAATGGGAAGAGAAGACCGTGGGTGACAATTTGTCTGTGATGAATTTTCTTTTCTTTTTGTGGGCGGCTTTGACAACGCAGTGCCTGTGCTTGGACTTGAGGGTCAGAAGGTAGGTGATGAGCTACCGTTTTCTGTATGTCATCTTTCATTTCAAAATACGGTGCAGACTTCCTTGACTTTGAGTGCTGTTGGTGGAACCATTTAATGGTTTGCTGACTTTCTTCATTTCTCTTGTCTACTAGTTTTGCAGAAATTCTCTATATAAAGGCATGCTATTGCCTCTCTTCATCAGGCACATGCTCAACCTTCAGTTTTCTTCTCTTGCTTGATTTTTTTTTTTTTTTTTTTTTTTTTTTTGCATGCTATGAGAACTTTTTCTTTGACAATTTTTTTTTTGTTGTTTGTTTTTGTTTTGCAGCACAGTTTTCTTGATCTTTGGGTTTTGACATCAAACTTTACACTGACATTCTCAAGGAAGCGTTTGCCTTCATTTGGTAGCTTTGTTGACAGCAACGTTTTTGCAGTGACGTATACCTTCATGTTATTACATTATTTTTCTGCAACAACAATCTTTTAGTGGTATTCGTCTTTGCAACGACATTTCTATAAGGATATTCAACTGCGCAATAATGCTATTGCCAGTACTTGTCTTTGAAGTAGTATTGGCCCTGGTATCGGCAACGAAGCAATACTAGCACTAGTCCTTACTGGCACTTATTCTTGCAGTGCAACCACGCCAATTGTTCTTATCATGAAGCTGCGCAAAGTTTGCATTTGCATCAAAGCTGCATCCATATTTTCCTCTGCATCGAAGTCACGTCACCACTTATCTTTGTCATGGAGCCACGTCAACACTTTATTTGCACTGAAGCCATGCTAATATTCGTTTTTGACATGACATCGCGTCAACACTTCATCTGCTATGAAGTCACACCATCATTTGCACTGAAGCCATGTCAACATTCATTTTTGCCAAGAAGCTACGTCAACATTCATCTTTGCCAAGAAGCTACGTCAACACTTCATCCTTGCCATGAAGCAATATTCACACTTGCATTTGCTATGAAGTCGCACCATCATTGGCCTTTAAAGTTGTATTAGCGCCAATTTTTAGAGGCGACAAAGTTCAAACATAGTATTATTGCCAGACATCAAGATTTTAGAGATGCCAACAAGACTTTGAAGATGCAAGGAGATGCCAACAAAACCTTGAAGTTTCAAGAAGCTCCCATCAAGACTTTGAGGATGCAAAGAGATGCCGTCAAAATTTTGACATTGCACAAATATGTCCTTAGAGGAGAGATGACGCAACACCAACTTCAGATGCTAGAGGAAGGTGACATTGTCCAGATTTCAGAGACATGATGTGAAACAGCATCACTCAGAAGGGAGATGATGTGGTTCAAATTTCAGAGTTGTGAAGTGGCACAACTTAGAAGAGAGGCGATGTAGCTTAGACTTGCAATGTACAAGAAGATGCCCCCAAGAGATAAGTAATGCAAAGCATACTTTAGAGATGTGGGAGGATGTCCACAGAAGAGGGGCAATGCCATGCAAACTTCATTTTCAATTCTTTGCAGCTGTCATTTTCTACCACAATGATCTTCGAGCATCATGTAGTGAGCAATTCACTGATATTAAGCAATGCCCACCAATCAAAGGGATCTCAAAAGCATATTGATGACCACTGGGAAAACTCCTTAAGCTAGATTAGCAATCATTTTTTTTTTCATGTGACTGAACTTAAGGAAGAGTACTAAGCTGCCTACGTACCCCGGAGAGGGATCAAGTCATTACGTAGTTCAAAAGATTTTTTTTTTTTTTTGAATGATTTTTTTGATGATTTTTTTTTCTTTGTTTTGTTTTGTTTTGTTTTGTTTTTTTGCAAAAAGGTGGGCTCAGTGTGTAATAGTGGGTATCACCACTAATCGAACCCGAGACCTCTCAAGGGCGACATGGGCATCCAACCACTACGCCACACTAGCAATTGGTGACATAGAGTGGGATTAATTTCTCCTTATTGGTACGCTTTCAAAGGTAATGGGAAGACATCATGTACCTTTGCAGCGTTACAGTGGGTAGTTTAAGCTCTTACCGGGGAGCAATCCTTAGTTTTTTCAAGTGTAGAAGTGTTTAAGGAACTTCCCATTGATGGGGTCGATCCTTATGTCATCATTGTCAATCAATTTGTAAACTTCGTTGATGTTTGCCCCTTGCCTGAGAGTTGGAAGTACATTA
Organism: Lithocarpus polystachyus; assembly: GCA_033629205.1. Lineage (NCBI taxonomy): Eukaryota > Viridiplantae > Streptophyta > Magnoliopsida > Fagales > Fagaceae > Lithocarpus > Lithocarpus polystachyus. Next base: position 9,484,041 of record CM066172.1, on the reverse strand, counting down.
CAAGCAACGGTCACGTAGTTTGACCCAACAACTTCATCAAAGCCTAGATCAATCTTGTTTTCTTTGGCGAGCTTCATGATTTGTTCTTTGAAGACAAAGCATTTTTGAATTGGGTGGCCAATGATGTGATGATATTTGCAATAGTTAGGGTCATCAACTTTCCCCAATTCTTCTGGTCGCTTGCATTCTGGCAATTCAATCAGCTTCAATTGCAATAATTGTTCTAAGATGTTTGGCACATCTTCATCGGGGAACGGATATACTTTTTGCTCACATTCCTTAAAAGTTAGACGACGCACCTCGTTCTTTTGCCATCCTTCAAGCCGTTTTTCATTTACATTTGCTCCTCTTCTTGGAACCTTGACTTCGGCAGTGTTAACAACCATTGAGTCTTTGAGGCTGAATTTTGCATTCCTTTCATTTTTCCTTACTTCCTTTTTGCTTTCCTCAAGTATAGGAGGGTTTGTACTTCCATGACTAGCAATGCTCAACTACATGTCGTGCGCACGAGTTGCTAACTCTTCAAATGTTTGAGGCTTTATCCCTTGAAGGATATAAAGAAGTCCCCAATGCATGCCTTGGATGCACGTTTCTACAGCAGATATTTCAGAAAGTCTATCCTTGCAATCTAGACTCAAAGAACGCCATCGATTGATGTAATCAATGACGGGCTCATCCTTCCATTGCTTGGTATTGGTTAGCTCCATCATGCTCACAGTGCGACGCGTGCTATAGAATCGGTCAAGGAATTCTCTTTCAAGTTGCTCCCAACTGTCAATTGACTCGAGTATTAAGTCTGTGTACCAATCAAAGGCATTCCCCTTGAGTGAACGGACAAACTGCTTTACAAGGAGAGCTCCTTGAGTCCCTGCATTCTCACAAGTTTCCACAAAGTGGGCAATGTGTTGTTTAGGATTTCCATTGCCATCAAACTGCAAGAACTTGGGGGGTTGATACCCATTTGGCATTCTCATACTGTTAATGCGCTTTGTGTAAGGTTTTGAATATGTGAGAGAACTTGTAGAAGAACCTCCATATTGTGCTCGGATGCTATTTGTTATCATGTCTTGTAATTGTTGGACTGACAACGAAGCAACCGAAGTAGATTGTTCTCGTTGGGGAGTGTTTTCAATTTCTCTCCCTTCGTCATCCTTTGCAGATGTGAATTTAGGACCATGGCTTGATTCACCAAGATCTTGTACTTCGAGTTTGTTCATTAGAGTTGCAATTTGGAGGTCCTTATCTTCAAGTGCTTTTGTGAGAAGGACGACATTTTGCTCCATTTCGGCCATCTTTTCTTCCATGGTAGAGGTGTTAGTCATCATGACTAATACAACTTCCCAAGATGATGGAGAAGGAAATGATTTGAAGTGAGTACGTGAAATCTCATCTTTTAGGTTCCCTTTAATGGGAGAGAAATCATGTGACCAACTTCTCCTGAAGGAAGAAGGGGATTTGCCCCCATACTTGAGGTGTTCCAAGGTGGAGATGTCCTTGTTGATGACCTTGTTTCTTGTAAGAGGGTCTAAGGAGATGATTGCCTGAACCTTGGATTCCTTGGTTGATTGAGATTGAACTTGATTGTTTGCTTTGGGTTGGCTACAATTGATTACACCAATGCAGTTGTTAGTGGTAGCCGTACCAAGTTTAGTTGAAGTAGCTTTTGTTGAAGCTTGAATGTTCTTGCTAGAGGCCATTGGAGCTAGTAGCAAGGTGATGTTGATTTCTTTCTTTGAAGGAGAATGAGATGAGAGGCAGAGATGTCCCACTGGGCGTGCCAGAATATGTGGACGACTAAATTTCTCGGGTCGAAATAAGTCAAACGAGTAAAATAGTTTCACAAATGCGAATTTGTATTGATGAATGTGTGGTACAATTCTCTGTGATTACAAAAGAGTGATCCTCTGATTCGATCTCCTTGAAAGATTTGTAGATTAGAATTGTGGTGGTGTGATTTTGATTCGAACACCAAATATACTTCAATTTGGCTGAAAAATGGATCGAAAACCTTTGAAACAGAATTACAAGGAATCTCTGGCTATGAGCTTGTTAGAAATCTTTTGTTCTTTATGTTCTTCGTGTTCTTCGTGTTCTTGGTGTGTTCTTCGTGTTCTTGGTGTGTTCTTTGTCTTCGAAGATTTGTGGTGGAAGTTCTTCGGTGCTTTAGAGGCTTGAATCCGTAGAGCTTCGTTGATTTATGGTTTGTTGAGGTTTCTGGAGGCTTTTGAGCTTGAGTCCAGTGAATTTGAAGATCTAGGAATATGATTTGGATGATTCCTCTTTGAATGTTCTTCGTATTTGAAGGTTTGTGGTGGGAGTTCTTCGGGGCTTTAGAGGCTTGAATCCGTAGAGCTTTACTGATTTGTGGTTTGTTGAGGTTTCTGGAGGCTTTTGAGCTTGATTCCAGTGAACTTGAAGATCTAGGCAGGTAGTTTAGATGATTCTGCTTTGAATGTTCCTTGCATTTGAGTTTGAAGTTCTTGAAGTTCCTGGAGGCTTCAGGGCTTGATTCCAGCAGAGCTTCAATACTTCTGAATCTTCTTTGATGCTGCTTGTGCTCTAGATGGCTTCTCCTTCCTCATCTCCTGGCCTCCGATCTCCTCTTAATGCCTTAGGAAGGCTTCTATTTATAGGAGTTTAGAGGTAGGTGAGCGACACGTGGCGGAGTCTGATTGGTGACACATGTCACAGCCTGATTGGTCTGCTTGTGTCATTGCTTACACGTGCTGGACTGCTTGTGTCATCGCTTACACGTGCTTGACTGCTTGTGTCATCGCTTACATGTGCTGATGTATGATTGGTTTACTTCAATGACTTCAATAACACTTGGCAAATTTCTATTGGTTTCTGAGTATTGATAACAAAACCTAGTTGCCATGCGTGATACTTTATAATTAACTGTATTTTGTGGACTTGATAGCATGACGTGTCAGCTTGTGATAGGTCGGGAATTTTCCCTCTCTACAATTAGTATCTCCACCATCAAATTTTTAGTTAATTTGAATTTTTTTTGGTAAGTTTTTACTTTGCTTAGTTAATCATCTTTACTAAAAATGCCAAAAAGAGAATAAGATAAAATATAATTTACTTTATAGCATCATTGTGCTATTAATGTTTTTATGTATAGATACTTAAGAAACTTTTTCTTTTTGTATTTTATTTTATTTTATATTTCCCCTTTATAATATATGATTTATTGATAATGATTTATTGCATAATAATCTTTATTTACTTTTCCACTTAGTTTCGATTGTGAGGAAAAAAGAGACGTGGATCTACACTTTTGAGAAAAATATATCTATAAGAGTTAAATCGCATATATTTTTATAGTAATAAACAAAATATACATAGCTACAGTTTGGTCTAATAGTTCTTACACCATCATTAAAAAAAAATTATTACATTGAGTTTTCATACATATCTCACTATATATAATACCTGATTACAAAATTTACTTTTTTACACTACAAAAAATTTCTAATTTAAAACATAATTTCAAATAACACATATTGAATTTTTAATAATATACAATATAATATATTAATTCAATAATTATTCAATAAAAAATAATCATATCATATTTTCCCGCGCATCGCGCGGGTCTGTGACTAGTAACAATTAAATTCAAAACAGCCATGTGTTTGAATTTGATTAGAACCTAAGTTACAGCACCTAAAGAAATGTGCCTAAATTCTTTCTTTCCGAGTATAATTTTTAGACTTCTTTTGATATTGTTGATAGATTACCAATTGTTCAAAAAGTTTACTCCTTTAGTAAATGATAAATTTAATCATTTATTAATCATTGTTCTAACAATTGTAACATTCAAAGAGCTACAGACATTTCTTCATACTATCCTACTAACAATACTATGATCCATAAATATTTCTCTCTATCAATCTCTGTATCAAAATTATTTATAAAAAAAAAAAAAAAAAAAGATGACAAAGTCAACAATTATAAACATTAAACATGGAATGTTGAAATACCTTTGAGAGCCCGAAAGCTTTTTGGAGGTTTCCTTGAGATGTTCACCAAATAGCAAAGCAATTGAGCATTCACAGAACAATACTGGGTTCTGTAAAAGCTGTGCATCAAAGAAGCAAGAACTTGAACTATTTCATGAATAGTGTGGGAAGCGAACATGCAATATGGAAAAGAAGAGGAGAACCAAAAGTGTCATGTTAAGAGAGATGGGTATAAATGGTCATATGATTGTCAGCACCAAACTGAAATGTGAAATTGTGCATAACTAACTGCATATAACATAGGATGAGAGAACACAGAGGTATTACTTTTATATGTGTCATACTTCCTAGTTTCTGCCAATAATTGAAGCCAAATAGATAGGATGAGCTGAAAAAGTAGGTAGTTTGGTGGAAAGTATGTCAAAAGGACACGTACAAAAAGTTTTGGTATTCTTTGAAGATTCTGCGTAATATGCTAAATTACTGATATAAAATAAAACAAAATGTTTTTGCTTATTTCGTACTCTTTTTTTTAAGTAATAATAAATTTCATTGAAAGTGAAATAGTAAACAGTTACAGATTACACAAAAACAGAATTAAATCCATTTTCTAAAACCAAGGCAAAAAGTCTAGTTAGGAAGAGATAGATCAATCCCTCAAAATAATTATAAACAAAAAAAAAAAATTAAAAAACCCATTTAACCACATTGTGGGCTACAAAATTAAAACCCACAAAGTATGGTTTACAAACCAATCTAAGAATGAATTCAAAATTAACTTTGTTTTCATTAATTAGGTGTTGTATCAACCAATGAAAAGATGAATAGTCTTTCTATAGTGGAAGAATCACATTTAGCGCATCCCCTTCACAAATTTTATACTTTTTTTTTTTCATTCTTATTAAATCTAATTGGAGAGTTTATTATGGAAACTTAAATAAGTAAAATGAAATATTTGATAGAAAATAAATAAATTGATGCTCAAAAAAAGATTTTTTTTTCATTATATGACATGCTTTGTACTTGATCACATTTATTTTTGTTGCTATTTATTGCTTAATTTTGATGATATTGATGCAATATTATCTTTAATTTTTCATATAATTTTAATTAATCCATCCATAATATAAACTAGCCAAACATGAACCTAAGGGTGGTAATTTGTGTTGATGGGACATGTTCAACTATGTGGGTCAACACAAACATGTTCATTTGATAATTATGTCAAAAGGCTTGAAACCCCTCAATCTTAACACTACTTGTTTAAAAAGTGAATTAACATGACATGACTAACACACTTAATAAATAGGTCATATTCAATTGCCACAAACACAACTCATTTTAACCTAAATTACACATATGTTGAAATTAATCAACATGGACACAATCCATTTCAACTAAAGGTAGCTATGGATGATAAACCAAACCCATTAACTCGCATAACCCACCCAGTATAAGCCATTACTCATCCAAGTAAAGGGTAAAAATCCATTTATTAACCATTTCAAATGGGTAATCTTTGATATTTATATTTTTCCCCTCCAATTCTAAACCCTACCTCCAAAATCAATAAATAAATAAATTACTCCTAACACCTCTAAATTGATTGAAATACCTCTAAAATTAGCAAAACAAGTAAAATACCTCCAAAATAACAAAAATAGCCCCAAAATCACTTAAATGATAAAAAATACTAAAGTCAATACATAGCTTCACCCTGGGTAAGCAAGGGGCTCCTCGTTTTGAATCCCTCTACAGTAAAGATCTCATTTATATCATTTCCCCTAAAGACACTACAAAACACGCGGGTCTTAGGCCGCGTTTTTTTAAGCTGCATTTGTAAAAATGCAACTATAGAGGGGCTCAAGCTGCGTTTTTTAAAAACGCAGCTTAAAGAAAAAAAACGCAGGCTGCATTCTAAACATGCAGCCATAGAACGCGTCTAAAGCCGCGTTTAATTGAGCTATAGCCGCATTTTTGGGGGTGGAGCTATGGCCGCGTTTAAAACGCGCAGCTATAGGACCTGTGTATTTCTTTTTCTTTTTTAAATCTTCACTAAAGCCACGTTTAAAAAATGTGGCTCTAGCTTGCCTAAAGCCACGTTTTGTACACGGGGCTTTAAATTTAGTCTGTAGCCGTGTGTATAAAACGCGGCTTTAGGCAAGCTAGAGCCGCATTTTTTAAACGCGGCTTTAGTGATGCCTATAGCCACAGGTTTATAAAAATGCGAACATTGGTCCTGGCCTATAGTCACGGGTGTTAGGCTAGGTTTGAAAACGCGGCCTAAAAAACCGTGGCTATAGGCCAAATCGTCCTATAGCAACGTTTTTAAGAGGTATAGCTGCGTTTTAGTAATGCGGCCATAGGACATTTTTTTGTAGTGGGAGGTCATATAGCATTCCTAAGCTTTTTTTTTTTTTTTTTTTAATTCCCCCTATATTTGTATTGCAGTTTGATGGGTAGACCTCAACAAAATTTACCATTTTGGTGATCTATATGGGGTTGGGTGGTTAATCTTGAGTCTTGAGCAATACACTTTGTCTCCTAGGAACCCAATTAGAGGCAAACTAATCGATTGTATTGTATCTCTTCCAATCTTTCATTTGCTTGAATGCTCTCATGTACAAAATTAATGCAGAAACCTTCCTTATAAAGGGCAAAGGATGAGCAATTTTTTGAGTTGTTTGGATTTGTAGCAATTTGATTTTGTGTGGGATTGAATTCAACGTTCTATCATTTAAAAAACTTAAATCCTCAATGTTTAGTAAACATGGAGTGTTACCATTTCAAAAGAGTAATATTACAATCACAAACTTTACAACATTTTTATAAACTATTAATTGGTTTTCATATGAACCCATCACTAATAATATAGAATAATTTGTGATTTTATCATTTTCCATCTTGTCATCTCCACCTAGCGTTTTGGGCATCCATGTTTACTGCATTTGGGCGCTTTTTTTTTTTTTTTTAAGTCAGCGTGTTTGTCACTGTTCATTGGCCATGAACAGTGACAAACACTGTAGCAAACAGTAATTTTTTTTTTTTTTCAGTTTTCAGCAAAATAAGCAGTATTCAAACGCATACCTAATACTTATTAGAATATACAAGAAAATAGTAATATTAGTGTTTTAAACTAGGTTTATAATACATTACATAACTAGAGTACAACTACAAAAAGGGTCTAACATTTACATAACCTGAGTACCACTACAAAAGATTCTAACCTTTGTAATTGTAGACCGGGATTATAATCAAAATTATATTCACATACCGTAAAGCAAAAGGCATGGTAAATTTTTAAGGTTTGCTAATATTTATTTGTTTTAGTTTTATTTTTAGTTTATTTTTTCATGTACAATACATTTTTTTTTTCTTTTTTTAACGTAACTAAGCAATGTTGTACACACACACACAATCTTCTAACATTGGTTCTCTTCAATCACTAACAATCTATCCAAGATTGTCAAAATCAGGATCCTACGTAAGATCGTGAGAGGTAAGTAGGATTATGGATCGTAAGATCATGGATCGTAGATCGGATCATGAATCATAAATCCTACCTATTTTCAAATTTAAAGCAAAAAAAAAAAAAAAAAAAAAAAAACATTGATAGTGACTTTGTATGTTGAATAATCACGTAAATTATGAATTCTTCCATAAAAAAAATAAAGATTTGTATCATATGATATAATTTGCATGTCTTACATCACTACGTCTATATTGACAAAAAATATATATATATTTAAGTTTTGATGCAATGTATTTAAAAAGTTTAGTGAATGTTTAATTAGAAACTAACCAAGTACCAAAATACTAGCACACTTTTTCCTTTGGCTACAACTCTTGAACTCTCGTCATCACCTAAGATTGATAACCAAATGAAACAATAGTGATCACACATTCACACTATATACATGTAACTTTTATTAAAAAAAATTTTAAAAAAGGCTATAAAGGAAGGCTTTAGAATTGTAACTTTATTATCTTTATCAAAATTTGTACCATCACCTTCTAGTCGACACCCTTTGCTAACCACTTATCATCCAAATACAAGTTCTTTACACCAATTTCTTCTTTTGCACTTGATGGTTTATGTATTTTCTCTTTTATCTTCAAGTTTTACATAACAAATTCTAATTCATTCATTTTTTTTCCTGGTTTAAAAGATTTTCTCCTTTTTTAGTATACTTAAAGTTGTACCAATTTTAATAGAGAATTCTCAACCAGGGGATAATTTACCAAAGTCAATTAATCTTACTATTCTAAATGCACTCCAATTACTTTCACAACCAGAAGAGCTACATGTTAAGCTCAATATTCTTATAGCAAAATTTTTCAATTAAGGAAAGCCATCTCCATATGAGTCCCACCACTTAGTTGATACATTTATGAAGTACAATGTCTTAGTCTTGAGATTACAATTTACAACTTAAAAAAAAAAAAAAAAAAAAAAAAAAAAAAAAAAAAAACTGATTTTTACATTTTGGTAGGATCCTTATGTGATTCTAAATGTTTTGGTGATGTGAGATTGTAAAATCGTGCGATCCTATGATCTATTCTAGATCGCAATTTGACAACCATGAATTTACCACATCAACGGTTATAATTTTTTTTTTTTTTTGTTACAAACTTTCTCAATATAACAATGAAAGCATTTGCAATGTTTTTTTTTTTTTTTTCATAATAGTTGAGTTTACAAACTTTTACCGATTATCATTTGAACTAGCCACTTACATGACATTTTTATTTACATATCACTTAGCAACTTGCCACATCAACAATTATGAAATTTTGTGTGTTTATACTTTTTTTTTAAAAATACAAAATAAAAATTTTACTCTAACCTAATCTAAATGTATATGTGTGTGAAACTCCCTTCTAAAGACTTGAACCCCGACCTTCCCCCCCAAAACCCCATAAACACTTATTCTTGTAGAGTGACTATCGCACCAATGGTGTGTGGTGGGGTGTGTTTATACTATATATTGACTTTCTCAACATAACTAAATTACCTCCAACTTAACAATCTCCATAGATGTTAGAGTTTGGGCTGCGACGCGTTTAAATCGTTGAATTAAGAAAAAATATAATATTCACAATTTTTCGCAACAAATTCTAAGTAACAAATTGTTACTAGTTATTATTAGTGCGGCAAAAAAAGAATTTTAGTGATAAATTCAAATTATAACAAATAATAACTAACCACCTATAATTTGTTATGAAAGTATTGTAAACGTAGTACTTTTGAGGTCTGTTTAAATACGGCTTATTTTACTGAAAATGAAAATTTATTGCTAAAAGTACGGTAAATAAAAGTAAAAGTTAGCTGAAATATTACAATGAGACCGATGAATAATATTAAAAAGTGCAATAAATTTCATAAATAATAACAAAAATAAACTAAATAATGAAATGATTTTTATTTTTTATTGGTATCCAAACGAAAGCTTGATTACCAGTAAAAAAAAATTCAATTGTGATTTCAAATTAAAACTAATTTAATTCTTTTTTGAAAAACAGAACTAATAACAATTTCCTTTGATAGGCCTAACACTTTGATTGAACTAAATTTAAACACAAAAACAATCCTAGTTGAGAGTGAAGAGATCCGCGTCGTGTGTTCCACACCCACGTGATACGTTAAAAGCAGACTCCGAACAGGAAAAGAAGGTAAAAAACAATATAAATAAATAAAAGGAAAAAAGAAACAGGAAAAGCAGTGTGGTTTGTGGTTTGGTTTTGGGCCCTATACATTGGGAACCAGGAAGGTTCGGGAAACCTGAGGAAGAGTCTTCGTTCAACCATTACCAAACAATAAAATAAACAAAAGGGTATTGTTAAAATTGACGAGAAGAAGAAGACTCTGGTTCCTTCCTCTTTTTTCTGTGTCCCTGAGATCTTTCAACAAGAAGAAGAACAAAGAAGAAGAAGATGGCTTCAGAGGAGGCTGAGAAAAAGCAAGAAGAGCAACAAGGAGCATCATACACGTACTGGGTAAGGCAAGTTAAGGAGGGAGATGCAGCTCCATTACCTGTACCTCGCAAGTTAACTCCTGATGACATTATCAATGACTCCAACTCTCAGCCTCCCAACCTTGGCTCTCTTTGGAATAAGGTACCTTTGTTATTTTTCTTCTTTTATATACTTCAAAAATGGGATCTTTGATTCAATTCAAATCAATTTTTTTTTTTTAATCTACAGGCTGGAACTTGGGAGGAGAAGAATCTTAATAAGTGGGCATCTGATAGAATCAAGGTTTGTGCTGTTACTGTTACTATATTCTTTTATTTAGCAATTTTTTGATAGATACAATAGGATTTGAACCTATAGCGTCTGGTCAATGATGATAGACAGAAAATAATTGGTTTTTGGTGTACGTGGGATTCGAATAAAACTCGGGTCCATTATTTGATGATAAGAGTTTTTACCAGTCAAACTAAGTAGAACCCACTTTGTTTAGCAATTAGCATATTCTTGCCATTCAAATTTCTTAAGTGGGAATGTGTTGTACGATTAGCCAACCAAACGTTTTAATCTCTTTTTAGAGTTTAGATTTGTGGAAAGTAATAGGATTTTTTCCCCAATTAACTTTTATAGCTCAAATTGCACTTACTCCATCTGTAATAATGTACTAATGGGATGGAGTGTGAGTGAGCCTGTGAGGTGATTGATTTTTTAAGATCCGTTGGATGTTGTGTGCTAACAATGCTACAGACACAACAAATTTCCCAATTTTTTGTTCACATTTGATGTGGCAGATTGTGATTAGTGCCACAATACTTTCACACGAGACCACTATTGATATCACTTTTATTGTACACCAATCATGACCTGCCAACTCAACAATTGTGAAAAAAGTTGTAAAATTTGTTGTGTACCTAGACTTATTGTTCTCCTTATGAATGTGGTCCCATTATTCTGCTTGTCTATTTTTGTTTTTGTAATATTTCAATATTTGGCTATATGCAGGAGTTACTTGTATCTGTGGGGTCCTTGGAGTTCCCTGCTGGCAAAGCTGAAATATCAGATGTATCAAAATGTGTAGGCGATGTGAGTTTCTCAAGCATTCTTTATTTATACCAATTATATGGATTTCTTGAACTAGAAATTTATAGGGCCTCAGAGATCTCCACGTTTTGAGTAACCATACATTTTTTATACTGATAGTTAACTTTCACTTTGCTGTGGTCAACTGATTTGGACTGCATTGTGGAGTACTTCATTTCATTTGTTAGTATATGAATGATGTCTTTGAACAGGGGAAATCTTAGAAAAAGCAAAGATATATTTTTTACTAGGTTTTTTGCATAGTTATTGCAATGTAAGTTATTCTGAAATTCAAGAAATCTTCCCAATCATGTGTGCTTTCTACATATCTTTTTTTTTGGGTAAGTGAGTAAGTTATATTCCTAAAAATGATATATTCAATAAGGCTCAAAACATGCATCAAGGATCCTTACTCCCCAGCACTTACTAAACCTAGCTTTCCAAATTGGAAAGCCAACAATTTGAAAGCAAACTCTCACGTCTCGAGAGCACTAGAAACAATGTCTCAATATCCCTAGAGGTTGGAACTGTAAGACAAATTTTACTAATTATCAAATACAACAACGCATTGGCAACATTAGAATTGATGACTATAAGGAGGCTTATATTTCTTATCTTGCAGTCTCCTTGACAGTTTGAGAAGGTTGCTTCCTTTGCCTTCCCAAAGAACCAGGAACTCCTGGTTAGGTGAAGATCTTGAATTCTCTCATTTAGTCTCCTGATTCTTCTCTTTAGTGACTACCTTGATATATAATCTCTTGGATCCAAAGTCTTCCTGTTGGCATGAGGCAAGGATATTGAACTCGTTGACGCTGCCACTGCCTGGCTTAAATGTGGGAGCTTCCTCTTCTTGCTTTTGGTCTTCGGATTTGACAGTTGTGCCCTTGGTTGCCTTCCCCTTGCTTGCTAGAACTTCATGTCATTGCTTTGTGCTGACCCTTTATTTTTCAGCTTCTTTTTCTTATTATAATTATTATTTATTTCCCATTCTTGTTTTACTTTCACTTCTCTAGCTGGTGGAGGTGACTCCCTCTATGCAGAGTATGCCCAGAAACTTTGGAGCTTGCAGATCTTGGGGGATTCCATGGAAGTTCGGTTTCAATTTCCACAATTTCACCATTTCCCACACCTATATTTAGAAATTTAGGTGTTACCTTCTTCACCTCTATTTCCACACAGAATGGAGACATTTTACAATTTTACCAAATTGTAGAGAAACTCTTTTTTAAACTTATTCCTTGTTCCGATTTCTTGAGGACCATCCAGCTATATAATAAGACCCTTCACCTAGGATTCTATTTAAGGGCTTCTTCATCTTAAATATGTAGAACGAATGTCTAGCTTTGGTCCAACTTAAGTTCAGCACACAAGCTCTCTGATTAAATGAGATTAAGTTGGATGCCAAGATGGACTCCACTAAGAGTGATGGCCTTCATTTGGGGATCCAAGGGTGGGAAGTCTGAAATCTCAAGTTGAAAATTTTGATTCAACTCCTCATATCTCTAATAGCTGTTGGCTGAGCCCATTTGAGACACCTTTGCATCTTTTGCAGAGGAATGGGCTGCAAAAGAATTAGAGGACATCATCTTTTCCATGAAATTAGGATCTTACCCATATATGGGATGGAGGGAGAGGTCATGGGTTTAAGACCCATTGGGGCATGTAAAAATGTATTAAAAAAAAAAAAGGATTTTGGTTCCCTTTTGAAATTGGGGAACTGATTGAAGGAAATTTCCAACTCATTTGGGGCTTGATTCCATGCATCACAACTGCTTCTTGCCCAGAGGAGTTTTCAAGCTTAGAATGGATTGCCTCAATGTGAGGGTCTGTCTCCTTCATGCTGCTGCACATGCTTTCATAGTTAGTCTTACCTTTGACTTCCTCATCTTGCTCCTCTCCTTCTTCATCTTCATATTCATCATCTCTACAAATAGAGAAACCATCCTCACTTCCACAAGAACAGCAGTACTCACTGTTGCTATCAGTCACCCCCTTGATCTTCATCTTCACTGGCACTACCCTGGTCGTTGCCACTACCAGGCTCAACTTGAGACTCACCCAAGTTGTCCTCCACCTATTGGCTTCATTTATACAACTACTGCAGCAACATGGCTAGGACATTCATTAGCACCCACTCCAGTATGAACTACACTTGGTAGGTTGTTTTGCAACTTGGTTGGAAGTAGATCCAGCACCATTTTCATTAGAACTTTCACAAGACTCATTTGTCTTGTTTTAATCTCTAGATCCTTGAGCCTAATTTGCTTATGGGGCTCTGGCTCCTGTCCAAGACTTGAGTTCTTCACACCCAAAAAATTCCTGGCCTTCCCTGGGAAAGAGAAACTCAAGTCTCTTTTTAATCTCAAGACACCAAAGTCTTCCCTCTTCTTGATCTGTAATACAAACCCGCCCAGCACATCAAGGACATTTTCAGCCTCTGGAGGGAATTGCTCACGGAACTCCCTTAATGAAAGTTTAGAACTATTTCTCAAACCAGGACTCTTCTCCATGCTACTAGAAATCAGAAGGTTTGATAAAAAGTAACTAACTCGCTGAAAAAAAAAAGACTCTCTTAATCTCCATTGTAAAAAGAAAAGGCTTTGAAATCTAGAAAGATAAAGAAATTCTAGAGAGAGAATCTATCAGCTCTCGTGTAAGTTCCTATCAAACCATCTTTTTCCTAAGACTCTTTGCAATGAGATTCAAGTACTTTTTACATATCCTACTGTGAAAATGATCCTCTGTACTGCAACATATGATGTCATAGTTCCATTAGTGGTTTTAGACCACAAAACTTGATTCACAGAGAGAATTTGAATCAAAAGAGAGAGTGGCAGCTAGATATGACTAAAATCCTGATCACTGATATCATTCCAGTCTCCCTGAAAATTTTGGTTATATGATAATCATTTTGATTCATTATTGATGTTTATTGCCTAATTGAGCAGGCATTCTTGGTGACTGTGCGAAACAAGAAACGTGTTGGCTACACATATGAGTTAACATTGAAAGTGAAAGGTAAGTGGCTGCACTCTCAAATTGCTTCCTCTTTCTCTCAAATTGCTTCCTCTTTCTCCGTTTAATCTGTATGCACTGAACTGGAATGCAAATGGAATCAGGGGAGTGGACAATTAGAGAGGAGAAGAAGACAGTCAAGGGCCATATAGATATACCAGAGTTCTCATTTGGTGAGCTGGATGACTTACAGGTATGTCTTTCTTATCCATTTGAATGCTACAGATAGCCATGTGTTGTAAGGACAATACTAATGGAAGTTGAACCTAAATTCAATTGGATGATGTTATATAATGCTGTCTCTTCCTGTTCAAGAATCAAATACTGGGCTGATTAGGCAGATTTAAAGTGAAGTGCCTGTGGATGCACAAAAGGGGAAATGAACGTAAGACCAGTGGATTGGATATTCAAGTCTACCACATCATGTGAGCATTTTTCCTGTGTTATAGGAAGGTTTTTAATAAATACATCATCCGAGGGAGAAACAAACCAAAAAAAATTAACTTGAATTGGTCCTTCATAACTTAAGTTACCCAACTGAAATAGCAGTTGTAAGTTTATGATTCTTAAGTCAAACTATCAAAAAAGTTAAAAGTTAAGATAGAAACTTACTTTTCATGTATTGTATGCACCCTTCACCTTCTACTTAGAACCTGATAAGAGTTTGTCGTTGGTTTTTTATATACTTTGTTAGGATGCCGTTCTTTTATCAGTCTTAGACAAGCCAACTATAACTGAAATAAACTTTTATGTATCTACAAACAACTCAACTTGTAGTTTCATCTATCTTATTGCTTAATTTTTCTTGTAGTTGGGAAATATGACATAGCTGCCTTGATTTGTTTTGGGAATTATGACATAGTTACCTTGATTTGTATTTTTCTAGCAATAAAATTCCCATTTACCAGAATAGAAGCATAAGTTCACCTTTTTTTCCCCTTACTTTAGATGGAAGTGAGATTGATTGAAGAGAAGGATCTTCTGCATCAAGACAAGTCACGGATTAGCCAGGATTTGAAACTATTTTTGCAGCCTGTTCGTGAAAAAATGCTTCAGTTTGAACAGGAACTCAAAGATAGATAGAAAGGGCAGCGTCGTTTTTATCTATGACGAAAGCCACGGTTTTTATTACAGTTATCAACTGTAACTGTATTTTTTAATCTCTGATGGAACAACTTTTATTTTTAATACGTGTAATGGAGCATAAGACTTCTAAGGATGTGAAACTTTCAAGCACTCTCAGTAATGATTTTATTTTATGCTCAGGAAGTAATGTTTTTAATAAAAAGTTTATATTAGTACTGCTAAGAGATCACTGAGCAACGTGCCATTGGTAAGAGTATTGCAACTATTTTATGCATTGTGTTTTTATATGTGGAATTTAGGAGAGCCCATAATATGAAATGTCTTCCATGTATTATAGATAAAATGTATGGTTTGAATCACACAAGTGTTTCTTGTTGAACCGATTTTTTCCTCCTGTGTTCTACATGGCTTTTTTCTGTATACCTTTTTTTAATTCTGAGGAATGTGCGTCGTGGGGAAATCACTTTGTAAGGAATATCTTTTAATAGCATTGAAATTATAGGAGTATGACAATCTTTGTTTATTAAATGTGGACATCAGGCTTGAAATTATGAATATTGTGTAGAAGAAATGTAAATTATTAAGTGTGAATATTTTACTAAGATCTATCCATCAAAGTCAACATTTTGACAAACTGAAAAGGATTGGAAACAAAAAGAGAGGAAATGATAATCCTTAATTGAGTTGCTCAAAAGAGGAGCCAATGTTGTTTTACTATTTCCTAACCTTTTAAGCTTTAGAGAAATGTTATGTTTGTAACATTTTCACATCCACACAGTCATAGCTATATAACTCTTTTGTAGGACGAAAACTCTTGTAGGAAAGGTTTCATAAAAAGAGAAGTACAATCATATGCAAGTTACAGTTTGGGTGAAACTTGAAGATGAAACGTATAACAAAAACATATGAAACATCTTCAATCAAACTGTCAATACAATGGTTCATCACATATAGCAAATCGTAAAGTTCACTGAGAACTTTACAAAGATGGACTCCACCTTCTTCCCTTTCGTCAACATAGTACAACCACACAAACTCATTTGTGCAATGCTGCAATTACTGAAGGGATTTGCTACCTCACAACTCCTCTTCAAGTATATATATCTGAAAAAACATTAAGGGGGAAAAAGCTAACAAGTAAAAGCAAAAAGTGAAAGAAAAAGCATGTTGCCTGTTTCTCAAAAATGAATTGAAACACTGCATTAGATTCTGCTTCCTGTTCTCCTTTAAACAATGGAAGCACAAAATTTCCCTTAGTAAGGTGTTTTAGGTAATGATGGGGACACACTATTCAATTGAGGAGGGAAAGCATCAGATATAGTATCCCAAGAATGGTTCTTCTCGTTGTTCTTTCGCCTTCAGTCCAAGAAGGGAGGTCTCATTGGTGTTCTATCCAATTCAACTTTGCATGTCAACATGGTTACGATCTCCGACATTGGGGGTCTGAGATTTGCATGAGGCTGAAGGCATAAGAAGGCTACATGGATTGCTTTCAAAACATTATCCTCCTCAAATCCATCTTCTCGCATTTTTGGATCAACTAGATCTAGCACCATTGACCTCTCGTATAGCTTCCAAGCCTGTTAAGAATATATGAATCAGTAGCCAAGTCTTATATTAGGTGAAGAAAATCTATAACCAATGAGTAAATATGAATTTTGAAAATGCGAAGGCTTACGTATTCAGGGAGGTACTGCATTTCGGATGGTAAAGTAAGGTCAGTGTTTTTCCTGCAACTAATGATTTCAAGCACGAGAACTCCAAAACTATAAATGTCTGCCTTTTCAGACAATTCTCCCCTTATAGCATAATCAGGTGCAGTATAACCTCTGAACAAAAGGAAAAGAGAAAGTCACTTGATTTGTGCATGATAATACTTCACATGAAGCTACGAAATATAATTCCACTTCTTTTGCAGGAGTGATAGCTTCTAAACCAAATAAACTACACAAAAATTCATAGCCATCAATTTTTGTTAAGTATTTCGCTTTGCTTTGGGGAGGTTTTTGGAGGGGGGGGGGGGGGGGGGGGGGAACTATGGTGTGGGAAGCAACTGAGATCAAGTGTTACAAGTCAAGGATCAGTGAAGTTCACAGTAAACCTCTTTCTGTGTACCAGTAAACCTCTTTCATTCCTAGATATGATCATTTCAGAAGGGTAGCTAATACCCCCAACACCCTCTTTCTGTGGGTAAAACCTCCAATCCATAACTCACTGCTCTTCCGAAAGAACGTACTTCACAGTGCCAACCAATCTTAGACCTAAAAGAGGTCAAATGGACAGTTATATTGGGCGAAGGATTTACAAAGTTCCAGCAAATGTGGTGCTAAGATAAGCTTGGTCTTCAGGAAAGAACCGAGCCAGCCCGAAATCTCCAATCCTTGGTTGAAATTTGTCATCAAGAAGAATGTTGCTAGCTTTGATGTCTCTGTGAACAATTCGTAAGTGTGAATCCTCATGTAAGTACTGCAATCTTCTTGCAATGCCAATTATTATTTGGAACCTGGTTCTCCAATTCAGGAACTGATCAACTTTACCTGTGTACCATTAAAAGTAAAACCAAAGCATTAAGAATATTGCATATATTACGAAAAGTAAATCCTTCTTTCTTTCTTTCTATCTTTTTCTTTTTCTTTTTCTTTTTCTTTTTAAGCTGCTTGTGGTTTCATTTAAAAAGGACCTGAAATATGTTTCCACTTTCCATACAATTTCCACTGAAATAGCACTTGATGATGGATAATTTGTTCATAGGAAGTAAGTCATCCAAAAATGAATATGGCTTCCATCTTTTAGGCTTAATGATTGCATTCAGGGATTAAACATGCCCACAAAAAACCAAGGAATTTTATTTTCTCAAAAAAAAAAAAAGTAATTATTTTCTTAATTTTGATCATGTTAGTGTCAAAAGTAGAGGAGTAATGATATGTCTCCCAAATTCTAACAAATAAAAGGATAGGATAGGGTAGATAGAATAGTGATACCATATACTACAAGGTCTAAGCTTCTATTCTGCATGTATTCATACACAAGTAGCCGTTGAGGCCCATTGGAACAACATCCAAGAAGGCGAACAAGGTTCTTGTGTTGGATGCTCGTGATCATCCTCACCTCTACAAGAAACTCTGGCTCTCCTTGTTGGGATGTATCAAGAGACAATTTCTTCACTGCGACCAACCTCCCGTCTTCTAACTTTCCCTAATAAAAAGGAAATATGAATTTTGGTGACACATAAAAATTCCAATCATTGTAAATGAATGCTGACAAACTTCTTAGACAGTGCAGGGCTCAACAAAGATAGTTAAACTAAGTAGTGATGATTGAGAATTAATTATTGTGACTAAACATCTGACTTGGAGACAGAAATTAACAAAATAATCAATGCCTTTTGGTCATTCATAGATTATATCCATCTGTTCACATATATTTCATAGATGATTTCCATCTGTTTACTCTAAAATTATGTGTGAAAATATTTTGAATCGCTAACACATATTTAATACCCCAAAAGGTTCTTTCTTGAATTCAGTATAAATACCAGATAAACAGGCCCAAATCCACCTTTTCCAAGAAGATTAGTAGGATGAAAATTCTTGGTTGCCTTCTTCAGTGTCTGGAAGTCAAAATAGCTTATTGTTCAAAGATTACCACTAAAGATTTCTGCAGATGCTGTTGCTGCAAAAATAAAATAACACTTGAGATGTTGAGTGCTAATTAAATTCAAGATGCAATCGACTTCTCTGATTGTTAGAATAATGGTCAAATGAATAAATTCACACTTTCTAAATAGTGTAAGTTTTTGGGATGATCTGTAATTTATCCTGTTAATCAAAGTTAAATTAATGGTTAAACGATTAAATTCACAATTTTTCTAATAGCTTAAACTTTGGGATAATCCATAAATTTATCAAGGTATCAAAGTTCGAATAATGGATAAATGATTAAATTTTGCACTTTCCGAATAGTTTAAACTTTTGGAATAATCCATAATTTATCACTTAATGACCAGTTTGTCTTAGTTCCTTGCTGCCGTTTACTTGGTGATACCATCTTCCTTACCTCTGCTGGTTTAAAATATTTCCGAAATATTAACAGAATAATCAGGAATATCGCCAGTACAAGTAACCCTCCCAGGAAGAAGGACATGGTTGAACCCCCTGGTTTTGGGAGCTCATCTGCAATGAAGAATTAGAGGGTGTTGGAGGGCTCACTTCCGCTGCCACTGCATGCATCAAATTAATTGTAAATGTGTTTTACTAGAGAAGAAAAAGGTTCAGAAACCAAAAAGGTTAGTTTTATATATATATATATATATATATATATATATATATATATATAAAAGTGTGTCTATGAGTCTTGTGGCTCAGTGATATTGTCAAATTCTCTGACGACAAGAGAGAACCTGGACCCAAACCTTAAAATGTGAAAAGTGAAAAACTAACATAAGGCCACCATTACCAACAACCAAAAGTTGATGATTTTAGGATATGCACACATGAGCAGGAAATAAGAACTACCTTTTACGTGGGATTGATCTCAAGTCTGAACCAATTATTATTAGTTAGTATTATTGTATTTTGAGGAAAGCATACCTTTACCTTGTAGTGCTCGGCGAAGCATTAATCTTATTAGCAACTCTATAACTGTCTTCTCTTTTGTTGCATGAATCCTTTTTTTTTTTTTTTTTAACTTTTTCTCAATGTCTTTCTCTAGTTTGGAATGTACCTTCAGTCGTCTGAAGAGAGGCATACAGAGAGAGGAAGAGAGATTGGAAGCTTGTGAACAACCTCTTCTTCTTCTTTTTCTTCTTCTTCTTCTTCTTCTTCTTTTTTTTTATTTTTTTTTTTTTATTTTTTTATTTTATTTTTTTTTTGTGGGGATAAAACTGAAGCTTCCAGAGAGAGTCTGAGCATGAAAAAGCTGTAACATAGGAATAATCGATGTCATGGAATGTCGGTCGGACGAATCAATAGTAGTGTTTGTCCAATGAGCAAAAGATAAATGACAAATATCCAAATGTCTTGTGAGTTGTGAACAACTGACATCTTCTACTTGGCCTAAAATAATAATAATAATAATAATAATAAGTGGTTGTTTTTTAGATCTTTAAATTATTTGATCAATTACGAACAACCTTAGTTAATCAAACAATCACCAATATCATGTAACAGATAAACACAATGAAAAATACATGTTTGTATCGCATACAAAACATACGGAGTGGAAAATTAACGGATCTACTTCATTCGCAATTGATAACATGTACTATGTAAATTTCAGAATTAAAAAATAAAAGAGCGTACCTTGGTGTGGTGAATTTCAAAATCAAAGATTAGAAATACTCAGGAACATTTTTAATCTACACTCCAATTCCACTAAGGCTCAAGAAGTGTGGTCTCTCAATCAGTTTATATGTATTTGTTCAAGGTAAAATGAGAGAGTGTCCAACACTCATATACAAAACCATTTCATGTAACTTACTAAATTCTGTACGTTTCTCTCTGTATAACTAATTATCTAATTGGGCTACCCTTTTGGGCGTTTCCAATTGGGCTTTAGTATGTGGCTTGGAGTGAGACCAAAAGGGAACAACTAAGACCCTAGGTCCAATAAGCCTTGGGCTATTCTGTCAACTCTTAACAAATCCAAAGTTACCATTAATTATATTTAGTACAACTATATAAATATAATTGCACTCTAAGCCTTATTAATTAAATTATATCCCAAAACTTTATTATACATGCAACCCTTTCATAAAATATTCGTAGTAATACAAAGTCATAAATGTAGGCTGCTACTTTGTAAATTACTACATCGTAATCCTTGAATACCAAGTTTGATCCTTTAAAGTTATTCATCATATATTTATGAAATCCAATTTCATAAATATATACTTTAGTAATTTCTTACCAAAGTGGTTAGCCCTAACTCTCTGAATAACTGTACCCATTAAACTTATCTCAAGAGAATATTTTATATCTCCGTTAAAAAACTATGAATTCCATCTTGAGAATATATGTTCCATCAACACTAAATGTGGCTGCTCAACATACTGAGATTTTGATCGTTACTTTAGATCTTATTCTTGATATATTAAAGCAACCTACACTTCATGATCAAGTCCATTATTCTCTCAGAATTAAGACTTCATGATCAGGTCCGTTATTCTCTCAGAATTAAGAGTTCATGTAAATAAAAGTCGTGAGATTTATTATTCAATTGACAGTCGTTAGGAGAATAATAAATCTCCTAACGAGTCCAGTTCAATATGTCTTAACTCTTAAAACATATCAACATATCAACTAGAAGTCTCCATTTCCATGATCAAGACAAATTATCTTAGTTGACATGTTATAGTCTTCGCAGATGAAACGCCCAATTTTATCACCGACTACAAACTAAAATTCTGAGTTTACAAAGAACTTGTAATTTATATCTTCTGTAACTAAATCACATAAATCACACACTATGCATCTTATGGACTATATGATAATGTCTTAATATTCATGTTACCATTATCTTAGATAATAATAAAACAACTTTATTAATCACAATATTAAGTAATACATAATGTCTCTTTTATTCTAGGAGATGTGAGAGTTATATGATGTAACTCTTTAGGTGATAGTCTCTTTCAAATTTATGTGATGAATTTTGTAGACTTTGTGATTGCTTACTATTCACATATCACCTCACATGTTTCTCAAGCTTTTGCTAGTTGCACACACTACACAAAGTTACTCTTTGCTAAACTTTGTACATGTTATTGTGTGTGATTTTGTTGTGGCCATCCAAGATTATATGTTCCTTAATTTTGATGCAAAATTTGAGTTTTAAGGACAAATTGATTGAAAATCTTAATTTTGGAAGATCTGGGCTGTATTCATGTATTTTTGAAAAACTTTTAGTCTCATACTCATGCATTTCATTCATGAAATATTGTGCTTTGAGGAGTTACTGCATTAAATTGCTCTGTTTTTCAAAAATTTGAGTTTTCCAGAATTTCGACCGATCGAAGCTGTTGCTCGACCGATCGAAATTGCGATAAAAATTTTTGGTTTGACTCTGTCTGACTCGATTGATATTCGATCGATGCTCGATCGATCGAAACTGAAAAATTTTCAGTTTTTAGAGTTTTGACCAAATTTTTTCATGCATCATTTATGGTTACGATTCACATGAGTTGCATTGTTTTTCTGTATCCATCTTGCAATTTTGCAGTCATATATCTCATTGTTTCACATATACCATGCATACACTTTGCTAAATTGGGTACTCAACTTGAATTAAAAATTAATTGATTAATTTTTGAGTCCTTTGTACATTTTAGTATATGCCATTTTTCTTGATGTGTGAATTGCAGAAAATATTTTTCTTACGAGATATGATGGATAATCAATGTGCAAATATTTTCTCTACTCATGCAACTGTTTATGGGTCACATAGTGTCAAGTTGCATTTATTGAAGGATAGAATATTTTTTTATGTGTATCCTCAACTTTATTTTTTTTGGTTTATGTGTTTTTATTTATCCCCACCTCCTAAATTTTCCCCAAAACTGTTTTTCCCAAAACTTATTTTGTTTTTCCTATTTTTATAGGGGGAGAAAAGTTTTTTTTACCTTTGTTGTTCATAGGGAGAGTTGTTGCTCTTCATAGGGGGAGTTCTCTCTTTTATCTATAGAGCAAATATGTTTTATGTTCCCTTGGTTCTTTTTTTTCTCTCATGTTTACTCTTTGTTTGAGTTGTATTTGTCAATACGTGACAAAAAGGGGGAGAAATAGATGAAATGTGGGAATCCTGTTTAAAATGTTTAAGGGGAGAATATAAAAACTTCTTGATGTATCTAACTTAGGGGGAGAGTTAGAATTTTTTTTATATATTCCTTGTTTCCTTTTTCCACCCATGCGTTTATGTGTTTGTTAAGTGTTACAGGAATATACAGGTTGCTTTCAGTCGAACTGCTGTCTACCTTGCAACTGTTAGATAGTAGTTTAGGTTGAATTGTCTAAGTGGCTATTTTTATTGTAATGGGCTATTTCAATTTGTAACTTTGAGCTTTTTGTTAAGTCTGTGTTTTGTCACGGATTGCCAAAGGGGGAGTTTGTTAGGTTCTAAGGATTATGATCTAATGTATTTAGAACTTCAATTTGTATGTTGGCAAACCATGATCAAAACAATGTTTAGTCGTGTGTTAGACTTGCTCAAAGTATAGGTCTTAATGTAAAGTTGGAATCGAGTTTCTATGCAGAATTACTGTTCACTTTCTGTATAACTCGATTGATCGAAAATTAGACTCGATCGATCGAAAATCGTGCAGAACGTTTTTTCTGCAGAAAATTCTAACTCAGCCCAAGCCCGTTTTAATGTATAGGGTTTTATGTTTTGCCCTAAGTATAAAAGGGAAAACCCTAGCCACGTTTTTATAGTTCTGTTTTGCTGTGTTTGTGAATCTCGTTGTGAGATCTAGAGGTGTTTACCTTCACATACACTTAGGGTTTACAAACTTGAGATTTATGTCAAGAGTTGTGTAGATCAATACAGTTGCAGAATCAAAAGAGCATAAAGATATACAAGCAGGTGCGCTTGTGAATTTGCTGAAGAATTCCGGAAAGAAGGAGTCCGTGGATCTCGGAGCTATCATGGGGTCGTGGTAGTAAGTTTCCTACACTTGGGTAGCAATAAGATGTTAGTGGTCTAAGTCTTGTTGTGTAAACTTCGATTCTTTCATAGTGAATTCAGTTTACCTTGAGGATAGCTAGGTCAAATCCTCCCCAGGTTTTTACCGGTGTGGTTTCCTGGGTCATCATATTTTTGTGTTGTTTATTTTCCGCTGCTTTGTTATTTTTGCTTATTTGTGTTAACCTAGTTTTAATTAAATTATCTAAGTTAATCACTTGGCTAATTCACTAGGTTAATCTGTTGGGTTTAAGGGGTCTAAACGAACTGACAGCATCATATAATAAGATTTAAAGACACTAATCCTAACACCCTCAAGGCAAAAGAAATTCAATTACTGAATAAAATTTGACATACTAAATAACTAAAATCCTAGTAAAACTTACTAATGTTACCCAATGAGCTTCCAAGTCCACAGACTTCTTCAATTATGGAGATGTTGCAATGTGAACCCTCTTGTCAAAGACTTTAATTACCCCTTTGAAGATTCAGATCAAAACTTGAAAGAATTGAGTTTGCAGTAACTTGTCAAAGACTTTAATTACCCCTTTGAAGATTAATGCTACGTTTACAATATTTTCACAACATATTATAAGTAACAATCTATTATTGGTTTTAATTTGCGCCCATAATTGAAATTAATTTTTTTGCCTACCGGTAACAATCAGTAACAATTTATTACTTAGAATTTGTTGGTGAAAATATTGTTAATATAGCATTTCTCAAAATATAAACAACAAATTCGGGTTTAATAAAAACCAAACCTCCAATGATAGACATATGAGCACTATGAAAGGGTAGAATTGGCAAATGAGTCAAGTCAATCAGGTTTCAGCAAGAACAAATCGTCCTAAATAAGTTGCAAAAACCATGACTCCGACCCAGTCTTTTCAAGGTCAAGTTAACTCGATAATAGGACTGTTTAGGTTCTGACCAAAATCGAAGAAAATAGCTAGAGCCAAGTCACCACACCATTCCTAAGTGCTGCCAACAATGATTGGTTCGCCAGTCAAAGCTTTTAAAGGACACCACAAGTCAACTAGAGCCGTGGGCCGTTTCACATAAGATTAAATATATAGTAAAGAACCGAGTACTTTTAGTGCGATAATCATTCTACAAGTATAAACGTTTGTAGGATGTAAGGGGCAAGGGCCGGAGTTCAAGTCTCCAAAAAAGAGTTTTACACACTTATAAACTTAAATTAAGATGGATCAGAATTTCTACTTTATATCATTATATATATATATATATATATATATATGTGGGGGCAAAGGGCCCAACATCAGATCCTGGGCCGTGGGCCTGTCCGAGGAGACCTGCACCTTTGAAGACTACACCTCATGAAGCATTTGCCCGGCCTAACCCGATTCCGAGGTGTGAATCCCGTAGGAGAAAGCCTTATCCGAGGAGGCCCTCTGCTCGGACTATTAAAAAGGCGTCCCAGATCAGTGCACCAGTCTCATTCTTATCTCTTCCAGAGAACCCCTCGCTCTGTGTTAACCGTAAAGACAGATGGCGGAAATCAGATGTAAGCAAAAAGGCTGCTGCCACCGCATTTATGACCCTGCAGCTAACATCATGGCCGCATTAATGAGAAAAGACTCCTGAACAGTGACCTCCTCCTTTACAGCTGCCCCAGGAAGGCTCGAGAAAGGGGCGGATGAGATAAGAATAAAGAAAAGAGGGCACATGCAGGAGAGAGGGCATATAAATAGAAAAAAAAAAGAGAACTAGTGAGGAGGGGGGAGAAAGAAAAGAAAGAAGAGGAAAACAAAGAGAGAGAGAAGAAGTTCTAACAATACTTGTACTGATATTCTCCTCGGACAGTGTTGAAAAGAGAATTGTAACCCTTATTAATACATATCTGTTCATTACCCTATTTGGGCTTTCAACCCATGCGTGTCCAATCCAATAATCTTCAACCCACTCTCTTTACAAATGCATTGTTGGGGTATTAAATCTATTTTGGGCCTCCAGCCATCCTGTTAGCCAGCCCAATCATCGTTACATTTGTGCCCTTACAATTGGCGCCGTCTGTGGGGAGATTACTGTTGTACCTGCGTGTTATAGCTTGAACTATGGTTAGATCAGACAGAGCAGAATCCGCTGATTCTCAGCATATCGACCATTTTTTGCACCTCGAGCGCCAGAAGGATCGCGAAGGGAGCGTGCATACGAACCATACTGCAAGGAGTCAACGCCGGAACGGTGGTGGCCGGACTCATAAGGCCATGCAACGCAAAATTGATCATCTCGAGAGGAAGCTGCGCCGTGCACAGAGGAGACGCAGTCCGTCTAGCAGTCCATCTGACACGGATGGTTCTTACGGTGATGAGGAGGATGATAGTTATAGACCCCGCTCCAGGATGCCACCGAGCGAGTCTTTCTCCTACGAGGAAGAGCATCACCATGACCGCAGGAGCAGAAATACGTACTCGAGGGGCACCGGGAATGATACCATGACAAGGGCGCTCAATCAAATTTCAAGGTCGCCCTTTACGCGCAGCATCGAGGGAGGGAGCCTTCCTCGGCGTTTCACTCAACCTACCTTCACCGCATACAACGGACGGACAGACCCCGTGGAGCATGTGAGTCATTTTAATCAAAAAATGGCTGTCCATTCTCTGAACGAGACTCTCATGTGCAAAGTGTTCCCTTCCAGCCTGGGGCCTGCGGCTATGAGATGGTTCGATGGTCTCGCAGCAAATTCTATTGGATCCTATCAGGCGCTCACTAGAGCCTTCTGCTCTCGGTTCGTGACAAACACCAGGGTTCCTCGGCCTTTAGACTCCTTGCTATCCATGTCCATGCGCGAAGGAGAGACGCTAAAGACCTACTCAGACAGGTACTGGGAGATGTTTAATGAGATCGAAGGAAGTTTCGATGATGTCGCTGTAAGGACGTTCAAGGTCGGTTTGCCAGCCGAGCACGACCTAAGGAAGTCTCTGACCAAGAAACCTGTGAGGAGCGTGCGCCGACTGATGGATCGCATAGACGAATACAAGCGGGTCGAAGAGGATCAAATATTTGGAAAGGGAAAGGCAAAGGCTGTCCCTCAAGAGAGGAGGGACTTCAGGACGGACCGATACAACAATAGCAAGCTGCGGAGAGATTATAGTGGGCAGTCCGGGTCTGCTGTATCGCAAGCTGTTCATACCATATTCCGAGAGCCCATTCATCAGATTCTAGAGAAAATCCAGAACGAGCCATACTTCAAATGGCCGAACAAGATGGGAGGAGATCCCCTGAGGCGCAACCAGAGCCTTTATTGCCAGTATCATCAAGAGCGTGGGCACACCACCGAGGACTGCAGAACGTTGAAATTCCATTTGGAACAACTTGCGAGAGAGGGAAAGTTGCAGCAGTTCGTCTACCGGCCAGACAACCAAGGAGATTATGTTAGGCCAGGGGCTTCGGCGACCGCCTCGTCAAGGCCCCCTTTGGGCACGATTAACGTTATCTTCGTGACCCCTGGGAGAACTGGGTCTTGCCCCTCCAGAGTGATGTCTATCTTAGGGACGTCCGCCAAGGCAGATAACCAAGAGGCGAAACGTGCAAGAATGGAGGCCAGACCAGCAGTAAGCTTCTCAGATGAGGACAAGGCGGGGACAATACAACCCCACGACGACGCCTTAGTCGTTACCCTCAGAATAGGAGGGTACGATGTGAAGAGGGTAATGGTCGACCAAGGGAGTGGAGCCGAGATTATGTATCCTGACCTGTATAGGGGTTTGGGCCTACGGCTTGAAGACCTAACTGCGTATGAATCGCCCCTACTCAGTTTTGATGGGAAAACCGTCATCCCTAAGGGTCAGATTAGGCTACCTGTACAGGCAGGGTCCGAGATAGTTGACGTTGACTTCATTGTCGTGGATACATATTCCCTCTACACGGCCATCGTGGCCAGACCTTGGCTCCATGCCTTGGGGGCCGTTTCTTCGACGTTGCACCTAAAGGTCAAGTTCCCGTCTGGAGGACGAGTAGAGGAGATAAAAGGAAGCCAGCCTATGGCAAGGCAATGCCTTATAGCTGCCATTTCACATCAACAGGATGCCGAGTTGATGACCACCTCAGTCGGGCATTCATAGCAATCAACGTTTCCGGTTCCCCCTAGAGCCGAGGATCCGCCCGAGGAGCAATGTGAAAAGTTGGAGAGAGTCGTTATTGGACAAGATCCGGACAAGTTTTTCCAAATTGGGGGTCAGCTACTCCCTCGGGAAAGGGAAGAGTTGTTGTCTTTCCTTAGGAGTAACGTGGATGTGTTCGCCTGGAATTCTTACGAAGCCCCGGGGGTAGATCCCGGGTTCATCTGTCATCATCTCAATGTGAGCCCAGCTGCACAACCCAAAAGGCAGCCACCTCGGCGCTCATCCAGAGAACACTCTGACGCTGTCAAGGATGAGGTGAATAAACTCAAGCAGGCTGGGGCTATCAGAGAGGTGTTCTACCCTGAGTGGTTGGCTAACACAGTGGTGGTGAAGAAGAAGAATGGGAAATGGCGTGTATGCGTGGACTTTACTGATCTGAACCGAGCCTGTCCAAAGGACCCTTTCCCTATGCCGCGGATCGATCAATTGGTGGATGCAACCGTAGGGCATACACGAATGAGCTTCTTGGATGCCTTCCAGGGATACCACCAGATCCCTCTGGCCCTAAATGATCAAGAGAAAACAGCCTTTGTGACTCCCATTGGGAACTACCATTACAAAGTGATGCCGTTTGGTCTAAAGAACGCAGGCTCCACTTACCAACGAATGATGACCAAAATGTTTGAACCACTGCTAGGGAGGTGCATTGAGATCTACATTGATGACATGGTGGTCAAAAGTAAGCTTGAAGCCGACCACATTAGGGACCTGGGGAGCATCTTTGAGATCTTAAGGAAACACAAATTACGCCTCAACGCTTCGAAGTGTTCTTTCGGCGTTGGGTCAGGGAAATTCCTGGGATATATGGTCACTCATCGGGGAATCGAGGTGAACCCCGATAAAATAAAGGCAATCAACAGTCTGCAGCCTCCTCGGAACCCAAAGGAAGTGCAGAAGCTGACTGGGATGACTGCCGCTCTCAACCGGTTCATCTCCAGATCCGCGGAGAGATGTCGGCCTTTCTTCCAGCTGCTTAATAAGTGGAAGGGCTTCGAGTGGAATGAAGAGTGTATTCTAGCCTTTCAACAGCTGAAAGAATACCTAGCTCGGCCACCAATCATGTCTAGCCCTTCAACGGACGAGGTCCTATTCGCCTACATTGCGGTAGCCACACATGCTGTGAGTCTAGTACTTGTCCGAGTCGACAATGGAGTCCAGAAGCCTGTCTACTAAGTGAGTAAATCTCTTCATGAGGCCGAGGTCCGCTACCTGCCACTTGAGAAGGCAATCTTCGCGATAATTCATGCCACTCGCAAGCTCCCACATTATTTCCAATCACATACGGTTGTGGTCCTTACCCAGCTTCCGCTCAGATCGCTGCTCAGGAGTGCAGATTACACGGGAAGGATTGCTAAATGGGGTACCATACTGGGGGCTTTCGACATAAAGTACATGCCTCGCACCTCGATCAAGGGGCAGGTACTAGCCGACCTGCTGGCCGAGTTTGCTAAGCCTGTGTTAGAAGGGACAAATGGAGCAATGTCCATGGATGAAAATTCAGTTGGTCTCGTCGCTGTGCAAGACTCCGAGTCATGGAAACTATATGTGGACGGTGCAGCCAATCAACGAGGTTCAGGAGTGGGGCTAGTTTTAATATCTCCCGCGGACGTTGTCATCGAAAAATCTTTAAGACTAAACTTCTCGGCAACTAATAACGAGGCAGAGTACGAAGCATTACTGATCGGAGTGGCTATGGTCAGGAGAATGGGGGGTAACATCCTAGAAGTCTTCTCGGACTCAGCTTTGGTCGTTGGCCAAGTTCGAGGAGAATTAGAAGCTCGCGACGAAAGAATGCAGAAATACCTGAAGCAGGTCCAGCAGTTGCAATCGCGGTTCAAGTCATTCAATTTGAAACATGTTCCTCGGAGTGGTAACACGCACGCGGATTCTTTGGCGACTCTCGCAACCACCTCGGCACAGGGGCTACCCCGGCTTATCTTGGTGGAAGATATACAGAGGCATTCGGAAGTAGTTGAAGGGCCTAGTATCTGTCAGGCCAGTGTAGGGACGAGTTGGATAGACCCTATGGTGTCTTATCTCCGAGAAGATGTCTTGCCGGCAGACAAGACTGAAGCCGACAAGGTGAGGAGAAAGGCCCCTCGATTCTGGCTCTCAGAGGACAAAAAGCTATACAAGCGTTCTTTTTCCGGACCCTATCTGTTATGTGTACACCCTGACGCCACAGAATTACTCCTTGAGGAGCTACATGAGGGAATTTGTGGCAGTCACACTGGAGGAAGGTCCCTAGTACACAGGGCCTTAACTCAGGGGTATTGGTGGCCGAACATGCAAAGAGAATCACAGGCGTACGTGAAGAAGTGCGATCAGTGCCAGAGATTTGCCCCCAATATACATCAACCGGGAGGAGTTTTGAATCCTCTGTCAAGTCCTTGGCCTTTCGCTCAGTGGGGCCTAGACATTGTTGGTCCTTTCCCTAAGGCAGTCGGAAGTAAGAAATATTTGGTCGTTGCGACAGACTACTTCACCAAATGGGTTGAAGCCGAGCCGTTAGCCAACATCAGGGATGTTGATGTCCAGAAGTTTGTGTGGAAGAGTATCGTTATACGGTTCGGGGTGCCGCACACCCTCATCTCGGATAATGGCCTTCAGTTTGACAGCAAAGCATTCAGAAATTTCTGTGGTGGACTAGGCATCACTAACAGGTACTCCACCCCTGCATATCCCCAAGGAAACGGCCAAGCTGAGGCAGTCAACAAAGTCATAGTATGCGGCCTCAAGAAGAGGTTGGACGATGCCAAAGGAAAATGGGTAGAGGAATTACCACATGTGCTTTGGACTTACAGGACTACTCCTCGGAGGTCTACCGGAGAAACTCCTTTTGCCCTGACGTATGGCGCTGAGGCTGTCATCCCCATAGAGACTGGGTTCCCCACACTTAGAACCAGTTCATTCTCCTCGGACAACAATGACGAACAGCTGAAGAGCAATTTGGATTTGATCGCCGAGCGTAGGGAAAATGCCGCAGTGCAATTAGCCTATTATCAGCACAAGCTCAGGCAGAGTTATGATGCCAATGTCAAACTAAGACCTTTAGCCCCTGGAGATTTGGTTTTACGAAAAGTAGTGGGCACTGCAAGGAATCCGGCCTGGGGAAAGTTAGGACCTAACTGGGAAGGCCCCTACCGTATTCTATCAGTAGCTGGGATAGGGGCTTTTTATTTAGAAGATTTGGATGAAAGGGCTGTCCCACACCCCTGGAATGTAAATAACCTCAAAAGGTACTACTACTAAATGAAAGTTTCAATTCTCTTATTACAGTTTCTCATATTGTTTACTATTAAGTGTTAAACAGAACCTTGGTCAGGCCTGGCTCCTCGGACCACCTACCTTGGGTAAATTAACACCCTTAAGTATTAAACAGAACCTTGGTCATACCTGGTCCCTCGGACCACACACCTTGGGTAAATTAATACTATTAAGTGTTAAACAGAACCTTGGTCAGGCCTGGCTCCTCGGACCACCTACCTTGGGTAAATTAACACCCTTAAGTATTAAACAGAACCTTGGTCGTGCCTGGTCCCTCGGACCACACACCTTGGGTAAATTAATACTATTAAGTGTTAAACAGAACCTTGGTCAGGCCTGGCTCCCCGGACCACCTACCTTGGGTAAATTAACACCCTTAAGTATTAAACAGAACCTTGGTCGTGCCTGGTCCCTCGGACCACACACCTTGGGTAAATTAATACTATTAAGTGTTAAACAGAACTTTGGTCAGGCCTGGCTCCTCGGACCACCTACCTTGGGTAAATTAACACCCTTAAGTATTAAACAGAACCTTGGTCGTGCCTGGTCCCTCGGACCACATACCTTTGGGTAAATTAATACTATTAAGTGTTAAACAGAACCTTGGTCAGGCCTGGCTCCCCGGACCACCTACCTTGGGTAAATTAACACCCTTAAGTATTAAACAGAACCTTGGTCGTGCCTGGTCCCTCGGACCACACACCTTGGGTAAATTAATACTATTAAGTGTTAAACAGAACCTTGGTCAAGCCTGGCTCCTCGGACCACCTACCTTGGGTAAATTAACACCCTTAAGTATTAAACAGAACCTTGGTCGTGCCTGGTCCCTCGGACCACACACCTTGGGTAAATTAATACTATTAAGTGTTAAACAGAACCTTGGTCAGGCCTGGCTCCTCGGACCACCTACCTTGGGTAAATTAACACCCTTAAGTATTAAACAGAACCTTGGTCGTGCCTGGTCCCTCGGACCACACACCTTGGGTAAATTAATACTATTAAGTGTTAAACAGAACCTTGGTCAGGCCTGGCTCCCCGGACCACCTACCTTGGGTAAATTAACACCCTTAAGTATTAAACAGAACCTTGGTCGTGCCTGGTCCCTCGGACCACACACCTTGGGTAAATTAATACTATTAAGTGTTAAACAGAACCTTGGTCAGGCCTGGCTCCTCGGACCACCTACCTTGGGTAAATTAACACCCTTAAGTATTAAACAGAACCTTGGTCGTGCCTGGTCCCTCGGACCACATACCTTGGGTAAATTAATACTATTAAGTGTTAAACAGAACCTTGGTCAGGCCTGGCTCCCCGGACCACCTACCTTGGGTAAATTAACACCCTTAAGTATTAAACAGAACCTTGGTTGTGCCTGGTCCCTCGGACCACACACCTTGGGTAAATTAATACTATTAAGTGTTAAACAGAACCTTGGTCAGGCCTGGCTCCTCGGACCACCTACCTTGGGTAAATTAACACCCTTAAGTATTAAACAGAACCTTGGTCGTGCCTGGTCCCTCGGACCACACACCTTGGGTAAATTAATACTATTAAGTGTTAAACAGAACCTTGGTCAGGCCTGGCTCCTCGGACCACCTACCTTAGGTAAATTAACACCCTTAAGTATTAAACAGAACCTTGGTCGTGCCTGGTCCCTCGGACCACACACCTTGGGTAAATTAATACTATTAAGTGTTAAACAGAACCTTGGTCAGGCCTGGCTCCTCGGACCACCTACCTTGGGTAAATTAACACCCTTAAGTATTAAACAGAACCTTGGTCGTGCCTGGTCCCTCGGACCACACACCTTGGGTAAATTAATACTATTAAGTGTTAAACAGAACCTTGGTCAGGCCTGGCTCCTCGGACCACCTACCTTGGGTAAATTAACACCCTTAAGCGTTAAACAGAACCTTGGTCAGGCCTGGCTCCTCGGACCACCTACCTTGGGTAAATTAATATTACTGAGTATTAAACAAAACCTAAGGCACCTTAAGGCTCCTAAATATTAAGCGTAATCCTTGTCAGGCCTAACCTCTCGGATCAACCATTTTTGGGTTAATGATCACTTTCCCCTCATTCCTTTAAAGGTGATACGAAATCGCAGACGAGTCTGCCCTCTCCATATTTATTTAGGCCGCATGCCCTAAGCACTTATTCTTACTTCATTTAATGAGTCAATGGTATGACAGCTAAGTGTGCTCACTCAAATTCCTTATCATTCGTTAAGCTAAACTTTGAGCATTCCTTATCACTCAAATTCCATATCATTCCTTATCATTCCTCTCCATATTCATAAACTTTGAGCAAATAAACAAACAGAATTGAAAACAATTGAAGTTGGGCAAAATAGTTTCATTAAATCACAGAATTGAAAGACAATATTTTCATATGCGCCCTACTCGCTAAATACAAAATGAGACCCATTCGTAGAAGCAACTAAGAGCCCTAAAAGCCTAACTCTAAGCTTGTCCGGCCTGGGAAGGGATATGGCCGTCATCGCTTGGCAGGGCCGCTGAGGGAGCCGTGTCCTCGGTCCGATCAGGGTCCGCGGACACTGGTGTTTCATCCGGAGCATCCTTTTCTTTTGGAACCTCCTGAGCCGCTCCAGGAAGAATCACCGCTTGGCTCGCCTGTTCCGGGGCACAAGGAGATGAGGAAGAGGGGCCAGCCGGCATCAAGGCCAGATCCGGGTGGAAAAATGTCTTCCCCGGCTGCCTAAGTTCTGAGTCAGCAGGGACTCCAGCCATGTTTAAAGCCTCCTCCCACGTGGATTGGCAGTAGTCCCTGCAGACTTCAGTAACCTCCTCTGCAAGCCTCTTCTCCGTCTCCTCAATGCCGTGGAGGTATGCAGCATCCTTCTCGGCCTCTGCCGCCCTCAGTGCCGTCTTGGCTTCTTTCTCAGCTTTCTCGGCCTTTTCGGCTCGGGTGCGAAGGTCCAAAACCAGTTGCCTCGCAGTGGCCAGCTCTATCTCGGTCATGTGTAGCTTCTTCCGCTGGTCCTCGGCCTGGTCTTGGGCACTCTGCAACCCAGCCTGAGCACTCCTTCTTTCCCTCTCTTCCTTTATTAGCTTGTTGGACAGCTCAAGTTTTTGATGCTTCAGCTCCCCTAAGGTCTTCTCCACTTCTTTGCGGGATTGGGTCTCGGCCCTGGCCAGATTGCGGGCATCCCTGACCCAATCCTCAGCGACATAGACTTGCTGAGTAAGCTGCAAAACAAGAAACATCAAATTATACCATCACAAAGACAATGGAAATGTACAACTTAGACATGAACAAACCATATATATACAATAGAGATCATGGACTTACCATGGCTAAGTCCCTCTTCATGGACAAAAAGAGGTCGGCCTGCCTCCAGGCCCTCACTGTGTCCATGTCCCGAGGGAGAAGCAAGGGACGTTCCAGGGCCTCAGCGATGTATCCTGAATGGCCACTCTGGAACTCCCGTATGGACGCATTAACGGTGATTGGAGCCCCATCCAGGTCCAGCCGAGGAGACCAAACTTGTGGCTGCTGAACCTCCCGGGAATGGGGATCACTTCGGGGCCTTGTCGGTGAGGCCCTCCTATCTTCCTTCCTATGTTGCTTCCCCCCTCTTTGCTGCCGAGGAGACACCTCGCCTTCCTCGGCGTCCAGATCTACAACTTTCTTCTTCCTCTTCAAATCAGGAATAGGAAGAAGATCGGTTGTAGTGGAAGGTGGAGCCGGAGGAGGGAGCTTGTCAGTCGCCTTCTCTTTAGGGGCCTCCTTGGAGGATGTCCCCTCGTTCCGCCCTGCTATCAAGGCCCTCAATCCCCTCCTCGGCTGTAAAGACATCTCTTCTATGTCTTCGGAGGTTTCAGAATGTTGTGCGCCGAGAGGTTCGGTTTGTACTTCTTCCTCCCCTTCAAAGTGGAATTGGTCTATCTCTGCCCCCAACGACGGTAGAGTTGAAGTGGAGCTTTCCCTTTGTGCAACTTCTTGGGGAGCGACTTGCTGAAGCGGCCAAGGGACTGGGGGAAGATCCTTGTTCGCCAAGAATCCCTGCCGAGATACGTCTATCCGGTTAATCCTCTTGTCCTTAGCTCGGATAGAGTCCCCGACGTCTTGGAAGCTGTCCGATATGGGAGTAAAATCCAATATCAAATGAGCGGCACGCAGCTGGCCGTCCAAGTGGACAAATACCTCCGAGCGCAGCAGGTAATTCAACCCGTGCACGTTCACGAGATTGGGATTGGGGGAGACGAACCGCCTATCTGTAATGACAATCAAAAAAAAAACACACACACGAAATCAGTCATCACACTCCCGAGGCTAAACGTATATACAGTAAAATAAAGTCAAATCTAAACTGTAATCCCTACGATTATCTTAATCTAATCCCAAAGTGCCCCACCTGGCTCTCCCTCAGTGGTCGGACAGTGGTGGCCGTCATGCCACGCCCCCGAGACGATGACGTAATCGTCCTTCATGCCTTTGTTGGATTTTGGGAGGCACGATATCATTTTTACTACCGGAGATCGAGACTTCAGGTAGTATCCCCCCTCCTTCAGGGAATGACATTCGTACATGTGTACGACGTCATGCCAGGTGAGTGTTAAGCCCATCATTTCATTAAGGGCGTCCACACACCCCAAAATCCTAAACACATTGGCAGCACATTGGTGTGGACACAATCTATGGTTCCTAAGGTATTCCCTAGTGACGTCGCCCATAGGAATGGACATTCCCCCTTCTAGGAAGGCAATCACAGGGATGACCACCTCCCCGGTCCTCCTGGAAACTAAAATGTCCTCCGGTGAACAGTAACGGAGGCTAACCCCCTCGGGAATGTTATACTTCGCCTTAAAACGCTCTATGGCTACGGGGGTATCAACTAAGTTCTTGAACCTACCCATATCGAAATCTAAGGGTAAAGGTTTGTTAAGAAACTCCCCTAAAGGCGAAGATGGAAAGAAGGAAGAAGGAGGCCGAGGTACTCAACCAAAATGGAATGACTAAAGAAGAGAATACTTACGAAGGAAAATGGTATTATAAGTTCAAAAATCTCTTAGAAACCTAGGAATCTTTATAAAAGTCTCCTCGGAATGACTAAAATGATGTAACGAGTGCCGGTAGGGTGTATTGGAGTGTTGGATGCTTAAACGAATGAAAAGTGAAGAAACCCACCTTCTCACGGCCTTTTTATATATATGGCATGCGAAAGTGGTGGGATCTATCCCGCTCAAATTTTCATAGGAAAATCCTAGCCGTACGATCTACCTCCAGCCGTTGATCGAGGGGACAGAGCGCCACCCAGAGTAATAAAGGATGCGCTACAACTTCCAAAGCGATTTTGGAAAGTGGAAGTCTCGCGAAACGTCACATCCACGTGGATTTGTTGGAGCGCTTGATGGGTTTCAGCCTTGTTGAAATCAAAGTCCCACCTTTCTCCTCGGATAAAAGGAGAACACTGGAACTTTGAGGGGCTATTGTGGGGGCAAAGGGCCCAACATCAGATCCTAGGCCGTGGGCCTGTCCGAGGAGACCTGCACCTTTGAAGACTACACCTCATGAAGCATTTGCCCGGCCTAACCCGATTCCGAGGTGTGAATCCCGTAGGAGAAAGCCTTATCCGAGGAGGCCCTCTGCTCGGACTATTAAAAAGGCGTCCCAGATCAGTGCACCAGTCTCATTCTTATCTCTTCCAGAGAACCCCTCGCTCTGTGTTAACCGTAAAGACAGATGGCGGAAATCAGATGTAAGCAAAAAGGCTGCTGCCACCGCATTTATGACCCTGCAGCTAACATCATGGCCGCATTAATGAGAAAAGACTCCTGAACAGTGACCTCCTCCTTTACAGCTGCCCTAGGAAGGCTCGAGAAAGGGGCGGATGAGATAAGAATAAAGAAAAGAGGGCACATGCAGGAGAGAGGGCATATAAATAGAAAAAAAAAGAGAACTAGTGAGGAGGGGGGAGAAAGAAAAGAAAGAAGAGGAAAACAAAGAGAGAGAGAAGAAGTTCTAACAATACTTGTACTGATATTCTCCTCGGACAGTGTTGAAAAGAGAATTGTAACCCTTATTAATACATATCTGTTCATTACCCTATTTGGGCTTTCAACCCATGCGTGTCCAATCCAATAATCTTCAACCCACTCTCTTTACAAATGCATTGTTGGGGTATTAAATCTATTTTGGGCCTCCAGCCATCCTGTTAGCCAGCCCAATCATCGTTACATTTGTGCCCTTACAATATATATATATATATATATATATATATAAACTGATCCAAATCTACTTCCTTTATCTCCCTCTAGCCGTCGTTATTCCACAATCATACTACATAACCACTAATGGAGTAATCAAAATTTTGATCCCCCGATTTGGCGATGGTTCGAGTTTTATAAGCATTGACCTCATCGGCGTGGCCCTAAATCCCCCCTTAAAACTAGCACATGTCAAACCGTGTATATGATTCGTTAAATTAAGGCCTTAAACTCTCGACCTATTAAGAATTATTTCTTGGGTTTCTACGAGGTTAAAAAAACCTTTAACAGAAAATAAAGGAAATAGCAACAAAAAAAAAAAGGAAGTGTGAAACACGGGTTGCCCCTTTTTCACAGGTCCAAAAACTTCTTAGCCATACCCATATTTTTACTTCATGTTCAGACATTTCCAATTTTCCAGGTCAACGAAAGAGACCCCAACAAACACAGTGGAAGATAAGACTTCACAAATATACGCATGGCTGGATTGGGATTGCTTTTGTGGGCTAGAAGAACAAAAACTTAAAGAGGGAGAAAGCGATCATCAATGACCTTGCTTGCTTCTTCCATCACGGTGCCTTGCATTGCATTGCATTGCATACTCAAGAAAAACAATGAGCTGTGCAGGCCAACGTGTTAGCTTAAACCCAGTCAGTCCTTCTGGGTTTCATTCATTAATCAATCAATCCAATAAAAAACCAACAACGTAGTCCTGACGTTTGTTTTTCACGCGCTGAAATATCTCATCATGAGTTGTTTAACTTAAGAGAGAGTTGCGTGTCAAGTTAGTTAATTAAAAATGGCCCATTAGTTTTTATCCTTCTGAGAATAATCCTCGTAACAACCTGTCCAAAATTGCCACTTCAAAATTTTCGTCAACTTCTTGTGTAGTTTTCTGTTTTGAACAGAGTACCAAACGCATATTGTGAACATAGAAAGATAAAGTTGAAAATCAACTTTTGATGGACACATATGACATACGTGTGTTGTTAGACATAACCAAGCAAGGTGGGTTTACGTGATTGAACGATGTTCAATTACTTATCATTATCATTATCATCATGACCATTCCATTTGCTATTCGTCAATAAAACTAGTTTATACAAATGCCACTTGTGCACTTTGTGTTGTACTAGCCTATTAAGCGCTCTCTTTTTTCTAATTACAATATGGATAAACACCTATATTAAAGAATCTGTCTACTGTATGTGTGTTGTCCATTAATTTAGACCAGTCTTATTAGGTCTCTCTCTCTCTCTCTCTCTTTCTCTCTCTCTTTGTGGTTGTTTCTAGTTCTTTCATGATAATATTAGATGTATTTTTTGATGTTATGATGATGGGAATGGATGAGATTTCTCTGGTTGTTATTATTTCTATAAGTATTATGATACGTTTGTTTATCTTCTTTTCTTTTTCTTTTTTTTTTCCTCTGATACAGTTTCTACATATATATTCTGCATTTATTTAGTCCCTCCATTTTCATTTGGCATATTTCTTCTGTGAAATGTCATGCTGTTTGTTGATTTTATATATATTACAAATTGATTCATAATTTACAACAGCTAGCTAAATACTAAACTTATATATTTGGATATTGGTCAAATACAATTTGAATTAATAAGGAAAATACTGACACTCCTTCTGCTTCTTAAAGAACAAAGATAAGATGTATAACTTGACAATGATCATTCTGAATTTGGCAATCTTGATGGAGAACATACTGGAGGATTTTATTCACTGTTTGATTAGAATATGTCTCTTTCCATTTCACTATTTTTGTTATTATGTTGTGCAGATGTTTTGTCACATTATGATGCATCTAATTAATGGTTCATTCAGCTGAACTGTGTTATTACTTATACTCTATTACTGGAAATTTCTATTAGACAATTATGTCTTTCTTTGCCTAATTTGTGCCACAGCTAATCTATGTGATATGAACGTAAAATAGCAACGATCTGGTTTGAATACCACCTGAGCTTGCAGGCTTCTTTGCTTGCTTGTGTTATATGTTGTTTGCATGTTTTGGCCGTTGACTACTCTGAATTGCATAATAGTTCCCGCTGAAAGTGACAAAGATATGCTATTACCATGTGTCTGATCGATTTGTTATGTGTCTGATCCATTTGTTGGCATTATCTTGTTCAAGTGAAGGATATGTCTTGTACCTTTCCTAGTCCCGTTTATGTATTGGTCTCATGTGGAGTTGTTCCTCTAAAAACTCCAGATTTATGTGGTTTGGGTGACTGGTCTTAGATGCTAAAATCGAGATGCATATATTTGCTTGAATATGAGATGTTAACTGCAAAGTATGTGCTTGAATACAAAATGTTTCTGCAAGCATAAGCATAAACATAAAAGCTCATAAACTCAAACTATGATACTGCTATTGCTCACTATGGAACTTTTTTCCATAGTGTTTTTAATGTCTTAATCTATCTGTTTTCAAACTTCAAAGTAATTTGATTGATTTACAACTTTTACAGCGTTGAAGAAGAACTGAGCTTATATTTGAAGGCCATGAATCTCCCCAGAAATACTTCAATAAGTCAAGGAGAAAATCTTAGAGGGGTTTTGCAAACACACTTGATTGGATCTTCTCCTGTTCATATTACATCGACTATGGATTCACAAGGCCTATATTCATTGAAGTGCAGCTCATCACGAGCTGCTCTCCCCCATTGCATACAACCAAAAGGTCCAAAACCACCCAATTCCCTTACACAAACTTCCTCGCCAAAAGACAAGAAGTTATATGCAAAACATTTGTCTAGTGAATCTGATAGCTCTTGTATCCAAAATCCTAAAAGCACATATGCTCCATCTTCTATGTTCTGTACTAGTTTACATTTTTCATCTTCAACAAACCCTGAGACTTCACGCTATCTTGGAAACCAACCTTTCCTACCAAATCCCCCAAACTACGACTGGTGCCCTCCTGCTGTTAATTCACCCAAGCCTTCATTGCTTTCAGGTGGAGGTGAAAATGGTAGATGTCGGAAAGAGACATCATTTGACTTGATGAAGGGATTCGAATACAATATTCCTGGACAATGTTCTGATGGTATTTTCTGGGGCGAGAATTATGCAAGTGACAGTTTAACATTATCACAGCAGTTGGAGTTACAAAATTTTTCTGAAGAACTCAACATTGCTATAAATGATACCAGAGACAATCCCAGGCTTGATGTGAGTTCCACTTTGTTACATATTCGTACATATTTTACACATATGAAGTACTTAAATTGCATTGCCTGCTAAATCCTTCTCTCTCTCCATCTCTATTTTCTTGATTACTGAGTAATTTTTGCTTTTGAAGTTCCTCAAATAGAGCATAAAAAGAATGAGATCAAGTCACTTATCTCACTTTGGAACCTTGTTACTAGAAAATTCACTCAATCAAATAATCAAGCATCATCTGGACTCTAAAGATCTTCTAAAGCAATGCAGGAAAGTTATAGTTATTTATTTAGTTATTTTTGTATACGTTCCTTCAAAAGACAACTATCTAATGATTTTTACCCCTTTTCTTGTGCACATTTAATCATCTATACACACATCCACAAAAATGATATTGAAACCATGAATATGATAACTCTTTCCTACATAAACATCGTCATGTGATCTTGGTTCTCAAGGCAAACTAAAGTTAATAACTCCTGCATGATTGAATTAAGCTGGTGTAATTCAGTGGCATTTCATGGTTTCCTTTATTAGGAGAATCAAATTTCAAATCCCCCTCCCACCTATATAAGTAGGGTTGTTTGTGTGTGTGTGTGTTTATAGCATTTCTTATTGAATGATCTTATTCATTTCAAGTAGGAAATATATGAATCGCCACAAATTTCACAAATTGCGATCACAGACTTGCAAGACAGCAAGAATGGTTGTCCTTCAGTCATGCATATGAATGACCAGAGTAATTCAAAACAAGAATTTCCAGAGGCTACAGCGGCACATAAGGCAAGAATAAGATGGACATCAGAGCTCCATGAGCATTTCTTAGATGCAGTCGACAAACTTGGTGGCCCTGAGAGTGAGCAAACCATCTTTAAATAATCAGGAAGATCTACATGATTTTAATTTCTATGGCTCACAATTGTTGCTATATATTATAGATGCTACACCAAAGAGCATATTGAAGCTCATGAATGTTGAAGGTTTAAACATCTACCATGTCAAGAGCCACTTGCAGGTA
This sequence comes from Lithocarpus polystachyus, assembly GCA_033629205.1. Classification (NCBI taxonomy): domain Eukaryota; kingdom Viridiplantae; phylum Streptophyta; class Magnoliopsida; order Fagales; family Fagaceae; genus Lithocarpus; species Lithocarpus polystachyus. The sequence goes on along the minus strand of CM066172.1, from coordinate 9,442,403 downwards.
ACTTTTAGATACACAATGTGGCTTTAATCATACTGAAGATTAAACATCTATTCCATATCAACTAACCTTTTTGAGGAATATGATCTGCAGAAATACCGACTTGCCAAGAATGTGCCAGAGTTGAAGCATGGTAAAGGTAATGTTGCAAAACAAAGTTCATTCTGGTTTTTTTGTACATGTTTTTCTTCATCTAGCTTTAAGTTTTATCTTCCTTCAAAAAATCCCACTCTCTCACTTCTTCAAGCCCTCAGATTGAACTGTTTTTTTTCTCATCCACATGCAACATTGAGAGGCAGCTCCTAGTCGTTCCGATTCTCATTTTGATTTTCTCAATGTTGGCATGTCTTGCCTTTCTTTTCTTCAGATTTATTCAGTCAAATGTATTTTTAGTTTCCCAAAATTTGAAGACAATATGTTTTTCAAATGTTGTACAAATATGTTCTGTAAAAAAGTAAGCTTAGGGCTAATTAAAAATTGACTCTTAAAAGTTCGCTGGTGGATTTTATTTTAGACCCCTTACCAGAATGAAAAATATGAACTGATATTGAATTGATTTTATTTTAAAGACCCTTTAGATAATTGTGAAATTGAACAGTGACATCTGACATGCTTTAACTTTGTGCTGTTTAGATGGAGAGACTTCCAGGTTTGAACAAAAGAAGTCAGCTTCAGCCAACAATGATAATGAAGAATGTATAACAAGGTCAAATTCTGTGTCTCTTTTTTCATGTTCCCTTTTTCCTTTTGTATAGATTTACTCTCTTACTTCAACTCGCTTTTTGTAGCAGAAACATGTCAATTACAGAGGCTTTGCGCATGCAAATTGAAGTTCAAAAGCAGCTCCATGAACAGCTCAAGGTGTACTAAATATATACATATATTCATGACAAGCTAATTGCTAGACTAGTATTGATTTTTTATTTTTTAATACTTTTTTTTTGCCTTGAACCGTTCTTTTTAACTTTAATTGGTTTGTAATGATATGTGTATATAATTATTTTGGTTTGAGTAGGTACAAAAGTCTCTTCAACTACTCATAGAGCAGCATGGAGAGTACTTGAAGAAACTTTTGGAAGAGCAAGAGAAAGTTGGAGCTCCCTTAATTCCTGCCAGTGCCTCCCCGCCAAGACAAGCAGAGTCTAAAACTGACAGTTCTTCGTCTTCACTGTCAAAGCATAAACACTCTGACTCGGATTCTATTGAATCTGAACAGTTAAGTGGTCAAAAGCGGCCTCGACAATAAAAAGCCCCAAAAAGGCTTCATCCACACCATAGTTGATAGTAGTGCAGAAAAATAAAAGTTAACCACTTCATCCAGTAGGGTTGGAGGGTCTTTTCATGTTTATATATTATGTACAAATTGTACCAAAATTTTTATTAAAAAAAAATTAAAAAGTTATTTAGATAAGCAGAGATGAGAAGGAAAAAAGAATGTATGAAATTTATTTCCTTTAATTGAGATTCTCGATCGATTTAAGTGAAAGTTGTAAAATTGATTGACTGCTCTGTAAAAGGCTGCTCTCTTTATAAAACAATAGAATACTTCTCTTTTTCTTATTTCACCCCTAATGATAACAAGAATTACAAGTACAAGAAAGAGAGAATTCCTTGAAATGCTTCTCAGCTGTCTGCTTTAAGTAACATCATGTGAGCACTCAGAACATAATATAGTAAATATACTTCCTTTCCGCACCATAACAAAACAGATAGAAAATGAAACAAAAGTACATACAAAGAGGCCTGATCCAGAGTAAAACCCCAAAACTAAGCAAAAGTTAGGACAGTGCTCTTAAATTTGATCGCAATGTCAAACACCTTATACTTAAAACATAACTCCAAACGCACTGAAAGCATCTATTTCTCACCACTTTTTCTCTTGAGTGATCCACTTAAAGCAGCCTTAGCTTTTGACCACTCTTTCAGAGAAGCAGCACTTCTCATAAAAGTACAAGTTTCACCAATTATAACATTCCTAGTAGATGTTAGCTTTGGTGCTGAATCATGTTTTCTCTCAAATATTGGAGCAGGGGCCTCATTATTACCCACAACAGTCTGCTGATGTTTCTCTGGAGTACTCCTAACGTCCTTTCCAGTTACCAAAATAGTAGATCCATTTCCAGGCAATTCACTATTATCATCTTTCCTTAAATCACTGTGCTCGCCATTGGTGGAATCAACAGTGTCCACGCTATTGGGCTTTGCTTGCACTTGCTTTTCATAAGAAATACCAGGCAAAAGTTGTTCAAGGCTAAATGAACTATTGTTATTCTCACTAATCAATTGTGTCCAAGAGGATTTCTGGAGCCAAGCAGCACCTCTGCCAGAATTACTTGAAGCTGCACTAGGTTTGGCAGGCTGAGTTTCTGTGACCTCCTCTTTAATTGTTTCACATGAATGACTTTCCAAGTGGTCTCCATGCCTTACTAAGTTGTTGTTTTTGCTGACAGTGGAGTCGGGCACATATGAACCATCAAATTTTGGTTGATGTTCCTTGCTAGAGGCAATGCCTGGCAATATATGTGAGACGCTGAATGAAGTGTTACTATTATCACCAACAAGAGCTCTCCATGAAGACTTCTGCGACCAAGAAACAACTGGAGCTGATTGTTGGATACCAGATTCTGGTTCAGCCAGTTGAGCTCCCAAAACAGTTGACTCATCTGAATGAGTTTTTAACTTCCCCTTGCCTCTAGTGATAGCAGAGAGTGATCCATTTTCATCACTTTCTTGATTAAGTGACTTCCTCTTCTTGTTAGGAGGTACGGTATTCCTTTTCTGCTCTTTGAGAGCATTCTGATTTTGCCCATTGTTGGAAGTTTGCTTGCCACTGAATTCCAAGTCCTGGGAGTTGTCCTCTTTAATTGTTTCACTTAAATGGCTTTCCAAGTGATCTCCATGCCTTACTAGGTTGTCATTTTTGCTGACAGTGGAGTCAGGCACAGATGAACCATCAAATTTTGGTTGCTGTTCCTTGCTAGAGGCAATGCCTGGCAAGATATGTGAGACGCTGAATGAAGTGTTGCTCTTATCACCAACAAGAGCTCTCCATGAAGACTTCTGAGACCAAGAAACAACTGAAGCTGATTGTTGGATACCAGATTCTGGTTCAGCCAGTGGAGATCCCAATACAGCTGATTCATCTGAATGGGTTTTTAACTTCCCCTTGCCTCTATTGATAGCAGAGAGAGATCCATTTTCATCACTTTCTTGATTGAATGATTTCCTCTTCTTGTTAGGAGGTACGGTATTCCTTTTCTGCTCTTTGAGCGTATTCTGATTTTGCCCATCCTTGGAAGTTTGCTTGCCACTGAAGTCCTGGGAGTCCAAAACAGATAGAGAAATTCAGGCCAGAAAGGCAGAAAGTATAGGGGATCATCAGCATTAGTAAAATGGAAAAAACAATTATACTCTACAAATTGAACCTTAAATTCTACCTGATTTTCAGAAATTTGCTCCTTTTCCTGGACACCTAACAAATCCATCCTATTGTTTTTCCTTTTCACCACATTAATTATGAGATTATCTTCATCCGTTTCAGAGTCTGCTTCATTCTCATCAAATTGCAAGCCAGAAATCAATTTGGCAGAATTATCTCTTTCCTTGGCCTGTCCATTTCCACTATGTGCAGCATCTGATACCTTTTCCCTTTCGAAGAGCTTGTTCATCACTGAATTCATTATGTTAATCTCTTCCTCATTCATGCCCCCACTTTGTGCTTCTAGATCATTAGTTTGTTCTTTTTTTGCAGGGTGAGGATCAATAGAATGCTCTTCACAATCACAGAAATGAATTGGGAGAGGAGGAACCTCAACATTTCGGAAACTGTATTTGTGTTTGCCACTTCCACTTAATGGCAATACTTTCACCTGCACAACAGATTCATACATAACCATGCAAAGGCACAGTTTCAAGCAACAGTGCATTCAAAAGCTTGATCCCAGTTGTTTTGATGCAGTGATGTTGAGTGCAAATGAGAATTGACAATATATAGACACATAAAATTGCATATACGCTAAGAGAAAATGAGACACATCAACTTGTGCAAATGAAAATCAAAACATACATATCAGACCCATATTCACCTTTCTTAAGCTGGGAAAGTAAATCCGAAGTTGCTTTGTTTCTGAATTAAGGTCTTTCTTAGGCTTGTTGGAAGAGGTTATGTCTTCATTCGCATCAAAACCGTTACTAGGTGCCCTACTTGCAAGTTGAGCTTGTTCTGCCCACTCTCGTTTCAAACGGACAACATAATGTTCTTTAGCCTTCTCAAGCTTCAACCTCCCTCCCTTCCAAACACACCCATTATACTGTGTAGTTGCATAGAGGGGATCAGTGTAGGCAATAAAATCCAGCACATGTTAAAAAGAAAAGGAAAAGAGAAGTTCCAGCTTCTCATGATGCACCTGTACAGGATTGAACCTGTGACCTCATCCTTCTCCCCTTGTTTTTGGAGGAAGAGAGACTATTTGGTCCTATTGTCATTGGCAAGAGAGAAGAAACCTAACCAAGGAGATTGTTTAGAGCTATAAGGGTATGCAGTAGAAGCTTAGTTGCATTCATAATACTGTTTTCTCAAAGAGGACTCAGAAGAGGCATATAGATATTGTACACCAAGATAACACATCACAGCAGGTAACTAAATACACAACTTGATATCATTCATGTCCATGTAGCAGGTGCTAGAGCCCTGCTTTACTCAGATATTTTACCATTATCTTTCACTGAAGGCATTTGATTATTATGTTGCTACAGCGTAGCACATTGTAATTCCAAGTTTTGCAACAATGTTGTTATTTTATTTTCTGCACCATTGGATACAATATCTATTACAATATATGTACACTGGAGAAACAAAGAATAGTGTTGACAATCCACAACAGGGAGTGCCATGGGACTGTGGTAAGTTAATGCTTTTGTTATTCTTTTGTTCTTAGAGCCATTGACTCTCTTCAACTTGTTCCATTTTCCATATTATGCACCCAAAATTTGCAATTGAATGGTTCACCCTAAAACAACATTTATCTGTCACCAGTTAAAGTATTTCCGAGAGCAATTGTGCACAAAAAAATCTGACTTATGGGATCTAAGTTCTGATACAGACATGGTTCAAAGAGCCATTGAGCTCTAGCTCAATTGGCACCTTCTCCCATTCTAAGTTCTAACTAATCTGTTGAAGATCCATACCCGATCCCTAAATTTTGGGATTAAGACTTGTTGTCGTCGTTGTTAATGGGTTGGAGACACAATGTTCTATACTTGTATCTACACATTGCAAAATGGCTTGTTGTATGCGCATATAAATGGAGAGCTTAGTCTTAATCATACACACTCAACAAATTAAACCCTACAAAATCCCACATGGGGAAGCATGGCTATATTATGTACAAGTCTAACAGTTCGTCTTGTATTTGCAATGAATTCAACTAAACAACATAAACAAATTCCTATTCCAAACTAAATTGTGGGTTCCAGTTAGCTTAACTAGTAAAGTTTTTTGTCATCAAACAAAAGACCTAGTATTCAAACCCCGCATACATCAGAAACCAATTGGTGTCGAGTAAATAATAATAAAGAGGAAGAAGAAGGATTGATAGTTTTTTTTTTTTTTCTTACAGTGCTGAAGAGCTTGGAAAGGGACTTAGGAGAAGAAGGGGAGAAATCGACATAGGCAAAGCTGCGAGATTTGGTCCTGACAATATCAAGTCTCTCAACAACTCCCAATGACCCAAACATCCTCTGCAAATCTTCAGCAGTCACGCTCTCTCCCAATCCTCCCACGAATATCCTCATCTGACTCGCTTTTTCTGCTTCCTGATCCTCCATTATGTTTGATAAGGATGCTCTTTCATCCATGCCTTTCCCGTTACTCACTCACACAACCAGAAACCTTCAAACCCAGAACCTTCAAATTGCCACCTTGCTAACCCAAAATGGAGTTCTTATTCGGTGCATTGGGTTTGGGTATATGCGCTTCTCCTCTCTCATTTGTGGGTATATTTTTCCTCTTATTAGAGTTGGTCCAGTTTACACTTCACAGCTTTGACAATCCAACCCGATCCACTAACTCCTAAACTTTAACCCAGCCCAGCGGGTTGAGTTAGATCAGGTCGATTTTGGCATATCACTAGGTTGCCTGCACACTCCTAAAAGATAATTATCATCATGCCGAGGCTCAACTTTTTTTAAAAAAAATTTTGAGAGCAACACTTGCACTATGTTTTTGTTTGGCAAAATTTTTTTTTTAGATTTTAGCATTTTTCTTTTTGGCTCACCTTTTAAAAAACCTAATAATAAAACTAACTTTTTAACTTTTGTCCCATCATATTATATTATATTATATATAATAAAAGTTAAGTTTACATATCGTAATTGTGTCAAATAACTTTACCATATTGCAAAAAAAAAAATTTAATTTTTAAATTTAAAAATAAATAAATAAAAAAGTCTAATACATTTTAAATTGTAGCAACGTATACTACACTAAAAAAAGAGGTCTAATGCATCTTAAATTGCAACAACGAATACTACATTAAAAAAAAAAAAGTCTAATGCATCTTAAATTGCAGCAACGTAGACATAAAAATAAATAAATAAAAAAGTCTAATGCATTTTAAATTGTAACAACGTATACTACACTAAAAAAAGAGGTCTAATGCATCTTAAATTGCAGCAACGAATACTACACTAAAAAAAAGTCTAATGCATCTTAAATTGCAGCAACGTAGACATAGTGTAAAAAAAAAGGTCTATTGCATTATTTTAGCAATGTAGTGTATTATAAAAAATAAACCATAATCACTTATTAAACAAATTGCAGTAAATTAAATAAATAGAAATAAAGTAATTTTTTAGATAAAAACAACCACTTATTTGTTTTTATCACTTTTTTTTTATTGGATGTATTTGATTCTTACATAAACTACAATTTTATCTCTTGCATTGTTCAGCCTTTTTTTTTTTTTTTTTTTGAGTTTATGAATTATCAATAATTTTTACTCTCCTTTCCGTCTCCAAGTTTATCAACAACTTTAGATTAGATCATAAAGAACTATTTGATGGAGGCTTATCACTCTGAAATGCTAAAATCATATTTATCTCCAAGAACAATTCAATGGAGGCTAATCAATCCGAAATGTTAAAATCATAAATATCTCCAAATATATTTAGAACTCTACTATTGCTAGAATTATTCTGAAACTAGAAAACCAAGTTATCTATTTTTATTTAGAAAATGAACAGAGGCTTTTGCAGTAAAAGTGGAAATCTATTTCACCTAAGAGCAAGGAGCTCATTGCTTTTTTAAGCAGTCAACCCAACGAATCAACGGACACATGATACAGAACATCTTTCATGGCTTGCCATGGTTTCAATCCTAGAAAACAATCAGGTGGCACATGAACTTGCTTAACTTCAGTCGTCTATTTTATGTATTTTGTTGCAGTTTTTTCATAGTCTTTTGTACTCTGCCTAATCTTTTGATGTTTACGCATATATTGTTGATTTTTTTTTTTTTTCCCTTGGTCACTTCCTTAATACTCTTTATATGGATCCCATGCAAGCATGCATAAAATTAAAGCTTAATTTTGTGGTTAGAAGCTTTAGACTTATTTTCTTTATGTGGTGCTCATTACAAGAAAAAAAAAAATTTTTAATTCCAGCCATTAAATCAGTTCAAAAACTTTACCCTAATGCTTTGACTATGTTTTAGATAAACACAAATTTTAATTGTTATTATCAAGTTTTTATATATATGCACTGCGAGGCCCTAAAACACATATCACAGATGGGGCACATCAATGAAGATGCAAAGATGGTTGTAACAATATGCAAAGATGGTTGTAACAAGTTTGATAGATTGGAGTTTTTAGCACATATTCTTGCATGGTATTCACAAGGTGAACTAGATAGCAAATAACATACTAAGCATTTTTTTTTTTTTTGCTATTTATTTTGTTTTGCTAATAATTACATAGAGAAGTTGAAATCAAATAATAGAGATTATTGTTCACAAGTTCTCAATTCTCATCATATCTCAATGCTATTTTTTCAATTATGGATGAAAACGTATTGCCAATGTCTTAACTCTTAGTTTTTCTCAACAAAAAAAAAAAAAAAAAAAAAAAAAAAATCTTGTAGTTTATATATATATATATATCCTCTTTGTTAATTATATTTTTTTGGTAGGGTGAAAATCACTCAAGTTTTGGTGTCTGCTTCCATGCTTTCAAAGGTAAAAATTAAATTTTCATGTAAGTCTCTCTACTTCAAATTCTTAAATGTTTATTAATTTAGATTGTTCTTAATTATTGAATTAATGTTTCCACTTAAATGCGCTTTCAATCATTTTTTTTTGGATTGTTTTTAATTATTAAATTCAAGGTTTTTCCATTTAAATATTACTTGAGCCTTAAATCTGAATATATTATGTAAAATCCTTTTATATTTTTTTTAGGTATCTCCTTTTATATTATAGTTACATATCTATCTACCATCTTCCATTTAATTATTATATATATATGCCTTTTATAATTCACACATATATGCCTTTTATAATACATTAGTCTCACACAATTTACATTTATTATATAATGTAAAAGTAAAATATTCATTTATTTTTATTATCTATTTTATTGTTTAATTTTAACTAAATTAATATAAAAAATTGTTTACATATGAATTTTGATTAAACTGTGCATCGCACGGACATAATACTAATGTAACATAAAAAATAAAAATAAAAAGTAAACACTACTAAATATTAGTATATTTTTTTGATAAACATTATACAAATAGGTTATCAAAAACTATAGGGTTCTCAAACCGATACTTGCAGCATTGTAAACTTTTTGAGAATTTTTTGAGACCCAACATAAAAATATTTTTTTTTAACCATCATGTGTAATTTTTTTAATAATAAAAAATTATCATATGACTTAAATATAGATAAAAATAATAATAATAATAATAATAACAACGAATGGTTGATAGAAGCGTCAATAACATTCATTTTTAATTTTTAATTTTTTTGTTGTTGAGAAACTTCACTTTTAAAACTTTATTAACCAATAGCAATCACTTGTTAAAACTTTTTTTTTTTTTTTTTTTTTGGTGGGTGAAAATTGTTTATTGAGAAAAAAAATTTTTTTTTTTTGAGATTAATATAAAAAATAATATAAAAAAGCCCGTTTGGAAACAAGGATTTCCAAATCCAAATCCCCGTTTGGGCCAACAAATAAATAAAGAAATAGATTTGGATTTGGGGATTTGAAATCAGGGGGAAACAGAGCAACAAGAGCAGCGAAGAAGAATTCAACTACACAACTTTTCGATACTCTTAACGGGTACTTCCGGCCTCTCTCTCATTTTCGTGTCCCTGTCTTTTGAGTTTCAATCTCTCTATTTCTCTATGCTTTTCAATTTTCAGATTCGTTTTCTTTACTTCTATATCTCTTTTTTCTAAAACAATTTTCTCTGATTCAAATTCATTGCAACTGTGAGCTTACAGTGTTGTATAGCTATGTCTATAAGCTTAGGTTCTTTTGTTTATTTGGGGGTTATTTACAAGACTTTGTTAAGCATATCAAATTTAGCTCTTTGATTTTTGGAGTTGTAAGTTTTTTTTTTTTTTTGGGTTTTGTGTATTCATTTTGGTTTTGCATTGGATTATATGAATTGGGTTTCTTTATTATTGCTTAGTTCATGGTATTTGTTAAGTTTTGGAGTTAACTCTTTCTTTTAGGAGTTGTTGGATTTGTTACATGAAGACAAAAAATAACATAAGTGGAAATAGAGTAAAAAAGACATGTTGATTAAGAAAGTAACAAAGATTATAATTTTGGATAGAATAGAATGGCAAACAAGAAAACACGTGGCCGACCCTAAATAATCTATTAAGGTACCATATTCAACCCAAAAAAAGATTGGGACTAAGGTTTAGTTGTTGGATTTTTCCTGCTGTCTGATTTTTTAGGAAAAAAGTGAGGAAAAGAGCTGTTGCATTAGATTTCCTGTTGTTTGGTTGCTTAGAAAAAAATGGGGGAAATGAATTGTTGCATTGGAAAACCTTTAATTCAAGAATTCGTGCTGGTTGAACTTTTTTTTTTTCTTTTTTTTTTTTGGAAATCTTTGAAAATTGCATTTATATTTTATATTTGTCATGAACTTGTTTGATGTTCAGGGTTTGGTTTGGAAGAGCTTCTAATGGCAACAGCTACGTACCCGCCACCACCACCGTATTACAGACTATACAAAGATTACTTACAAAACCCAAAGTCAGCTCCTGAGCCTCCCCCTCCTATTGAAGGGACTTATGTTTGTTTTGGAAGCAACTACACTGTGAGAATTGCCTTTAAAAAAAATAATAATTCTTTCTTGCAAAATACATGTGAATATCCTAGTTTTGATTTATCGGTCCTGCCTTTTTTAGGTGTAAGGTTTAGTCATAGAGTTTTTATGTGAAAGTTAATTGTGCTGAACTATTGTTTGTATTTAACAATTTGAAGAATGTATCCCCCGTTTGTTCACAAGTAACAATAGAAAGTGAAGAGGATTACCTGAAAATGCGTAAATGGGGAAGGTGGTTTTAATATCTTTAGTTTGTAGGTGTTAAGTCCAAAGCTTGGATTTGATGAAATCATTGAGCTTATATTATGATTGAATTATTAGGCTTCTATCATTATTCTATTTTTCCATGATAATTTTTCCAATGTTTTGTCTAGACCGATGATGTGCTTCCAACCTTGGAAGAACAAGGAGTGCGCCAGCTATACCCAAAGGGACCAATTATCGGTACGAATTTGTGTTGCTTTTACTAAATCTTTTGCAAGTACTACTAAAAAAAAAAAAAAAAAGAGTAGTCAGCTATTTGATCATGCATGAAGTTCTCCTTTCTTTGATAATAAGAGTTTTTTTCCTTTTTTTTCCCCAATAAATTGGTCAGGTTACTAGTAGAAGTAATTTTTTCCTCTTCACTCTTCCTTGCTTCTTGAATGTTGAGTAATTCATTATTTTCCGGATTATTGGTAAAAAAGGTAGAAAGCACCATTAGGAGGGAACTCTTTCCCTCCCCTTTTTTAAGCTAGTTTGGACACTAGTGATGAATGATTTTTTTTTTTCTTAATCTGGATTTTTCCATAAACTTAAGATCTTATTGGTTTTCTGATTGTTAATCTCTTAAGCACATTGTCTACCATTGCAGCCTTTTAAAACTTCTGCAAAGATGAAGGAAATTGATTCAAAGTAATTGGTTTCCATATTGTTAATCTCAGATCTCAATTCTGATTTTAAAGGAAAATTCTCATACTATCATAAAGTGAGTTTACAATGCCCAACCTTGGCTATATATACACTAAGGAGTTCGTTATGCTGACAACTCCATAACAAACTATGCTGGTACTTACAACTACCAACAATTATCTACATGTCCAAAATTATTAACACATGTTTAAAAGAAAGTACAAGTAATTCTGCACGTGGAATACTCGGCCATAACCCTGTTGCCATGTGAAATGAGCTGATCATCTGTTTGCCCATGTATTTTATCAAATTATGATACAATTGGTAGGTAAAATAAACAGTTGGTAGTGCACTCTGTAACCTCCCCCTCGGCCCCCCTCTCTCCTTTTGTGGTTAAGTGCTACTGTACTCTGAATGCTTTTTTCTTCTGTTTTCCTCCCAAGTATTTTTTGCTACTAGATTTTTTAAAGCTGCTGATTTTTGTAGATTTTAAGAAGGAACTGAGGTCCCTTAATAGAGAGTTGCAGCTGCATATTTTGGAGCTTGCTGATGTTCTTGTTGAGAGACCATCGCAGTATGCAAGGAGAGTGGAGGAAATATCCCTTATATTTAAAAACTTACACCACCTTCTCAATTCATTGCGTCCCCATCAGGTAAAATCATTCTAGATTATTTGTGATCATTTCTTTTGGATGGTTATCAAGAATCTACTTCATCTTATATTGTCCTTTTCCTTATAGGCTCGAGCAACGTTAATTCACATTCTAGAACTCCAAATACAATGCCGTAAACAAGCTGTGGAGGATATAAAGAGGTATGACCTTAGAAAGTGTGTGTAACTTTGTCTTCCTTTTGAACTTATCAAAAAAAGTTTATCTTCCTTTTGAGCATTTTATATGAGAAATTTCTTTTGCACTTGATTTCTTGTAAAATCATTGGAAGGGTGTCGTCATTTTACCTGCTGAATGTATAGCTTTTAGTTCCCAAAAAAAAAAAAAAAAATAACAATAATAATCCTTTGATTGTTTTTGTGTGTGTGAGAGAGTGATAATTACAATTGAGCTTTTAGTGAGAAAATTGCTTTTGCATTTTGTCCCTTTTAAGATTGTTGGATGGATGACTTCATTTTACATGCTGAATTAATAGCATTTAGATATTTAAAAATAGAAATAAATTAAAAATAATAATAATCCTTCGTGTGTGTCTGTTGAACCAGGGAGAGTGATGTAGGAAAATTTAAGCCCAAAGTCCCATTATTCTGTTTTTCAATCCATTTGCTATCACAGGACCAGTCTTTTATTTCTCTTAAGTTATGCTTTGTTATTATTATGTCTTTAGTATTTTTAAAACTTTTGTGAATAGAATGTGACCTTTAAATGAAGTTAAATGTTTAGGATTTGATTGTTCTATGCAAGTTGAATGGATAGGATTCTAGGGTTATTAAAGACTATGTTAAATATCATCTCATTTGAGTCATTGTAGGCAATCTTTTCTTATATACTTTATGAAATTTTAGATTTGAATATTTCTGGAGCTGTTTTATATCCTAGCAATCGATATTTGATTGTTCCAACTTCATCTGTATATATTAAAAGAATTCAGAAAGTTAGTTATTGTTTTTTATTTTGCTGTCAAAAATACCCCTAAATTAATTAACCAACAACTTAAGAATGGGGTTAAAATAGTAAATTGGCAAAAGAAAGTTAATTATTGCTTTTTTTACTGTCAAAAATACCCCTACTTAAAACTTAAAAATCGGGTTAAAATAGTAAATTGACAAAAATAATAAATTCATATTTCTACGTTGAAATGTCTTCCTGCTTCTAATAAACTCCTACTTATACGTTGATTTAAATTCCTACTTCTACTTACTAACTCCCTACAAAGTAGGATCACTCTTTTGTTAGTTTTAAAACTCCTCTAATCTACAAAACTCACCCCACATTTTTTTTTTTTTTTTTTACTTCATCACACCCTTAGATTTTTTTTTTTTTTTTTATTGGAAAAAGTAGAAATCCCAAATTATAATAAATACAAATTATTAATCTTTACTTAAAAAATAGAAGAGCCTCTGAGCACGCGTGTGAGCGCGTGCTCTAAGGCTAGTTCCTATTATCTTTTTCTTTGATTTAGTCTCTTTTTTTTTTTTTTTTCTTTTTTTTAAATCCTTCTTCTACCCTTGAATTAAGTTTTCTTAAACCCTTCTGCCCTAGAACTAATTTCTCACCGTATCCAGTGGCATTAGAGCAAGCATCCTAGATCTAAGCCATAATATTTATCTCTGAATCAAAGGTTACAACTTTAACCTATGGTTGGTCATGGTGGAGATCGTGGGATTAGAGGAAATCTAGACCAACAGACAGAGAAGAAGGAGCCCTTAAAGGAATTATGTAAGTTGACCACGAACATTAGGACATTCCAAAAGGCTCTCTACGACTGCTTTTCATGCCAACCTCTAGTAGTTCATTCCTGGACTTGGTTCAACTCGGTTACAATTTATGTGTTAGCATGAGATGGAGGAATAATGATGTTGATGTGTTTTCATTTTTCCCTCTCATCTTAATAAAAGCTGTTCTTGTAGGCTGGTGCAGTGTTGTAATTGTGCTAGGAAATATCATTAATCTTGTATTAGGAACTCTGGAAGCACAAGAAAATTGATAGTTGAAATCAGCTTCTCTTTGTCCTCTGTATGGCGTTTACTGAGCGTTGCCTTTCTTCGCCCTAAAAGGCTGCTTATGATATATAGGACAATTATCTATGAATTACAGCTGACATTGCATGCTGACTTTAGGGTCTGAGTGACACCCTTAGTTCTACCTCAGATGGCACCTCCTCCCCTTGTAAGAGCATGGTAGAGGGTGAGGTTGTAGGTTTAAGATCCATTGGGTGTGTAGCCACAAATTTCCAAGGAGGGAATTTGAATTTATTCTACTTGAAATTGTTAGAATAAACAAGGTTGATTGGCAATATATGCCTCTTGTTGTTTTTCTTTATACCATAAGGTAGGAACCTTCCTCTTAAGCATTATAAGTTTCTTCTCAACATTTGCATTATATGTAATGAAACTGTAATGTCCTAGGGCAGTGATCATGTAGTCACTATGATAGCTCCCAAATGCTTATTAAATTGACCTTACTGTTTGTTTAATTGCTTGTTCAGGAGAAGAGAAGATGCTCGGAAACTTCTCAAGGAGTCGATTGCAACCTTGGACGGAAACTAGTGCATGAATTGGATAATTTTTGATGAAATGATAGCTACATTTACTGCTATTTAGTTCTACTCAGCACATCTTCTGTTTTCTCACTCCCCGGAAATCTGACTTGAATATATCTGTTGTCACATATAACTGTTAGGGTTTAATTTTAAGTATGCCAACTGAGTAATTACTAAAATTCTAACGACAGGATCTTGAGCACAAGAAGCCTATTAGAGAATTATGAAGAGAGCTGAACGAATACTTGTGGATCTAAAATCTGCTATTGTAGAAATATATGAATGACCAACTTTCCTCGAAACCAATTGGGGGGACCCATTATGTGGCAATTTATAAGATCATCTACATATATGGATGGAGAGAAACAACAAAGCTTACAAATAGACTATAGTGCAAGAGCTTTTGCTGATGCTTTTGTCAGCACCGACACCCCCCCCCCCCCCCTCTCTTTTTTCTTGTATTTTTACCAGTTTCAACAGTTCAATTATGAATTTATTATGTATGTCTGGGATTAAGTGGCCCCTGTATGACTATAATCTACAGAGGAGAAAAAAAAAATTACATTTTTATATTGTCCCCCGAGATGCTATTAGCTTGTACTACCAGTTCCTTCACTATAGTATGTCTTTTATCTCCAGCACATTCTACGTGATCTGAGATTGCATGTGCATTCTGCATACCATGAAGCAGAATCTTCGATTTTCCCATAGCCAATTGACTAGCCATCATCTTGTACATATTTATTCTCTTTGATTTCCATTTTCTCGGATGCATTCCTTACTTCTCCGGACCCGAAACTTGGTTAGTCCACCGATATTGGGAATGTTTTTACTGGGCTGTTAACTACATCTTTAGAAGAAGGCCATAGCTCATCATCATTACAAGGCCAACAATTGGGTAATCATTGCTGCATAATCACCACTATGCTCATCTATCAAATTTTTTGACCGGTTTCACTTTTAGTTTAGGACATGTTACAAACTCCAAAAAAACGGATAACAACAATTCTAAAATTGAAAAAGGAAAAGGCTAAGCAATCAAACAAATTTCCTAGCTACTTCCACTTATGGAAGAAAATAGAATAAAGCTCAAAAATTGCCAATCAGTTCCTAAATTTTAAATCCCTCCTACGGAGAAGAGCTTTCGGCTCTCTCTCTAGGCCTAAACATTCACATCATTATAGTATCTGACTTTAAAGGAAACATAAAAACACTAGTGTAAATGAACTAATTATTAAGCCATCAATACTCTTACGATGCAAGAACTTAATAATCATCAAGCATGTTCTAACATAAAAATATCCGGAACCTCAGTTACTGCAAAATAAGTACCATTACTCAAGTGTCTTCTAGCCTTGCTTTGTAGATCAGTCACCAGTGGAATTGAAAAGGCATTTTAATAGTAAAAAGAAGTCCATTATCACAAATATGATATCCTATCTCTAGCCTCTCATCAGCTCCAAGATTTAAAGTAAAGAGAAAATTGCTCACTTCTATGCCAAAAAATAAAAATAAAAAATTGCTCAACATGATTCATTTTGGCTAATAGGTTTTCATAGTTTCATTTTTACAGAGAATTTCAAGGTTGCAATCTCCACTCAATATTTAAATACCAATACGCTATTGCATTATTGTAATAACCCTTCAAGCACTATACAAAAATAATGGGAAACAACTACTTCTCATATGCCATGTGCATAACATAAAAATCTATACAAACTAAAATTTCATTTTTCTCATTTTCTTTTCAGCCAAATATAAGGAAATTTACATCAGTTTTCGTCCTTCAACTAATTTCTTCTCTATCCTATCACTTTTGAATCATTACTATTCTTTCTACCCTTCCAATTTTTCTTACCTCCCACTTTTTATCATCTATCCTCCCTACCAAATGCTCTTTCTATCCTCTCCCTACCAAATGAGGTTAGGCTTTCTCTACTTATCTAGCTCCTTAAGCAACTTTGCTATTCCCTCTGGCAATGGAGCTGGTGTCAGTTGCACTAGATCGATTTCCTCATCATTGCTAATCCAGCCATGGTAAGGTCGCCTTCTTCGGGTAGGACGAATATTTGGTAGTGGGGATTGGTTCACATGTGGAGGTGACTGAGCAAAACTTTTCCCAATTGTTGCAGCACCACCAGAACTTGCTGCCAGTGGTGGTGGGAGATGACGCATACTATTTGCAATATGTGGAGGTGGCTGGGCAAGATTTTTCCCAAGAGTTTCAGCACCACCAGAATTTGCTTCCAGTGGCCGTGGGAGATAGCGCATACCATCTGCAATATGTGGAGGTGATTGGGCAAGACTGTTCCCAAGAGTTTCAGTCCCACCAGAACTTGCTGCCGGTGGCCATGGGAGATAACGCATACCATCTGCAATGCGTGGAGGTGATTGGCCAAGACTGTTCCCAAGATTTTCAGCCCCACCAGATCTTGCTGATGGTGGCCGTGGGAGATAACGCATACCATCTGCAATGCGTCGATGTGACTGGCCAAGACTGTTCCCAAGATTTTCAGCCCCACCAGACCTTGCTGCCGGTGGCCGTGGGAGATAACGCATACCATCTGCAATATGAGGAGGTGATTGGCCAAGACTGTTCCCAAGAGTTTCAGCACCACCAGAACTTGCTGGTGGTGGTGGTGGGAGATAAATCAAACCATCTGCAATATGTGGAGGTGACTGGGCAAGACTTTTCCCAAAAGTTTCAGCACCACCAGAACTTGCTGCAGGTGGTGGTGGGAGATAACGCATACCATCCACATTAGGTGGAGGTGACTGGGCAAGACTATCCCCAGGAGCTTCAGCACCACCAGAACTTGCTGCTGGTGGGAGATAACGCATACCATCTGCAATATAAGAGCATGTATAACATGATTAAAGTAGCAGAGAAGTTCTCCTGCAGTTTATTTATGGATCAACCACACCTTTTGGTTAAATGTGCTTGAATTTATATGTTGATTGTTGAAAAAAGAAAGAAATTGAGTAAAATATTATTTCAATAGCTGTAAATGAATAAAAGCTGATTACGAGATTCATGTGCAGTGTCTGGAGCCTCATTAGGCTGTGAGGCTGAGTCCAAAGCCTGGTTAGTTAGCAACATAGCATCTGTGGCCCCTGAGTTGGAGCAAGTAGGTATGGATGGCCCAACAGCTGAAGATTCTCTATTATCTGCATCTCCCGGATCATGTTGAGGAGAATTGTCCTTCAAGAATAATTGGGAAATGAAATTAATATTATTATTATTAATTTGATTAGTAATAATGTGAAGGTTCAAACTAGCTTCATGACTACATTGTACAATTAATTCCTCTTGTGCAAGGTATAAACTAGCAAGAGCCAAACTGTAGCTAATTATAAGATATATACTACGTAGAAGTGCCAATGAACTCTGGCTCAAATTACACTTCCTCTTCCCATAATATTGAGATGGTGAATGAGATTTTCAGTTCAAGACTCACTAAGTGCATGTAGATATTACCAACCAATAAATTATTATCACAGAAGTTCAACTAATGAACCACAAAGCTGTATAGAATATAGACTAACAGAAATAGGTATTAATATTACCCCACTAAAGAGAGTAATTGAGGGTGTTAACTATATAATAGCATAACACAATGAGTCATTGCCATAGGGGATCAAGTATTTGGGATGTCAGTCAATTAGAGAATAATTTGTCAAGTATCAAGAGAAAAAATGAACTTCAGTCTTCGTTATGGAGCCTAACTGCAACATCAGTTAACCTCCATGTTAAAATTTGCAGGACCTATGAACAACACATAACTATGGGTTTCCTCAAAGGGAACTCGAGAGAAAGATAAAAAAAAAAAACATCTACAGGGGAGGAGTGAATCAAGTTATATCTCGAATTATGACCTCTTTTTTTGTAACAGACTCACCAGCACCACTTAAAAATTTGCAGCTGTAAATTGGGAAACAACTAGTATGCATTCCTAGTTTTTCGACAGAATAAATGAAATAATGAACATGGCTTGCCCAAGGCATGGCGATGTAGTTCTAACTACTAAGTGAACATTTAGTGCTAGCTCCTTTTCCAGATATAGCTTCAATGCTTCATTAGTTTCTGAAAGGCATAGGCACGTCTCACAGAATTGCAACCCCCAATGGAATAAGAGCCAACCAACAAAAAAATTATTGTATGTTTCTTTCTTAACAAGTGAAATCATGGAATGTAAATAATATCAGGACTCTAGAATGCAACAGCTAAACTGGTTTGATTGTTCACTAACTTTGCTTTATTACATATAGATGCTATATAAACTGAAATGGACAAATTAGCATAAATGCATAATGCCTAAGTACAACTTCCCTCAATTAAGTCATATATGTCTGGGCTCAATTAAAGGTGGACGACTCTGATTTCCCAAGCAAGCTATATTTCATTTTGTTTTTTCTTTTTCTTTTTTTTTTTAACACTAAGATATCAAGCATAAAAGAAATAACATTCTTAATGAGCTGTAATTCAAATTGCATGTAACAATAAAAGGAATCAAAGCATATGAAAGGGGAAAAATGAATACTTATGTAGCATATAACCAAAAAAAACGAATTTTACCTCCTGATCTTGTGGAGCATTTGTTTTTTCAAGTAATGTTTCAACAAGGACAGAGTAGGAAGAATCTTCAATAAAGACCCATCCTTCATTTCCACCATAAACCTGAGCCAAAACCCAGAAACCCATTATTGTTTTTTGCTTTCAAAAACACATTGAAACATAGGAAACAAAAAAAAAACAAAAACAAAAACAAAAGCTGACCCACATTGAGTAGCTCTCCTACGGTGACTTCGACCAAATCCTGAGGAAATCCATAGGGGCGCATGGCGTCAAGAGCTGCAGCCAGACGAGTATCTTTCTGCAAAACAAAGTGGGTGAGAATATGACAGAAAATAACATGGGAAAGAGGCAATTTTTAGTTTTTAATAATACAATGTGGGATTGTGTTTGTGTCCAAGAATTTAATTTAAGAGAAGAAAATATGAGAGAGAGAGAGAAATGAGAGGGAAAAGAACAAACAAATTGAACCTTTCTTGGACGACCTCTTGGTCTTGAAGCCATTGATGATCTCTCTCTCTCTCAATTTTTTTTTTTTTTTTTTTTGGTGGGAGTCTGGAAAGAGTATTGATATAGACACAACCCTTTCAAAAAAAAAAAAAAAGAGATATCGACACAAGTTATGAAAAATATGTATAATAAATTGTGTGATAATCACCGCGCCTCTATTGATGCGGTGGTCACTTTACAGGTATAACTGTTTGTCTTGGACGACCTCTTAATCTTGAAGCCATTGATGATCTCTCTCTCTCTAAACTTTTTTTTTTTTTTTTGAGTGGGAGTCTTGAAAGAGTAATGATATAGACACAACAATTCTCATAAAGCTCCCTAAGTCATAATTAATTACAAGTTATGAAAAAAATGTATGATAAATTGTGTGATAATCACCGCGCACTTTTGATACGGTGGTCACTTCACAAGTATAAATGTTTGTGGAGTGTGAGTGAAGGCAAGAGCTAGGGTTTAACTTTTCAAGATAAAGCTTCACACAGATATACATTTAGATTAAGTTAAAGTAGAAATTTTATCTTGTATCAAAAAAAATTGTGTGATAATGATGTTGAAAAGTTCAACCTAAATACTAGTCAAATAAGTCAAAAACGAAAAACAAAATAATTTGCTATAATTAAAGTGGCAAATTGTTATTGATAGGAAAAAAAAAATTATTTATTTGGAATGAGCCATATGAAAATAAAAATTAATAAAAGTTTACCAACTAACTTTGAGTAGGTTGTGCACGGGATTTGAGGTTGTTGCGTGTTGTTGTTTGGGGTGGAGACATGAAAAATTGTAGAGGAATATCTAAAAGGATTATAGAGAAATTGGGAAATTATGGCCATATTGTTTTTTTTTTTAATTAAAAATAGTTGAATGATCCTTAAAAAGAAGTTTACAAGCTATCTACTTATTAGATAAATCTATTAATTGAATTTTTTTTTTTTTGGTGTAAGGTTTTTATTATTTTTTAAAAAAGGTAATTATTCATTGTATAATAAATTCACCAAAAATTATTGAGTGACATTAGAGGTGTCAATGTTCGACCCAACCCGCAAACACGACACGAACCCGACACGGGTTTTTTCGGGTTAGGGTTGGACCTTAATGGATTTTGGTCATAAATGGGTTGACCCAAAAGCGACACGATAAGAAACAGGTCATAAGCGGGTCAACCTGCGTAACCCGCAATAGACACGTTTGACACGCCAATTTATTTGTGTCAAACCCGAAATGACCCACTTAACACAACCCGTTTAACTCGCATAACATAACATCCATAGATTCTTATTTGTTTCATTAGTTATTATTACTCTTACATTATTATTATTTAGTTTTTATAAAACTGTTGAGACATGATCATATTTTGTAACACTACTAATACTTATTTATTTTTATTTTTTTGGCATAGAACTTGCACAAATGAAATTGGATGAACTTGTGGAAGATGTTATGAATTTGGATATCAACAAAGAATCTATGGATGATAATCGTGGTCATAGTCAGGATTAGAATACTGTTTGCTCAAATTCTTTTAATATTGATATTTAACATTTAGCGAGTTTCAAGGATATTATGTTTTTGTTGAACTATGTTATTTTATTTTTGTTAAACTATGTTATTTTGAATTTGGGTTAAAGTGTTACACTTTTTTTGGAGTGTAAAGAACTTATTTTCTAAATAAATGTTATATTTTTGTTGAACTATATTATTTTGAATGTGGGTTGAAGACATGAAGTGTATGCACTGCTTTTTGGGATGTAAAAAAAAATTATTTCTAGATGGATGTTTTATTTAATATTATGTAGGTTGAAATGGGTTGTGTTACATTCGTGTCAACCCAACACGACTCATTTATTAACCGTGTCAAATGGGTTGGGTCAGGTCAACCCGCCTTATTAACAGGTCGGGTTAGGGTTGAAGGATCCTGACACGATTATTAAATGGGTCGAGTTAGGGTTGAGCCATTTAGTCGAATACTCCTACTTCGACACGACACGAACCCGACACGCTAACCCGAATTGACACCCCTAAGTGACATGACCAAATGCAATATCATTAAACATAATTACTTTTTTAGTAAAAGTTTTAGAAAAATACTAAACAGTATTTTTTTATAAGAATATACCTTAGGCGAAATTCAAAGTCTATTTACAAAAATTCTTATCTGATAAGCCTTTGAAGGTGGAGGTTTAAATTTAAGTTCATAAATTATGAAAAACATCCAACGATATATTTGAAATTTTGAATTACAATAATTTTCAATGATTTAATTTAAATCCAAACAAGGGATTTTGAAATTTATATAGTTCAAATTAAGTTATGTAAGGACTAGAAAAATTGTAGCCCAAGCCCACTTAGAGTAATGGGTTGTGCCTTTCAAACCGGGCCCAAATCAAATAAATTTGTAAGAGATTGGAACAAATAACATCAGAAGGCTTTGCCCGAGGACAAGTGCAGGGAGAAATATGGTTTATATTAAGAAAAAGATGAACATCCAGCTCTTTTCCAATTCGCCCGAGGAAAATAAGTTTACATAAAAAGTAATACTGTTCACTCTCTTCTCATAATGCTCTGTTCTCCTTTTTCTCCTTTTCTTTTTTCTCCCTTTTCACTGTTTTCCCCTTTCCTTATATACCTCTACCTTCATCACATCCCCACCATCCATTTTCACCTAACTTCCCTCCTTTTTTGACACTTGTTACCTTTTACATCTAAAGAAAATGGTGATAAGAATTTGCTTAGCTGTGGCTTACACTGTTTAGGTCACTGCTCTATCAATGCGGCTGATAAAGCTGTTGTCCACCATTTAATGCGGATGCCACAGGCTACACTAGGCCAAAAGCTTCCCTATTGTCCTCTGACTTCCACGCTCTTTAGACTCCAGTTTCACTTAGAATACCACATAGTATCACGATTCATTTCTTCTCTTCCTCGAGCAGCTTCCTTTCTCGGGCCCATGGCTTGCAGCATTCCCACGTCAACGCTGCAACCTTTCAACTTCATCCTTGATCCTCGAGTACCCACAAGTTATTTTCAAATTCATTGTCTAGAATTAAAACACCAAACTGAGGATATGTTTGATTGAGGTGAAAAGAAAGAATATGAGAAAGTTAACTAAAAAAAATTGTAGGATGATTATTACGGAGTATTTTTCTTTGTTACGGGGTATTTTTCTTTGTTTGGCAAAGAAGATGGAAGTATAATAGTTTTACCTCAGACCAATAAAGGTTTCTCTCTCCAAAATGGAGAAAAAATAGAGGAATCAAAATCACCTTCGGAAAAAGAAAAGCAAATTTGTGATTTTACCCCCACATTTCTCTATCTGTAAGGTTGTTTGTAAGGAGTAATTTAATTTAGTCCAATTTTTTTATTGTATAGAAAAATAGAAAGAGAAAATAATTTTTTTTGATAAAAATAGAGAAATTAAAGTAAAAAAATGCAAAAATATCCTGAATTTGGGCGAATTGTAAAAATACTTCATGGGTTTCAACTCTTCTTAATAATTTTGTAAGAATTTTATATCCATTAAATAAACCTTTAGAAATAACTTTCTTTAGCTGTTATGGAATGAAAAATCACTTGATCTTAAGTTAGTTTGCTTGTGGGTGTCAGTTAACTCAACTGATAAAGTTTTTTGATGGTTGAATCAGATCTTATGTTCAATCTTTGCCTAAACCAAAAATTAATTGGTATCTTGATTTGATGATAAAAAGTTATCAAAAGCGGATATGGTTGAAACTATCGAAAAAAAAAAGTTGGTTTGCTTCAATAAAATTCATACAAATCCTCCTCCTCATAAAACCAACAAAAAAAAAAAAAAAAAACCCCAACTAAATTTTTTTTTACTATTCTCTCTACATACATCTAAAAATTATTTTTCTAATGGAGGCAATAACCCCTTATTTTATAGCCAAAAAAATCTATAAAATTATTTTGATTAATTACGAATTAGCTGTAATTAGAAGAGAAAAAAAAAAAAAAACACTCTCAAAAAAGAAAAAGAAATACTGCGTACAAAAAACGAATTCCCTCTAAATTAATTACTACCCTCACTCACTCCCACTTTCAAAACTCTCTCTCTCTCTGTGTTGTGTTGTCTGTCTCTCCACAACAATACATAGAAAGAATAGAAGATGCAGCATAAGAAAGAAATCTGCAGAAACTTTCAGCGTGGCAAGTAAGTCGTCTTCTTCTTCTTCTTCTTCTTCTTTTGGTTTTCTTTACTTTTCTTAAACAATCGTATATTCAATTTCACACCTACTTTTATTGCTCGCTTTCTGTTCTCTCTAAATTATATATATTATAATTTGAATCTCTTCCTTTTACATCAGTCAAGGAATTATTCTCTTTCTTTTTTCTTTACAGTCATTTGGGTTTCTTCAGATTTTCTTTACTTGTTTCTTTCTTTCACCAATATTAAACATTACAACAATTTTTAGTTCTCACCCTTTCAATTTGTATCACTACTTATTGTTAGAAGAACTTGGTTAAATGATTAAATTCACTGTATCCCCATAGCTGAAGTTTTTGAGAGAATGGTAATTTAACATTGTATAGCGGGAGGTCTTGAGTTCGATCTCTGTCACCTCCACTCTAACTCCCATTTAAATTCACTTGTTTTAAAAGGTAGTTTGGGAGTGTTAGAAGTATGTGGTTAAATAATTAAATTTATCATATCTCAATAGTTTAAGTTTTTGAGAGAATTGATAATTTAACACTTATTACAATTATTAATCTTAATCGGAATTATAATGTGGGGTCTGAGAGAGGTCATGGTAGGCAGTCTTATCTACAATTTGTTTTGCAGAGTCTGAACTTGAACCCGCAACTTCTTGTGTTTTTGGTAGAAGGCCCCACTTTTTTTCTTCTTTTTTTTGATAAGGAAGAATAATTTGATTATAGAAAAGAATTATATACAAAATGATGACGACTCTATAAACCATACAATACAATGGGTAGTTGTGAAGCCCGAAGCACGAGATCACTTGTGCCTATAGGGGGGGGAGGGGGTTTAGTTTATTATGCAATTAGTTTTGCATTTTTCTATTACATGGCATCAATTCTTCACTTGCTGTGTATAGATTTTGCTTCTTGTGTTACTTGCCTCATTCGATTTTTCAAAATTCTCTTTCAGCTGTCGGTTTGGCGAGTCGTGTAGATATATTCATGGGACTCAACAACAACAACATCAACAACAACCAAAATCTGTTGTCTTTGGTTCAAATCAACAACAAAACTTGAACCCTTTTGGTTTTGGTGTCCAGAACACTTCTCAGTCAAGAGGGGGCACAGATTTTGCATCCAAACAGAACCAACCCAAGGTTCTTTCTCTTCTTATATCTCAAACTATACATTAAAAAAAAAAGGTTCTTCTATGTTGTTACTTGGACATCTAAGTTTTTAAGAATTTTACTTATTTTAGGATTGACATTATTTTCTTATCAAATTTATTGACTTAGTACCCGTTTGGTATGGTATAGCGTACTTTTCAGCTTTTTGAAAACAGAGTTGATTGAAAAAGATGGTACCTAGGAAAAAGTGGAGTTTAAAAGAAGTGTGGTTTAAAATGGCATTATGGATCTAGTTTATCATTTGTTATTGATAAATTTTTTTTTGTCATTTTATTCTTGTTGATAAAATTTTACTTGTGTATCAGCCATTTCAAAACACATGGACTCGTTCCACCTCCACAACACCCGGTGGTGCATTGCGGCAATCTGATAATTCAGCTCAATCTGCAAATCATAAGTAAGTCTTGTCTATGAGTTATGCTTCTCTCTGTTTGCAGTTTATAGTTTTGCAGTGTACTCTTTTTTTTGATAAGTTGGTTCTGCTGCCAGGATATGTTTGCAGTATACTCTTCTTCATGACTTAAACATTACCTGACCTTATTTGAATTGATGCGCTTGTAGGTGCACAGACCCTGAGACTTGCAAGCGCCAAATTGCTGAAGATTTTAATAATGAAAGACCACTTTGGAAGCTCACATGCTATGCTCATACCAGAAAGTATGTCTCCCAACCATTGCTGCCATCAATTATTTGTTATTTGAATTTAATACGGAACCATTGTTAATGAGTTTTTGAAAGAGGAAGTCCTATATGAATTTATATGTGGATATTCTCAGGAATTTTGAAGAACTACTATCAGTTTCTTAATAATTTTGGGTTATGGGAACTGGAAACTAACCAGAGTGCTGAACTGCAACATTTCTTTAATGGCTTTTTCACACTTTGCACTCACAATAAATTTTTTTAAGAAATGTTGTAAAAGAGTTGGTGGATGTGATTTGTGGTAAAACCAGTAACCCTTGGTGGGTGGCTTGCTGGGTCAAGTGTGCTGCCTTTAAAGTCATTGGAAGCTTATAGATTAGTTCTTTTTCACCGAGATTTCCAAAATGGAGCAAATAAGATGGCAGAAAAGTGATCCTACTTGGCTGTAGACAGCTCTAAAGTTATCAGTTTATTTGAATGCTTTAATCTTTGTTTGGTGAAGGAACAAGCTGATTGACACAATAAGTTTCCTTTTTGAAATGTGAAAGAATAGAGTTTACAGTCGTCATCTTCATGAATTTTTTTCTTTGAAAGTGTCACCATTATTTTATAATTTTATGATTTTGTGGGCATTATTGGGATCACATATTAAAGTAGAAAGAAATTGGAAAAAAGCAGTGCATTTTTGAGAAGTGGAAGTATTTGTTGTCATCATGGTTCATCTAAAATGGTTCAGTGGTGGTATAGATGATTCCAGATTTTCTCACTATTTAATTTTTTGTGCTAATACAATATCTCAAGGAAAAATAAAAATAGAAACTAATGGTCATAAATTTCTCATAGAATGACTTTTATATTTATATATATGTATATAAAATGAAAAAAAAAGTCAGAAAAAAATTACATGTTATATTGAACTTCTAACAACTCCAGTATCCTTTCTTGATGAGGATGAAAATCGACTGATTTTGAATTCTTCTGTTTGCAGTTTGCCTAGTGAAATTGTTGGTGATATTAGTTATGAAGAGTTGCGGGCAGCAGCATACGATGATAATAGGCGTGGAGTGAGCTTGCAGTCAATAGTGAGAAACCTGAAATACCATATTTGACTCTTTTGCAATTGCATGCTTATAAACATTCTCAAAATGACCTCTCAAAAAAAAAAAAAAAAAACATTCTCAGAAAGTTAACTTTTTATATTTTTTGAATCAATGAAAATTCACCGTGAGCATGCTTCTTTTTTTTTGATAGGTAATCAAAGAACTATTATTAATGAAAAAAAAAAAGGTAGAGCACAAGTTGTTCATGATGATGAACAACAAGAAAAAATAAAACAAACAGCAAAAAAGAGGGAAAATAGGAAACTATTCAAAGAGAAAACATAAACTCAGAGAGAGAAGAATAATCAGTAAGACCTGGGAAGTTACTGAAACCTGTGCATGCTTCTTTCAATTGCACTATAACTTTTACTTAATTTTAAGTGATGGGGATATGCTGAGTTTGTTAAGTTACTGAAGCCTGGGAAGTTGGGAATATATTAGTTCGGCTTTTGCTTTTTATTATACTGTCAAGTTTTTTAAGATATCCTTAGTCTTTTATTTTTGTGAAGTTTAAAAAATGGACATGGCCTTGTTTTTTCTTTGTTAACATCTTATAGAGATGCAAATTTAAGCCTTATAAATCTTTGACTAGTGTGGTGACTAACCATCTTAGACTGAAAAATAGTTTGAGGGCAAATACGTAAGTACTGATATTTTACTCCCATTGAGATTAGTTGTAGTTCTATTGAGATTTGCACTATCATATTTGATGTTAACACAAACAAAAACTTTAAAATATCTACAGTTAGACTCAGCAAATTACTTGAGAATATCTCAGATTTTGGTAAGCTAATAGGTTCTCTTCACAAAAAGCCAAGACAAACTTTTTTTTTGAAGTAACGCGTATATCATGCATAATTGGTCACGGGTTTTTTTTTTTTTTTTTTTTTTTTTTTTTAAATAGTCCTCTTTTTAAAAATTTTATTTTACTCATTTATTTTTCATGCATACTTTTTAAAATTTTCAATATTTTAGCTATAATTAATAATTATACTTTCATGAGTTTAAGTACATAATAGATAGAAAATAAAAATAAAAAGCTCTGCCGACAAAGTAAATTTAACAAGGTATATAAAATATTAAAACCTTAGTACGCCCAAATGTCTTATAATAGTAGTCAGAATATTTGTGGCTCTTCTCTACACGAGGGGAACATCCTCCCATCTGCTTGTTATAAGGGCGAATACATAAGAACCTATCAGTACTTATGTATTCGCCCTGTTGATTGATCAACTTTATATGGTACAACTTTCCAAATCTTTGACTAGTGTGGTGACTAACCATCTTAGACTGAAAAATAGTTTGAGGGCAAATACATAAGTACTGATATTTTACTCCCATTGAGATTAGTTGTAGTTCTATTGAGATTTGCACTATCATATTTGATGTTAACACAAACAAAAACTTTAAAATATCTACAGTTAGAATCAGCAAATTACTTGAGAATATCTCGACTGTACCTCTTATTGATGGGTTGTCCTAAATCAAGGGTCTCCCCTTTGTCAATTTTGATCCCAAAACTATATTTCTTGATTTGAGAGTATGCAAATTAAGGATAGGACATTTTATGCACTTACAAGTCCCCCCTCTATCTTCCTCCCCTCCCCCTAACCTTGTTTTTCCTATTCAGAGGAAAATCAATGAGTGGTGTAATTAAAGTAAAAGTGCAAACATGTCATACTTTCCTAAATATTCTCATTTTGAACTTTGTGCCATTTAAGAAAAGCTCAAAGCACTAAATGTACAAGTGCAATTTCGGGAGAGCATACAACCGTTCTGAGGCAAATAATTCTCCTCCTTGAAATGTTTTTTTCTCCCCAAATGTATAGGAGGGAGTTTATTTACATGGTGCAATTTTGCAAAAGAAGATTGATTTTGATAATGAGTACTGTGGTTGTGCTCCATGTGAAAATTCCTTGCTTTCTTATGTTTGTTAAATTCTCTCTTTTTATAAATAAAAAATAAATTTTTTTTTTAAAGTCTGAAAGTTTTATGTTGTAGTACATATTGATAAATTAACAACTGGAAGCATTGCTATCTTTGCTGAACAAATGATTAAACACTTCTCTACAGGTTGAGAGAGAGAGGAATTTAGTCAATTCCAAGATGGTTGAGTTTGATAATTTCCTTCGTAAGCCAAATGCAGTTCCACCAAACTCTACTCTTGCCAGCCAAAGCCCATTTTCTGGGGCCAGACCAAATGCATTTTCAGGAACTGCTCAAAATAGTGCCCCTCCTTTGGTCACAAGTTTTAGTCAACTAGGTGCTTCGCAAATTGGGGGTCCCGGAATAATGTAAGAATCACTTATCAAAATCTTTACTTAGTTACCTCAAATATCATAGTTTTTGTTGATTATAAAACAACTTTTATTACTAATATTACTGAAGGGTCACACAGATTTCTGGATATACTGTTTCTTTCATTGTCATTGGGCTCTTAAAAATCTCTTAAGCAAATTTTCTCAGGCCCTCTACGCCATCTAACAATGCTTTTGCACAACCACATGCCTTCCCAAATTCCAGTCAGACATCAAGTGCATTTGGGACAAACAATTTTCCATATAAAAGTGAAGGTACAATTATTGAAGGTTTTCTTTCCTCCATTACTCGTTTAGGTGTTTTTGTGTTGTTTCTGATGATGTCATTTGGTAGGTGCATTTAGCTTCCAAAATCCTACCCAGACACCTGGAAGTTCCATTACATCCAACACAGCAGGCTTCAGCAATGGTGGTAACATTATTGGTGGAAGTAACTCATTTTTTCCTCCGGTAGCACCTGCACAAATATCCATTTCAACTAGTAACAACTCACCCATCCTTACAAATGGGCCCAACTTTAATACAGGTGGACCAGCAATCACAAATGTTCGATTGGGGTAAGTTTGTGGAAAAACTACTTATATTTGTTATTACTTACCCAAAAAAAAAAAACTACTTATATATTGTAAGCCAATTGAAAGAAGTCTAATTAAAAAAAAATTCTGAGTTCCATTCCAATTATCAAATTTCGCTTATTTGTTTTAAGTAACTAGGATTAGTCAGGCATTTTTTGTTTGTCCTTTCTGAATTATTTCTGTTAGATTGGCTGACTGATTTGAAAATATCAAATTTTACTTCCTTGGCCTCTAATTTATTATTATGATTTTAGTTAACATGGGCTTGAGTCCAAACAACATACCTGGACTGGCTTCAAACTGTTTTTGACTGTTGCTTCATGTAAGGCCACATTTGCCATCAAAATTACCTTATCAAGCAAGGAAAAAGTTTGGCTCCAAACATGTTTGAAGCTATCTTGCTCCATGTGTAGTTTTTACTCACAAGATTTTTTTAATGAGTCATGTGATTTATTTAAATAATACACATGAATAGTTTTATAAATCATTACGTATTAGGTTGAAAATGATAGCTTCAAATAGGTTTGGAGCCAACCTTTGTCCGTCAAGGGGAGGGGGGGGGGAGAGGGAGGGGTGGGGAATCAAAGTTTTGTAACATTTATCATGGTCTTTTGGCATCTATAACTTAAATCAAATCTGTCTTATTCATTGTGTCTCTATAGTATTTGCAGCTGGAGTGGAAGTTAATAGCTTTTTTTTTTTTTTTTAATAAGTAAAACGAAATATAATAATGTTTCGTCATTTACTGAACCTTCGGTCACAAACAACAAACAGAGGTTCACCAAAGAACTATGAAACTTGAAAGTTAATAATTTTTCATCTTCAAGTTTAAAAAATGCCGTTTGCTCTTTTTTTTTTTTTTTTGGATTCACTTTTGAATTCTGCAGAAATAACTTGCAAATGGAGAATGCTTCTGGGGAGTCGAGTATTTGGTTAAAAGAGAAATGGAATCGCGGAGAGGTAAAAAAAGGCTTCAATTTGTGTTGTATACTGTAAGCATGACATGCAATTACATAATGGTTTTGGAAGTGTTAGGAATTGATCGACGATCTTATTCTGCATGTGCAGCTATGCATTTGAGAATTTGGTTCTGACAATTATAACGATAAACAACAATCCTTCACACAATATATATATATATATATATATATATAGTAATAGCTAAGAATTCAATATGCAAAGTAATTACAAAAACTGTTTTT
This sequence comes from Lithocarpus polystachyus, assembly GCA_033629205.1. NCBI lineage: Eukaryota > Viridiplantae > Streptophyta > Magnoliopsida > Fagales > Fagaceae > Lithocarpus > Lithocarpus polystachyus. Next base: position 9,411,696 of record CM066172.1, on the reverse strand, counting down.
GCTACCTGTAAAGGTAATGTTGAATTGATAGTTTTGCAGTTCAAAGCCTTGATTTGAAGACTTTTTGTTAGGTTAATAGACTACTGATTTTGTTTGCATATCTTTTCCCCCAGATTCCAGAAGAAGCACCTCCAGATGGATTTGTTTGGTAAGAATGCTTCTGGGATTAGATGTATAAGGTTTGAGTTGTTTATTTTATCAAACCAAAAAACAAAAGAGACGAAGAAGCACAGAAATTATTGACATCAGTTGCAAGATGAATAAGCATCTTTAGCAATAATGGAGTAGCAAAAAGACTGGATCTGATCTGTCTCCTGGCTTGCCCAAGAAGAGTTATACATCTGTATCAAAGTAGCAAATTGATGATAGCGGGGATCGTTTTTTGTTTGAGTTTTTCAGTTTGTGTTTCCAGTTACATGATTTCATTCGGTTTTACTTAGGCTATTATAGATAAATCCTTACTGCTCATTATTCATGCTTTACAAATCCAGAATTTAGCACCATTCATTGTAATTGTCAAACACTCAAAATATTGAAGAGCTTTTTTTTTTTTTTTTTTTTTTTTTTTTTTTTTTTTTATGGAATATTGAAGAAACTTTTTAGTCAATATTGCAAAAGCTCTATAATCAAAGTTCTACCTTTAAAGTTTACTTTAAACAATGCCAAATGGGTATATAACTTCTTATTTAAGTGAACAAAGACTTACGTAAGTGGAGTCTCTCTCTCTTTTTAAGTTTAAAACCCATCGATTCCCAGAGTAACATGTTTTGTATGTTACCGCCCCTCAATACGAGGGAATGAATAAGCCTCAAGAAAAATATAGTTCATCAACACAGTAGGTCCCCTAACATCTTATATTCTACTTATCTGTTATTCTTAATATTTCCGTCATAGTTAGTTTATAAATTTTTGAGAGATTTTTATCATATGAATAATGAGAATGTTGCATAAATCTGTAAATCATAACCTTCTCAAAAAAAAAAAAAAAAAAAAAAAAAAATCTGTAAATCATAAATAAATAAATAAATTGTTGTTGATGGTTATTTTTTATATATATTAAAAAAAATCCTACAAGCTCGATGCAAGCAAAGCCTGACTCTCTTTGGGTTTGTATTAAATAATGGGTGACTTTTTTATTCTTACGGACATGGTTGAAGCCACGGAATTTAAATGAAGATTTAGGAGAGTGTGATTTGAAGGGTAAGATTGTCCCTATTCTAGATTATAATTTGTTTGGATATAACTTATTTTGCTGAAAACTGAAACTGAAAACAATAAAAAAATTTACTGTTCAAATTTTTTTTACTATTTATATGCCTTGGTGAACAGTGCACCAAGCGTTGGTCTTAGAATAAAAAAATAAAAAAAAAAAAGGCTGCTGGAGTCATTTGCAAAACCTGAGGACCCATAAGAGAAATCATGTGTTGGCCATTGTTACGCAAATATCAATCATTGTATGCACTTCTCAATGTCACATTTAGCAAAATTCCCAAAGTGTTGATTTAGCTTAGAGAGCTCAGTTAATTAGGTTTAATCAACGAGTTTCCTCAATCGTGACTAAACCAGCCCACCACCTCATTGCCCAATCAAAAACAGATCCAATGCTTAATTACCTCTTGTTTAGCAACACATCAATTCAATGCATAAGTAAAATTGAACCTTAGGGATGTTTGCAAAACCCCACCGTTTAAGTGTTGCATTAACAACAACATTTACTCCTATCTCAACCACCGTAATTCTTTCATTCAAAATTTCATGAGTTAATAGGATGTTTTGCATACGTGGAAGCAACGTAGTGCTCTCTCTCTCTCTCTCTCTTAAATTATCCATTCTACTACAAGTCAATAAAGGCTAAAGGCATTATTCATAGTTTTCTTTATTTTTGTTGGTTAGCATCTTTAGGTTTTTTTTTTGTGATACATCTCTAACCTTTACGCAACATGTATCGTGAATTTTGAGCTAAACCCTCCTTTCTTCTCCATATTTATTAAACACGCGGTGTTTTGTGCCAATTCTTATTTTGATTAACCTTTCCACAAATCAACTTGACAATTATAAATAAATAAATAACTAAAAAGTATGAAAGAGCAAAGTTAAAAAAAAGTCACATTAACAGATGTCCTTAATTGTTTTTTTTTTTTTTTTTTTGAGAAATAAACACACACAGGGGAGAGGAATAAAGGGTTCTAACACAAAAGCATACCACAACTCCACTAAAACAATATGGTAACTTTTAAGGGAAGATGGGGCAAGTTATACTACACACAACACACTCTCTTACAAGGTCATTGTTAATAAATTATAATATAAAAGTTTTGACACCACTTTCATAAGAAATATAAAAACTGTCAACAATATTTATTATTTTTTTATTTTTTTAATAAAATATTTTTAAAAATAACTCATAAACTAAAGACTTAGGCCATTGATTAACATTTCCCAAAAAATAAAAAAAATGCTAAAACTATATACAGCCTGCATTGAAAGAGAAGGGAGTTGAAGATGACTTTTGGTGATTTGGAGTTGAAGTAAGCTCTTTTAAATCTATAGAGAAATAATATTGCTACTCTGGCTTCACTTTCTTCAATTATCAAACAAAGAATAGGTGACTGTTCATCAAAAAACAAAAGAATAGGCGACTCTTGTCTCCCTCATCCAACTATAATTGTTAATAGTTACAGGTAGGACGATAAATAATAATTATTATTATTATTATGGAGTACTAGATATTTTATTTAGCATAATTATATTCGTACCACTCCGCGTTTCGGGTTGGAATTTCTTTTTTTCTTTTTTCCAATTTGTAAAAAAAAAAAAGATTCTTTTTTTGAAAAGGTCTTTGGCCTCCTGGGAGATCGTGCTGACAGAGTATAAGTGGGTCCCATGTCCTTCTGGCAACATTATAGCAATAAAATATTAAAAAATTAAAAAAAAAAAACACTTTCTTTCTATATTTGTACAAAGTTTTAAAATTTTAATTGCATGGGATGAGAAAGTTACTACACGTTACAACTTAAGAAAGGTCCCATGTATCAGATCTCACAGGCCCACAGTCCTATCCAACTGTTACAATATATATATATATATATATATATATATTTCTAACCTATTCTTTACCGACTGTACCTTCTTCTTAATTATTAACTTCTTTCTTTTGAACCCATGATTAACTTCTAATTCTAATTCTACATTAATTATATGTATATCTTCTTTTTGCTAACAATTCTATGTTTATTATGATGTTGAAAGTATACAAATTGTGTGGCTAATTTCATTCTTAAATCTTAATCCTATTAGCAGTGGGATAGTGACACTCCTTGGGTTCCACTTTATTTGTCTGTCTTTAGAATTATAACTTTTTAAATCACATCATTTTATTTTGTTGTTTATCAAATAAAAAGGTAGAAAATTTTCAGAGAGATTAAAATTGTCGGTTGTATATCCAAAGTTTCTCATTAAAAAATATATATATCAAAATTGTGGACACTGATTTAAGAAGTACATTAATTGTTGAACTATGTTTTTGCTTGTAGTAGTGTACATGGAGCATGAGTAATAAACTTTTTTCCATCAAAAAAAAAAAAAAAAAACTTTTTTTGGTAAAGTTATAATCCACTACTACATGATTTGATGTAAAGGACATTTTGCACGAGGAAGCCTATTACTTCCATTCAAAAAAATTTCCCCCTTTGTAAAGTTTTGAAATATATTATCTCTTAAACCATATGAGATACAATCTCATAAATATTTTTTTAGACTAAACTATAAATTGCATCCTCTAAATTTATCATATTTATTTTCTTTCTTGTTGTTTTGATTTTTTTTTTTTAATTAAGTCCCTCAAGATTTCATCGATTTTAATGTACATACACAACTTTATATGGTACAACTTGCCTTATCAGTGTGATACTAGTGACATATAATCACCAGCACCATCGCATACTAGGTTATGTCATATCTCAAATTTATAGTATATTAGATCAAAGTTGTTTTAACCAATAAAGTTGACATTGAAGTGGATGTGGAGGAGATAGACATGGGAGGATGACCATCCATGGCCATGGTGGTCGAGGTGGACTTAAAGGCCAAACAAATTGACTGATGACTAGTGGATTCAAGGGTTTATGGCTTATTAAAGGGTTGTAGTGGCAAAGATGGGGGTTTTCTGATTGGGCTCGGTGGGCATCGATTAGATGAACTTGATTGATTGTGGTTCATATCCATAGCTATCTATGGTGGGCTTTGTAAGGTTGAAATTTATCAACCATTTTGTTGGTTTTATTCCTTGCCAATTTGCTTGTATTTTCAGCATTTAGAAACCCTGTATTCAGGTGGGAATCATGTAAGGGTAGTGTGTGTGAGAGTGTGAAAAATTGCTCAAGACTGTGCTGCAGAACAGGGACTCGCGATTGGACTTCGCTGGTGTCTCGCGACTGGCAAGCCGCTAGATGTTGCACACGAGAGAAGCGTGCAAAGGAGAACTTACGACTGGATCTCGCGAGTGGCTCGCGACTGGAAAGCTGCCAGAATATAAACCGTCGTGCCAGCTGTTGCACTACAGGACAAAAATTCCAGACTGGCCTTTCAGTTTGTTCGCGTCTTGAACTCGTAACTCAGTCAAGCCGCGAGGCCAAGCCACCAGCCAACTCTGTTATGAAAAATCTGTCTCTTCGCATTCCAAACACCCACCAGTATATATACTCTTTATACCCACGAAATGTAGAGAGCTTCTAGAGAGAATTGTGAGAGAGAAACTTTAGAGAAAAATAAGATTGACTCATCCACAATCTTTGTCTCGTGTCTCTTCAAATTCCTCTACTCTCTTCCTCTCCATTGTAGATCCTTGAGATGTATTTTAGCCAAAATCTTTTCTCACCTCACCCATACCTGTGAGAAGGCTCTTTGGTACTTTGGGAAGCAGTTAAGAAGGAGCCAATTTATATTGGTAGATGCTATGGACTAGTAGCGGGATCCGGGAAGTTAAAGAAAAAATAGGTTCGGCGTAACCTCGTTGGAGCAAGAAGCTTGGAGGGCTTAGGTACCTGGGTAGATTAGGCTTGGAGGGTCTATTGCTGTCCTTGTATCCCAATTACATTCTTTAATGGATCATTTTGACCGCTTGGAGGGCGGCGGAGAGGTTTTACGCCGCGGGCTTCGGTTTCCTCTCCGATAACACGTCTTATGTTGTCCTTGTGTTTGCATCTCTCTTCCCTTTATCTTTGTCATTTAATTTTTGTTGTGGATGTGATTTTATTTGACTTAGATGATTTATCAATTCTGTTTTAGGTTTTAATTGATTTTTCGCACGTTTATTGTTTGTGTTAAAGCTTAAATTGGTAATTTGTAAATTGGGGGTCTAAACGTTCATAGTGTTTTATACGCTATTTGAACTTTCAGGCTTTGTGGTGGTTCACAAATTTTGGTTGCTTGATTGGTTCTTGATGGGTTTCATTTTTGCTATATATTTTTTTTCTAAAATAAGTTATATATATAGGAAATACTTGAAGTAAATTTCATTTAACCAAATCAGAAATAAATTTAATTCAAAAGGATTGAAATGAAAAAAATCGAAACTATATGGACCAAAATAAAAACTTACCAAACTTAAAAAGATGTAATTTGTAATTTGACCAAAATTTTAATGCGATATATATATATATATATATATATATGTATTCACCCTTATAACAAGCAGATGGGAGGATGTTCCCCTCGTGTAGAGAAGAGCCACAAATATTCTGACTACTATTATAAGACATTTGGGCGTACTAAGGTTTTAATATTTTATATACCTTGTTAAATTTACTTTGTCGGCAGAGCTTTTTATTTTTATTTTCTATCTATTATGTACTTAAACTCATGAAAGTATAATTATTAATTATAGCTAAAATATTGAAAATTTTAAAAAGTATGCATGAAAAATAAATGAGTAAAATAAAATTTTTAAAAAGAGGACTATTTAAAAAAAAAAAAAAAAAAAAAACCCGTGACCAATTATGCATGATATACGCGTTACTTCAAAAAAAAAGTTTGTCTTGGCTTTTTGTGAAGAGAACCTATTAGCTTACCACAAAAGTGAAAAGCGATTGTTGATGAAGCCAGTTGAACTCTTGCTGTCCTGAGTTGAATGCTGCCTGGCAGCGTGCAGTACATACAGGACCATAATATTTTGTGAGAAATGGTAAGCAATTTGTCGTTACTGTGACCAGTCATGAGTGATGAAAATAAATTAGTAGATTTATGTAGATTTATATAAAAGTTGTAGGACAAAAATTGTGATTGAAGATTAATCTGCATGTGATAAAGACAGGAACCCGAGAGTCAAAAGACAAGTCCATTCATCTACAATATGCCTATGCCTTCGCTTTTTAACTTTGGTATTAAATTGTCCAAGTCACCCACCTAATTTCTTTCTCTTTCAAAAATCTCTATGTCGTGCCAGCATGTCATGATTCATTTTGTAATGCATCCACGACAGGGGGATCAATTGTTTTGCCTCCTAAATCTTATCCTATTCACATTACATTTCCTTCATTTTTTTATTTGTGTTTATAAGATTCACATTTCATATTGCCAAGACCAACAAACAACTGTAATATACACCAAGGTGAAGTTAAGAACTCTACACTAGTAAAGGAAAAAAGGCCTATTGAGCTTTTTATATAAAGAAAAGCTTGGGGAGGTGGGAGGGCAGGGCACACTGTCCAAACAAACTATCTCAGCATATCTCTCATGACACAAAGGCTTTTCTCCATGTGATTTTCTGCCATTTGTGCCACACCACCAACACCAATGTCTCATCATAGCTCCTTGAGCTCCTTCTTGCTTCTTTTCTTACTTGCTTCAACCTTTCTTTGCCAGATCTGTTCAGCTACAGATGAAGATGATGAACAAGGCTTGGCTGTGGCTGTAGATCCAAACCTAAGGTTTGAGAACCCAAGTCTCCGTCAAGCCTACATTGCTCTCCAAGCTTGGAAATCAGCCATCTATTCAGACCCATTAAACTTCACAGCCAACTGGGTAGGCTCAAAAGTTTGTTCGTACAAAGGTGTGTATTGTACTCAATCTCCCACCAATGACTCACACAAAGTAGTAGCTGGCATTGACCTCAACCATGCTGACATTGCTGGCTATCTACCTCCTGAGCTTGGCCTCCTCACAGATCTAGCTTTATTCCACCTCAACTCAAATCGTTTTTGTGGGGTAGTACCCAAGACTTTCAACCGCTTGAAACTCCTTTATGAGCTTGACATCAGTAACAATCGCTTTGTGGGAAAGTTTCCAAATGTTGTCTTGTCTTTGCCAACACTCAAATACTTGGACCTTCGTTTCAATGAGTTTGAAGGGTCTGTCCCTTCCCAACTCTTTGACAAGGATCTTGATGCTATCTTTCTCAATGACAACAGGTTCAGATTTGGCATCCCAGAAAATCTTGGTAATTCTCCAGTTTCAGTGTTGGTCTTTGCCAACAACAACCTTGGTGGGTGTATACCAGGCAGTATTGGAAAGATGGGAAAAACACTCAATGAGATTATTCTCTTGAATGACAATCTCAATGGGTGTTTGCCTCCAGAGATTGGGCTTCTTAGGAAGCTTACTGTGTTTGATGTGAGCTTCAATCATTTACAAGGCTCATTGCCTTCAAGTATTGGAAACATGAAGAGCTTGGAGCAACTTGATGTAGCTCACAACAGCTTCACGGGTGTTATACCAAAGAGCGTGTGCCAGTTGCCTAAGTTGCAAAACTTCACCTATTCTTTCAATTATTTCACCGGAGAAGCTCCAGCTTGTGCTGCTATATCAGGAAGAGGTATAGCCAATGGTAAAAAGAATTGCATTCCTGGCAAGATTGATCAACGTTCTTCACAAGAGTGTTCTTCAGAAGCTGCTCGCCCTGTTGATTGTAGAAAGCTCAAATGCAGTGGCGGCGGCGGCGGTGGTGGAGGCCATTCACCAAGGCCAGGTGTTAGTCCTAGTCATACACCTCCACCACCAACATCAGAGTCTTCACCTATCTTTAGATCACACTCTCCACCTCCACCATCACACATTTCACCAACCCCATCACCTCCCAAAAAGTCATACCACTCACCACCTTCACCACCACCTCCTACTCATGGGGAATCACCAAGGACATACCTCCCACCACCACCACCACATTCGTCAAATGTACCGTCACATCCACCAACTGTTCCTGTCTTACCTCCAGCTATTGGTGTCAAACCACCTACCTATCAACCTGTCTCACCACCACCACCGCCACCATTTGCATATGGGCCTAAACATTCGCCTCCACCTCCACCTCCTCAGCATTCAGCTGCAGCTCCATCACCAAGTCATCGTTATGGTCACACTTCACCACCACCACCACCACCACCACCAAGTCATGACTATGGTCACACTTCACCTCCACCACCACCACCAAGCCATGACTACGGTCAAACTCCACCGCCACCACCACCACCACCACCACCACCACAAGCTGAAGTCCCAGCACCAAGTCATCAACCTTACACTCCACCGTCACCACCACCACCACCATTGCATCAATATGGAACCCCTCCACCTCCACCAAATGAGCCAATATGGCATAACCCCCCACCACCTCCAGCCGGCGGTTGTCCCACTCCAGTGTCAGCACCACCACCACCGCCACCACCAACCCATTCAGTGCCAAGTCCTCACCCTTCAAAACCACACCCACCTCCTCACCAAACACCACCATCACCTCCACCAGATAACACGCCACTTCCACCTATTAGAGGAGTATCATATGCATCACCTCCTCCCCCTGTAATTCCTTATTATTAAAATCTTCAATCCAACTATCGCTTTCTATTTTTAATTTCTTTCATCATCAACCAAGAAGAAAAAAAAAAAAAAAACAATAGTATTATTCTTTTTGCTGCAAGCCCAACAACCCGGATAGCAGACCAAGCACGATTGGTTCTATTGTATTGTGTGTACCTTTTTTTTTTTTACTCTCTCGAAGCAGTGTAATTTTCTATTAGAGGTTGCTTCCATAGCAATAGTAGTTTCTTCATTGCTGTTTAATTATTTATCTTCCATTTTATTCATATAATTCTTTATGTTATGACATAAAACATAGAGAGAGAATTGGGAGTGTTGTTGTGTATAATTTGGATTAGGTCAGAACCCAGAGAGACAATACTTTTATTGGTCTCTTCATTTTCTTGAAGTTGTATTTTAATTTGTAAAACATTTTGTGAGACTATTGACGTTCTCTCTTTTAAACTAATGATATATACTCCTGTCTCCCATCAGCCGTCAGTATTGTGAAATTCTTGGCTCACAAATACTTAAATTATAGGTTTACGTTGGATTAACAACGTAAAATATACCTATATTGTACACTTTTGTAAATATTTATAACATTGTACATATTTATTTAGGCTGCGTTTGGTTCAATGTAAAATGTTTTCTAAGTGTAAAATATTTGCAGGAGAAAATACTTTTCGTAAAAAAAAAAAATATTTTCAGGTGTTTAGTGACATTTTAAAAAATACTTTGAAAATTATTTTTTAGTGTTTAGTTGTATTCTTGAAAATGCCATAAAAAACACATTTTTTACTTGTTGCTCACATTTTCTCAGCTTCCAAACAATTATATAATATCATTTCTGAGAAACACAAAAGAATCAAAACCCAAAAAAAAAAAATTTATCAAATCCGGTCAAAAGGAAAAGGGAGAGGCGACTGGGTTCGAAGGCAAGATCGCACGGACGGGGCGAAGGCGAGATCACGCGGGCGGACGGAGGCGATGGGTTTGAGCACAATGGGGGTTTTCGCGGCGGACGGAGGCGATGGGTTTGAGCACGATGGGAGTTTTCGTGGCGGGATCGAGGTGAAGGCGAGATCACGCGCGATCTGATCGGCGATGGGGGTTTTTGCGGCGCGATCTGATCGGCGATGGGGGTTTTCGCGGCGCGATCAGATCGGCAATGGTGTTTTCGTGGCACGATCAGATCGGCGATGGCGTTTTCGCGGAGCAATCGAATCGGCGATGGTGTTTTCGTAGCGCGATCAGAACGGCGATGGGGTTTGAGCGGCGCGACCAGATCGGCGATGGGGGTTTGAGCAGAGCGATCAGATCGGCGAGGCCATGGGTCGGGGACTGGATCTGGGCTTCACCGACGATGGCTCTCCGGCTTGGGCTTAGCGTGAGTGATGAGAGTGAGTGAGGATTCTGAGAGGGTGTAAATAGGGTGTAAATGGTTTGAAGGTAAAATAGAAGAGGAATTGGTTTTATAGGATTTAGGCCCCATTTTACGGTCCAACCGGAATTGCAATTCTATTTGACCAAATTTTCAGCCCCTACCAAACACACACGTGGGTGTAAAATCAAATTCGAAAATCATTTGAAGCCAAAACAAATGCAACCTTAGTCTATGATTGATTAATGTAAGATTTACATTGATAAGATGAAAAGTAGGAATTTTCCTTACTTTAAATACAAGGATAAGCATCATGGCCGCTACAACTTATTCCACAAGCTTTTAGCTGTTACGTGTAGCTTTTTACAATTAATATCAATATTATTAATATAATCTGGAGCTGGTAGCATTGCCGCCTATAATTACCTGTGTGGGAAGGGGAATAATAAATACTCACGATAATGTGTTAACAAAAAAAAAAAATGTTGTTTAACATTTTAAACACATGTTTTAACACACAATTACAAAATTTTATTTGGTTAGCATTTTCCAATAGTTGAAAACTAAATAATTAGCTAATGAATTAAGAATTTAATTATATGTTAAATATGTATTTATTTAATTCTTGGGTTTGCTTCAAGTAAAGTAATTAAAAAATATATTATTAATTTTATTATGTTGTTATAATTTAATATAATATAATTTTTAACTTGAAATCTAATACATAAACTATATTAATACACATTCCCCCCCCCCCCCCCTCTCCCCAACGCACATATGAGATGTGCCAATGTTTGATATAAATAGAAAAATATTTTAAAAATGTTGATTTTGATAAGTTATTCGTTATAACAATACAACTTAGCATAATTAACAACTATAATACTAATAAGAGTACTATTAAAATATTTTGTCGATTGTTGGGGTCGATTTGTGGAGAGGGCAGGTCATGGATAAGAAAATTTGTTTATTAAACCTGATTGGCTGCATTTTTTTTAGCTAAGTCGACCTCTAGGGAGGTTGCTAAATGTGACAAACCTTTGGAAAAAATCAATAAATTTAGATACATGCTTTTTTGGGCTAAAATGGGTTTAGTTGTGACTTATGACTTCAACAATATAGGGTTGATAGACTTAGTTCTATTGTGTGAAAGTAGCCAGCACGTGACTTTTTTTTATGAATCCTTAGATTTTTCAAGTGACCCTAGCCCACTTAGCACGATTTAAACAAATTAAAATATTTTGTTGATTGTCGAGGTGGATTTGTGGAGAGGGTAAATCATGGCTAAGGAAATTTGTTGACTAAACTTGATTGGTTGCACTTTCTGAGCTAAATCGATCGCTAAATATGACAAACCTCATTAAAAATCAATAAATTTAGCTATATGCTTTTGCGGGCTAAAATGGCTTTAGTTGCAACTTCAGCAACATAGAGTAGGATAGATAAGGTTCCATTGTGTGAAAGTGGCTCGCACGTGACTTTTTTCACGAATCCTTAAATTTTTCAGGTGGCCCTAAATCACTAAGCAAAATCCATGCTTTAGGTCTATGAAAAAACCCAAATAAGCCCAATCTTACGCTCCAAATCGTACTGGCTCAAATTTCCATTGAGGTTGCATAAATTTGGGTCATGCATAAAAGAATAAACTATTTGTGGCTTTGCTTGTATGATTTATTTTTTCTTTGCGAAAATGGTCATCAAAATAAATATAATATAAAAAACGTTGAATAAGTGTATTATATTAATAACATAATTGAAAATATATATATGCAATTTTTTTTAATTATGATTAGAAAAAAATATTGTAAATTTTCATAAGATTAATGTTAAGGAAATAATTTTTTTTTTCACAATTTGAGTAAGTTGATGAAATGTGATTTGAATAAGGTTTGGTTTCACATTTGATTGGCCCACTGATAAGCTATATTTATTATACTTTAATCACATTAATCACAATAAACCACGTTCAAGCAATTATTATAGAATTATGAGAAATGTTATCTACCTAGATTATAATTTTTATGACAAATGCTCTTGTCAAGCCCATAACTGTTAGGCATGTGTCCCTTTCAATAAAGAAAAGAGTTGGGCAGGTGGCTTAATAATGGTTTTGTCCTTTGGGACCTTCAAGTTCATGTTATTATTTGCTGCTGGTCTAAAGCAAATACGCAAAAGTGCCATTACTTTGCTTTGAATGTCTCTACTGAAAGACAGCATAGCATTAATGGAGATAGTTGATTTTTTTTTTCTGTAAAGAGTAAAGATTAACATGTCACGCTGCCTGACATGACAATAAAGAACGAAGGACAGCCAAAGCCCTAAGGGTGGAAATGCATATGGCCCATGTGGAGTGGGCCACTTGAAAGTACCCAATCTATTTATCAAAAAACCAGAAAGTCCCAATCTACAGGACGCGGAGGGTTGCCTCTACCAAAGTTTGCAGTTGCCAAGTTCATGACATCACTCACAACTCACAAGGTTGATGCAGGCATCATTAACTCTTGAACCATACCCTTTCTTATGCCCGTCCTCACAGCTCTCCCACGTGACTGACTGTAAGTGGTGAATAAAAAGTTCTGGATCCATGTGAAAACCAATCAATCATATAATCTGTCACCCGTAATATAAACACAAACATCAATAATTTTAGGAATTAGAATCCCGTACTTTCACACACCAGTTCACATAATTATCTTCTATAGCTGACTCTAAGTAATGAATAAAAAGTGATTGGTCCATGTGAAAACCAACTAATTACAGTCTACCACCCATAAGGTAGACACAAGCATCAATAATTCTAAAATCACACATTTTTTCGCAACTCTCTTATATACTTGACAATTAGTGGTGATAGTATGTCAAATAAAATAGTTATAAGACAGCTATTCTCACAAGTTGGTGATACATGTCGGCATCTCAATGAGATGTTTACGCAAAAATATCTCACTTCAAATAGAAACCGGCTTGAGTCCAGTGCTCCTGTGCATTGGACCCGTTGTGATGCTGACATGTGTCAACATTCTAACAGATCCCGTGCACAAGAGCACTAGGCCCAATCCTTGCCCTAATAGGAACCGGCTTAAGTCTAGTGCTCCTGTGGATTGATCATTTGAGATGCTATCACGTGTTAACATTCCAATGGGTCCAGTGCACAAGAGTTCTGAACCCAATCCTTAGCCATGATAATATGTCAAATTTGTTAATATTTCTTTTTACACAATTGATTTAGATATGGTTTTATTAATTTTAATTTGAAAAACTTCTTTTGAAAGAAGCAACTTTAACCGGTGTTGTCAATAGAATTTTAAAGTGATACATATATATGCTTGAACAAAAATGAAAATTCTAGTCTTTTATATAATTTTTTGTCAATTGAATTTTTCTTTTTCAACTTGTAAGACTTCTTTTAAAATTTTAGTTCCTAAAAATAATCTAAACCATCATCAGTATCAAATTAAAATACATTTAAAGCGTGTAACTATAGAATTTTCTTTATCAAATACGCTATTGTGATTTCATTCAACAATAGAATCATTAAATAATCCCAACCTTTATTGGCAAAGACTAGATTCACTAAATATAAAATTTATAATATAATTATTCACATCTATCATTTATAATGCTTAATATAAAAAACTAATAATAATTGTAAGGACACAGATTTAGTGGTCTAGCCCAAAAGGTGGGTGGATCTGTCTAAAAGGCCCAACAACAATGAATTTGTAGAGAGCGGGTCAAGAAAACTAGGCTAGTGTAAGTTAGACTGACAATTAGATGGGTTAAGATTACAGATTAGATGGAAATACAGAGACTAATCTCAAAGGATTGCTCTCGACGTATGTCCGAGGATATCTGTTTGATATAACTACTGTTTAGAAATAGATACAAGGCTTTTCTTTCTTTCCCTTCCTTAAGCCTCTCCTTCCTTTTATATTCTTTCTCCATTTTCTCTGGGCCTTCCATGTGCCGGTTTAGTGATTCTTGTAGATACTTGTCCCATCCGATCTTTCCAGAAATCTCTGTGTAGTGGTTGTAAGGCTGGAAGTTACTGTTCATATGTCTTCTCCACATAAATGCGGCCAGATGGTTAGCTGTGGAGCATTCAATGCGGGGTTGGCAGCCTTCTTCCTTGATAATTTGGGATCTTTTCTTAATACATGCTTCCACAACATTCGCCCAGTCCAGCGGAATCCTCTGGGGTACCTTCCTGATCGACAGAGCTCCAAGTCTTATCCTGGCTCTAATTACCCGAGGAGGTATTCGTCCTCGGCGAAACTCCCAGGATCGTTAAGCTCACATTCAACTTTTCCGACCATTTGCACGGATCATCTAGGCCGAGTTGAATCGTCCTCGGACTAGCCCTAGTCCTCGGCTTGGGCTTGGGATGCACTATGTAAAAGGATAAGGAGTTCCAGGCCCATTATTCCCACTGACGTGTTGCTCCTACCAGCCTATTGCTCCTACCGGCCCATTGCCCCTACAATAATTTATAGTAAATATGACCCAAGAGAACAATATAAAAGTACGAGAAACAAATGAGTTGTTTGATGATGATTGGTTATCAATAAATTCTTTTAGATAAAAGATAAAGTATCTGTGATTTAATGGTCATAATAGAAAAGACTTTTGATGGGAAGATGGAAATAGTTTGTTTTGATAAGCAATGAAAGACTTTTTAGTTGAAATAGAGAGAAAAAATGAATATATGTTTCTTCAATTTTAGCTTGACATATTCACATAAATACTTTTTTCAAAATAAAAGTAAATGGGTACAAAATATATTTTATTTATGTTGCTATGAAAGTATAATGTTATATAGCATTATACTTTAGGATCAAGATTGTGAGGCATTTTTCTATTTAGAGACCCTAGGCAATTGTCTAGGGTTTGAACTTTGAACTGGCCCTGATTGAGTACTAGGCTACTCAGGGATTACCACAATACCATAAGCTTAATTCTAAGTGCATTTAATACCTAAATACCTTATTGAGTGCTTGATACATTGCCATTTGAACACCCTAGTGCTACTGTGTGTTTGGGGTTACACCTGGTTTTTCTTAAACAACTTAAGTTACTATAAATTATAAAATGTCCTAAATTTCCGACTTACTGTTACCATGCCCTAAGTTCTTCTAACAAGTTTGTTGGAGGACCACAATTCGACTCCCTACAACCACTCTAAAAATAGGCACGTGGGGCGTGATATTGAATGCCATAAAAGATTTGAATGAGTCTTCCTCATCACCAATTGGTTTTGAAGTGAAATGGTACAACTCACAGTCCAATAAATGGTATCAGAGCTAAGGTCATGGGTTATAGTCACGGGAGTGTCATTGTGAGGGAGGGATTGTTGGGGGGACCTCAATTCAACTCCTTACAACCACTCTAAAAATAGGCCCACGGGGCGTAATGTCGAATGTCATAAAAGATTTGAGTGTATCTTCCTCATCACCAATTGGTTTTGAAATTGAATGACACAACTGATGGTCTGACAAAATTGAATTCCTTTATAGTATTTTTTTTTTTTTGGCTTACCTCCAGTATTTTTTTAATTGAAGATCTCTTTTTGTTTTAAATACATAATAGCAAGTGGTAGTGAGTTTTAATCTTCACCTTTTATTTAGTTAGTGAATAATGTGGCAGTTTCTCATTAAAATAAAAGGAGATTCCAATAAAAAAGTATTAAAAGTAAGTCAAAATTTTTTTTTACATGCTTTTCACTTAATTATATGCTTTACGTCTAGGAACACACAATGGTAGCTTCCTCAGACAACCTATCGTAATGGCAGAAACACATGGTATTTAGAAGTAAGCTAAACCCTTTTTTTTTTTTTTTACATGCTTTTCACTTAATTATATGCTTTACGTCTAGGAACACACAATATGGTAGCATCCTCGGACAACCTATCATAATGGTAGAAACACATGGTATTTTTTACATGCTTATTCTATGCAATTTGTAAATGTAGGGGCACAAATAACAAATGGGGCCTACAGGGGAGATGGAGTCTGGCCTAGTAAGCAAAAAGTACCCTCACAATAGAATTTGTAAGAGAGTGGGCTGAACTAACAAGGTTGAGAATGGGCTTGCTTCCGGCCTAAGTATAGTTGTGACCAATCTAATGTAGACGAAGTGCTGAGGAAGTGCCGAGGTCTGCTCGGACCCGTCCGAGGAGTAAGACTTAGCTGATTCTTGAAGGTTTCTCTTAGTTCTTTCTTCTCTTTCTGTTCTCTTCTCTCTCTTTTCTCCAGAATGTTCAATCCCCCTTCTTCCCTTGCTTCTAGCTCTATTTATACGTCAGTTCCCCTCACGTGCTAGTAAGTGGTTCCCTTTGAATACTTGTCCCATCAGGGTCACTGTTCAAACGTCTATTCTTCATTACTGCGGCCATGATGTTAGCTGCAGGGTCATAAATGCGGTTGCAGCAGCCTTTTATAAAATATTTTCTTGTTGCCACCTGCCCCTTATGGTCTATAAACGTTAGGGGATTCCTTGGAAATACCAGGGCCGGTACTGGAGTGTTCGCCTGGGTCGTTCCTCTGATTATCCGAGCAGCAAGTTCTCCTCGGACAAGTCCTTTCCTCCTTCACGTAGTTTGTACGTCAGAGGGGAGTAAGGCCAGGTACTTCTTTCATAACGAGGTGTCCTTGGACCAGCGGCCTCCTGGGACAGGCCCGTGGCCCATTATCTGGTATTGGGCCTTTTCCCCCTACAATAGCCCCTCAAAATTCCAGCTTTCCCTCTTATCCGAGGAGAGAGGTGGGATTTTGATTTCCCTAGGGGTAGGACCCATTTAAGCTTCTCCACTTATCCACGCGGAGGCGCCCCCAAGCTCAGTTTTGTGAACGTGCTCGGCTTGGACCGTCGGCAGCGATCCGAGGTGTCGGGTCCGTTCGAGGAGTGCTGATTTACTCAAGGTATGTGGTCCGAGGAGCCAGGCATGACCAAGGTTCTGTTTAACTCTTAGCAAAGGGCCTGAGGGACCCGGCATAGCTAAGGCTCTTCTTAGCAGAGAGTCCGAGGACCCGACGTAACTAAGGGAATGCTTAATAGAGAATCCGTGGACCCGACATAGCTAAGGCTCTTCTTAGCAGAGAGTCCGAGGACCCAACGTAGCTAAGGGAATGCTTAGCAAAGAGTCCGAGGACCCGACGTAGCTAAGGCTCTTCTTAGCAGAGAGTCCGAGGACCCGACGTAGCTAAGGGAATGCTTAGCAGAGAGTCCGTGGACCCGACGTAGCTAAGGCTCTTCTTAGCAGAGAGTCCGAGGACCCGACGTAGCTAAGGCTCTTCTTAGCAGAGAGTCCGAGGACCCGACGTAGCTAAGGGAATGCTTAGCAGAGAGTCCGTGGACCCGACGTAGCTAAGGCTCTTCTTAGCAGAGAGTCCGTGGACCCGACGTAGCTAAGGGAATGCTTAGCAGAGAGTCCGAGGACCCGACGTAGCTAAGGCTCTTCTTAGCAGAGAGTCCGAGGACCCGACGTAGCTAAGGCTCTTCTTAACACTTAGTATTAATTTACCCAAGGTGTGTGGTCCGAGGGACCAGGCATGACCAAGGTTCTGTTTAATACTCAGGGGTGCTAATTTACCCAAGGTCTGTGGTCCGAGGAGCCAGGCAGGACCAAGGTTCTGTTTAGCACTTTAGGTAACAAACAATATATTTGAATTAAATGCGAGAATGGACACTTTCATTAATAATAATACCTTTTTAGGTTATTTACATTCCAAGGGTGCGGTACAGAATTGCTACGACCCTCCGACCGAGGTGGCTGCTGGCTCGGTATTGGGCCGATGTGAAATGGCGGCTATGAGGCATTGCCTTGCCATTGGTTGGCTTCCTACGATCTCCTCCACTCGTCCTCTGAACGGGAACTTAACCTTCAGGTGCAAGGTTGATGAAACAGCCCCCAGGGCGTGGAGCCATGGTCTGGCCAAGATAGCCGTGTAGGGAGAGTACGCATCTATAACGATGAAGTCCACCTCGACCACTTCGGACCCTGCTTGTACGGGTAGCCTGATCTGGCCTTTGGGGATGACGGTCTTTCCGTCGAAGCTGACCAAATGGGATTCATACGCTTTAAGGTCTTCAGGCCGTAGGCCCAGTCCTTTGTACAGGTCCGGATACATGATCTCAGCCCCGCTCCCTTGATCAACCATCACCCTTTTCACATCGTACCCCCCTATTCTAAGGGTGATGACCAGAGCGTCGTCATGGGGTTGGATTGTCCCCTGTTTATCTTCGTCCGAGAAGCCTAAGACTGGTCGGGCTTCCATCCTTGCCCGTTTCGGCTCCTGGTTTGTGTCCTCGGCGGACGCCGTAGAAATAGACATTACCCTGGAAGGGTAGGATCCAGTTCTCCCGGGGGCCACGAAGATCACGTTAATCGTGCCCAGCGGGGGCCTTGATGAGGTGGTCCCTGAAGCCCCTGGCCTGATGTGGTTTCCTTGGTTATTTGGCCGATAGATGAACTGTTCCAGCCTTCCTTCCCTTGCAAGCTGTTCCAGGTGGCTCTTCAGAGTTCTGCAGTCCTCGGTGGTATGCCCTCGCTCTTGGTGATACTGGCAATGAAGATTCTGATTGCGCTTCGTGGGGTCTCCCCCCAGTTTGTTTGGCCACCTGAAGTATGGCTCGTTCTGAATTTTTTCCAGAATTTGGTGCATGGGCTCTCGGAACACGGCATGAATAGCCTGTGACGCGGCAGACCCGGATTGCACACTGTAGTTTGTCTGCGGCCTGCTGTTGCTGTACCGGTCCGACCTGAAATCCCTCCTGTCCTGAGGGATAACCTTAGCCTTTCCCTTTCCAAGTAGCTGGTCCTCCTTGACCCGCTTATACTCGTCAATGCGGTCCATTAGCTGGTGCACACTCCTTACTGGCTTCCTAGTTAACGACTTCCTCAGATTGTGCTCAGTTGGTAAGCCGACCTTAAAGGTTCTTACAGCCATGTCATCGAAGTTGCCTTCAATCTCGTTAAACATCTCCTAGTACCTGTCCGAGTACGTTTTCAATGTCTTCCCCTCTCGCATAGACATGGACAGCAGGGAGTCTAGTGGCCGAGGGACCCTTGTGTTCGTAACGAACCGAGAGCAGAAAGCCCTAGTAAGCTCCTGGAAGGACCCAACGGAGTCAGCCGCGAGGCCGTCAAACCATCTCATGGCTACAGGTCCCAGACTGGAGGGGAACACTTTGCACATGAGAGTCTCATTCCGAGAGTAGACAGCCAATTTTTGATTGAAATGGCTCACGTGCTCTACCTGGTCAGTCTTCCCATCATACGCGGTGAAGGTGGGTTGAGTGAAACGTCGAGGGAGGCTCCCTCCTTCGATGCTGCGCGTGAAGGGTGACCTGGAGATCTAGTTGAGTGCCCTATTCATCGCATCGCTTCCTTTGCCCCGTGAGGAGGTATTTCTGCTCCTGCAGTCGTGGTGATGTTCTTCCTCGTAGGAGAAAGTCTCACTTGGGGGCGTCCTGGAGCGGTGTCTGTAGCTACCGTCGTTGCTATCGCCAAAGGAGTCATTCGTGATGGACGGACAGCTAGATGGACTGCGCCTTCTCCGTGCATGGCGCAGTTTCCTTTTCAGGCGATCAATCTCCCGTTGCATGCTCTTTGTTGTATCTTTGCGGGATTCTTTACCTTTTTCCCAATGTTGGCTCTTTCTTGTGCGACTTTTGTGCACACTTCCTTCGCGGTCTCTTTCACGCTCGAGTCGTGAAAAGTGATCAAGACGCTGGGAATCATCTAACTCCGCCCTGTTAGGACCTGATCCCACCATAGTTCAAGCTTTCAGCTCGCCAACGTCCCCGTTAATTCCCACAGACGACGCCAATTGTAGGGGCACAAATTACAAATGGGGCCTACAGGGGAGATGGACTCTGGCCTAGTAAGCAAAAAGTACCCTCACAATAGAATTTGTAAGAGAGTGGGCTGAACTAACAAGGTTGAGAATGGGCTTGCTTCCGGCCTAAGTATGGTTGTGACCAATCTAATGTAGACAAAGTGCTGAGGAAGTGCCGAGGTCTGCTCGGACCCGTCCGAGGAGTAAGACTTAGCTGATTCTTGAAGGTTTCTCTTAGTTCTTTCTTCTCTTTCTGTTCTCTTCTCTCTCTTTTCTCCAGAATGTTCAATCCCCCTTCTTCCCTTGCTTCTAGCTCTATTTATACGTCAGTTCCCCTCACGTGCTAGTAAGTGGTTCCCTTTGAATACTTGTCCCATCAGGGTCACTGTTCAAACGTCTATTCTTCATTACTGCGGCCATGATGTTAGCTGCAGGGTCATAAATGCGGTTGCAGCAGCCTTTTATAAAATATTTTCTTGTTGCCACCTGCCCCTTATGGTCTATAAACGTTAGGGGATTCCTTGGAAATACCAGGGCCGGTACTGGAGTGTTCGCCTGGGTCGTTCCTCTGATTATCCGAGCAGCAAGTTCTCCTCGGACAAGTCCTTTCCTCCTTCACGTAGTTTGTACATTAGAGGGGAGTAAGGCCAGGTACTTCTTTCATAACGAGGTGTCCTCGGACCAGCGGTCTCCTGGGACAGGCCCGTGGCCCATTATCTGGTATTGGGCCTTTTCCCCCTACATATATATTACTAAAAGCTAAAGCGTAGTATTTAATATTGCTACGCTCACATTGAGCCACGTCAGCAGCTATGTCTTTCTCATCCTCTTTCCTAAATTTATCCTACAATTTTAAAATAGTTTTTATCAATTTTAAAATTCTAATAAAACTAAAATTATTTCCAGCCTATCTCTACCATAAAACCCACTTCTTCTAAAAGCTGAAGTATAACATTTAATATTGCTACGCTCACATTGAGCCACATCAGCAACCATGTCATTCTCATCCTCTCTTCTAAATTTATCCTACAATTTTAAAATAGTTTTTATCAATTTTAAATACTAATAAAACTAAAATTATTTCTAGCCTATCTCCATCATAAAGCCAATTTCTTCTAAATTTAATTCTAACTTAAAGCCCAAACCAAAGCCTTCTAAATTGAAAACCCTTAGAAAACCACAATTACAACCTCTAGATTTCCTTCCCTTTTGTTGCTCACGTGTTCCTTTCCCTTCTCCTTCCCCTCCCACCTTCTAATGTCAAATTCCTCAGCGGCCACATCATCCACTTATTTTTTACATCTTCTTTACTCACTTGTAGGTTATGTTTGGTAACAGTTTTTATTTTCTATTTTCAAAATTTTTTTTTTGAGAATATAAAGAAAAAACAATTTTCTTGTATTTTTAAAATCAAAAACATGTTTGGTTAGTTGAAATTAAAAAAAAAAGTTTTTTGAAGAAAAAAATAGAAAATAATAAAATATGTTGTTACTAAAATTTGAACTTTAATACTAACTCATTAAACGAGACAGATACATTAAATTAAATATATATTTTTATTGACTTTTGAAAATTAGAAACTAAAAACAACTTTTTGCATGTTTTCAGTATCCTTTACAAAATGAAAATTGAAAACAATTTTTGTTTTCAGTCTATTTTGGGTTGTCAAACAAATTTTTAGTTTCAAAAATAGAAAATTGTTTTTGAAAACAGAAAATAAGGGGAAAAAACATACCCTTATTCTCCCTATTAAAAAAAAAAAAAAACACTCTTACCCTCCCTATTAGTCCATATTTGCTTTTACACTTCTTCCAACATTTCCCCTTCCTCTTTGCCTCTATATCTCCCTACTACTCTCTACTTTACTGTTACTCCATCATTTTCTCTTTTTTATATTTTGATTCTTTTCCTCCTTATTTTATTTTGTATAAATTCAATATTACTTCTCACATTTAATCCATATTTTTCTAACATAAAAACTGTAAGTACTCTCTCTCTCTCTCTCTCTCTCTCTCTCTCTCTCTCTCTCTCTCTCTCTCTCTCTCTCTCTCTCTCTCTCTCTCTCTCTCTCTCTCTCTCTCTGTGGATTTTTGTTCTTTCTTATAACTTTGATTAAGGGTAATGGTTTTTTTTTTAATTTTAAATACTAGCTATTGACCCATGTGATGCACGGTCTATTTTAACAAAAATAATATTTTTTACTTTTACAAAGACACATTTTTTTAGACAAAACTGTTTAAAAGCAAATAAAATTTCAATTTACTTTAAAATTATATTTGTATGTAAACCATTTAAAATTCATATCTTACTATTGTAGGCTGAAATAAATAGACAGATGTCAAAACTTATATATGCTAAAATTTAAATTTTGGTTTGATCGCATACTTGAGCAGTTCATGCCTATTTGAAAACATTGAATATGGGCAGCAGGTAGTAAGTAGTCATCGTTTTGTATTCCACTTAGAATAGAAACTTATGTGACTTTTTTTAGCTCAAATAACACATTATCTTCTTGAATATGTGGATTTCTATGATGCATAGCTTTGCATACACGTTCTTCAGGGCTGGCCCTAGACATTTTGGGGCCTAAGACGAGAATTACAAATGGGGCCTTTTTTTATACTTATATATTAATTAAATTAATGTTTATTTAATATTTTTATATTATAATATATTTCATTTAAAATCTATTTTTCTTGCCTTTTGGGATGAAAATTGACTAATTAAATTTTTGTATTCAAGTTCTTCTAACATCTCCTTTTCAATCGATAATATAGCTAATCCATTTAATCTTTCTTGGGACATTGTCGATCTTAGATATGATTTTATTAATTTTAATTTTGAAAAACTTGTTTCTGCAGAAGCTACTGTAACAAGTATTGTTAGTAAAATCCTATAAGCAATGCATGTATTTGGAAATGAATCTAATCTTTTTATATAATTTAGTATGTCAATTGGAGTATAATCTTTTATTTATAAAATTTCTTTTAAAACGTTTAACTCTGAAGATAAATCTAAACCATCAATATCATAATAAACATCATGTTTGAGAAAATCTTCAAGTTTAAGACAGTATTTTTGTAAACTATCATTATCTAGTGGCTTCAATTTTGTGAAGTTAAATAAAAAACCAAAATAATCTTCATATATTTGAAATTATTCAAATCTATTCTCAATTGAACTAATTGCTTTATCCACTATATATAAGAAATAATCAATTCTAAAAGATTTTTCAGCAGAACGTGTTGTCTCATTATGAACATTTTCATCAAATTATTTTTATTACTAATAACAAATTTATCCATTGATTGTTTTTGAGACTCAATTAATTTTTTTTTTTTAAGTTTTTCATATCCAAATGCATATTTTCTAGTAGATATTTCTAATCAAACAATATATTTATAAAGACTAAAATAAAAAATAACTATTAAGTGTAAAGCAAATGAGAAATAAAACCTGATTTATATAAAAAGTATTGTCGTAGTTGCACCAAACAATAACAAGATTTTAGCAATCTCAACCTGCATAAATAAAAACTTATTCAATATATTATCACTAACTAAAATATATATATAAAAACACAAGATTAAAATTTTAAAAAAAATTAAGCACAAGCATAACAAAAATTTAAACACAACTATAACACAAAACTTATTAATAAGACCCACCCACAAAAAAACCCCAAAACAAATCCTGTCTCTAATATATAACCCAAAAAAAAAAAAAAAAAAAAAACTTGAAGGCCCAAAACAACTGGGTGGCAATCTATTACCCAAAAAAGAAAAAACGCAGGCCGTAATTCTTGAGCCAAACGAAGACCCAGGGGCGGCAATATATTTTCTAATTTCTATTAGACAATGGGTCAATGACAGAATGACCCATTGACCCAAAGCCAGGAGCACAAGCAGGCTTTATAACCCAAAAATACTTATAACCCAACGTATTGTAGAATCTGATTGCAGAATGAAGCAGAATCCATAATACTTGTAACCCAAAAAAAAAAAAAAAAAAAAACGCAGGCTTTATAAATTATAAGTATAACCCCAAACCAGGGGCACTGGAAAATATACCTGCTGAGTGCTGAAGCAGAACGGCTGAAGAATGAGACTATGCGGACTGCCGAGAAACCGATTCAGAGCAAGAGCAAGGCAGCAAGAATGAGAGAGGCCGGAGGAAGCTTGCTGCCTTGCCAGTTGCTTGAGAGCTGTTGAGCAGATGCAGATCAGAACAGGGGAGAGAAAGAGAATCAGAGATAATGAGAAACAGAGAGAGAGGCGGAGAGCAGATAATAGAGAGAGGTAAAATTTTTAGGGTTTTGAGTGGTTTTATTTGTTTTGATTTGTGATTATTTTGTGGTTAATATCTTGGACCAGATTTGTAGTTTATCCGATTGATTTTTGGTTTGTCTAGTGGATAATAGCGTTTGATTTACCAAAATTTTTGTTTTTTGGTTAAAAAGTCACACCCACTGCATCTGAATTCTGAAACTAAATTTTTTTTTTTTTTTTTGCTGCCCCTACTCCCTCTTATTTTTTAAAATTTTGGGGCCTCCCTTCCCCTTGGGGCCTTAGGCAATTGCCTAACTCGCCTAAGGGAAGGGCCGGCCCTGACGTTCTTCATACCACAATAATGCGCCACAATATAGGCATTTGCATGATGGTTGGCCAAAGCCCAAAGTTGCATGGTTCATAATATTTTCCTGTATAATAATTAATGTAGAGTTTTAGATTGACATCCGATGTCTAAATAATTAACAAAAAATATGATTTAATGTAAAAATATGTTTATTACAAAGATGAAGCCTTTGTGTTTGTTGGTTGCTGGAAATTATAGCTGAATTGTTTGGTATATTATCTGCATAAACATGATTATGTAACTTTTTCTCAATAAAAAGCTATTATAACACAATATATGTTGTATTTATTGCAAAATAATTAGGAACATAAATGTTTATAAAAAATTAAAAAAAAAAATGTAGAAACACAAATGTTCTTGGCCAGTTGTATTTCTAACATTGTTGAGATCTTCTCTTCTAAATTGTAGTCACTTTCAGTTTAAAATGAATAAAGCAAGTTACTTTCAGATACTATGGGACAATACAATTTTATATTTATTCATAATGAAAAGAAAAAAGTACCTGCTATATCTTCTCTGCTTTCTTATTTGCTTAAATTGACATTGTTGTTGGACATGCATATATTGGAGAATGTGGGTAGCAATTTGTTGCTTTTGGATTTATTTTGCAACTTTGCCTCTTTATCTTTTTTGCATTGTTTATAAAATTCTACCAAAATAAAGAGAATTAGTGCAATTCTTCTTGCAGACAAACAGAAGACTGAAGACCCCATTAAATTAAAAATGTAAATTCTAATAATATATTAATATTATCTAATTAAAACGTTAAACAAAGAGAAAAAAAAAATTAAAGCTTACCTTCAATGAAGCCCACAAACTCATATTCTGTCTGGATATTACCTTGCTTAATTTTAGTTAAAGTCTAAACCTATTTAATTTAATGGGTTTTGGTGGTGTAGAGAATGAATCAGGTATTTCATTAAGTCACCCAACAATTTGAGTGAGAGTAATGATACAATACAATTAGAGATAGAGATGATTCCATTTAAATATTGTAAAGAATCCGAATGACTCTAAAATTCAAGGGACAATCATATATAAATTTAAGCAAATATTGTGATGCAAAGATGATACTTGAGTCTTTTCCAATTCCAGGCGGATGTGGTTTCAACTCTATAAGCGAAGAACAAAATAATTAATTAAATTACATTTAAGTGAAGAATGGAATGTGTAATTGGAGGTTTTAGGGGTCACGATGGGAATTTGAAATGGCAACAAACCTATGAATCACACACTAAAAGTAATTACACATTTTGATTGGGGCACATTATGCAACATTTCCCGCACCATGGAATCCATACCAAAATGACGTTTTGTTAGGAGCAATTTCAGGGGAAATTACACTCATTTTTATTTGTATGAGTGATATAATTATGGTATTAGATAATAACTGGCCCATAAGTATGGCATTAGGCTTTTATTATACCTATTCTTTTTTAATTATTAGTCAATAGCTGCTAACCAGTGCGATGCACGGGAAAACCTTGCATAAATATATAATTTATCATGAAACAAACGATATATTAATTAATAAGTTTAATAAATAAGGGTCTATGATTTGGCCCATGGGATCAAGTCAAATTCGGCTCAATTACTAACACATGACATGAGGAAAAGTAAAACCTATTAGGTTAGACTAAGTTTAATTCATATTTCTTAATCCAATACAATGCATAGAAAGATTTTACATAAATGTATAATGTATTATGTATAAAATTCAGAGTTGAAAGTATTAAAACAAAATAAAAAACATATGACTACACAACAGGAAAATATAAATATAAGAAATAGATGGAGATTCCCTCAAATAACTAATCCATGGTTGTAGTTGACAGGTTTAGTTATTGCAAAAAATAAACCCAAAAATTCGAATGTTAAAACTTCCGAAAAGCTAAAAATATAAAAGAAATTTAACATACAAAGCTTAGAAATTATTGAAACAAAACAAAAAATATATGACTGTGGCTACTCTATAGAGAAATATATCTATAGTTGTTGAAATTTGTCAAAATTTTTCAGATTTTGAAAAAAAAAAGAAAAGAAAAGTGGAAATTCAAAGGACCATGTCAAAACTTCCAAAAGTCCAAAAAAATAATAAAGAGAAAGATGATTTAGAGCCAAGAAATTATTGAAAAAAGAAATATATGACCACACAACATAAAAATATAAGCGTTAAGGTCTTAATTTAAGATATTGCAAAAATAATCCCAATAATTTAGAACTTAAAACTTTCAAAAGGCCATAAAAATTAGCAAATCAGAAAATGCAGAGCCTAAAAATTATTAAAACAAAAAAATATATATAAGACTACACTACAAATAAATATAAGAGAGAGATAAGGTACCCTCAAGAGAACAATCCATAACTATAGCTATTGAAATCTAGCAAACATATTCAAGTATTGTAAAAAATGAACCAAAAAAATTCAAATTTTAAAACTTTCAAAATGCCTTAAAAATTAGCAAATCAAAAGATTTAATCCAAAATACTATATTTGATTATACAAGCAACATAAGAAGAATTCCTGACAAGTTAGACATCATCTTTCAATGTAGCTCTACTTTTCCTACAATATACTCCGGTTAAAACTTTCAAAAGGCCATAAAAATTAGCAAATTAGAAGATTTAGAGCCTAAAAATTATTAAAACAAAACAAAATATATAAGACTACACTACGAATAAATATAAGAGAGATAAAAATAATGAAGGGGGTTAGTCAATGTCTTTAACTACTAATGCTGATGAGATTTTTTTGAATTATCTTGTTTCATCACCTGAACTCTCTACACGTTGAAGACGAATTATAAACAATATAAAACAGTGTAATTCATCAAACAATTGGTTATATAGGCAACATAAGCAGAATTCCTGTCAAAGACAAAGGAAAAGAAGCCACTGTACAACTTAATTAACAATAGCTTGATGATCCTAGAAGTCATAAATTAACAACAATAACGTAAAAAATAAAACCATGACACATAATATGAATGATCAAATTTAAGAGTCTTATTGCACAACACTGAAAAAAGGTGAGAAAAGAAACAGTTTGGAGATACCAAAAACTAAATTGGACTGAAGAGATTGAGAGATATCTTGATAATAACCTTTGCCGCCTCACTAATCACTATCTCCTAATTCAATTGTAATAAGAAAACCTAACGTGATGACTATCTATTTCTTAAACCTCACGTCATCAAAATTCTTATTGAAGTAGGATACATGTTCATTTAGGAGACTTTCACAAGTTCACGTGGTTTAACGTTTAAACTTTAAAATACCACAATCCTTTGTATAACGTGTTCTATTTTTTTAACGTGTTTTAAAATAAAAAAAATAAATAATACGATTGATGATGTGTCAAGCTAATCTTAAATAAATTAAGAAACCACACCATTGCATAATTTACTCTTGCAAATTTGGACTTGAGTTTGAGTTTAAGTTGAACTTGTTAAAGAGATAGAATTTCACTCATTGTTAAGTTTAGATTAAATAAAAATAATTTTGTTTAAAAGTAATGATGAGTTTGAGTTTAAGTTGGACTTATTAGAAAAATAGAGCTTAACTCCTTGTTAAGTTTGGACTAAACAAAAATAATTTTATTTAAATATTGTACTGATATGAAAAATTGTGAGAGTTTCAAAGGTTTCGGTTATATATATATATATATATATATATATATATATTAAGTCTCTACAATTATTGTGCCATTGAAGTGTAACATTTATTATCGCTATGCTCCATCAGCATCCATGTCATTATTTTCTTTTCATCAATAATCTAAATTATTTTTTTCCATTATTTTTCTATTAGTCTTTTAATGATTCCACAATTTTCACTTCAGCTTCCATAACACCACTGAGATTATTATAATAGTATAAATTCATCACAAATTTACAACATTATCTTAACCAAAATTAAGATGAAACAAAAGGAATAAAAGATAGACTTTATAATAATTTATCACCCAAAAAATTGGTAGGCATTTTCAAATTCATAGTTGTAGGGAGAAGAGGCCTAAGAATGCAATTGGGCATTGAGCCCTGTATGAGGATGCTTATTGGTTCGAGAACAGATAAACAGTAATGAAGACGTAAGATCCAAAGCTCCACGAGTAAGTTACGACTGAGAAGGCTGGGGAAGGTAGGCCGAGGAGGAGTGTCTCCTCTAATAAGCGAAGCAGAGGTCAAACAGTATGTCCTGTTGCCCAGAGCGACCTTCCAAGAGATTCTGTTGATAAGGATATACTTCATGGAAGCACAGGATAAGGGAAAAGCTATGAAATATCTAGGAGAAAGCTGCTACCACCGCATTGAATGCTATGTAGCTAACTCTCTGGCCGCATTAATGAGGAAGTGATACTTGAACAGTAATTTTCAGCCTTACAGTTGCTCCTACAGACTTTAGGAAGGGGCCGATGGGATAAAGATCAACCTTAACAATTTAATCTACACGTGGAGGGTGAAGATGGAAGAAAGGGATAGTATAAAATAGAGAGAAGTCCTTGAAAGAAAGAGGTCGAGAAATTAAGAAAAAAACACTGTAGCAATCAAGAATTGAAATTGTAATCAAACTTGAGAGAAATATATACGAACTGATCTCCTCGGACTAAGCCGAGGACGACTTTCTTCAGGTTTAACTTGTTTATTTTCATTTTTTGGTCATCTGGATCCAGTTTATTGGTTGCGTAATCCATTAAAGCCCAGTTTTCCAACCCACTATCTACAAATTATTTGTATTGGGCTCTTTGGGCCTAAATTTATCTATCTTTTAGGCTTGGGAGCCCAAACGTTTCCTTATAAAAGGGAGAGAGAAGACTTTGTAATGAGAAATTAAAAAAACACAATACCAAAACACATTTATAAAACAAAATATCAACCTTAAACAGAATTATAAGAAGGAAAAAAAAAAATCCACAAGAAAGTAGAGAGAGAGAGAGAGAGAGAGAGAGAGAGAGAGAGATTTAGAAGAATATAGTTCACCTTAGAAAAATGTTAATCAAACATACAAAAAATAATAATATGATATATTTGTAGAGATAAAAAGATAAAAAAATACTTATATAAATTTTTTTTTAAATAGATAATACTTGAACTAATTGTTACTTTTTATATGCTACACCCAATTACATAATATTTATATATTCCCACGCATTGCATGGGTTTGCGGCTAGTAAAGTTTAAAATTTGAAATTTAAGAAAATAAGAGTATCCACATCAGTCTCAACAAACTAGTCTGAGATTAAAAATGTAACTAAAAGCCCACAAAAAGACCAAGCATTAGTCTAAAAAAACCTACCAAAAAAAATTTTAAATTTAATTTTACATCGCTATAACTAGTGAGACACTATTCTTCGCTACGCTACTACTGATGAAATCATTTTTTTTATAATCTTCTCTCTCTCTCCTTTCCCTCTTACTCATTCTCTCTCTCTCTTCTCCCTCTGACTCTCTCTCTCTCTCTTTCTCTCTCATGAATTGATCAACATCAATCGGTAATTGGCGATAATGGGTGGGTCCTATTTGGGTTTTGGTTCGGTCTGACAGTGGCTGGAGTTTGGCTAGGTGGTTGGTTGGGTTGGTTGCATGAGCTTTTAGGTTTTTGTGTGGTGGTTGCTAGGTTTAGATTAGCATGGATGGGTCAATTTCATGAGCTTTTTGGGTTTTTGTCGGATTGGTGTTGGGTTTTGTGGGTTGATGTGGCAGCAGTGGTGTTGTGGTGGTTAGGATGGGCAATTGCATGGCTTTTTTGGGTTTTTGTGGAAGTGGTTGCTAGCTGTGGTGCAGTGGTGGTTAGTTGTGGTACAATGGTGGCTAACTAATTGGTTTAATGGTGGCTAACTAATTGGTTTGGTGGTGGCTGGCGGTGGTGTGGTGATGGCTAACTAATTGGTTCGATGGTGGCTAGTTGTGGTGTGGTGGTGGCAATATATGCTAAGAGGAGAGAAATTAGACAGGAGAGAAGAAAAATAAATATTTAAATGAAGTAGGAGATAGTGTATTAAGTCTAATGTGTGTGCTTAGGAAGCATATACACTTCATTCGAGGTGTCGTACTTATGTAATATCAGTGTCTTATCTACCGTATCATGTTATAATTTTTTAAAAATTGCTTGTGTCTGTGTATCTTAAGCATGTGCATAAAAAAGATGGATAGTAAACTAGAAGAATTAGAATTTTTTAGGTTAATTTAGCTAAAAAATTGAAAAGGCTGATGTGAGTGCTTTAATTAAACTAAACCCAAAGATCAGGACACGAATATCCTTTATTGGAAGATTTTACAATCGGATACAAGTTGTCTCTAGTCCCTATATGATATATCCTTATAATGTCATGGGCAAAGTAAATTTTGAGAACCAAAAATTAAAATAACAAAAGCGATAGTTAATGAACTTCGAATCAAAACAGCGTCGGGCTTAAAAGGGAATCTATAGATTGAGATCCATGCAATAGGCAATAGCGCTATTGCACTGTGTAATTGTCTTTCAAATGCTGAGATTGAAAATTAAAAAAAAAAAATTTATGTTTAATCTCAAGTGTTAGATCATTTTTTTAACTTCTTATTATTTTATTTTTTATTCATATCTTTTTAATTTTTCCCTCAAACAAATAATCCAAGCTATGACTGAGAGTTATTCTAAGACCACAACCAATATCACACTCATTTCATAACTATCCTTTGTGACTAATTGCGTGTCACTTTCACATAAAACTATCACTCATAATCAACAACATATAAATGTAAAAATAGCTGTGAAATTAGTTGTGATTCTAAAATTAAGAAATTGAAACTAGATTGATCAGGAGAATAAATAAAGAGAAGTGATATATCCACAAAATTTTCACACTTTTACAACAAATCATGATGCTATGTTGTTACTGGTTCTAATTAGAAGAATTCGCCACTTCAATTATTTTTTTGCCCATCTATAACAACCAATAACAACCTATCACTTGAAATTTGTTGTAAAAGTACTGTGAAAATGTTGTTTATGTCACATTTCCCATAAATATAAAATAATAAGAACAACCACCACGAGTATTACATAAGAGTTTTCAAACTATCATATTTATGTCCACCAACTATATACAAAATCTTCATTTTCTTCTCCTTTTTTTTTTTCTTCTCCTTCCCACCCCCATTTGACCAAAATAGAGTATTATACCAACCCCAGCAATCTTGCAGACTTCTGTACGTGGTTCATGGATTAAGGAAAACTCTTTCCCAGTTAATACAAAAAATATGCACGACACACCTATGTCCACTAGCTCTGACATGAATATCCTTACAAAGAGGCCATTGCATGCATAACATAAGATAAATCAAACAGTGCTTCTATTTCAATCTTCCTACTGGAACCAGGACAAAACTAACAAAAGAGCTGACTTTGTAGTGGAAAGCAATTTTTTTCTCAGCAGCATCATCCAAAACGGATCACAATGCAAGATATATCATCTTTACTATTTTTCGCCAATGCTTCAGTTGTCAATCGCTTTGCTGCTGCTTGAGGATCTTTTATGTGTCTCACCAATTCAACTGCCTCTTGATTTTTAATAACCTGCCAGCCAGAGCGCTTCAACTATCAAGAGAAAACATTAAGGGACAAACAGGGTAACTGAAAAAAGAATATTCTCTTTTGTATTATTTATCTACATTCTCCCAAATAGAGTCAGTATTGATACCACAGTGAAAGTAAAAGCAGTTTAAACATTCAGTGAAACGGATGGGAAATGAAGACATACACTTAAAGAGAGAGAAAAAGAAATCAAGTTCTACCTTTAAGCTGTTAGTCCTTCTATACTATACGTGCAATATGAAGAAATAGACATAGTAGATACATGGAACATTAGTATAGGTCATTTATTTCATCTGGTTGTGAGATAATCCTCAGTGCTACATAATTTAACAATGGCAGGTAATCAGCCATTATTTGCTTAGTCTGCCACAGGAGGGAGGCAAAAAAGAGGAAGCCTCTTTCCCCAACGATTCATGAACTAATACTGTGATCAAGGTATTGTACTAGCCCATGACTCAGTAAGCAGGCTCCTTTGACTACCTGCCTTAGGCTGTAGAGGAATGCAGAAATTTCGCGAGTCCTAAAGAACCTTAGTTCCACGTGTTACACGTTCAAGGTGGTGATCGCCTTAGAAAGAAGATAAAAAATTACTAGATGAACTAACATCATCCAACTTTTAAAGGTTGCCAATGTCTTGTTTATATACAATCAGAACCCTTCAATGCAATTGAGAGCCTGTGAATAAACTCTTCTTCGAACCATGGTATAAGAATATTGTTCAGGAGGTCATACCATTTCCAAATTTTGATTTTTTACCATCTAGTCTATAGTTTTACATGATGCAGATTGGGGAGTAATCACTTTACAACACCATAGAGGGCACTGCTTCCCACCATGACATTTGCTATGGACAGGTCCTAACAGTAGAATAAGAACTAGGGAGTTCTTGTGGTCGCTAGGAGCCCGTCCAATTGTGCATTAGCTCTTTTTGAAAGAAGAACAAAAAAAAGGGGGGGGGGGGGGTGGTTGTTCCTGGAAAACCCACTAGAGAAGCTCTTTAAGGGGTCCTTGAAGCTGAAAAGGTTTAAGGCTAAAAGCAGAAATATGGAGCTTTTAGGGGAAAAAAACCTCAGCAATTCAGTGTACAGGCACTAGGTCAGCCAATGAGGATGACAACTTTCAAGCCTAAGAACACTGTTATTTACAGCTTTGCAGAGTATGCTTTTAACTTGAGGTCTGGAAATGATATATGGGAGGTCCTCTGTTTTTGGTACTACACCTTTAATTTCTTTCAATCCTGGGGCTCAGAAATGATACATGAGGAAGTTTCAATTTTTGATAAGTAAAACTAAGAGAGAAAATGTGCTCCAAAATATTTTCATTTTCTTCATTTAGATTGCCTTAGTAAGGAAAATCTTTAAAAAACAGACACAAGTGGATTGCATGTCAATAAAGGATTTCTGATTCTATTTGAATAAGTTTACTACAAAATAAATTTATTTGAAAGTGAACACTTTTTCATCATCATTTATTTGAATGTATGAATTCATTATTTACAATACAGTCAATATAAAATCAGTCACCAAAACTTGATATAATGTATGCGTTTGGATACAGCTTATTTTGCTGAAAAAAAAAAAAAAAAAAAATACTGTTTGCTACAGTACAGTGCTTGTCACTGTTCATTGACCTAAAATAACTGTTCATGGCCAATGAACAGTGACATACACGGAGCTTTAAAAAAAAAAATAACGCTGGGAAGAGAGGAAACGCGGCAAACGTGCCGCGTTCCCAAACAGAGCTAATTAATATCTTGATATCTTGTTTGGCACAATGTAAATCAAAATCATATTACAGACATTGCAAAAACACACAATTTGGTTTATGAAATGTTAACAAAAGAAAGTCATTTCAAATACTATTAAAAAATTGAAATTATTTTTTTCTATGTGTAAAATGAAAATTGAAATATTAGAAGCGCACACCATTTGGTAAGATTAAACATTTAAACCTAAGCATGCCAATGTTTTGACATATTATGGGATATGATTAGGAAGACAAAGAAAAAGAAGGCAAAATATAGAGAATGGCAGAACAATTTGTCATCCATAAAGTACCATAATAACTGACCTTCCATAATCCATCACTTGCCAATATAACAAACTCTATGGTTGGGTCTACGGGCACATGTCTTACATCAGGCTCTGAACTTAAATGTGCTTTGAGGCTTTGATCCCCAAAAGCACGTGCAACTGCAAGTTGGCCATTAACCCTGGGTACATCTCCTGGAAAAAGTTGTAGTTTTTCAATATTGCAGAATCCTCATAATAAACAACCCTATAATCAAAGCCAAGATCCCCAAAGAAGAAAAGCCTATAATAAAGACTAATAAGGTTATATTGATTTTATATTGTAGGACAAAATATATCACCAGGCAGAGTAGTCACAAAGCCACCCTGCTTCTCGATCCTTCTTCGTTCACTATGAGGTTCATGATCTACTGTAATTTGATTAGCGGCACCCCTCTCACACACAACAGCTCTTGAGTCACCAATGTTTGCCACCCATAAGTCTTTGCCATCAATGACTATTGCAGTTACTGCAGTCGAGCCACCGGGCCCTAATTGCAAGGAGTTATCCAATATTAACTTATCTGTGGAGCGATAAGCATTCCTTATTGCCGTCTCAGGATTGTTCCAGAAAGTTGGCTGCATTATACAGTCGAAGCAGTAACTAAAACAGTTAATTGTATATGTATTGCTTCTACAAAGAATGAGAGCCTAAGTATAAAACATACTGAAGTTTTTTAAGTAGCAGTTGAGTGCCATTATTGAATAAATAAGGACACACAAACATCTAAGTTATGCTTTGGTTTAACTTTTAGGAACACACTTGGAACATAAAGACCTCATGATTATCTATCTAGGTTGATGTTTGATGGTCAGTCAACTATAAATAACAGGCAAAATTCTAATCTTTCAAACAAATGAAGAATACATAACAAAATGCTTCCAGAAAGAAAACATAATTGGAATGGTCAGGAAGGGATACCTCATCAAGTATTCTGTTGAAAAGGTTATCTCTCAAATAACTTGGCACACGATCACCTAGGTGGCCGTCAAATATGGCAAATAATCCAAGCACGTGATTCTTCTTTTTTCTGTATTCAGCAACATGGTAGTCCTCCATATCATGACCAGATTTACCTTCAACTAAGTGGAATCCATGAGACACTTTAATAGTCGATGACTTGCTTTTCCCCTTCCCAGAATCAGCCGATGAAGATTTAAGGCAAGTAGCATTCTGCAATGCTAATAACAGTTAAAAGAGCCAATTTGCCTAGCTCAACTGGCACCTCTCCCTTGTAAAAGCAAGGTGAAGGTGAGGCCGTAGGTTCAAGACTCACTAGGCATGTGTGCAAGTACCAATAAAAAATATAAGTTTAAAAAATAATACATGAAGAGTATCATCATCTCAGAATCCTAAATGATCTCAGATTGATAACTAAAGAAGAATTCCAGTCCTCTATTAGCTTTCTACTATTTGGAGTCCAGTATGTGAAAATTTAAAAATCCCAAAACGGATTTTTATTTTTATTTTCTTTTAAATTTAACATAATTTGAAATCCAATGGTTCATAAGGATCACAAACAAGGTATTTATGATTGGGGTTTAATCCCTGCCTACACAAAAAAATCACTTAGTGTCTTATAATCTAATAATAAAAAATAATCATCATGAGGGAACGCCATGAAATTATCTCTAAAAAAAAAAAAAATTGGGGACCCGATTAAACTTGTAATCCTGCAATTGAAATTAAGCTAAATTACTTTTTTCTTTTTTGAGAATCAATTAAGCCAATGACTGGTAATTCAAATTAGAAGTCTAGTAGTATGGTGTATACAAGAAAACGACAGGAAGGGATTGGTGCATGATTCATTTGGTTCAAATTTAACAGCCACCAAAAAAAAGTCAATACACAAAACACATCAGAAGAAAATTCAAAGCCGCATGTTTTAATTTTTAATCAAAGAATCTGAATTTCCAAAACCAAAAATAGAATTGAATCCAAGAAATATGAAAAGGAAGAGACAAACCTTGATTTTTTCAAAGAAGCTGGGAGATTTTGCTGTGTTAGAAGCACTTGCAACTGCCTGATTACTCATATCTCAAATTCTGAATCATGTATCCACTATTACCCACCTTAACAACTTAACCAAAATCCAAACCAACTTCGGTCTATCTATCTATCTGCCTCTTCTTCTTTCTTCTATATCTAATATATCCAAAAGGGTATATGTATCACCAAAAAATCAGTGCTTTTTTTGGTTGCTTACCATATGGATCTGGCCGTCACCAGAAGATAAACTGGTTGTTGTTGTTGTTGGTCTGAACAAGAACCAATATAATAATAGTCAAAATAAAAACTTTGGGCTGATTTTTTTATTGGTTTGGCACTGTATATTGAAAAATCTTAAGGGGTAGAATAAATTTGGTACAACAGTGATCACCTGCACTGCATATAGTTTATCAAAGATATTGAAGGATAAGAGATGATGGTGGATGTGGACGGAATTTTCTGGTTTTTGACCATCAAAATGACGACCGTACGCGTTTTTGGAATTTTCTATATGGCTTCTCTTGTGGGGTTCATTCATTCATTCATTGTACTGGAAAGAAAGTAAGAACTAAAGTTTACTTTTATATTCAATATTAGTACTATATGTCAGAGATGTACAACAGTGATAACACCACAATATTGTGTT
Organism: Lithocarpus polystachyus; assembly: GCA_033629205.1. Lineage (NCBI taxonomy): Eukaryota > Viridiplantae > Streptophyta > Magnoliopsida > Fagales > Fagaceae > Lithocarpus > Lithocarpus polystachyus. The sequence continues at coordinate 9,374,773 of CM066172.1, read as the reverse complement.
TGTGTGGGTGTGTTTTTCTGTTCATTTTCTGAAAGAGAAAAAAAAAAAAATATATATATATATATATATATTTATATCAGAGAGAAAGTCTTGAGTTTGAAACGTTGAATATCAATAGTGGTCGAAAATGTACTAATGAAGATTTTGGACCAATTTCCGTGTGGGGTCCAACAAAAAAAAAAAAAAAAAAAAAGCAAAAAACAAAACAAAACCAACACCGGCACAACTCGGACACCAAACCCAATGTGCTTCTGCTTCCTCGAAGGTTCCTAGCTTCTTGTGGACTTCTGTGGGACCCACCCATTCACAAAATACTATAAACACAGAAACACTGTTCGAAAGTCTAAAAACTAGTACAACGAAAACCCGTAATCAATAACCACTTACCACACGCGTAGGATAGGAACAGGACATGAATATATGAATGTGAGAATATCTCTCATTAATTCTTCTTTTCTTGTTTCTTTGAAAGTCAATTTTATAATGAGACAAAGAATTGGACCAAGTCAAATCCGCATATACGGCTCCTTTGTTTTTCATATTCTATTATTTGTTGATACGTGCAATCTTGGAAAGAGTTTAATAAAGCAATATAAGTATAGGACGCATCTAATTGCACACTCCCCATGAACGTGCGAAGTTTTTGATTGGTGTGGATTATCTGTAATAGATTATATGAAAGTGTTGTTACTCACCTCATAAGTTAACTTGGTAAGGGGTGAAATTGGATGTACGTGTTTGTAGGAGTACTGTTAATAAAAATATTGTAAATGCGTTACTTGCGTGCTTGATTTTTCTTTTTCCTCTTTTCGCCTAATTTATCTTTTTATTTAAAATTACTAATTGTTTAGATGTAAAAAATATTTTAAAAGTTTTAGTACTTATAAAACATGCAATATGAAGTTAGATATGTTTAAGATATTTCATTCGACAACATTACCACTTATCTTTTTATTTTATTTCAAATTGTAGTTTGCAAAATTCTAATTGTGGGGTCAAAAATACAAACTGAAAGGAGCAGGGCTAGAGCTCTCGATCAATACAATTAATTTCTAAGAAATGGTAAAAGAAATTCACAATGAGAAGATTAAACAAACAATTGAAGGACAAATATGGAAGACTAAGACAATTTGATTGAGAAAACCTAATTTCCGAGGTACAATATATAAATCAAAGATGAATACAAATTCTTGCTCTCTAAACGCCGGTTCTTGCACTCTCTTTCTCTCTCTAGCTCTTCTTTCCCAATTTTTAAGGATCCTTCATCTTGTTGGCTATTTCCTCCTTTTATCTTTCCACAATTGTTTCTTTCCAACTATGTATCTCTTACTTGGATTTATGGAGATACTTGTCCCATCAAACACCTCTCCTGCCATTTCATGATCATGAAGGTAGACTTTTGTGATGTCTCTACTGTTTAGGCTAATCATTTATCATTTAATGAGGTTAACATTAGGTAGGAACACTTAATTAATGCTGAGGTTATTGTTACGTTGGGCTTTATGTAGCCTTCTTTGTGTTCCTTAAGAATGGAGATCGAAGTTGTTTCCTCGGTGAATCCGTTGATTTCTTCTCAGTTAGGCAATCATATCTTGGGATAAATCTGCTCCCCGGTAGCCAGTCTAGATGGTCTATCGTTTCTTGGGCTTAGGCTTTTCCATATTGGGATTTGGGCTGAGTTCTTATTTCAGGAGTGTCTCTTCAGTCTTTCTTCTTTGGCCCTAAGTCCATAGGGTAGTTATGTTCCAACCCCCACACTAATTTTATATATAGATAATATATATTTAATTAATAAAACTAAAGTCTTTTTCTAAGGTGGTTGGTAATGTGGTTAAAAAAATCTGCACCATTTCGACTAAAACTAAGACATTTTGCTCTTTTAGTATAATTCTAGATTTTAATAAGAACTAAATTGGATTAAGGTCTGATACTAGGTTCAACCGGTTGAACTGGCATGTATGATTTGATTTTTATGGCTCAGCCTTACATATAATAATAATAATAATAATAATAATAATAATAATAAACAACCACTGCCACTACTCACTACCCAATAGTGATGATCTCGAACACTCAAGATCATAGTTTGATTATGTCCGGTTTTACTATTTAAACTCAATATGTGTATGCATGTACTAACTTATCCACTCATGGTCCAATTTTGAATTGAATTTGGTCCATAAATTCATATTTTGTTCAATTCGCCTTTATCCGAACTAGAAACAAGTCTTTTAAAGGTTAAAAAACTAACAACGGTGCACATAAACATGATGTAAATTGTCATTTGCTCTTTCGCAAAAGAAATAGCCAATTCATGTATGAGTCCAGCTACGAAAGAGATACCAAATTTTGTAAATAGATCTTGCACAACGATCTCAGCGAGTACGTTTATAATGGTGTATATAACCATGTTAATAGATCTAAGGTAAACAAATCTAAGAAAAGCAATGGTTTCTGAGCTCCAAACATTATCAGCAAAATATTGGCTGCCATACTCCGTTGTCCAACATGCAGCAAATACTGCTTGACAGATGAGGGAAATGATGATCCAATAATTTCGCTCATTATATGTTCTTGTTCTTGAGCTGTTGTGGTATCCTAAAAAAGAATAGGAAAAAAAAAATCATGTAATTTCAGATATGCAGTTAGGGAATATATATATTTTTCCTAAAATCTTTAATATTCAAAGCATTACTTTTTTAGGAATTAAAGTAAGAAAAGAATCACTCATAGACCATTCAAACACAGAGTGATGATGAAAGTGTTCAAAAAAGGTCATAACATCCTTTTCCACAACACTCCAACATTTATGGAAAAAAGTCATAGTGAATCCATTGGGACTAGAGGCTTTATCACTTTCCATTTCCGTCAAAACCTAGATAACTTCCTCTTTAGAGAACTCTCTCTAATGACAACCTCTCTTCCTCCTTAATACAAGAAAAATCCAACCAATCCATAGAAGGGCGCCTAGTTTCAGTCTTTTAATACAAAGCCTAATAGAACTGAACCACCTGAGAACGCACATCCATCTCATCCTCATAAACAACCCTATCCACCTCAATACGATTAATCTGATTAGCTCTTCTATGAGAATTTGCTAATCTATGAAAGAAACGAGTATTATTGTCTCCCTCCTTCACAAATAAGGCATGAGATTTTTGTCTCCAAAAAATATCCTCCAAAGAAGCTAAATATTCAATATCCTCTCTAATCTATATACGGCGGGACTGTTTCACATTTGAGAGACCCCGCACCTCTTTGATAGCATCAAGCCCTGACAATTCAAACAGCAAACTTTTTTTTTCTAAAGGCCAAGTCTTCAAATTCCTCCCTATTCCACTTCTTGAGATCAACTTTAAGAGCCTTTAGTTTTTTAGCTAAAATAAAACTACAAGAATCCACAAAGCAATACCCATTCCACCATTGTTGAACTCTCTCAACAAAACCCTCAACTTTCAAACACATGTTCTCAAATTTAAAGGAACACTGGCCCTTATGAAAACCACATGCTTCCAACAAGATTGGACAATGATCGGAAATAACACAAGGAAGCACCCTTTGAGATACATTCTCAAAATGATCTTCCCAATCCAAAGATACCAAAGCCGTGTTAATTCTAGATATAGAAGGTGTCACGTATTCCTTAAACCAGCTAAAGGAAGCCCCCTCTAATGATAAATCGACAAAATAATTATTCTCTATAAAATCAGAAAAAACAAACATAGTTGGGCTGAAAGAATCACAATCAAGTCCCTCACTCAGATATCTAATGATGTTAAAATCACCTATTTAGCACCATGCCATGGTCCACCAAGCACGCACACGTGCCAACTCCTCCCATAAAGTAGCCCACTTTTATCGTCATTAGGGCCATAAACCCCTGTACAAGTCCATACAAAACCATCCACAACCCCCTTCAGTAAAACATTAACAAATCCAAATTCATAGCATTCAAATAGACAATAAAGAAACCCAAAATCCCACTTTCCCCCAAATTTTCTCACTTTCCAAACTTAGCCTAAGTACATAGCATCCAAACAAACCATAAAAAACCCAAAATCCCACTTTTCCCCAAACTTTCTCACTTTCCAAACTTTCACATAATGGGTGAAGTTTAGGTCCAGTGCACTGTGCATGTAGTGCACTGGACCCGCTAAGATAGTGACATGTGTTCAAAAGTGAATACGTGTTATAATCTTAACGGGTTCAGTGCAACTGGACACTGGACCCAAACCTCACCCTCTCATAATTAACATACTATATAATTTATTACCTTTTTCTTTTTTCCCAAAACTGTGCATTCCAAATGTGAATCTCCCCTGCTGCCTTGCATTTCAATGGCCTGAAGTAGAAGATGGGAAAGAGAATGAAATTGGGTAGTTAAAAGAACAACAATCATATTTTGGACAAAATATCACAACTTATGGGTGTCAACTAAGATAACATCACTTTCACACGATCCTACTAAAACATATGATTTTGATTTATGCATCAATAACAACAGGTTAGGTAGACTATTATGAAAAATATTGTTCACATCATTAATGTATTGATTTTTTACAAAGTAAAATTGTATTGATCATATTAGTTTGTGGCCATTGGATTTTATATAAATATATTTTCTTTTGCTTTCAAGGAATATTTTGATATAGATATAGCTTATTTTTCTTTAAAATATATTGGTTTTAATTAACTCTTTTTTTTTTCCTTTAAAATATATTTTTTTTATTAAAAAAAAGAAGAGAGATTGTGTTTTTATATTACTTATATATATATATATATATTAGAATAATTTTAGTAATTCTTTAACATACATTACTAATATTGATGATTTTTCATCTTATTATTTATGGAAAGTAGAATGTTACGATTTCTAATGTGATCCACATGACTTTCTCACTGATAATTTATAGGATTTTAATTTTAACAACATTAAAAAAAAGGATGGTAGAAGAATAAGATGAAAAGAAATATTGGAGAGGTTATTTATTATTAGAAAAAGAAACAAAGACATTTAAAAATAATAATAATTCTATGAACAATGGGGGAAAGAGGATTTCAAGCTTGGATCTTCTAATAAAGAAGAGTAGGCTATGCTAATGAACTACAAGAAACTTGCAAATGGAGACTCATTTGAATTCCATTATTTTGGTTAAAAGTTTAACATTTGATTAGCATATATAATTTTTAAATGAGGTAGTAAGGTCAAAACCCTTGATCTTTTTGTATCCAACAAATGAGAATTTTCTATTTGAATTTGACTAAGGGTCGTCAATGGGTTGTGTCGGCCTATTTTTACTTGGCTCATGGGCACAATGGGTTAGGCATATAAGGCTACTACCTATTTAACGGGCCTAGTCGGGCTGGGCCGAAAAAAAAAAACCTTAACCCATGACCTTGCCTATGGACATTCCTATTTTGTTTTTAGCAGACTGGGCTATTGGATTGGGCTTAATTGGCTACCTATGAGCTTGCCTTAGGATCTTATTTTATTATTTTTTATAAGAAAAGAATCAATTTTTAATAAGAGAATAATCAATCTTTTTTTAATGGAAATGATCAAAGAATTTAATGCTTAATTAAAATTTTTTACAGTCAAATTTATTTTAATTATTATTTTTTTTGGTTAATGGAAACCTATTTAATTTATTTTATTAAGGCTTTAAATGATTTTTTATTTTTATATCTTAATAAAAATGGTTAATTCACGTTGCTATACTACTAGAAAATAATATATTTAGTTAACTAAATTTAACACAATCATTTTATGTATTTTTGTGGTTTTGATAATTTTCTTAAGAAATTTATCTACAATGTCTCAAGAGTAGTCATTCGTGCTCATCCTATATAGCACCAACTCTCAGAGTTGACTATACCAAAAAAAAACTCTGAGTTGCAGCAGCTGGAAGCTATGGAGTAAATGGTAATACGCTTATAAGCATGACAAAAGAAAGATAAGAAACAACTTTAATTAATGTATGTACCCAAAAGCAAGCATCACCGGATAGACTCATGCATGACAAAAAGTGCCTCCCTCTCTTACACAGTTAATGATTTGGTGGCAAATTATATTAGTATAGAGAAGGAGTGTGAGGTCTTTGCTTGAATGTCGATTAGCTGCTTAGCCTTTCTTCATACTTCATATTATTCTACTCCATGTCTAAGATACTGCCACAAAAATTCTAGAGATCGATATTGTGGTGAATGGAATTTAGGAGAATTTACAACATGTCTTTAAAATCCATTGAACCCACCATATTGAACAACAAAGGAGTGAGTGGGCTACGGAAAGTTGAGATGAAGACTTGATGGCAATAGGTAGGAAGCCTGATGATGAAGAAGCCGATTGGCAAAAATGGCATTACCAGAGAGAGAGAGAGAGACAGAGAGAGATGTTAAACTCGTAACTTCTTTTTCTTCCACTAATAGACTAACCCAGCCTTTGGTGGCTGAATGCAGGGTCATGCTTCAAGCTTTCCGTCAGGTCCGTCTCTAGCACCGCTTTGGGGCGGCCAACAAAGCTGCTGATTCTGTGGCAAAAATTGGTAGCTTGCAACAAGAGGTTTTTGTTTATTATGTACCCCTTCCTCTATCTATTTTGGATGTTTTAGCTTTTACCTATAACTGACTCTGTATCTGATCCCCACTAGTTTTCTCATGCATAAATTAAAAAGAATCTCATGCCTGTATGGTTTCGTATGAAAATCCTATCCATACTCATTTTTATGATCCAAATTAAACAGAGTGTTTTGACAAAAAATTTCACTGATTTTTTCACATCCCATCCTGTCTTAATATGATGCGATGGACCAAATCAAGACGAGTACCGTAATGCTACAGGAGTGAAATGCAAAATTTTCTGTCCGAAGCAAAACTGTCCAAGTTAATAGTCGGGTTATTTCTGGCCAATTTTTTTTTTTTTTTAAATAATTACTTCAAGAAGAAATAGAAATGCCGGAGCTCGCACAAAACTTCCACAAATGCTTTGCATTACTTCCAAATTAACACCCAGGGAACAAATCCAGAACCAACTTCTAAGTCCATTTTTCCTATTAATTATTTATATATATATATATATATATATAAAAGGAATGAATTAAAGATCAGCAACAAAGTACAATTTGTCAAACTATATTAAAGATAAAGACAACCACAGACTAATACTAGAGCCGCCATTGAGAGGTCAAATATCGTTTCTTTTCCCTTACTCTCCCACCATAACAGTACAACAAGTTTCTCGCACAACATATTTTCCGCATAGGAAAAAAAAAAAAAAAAAATCAGCAGAACAATGAGATTATCTGCTTTGGGATGTACCATGAGCCAATGAATTCAAAGAAGAAACCTTGATAAAATGGCTAATAGAAAAAACTATGGCAAGAGAGCTTTTAATTGCGCCTTGAAAAGATCACCAAGAGCTCCTCGAACATCCATCTGAAATGCAAAATAATGGAGATCATCAGTCCATTTGAAATACAACCGATTCTCTAATTAGAAATTGACACCAGGTGAGTTGCAAGTTCATTTAGTAGCAGTAAGGGCTTTATTGATTCTGAACTTAATGGAATACAGAAGTCAATCAAATATGGTAATAGAGATGGTGATAATACCTTCTTCAATTTATCCATACAAAAATGATTGCAGCATAATGGGGGAAACCCAAAAAAAGTTCTGCAATCCTGTGGATTAAGGATGTTTTGGTAGTTTAGTTGAGAAGATACTTTTTTTCAATATCCTAAGCATCTTAGGTTTAATATTCTCTAATGCTCCGTTTGTTTCAACGATAATTTTTTTTTTTTTGGAAAATAAGCCATTTTTAAAAATATTTTCTAGAAAACTGTCTCATTTTTCTATATTTAGTAGCAACTTGGAAATAAGCTAGAAAACGTTTTGTGATGAGATAGAGCTGTTTTCTGAAAAAATTTAGCAGAAAACCTCGTAAAAACAAGTCATATTTTTAATAGGGTTTTTCGTTGATTAAAAATAGTTTTCTTTTGACCTATTTTTTTGATGATACCAAACACCAAAAAAGGAGGAAAACTATCTTCACATAAGATATTCTAATTAAACAAACAAAGCTAAGTCCAAATTAGTCTTTTATTAGGCTTTTTTGTTTAGTAGTCAAAGTACAAGAAGTACAGGAAAAAATCTTTATATATATTTATATTCAATGTACACCAATAATAGATTGAGTTCATTGGCCTTATTGTTCTTTTTCCTCCACTTCTCCCCTCTTTTCTTTTTCTCTTTCTTGTTCTACTGTTCATTTGTACTGTTCACAGAATGTAGACAATTTTAATTTCCCTTTCTTCACCTTTGTTCAATCCAAAATCAAATCTTTTCTCTTTCCTACAAAACCTTTCTTAAAAAAAAGTTCTAAACTCTAGATCCACAAATCCTTCAAAACCATAACCCACCACAGCACACAAAGACAAATTGGACATTCTCCAACTTGTCCTACAGTCACACTTCGATATTAGGCTAAAATACGACCACAAGTTGTTTGCTTAAATTTTCTCCTCCAATAACTTGACAAAATTTATCATTCAAGATGGTAGCCACCAACACAGAACTAGATTCAAGCTTTCAAAAATTTTCTCAAAATTTTGATGAAACCAAGAAAACCTTTCAACAATTGAATGAGAGTGTGTTCAAAAGAAGTAAAGCTAGAACATTAGTCTACTATGCATGGAACTTTGGATACACTGGGAGCAACGGGCAAAATATCTTGCCAGAACAGCAGCTCATCAAGAACTTAGATACCCAAAGTTAAACCCAAGTTTATCCTCACCCTTGTTGGCAGACATTGCATCTGTTACCCCTTCAAAATCTGATGGATGCAACCCTGCCAGTTCTGCCACAACAACCTTAAGTGGGTGCTAGTTCAATGCATCAAGCCTTGTTATAGAGAGAAATCTAGCCTTACAATTTACCAAATGTCCAATTTCAACAAAAGCCAAAAGAATGCATTATAAGGATAATGGAGACCACAAAGGAGCAGGGTGAACACAAGTCTGATAGCGTAAGGTAAAGGCCAAGGAAGATATTGATGTTCTGCTATGGATAAATTCAAGGCAGGATTTTTTAAGATAAAAAGGCTTCCAGGCATTGATTTTATCATTCCAAAAAAATTTAAAGATATGGTGGTAAAGATAATTTGTTATCCTTAATGCTTCCAAAGATGATTGAAGAGTTGGAGTAGATTTCAAATTCAAAGGTTCTTAGCGGAGAATGATGCAACCATACAAGATTATTTAAACAATACTTTGGCAATTCATCTATTCAAGATTTTTTTTTTTTAATATTTCAAAATTGAGGGAGGATTTGAACTTTTGACATCTCTGTTAGAAACAGTTGATGCCAATTGAGCTACATGGCTCTTGGGCATCTATTCAAGTTTTAGTTTATGGGTTCCATTGTTCATGCGTGATGTTCAATTAAAATAAAAGTCAAGACTCTAGAGTGGCTTGAAAGGTCTCATTCTAGTTACTTGTGTCCTAAGTTTAAAAGGGATTTTAATTTGGGTTTTTATTTAAAAAATAATTGCCAATTTTGTACTCAAGGGGCAAATTGTAATTTTTGCAATCCCTGCAAATTAATGTTATTTTGGTAATTCAAAATTTTCTATGAGATTCCATGTATCTTAGTTTTATTTTCTTTGAGCACAAGTTAGCCTTTTATTGAGTTTTTAGTTTACAGGTCAAATTAAAAGTCCTAATACTAGTACAAAAGAAAATTCTTATATGCTTAATGTACTAGGAAGAATAGATAGATGAACAATAAAATAGAGTATTTTGAATATTAAAACACGTTGACCATATTGTTCCTTTCCTCCCTTTCTCTTGGTATTGTTCATATAATGTTCAATAGCATTGTTCACAAATTGTAGAGAAATTCAATTTTCATTCCTTCTTACCTCTTTTCAATCCTAAATCAAATCTTTTCTCTTCTCTATGAAGTCCTTCCTTAAAAAGGTTTTCAAACCCTGGAATCACAAATCCTCCTAAATCATAACCCATTACAAGCACAACCAATTCTCCAATTTCCTAAATCTGTTGAGATGTGAAAATACCCCTTTTTTTAAGCAAAAGGTTTGCTTACTTCCCTAGCATAATAAAATGGCTTGCATTAATAAAGGCTAAGAAATCAACTTTGAACATAGGTTGCAAGATGCTGCTGCAGTGATACCAACCATCTACATTAAAAACCAAGACTGAGTTGCACAATCCTATTCTAGTATTCCAGGTTTCATCAATATAAGGATCTAGCTCTTCTTGTGGCCAACAGAGATCCAAAACAGAGAAGTTAGAAATAATATGGCATGATGGCATAATTTCATACCTGTAATCTAGAAATAGATAAAATAATTTATTATATAGACCTTTTTTTTGTTGCTAATGAGGGTATCCATAGCTCTTCGAGTAGACCATTCCCCTGGGTGTGTAGTCCCCTCACTCCCCACACACCAGGTAATTATAGGGCGAAATTCCTTGGAGGTGGCCCCAAAATGCTAGTGAGAGGTTTCAAACCCAAGTCCTCAAGGATCTCATGAGACCCTAGGAAGCACTAGGCCAAACCATGGGGGTTTATGTAGACTACAGTAGATATAATTCTGGGAAACAAAAACTCAAATCTTAATGCTATAGCATTGCTTTACAAGGAGCCTCCAGTCTGCTCAATGGAGAGGAATTGGTTTTAAAATGCCCCCTCTCTAACTTCTTGTTGAGGGGGGGCGGGGCGTCGGGGTGTGGGTGAAGCATATTCATGTTAGAAACTAGTATGACACTCAAACATGGGGATCAAGGACAAACCTAGACTTTAAAAAATTTAGGGTATGGTAAAGAACTATTGCAATGGCCGGGATAGTAGCATTAAATCACTAGCTGTTTTTATAAAAGAAGAGGTTTAACCACACACACACACACACACAAAAAAAAAAAGATCCGTGGAAGATTACCTGGTCGCAGCATACAAGTTTCGTAAGTAAAGGATATAAGTCTCGCAGGTTTCTTTTGAATATCTGATTGTTCATAAAGCACATGCTTTTAAGCACCTGAAAGACCGAGTAGAAGAAGAAAATATCTTAGTTATTACAGCAAATTATAAAAGTGATTACGGAAAAGAATCAAGTAAACAGTCCTGTCTGTTCATACAAGAAGAAAAGTATTATGAAGGTATGGCTGCATTAATTATGATCAAATGAGAAAACAAAGCCAGTAAATACAATCATGATAACCTAACAAATTAAGCACAGTTGGGTGAATCCACCAATCCAGTCAAATTATAATAAGAAAGACCACTGGTTAGAGAAAATAAAAGAATTTTTATTATTATTTGATCAATCCCAGATACAGAAAGAGGAGTTCCCTAACTATCAAAGCAGGCAGGTAATAAAAGAAGAGAATAGAGGGGCATTTCGGCAAGCAAAAGACTTGTGATGAGATGCCATAGAAACTGAGTGTCCGTTTGGTTTGCATTTGCATCAGATGCGTTTGCATTTTTGCCTTTTTTTTTTTTCCCCAGCTCAACGCCTCTTGCACTGCTCATGGGACATGAACTGTGCATTTAGGCTTTGCTACAGTGTTAAAAGAGTGAACAATGTTGCAAAAAATTATTTTTTTTATTGTTTTCAGTTTTCAGCAAAATAAGCGATCTCCAAACGCACACTGAGTAACACATGTTTCCCATAAAACATGGATGTGCACAATATTTGAATCCTGGACCATCTAGTGACCCAGAAATGCAACTGGATCACCAAATGGACTGCTGAATTGAACCAGGTTAACTGCTGAGATCAGCATGAAGTTATAAATTTTTAATCATTAATAAATCTAAGGCTATATGCACCCTCTAAGTTGAAGTAGCTTCTAAATTGGGCCCTTGACTTTCAAAAATTGCAATTTACACCCTCGACTATTTCAATGGTACCCATGTGCCCTTTCCGTTGTCATCCGTCACATTTTTTATGTTAACCTGGATTAAAACAATGTAATTTTTTTTAGCTCTTCCCTTTGATTTATTTGTATTCGCTTCAAGTGCAGTGAGTTTACCATCATAAACACATTATTATTATTTTTTTTTTATCAATAAAACTTCTATTACCTATCAAAAAAAATTTTCTTCTATTTTCTGTCTAAAATGTCATTTTGGGGGAGGTTAATGGAAAGATAATGGATGTATACAGATGGGACACATTGTATATTGTTGTAATAGTCGAGGGTATAAATTGCTAATTTGATAATCAAGTGACTGATTTAAAAGCAAACTAGAGGGTGTAAATAGTATTTCTTGCCTCAATCTAAAAGACATCAGAAAAATATCATATAACTGATTACCCATGCAGTCATGCATGCATATTTGAATAATAAGTGTATCAGTAATCTAGTGGTTAGGGCTCATCCTTATGACTTGAAAATCAAAAGTCTGAATCTCCACTAATGCATCAATTGATTTTTTAAGAGGAAAACAACCCACCTATAGCATATGCTGCTTTGAGAAAATTTTCAACTAGAGCTATCTATAACACTAAAGACGGAAATAGTGTAGTGGTTGGAGGCACTTTTTATTAGATCATGAGTTCAAGGCCAGCTAAATTTGCAGTTTCATTGCCAAGTCAATAACCTAGACTGGGTCACGTGTACTGTGAATTGCATTAAGTTGGCTGGCAGACAACATGGGCCAACCAACTTTTTGCAGTGAAATGGTCTAACAGCTCTAAGCAGACTAGAATGATGTCATGGATGGTCCAACTAGTCCAACTGGCTGACCTGGTTCTGATTTTAGAACGTTGCATATGCAAAGAATAGAACACAGAGTTGTGCTCCCTTAAAGTGAACATAAAGACGTCGCATATCTTATTACAAGAGGACCAAAGAGGCAAAAAAAGCTTTATAAATCAGGAATGTAATTTGCATACTTGCAACAAAATTATATATTAATATATAAAGAATACTTCCCTAAATCAGCATCTGCAAAGCAATGTGCATTGAAATATCAGAGAAAATTGAATGACTACCAACAGACCTTTCAGTTTTTATATAAATAACAAATTATATACCTTAACAATAATTGGAGACCGTAACTCCAACACTCGATGAATATCCATATTAGTAGTTTCCCCAACACTGGTCTGCAGATCAGATGCCTCCTTGAGTACCTGTTCACATAAAGATACCAATTTCTCCTCAGCTGTTCTTTCAAGTTTCTCTTCTGGTGTAGAATTGTTGCCTGGAGTAGTATCAACATCCTGAGAACTGTTGAGATCTCTCTCTTTGTTGGCATCGTATCCTGAAGTTGCCTTCAGTAAGATGTCCAGATATATGCAAATTGCTGCTAATTCCTGGCGCAGAAGATTCAAAGGTGGCCTGTCCAAAAATGAGATAATATTGATACAAGCCTCTTCCAATTCCAGAATAAGAAAATTTTAGGCAATGGAGAAGGAGAAGAAAATGAATGCGAGTACAATTTTGTTGCATACCTTTCATCAGTATTTTGGTGCATGCGCAATCTGAGGTTGGCATATGAATTATAAGAAGCAGCAAACTCCAACAAAGATAACAAAATGTCCATTACAGCAATCTTTTGTGGTGCTTTCAACTTGCTCCAGTATTTCTTCTGCAAATTGTCGTGGAAAAGAGTTTTCAGACACCTCCCACACAACTAGATGATGCATAAGAAAATCTGTCTCTCTCTCTCTTAGGGAGACTATTTATTTCTAACATCCCCATAGTCCCCGAAAATTCGTGCAGGATAAGAAAAAAAAAGGGTATAACCTAGTGCACAAATCTCATTTTTGCAAGATAAAGATATGGTTTAAACTTAATCCAGAAATCACTCCACCTCCATATCTCCTTTTCGTGTGCAGGCCAGAGATATGGAAGAGCTCACCATGTGAGATATTTATTAGTCACATCTGAATTTTCAAATTTATTTCAAAGGAGACTTTAATTGATTTGTCCTTAGTAGTTGGTAATTACACTTTGGTCAAATAACCAAGATCCATTATCCGTCATGCTAGATTTCTGCTTTCAGCAAAATGAGAAGAATTATGCAATGATACTGTGCAACACCAACTTTCTGGAATGGTTTCAGATCATTATCCTTTTTGTTAGATTGTGGAGGTCTGCATAGGGGGGAAGAGTTTGATGCGGGGAGTGCAAAGGCAATTTTATTTTAATTTAGGTTTGTTTAATTTTGGAAGTCAATTATATTTTTATTGTACTCCTAAGAAGACAAATTTATGATGAATAAAATTTCAATTGGAAAATTTTTCAATGACGTTGTGCTAATTCCAGCTAACCCTACGTGTTGATTCCTAGGTTTTGTTCTCTCTTGCTTGGTGTTGATTTCAAGCAAGCCTAGGTGTCGATTCCTACTTTTATCTTATCTTTCTGTTTTGTTTTTCCAGCAAATTTTGCACAGCATTGGTTTCGGAATCATGCTTGTTTTGCATCAGTGTTGGTAAAAGTGAGAGGCGCACTTAAGCGCAAAGGCCTCTTAGAGCCTAGGTGCAAAGCGTAAGCGCGAACCTAATTGAAGTGAAGCTCACATTTTTAAAAATAATTTAAAATAATTATTAAAAATAATTATTAATGAGAAATGCAGCAATCAAATCATCATATAAATTGAAACAAATTTTTTTTATATAATTCATATAACATTTAGATAAGCTCTACTTTAGCAATTTTAACACAAAAATTGAAAGTCAAGCCATTTTTTTTTTTTTTTTGGGTTTGCTCGATATGAGTAATTCCATGTAATATCCGTTCTTAAATCTCCAATATCCATAATGTCCTGTGACTAATTAGTAATATTAGTTAATAATTTAATCACTTAATGACTATAAGTTTATAAGAACTTGTTTGCTATGTTCAACATCAACCACTGAAGCAACTAAACAATTACCACAAATATATTATATCATACTTCTTTTTTTTCATGAATGAGCTAAGAATATGAGGACATAGCAATATGGTAATTGGTACCAAGCAGATATCCAAAAGGGAAAAAATAGAATAAGAAGAAGAAGCTGTCCTTATCTTATCCAGCTTTCTATCCTTCCTACCAAACACATAGGATGGAAAATTAGTATCTTCTCTGTCCTTATCTTATCTATCTTTCCATATTTCCATCCTTAGGAAGGAGGAAGTGACATTTGAGCTAGAGCTCATTAGCAATTGTCATTGAGAGTGTTGCTTTAATATATATATATATATATATATATATATATTGAGATCTTTTTTCTAATTGTGGTGATGATAAGGATCCATCCTGGACCATCCATTAGTTCTTACTTGGACTCTACTGGAGACAAAAGGTATCCATGGAATCTTAAGCTCAGTCATACTTTACATGATTGGAAATCAAGCTCCAAAGACTTTCTCTTGAGTCTACTATATTCTAACTTCCCTACAAGAGATGGCAAGGATAGATTGATATGGAAAATTAATTGAAGTAAAAAGTTCAGTGTTTTCTTATTTTAAGAGGCATTGAGAGGGTCTAATGAGATTTCACCCTTGAAGAAAGCACATTGGCATAGAAAAGTCCCTAGGCTGTTCATCATTGTTCAAACAGCTGCTTTTGGCAATAACTTAACTGTGGATAGTCAAATCAAAAGGAATATGATATTTGTAAATTGTTGTTATATGTGCAAGTCTAGTGGAGAGTCAGTTGACCATCTATTGAAGTTCCTAGAGAAATATGATCTTTTTCCTTTTCCTTCTTCGGGGTTTAAAGGGTGATGCCTAAGGAAATGGCAATAGGCCCAATAAAGGTATTTAGAGAACTAGTAAATCTTTCCAAATGTGTCAGCCTTCTGGCTGAAGATAATTGCCTAAGAGATTAATTCAAAAGTTCATTATGTTGAATTATCAAGTAGATCTTCACCAATTAAGAGAAAATAAATCATGTATTTAAGGTAGTGTGTATGGCAATATGAAAATATAAAATAATCACAAACAAACCTGGATACTATTGATGGCATCCAGCAGCAGTAATTGAGTGATGCATTTGCCCCTAACAGTTCCCAACAGTGGACTTTCTACCTCATCTTTGTCATCAGGCTCCACAGCATCAGGAAGCTAAAGTAGCATTGGATCAAGAAAAGAAAAAAGGTATGTGATTTTAGATATATCACCCAAAAAAAGGGGAAAGATATTATGCATTGACATTTCCCTCAGTTATCCGTTAGGTGGACAACCTTTATAGAAAGATATGGAAATGCCACAAGAACACCATATAAAAGTCAGTATCACCTGAAAATGCTTTAAAACCAAGAATAGCTGCTATATGAATGCAAATTGTATAATTAACAGTGTACTTGCGTCGTTGAGATTGCTTCTGATAGCAAGTCCATCTACAAGGTTCAACCTCCACAGAATAAGGTTAAGCTTGTATTACTAAGATTGTTTTCAATATGGTGTCCTTATAAAATTTTATGCTCGCTGCCCCTCTAAAGTTATAAACGACTTAGCTTTAAGAAGTTAGCTTCCCCTTCTTTCTCAGAAGTTAAATTTTCTATTTCCCACTCTCATGTGCTTCAACCTTCTTTTCTTATTCAAAAAAGAAGAGGAAAAGTATACCGTTATTCTATATGTCTACATGTAGCCATCAAAATTACATAACCAATCATACATTCACAATACACGTGCCCAGCAAACTACAAGCACCATATGCATCAAATTATAGGATATTTGAATAGACAAATTATAACTTATAGAACGTAAGCAACCAGGAATTAAATATGAGGTGGTGGTTATTTCTAAATTGGCAAGTAATGAAAGAATTATTAGGCTTTGTAATATCTTTAAAAATATATATATATATATATATATATATTTATGTCATTAGTCAAGAAGCAGAATGAAATTTCCATGCACAAAACAACTGAAAACAAGCACCCTTTGCCCTTTGTTTGTTGTATTATGCTATTAAGAGAGTTTAAGAGCCTTGGCCATTAATATGCATATAAAAATGATTTAGGCCTCATAAAAACAAAATACAACAAAAGAACAGCCTCATCCTCTTACCCCAAAGCTTATAACTAACACAAAATTCATGGATACCCATTCATATGTGCCTAAGAAAAATAAATTGCCTAACAAACACAAATCTGCTTCCAGCCTGACATGAAGTTCCACCAAAAACACACCTTAACTCCAAGGAAACTTTTAAACAAAAACTGGGAATCCCAGCAGATCCAAAAGCAGCCATGCTTTAAGTAAAATTATGTTTAGAAGGGGTTTTCCTGTCTCACAAAAGAGTCTCTCTCTTACTTCTTTTTTTCCTTTTTCTTTTTTCGGGGGTGTGGGCCGGCAGCAACTGTACAGCAGACAATTCCTTAATTCTAAAATTGGTTCCAAAGAAAACATGGAAATTTTGTAATTTGATTGACATATGATGATCACAACATTAGAATTGAAAGTGACAAAAATAGCAATGAACATTGTAAGTCTAAAGTAGATATCACATAGACATTGCCACATGATTATTTTCAGGCAGGATACCTGGACTGGAGAAGATGGCACATAATCGTCGGACACGCGGTTTTTCGATTTAGAAGTAAGATTCCTGAGAAAGAGATTGTCCATCATATTTCCCATAATCCTTTGGCCTATTGTTTGATTTCGTTGGAGGCCTCCAACATCAGCAGGTTTGTCAGCTCTTCCTGATGGTGATGGAATCCCTTCAAGAATAAACTTTCAATTATACTGGGTTTCCATTAATCAATTTTTGTTTTTTAATTTGTATTCACCCACCCAGTGGGTTTTAATCCACAACTGCACCCTCCACCTTGCTATTACAAGGGGAGGAGAGGCCATTTGAGATAGATATCATTGGCTTTCCATTAATTACTTTCTTTTTCATTATTTTTACATTTAATTGCGCTGTCGCAAAATTGATTAACATCTATTCTTTTTGGGTTTTTGAGTTGCATCAAACTGTGTGAAGCTTTCCTCAATTATGCTCATCTTAAAAAAAAAAAAAATATATATATATATATAATAAAAAATAATTAAAAAAAAAAACTCTTCTTATTAAAAAATACATATAAAGTGAAAAAAAAAAAATTTAGGAAGATGGCCACTATATTTTGACCTTTTTCATTAATAATCATGCCATTTTAAAATTTTGTATATTATGAAGGAGTATTTTTTAAGTTTCACGTTGGCCACTTCAAAGGTAGTAAAATTAACCATTCACTTATAATATGGGAAGGAAATGGAAAAAGTGATTATTAGATTCTTGTTTCAATCTGTTGGAATCCAGATTCTTATTTACCTGAATGTCATTCATGAGCAATGTTATAAACATGTATTTCAATTAAAAAAAAAAAAAAATTATAGCTAACCTTCAGATCCTTCCAGATTAATCTGTGAACCTGATTCTCGACTGTGATCCATTGGGACTGCTGAGTTAGGGTTCCCAGTAGTGCCATCAGGACCAGTTTTTGAGAATGGAAATGGAGATACCTTTCCATTGTCCCTGATATCAAACTGGCCATCCACTTCGTCATAATTAAAAGCACTATCAAAACCTAAATCATTGAGCAGCTCAAGTGGTTGTGTTGTATATGAAGCATCTCTGGTGGTCAAAATAAAAGAATGATTAGTTAAAGAATAATTGCAAACAATTTTCTAAAAATAAGAGATTTGCACCTTATGCTTTTTAACAGCATATCCCAGTCACTTTCACTAAATTGGTGTCCTCCAACTTCTATAAGATGCACCAGTGCACCCAGAGATAAAGAAACCACTGACTGATCTGTCTGTTTGGCGCAATCCAACAGCAAGCTCAGTAATGGTGGAAGCATAAAACACACCTCCTGCACAAAAATAAGTAAAAGAAATTTACTGTCAAAAAAAAGTTTTTGGAAATAATTAAAGTCAGATAATCACATGGCAGAATTTAAATACCAACTGCCCAACAAATAAACAACTTTACTCGATAACATGGTCAGATGTGTCAAATAAGATATCAATAAAATTGATAAGCTCACCAACATTTTGATATATTTATTTATGTAAATGGGAATCCAAGTAATACCACATATGGGAAAACAATTCTTAACAAGCAACAAGAAAAACTTCAATAGAAGTTGAGGCTAGCATTAACAATAAAGATTGTCATTATATCCATTGATAATGTAAATGAGATTAGTGCATCCCTGTCAAACACTCTAGATTACACATTGTGTTTGTGGTGCATCATAACAATATTCAGCATTTGCTTCAAACAAAACATGAACTTTAGCCAGACTTCATCACATCATTTCGGTTTTAAAATGTTTGCATGAATAGGGCTCTAAAACATAATGCTACATGACACATATTTTCTTGTCTCTTCAACATCATGTGTTACATATGCAGCAAAACAATATTAAGAGTTAAGACTGTTAGAACATTTTTTCTTGACAACCAACACATGAATTTTGGCATGCATCTTTACTAAACAATAGCATCAACAATTTATTTATCGAGAAATTGGAAGTATGAGGGATAAATTTTAAACAGCAAACATTAAATACCTTGTAAAAAGTGTTGAAAAGGTTGCACAGCAATTGAAGGGAGTGAATGTTGGTTTCACGAAGCAACTCATCATTAGAAGAAATGCCTTCCCTTCCAGCATGCCTTACATGATCAAAAATGGGAAACAAGACCCGATGGAAGATGCTTTCCCAAAATGATGATGAGAACTTGCTACCTCTCTCATTCAGTAAATCAAACAAAACTTCCAGTGCACAGCTTCTGACCTCTGGCCTTGGATCTGATGTCAGATCAGATAATCCAGCAAGCATTGGGAACCAATAATGCTCAGTCACATCAAAAGTTGCATCACCATTGGCATCAATTGGTTTCAATGCACCTCCAGGTATGAGGCCCTACAATTAAAACACACCGAGACACACAATAACTTATGATCAAAAAGCCAAGTGACAACCTCTCTGCGGGAGATAAAAAAAAAACTTCTACCAAGCTAGTTGAAGAAAATGACGAGACCAAATGAGTCTTGCAGGCTACCTTAATATCCGATACAACAACATGCTTTTGTAGTGAGACAGGAACACCACAGTAATTAGTGAAATTTCTAGTATATACAGAGTATGCACAGAGATACATCCACATAAGTTACTAAAAGGTAACATGAATAAAAAATTGCAATTTGAGGGTCTTTTCCTAATCCTAAAGGTCCCAAGGAATTCCTAATTGGAATTAGAAAATCTATTAACACTCCGTTTGTTTAGAAGTATTTTATTTTCAAATGTAAAATATTTTACATGTAAAACGTTTTCAGTAAAACATTTCATTGTATAGTGTTTGAATGCGTACTTGAAAATGCCATGGAAATCATTTTTCAGTGTTTGTTTCACTGTAAAATGAAAAAAATGAAAAAATAATCCTAGTTCTCAAAACCCACCAAATGCAAGCACAGTTGCCCAAACTACCATCCACCACCCAAAATTCCAGATCAGGAAGAAAAAAACAGCCACCAAAAACATCACCAACCACCCAAAAATCCAGATCGGAAAGCCAAAAATACCCACAAACCGAAATCAAAAATTCAAAAAGAAAACCCACGAACACAGAACCTAATCAGAAAATCTACAGAAAATCCAGAGGCAGCAGGATCAAAGCAGCACCAAAAACCCAAGACCCGCCACTCATCAGTCAGATTCCAATGGACTTTGCAGGAGAGAAGAGGAGAGGGGTTTGTGCGAGGAAGAAGGTTGGTAGCACCGATGATGGTGGGTGGTGTCGGTTGGTGGGTGGCACCACCGGGTTGTGGGAGAGAAGGATCAGTGGGTGAGGCAGTGGACTGGGTTGGAGAAGAGAAGAACCGAATGAGAGAGGGGGAGAGTGAGAAAGTGTAAAATGTTTTACACTTATTTCAAGCATTAAATGCTTTCCAAATTTTTTCCCTGTTTCTTTCTTTGACCCAAAATATTTTACATTTGACCAACTGTGAAAATAATTTCCTACGAAACAAACATGATAAAATGTGAAAATATTTTATTTCAAAGCAAACTAAGAATAAATGTCAAAACAAAGCTTGGCATATGTAATAGAATTCAGAAGATACCTATTGATCAAGCATTTTTCATTTCTGACATGCTGCTACTGTATACTAGGAAAAAGTAGATACATACAAGTATACATATTTTTAATCTACCAAATATTGTGAATTCAAATATTTGATGCAGTTAAAAGTAATATAATGGACATAGAACAATCTCATAGCAACCTTTCATGTTACACAATTCTTGCATGCTTTTCTTTGACATATTTGCTTTACCTTCTCTAGATGTACTCCTTTCAGGTAAAAAAAAAAAGTTATTGCAAAAGAAAATAGCAAGTAAATATAGAAAATCAAGTGAGAAAGGTCATAATGATTTTGATTTAAAAAAAAAAATGAAAAATATAGCATCCAATGCCTTTAACACTGTTTTTACATCAAATAGGTAACACTAAATGCATTCACCAACCAAAAAAAAAAAAACAATAAATGCAACTTTAGTCCCATATACTTGGGGTAGGCAACAAAAATCCTTTTCACTACTTCTACCCTTTGTTCCAAAAAATAGCCCTTTTTCCTTTAGCTGCATTTTCAGAACAAGTGAAATACTAACAGCATAAAGTCTTAGTACACCACCGAAAACACCTTCTTCCAACTCTACATTCAACAAAAAAGTTTGATTCTAGCAATGAGAATCTCTCTTCTATGAGCATATCCTAGATGTCCCCAATACCCAAACAGAACATCTTATGTTGAAATGGATAATCAAGGATAAAGTGACACGGTCATGTAACATAACTCAGAAAAATTGTTTTTGTATGACTCAGTAAAAATAAATTAACTTATTCATTTTGAGAAGAAAGATAGAAGTTAATGGTTAAATTTCACCAAGTTCAGTTTTTTGTTATTGGAGTTAATTCTCCAATCATTGGTGGCTGTTATCCAAAAAAAGGTATGAATCATTAAGTATATATCAGTTTCAAGAAATTTATTTCTTTTCCCGGACGCTGCCACAGGACATTATATCAGTTTCATCTGTCTCCAATGGATTTTCCATTAAACAAATCCACCAAACTCATGTTGTCAACAATTTAAAAGTATAACACCAAGATGGATTTTGTACATGGATTTTGTACATGGATTTTGTACTCTATTGAAACATAAGTGATATGCACAATGAAACTGAAGGGTAGCTAACAAACCTCTGCCAGGCGATCCTCGCATATACGCAGGAGTGCAATGGCCTTCAAACTTATACGGTGCGAACTTTTATTATTGGCAAACCTTATAAGACAGTTGACGCAATCCATAAAACAGTCACCAACTACTTGATCAAAGTGTTCCAAGATAACTGTAAATGTGCATGCTTGGTATTAGATATAACAAAGTACAGTAAATACCCAATATTACTTTCCAACAGAAACATCCAAGGATTGAATCCCCTCTCCCCTGTTATAAGTAATAATTATCAAAAAAAAAAAAAAAAAAACCCAGTATTACTGCAAGAAGAATGGTTCTTACCCTGCTCAACATTTTCGAATGCACTTTCGACAATTGATTCCAATTCATCATCTGCAGCAGCTGTGAAAATCATAAAAACACTTCGCCATCCAGACTTTATGCTGCCAACTTTAGACTTTATCATCTGCAATACACACCAAGAATTAATGTTTAATAATATTACCCAATACTGTGTAATATAGACAGTTAAGCTTTCAATTTATAACAGAGTTACAGAAAGCTAATTAAGAAGACATACTTGAACAATGCAGTCAACAATTAAGCCTCTTATTGATTCACTTCGAGTATTTCGCATAAGAACAACAAATGGTTTTAGAATGTCATTCTGGAAAGTGAAATTGGCAAGTTCAGCACGTTCCAAATACTTCATACCAAGCTGCCTTAAAGAATCTATGGCATACATTGCAATTTTCTCATCATGATGGCTCCCAGCTGAAATAAAGTGATTTGCTAAAACAGACCATATTCTAGCCCAGACCTGGAAGAGAAATCAGCAGAAACTTTTAGGTTGTAATTCAATAATTCACAGTAGTATGCAACATGTTATCACTTCCTGGAATGAAATTAAAGATGTTCATATCATTTCAATGTGACTGTTGAGTAAATATGCAGACACTTGAAGGTATGCTTGGCTAGAGCATTCACGCGAAAAGATATATTAACAGGTGCAGAAATCAGGCACAACTAGCTTTCCTATGGACACTAAAGCAGTAAAGCTTACACAAAATGTATGCAGTTTAGCTAGATTCAATTAATAGAAACCTGTATATCAGAATTTAAAAGGCAAAAGAAGGGGAGGGGAGGAAGAAGATTAAAATAAGAGGAAATACGAGATATAGAGCCAATCAAGATAAATGAGAAAACAGTGAATCAAAATCCCTGAGAATAATCAGCATCCCAACCAGCTGCCATCACAGGGCACAAACTCTCTTCCGGCCAAGGTTTTCCAAAAAGAACAACTTAAATCGCAACAGTAGAATTTTATACCACAATTAGCCAAAATAAAGCATATCCAAAACAATGTTACGAGGGAAAATATGAAAACTGAGAGCTTTTAAAAGAGCATTGGAAAAAAAAAAAAAAAAAAACACATTGGGACAAAGACCAAATGGTTGAAAGCATAGAGCATAAGAAAAACTACGGTAAAATATATATATATATATATATATATATTTATGGAAAGGTTGATCTTGATACAGTCCCAACTTTCAGCATTTCAAAAACCTTCTCTCAAATTTGTTCTAGGAATTGAAAGTCGGGATCCTCAACCAAACCCATCTGACATTCCGAAATGGTCAGCTCCAAAAGCTAGTTTTGTCAGTAGCAGGTTGTGAGAAACCTGGCATGATCGGATCAAGCGTTGGGTTTCCATTTCCCCAATACCAAACCGTCCGAAGTATTTGTGCCCAGTACCTTGCCTGACCTATCACTGCCATGTCGTTCCTCTCCTCATCCCCACTTTGCCTGCCATCATCCCTCATTCTCCCCACTCCAGCACCATGGCTCTCAATCTTCTTCATGATCCCTATTCCTGTCCATCTAGTTGGTGCGTTTGTGGGCTTATTAGGTCTGAAAAGCAATGGCTTAGCAAAAAAGCTACTAAAGGACATAGGTTAATTACTGTATCGTAGTACCATCAACAATACTCTCAATCAGTTAAGCGCTTTTTTTTTATAAGTAATAAAAAATTATATTATGAAAAGAAAAAAGGTGTCACCTAAGTATAGAGGGAGTATACATCAGGGACAAAGATACAAATCAAGAGCATATAGTACAAAGGTCCATAAACCCATGAACTGAAAAAAAATCATGAAAAGAAGAGAAAGAATGACAGCCTAACACAGCAACCCAGTCCAGTAGATTGTTGAAAAAGAAAAGTATGAGATCTGGAAAATCAAATTTAGCTGGTTTTTCATTAGATTAAAGATATACCATGCGTATACGAGCCATGTTGTAGTAGCTGATCTCAACAAGTTTTTGCAAGCTGAAAACACGAGCCGGCGTTTGTTTTAGTTCTTCAGCTGATACACCACAGAGAGCAGTAAAGAACTCCACAACAGAATCACTAGGCAGTTTAACACTATTCACAAATACTTGTTCAGCAGGTTTCCCAGCCAATTCTCTCAGGGATTGAATAAGAGAATCTCTCGAGATCTGATTTGATCCAAGCATGACAGTAGCAGCAATAGAAGGAGTTGATGTGATAAATTCAAGTCGAGAAACACATTCCAAAACTGCATTCCATGTGTCTTGAAGGGAGTCAGTCTCCGAGTTACAAAGAGACAGCAATGTCCTCAATGCTTCCATATTTTTACTGCGCATTTCCTTTGGGGCATGCAAGAAAGTAAATCTGAGATGCAAACCAAAAGGCTAAATTAGCATGTTCAAGAATTTTTGCTTGCGAGATTAATAATTCCATATTGTGCTTCCATTAAAAAAAAAGTTTGTCACACTTGCCTAACAGATTACCGATAAGAATATAAAGGGGAAAAAACACATTTATTATGATTGAACAAGCAAAATAAATCAATAAGAGAGAGCAGGAGGGAGCGCAAGAAAAGAGTATGTTACCTGACCAGAGATGTTAAAAAAGCATAGCGCATGGTATCCATCCCAAGAACATGAGTAATGTGTATTCCAGCTTTAAATCCCTCCATACAGAGAACAACCCTTGGCTTATTCTCTCCTTCCTCCATGGTAACAGAGAAAGTAGCAAGCAAAGGCCATCCTACAGCTTCAACCATGGGCCTTACAAGTTCGATTTGCTGTGGAGTATAGAAAACTCCTCTTTTTGCACCTTGACTCCGGAAAATAGCCTGTGTTTGCTTTATAATAGCTTCACTTTCAGACTTGGTATCTGTCAATGACTTTCTTCTTGGGAGAGCCAGATTAAGAATACCAACAAGCCGGCCTCTCTCTTCCCCCTCTGGCTTCTGTCTGCTGCTTTTTTCAATACCAACTGAGTCATCCTTCATTTTTATCTCCTCTTTAACAATAGACTCATAAATCTCTTCCAAGAGTTCTGTAGGGGCACATTCTTCAGCATCATTCACGGCATTCATACGAATGAAATCTGACTTTGACATTTTAGGCCACACCATTGGGTTATGTGCATCAGTATTCAGCAATATGACCGCATAAGCAAGAACATATGCGGTATCTGCATTTTTGAAAAGATCTGGATTATCTGCACAATATCTGCCAGACACAACACATGCAAGACTAGATCGTTAGTTAGCAATAAAAAAGGGCAAATGATATCTGTAGAAGGCGGATACCTAGATGATACTTAATTCTATGTTTTTCTTTTCATTTTACAAACTAGATGGAACACTTCATAGGTGACAGAAATTCCAATCTACAATGCCAATCCTACAAATGAGACAATAACTGCAGCTTCTAGCTCAGATCAAAAGTACCAAACATCATTTTAATGATAACTAACAAGAACCAGAGACTATTGGATACTGTAACTTATGACACATTACAAACAACATTAGGATGTATATACAACAAGACGTCAAAGTCAAACTTTACATGCATGACATACTCATGTACCATGTGTCAACTTAGACTTCTTGTAGTTCTCTTCACTTTGACATTAAAACAATTTTGATATAACAAAATCTTCTGAAGAAAACTTACAAAAATAAATGCTAAGATCCATATCATGCTCATGAAGTTATTGTGAATAGTTTAAAATAAACAGAATATCCCATTACATTAACAGCATAGACAAATATTCTCTCTGCACCATTTTATTGGTCATTCTTCAAAAGGCCAACTTCTTTAAAGGACAA
Source organism: Lithocarpus polystachyus (assembly GCA_033629205.1). Classification (NCBI taxonomy): domain Eukaryota; kingdom Viridiplantae; phylum Streptophyta; class Magnoliopsida; order Fagales; family Fagaceae; genus Lithocarpus; species Lithocarpus polystachyus. The sequence continues at coordinate 9,348,440 of CM066172.1, read as the reverse complement.
AGCATTAAATGCTTTCACATGCAAGATCAGGTCACCACCTTTCCGATTTGCACTTTGCTTTTTATTTCTATTTAGTGTGTTTATCTTTTTGAATTCGAAGTGTAAGGGTAATCTAGGATAGCAATAAAATGGTACACACTGTTTTTAGGATGTAGACACACTGTTTTTAGGATGTAGACACACAATTTGGGAAATCCAGAAAAGGAATGAGGAAGTACATTTTAACACAGAAATGATTGCATACATGCACACAAACCCACATATGCCTTCACCTTCATGCGCATACATCATGCACATAGAAACAAGCACATACACATAAACAACATGGAGACAACCCCACTACCTTTCTGCAAACTTTTCCATGATGCGATCTATCTTTTGAGCTTCTCCTGGAAGTCGGAATCCTTTAAGAAATTCACGGATTGCAACATCAAACTTCATTCCTGAAAACTTCATTGAATCTACATAAGCATGCATTACAGCAAGGGGGAAATCTTCATGCTGACCCAAATAATCACCAATCATAGCCTGAAAGATCAAAAAGGGATTCAAAATCCTACATCAATGGTGAAATAGAAGGGCTTGGTTTGAAAAGAAAATGAAATACGAACAATCATGTTGTTCATAAGAGATGCACTTTCATGCTAGCTCTTGCCACAGCATGAAAATTCCTTGTGTTAGATTAAAGAATCCACCTTGTCCAAGCTGTGAGTGTTTCTCAGAAATTGCGCAACCGAAGCAGGCGTATTCTCCACCAACTTACTTGATATCAGATACTCTATAGCCTTTACTGGTTTCCTGTTAAACTGAAAGATTATTAAAACTATAGGTCATTCCCTGACTGCAGACCACAGCAAATAAGGACAGGTAAAAAAAATTCAAAAAGTTATAGCATTGTTTTATTTATTGGTTAGTTATACTGAACCCAGTGACTTGACCTCAACCTCCATTTATTTCCTTACAAAGGGAGGCAATGCTATTTGAGCCAAACCACATGGGCCAAAGTTGCATCATAAGAAGCTTCCAAGTTCCAACCACACATGCTAAGTTTTCATCTAAATATGAACAATTACCTCAGAGATGGCAGCTTCCATTGTAGATTTGTGGGCCTTTGCCTTCTCAAAGTTACTGGTGATGTCTTCCCTACTTTTTATCTCAAGGCCTTCTTTAACAGAAACCTTTTCTTCTGGAGACTGACTACCTTTGGTCTGCTTTTCTGATTCTCTATGTGACTTCTCCCAATCAACCAGTGACTTAAGTACATTCACAAGGCACTAGAAAGGTCAAGAGAAAAGGGGTCAACCAGAAACACTGTTAATACTTAATAGTATGACTAGATAACTAATATCTAGGAAGTAAGCAATAGATAAACCAACCTGAAGCGATGACCCTTTGATGGAAGTTGTCTGTGATACAGCAACTGAATTTGGATCTGCATTTTGTGCTCCTTGAGATATTCTAGATAGAGTAGTGACCTACATGATATGTAAGAAGACAACATGGTGTTAAATGAATAACAATGCTTCTTATCTGGAACCAAAATGCATTACTATACATCACAACAGGAATTATGTGTGAAATTATACCATGCGTTCAAATAAGTTTGGTGCCTCAAGATCACAGTCATAGTTCACAAAAATGTCAACAAGCATCTGAGGATCCTTACATACTTTCTCAAGCATCCTGCAAAACCACACTTGATTGTAAGACTACAAAGGATAAGAACCAAAATAACATCATGACAACCCAATATAAGCTGAAAGCAAACTAATATAGCTAAATGTTTATGTTCATGGTATCATAATATCCAATCAATCAGAAAGAACAATGTACCGAAGAACACTTAGTTTTTGGTTAACTGGACATTCCAAGCCATCCAATGATCTTAGAACTATCAAGGGAAAGAAGACGCCAATTTCACCCTGAAAAGAAAATTTGGTAAGGATTAAAAAAAAAGGGAATATGACAAAGCAAATAGTTTCACCATTGAAAGACGTTGCTGTTATAATCTGTCAAGATAATACGCATACTTTAAGACTCTCCCTGAATCGCAATAGAAGCACTGAGAAAATTCCTGTTGCATACTGCCAGGAAAGAATTCCATGATCAGAAACAAATTTCTCATAGCAGATTCAGATAAAATCAAAGGAAAGAAGAAGTTAGATGCAAGTAAACCTGAAATATGACAGGGGATTGTGAAACAGAAGCACGCAGCAAGGCATATGAAAGATATGCTTTTACTGAGTCAATAAAATGGAAGTTCTTCGTAAAAGAATGGCTAACTCCTTCCAACAAACCCTGAAAAACCATATTGCATATTAAAGTAATTAAATAAACACTCAAACCATATTCATCTTTCTATTTTTCTCTTTTGATAAGTACTCAAACTAGATTAAAAAAAGTCCTTAAGGAGGTCAAATGTGTATCAGCTCAATGATTTACATATGACATGTTCTCCTTTCCTCACTGTATTTTAGAAGGATGAAGGCTAGTTAATTGCATTCGTCTAAAGTATTGAAATACAACCAATATAACAGATATTCAAAAAGAAATACAAATCTAATCGGCTCTGCAATCTAATTTGACGGCCCAAGCAGCCCTAAAAGCTCAAGCCTGCTTATAGCCCATCAATCCCAAATATCCTTAAACTCTAGCTTTACACGGAAAAGTACAAGCCCAGAATAATGTGTGGACTTAACATCACCTGTATAATGTTTTAGCGGATTTATTTCTTGCAATTTTCCTCCAAAATAAATGTCATTAATGCTTGGGAGCAAATTTTATATCTTCGACCTATCTGTTTAGTCATACCAACCATTAAAATTTATTCATAAATGCAAAACAGTAGTAGGCGCGTTCCCTTTTAACATGTTTATAGATTAATTAAGAATAAGGCTAGGACAAATTGACAAGTTCCCTGCTCAGTGATCCTGAATGATTCCAGCTCCCTTGGTAAAAAATCTAAGGGTTAATTTCTGTCAACATTTTAGTAGATATTACTTCTTTTTCTAAACCAATTGTAAAATTGTCACTATGCTGCTTTTTTACAATTCAGCAGGTCCTTAGCCACCCAGATTGCAATTTCTCATTTATAAAATAATATTTACATGGCACCCCAAGTAAAATTACAATCCAATGCATTAGCCCTATCAACCAATCAAAGTATGCAAAGAAAAGCACAGATAAATTCATAAAAATTAACCTGCAGAAGCTCAAGAGACAAGATTCTTGTCTTAGTTGTAACCTCATCATTATCTTCCTTCATGCCCATCTGCAGACATCATACCTCAGGAAATTATAACAAAACCCCAGAAATGTTAAGAACAATTTGCAGAGTATAAACGAGAAAACCAACCTTGCAGAGGGTGCGGAATACCAGTAAAGCATCACGTTGTCCTATGCTCATGCTCTCAAGGTCAATCCCTCTTAAGAAGAGTTTAGAGTAACAATTTTGAGCAACCAAATATATGCAAATACCGTTATCATTCAAAAGAAAGAATGTGGAACCTAAAATACAAATGATATTCATACCGTGTTATCTTTTTACCATCTTCAAGATGCACAGCTTTGTCAAGGACTGCCTCTAAACCCTACACAACACATTATAGTACAATGTTAGGGTCAGTATGAACCACAAAAGAAAACTTGGTCAATCCCAGCATGAGCTACATCCAAAATATTGGGAACTTGTTGAGTGGTTGCAGAACTAATACTTAACTATGTGGAAGACAGAAGAAAATATACTAACTAAGAAACAGAAGCACCTTGATATCAGCACCGCCTGCAAGATTATGAAGTTCCTCAACAGACGCAAGAGAGGAGTCTTTAGCCTGGTTCAGTGCTTCTCCTAAAGTCACTCCTTTCTCATCCGGGTCCCCCGAAGAAGTTTCCTCAACTTCTGTATTTGAATTCTGTGTTGAAGCAGCATCTGATTCTCCAGCAGTATCAGCTATCTGACTTCCCTATTATACGTTAGTAACTTTCTACTATACATTTGAAGTAACTTTTGCTCTCTTCTTTTATAAGAGAATTAATATAAAATTTAGAACTGAGGGACTAATTTCACACCGGATCAGTCTCCATTCTCCTGAATATAATGCTAATCATCTGTGTCAACATTGCCTTTGATGTTGCTTGGTTTACAGGGCTCTTGCTACACATTCAAATTTTTCAAATTACAAACACGAGCACTGCATCATGTTGATATCAGATACCAATGAAACAAACCCAAAAATTACCTGTTAAGAGCAATATTGTAGCATACTCTGATAACCCCCAGCAGGGGCTCCCCATGTACTGCATTTGAGACAAATTTTACAAAATGGAATTATTTGCCAATTATAAACATAACAAATAAAAGTAAACAATAAAACAGAGGGGAGAAAAAACACAAATATTTACACATATAATGGACAAAAAACTATGTATTTGCACGCAAGTAAGCAATAGAATCTTAATCAATAGAATCCTAGTCAACTAAACCTTAAACAGAATTCTTTGGGGTAGCCTTAGTAGGACCCAAAGCAGAAGACCCTTTTTTTGGACAGGTAAAGCAGAAGACCCATGATAAGGGAATAATGAATAACAAACCCTATGGACCATTCTTAATTGCACAGGCATTGATGTAAAGAGAAAAAAAAATCACAATGGTATGATATGATGATTGCAAATATCGATAACATGAAACATTTCATACACCCAAGTTTAAGCAGAAAATCCAATGTTATAATGTGCACAAATATTTACGCAGGAAAAGGGGAAAAAATAAAAAAGGTGGGATTATGGTTCCTCCCTTTTTTTTGGTTAAATCTTCTTCCAAAAATGGTATTGTAAGACATTTTGTCAAAATCCCTGGAACTAATCAGCATCCCAACCTTAGTTATTTAAACATGAGCCTGCTGCTGTCATATGACACAAACTCTGTTTTTTTTATGAGTAATAAAGTTTTATTGAAAGGGAAAACTACTTCATGTTCATGAAAATGAACACAAAATATCTAACAAATTACAATAAATCAAACAGAAAAAAAGTGGCTGTTGGAACTCAAAAATATAATTACAATGTGTAAAACCCCACACATGAGACCAACCAAACAAAGTGCAGATTAACAAGGACTTTAGCTGATCCAGCAGTCCCTCCCTATCCTCAAAAGTGAGACTATTGTGCTCCTTCCACACAAGCCATATCAGACATAGCAGAGTAAGATTCCAAACGTCCAAGGAGTGCTTTCCAAACCAATTCCTCCACCCAAACAATAAGTAATCCATTTTTGAGGGCACCACCAATAGAACCCCAAACATCCTAAAAACACTCCACAAAACATAAGCAATCTCACAGAGGAGAAACAAGTGATCAACATTTCCCCAGTACAGCAACAAATACAACACCATCCAACAAAAAGAGAGGCCCCTCTTGGTAAAATTATCATAAGTAAGAATCTTACCCCAAGCTACAGTCCATACAAAGAAGGAGACCCTCTTTAAGAGTTGGTTTTGAAAATTTATTCTAGGTGAAATAAAAATTTGTTTAGTTTAGGTTTGTAATGGGTTTTGATTGTTTTTTTGTTTTTTATTTGTCAGTTTATAAGTATGGTTTGTGAAGTTTCATTGAATTTGTCCGTTATGCATATTACAGATAATATATTTTGGTTGACGTTGGCTATGGATGGATGTTGGCTTTGAATTTACCAAATCATGTAAACTTTGTCTATTGTGTGAATGTTTTTAATTCTTGTATTGTGAATGCACTTCTGCAGTTCTACTTACCCGAAATTCCGATGATTTGTTCCCCATGGGCACTTATACAATGGTGCATACCCTATTTCATGAACTCTCAAGCCTCAACTGTATTATGTCCTTTAAGATACAAAGGTTGAGAATTTTTTTTTTTTTTTTTTTTTTGATAAGTAATAAATTTATTGATCTCAAAAAAGGAGCACCCTAGCACACAGGGAGTATACAAGGGCCAAAACAATCAAGAACAAAAATGATTGGTTTTGCAGTGCAACCAACCAATCCATTAAAGTTCTAAAGAAAAATAGTTTCAAGTCTGATATTGATCTCTCCTTATCTTCAAAGCACTATTATTTCTCTCTCTCCAAAGACACCACAATAAGCAAACAGGAACAACCAATCAAATCTGCCTTGCCAACATGCTATTTCAATGACAACCAAATCTGCCTCACCAACATGCTAAAAGCCCCACTACAGATTGCGGCATAACCCAGCTCATTCCAAACAGTCCGAACACCATAGCCTACATGTCCATTGCAACTAGACAACGAAAAGAAAAGATGATCAACCGATTCACCATTACACTTGCACATGAAACACCAATCGAATATCCAAACCTTCCTCTTTTGTAAATTGTCAATCGTTAAGCACTTCCCCAAAGCAGCAATCCAAACAAAGAAAGCTACTCGAGAAGGAATCTTATGTTTCCAAATACTTTTCCAAGGAAAGCAACAGTTATTAGGGCCTACTAAGAGACTATAATAGTTATACTCACCAAATCCTTTCACCGAAGCACCATAAATGGTATCTATGAAACCAGCCAGTGCCTCTAATTCTCGAGCATGCACACCCCTAAAGAAACTTACATCCCAAAATAGGACTCCATTATCAAGCTTCATAAGCTCAGTCACACTAGCCTCCTTGTCTCGGCAAACTCTAAACAATTTTTTTTTTTATAAGTAAAAATGATATAAAAACGAAAAGCTGCTCTATGCAAGAAAAGGCATAGAGCAAACCCAAAAGGTACAAGGAGAAGAAAACAGAAAAAACAAAAAAGAAAACCAAACGACAAGAAAATTACAAAAGAAAGAGAGAGCTAAGGAAAGAGGGTAGAGAATCACTAGACGTGAGTCCCCAAGCCCGAGACCAATCAAAAAGGTTCCCACAAAAAGAGGCAGTCATCTGAACAGTAGAACTCTACAAATCCTCAAAAGTTCTCCGATTCCGTTCCTTCCAAATACACCAAAGGATGCACAACAGAACTAAGTTCCAAATCTGAGACAAATGTTTCCCCAACCAATTCCACCAGCCAAAAAGCAAATTTGGGATCGATCTAGGCATAACCCAAGACAAACCAAAAGTTGTTAAGGCAAAGCTCCACAGCCGATAAGCCATCTCACAATGGAGAAATAGGTGGCCAACCGTCTCTCCACAATGACAGCACATAATGAAAACAACGAGAGGGGTCACATGTGGGATGAGTTGGTGGGTATTCAGCAATATTGGAGGGTCCCGTGGTGTTGCCTGGGGGATTTTAATATTGTTCGCTTTCCTAGTGAGCGTAGGGGTGAGACAAGTTTGACCTTGGCTATGGAGAAATTTTCTGAATTTATTGAGGATCTTAACTTGATAGATTTGCCTTTGGAAGGAGGAAGCTATACATGGTCAAGTGGTACAGATCAACCAGCGATGTCTAGGATTGATAGAGCTTTGGTCACTCCAGAATGGGAGGATCATTTCCCAGATATTATTCAAAGGATCTTACCTCGTCCTATTTCAGACCACTGTCCAATTCTCTTGGAGACAGGGGGAATGGTTAGGGGGAAAAGTCCATTCAGATTTGAAAATATGTGGTTGAAGACGGAGGGGTTTGTGGATAGGGTTCAGTCTTGGTGGAACCGGCTTTCTTTTGTAGGTATTCCCAGTTTCGTGCTTGCGAAAAAATTAAAAGCTCTGAAAGAGGACATTGTACAATGGAATCGTCGAGAGTTTGGGAATGTAGAGCATCAAAAGAATCAATTACTGGAGGAGTTGAAGTCTTTAGACGCTAAGGAAGGGGATGTTGGTCTCACTGATGGGGAGAAATGTCATAGGGCAGATTTGAGGTCCCAGGTGGAGCATCTTCTTTCCTTGGAGGAATTTCCTGGAGACAGAAATCTAGGATGTTATTTATCAAGGAAGGGGATAATAACACCAAGTTCTTCCACAAAATGGCTAACTCCCATAGAAGGTATAATCATTTTTTTTTTTTTGATAAGTAAGAAGTTTATTGATATAAAAAGGGAACATCCTTGTACACAGGGAGTGAACAAGGGTTAAACAATCAAGAACAAAAATTACAAGAGTCTAAGAAATCAAGAAAAGATAAATATGATTGGTTCTGCAAAGCAGTCGACCAATCCAATAAGGTTCTAAAGAAAAATAGCTTCAAGTCTGAGATTGATCTCTCCTTATCGTCAAAGCACCTGCTATTTCTCTCTCTCCAAAGACACCACAGCAAGCAATGGGGAACAATCATCCATATACACCCATTTCGATGACAACCATATTTGCCTTGCCAACATGCTAAAAGCCCCATTATAGATTGCGGCATAACCCAGCTCACTCCAAACAATCCAAACATCATAGCCCACATATCCATAGCAACTGGACAGTGAAGAAAATGATGATCAACCGATTCACCATTGCACTTGCACATGTAACACCAATCCAATATCCAAATCTTCCTTTTTCGTAAATTGTCAATCGTTAAGCACTTCCCCAAAGAAGCAGTCCAAACAAAGAAAGCAACTCGAGAAGGAATTTTCTGTTTCCAAATACTTTTCCAAGGGAAGCAACAGTCATTAGAGCCCACTAAGAGCCTATAATAATCCTTAACCAAGAAGCCCTTCTCTTTATCAAGTTTCCAGCACATCTTATCCTCACCAAACCCTTTCACTGAAGCACCATAAATGGTATCCATGAAACCGGTCAGTGCCTCTGATTCCCGATCATGCACACCTCTAAAGAAACTGACATCCCAAAAAAGAACTCCATTTTCAAGCTTCATAAGCTCAGCCACACTAGCCTCCTTGTCTCGGCAAAATCTATACAATTCCGGATAGCTAACTACAAGGGAAGTCTCACCACACCAATGATCTTGCCAGAATTTCACCCTTGACCCATCCCCAATATTGTATAGAATGTGGCAAGAAAAAGAAGGCCATCCCCGACTAATATTCTTCCACAAGCCAACACCATATGGACCAATAACAGGCTTAGTACACCAGCCACCCCATTCACAGCCATATTTCACCTCTATCACTTGCCTCCAAAGGGCAGCCCTCTCCATCCCAAATCTCCATAGCCACTTACCAAGTAAAGCTTCATTAAAAGGTCTTATCTTCCTTATCCCCAAGCCACCCGAAGCAATGGGACTGCAAACAGTAGCCCATTTAACTAAATGGAATTTTGGTTCATCTCCAATGCCACCCCATAAAAAATTTCTCTGTAGTTTCTCAATTCAGTTAGCCACAGCTATAGGAATAGGAAATAGAGATAGAAAATAAGTGGGTAAATTAGATAGAGTGCTTTTAATTAAAGTGACTCTACCTCCCTTGGACAAGTACAGACGTTTCCATCCTGCTAATCTCCGTTCTATCTTCTCCAAAATTGGGTTCCAAATTGCCTTATCCTTGAATTTGGCACCCAAAGGAAGACCCAAATACTTCATTGGAAGAGTACCTTGTTTACAGCCAAGAACATTCAACAACAAGTCCAAATTATGCACCATACCAACAGGAACCAACTCCGATTTGCCCAAATTTATCTCTAGACTAGAAACCGCCTCAAACCAAATGAGGATCATACGGAAAAACAAAACCTGATCCAAATCAGCACCACAAAAAAGCAAAGTGTCATCCGCAAAGAGAAGATGTGACACCACCAATGATCTTCCCTCTACACAACCCACATCAAAGCCTGACATGTGACCATCATGCATAGCCTTATCCAACATCCTCCCAAGGGCTTCCATAACCAGTACAAACAACAAAGGGGATAATGGGTCACCTTGTCTCAACCCCCTGGAACTCTCAAAAAACCCACAAGGAGAGCCATTTATCAGAATAGAGAAACGAACTGTAGATATACAAAAGAAAATCCACTGCTGCCATTTAGCAGAGAACCCACCCTTTTCTAATAGTTGCATAAGGAATCCCCAGTTTACATGATCAAAGGCCTTCTCAATGTCTAATTTACAAAGTAGCCCTGGCAAACCAGTTTTCAATCTACTGTCAAGACACTCATTAGCAATAAGAACAGGGTCAAGAATCTGCCTATTCTTCACAAAAGCATTCTGTGCAACTGAAATTATATCTTCCATGACTGTGCGAAGTCTGTTGGCTAAGACCTTAGCAATGATTTTCTAAACCCCCCCCAACAAGGCTAATGGGGCGAAAATCCCTAATTTCAATGGCATCATTTTTTTTAGGGATGAGAGTGATAAATGTTGCATTCAAACTCTTCTCAAATTGACCTTTAGCAAAAAAATGATGAAAAACAGCCATAAGATCAGGTTTGAGAATTCCCCAGCAAGCTTGGAAGAAAACCATTGGAAACCCATCTGGTCCAGGCGATTTGTCACCATTAAAATTCTTTATGACCTCAAAAATTTCCGTCTCATCAAAGGGTCTATCTAGCCAATCAGCCTTATCACCAGATATTCTAGGAAATACCAATACTTCGGGAAACGGTCTATTAACTTGCTCCTCAGAGTACAATTTCTCAAAGAATTGAGTAATACAATTAGCAATCATACCTTGTTCGGAAGACAAGATTCCATCAACCATAAGGTTCTCAATTCCGTTATTCCTTCTATGGGAATTGGCCATTCTATGGAAAAATTTAGTATTGGCATCCCCCTCCCTCAAGTGTAACACCCTAGACTTCTGCCTCCAACTAATCTCCTCTAAGAGAGTGAGCTTTTCAATATCAGTACGGAGAGTAGTTTGTTCTAACTTTTCTTCAGCTGTTAAGGGCTGAATCTCTTCTCTAACATCCAAATCATTCAATTTGTTCCATAATTGCTGTTTCTTAATAGTGACATTACCAAACTCCGCTTCGTTCCACTTTTTAAGATCCAATTTTAAAGCTGCCAGCTTCTTAGCTAGTATAAAACTCGGATTGCCTTGGAACAAATAAGATGCCCACCAAGTCTTCACTTTATCAACAAAATTCTCCACCTTCAACCACATATTCTCAAAACGAAAAGGAGTTCTACCTCTCCGATGACTTCCCCCCTCCAGCAAAATTGGGAAGTGGTCTGAAAGTACTCTGGAAAGCCTTTTTTGGGAGAACATAGTGAAGTGTTCTGCCAAAATTGGTGAGAAAAGAAATCTGTCTATTCTAGAAGCCGAGGAAGAATTAGACCAAGTATACAGACCCCCATCCATAGGTATATCCATCAGCTCATGAAGAGAGATAAAATCAGAAAACCCATACATAGCCTGAGAGCAACTTGCAGCTCCTAATCTTTCCGATGGGAAGCGGATTATATTGAAGTCACCTCCTAAACACCATGGCAAATCCCACCAACTAATCAGCCCTGTCAACTCCTCCCACATTTTCCTACGCCTCTTGTTCAAATTAGGCCCATAGACACCTGTAAATGCCCACTCAAATTGATCCCCAACATTTTTAAATTTGCATGAAACAGAAAAATGCCCCACTGCTTCCTCCACTTTTTCCACCACCCTTTGATCCCACATCAGAACTATACCTCCAGAAGCACCTTCAGAACCCAGATAAAGCCAATCTACATAAGGACAGCCCCATATACTTCTGACAATTCCTCTAGTGATCCATTCAAGTTTAGTCTCCTGCAAACATACTATATCAGCCCTCCATGAACGCAACAAATTACGAATCTGAAGCCTCTTCTCAACCCCATTCAGTCCTCTGACATTCCATGAAATTATCTTTAACTTCATTTAGAAACAGATAGTGCCCGCACCCTATTATTACCCTTGCGCCTAGAAGAGGTAGAGTCATAATTAATCGAACTGAATAGACCTTTCAACTCTCTGATACCTTTCACTCCTGAACTCTTCAGTTCACGTGCTTTATTCTCCAAAGCAGCCCTACGATGTAATTCAGCCTCAACAGCTAACAAGAAATTTGTCGCTTGATCTTCCAAACCTTTTAAGGACACGCCCAGGAAGTTATCAAACCCAGTGAATTTACTTTGAAACCAAGCAGAGTAAGATTCCTCCCTCACTGGACTCTCCGGACCCACAATTTCCTGTCCTTCCTTGACCAATGGTAGAGAAAAGGCCAGTGGTTCCACCGCTAGAGGTGACAAACCCCCATTGTTAGGTAGCTCAGCAGCCTCCGAATAGGTGTCCGAAACCCAATCCTCCACAAGTACTTCATCCCCTTCAAACGGAGCTGCTGACACCTCCAAAGAGTCTGAAAGGCTTCAATGGAACCAAGGCCAACTGATTTTGCTCTTCCGTAACCTCTGTGACTTCACCCGGTGGCAGAGAAATTTGTAACGGAACCGCCACTCTCCTTCCATCTCTCAATTCAAGCACCCACTGCTCTGAATTCCCCCATTTCTTAATAACATTACCAGAATGTTCCTGAAGTAACAATCGGATGTCTCGCTGCAAGTTATCTTCACCGTCAGAGGTTGTTGCCGACTCGTCAGCCTCATCGGAGCCAAAAGACTCAGAATCGGCCTCGTCGGTGCCAAGAATCTTAATATTGGCCTCATCGGAAAGTTTCAAAGACTGGGCTAACGTCGTAGAGCTACAAGGATCGGCTTGAGGGTGAATCGGCTTCACAACCGCTGCGTTACTGCTGCTGGAGTCTCGCTCAGAAATCACCGATACCAAAGGAAAAGAGTTTCCAGCATTTTTGGTCTCGTCAGATGGTAAAGAATGAGAGTGGGATTGTTTCGGTTTGGGCCGCCAGATTAATATGGGGTTGGGCTTTGGTTTGAAGGGAGCTGTTGGCTTAACTGAGTTTTTAAATTGGTTTTCCTTGGGCTTTACAAGACGGCCCACTTCCTGAACATTGGACCATTTAACTCTCCATCCACCATCCGGCCCACACTCCAATCTCATGGAAACATCCAGCGATAAAGGAAAGTCAGCTCTGCCAACAAAATCTTGAATCTCAAACGTAAATTTAGCCTCTGATGTCGCTACTTCTTTCCTAGCATTCAATTCACGAGTATCTTGGCTATGATTGTGCAAGTTTGATTTGTTTGAATTTTGAATATTTGGCATTAATGGCTTTCCTTTCTTGCTACCACCACCCTCTCTCCCACCCTCTCTCCGGTCAGTCTCCGCCGTTGCTAACAGAACAGAGTTGGACTTCTCCACTGTCTGTTTCAGGACAGTTTGTGACTTTTTGATGACTAGCGTCTCAGGAGCAATGGCTTTCCGCAAATGAAGTCCAAACCCTCTCCACCCACTACCCAATTTTCCTTCTGGCACCACAATAAAGCCTTTTCGACGGCCATGGACAAGTTCCGAGATCATGAAAAAACTGCCATGTGCATTGGATCCTAGTTGCATAATAAAGACTTTATCACCATCTCTAAAGGTTCGTGCAAAATTACCAACGATGACATTGGACATGAGATCCTCCACAATAGCTAGCAAACGATTTGCACTCTCTTTGCCCATAAAAACTGATCGGAGAGAATCTCGATTTCTCTCAAAAATGCGTAGCATATAATAAGTTCCTCCCTCCTCAACAGAGAACTCAAAGGTCTTGGACTCGACGAAAAAGAAAATGGAACCTCCCATATCAACAGAGTAAAAACCTCAAAATTTTGTGACTAATCCGAGGTAGCCAGGCCTCTCCTATCAAATTTTGTGACTAATCCGAGGTAGCCAGGCCTCCCATATCAACAGAGTAAAAACAAACATGAAAAACATAAAACATTAGGATCATCACCACAAGAAGAGATTTGGTCAAGAAATTATGCATCACATTGATTTTAAAAGAGCTACAACCTTCCCTTGGACACCTTATCCATCCCTAAAGTGAAAGATAAGACATGCTTTAATAGCATCTCATCTTCTCTCTTTGTAATAAGATGCAGTAAGTTCAACACCTATTTTGTGTTGTTCACATCATGTAAATAACTGTATAATCATCTTCCCATAGAAGATGCAGTAAGTTCAATACCTTCTTCTTCCCATAGAAGGTATAATCATCTGAGGACCTTGGAGGTGGATGGGGTGGTTTGTGAGGAGGAATCGGAGTTAATTAATCAGGTAGTCCAATTTTATAAAAACTTATACAAGGAGTCTGAGGGGTGGAGGCCTTTTGTGGAGGGTTTGGAGTTTGAGAGTATTGGAGATATGGAGAGGGTTTGGCTTGAAAGGAAGTTTGAGAGAGAGGAGATACTTCAAGTTGTTTGTGATTTGGAGGGGGATAAAGCTCCAGGTCCTGATGGGTTTACGATGGCATTTTTTCATCACTGTTGGAGGGTAGTGGAGAAAGATGTGCTAGCGGTTTTCGATGAGTTTTTTCAACATTGTAAGTTTGAAAAATCTCTCAATGCTACCTTCATTGCTTTAATTCCTAAAAAGAATAATGCCTCAAATATCAGAGATTTCCAACCTATTAGCCTAGTGGGGAGTGTGTATAAAATCTTGGCTAAGGTTTAGGCTAATCGTTTGAGAGTGGTCTTAGATCAGTTGATTTCTGAGACTCAGAATAGCTTTGTGGGTGGGAGACAAATTCTCGACTCGATTCTGATTGTGAATGAATGTGTAGATAGCCGAAGGAAGAGTAGGGTTCCTGGAGTCATTTGTAAACTCGATATTGAGAAAGCTTATGATCATGTGAATTGGGAGGCTTTGCTGTATTTGTTGAATAGAATGGGATTTGGAGTGAAGTGGTGTAAGTGGATCCGTACTTGTATTTCCACAGTTCAGTTCTCTGTTCTGATTAATGGGTCTCCAGCTGATTTTTTTGGTAGTTCAAGGGGGTCTAAGACAAGGAGATCTGCTATCTCCTATGCTATTTTTGATCTTGATGGAGGTGTTCAGTAGGATGTTGAGAAGAGTGGAGGAAGCTGGCTTGATTAGTGGCTTTAAAGTTGAGGGTAGGAGGGGTGGTGGGGAATGTGTTTCACATCTATTGTTTGCAGATGATACTATCCTATTTTGTGATGCAGATGTGGAGCAAATTCTTCATATTCGGTTGTTGTTACTTAGTTTTCAGGCGGTTACAGGTTTGAAGGTCAATGTGCACAAGAGTGAAATGGTTCCAATAGGGGAGGTTGATGATGTGTATGCCCTGGCGGAAATTTTGGGCTGTAGAGTTGGATCGTTGCCTATGTCTTATCTTGGTATGCCGTTGGGGGTTTTGCATAACTCCCCTTCAATTTGGAATCCTATTTTGGAAAAAATTGAATGGAAATTAGCCGGGTGGAAGAGGTTGTATTTGTCTAAGGGGGGTCGATTGATGTTACTCAAGAGTACGTTATCTAGTCTTCCTACTTACTTTCTATCTCTATTCACCATTCCTACATATGTGGCTAATAAATTAGAAAGGTTGCAAAGGAATTTTCTTTGGGGTGATAGCAAGACTCATTTGGTAGGTTGGGATAAAGTTTGTGCGCCTATAGCTTACGGTGGTTTGGGGATAAGGAAAATTACTACTTTCAATAAGGCCTTACTGGGGAAATGGTTGTGGCGGTTTGGGAAGGAAGAGGGTTGGTTATGGAGGAGGGTGGTCGCGTCGAAATATGGGGAAGAATGGGGGGGATGGACCTCAAAGCTAGGTAGGGGAGTTCATGGATGCGGTTTGTGGAGAGGTATTCGCATGGGGTGGGAGGATTTTAGCAAGAACTGTCAATTTGTTGTTGGGTTGGGTAATAGAGTGAGATTTTGGCAGGATAGGTGGTATGGGGATCAACCCCTCCAAGTGGCTTTTCCAAGGCTGTATGGTATTGCCATTGATAAGGAGGCATCTGTAGAAGCTTCTTTGTCAAGGCAAGGGGTGGAGGATAGAAGATCTTGGGATATTCGTTTTATTCGAGAATTTAATGATTGGGAGATGGATGAAGGGTTGCTTTTTCTTCGTTTATTGGGTGCTAATACTCCTCCTTTGGATGTTAGAGACCGGATGAGATGGAATTTAAAGCTTAATGGGGAGTTTGACACTCGGTCGTATTATAATAAATTGCGGGATTCTCCCTCAATTGTCTTTCCGTGGAAAGGAATATGGAGAGTGAAGGCTCCTAGGCGAGTTTCTTTTTTTGTTTGGTATGTAGCTTGGAATGTGGCGCGAAAAAGAAGGCCATCCCCAATATCATACAAAATGTGGCGCAAAAAAGAAGGCCATCCCCTCCTAATACACTTCCACAAGCCAACACCATATGGACCATTAACAGGCCTAATACACCAACCACCACATTCACTACCATATTTCACCTCTATCACTTGCCTCCAAAGGGCAGCCCTCTCTATCCCAAATCTCCATAGCCAATTCCCAAGCAAAGCTTCATTAAAAAGTCTTACCTTCCTAATCCCCAAGCCACCCGAAGCAATTGGATTGCAAACAGTAGCCCATTTAACCAAATGGAATTTTGGTTCATCTCCAATGCCACCCCATAAGAAATTTCTCTGAAGTTTCTTAATTCGGTTAGCCACAGTTGTAGGTATAGGAAATAAAGATAGAAAATAAGTGGGTAAATTAAATAGAGTGCTTTTAATAAAATTGACTCTACCTCCCTTGGATAAGTATAGACGTTTCCATTCTGCTAATCTTCGTTCTATCTTCTCCAGAATTGGGTTCCATATTGTTTTATCCTTGAATTTTGCTCCCCAAGGGAAGACCCAAATACTTCATTGGAAGAGTACCTTGTTTACAGCCAAGGACAATCAACAACAAGTCCAAATTATCCACCATACCAACAGTAACCAACTCCGATTTACCCAAATTTATCTTTAGACTAGAGACCGCCTCAAACCACATGAGGATCATACAGAGAAACAAAACCTGATCCAGATCAGCACCACAAAAAATCAGAGCGTCTTCTGCAAAGAAAAGATGAGACATCACCAATGATCTTCCCTCTTCACGACCCACACCAAAGTCTGACATGTGACCATCAAGGACAGCTTTATCCAACATTCTCCCAAGGGCTTCCATAACCAGTACAAACAGCAAAGGGGAAAATGGGTCACCTTGTCTCAACCCCCTGGAACTCTTAAAGAACCCACAAGGAGAACCATTTATCAGAATAAAGAAACGAGCAGTAGATATACAGAAGAATATCCACTACCGCCATTTAGCAGAGAACCCACCCTTTTCTAATAACTGCATAAGAAATCCCCAATTTACATGATCAAAGGCCTTCTTAACATCTAATTTACAAAGTAGCCCTAGCAACCCAATTTTTAGTCTACTATCAAGGCATTCATTAGCAATAAGGACAGGGTCAAGAATCTGCCAGTTCCTCACAAAAGCATTCTGTGAAGCTGAAATTATATCTTCCATGACTGTGCGAAGTCTGTTAGCTAAGACCTTAGCAATGATTTTATAAACCCCCCCAACAAGACTAATGAGGCGAAAATCCTTAACTTCAATTGCTTCATTTTTTTTTTAGGTATGAGAGTGATGAAAGTTGCATTCAAACTCTTCTCAAACTGACCTTTAGCATAAAAATGATGAAAAACAACCATAAAATCAATTTTGAGAATTCCCCAGCAAGCTTGGAAGAATGCCATTGGAAACCCATCTAGTCCAAGCGATTTGTCTCCATTAAAATTTTGTATGACCTCAAAAACTTCTGCCTCATCAAAGGGTCTATCTAGCCAATCTGCATTATCACCAGATATCCTAGGAAATACCAAGACTTCTGGAAACGATCTATCAACTTTCTTCTCATAGTATAATTTCATAAAGAATTGAGTAATACAATCAACAATCATACCTTGATCGGAAGACAAGATTCCATCAAACATAAGGCTCTCAATACCATTATTTCTTCTATGGGAATTAGCCATTCTATGGAAAAAGTAGTCAAATCTGTCTACTTGTGAATTTATCAGGCCTAGGATTAAGAAAATTTATGAATCTAGGGTTTAGAACTTTAGAAAAAAGATGATAAATTACATATTTAGTCCCTAACACTTAGGTTGCGTCATTTTGGTCCCTGGCCTTTCAAATGTGTCAGTTTAGTATCTAACTTTTTGGTATTGTGTAAAAAGGGTCCATTCCGTTAAGTGATGGAGGGAAAATGCTGATATGGCTAATAGCCAAAATTAAAAATTATTTTTATGCCACATAAACCACCACCTAGACTGCCATGTTAGCATAACCTTAAAAAAAAAAAAAAAAAAAAAAAAGGGACACGATATTCAGACCCATCCCAAAATGTATGGAATCTTGGCCCAGTGAGCCCAATACAATAAATTTGTAGAGAGTGGGTCAAAGAGCTAGGCTTTAATGCATGGATAACAGTTAATATTGATTTCATGACAATCAAACAGAGATGAACCGAGTTTTCCAAAGAAAGCTTGTCCTCGGCACAATCTGAGGAGCTTTGTTCTAGTAAATGTTAAATGAGAATGGTTACAGGAATTCTTGAGCTTGCTACTGTGCTTTCTCCGTTCCTCCTCCCCTCTCCATGGTGGGTTTCTCCTATTATATCGTCCCTTTCAAACAATCTGGGTCTTCCCCTTGTTGATCATCCAAGCCTATACTTGAGTGTTTGTCCCATCAGACACCCTCTCTAGTGATCTGTGAGTTGCGGTAACTAAGGTAACACTGTTCAGGGATCATGTTCACATAAATGCGATGTTAGCAGCTTTCCCCTAGATATTTTTGAGTTCCTATCCTTCTTGTACGTTTGTGGCACACGTCCCTATCACTAGAGCTTCCTGGAAGGTCACTTTGATCACTAGGATCCATAGCTGATCTGTGTTTAGCTTATCCGAGAAGATATTCTTCCTCGGACTCAGACTACTCACGCTCTCAGCCAAAGCCCAAGACTCAATTGCATGATTTGGGCTCATGACCCAACAACAACAACAACAACAACAACAACAACAACAACAACAATAATAATAATAATAATAATAATAATAAAACCTGATGAGTCACACAATTTCAACAGGCTGCTTCACAAATGGGTTTGGTATTATCCTTCCATGTGTTTGGATTTGGAATTTGATAATTGCAAGGAAATTAACAAATAATGGGATTAATTCTCCCACCATTTTAAATTCCAGAATTTATGAATTTCATAGTTTGGATGTCAAACATAGAAAACTAGACAACTCAGACCACAAGTATATTAACTCCCTTCTTTTTAACCATTTAATTAAATATTAAAAAAATTACGCAAACAGCCACAGGTCATTGCTTGTTTATCTTTTTTGATAAATAATAAATTTATTGAACACAAAAAGGGAACACCCTAATACACAGGGAGTATACAAGGGCCAAAACAATCAAGAACAAAAATTACAAGAATCTAGGAAATCAAGAAAAGATAGAGATGATTGGTTCCGCAGTACAACCAACCAATCCATTAAAGTTCTAAAGAAAATAGTTTCAAGTCTGATATTGATCTCTCCTTATCTTCAAAGCACCTACTATTTCTCTTTCTCCAAAGA
The DNA here is from genome assembly GCA_033629205.1 of Lithocarpus polystachyus. NCBI lineage: Eukaryota > Viridiplantae > Streptophyta > Magnoliopsida > Fagales > Fagaceae > Lithocarpus > Lithocarpus polystachyus. Next base: position 9,329,077 of record CM066172.1, on the reverse strand, counting down.
CACCACAATAAGCAATAGAGAACAATCAACCAAATCTGCCTTGCCAACATGCTATTTCGATGACAACCAAATCTGCCTCGCCAACATGCTAAAAGCCCCACTACAGATTGCGGCATAACCCAGCTCACTCCAAACAATCCGAATACCATAGCCCACATGTCCATTGCAAACGGACAATGAAGAAAAAGATGATCAACCGATTCACCATTACACTTGCACATGTAGCACCAATCCAATATCCAAACCTTCCTTTTTCGTAAAGTGTCAATCGTTAAGCACTTCTCCAAAGCAGCAGTCCAAACAAAGAAAACTACTCAAGAAGAAATCTTCAATTTCCAAATACTTTTTCAAGGAAAGCAATAGTTATTAAAGCCCACTAAGAGACTATAATAGTCTTTAACCAGGAAGCCCTTCTCTCTATCAAGTTTCCAGCACATCTTATCCTCACCAAATCCTCTCACCGAAGCACCATAAATGGTATCCATGAAACCAGCCAGTGCCTCTAATTCCCGAGCATGCACACCCCTAAAGAAACTTACATCCCAAAAAAGGACTCCATTATCAAGCTTCATAAGCTCAACCACACTAGCCTCCTTATCTTGGCAAACTCAAAATAATTTTGGATAGCTGATTGCAAGAAAGGTCGCACCACACCAATAGTCTTGCCAAAATTTCACCTTAGACCCATCTCCAATATCATATAGAATGTGGTGCGAAAAAGAAGGCCATCCCCGCCTAATATACTTCCACAAGCCAACACCATATGGACCATTAACAGGCCTAATACACCACCCACCACATTCACTGCCATATTTCACCTCTATCACTTGCCTCCAAAGGGTAGCTCTCTCCATCCCAAATCTCCATAGCCACTTCCCAAACAAAGCTTCATTAAAAAGTCTTACCTTCCTAATCCCCAAGCCACCCGAAGCAATTGGATTGCAAACAGTAGCCCATTTAACCAAATGGAATTTTGGTTCATCTCCAATGCCACCCCAAAAGAAATTTCTCTGAAGTTTCTCCAAGGTAGTCAAAGGCGTTAGGCGACCTTAAGGCGCTAAGGCCTTGTATCGCCCAAGGCAACGAGGCGCCAAAAAGGCGCTAGCCCGAGCGAAACAAGATGCTAAATATTAAATATAGTTTTTTTTTTTTTTACATATATAGAGCTTAAATCATATATATTAATGTATTGAAAATAATAATCAAGCCTCTCTTACTTTGTTCATAATGCATAGGATTTAGTCTATAAAACCAGTTTACAGCCAAGGACAATCAACAACAAGTCCAAATTATCCACCATACCAACTGGAACTAACTCCGATTTACCCAAATTTATCTTTAGACCAGAGACCGCCTCAAACCACATAAGGATCGTACGGAGAAACAGAACCTGATCCAGATCAGTACCACAAAAAATCAAAGTGTCATCCGCAAAGAGAAGATGAGACACCGCCAATGATCTTCCCTCTTCACGACCCACACCAAAGCCTGACATGTGACCATCAAGGATAGCTTTATCCAACATTCTCCCAAGGGCTTCCATAACCAGTACAAACAGCAGAGGGGACAATGGGTCACCTTGTCTCAACCCCCTAGAACTCTTAAAGAACCCACAAGGAGAACCATTTATTAGAATCGAAAAACGAACAGTAGATATACAGAAGAATATCCACTACCGCCATTTAGCAAAGAACCCACCCTTTTCTAATAACTGCATAAAAAATCCCCAGTTTACATGATCAAAGGCCTTCTCAACATCTAATTTACAAAGTAGCCCTGGCAACCCAATTTTCAGTCTACTATCAAGGCATTCATTAGCAATAAGGACAGGGTCAAGAATTTGCCGGTTCCTCACAAAAGCATTCTGTGAAGCTGAAATTATATCTTCCATGACTGTGCGAAGTCTGTTAGCTAAGACCTTAGTAATGATTTTATAAACCCCCCAACAAGACTGTGCGAAGTCTGTTAGCTAAGTTCAAAGATTGACTAGGATTTTGAAACAATGGAGAAATAAACACAAGAGCACTGTTTCTTGAAGCAAACAGATTGTGGGATTATTCTGGACAATTATTGTGATTGGGAAGTTAAGAATGGTTTGATAGGTTATTTGGTAGTTATTGGGGTTTCAGCATTTTAAGATGTCAAGAGAAGGGCTTGATTAAGGGTTAAAAAAAAGAAGTAGATAAGTATGTTGTAGTTCAAAGACTGAGTGGAAATTGACATGACTATTAACAGTGCACTAAAGAAGAGAGAGACAAAGAAGAATGCTCTATACACCCAAATTCCATTAATCAACTCAACATTTTTTTTTTTTTTGAGAAAACCGTTTTTAATACATTGATTACATAATACAAGAACTCTTTCTTGGGATTCTTAATTTGACAACCAAATTTTCTACTAACTGAAAATAATTTCATGGCACTTAGAAACTTCAAGAAAGTTCTAGATTGGAGTCAATTACTAATATACCCTTTCTTTTTTGTTTGAAAAGTACTAAGATACCATAATGTGCAGGAAATATATACATATTGCCCCTGATTAACTAACTATAACTCATCAAATAAAAACCCAATATAACCTCAAAACTCCTAAAGAGTTGACCTTCAAAACCATATTGCACTTTGAGCCAATATGAAATTTCACAATAGCTACAAAATAAATCTTGGAATCTACAAATTGTGAAGTAACAACAATCTTCCATGTTGTATCACTCTCTTTGTGAGGACAATACCCAACTCAACCAACTATCCATAATAATGAAAAGTCTAAATCCATTAGATCATTTCTTCACAGTTTACACTCATCAACAGGTATGTTGACTTTATTTTTTTTTTCAACATTTCATGTCCTAAATGTACATCATTTTAATTGTCCATGTGCACCCAATCAATGGCCTTGATTACTCTAGCAAATGGAAAAACTAAATGAAACCTGCATGCTGTCCCCTAGACCAGAACAACTTCTCCGAATATTAGCAGCTACAACTCAACTCATCAAGAATTTGAGCTATCTCAGAAACAGTGAAGTATTTTCCGTTCAAGTTAACGCCTTCAAACAATAAACATAACAAACCAATTGAACACCACTTTGCAATCTACAACTCCTAAACCACATTTCCCTTCTTCTTTTTTAAGTAAAAAGTAATTTTATTGAAAAAAGGGGAGACTAGTGTAGTCAAAGGCGTTTCAGGCAAGCGCCTAGGCGCTCAGGCAAGGCGAGGCTGCGTAAAAGTGCCTCAAGGTCACTGAGGCGAGGCGCCTTTAGTGAGGCAAGCGCCTCTGTCGACTAGTCGCTCGCTTTGAACATTTTTCCAGGCGTTAGGCGAGAGCCTCCGTCGCCTCTGTTTTCTTTCCGTCGCTAATGTTTTCTTTCTGGGGCAGAGGACTTGGTTTCGTTAAAAACAAGATGACTTGCTTTTCTTTTTCTTTTTTTATTACTCAATTTTGTCTTTTAGTAACATTAGTGGGGTTTGAGTTGGCAACCACTAATGTTTAATAAAAAGTACATCAGACATGAACTTTTTAGAACCACAAATAAATAAAAAAATAATACATATAAGTACATGGACCTTCCAGCCACTAAAACAGTTGCCCAAAAGTACCCTACCTCACTAGGTTTTATTTCTACTTTTAAATTTTTTAACATTATTTTATTCCTATTTCCTACATGTAATTTTAATTTAAAAAGCACTCTTTTTCACACTTCTCATTCTCCGGACCTCTTTTCTCTCTTTTCTTTTTTGTTTTTGTCTTTCTTCTTTTTTTCTACACCTTTCTTACTCAAAGCAGCTCTCTTTGTTCTTTTCTTCCCCTCGTAGCTCCCCTCTGTCAGTTTTTTTCCCCTCTACTCTCTAATAGCAACTCTTCTCTTCTTATTTTTATTCCTATACTCTCTCTTCTTCTTCTTTTGGGCTCTATTGGATTCAACACAAAACTGGTTTTATAGACTAAATCCTATGCATTAGGAACAAAGTAAGAGAGGCTTGATTATTATTTTCAATATATTAATATATATGATTTAAGCTCTATATATGTAAAAAAAAAAACTATATTTAATATTTAGCATCTTGTTTCACTCGGGCTAGCGCCTTTTTGGCGCCTCGTCGCCTTGGGCGATACAAGGCCTTAGCGCCTCAAGGTTGCTAACGCCTTTGACTACCTTGGAGGAGACAAATCAAATACTTTTTTTTAATAAGTAATAAGAGTAGTTTTATTGATAAAAGAAATAGAAAAAACAACAAGTTCATGATGATGAAAAAAAAAAAAAAAAAAAAAAAAAAGCAAAGAGATCAAGAGGTTATTCTAAGAGAAACAAGGAATTCTATGCTAAAACCTAAAAGAACAATCCGAGGAACCCCAAGACCGAGACCAAACAAAAAGAGTTCGCTACCACAAATCTTTTAATTAATCCAATGATTTTTCAACCTCAAAAAAGCGACGATTCCACTTCATCAAACAATCCACATCAAATAGCCTGGAACCAAATTCCAAATATTTTATCTATACTTCCCAAGCCTGTTTCTCCAACAAAATAATAAACTTGCAATAGCAACACTTGCAAAAAAGCACGGCATGACCCATTGAATCCCAAAAATCTGAAATATATTCACCCACAATGTATGTGCTTCATCACAATGAAGAAGGAGATGGTCCATGGATTACCCATTACAACGGAACATACAGCACCGCTTCACCAAAGGGTGACCCCTTCTCATAAGGTCATCCAAAGTGAGAATCTGACATAAAGTTGTTGTCCACATAAAGAGAGGAACACTTTTAGGAACATTTACTTTCCAAATACCCTTCCAAGGAAAGATGGAGATAGAAGCATCCCAAATCTCTTGGTAAAAAGACCGAGTATCAAACTTACCACTTCCCTTAAGGCACCAACGTAATCTGTCACTCCCCACACCCCTAGGAATCTGAGAGTGAAAAAAGTCAAGAAAAAAGAAAACTGCCTCTAGTTCCCAATTGTGAAAATCCCTATAAAATCTCAAGTTCCAAACTCTATCATTCCCAACCGCCTAGAGACTCAAAACATCAGAGATACAAGCTTCCTTATCACCTAAGCACTCATATAAATCAGGATAAAGAATAGTGAGCTATCCAGGCATTCAAATTCACAAATTCATACAAATACCAATCCTAAAGAATTAAAATCTCAAATCCAATAAATCCATATATTCTAATAAAGTAGATGAAGGGACGCTGACCAAGACACAGCTTTTTAGAGCCTCATTATTCTCAATTCAACCACACTTTAACCAAATTTTAGAAAAATGCCAAATAATCCTGTGCCAAAATCACTCATTTAACACAGACAGTTTAATAACACGATTAGGGTGTTCAACTCCTACATCACATTCCAAAATGCACAATGCTCCCACAAGAATAAAGAATAAAGACAATGGTACAATAAAAGATCGAGTACCTCTGAACTTGGCGGATGCCACAGCAGTAAGAAGTACCTTCAACACTTGCAAAACAGTACTGCACATCGATCCCAAAAAAATTAAACAACCATAACAACAAACACAATAGCAGAAAGCACAACCAACACGCTACACTCGCGTACCTATCAGGCGATGAATTGTCAACGCAATTGCAAATCATGTTCAAAATGTCCGTAAACAGCGGCACATTTTTACCGCCTTCTAATCCAGGATCTCCTTCCAAATGATCATATGCAATCAGTTTCTGCATCAAACAGCAACATCAGCCACCACATGTAAGCTATCTACAACACTTTAAACAATAACAAACAAATATACATACATGAAGACAATCCAAAGCAGGTTCTATGAGTTTCAAATTCTTAGTTTCGAATGCGAGACGAAGCGGGTTCAGCACAAGCTCAGCTTGCGGTCCTTCGAGCGTGTTTCCAGCACTTGACAAGACGGCATTAACAGATCCAGCACTCTCAATTTCGCCCGAACTACAAAATTCAAAAGGTGTGGTCTCAGAATTCAGAATTTTTACAAATTTGAAAATTTTTAATCCATTACCTCTCGTCTTGAGGAGCCGCTGCATCCGGCGTCTTGCAATTATCTGAAAAAAAAAAGAAGAAAACGTTTGAAAAAAAAAAAGTGGAAAGTGAAAGAAAGAAGAAAGGAAATGAAATTTGAAGAGGAGATCTGAGAGGACCTTGATAGGTTTGAATGGCTTTTTGAAGGTCGGGAGATTTTTTGGTGAAGGAACATTCTTTGAGCATAGACTCGAAGGCTCGACTTAGGAAACCACCAGCAGCTCCGCCTGCCATTTTTTTTTTTTTTTTTTTCTAAGAAGTGAAGAATGGGGATCTAATGAGTAGATGCCTGATCGCTCTGCGAGGACCAGATCGAGATGGCCAATAGGCCAAGGTGCATCACCAAAATTAGGGAACTTGTAATTCCTTTCTTTGCTTCTTCTGTTCAGTTCATTTCATTTCATTTCGTTTCCGATTTCCGATCTCTGTATTGAGCAGTCTTCTTGGGTTCGGTTTTTATTGTTTATATGGGAGTGGCCTGTAGCCACTAGCCACTTGCTGGTCCGGCCCGATGGTCGCATGCCTTTTTTTTTTTTTTTTTAATTATAATAATAATTCAATAAAAGGTAAGAAAGCATGCAATTTGTTGGATTAGGATCCAATACCCAATACCAATATTACATTGGGAGCAATTACCCATCACTCTTTCTTTTTTTAGTTTTAATTTATGGAGTTTACTTCTTATTATAGTTTTTTATCATCAAACCAAGACACTAGTCGGTTTTTTGTGGTAACGGGGATTAAACTCTAAATCTCTTATTCAATCATCAGATACTTTACCAGTTGAACTAACCAGAACTCACATTCTTTTATTTAATGGTTAAAATTAAAAGTTGATTTTTTAGCTCTTAATTTCAGTCATCAAGATTGATTTCTCGATTGCACATGGTTCAATACAATTGATCTCAATCCACTTTTTTCTTTTTACAAGAGATATAGTATAATCCTCATTTGTTAATGTTAGAGTATTTAGGCCATAGGATTTAAAATCAATAAGTTTTATGAAGAATTGTTAATGAATTGTTAGATATAAACGTAATCATAAACAACATATTTTGAGTTGTAAATATTTTGTTCTAACAAAGGGGCAAAACTTAGGAGTGGCAATTTATGTTCAAGTTGTCTCGAGGTATGGGTATTCAAATATAGCTTAACTTGACCCATTTAATAACAATGTCAAATCCCTTAATTCTTTCACAATCCATTAATTAAACAGTTTGGTATGACACGACTCGTTTCAACACATTTAAAACACAATTTAAGAAGCATAGAGTTTTTTTCTATTTGTTTTAGGTAAAAGAATCAAGGACTTCCAATTTTTATCGAAGAATTTATCAATATAATCATTAAAATTCTTTTAATTACTTAATTACATTTAAAAATTAAAATTTATTTGAGAGGAAAATGACATTTATTTATATAAATCAAGTCATTTGGGTTTATTGTAGTTTAAGTAAGTCAACACGAAAAACTGATTTATTAATCGCATTAAAGTGTGTTAACCTATTTTTGATAATAACCCCTTTATACTAAAAAAAAATCGTGTTGTGTTTGCAAGTCGTATTGAATATTGTCAATTGTCAAAACTTTCTTCTTAAAAAATAGGGCAAAACTTAGGTACAATATATTAGAATTTCAATTAAATTCAAACACATTTTGCATTTATAAATACATCACAAACAATTTTCTAAGTAGAATAAAATTCAATTTTGTTATATGTTTGAATTTAATGTGAGAATTTTCTTTAAGAGTGTAAATTTGGCCTGAATGAGGCGTAAAACGTGGATTTTACGCCTTCCAATAAGAAACCTCTACATCTGCATTTTCCTAAGAACTTCTCTCATTCCCAAATTTTACACATCTTTCTCTCACGTGGGCCATGTCTTCTCTTTCTCTGTTGACTCTTTCTCTCTCTCATTTCTATTTCTTTCTCCTTGGATCTAATCTAATCTCACGCTTGGATTTTTTGTGAAGTAAATTTTACCTTAATCATACATAAGAAATTTGGATTTTTTTTAATATAAAAATTGGTAACATAACTCTTCTTGTATTTTTTTTTTTTTTTTTTTTTTTGTTAGTCCTTATTGTTTTCTATTCCTGTTGACTCAAATAGCTAATAGTGAGGTACTAGAGAAAATCCATTCTCAAAACAAATTTATATACTCAGCATCCACTATACATACAAGAACAGAGAGGAACATGATGGGATTATAAAATGGGAAATGGATAATAATATGATGTTTTAAGTGAAGTGAGATTTGGACAAGAAATACCATACAAATATATCAAATTATTGTGCCCTGTTGGGGGTGTCCGCATTTGGATCAGGTTTGGTATTACACCCGATGCAATTACCCTATCCCCCTCTCATAACATCTTTTTAATATAAAACACAATTCTAAAATTTCTAACATATCTAAAAAGTAGAAATCATATTGCAAGATAAAATCATATAATGAATAGAAGAATATAAAGAAAATGAATAAGAGAGAGAGACATATTTAAACCCACTCATTCAGTAAAATCCAACTACTTCATAGTCAAAGACTTAATAAAAATGACCTCGAAAGTTTTTCTTCTCACCTAGGGTGAGTTTTTTCTCTCAACTAAGGCGAGACTTTTCTTCTCATCTCGGGAGAGCCCACGAGCTTTGACTACTTTCAAAACAATGGCCTCGTGTATTGCTTTGCTTTACAAATATGGACATTGACTTCATAGAGAGGCTACAACAGATAAGTTTGACGGAGGAAGAGGGTGAAGTGATTAGCGTCGGTGGGAACCGGCGCAAAAAAATCCTGGACGACTGCTACCTTAGTTTATTGGGGAGGTTTCTCACCATGGTTTTGAAACCCAAACCGTTCAATGAACCGTAAAAGGGAGAGATTCAAGGTTTTTAAGGTTGGACTGAGGTCGAACTGTGATGACATCATAATTAAATTAATAATTATTTAAAATATAAATAAATATATTAAATTAGTAAAAACTAAAAATTTATGTAAAAATAAAGATAAATAATTATATACATACATATATATATATATATTTAAAATTTTTGTTAAAGCTTTTAAGTCATGACAAAGCTCAATTGAGTACCCATTAATTTTTTTTTTTTTTTTTTATGAGACTCAATAAAATGGTAAAGAGATAAATTAATGTCTGCCTATGACTAAGCCCATTTGACAACCTAAACAATTTTTTTTTATGCCTAAGCCCATTTGAATAGCCCACCATTTATGAATTAAAAAAAAAAAAAACTATAGGATAAATACAAAAGCTAGAGCCTAGAACTAGAAGTGGTTGATAGTTGTTTGACTTGTTTAAAAAAAAAAAAGAAGTGGTTGGCAGTAAAGCAACAGCAAAAAAGAGGACTTCATTTACCAAAAATAGAAGAAGACTCCGGAGGGAAAAATGAAGAAACAACATCATCAAAAACACAGAGAGGGAGTACGAGCGAAGCAGAGAAGAAGAATAGGAAGATGGTGGTGCGATCTCAAGTCTGATAGTATCTCACGGTGGTTGAAGCTTTAGCCTTCAACAATGGCTGTAAGCGTGTAAGTACTCTGAAGGGAGCTGCATGATGTACTCTAAAGGGAGCAGAATTTAAAGCTTGTTTTTTTGTGTTCTTTTTTGTTTTTTTTGTTTTTTTTGTTTTTTTTTTTTTTAGGTTCAGATTCAAAAGGAAGCAGGGAACCGTGAAAAGCGGTCTGATCATGGTTCTTAGAACCGTGCAGTTGGATCGCGATTTGAACGGTTCCCTGCTTTTTTGGCATAGACCAGTTCTTAAGACTAAAAGAACTGTGTTTGTTAGAGGTTCACGGTTAACCCGGTCGGACCGTACGGTCTGGTCTGGTCTGGGTTTAAAAACCATGTTTCTCACAACTCGTCCATACAACTAAGGGCAGCAAAGTCCCTGCTAAGGTAGATGTAGATGTTTGGGGTCTAATTTAAGGATTGTGGACGTGGGCGACGGTTTGTTCCAATTTAAGTTTGTTATGGAGAGTCAGTTACAGTGGGTCCTAAGCAATGGACCATGGAGTTTCGAGGATCATCCTTTAGTTCTCTGTAGGTGGGAAAAGGGCATGACTGCGGCAATAGTGGTTTTTACGTCCATCCCACTATGGGTACAGGTTTAGGGCTTATCGTTCGACTTTTTCACAGAGGAGGTTGGGCAAGACATTGGTAAGGGAATTCGGACCATGGTTGAAGTTGATAATACAACTTTTAAGTCTAACCAAGCCCGTTTTATACGAATCAGGGTGGAGTTACCACTGGATAAGCCAATACATTGGAGTGGTTTCGTCGTAAGCCCAGAAGGAGACAAGGTTCAAATTGGTTTTAAGTATGAAAGGATGGCTGGATTATGCTTCCAATGTGGTTTGTTTGGCTATGAGGCACGAGATTTTCCAAAGCCCAAAGTCCAAGGGTAGCTGAAGAGTCCTACGGCGAATGTTTGAAGGTCGGGTTTCGAAGGAAGGAAGGTGGGGCCGACAGGAGACCAAACAGCTCGCGGAGGAAGGAACAGCCTCCATGTGAGGGTTACTGACCTGAGGATCAGCCTCAAACCAACCAAGACACCATTCTTGGAGAGACAAGGGCAATTTTGGTTTTTCAGGGTAGAGAAGAAAATGATTACTCCCACGAGGATTTTCTGGAAGCGCAAATCATGGAAACATCAAACCTTGATATTATGGACAGTGACTACTCCATGGCATTAGTAATTGACAAGGACCCTTAAAAGGGAATAAATCACCATACCCCTACAAGACCGGCGTCAAATACGGAAGGAATAATATCGACGAAGTCAACTTCTAACCCCTCCATGAAGGTTAACTTAATGCAAAGTAATGTAGCCAAAATTGGAGGAAAAGAAGCCGTTGAAACTGACATGGTCTCTCCCTTGAAAGCTGCAATATTAATGAAGAGATAGTGGATGTGCATGGTGTGAGTGATATATGACAAGGGTGGGGACAACAATACTTTTGGGCTAATTAACGCGAACACCCATGCCACTTCAGGTACTAAGCAACCTACATGGACAAGAAAAACTAGACATCAGACCTATGAGAATACAGAGAAGCAAGGTAGGCAAATACAAAAAGTGGGCTAAAAAAGGGAGTTTGAGGAGAATGAAGTGACAATGGGGCCAGAAGCTCTAAAGGATGGAAAAAGGATTAAACAAGAAGTGTATAATGCTTAACCCAACATATCAACGGTGGAGGCTGCCTTGCAACCTCGCTGAGCACAATGATCATTATAAGTTGGAATTGTCGAAGGCTTGGGAACCAACGAGTAGTGGACGTACTCACTGAAATGGTGAGAAGTAATGGACCCACCATTTTGTTTCTTATGGAGACGAAGCGGTCTATCACAGAAATGTGTAAACTTTGCTATGACCTAAATTTTCAATCAATCCTGGCTGTCCCGAGTGATGGCCAAAGTAGGGGTTTGGGACTTCTCTGGAAGGCAAAGTGTGAGCTTCATATTCAAACCTTCTCTCCTAACCACATTGATGCACACATCATGGCGGAGGATAAACCACCTTGGCACCTAACAGAATTCTACGAACGACCAAAAGGATACTGAAAGCATGAATCATGGAGATTAATTAGACACTTGCATGCACGAGCCTTCTTGCCGTGGGTTTGTCTAGGTGACTACAATGAAATCCTCAATTCTGGAGAGAAGCAAGGTGGTATCTCAAAAGCTTTGGCTCCCATGTTAGCTTTCAAGGAGACCCTGCTACATGGTGGACTGCAAGACCTAGGGTACCATAGGTACCCATTCACGTGGCACAATGGCCGATTGGGAGAAGCTTTCGTCAAAATACGTCTAGATAGGGCATATGCTTCTACGGAATGGAAAAGCCGATTCCCTTTGGCCAAAGTCTCTCACATGAGGTAACTTATTCTGACCATGACCCTATTTTGTTGATATTAAAGTCCATGCTCAATAAGGAAGAACCAAACGAAAGCACCTCCACCACTTTGAGGAACGTTGGGTGGCCCACCAGGGGGTGGGAAGACATGATCAAGGCAGCATGGATCTATTCGAGAAGATTAAGCGGTGTCGTATGAGATTGGTGGCATGGAGCCGAGAGGTGTTTGGCAACACTAGAACCCATCTAGAGGAAAAACAAGCCATACTCATGGACTTGTCAAACATCAAGTATGGTATCAACCTTACCCAGATTAACACACTGAGGAAGGAAATAAATGATTTGCTACACTAGGAAGAGGTGTTTTGGAGACAAAGGTCCAAAGCTATATGGCTTCTAGTAGATAAGAATACTAAGTTCTTTCATAAACGAGTAAGCCAATGGCGGAGGAAAAATTAAATCGATGGGTTGATGGATGAAGATGGGATATGGAGGACGGATGAGCAGGGGGTAGGCGTGATAGCAGAGGAGTATTTTAAAAAAAAATTTGCTACGTCCAACCCCAGTAATATGGATGAGGTTCTAAGCGTGGTGGATGGTGTAGTGACAGAGGAAATGAACCAGTCTCTACTTCGTCCTTTTGTCGGTGAAGAGGTGCGGCAAGCTCTATTCCAAATGCACTCGTCGAAGGCACTGGGTCCAGATGGTATGTCTCCTTTCTTTTTCCAGAAATATTAGCACGTGGTAGGTGGAGATGTAATAGAGGTAGTGCTCTCTGTGCTAAACTCAAGTCATGTCCTAATGAAGATGAATTTTACCCATATTGTGCTTATACCTAAAAGGAAGGACCCACAAACTATGTTGGATTATCGCCCTATCAGCCTGAGTAACGTGGTCAGTACGGTGGTGTCGAAAGTGCTGGCTAATAGAGTAAAGAATATCCTATTGAATATTATTTCGGATGCCCAGAGCGCATTCGTTCCAAATCGACTCATCACTGACAATACCACGGTAGCATATGAGATGCTCCATAGGCTAAGAAATAGAAGAAAAGGAAAGGTTGGGCATATGGCGATTAAACTGAACATTAGTAAAGCTTATGATTGTGTGGAATGGGAGTTTTTACTAAAGATAATGCTGAAGTGGGATTTTCAGCTATGTGGGTGAACCTAGTCATGCAGTGTGTGTCGTCGGCAAGCTACACGGTGCTGATCAATGGTAAGACTCAAGGCTTTATCTCCCCAACACGTGGCATTAGATAGGGTGACCCATTATTACTGTACTTGTTCCTGTTCTGTGCGGAGGGATTATTCGCTCTACTCCGAAAAGCTATCGAATGATAGCATGTCACGTCCTGTCGTAATGGTGTACGTATCTCCCACCTACTCTTTGCTGACGACAACCTATTATTTTGCCCAGCCACCCCCTTGGAATGCACACGTCTTCTTAACATATTGACTACCTACGAGCAGGCATCGGGGCAAGCCATCAACCGGCAGAAAACAACCATGTTTTTTAGCCCAAACACCAAACCAGAGATAAGGGAGGAGATTCGAAGAATGTTCAACGCCCAGGTGGTGATTGCTTTTGAGAAGTACTTGGGTTTGCCGATGGTTGGAGGCAAAAACAAAGTGAACACGTTCAAAGATCTTCAAGAAAGAATAGCTAAGTAGATTACTGGGTGAAAGGAGAAGTTTATTTCAAAAGTAGGGAGGGAGGTCCTTATTAAAATGGTAGCGCAGGCAATACCGACATACTCAATGAGCTTATTTCTGTTGCCAAAAGCTTTCTACAGTGACATCAACTCCATCATGGCAAAATATTGGTGGGGGCAGACGAGTAATGAAAGAAAAATACACTGGATTAATTGGAAGCAACTATGTGATCTAAAGAAAGCTGGAGGAATGGGGGCTGCTCAACCACCAAAACTCTCTGTTTTTCAGAGTTTATAAAGCTAGGTATTTTCCCAATGTCTCCTTCGTGGAAGCTGAATTAGGAAGTAACCTGTCATACGTATGGAGAAGCTTTCTGAAAGGAAGGGAAATCATACTTGTAGGAGCTAGATGGAAGGTGGGTAGTGGAATTTCAATAAATTTAATGGGTCATCAGTGGTTGGCAAGACCGCCATGTCTTCGTAGGGAGGGACCTGGACCATTAAAAATGAGGGAGCTGATGGACTTGGACTTGGATCGTTGAGTCGTATACATGTGCTGATATATTAAGTGTACCCTTGCCCAACATGTAGGCAAATGATGCACTAGTATGGAAGGAGAACAAATCCAATGATTTCTCTGCTAAATCAGCGAATTCGGTGGCCCTAAGGATGCTACAACATTCAAGTGGGGACCACTCTAACACGGCTATTGATAAAAGAGCATGGAAGGTAGTATGGTCCCTCAACACTCCCCCAAAAGTACGAACTTTCCTTTGGCACGCTTGCTTTAATATCCTGCCAACCCATGACAACCTCCATGCGAAGAGAGTGCAGCTAGATCCGACTTGTCTCGTGTGTAAACAGCAGTGCGAGATAGTTAGACATATCCTGTGGGAGTGCTTGTTTACACGTAGTGTATGGGCGCTGGCTAAAGGGAAAATCCAGAAGAGCTCAGCTAGTGCATCAGATTTCTTCCTCTTAACTCGGACTATGGTGCAGCATTTGAATCAGATTGAGTTGGAACAGTGGGCTGCGGTAGCATTAGGTATATGGAATGCTCGAAATAACCTTTGTTTTGAGAACGCCCATGCTCACCTAGGGACTACTCTACGTGGAGCAATGTCTTTTTTACATGAATACCAAAATCTAATAGCCAATCAGCGGACATGCTAGTGCTACCCTATTAGTTTATTAGTTGTTTTGGCAGGGCTATCCTGTTCTTGTCCTAGCTTAGGTTGGCATGTAGACCTGAGTGGCTCAGGACCCTTTATTATACCTTCGTAACTTTAGCCTTTTTATAATAATATCAATTCTATCTTCTTTCGTCAAAAAAAAAAAAAGACTTAATATAAACTTCAACAGATAATAGTTCAGTAAACTAATCAAGCATAGAAGTGTAGAGCAGTAATTCCACTTCATAGTAAAAAACTCAAATAAACTTGAACAAATAATAGTGCAGTATACCAATCTAGTGGTAGAATAGCATCTGAAATGTCATTGACAAAAAAAGGTATATAGATATTACAGACTCTCATAACTGCAAGAAATGCAGTGAATCATACCCATCCTTATGAGTGTAGAAAGACGATACCCATGCATCCCCTCTTGGCTCAGATTCTCACTATCATGCTGCGACTTCACATCTTTTGGTTGTACTGGTTCAATGGTGAAAGGAATTAAAGATGTTCTAGTAACCTAAAAACAAACACAGTACAACACCCCATAAATATCTAATTAAAGAAATATAGTATAAAGAAGCAAACTTTACCATTGTTAAACTCTCTAATGAAAATCTAAAGGAATACAGTGTATTGAAGCAAATCATATAACTTCATTAAGCTTCCTACTCCAAAAGAATTAAGAGAGATTTATCTCATCTTTAGCTTTTCAGGAAAATTCAGTATCAAACTTAGGAACGGGTACCAACCTTTTGATGTTAAGAATCATGACAGCATTTTCAATGCCATTTTTCAACAGGACATTCTTTTGATGTTAAGCTCTCTAGTTAGAAAGATATATAGTTTGGTTTTCTATGCTACATTACTTTTATTATATCTTCATTGTTTGTTGTATTGTTTCTATTTTCAATATATGTGTGTATATGTACTATATTTCTCTTTAAGTATAAGAAAAAAACATTCCATGAAAATGAGTTGTATCGATTATGTTTTCAATGTGTACTATACTTCCAAAGTAGTACTATACTTATCTTTAAGTGTAAAAAATAAAAATAAAAAACATTCTATGAAAATGAGTTGTATTGTTTCTATTTTCAATATATGTGTATGTACTATACTTCTAGAATATTACTATACTACTATTTAATTGCAAAAAAAAAACATTCTATGAAAAATGAGTTGTTGTATTAATTGTTTCAGTTTTATATATATTACTAGTCGCTAACCTGTGCGATACACTGGAAAGCTACCAATTTTTTAATTACAAATAAATAAAAATTAAGATAAACTTCCAAATGATGTGACATTAGCTATTGGAATTCAACATCGATTCTCTAGCAGCACATTCTTAGTAAGTGGAAGTTTCACTGGGTGAGTAAGTTCCAAGTCCTAAATGAATTCATTTATTCATTTATTGAGTGGATATAAGTATGGGGTCTTGGCTTTTTTAGGTGGTAGATCTTTGGCTACTTCAACATCAATCTAGGGAGCTTTGATTAGTGTGGTGGGTCAAACTCCTCTAATGAACCCAGACTTATCCAAATCCATTTATTAGTTTGGAGCATCTTGTGGTAGGCTCTGCGTTCAAATGTTCACCTCTTTAGTGGTATAGTATCAATGAAGTCATATACGTCTAGCAGTAAAATAACAATGAAGCAATCCACATTCAACACTAAAACAATCACACATTAGAAAGTAGAGGAACAATAACTTATTATGAATCTAGAAATAATAATGGTTTATGAGTCTAGTAGTAAGATATTAGTAAAATAATGTGACATTAGAATTGTAACAGCCATCAAATAATAACAAAATATACATTTTTCTAGATTAAAAAAAATAACACAAATAGCTCAATCATTTGCTAGTGTGACAATGTTGCACCACTTCGAAATGACACAAACACCACAGAATCATTTGGTTGCTTGTTTAGCCAATCAAACAGCAAGCCATTCTTGGACAAGTTACCTGATTGTGTTACTATCAAACAACAAGATATTATCTAATCAATGTGTCGGCTGCATCATACCTTGCATGTCCATATGTTCATGCGTTTGAAGACAAAAATAATGTTGTTGAGCAATACAATATTCAAATCTGAAAAACTAAACAACATTATGCTCAAGGGCATTTATAAAATTTTAACAATATTAAGCTACACTCTACAATTTTTTGTTTGTGTTGAAAAAAGTTTTAAACACTTGGATCACATGGGCTACAAAAAATCTACCCGCACCATTTCGCTAAAGTAGCATAGCATCCTCATCTTGAGTGGTAATATGGTAAATATCAGGTTTAACATTCACAGAAGAAGAATAGCATATAAAGTTAGCATATGATCATGATACCAGTCACCCCAATCAGCCCCACTGATTTCTAGATTAGCTATTAAGTAAAGTCAAGCATCTAATAATGTAAATGATGCATAATTGATGTTGAACATGCAATTGTTTTTCCTTGTTTTAGATGATAATGATACTTAAATACTGACATCTAAATGCTTTAGCACACTTCAGGTTACATTAAAAGGAAAACAATATTGGAAGGGGGAAAAATGAGCAGTTCTAAAGTTCTAAACTAAAAAACATACCGATACGCGTGATGAAAGAAAAGAACTTAATATATGTAACTTACCTCTTCCCGTTACATTATGTAAACAAACAAATAAATTCTAAACAGGGATAAAAACATAGTTGCTGAACAAAAAAGGGAATGGAATAATATGAGGAATTCTTCGGACACGACTTAATATCTATTCACAAAAAAAAAATTCAAATTGATTATCGCCATTTTAATATCTATTCAAATTGATTATCTAAGTGTGTGCACATAGTTTGTTTGTACAAAAGGGATGGATATAGGTGGCTAAAAAAAAGAAAAGAGAGACATATAATTCAATATGAACAATGTAATGAATAACTTACCTCAACGTACTCCACACCAATTTCGCTAAAATTATCCGGAAGCAAGTTGACAAATAAACCCATATGCCATCAATAAGTTAGAGCTTATAAGAATAGCAAGAGTTCTAAAACTTCAAATTATGAAATGGAAGTACCAACTTGAGTGGTAATATGGTAAATATCAGGTTAAACATTCATTGAAGAAGAATAGCATTTAAAGTTAGCATATGATCATGATACCAGTCACCCCAATTAGCCCCATTGATTTCCAGATTAGCTATTAAGTAAAGTCAAGCATCTAATAATGTCAATGATGCATAATTGATGCTGAACATGCAATTGTGTTTCCTTGTTTTAGATGATAATGATACTTAAATACTAACATCTAAATGCTTCAGCACACTTCAGGTCACATTCAAAGGAAAACAATATTGGAGGGGGAAAAAAAGAGTAGTTCTTGAATTCTAAACCAAAAAACATACCGATACGCGTGAAGAAAGAGAAGAACTTAATAAATGTAACTTGCCTCTTCCCGTTACACTCTGTAAACAAACAAATAAATTCTGAACAAGGATAAAAACATATTTGCTGAATAAAAAAGAGAATGGAATTATATGAGAAATTCTTGGGACACGACTTAATATCTATTCACACAAAAAAATTCAAATTGATTATCATCATTTTAATATCTATTCAAATTGATTATCCAAGTGTGTGCACAAACTCAATTATAGATACAAAGAGAAACACAACTAAAACTACAATTCAATCAACTCTGGAATACAAAATAGAAATCAATGAAGCTGGGGTAAAAAATTTCAGAAAAGTTGGCTACATGGGTTTGCAAAGATACAAAGAGAAACACAGCTAAAACTACAACTCAATCAACTCTAGAATACAAAATAGGCTAGGGTGAAAAATAAACCATGAAGCTGTATGCTAAATCTAATATAACTAAACTAAAATTCAAAAAAAGCTAATAAATCCACACTAAAATGGTTGGAAATTAGATGTACATAGATTATCACAGAGGCAAACGAATACCACACCTTTAACCTTGATTCGAATGGAGGAAAAGAATGAAGAGAAAGGCAAGAGCAATAAACCTAGAAATTGAACAGTCGTGAAAAAAAAAAAGACTAATAAGAATCAACTATTTATAAGATAATAGTTATAGAGTCCTAATAGTTATAGAGTTCGGATTCAAAAAAAAAAATTATAGAGTTCTAATTAAATTTGTTTATTAGATACCTTTGGGCCGGTTTCGACGGGTTGGGTTGGGTTGGGTGTACTTTCGACCGACGTAGTTGATGGGCCATGGGCTGGATGAGACCCACGGCAAATTGGGCGTCGTTTCTGGGTTGTAGAGGTTACATGTGGGTGGTTTGAGGAAGGAGCTCGACCTCGATTTTGAGGAAGAAGATAGGTGGTTTGAGGAAGGAGCTTGACCTTTGTTCGATGTTTGTGGGTTTGTGGGTATGGTGGGCATGGTGGGTTGTCTGTGGCCATGGGCTTGATGAGACCTACGGCAAATGTGGGGTCGTTTCTGGGTTGTAGAGATTGGATGTGGGTGGTTTGTGGCAAATCGGTGGTCTGAGGAAGGAGATCGAGGCTTCGGTTTGTGGGTATGGTGGGTCTATAGATGAGATGCGATGCTTGATTTGCTGTTGGTTGCAAGTTTATAGGTCTGATCAAGGAGCTGGTAGAGGATTGAGGAAGAACATGGGGATGGCAGACCATCATGCTGGTAGAGGATTGAGGAAGAAAAAGATGGGAATGGCAGACCATTGTGAAAGGGAAAGGCAGAGCTTACATTTTTTTTGTTGGTTTTATTTTTGTGAGTGTCGAGTTGATGACATTTTTTTTTTTTGGTTTTGGTTTTATTTTTTTTTAAATATTGTGCTGACGTGAAAAATTGTGGGAGTTTCAGAGGTTTCGGTTTTATATATATATAGATATAGATTATATTATACTATATTTCCAAAGTAGTACTATATTCTCTTTTAATTACAAAAAATAAAAAATAAAAATAAAAATGGGTCTTGCATTCAACTTGGAAGTGACTTACACTTGCAATTTTTCTCTTCTGCTAAGTTGTAGGTTAATGGAAAAATCACAATAGTATTGCAACGAAAAAAATCATTGCAATAACATTAGAGTTATTGCAATAGTTGATACGAAGTGTTGCAATAAATTTTGAAGTAATAGGTTTGTGCGACAAAAAAATTTGACGAATATCTTGTAGGTATAGTCTATTACTTCAAGAAATACCATACAAATGTATCAAATTATTGTGCCCTATTGGGGGTGTTCACATTTGGATTGGGCTTGGTATTGCACCCAGTGCACTCTCACACCATCTTTTTAATATAAAGCACAATTCTAAAATTTCTAACATATCTAAAAAGTAGAAATCATATTGCAAGTTAAAATCGTATTGTAAAACATAGAATACTTTAGAATATATAAAGAATAGAAGAATATAAAGAAAATAAATAAGAAAGAGACATATTTAAACCCACTCATTTAGTAAAACCCAACTACTTCATAGTCAAAGTTTTAATATAAACTTTAACAGATAATTAGTTCAATAAACTAATCAAGCATAGAAGTGTAGAACAACAATTCCACTCCATAGTAAAAAACTCAAATAAACTTGAACAGATAATAGTGCAGTATACCAATCAAGTGGTAGAACAACAATTGAAAGGACATTGACAAAAAAAGTAGACATATATTACAGACTCTCATGACTACAAGAAAAGTGGTGCATCCTACCCATCCTTATTTGTGTAGAAAGACGGTACCCATGCATCCCCTCTTGGCTCAGATCATCACCATCATGCTGTTGCTTCACATCTTTTGGCTGTCTTGGTTCAATGTGAAAGGAATTGAAGATGTTCCAGTAACCTAAAAATGAACACAATACAACAACCCATAAATATCTAATTAAAGAAATACAGTATAGAGAAGCAAAATTACCATTGTTAAGCTCTCTAATGAAAATCTAAAGGAATGCAGTACAATAAAGCAAACCATATAACTTCGTTAAGCTCCCTACTTTAGAGGAATTGAGAGAGATTTACCTTATCTTTAATTGTTCAGGAAAATTCAGCATCAAACTCAGGAATGGGTACCAACCTTTTGATGTTAAGAACCATGACAACAGTCTCAACGCCATTTTTTAGCAACACCCCCTTTTGATGTTAAGCTCTCTAGTTAAGAAGATATATAGTTTGCTTTTCTATGCTACATTCCTTTTATTAGATTTTCATTGGTTGTTGTATTGTTTATGTTTTCAATATATGTGTATACACGTATTATACTTCTCTTTAAATCTAAGAAAAAACATTCCATGAAAGTGAATCGTATCAATTTTGTTTTCATTATATGTGTGTATGTACTATACTTCCAAAGTAGTACTATACTTAAGTGTAAAAGAAAACATTCTATGAAAATGAGTCATATCGATTTTGTTTTCAATATGTGTGTGTATGTACTATACTTCTAGAATAGTACTATACTTAAGTGTAAACGAAAACATTCTATGAAAATGAGTTGTATCGTTTTTGTTTTCAATGTATATGTGTGACTTGCAATTTTTCTTTTTTACTAAGTAGTAGCTTAATGGAAAATCCACAATTTTATATCATTACAAGAAAAAAGTTTATTACAATGGAAAAATCGTTGCAATAACATTAGAGTCATTGCAATAGTTGAAAACACTATAAATATATTTTATTTTATTTTCCTCTTTTCATTTCTCTTTATTTTCCATTAGCTACGACTGAACATGCATGTGTCAAGCTCACATGTTTTAACAACTATGTTCACAGCATAAAAAAGAAAAAAAAAATAAAGAGAGAGCAAAGAAAAAATGTTCAAAGTAACCATTCAAAATTCAAAAGGAGTAAATTTTTCCACAAAAAAAGAAAAAGCCAAAAAAAGATATAAGAAAGTAAAGAAACAAGAGACACTTTTTTTTTTTTTTTTGAGGAAAAAACAAGAGACACTTAATTATTAATGTATAGTAGTCATAACTCTTGGCTCTTATTATTGTTATTGAGTAATGCTACAGATACAAACTAAATATTGATATGGCTAACTTCTTATTGGTTTTCATTCAGGCTCACTATTAATATCACTTTTTCATTTACCAATGATCACTCATCACATCAGTACTTTGTAAAATTTTTTATAAAATAGTTTATATATCTCTAGCATTATTCATTGTCATCTGTCAGTACTCGATTCCATGCTCAGAACATACATCAACGCGAAGCAGTAGTTAATTAATTTAATGGAAGTAGTTAATTAATTTAATGAAATAACCAGCCAATGAAAGACAAGGTTCTTTTCTCAAAATATCATACACATAAAAAGAAGAAGGTAGAATTAGTAGAATGCAAATCAGAAAAGATATAACAGCAGTACGCATCAAATCGCTTATGTACCATACATCCATTGCACAATCAAAAAGATGGATTATTAATTAATGTCGCCCCACACGTGTAGGGCCCTAGCACATCCATTAATCTTGTCTTGATACAAAAGAGAGTCATGACACTTTGTTTGGTTGCAATTGAGAGAAGAGAAAGGAAAAGAAATAATTGGAGCAATAGCGGTTTTAGGAATATTTTCTAAAGGTTTAATAAGAAATATAAATTATACAAAATTTTAAACAAAAGATAAATCAAATATATCGACATTGTCAGTTCGTTTAGACCCCTGTAAACTTAATTTGTTTAACCTAATTAATTAACCAAGTGAATACTTAGGTTTATTATTCAGATCTAGGTTAAAACAATAACAATCATATCAAGTAAAGCAGCGGAAAAATAAAGAACACAACGATATGATGACCCAGGAAAACCAAACCGGTAAAAAACCTGGGGAGGATTTAACCTAGCTATCCTCAAGGTAAAATAGCAAATCCACTAGAAAGAATTGAAGTTTACACAATAGCGACTTAGACCACTAACATCCTATTGCTACCCAAGTGTAGGAAACTTACTACCACGACCCCATGATAGCTCCGAGATCCACGGACTCCTTCTTTCTTTAATCTTTGCAAAACACAAACACCACCGTTTGTGACTTTGAGACTCCACTCAAAGGTTTAGCAACACAAACTCTCCTGTTTGTGACTCCAAGACCACCCTTGAAGGTTTAGATCATCAGCTCCTTTGATGACTAGAGAAGGCAGCAACTTCAGCAATACCGGATCTTGAGATTCTTCAAGGAACAACACCGGTAGAAGTAATAAGAGAGGTTTTAGGAACAAAACCCTAAATACAAAAGAGGCACACTCTTTTCTCTCTAAAAAGCCTTATTAAAAACGTGCTTAGGGTTTCCTTTATATAGTGGGAGAAGTAGATCTGAAACCCTAATCCTTAATGGGCTAGAACTGCTGTTTGGGCCAACTTAGAATTCTGCAGATACGATTCTCGATCGATCGAGCCTGTTTTTCGATCGATCGAACCAGGCAGATTCTGAAATCTTCTTTCTGCAGCTTATATGTTCTTGTGTGCTCACGATTTGCCAATTGTTCTAAACTTTTAGAACCTAACAATCTCCTCCTTTGGCAATTCGTGACAAAACTTTCATACAATATGAAATGTTAAAATACAAGAACAACCCAATACAATAAAATACCCAATTACATCACAAATCCCAATCTAAAACTCATAACCTAGAAGTTGCCAAGAAGAGGTAGAAGGTCTTGATCAGAATGCACCTGTCTTTCCTGAAACACTAAACAAACACATCACCGCATGTGTGGAAAGAAAGACATATAAACAAAAATATGAAACACAATATAAAAACAAAAGTAAACTAACTCTCCCCCTAAGTTAGATACATCAAAAAGTTTTTATATTCTCCTCCTTTTAAAAACAATTTCATCTCCCCCTAAACAAGACAAACAGGCTTCCCAACATTTCATACATTTCATCTATTCCTCCCCCTTTTTGTCACGTATTGACAAAAAACAACTCAAACAAAGAGTAGAGTGACAGTAAACATGAGAGAAAAAAAGAGAATCAAGGGAACATAAAACAGGTTAGCTCTATAGAAAATAGAGAAAACTCTCCCTATGAAGAGCAATAACTCCCCCTATGAACAACAAAGGTTAAAAAAAACTTTTCTCCCCTTATAAAAATAGAAAAAACAAAACAAGTTTTGGGAAAAACAGTTTTGGGGAAAATTTAGGAGGTGGGGAAAAATACAAACCCAAACAAAATAAAGTCGAGGATACACATGAAGAAAAATATTCTCTCTTTCAATAAATGCAAACTAGACACTATGTGACCCATAAATAGTTGCATGAGTAGAGAAAATATTTGCACATTGATTATCCATCATATCTCTTAAGAAAAATATTTTCTGCAGTTCACACATCAAGAAAAATAGCATATACTAAAATGTACAAAGGACTCAAAAATTAATCGATCAATTTTTAAATCAAGTTGAGTACCCAATTTAGCAAAGTGTATGCATGTTATGTGTGAAAATAATGAGAGATATGACTGCAAAACTGCAAGATGGATACAAAACAATGCAATTCATGTGAATCCTAAACATAAATGATGCAAGAAAATATTTGGTCAAAAACTCTAAAAACTGAAAATTTTTCAGTTTCGATCGATCGAGTATCGATCGAATACTAATCGAGTCAGACAGAATCAAACCAAAAATTTTAATCGCAATTTCGATCGGTCGAGAAACAGCTTCGATCGGTCGAAATTCTGGAAAACTCAAATTTTTGAAAAACAGAGCAATTTAATGCAGTAACTCTTCAAAGCACAATATTTTATGAATACAATGCATGAGTATGAGACTGAAAGTTTTTCAAAAACACATGAATACAGCCCAGATCTTCCAAAATTAAGATTTTCAAACCATTTGTCCTTAAAACTCAAATTTTGCATCAAAATCAAGGAACATATAATCTTGGATGGCCACAACAAAATCACACACAATAACATGTACAAAGTTTAGCAAAGAGTAACCTTGTGTAGTGTGTGCAACTAGCAAAAATTTGAGATGCATGTGAGGTGATATGTGAATATTAATCAATCACAAAGTCTACAAAATTCATCACATAAATTTGAAAGAGACTATCACCTAAAGAGTTACATCATATAACTCTCACATCTCCTAGAATAAAAGCTTGCAATCATGTAAATTTCTTGATTTGCCTCATTATTCAATTTAATTGATTAGAAACTTAATAAAAGCCGGGATAATGTACACACCAATTTTATTTGGATTTGTGAGATTATTATAGCCCAATAATGTAC
The DNA here is from genome assembly GCA_033629205.1 of Lithocarpus polystachyus. Lineage (NCBI taxonomy): Eukaryota > Viridiplantae > Streptophyta > Magnoliopsida > Fagales > Fagaceae > Lithocarpus > Lithocarpus polystachyus. The sequence goes on along the minus strand of CM066172.1, from coordinate 9,304,142 downwards.
ACACCAATTTTAATAGAGGCTACACCTTATTTTCTTTTTGTGCATGTGCTACACTTTCTCGAGCACAAAATCTTACGATATGCACTAAGGTGTTCATGATTGGCTAATAAACAGTGGTGAGATGGTTATTTATGCCTTTCTCAATAAGTTCAAGTCCAACAATCAAAGGCATGTGACTTCAAGATCAAGACAAAGTGATCAAAAACTATAAACATCTTCCCACACAACATGCACAACAAAACTTTAGCTAGTAAAGTGCAATAAAGAAGTTCATCCAAGCTAAACAAGGTACATAAACATGTTATGTAAAGATAATATGGCCAACCTTAATTATAAACCCAAGATATATAATACAAAACACAAAAAAATCTTTTTGGTTTAAAAAAAATTTTATGACCAAAACTAAAAGCACACATTATGCTAAATGATAAAAAAAATGCAAATGCAATGCATGACAGTGCTTAACTAAACTATAGAGGGTACACAAACAAGAAATATTAATTTCTTAATTAACCCTTGAGTACATGTACAAACTAGTACATACTCAAACAGAATAAAAAATAGCTTATCACTTATAGAACACATGCTATTCAAGTTTCTCCACAATGTCAAGTATGTTCTAAATCAAGAGAGATATATCATAATTCATGTAATCCTCAAGAAAAATAAAACTAGACACAAAATAAAATATTTTTGTCTTTTTGAAATTTTTCAATGTTTTTGAATTTTAAAAAAAAAAACAACCTAAAAAACAAAACAACCAAAAACAAAAACAAAACATGTCCACAAATAATTGAAAGAATTAAAACAAGGACAAGTCAACAACACTCACCTTAAAGAATCTTTTCTCACCCATATAGCACGAGTCTTCGGCTTTGTAGGTGAAAATCCATGTGAAGTAGAGTGTACTTGAGGGATTACACCAATCTTCTGAGAAAGACTAAAATCCTGCAAATTCCTTTCACAAGCCAACAAGCTCAAATTTTTCAAAAGCATATGAAACAATTTATTTGGACTCATGGCTGGAGAAATATCATCACATGTCCTAGATTGAAATACAGAATGCTTAAGTTTCAATTTATGACAATTAGGACGAATGTGACCGGAAACACCACAAAAGTGACAAACAGGAACAAATTTAGGAACATCAGTATTCCTAACAACAAATCTAGTCTCAGATTTTGATTTTTGCCTCAGCAAAGAACAGTTTGGTCTAATATGACCAACAACACCACAAAGGTGACAAGTAGGCACAAAAACAGATTTATTATGCTCTCTTACAGTAGGTTTAGACTTAGGTTTAGAAATTTCAGTGTCTACATCAGAACTTTTACCTTTGTCTAACCTAGCAAAATAAGCTTTTTCTTTATTATTCCTCTTGAAAGGAGGGATATAAACTTTTTCAGCTTTAGGTTTAAGAGAAACAGAAACACTTCTGTTATCAGCAGCAAGCTTGGTACTAGTCAAATTTTCAATTTTAGCTTTAGATTCAACTAACTCTTGTTCCAAGCTTTTCATCTTCTCATCTTGAGAGGAAATTTGATTTCTCAAAAATTCATTCTTTTTATTAGATTCATCTAATCTAACAATCAATTCCTCTTTTTCAAGATTAGCCAATTTTAACTCTTCCTTAAATTTCTTAGCAATTTTCAAAGACTTAGACAATTCCTTACGAAGAGTTTCAAAGGCATCAATAAAATCAACAGAAACAACAGTGTCCTTTTTATTCAAATCATCACAATCAAAAACAGTAAGACACTTAAAATTATCCATGATAACAGGGATCAAGGATCAACTCTTAGATCAAAAGATCTAACACAGAAGAGCTACCCGCTCTGATACCACTTGTCAGTTCGTTTAGACCCCTGTAAACTTAATTTGTTTAACCTAATTAATTAACCAAGTGAATACTTAGGTTTATTATTCAGATCTAGGTTAAAACAATAACAATCATATCAAGTAAAGCAGCGGAAAAATAAAGAACACAACGATATGATGACCCAGGAAAACCAAACCGGTAAAAAACCTGGGGAGGATTTAACCTAGCTATCCTCAAGGTAAAATAGCAAATCCACTAGAAAGAATTGAAGTTTACACAATAGCGACTTAGACCACTAACATCCTATTGCTACCCAAGTGTAGGAAACTTACTATCACGACCCCATGATAGCTCCGAGATCCACGGACTCCTTCTTTCTTTAATCTTTGCAAAACACAAACACCACCGTTTGTGACTTTGAGACTCCACTCAAAGGTTTAGCAACACAAACTCTCCTGTTTGTGACTCCAAGACCACCCTTGAAGGTTTAGATCATCAGCTCCTTTGATGACTAGAGAAGGCAGCAACTTCAGCAATACTGGATCTTGAGATTCTTCAAGGAACAACACCGGTAGAAGTAATAAGAGAGGTTTTAGGAACAAAACCCTAAATACAAAAGAGGCACACTCTTTTCTCTCTAAAAAGCCTTATTAAAAACGTGCTTAGGGTTTCCTTTATATAGTGGGAGAAGTAGATCTGAAACCCTAATCCTTAATGGGCTAGAACTGCTGTTTGGGCCAACTTAGAATTCTGCAGATACGATTCTCGATCGATCGAGCCTGTTTTTCGATCGATCGAACCAGGCAGATTCTGAAATCTTCTTTCTGCAGCTTACATGTTCTTGTGTGCTCACGATTTGCCAATTGTTCTAAACTTTTAGAACCTAACAGACATCACAAAAAAAAAAAAACTTTAATACGTAAAGTGTTACAATTGCCTTCTATGATGTTTCGTATTTTGAAATTGTTGTATGATATTTTCACTATCAATCTTACTAGCTACATCTGTTTTAATATATATAGTCAAACAATCATTCATCCACCTAATTTCTCATTTGATAGATTTATTTAATATTTCTTAAAATCTAAATGAGCTTTTTCTAAGATTTAACAAATCTACTTTTGTTGTTGGGCTAATTAAATTTTTTTCCCAAATTTTAGATCAAATTGATTTGCTATTGAGATTTTTCTTTGTGTTTAAAAAGATCAAGATATTGTTAAGATAATTATATTTAAGTTTATTTCAATTGGGCTTAAGGTTAGAGTGTTTAAATTTTTATTTTAAGTGTCAAAATAGGAAAATAAAATAAAAAATATTATAATAATTTTTTGATTCAATTTAGGGGGTTCATTTGAACCCCCTGGGCTCCAAGTGGAGCTGCCCTTGAAGTGAAGGGAAAAGAAGGCAGGAGAAAAGGAAAAGAAAACACTTCTATATGTTTGGAAGTGAGGAGGAAATGAGAAAAGAAAGAAGAAGTAATCTTTGGTTGACTTTTCTTATAAAAAAAAAAAATTGTTTGACTTGCAAAGGGAAAAGAAAAGAAAAGAATAGTCATCGTTTTTTTATTATTATATATTTTATCCCCAATTTGGAAAGAGACAAAAATGGTGAGGCCGGGTGGAAAATCTAACAAACAATGGAATATCAAATTTTCTTCTCTCCATTTTCACTCAATCCAAACAATGGAATATTAAATTTTCCTCTCCCTTTTTCTTCCCCCTTTTTCCATTATCTTACTTTTATTCTCAACCAAACATAGTAATATCTTAACATGCAAAAGGATATTTTGTGAAACTTGTAAGAAAATTTATATCCAAAATATTTATTCTCAAACTTTAAAAAAATGATTTTTTTTCTCTCCAAAATCTCTAAAAACTTAGTAAAGCTTATGTTTAGCTTATTCAAACTCATGTTCAATTTTAAGTTGTTATGCTATTATCCAATGTTTGAGGTTCAAATTCCTTTCCCCCTTCCCATTATCTACCAATGTCAAAAAAAAAAAAAAAAAAAAAAGAAAAAAGAAAAAAAAAAAAGAAAAAAGAAAAGGTTTTTACTCAAAGTGTAGCTTGAAAATTTTGCAAACTTTGTAAAATCTATGAGAAGCGAGATACCACACACCACACAATAATGAAGTCTAAAGGCCATTTTTAAACCACTATAATTTGTTTGTTCCTTTGAATAAAACACTAGTCATTTTGATAGCAAGGGTGTTCCTTGGGAGACATCGGCTAGTTATTTTAGTCATTTAATGTATCTAAAGGTCGCATGGTAAGTTTGGCCAAAGTTTTTTTTTTTTTTTTTAATTGAGAAAGAAGTTTGACCAAAGTTTAGAACACTATAATTAGACCAAAATATTGTTTTGGTCTTTAAATTTTATCAAAAAAATTTTTTTTTAGTTTAAATTTTTTTTTTGTCCTTAAACTATTAAAATTTTTTTTTTCTCTAAATTATTGAAAATGTTTCACTTTGTGTCTTAATTTTTTTTATCTCTAAACTTTGAAAAAGGTTCTTTTTAGGTCTCTAATTTTGTCTATAAACTATGAAAAAAATAGAACTTTATTTAGAGACAAAAGATAAATTTTAGACAAAATTTAAGAATCAAAAAATATTTTATCCTTAATTAAAAAAAACTATCATTTATAAAAAAAATTGTAAAAAAAATTAGAATGAAAAAGAAAAGAATAAAAAAGCCAAGACTTCCAACATATTCAATTAATTAATTAGAGAAGCATTATTCACTAAGTCCATAATATTTTTAAAATAAATATTAAGTGATAGATAATAGTTTTTTCATTTGAATCCATTGTTGAAATAATTTTTTTTTTGTTTACTAGTAATAGCAAGTAATAACCTATCACAGGTGTATTATAAAAATGTTATGAAGTTAGCATTTATCAATTAATAACTATCCCCAAAAAAAAAAAAAATATTGAGAATGAAAAACTATGAATTAAAAAAAAAACTTTATTCTTTCTCAAAAAAAAAAAAAAAAAATTATTTATTCATGTTTTTAGGCATAAGACTGCGTAGCATCTTTGTTATTCATTTCTGTTGGTGTTTTAGACTTTTACCCACAGACATACTATCCTACACAGAGAGAGAGAGAGAGAGAGAGACAGAGACACAGAGAGTTTACTACAATGGCGGCCGCGAGAACCACAATATTGTCAATTTTAGTAATAACAACAGCTGCATCTCTCTGGTGTGTTTCATCGTCGTCATCATCATCATCATCTTCAGCTGACGCTGCTGCTGCTGAATTTGTGAAGAAGACCGTTTCTTCCCACAAGATCGCCATCTTTTCCAAGTCCTATTGCCCGTACTCTCTTTTACTCTCTCTCCCCTCCAATTTATTCTTTGTAATTCCAAGATCTTACATGTATATTTGATTTTTCATTGCACTTTTATTATTATGTGTCTTTCACTTTTATTATATTTTATTGCTATTATTACAATACAATTCATTTTGGTTTCATTTTAATGCACTGGAAGAACCAGGATTTATTTCAACTAAGATTAAAACATATAGGTTGAAAACATAATTAAAAATGTGGGTTTTAGTTAGCTCAATTGATAGAGTCTTTTATTGTCGAATAAAAGATCTGGATTTGGACCCTGTGGAAGAACCAGGATTTATTTCAACTAAGATTAAAAGGTAAGGTTGAAAACATAATTAAAATGTGGGTTTTAGTTAGCTCAACTGGTAAAGTATTTTATTGTCGAATAAAATATTTGGGTTTGGACATTCTGTATATAAAAAACTGATTGATGTCTTGACAAGATGATTAAGAACAATTATCATAGAGCAGACGCCATAGCCATAGGTTAGGAATTAAAATTAAATAAATAAGCAATTAAGCAACAATTTCTTAGGCTGATAAACCCACATTATGTAAAAAAAAGGTTTGATTTTGAGTTAAGATTGTTCAGTGAAATCCCGGAGATTTTAATAGCAGCAAAGGAGGGAAGAGATTGGTTATTCAAATATTTTGTTTGCTTCTTTTGTGTTTGTTTGGAGATAGAGAAAATCAAAGCAAGAGTTAATCAGGGGGACTTTTTTGACACAAACTTAAAAGAATAAGGACTAAAATGAAACATTTCAAAGGATGTGTACCATTTGAAACATGGCGCAATGAGGATCAATTAGATCCACTTTTCGATCAAATCCAGTATAGTTGGTAGTAGGAAGCATGGTCTCCTTGTAATTTTATGTAGAAGTTATTATTATCTTGATTTGTCCATGATAGGATCTGTTCCATAAAGGATCATATATTATTTTTGGTAAATGTTCTCTTTAGTCTCATTTTTATCTCTACTAAAATGTAATTCTCGGCCTCTCTATGGGTTATGAAAGGCATTGAAGAATGAACTTTTTACCACAATTAACTGCCAAATATTTTAAAGAAAGTTCAGCAGATTCTAAATTACCAATATCTAAACAATTGCAAAGGATATCAAATAGAATCATAAATGCTATGGACTTGCTATGCATGCCTTTTGAATTGTAAAACTAAAGTGAATTGATTCTCTCTACCTTACACCTAGAAGCACATAAAATTGCCTTTAAATGTTATTTAATAGCTTCTATCCTAAGACAAAGAACTTATGCAGTACTTATGAGATTGAAATTTTGTTGTATTCATAGTATGATGTATGTTACGTATTTTGTGTATGTTTCCACCAGTGAGTAAAGTGAATTTAAAGCCAATAAAGGATTTCAACGATATTGCTTGCATGTGCAAGCTAAATAATTTATATTTATTTTTTAGTTGAATATTTCATCTTTTTTTCACTTTTTTCTAATTTTCCCCATTTGGTAATGCAGGTACTGTAGAAAGGCAAAAAATGTTTTCAAATCATTAAACCAAGTCCCACATGTTGTTGAACTTGATGAGAGAGGTATGTGTGCAAATACCTTACTAATCAAAATGGTTGGTAAAAAAAGGAAAATAATGAAGGATCTTGTGTATAAGAAGTTGGTAACAAGTAAAGTAGAACCAAAGGCGTAACAATTAGTAGCAATTAGCAAAGGTTATTGAATAGACTAGCAAACTTTTCAAGTTATATTAGTATGAATTGCTCATTTTTGCATATTAAGTTCTGGTTTTGGTTTTTAGGATTAGCATCTCAGCACTATTGACTGCAAATTTAATGTAGAAGCTCAAACTTATTTGGGGTTTTATGCATTGTATTTCCATTTCTGATTTTTTATTTCTATTCGTTCTTCTCTTTGATCTGTTTCAAGTGCAGTGGGTTTACGATTGGAAACACATTGCACCTTTCCTATCAATAAAACTGCTATTACCTATCAAATTTTTTTTAGAAGCTCAAACTTGTATTCTGATAAAGTTGAAAATTATTTGCTCCCATTAAATGAACACTGTGTAATTGTGTGTGCCTATGTATGCGCATGGTTTGAGTATGTTCACTCTGTATCTTGTAGATGATGGCTCAATCATTCAGGATGCCTTAAGTGAGATTGTTGGGAGGCGTACAGTACCACAAGTGTTCATAGATGGAAAGCACATTGGAGGTTCAGATGGTAAGTTTGTTTTCTTTTAGCAACAAATTTATACTGCCTTTGTTTGTAACAGTTATATTTAATTTAACAAGAAATCACTAGAAAACTACTTATCAAAAAAGAAATCACTAGAAAACCTGTGATCTATGGACATTGACAATTGGACATTGAGTGTCATGTTTGTACACAAACACAGGGTTCTGACTTGATAACCCAAAAAAAGCAGGAGGCAGGTAAATTCAAAGTATAGGAGTTGTCTTGTGAAGGAAAGATGGTGGGATGGTTGTATTCTGTGGTAATTGGGATGAGTGGATTGGGTTTGTAACAGCTGTTTTGATTTGTAGGTTCTTTTAATACAGAAAAAGAGAGCAGTTGCACAGAGATTAGAATAGACTAGACATATAGATGGTAAAGAGATAGAAGGAAGGAAAAAGAAAAGGAGACTAGAATAAAGCAGAAGAAGAAACTAAGGAACCTGCCATAGAACTCTGAATTTCATAGTTAAGCTCTAAATGTTTTGAGTACAATTGATCATAGTGAAAGGCTTTATTAAACTTGGTTGGCTAGTCATAAACTTCCACTGATAAAGCCTAATTCTTAAATAAAATATAAAATAAAAAAGCTAATAAACTGACACAGGCTACAAGAAGCTTAGGTTCATGTTTCAAGTTTGATGTCGGGCCTCATGGGCATCCCCTTAGGCTACTGTACTCATTATGAGGTCTTGTTTTATTTTCCTTTGTACTAGTTAACTGCTAGATTAACTTAGACTTAGTGTTCATTAGTTTTAAGAGTTGGTGAGTGTTCACATTATGATCACGATGTTCAGTTCTTTCAATAAAAGTCTTATTATCTATATATATATAAAAGGAGTCGGTGTTTTGTAATTTTTGAAGTTCTAGCCATGGGCTGTGCATTTTGCCTCAGTCAGGGTCAAGTTCTTTTATAGGTCCCTATCAATGACGTCAAAGGTGAGCCAACCCCTTGTCTCAGCACCCCTACAATGGATGCTCAGTGTGAGGCACTTTTAGTATGGCACTGGCAATTTGTGCCTAGCCAAGTGACTCATGCAAGCTGCCAAGCATTTCTGGTGAGCACCATGTTATAGTACAGTTATGTTTTGTAAAGATACAGTCACCTAGGCTGATAAAGTTCTGCATGAACAGTACGACTATGGTGCTCATGAGTAAAAGCTCAATAAACTGGGTTATTTGACGATAAGTCCTTTTATAGAGTGCTTTATGCTAGGGGTATGTGTTCTTTTCCGTGGTGGTGGTCTTTCTTCTCCTTTTATTAAAAGAGAAGATTTTTTAATGTGGACTTATCTTACTTATCAAAAGAAGAAGTATTTGGAGTGTCAAAGTTCCTACTAAAGTAGCTTTTTTTTTCTTCACTTGGACAGCTGCTTTAGGGGAAATTCTTACAACATATAACTTAAGAAAAAGAAACACAGTTGTTGTGGAATGGTGTTTTATGTGCACAAAGGATGGGGAGTCTGTTCATTATTTACTTCTACATTGTGATATTGCTAGACTTATGGTCTCTAGTGTTATGTTCATTTGGGGTGCAGTAGGTTATGTCTAATAGGGTAGTTGATTTGTTGGTCTATTGGAAGGGGCACTTTGCTAGTCACCACAACGGCAATATTTGGATTACAATCCCTTTATGCATAATGTGCACTATTTGGAAAGAACACAAAAGCAGGAGGTTTAAAGGACTGGAACGTGCTGTGACAGATCTTCAGCTAATGTTCTTACATTCCTTGTATGTTTGGATGATTGCTTTAAGTTGTCATTCATTCTCTAATCTTCTTGACTTACTAGATTGTTGTAATTTTAGTTGATTTGTGGTGCCTCTCAAGTACACAACCTGTGTACTTGGAGTTGGTCTTTATTCTCTTTTAATAAAATTTCTTACTTTTCAAAAGAGCCCAAGAAAGCAAAAAGAGGACGACTTCTAGGAAACAGTAGAACTGTAGTTACACAAACTTCAATATTGTCTAGGAATTAGACTAAGTTGCATGTGGCACCACGCATATGCTCTTTTTTGGCAAAACTAAAAATGACATGGAAGAATTTCACCTAAACCATTCTCGATGGGTGAATCATACGGACTTAGCACTATGTATATGTCTGATTGCGAATTCAATATATTATTAAACATCTACATGTGTTTGGGTGGTTTTTGCATGCATAAGAACCATAAATAGTAGTCACAGTAGAGATGTTGAAACAATTTTAACAATAATAATTAATAACTACTTATAACCTTCTAAACAAAAATGGTTACACCCTTGCAATTATGTTGCTTTATAAGTTAGTGTCCCTAGCAATTCTTTTGTTAGTGTCCATTCAAATGTTGACAATGGCTTGACACGACTCCGTGTTGTAATTGTCCAGCAGTGCCATACTTTCAATAGAAAAGTGCTCTATAACTCAGTATGAAACTCATTGATGTATTGATTTCAGATACTGTTGAAGCATATGAAAGTGGAGAACTGGCTAAGCTTCTCGGCATTGAGGTGGAAGGAAAAGATGATCTCTGAACCAAATCATTGATAATAAGAGACTTATAGACTTATAGTTCATTGTGGAGTAAATGCAGATATAGTGCATTACTGCTTATATTCATCATGTGTTTGTAGGTCAAGCAGGATCGCTACTTATGTGATTTTATGTTATTGGGATAAATTTAGTTTCAATTTCTCCCAACAAATTTTATGTTATTGTATGGAATGGTGGAAAATACTAGCTCAGTGCTTCAAGTAATCTTTTACAGTTTCTTTGTTTTGTTTGAGAATGCTGGCATTTCAAATCAGGGGTCAGTAGTGTGTTTTGATAGTTTAGGGGAAAAAAGTGTAATTTTTCCTCAAAAAAAAAATAGAAACCGCACTTAACAGTATGATTCTCAAAGATTTCTTAATTATTAACACAACTTAAAAGAATTACTAATTTAGTGTAGCAAAGTTGAAGTTTTATATGGTTGTACTCACTCACGCATTAGGCGTTCAGAATCATCGTATTTGGTTGATATAGGGACATAAAATTTTTTACCAACTTTTTAATTCCTACATAGGATTGACGGGCTTACTTTACCATGGTGAAAAGATGTAAGCTGGACTTTCTGTGTACCGTAGGTCCTGTCTATTAGCATTCCTACTTAGGAATTCACCGAGTTTAGGAAAGCCTATAACGTATGAAAGTTCAAATTGTCTGCTTTTCGCCAAAGAAGGTATAAATCCTGAAATAAAATTAGCTATGATGATTTGAATTAATTACTTTCGAATTAATTACTTTCTCACATGAAAGCAAGAGCTTTGTGATTTAGTGATACTGGCTGATTCTTTTTATAAGGAGGATTTGTATTCGAATCTCGTTCCACTTGTTTGTAAGAAAAAAAAAAAAAAAATACTATCTCAGTCCCCACTTTGGACAAGTCAAATCTCAAAACTACCAAAAATTATTACTATTATTTTTGATAAACCAAAAAGTTTCTTATATTTATAATATATTGCATATGCTCTTTATATAATATTTTTCCCTTACAACAAGTTAGGGTTGAAGCATTTGAACGTGTTACACATGTACTCCATAAACTAAGCAATATTACTAAACCTCTTCTCTATATAATATTATTTGGTCATGAATTTCTTTCAATTCCTTCCATTTTTTTCTTCTATGATTGTATCTGTTTATTTTAAATCTAATGACATGAAAATATTATTTATCACAATTGCTCAACAAAATTATAATACGAAAATCATTATCAAAGCTTAAAGTTTGCTATTTTTGGAGTTAAAGATAGCCCATCCACCATGAGATGGAATGAATAGAACAAAAAAGAAAAAAAAAAATTATAGAACAATCTGCTTTTACATATTACCAAGTCACTTGGCCATAGAAATGCCATGTGGATTACAGCTTCTTGTTGAAATCTGGCTTCTCTCTCGTTCATGGTTGAATTAAGGGAGAGTAAACAGAGTCATCAGTCACAATTCCTTTGTTGTCCATGTCATTGGTTTTTGCCCAGAGAATTAGGTACAGGCCAAGTATAACCAAAACAGCTCCGACAATGCTACAACACAACACGGAATCAACAAGCAAAACAATTTAAACGAAAAAATGGTCTGCATCTTTTATTTTCTTACTTAAATTGCTTATATTAACCGGAAAGTTGTAAGGTTTAATAGAGTAATACCTAAGCACTCTTTCATATGCTAATTAGCTATTAGAATAAACTTGCCACTAGAAGTAGGCATCAGGTTGAGGCCATACTAGAGGCATGCTTTGCCCTTTTGCAAAAGTGTGTTAGGAACTAGACTATAAAGAGTAAACTTGCGATGATGAGTTATACTAAGAATATGTTTGTTAAGCAAGCAAACTGGTTTTTGGTAGGGGTGGCAAAATTAGACACGACCCGCGACTCCGACACGACACGACACGAAATTAGCAGGTTATGGGTTGAGGCTTAATGGGTTCGTGTCATATTCGGGTTGACACGACGGACCCGTTTGATAAACGGGTTGGGTTAGGGTTCAACTTATGGAACCCGTTTAACCCATTTGACCCTTTTAATTAAATAAAATTTTACTAATATACCATTCAAACTCTAGGTATATAAACTTATTAGTTGTTGTAGTTTATTTTCTTTGACATATTGTGATTGATTATTTATGATATTGAGATATGCTTTAGTTTTGAATGATTATTTGTGATGCAGTTACTCATTAATTTTGAATTTTATATTTAAAATATTTATTTGTTTGCTTTTTCATAAATGTTTTTCTTTCTTTTTATAAAATTAGATAAACAGGTCGACACGATTGACCCGTTTAATAAATGGGTCGTTTTAGGGTTGAGAAATCTTGACCCATTTAATAAATAGGTCAGGTTAGTGTTGACTCATATAGTCGGATACGAATGAGTTGACACGACACGAACCCGACACGCAAACACGAATTGCCACCCCTAGTTTTTGGGATGATGAGCTCAATTGGGTGCTTCTAGACTATAAAGAGTAAACTTGCTTGTACAAATTCTTAATGTAGATTAAAAGTGAATCTGGTATCTTGTAATCTAGAGTGACATACGTTAGATTAGATTATCTGTTGGGTAGTGTGTCCAATATGTACATAAAGATCTTCACTATTGGACTCTCTGGTATTAATCTCCACAACAAGTTGGTGTTGGAGCTTCATGATTATTATTATGCAATTAGAAAGAATGTTCAAAAAGAATTCAGATGCTGGCAAGAATCAATAACAATGCTTGTGAAGAAAATCCAGTGAGGCTGTGTTAGCAAGAGCATGCTTCTGATGCTTGCTAAGGAAATTCAACATGGCTAGTATTAGGAATGCATTCTTAGATAGATGAAAAAGGAATGAATCCTCTAACTAGATCCTACTAATAATAAATGCTTATGTTAAGATCTGTTGCTCTGATTATGAAAAAAAAAAAAAAAAAATTGATGCAAGTCCTTATTTTTCCATTAGCATTTTGACCATGTTAGAGTGGTAGAGATGTGGGGGGTCACAAAAAAAAGGGGACATACACTTCAGTGCATCACTGTAGACATACCTGCCCAAATATGCAGAATTTCCCAATACAAATGTCTGTAGAAAAAATGAGAAAACGACTAAAAGTGGGTCAAATGCCGATGTGAATACAGGACCCTTCTTCTTAATGGACCAAGTCATCACATAATATGATAATCCTGTCACCACAATTCCCTGAAATTCCACACACATGATCAGTGATTTGTTTTGAAGAATGAAGATGAAAATTGTATTTTTCTTGGAATGTAGCACACTTACCTAATCTTAACTGTTCATCTAATAGGTATATATATGGCAGTGTCCTATGTTTAAAGATGAAAATTAACTAGCTAGCCATAGTACATTTGAAAGAGAGTATAACTCTGTAGGTATGTATATGGCTTACTCCAAGTAATATGGTAACCAAGACAAGCCCTTTTTCCCACTTTAGATCCCAAGATGACCATGATATCACAAATGCAGAGACTACGGCAGTTTGGATGGTGCCAAATAAGCTCATCATTGCAGTTAAAGATAGTTCTGCTGGGTAAAACTGAATGACATGACCCTGCAATACACTACAAGACTATGTCATCCAATAAAACAATGATTAGTTGAGTAAGAAAAAGATGCGTGCTTGTGCGCGACAATGTTAATCTCATTATATAAAGAGTCCTATCATCGAGTGTCCTACATGCGATCATTAAGGTAGAATTTCCAATGTAACCAAATAATTTTTTCTGTGCAATTGAGCCACTTTCAATAAACAAATCCAACTTGTTAACTTTTGCTGTTTTCTAACATTGGTGGGATTTGTTTAATTCTCCATAATGATTGCCTTAAGGCCACCCGTTAACATACTACTTGTATAAATACTCAAAGTTCGAAGTTGAAGTAAAATCATTGATCAACTTACAAAGAGTTTTATTCTTTTCTTTTTACCACCAAAATATTGGAAAAGCTTTTTGCAAGTACTCCAACAATGATCATTATGCTGCCAATGACAACATCACTGGTTGCTTGAATGTTGAACAACATAGAGTTTAACACAACTGGCCCCTTCCACAACAGTACAACCAATACCCTGGCAGCCGAGAGTGCTAAACCCCATATCTTGGCTTGCCCGTTGATGCTCCAACATTTGAGCTTTTCTTGATGGAAAATGAGGGCCATTACAAATACTAGTGAGGGGATCAAGTTCAGCCCAACGCTTTGATAGGTTGATGCTACAAATTGCAGGGACATTGTGAATAGCACTTGGCTAAGAGAAATCCTAGACACCAATTTACAAAAGTTGAAAATAATTAACCATATTGCTCAAAGTAGGACAGGGGTTAGCTCTCGATATGTCGCATCACATTGGTATGTTTCCTATAATGATAATTAAACCAAAAAATGGTGCAATCTTTCATGAAGAGGTGTGCCAAGTGCCAAATTTGGTTAAACTGAGCTTCTGTGGAGCAATTAGGCCTCTTACCATATGTGTAAAATTATTAAGTGATCTGAACTAATCTGATCTGAGAAAAACTTCAAGCTTGTTGAACAAGAAGTGTTATACTTAACTGCAACAACCCCAACAGGAATGTATAACATAGTATCTTGATGGAGAAAGGAGGCCTATTGTTCCTGCAACCAAGGACAGCTAAAGGCTTAAAATATGGACATAAATCGAATACAAATAATAAATTTTCATGGAAAAAAATAGCACCAAAGGTACGTTTTTTTTTTATTGTGAGAAGTATTTTATTATTTTATCTAATATTATTTCTATTATTTTAAGTTACTGATCATAGGCAGTGCTTTAAAAATCAGACTGTAGAAAAAAACTAAAACAGAGAAGTTCCAAATTTTGTTGCAACCATGTGGATAAAATGTATCATTTAGTTCATGTATCCGATCAAAGTTATTTACGAGGTATTGTTAGTAATTGTTAGGGTCTAGCTCTAATCCTAAGGTTGATTGGCCAAGGAACTGTTTCTTACTGTTAGATTTAATGAATTAATTCACCATCTTCTAAGTCCTAGGTTCAATCCCCAGTCACCACCTTACCTCTTATTAAATTTTCAAGCTTAATTTTGGGAGAATCGTTAATTTAATACCTATTACGTTTCCGGTCTGGGTGACACAAATTAACTTTTAAGAACTTCGGTTACTTGATTCTGTAGTGTAATGAGATTGTTTATAAACTTTAATTCAAGTTTTTTTTTTTTTTTAATAAAAAATTTGGAAGATTTATTTTGTGCCTATTGTTAATTTTTCTGATTAAACTTTGTTTATTTGAAAAAGAAAGAAATCTGTGCATTATTGGAAAGATAGTCTCCATATACGTGGAGAGATGAAGGCAGCACTGACCTTTCAAGGAAGAAAGCGAGAAATGACAAGAGAATGGTGGCGATGACATGCTCGTAGACCACAATGGCGAGGGCACTGACGCCATTGGAGGTTAGAGACTGTACCAAAATCATGAATACAGCAAGGAAGAGTTCGTTCAAAGTGAGGAACAAGTATGCCTTGCTTGCCTCAAACCCCAACAACAAACACCTTGTTATCTCCATTTTGTTGTGTCTAGCTAGCTACCATTGTTGTGTTTTTTTTTTTCTTTCTTGTTTTCTTATATATGGAATGTTCTACTATTTTGGTTTCACCATGTATAGAACAGTCCTAGCTATGTTGACATGGGAGAGGGTAGGAGTTGGATGCCTCTCTTTCAAAGTTAGATTGACTGTTAGATTTTAGAAGTACTGGAAGCACGTGTTGGGTTCGGTCAAATGTAGGACAGCCATTAATTTTTTATATATATATAGTATATATTAACACTGCTCTTATTTTTTGGATAATTAAAAAAAAAAAAAGAAAAAAAAAACTAAAACTACTCTTTGCCTCGACGACATGAAAGTTTCATCTCAAAAAAGTTTGTAACCATAAAAACCACTACACGTAAAATTCAGTGGAAGAAAAAAAAAAAAAAAGAATTATTATTATTATTATTATTTAATTTGAGGTCTAAAAAGCGATGGTTTAGATGTTTTTTTAAAAAAAAAAATATAAATATCACTTAAATAATATTTAGTTTATAAATAATTAATTTAGTCAAATATTTTTTTTTTATATTGCAATTTTGTATTGTAGGGTTAATGGGCCAGAAATTCTTGATCCCTGTATTTGTTGGGCCGTCTTAGTCCAGTGGGCTGAGAATTCTTTATCCTTGTAGACGTTGTACCCAAAGCCCAAGTCGATGACTAAGGCTAGTCCGAGGATGGTTCAACTTAGCCTAGAAAATATGCATTGAAGGTGAAGGGATTAAGTGAGAATTTAACGATCTTGGAAGTTGTGCCAAGGATAAACATCACCTCGGATTACTGAAGCTAGAGTGAGTCTTGGAGTTTGCCGTTCAGGAAAACACTCCAGAGGATTTTGTCGAATTGGGCGAGTATTGCAGAAGAATGTGCTAAGAAGAGATCCCAAAAATATCAAGGAAGAAGGCTGTCACTTCCGCATTGAATGTTCTGCAGCTAATCCTCAAGCGGCATTTATGTGGAGAAGACACCTGAACAGTGATTTCCAGCCTTCCAGCTATTATCGAAGGACTTCTGGAAAAGTTGGGATGCGACAAGTATCAACAAGAGTCATACAATGTGCACGTGGAGGGCTAAGAAAAGGAGTATAAAAGGAAGGGAGATCTAACGAAGAAGGGGATGAGAGGGGAGAAAGAAACACTGTAGACATAAAGAACTAATCTTGTATCCAAATTTAGAACAAATATATATCAAACTGATCTCCTCGGACATATGCTGAGGACCATTTCTTAAAGTTAAACTCTTCTATTTCATTCTCATGGCGATCAAAACTCACCTTATTGTTTGTTTGATCTAAGTTAGCCCAGCTTTCTTTACCTACTCTCTATAAATTCATTGTTGTTGGGCCTTTTGGGCTGGTCCATCCACTTTTGGGCTATTACACCAAAACTGAGTCCTTACATGTATTATTTAAAATCTAACATTTTTACTTTTTAAAATGTGTAATTCACATGAAAGATCGATGTTAGGTATATTATGAATTTTTACTATATACAAATTGAGACTTCACTAATTCGAAGAAGGTGGTTAAAACATTTATTTATTATATTTTTTTAAGTGACACTAATAATATTCGTGTTAAGTTTGTAAGTTTTTCATTGTAAAATTTGTAGTAGTTTTGACATTTTTTTCTTTTTGGATAATGTTAAAAGCATTCGCATTAGTCGGTCTAAAATTTCCATCTAATTTAGCATAAAACTTGCTTTTTAAATTTTACACAATTACTTTTCCAAAATATTCACATCAAATTATTTATTATACATTCTATTTTATTTAAATAATAATAATAATAATAATAATAATAATAATAATAATAATAATAATTATTATTATTATTATTATTATTATTATTATTGTAGGGGCAATGGGTCGGTAGGAGCAATAGGCCAGTTGGAATGATGGGCTTGGAACTCCTCATCCATTTACATAGTGCATCCAAAGCCCAAACCGAGGACTAGGACTAGTCCGAGGATGGTTCAACTTGGCCTAGAGGATCCGCACTAAAGGTTGAAGAAGTCGAATGTGAACTTAACAATCCCGGAGGTTTCGCCGAGGACGAATACCACCTTGGATAATTAAAACCGGGATAAGACTTGGAGTTCTGCCTGTCAGGAAGGTACCCCAGAGGATTTCGCTGGATTGGGCGAATGTTGTGGAAGCATGTATCAAGAAAAGATCCCAAAATATCAAAGAAGAAGGCTGTCACCCCCGCATTGAATGCTCTGCAGCTAACCCTCTGGCCGCATTTATGTGGAGAAGACATTTGAACAGTGACTTCTAGCCTTACAACTTCTACATAGAGGATTCTAGAAAAGCTAGATGGGACAAGTGTCAACAAAAAAACCATTACATCTGTACGTGGAGGGCTCAGAGAAAGGGGAGAAGCAGTATAAAAAGAAGAAGAAACCTAAAGAGAAAGGGAGAAAAAAAGAGAGAGAAGAAAGTGTAGAAGCAAAGAACAAGACTTGTACCCATTTCTGAACAATAGTTATATCAAACAAATCTCCTCGGACATATACCGAGGGTAATTCTCTGAGACTAATCTTTGTGTTTCCTTCCAGTTTGCGATATTAGCCCATCTAATTGACAGTCTAATCTGTGCTAGCCCAATTTTCTTGACCCACTCTCTACAAATTTATTATTGTGGGGCCTTCTAGGCAGATCCACTCACCTTTGGGGCTGAAAATCCAAATTTGTGTCCTTACAATTGACGTCGTCTGTGGGGAAGCTAATTGGTTAGAATATTAGATCTTCAATGTTGCATTGCCATACTTTCAATAGAAAAGTGCTCTATAACTCAGTATGAAACTCATTGATGTATTGATTTCAGATACTGTTGAAGCATATGAAAGTGGAGAACTGGCTAAGCTTCTCGGCATTGAGGTGGAAGGAAAAGATGATCTCTGAACCAAATCATTGATGATAAGAGACTTATAGACTTATAGTTCATTGTGGAGTAAATGCAGATATAGTGCATTAGTGCTTATATTTTCTCTCTTTGTTTCGAGGGTACAATAATGACTTCGCATTTTAACTTGTAGTCTCGTTTGTTCATCATGTGTTTGTAAGTCAAGCAGGATTGCTACTATTGTGATTTTATGTTATTGGGATAAATTTAGTTTCAATTTCTCCCATCAAATTTTATGTTATTGTATGGAATGGTGGAAAATGCTAGTTTAATGCTTCAAGTAATCTTTTGCAGTTTCTTTGTCCGAGAATGCTGGCATTTCAAATTAGGGGTCAGTAGTGCGTTTTGATAGTTTAGGGGGAAAAATGTAAATTTTCCTAAAAAAAAATTTAGAAACTGCACTTAACAGTATGATTCTCAAAGTTTTCTTAATTATTAACATAACTTAAAAGAATTACTAATTTAGTGTAGCAAAGTTGAAGTTTTATATGGCAGCACTCACTCACGCATTAGGCTTTCAGAATCCTCGTATTTGGTTGATATAAGGACAAAAATTTTTTTGCTAACATTTTTATTCCTACATAGGATTGATGGGCTTACTTTACCATGGTGAAAAGATGTGTAAGCTGGACTTTCTGTGTACCGTAGGTCCTGTCTATTTGCATTCCTAATTCACCGAGTTTAGGAAAGCCTATAACGTATGAAAGTTCAAATTGTCTGCTTTTCTCCAAAGAAGGTATAAAACCCAAAATAAAATTAGCCATAATGATTTGAATTAATTACTTTCTCAAATGTTGCCAAGAGCTTTGTGATTTAGTGATATTGTCTAATTCTTTTTATAAGGAGAATTTATTTTCGAATCTCATTTCACTTGTTTGTAAGAAAAAGAAAATACTATCTCACCACTTTGGACAAGTCAAATCTCAAAACTACGAAAAATTATTGTTATTATTTTTGATAACCAAAAAAGTATCTTATATTTATAATATAATGCGTATTGCATATGCTCTTTATATAATATTTTCCCCTTACAACAAGTTAGGGTAGGAGCATATGAACACATTAAACATGTACTCCCTAAACTAAGTAATAGTACTGAACCATAAGTCTCTTCTCTATATAATATTATTTGGTCATGAATTTCTTTCAATTCCTTCCATTTTTGTCTTGTATGATTGTATCCGTTTATTTTAAATCTAATGACATCAAAATATTATTTATCACAATTGCTCAACAAAATTATAATACGAAAATCATTATCAAAGCTTAAAGTTTGCTATTTTTGGAGTTAAAGATAGCCCATCCACTATGAGATGGAATGAATAGAACAAAAAAGAAAAAAAATAATAATAGAACAATCTGCCTTTACATATTACCAAGTCACTTAGCGATAGAAATGCCATGTGAATTACAGCTTCTTGTTGAAATCTGGCTTCTCTCTCGTTCATGGTTGAATTAAGGGAGAGTAAACAGAATCATCAGTCACAATTCCTTTGTTGTCCATGTCATTGGTTTTTGCCCAGAGAATTAGGTACAGGCCAAGTATAACCAAAACAGCCCTGACGATGCTACAACACAAGAAGGAATCAACAAGCAAAACAATTTAAACGAAAAAATGGTCTGCATCTTTTATTTTCTTACTTAAATTGCTTATATTAACTGGAAAGTTGTAAGGTTGAATAGAGTAATACCTAAGCACTGTTTCATATGCTAATTAGCTATTAGAATAAACTTGCCACTAGAAATAGGCATCAGGTTGGGGCTATACTAGAGGCATGCTTTGCCCTTTCGCAAAAGTGTGTTAGGAACTGGAGATCACTTGCATTCTCAGTGCTCTTATACAATGTTAATTTGGAATGTAGTGCTAAGAATATGTTTGTTAAGCAGGCAAACTGGTTTTTGGGATGATGAGCTCAAGTGGGTGCTTCTAGATTATTAAGAGTAAACTTGCTTGGAAAAATTCTTGTCGAGGGCAAAAAAGTTTCCCCCTGGCAAATGAGATTTGAGATGGGTCGGGGCCTAACCGAAACTCGACGATGGGCTTAATGTACGGCCCAAAGGCTATCGGTGAAGATCCAAAGAATTCAATGTGCTTTTATGCCTTGGACCTAGATTGGAATTGACAAGAATGGCCTGTAAACAATCCCCACAGCGAACACGTTAAAATGATTAAAAAACATGTTGCAAATCATAACCCGGCAGTAAAATGTTTCTGCAGAAAAAGGCTCAGCAGTAAAATGTTTCTGCAGAAAAGCAACCCAGCAGTGGAGTACTTCTGCAGAAAATAGCCCAGTAACGGAGTGTTTCTGCAGGAAATAACCTAGCAGTAAAAATGTTTCTGTAGAAAAAGCAGTCCAGCAGTAGAGTGCTTCTGCAGAAAATAGCCCAGCAATAAAATGTTTTTGCAGAAAAAGCAGCCCAGCAGTGGAGTGTTTCTGTAGAAAATAACCCAGCAACAATGTGTTTCTGCAGAAATCAACTTAGCAGTAAAGCAATACAGAATAAGATACAAATATTTCAGGAATCAAAGAAAGCCTCTATGTTTCAAAGTTGTCATCTGTTAACTCTGGTGAAGAGTCCTCCAATATAACAACATTAGTATGAGGGAAAAATGCTATAGTGATAGTTACGTCATAGCCATCAATGGTAAATGAGTAAGTAAGTATGATAGGATCCATTATAACAAATAATGAGGAAAACTTAGTGTGAGATGAAGGGAGAGAGAGAGATTCCAGCTAGCGCAGCAAGGTCATTATGGTGCCAATGCATTCCCATGGATATAGTATAAGTGGTGAGCAGTGGGAGACATGTATAATGTGGAATAGTGTTTACTGGGGTTGCTGTGATCTTCTGCTGGGGCAGAGGAATGTTTAAGAATAGAGATATATGGAGTGTTTTAGGCCAAGAGCTGGGGGAACTTAGTTTCTAGACTTGAAACTTAGTTCTCAGTGACTTTTTCCATATGTAGGAAAGGCTTAGACAGAAGGGTAGAGAGGGAGCTTTCTTGGTGAGTATCTTAGTGTCTTCCCCCTTTTCTTCCTCCCCCTCCCCCCCTCAAGCTTTAATGGAGAGTTCCTTTTATAGCTAGATTCTCAGGGGGTGATTAGCAAATAATCTTTGCCACATCTTTCTTTCTTTTCAGAAAATCTAGATGGTGGATCATTTCCAGGATTCTTGCTGATGGTGGTAAGAAGGTTGTTGTCGTTTTAGGTAAGATCAGCTGGGTTTCTGCTTCAGCATTGAATGTTGATTAGAATTGGCTGATGGGATTTAGCATATAGATTAGGCTAATGACCATTGGTTATACTGCTGCTAGACTCAGAGTTCCATAGGGCAAGTTGTATCACTCCAAGCCAGGTGTCAACTGTGGAGCCCTTGCTGGAAATCTCTTCTGGAATCCCCTTGGTGCCCTCCAAACCACATTTCCCTAAGTTTCCCCATTTGGGGTTCATGTGCTTGGTCCATGAACTAGAAAATATGCATTTTTGGTATGAAAAGGAACCGGTTTCAGCTTGCTTTGTGAGCTCCAAGGGTCTGCTTCATGGCTGCCTAATGACCCTTGCTTAGTTACGTTGAAGAAGAAAGAAAAGATAGCCAGGAAAGCTGGCTGCAGAACTTCAGCTGTTAGTCACATCAAGGCCAGCTTTTTGTCATGTCTTGTGTGATGTAATTTCAGCTTATAGAGGAAGTTTCCTCCCTAGATGGACACGTGTCTCTTTTTCTTTTAATCTGATTGGACAAGTCAGGAGCTGGTGATGGTGGGTTCCAGCTGTCAAAGTTGTGCTGTGTCTTGGCTGAATTGCTCACGTCAGCACCAGCTGTTGGGCTGTGCACACGTGATGGGCTTGCTTGGCTGGTGCATATTTTTAAGCTCATTTGGGCTTAGTTAATCCTAAAAAATGAGGACTTTTGCCATGGGTGATATACATGGGCTTTCATAAATTTTGTAAGAGAAGTATTTCTTTGAGAGATGAGTGATTACATTTCTTTATGAGTAATAATATTTGATTTTGTAAGCATGTGCAAAAATGGCATTTGGGTTTTGCCAAAATAGCTTTTGGGCTTAGTAAAATAATGCCAAATTAATACTTGGGCTTTGTAAGGCTAATGCCAAAATAGTTTTTGGGCTTAATAAAATAGATGCCAAATTAGTATTCGGGCTTAGTAAAATAATGCCAAATTAATATTTGAGTTTTGTAAGGCTAATGCCAAAATAGTTTTTGGACTTAATAAGATAGATGCCAATTAGTATTTGGGCTTAGTACTAAATTATTATTTTGGGCTTTGGTAAATAGTGCCAAATTATTATTTGGGCTTTAGAAAATAATACCAAATTATTATAATGCCAAATTATTATTTGGGCTTAAGTAAATAGTTGCCAAATTATTATTTGGGCTTTAGAAAATAGTTGCCAAACTATTATTTGGGCTTTAGTAAATAATGCCAAATTATCATTTGGGCTTAAGTAAATAGTTGCCAAATTATTATTTGGGCTTTAAAAAATAGTGCCAAATCATTATTTGGGCTTAAGTAAATAGTTGCCAAATTATTATTTGGGCTTTAGAAAATAGTTTGAGATTTTGTAGAAATATTGCTGTGTAGCAACGGGCTTTAGATAGGTGTCGTGTAGCAATGAGCTTTTAAGATGCCGTATAGCAACGGGCTTTTAGGATGCCGTGTAACAACGGGCTTTAGATAGGTGCTGTGTAGCAACGGGCTTTAAATAGGTGCCGTGTAGCAACGGACTTTTAAGGTGCTGTGTAGCAACGGGCTTTAGATAGGTGCCGTGTAGCAACGGGCTTTTAAGGTTCCGTGTAGCAACGGGCTTTAGATAGGTGCCGTGTAGCAACAGACTTTAGATAGGTGCCGTGTAGCAACGGGCTTCTAAGGTGCCGTGTAGCAACGGGCTTTAGATAGGATTTTTGGGTTTTCCCACAAGGTAGATAATTTTTGGGCTTTTTGTTGTGGAGATAGTGCAATTTTATGGCCCAATATTGGTAGTAATATGATGGGTATTTTTGTGGAAAATATGTATGAGAGAGCCCAATAACATAGAGTATTTGAGTAATACGTGAGAAATATTTTTGTGGGCTTGAAATAATTCATGGGCTTGTGTGGGGATTTTTGTGAGTGGGCTAAAGAAAATAGGGCTCGAAAATTTGTACCTCAACATTTAGCCCCCCGAGTCACGTGTGAGCAGTTGCTATTTGGTCACACGTGCGAGTTTGAAATTTTGGTGGCAATTGTGAATAGTGGGCTTCTGCAACTTCAATTTTGCTTTTGAGAAAATAATATTTCTGGTTCTGTGAGGTATGGCTGAAGGAGAAGAATCGTTGGGTTCTGGTGATGTCAATAGTGCTGGGGCAACTGTGCCAGGAAATGAGGTTACGGCTGGGGGCGTGGCTGAGGCAGTTTCTGGGGGTGCTGGTGCGGAGGTTAGGCCAGGAGAGCCCTTGTTACCGCTACAAGACTCATGGTATTGTTCAACTTCTCTATTCCCAGCGGTTAGGGCTCTTGAGGTCAACCCACCTGGGGTGCCAAAGAAATGGATTTTGAAAGTTGAAGCCCCCAGTCATGAGACAGCATGGGTCCCAGCTACTTCTGGTATAATAGACTTGTGGTTCCAGCAGAAAAAGTTTTTGCAAGCCTTTATTCAGTTTTTGTGTCCTTGTGGCACAACTGTTGGTTGGTCCGATTGGGTGGAGCGAGAGGTTGCTGATGAAGAATTCTGTCAAATTCTAAGGGATGCCAAGATTTTCAAAGCTGTGGTTGTATCTCGTGGGTGGGACATGTATAGAGTTGGCTAGTGAGAGTCTTGCTATTGCTGTTGCTGTCATTGCTGGAGAGACTGTTGCTGGAGAGTCTAGCAAAGAACATGCTAGCAATGACCCTGATGGTCCTATTACTGTCGGAGAAGCTGCTGCTGGAGAGTCCAGCAAAGGACATGCTAGCAAGGACCCTGATGTTGTTGCTACTGCTGGAGAAGCTGCTGCTAGTGTGCCTAGCCAAGGACACGTTGTTTCTTCAACTGTTCATGACGGACATCATAGCGAAGAACCTCCATGTATGATAACTTCAAGTCATTTATATTTAGTAAAGCAAGTTTCTTGTTCAATAATACTTGGTTGTATGAATACTTTTCTGTTACTGCTGGGGACATAATCGTGCCTCTTTTTGCTATAGGCTGAGTCTTCTGGTGTTGCTATCAAAGAAATGAGCATTGAAGAGTTCTTGGAGAAATTTGTAGAAGATGAAGAGAATGAGAAAATGGCAGCCGACTTCTATTCCCTTTCAAATAACACTATCATGTTCCAGCGGTCTGAAATTCTTGCAAAAGGTCAGCCATTGCTGGCAGCAAATTGTAAGGAAGCACCTGCACTTCATGGGTGGATGCAAGCTAAGTGCTTCATTGAAGAGATTCAGACTTCAATTGCTTGTTGCAGTGTTGCTAGGTATGTAGCATACAAAGCTTGAGAGTTCAAACTTGAAGAAAACACTTGAGTGGAAAAATGCTCTTAAAGACTTGTTGTTCATGAAGTTTGGAGTTCAATTCATCCTTGACAAGATTCGGGCTGCAGCTAAAGCTTGTATTGTTAGAGATAATGAGTTCACAATAAAGATGGCTGATCTGGAGAAAGAAATTGTAGCAAAGAGAGCTGAGCTTTCATTCCTGTTGAGTCAGAGAGATGAGATGGTGCAGTCCTTGTCAGCTGAAGGTGCTTCTTCCTTGGCGGGAACCTTTGGCGATGGCTTATTTGACTAGCTTCTTTATTATTACTAATAGATTGGTGTTCTAGACAGTTTGTTTTTGAATTCTGATGTAATGAAACATATTGTGTGATTTGGATTTGTTTAAGTATGTAGGCTGTGTTTTGTGCAGAGGTGCATCAGCTATATGAACCTTATGTGGTAGTTTGTTATTTCCCCAGCTGTACAAGCTGTGTTTTGTTTATGCACAAGTACATGAATTTAATTTATGAAAAGAACTTCATTTATCAAAGAATAGTATGTTCAGGCTAAAATATAGTCATGGGAATTATATACTTAATTTTGAAAATACTTATTGTGTTCATGACTATTTTGGTTCAAGATACCCAGCTGTTAGGGCTGTAACTTTATTCACAGCTCAGAATATGCATGTTTATGAATGAAAAGTAGTATTCAAGTACTTGTAAATATAAGAAGATCATATTTGAGGCAAAAGGCAATGCTTAATCCTTATTCACATAGTAGTAGTTTAAGATCATTTGGGCTTAAGTAAATAGTTGCCAAATTATTATTTGGGCTTTAGAAAATAGTGCCAAATCATTATTTGGGCTTAAGTAAATAGTTGCCAAATTATTATTTGGGCTTTAGAAAATAGTTTGAGATTTTGTAGAAATATTGCCGTGTAGCAACGGGCTTTAGATAGGTGTCGTGTAGCAATGAGCTTTTAAGATGCCGTGTAGCAACGGGCTTTTAGGATGCCGTGTAGCAACGGGCTTTAGATAGGTGCCGTGTAGCAACGGGCTTTAAATAGGTGCCGTGTAGCAACGAGCTTTTAAGGTGCCGTGTAGCAACGAGCTTTAGATAGGTACCGTGTAGCAACGGGCTTTTAAGGTGCCGTGTAGCAACGGGCTTTAGATAGGTGCCGTGTAGCAACGGACTTTAGATAGGTGCTGTGTAGCAACGGGCTAGGATTTTTGTTGGATTTTTGGGTTTTCCCATAAGGTAGATAATTTTGGGCTTTTTGTTGTGGAGATAGTGCAATTTTATGGCCCAATATTGGTAGTAATATGATGGGTATTTTTGTGGATAATATGTATGAGAGAGCCCAATAACATAGAGTATTTGAGTAATACGTGAGAAATATTTATGTGGGCTTGAAATAATTCATGAGCTTGTGTGGGGATTTTTGTGAGTGGGCTAAAGAAAATAGGGCTCGAAAATTTGTACCTCAACAATTCTTAATGTAGATTAAAAGTGAATCTGGTATCTTGTAATCTAGATTCTAGAGTGACATACGTTAGATTAGATTATCTGTTAGGTAGTGTGTCCAATATGTACATAAAGATCTTCACTATTGGACACTCAGGTATTAATCTCCACAACAAATTGGTGTTGGAGCTTCATGATTATTATTATTATGCAATTAGAAAGAATGTTCAAAAAGAGTTCAGATGCTGGCAAGAATCAATAACAATGCTTGTCAAGAAAATCGAGTGAGGCTGTGTTAGCAAGAGCTTGCTTCCGATGCTTGCTAAGGAGATTCAACATGGCTAGTGTTAGGAATGCATTCTTAGGTAGATGAAAAAGGAATGAATCCTCTAACTAGATCCTACTAATAATAAATGCTTATGTTAAGATCTGTGGCTCAGATTATGAAAAAAATAAATTCATGCCAGTCCTTATTTTTCCAGTAGCAGTTTGACCATGTTATAGTGGTAGAGATATTGGGGGTCACCAAAAAAAGGGGACATACACTTCAGTGCATCACTATAGATATACCTGCCCATATATGCAGAATTTCCCAATACAAATGTCTGTAGAAAAAAATGAGAAAACGACTAAAAGTGGGTCAAATGCCGATGTGAATACAGGACCCTTCTTCTTAATGGACCAAGTCATCACATAATATGATAATCCTGTCACCACAATTCCCTGAAATTCCACACACATGATCAGTGATTTGTTTTGAAGAATGAAGATGAAAATTGTATTTTTCCTGGAATGTAGCACACTTACCTAATCTTAACTGTTCATCTAATATGTATATATATGGCAGTGTCCTATGTTTAACGATGAAAATTAACTAGCTAGCCATGGTACATTTGAAAAAGAGTATAACTCTGTAGGTATGTTTATGGCTTACTCCAAGTAATATGGTAACCAAGACAAGACCTTTTTCCCACTTTAGATCCCAAGATGACCATGGTATCACAAATGCAGAGACTACGGCAGTTTGGATGGTGCCAAATAAGCTCATCATTGCAGTTAAGGATAGTTCTGCTGGGTAAAACTGAATGACATGACCCTGCAATACTACAAGACTACGTCATCCAATAAAACAATGATTATTTGAGTAAGAAAAAGATGCGTGCTTGTGCGTGACAATGTTAATCTCATTATATAAAGAGTCCTGTCATCGAGTGCCCTACATGCGATCGTTAAGGTAGAATTTCCAATGTAATCAAATAATTTTTTCTATGCAATTGAGCCACTTTCAATAAACAAATCCAACTTATTAACTTTTGCTGTTTTCTAACGTTGGTGGGATTTGTTTTGTTCTCCATAATGATTGCCTTAAGGCCACCCGTTAACATACTACTTATATAAATACTCAAAGTTCGAAGTTGAAGTAAAATCATTGATCAAATTACAAAGAGTTTTATTCTTTTCTTTTCACCACCAAAATATTGGAAAAGCTTTTTGCAAGTACTCCAACAATGATCATTATGCTACCAATGACAACATCACTGGTTGCTTGAAAGTTGAACAACATAGAGTTTAACACAACTGGCCCCTTCCACAACAGTACAACCAATGCCCCAGCAGCCGAGAGTGCTAAACCCCATTTCTTGGCTTGCCTGTTGATGCTCCAACATTTGAGCTTCTCTTAATGGAAAATGAGGGCCATTACAAATACTAGTGAGGGGATCAAGTTCAGCCCAACGCTCTGATAGGTTGATGCTACAAATTGCAGGGACATTGTGAATAGCACTAGGCTAAGAGAAATCCTAGACACCAATTTACAAAAGTTGAAAATAATTAACCATATTGCTCAAAGTAGGACAGGAGTTAGCTCTCGATATGTCGCATCACATTGGTATGTTTCCTATAATGATAATTAAACCAAAAAATGGTGCAATCTTTCATGAAGAGGTGTGCCAACTTTGGTTAAGCCAAACTTCTGTGGAGCAATTAGGCCTCTTACCATATGTGTAAAATTATCAAGTGTCCTGAACTAGTCTGATCTGAGAAAAACTTCAAGTTTGTAGAACAAGAAGAAGCATTATACTTAACTGCAACAACCCCAACAGGAATGCGTAACATAGTATCTTGATGGAGAAAGGAGGCCTATTGTTCCTGCGACCAAGGACAGCTAAGGCTTAAAACATGGACATAAATCGAATACAAATAATAAATTTTCATAGAAAAAAATAGCACCAAAGGTATGTTATTTTATTGTGAGAAGTATTTTATTATTTTATCTAATATTATTTCTATTATTATAAGTTACTGATCATAGGAAATGTTTTAAAAATCAGACCGTAGAAAAAACTAAAACAGAGAAGTTCCAAATTTTGTTGCAACCATGTGGATAAAATGTATCATTTAGTTCATGTATCCGATCAAAGTTATTTACGAGGTATTGTTAGTAATTGTTAGGGTCTAGCTCTAATCCTAAGGTTGATTGGCCAAGGAACTGTTTCTTACTGTTAGATTTAATGAATTAATTCACCATCTTCTAAGTCCTAGGTTCAATCCCCAGTCACCACCTAACCTCTTATTTAATTTTCAAGCTTAATTTTGGGAGAATCGTTAATTTAACACCTACTACGTTTACACTCTGGGTGACACAAATTAACTTTTAAGAACTTCGGTTACTTGATTCTGTAGTGTAGTGAGATTGTTTATAAACTTTAATTCAAGTTTTTTTTTTTAATAAAAAATTTGGAAGATTTATTTTGTGCCTATTGTTAATTTTTCTGATTAAACTTTGTTTATTTGAAAAAGAAAAAGAAATCTGTGCATTGTTGGAAAGATAGTCTCCATATACGTGGAGAGATGAAGGCAGCACTGACCTTTCAAGGAAGAAAGCGAGAAATGACAAGAGAATGGTGGCGATGACATGCTCGTAGACCACAATGGCGAGGGCACTGACGCCATTGGAGGTTAGAGACTGTACCAAAATCATGAATACAGCAAGGAAGAGTTCGTTCAAAGTGAGGAACAAGTATGCCTTGCTTGCCTCAAACCCCAACAACAAACACCTTGTCATCTCCATTTTTGTTGTGTCTAGCTAGCTACCATTGTTGTGTTTTTTTTTTTTTTTTTTTTTTTTTTTTTTTTTTTTTTTTTTTCTTATATATGGAATGTTCTACTATTTTGGTTTCACCATGTATAGAACAGTCCTAGCTACGTTGACATGGGAGAGGGAAGGAGTCGGATGCCTCTTTGAATGTTAGATTGACTATTAGATTTTGGTAGTGCTGGAAGCACGTGTTGGGTTCGGTCAAATGTATATATTAACACTGCTCTTTAACAAAAAAAAAAAAAAAAAACACTGCTCTTATTTTTTGGATACCTAAAAAAAAAAAAAAAAAAAAAAAAAAAACTAAAACTAAAACTACTCTTTGCCTCGACGGCATGAAAGTTTCATCTCAAAAAAGTTTGTAACCATAAAACTCTACACGTAAAATTCAGTGGAAGAAAAAGAAAAAAAGATTTATTTTATTTTATTTTTAATTTGAGGTCTAAAAGGAGATGGTTTTAAATGGTTTTTTTTTAATAAAAATTTTAAATATCACTTAAATAATATTTAGTTTATAAAAAATTAATTTAGTCAAAATTTTTTATATTACAATTTTTTATTGTTTAAAATCTAATATTTTTACTTTTTAAAATGTGTAACTCACATGAAAGATGTTATGTATATTATGAATTTATACTACACACAAATTAAGACATCACTAATTAGAAAAAGGTGATTAAAATATTTATTTATTATCTTTTTTAAGTGACACTAATAATATTTGTGTTAAGTTTGTAAATTTTTCATTGTAAAATTTGTAGTATTTTTGGCATTTTTTTCTAGATAATGCTAAGAGTGTTCGGATCAGTCTGTCTAAAATTTTCATCTATTTTAGCATAAAAACTTGCTTTTTCTATTTTACACAATTACTTTTCCAAAACACTCACATCAAATTATCCATTATACACTCTATTTTATTTAAATAATATTTATTATTATTTTATTAATATCTATCTCTTTCGTTAAGATATCTCTCTCTCATCTCAATGACCTCTCTCAATTCAAATTCTCACCTTTGGTCCTCCCTCAAATCTCTTCCATTCTCGTGTCCCAAACCCAAACACACATGGTGTGACAATAGCAGATTTGGCGATAACAAGGGCGGCAAATCTAGGCAATAGCGGCAACAGATCCGTTTGTTTTTTTGTTAGGTTTTTCATGTAGGTTTTCTATTAGGTTTGGTTTTGATTTGATTTTGGTTTGGGTTGATTTAGAGTTGGGTTTTTCGATAGTTTGGGTTGATTTTTGTTTTATTTTTCGTTAATCTGGCTCAATTTTGTGGTGGATTATTAACTATTGAAATGGGTTGTGGTGGTTGGGTGGTATTGGGTTGGTGGTTGGGTGGTTCTTCTTCTTCTTCTCCTACTATTGTTGTTGCTATTGCTGGGGATGTTGGGGAAGAGAGGGAGTTTGACAAGAGTAGTGGTGAGAGAGAGAAAAAAGAATAAACTATTATTATATACAACTATAGTAACCGTGTAAATATACACGATTGTTGTAGCAAAAGTGTAAATATCATGGTTTTAAAAATTGGATTGGCGCAAAAATGGTTTGACACCAGTTCCCAGTTCAACCTGGTTTTTGACCGATTTTGGCTGGTTTTTTTTATTGGTTTTTACCTGACTGGATTGGTGCCCAGTTCCTGGTTGAAATAGTCGAAATGGCCGGCCCAGTTCCTGGATTGGTATTTTTTATTTATACACCCACTAATGTTGGTTGTTTTTAGGGAAAATTGTGTAAATTATTCCACTTTTTCTATTTTAGAAGAGCTGGTGTCGATGCTCTAAAGCTACAATAATTTTTTGTACAAAAAAACTTAAAATTGATCTGACAATGGATGTGATTGATGACACTTTAACAAGATAATAAATTAGTATATTAAACTACTTCTTGTAATTTGTGACATATCAATTTGTAATACCTATGTAATAAAATTGAATATCACTTAGTTTTTTGGACATTTTTAAGAGTCGAGAAAAAAATGTACCACATAAATTTACACAATTTCTGTGTAACCGTGTAAATTTACATAATTACTGTAACACAAATGTTATTTAGCAAATTTACACAATTAGTATAGCACAAATGTATTTTTGTACAATAATTCATAGACTGATGTGGGTGTATTTTGGAGTTGATTGGACAAATTTACACAATTATTGTAGCTATGCAAATGAATGTTTTAGAAATTTATTAGATTGAGGGCAGTAGTTTTTGGTTGAGGAAGAGAGAGATAATTTGAGATAACAATAAAAAATGATAAGGAAATAGTATTATAATGAAATGTTGTGTAAAATAAATAATCTAATGTGAGGTATTTTGAAAAGTAGGTATAAAAAAAAAGTTTATTATGCTAAAATAGACATAAATTTTGCATGAGTTGATGCGAATGCTTTAATGTAGTAAGAAATAATTGTGTTTTTTTTTTTTTGTCTTTGTCATTGTTAGTAGATCGATGATTGCATTATAAATTTTTTATGAAATAATGATTTTGTGTATTTGTCTTTGTTGATAGTTTGTTAATACTAAATAGATACTTATTTGAAATTTCATGATTTTTTTTTCTTGGTTATACTCCGCCCCCTAACTCGAAATCCTAGGTTTGTTCCTAGGGGCCCCTAGGCCATGGCCTAAGTGGACTGGGCTTAGGGCCAATCCTAAAACCATCAGTTTCATGCTTATTACATTTTAGGATAAATTATTTATTTGGTCTCTAACTTTTATGATGTGTCTCAATTTGGACAATGACCTTTCAAATGTGTCAGTTTAGTCCATAACTTTTTGGTATTGTGTCAAAGTAGTCACTGCCGTTAAGTATATTGAGTTTCCTTAAAGGAATCCAATTATTTAACCTTCTTTAATTAAAAAAAAAAATGACACAAAACATGTTAAGTCTTATGTTTCTCCCCATAAACTTAAAAAAAAATTATTGCCTTACTAAATGTTATGATATATGTGTTATAAAATTTTATGTTATTACAATTTAGAAAGAATCCAAAAGTAAATTTTTTAATATAGGTTTGTTCCTAGGGGCCCCTAGGCCATGGCCTAAGTGGACTGGGCTTAAGGCCAATCCTAAAACCATCAGTTTCATGCTTATTACATTTTAGGATAAATTATTTATTTGGTCTCTGACTTTTATGATGTGTCTCAATTTGGACAATGACCTTTCAAATGTGTCAGTTTAGTCCATAACTTTTTGGTATTGTATCAAAGTAGTCACTGCCGTTAAGTATATTGAGTTTCCTTAAAGGAATCCAATTATTTAACCTTCTTTAATTATAAAAAAAAATGACCCAAAACATGTTAAGTCTTATGTTTCTCCCCATAAACTTAAAAAAAAATTATTGCCTTACTAAATGTTATGATAAATGTGTTATAAAATTTAATGTTATTACAATTTAGAAAGAATCCAAAAGTAAATTTTTTAATATATGATAGAAATTTTACTCTAGTCTAATCTAAGTGTATATGTGTGTGAAGCTTCTTCTTGGAGACTTAAATCTCGGCCATTGCCCCTCACACCTCATAAGTACTTATACTTGTGGAGTGACCATCGCACTAAGGGTGTGTAGTGGTAATCTAAAAGTAAATTTTAAAATATATAAACTTTTCCATTACAAGGTATTGAAACTGTACATATATAGAAAAAAAAAATTTAATGTATCAATGTTAAATTTTCCCAACATCCTGCTATTACTAAATGTTATGATAAACATGATACAAAATATAATACTATCAATATTAATTTTATCTTCCACTCAAAAATTAAGGGTGGATGCCTTTTAGATTCCCCATCACCTAAACACAAAATTAAAGAGCAATGTTAGAGATATAAATTTTTTTACAAAATGCTGATGTGGTAACTGGTGAGTGGTTATTGGTTATTAGTAAATGAAAAAGTGATATTAATGGTGAGCTTAGATGAAAATCAATAAGAAGCTGGTCATATCAACAATTTGTAAAAATGTTGTAAAATAGTTTGTGTTGCAGCATTACTCAAATTTAAATACTATTGATATTAATTTATCACAAATTCACAATTAATAATAAAAAAAAAAACTAAAATGCTTATTTTTTAAGGACAAAATTCAGTTAGAAACTTGGTTATAGCCTAAGGTTACAATCTTCATTTAAAAAATTAACATTGTAACATATTTTGAAAATTTAACTGTTGGTTTGCATTTTCTTTGTGTTCTCAACACATATGTAAAATTTCTTGTTAATCGAATTGTATTTACTATTTGATCTATAAACTTATTTTTTATGTATAACTTCAAACTAAAAATACTTGAAATTTAAATATTTGATTAATGAGATAACTATTAATTTTTTTAAAAAAATTTATTTTGAAATTTTGCAAACATGGAAGATATAAGATCAAAATATAATCAAATGGTGGATTTGTCAAAATTCATTTATAATAAAAAGATATTGAGTAAAGTTGTAGCCTTGAGTTATAATCAAGTTTGTAGCCAAATTTTGTCAATTTTTTTATATGAAAAGTGTTACGGCTACAACATTTTCGCAATACTTTAACCACAAATCTAGGTGATAGGTAGTTATTGGTTCTAATCTGAATCCATCACTGACATTATTTTCTTGCTCATCGTTAATGGTAAGTAACAAGCTGCCATTTAAGATTTGTTATAAAAATATTGTGGACGCATCATTTTTTTAATAAATTTATTTCATTACATGGTTTTTAAACTACACCTATATAATTAATATATATATATATATATATATATATAGAGAGAGAGAGAGAGAGAGAGAGAGAGAGAGAGAGAGAGATCATTTTCTTAACATTTAACTATTGAGATTTTTAAATTTAAAATGAAAAACCATTGAGATTAATCTTTTATCAAGGTGGGTCCCTTTTAGGATTCCACACCACCCACAATTATTAGATTAGCATGTTAAGTAATGGTTTTCATTTCAGTAAAAAAAAGTAATGGTTTTCAATTAAATAAATATACCGATTTGAATTATAAAGCCAAATGATGTTCTTGTAGTTGAAGATCAACGCCTTCTTCGTGTCCTCAATTTTTCTAGCACTCAAATGTTATGTAAAGCTGCCCTTAAAAAGAAAAAGTTATGTGAAGTTGCCATGGGAACCAAAATTGATGAAAGCGAGGTGATTTCTAATTGAGTTGGAGAGCAAGTACTTAATTGATTTCTAGTTGATGATGTGCGACGATGAGTTTGAGGAAATAAATTAAGAGGACCAGTTTAAGGTAATTGTACCTTTTGTAAGTTTTGTTTAATTCTTTTCCTTTTTTTTTTTTTTTTTTTTTTTTGTATATTTAGGGGGGTGGGGGGGGGGGAATGAGATTATGTATATTTATGATAGACATATTAACATTTGAAAGTAAGTTTTTTTTTTTTTTTTTTTGAGAGAGTTCAACTTATTGCATCCGCTCTTGATGATAACTTTTTATCATCAGATTAAAATACTAATAAGTTTTTGGTGTAGACAGGGATTGAACCCCAAATCTTTTATACAACTATCAGAGATTTTATTAGTTGAGCTAATTGGAACCCACCTTAAAAGTAAGTTTAAGTATAAACAATATCACGACAAGGATATGATTTATGAAATATCTTTATTCATAACCATTGAACGTTTAAATGCCTATATATATATATATATATATATATATATATATAAATCACTAGACTCATTAAATGGGTTATGTGAAGAAAAGTACATATAAATGGTTGATTAAATTGCCACGTAATGGTATTTTGAAAATTTTAAATTACAAAAAAAAAAAAAAAAAAATCCGAAACTAATAAAAGCATTTTTCAAAAAATGAAAAATAGTTTTTTTTTTTTCTTGTGGAATAAGAAAAGAAGAAACTAAAATGCTTGCCCAAATTTTTGAAGATCTTTCTACTCTAAAAAGAATCTAAATTTCTTTTAAATCTATTTGATTTTTTGTTTTGTTTTGGAATTTGAAAATTATTTGGATTTTTATAATAAAAAAAATGGATAATTAAACTTTACCTACATATGATTTATAGGCCGATTTCATGTTGCATATCCGTAGTTTAAAATTTTTTACTTTAATTACTTAAGGTTTCTTCTGTTATGCAGCCATTACCCAACTCATCACTTTCACCATCAAAAAATTAAAATAAAAAACTAGCCTCTAGCGCGTGCTAATCATTTTATTATTTTATATTTAAATGTTAATACTTTCCATTAATCCTATTTTGGGGTGCATGAGATTTATAAGTTTTCCAATTATCGAAATGCCTACATTTCATTATAGACTATTTCAATGATTAGCTAACACATAAACCCTACTCGACAAATGCTTAAATCGCGAATTAGGACAAATGAAAATTTTGAATTAAAAAAAAAAAGCTTCTGAGAGCACGTGTAATAAGACAAGTACTCTTTTAAAGAATTTGAATAGACACATCGTACAAATTCATATGAGCTAATAGGGTTAATGAAAATATCTAATGACATAACTATACAATGTAACCCTAAATTAGGGTTACTTAGAATACAAAGATGCATCTACAAAATTTCATCCAACCAAATTCCATAATGATTCAGAACATTAAAAACTTGGTACAAATTCATATGCAGCTATATTTGCAGAATTCATTCTCAGATATTACAAAAGAGTAGTGTCATTGCATAATTTTTACATATTATGAAAATTTTCAACAAATTTAATTCAAAAATTATTATGCCAAAATATTGGTAACACGCACGAACGATCTTCATTGAGGGGAGCACAATAGAAAGTACTGTGTTTTTCTCTAGTGCGTCACCACTATCACTAATCGACTGAAGCCCCTTAAGATAATGTTTCCTGTGTTGAGCACTTACCAGTTACTACTTACCACAATAGTTAGATTCTCATCGGTTCCTATGGGACTCGAAATGCCAAATATCTAGATTTCAAGTATATTCCATAATTATAAGGATGATGATACAAATTTATTTCAACGAAATCACAAAGCAATTTCCTAATCAAGTACAGTGGTAGGTTAAGTAATACAACATAAGAAAATGTTAAATGAACACCGAACATTGTTTATGAAGCAAATCTCGTGAAGACTTAAAGATCAATTGTCATCTAGACTTCTTCATAAAAGATGGTCACCTAGTCTACGGTCATGGTCATCTTTTATTTATCTATTTAATAAATAAACATTATAACATTCATCATGTTTATTTCTTGGGTTCACAAGAGTTAAAGATCAATTTACAATGAGATACCTTTATATTACTCTATGACACAAAAGGAAGAGGACGCTGAAATAATGAAGTTTACAACATGGTAAAACAGCTAAAACAATATTGACCTCTTCGTGCACCCTAACCAGATTAGCAAGAAACTGCTTGTGCTTAACAGGATTCAAGAACTGCCTTAACCAAATCTGCATGTACACAATAAAACAATAGTAACAATTACATACGCAAATCAAAGAGTGCTCAATGAATTAACATCATGTTAATAAAAGTAACACATCGTAAAAAGGAAGGGGAAATAGAGACGAATATTCTTGCAAATCAATTTACATGAATGCTTAATATGAATGGATGGTTTTATGAATCATCACATTGTGGATTGGAGATGATTTTACAACACCTATTCAATCTGATTTTGCAACACCTATTCAAATTAAACTCTTTCTAGTGACACGTTTAACGTGAACAATAGAAATTCAAGAGCACGCATAAGATACTAGAACATGCAAGGTACATTATTATACAAACTGAAAACCTTTTTTTTTTTGGGTGTTGGGGTTGCATAGAATTAACACATGAATTTATCATATTTACCTCTGTCCATCCAAATTTAGTCTTCGTGGTGCTTTGGCTCATCATCAAGGACTTCCTTAATCAAAGGGAGGCCCTCCACAAATTCAGGGGAGACTACATCTGCGGGTGATTGACTGAGAACCATTTTCATTAAGCGACAGGAGAAGCGAATGGCAGTGACTACTTTAGCCACTTTTCTCCTCCATCCGGAGGAAGAGAGGCTCCCAGTTGGGTGGAATTCAGTTATGTCATCATTGCGATCTAGCATGATGTCTTCTAATTCCATATCATTCGATGCACTTTCCATGTAGAAGTACCACGATGAAGCATACGCATAAATGCAAAGGAACACGAAGTTCAATATTGCTAAAGCCAGATAATAAATGTCTAGATGACTCGTGTTTATGGTATCCTTGAACAAGCATTTAAAAAGTAAAACTAAAGGAATGCTGATGAAATTTCCAAAACCTAATACACAATCACTGAATGGTGGGCCGTAACTCCTCATTGATGTAGCGACGTGGTTATAGAAGAATACCTGAAGACCGTTACTGGCAAGTCCTTCCATTAGTCCTAACAAAGAAAATTGTGGAACTAACCAGAGGACGCTCATAGGGATAATCTTCTCGGGATCCCTAGGATGAATTCTCTCTATTAAATTTAGTCTATGGACCTCCACCTGCCAAGCTGTAATGCAACTTAGTATAGAACAAACCATACCAACACCAATTCTGATCCGTGTAACACTTTGTTGTCTTGCTTTTTTCGACCAAAACAAGAATGGTATTATGAAGCTTATAAAGGACCTGAGTACAACAAAACTATTTAAAGGAACCTGAAAATCATTGCCATTAATGTAAAAATCCATGTTGCTACTTTGTTCAAAGAAGAAAGTGTTTCCTGTGACTACTAACAAACTATAGCCGAAAAACGTTATCCAAATAGGTATCAACGTAAAAAGGCCTTTTACCTCCCTCACTTGTTCAACTGTGCAAAGCTGCCCACGATCCTCTTGTACTTTTAGACTGATGAGGGTGTTTGTTCATCAATTATTGCAGCTTTGTCTAACCACCTGTAGTGTATTCAAAGAGTCATGAGATAGGCACTAAATTTAAGATACTATTAACGTGTGACTTCGGGTACAAGTTAAAGATTAATAAATATTTAATTATGAGTTATAACACACTTTTTATAAAATAAAATATACATATTATTGATTCTTTGGGTTATAAGCGTAAATTAATTGTGCTTAATTGTGTGATTTTTTAGATACTTGTGTACAATTTTGACTTTATTTTTGGAAAAATGTATAAAAATATTGTTTATTAAAATATAAAATGCATCTTAACCAATACTCTTAGGATATTTGTTAACAAAATCCTTCAGATAATGCTATATCTAAAAACCGTTTTATAACATTTTTACAAACTGTTATTGTGACAAATTTTTACTAATTTTTATTTGTGTCCACCATTACATCACTTTTCAGTTACTTAAAACTATTAACCACATCAGTAGCTTATAAAATAGTTTGTAGTTCTAGTATTTTTCAAATCGTAAATTTTACTATCCTTATAACTAATGTGTTATTAACAACAAATAGGTAATTCAAATATTTATTTATTAGGTTATTTAAACTCACCCTTCACATTCATTACTAGATTAATTTATAAAATTTATTAATACAAACTTTTTTAATACAAGATAAGAATTTTATTATAATTTAATCTAAGTGTATATGTGTTTTAAGTTTTCTTCTGATGACTTGAATCTCAGCCTTTATCCCTTACACTCCACAAATACTTATACTTGTAGAGTGACTAACGAACCAAGATTGCGTGGTAGGATTAATAAAACTTGTAGTAACTAATTTTAGTATGCGTTAAAAAAAATAATTCTAAATGCGTTATATTGAGTTATACTCTACCCGAGAAATAGAACTTTTGGCAACAAACATATTTGACCAATATGGTTCTTGTAGAACCGACTTGGTGTATAGTTTTTCCAGTGAAACCCTCCTTCTGTACGAGGGTAGTTGAGATGCCGTTTGTATATAGCTGCCTTGAAAACTCTTACAATAATTCCAACGGGGCTCCTTTCTGGTGTTTCGCGGTAGTAAAAGGTGAAGCCAAGCAAGAATAGCAAAAGATTTGCTCCCATCACCAGGGCAGAAACTAGGAAGATTTTTTCCATGCAGATGCAGATTTTGGGTTTTCCCATGCAGTGTTTGGGGATGAAAGGCAAAAGGAAGCAATGCTGGCTCCAGAAAACCAGGCAATCCGCCACCAAACATTTGCACGACTTTCTATTTTTTCCTGCTCTTCTATGTTGGGATTTTCTTTCTCAATGAACTGATCAGCAAGAAAAGCTCCTAGAGGTGGGTCTCGACCAGATCTGCCGAGTGCTATCATCACCGATGCAACATAGAACACACTTGGACTAAGGAACTTGGCCGAATACTAGAGCACCAATCCCTGCAACAAAAAATACTTTCTGATATGAGGATTTTTGTGAAACATCATCCCCATTTGGGCCTAGGCGACTAACCCACAAGTGGACATAACCCACTTTGAGTGGCCGGGATATGCAGTAAGAGACGTGGTATATGGTGTATCCCACACGCATGTAACTACTCTAACATAGCATGCGCTACTAGCGCATTAACGATGAATTACATAGGTGTTATTGATGCTAGTTAATTTGAATTATTAAACATATAGGACATTAGTTTGATTAAGATATTTGGAGGTACTAAAATAATTTTTTCTTGCAATTTTCATGATATTGGTTATGTCAAGTTTCTTATTACACTACTGTGGGGACTATTTTTGCCGGTCCTCGGCAAGGCTCTGGGTGCAGTGTCGAGGAGGCTCAGAGTGTCCCACATCGAAGAGAGCTTCCCCCACTTTCAACCTTATAAACTGTGAAGCGAAAGAAGTAGTGTACCATCGTATTCTCGTATTCGAATACCGGGATACGATGGTACACTACTTCCTTCGCTTCACAGCTTATAAGGTTGAAAGTGGGGGAAGCTCTCTTCGATGTGGGACACTCTGAGCCTCCTCGGCACTGCGCCCAGAGCCTTGCCGAGGACCGGCAAAAATAGTCTCCACAATAAAAAGAAGCTCTTAAGGGCAGTGCCCATCATCGGTATTGTCCGCTTTGGGGCAAGGGTGGCAGTTTTTGAGACTTGCTCCGACCGCATGATACCCGCACGGTTTCGTTACCTTTGAAGGGCACGCCTCTACACCTTCCTTTTATTGTGGGGACTATTTTTGCCGGTCCTCGGCAAGGCTCTGGGCGCAGTGCCGAAACCTTATAAGCAGTGAAGCGAAGGAAGTAGTGTACCATCGTATTCCGGTATTCGAATACCGGAATACGATGGTACACTACTTCCTTCGTTTCACAGCTTATAAGGTTGAAAGTGGGGGAAACTCTCTTCGATGTGGGACACTCTGAGCCTCCTCGGCACTGCGCCCATGGCCTTGCCGAGGAACGGCAAAAATAGTGTCCACAATAAAAGGAAGGTGTAGAGGCGTGCCCTTCAAAGGTAACGAAACCGTGCGGGTATCATGCGGTCGGAGCAAGTCTCAAAAACTGCCACCCTTGCCCCAAAGCGGACAATACCGATGATGGGCACTACCCTCAAGAGCTTCCTTTTATTGTGGGGACTATTTTTGCCGGTCCTCGGTAAGGCTCTGGGCGCAGTGCCGAGGAGGCTCAGAGTGTCCCACATTGAAGAGAGCTTCCCCCACTTTCAACCTTATAAGCTGTGAAATGAAGGAAGTAGTGTACCATCGTATTCTGGTATTCGAATACGAGAATACGATGGTACACTACTTCCTTCGTTTCACAGCTTATAAGGTTGAAAGTGGGGGAAGCTCTCTTCGATGTAGGACACTCTGAGCCTCCTCGGCACTGCACCCAGAGCCTTGCCGAAGACCGGCAAAAATAGTCCCTACAATAAAAATACGAGAATACGATGGTACACTACTTCCTTCGCTTCACAGCTTATAAGGTTGAAAGTGGGGGAAGCTCTCTTCGATGTGGGACACTCTGAGCCTC
Organism: Lithocarpus polystachyus; assembly: GCA_033629205.1. Classification (NCBI taxonomy): domain Eukaryota; kingdom Viridiplantae; phylum Streptophyta; class Magnoliopsida; order Fagales; family Fagaceae; genus Lithocarpus; species Lithocarpus polystachyus. The sequence continues at coordinate 9,262,918 of CM066172.1, read as the reverse complement.
CTCGGCATTGCGCCTAGAGCCTTGCCGAGGACCGGCAAAAATAGTCCCCACAACTACTATTATGTATATAATTTTAAAAATCACTATTAGATATAACATATACTATATTAATTCAAAATCATTATTCGTGAAATTATACTAAATACAACATAAAATAAAAGAATAAATTGGTCTAATAGTATCCCTAAAATTGAATGGAAATAGGTTTATGAGATCGTTTAGCTCAATTACAGTTTATTACGATCAATATTTTTGCATGCAAAATATTTGAATAAAAATAGTATAAAAAATATGTTTATTAATTCAGAGAAAAAATAACAGAAAAAAAATCTAAACAAATTAATTTGTATGAAAAACTAAAAAAAGAAAAATCCAATTTTGATTCTAATTGAATTTTCATAATCGTTACCAAACATGTTCTTAATCTTATGTTTTTCATGGACAAATGAATTCAATGCAATTGTTTTTCGATTTAATTAGATTTTAATATTATGTTTTTCATGGACAAATGAATTCAATGCATTACATTGCATTTTAGAAACTATATCTAAGTTTTACTCTTATCGGAAATAATATTAAATGCCAATATATTTAATGTAGAAAAGAGTATTTTGTCATAATTTATAATTAATGACTCAAGAACAGTCCTAAAAAAATGTTTTACGGATCATATAACTTATGGGATGGAGTGTAATTTTTGAGAATAGGAAGTAAATCTTTGGTTGTTATTTATTTATTTTTTTCTGTATTTTTTGGGCAAACTTCTTGAGGGTGTATTTTACCCTAAAGCATATTATATAAGCTTAATCATGGACATACCGAAACATAGGCAATACTAGTAAAGACAATCATCGCAAAGCGACCTATATAGGAATCTGCTATGTGAGAGAGAACAACCGCTAACATAGTCGCTACGCCTTCCTGGAGGTTCATAAATACTACAGCTTTTGGTAGATGTTGCTTCTCCCAATGAACTGTGAGATAAACTATCAAGACGTTCGCCACTGCAAACTCGACCAGGCTATGGCTTAAAACAAAACCTGCAGTTCAACGAGTTTATAAAAAAGAAAAAGAAAAGCGATATCAATTATCTGTAAAACCCAACGAATTAAGCACATGTTGATACTATTTGTCCCCTAAAAGTAAAATTAACATGCAGCCAAACCAATTTTAGTTTCAGGAATCATTACCTAAAATGAACAGGGCAGGTTTTGAGAAGAAGATATAGTAGTGATACTGAAGAGGGTAAAATTTGGTGAATTATGGATTTTAGTTGAGATGACGAAGAACAATGTATATACCCGATGTGGACGGATCCATAGTCTATGGATATAGTGTAGACGGGTTCGAGATACACGTGTTATTTCTTTATAAATGGAGATAACTTGCGTCTCACGCATAATTTAGGTACGTAGAATTCTAATGGAAATAGAATCCAAATATAAAGAGAATTCTGCGATATTCGCCTAATTAAAAGAAAGTCTTATAAGGAAAAAACTTCCTATACAAGAAAAGAAGGTCGGTTCTAGACCACTATAAAAACCCCAAAGGCTCTCACAAGAAAAGGTACGCATACTATTCTTCAATTCTGGTACTCTAGGGTTGTGAGCATCCTCTAACTTAATCTTCGGAGGGTCTTTGACCGGTACCACACCGGTGCTCTCTTAAGATATTCTTTGCTTTGTGTTTTGCAGGTTGCTTTGAGTTCGTGAAAGGACCTTGCAGTTTACTGGCGATTTTTTGAGTATCATCAGTTGGGGCCGTCTGTGGGAAATCGCAAGGAAAAGCCGCTCTTCGAGATTTCCAGACGAAAGGTTGCATGGTACTCACGCGCTTGATGGCAACCATAGCGAATGATCAGGGTGAAACACACACCACGGCTCTCGAGAGGTAGGTCCAAACCTTAGCAACGGCGGTAGAACGCCTCACGAAGCGTAACCACGATCTAGAGGAACAATTGTGCCAAAAGGATGCAACACTCCACACCCAGGGAAAAGACCAGGAGGCTAGTAGCGCCGAGAGAAGAAACCAGGAGAGACCAGAGGGGAGCAACGCCCAAAAGCAGACCCGAACGGCATGACACGAATCGACCATCTACTACAGACCAAGTCCCGTCTCATGTAGTTGCGGAGATGCAGATGATGAAGGAGCGCATGGACTTCATGATGAACGCTCTTAAAGGACGAGTGTCAAATGACCTTGATGACCTGGTTCATCGGACGGACTCGCCATTCACGGTGTCCGTCAATTCGTACCCCCTTCCTCCAAAATTCCGTATGCCACAGATTGAAAGCTACGACGGGTCCAAGAATCCGTTGGATCATCTGGAGACCTTCAAGACGCTGATGCACCTACAAGGAGTAGCAGACGAAATAATATGTAGGGCCTTCCCTACGACACTGAGGGGTTCCACAAGGGTCTGGTTTAGTAGGTTGACGCCAGGCTCGATCAGTACCTTTAAGGAGCTAAGTGCCCAATTTGCTTCACATTTCATCGGAGGGCACAGATACAAGAAGTCCACCGCATGCTTGATGAACATTAAACAACGGGAGGACGAGACATTAAGGTCCTACATCGCCCGTTTTAACAAGGAAGCATTGTCAATCGATGAAGCTGACGATAAAATACTGGTAGCTGCGTTCACGAACGGACTACGGAAGGGTAAGTTTCTGTTTTCCTTATACAAAAATGACCCAAAAACCATGTTCGATGTGCTTACAGGGCGACCAAGTACATGAACGCAGAGGATGCGCTCATGGCCTGAGAAGAAAAGCCTTCCAAGAAGAGGGAAAGACAGGAATAAGTACATCAAGACAAGGGCCGGAAGACCGCAAGGACAGGAGACAAGAGGGAAGGCAGATGCTCTAAACCACCAACTGGGAGGTTCACAAATTTCACACCACTTACGGCCCCAATAGACCAAGTCTTGATGCAGGTTAAAGACGAGGGGGCCCTTACTTTTCCAGGCAAGCTGAAGGGAGACCCAATAAAAGGCCCCGGGACAAATACTATCGTTTTCATAGAGACCACGGTCATGACACAGTTGACTGCTTTGACTTGAAGCAGCAGATAGAGGCACTTATTAGACAAGGGAAATTGCAGAGGTTCGTTAGCAAGGAAAGAATGGACCCACCATAGGAGCAGATTCCCTGACGAGAGAATAAGCGCCCAAGACCACCGATAGGTGATATAAGGATGATTGTTGGGGCTAAAGTGACCTCTGGCTCGTCCAAATAGGCTCGAAAGACTTACCTCAGAACGATCCAAAACATCCAGCTAACAGGCTGTGTTCCAAGTGTGGCACAGGCCGAAACCCCCATCATTGGATTCTCAGAGGATGATGCTCGACGTCTCGACCATCTGCACGATGACGCACTCGTCGTTAGCATACATGTGGGAGATTACAACATGCACTAGATCCTGGTTGACAATGGAAGCTCCACTGACATCCTCTACTACCCGGCGTTTCAGCAGATGAGGATTGATAGAGGCGGCTAATCCCAACAAATGCCCTCCTCGTAGGGTTCGGAGGAACCAAGGTATACCCTCTCGGTGCAATTACTCTGCCCGTCACGATTGGTGATTATCCCTAGCAAATCACTAGTGACGTCACGTTCCTTGTGGTTGATTGCTCATCTGCATACAATGCCATAATCGGACGATCGACTCTTAATTCGTGGAAGGCTGTAACCTCGACTACCATCTAATGGTCAAGTTTCCTACTGAATACGGGATAGGGGAACTACGCGGAGACCATGTTGCCGCGCGAGAATGTTACGTAGCGATGATGGAGATGGATGACCAGATACAGACAATGAGCATCGAAGAACAACGGACAGTGGCAAAACCCATTGAGAAGCTTAAGGAAATACCCCTAGATGACTCCATGCCAGAGCGAATGATACAGATCGGCACTCTCACTAGTCCGCTAACGTTACAGGCACTCGAAATGTTTCTTAAAGCAAACCAGGATGTCTTTGCATGGAGCCATGAAGATATGCTCGGGATTGATCCCTCGATCATAGTCCACAAGTTGAATGTATCTCCCGCCTTTCCACCAGTTCGACAAAAGAAGCGTGTTCGCGTACGAGAGAGACCAAGCTATAGCTAAGGAAGTCCACAAGTTATAGGAAGCAAACTTCATTAGGGAGGTTTACTACCCCGATTGGCTAGCAAACGTAGTAATGGTAAGGAAGGTCAACGGAAAATGGAGGATGTGTGTAGATTTTGCGGACCTGAATAGGGCGTGTCCCAAAGATAGCTACCCTCTCCCCAAGATTGACATCTTAGTAGATTCTACAGCTCAACACCAGTTGCTTAGTTTCATGGACGCATTTTTAGGATATAACCAGATCAAGATGGATGAGGAAGATCAAGAGAAGACCTCGTTCATTACAAGTCAAGGCCTCTTCTGCTACAAGGTGATACCATTCGGCCTCAAGAATGCGAGCGCAACATATCAGAGGTTCATGAATAAGATGTTTGCGAAACAGATTGGAAGGAACGTCTAAGTGTACGTAGACGATATGCTGGTGAAAAGCCAGAAGGAGGATGACCATTTTAACGATCTCAAGGAGACTTTCGACACCTTTTGCTCGTATAACATAAAGCTCAATCTAGGCAAATGTGCATTTGGGGTGACAACAGGAAAATTCTTAGGGTTCATGGTGTCCCAAAGGGGTATCAAAGCCAACCCGGATAAAATCAGTGCCATATTGGAAATGACGCCTCCAAGAAACGTAAAAGAAGTGCAAAGCCTCAACGGCAAGGTAGCCGCACTGAATAGATTTGTAGCAAGAGCAACGGATAAGTGCCTACCTTTCTTCCGCACATTGAAGAAATCCTTTGAGTGGAGGGCTGAATGTCAGCGGGCGTTCGATGACTTAAAAGCCTATCTTTCTTCCCCACCACTACTGAGTCCCACAAAAGAAGGAGAAGAACTATTCCTATACTTGGCCATGTCAGCAGTTGCCGTTAGCGCAACCTTGATTCGAGAGGAAGACAGGATCCAGAAGCCCGTGTACTACACCAGCCGGGTGTTTTGTGGCGCCGAAGAAAGACACCCACCAATGGAAAAGCTCGCCTTCGCCTTAATAAAGGCGGCTCGTAGACTAAAGCCCTACTTCCAAGCCCACACCATAGTCGTCCTGACGGAAATGCCCATAAAGCGAGCATTGAGCAGTCCCAAAGCTGCCGGACGAATGGCACTTTGGGCGATAGAGTTAAGCGAGTTCGACATACAGTATCGCTCGCGTACAGCCATGAAGGGACAAGCGGTCGTTGATTTCATTGCGGAGTTTACTAGTTTGAAAAACCAGGGGGCAAGCAAGCATCCCCCATGGAACGTCTACATGGACGGCTCGTCCAACAAACAAGCAGGCGGAGTCGGCGTCGTACTACGGTCTCCTGAAGGCGACGAGGTGGAATGCATGATTCGCCTGGATTTCCTGACGACAAACAATGAGGCGGAGTATGAAGTTTTGGTCGCAGGACTGGACCTCGCAAAAGCAGCAGGCGCCACCAATGCTATTATCCACTGTGATTCTCAGATCGTTACCAATCAGGTGAATAGTGACTACGAGTGCAGGGGCACAAGAATGAAGAAGTACCTGGAACGGGCGAAAAGGAAGATGAGTGACTTGCAAGCTAAGATTGTGCAGATCCCAAGAGGAGAAAATGAGCAGGCCGATAGATTGGCAAAGGCTGCATCAGCAGATCACATGATCATCCCCGATAAGGTACTTTCCTTTGTTCAACCTTCGCCTATTATTGATATCCTCAACATGCAGGAGATAGGTTCTGAAAGTAACTGGGTCACACCAATAATCGCTTACTTAAAGGAGGGCATGCTACCCAACACCAAAGAAGCCTCCAGGAAACTGAAGGTTCAAGCGGCACGATTCGTCCTGATCAATGGTGTCCTATACAAAAGAGGATTTTCGTGCCCGTACTTAAGATGCCTAGGCCCCGAGGAAGCGGATTACATCATGAAAGAAGTACATGAAAGGAACCATTCAGGGTCGTGGTTGTTAGTTCACAAGCTAATCTGAGCTGGATACTACTGGCCTACCATGCAAAAGGACGCCCAAATATACGTCAGAGCTTGCGACAAATGCCAGAGATTTGGCAATTCCATAAAACAACCAACGGAGGAATTCACACCGATGACGGCCCTATGGCCGTTCGCATAATGGGGTTTGGATGTAATAGGCCCCTTCCCAACTACAGCCAAACAGTTGAAGTTCCTATTAGTCGGCATCGACTACTTCACCAAATGGGTAGAAGCAGAAGCGCTGACTACCATCACAGAAAAGAACGTGCGCAACGTTGTGTGGAAGAATATTATTTGCAAGTACAGTATACTTAGAGTTTTGGTCTCGGACAACAGGAAGTAGTTCGACAACAATTCTTTTAGAGACTTTTGTTCAAAACTTGGGATCAAGAACCATTACTCATCTCCCGCACACCTTCAAGCCAATGGGCAGGTTGAAGTGAAAAACCGATCCTTGCTAAAGATTATCAAAACTCGGCTTGAAGGGGCAAAGGGTATATGGCCGGAGGAACTTCCAAGCATACTATGGGCATACAGGACGATAGCAAGAACACCTACAAGTGAGACACCGTTCTGATTGGCGTATGGAAGCAAAGCAGTCATCCTAGCAGAGATCGGACTCACCAGTTTTAGGGTGAACAACCACGACGAAAGGAGAAACGGCGAGGCCATGCGTCTTCAGCTCGATCTTATAGACGAAGTCAGGGCAATAGCTGAACAAAGGATTGCACAATATCAGGATCTTATGGCCAAGCACTACAACTCTAGAATCAAACACAGAGACTTCAAGCTCAGGGACCTTGTTTTAAGAAAGGTAATGGGCAGTACTAGAAACCCCACTCAGGGTAAGCTTAGTCCAAATTGGGAAGGCCTCTACAGAGTCACCTCATAAGTAAGAAAGGGCATCTACCACTTGGAGACCCTGGACGGATAAAGATTGCGCCACTCGTGGAACACGGAGCACCTCAGGAAATACTACCAGTAAAGAAGACAACAGAGAGATGCTTCTTCATCTACTTTTTCCTAGTTTAAAATTCAACAGTCATTTAAGGTTTATTTAATTTTTGCTACAATACTTTTTTAAGCCCAAGAGGCAAGTTTTCTACTTATGCATGAGAAGTTTATTCAGACGCATTTTTCTACTTTGATTACAATGTCTGTTACAGTAGACGGAATTAGTTATGACGCCCATAAAATGGACGAATCCAACAACCCATAAAAGTGGGTGGGTACATCCCACGAGGGTGTAAAAAAGTCCATACAAGTGGATGGGTACATCCCAAGAGGGTGTAAAAAAGTATTAAGTCCATAAAAATGGACGGGTACATCCCACGAGGGTGTAAAAAAGTCCATACAAGTGGACGGGTACATCCTAAGAGGGTGTAAAAAAGTACTAAGTCCATACAAGTGGACGGGTACATCCCAAGAGGGTGTAAGAAAGTCCATACAAGTGGACGGGTACATCCTAAGAGGGTGTAAAAATGTATTAAGTCCATACAAGTGGACGGGTACATCCCACGAGGGTGTTAAAAAAAAAGGGGGTATAAAGTCCATGCAAGTGGACGGGTACATCCCACGAGAGTAAAAATGTATGAAGTCCATACAAGTGGACGGGTGCATCCCCGAGGAGGTATAAAGTATTTAAGTTCATACAAGTGGACGGGTACATCCCACGAAGGTGTAAAATAAGTCCATAAGAGTGGACAGATACTTCCCAAGAGTATGAAAATGAACAGATTCAAAAATATATTCAAGTGTGTTTGACGAATATAAACGGACTAAACATCGTCTAGGACTATTCCCGTTCAAATATAAGAATGGGCAAATTGTTCATGACAGTAAATCGATGAATTGTTTAACTTCAATTAAAATAGACAGATTTAAGTAAACGGATACCTTGTTGAATAAAATCCAATAAAAGTTCAACAGAAAAAATTAAGTACATAAATAAAAGAATGCCACAAAGGGTAGATTGTTCACGACGGTACAAAAGATAATTCCTAAAATTTTTACAAGTTATAAATAAAATCAAAGCTAAGGGATGGGGGAATTTGTCTTTTCAACAGCTTCATCAGTATCCTGACTGGGATTAGCCATCGGTTCCTGAATCTGGACAGACTCGCCATCTCCGTCGCCACGAGTTTCGTCGCCTTGGACATCGCGAGCCTCATTAAATAAATCTTCCTTGCTATCTGAGGGGGCAGGAAGGACGGATGTTTGAGCTTGAGCCTCGTCTATGCTGATGTGAGACAAGTCCAGCTCAGGAAAAGAAGCTTTTACCTGACGGAGGGCGTCATCAAAACCGTTGGCGAAGGTGCCACCCAACTCCGTCAAATACGCCTCGGAGTCGCGATACTCTTTCATAGCGTCCTCCTTAGCATGAGGGAGTTGATCCTTGACGGCTTTAATCTCTTTCTCCTTATTTTCAAGGACTTTCTGTAGCACCTCCGTATATTTTCTGAGTTCACCCCTTTCCTGCTCCGACAAAGCTAGCTTCTTCTCTTGAACCACCCGCCAGGCCTGAAGCTGAGCTAGTTCCTCTTTTGTCGAAGCTGCTTTAGCTCTTACATGATCCAAGGCCGTCTCATGGTTAAGGCAACGACCCATTAATCCTTTCATCATTAGCATGGCCTAAAAACAAAACAAGTGTTAATAGGCATGAAGTTGACGGAAGTAAAATAAGAAATAGACGGATGTGGGAATACCTGTGCAATATTGAATAGACCGGTCTCCCCCATCGCCTCTGTCACGTGGTTTCCGAGGTCTTCATAATTGTTGGGAGTTAAGATCGACGAAAGCTTCTCCAGAGCATACCTGGAATCTTCACGAAGGAGGATGTGCGGTTTCTCTGTCGGAGGCACCTGTCCACCCGTCATAAGGCCTTTTCCTTTCCTATGGCTAGGAGGGACCATCTTCTTAACTTCAACTTGGAGACCCACGACGGTCTCAGTTGTACTCTTTGGCTTTTTAGACTGACGGATAGTCTTCTCCAAAAAAGGTTTTCTTTTAGTTCCAGACAGCTTGGAAGTATTCATCCCACCTGTTTGGCCACCTTTCTTTTTTGCAACGGCCTGCTGCTTAATGAACGCCCTGCTCTTGGCATCGTCCATTTCTGCAAAAGAGGACGGCATAAAAGTTAAAAGAGTGAAAGGAAAGAATTTACTTAAAAAAAAAAAAAACTTACGCTGGCGAACTTGATTTTTGTATCGACGGGCTGCCTGCGTCAATTCTTGTCCGTCACAATACCAGTTTAAGGTATCTAGGTTGACTAACTTGGCCCAGGTTCTTATTCTAATTTGGTTTTTTGAAAATTTTTTTCCAAAGAACTCCACTCCTCAAGTGTAACTTGTGGACGGTCTTGAGCTTCAAGAGAAAGACGGTTAAAATATCGACGGTATATATAATTTGAAACTACATACAAAATGGATACCTACCAAATGGGGGTAATATGCCCTATGTTGTGTCAACTGGCATGAATTCCGTGTCACCAGGATGACACATCCACTCATTACCGTCCATAAAGAAATACCTAGACTTTCAGTCCCTATTGGAATTTGGAGTATCACTCACAAGCCACAGCAACGGACTCCTCGCCACGAAGCTGTACATTCCTTTAGATTTTGTAATCTCAACTGGACAGTAATAGTGGAAGAACTCTTCCACCGTCAGCTTTCGCTTCCTGCCGGACATAACCCCATACAAGACCTCTACGCCGAGGAAGACCCTCCATGCGTTTGGGGAAATTTGGGTGACGGACAAACCTAGATATTGGAGAAGTCGACGGTGAAGAGGACTCAAGGGAAATCTTAGCCCAGCTTTGAGCATCTGCTCGTAGATCCCGAGACCCCCGACGCCGTCATAGTAACACTTTTCCGATTTGAAGGGCAGACAGAGGGGTATATTGACGGGTATCTGGTACTTGTCTCTTAAAGTTTTAAAATGTGATTCCTTAATCGAGGACGTAAAATCGTTAACCGTCCATATTGGGAGCATTATAAACTTCCGCATCCCGTCAGGACCAATGACGGACTGGATTGGAGGTTCACTTCCACCTAGATCGTCACTAAGGCTACTCTTTGTCCTATCCTCATTCCTTGAGGAAGAGGAGGTAGTAGACGAACTCCTTTCTTCACTTGAAGTGTCAGGATCTTTTTGACTTGACGGGTATAGTTCATCGTAGCTCGCTTCGTCGCGGATAAACGACTGGTTACTTGACGCACTAGACATTTGTCACCTACACGTGACAGTAAACCCTAAGACACTGACAGCATGAACGATGGTAAAAAAATGATGAACGACAAATAAAATAAATAGAACTCACCAGTTGTAGATGTGCAACTACGGAGTACAAATGACAGATGAATTAACGTTACGGATCGAACGTTTGACAAGGTGAACGGATGCGCTCTGATCGTTTGATTTCTGTGTAAAGTGAGAAATGAGGAAGAAAAAGCAGGCTTATATTGGAGGAATGGCACGGAAGACGAAGGGGCGCTGCGTTCCTAACAAACAGCCACTGAATATGTGACACGCGTCCGACATCATTAATTACCCAGCATTAATTGCCCCATGCTAGTATGTTAGGCCAGGTCTATTTGAGCCGTCACTCCATAGGTCCGTCCCCTGAGAGGTCACGGACCCAAGGAGTGAGGGGGCAGCTAAAGAGGGTAAAATTTGGTGAATTATGGATTTTAGTTGAGATGATGGAGAAAAATGTATATACCAGATGTGGACGGATCCATAGTGTACGGACATAGTGTAGACGGGTTCGAGGTACACGTGTCATTTCTTTATAAATGGAGATAACTTGCGTCTCACGCATAATTAAGGTATGTAGAATCCTAATGGAAATAGAATCCAAATATAAATGAAATTCTGCGATATTCGCCCAATTAAAAGAAAGTCCTATAAAGAAAAGAATTCTTATACAAGAAAAGAAGGTCGATTCTAGACCATTATAAAAACTCCAAAGGCTTTCACAAGAAAAGGTACGCATACTATTCCTCAACTCTGGTACTCTAAGGTTATGAGCATCCTCTAACTTAATCTTTGGAGGGTCTTTGGCCGATATCACACTGGTACCCTCTTAAGGTATTCTTTGTTTTGTGTTTTGCAGGTTGCTTTGAGTACGTGAAAGGACCTTGCAGCTTACTGGTGCTTTTTTAAGCATCATCAGATACCATTCCTTGACTCCACGGTAGATCTTTGACGAACATCTGTTACTCATTATCAATTTCAAGACGGATGTTTTGCCCAACAAGAAAGAAGTGCTGGGATTCTTAGAAAAGCCAATAACACTATTGCTTTGACAAATTGAATTATATACACTGATAGCTAGGAAGAAGACAAAAGGAAAAAATAATTCTTAAGAGAAACTCTTTATGATTGCTCCTTTCTTCGAGGTAACTTCCTAATTTCTGTCTTACCTTTGATTATATATCAGACTTGCTTAGCAACAACCGCTACATATGTGTGTTTGTGGTGGAACCTTGATTTGACTTAAGGGGCCAAAATTTATAAACTAACATACATATCTTCATACAGTTGTGGATATATGTAGATACACATATCACTACAAAGAAAAAAGGTTCTGTAGCCATGTTTTTAAAACGCGGCTATAGGTCAGAAAAATGTGGCTATAAGATGATTTGGCCTATAGCCGCATTTTTTAGGCCGCGTTTTTTAATGTGGCCTAAACCCTGTGACTATAGACCTGAGGGGTCTATCGCCGCACTTTTTTAAACCCGGCCTAAGACCAGGACCTATGGCCGCGTTTAAAACGTGGCCTAAGGTGAAAGCTATAGCCGCGTTTAAAATCTGGCTATAGGATTTGACCAATGGCCGTGTTTAAAACGTGGCTATAAGACCCTTCTTAACAGCTTCAAAGAAATATTTTAGCCGCGTTTTTTAAATGTGGCTATATCTGTCACATATAGCCGCGTTTAAAACGTGGCTACAGCCCCCTGAAACCATAACTTCGTTCTAAACACCTAAGAACACTCGAATTTCACTAGGAAACAAACTCATCAAAAGCACCATAAGCTCAATAGCAACGTAAATTCCATAGAAACTCAAAAGCACCACAAACTCATCTTTTCTTTTGTTATAATTCTAACCAAGTAGGAAGAGTCTATAATTTCACTCAGAAACAAACTCATCAAAAGCAATACAAATTCCATAGAATACCCAATTCATGTATCTCCCTAAACAATTTAGCAAGCATATACTTCATTCTTCACTCAGAAACAAACCCATAAAAAACATCTTACACTCAAAAGCAATATAAATTTCATATCATTCCCAATGCATGTCTCTTCCTAGACAACTTAGCAAGTATAAACAAGCCCACTTGAAAACAATACAAATTCCATTGAATACCCAATTCATGTTTTTCCTAAACAACAACAAAAACACATCTTTTAAAAGTGCTGATATACCTGCAACTTCTCAAGGTATTGAGGCTGACCATGTCCTTTCTTAATGGTCCTAGTGCGCTCCAAAAGCTTGTCAGCAAGCGTAGACTTGCCATGATCAACATGAGCAATAATAGAAAAATTCCTATCCAACAAAATTACACAGGAACCATCAAAAAGTACTTAAAATTACGAAATGGTAAATTTTAAATATTTTCAAACTTACAGTGAGAACAATGCATGACTTAACTATCTAATCCTCTTGGTTGTTCTTCTACAAGAGATTCAACTAAAAAGTTTTTTGTTCACAAAAAAGATTGTCAATCTTTAAATGCCGTGATTGACCTCTCTACGTGTCAACCTGTCTAAGTCTAAAAGTCAAAAATAGGATTCAGATTGTTAAACCAAGAATGAAAATCAACAAGTCAGGCATAATCATTTACAACATCAGAGTATTCTAAACACAGCAATATTAAAATAAACATATCAATGGGTAGGGTTTTTTTTTTTCCAATTTTATAATAATAACAATGACAGCAACAAAGGCCTTGTAGCTTCTCATCTTGACTCCCTAGCCACCTGATGGTTTTAGTCAAAGGGCTGAAAAGCCCACCTTTTTACTTTAGAAGGGGAAAAGCACTCTTTGGCGGTATTAGAAGCTCGACACTGCTTGATACACAGCAACACTTGGGTTAATATAATACTCAGGCTCAAGCATCCTTTCTTTTCTCCTTCAACTCTAGCATAATACATCATACCTTCCCCCATCATTTTTCAAGTTATAATTAAGCACCACTATTACTTGTTTCCACTATTTATCCAAGTGGAAAAATAGTGGTGCTCAATTATTGTTGTTAAAATAGATTTGGAGAGGTTGAGGTGATCTTTTGAGTTATGGCTATTCTCATTCTTTTGGAAAATTCAAATGAAATTTTTTAATTTTATGTAGCAAAAATAAAAAACTTAGATCTTTTGTCTCTTTAGATGATGTTTTAGATAGCATTGTAGCTAGCATTGGTCCTTGAATTGTTTGGGTGCTAGTGTCCGGTGAATCTCTGGGAATCACATGATGTCAACTGTGGTGTGGTGATTGGCAATGTGTGTTAACAATAGGTTTGGCTACTACTGTATAAAATAAGGTTGCATTGTGGGCCTTTCCTTTTTAAAAATTGAGTTGTATTTAGCCCTTTCTAGAGGCCCATTGCCCATGAAGTTGGACGGATATCTGAAAAGAAATAAAAAAAATAAAAAATAAAAAATAAAAACTAGAATGTCATATTGGAGTATTGAATTGGATCCATCATCTATCCAGTGCATTGGACCAGTGGTTAAAAGTTACATATTACCATCACAATGAATTCAGTGCATTGAATTCAAGCCAAATCTAGAAAATATTTATTTTTAAATTTTCAAAGATTATTAAGAACTATTTGGTGGACCTAAAAATTAGAAGTATTGTTTCAATTAACTCAATTGAGAATTTTTAATCGTCGAATAAAAAGATGAGTTTGAATAACAAAAAATGGTATGATACCTTGATAGGAGGATAAAGAGATCAATCCCACCTACCTCTAAGTTGTCCTCTCTCTCCAAAAAAAATTTTAATAACAAGATTACAAATATGCAATCAAATATATATATATATATATATAAATAACTCAAAAATCAAAATTTACTAGAAAGAAACATAATAATCTTCAAAATTCCAAGATCAAACCTCCTACACACCTCTAATTTAATACCCATTGACACAAGACAACAATCTGGAAGTCTAAATTAAATTATGCTAGGCATGTGAAGAGAGAATTAAGCAGACCCAAAGTAACTAAACCAAATCCATCCGTGATAGGGTCAATACCCAACCACAGTGAAAAGGACAATGCTTTCTCGCACTTGCTACTCTGGGTCCCCCAGTGGTGGAAGATTCCAACATCCATCCAGAAGGACATGTACTACCGTACTGTCAGTGAAGCTTCCTTCCCATTTATGATTTAACACACTTAATCAAATAGACTCCCCATGCCATGCACCACCAAAGTCTTGGCATATTATGTGGAAGATTATAGACCATGCAAAGATTTTAAAATACCTTATACTACACGCACTTGATAGACCAAACCCACAAGGCATTTGCTGGGTCAGCCTTTATAGCTGACGAAAGGACCATGAAGACTTAGGCAGCCACAAGTCTACATCACTACCAACTTGGCCATCACTTTAGCTTGCCAGCTAGGGACCTCTCATACCATGCTCCATGCCACTTTGAACTGATCACTCATGTTTGGTGGTGGTGGGTTCACAACTGAAAACTGCATTAACGGCTATCTACAACTATTCTAGAATATCGCTTCCTCAACTATTCTGATTCGTGTAGCATTGGTCGTTTACCAACACTACCATTTATTCAAACTTAGCCTCACCCACAACAAAACACGTGCCAAAAAACACTTAAATAAAAATAAAATAATCTATAAAAGTTTAAAAAAAATTTCAAAAGCATTGGAGTTTGAATTTGCATACACTTAGGTTTAATTTGATTGATCTAATTAAATTAGATTGGAATACAAACAGCTACGAAATTCAATGAAACAATCAACGGAAATCAACCAATTTGCCCTAATTTTCAGTTCAAATAAAATACACCTACCTAAGCTGCGTGAACTTCCATTGAACGGAAAAGTGTGAGGTTTGCCGCATCGGATTATATCCCCTCGTGAGAGAAACGTGGGTACGAAACAAGGTCCCACAACTCTATAAAAAAATATTTAGCTTACGATTTAGAAAAATTGAAACCAAAAAAAAAAAAAAAAAAAAAATTAATGAAAGTGATTTAGACAGAGAGAGAGAGAACCTTGGAGGAGCCTAAAACACACACAAAAAAATCATATTCACTTTATGAATTAAATTAATTTAATTAACCCTAACAATCATAATAACAATAATAATTGCAACACATTTTTTTTTTCATATAAGACAAACTTAGCAAGTTTTTTTTTCATATAAGTAAACTGTTGGATTTAGTATGTTCTAGTTTAATTTTTAGGAAAAAAAAAAGTATTAAACATGTGTAGATATTTTTAAATAGGAATTTAGATCTTTTAGAGTTCTTAGAATACTCTACCATATAAAGTTTTTTTAATCCTAATCTTTCATTTTAAAATAAATGGTTTGAATTATACCACATCATTAATCTGTTAACAAAAACCTTAAAATAAACTCCACATCAGCTATTAAAATGAACATGTCAAAATTTAAATATATTTTATTTATATATATAAAAAAAAAATCTGAACCATAATTTCACTGTGATAGTTATGGCACCTGACTTGTTCCAGAAAATACATATAAAGAGAAGTTAAAAACTCCGCCCACGAGTTTTGAAAACCTTTATAATTTTTTTTTTGAGAGGGAAAGGTGTTGAAGACCCAATTTAGTAGTGGCAGTCTATTTTCTCCAACGTTTTTTTTCAACAGACTTCCTTGAAATAGGGGGCCGTTTGGTAACATTATTTTAATAACGTTATTTGTATTTTTAAAAAATATGTATGAGTAAAAAAATATGTAAAAATATATAATATTATTTAAAAACTAAAAAATATTCCTTAAACTACCATACCAAACGGCCTCTTAATTTACCTATTTGAACCTTTCCCAGCTATGAAAGACCGAATCATCAACATATGTTCAAAGGTGAGTGAAATCCATACTTTTAAAAGGAGATATTTTATGTCGTTCCACAGCCTAAATATTGCTAGAGACAAGATTGGGACCCAGATCTTCGGAGTTTTTTAATTTCTTAAACTCAAAAATAATTTTGAAATCGAACATTTCCACTTTAATAGCTGATGTAACATCTATTTTAAGGCTTTTTTAGTAGATTAATGACATGGTTAAGTCTAGACCATTAATTTTAAAAACAAAGGTTAGAATTAAAGGATTTTTATATCGTAAAGTACCCTAAGAATTTTAGAAGACCTGAATTCATTTAAATAGAGAGTGTGTATTAATTTTTAAGAAAATAGTTTCCCATGTAATTTTTTGTTTTTGAATTTAATTGAATTACAATTTTAACCCTATTTTTTATTTTTAAGAATAAAGATTATCTAATAGATTTTACTAATGTGTACCCTTAGGACTACAATAGTAAACAATTTTAAGAAACTTTTTTGAAATCATAACTAACTTTCTGTATTTTCTAAATATATAAAGTTAACTTAAAATATTCCAGCAGTTGTTGCCAAGCAAATCTGATAAGCAGAGAAAGACGGAAATTAGGGCTCGTTTGGTAGACTGTAATAGATGTTGTAATGTAATAGTTATTCCTATGGTTTGGTAATTCTTTAGTTTAGTTATATTTTTATTACAATGAATAATTATTCCTTATGAATAGCTATTCTTCAAAATGCGGAATAACTATTATTCTTTAAAAGGTTGTATTAACTATTCCTTAGTAAGTATAATAATTTCAAAAATTAATATATTTCCAAGTAAACAAACTTTCCATATCCATCTAACAATTATAAAAATAAAAAATTATAAAAAATAACATATATCTCTCTTCAATTTAAAAATAACAATTTTTAAGGAAATATAATTGTATGAGTAAGAAATTTCCTAAAATAAATGTTAAGTTTCATTCTAATGTTATAACTCACAACCAAACTAATGAATAGGTTTAATTATTACATTACAACATATTTTATTCCTAGTAATAAAGATTACAATTCCTGTCGTAATCCACATTCAATGTATCAAACATACCCTTAGTAAGTTGCCACAGAACCAGTGGTCGGAATAGCTTATTTTGCTGAAATTTTGTTGTTGAAAATGTATTAAAATATGTTTGTAAATATACACACAAGCTGAGTTTCTCTTCAGCATTATTTCCACTTTAATTTTAGGATAAATGACATATTTGGTCCCTATCCTTTAAGTTATTTGTTAATTTCGTCCCTAACCTTTTAAATGTGTCAATTTGGTACTTAACTTTTTGATATTGTGTTAAAATAGTCATTACTGTTAAGTGTTGGATGAAAAATGTTAAAATGACTAATAGTGATATTAAAATATTAATCTAAGTTGCGATCTGAGATGCCACATGGCCTTAATTCAGCCAAATTGAATTCGTTTGAGCTAATCAAATATATTAGTAATTAGCAAAATTGGTAGATTTGAAAAATTAAATTGAGCAACAACAAAACACGACATAACCTAACCGAAGTTCCTACCCTAGGAACATTAAGGAGAAGGAGAGAAAGAGAAAGGACATGAAGGAGAGAGATCAAACTGTGTAGGACATGGGGATCATCAGAGTTCCTCGGATCTGGAGGTTCTAGATTTTTCTCAAAGGTTGGTGTGGCGAGAAACCGTCACTGTCTCGTTGGGTACATTCGCAACAAGAGTTCTTCAAAACAAACATGTGGCGGTGCAATAATGGACAAGCTATTGCTTTGAAGAACTCTTGTGTGGGTATAACAGCCCGTCTCTAATGTGGGTATTGTGATTGAAGTGCTATTGTGGTACTTGGAGTGATTATTTATGGGTACGTGAATTGCTGCTGCAGTACTTTGAACTGGTCACTCATGTTTGGTGGTGGTGGGTTCACAACTGAAAACTGCATTAACGGCTATCTACAACTATTCTAGAATATCGCTTACTCAACTGTTCTGATTCGTGTAGCATTGGTCGTTTACCAACACTACCATTTATTCAAACTTAGCCTCACCCACAACAAAACACGTGCCAAAAAACACTTAAATAAAAATAAAATAATCTATAAAAGTATAAAAAAAAAAATTTCAAAAGCGTTGGAGTTTGAATTTGCATACACTTAGGTTTAATTTGATTGATCTAATTAAATTAGATTGGAATACAAACAGCTACGAAATTCAATGAAACAATCAACAGAAATCAACCAATTTGCCCTAATTTTCAGTTCAAATAAAATACACCTACCTAAGCTGCGTGAACTTCCATTGAATGGAACAGCGTGAGGTCTGCCGCACCGGATTATATCCCCTCGTGAGAGAAACGTGGGTACGAAACAAGGTCCCACAACTCTATAAAAAAAATTTAGCTTACGATTTAGAAAAATTGAAACCAAAAAAAAAAAAAAATTTAATGAAAGTGATTTAGACAGAGAGAGAGAGAACCTTGGAGGAGCCTAAAACACACACAAAAAAATCATATTCACTTTATGAATTAAATTAATTTAATTAACCCTAACAATCATAATAACAATAATAATTGCAACACATTTTTTTTTCATATAAGACAAACTTAGCAAGTTTTTTTTTTCATATAAGTAAACTATTGGATTTAGTATGTTCTAGTTTAATTTTTAGGAAAAAAAAAGTATTAAACTTGTGTAGATATTTTTAAATAGGAATTAGATCTTTTAGAGTTCTTAGAATACTCTACCATATAAAGTTTTTTTAATCCTAATCTTTCATTTTAAAATAAATGGTTTGAATTATACCACATCATTAATCTGTTAACAAAAACCTTAAAATAAACTCCACATCAGCTATTAAAATGAACATGTCAAAATTTAAATATATTTTATTTATATATATAAAAAAAAATCTGAACCATAATTTCACTGTGATAGTTATGGCACCTGACTTGTTCCAGAAAATACATATAAAGAGAAGTTAAAAACTCCGCCCACGAGTTTTGAAAACCTTTTTAAATTTTTTTTTTTTTTTTGAGAGAGAAAGGTGTTGAAGACCCAATTTAGCAGTGGCAGTCTATTTTCTCCAACGTTTTTTTTCAACAGGATTCCTTGAAATCTAGGGCCGTTTGGTAACATTATTTTAATAACGATATTTGTTTTTTTAAAAAATACGTATGAGTAAAAAAATATGTAAAAATATATATAATATTATTTAAAAACTAAAAAATATTCCTTAAACTACCATACCAAATGGCCTCTAATTTACCTATTTGAACCTTTCCCAGCTATGAAAGACCGAATCATCAACATATGTTCAAAGGTGAGTGAAATCCATACTTTTAAAAGGGGATATTTTCTGTCGTTCCACTGCCTAAATATTGCTAGAGACAAGATTGGGACCCAGATCTTCGGAGTTTTTTAATTTCTTAAACTCATAAATAATTTTGAAATCGGACATTTCCACTTTAATAGCTGATGTGACATCTATTTTAAGGCTTTTTTAGTGGATTAATGACATGGTTAAGTCTAGACCATTAATTTTAAAAACAAAGGTTAGAATTAAAGGGTTTTTATATCGTAAAGTACCCTAAGAAGTTTAGAAGACCTGAATCCATTTAAATAGAGGGTGTGTATTAATTTTTAAGAAAAAAGTTTTACATGTAATTTTTTGTTTTTGAATTTAATTGAATTACAATTTTAACCCTATTTTTTATTTTTAAGAATAAAGATTATCTAATGGATTTTACTAATGTGTACCCTTAGGACTACAATAGTAAACAATTTTAAGAAACTTTTTTGAAATCATAACTAACTTTCTGTATTTTCTAAATATATGAAGTTAACTTAAAATATTCCAGCAGTTGTTGCCAAGCAAGTTTGATAAGCAGAGAAAGATTGAAATTAGGGCACGTTTGGTAGACTGTAATAGATGCTGTAATGTAATAGTTATTCCTATGGTTTGGTTTTTCTTTAGTTTGGTTATGTTTTTATTACAATGAATAATTATTCCTTTATGGTTTGGTTATTCTTTAGTTTGGTTATATTTTTATTACAATGAATAATTATTCCTTATGAATAGCTATTCTTCAAAATGGGAAATAACTATTCTTCTTTAAAAGGTTGTATTAACTATTCCTTAGTAAGTATAATAATTTCAAAACTTAATATATTTCCAAATAAACAAATTTTCCATATCTATCTAACAATTATAAAAATAAAAAATTATAAAAAATAACATATATCTCTCTTAAATTTAAAAATAACAATTTTTAAGGAAATATAATTGTATGAGTAAGAAATTTCCTAAAATAAATGTTAAGTTTCATTCTAATGTTATAACTCACAACCAAACTAATGAATAGGTTTAATTATTACATTACATCACATTTTATTCCTAGTAATAAAGATTACAATTCCTGTCGTAATCCACATTCAATGTATCAAACATACCCTTAGTAAGTTGCCACATAACCAGTGGTCGGAATAGCTTATTTTGCTGAAATTTTGTTGTTGAAAATGTATTAAAATATGTTTGTAAATATACACACAAGTTGAGTTTCTCTTCAGCATTATTTCCACTTTAATTTTAGGATAAATGACATATTTGGTCCCTATCCTTTAAGTTATTTGTTAATTTCGTCCCTAACCTTTTAAATGTGTCAATTTGATACTTAACTTTTTGATATTGTGTTAAAATAGTCATTACTGTTAAGTGTTGGATGAAAAATGTTAAAATGACTAATAGTGATATTAAAATATTAATCTAAGTTGCGATCTGAGATGCCACATGGCCTTAATTCAGCCAAATTGAATTCGTTTGAGCTAATCAAATATATTAGTAATTAGAAAAATTGGTAGATTTGAAAAATTAAATTGAGCAACAACAAAACACGACATAACCTAACCGAAGTTCCTACCCTAGGAACATTAAGGAGAAGGAGAGAAAGAGAAAGGACATGAGGGAGAGAGATCAAACTGTGTAGGACATGGGGATCATCGGAGTTCCTCGGATCTGGAGGTTCTAGATTTTTCTCAAAGGGTGGTGTGGCGAGAAACCGTCACTGTCTCGTTGGGTACCTTCGCAACAAGAGTTCTTCAAAACAAACATGTGGCGGTGCAATAATGGACAAGCTATTGCTTTGAAGAACTCTTGTGTTGGTATAACAGCCCGTCTCTAATGTGGGTATTGTGATTGAAGTGCTATTGTGGTACTTGGAGTGATTATTTATGGGTACGTGAATTGCTGCTGCAGTACTTGAAGGAATGGTGATTATTTGTGGTCGCACATAAGGTGTTTGTGGAAAGTTCCAACACAAGGCTCATACAGCTACTTAACTCTAGTAACAAAGTTCAGGTATAGATAGGCTATATGCTAGATGAGTTTCAATGGACGCTGCATTCAAATTTATTTTTCATTTATTCTGAGAACTCATGAAGCCTTTAGGTGGGATTTAGTAGTTGATTTTGGATCTTCCATTTGCTGCAAAATATGATAGGCAAATTAAACGAAAAGAGCTTACGGAGGAAGCTGCAAAAAAGAAATCTAACTGAAGAGTTAGCTCCAAAGATGTTAAGATTAAATCTGAAGAATTTTTCTTCTGTTCAAATTTTAAATCCTAAATATGTTTGTGATTTTAATTTTTGTAAAGATTTTGCTTTTTTTGGTTATATTTTTTTTATAAAATGCCATGTGGCAGCTCACGTGGCAACTTGAGTGATATAAAAATTATATTTTAATTCCATTGTTAACTATGTCAGAATTTTCCATCCTACATTTAATGGTAAGGACTATTTTAACACAATATTAAAAGGTTAAGGATTAAATTGCCACATTTAAAATGTCAGAAACCAAATTGACTAATAGCTTTAAAAACAGGGTCCAAATATGTCCTTTACCCTTAATTTTATCTTCTTTTCTTCCTATAAATATAATAATTTGATAAGTTTGTCAAACCAAAAAAGTTACTGGCTTTTCTAAGAATCCCAGCACTTCTTTCTTTTTTTTGGGCAAAATACCGGGCGTACGGACTCCCACTGAAATTGATAATGAGGGGTAGATGCCTTCGAGTCAAGGAATGGTTTCACAAATATATTTTCTCCTCCCCAAAAGCCTTCTTCATTTTAGGTAATGATTCCTGAAACTAAAGTTGGTTGGCTATTAATTTTAATTTTCGCGGACAAATTAACAATACGTTGTTGGAGTTCAACATAGTTGATATTTATTTCTCTCTCGTTATACTTGTTGAACTTCAGGTTTAGTTTTAAGCCATAGCTTCGCTGAATATTCAGCGGTGTCCTACTTGATAGTTTATCTCACAGATAATTGGAAGAAGGAACATCTACCAGAAGCTATAATCGAACCATAATTTCACTGTGATAGTTATGGCACCTGACTTGTTCCACAAAATACATCTAAAGAGAAGTTAAAAACTCCGCCCACGAGTTTTGAAAACCTTTTTTTTTTTTTTTTTGAGATGGAAAGGTTGAAGACCCAATTTAGCAGTGGCAGTCTATTTTCTCCAAAGCTTTTTTCCAACTGCCTTCCTTGAAATCTAGGGATTGTTTGGTAACATTGTTTTAGTAACGTTATTTGTATTTTTAAATTTAGAAACTGTTTGATAAAATTGTTTTAGTAACGTTATTTATATTTTTTAACTAATATTTTAAAAAATCAAGGAGTAACCTCTTATTTTAAAAAACCACTCCATCCCGTAACTTGTATGATCCGTATTACAGTTCTTGAGGTGTCATTAGAAATTCTGACAAAATATTCTTTTTTCTAAATTAAATTTTCACATCTAATATTATTTTAGATAATGGTTAATTTGGCTAGATAACAATGAAAATTAATTAAAAAAAATCAAAATATACTCCATTAGTATTACATATCAAACCATAATTTCACTGTGATAGTTATGGCACCTGACTTGTTCCACAAAATACATCTAAAGAGAAGTTAAAAACTCCGCCCACGAGTTTTGAAAACCTTTTTTTTTTTTTTTGAGATGGAAAGGTTGAAGACCCAATTTAGCAGTGGCAGTCTATTTTCTCCAAAGCTTTTTTCCAACTGCCTTCCTTGAAATCTAGGGATTGTTTGGTAACCTTGTTTTAGTAACGTTATTTGTATTTTTAAATTTAGAAACTGTTTTATAAAATTGTTTTAGTAACGTTATTTATATTTTTTAAAAATACATATGAGTGAAAAAATATGTAAAAATACATGTAATATTATTTAAAAACTGAAATATATTACTTAAACTATCATACTAAACGGCCTCCTAATTTACCTATTTGAACCTTTCCCAGCTATGAAAGCCCGAATCATCAACATATGTTCAAAGGTGAGTGAAATCCATACTTTTAAAAGGAGATATTTTCTGCCGTCCCACTGCCTAAATATTGCTAGAGACAAGATTGGGACCCAGATCTTCGGAGTTTTTTAATTTCTTAAACTCAAAAATAATTTTGAAATCGGACATTTTCACTTTAATAGCTGATGTGACATCTATTTTAAGGCTTTTTTAGTGGATTAATGACATGGTTAAGTCCAAACCATTAATTTTAAAAACAAAAGTTAGAATTAAAGGATTGTTATATTATAGAGTACGTTGAGAACTTTAGAAAACCTGAATCCATTTAAATAGAGAGTGTGTATTAAGTTTTAGAAAAAAAGTTTTTGAATTAAATAGAGAGTGTGTATTAATTTTTAGAAAAGAAGTTTTCCACGTAATTTTTTGTTTTTGAATTTTATTGAATTACAATTTTAACTCTATTTTTTATTTTAAGAATAAAGATTATCTAATGGATTTTACTAATGTGTACTTTTAAGGAACTTTTTTGAAATCATAACTAACTTTGAGAATTTTCTAAATATATACAGTTAACTTAAAATATTCCAGCAGTTGTTGCCAAGCAAGTCTGATAAGTAGAGAAAGATGGAAATTAGTAAGTTACCACAAAAGCAATGGCTAGAACAGTTTATTTTGCTGAAATTTTGTTGTTGAAAATGTATTAAAATATGTTTGTAAATATACACACAAGCTGAGTTTCTCTTCAGCATTATTTCCACTTTAATTTTATCTTCTTCTTCCTATAAATATAATTGATCAGTTTGTCAAACCAAAAAAGTTACTGGCTTTTCTAAGAATCCCAGCACTTCTTTCTCTTTTAGGGCAAAATACCGGGCGTACCGACTCCCCCTGAAATTGATAATGAGGGGTAGATGCCTTCGAGTCAAGGAATGGTTTCACAAATATATTTTCTTCTCCCCAAAAGCCTTCTTCATTTTAGGTAATGATTCCTGAAACTAAAGTTTGTTGGCTATTAATTTTAATTTTCGCGGACAAATTAACAATACGTTGTTGGAGTTCAACATAGTTGATATTTATTTCTTTCTCTCGTTATACTTGTTGAACTTCAGGTTTAGTTTTAAGCCATAGCTTCGCTGAATATGCAGCGGTGTCCTACTTGATAGTTTATCTCACAAATAATTGGAAGAAGGAACATCTACCAGAAGCTGTGGCAATTATAAATCTCCAAGATGGCGTAACAACCGTATTAGCAGTTGTTCTTGCTCATGTAGCAGATTCCTGTATGGGTCGTTTCAAAGTGGTTCTCTATACCACTTTAGCCTATATTTTGGTAAGTCCATGTATGATTGAGCTCACAGTCAGAGGTATATTAAACCTCCATGAAGTTAAAAAAAAAAAAAAAAAAAAACATCAAGGAGTAACCTCTTATTTTAAAAAACCACTCCATCCCGTAACTTGTATGATCCGTATTACAGTTCTTGAGGTGTCATTAGAAATTCTGAAAAAATATTCTTTTTTCTAAATTAAATTTTCACATCTAATATTATTTTAGATAATGGTTAATTTGGCTAGATAACAATGAAAATTAATTAAACAAAATCAAGATTCAAAGTTTCATTTATGAAAATATGTTTTAAATTATTGATATATTTTCAAATTAGTCTAGAGAAAGATGGGTATAATTTACAATATTTTCCATCAATTTCGGATATTTTTTTTTTGAGAAAGAATTTCGGATAAATTGAAAGTAGTATGAATTTTTTCAAAAGTAAGTGGTATAAAATGAACATTAAAAAAGTTCCATGTAATGACTTTTAGTAAATAAATAAACCTCAAGTACAAATTATCTTGAATTTTGTTAAGAATATAAAATAATGAAATCATAACAATTTTAAGTCATATTGTAACTATTTGGGTATCTAAAACATTAGAGTTCAACTTAAAATAATATCATATCATGGAATTTATTATATAATAAATTTTAAATTTTATTACTTATACATTGATTTTTGTGAAAAATAATAAATTATAATATAAAGAATTTGAGCTATTGATCCTTTTAAAGGTAACATATTTTTTTTAAAAAAAAGGTTTTCCTCCCATTATAAAACTTTTTCTTCTTTAATTTTATTTTTAATCTTATTTTTCTTTTCTATCTTTTTAACTTTAAAAGGCGCTAATAAAATAGAAAACATTTTTTTTCTATACTATTGAATTAAGTTTGACTTATACAAAATATTTAAGGGAAATATAAAAAATGAAAAATGAAATTCAAAACCAAAAAATATTTAATAGAAGAGGGTGAATGGAGATTTTTTAGAGGGACTAGAGGGGCAATTGCTTCTCTCTCTCTCTCTCTCTCTCTCTCTCTCTCTCTCTCTCTCTCTCTCTCTCTCTCTCTCTCTCTCTCTCTATATATATATATATATATATAAGTAGGAGTTTCATGTCTAAGAGCATGAAGTTCTATCAATGTAGTGCATCTATTGAAAAATATTCCAATTAGTTTTCCACCTTATATTTTAATTATTATCATGTGTCATTATTTTTTGAAAGGACATTTCACTTGTGCAAAGATTTTATTGAGTTTGATTTATGTAACATTTAACCAAAGCAACAGTTTTAATGAATTATTTAATTATTATTTATTTATTTTCAATAGTAAATAATTTTATTCCTTAGTAGTTAAATCAATATATATAAAAACAATGAACTCATGCGAGAGAACATAAGATTCTCCCATGTGGCACACATTCTATGAAATTTTTATTTATTTTTTCCTAGGCTTCCACCTCATCAAAGTCTAGCATTTATGTTAAAATATTAATTAATGACATATACATTTATTTCAATATATTAATAAGGTCAAATAATTTGTTTCTCTCTCTTTACACCTTATATTTTTACTTAGACTTCCACCTCATCAAAGTCTAGCATTTATGTCAAAGTAATAATAAATGACATATACATTTATTTCTTATATTAATAAGGTCAAAAAATTTCTCTCTCTCTCTCTCTCTCTCTCTCTCTCTCTCTCTCTCTCTCTCTCTCTCTCTCTCTCTCTCTCTCTCTCTCTCTCTCTCTCTCTCTTAAGTTAGGGTGAATTTTCATTTTAGTCCACTAAGTTTAAAATTTGACATTTTAGTCTGTTAAGTTACTTAAGTATTAACCTTAGTAACCTAAGACTAAACCATGTGACACATTCTTAGAGAATAAAAATAAATTTATACAAAATCCAACATAGAAAATTAAACTCACAATCAAAAATATACATAGAATAATAATGTTCTTAAGTTAGAAAGGTAATTAATATATGCCAATTTACGCAAACAAATTTACATTTTCCCTTTTTATATTGACATGTAAATAATTTTGGCTTGTTCCTCATATATTAGAATACTTAAATGAGTATTACAAATTAGTCATAAAATAATGTTGTGAAAATAAGGGAGTCTTAATGGTAATCTCAGTGGTAGGTTCAAATTTGAATTAATAATAATAATTAATTACCTATGATTTGTTGTGAAAATGTTGTAATTGTAGCACCTCTCATAATAATTTCTTATCAAATATTTTTAAATTTGTAGCACACATGCATATGACGGGCGACATCACTAGTTTTAATAAAAATCCTGGGCAACCACTTAGCAGAGTATATATAGAGCACCTCAAATGACTTAATTACCAACATGTAAATTAACTTGTTGGGTGATAAATCTTCAAAATAAAATGTTTCAAGTATATATTATTTCAACTAATAATTTTGTTTCACCCATTTTATTCCAGGTTTCAATAACTTAAGGTTTTTCCATGTGTTGCATTCATTGAGAAGAAAATAGAATACTCTTCATTTAACCTTCTACCTAAGAATTTTTTTTAATCGTTGCTTCAATTATATTTAGCATTCTTTTCTATTCAGCAAAAATAATAAATTTTTTTTTTCATTTTTGAAAAAATATTAATTTATTCTCACATGTGTTTAATGAAGTACATGCATTCATTTCTAAGTATTAATTTATTACAAGTGAGACACTAATTTTAATATAAAAGGGAATTGATATGATTTTTATTTTTGCTCAAATAAGTTGGGAGGGAGGAAAATGTGAAATTTTCCAAGGCAATGCCACTAAGACACTAGAGTGTTGATAATTTATATGGATATTTTTATATTATTGATATTAATTAAAAAAACTAACATGGAATATGACATTCTTGATCAGATTTTGTTATTATAGCCACAATTGAAAATAATAATAATAATAATAATAATAATAATAATAATAATAATAATAATAATAATAATAATAATAATAATAATAGAACACAAAAGAAAATTAAATAATATTAGCAATAAAAAATATAGAAAATAATTATGTGGTTAAGTAATTAAGTTAGTCAAAATAATAAAATATTTGTGACTTCTCATTCAAACAATATATTCTTTTACAGAATTATATTAATTATAATAATTCATATTTTCTTTCCTTTTTAATGACATGTGATATAACTAATTGTCAAATATAATACCACCCAATAAGTATTATACAACTATAAAAATAACCTTTTATAAAATATTTTTATATAAAACTTATAATATATTCGCGTATTATGCCGGACATGTGTTGGTTAATTATAAACAAGAGAAAAACACCAAACATATTATGTGGTTCAGTGATAAATCATGCCAAAGGACAATGAGAATAAATCTACTATATATCAAATAGAAATTACAAAGTATCTATGTAATCAATAAATACCCTCAATTAATAAGATCTTTTAAGCCTCTCAAACTCTTTAACTTTAAGCCCTCAAACTGAAACAATAGCTAGCACCTCTCTTTGTATTTATATAAAACTTTTTTACTGTTCACACAAATGATATATTTATAATCAAATAGGACAAGATAAAAAGACCTTATTTTTCACACAAATTCCTACTAAGTAAAAGAAAAAAAAAATTTTCACACAAAATCCTAAACAGAAATCATTTTGTACCACTTTTTTTTTTTCATAATTCACTGATAAATCAGGATTATGATAAAAATTGTGTTCACATATTTTTTATATTTTCTTAGCATGCCGTTATGCAAATAGGCAAGACCCACGTGGTGAAACTAAGAAAAATAATGCTAAAAATACAAATATTTTTACAAAGAGTTGATATGACTTTATCATTCTTCAAATAATTATTGATAAAAAAAGTATGATGTAAGTAATAGATTCATATTAAAATTAGTAATAATTTATCACACGAACTAATAATTTGTAAAAATGTTTGTGGTTGTGGTATTACTTAGTGATGACGTTTCACAAATATTCACACATCAGATTGTCTTTAATGTATATTGCAGGGATTGATGCTCTTATGGTACTCAGCTAAGTACGTTAGTTCAACTGGAGAGATTATCGTGTTCTATGCTGCATCGGTGATTCTAGTAGTGGGTATGGCTGGTCAAGACCCACCTCTAAGAGCCTTTCTTGCTGATCAATTGAGTGATGAGATAGAAAATCCAACAGAAGAAAAGCAGGAAGAAATAGACGATCGTACAGATATTTTGTGGCGAGTTGCCAGGTTTTCTGGAGCCACTATTGCTCTCGTTTCCCTTCCAAATGCTACATGGGAAATGTCCTTCGGAGTTTCTGCCTTGGTGATGGGAGCAAATCTTTTGCTATTCTTGTTTGGCTATGGTCTCTCCTGTTACAAACTCCACAAACCAGACGGGAGCTCCTCTGGAATTATTCTTCGAGTTTTAATGGCAGCTAGACACAATTGGAGTCGCAACTACCCTCGTACAGAAAAAGGGTTTTATTGGAAAAACCATAAACCACAACCAGGACTGATCGAGAAGAACCATGGTCAAACATATTTGTTGCCTAGAGTTCTATTTCTAAGGTAAAATATCTCTCACGCACACTATTTTTAAGAGGAATTATACCCTGTTTTAGGTGTATTTTGCCCTATCTTTCGTAAAAAAGAGTTATTCAATATTTATATATATGTTGTATATACGTGCAATGACATCAACCATATTTGTTCAAATAGTTGTAGTAATGAGCATGATTAGTGAACTTAAACAACCTAATAATGAATATTAAAAAAAATGAATATATATTATTATTTTATTTTATTATTGGTGATACTTCAATTATAAACATTATGTAATAAAATCTGTGACATCTATAACGTCACTCTTTTCTATATTGAATACAGAAGGTTAGACAAAGCTGCAGTAATTGATGAAGGAACACCCCCAGTCAGTCCAAAAGAACAAAAAGAACAAGAACTTGGGCATCTTTGCACAGCTGAACAAGTGAGCGAAGTAAAGCACCTTTTTACTTTGATACCTATTTGGACAAGCTTTATCGGCTGTAGTTTGGTTGCAGCTACCGGAAACACTTTCTTTTATGAACAAACAAGCAACATGGATTTTAACATTGCCAATAATATCAAGGTTCCTTTAAATGTTTTATTTGCCCTTAGGTCCATTATACGCTACAAAATATCATTCATGTTTTCGTCCAAGATAGCAACAGAACAACGTGTTACGCGGATCAGAATTGGTGTCGGGATGATTTGTTCTGCATTATGTTGCTTTGCAGCTTGGCAGGTAGAGGCCCACCGACTATATTTGATTGAGGAAAAGAAAATTCATGCAAATCAGACTATCTCTATGAGTGTCCTCTGGTTAATTCCACAATTTATTTTGTTAGGACTAATGGAAGGACTTGCCAGTGATGGGCTTGAGGAATTCTTCTATAATCATGTTGCTACATCAATGAGAAGTTACGGCTCACCGTTCAATGATTGTGTATTAGGTATCGGAAATTTCATCAGCTTGCCTTTTATTTTGGCGTTTAGAAGCTGGTTCAAGGATTCCATAAACACAAGTCATCTCGACAGGTATTATCTGACTTTAGCAATACTAAGTTTCGTGTGCCTTGTCATGTATGCGTATGCTTCATATTCATTGAAGTCTTTCCGCATGGGAAATGCATCGGAGGATGAGGAATTAAACGAGATCTCGGTACATGGCACTGACGGCTTAATTGAATCCCAGCCAATAACTAGGTGCGTCTCTGTCCCCACACGGAGAAGAAATGTGGCTAACGCTGCAGCAGCCACTGCCACTGCATCCCAGCCAACTAAGAGCGTCTCTTTCCCCTTACGGAGCATCTCTTTGCGCTTAAAGGATAAAAAGGTTGGGAAATCAGCCGCAAATGTAGACTCCCCTGAACATATGGAGGAACCCCTTTTGCAATCCCACGCATCGACTGAAGCTGAAGAGGGACTCCCGCCTGATGATAAGCCAGAGAGCCACCATGACTAAATTTGGATGGATGGAGCTGAATATGATCAATTCAAGTATCCTATTTACAAGAGCATATGATATTGCTGCTCTTGTAAATGGAATTTTGAAGGAGGCTGGCCAGTCTGTCTAAGTGCAGCACCCTCTTTTGTATTTTGGTACATTAATTGGGTCAATATGGTTTTTCTAACAATAATAATAATAATAATAATAATAATAATAATAATAATAATAATAATAATAATAATAATAATAAATAAATAAATAAATAAATAAATAAATAAGAAAAAGTAAGTATCCTATGCGAAATTCTATTCTCACCATGTAAATTGGATCTTCAAGTTTAATTGGCAGGTTCAACCACAGTTATTTGATATAAGATAATAAGTGGTGGTGTAGTCTTTTCAAAAGACAAAAGCTATATTAAAGATGATTTAATCTAAACAATCCTCAAAATAACATATCCATTAACAGAATTGAAGTTTGTACAATATATTTAACCCTAAATTTATTGTTATCTTATGTAGTACTTAGTGGTATGATCGCACATAACTATGAATCCACAGATTCTTTCATTATGGACTGTTACACACGAACTCCACTATTCGTGACTCTGAGATCTTTGCTTAAAGATTTGATCAACAACTGTGGTTAACTGGTTGCAATAACTTTGCTTTATAACCGGATATGATGTTTGCAAGTAGTCTCCAGTTTTAGCTTCAAATGGGTTTTGCAAAACTTTAGATCTATGTATAGAACACTAACCTCTTTTGTCGTCAAAAACATGTTCTAGGGTTTGTATATATATGTACTTAAGGTCCATTAAAACCCTAGATCAAACGGTTGTTAAAGAAAGCTGAAATTCTATTATGTATGAATCTCAACCGGTCGAGATAAGTGACTTTCGACCTATCAAGCCTGCAGTCGAAATGCAGTGTTCTAGCACTATATTTTTTGCATTCTTGAGTTATCAACTATTTTAAACTTGATTTGTTTTGTTCCAATGATTAATTCAACACTAATCAACTAAACACACTAAGTTAAAAAAAGGTTATATTTGTTCATGGTTGCCAACCTAAAAATGTAGACTCTACAAAATTTTTTTTTTTTTATACAAAAAATGAATATTTGGCAAAGAAAAAAAAAAGTCCCAAAAACACTATTGCAACTTTACTTAATGATAGAAATACTCAATAATCTTAACCTACTCAAGCAAGGACGGATTCAACAAATAATTCGATGAATTGATACTAACCAATCCGAGATTAATTTTACATATAGAGAATTAAATATCAAAGTATAAAGTTTAAGAAATTTTTTTATAATAATAATAATAATAATAATAATAATAATAATAATAATATACCTTGAGACAGATGATAAATGGTGACCATAGAATCTAATTTTCAATTTTATTGAGAGAGGGATTCTTTCAAATTTATTTGGGTGAAAAACTTTTTCCGAGTTAATTTGCAACACCTATATTTAAATTAGATCTTGGCTACACTTTTAATGTAACAATTAATTTAAACATGCTAATACTTGTAAATCCAATTTGCAACAGAAATCCAAGAGTATAGGATTGTTAAACATACACGGTTCTATTGACAAAGAGGGGAAAAGGAGTTTTTTAAATCATGAATAAATAATATAATGTCGCGAAAGCTTAGAAAAAGCACACACAATGCTCTCTTTGAAGGAACAGAAACTAAATTGTTAGTTTCCGGTAGTAAACTTCGAATCCACGAGGGGTCCCTTAAATCCACAATGTGATAACTCTGGAATCCACTAGAGAACAAAAAGTCAGTATTTTTTTTTATTGATAATAAGCTAATTTGCCTTTGGAGGCTACAAAACATATAAATGACAAGGTAAAACCCTAGAACGATTAGGAAACGTTTGAAATCCTAATTCGCACTAATTATGAAATTATGTGGCAAAATATCAAATTTTACCAACAAATGGTAAAATTGAGTTAAATGCAAAATTATTAATTACTGACCTTAAGGGTCGTCCCAAAATAATTAAGCAGGACCTTATTTTAATCTTTGAGCAAAAAGTTATTAAAGAAACAAAATTACTAAAAACGGCAAAATCAAGGAACTTGCCAAAATCAGAGTAAACCTCATGGCAAAGCGACAACTATTGATCAGAAGACCGTTTCCCTTCAGCCTACCAAATTTCATGTAATTTTGAGTCCGCCGCCCAAATAATTTTTACTAGTGCGTTTTTGCCTTGCGCCATTTCAAGAAAGCCACAGTGATCTATTCTACATCATAATATCACCAATACTATTTAAATTAGCACTAATACTACTTATACTATTTTCAAACACGCCAACAAAACGCGGTGAGTCATAACATCATTAAACAATTAAGAGTTTAGATTCACCTCAATCCATCCAAATTTAGTCTTATTGGCTTCCTAGTTCATCATTAGAGATAGAGAGTTCATTTTCAGCTCCAGTCAATGCTCGGGATTGCAAAAGGGCTTCCTCCATAGATTCAGGGGAGTCTACAATATTGCAGGCGATTTCCTAGAAAATCTGTCAATTAGGCACATAGAAAATCCAACGGCTGTGGCTGCTGTAGCCACATATCTCCTCTGTAGGGAGGAAGAGACGCTCCTAGTTGTGTCATCATTGCCGTCTACCTTGATCTCGATTAATTCCACTTCCTCTAATGCATTTCCCATTTGATTAGACCTCGATGAATATGGAGCGATGTTCCTAGTTGACCTGGAGTGATCAGCTAACTCATCCTTGCCATCTTCCAAGCTTTCATTTGATTCCTCGTTAGAAATGGCAAAACAGGTTAGAATTTTCTGACCCAACCTGAAAAATACTCTACCCGAACCCGATTTTTTTGACTCGAAGCAAAAACGGGTTGACCCGTGACCCGACTCATGTTTTTGTAGGTCAACCCGACCCGACCCGAACCAAACCATTTTTAAAAAAAAATTTTTTTTTGGGTAAAAAAAAAAAGTAAAATTAAGACAATATTGGTTTAATTGTTTATTGTGAGTTTTAAGGAAACAATTGATACATTTATATAACTGCATGCAAATTAATTGAAAGATAAATGGTTGAGCATTCTGTAATGAGTAAAGATTTTTAGATATCAAATAGCAAAGTACATGTCAAGATAATCTAGTTACAGTAGAGTTAAAAACATAGATTTAAAATTGTAGACATGTGTGAGAAATATTCACAAGTGTGAAAATAGTGAAGGCAAAGTATCAAATTAGCATAAATTATAAATGCTTAGACCTATTTTTTTAACAATTTATGTCCAAAGTAAACGGCTTTTCAAAATAAATTATAATTGTGGGGACCCGGTTTGAGTGTTGGACCTAATGTAACGTATGAGCTCAAACCCAAGTAGCCCAGACAATAAATTTATAGAGAGGTGGGCTGAGAGGCCGGGCTGTAGTGAGTGGAGTGGTGGTCCGGTGCTATTTTCGTAATAAAGAAAAGGAAATTACAAGAGCCATTTACGCAAGGATGTCCTCGGAGAGGTCCGAGGAGATCGATTCAGCCTTTATTCTACCTCTAAGAGTTTTTTCTTACAAGTTTTTCTCCCCCCTTTGATTAAGGGACCCTTTACATTATATACACCCCTTGGGGGTAATCCTGAGCCTCCACTTGTTGGTTGTCTACGTCGTCGCTTGAGTACTCGTCCCATCAGCCACCATGTTCAGCTTTCTGTGAGTCGTGATAGCCAAGGCAACACTGTTTGGGGGGTCTCCTCCATATAAATGCTGCCAGGAGAGTAGCAGCCAAGCATTTAATGTGGAGGTCGTAGCCCCTCTCTAGGCACTCCACGATCCCTCGTTCCTTCCTGCGCCCCCGGGGTGAATGTCTACTGTTGAAGCTCTTCGAATACATGCTTTGGCCCATAGGCCCAGGCTTGGTGACCGAATAATGTATCTGAGGAGGCACTGCTCCTCGGACAGGCCCAAGGCCCAATATTGCAGGTGGGCCTAGGCCCCCACAATAGCCCCTCAAAAGCCCTCATTCCCTTCTGTCCGAGAAGGAAATTGGGGTTTTGACCTAGAAGTGCACGTGACGCGCGCAGATCCCTCGATTAGTGCGCCTCCTTTACTGTGGTTAGCGCTTCATAACCAGTTGAGAGGCTAATAAATATCTTGGGCGCCATTAAGATGGCTGACACTCGCTCTTGGAAGTCGTGCGGGGGAACTTCCACGCGAGCGCTTCCCCTCCCTCCTTATAAAAACACCTAAAATGGAACGGTTACCCCTTATTTCATTCGCTCTCGAATTTCTCAGTTAGCCTCAAGCACCTGATCTTCCCGAGCTTAGCTTCTCTTACACAGATTTAAACTTTCTCCACATTCTTCTAAAGACACCGCTGCACGGGTTCTTTCCTCGCGCCTCAGACCCGACTTGATAGCCCGATTCAGCAAGTGCCGTCTTCCTTAGGCTGTAGATTTTCTTCTTAGTCGCACCTCTTGAACTTCTCTGCTCGTAGGACGTTATCACCCAGCCATTCCCTCTTGTTTCCATGGGTAGATTCAAAGTTTTAGTGGATTCTCCGTCTGGAATGGAGGGCTTTAGGGCTAAGTACCGCATCTCGCAGGGAGTGGGCTTGGAGTACTGCTCCTCGGACCAGGTTGAAACCAACCGTGGAACCGGCGAGGTTGCCATCCCAATGATCACCTTTTTGGAGGGAGGGATGACTCTCCCCATGGGTAGGATAACAAGGGATTATTTGCTCAACCATAGGCTATGCCCCCATCAGTGCGCCCCCAATATGTTTAGGATCTTAGGATGTATAGATGCCCTTAGCGAGCAGATGAACCTTGGGTTGACATGGCACAACGTCGCGCATCTGTACGAGTGCCATGCCCTAGCAGGAGGATATTATCTCAAATCCCGGTCCGAGGAGGTGAGGCTAATATCCTGCCTCCCCAAGTCCAACAAAGGCTTGAAGGACGACTACCTGGTCGTTTCCGGAGATTGGCACGACGGTCTTCACTGCCCAGTAATGGCAGGAAAGCCAGGTGGGATTCCTCGGGAGAGCACTCCTCGGATGGGCCTAAGCTCTTCGAGATATAGAAATGCTGTTTGTTTGTTTGTGTTTTGTTGTTTGTTTTTATAGATGCCTCTTCCCGACGGAGGTAATTGCGGGTCTGACCTGGTTTTCATTTCTTGATTGTTTTATAGACAAGGACCACGTCTCCCCTAAGATCAGCCTAGTCAACGTGAGGGCTCTCAACTACCTGCTAAGGTCCGAGGTGTTTGTCAGTGAGGACGGACAGTTGCGGGCCGCGCATTTAATCTTGGATTACAAGCCTCTGTCACGCGACTTTCAGGACATCGGCCAGGCGATCAGAGCGGGAAGTGCTCGACTCGCTTGGATAGACGTGTCCAGGCCCCGATTTTTGGCCGACCGGGATCTTCCTCCAGTCACTCTGCCACCTCCGCCAGTTCATGAAACGGTTCCCCCATTGATCAAGGGACCCGCATCATCCCCCCCATCCTTAGACGCAGAGATCGACCAGTTTAAGTTTGGAGAAGATCCAGCTGAGCCCGCGATCGAGATCTCGGATTCTGAGTCCGAGACCAAGGGGTTAGGAGCCGATCGCCACCCAAAGTTGCTGCTTGCCTGGCCTGATCCCAGTTCCAAGGAGGAAGAGGAAGGGATGGACCTCAAGCAAAGGACCGGGTTGAAAGGTTTGATAGCTGCGAGGAACAAAGGGGCGGGGTCGTCTTCCAAGGAAGCCCCCAAGATCCAAGTAGCTCCTGTTTTGCCTCCCAATCCACCCAAGCCCCCCACAGACCCAGGGCAGAAGGCAAAGGAAAATCTAAAGAAGAAAAGGCCCATGGAGGCTCCCGAAGAGGGGGAGGTGCTGCCTGCTAAGGGGGGGAAGCAACAGAGACGATTCGCAGATCCCCACGATAAGAGGGACAGGGTCGTGGAGGTCTCAGAGGAAGCTGACGCGCGCGGTGTGCAGCGCACATGGGCCCCTCGGCTGGAGGTGGGGGGAGCCCCTATCCCCTAGGACGCCACAATCTAGGAATCCCAGAGGGAGCACGCCGGCGCCCTGGCTGAAGCCTTGGAGCAGCCCCTCCTCCTCCCCAGGGATATGGAAGGCCTCAGGCGCATCAGGCAGCCGGACCTATTCATGTCCCTGAAAAGGGACCTTGCAATGGTAAACTTACCCCCTCCCCTCTCTTTTTGGTTAAAACTAAACCACGTTGATCTGCTAACTTGTTTTTTTGCTTTTCTTTTGCCAACGCGCAGGTTACTCAGCAGGTGTTCGTGGCCGAGGAGTACCTAAAGAGGGCCGGGGAGGACGCCAAAGCTGAGGCCCGTTTTCGCCAGGAGGCCGAGAGGCAGGCTGGAGCGCTAAGGCAGGAGAAAGCCGATCTCTCTGCGAAATTGAAGGAGGCTGAGAAGGCTCGCCAAAGTGCCCAGGCCAGCCTGAAAACGGCCGAAAGGCAGGCCGAAGACCAGCGCCAGCAGCTGCACGTTACAGAAATAAATCTGGCCACGGAGAAGCAGAGGGTCGTTGGCCTAATGGCCGAGCTGCAGAAGGCGAAGGAGGCCGCCCGAACTGCCAGGGAAGTCGCCGAGGCCGCGGTGGAGGCCGCCTATGAGCGGGGAGTTCTCGACACGGAGAAGCGGCTGTCCGAGGAGGTGGCCGTGGTGTGCAGGGACTACTGCACCGAGTCCTGGGGTGTGGCCATGGATCGGGCGGGGGTCCCTGCAGACTCGGAGCTCAGGAGGATTGAAAGCATCTTCTTTCTGGAGGACATCCGCGAAATCAACGACCCTGAGCCCCTCCTTGCCATTGAAGCCCCCGTTGCTAGTGACAAGGCTTCCGAGGGGGTGGAGGCGGACAAGGGGGGCCAACCTTCTCTAGAGGCTCAGCCTCGTGAAGATGAGCTCACC
This sequence comes from Lithocarpus polystachyus, assembly GCA_033629205.1. Classification (NCBI taxonomy): domain Eukaryota; kingdom Viridiplantae; phylum Streptophyta; class Magnoliopsida; order Fagales; family Fagaceae; genus Lithocarpus; species Lithocarpus polystachyus. The sequence continues at coordinate 9,225,246 of CM066172.1, read as the reverse complement.
ATCAGCCAGGTGGTTTCTAGGGCCAAGGGAGCCGAGGCAGATCCCGAAGCTGATAACGTGCCTCCAATTGTTGTCACCTCCGAGGACCCTCAGCCGGGGACTTAGCTGTAGGAACTTTTATTTTGTATTCTGTGTATGTGGTAGGGGAACTTTGCTCCCCCTTTTTTGTTTTAAATAGTAAGAGCATTGTACTTTTTGCGTTCTAATGAAGATGAGTACTTGTAGTCTTTTGTGTTTAATGAAGAATCATTGTACCCCTTTGCATATGTTTCGTTTAAATGCTGGCAATAGGTATCTTAGTGTTAATTCCCCCTGAGAGTGTGATCCGAGGACACATCATTGACTCGAGTTTTACTTCAACACTTGTATGGAAATTGAATGTAGCGGTAATTGAACACTTATAAGAATCGGGCGTAGCGTTAATTGAACACTCACAAAAATATACCTTAGTGTTAATTTCCCTTAAGAACGTGGTCCGAGGACTCTGCGTTGACTCAGGTTCTGTTTGAACACTTTATAAAATGTAACTTAGTGTTAATTTCCCCTAAGAACGTGGTCCGAGGACTCCGCGTTGACTCAGGTTCTGTTTGAACACCTTATAAAATGTAACTTAGTGTTAATTTCTCCTAAGAACGTGGTCCGAGGACTCTGCGTTGACTTCGGTTCTGTTTGAACACTTTATAAAATGTGACTTAGTGTTAATTTCCCCTAAGAACGTGGTCCGAGGACTCTGCGATGACTCAGGTTCTGTTTGAACACTTTATAAAACGTGACTTAGTGTTAATTTCCCCTAAAAATGTGGTCCGAGGACTTTGCGTTGACTCAGGTTCTGTTTGAACACTTTATAAAACGTGACTTAGTGTTAATTTCCCCTAAGAACGTGGTCCGAGGACTCTGCGTTGACTCAGGTTCTGTTTGAACACTTTATAAAACGTGACTTAGTGTTAATTTCCCCTAAGAATGTGGTCCGAGGACTCTGCGTTGTCTCAGGTTCTGTTTGAACACTTTATAAAACGTGACTTAGTGTTAATTTCCCCTAAGAACGTGGTCCGAGGACTCTGCGTTGACTCAGGTTTTGTTTGAACACTTTATAAAATGTGACTTAGTGTTAATTTCCCCTAAGAACGTGGTCCGAGGACTCTGCGTTGACTCAGGTTCTGTTTGAACACTTTATAAAATCTAACTTAGTGTTAATTTCCCCTAAGAACGTGGTTTGAGGACTCTGCGTTGACTCAGGTTCTGTTTGAACACCGTATGCGCAGCGGATAAAAGAGAGAAGGAAACAGGTCAGGAATTAAGGGAACTTTCATTAATAATAGTACCTTTTCAGGTTGTTTACATTCCATGGGTGCGGTACAGTTTTCTCATCCAGGTTTTCGAGGTAGTTCGCGCTGATGCCCGCTACCGAGGTGATACGGTACGGACCCTCCCAGTTGGGTCCCAACTTTCCCCAGGCAGGGTTCCTGGTGTTGCCCACGACCTTCCTCAGCACTAGGTCTCCTACTGCCAGGGGCCTCGGCTTAACGTGGGCGTCGTAACCCTGTTTGAGTTTATTCTGGTAACACGCTAGTTGGACCCTCGCATTTTCCCTTCACTCGTCTATCAGGTCCAGGCTTTCCTCCAGCAACTCGTCATTACCCCCCGGGCTGAAACAGGTGGTCCTTAGTGTCGGGAAACCGGTTTCCAATGGAATCACTGCCTCGGCTCCATAAGTCAACGATAAGGGAGTCTCCCCTGTTGACTTCCGTGGTGTAGTCCAATACGTCTAGAGGACGTGGGGTAGCTCCTCTACCCACATTCCCTTCGCGTCATCCAGCCTTTTCTTGAGACCGTCCACTATGGTCTTGTTTATGGCCTCGACTTGTCCATTCCCCTAGGGGTAAGCGGGAGTGGAATAGTGGTTCTTAATCCCAAGACCGTCGCAGTAGCGTCTGAAGGCTTTGCTATCGAATTGAAGGTCGTTATCCGAGATAAGGGTATGGGGGACTCCAAATCGGGTGACGATGCTTCTCCAAACGAATTTCTTGACGTCCACATCTCTGATGTTCGCCAATGGCTCGGCCTCGACCCATTTGGTGAAATAGTCCGTGCCGACCAGCAGGTATTTTCTGTTCCCGGCGGCTTTTGGGAAGGGGCCCACGATGTCTAAGCCCCACTGGGCAAAGGGCCACGGGCTGGATAGGGGGTTAAGAACCCCGCCAGGCTGATGCACGTTTAGAGCGAACCTTTGGCATTGGTCGCACTTCTTCACGTACTCTTGTGCTTCCTTTTTCATATTGGGCCACCAATAGCCTTGGGTGATGGCTCTATGGGCCAAGGACCTTCCTCCGGTATGACTTCCGCAGATTCCTTCATGTATTTCTTCCAAGAGCGACTCTGTTGCTTCGGGGTGAACGCACAGCAAGTATGGCCCGGAGAAAAACCGTCTATACAGCTTCCGCTCCTCCGATAACCAGAACCTTGAGGCTTTTTGTCGGATTTTGTCGGCCTCTCCTTTGTCCTCGGGGAGGGCGTCATCCCTCAGAGACAGTGTTACTGGGTCCATCCAGCTGGGACCTGCCCTAACGTGGTGGACACTGATGGCGTCTTCTTTTATTTTGGCGGGCGCAGGCAAGTCTTCCACCATTATGATCCGAGGAAGGCTGTGAGCCGAGGAAGTGGCTAGCATGGCTAGAGAGTCGGCGTGAGTGTTCTTGCCTCTGGGTACATGTTGTAGGGTGAAGGAGTCGAAGTGGGATCTTAGGAGTTTGGCTCGGTCAAGGTAATCCTGCATTCTTCCGTCCCTGGCTTCCAATTCTCCGTTTACTTGGCCCACAACCAGCCTAGAGTCCGAGTACATGTTTACCCTCTTCACGCCGAGTTTTTCGACCTCAGACATCCCTTTTAGTAGGACTTCGTACTCGGCCTCGTTGTTCGTGGCCGAGAAGCCCAGCCTTAGCGATTTTTCGATGATGAGTCCTTCGGGAGACGCGAGGACTAGCCCCATTCCAGAGCCCCTTTGGTTTAACTCCCCATCAATGTATACTTTCCAACAACCTGGCTTCTCGGGGGAGATCATGCCCACCGTCCTCTCGCTGGCGTTAGATGCCCCGGCTATCCCCTCTAATGAGGGTTCGGCGAACTCAGCTACCAGATCAGCGATGACCTGGCCCTTGACGGAGGTGCGCAGCATGTACTTGATGTCAAAAGCCCCTAGGATTGTCCCCCATTTGGCAACTCTCCCTATATAGTCGGCGCTCCGAAGCACGGACCTGAGCGGGAGTTGCGTCAGGACGACGATGGTATGCGCTTGGAAGTAGTGGGGGAGTTTCCGCGTGGCGTGAACCACAGCTAGGATGGCCTTCTCCAGTGGTAAGTAACGGATCTCGACCTCGAGCAATGACTTCCTAATGTGGTAGACAGGCCGCTATACCCCGTCATCCGCTCGTATCAACACTAGGCTTACCGCATGTGGAGCCACGGCAATGTAAGCGAAGAGGATCTCATCAGCCTTTGGGCTGGACATGATCGGTGGCCAAGAGAGGTACTCCTTGAGCAGTTGGAAGGCTGAGTTGCACTCTTCGGTCCATTCGTACCCTTTCCACTTGTTCATCAGGAGGAAAAAAGATCTACATCTGTCCGCTGATCGGGAAATGAACCGGCTCAGGGCAGCGATCATGCCCGTGAGCTTCTGAACCTCTTTGGGATTCCGGGGGGGGGGGGGTTGTAGGCAGTTAATGGCTTTAATCTGGTCGAGGTTGACCTCAATCCCCCTGTGGGTGACCATGAAGCCCAAGAATTTCCCCGATCCGACTCCAAACGAGCATTTGGAGGCGTTGAGGCGTAATTTATGCTCCCTCAGGATTTTGAACACGCCCTTAAGGTCATCCACGTGGTCGGACGCCTTCCTGCTTTTCACTACCATGTCATCTATGTACACCTCTATGTTCTTGCCTAATTGCGGCTCAACATCTTAGTCATCATCCTCTGGTAAGTGGACCCTGCGTTCTTCAGCCCGAAGGGCATCACTTTGTAGTGGTAGTTCCTAGTGGGTGTGGCAAAAGCAGTTTTCTCTTGGTCTTCTAGAGCCAGGGGGATTTGGTGATACCCTTGAAAGGCGTCCAGGAAGCTCATTCGAGGATGGCCCACGGTCGCGTTCACTAGTTGGTCTATCCGTGGCATGGGGAATGGATCCTTTGGACAAGCCTTATTCAGGTCAGTGAAATCCACGCAGACTCGCCACTTCCCACTCTTCTTTTTGACGACAACTGTGTTGGCCAGCCATTCGGGATAGAAAACTTCCTTGATAGCCCCTGCCTCTTTGAGCTTTATCACCTCGGCTCTCACGGCATTAGCGTTCTCCCTGGACGGACGCCGAGGGGGTTGCTTCTTCGGAGTAGTGGAGGCATTAACGTTTAGGTGGTGACATGCGAAATTCGGGTCGACGCCCGGGGCCTCGTAGGCGTCCCAGGCGAACACGTCCAAATTTTCTCTGAGGAACTCGGCCAGTGTCTCCTTCTCCTAAGGGGGTAGCTGAGAGCCGACTTGGAAAAATCTTTCGGGGTCATCTCCGATCATTACCTTCTCTAGCTCCTCGCACCTTGCCTCCTCGGTGGGCTCATGAGTCGGCTGGCCCGAATCCTTTGGTTGCTATAAGACCTTTTGAGTGGAAGCTGAGGGTTCCGCCTCTGGCCGATGTGTAATGGCCGCCACCAAGCACTGCCTTGCGGTGGTTTGGCTCCCGACGATTTCCATAACCTGCCCCCCGGAGGGGAATTTCACCTTTTGGTGCAGGGTGGACGCTACGGCCCCTAGCGTATGGAGCCAGGGTCTAGCGACAATGGCTGTATAAGGTGAGTAACGGTCCACAACGATGAAGTCTACTTCCACCACTTCCGGGCCTGTCTGGACGGGTAGCCTAATCTGGCCTTTCGGGACGACTATCTTCCCATCAAAGCTCACAAGAGGGGAGGTATATGGCGTCAGATCCTCGGGCTTGAGGCCAAGCCCCTTGTAGAGGTCGGGGTACATGATCTCGGCGCCACTTCCGTCATCCACCATTACTCTTTTCACGTCATATCCGCTGATCCTGAGCTTTACTATCAGAGCGTCATCATGAGGCTATATGGTTCCTATCTTATCTTCCTCCGAGAAGCTCAGGGCTGGCATGCTCTCTACCCTAGCCCTCTTCGGATTCGTAGTGCTGCCCGCAGGCGGGAATTGGGCTACAGCCATCACCCTTGACGGGCAGGAGCCGGTCCTTCCTAGGGCTGCGAAGATGACGTTTATCGTTCCCACCGGGGGCCTCATGACCGTGTTCCCCAAGGGCTGATTCTGCGCGCCACTGGTATGGTGCAGCAGGTGTCCGAGGCGTCCTTCTCGGACAAGTTGGTCAAGGTGGTTCCACAAGTTCTGGCAATCCTCTGTGGTGTGCCCCGGCTCTTGATGGTATCGGCAGTACAGGTTCCTGTTACGCCTCAAGGGGTCGCTCGCCATCTTGGGTGGCCATTTGAAGAATGGTTCGTGCTTGATCTTCTCCAGGACTTGGTGCACTGGCTCCCGGAACACGGTGTTCACTGCATGCATGTTGGCATTCCCAGGCTGACCCGCGAATTCCCTTCTCGGCCGACTGTCCTTATATACGTCCGACCTGAAATCCCTCCGCTCCTAGGGGATAACCTTAGCCTTTCCCTTGCCCTGCAGTTGGTCCTCTTCGACTCTCTTGTACTTGTCAATGCGATCCATAAGTTGGCGCACGCGGGTAACTGGCTTGCCTGTGAGGGATTTTCTCAACCCGTGCTCGGCTGGCAGGCCGAGTTTGAAGGTGCTGATGGCGACGTCGTCAAGTTCCCCGTCTATTTCGTTAAACATCTCCCAGTATCTGTCAGAGTAGGCTTTCAGGGTCTCTCCCTCTCGCATGGACAGAGACAGCAGTGAACCCAAGGGCCGGGGGACCCGGCTGTATGTGACGAAACGAGAGCCGAACGCCCTGGTCAGCTCTTGGAATGAGTTTATGGACTCGACTTTTAGCCCGTCGAACCATCTCATTGCCACAGGTCCTAGACTGGACGGGAAAATTTTGCACATTAGAGCCTCGTCCTTGGAGTGGACCGCCATCTTCTGGTTAAAGTGACTGACGTGCTCCACGGGGTCGGTTCGACCATTATACAGGGTGAACGTTGGCTGGTGAAAGCGTCGCGAGAGCCTCGCCACTTCGATCTTACTTGTGAAAGGTGACTTGGAGATTTGGTACAATGCTTTACTCATGGCGTCATTTCCCGGACCCGTATGAGACGAGCTACTATGCTTGCGCTTGCGGTTGGGCTCTTCTTCATAGGAGAAAGACTCGCTTGAGGGGGTTCTTGGGCTCTTCTTCATAGGAGAAAGACTCGCTTGAGGGGGTTCTCGACCTTCGCCTATAGTTGTCATCCTCTTCGTCTCCAGAAGAACTGTCTGAGCTGGAAGGGTCTCGCCTCCGCTGTGCAACACGCAACTTTTTCTTTAACCTGTCGATTTGCAACTGCAGGGCCCGGTTGTCATTGGATCTTCGAGAGGCATGGCTTCTCGCTCGAGAACGGCTTCTACACGTGTGCGCGGTGTGTATGCTTCCCTCACGGTCCCTTGCACGCTCTAAGTTCAGGAAACCATTCTGCCGTTCGGACCCTGCGGACTCTGCTGCATGTGGATTTGATCTTGCCATCGCTGGCGTTACGGTCACTATGCTCCAAGGCCTCCCCATAGACGGCGCCAATTGTGGGGACCCGGTTTGAGTGTTGGGCCTAATGTAACGTATAAGCTCAAACCAAAGTAGCCCAGACAATAAATTTATAGAGAGGTGGGCTGAGAGGCCGGGCCGTAGTGAGTGGAGTGGTGGTCCGGTGCTATTTTCGTAATAAAGAAAAGGAAATTACAAGAGCCATTTACTCAAGGATGTCCTCGGAGAGGTCCGAGGAGATCGATTCAGCCTTTATTCTACCTCTAAGAGTTTTTTCTTACAAGTTTTTCTCCCCCCTTTGATTAAGGGACCCTTTACATTATATACACCCCTTGGGGGTAATCCTGAGCCTCCACTTGTTGGTTGTCTATGTTGTCACTTGAGTACCCGTCCCATCAGCCACCATGTTCAGCTTTCCGTGAGTCGTGATAGCCAAGGCAACACTGTTTGGGGGTCTCCTCCACATAAATGTGGCCAGGAGAGTAGCTGCCAAGCATTTAATGTGGAGGTCATAGCCCCTCTCTAGGCGCTCCACGATCCCTCGTTCCTTCCTGCGCCCCCGGGGTGAATGTCTACTGTTGAAACTCTTCGAATACATGCTTTGCCCCATAGGCCCAGGCTTGGTGACCGAATAATGTATTTGAGGAGGCACTGCTCCTCGGACAGGCCCAAGGCCCAATATTGCAGGTGGGCCTAGGCCCCCACAATGATATTTCCTAAAGTGTGTGTTGCTTAACAATGATATAATATTCATAAAAGAGATCATGTATAAATAAGTAAGCAATCAAACTTTAATGTATATCTCAAATTAAAATAGAGTGCCAACCACAATGGATAATATATTATAAAATTAATTTTCAAGATTGTAAATTTCTTATATTTTTTTATTATTTATCAAATGAGTTATCCAATAAGTCATTTATAATTTTGTTTTATATTTTGGAATGTTGCTATTGTGTAGAAATAAAACTTGTGTATTTATTTTACTTATCTTTGTATTATTTTGTTTTAGATAGCAATGTTAGGATTTGTATAATTTTAAAATTATTGAATAAGTATTAATAAGTTTAATTGAGTTCATTCTTGATATAAGTGATGAATTCAAAATAATGCATTTTACATTAAGTAATTTGTTGCATAACTTTCCAAATGGCAAATACATGTTGTTTTCTTTATAAAAATAAAAAAGAAAAAAATTCATGTGAAAAATACGGGTCAATCCGACCCAACTTGCAACCCGATTGACTCGACCCGAACTCGACCCGCCTATTTTGCCATGTCTATTCCTCATCATTTGATGGACTTCCCATGTGGACAGACGTTATTGAGTATGAGGCATACACATAAAAGACAAGGAACACAGAACTCAGTATTGCTAAAGTCAGATAATACTTGTCTAGATGACTTGCGTTTATGGTATCCTTGAACCAGCTTCTAACCGTTAAAACAAAAGGCAAGCTGATGAAATTTCCGATACCTAATACACATTCATTGAATGATGGGCCGTAACTTCTCATTGATATAGCGACATGCTTATAGAATAATTCCTGAAGCCCATCACTGGCAAGTCCTTCCATTAGTCCTAACAAAATAAATTGCAGAAATAACCAGAGATAATCTGAGTGGGATCACTAGGATCAATTATCTCTTCGTTTATTAAATATATAGTCTGTGGACCTCTACCAGCCAAGCGGCAATGCAACACAGTATAGAACATATCATCCCAACTCCAATTCTCATCCGTGTAACATGTTGCTGTGTTGCTTTCTTGGACCAAAACAAGAATGATATTACGAAGCGCGTATAGAGGACCTGAGGGCAAATAAACTTTTTAAAGGAATGCGGACATTATTGCCACTGCCAAAATCCAAGTTAGAAGTTTGTTCAAAAAAGAAAGTGTTTCCGGTAGCTCCAACCAAACTACAACCGAAAAAGGCTATCCAAATAGGTATCAACGAAGAAAGGCTTTTTATTTCCCTCACTTGTTCAACTGTGCAAAGGTGGCCACAATTCTCTTGCTCTTCTGGACTGCTTGAGGGTGTTCGTTCAACTGTGCAAAGGCTCTTCTGGACTGCTTGATGGCCATCTGTGTGTTCAACATAGAAAGAGTGATGCTAGGATACTAAAATTTTTTTTACATAGGCTTACTTTAAAATTCTTTATTAAGTTGTTTTAAGTTCACTATATTTAAAAAAAAAAAAAAAAAAGAGTTCACCAATCACACTCATGCAAGATTGATGTAGGACAGAATCTCCAAATTAGTTTTTGTAATTTGTTATTTTTGATAATTTTAAGTAATTTTCAGATTTTAAGGATAAACATTATTATTTTTTTAATTTTACATGTCTTTAATGTTAAATAGTCAAATTAGGGATTTGAACTTTTTCATAGTCATCATAGGGTTTTTTCTTTTCAGTATTTATATGCTATATAGCCTCCAAGTTAGACTATCATTCAAATTATTATTAATAAAATTTAGAGTTTTTTTTTTTTCCTATTGTTTTCTCTAGTGGATTCCAAATCTATAATATTGTGCATTCAAGGAACCACTCGTTGGATTCGAGGTTCACTACCAAAAACTAAGGCCTTGTTTGTATGGTGGAAACACTATCACTCATTACTCGATAACTCATCACTTATCACTTAAAAATCCCCAAATTACATCCTTAGCATGTTTGGCACTACAACCCAGTTGAGTTTTCATTCCCAAAACTCAAATATTTTCACTTTATGTGGGACCCACAGACTGACTAAGTTCAAACTCTCTTCTTCTCCTTTAACTTCTTTTTCTCTAATCTCTCAGACTCTCTCTCTAGTTGGACTGGTTCTTCTCATTTCTTTGCTCTTTCTCTACTCTCTCAGACTCTCTCTCTCTAGCCGAACCCAAATCAAAATTTCATTTTCCACAGCCACACCATAGATTCGAACCTCACACCCACACCCACATCTCAAAAATCTAAACCCCACATCTACATCTCAAATCCGAACTTCACACCCACAAGATAGAAGAAAAAAAAAAGCTTGATCTTTCCGAGGAGATGTGGGGCCTCATGGGCATCCCCTTAGGCTACTGTACTCATTATGAGGTCTTGTTTTATTTTCCTTTGTACTAGTTAGCTGCTAGATTAACTTAGATTTAGTGTTCATTAGTTTTAAGAGTCAGTGAGTGTTCACCATAATGAACACGATGTTCAGTTCTTTCAATAAAATTCTTATTATCTATACATATATAAAAAAGGAGTCAATGTTTTGTAATTTTTGAAGTTCTAGCCATGGGCTGTGCATTTTGCCTCAGTCAGGGTCAAGTTCTTTTATAGGTCCCAATCAATGATGTCAAAGCTGAGCCAACCCCTTGTCTCAGCACCCCTACGATGGATGCTCAGTGTGAGGCACTTTTAGTCTATGAAGCACTTTTCAGATTCGGGTGTGGATGCGGGACTCAAAATTTTTTGAAAAAGTAGGGTGCGAGTGCAGCGATTAAAAAATTATTAAAATTATTTATATTTTCTATATATTGCTAAGTATACTTTTTCACGTTATATAAACATATGCCAAACTTAAGAGCAATAGTAGATAATAACTAAAACATGATTTCATAAATTAAATACAACCCACAAGTTTGAAGCTAAAACATTCCATGATGTTCGGAAATTAGAATACAAGGAGGGAGGCAGAGAGTAGAGAGAGGCAAAGAGCAGAGAACAGGTAGGCAGTGAGAAGAGAATGAGAGATTTTAGGGTTTTTTTTTAAAAGATGTTCAAGTTCAAACGGTGTGTTTTGCAATCTTTATTTTTTTTTAAATAATTTTACTTGAATTTTGACCTGATTCAAAGCCAGTATCGACCTGAATCGGTCGGTTTTGGCCGGCCGATACGATTCAATTCAACCCGAATCGGTGCGTATCTGGAAACGAAAAAAAAAAAAAAAAATTTCGACGCGGCACCAATCTCGGGCAGCAGTGTCACCCATCGCATCTCGTGTCGGAGGCGAGTGAGGCACCTTTGTAGCCGTGTCGGTGCTTTCTAGCTTTTAGTATGGCACTGGCAATATGTGCCTAGCCAAGTGAATCATGTAAGCTACCAAGCATTTCAGGTGAGCATCATGTTATATGATGATGCTCTAAATATCGTCAGTAACCTACAAAGTTCTCTCAACCACACTTGATGCAACCTGCAAAACATAGATCAAGAAATATCTTAAAAGGGCACCGGTATGGTACCGGCTAAAGACCCTCCGAAAGTTAAGTTAGAAGATGCTCACAACCTTAGAATGCCAGAGTTGGGGAATAGTATGCGCACCTTTGCTTGTGAGAGACTTTGGGGTTTTTATAATAGTGTAGAACTGACCTTCTTTCCTTGTAAAAGAAGTCTTTTCCATATAGGACTTGTCATTAATTGGGTGGATATTGCGGAACCCTCTTTATATTTGGATTCTATTCCTATTAGGATTCTACATACCCTAGCCATGCGTGAGATGCAAGTTATTTCTATTTACAAGGAGTTGACACGTGTACTTCAAACCCGTCTACATTATGTCCGTTCATCCTGGATCCATCCATATCAGGTATATATATTTTCTGCCGTCATCTCAAATAGGTCCGTTCATCGTACCCATTTTCTCCTCTTCAGTTGCCCCCTCACTCCATGAGTCCGTGACCTCCCAAGAGACGGGCTTATGAGGTGACGGTTTGATTTTTCCAATGAGTGACTTGGCCCGACGCGCTGGCATATGGTAATTAGTATTGGATAAATAATTATATAGGACACATGTCATCTGTTTAGTGGTTGTTTGCTAAGAATGAAGCGTCCCTTCGTCTTCTTTGCCATACTCCCTATATAAACTTACATTTACCTTCCTTATTTCTTATTTTTCATAGAAATCAAACGATCAGAGCACATTTGTTCACCTTGTCCAACGTTCGATCCGTCATACTTATACGCCCGTGATCTGAATTTTCTAACTGCATATCCACAATTGGTAAGCACTCGTTCTTTTTTGATTTATTCACTTTTATCACTGTTGAATACTTCTAGATTCGTTAGTGTCTTAGGGTTTACCGTCACGTGTAGGTGACAGATGTCTAGTGCGTCGAGTAACCAGTCGTTTGTCCACGACGAAGCGGGCTACGATGAAGTACACCCGTCAGGTCCAAAAGATCCTGACACTACAAGTGAAGAAAGTTTATCTTCTACCTCCCCTTCCTCAAGGAGCGAGGATAGGACAGAGAGTAACCTTAGTAACGGTCTAGGTGAAAGTGAACATCCAATCCAGTCCATCATTGGTCTTGACAGGATGAGGAAGTTCATAATGCTTCCAATATGGATGGTTAACGACTTTACGTCTTCAATTAAGGAATCACACTTTAAAACTTTAAGAGATAAATACCAGATACCTGACCCCTTCGTCTGCCCTTCAAATCGGAGAAGTGTTACTCTGACGGTGTCGAGGGTGTCGAGATTTATGAGCAAATGCTCAAAGCTGGGTTAAGATTTCCTTTGAGTTCACTTCACCGTTGACTCCTCCAATACCTGGGTTTGTCCGTCAACCAGGTTTCCCCAAATGCATGGGGGGACTTCCTCGACGTGGAGGTCTTATATGGGGTTATGTCCGACGGGAAGGGAAAGCTGACGGTGGAAGAGTTCTTTCGCTGTTACCATCCGGTTGAGATTACAAAATCTAAGGGTATGTATAGCTTTGTGGCGAGGAGTCCGTTGCTGCGGCTAGTGAGCGATACTCCAGATTCCAACAGGGACTGGAAGTCTAGGTACTTCTTTCTAGACAATAATGAGTGGATGTGTCATCCTGGCGACACGGAGTTCATGCCAGTTGACACAACATGGGGCATATTACCCCTGTCTGGTATGCACCCGTTCTCTATGCAATTTCAAATTATATACACCGTCGATATTTTTAACCCCTCTTCTTGCAGCTCAAGACCGTCCACAAGTTACATTTGAGGAGTGGAGTTTTTTGGAGAAGATTTTTCAAAAGACAAAGTTAGAAGAAAGAACTTGGGCAAAGTTGATGAATATAGATACCATTCACTGGTATTGTGACGGGCCAGAAAAGACAAAGGCAGCGAGTAAATACGAAGAGCAAGTCCGTCGACGTAAGTTCACTAAAATTATGCTTAGTTTAATTATTTCCTTTCATGCCTTTAGCTTTTAAATCGTCATCTCTTTTCAGAAATGGACGATGCGAAGAGGAGAGCTTTTATTAAGCAGCAGGCTGCTGTAAAAAAGAAGGGTGGTCAGACGGATGGGACGGATACCTCCAAGCCGTCTGGAGCCAAGAGAAAACCTTTTTTGGAGACTAACCGTTGTTGAGGACTCTTTTTTCGGCCTACGTGGTATTACTTCATTGGCAACCCATGCCACATCGACATATTATTGATTTTTTGGGAAAATCTATTTAAAGCCCAAAATAAGCTTATGTTTCATTCAACTACATGGATTGGGCCTGCATGGCCCGCGAGATCCTTACTTCAAGAGGTGGATGCATGGCCCATATTACCTCTCTTACACTCATGGCAAGCGGCTTCTTCAACAAGAGCCCATATTTAGACAAAATGACAACAAAACCCGAGGTATGTCATCTCATCTTCGGCTTATGATCCAAGCTCATAAGTCTCTTTGGGGAAACTTTAGGAGTCGTGGTTTGGAGGGCCAAGAGGTATGTTCAGTAAAGCTCCAGTGGTTTAAAGTTGATAAAAGAAACATGTTGCTTGGCGTGTCTTCTTCAACTCCCTGAACTCTGACGAGTCCGTGTGTAACGGGTAACATATGGTAAGCATCTCTTATCACATGGCACTTAAAATGATATGATTCCCCATTACTCTTTTCCTAAAGCTTAATATTCATCATATGATAAATGCTCAAATATCCCCAGCCGTCTAACTGCTGGAAAAATAATTGTTCATTCAACCCCCAGCTGTTGCTATATAAATTTAGAAACTTCATTATATTATTCTACATAAATCTTATTACTACTTTCAGCTAAAATCCAACTCGAATACATGGCCTAATCTGATTGGCTATCTTTTATCTCTCTCTATATACAAAATATTCATCATATCTTTGAAACCCAGCTGCTGTCTGCCACAATCTGAACATATATTTCTCTGCCAGCTGCTAGAACAGAGCATCAAATACTCTTTTTGCCCACCAGGATTATGTCACAACACAATGAGACCTTGACTAAATCTCTAAAACTTCATTAACCTTCAACCAATCCTTCTATTACTTGCTAGAAATGTGTTGTAATGGAACCTTGAATCAAAACACAAACACCCAAGAAAGGAAACATTTCCAGCTAAATCCCAGCAGTGCATTCAGCACTTGACACCTGGCTAGAAGTGATATCATCAGTCATTTAATACTAAATCCCAACAGCCAGCTACTATACCAAAAATAGCAAGATGCCCTTCAAAGAGATCTTACCATTTTTCAGCCAAATCCAAGAAATAAATACTGAATGATCTCTCCAGCAGTCAGAAATCACCCAGCTGACCTCATTTGCTTCTGCCCAAAGCAAACAGCTTTCTTGTGACAGCTGCCACAGCCCTTCCTGACAGCTGGGACAGCTTTCTGTCACAGCTTTTCCTGACAGCTGGGACAGCTTTTCTGTCAAAGCTTTTTCTGTCATAGCTTTTCCATCACAGCTTTTTCTATCATAGCTTTTCCATCACAGCTTTTTCTGTCACAGCTGACCCAGCAGCCTAGGCATTACATTTTTTTCCTCATTTGGCTAAAATCAAAACCAACTAAAGAAACTACATTTCTCTTGCTAAAATACTTTCCTTTTCAGCTACTCATTCCCCAGCAGCTCTTACCCGAAATAGTAAGAATACCTTAAGGCTAAACATACCATTTTTGGATCAAATCTTAAGATAGATTCTCTGAAGATTTATTGCTACTTGGGACAGATTTTGCTAAGATTCTTTGCTAAAATACCCCATAAAACTCAGCTTTAAAGGGACCCTTCATGAACACATTAAAGGAGGACAAGAGGGAACCAATAGAGAAACAACTCTTTCATCACCTTATCTATTCTCTCTAAGTTCTAAATGGTGTTCTAAACTCCTGAGTTTTTAGTTTCAAAATGAGGAACAAAGCTCTCCAGCCCTTAGCTCACAAATACATCCTCTAACAGAAAATCCCAGCAGTAAATTCCAGCAACACTACTAAACACACTACAGCACTATTGCCTTTCTTATACTCATTCTCTCACTCTCTATATTTAGAAAATACACCTATCTTACTGCTCTTATCTCCAAATACCAAAATATATCTCCATGCTTTCATCTTACAAAATCTTTCTTCTTGTAAAGCAACCTCTACAACTTCTCCAGCAGTCATAATCTCACATGTTTACTATTTTTAACCTTCATATCTCACATACTATCACATATCATACATACTACAAATACTACATCCCACAAAACATCTATATCTTTCATTATCTCCACATTTCTCAAGAGATGTCAAACATTCATACTAAAAGCCTTTCTCATGGAAGGTATAAACTTCTAATGTTAAAGCCCTTCTCTTAGAAGGCACAAAATCTCATATCAAAGCCCTTTTCTTAAAAGGCACAACTACTTCTTACGAAAGCCCTTTTCTTAGAAGGCACAACTAGTTCTTGCATAAAGTCCTTCCCTTAGAAAGCATAAATACTCCATACAAAAGCCCTTCTCATGGAAGGCAATACTATTTATAACATCACAACAATTAAAAGAGCATTGTTAAGGGGAAAAGTCATTTAAGTGCATGATAAGAGGGGCAAGCTTAACTAGCCCCTACACACAGCTGGGCATACTCTCTCTCCCTCCAGTTGCATCCATTTTTCCCCTTTAATGTTAAAGTTATCATGGCAAACTACCCCTCTACCGCTGGGGTCACTCTGCTGGAATATTATCAACTCTCAGAAGCTGTACCGCTGGGACTGCAAACCATCAGAGATAAGTTTTTCTGCTTCTATATCTTTAAATTTACTTCATTGAATACATGATTACTTCACATTTAAATACATATTACTCCATTCCAACTATTATTACAACTATTAACTAAAGCTTAAACTCATTTAAACGCATGATAAAAGGAGCAAACTTAACTAGCCTTTACCGCTGGCATTCTGCTAAAATCCTATCAGCTCACTGATGCTACACAGCTGGAGCTATAAACCATACAAAGATAAGTAACTTTGCTCTCATATCTTTAAATTTACATCATCAAGTACATGATTACTTTACCTCTAAATAAATACTACTTTATTTCAATTGTTATTATAACTACTAATCAAAGCTATCATACCAAACGCATATCACATATTTATTTGACCATTATCGTGGTTCTTAAACTTTAGTTTTAATGTCTTGGTAGGCTTAAAAGTACGCCGGTAGCCGTTGGACCACGTGGCCCAATGTTGAGTTCCGGAGGCAACTCCCCAAAAAGAACCCGGGCCTAAGAAGGTCACCCCTTTAAAGGACCACACGTGGCTGGGCAGCTGAAAAACGCCCCCGAACAACCATCAGTTCAAAAAACCAAAGGGCGCAACTGAGACCTTCGTGAGTCTTCAGGCCGAAGTGAAGAAAACACTGAAGATTTATTTGCGAAGGCACATGATGCCAAAGGCGACGAAGCCCGTGATGACGGTGATGATGGCAAGACTGCCCTCCAAATTCAAGCCCAAGTTGAAGATATTCAAACTGAAGAGAAGGCCAAGGATTCCCCTGTCTAGTAGCTTGACCTTTTTATTATTTTTTTTTATTTGTAAAGTTTCAATAAATTTTTTTTTTTACAATATTTGTACCGTCATGAACAAATTGCCTTCTATTCATGTACTCTGATTTTTTCTTTTAAACTTTTATTGAGATTAAAGTATCAATTTATTATGTGCGTTTTCAGTCATATTGTGTAACCGAACACATTTTGAACCCGTTTTACATATGAACGGGAATCATTTTAGACGGCGTTAGAGTCCGTTCTTATAATTGCATCCGTCAGGCATTTTTTGTACCTGTCAGTTTTGCAAACAACGTTTTCCATATCCTCATAGGATTGATCCGTCTATTATGCATTTGGTAATATCGTTATATTCGGTGGATTGATCCGTCTGCTTTTTATGGGCCATAATTTTCACATCCTTTTGGTATGCATCCGTCCATCTAAGGACTTGATGATAATTTTACACCCTCCTGGGGTGCATCCGTCCTCCTAGGGACAAATATTTTCACATCCTCTTGGGATGCTCCCATCCACTTGAGGACTTAATGGTTTCACACCCTCCTGGGGTGCATCTGTTCACTTAAGGACTAATTTTTACATCCTCTTGGGATGCTTCCGTCCACTTTGGGATGCATCCGTCCATCTAAGGACTTGATGATAATTTCACACCCTCTTAGGGTGCATCCATCCTCCTAAGGACAAATATTTTTACATCCTCTTAGGATGCTCCCGTCCACTTGAGAACTTAATGGTTTCACACCCTCCTAGGATGTATCTATCCTTTTAAGGACTTAATATTTACACCCTCGTGGGATGTATCCATCCTCTTAAGGACTTATTATATTTATTTACATCCATGTGGACATTTTAATCAAAGTAGAAAAACCGTCTGAATAAATTCTTCATGCATAAGTAGAAAACCTGCCTCTTGGGCTTAAAACAGTATTGTAGCAAAAAATTAAATAAACCTTAAATGACAGTTAAATTAAAAACTAGGAAAAAACTAGGAAAGAGTAGATTATGGAGCATTGCTCTATCTATTTTCTCTTATATTGGTAGTATTTCTTGAGGTGCTCTGTGTTCCACGGGTGAAGCAATCTTTGTCCGTCTAGGGTCTCCAGGTGGTAGATGCCTTTTCTTACCCATAAGGTGACTCTGTAGGGGTCTTCCCAGTTTGGACCAAGCTTACTCTGAGTAGGATCTCTGGTATTGCCCATCACCTTTCTTAAAACGAGGTCCCCGACCTTGAAGTCTCTGTGTTTGATCCTCGAGTTGTAGTACTTGGCCATGAGATCCTGATATCTTGCAAGCCTTTGTTCAGCTGTTGCCCTGACTTCGCCTATTAGGTCGAGCTGGAGACGAATGGCCTCGTAGTTTCTTCCTTCGTCGTTGTTATTCACCCTATAACTGGTGAGTCCAATCTCTGCAAGAATGACTGCTTCACTTCCATATGCCAACTGGAACGGTGTCTCGCTTGTAGGTGTTCTCGCCGTCGTCCTGTATGCCCATAATATGCTAGGAAGTTCCTCCGGCCATATACTCTTCGCCCCTTCGAGCCAAGTTTTGATAATCTTTAGCAAAGATCGGTTCGTGGCTTCAACTTGGCCATTGGCTTGAGGGTGTGCGGGGGACAAATAATGGTTCTTGATCCCAAGTTCTGAACAATAGTTTCTGAAAGAGTTGTTGTCAAATAGCTTCCTGTTGTTCGAGACTAAAACTCTAGGTATGCCGTACCTGCAGATGATATTCTTCTATACAAAGTTGCGCACATTCATTTCTGTGATCGTAGCTAGTGCTTCTGCTTCTACCCACTTGGTGAAGTAGTCGATGCTGACAACTAGGAACTTCAACTGTCTAGCTGCAGTGGAGAAAGGGCCCATTATATCCAAGCTCCATTGGGGCCGTCATTGGTGTGAGTTCCTCCGTTTGTTGTCTTATGGAATTGCAAAATCTCTGGCACTTGTCGCAAGTCCTGACGTATGACTGGGCGTCCCTTTGCATGGTAGGCCAGTAGTATCCAACTCGGATCAGCTTGTGAACTAACGATCGCGACCCTGAATGGTTCTCGCAAACCCCTTCATGTACTTCTCTCATGACGTAATCTGCTTCCTCGGGGCCCAGGCACCTTAGGTACGGGTGCAAAAATCCTCTTTGTATAAAACACCATTGATTAGGATGAATCGTGCCGCTTAGACCTTCAGCTTCCTAGCGGCTTCTTTGGTGTCGGGCAGCCTACCCTCCTTCAAGTAGGCTACTATTGGCGTGGTCCAATTACTTTCAGAACCTATCTCCTGCATGTTGATGATATCAATAGTAGGTGAAGGTTGAACAAATGAAAGTGCCTTATCAGGGATGATCATGTGATCTGCTGATGTGGCCTTTGCTAGACGATTGGCCTGTTCATTTTCTCTTCTCGGGATATGTACAACCTTGGCGTGCAAGTTGTTCACCTTCCTTTTCTCCTGTTCTAGGTACATCTTCATCCTTGTGCCCCTGCACTCGTATTCGCCGTTCACCTAATTGGTGACGACCTGAGAATCACAGTAGATAACTATATTGGTTGCATTGGCAGCTTTTGCAAGATCCAAACCTGCGATCAAAACTTCATACTCCGCCTCATTATTCGTGGTAGGGAAATTGAGGCGGATCATACACTCTACCTCGTCGCCTTCCGGGGATCGAAGTACGATGCCTGCTCCACCCGCTTGCTTATTTGATGAGCCGTCTGTATGAACACTCCATGGAGGATGCTCATCTGCCCCCTGGTCTTTGAAACAAGTAAACTCCACAATAAAATCAATGATGATTTGTCCCTTCATGGCTGTACGCGGGCGGTACTGTATATCAAACTCGCTTAACTCAATTACCCATAATGCTACCCGTCTGGCGGCTTCAGGATTGCTTAAGGCTCGTCTTAGTGGCTTGTCCGTCAGGACAACTATTGTGTGGGCTTGGAAGTTGGGCTTGAGTTTGCGAGCCGCCGTGATCAAGGCAAAGGCGAGCTTCTCCATCGGCGGGTATCTTTCTTCTGCGCCACGAAATGCCCGGCTAGTATAGTACACGAGCTTTTGAATTTTGTCTTCTTCTTGAATTAAGGCTGCGCTAACTGCAGCCGGTGACACTGCCAAGTATAAAAATAATTCTTCTCCTTCTTTGGTTGGGCTCAGCAACGGTGGGGAAGAAAGATAGGTCTTCAGATCATCGAAGGTCTACTGACATTTTGCCATCCATTCAAAGGATTTCTTCAATGTGCAGAAGAATGGTAGGCATTTATCCGTCGCTCTTGCTACGAATCTGTTTAATGTAGTAATCTTGCCGTTGAGGCTTTATACTTCTTTCACATTTTTAGGGGGTGTCATCTCCAATACTGCGCGAATTTTATTTGGGTTGGCTTCGATCCCCCTTTGGGACACCATGAATCTTAAGAACTTTCCTGCCGTCACCCCAAATGCACACTTGCTTGGATTGAGCTCCATGTTATACGAGCGAAGGCTGTCAAAAGTTTCTTTAAGTTCGTCCAAGTGGTCGTCCTCCTTCCGGCTTTTTACCAGCATATCGTCCACGTACACTTGGACATTCCTTCCAATCTGTTTTGCAAACATCTTGTTCATAAGCCTCTGATATGTCGCGCTGGCATTCTTAAGGCCAAACGGCATCACCTTGTAACAAAAGAGGCCTTGACTTGTAACGAACGAGGTCTTTTCCTGATCCGCCTCATCCATCTTGATCTAGTTGTATCCAAAAAAGGCATCCATGAAACTTAGCAACTAATGTTGGGCCATTGAATCTACTAGGACGTCAATCCTGGGGAGGGGGTAGCTGTCTTTGGGACATGCTTTATTCAGGTCCGTGAAGTCTATACACATCCTCCATTTCCTGTTGGTTTCCTAGTCATTACTATGTTTGCCAACCAATCGGGATAATAGACCTCTCTAATAAAGTCTGGTTCCTGTAATTTGTGGACTTCCTCCGCTATAGCTTGGTCTCTCTCTTGAGCGAAAACGCGCTTCTTCTGGCAAACTAGCTAAAAGGCAGAAGATACATTCAACTTGTGGACCATGACCGAGGGGTCAATCCCGGGCATGTCTTCATGGCTCCATGCAAAAACGTCCTGGTTCACTTTAAGAAACGTTACAAGTGCCTGCAGGATCGTCGGTCTGGTGAGGGTGCCGATCCATGTCGTTCGCTCCAGCATAGAATCATCTAAGGGTATTTCTTTAAGCTTCTTCACGGGTTCTACCACCATCCATTGTTCTTCGATGCTCATTGTCTGCATTTGGTCATCCATCTCCATCATCGCCACATAACATTCTCGTGCAGTAGCCTGGTCTTCGCGTAGTTCCCATATCCCATATTCTGTAGGAAACTTGACCATTAGATGATAAGTTGAAGTTATGGCCTTCCACGAATTAAGAGTTGGTCATCCAATTATAGCATTATTGGTAGACGAGCAATCGACCACCAGGAACGTGACATCTTTGGTAATTTACTGAGGATACTCCCCAATGGTTACGGGCAGAGTGATCACGCTGAGAGGGTATACCTTACTCCCTCCGAACCCTACGAGGGGAGCATTTGTTGGGATCAGCTGTCCTTTATCGATCTTCATCTGCTGGAATGTCGGGTAGTAGAGGATATCGGCAGAGCTTCCGTTGTCAATCAAGATCCGGTGCATGTTGTAATCTCCTACTCGTATGCTAACAACGAGTGCGTCGTCATGCGGGTGTTGGAGACGTCAAGCGTCGTTTTCCAAGAATCCAATGATGGGTGTTTCTGCCTGTGCTGTCTTTGGAATGAAATCCGTTAGCTAGATGTTTTAGACCGTTCTGAGGTAAGTTTTTCCGGTCTTTTTGGGCGACTCGGAGGTCGCTGTACCCCCTACAATCATCCTTATATCCCCTATCGGTGGTCTCGGGTGTTCGTTTTCTTGTCGGGGAATCTGTCCTTGTGGTGGTTCTGTTCTTTCCTTGCTAACGAACCTTTGCAATTTTCCTTGCCTTATGAGTGCTTCTATTTGCTGCTTCAAGTCATAGCAGTTTGCTGTGTCGTGGCCGTGATCTCTATGAAAGCGGCAGTATTTGTCCCGAGGCCTTTTATTGGAGTCTCCTTTCAGCTTACTTGGAAAAGTAAAGGCCCCCTTATCTTTAATCTGCATCAAGACTTGGTCTATTAGGGCTATAAGCGGAGTGAAGTTTGTGAACCTCCCAGCCGGGGGTTTAAAGCACCTTTCTTCTCTTTTGTCTCCCGTTCTTGCGGTCTTCCGCCCCCTGTCTTGATGTACTTCGTCCTTCCTTTCTCTCTTCTTGGAGGGCTTTTCCTCTCTGGCCAAGAGCGCATCCTCCGCGTTCATATACTTGGTCGCCCTCTAAACTACATCGGACATGGTTTTTGGATCATTCTTATATAAGGAGAACAGTTACTTACCCTTCCTCAGTCCGTTTGTGAATACGGCTACCAGTATCTTATCATCCGCTTCGTCAATTGAAAGTGCCTCTTTGTTAAAGTGAGTGATATATGACCTCAGTGTTTCGTCTTCCCACTGTTTGATGTTCACCAAGCACGCGGTGGATCTTTTGGACCTATGGCCTCCGATGAAATGCAAAGCAAATTGAGCACTTAGCTCCTTGAAAGTATTGATAGAGCCTGGTGTCAATTTGCTGAACCAGACCCTTGCAGAGCCTCTCAATGTCGTAGGGAAGGCCTTACACATTATTTCGTCCGCTACTCCTTGCAAATGCATCAGCGTCTTGAAGGTCTCCAAATGATCCAACAGGTCTTTGGATCCGTTGTAGCTTTCGATCTGAGGCATGCGAAATTTTGGAGGAAGAGGGTACGAGTTGACGGTCACTGTGAATGGCGAATCCGTTCGATGAACCAAGTCGTCAAGGTCGTTAGATACTCGTCTTTTGAGAGTGTGCATCATAAAATCCATGCACTCCTTCATCATCTGCATCTCCGCAACCATATGGTACAGAACCTGGTCTGCCTTTGATGGTCGGTTCGTGTCTTGTCGTTCAGGCCTGCTTTGGGCGTTGCTTCCTTCCGGCCCCTGCTGATTTCTCTTTTTGGCGCTACTGGCCTCCTACTCTTCCTCCTAAGTGTTGAGCATTGCGTCCTTCTGGCGCAATTGCTCTTCTAGGTCGTGGTTACGTTTCGTGAGGCGTTCTACCGCTGCTACAAGGGTTTGAACCTGCCTTTCGAGAGCTGTTGTGTGTGTTTCTCCTTGATCATTCGCCGTGGTCGCCATCAAGCGTGTGAGTACCATGCAACTTTTTGTCTAGAAAGCTCAAAGTTATGACTTTTCCTTGCACTTCCCACTAACGGCGCCAACTGATGATGCTCCAAATATCGTCAGTAAGCTACAAAGTTCTCTCAACCACACTTGATGTAACCTACAAAACACAGATCAAGAAATACCTTAAAAGGGCACCGGTATGGTACCGACCAAAGACCCTCCGAAAGTTAAGTTAGAAGATGCTCACAACCCTAGAGTGCCAGAGTTAGGGAATAGTATGCATACCTTTGCTTGTGAGAGCCTTCAAGGTTTTTATAGTAGCGTAGAACCGACCTTCTTTCCTTATAAAAGAAGTCTTTTCCATATAAGACTTGTCATTAATTGGGCGGATAATGCGGAACCCTCTTTATATTTAGATTCTATTCCTATTGAGATTCTACATACCCTATCCATGCGTGAGACGCAAGTTGTTTTTATTTACAAGGAGTTGACACGTGTACTTCGAACCCGTCTACATTATGTCTGTTCATCCTGGATCCGTCCATATCAAGTATATATATTTTCTGCCGTCATCTCAAATAGGTCCATTCGTCATACCTATTTTATCCTCTTCATTATATTACGGTAATGTTTTGTAAAGATACAGTCAACTAGGCTGATAAAGTTCTGCATGAACAGTATGACTACGGTACTCATTAGTAAAAGCTCAATAAACTAGGTAATTTGACAGTAAGTCCTTTTATAGAGTGCTTTATGCTAGAGGTATGTGTTCTTTTCCGTGGTGGTGGTCTTTCTTCTCCTTTTATTAAAAGAGAAGTTTTTTTCAATATGGACTTATCTTACTTATCAAAAGAAGAAGTATTTGGAGTGTCAAAGTTCCTACTAAAGTAGCTTTTTTTCTTCACTTGGACAGCTGCTTTACGGGAAATTCTTACAACATATAAATTAAGAAAAAGAAATACAGTTGTTGTGGAATGGTGTTTTATGTGCAGAAAGGATGGGGAGTCTGTTCATCATTTACTTCTACATTGTGATGTTGCTAGAGTTATGGTTTCTAGTGTTATGTTCATTTGGGGTGCAGTGGGTTATGTCTAATAGGGTGGTTGATTTGTTGGTCTATTGGAAGGGGCACTTCGCTAGTCACCACAATAGCGATATTTGGATTAGAATCCCTTTATGCATAATGTGCACTATTTGGAAAGAACACAAAAGCAGGAGGTTTAAAGGACTGGAACGTGCTGTGACGGATCTTCAGCTAATGTTCTTACATTCCTTGTATGATTGGATGATTGCTTTTAAGTTGTCATTCATTCTCTAATCTTCTTGACTTACTAGATTGTTATAATTTTAGTTGACTCGTGGTGCCTCTCAAGTACACAACCTGTGTACTTGGAGGTGGTCTTTATCTCTTTATTAAAATTTCTTACTTATCAAAAGAGCCCAAGAAAGCAAAACGAGGAGGACTTCTAGGAAACTGTAGAATTGTAGTTACACAAACTTCAATTCTGTATAGGAATTAGACTAAGTTGCATGTGGCACCACACATATGCTCTTTTTTGGCAAAACTAAAAATGACAAGGAAGAATTTCAACTAAACCATTCTCGATGGGTGAATCATACAGACTTGGTACTATGTATATGTCTGATTATGAATTCAATATATTATTAAACATCTACATGTGTTTGGGTGGTTTTTGCATGCATAAGAACCATAAATAGTAGTCACAGTAGAGATGTTGAAACAATTATAACAATAATAATTAATAACTACTTATAACCTTCTAAACAAAAATCGTTACACCCTTGCGATTATGCTGCTTTATAAGTTAGTGTCCCTAGCAATTCTTTTGTTAGTGTCCATTCAAATGTTGAACATGGCTTGACAGGACTCCGTGTTGTTAATTGTCCAGCATTGCCATACTTTCAATAGAAAAATGCTCTATAACTCAGTATGAAACTCATTGATGTATTGATTTCAGATACTGTTGAAGCATATGAAAGTGGAGAACTGGCTAAGCTTCTCGGCATTGAGGTGGAAGGAAAAGATGATCTCTGAACCGAATCATTGATAATAAGAGACTTATAGACTTATAGTTCATTGTGGAGTAAATGCAGATATAGTGCGTAGTGCTTATATTTTCTCTCTTTGTTTCAAGGGTACAATAATGACTTCGCGTTTTAACTTGTAGTCTCTTTTGTTCAGCATGTGTTTGTAAGTCAAGCAGGATCGCTACTTATGTGATTTTATGTTATTGGGATAAATTTAGTTTCAATTTCTCCCATCAAATTTTATGTTATTGTATGGAATGGTGGAAAATACTAGCTCAGTGCTTCAAGTAATCTTTTACAGTTTCTTTGTTTGAGATTGCTGGCATTTCAAATCAGGGGACAGTAGTGCGTTTTGATAGTTTAGGGGAAAAAGTGTAATTTTTCCTTAAAAGAAAAATAGAAACCGCACTTAACAGCATGATTCTCAAAGATTTCTTAATTATTAACACAACTTAAAAGAATTACTAATTTTTTGTAGCAAAGTTGAAGTTTTGTATGGTAGTACTAACTCACGCATTAGGCTTTCAGAATCTTCGTATTTGGTTGACATAGGGACATAAAATTTTTTACCAACTTTTTAATTCCTACATAGGATTGATGGGCTTACTTTACCAGGTGAAAAGATGTAAGCTGGACTTTCTGTGTACCATAGGTCCTGTCTATTAGCATTCCTACTTAGGAATTCACCGAGTTTAGGAAAGCCTATAACGTATGAAAGTTCAAATTGTCTGCTTTTTGCCAAAGAAGGTATAAATCCCAAAATAAAATTAGCTATGATGATTTGAATTAATTACTTTCGAATTAATTACTTTCTCACATGAAAGCAAGAGCTTTGTGATTTAGTGATATTGTCTGATTCTTTTTATAAGGAGGATTTGTGTTCGAATCTCGTTCCACTTGTTTGTAAGAAAAAGAAAATACTATCTCAGTCCCCACTTGGACAAGTCAAATCTCAAAACTACCAAAAATTATTACTATTATTTTTGATAAACCAAAAAAGTTTCTTATATTTATACTATATTGCATATGCTCTTTATATAATATTTTTCCCTTACAACAAGTTAGGGTAGGAGCATTTGAACGCGTTACACATGTACTCCATAAACTGAGCAATATTACTAAACCATAAATCTCTTCTCTATATAATATTATTTGGTCATGAATTTCTTTCAATTCCTTCCATTTTTTTTTTTTTTTTGGTATGATTGTATCTGTTTATTTTAAATCTAATGACATGAAAATATTATTTATCACAATTGCTCAACAAAATTATAATACGAAAATCATTATCAAAGCTTAAAGTTTGCTATTTTTGGAGTTAAAGATAGCCCATCCACCGTGAGATGGAATGAATAGAACAAAAAAGAAAAAAAAAATTATAGAACAATCTGCTTTTACATATTACCAAGTCACTTGGCCATAGAAATGCCATGTGAATTACAGCTTCTTGTTGAAATCTGGCTTCTCTCTCGTACATGGTTGAATTAAGGGAGAGTAAACAGAGTCATCAGTCACAATTCCTTTGTTGTCCATGTCATTGGTTTTTGCCCAGAGAATTAGGTACAGGCCAAGTATAACCAAAACAGCTCCGACAATGCTACAACACAACACGGAATCAACAAGCAAAACAATTTAAACGAAAAAATGGTCTGCATCTTTTATTTTCTTACTTAAATTGCTTATATTAACTGGAAAGTTGTAAGGTTTAATAGAGTAATACCTAAGCACTCTTTCATATGCTAATTAGCTATTAGAATAAACTTGCCACTAGAAGTAGGCATCAGGTTGGGGCCATACTAGAGGCATGCTTTGCCCTTTTGCTAAAGTGTGTTAGGAACTAGACTATAAAGAGTAAACTTGCGATGATGAGTTATACTAAGAATATGTTTGTTAAGCAGGCAAACTGGTTTTTGGGATGATGAGCTCAATTGGGTGCTTCTAGACTATAAAGAGTAAACTTGCTTGTACAAATTCTTAATGTAGATTAAAAGTGAATCTGGTATCTTGTAATCTAGAGTGACATACGTTAGATTAGATTATCTGTTGGGTAGTGTGTCCAATATGTACATAAAGATCTTCACTATTGGACTCTCTGGTATTAATCTCCACAAGTTGGTGTTGGAGCTTCATGATTATTATTATGCAATTAGAAAGAATGTTCAAAAAGAATTCAGATGCTGGCAAGAATCAATAACAATGCTTGTGAAGAAAATCCAGTGAGGCTGTGTTAGCAAGAGCATGCTTCTGATGCTTGCTAAGGAAATTCAACATGGCTAGTATTAGGAATGCATTCTTAGATAGATGAAAAAGGAATGAATCCTCTAACTAGATCCTACTAATAATAAATGCTTATGTTAAGATCTGTTGCTCTGATTATGAAAAAAAAAAAAAAAAAAAAAAATCGATGCAAGTCCTTATTTTTCCATTAGCATTTTGACCATGTTAGAGTGGTAGAGATGTGGGGGGTCACAAAAAAAAGGGGACATACACTTCAGTGCATCACTGTAGACATACCTGCCCAAATATGCAGAATTTCCCAATACAAATGTCTGTAGAAAAAATGAGAAAACGACTAAAAGTGGGTCAAATGCCAATGTGAATACAGGACCCTTCTTAATGGACCAAGTCATCACATAATATGATAATCCTGTCACCACAATTCCCTGAAATTCCACACGCATGATCAGTGATTTGTTTTGAAGAATGAAGATGAAAATTGTATTTTTCTTGGAATGTAGCACAATTACCTAATCTTAACTGTTCATCTAATAGGTATATATATGGCAGTGTCCTATGTTTAAAGATGAAAATTAACTAGCTAGCCATGGTACATTTGAAAGAGAGTATAACTCTGTAGGTATGTATATGGCTTACTCCAAGTAATATGGTAACCAAGACAAGCCCTTTTTCCCACTTTAGATCCCAAGATGACCATGATATCACAAATGCAGAGACTACGGCAGTTTGGATGGTGCCAAATAAGCTCATCATTGCAGTTAAAGATAGTTCTGCTGGGTAAAACTGAATGACATGACCCTGCAATACACTACAAGACTATGTCATCCAATAAAACAATGATTAGTTGAGTAAGAAAAAGATGCGTGCTTGTGCGCGACAATGTTAATCTCATTATATAAAGAGTCCTATCATCGAGTGTCCTACATGCGATCATTAAGGTAGAATTTCCAATGTAACCAAATAATTTTTTCTGTGCAATTGAGCCACTTTCAATAAACAAATCCAACTTGTTAACTTTTGCTGTTTTCTAACATTGGTGGGATTTGTTTTATTCTCCATAATGATTGCCTTAAGGCCACCCGTTAACATACTACTTGTATAAATACTCAAAGTTCGAAGTTGAAGTAAAATCATCGATCAAATTACAAAGAGTTTTATTCTTTTCTTTTTACCACCAAAATATTGGAAAAGCTTTTTGCAAGTACTCCAACAATGATCATTTTGCTGCCAATGACAACATCACTGGTTGCTTGAATGTTGAACAACATAGAGTTTAACACAACTGGCCCCTTCCACAACAGTACAACCAATACCCCGGCAGCCGAGAGTGCTAAACCCCATATCTTGGCTTGCCCGTTGATGCTCCAACATTTGAGCTTTTCTTGATGGAAAATGAGGGCCATTACATATACTAGTGAGGGGATCAAGTTCAGCCCAACGCTTTGATTGGTTGATGCTACAAATTGCAGGGACATTGTGAATAGCACTTGGCTAAGAGAAATCCTAGACACCAATTTACAAAAGTTGAAAATAATTAACCATATTGCGCAAAGTAGGACAGGAGTTAGCTCTCGAGATGTCGCATCACATTGGTATGTTTCCTATAATGATAATTAAACCAAAAAATGGTGCAATCTTTCATGAAGAGGTGTGCCAAGTGCCAAATTTGGTTAAACTGAGCTTCTGTGGAGCAATTAGGCCTCTTACCATATGTGTAAAATTATTAAGTGACCTGAACTAATCTGATCTGAGAAAAACTTCAAGCTTGTTGAACAAGAAGAAGTGTTATACTTAACTGCAACAACCCCAACAGGAATGCATAACATAGTATCTTGATGGAGAAAGGAGGCCTATTGTTCCTGCAACCAAGAACAGCTAAAGGCTTAAAATATGGACAGAAATCGAATACAAATAATAAATTTTCATGGAAAAAAATAGCACCAAAGGTATGTTTTTTTTATTGTGAGAAGTATTTTATTATTTTATCTAATATTATTTCTATTATTATAAGTTACTGAGCATAGGCAGTGCTTTAAAAATCAGACAGTAGAAAAAACCTAAAACAGAGAAGTTCCAAATTTTGTTGCAACCATGTTTATAAAATGTATCATTTAGTTCATGTATCCGATCAAAGTTATTTACGAGGTATTGTTAGTAATTGTTAGGGTCTAGCTCTAATCCTAAGGTTGATTGGCCAAGGAACTGTTTCTTACTGTTAGATTTAATGAATTAATTCACCATCTTCCAAGTCCTACGTTCAATCCCCAGTCACCATCTTACCTCTTATTTAATTTTCAAGCTTAATTTTGGGAGAATCGATAATTTAACACCTATTACTTTTACACTCTGAGTGACACAAATTAACTTTTAAGAACTTCGGTTACTTGATTCTGTAGTGCAGTGAGATTATTTATAAACTTTAATTCAAGTTTTTTTTTTTTAAATAAAAAATTGGAAGATTTATTTTGTGCCTATTGTTAATTTTAAAAATTTGTAACCATAAAACCACTACACGTAAAATTCAGTGGAAGAAAAAGAAAAAAACGAATTTTTATTATTATTTAATTTGAGGTCTAAAAGGCGATGGTTTAGATGTTTTTTTTTTTTTTTAATTATAAATATCACTTAAATAATATTTAGTTTATAAATAATTAATTTAGTCAAATATTTTTTTTATATTGCAATTTTGTATTATTTAAAATCTAATATTTTTATTTTTGAAAATGTGTAATTCACATGAAAGATCGATGTTAGGTATATTCTGAATTTTTACTATATACAAATTGAGACATCACTAATTAGAAAAATGTGATTAAAACATTTATTTATCATATTTTTTAAGTGACACTAATAATATTCGTATTAAGTTTGTAAGTTCTTCGTTGTAAAATTTGTAGTAGTTTTGACATTTTTTTTTTTTTGGATAATGTTAAAAGCATTCGCATCAGTTAGTCTAAAATTTCCATCTATTTTAGCATAAAACTTGCTTTTTAATTTTTACACAATTTCTTTTCCAAAATATTCACATCAAATTATTTATTATACATTCTATTTTATTTAAATAATAATAATAATTATTATTATTATTATTATTATTATTATTATTATTACCTATCTCTTTCATTAAGATATCACACTCTCATCTCAACGACCTCTCTTAATTCCAATTCTCACCTTTGGTCCTCCCTCAACCCTCTTCTTTTCTCATATCCCAAACCCAAACACACACGGTGTGACAGCAACAAATCTGCGGCAACAATGGCGGCAAATCTAGGCAGTAGCGACAATAGATCCGTCTACTTTTTCTTTAGGTTTTTCATGTGGGTTTTCTGTTAGGTTTGGTTTTGATTTGATTTTGTTTTGGGTTGATTTTGAGTTGGGTTTTCTAATGGTTTGGGTTGATTTTGGCAGTTTTTAAATCCACGGTAAATATGCATATTTATACACCCACTAATGTTGGTAGTTTTTGGGGAAAATTGTGTAAATTATACCACTTTTTCTATTTTAGAAGAGCTACTATGGATGCTCTAAAGCTACAATAAATTTTTGTAAAAAAAAACTTAAAATTAATATGACAATGGATGTGATTGATGACAATTCAACAAGATAATAAATTAGCATATTAAATTAGCATGTAGTCCGCGCTTACGCACGGAAATATTAACAATTGTGATGATAAGATGTTTATCTTGGTAGATTCAGTTCCCACATTGAGTTTGGAATCTTCTTGGAGATGCCAATGAAGCGGTAATGTATGAGAGTGTGAAGTAAAGAAGAGTGGGATTGAACATTGTGTTTGAACCCGGTCTTGCTCTTAGAAATCCGAAAAGAGGAGGAGAGGGTAGTGTGTGGATTTAGTTGGTAGAGATTGAGAGAGAAGAAGGAGACATGAGATGATGATATGTCATTAGGAGGAGATGGTGTTTTACTTTTATAGTCTTTCTCGTTCAATTCCTTGGTTCTAGTAGTGGGCAGGTGAGATGTTCACCCATAAAAGTGTGCAGGTGAGATGTTCTTGCTTAGGCCAATAAGCATTATCATTGTGGTTTTCTTGGCTTCCGTATTAAATGTTAATGCATCATTTATTTGGGCACAAAAATTAAAAATTTTAAATAAGATACATGACACAAAATTGGAGTCCAATTTATAATCTAATTAGATTTTTTTTTTTTTTGAGTTTTGGTTAAGACAAGTGGCGCAAAATTAAAAATCCAAATCTAGACACATGGCACAAAATTGAAACTCTAATTTGGAATTCTATTTGAGTTTCTTTCTGCTTCACCTATTATTATATACTAGTGTGTAATCCCGTGCATATGCACGGATATATTTGAAAACAATCATAATTATATATATATATATATAATTTAGAATCTAATTAGATCTAAACTCTTTTGTTTTTACATTCAATAATTTACTTGCCACAAAAATTAAAAAAATTGATGGAACACATGCGAAAATAGAACTCCAATTAAAATTCAAATTAGAATCTAATTGAATTTAGACTCTTTAATTTTTGCATCTAATAATTCACTTGACATACAGATTTAAAAATTAGATGAAACATATAGTGCAAAATTATACTCCAATTTAGAATTTAATTGGAATTTCTCCTAATTTTGGCTATATATATGTGACTTATAAATTTGAATTGTTTTTAGTTATACAAAAAAAAGGCTCATAAATATAAAATCATTCAAAAATTACATTTTTTATAGTTTACTTATATTAGACTCCTCGTTTTTACACTAAATTAACTTATTTGACACAAAGATTAAAAAACTTAGATTAGATTAGACACATGACACAAAATTAAACTCTAATTAAAATCCAATTTTTACATTGAATTAACTCACTTTGCACAAAAATTTAAAAACTTAAATTAGATAGGACACATGGCATAAAATTAGACTCTAATTTAATTCCAATTTGAAATCTAATTGGATTTTCTCTCTGCTTTACCTATTATTATATATATAGATATAGATTACTTCTTATAATTTGTGACATATCAATTTGTAAGACCTATGTAATAAAATTGAATATCACTCAATATTTTGGACATTTTTATGAGTGGAGAAAAAAATGTACCACTTATATATATATATATATATATATATATATAAAATTATTTATTGTCTCAAAATTTAGGAGCCTTTCTCTAGTAGAGGCAAGGACAGAACTAGGTGGGGACCCAAGGGGCCTAGGCGCCCTAATCTTAAGAATTATATATATATATATATATATAGAGAGAGAGAGAGAGAGAGAGAGAGAGAGAGAGAGAGAGAGAGAGAGAGAGAGAGTGGTATTTTTTTACAGTTTTATATTTGATCCCCCTCCTTTCCAATTTTACATTAATTTCATTGTAATAACATTTGTATCGGTTGAAAAATAATATAAAAGACCCCAAATTTGTCCAATCAACCCCAAAATACACCTACATCAACCTATATATCATTGTACAAAAATACATTTGTGCTACAGTAATTTTGTAAATTTACATAATTACTTTAACACAAATGTTATTTTGCAAATTTACATAACAAGTATAGCACAAATTTTTTTATACAATAATACATAAATTGATGTGGGTGTATTTTAGAGTTGATTGAACAAATTTACACAATTACTGTAGCTATGCAAATGAATGTTTCAGAAATTATTTAGATTGAGGGCAGTGGTTTTTGGTTGAGGAAGAGAGAGATGATTTGAGATAATAATAAATAAATAAATAAAGATAAGGAAATAGTATTCTGATGAAATGTTGTGTAAAATAAATAATCTGATGTGAGGTATTTTGAAAAGTGGGCATATAAAAAAAGGTTATTATGCTAAACAGACATAAATTTTTGCATGAGTTAATGTAAATGCTTTAATGTAGTATGAAATAATGGTGTTTTTTGTCTTTGTCATTGTTAGTAGATGATTGCATAATAAATTTTTTATGAAACAATAATTTTGTATATTTGTCTTTGTTGATAGTTTGTTAATACTAAATAGATACTTATTTGAAATTTCATGACTTATTTTTTCTCACTTATACTCCGCCTTCCCTAACTTGAAATCTTAGGTTTGTCCCTAGGGGCCCCTAAGCCATGGCTTAAGTGCGCTGGGCCCAGGGCCAACCCTAAAACCATCAGTTTCATGCCTATTACATTTTAAGGTAAATTATTTATTTGGTCTCTAATCTTTATTTTGTGTTTCAATTTGATCTATAGCCTTTTAAATGCGTCAGTTTAGTCCATAACTTTTTGGTCTTATGTCAAAATAGTCACTACCATTAAGTAATGAATGAAAAATGCCGATCCAACTAATAGCCAAAATAAGAAAACTAATTTATGTCACATCAGATGACATGTATACTGACACATGGAATTAAAAAAAAATTAAAAAGGAAAACAAGTTTATTTAATGTGTTCGTTTGGAAGGAAAATAGAGAGGATGAAAAATAGAGGATGGAAAATAAGGTGGAAAATACTGTTTTCCACTGTTCGTTTGGGGAAGGAAAATAGGGAGGATGGAAAATTTGAGGGAAAGTTTTCTCTTCGAGCCCACTTTTTTTTTTCCTTCCAAATCGGAAGGAAAATCTGGAGAGAAAAGTTCTATAGTAGTACTTTTATAAAAATACCCTCTTCCCACCTATTTTTTTTCCACGTTTTTTTTTCTTCTTGATTTTCTTTTTCTTTCAACATTAACATGAAAGTTATTAATTTTATTTTTTTCTTTTCAACGTTAACAACGTTGTTGTTTTTTTTCATCAACGTTGTTCAGCTTACTGATGCTGAACAACGTTGTTTTTGTTTTTGTTTTTGTTTTTTTCTTTTCTTTTTAACTTTATTGAACAATGTTGGTTTTTTTTTTTTCTTTTCAGTGTTACTGAATGTTGTTTTTTTTTTTTTTTTTTTCAACGTGACCTGATCTAATTTTTACATTATAATAATATAAATTTATATATATGATGTGATAAATTTTATATTATTTAATTATTAGAAATAAATCTATTTCTTATATATTATGTAACAAGGGTATAATAGTCAATTTATATAAATTACATTTTCCATCCTTTCCTTTTTCTCTCCACCGAACACAAGAGTTTTCCATCCTCTCACTTTTCCACTCCTCCAACCGAACACATAAGAGGGAAAACTAAATATTTTCCATCCTCTCATTTTTCCATCCTCCCACAATTTTCTATCCTCCCACTTTTCCACTCCTCCAACCGAACGGACCCTAAAGCTAAACTAAGAATAGTTTAGCTGATAGGAAAGGCTAGGACCCTATGCAGCTAATTATTCTTGTTCGTTAAAATGAAATGCATTTGTTTTTGGTTTTATTGGAATCAATATGTGAAGTATCAGATAAAACATGTTGAAGAAGTCGATGTAGATAGGTTCACTCTTGCTTCTCAACATCCACACCATCAAGAAGATCGCAATTGTTTGAATAATTTTCAGGCTGGGATTTGGAAATGCAAAAATTACATTTTGCAGTAATGGTTTTCTTGGATTTGAGAAGTGTTCAAAAAGAGGCGTTGCTGTGGGTCTTGATCTGCAGGGTGTATAAGGTTTAAATTTGGTATAGATTTTTTGTTTGGAGACTAGGAAAGTGATAAGAATATTCTAGAATGATTTTATATTTCTAAGTTTTAAAGCAAATTTTGATTTTTTTTTTTAAACAGATTTTATTTTAACCTTCATGTCAGCATTTTCCATTCATCAATCACTTAACAATATGAATCATTTTGACACTATACCAAAATGTTATGAACCAAGCTGACACATTTTAAAAGTTACAATCAAATTTTCTGACCGTTTTATCAAAAAAAATATATATATATATATATATATATATAAATAAAAGAAGTTAAAATCAAATTAACATACAATATATATGTTACAGGCCAAATAGGTAATTTACCTTACATTTTATTACGTGCACAACAACTACTGCATACCTCATCAAAAAAAAAAAAAAAAAAAAAACAACTACTGCATACAAATAGCCAACTCATCGCACAAAAGGTTTTATGGTATTTAGATTATTTTAAAGTTTTTAGTGATATTTAGATCTATTGTGAGCGATTTAGGCGTGACCCGTAAATCTCATATCTATTATGCAAATAACTCTTTTGGGTGTTTTTTTTTTTTGGTTTCAACTCCTTTGGGTGTTGAGGTTTCTTTTCCAGTCTTAAAAAATTTCTAAATAATAATGAGATTGTTTTATTTATAAATCCGGTGAAGGTTTCCAAAATCTAAAGGTGATTTTTCCTACTTAATTGAATTCAATTTAATATCTATACTATTATTTAAAGGGCTTTTCCTGTCTGGATTCCTCATTTTTTAGTTAAAACTAGCCTCTAAGCACGCGCTCACACGCGTGCTCAGAGGCTCTTCTATTTTTTTTTGGGTAAATGTTAATTATTTGCATCTATTATAACTTGGGATTACTACATTTTCCAATTACAAATTTACCTAAGGGTGTGATGAGTTATGTGTATATTTGATCATATTATGCATTTCAAAACTACTGATATAGCCATGGTAGTGTGTGCTTATATAATTTGCATCTAGTACAATTTCAGATTATTACATTTTCCAATCACAAAAAAACCTAGGAGTGTGATGTAAAATTATTTCACTTGCAAATGCATAATACTCATCACACCCCTAGTTTTTTTTTTTTTTTTTTGTGATTGGAAAATGTAATAAACTGAAATTGTAATAGATGCAAATTATATAAGCACACACTACCATGGCTATATCAGTAGATTTGAAATGCATAATATGATCGAATATACGCATAACACTCATCACACCCTCAGGTAAATTTATAATTGGAAAATGTAGTAATTCTAAATTATAATAGATGCAAATAATTAACATTTACCCCAAAAAAAATAGAAGAGCCTCTGAGCACACGCTCTCGCTCAGAGGCTAGTATTCCGTATTTATCATCCATTTTTTGCAATTCTATTAATGTAGTAATCGACATTTTAATGATTGGAAGATGATGCTAAAAGTGTTAACCTTTAGGGGGAGAACAAAAAGATTCTCTGAGAAAATCTTATAAATTTACATAATGTGAAAATGCATAATGAAATTGTAATTATAAAACTATTTAAAAATTACCTGTGAAAATATTTACAAAAGGTATTATGAAGAAGTTGATAGATCAATGTAGAAACTTGAAATATTTTTTATGATCTTTACTAATTGTTTATTTACTGAAAGCGGTTTAGAAAATAAATGGAATTTTATATTTGGGTGGGGGGCCTATTAAAATGAGCTCAAAGTCCTAAAAAGTTAGGTTTTTTTTTTAAATCATAATTTAGGGTTGTTGCATTCTTCGATCACATAAAAATTTAGAGGTGTGATGAGATTTATGTGTTTGTGAGTGAAATAATTTTTTTGTATATAATTCTCATCACACCCCTAGATATTTTTGTGATTGAAGAATGTAGCAACTCCGAATTATGATAATTGAAAATTATTAACCTTTACAAAAAAAAAAGAAAAAAAAAAGAAGAAGCTAGTTTAGAGTTAAGGAGCCTTGTATCCCATTCTTTTCTACAGGAGTAAAAATAAAAAAAAAAAAAAAAAAAAAAAAAGGTGAGAACGGGATGAAAAATTTGCCATGGTTTAAAATCATGAGACACAATTCTTAAATTGTTGTGGGAATATCCATTACAAAAAATTGTTGTGCGAATGTCCATTACATAAAGCATTTTCAAATCCATTCATATGGATATGACTTTAAGCATTTGATACATTACATGAACTTACATTAAGAGGATGGAGCACATTAAAGAGAAAGAGAGAAAGGGTAATAGATTTCATCGAAAGCAGGAAGCCTGTAACCACATATTTCATATTTACGCAATTTTCTAAACTTCCCTTGCCTTTCTTTTATCCCCTAATCCCCTTCCTAATCTCATATTCCTCCTAAAATGGTGATAGAAACAAATACCAATGCCTTGGTGCAAATCAAATTGACTTATGAATTCCGGGCAATTAGTTTTTCCTGCTATCATCATCTAGGGCAGACCTCCCAGCTCCTAAGAAAGATAAAAAGAAAGGAAAAAAAAATTAGAGAATTCATAGAAATCAAGACATTACCTAAAAATGTCAATTAGATTTCATGGAAAAGTAAAATGTAAAATAATAAGTTAAAAGAGTGCTAAAAAAAATAAAAAATAAAAAGATTCGTGAAAAGTAAGTGTTCAAACCATGAAATTTCTCAAGCATCAACGTGTAGTAAAAAAGTTGATGGTTCCTTAGCATCCAAAGAAACAATTTTTCTTTGATTGAGCAATGACCAAAAGAGAGAGGGTTTATTTACTCAATTGGGATCCAATGAAAATTGTAATACTCACAAATGCCTCTCCCTTGGGCTTGTTCATATAGATTTACTGCATCATTGAAAATCCATTCTGAATCGAATTGTATATGAACAACAACCAGTTTTCATTTTCATGTGTATTGCATCATTTTATTAAGAAGGGGATCCCAATTAAATAAGGATTACCAATATGCCAAAGCATGGACATATATTGTAATTGTTCAATTAAAGAAAAAGTGTAAGGCTTATTTAACTATAGGGTGAAGAACAAAAAAGATACTAAACTTAAATGAAATTTTTATCATATGTCATTGTCAGTGTCAAAATTTTTGGGAACCTAATTTAATAAATTGTAAACACTTCGCCATTGCCAGTGTCAAAATTTTTGGGAACCTACTTTAACAAATTGTAAACACTTCAATTTTCATTTTCAAAACCAAAGGGAAAAAAAAAAACCAAAATGTATTGTTAGCAATATTCATTTAAATGCTACTCACTTTGATTTGGTTAGCAATATTCTTTAAGGGGTTCAATATTGAAAGTTGAGGATGGTGCATCTAGGAAGGCTCTGCCTGTCTGCCATGGCTACTGCAGTCACGTTGTAGTGGTCGGTCTTTGGCGTTGGTTTGTAGTTGTTGCCTTGTTGGTGATGATGTCAAGAATCAAACCAGTGGGCTGCAGGGCTTGGGCGCGTTCCGGACGGTCCTGCAGAAGGAAGAAGAACCTCAAAGGAAAGTACCGGTGTGGTACCGGCCAACGACCTTCCGATGGTTAAGTTAGTATATTACACAACTCTAGAGTGCCAGAGTCGGGTCTTAGTATGCGTACCTCGATTTTTGGAGGGCGTGGCGGTATTTATAGTAGTAGTAGTGGCCTTTGGATGAGGCGTACTGGAGAAGATATCGCTGTGCCGAAATTGTCCCTGAGTAGCGTAGGGCGTAAGATTCTTCTTGGGTGGCCAAGTGTGTTGGGCACGATTCCCTTCTTTGGGGGAGGGAATCGTGCTGTGTAAGATATCTGACCAAGTAGTAGCGTACGCGGCAAGATTCACTTTTCCAAGGAAGCGTACGTGGCAAGGCGGGCTCCGGCGCTTGGTGACAACATTGGGTGACCCTCTCACCGTCGACTACTGGAGGTCAGGTCGTCAACACCCTGAGCCCGTCATGTACACCCGTCGTCGCAGGCCGAACCGTCATGTAGAAGATTTACCCCTATCAGTTGGGAAGGAGATGGAGTGGAAGAAGAAGAGTGAGGAGGCAGTTTTGGTGTGTAGTGTGTGCATAGGAAATGGAAGAACTGTATGTGGGTTAGTGGGAGGTTTAGATTTTTGGGATTTGTATACGTGTTTATCCCTGTTGGTTTTTGTGTTTTTTTATTTTTTTTTTATTTTTTTAATTTGCACAAAAGAAGAGAGTGTTATTTTTTTAAGAATTAAAAAAAAAAAAAAAGTGGACGGATGGGAATTTTTTTAATTTTTTTTATAGTTAAACCTATTTAATTGATGTGATAATTCATAACCTATTTTTTATTTAAAAAAAATCAATAAATTTATTGTTGCTTTGAAGAAGTGGATTAGTGGGAGAGTGTTCCTATTTTGTAGGCAATGTTTTAGTGCAAGTTAAACATGTATTTTTACTGGACTATCCTTTAATTTTATCTCTACTTGATCCTAGGAGTGTAAGGGTATTTTGGAACAAAAAAAATCCGGTCCAAACAGGAGAAGCCCCTTAAATAGTAGTATAGAAATATCCTTACACTCCTATGTTTAAGTAGAGACAAAACTAAAGGACAGTTTGGTAAAAATGCAACTCTAACTTTTACTAAAACATGGCCTAAAAAATAGGACCACTCTTCTGTTATTTTTTAAATTTCTTTATCCACATATAAATTAAATTTTCAAAGTAAAAATTTTATATATATATATATATAATCTACAAAATAGGACTACTAACAAAAATAAAATAAAAACTCTCCACAATCCCCACTTTCTCCTAAACAAAACCATCCCACCTTCTTAAAAAAAAAACCACCTTACGGTTTTCTATTAAAAAACATGTTCGGTATAAAAATAAAAATAAAACTACCCCACCTTCTTTAAAAAAATCTCACCCACGGTTTCCTATTTAAAAAAAAAAAAAAAAACTGCCCGCATATCACTTAAAAAAAAAAAACTAAACATATTTCAATGTTATTTTGTGTTCATTTTTTAGAGTTAGCCTTATTTTTTGGCCATATTAGTGGTTCTAAATTTGAATTTTTTGTGGAAAAATAAGTGTAAGTTTCAAATTAAAATAAGTGAAAAATTCTAATACTAATAAAAAAAAAAAAAAAAAAAAAAGTCTCATCGCACGCGCGGAGTGCGTGTGATAAAGCTAGTTTTTTTAATGTGTTTGGTAGTGTTGTTTAAACAGTAGTTTTTGTTGTTTAAACAACACAACAAATATTTTTACAATACTTAAACAACGTTACTAAAACAATATTACTAAACATATTTTAGAATTGTTTGGTTTCTATTTTCAAACAACAATTTTTAGTTTTTAAACAACATTTTACATATTTTTACATACTTTTTCACTCACACATATTTCAAAAAACTACAAACAGCAATTTTCAAACGATTACACCAAACACTCCTCCGTATTTCTTGGTTTTCAGGGTGTTCTTTGTCAAAACATGATATGTCAAGGGAGTCAAAAACTTCTTTCTCAAACTCTCTGTATCACTTTATCCTCCATAAATTAAATTATGCCACGTGTTCACTAATTCCTAAAGTTATGCTTCTTAGTTTACTTACCAAAAAAATGATAAAAAAAAAAAAGCCCAACGTCATCTGACCCCACTGACCTGAGTTTGCCAACGCCATCAAAGGCTATCACAGCCATGGCTCTGCCTCCAGGTTCACGTAAATCAAAGCTGGTCTGAAACCCCCCACAAACCCATCACTGCTCACCCAGCCTTGTTCTCAGAAAGGTACAACATGTTGCCCTGCCACTGACACCGCCTCGGCCTCTCCGTTTTCTTGTCATCAACACTAGTCCCATCCCCATCTCTGTCGGATCTGCCTTGCTCTCAAAAACACCACCACCACCTCTGACTTGCTCCTCTTCTTCTTGCCATCAATGTCACTGAGGAGCACATCCTATATGAAGATGAAACCGGCGTGCCAAACCAAGATGTGCCGGTGAAGTTGGTGGTGGTTGTCTGTTAGTAGTGTTGTTGACGGTGGTGATTGGTGAAGGCCTAAGGGGATAACGTCAGTTTTTTTATTTATTAAAAAAATTCATTTCGGTAAGTGAAATAAGAAGCATGAATTTAGGAATTAGTGCCTTAGTGGGCCCGTGGTACATTTTAATTCGTGGACTATAGTGTGGGATAAAGAGTTTGAGATAGAAGATTTCGTCTATGTCTAATATATTCATCTCTACGCCAAATATGAAATATTTACCCAATTATAATAACTAGCCTCATCACATACATTTCGCATGTGTGATGAGTCTTTTTTTTTTTTTTTAGTGGTGCTATTTTGTAGAAAAAAAGATTGTGTTTTTTTTATTTTATATATATATATTTTTTATTTTGAAAATCTAATTTATAAGTGAATAAATCAATTTGAAAATTAATTAGAGAGTAGTTCTATTTTTTAGGCAATGTTTTAGTGGGAGTTAGAGTTGCATTTTTACCGGATTATCCTTTAGTTTTGTCTCTACTTAGACATAGGGCTGTAGGGGCATTTTTGAACTAAAAAAAATGAGGAATCCAAACAGAAAAAACCCTTTAAAAAATAACTAGCCTCATCACACGCGCTTCGCGCGTGCGATGAGTCTTTTTTTTTTTTTTTTGTTAGTGGTCCTATTTTGTAGAAAAAAAAACTGAAAACTGTGTTTTTATTTTTTTTATATATATAATTTTTATTTTGAAAATCTAATTTATAAATGAATAAATCAATTTGAAAATTAATTAGAGAGTGGTCCTATTTTTTAGGCAATGTTTTAGTGGGAGTTAAAGATGTATTTTTACCGGATTATCCTTTAGTTTTGTATCTACTTAAACATAGGGGTGTATGAGTATTTTTGAACTAATAAATGAGGAATCCAAACAGGAGAAGCCCCTTAAATAATAGTATAGATATAGATAAACATTTTTTTTTTATAAAAAGAAAATCAAGAACATCAATTTGTACCAGCACAAGTGGACAAAAAAGGATGATATGATGTATCGTCGGGACTCAAGACTTTGTAAGAAATAAATAGTATGTTTGAGATTCGTTTATTTTGTTGAAATTAAAAATTTTTTGTTGAAAGGATTGTAGATAAAGGTAAAAGTTAACTGAAATAGTATAGTAAAACTCATGAATAGTATTAAAAAGTACAGTGAAACCCATAAATAATAGTAAAAATAAGCTGACTTTTTAATTTTTACCAAACACACGCAAAATCTCTAAACTGTCTTCCCAATTTCCAGTTTCCAATTCTCACGTGACTAGCTCACAAACCTAAAAAAGCAATACAAACAAAAGCAAATGAAATTAAAGGAAGAGAGAAAAAAGCAAAACAAACAAAAGCTAATGAAATAAAGGAAGAAAGAAGAAGAAGAAGTCAGAAATGACTCAAGAAAATAGAAGCTGAAAGAAGAAGAAGAAGGAAAAGCTGGTATCTAGCTGAATTAAGAAGCAAACCTGAGAAGATATAAAATAGGGGGCGGTAACGTAGCTCTATTTTATTTTTTTCTTTTAAGGCTTTAATTTTTTTTTTTTTAAAGGGACTTGTCTGAGAACTGAGATAATTATTCATGGTTCTTAGAACAGTGAGGTTCAACCGCAGTTCACATGAGTCCCTGTTTTTTTTTTTTTTTTTTTTTTTTTTTTTTTTTTTTTTTTTCCATAGAGCAGTTCTTAAGGTTAAAAGAATCGCAAAAATGAGAAGTTCACGGTTTATTTCGATCGGTCCATATGGTCCGGTCCGGGTTTCAAAACCATTATTAGGACCGAGTCTTTGATAAAAGCAATTCGAGAATTGCGGAAGAGCTTACTTAGTCTGTGTTTGGCTACAAATTAAAAAGCTAGTTTATTTTACTATTCAACTTATTTTTGCTATTATTCATGGGCCCTACTGCACTTTTTGATATTATTCGTGAGTCTCATTATACTATTTCAGTTAACTTTTACCTTTATCTACAGTACTTTTAGTAAAAAGTTATCAGTTTCAGCAAAATAAGTAGATTCCAAACGACCCTTAGTATTGACTTCAATTTATTTGTGTCACATCCCGAACTTAAGTAAGAGCAAGGCACGTGACAACAGTGACACACTTATACACTTATAAAGTTTACACCCAAGTGTGAAAGACCTTCTTAACAACTAAAGAATTATCCTCAAAGAAAATTCCATCAATAAATCCAAAATATCTTCAATAATGCAATTCTCAAAGGATCTCCAAAAAATAATAATCTTCCAACATCATAGAGAAAAATAAACTAAATCCTTTAAGACTAAAAGTTTACACAAGTGATAATTTTAAATATAAAAGTTCTAATCTTATTCCATTGATTTCCTAAACTTCATTCATATGCACGTCCCAGCAGAAGCCCAAAAATATGCTACTCTTCTTAATCAAAATTTGAAAGGGGAAAGAGGGGGGGTGAGTTGATAACTCAATAAGTAACCAAAGTTCTAATAAGTTCTATCAAACAAATAAATATGTAAAATAATAAGTTGAACATAGATCAAATATTTTAATCTTACAAATATATCATAAATGGATTAGAAAAAAAAATCAATTTTCCATATATCAAGCTATAATTTACAATAGGTTCCAAAAAAACACATAAGCAGTTTCAAGGACTTAAAACAGTTCAAATATTCAAACATAATTCATATTCTTAACAATCTTTATGACTATGGTCACACTATATCCTAGTGACTGGGCATCAGATTCAGATGAAACTAGTTTTGTTCTAATGTATATTCCCCATTAGTTAGGTTCAAAAACACGATAGACTCGTGATGCCTTAGAACTAGTTTCAGTACCAATGAAAAATCCGCATTAATTGGGTATCAGAGTAAAAATATAGTCAGATTGTCTAAAATCATATATATCGAATCATAGTTCAAAAAAAAATATATTTCATTCAAATACATATATAAAATCATATATGTAG
The DNA here is from genome assembly GCA_033629205.1 of Lithocarpus polystachyus. NCBI lineage: Eukaryota > Viridiplantae > Streptophyta > Magnoliopsida > Fagales > Fagaceae > Lithocarpus > Lithocarpus polystachyus. The sequence goes on along the minus strand of CM066172.1, from coordinate 9,181,811 downwards.
TAATCAACTATATTTGTGATAATTCTTTATTCTTTACTTTAAATCAATGTAGCTAAAACAATTAAAATAAAATTGTAACAATTGTAAACAATTTTCAGTAGTTAAAATATGTAAAATAAAACTAATTAGGATAAAATTACCTACCTTAGCTAGTTCATCACAAAAGAACTTCTCTTTAGCACTTTCTCTAAAATTCCTAAACAATTTTCAAGCATTATATTCAGTAATCAAATAATTCAACAAAAACTTATAATAATACCTAGCCGTAAAAGATACTAAAAATATCCCATAACTATCTACTATTATTTCACACCAAAATTTCACGTAATTATAATATTTTTCTTTATATATATATATATATATATATATATTTACTATAACTCCTAGTACTATGTCGTACTAGGAAAGACAAGGCGCATAGGCATCTTCAAGTACTTTTGCACTTTTTTTTTTTTTAATTTGTCAGACCTCAAACTTATACTACTAGACTTTTGTATTTCCCAACTCCATCAATTTTGGGCACAATTCCTTAAAGCAAAACTGTGCAGAACCGGACCCACTATGGCCATGCCTAATCTTCTACGAATCCATCTACACTTAACGCAATAGTAGGCTAGTAGCATAAGAAAAGAATACCTATAATGTAATAACGGTTACAATAGGTTCCAAAAAAACACATAAGCAGTTTCAAGGACTTAAAACAGTTCAAATATTCAAACATAATTCATATTCTTAACAATCTTTATGACTATGGTCACACTATATCCTAGTGACTGGGCATCAGATTCAGATGAAACTAGTTTTGTTCTAATGTATATTCCCCATTAGTTAGGTTCAAAAACACGATAGACTCGTGATGCCTTAGAACTAGTTTCAGTACCAATGAAAAATCCGCATTAATTGGGTATCAGAGTAAAAATATAGTCAGGTTGTCTAAAATCATATATATCGAATCATAGTTCAAACAAAAATATATTTCATTCAAATACATATATAAAATCATATATGTAGTAATCAACTATATTTGTGATAATTCTTTATTCTTTACTTTAAATCAATGTAGCTAAAACAATTAAAATAAAATTGTAACAATTGTAAACAATTTTCAGTAGTTAAAATATGTAAAATAAAACTAATTAGGATAAAATTACCTACCTTAGCTAGTTCATCACAAAAGAACTTCTCTTTAGCACTTTCTCTAAAATTCCTAAACAATTTTCAAGCATTATATTCAGTAATCAAATAATTCAACAAAAACTTATAATAATACCTAGCCGTAAAAGATACTAAAAATATCCCATAACTATCTACTATTATTTCACACCAAAATTTCACGTAATTATAATATTTTTCTTTATATATATATATATATATATATATATTTACTATAACTCCTAGTACTATGTCGTACTAGGAAAGACAAGGCGCATAGGCATCTTCAAGTACTTTTGCACTTTTTTTTTTTTTAATTTGTCAGACCTCAAACTTATACTACTAGACTTTTGTATTTCCCAACTCCATCAATTTTGGGCACAATTCCTTAAAGCAAAACTGTGCAGAACCGGACCCACTATGGCCATGCCTAATCTTCTACGAATCCATCTACACTTAACGCAATAGTAGGCTAGTAGCATAAGAAAAGAATACCTATAATGTAATAACGGAGACAATACAGATACTAAGAATATAATTTAATCCCTTTTTCGTTCACATAGTAAAATTCATTAGATATTTAAATAATTTCATTTTTAGCCAAAATACCCATATAAAAAAGAAATACTCTAATTCCAAATAAAGCTTAGATTTGACAAGAAAAAGATTCTTAGATTTTTACCTCAAGTGTGTAGTCAAATTTTCTTATAGAGACGAAATTGTCAGTAAATGAGATGATTCCGATCAGAGATGCATTAGGGTATCATTCTATGCTCGCGGTACCAAGTGTGAGACGGAGTGGGGGTCTGGCTCTCCTTTGGAAGGATGATATTACAGTGGATACTCAAACTTATTCTCTTAATCATATTGATGCAAAAATCGTGGTTTCCTTACAGGTAGAATGGCGCTTGACTGGTGTGTATGGCCATCCAGAGGAACAAAGGAAGAAGGAAACCTGGGCTTTATTACGACATCTCCATTCTAGGGCCTCTATGCCTTGGGTTTGTATTGGTGATTTTAATGAGATCTTATCATCCGATGAAAAAAGTGGTGGTGTGCCTAAGTCACTAGGGCCTATGCAGGATTTTAAAAGCACCTTGTTGCAATGTGATTTAATAGACTTGGGATACTTTGGGTACAAATATACGTGGCGAAACGGCAAACCGGTAAACATGTTTGTCGAGGAGAGGTTGGATAGAGCTTGTGCAAATCCGAAATGGAGAGAGTTGTTTCCAACTGCTAATGTTAAACACCTAACAGCCTCTTACTCTGACCATGATCCTATTTTACTTGAGACTGAGTTTGCTCAGTTGAGACGCAGGCGAAGGAGAATCCAACGTTTTGAAGAAAAGTGGGTGACCCATAGTGAGTGCGAAGATCAAATAAGAAGTTCGTGGACCCAGTCCCACCCGATTGGGAGCCCAATGTTTTGTCTCTTCGAAAAGATTAAAAAATGCCGCCTGGACTTGGTGAAGTGGAGCAGGGGTGCCTTCGGGAATACCCGGGATCGTTTGAATGCCAAACAACAAGAGTTGCAACAGTTGGTTCAATCCAACTATGGAGTTAATATGGAACGTATTAACCAGACAAAGAAAGAAATCAACGACCTCATGCATAAGGAAGAGGTTTTCTGGCGACAACGATCTCGTGCTTTATGGCTCCCAGTCGGCGACAAAAATACTAGATTTTTCCACCAACATGCGAGCCAACGAAGACGAAAGAATCAGGTTGAAGGATTGGTTGATTCGGATGGAATGTGGCAAACTGAGGAAAATAAAATGACAGAGATTGCAGTGGATTATTATCAAACTCTCTTCACAGCATCTGCAACTACTTACATGACCGAAGTGGTGGATAAGGTAGACAGGGTTGTGACAGATGATATGCGACGTACACTAATGCTCCCTTATACTGAAGAGGAGGTGAGAGTAGCCCTCTTCCAAATGCATCCATCCAAGTCCCCTGGCCCAGATGGCATGTCGCCATACTTTTTCCAGAAATTTTGGCACATCGTTGGACTGGATGTCACGTCAGCCGTGTTGTCCGTTTTGCATTCTAGTAGGTGCCTACGCAAAATGAACCTAGCTCACATTGTACTTGTACCCAAGAAGAACAAACCTGAGCATATAAGTGATTATCACCCCATCAGTCTTGCAAATGTGGTATCAAGGTTGGTTTCAAAGGTCATAGCTAACCAGTTGAAGATGATTCTGCCAAACGTTATCTCGGATGCCCAATGTGCCTTTGTGCCGAATAGACTTATCACAGATAATACCTCAGTGGCTTTTGAGATGTTACACCGTATGCGGAACCGTCGGAAAGGGAAGATTGGGCACATGGCAGTGAAGTTAGACATTAGCAAAGCGTATGACCGGGTTGAATGGAACTTTCTCCGGCATATCATGCTTAAGATAGGACTACCTGTACAGTGGGTGGATATGGCCATGGAAACAGTACAAACGGCAACTTACTCGGTCCTCATTAATGGTGAGCCTCGAGGACATATTACTCCGACCCGTGGAATCAAACAAGGTGACCCTCTTTCCCCTTATCTTTTTTTGTTATGTGCTGAAGGTTTGTCCTCTATGTTGCGAAGGGCCACAGACACCAAAGAACTACATGGCATCACTTCGTGTCGGGGTGGAGTCCAAATATCACATCTCCTCTTTGCCGATGATAGTTTCCTCTTTTGCGAAGCTACTGTAGGTGAATGCCATCGCTTGCTTGATATTTTGGCCAAGTACGAGGCTGCCTCTGGACAGGCCATAAATCGCCAAAAGACGTCCCTTTTCTTTAGCCGAAATACAAGACATGAGGTGAAGGAGGAGATTCGAGGTTTGATGGGAGCACAAATTATGACTGGTTGTGAGAAGTATTTGGGGTTGCCAATGGTAGGGGGGAAGTCTAAAGTGTCCGCTTTCACTGAACTACAGGAGAAAGTCACCAAAAGGGTCATGGGGTGGAAGGAGAAGCATATCTCAAAGGCAGGTAGGGAAGTGCTGATCAAAACTGTAGCCCAAGCTATTCCCACTTACTCGATGAGTCTATTCAAAATTTCCAAAACAGTCTGTGATGGAATAAATTCTGCTCTATCTAAGTATTGGTGGGGTCAAACTAGGGATGAGAAAAAAATACATTGGATTAATTGGGGAAGATTGTGCACATAAAAAAGGAAAGGTGGTATGGGGTTCCGGGACATCCACGCCTTTAACTTAGCTATGTTGGCAAAGCAGGCATGGCGGCTTATCCATGAAACACACTCCCTGTTTTACCGTGTGTACAAAGCCCGATATTTTCCCTCATGTTCTTTCATGGATGTGAAATTAGGAGCAAACTCGTCTATGGTGTGGCGAAGTCTGTTACAAGCTCGAGAGGTGATTCGGGAAGGTTCTATATGGCAGGTGGGTAATGGACAAACGATAGATATTAATACCCATAGGTAGCTACCTAGACCACCAACCTTTAACGATGGAGTAGATACAAGCTTAAAGGTGGCGGACCTTATTGACGCAAATACGAACCAGTGGGATCAAGCTAAGGTGCAGGCCATCTTCGACCCAGGTACAAGTAAGGATATTCTACAGATTAAGCTAGGCAATATGACCTTGAGGGATAGACTGGTATGGAAAGAAAACAAGGCAAATATGTTTTCGGTGAAAACGGCCTATCAAGTGGCTCTTAGACTCCACCACCCACAAACTGGAGAGCACTCCCAAGCCAGATTGGATCAGAAGATGTGGAAAAGGATATGGTCTATAAACGTCCCTCCCAAGGTAAGGACTTTTATTTGGCGTGCATGCTCTAATATCCTGCCTACCAAAACAAATCTATTCCAAAGGAAGATGCGAGTGAATCCCACTTGTTCTGTGTGTGGACAGCATGTTGAAACAATGGAACATATTCTGTGGGAATGCCCTCTAGCCCGTAATGTGTGGGCATTGGTTAGGGGTAGAATTCAAAAGACAAGCTCCTTGGTGTCAAGCTTTTTCCTTCTTACGAGACAGATGATGGAGAGACTATCGGGAAAGGAATTTGAACTTTGGGCTATGATTGCGTGGGCGCTCTGGAATGCTAGAAACCGTATACACTTCCAAAACATGCAAACCCATCCAACTGAGATCCTCAAGCAAGCAACTGATCTGATGGTGGACTGCCAGTTATTTGTTCGAAATCTTGGGCAATGACTTTCTTTTGGTTTTATTTTATTCTTTCTCTTGTACTGCTTGGGTTAGTAGACGTAGTAGGCCAAGATGCATGGCTTGCATGGAATTTGCTTTACAGCTCATCAGCCTCGATAACATTTGTATACTGTTTTCTTTTTCATTAGTTTAATATATTTCTATCTTTGATGTCAAAAAAAAAAAAAAAAAATTTTTTTTCTATACTTGAGTATTTTGGGTAGTTTTTTCTCTCAAAATATCTGTCATTATATGCTGACTTAAATTAGCTTATATATAGCTAGAGTTTCAACCTTATTTTCTAAAATCCTTCTTTAGTAATATTAATTATGAAATTGATCCCACAAATAGATTTACTTCAATACCCTTTCTTTTAAATATTTTTTTTTTTTGGGTATTATAATTAGCAAGCACACCGTTTCCAGAATTTTGTAGACGCTGCTAATTAATAATGGTTTTATAATTTTGTAGACCTTAACATCCAAGGCCCGAACCTTCTTTGGAATGAGACCAACAAAAGTTGCATTGGATTAGAGTCTTGGACTTCTCTCAAATAGACTAATATATATATTCATGAAAAGACTAGAAAACATACAATACATCTTCTTAGACCACTTTCCTAGAACTTTGAAAGAAAGCAATGGTATCCATTTTAGGGCCAGGAGCTTTATCACCATTCTTGGCAATCCCAACTGCTTCCCCCATTTGATAGACTTCCAATGTTGTTGTTCCTATAGTAAGAGTTCGCGACAAATTTAGTCTTCCTACCTCCCCTCCCGCCCTTTAACCATAAAGCTCTATACCAAGAGATTTCCTCCAAAAGCATAATGTTATTTTTACTTAGTCTTTGCATCAATTTTCCTTTGTCTTCCTCTGTTGAAAGAAACCCAATCTCCTCCCTTTCATCCAAATTTCAAATCTCAGTTAAGACTTAAGAGTCCTTGTTTCTATATTCCCACGTCACCTTAATTCCTCCATATTCGATTTCTTTGGATCCTCCTTTAAAGCTCTTAGTTTACAAGCTATAATAAAACTAGAAGTTCATTGGATCCACCTTTAAAAGTAGTCTCTGACCTTCCCCAAATCAAATCCCATTCTGATGCCAAACCTTAATCTAGAACCAGAAACAGAGAGAAATGAAATCCTAACTAAGTCCTCGTCCACTGCCCCTTGCTTCCCATTCCTTGCACATCCACTGGGCAAGCAAGGGAGGAGGACGGCATTATGAAACAAAAATCCATTCGATCTAAACTGCCACTAAATCTTGTTTCCTAATTCAGAAGTAAACAATATGACGAAGATGTTTGGTAAATCATATTGCCAAATCTAATGGAATATATATATATATATATATATATATATATATATATATATAAGTACAGTTAATAATTTATGTTCATATAAGTACTCACAATGACTTTAATATTTAGAAGGAAAAGTGTGGGACAAAATACTGAATGGTATAAAAAAATTCTAAAATCCTGAATTATACTAGTTCTCCTCTGTCCAACAATTTATTTTTTATTTTTTTTATTTTTTTTAACATAAACTAACTAATCAACAAAACAAAAAGCAAACGATATTATATTCACATCAATTAGCGAAAAAAAAAAAAAAAAATTTTGTTGATAGCGTCACGTCCAATCTGCAGCTGTGCATGGAACGGGTCGCAATCAAAAGATCACGAGATGTCTAGTTCGAATCATTCCATCTACAAATAAAGTGTTTGAACGTGCGTTCTGGTCAAGTTCACAATTGGACCTTAATTCACAGTGTAATTCAGGATTTTAGAATTTTTGATACTAGTAGAATTTTTTGATACATCCGTTCCATAACATTGGAAGAAATTTTATAATACTAGAAATTCTACTTTAAACATGGAAAAATAATAAATTTCTTTTAATATTAATATTCCAGCGATTGTTGCTAAGCAAATCCAATAATAGAATTAAAGACAGAAATTAGAAAGTTATATCACGAAGAAAGGAGCAATCACACAAAGTTTCTTTTAAGCATCATTTTTACTTGAATTATACTAGTTCTCTGTCCAACAATTATTTTTTTTTTAACATAAACAAACTAATTAATCAACAAAAACAAAAGCAAACGATATTATATTCAAGGTTTTCAAACCCAGACCGTTTATTGAATCGTAAAAGGGAGAGGTTCAAGGTTTTTGAGGTTCAACCGAGGTTGAACTGGGGTCGAACCGTGATGATGTCATAATTAATTTAATAATTAATTAAAGCCTAAATATAAATATTAAATTTATAAAACTAGCAAAATTAACTAATATATCTATGTATGTGAGGGAAATTTAATGATTTTCAAGCATATATTTAATAATTAAATAAGAAAGTTAATAAAATAAAATAATAACCATGAAAACATTAAAATTTATAATTAATTTTTGAAGTAAAGTTGAATATCTTTGAAGGATTTTAATTATAATTTTTTTTTTATTCCTTGTAAGAGATGGATAATTTAATTAAGTAGAATAGAATTGTGTTAAGTTGTTTTTATAAAAAAAAAAAAAATTGCATTAAGTTTACTTCAAGTATTTTTTTTGTTATTGTTGAGCACCAACTTACAAACTTGGTTGAGTGGTTAGACTCTAGCTATATCTCTGACCGGCTTGGGTTCTATTCCTTGTATCCGCACGGTTCATGCCACCGGTTCTGGATGAACCGTTTGGTCCAACCTCGGTTTAGGTGGTTCACAGAATTTGTAGGAATGGCAGGTTCTCTATGCTAAAAAACTGGATTCCTGTCTGGTTCCTGAACCGCCCTGTCCGGTCCGGGTTTAAAAACCTTGATTATATTCACATTAATTAACCAAAAAAGCATCATTTTTACTCTCTTTTTTTTTTTTTTTTCATTATAGAATGGATGTATCCCAACACATCTTTTATGTGTATGTTGGATCAAACAATGTAAGCTCTACATACATATTCATATTGGTATATTTAATTTGTGTTTGCCAATGAAGTTTATGTTTGACCTTAGGTCCTTGCAATCTAATTGTTACCCTCTCTCTCCCTCTCTCTCTCAAAAGGTTGAATACTTTGTTTTGTTGAGTTATTTGTGTTGTTTTGCAAGTAGACTTTGGGTTAGTAAGTGAAGGGTTTTAGTAAGTCATTCATCTTGATTAATTCAACGCTAATCAACTAGACACACTAAGTTATAAAAATGTTACATTTATTAATGGTTGCCAACCTAAAAATATAGACTTTACAATTTTTTTTTATTACAAAAACTGAATATTTGGCAAAAAAAAGTGTCCCAAAAACACTATTGCAACTTTACTTAATAATAGAATTACTCAATAATCTTATCCTACTCAAGCAAAGATGGATTCAACAAATAATTCAATGAATTGATACTAACCAATCCGAGATTAATTTTATGAAGAAAATTAAATACCAAAGAGTTCAAGTATAAAATTTAAGAAAGTTTGTTATTATAATAATAATAAAACATACCTTGAGAAAGATGATAAATGGTGAACATAGAATCTAATTTTCAATTTTACTGAGAGCTCGAGGGATTCTTTCATATCTATTTGGCCGAAAAACTTTTCCGATTTTGCAGCACATATATTTAAATTAGATCTTGGCTACACTTTTAATGTAACGATTAATTGAAACATGCTAATACTAGTAAATCCAATTTGCATGTTGCCACCAGAAATTCAAGAGTATATATATAGGATTGTTAAACATACAGGGTTCTATCGACCCCCGCGGGTGGGGAAGAGTTTCTTAAACCACGAATAAATAATATCACCAATACTATATAAATTAGCACCGACACTAATATTATTTCAGATGCGCCAACAATGCGTGGTGAGTCTTGTTGGCTCCCTGGCTTATCAACATTCAACAGGAACTACCTTAATCAAAGGGAGGCTTCTGCACAGATCATTCAGTAGCAGTGGCTACTGTAGCCACTTTTCTTCGCCGTTCAGAGTAAGAGAGGCTTCTTGGCTCAGCATCAGAGACTACCTCTTCAGCTCCAGTCGATGCATGGGGTTGCAAATGGGGTTCCTCCGTAGACTCAGGGGAGTCAGCATTTGCGGGTGATTCCCCAGCCAATTTAGTATTTTTTAGGCGCAAAGAAAATCTAACGGCAGCGGCTGCTGTAGCCACATTTCTCCTCCGTAGGGAGGAAGAGAAGCTCCTAGTTGTGTCATCATTGCCATCCACCTTGATCTCATTTAATTCCACTTCCTCTGATGCATTTCCCATTTGATCTTCCAAGCTTTCGTTTGATTCCTCTTCTTTTGATGGACTTCCCATGTGGACAGACGTTATTGAGTATGAGGCATTCACATAAAAGACAAGGAACACAGAACTCAGTATTGCCAGAGTCAGATAATACTTGTCTAGATGACTTGTGTTTATGGAATCCTTGAACCAGCTTCTAAACGCCAAAACAAAAGGCAAACTGATGAAATTTCCGATACCTAATACACATTCATTGAACGATGGGCCGTAACTTCTCATTGATGTAGCAACATGCTTATAGAAGAATTCCTCAAGCCCATCACTGGCAAGTCCTTCCGCTAGTCCTAACAAAATAAATTGTGGAATTAACCAGAGGACACTCATAGAGATAGTCTGATTTGCATCCATAGGATCAATATTCTCTTCCTCAATCAAATATAGTCGGTGGGCCTCTACCTGCCAAGCTGCAAAGCAACATAATGCAGAACAAATCATCCCGACACCAATTCTGATCCGCGTAACACGTTGTTCTGTTGCTATCTTGGACGAAAACATCAATTATATTTTGTAGCGTATAATGGACCTAAGGGCAAATAAAACATTTAAAGGAACCTTGATATTATTGGCAATGTAAAAATCCATGTTGCTTGTTTGTTCATAAAAGAAAGTGTTTCCGGTAGCTGCAACCAAACTTCAGCCGATAAAGCTTGTCCAAATAGGTATCAAAGTAAAAAGGTGCTTTACTTCGCTCACTTTTTCAGCTGTGCAAAGATGCCCAAGTTCTCGTTCTTTTGGACTGACTGGGGGTGTTCCTTCATCAATTACTGCAGCTTTGTCTTTTGGACTGACTGGGGGTGTTCCTTCATCAATTACTGCAGCTTTTTCTAACCTTCTGTATTCAATATAGAAAAGAGTGACGTTATAGGTGTCACAAATTTTATTACATAATGTTTATAATTGAAGTATTACCAATAATAAAATAAAGGTAAAAATACAAAACTGACCCTCTAACTTTCACATTTTTTCAATTCAGTCCTTTAACTTTTAGTTTTGCCAATTCATTCCTCTAACTTTCAATTTTTGTCAATTTAAAGCACTGTTAGTGGTCTGTCAGTTCTGCCGTTACATTTTGAAAAATGACACCGTTTTGTTTTGTTTTTTTTTTCTTTTTTTTTTTCGGAACAAAAAGAAAATAAGAAAAATCTGAAAAAAAAAAACCCCAAAACCCCAAATCTCCTCTTCATAAATAAAAAACAAGAGAGAATTCACAATTCCAACACAAAACACAGAGCCAAAATCAGAGCGGTCATCGTCATAATGGCGGGCATCGTTCTTTGCATCATCTAACGGGAGCTGCAGCTGAGCAAGCATGAGGTAATTGGGCTCATTCTCGGAAGTATGAGTGCCGAGAATCATCTTCTGGACGGAATAGTCCTTCCCGAGCAGCTCCTCGCGGTCAGGCAACCACTCGACAGTGAGAGACGGCCACTCCAAGGCGTGCGTAATGACCAGATCGGAGAGAAAAGGCGTGTTCTTTTTCCAGATCTTGTACCCTTCGTTTATCAGCCGCTCCTCTATCTCTCCCCTCATCTCCTCTTCGTCTTTCCCCATTTTCTTCTTCTTCTTCTTCTTCTTCTCTCTCTCTGCGTATTTTGTGTTGGAATTGTGAATTATCTCTTGTTTTTTATTTATGAAGAGGAGATTTGGGGTTTTGGGGTTTTTTTTTTCCATATTTTTTTTATTTTCTTTTTGTTCCGAAAAAAAAAGAAGAACAAAACGGTGTCATTTTTCACAATGTAACGGCAGAACTGATAGACCACTAACGGAACCTTAAATTGACAAAAATTGAAAGTTAGAAGACTGAATTGACAAAACTGAAAGTTAGAGGATTGAAATGAAAAAATGTGAAAGTTAGAGGGTCAGTTTTACATTTTTGCCTAAAATAAAATAATAATATATATTCATTTTTTTAATATTCATTATTAGGTTGTTTAAGTTCACTAATCATGCTCATTACTACAACTATTTGAACAAATATAATTGATGTCATTGCACGTATATACAACATATATATAAAAATTGAATAACTCTTTTTTACGAAAGATAGGGCAAAATAGAACTCTAGGCAACAAATATGTTTGACCATGGTTCTCGATCAGTCCTGGTTGTGGTTTATGGTTTTTCCAATAAAACCCTTTTTCTATACGAGGGTAGTTGCGACTCCAATTGTGTCTAGCTGCCATTAAAACTCGAAGAATAATTCCAGAGGAGCTCCCGTCTGGTTTGTGGAGTTTGTAACAGGAGAGACCATAGCCAAACAAGAATAGCAAAAGATTTGCTCCCATCACCAAGGCAGAAACTCCGAAGGTCATTTTCCTTTCCTCTATAGCATTTGGAAGGGAAACGAGAGCAATAGTGGCTCCAGAAAACCTGGCAACCGCCACAAAATATCTGGACGATCATCTATTTCTTTCTGCTTTTCTTCTGTTGGATTTTCTATCTCATCACTCAATTGATCAGCAAGAAAGGCTCTTAGAGGTGGGTCTTGACCAGCCATACCCACTACTAGAATCACCGATGCAGCATAGAACACGTTAACCTCTCCAGTTGGACTACGGTGCTCAGCTGGGTACCAGAAGAGCATCAATCCCTGCAATATACATAAAAGACAATCTGATGTGTGGATATTTGTGAAACGTCATCACTATTATTGTATTTTGGAAGGTGGCTCCATTTTCAGTTGAGGAATACTACAATCACAAACATTTTTACAAACTATTGATGTGATAAATTATTACTAATTTTAATATGGACCTATTATTTACATCACACTTTTTTTTACTAATAATTATTTGGAGAATGATAAAGTTATATCAACTGTTTGTAAAAATGTTTGTGTCTGTAACGTTATTTTTCTTAGTTTCACCACGTGGGTCTTGCCTATGAGTATGATTTGCACAACGCATGCTAAGAAAATCTAAAAAATCTGTGAACACAATTTTTAACATAATCCTGATTTATCAGTGAATTATGAAAAAAAAAAAGGCACAAAATGATTTCTGTTCAGGATTTTGTGTGAACAATTTTTTTTTTCTTTTACTTAGTAGGAATTTGTGTGAACAATAAGGTCTTTTTATCTTGTCCTATTTGATTATAAATATATCATTTGTGTGAGCAGTAACAGAGTTTTATATAAACACAAAGATAGGTGCTAGCTATTGTTTCAGTTTGAGGGCTTAAAGTTAAAGAGTTTGAGAGGCTTAAAAGATCTTATTAATTGAGGGTATTTATTGATTACATAGATACTTTGTAATTTCTATTTGATATTGTTAGGTTCTAAAAGCTTAGAACAATTGGCAAATCGTGAGCATACAAGAACATACAAGCTGCAGAAAGAAGATTTCAGAATCTGCCTGGTTCGATCGATCGAAAAACAGGCTCGACCGATCGAGAGTCGTATCTGCAGAATTTTAAGTTGGCCCAAACAGCAGTTCTAGCCCATTAAGGATTAGGGTTTCAGATCTACTTCTTCTACTATATAAAGGAAACCCTAAGCACGTTTTTTACAAGGCTTTTTAGAGAGAGAAGAGTGTGCCTCTTTTGTATTTAGGGTTTTGTTCCTAAAATCTCTCTTATTACTTCTACCGGTGTTGTTCCTTGAAGAATTTCAAGATTCGGTATTGCTGAAGTTGCTGCCTTCTCTAGTCATCAAAGGTGTATGGGCTCAAGGGTGATTATGACTTCTCTGGCCACTTGTTTGGCCATCGGTGCCACTGTTGCTAACAAGGACTGGTTTATATCTAAGAGAACTCTATCAGCGGACATCGGTCAGGCAGAATTGAGGGTTTCTCACCCTAATTCATCTCAAAGACAGGCGAACATAGCTTAACGCCCTTATTATTAGAGAAAGGAACCTTAGTTCAATATGAGGTGTCCTTTCATTTTCCTACCCTTTTACTGGAGATCAAAGGTAAGTTACCTGGGACATGGTCCCTGATGATCTAAACCTTCAAGGGTGGTCTTGGAGTCACAAACAGGAGAGTTTGTGTTGCTAAACCTTTGAGTGGGATCTCAAAGTCACAAGCGTGGGTGTTTGTGTTTTGCAAAGGTCAAAGAAAGAAGGAGTCCGTGGTCTCGGAGCTATCACGTGGTCGTGGTAGTAAGTTTCCTACATTGGGTAGCAATAGGATGTTAGTGGTCTAAGTCGTTATTGTGTAAACTTCAATTCTTTCTAGTGGATTTGCTATTTTACCTTGAGGATAGCTAGGTTAAATCCTCCCCAGATTTTTTATCGGTTTGGTTTTCCTGGGTCATCATATCGTTGTGTTATTTATTTTTCCGCTGCTTTACTTGATATGATTGTTATTGTTTTAACCTAGATCTGAATAATAAACCTAAGTATTCACTTGGTTAATTAATTAGGTTAAACAATCTAGTTTACAGGGGTCTAAACGAACTGACAGATATATAGTAGATTTATTCTCATTGTCCTTTGGCATGATTTATCACTGAACCACATAAAATGTTTGGTGTTTTTCTCTTGTTTATAACCAACATATGTCCGGCATAATACGCGAATACATTATAAGTTTTATATAAAAATATTTTACAAAAGGTTATTTTTATAGTTGTATAATACTTATTGGGTGGTATTATATTTGACAACTAGTTATATCACATGTCATTAAAAAGGAAAGAAGATATGAATTATTATAATTAATATAATTCTGTAAAAGAATATATTGTTTGAATGAGAAGTCACAAATATTTTACTATTTTGACTAACTTAATTACTTAACCACATAATTATTTTCTATATTTTTTATTGTGTATATTATTTAATTTTCTTTTGTGTTCTATTATTATTATTATTATTATTATTATTATTATTATTATTATTATTATTATTTTCAATTGTGGCTATAATAACAAAATTTGATCAAGAATGTCATATTCCAAGTTAGTTGTTTTAATTAATATAAATAATATAAAAATATCCATATAAATTATCAACACTCTAGTGTCTTAGTGGCATTGCCTTGGAAAATTCCACATTCTCCTCCCTCCCAACTTATTTGAGCAAAAACAAAAATCATATCTGTGGGGGTAAAAAGTCAATAAGAGAAATGGGCCTGCGCTTTGGGCTCCAAGCCTGCGCCGAGGATCATGATCAGTCCGAAGACGGTCCCACTCAACTCATAACGTCCGAGATGAATTGTAAAGAGTCCAAACACAAATTGGGGAGTCTTAAGAATAACGCTGAAGATAATACCACCTCGGGTACTCAAGATTGGAATAAGCTTCGGAGCTCTTCCGGTCAGAAGAAACGTCCCAGAAGGTTCTACTAGCCTAGATGGGTGTAAGGGATACGTACACCAGAAAATATCCAAAAAATATCAGAAGGGAAGGCTGCCAACTCCGCATTGAATGACTCTGTAGCTAACCCTTTGGCCGCATTTATGTGGAGAAGACACCTGAACAGTGCAATCTTGGCCACCACAACTCACAGAAGGTCAAGAAAGAGGCATGATGGGACATGCACTCAAGTGAAGGCTCGGATAATCAACAAGTGTAGGATCAGGATGATAGGGAAGGACATATATAATAAGAGGAAATCCTTCATAATGGGGGATTTTTGGTCCTTCATTTGTATCTACCCAGAAAAAATAAGAAATACAAAAGTTAACCTCCTCGGACTTCGACCGAGGACTGTTTCATGAATTTAAGCTCCTTATTTCTTTTTATTTGTGACCTTAATCAATCTTGTTGACCGTTTGAATCAATCTAATCCAGCTTTCTTTTCCCACTCTCTATAAATTCATTATTTTTAGGCCCTTTAGGTTGGTCCAAATAATCTTGGGCCGCCATATCAAAGTCGTGTCCTTACAATATCAATGCCCTTTTATATTAAAATTAGTGTCTCACTTGTAAAAAAATAATACTTAGAAATGAATGCATGTACTTCATTAAAAACATGTGAGAATAAATTAATATTTTTTCAAAAATGAAAAAAAAAAATCTATTAATTTTGCTGAATAGAAAAGAATACTAAATATAATTGAAGCAACGATTAAAACAATTTTCTTAGGTAGAAGGTTAAACGAAGAGTATTCTATTTTCTTCTCAATGAATGCAACACATGGAAAAACCTTAAGTTATTGAAACATGGAATAAAATGGGTGAAACAAAATTATTAGTTGAAATAATATATACTTGAAACATTTTATTTTGAAGATTTATCAGCCAACAAGTTAATTTACATTTTGGTAATTAAGTCATTTGAGGTGATATATATATACTCTGCTAAGTGGTTGCCCTGGATTTTTATTAAAACTAGTTATGTTCCCCGTCATATGCATGTGTGCTACAAATTTAAAAATATTTGATAAGAAATTATTATGAAAGGTGCTACGACTACAATATTTTCACAACAAATCATAGGTGGTTAGTTGTTATTAGTTCAAATTTGAACTTACCACTAAGATCATCACTGAGACTCCCTTATTTTCCCAACATTATTTTATAACTAATTTTTAATACTCATTTAAGTATTATAATATATGAGGAACAAGCTAAAATTATTTAAATGTCAATATAAAAAGGGAAAATGTAAATTTGTTTGCGTAAATTGGCATATATTAATTACCTTTTTAACTTAAGAACATTATTATTCTCTGTATATTCTTGATTGTGAGTTTAATTTTCTATGTTGGATTTTGTATAAATTTTTTTTTATTCTCTAAGAATGTGTCACATGGTTTAGTCTTAGGTTACTAAGGTTAATACTTAACAGACTAAAATGCCAAATTTTAAACTTAGCGGACTAAAATGAAAATTCACCCTAACTTATAAGGTGGAGAGAGAGAGAGAGAGAGAGAGAGAGAGAGAGAGAGAGAGAGAGAGAGAGAGAGAGAGAGAGAGAGAGAGAGAGAGAGAGAGAGAGGTAATTGCCCCTCTAGTCCCTCTAAAAAATCTCCGTTCACCCTCTTCTATTAAATATTTTTTGGTTTTGAATTTCATTTTTCATTTTTTATATTTCCCTTAAATATTTTTTATAAGTCAAACTTAATTCAATAGTATAGAAAAAAAAAGTTTTCTATTTTATTAGTGCCCTTTTAAAGTTAAAAAGATAGAAAAGAAAAATAAGATTAAAAATAAAATTAAAGAAGAAAAAGTTTTATAATAGGAGGAAAACCTTTATAAAAAAAAAGATGTCACCTTTAAAAGGATCAATAGCTCAAATTCTTTATATTATAATTTATTATTTTTCACAAAAATCAATGTATAAGTAATAAAATTTAAAATTTATTATATAATAAATTCCATGATATAATATTATTTTAAGTTGAACTCTAATGATTTAGATATCCAAATAGTTACAATATGACTTAAAATTGTTATGATTTAATTATTTTATATTTTTAACAAAATTCAAGATAATTTGTACTTGAGGTTTATTTACTTACTAAAAGTCATTACATGGAACTTTTTTTTATGTTCATTTTATACAACTTTTGAAAAATTCATATACTACTTTCAATTTATCCGAAATTCATGGAAAATATTGTAAATTATACCCATCTTTCTCTAGACTAATTTGAAGTTATATCAATAATTTAAAACATATTTTCATAAATGAAACATTGAATCTTGATTTCGTTTAATTAATTTTCATTGTTATCTAGCCAAATTAACCATTATCTAAAATAATATTAGATGTGAATATTTAATTTAGAAAAAAAGAATATTTTGTTAGAATTTCTTGTTAGGATATGTGCCCTTAAATCCTATTGTATGATGCTATGTATGATATTATGTATGACATTATATGAGAAATGATGTATGACTTAATATTGTGTTTCATAAATATATACTTTAGTCTTACTAAAGCGGTTAGGCCTAACTCTCTGAATAACTGTACCCATTAAACTTATCTCAAGGGAACATTTTATATCTCCGTTAAGAGACTATGAATTCCATCTTGAGAATATATGTTCCATCAACACTAAATGTGGCTGCCCAACATACTGAGGTTTTGACCGTTACTTTAGATCTCACTCCTGATATATCAAAGCAACCTACATTTCATGATCACGTCCATTATTCTCTCAGGATTAAGAGTTCATGTGAATACAAGTCGTGAGATTTATTATTCAATTGACAGTCGTTAGAAGAATAATAAATCTCACAGCGGTCTAGTTCAATATGTCTTAACTCTTAAAACATATCAACATACCAACTAGAAGTCTCCACTTCCATGATCAAGACAAATCATCTTAGTTGATATGTTATAGTCTTCGCAGATGAAATGCCCAATTTCATCACCGACTACGAACCAAAATTCTGAGTTTACAAAGAACATGTGATTTATATCTTCTGTGACTTTTCACATAAATCACATACTATGCATCTTATGGACTATTTGATAATGTCCGAATATTCATGTTACCATTACTTTAGATAAGAATAAAACAACTTTATTAAACACAATATTAAGTCATACATCATTTCTCATATAATGTCATACATAATATTATACATAGCATCATACAATAGGATTTAAGGACACATATCCTAACAATCTCCCACTTGCCCTAAAGACTATTGTGCACTAATCTAACTCCCATTCCCTCCAAATGTGACTCGAAGGTCCTTTGTGGCAAGGCTTTGGTAAAGGGATCTGCTAGATTATTTGCACTTTCAATCTTTGCAACCACCACATCTCCTCGAGCAACAATGTCTCGAATGATGTGATACTTTCTCTCAATGTGCTTTCCTTTCTTGTGATTCCTTGGATCTTTGGATTGTGCAACCGCTCCACTATTGTCACAAAACAATGTGATAGGAACTTGCTCCATTCTCACTACACCAAGATCAGAAAGGAATTTCTTGAGCCAAACAGCTTCCTTTGCCGCCTCACAAGCAGCAACATATTCAGCTTCCATGGTGGAGTCCGCAATACAAGATTGCTTAACACTCCTCCAACTTATGGCTCCACCTCCCAAGGTGAAAACACATCCTGACGTGGACTTTCTGAAATCTAGATCTGATTGAAAGTCTGAATCTGTATAGCCAATGGGAATCAAATCCTCACAACGGTAAACAAGCATATAATCTCTCGTTCTCCGTAGATACTTGAGAATATGCTTTACAGCTTGCCAATGTTGTGGTCCTGGATTTGATTGATATCGGCTGACCATGCCAACTGAAAAACAGATATCTGGTTTAGTACAAAGCATGGCATACATGAGACTTCCTACTGCAGAAGCATAAGGAACTTGTCTTATCATATCTTCTTCCTCTTGAGTCTTAGGTCTTTGGTCATCAGACAGAGGAACTCCATGTCTGAAAGGAAATAATCATTTCTTGGAGTTTTGCATGTTAAACCGTTCTAGAACCTTATCTATATATCCAGCTTGTGATAAGCCTAACATCTTATTCTTACGATCTCGCCAAAGCTTGATCCCTAGAATAAAATTAGCCTCACCCAAGTCCTTCATATCAAATTGGCTTGACAACCAAACCTTTACTGATGACATGACCCCTACATCATTTCCAATGAGTAGAATATCATCAACATAAAGCACTAGGAACATTACTACTTTGTCTTGATGTCTTTTGTACACACATGGTTCATCAAGATTTTGTTCAAAACCAAATGATTTGATTGCTTGATCAAATCTGATGTTCCATGACCTAGATGCTTGCTTAAGTCCATAAATGGACCTATTCAGCTTGCATACCATATGCTCTTGGTTCTTTGCGATGAAACCTTCTGGTTGCTTCATATAGATTTCCTCTTCAAGATTGCCATTAAGAAATGCAGTCTTGACATCCATTTGCCAAATCTCATAATCATAATGAGCAGCAATGGATAAGAGAATTCTGATAGATTTAAGCATTGCTACTGGTGAAAAGGTTTCCTCATAATCAATACCTTCTTTTTTAGTATACCCTTTTGCCACTAGCCTTGCTTTAAAGGTTTTAACCTTTCCGTCTATCCCTCTCTTCCTCTTGTAAACCCATTTGCAACCAACAGGTTTAATGCCGTTAGGCGCCTTTACAAGATCTCAAACTTGATTGGAATACATGGAATCTAATTCTGATTTCATAGCTTGGACCCAATGATGTGCATCTATATCATTCATTGCTTCTTCATAAGTGTAAGGATCAGTTTCGGCCTCTTCTGAGATAGCCTCATAAGTCTCTCCAAGACCTATGAATCTTATAGGTGGCCTAACATTCCTCCCACTACGTCGAGGCAACTGTGTACTAGACATCTCATGAGTAGTATCTTGTGGTGTATCCAATACAGCCACATCATCCCTAGTTTCAACCATTGGTTGTTTAATTACATGTTCATTCATTTCAGCCAAGACAACTCTACTTCTAGGAGTGAAATCATTCATATAGTCATTTTCCAAGAATTTGGCATTTGTACTAACAAACACTTTATTATCTTTATGACTATAGAATAAACCTCCAGCAGTTCCTTTTGGATACCCTACAAAAAATACCACTTCTGTTTTAGACTGTAACTTGTCAGACCTTCCTTTTAACACATGTACTGGACAACCCCAAATATGGAGATGTCTCATACTAGGCTTACGCCCATTCCACAACTCTACAGGTGTTTTAGGAACAGACTTCGAAGGTACCAAATTCAGAAGATACATTGCAGTATTTAAGGCATATTCCCAAAAAGAAGTTGGTAGAGTCGAATAACTCATCATGGACCTAACCATATCTAAAAGAGTCCTATTCCTTCTTTCCGCTACACCATTTTGTTGTGGAGTTCCAGGTGCAGTCAATTGAGATAAAATCCCATTTTCAGTTAAGTAATCCTTGAAATCCCCAAGAAGGTATTCGCCACCACGATCAGATCGAATGGCCTTTATGTGTTTACCCAATTGATTCTCAACTTCAGCCCTAAACTCTTTGAACTTTTCAAAGGCTTCGGACTTTCGTTTCATTAGGTACGCATAACCAAATCTAGAGTAATCATCAGTGAATGTAATGAAATACTCATAGCCACCTCTTGCTTGGGTTGACATAGGACCACAAACATCTGTATGAACTAATTCTAGCAACTCTTGGGCTCTTCTACCTTTTGCATTAAAAGGTCATTTGGTCATTTTGCCTTCCAAATAAGATTCACAAACTGGAAATTCATCAAAGTCCAATGGCTCTAAGAGACCATCTTTGATCAGTCTTTGAATTCTGTTTGGATTAATATGACCCAAACGCAAGTGCCAAAGATATGCATCATTAGTAGAAAGAAACTTTCTTTTTAATGATTTTACATGAGAGTTATTATCTAATTCAGAATTATATAATTCATGCTTATCAGGAGTTAAAATATAAAGACCATCCACAATATTGCCAGAACAGATAAATGTTTTACCCTTCTTTATTACAACATTGTCTTTAAGGATAACACAATATCCACTTTTACCTAAATAAGTTGCAGAAATTAAATTCCTACGAACATTAGGTACATACAAACAGTCTTGCAATATTAAAACTCTAGTTTCAAAGCATAAATTAAAAACTCCAATAGCTACAACTGGAATCCTACTCCCATCAGCCAAGGTAAGAAACAATTCCCCTTCATTCAGCTTTCTGGTCTCCTGGAACCCCTGCAAAGTATTGCAGATATGATTAGTACAACCTGAATCCACACACCAGGAATCCGTGGGATTCTGTACCCAACATATTTCAAGAAGAAATGAGCTATTCATACCCTTATTAACGGCAGCCTTGAACTTTGGACAATTTCTCTTCCAATGTCCTTTCTCACCACAATGGAAACATTTTCCTTTCAGCTTCTTTCCTTTATCGGCAACCCCTAAGACAATTTGTTTACCCTCTTGTTTAGTGAAGTCCTTCTTCTTCTTCTTCTTACCCTTGCCTTTCGACTTAGGTTGAGAAGTAGAAGCTTCACCCACATAGGCTTGAACATTAGAAGTACCAAGGATGCCTTCCGCCGCTACCAACTCATTCATCAATTCAGACAAAGAATAAATCTTTTTGTTCATGTTATAATTAAGTCTGAATTCCTTGAATGATTCCGGTAGTGACTGGAGTATCATATCCACTTGGGATTCTCCATCAATGTCGGCACCCAAAACTTCTAAAGTATTCAGATTAGAGATCATTGTAAGACAATGTTCTCTCACTGAACTACCTTCAGCCATCTTGGTATTATAAATTTGCCTCATGGTTTCTTGCCTTGCAGAACGGTCTTGCTCACCAAACATCTCCTTCAGACTTAGCATAATGTCCGAAGCAAGTTCTACATCCTGCATTTGATGCTGTAGAACATTTGAGATGGATGCTAGGATGTAGCACTTGGCCATTTCATTAGATTTCTGCCAACGATCATATCATTGTTTTTCCTCAGGAGGAGCATCTAATGAAGGAAAGCTAGGACATGGTTGAGTAAGCACATATTTGTGCTCTTCAGCTGTGAGAACTATGTCCAAGTTTCTTTTCCAGTCAACATAATTGGTTCCAGTCAGTTTGTTTTGATTAAGAATGCTAACAAGTGGGCTAAATGATGTCATGTTCAAATTTGAAAATAATAAACATGAATATAGTAAGTAAACTGGACATTATCAATTTAGCATATAAACATATAGTATGGAACCTTAATAAAACCATAATATAATATATGCAACGACAACCCAATCCCATACTCAATATCCCTCAGCATAGAGTGAACATTAAATACTATGATTGATTGAGAACTATTCTCATTATTAGTGCTATCATGATAACTCTTATCAAACACTTAATAATATGCCGTTATACATTTGGCCTCTAAATGATTATAGCAAGAATTCAGCATAGAGGATACTATAATATTTAGTCTAGTGTATACCATTGTCTAGAATCATGTGTAGCCACATTTCATCCCCTTAACAGGCTTATCATGTAGTACCATGATACAAAACACCCTCCGCATGGAATGCAAAGCTCGAAGTTAAGACAAGGTGTTTGATCAAACCACTATAAACCAAGAAATTCAATCTTGTAGGACCATGAAATACATATTCTCCGCATGGAATGCAAAGCTCGAAGCTAAGACAAAATATATATTTCATACTACTATGAACCAACAATGAAGGCCGTGAGATCCAACCCTTGAGATGCATAGTATGTGATTTATGTGAAAAGTCACAGAAGATATAAATCACAAGTTCTTTGTAAACTCAGAATTTTGGTTCGTAGTCGGTGATGAAATTGGGCATTTCATCTGCGAAGACTATAACATATCAACTAAGATGATTTGTCTTGATCATGGAAGTGGAGACTTCTAGTTGGTATATTGATATGTTTTAAGAGTTAAGACATATTGAACTAGACCGCTGTGAGATTTATTATTTTTCTAACGACTGTCAATTGAATAATAAATCTCACAACTTGTATTCACATGAACTCTTAATCCTGAGAGAATAATGGACCTAATCATGAAATTTAGGTTGCTTTGATATATCAGGAGTGAGATCTAAAGTAACGGTCAAAACCTCAGTATGTTGGGCAGCCACATTTAGTGTTGATGGAACATATATTCTCAAGATGGAATTCATAGTCTCTTAACGGAGATATAAAATGTTCCCTTGAGATAAGTTTAATGGGTACAGTTATTCAGAGAGTTAGGCCTAACCACTTTAGTAAGACTAAAGTATATATTTATGAAATTGGATTTCATAAATATATGGTGAATAACTCAAAAGGATTAAACCGGGTACTCAAGGATTAAGATGTAGTAATTTACAAAGTGGCAGTCTATATTCATGACTTTGTATTACTACGAATATTTTATCGAATAAAGTCTTGGGATATAATTTAATAATAAGACCTAGAGTGCAATTATATTTATATAGTGGTATTAAATATAATTAATAGTAACTTTGGGCTTGTCAAGAGTTGATAGAAAAGCCCAAGGCCCATTGGAGCTAGTGTCTTATTGGTCCCTTTTGGTCCCACTCCAAGCCACACACTAAAGCCCAATTGGAAAGGCCCAATAGGCCGGTCCAATTAGATAATCAGTTGGTTATAAAAGGAGAAACATACAGAATTTTTTCATAAGAAAAAAAGAGACATCATTGCGAAGTGGTGTGTATGTGTGAGTGAAGCCACTCAATATTCTCCCTTAGAAACTGATTGAGAGACCACACTTCTTGGGCATAAAGTGAAATTGGAGTGAAGATTGAAAGTGTTCCCAAGCACTTCGAATCTTTTGTTTTGAATTTCACCGCACCAAGGTACGCAATCTCGTTCTTGAATTATGAAATTTACATAGTGCATGTTATCAATCATGAATGAAATAGATCCATTTGGTTGTTTCCGCTATGTGTTTTGTATGAGATACAAAACCAGATTATCCTTCATTTCTAATGACACCTCAAGAACTGTAATACGGATCATACAAGTTATGGGATGGAGTGGTTTTTGAAAATAAGAGGTTACTTCTTGATTTTTTTTTTAAAACTTCATGGAGGTTTAATATGAATCTGACTGTGAGCTCAATCATGGACTTACCGAAATATAGGCAACAGTGGTAAAGAAAACCATTTTGAATCGACCTATACAGGAATCTGCTACATGAGCAAGAACAACTGCTAATACGGTCGTTACGCCATCTTGGAGATTTATAATTGCTACAGCTTTTGGTAGATTGTCCTCCTTCCAATTATATGTGAGATAAACTATCATGGTGGACACCGCTGCATATTCAGCGAAGCTATGGCTTAAAACTAAACCTGAAGTTCAACAAGTAAAAAAGGAGAAAGATATAAATATCAGTTATGTTAAAATCCAACAAAGTATTCTTAATTTGTCCGCGAAAATTAAAATTAATAGCCAACCAACTTTAGTTTTAGAAATCATTAGCTAAAATGAAGAACGCTTTTGGGTTGAAGAAAATATAATTGTGAAACCATTCCTTGACTCGACGGCATCTACCCCTCATTATCAATTTCCGTGGGAGTCAGTTCGGCCGATATTTTGCCCAAAAAAAGAAAGAAGTGCTGGGATTCTTAGAAAAGCCAGTAACTTTTTTTGGTTTGACAAACTGATCAATTATATTTATAGGAAGAAGAAGATAAAATTAAAGTGGAAATAAGTTACGGGTCTCACGGTTCAGGCCTAAGCTCTTTTTTTTTTTTTTTTTAAAAAGAAAAAAAAGAAGAAGAAGAAGAAGATGAAGAACAGAAGAGATGAAAGATGATGACGAGAACAAGGGTTTAAAGAAAGGGCCCAGTCGTTTTGCTGCGGAGTAGACCCTTGGCTGGCTGTTGATCAGTGCCGGCTCAACCATAGTATCGATTAGTATTTTTTTTTCCCTGCTCACCTTGCTTCCCTCTAGTCTCCATCTTGATTCTATTTTTATAGCATTCTTCGTTGTTGGCTAGCTACTCTTCTTTGATCTTTGCTTCCATTTGCTCTTCCTTTCTTTTTATTCTTCTTGCTATAAGTTTTTTTTTTTTTTTTTTACTTGTTGCCGAGTTTCAAGGCTATCCATCTTAGCTATCCTCAAGGTAAAATAGCAAATCCACTAGAAAGAATTGAAGTTTATACAATAGTGACTTAGACCACTAACATCCTACTGCTACCTCGAGTAGAAAACTTACTACCACGATCCCATGATAGCTCCGAGTCCACGGACTACTTCTTTCTTTAATCTTTGCAAAACACAAACACCCACATTTGTGACTTTGAGATCCCACTCAAAGGTTTAGCAACACAAACTCTCCTGTTTGTGACTCCAAGACCACCCTTGAAGGTTTAGATCATCAGCACCTTTGATGACTAGAGAAGGCAGCAATTTCAGCAATATCGGATCTTGAGATTCTTCAAGGAACAACACTGGTAGAAGTTATAAGAGGGGTTTTAGGAACCAAACCCTAAATACAAAAGAGACACACTCTTCTCTCTCTAAAAAGCCTTGTGAAAAACGTGCTTAGGGTTTCCTTTATATAGTAGGAGAAGTATATCTGAAACCTTAATCCTTAATGGGCTTGAACTGCTGTTTGGGCCAACTTAAAATTCTGTAGATACGACTTTCTATCGGTCGAGTCTGTTTCTCGATCGATCGAACCAGACAATTTCTGAATTCTTCTTTCTGCAGCTTACTTGTTCTTGAATCTTGACTTGAATCACCTAGAGCATTGTCTAATAAAACCTATAGACTCTAAGATCTATATCTGGACAAGTTTATGTTCACGATTTGCCAATTGTTCTAAACTTTTAGAACCTAACAATCTCCCCCTTTGGCAATTCGTGACAAAACTTTCATACAATATGAAATGCTCAAATACAAGAACAACCCAATACAATAAAATGCCCAATTACATCACAAATCCCAATCTAAGACTCCTAACCTAGAAGTTGCAAGAAGAGGTAGAAGGTCTTGATCAGAATGCACCTGTCTTTCCTGAAAACACTTAACAAACACATCACCGCATGTGTGGAAAGAAAGACATATAAACAATAATATAAAATAGATATATAAAAACAAAAAAAAATTCTAACTCTCCCCCTAAGTTAGATACATCAAAAAGTTTTTATATTTTCTCCCTTTCGAAAACAATTTCAACTCCCCGTAAACAAAACTGTTAGGTTCTAAGATTTAGGAACTAATGTATTAGAACTTCAATTTGTAATGTTGGAAAATCATGATCAAAACATTCTTTAAGTTGTGTGTTAGACTTGTTCAAAGTATGACTTTTTATGTAAAGTTGAAATCGAGTTAACTGCAGAATTTACTGTGCACTTCTGCCTGACTCGATCGATCGAGAATTAGACTCGATCGATCGAAAATCGTGCAGAACGTTTTTCTGCAGAAAATTCCCAATTCAGCCCAAGCCCATTTAATGTATAGGGTTTTATGTTTTGCCCTAAGTATATAAGGGAAAACCCTAGCCACGTTTTTAGAGTTCTGAATGCTGTGTTTGTGAATCTATTTGTTAAATCTAGAGGTTTTTACCTTCACATACACTTAGGGTTTCCAAACTCTAGATTCATGTCAAGAGATTGGTAAATCATACAGTTGCAGAATCAAAAGAGTTTCAAGATATACAAGTAGGTGTTGCTTGTGCTTTGCTGAAGAATTCAAGGAAAGAAGGAGTCCGTGGTCTTGGAGCTGTCACGTGGTCGTGGTAGTAAGTTTCCTACAGGCAGGTAGCAATAGGATGTTAGTGGTTTAAGTCTCTATTGTGTAAACTTCGATTCTTTTCATAGTGAATTCGTTTTACCTTGAGGATAGCTAAATTAAATCTTCCCCAGGTTTTTACCGGTGTGGTTTCTTGGGTCATCATATCATGTGTTCTTTATTATTCCGCACTTTTACATGATTTGATATATTTGTTTTAACCTAGATCTGTTTAAATTACCTAAGTTAATCACTTGGCTAATTCTCTAGGTTAATCTGTTTGGGTTTAAGGGGTCCAAACGAACTTACAAAAACAAACAGAATTCCCACATTTCATCTATTTCTCTCCCTTTTTGTCACGTATTGACAAATATAGCTCAAACAAAGAGTAAAGTGATAGTAAACATGAGAGAAAAAAAAGAACCAAGAGAACATAAAACAGTTTAGCTCTATAGAAAATAGAGGCAACTCCCCCTATGAAGAGCAACGACTCCCCCTATGAACAACAAAAGTTAAAAAAAAAAAAACTTTTCTCTCCCTATAAAAATAGGAAAAACAAAACAAGTTTTGGGAAAAACAGTTTTAGGGAAAATTTAGGAGGTGGAGAAAATAAAGACACACAAACCAAACTTAAAAAAATAAGTCGAGGATACACAAAAAAAAAAAAAATAATAATTCTCTCTTTCAATAAATGCAAACTGGACACTATGTGACCCATAAACAGTTGCATGAGTAGAGAAAATATTTGCACATTATTATCCATCATATCTCTTAAGAAAAATATTTTCTGCAGTTTACACATCAAGAAAAATAGCATATACTAAAATGTACAAATGACTCAAAAATTAATCAATCAAGTTGAGTACCCAATTTAGCAAAGTGTATGCATGTTATGTGTGAAAACAATGAGAGATATGACTGCAAAACTGCAAGATGGATACAGAAAAACAATGCACCTCATGTGAATCCTAAACATAAATGATGCATGAAAAAAAAAATTTGGTCAAAAACTTAGAAACTAAAAATTTTTCAATTTCAATTGATCGAGCATCGATCAAATACCAATCGAGTCAGACAAATTCAAACCAAAATTTTTATCACAATTTCGATCGGTTGAGAGACAGATTCGATCGATCAAAAATTTGGAAAAATTAAATTTTTGAAAAACAGAGCAATTTTATGCAGAAACTCCTCAAAGCATAGTATTTCATGAATGAAATGCATGAGTATGAGATTAAAAGTTTTTCAAAAACACATAAATTCAACCCAGATATTTCAAAAACAAGTTTATCAACCAATTTATTCTCAAAACTCAAATTTTGCATCAAAATCAAGGAATTTTTAATCTTGGATGGCCACAATAAAATCACATACAATAACATGTACAAAGTTTAGCAAAAAGTAACTTGTGTAGTGTGTGCAACTAGCAAAAGCTTGAGAAACATGTGAGGTGATATGTGAATAGAAATCAATCACAATTTCTACAAAATTCATCACATAAATTTGAGAGAGACTATTACCTAAAGAGTTACATCATATAACTCTCACATCTCCTAGAATAAAAGCTTGCAATCATGTAAGTTTCTTGATTTGCCTCATAATATACACACTAATTTCAATTGATTAGAAACTTATTAAAATAGCCAGGATAATGTACACACCAATTTTAACAATTTAACCGAGGCTGCACCTTATATTCTTTTTGTGCATGTGCTATACTTTCTCGAGCACAAGATCTTATGATATGCACTAAGGTATTCATGATTGGCTAATAAACAGTGGGGAGAAGGTTATTTATGCCTTTCTCATTAAGTTTAAGTCCAACAATCAAAGGCATGTGACTTCAAGATCAAGATCAAGTGATCAAAAATTATAAACATCTTTCCCACACAATATGCACTACAAAGACTTCAGATAGTAAAGTGCAATAAAGTAAGCTCATCCAAGCTAAACAACGTACATAAACATGTTATGTAAAAATAATATGGCCAACCCCAACTATAAATCCAAGATATATAAAACAAAGCACATATAAATCTTTTTGGTTAAAAAATTTTATGACCAAAACTAAAAGCACACATTAAGCTAAATGATTAAAAATGCAAATGCAATGCATGACAGTGCTTAACTAAGCTATAAAGGGTACACAAACAAGAAATATCAATTTCTTAATTAACCCATGAGTACATGTACAAACTAGTACATACTCAAACAAAATAAAAAAATAGCTTAGCATTTATAAAACACATACTTTTTATGTTTCTCCACAATATCAAGCATGTTCTAAATTAAGAGAGAGATATCATAATTCACGTAATCCTCAAGAAAAATAAAACTAGACACAAAATAAAATATTTTTGTCTTTTTGAAAATTTTCAATGTTTTTGGATTTTTTTTTATAATAAAAAACAACTTAAAAAACAAAACAACCAAAAACAAAAACAAAACATGTCCACAAATAATCGAAAGAATTAAATCAGGGACAAGTAAACAACACTCACCTTAGAGAATCTTTTCTCACCCATATAGCACGAGTCTTCGGCTTTGTAGGTGAAAATCCATGTGAAGCAGAGTGTATTTGAGGGATTACACCAATCTTCTGAGAAAGACTAAAATCCTGCAATTTCCTTTCACAAGCCAACAATCTTAAATTTTTCAAAAACATATGAAACAATTTATTTGGACTTATGGCAGGAGAAATATCATCACATATCCTAGATTGAAATACAGAATTTTTAAATTTCAATTTATGACAATTAGGACGAATGTGACCAGAGACACCACAAAAGTGACAAACAGGAACAAATTTAGGAACATCAGTATTCCTAACAGCAAATCTAGTCTCAGATTTTGGCTTTTGCCTCAACAAAGAACAATTTGGTTTAATATGACCAACAACACCACAAAGGTGACAGGTAGGCACAAAAACAGATTTATTATGCTCTCTAATAGTAGGTTTAGACTTAGGTTTAGAAACTTCAGTGTCTACATCAGAACTTTTACCTTTGTCTAACCTAGGAAAATAAACATTTTCTTTATTATTCCTCTTGAAAGGAGGGATATAAACCTATAGATTCTAAGATCTATATCTAGACAAGTTTATGTTTACGATTTGCCAATTGTTCTAAACTTTTAGAACCTAACACTATATATTGCCAAAATTTGCTTCTCTCATCATTTTCCCAAATAACTTTAAGTAGTGCCTATATCATAAATAAACTTGATTTGTTGCAATATTCAGCCAAAACACTCCAAGTTCGAAGTTGAAATAAAATCATCAATCAAATTACAAAGAATTTTATTCTTTTCTTTTTACCACCAAAATATTGGAAAAAATACGATATTAATAGGTGGACATGTTGTAGATGTTTATTGATAAAATACAGAGTGGAGCAAGAAAAATGAAAGAAAATTTGGACTCCAACTACATGCACGCGCTATTCCTTTTTTTTTAAAATAATATATATTTCATTTAAGTGTTTCATTTACATTTTACTTTTTCTTTTTCTATGCGTATGTCTTAGACGTCTTTGCTTTCTGTCACTTGCTACTCACACTACAGCCTTCTATTTTTCTTCACTTTTCTTTGTCTCATATATAGGTTGTGTGTGGATGGATTCAAACTCATCTCTTACTCCAACAGCTGTGCTTGTAGATCGATCCTTAACTTCTTCGTGTGATAATACTTTAAGGGTACGTTTGGATTGCATGTTCTTTATGTTCATAACACGCATGTTAAATTTTATCGAATGTCATTTGCTATTTGATTCATAAGTTGATTTTTTATGCAAAATATATTTTAGACTACAAAAACTTGAAATTTAAACATTTAAGGGTCTAGTTTACCTTTAGTAGTTTTTTAATTGAATATCTCCTTTTATTTTAATAAAGAACTGCCACATCACTCACTAACTAAATCTTTGGTGGAGATTAAAACTCACTACCACATCATTTATATCAAGGAGAAACTATCTTAAATGTCTAGTTGAAAAACTACTAGAGTTAAGTCAAATTTAACATTTAATTGATGACATAGTTATTGATTTTTGATCTTCTAAAAATTTTGCAAGCATGGAAAATATAAGAATAAAATGTAATCTAATAGTGGATTTATCAAAATTCACATCTAATAAAAAGATATTGAGTGAAGTTGTAGCTATTAGTTACAACCAAGTTTGTAGCCAAATTTTTTTATTGTTAAATGGAGTGTTAAAATAAATAAATTAGGTTTTTGAGATGCTAAAAGATAAATGTTTTTAGCACCATTGATGCGAATGCTCTAATAAATCTCTACCTTATTTTAGACAAAAAAATACTTTTTGATAAAAAGACAAAAATGTATTTTTTTTATTTAATAAAATTTTTCCAAAATACATTTACATTCCATTCCATTTATTTTCATTCTTTTATGATCATTTTATTCCATTCCATTTCATTCCTTTATGAACTCCCAAAGGAAGACTTGGGCAGAGTTTGTTTGGAGGAGAAATAGGGTGGATAGAAAACTTTGGGGAGAAAATAGGAAGGAAAACTTTTTTAGAGTGTGTTTGATTGGGTGGAGAGGAAGAAAAATAAATGGTGAGGCCTAGGTGTTTTCTCCCAGGGCCTACTAAAAAGTTTTCTTCTCAAAATAGAGAGAAAAATGAGAGGGGAAAGCTCATAAAATGAACTTCCAAAAATACCCCTCATGTTGTATTTCACCTCTAACTTGTTCGCTTTTTTTTTTTTCCTTTGATTTTTTCTTTCTCTAATAATGTGTTGGTTTTTTTTTTCTTTGATTCTCTGTTAACGTGTTGACTTCTTTTTTTTCATTTTTTTCTTTGATTTTTTCTTTCTCTATTATCATGTTGGCTTTTTTTTTTTTTTTTTTTTTGTGTTGGCTTCTTTTCTTTTCTTTTCTTTTTTATTTATTTTTATTTTAGAAAACAATTTCGGGTTAATTTCTTATGTTTTTATTTTTTTTTACTTTAATGAGGTGTCCATCTATACACAATTTTTTTTTTTGAAAAAAGTACAATGTGTTACTTTTTGTTTTTTTAATAGGGCATGATAGTAAATTTATACAAACTTTATTTTCAAATAAATAAAAAAGTTTTCCATCCCTCCACTTTTCCACTCTTCCAACCAGACACAAATGAGGGAAACTAAACATTTTGGAGGATAGAAAATTGGGGAGGGGTAGAAAAGTGGGAGGATAGAAAAGATTTAGTTTTCTCTCATATGTGTTTGGTTGAAATGATAGAAAAGTGGAGAGATGAAAAAGTTATTTATTTAGTTGAGAAGAAAAATGAGAAGATGGAAATTGAAGTTGATATAAATTTACAATTATGTCCCTATTAAATAAAACAATAAGTAACACATTTTTTTATTAAAAAAAATTGTGTACTAATTGCACTTCACTTATACATTAAAAAAATAAAATACAAGAAGTTCAAGAACTCAAAATTTTTTTAAATAAAAAAAACCCAACTAACTGTTTGAGAAAAGAAACATTCTGCTCATGATAAAAGAAAAGATAAAATTATATAAAAAAGAAGAAGAAAAAAAACTGAAGAAAGGATAAGCATAAAAGAAAAAGAAAAAGAAAAAGAAAAAGAAAAAGAAAAGCGAAGATAAGCACAAAAGAAAAAAAAATGGAAAAAAAGATCAAGCAACAACATAAATGATGAAAGAAACCGTATGACAAAAGAAACAGAGAAGAAAAGGAAAAATTAGACCTTTCTTTTATTTTGATGTAGATTCCTTATTCCTAATTTCTTCAGTATGGAAAATACTGTAAAGAGTGGACAATAGGGAATGCAAATTTCCCTACCAATCCGTGATCCATGATCCTTGAATGGAAGAAAGATCCTATATTAAATTCTGTACATTTTTAGATCCCTTAACACAAGTTGTTTAACTTAGTTATGTAGCCAAGTAATTACTTAGATAAATTATTCAGTTCTAGGTTAACACAATAAAATCATATCATGTAAATAATGCAGAAATATAAAGAACACAACGATATGATAACTCAGGAAAACCTAACCTGTAAAAAACCTAGGGAGGATTTAACCTAACTATCCTCAAGGTAAAACAGATCCACTATAAAAGAATTGAAGTTTTTACAATAAAACATAGACCACTAACATCCTATTGCTACCTCGAGTAGAAAACTTACTACCACAACCACGTGACAGCTCTTAGTCCACGAACTACTTCTTTCCTTGATCTGCAGCAACCATAAGTTCTCCTACTTGTGACTTTGAGACTTTACTCAAAGGTTTCAGATCTTCTTTAAAGTTCTTTATGCAGCAACTGAAGAGATCATCAAGTTCTTGACGTGAATCTTGATCTTGTTAACTTTTTGTGTGTGTATGAAGGTAAACATCTCTAGATGTCACAAAAGATTCAACATACAACACTCCAAAGGACTTCTAAAACGTAGTTAGGGTTTTTCCTTTTATACTTGAAGTAAAACTCTTAACCCTACACGTCATATGGGCTTGGGCTGCATTGGAAATTCTGAAGAAAATTAAATCTGCATGAGTTTCGATCGATCGAGCCTTGCAGGTTTTGTCCAATAACTTCTGCAATCACTCGATTTCAATTTTACAATTAAACACACTTTGAGTAAGCCTAAACCTAGATTTTATGTTTTGATCATGGTTTGCCAACAAAATACAAATTGAAATTCTAATACATTAGTTCCTAAAGTCTTAGAATCTAACAAACTCCCCCTTTGACAATTCATGACAAAACACATCAGAAAAATTAAAATGCTCAAAGTAAAACAGCCCATTCAATTAAAAAGCCCTAATTACAATTCAACCTAAACCACTATCTATTAGTTGATAAAGTAGACAGCAGCCATGACTGAATTAATCTGTAAATTCCTAGAACACTTAACAAACACATAAACGCATGTGTAGAAAATACAAGTAAAAAAAAATTAAACTTCTTGATTTCACAAAACATAAAATAAAAGACATATACCATGAATAACCTCATAATATAAATCAATAATCAATGTACCATATGTGAAACAAGAAACATAAAAAAAAAAAAAAACATAAAAACTCATAAACATAATGTCTCCCCTTAACATATACAACCCATATAAAAAGAAATACATCAAAGCCAAAAAAATCAGAATACATATCAAAATCTCCTAGATACAATCTACAATCTCCCCCTATCTCCATATGTATGTACTCCCCCTTTTTGTGACGAATTGTCAAAGCGCAATCATGACTCATTAGAGGGTGGAGCATGTCGAGTAAAACCTCTAGCATGTGCCAAATCTGCTCGTAAGGCCGCAACTTCATTAAGCACATCCAATAGAATCTGTCCATGCTCCACCTAAACAGCAAAATGTTATCCAACATAGCACACAAGGAAGAGTCGCTCGATGTAGATGGTGGAGGATCCACGGCAATTGTGGGGTCTACATACGCCTCAGTAGAAGGATCACCAGAAGGAGGAGGTCGAGATGCATCACCTATAAAAGACTCGACTCTATGGCGCTTAGAGCTTGCTTTCAACTGAGCAACTCTTTGCCTAAAGAAGGTGGCACCTATAGGAGCTATGATATGTACGGGTTCAGACACGTGAAAGTCCTTTAATCCTAAGTCCAAAAGAATCCTATGAATAAAGACCGGAAAGAACAAGCCATGGGATTTGGCACAACTCCTATGAACCTCAACAAGTGAGCGAATGAAAAGAGTGGGAAAACTCATAGGAGCATCAGTGATGAGAGCGTACAAGAACACACATATTTCAATAGGGATAGTATGAAGATGAGATATAGGCCAAATGCAATGACAAAAAATCCTGAAAAATAAATAATTGAGCTCAGTAAGCTCATGAGAAGTGACACGAGGATCAGTACCCCAACTAATGGAAGTACTGGTGATGAGAGACATGATGTCATCAAGGTGAGAGGTCTCTATGTAAGGATGTATAGGCTATTGTACCAAAGGTACACCAAGAGCAGAGGCCACTACCTTAGGAGTAATGACGTACGCTTCACCCTTTATCCAACTCTTCGCAAACTGAATGTTGGAATCATCGGAGTGACAGAGAAGTTCGAATATAACTCTCTAATCAATTTAGCCGGAGGAGGACGCTCTACCTCTAAGAGTGGTAACCAGCCCTTACACTCAAAATTCCTATGTATCTCAGGATCAACCTCATCTAAGATAACCTTACGCTCAGCCCACACCGGTCTAAAGACATTAAGCTTCTCATAAGCTTCTTGGTTTTTCAAGGTCCTAAACTTATCACTCTAGAACTCAGGAGTAGATAGGGTGGGGGTTTTCTTAGCTCTAGTCTTCCTAACCATGATACTAAGAGTTTAGAAGAAAGGAAAACAATAACAAAATAGAAAACCAAGGGCAGACTGCATTAGAGAGGGTTAGAGCACAAAAATAGCAACAAATAACAATCTATATGATGCATGTAATGAATGCACATATGATGCATGCTCTAATGCATTAAGATTTGTTCAATTTCACTTTATAAACCAACAATTGACTTGAACATAGAGTTTTAATCCAAAAACCCCAAATTTTGAAAAACCCAATTTCAAAAAATAAACCAAATTGATAAATTAACCATTATACTAGTTATAAAACATCATATAATGAATTAATCCATCAATTACACAAGTCAATTTCATCAATTATAGTTCAATTGAATAAAAACCCCAATTTCTCAAAGTTCCAAGGCTTAGATTTTTCAATTCTCCTTAAATCACAAAATTGATCAAATTAATACATGGGAATCACATGTATATGAACTAAGAACAAAAACCCATTGATAAAAAATGTGTTAGGTTCTAAAAGTTTAGAACAATTGGCAAATCGTGAACATAAACTTGTCTAGATATAGATCTTAGAGTCTATAGGTTTTATTAGACAATGCTCAAGGTGATTCAAGTCAAGATTCAAGAACAAGTAAGCTGCAGAAAGAAGAATTCAGAAATTGTCTGGTTCGACCGATCGAGAAACAGGCTCGACCGATCGAAAGTCGTATCTGCAGAATTTTAAGTTAGCCCAAACAGCAGTTCAAGCCCATTAAGGATTAGGGTTTCAAATCTACTTCTCCCACTATATAAAGGAAACCCTAAGCACGTTTTTTACAAGGCTTTTTAGAGAGAGAAGAGTGTGCATCTTTGGTATTTTAGGGTTTTGTTCCTAAAAAGCTCTCTCATATCTTCTACCGGTATTATTGCTTGAAGAATCTTAAGATCTGGTATTGTTGAAGTTGCTGCCTTCTGTATTCATCAAATGTGCTGATGATCTAAACCTTCAAAGGTAGTCTTGGAGTCATAAACAATAGGATTTTTGT
Source organism: Lithocarpus polystachyus (assembly GCA_033629205.1). NCBI lineage: Eukaryota > Viridiplantae > Streptophyta > Magnoliopsida > Fagales > Fagaceae > Lithocarpus > Lithocarpus polystachyus. The sequence continues at coordinate 9,145,768 of CM066172.1, read as the reverse complement.
GTTGCTAAACCTTTGAGTGGGATCTCAAAGTCACAAGTGTGAGTGTTTGTGTTTTGAAAAGGCTAAGGAAAGAAGTAGTCTGTGGACTCGGAGCTGTCACGTGGTCGTGGTAGTAAGTTTTCTACTCGAGGTAGCAATAGGATGTTAGTGGTCTAATTTACTATTTTATAAACTTCAATTCTTTCTAGTGGATTTGCTGTTTTACCTTGAGGATAGCTAGGTTAAATCCTCCCTAGGTTTTTTACCAGTTTAGTTTTCCTGAGTCATCATATCATTGTGTTCTTTATTTTTTCGCTGCTTTACATGATATGATTGTTATTGTTTTAAACTAGATCTGAATAATAAACCTAAATATTCATTTGGTTAATTAATTAGGTTAAATAATTTAGTTTACAGGGGTCTAAAATTCTAACAAGTGGTATCAGAGCGAGTAACTCTTTTGTGTTAGATCTTTTGATCTAAGAGTTGATCTTTGATCCCTGTTATCATGGATAATTTGAAGTGTCTTTCTGCTCATGTTTGTGATGATTTGAATAAAAAGGATAATGTTGTTTCTGTTGATTTTATTGATGCCTGTGAAACTCTTCGTAAAGAATTATTGAAATCTATGAAAATTGCTAAAAAATTCAAGGAAAAGTTAAAATTAGCTAATCTTGAAAAAGATGAATTGATAATGAGATTAGATGAATCTAATAAAAAGAATGAATTTTTGAGAAATTAAATTTCCTCTCAAGATGAGAAGATGAAAAGCTTGGAACAAGATTTAGTTGAGTCTAAAGTTAAAATTGAAAATTTGACTAGTACCAAGCTTGCTGCTGATAACAGAAGTGTTTCTGTTTCTCTTAAGCCTAAAGTTGAAAAAGTTTATATCCCTCCTTTCAAGAGGAATAATAAAGAAAATGCTTATTTTGCTAGGTTAGACAAAGGTAAAAGTTCTGATGTAGACACTGAAATTTCTAAACCTATGTCTAAACCTACTGCTAGTGTACAAAAGAAATCTGTTTTTGTGCCTACCTGTCACCTTTGTGGTGTTATTGGTCATATTAGACCAAATTGTTCTTTGTTGAGGCAAAAACCAAAATCTGAGACTAGATTTGCTGTTAGGAATACTGATGTTCCTAAATTTGTTCCTGTTTGTCACTTTTGTGATGTCCCCGGACACATTCGTCCTAATTGTCATAAATTGAAATTTAAGCATTCTGTGTTTCAGTCTAGGATATGTGATGATATTTTTCCTGCCATGAGTCCAAATAAATTGTTTCATATGCTTTTGAAAAATTTAAGCTTGTTGGCTTGTGAAAGGAATTTGCAGGATTTCAGTCTTTCTCAGAAGATTGGTGTAATTCCTCAAATACACTCTGCTTCACATGGATTTTCATCTACAAAGCCGAAGATTCGTGCTATATGGGTGAGAAAAGATTCTCTAAGGTGAGTGTTGTTGACTTGTCCCTGATTTAATTCTTTCAATTATTTGTGGACATGTTTTGTTTCTGTTTTTGATTGTTTTTTTTTTTTTTTTTTTGGTTGTTTTTTATTTAAAAAAATTCAAAAATATTGAAAAATTTCAAAAAGACAAAAATATTTTATTTTGTGTCTAGTTTTATTTTTCTTGAGGATTACATGAATTATGATATCTCTCTCTTGATTTAGAACATGCTTGACATTGTGGAGAAACTTGAATAGCATGTGTTATATAAGTGCTAAGCTTTTTCTGATTTAGTGTGAGTATGTACTAGTTTGTACATGTACTCAAGGGTTAATTAAGAAATTGATAGTTCTTATTTGTGTACCCTCTATAGCTTAGTTAAGCACTGTCATGCATTGCATTTGCATTTTTAATCATTTAGCATAATGTGTGCTTTTAGTTTTGGTCATAAATTAAAAAAAAAAAAAACCAAAAAGATTTTTATGTGTTTTGTATTATATATCTTGGATTTATAATCAAGGTTGGCCATATTATCTTTACATAACATGTTTATGTACTTTGTTTAGCTTGGATGAACTTATTTTATTGCACTTTACTAGTTTGAGCTTTGTAGTGCATGTTGCGTGGGAAAGATGTTTATAATTTTTGATCACATGATCTTGATCTTAAAGTCATATGCCTTTGATTGTCGGACTTGGTCTTATTAAGAAAAGAATAAATAACCATCTTACTACTATTTATTAGCCAATCATAAACACCTTAGTGCATATCATAAGATTTTGTGTTCGAAAAAGTGTAGCACATGCACAAAAAGAACATAAGGTGTAGCCTCGGTTAAATTGTTAAAATTGGTGTGTACATTATCCTGGCTATTTTAATAAGTTTCTAATCAATTAAAATTGGTGTGTATATTATGAGGCAAATCAAGAAACTTATATGATTGCAAGCTTTTATTCTAGGAGATGTGAGAGTTATATGATGTAACTCTTTAGGTGATAGTCTCTTTCAAATTTATGTGATGAATTTTGTAGAAATTGCGATTGATTTCTATTCACATATCACCTCACATGTTTCTCAAGCTTTTGCTAGTTGCACACACTACACAAGTTACTTTTTGCTAAACTTTGTACATGTTATTGTGTGTGATTTTGTTGTAGCCATTCAAGATTGATAATTTCTTGATTTTGATGCAAAATTTGAGTTTTGAGGACAAATTGGTTGAAAAACTTGTTTTTGAGAGATCTGGGTTATATTCATGTGTTTTTGAAAAACTTCTAGTCTCATACTCTTGCATTTCATTCATGAAATATTGTGCTTTGAGGAGTTTCTGCATAAAATTGCTCTGTTTTTCAAAATTTTAATTTTTCTGGATTTTCGATCGATCGAATCTGTCTCTTGACCGATCGAAATTGCGATAAAAATTTTGGTTTGAATCTGTCTGACTCGACTGGTATTCGATCGATGCTCAATCGATTGAAACTGAAAAATTTTTAGTTTTTAAAGTTTTGACCAAATTTTTTTTCATGCATCATTTATGTTTAGGATTCATATGCATTGAATTGTTTTTTGTATCTATCTTGCAGTTTTGCAGTCATATCTCTCATTGTTTTCACACATAACATACATACACTTTGCTAAATTGAGTATTCAACTTGATTTAAAAATTGATTGATTAATTTTTGAGTCCTTTATACATTTTAGTATATGCTATTTTTCTTAATGTGTGAAGTGCAGAAAATATTTTTCTTAAGAGATATGATGGATAATCAATGTGCAAATATTTTCTCTGCTCATGCAACTGTTTATGGATCACATAGTGTTAAGTTTGCATTTATTGAAAGGGAGAATATTTTTCTTCATGTGTATTCTCAACTTATTTTTTTTTGGTTTGTGTGTTTTTATTTATCTCCACCTCCTAAATTTTTCCCAAGACTGTTTTTCCCAAAACTTGTATTGTTTTTTCCTATTTTTATAGGGGGAGAAAAGTTTTTTTTTTAGTCTTTGTTGTTCATAGGGGGAGTTGTTGCACTTCATAGGGGGAGTTCTCTCTATTTTCTCTTGAGCTAAATTGCTTTATGTTCCTTTAGTTCTTTTTTTCTCTCATGTTTACGATCACTCCACTCTTTATTTGAGTTGTCTTTGTCAATACGTGACAAAAAGGGGGAGAAATAGATGAAATGTGGGAATCCTGTTTGTTTTGTTTAGGAGGAGTCGAAATTGTTTTCGAAAGGGGGAGAATATAAAAACTTTTTGATGTATCTAACTTAGGGGGAGAATTAGAATTTATTTGTGTTTTTATATTTCTGTTTCATATTATTGTTTATATGTCTTTCTTTCCACACATGTGGTGATGTGCTCTTTTGTGTGTTTTTAGGAAAGATAGGTGCATTCTAATCAAGACCTTCTACCTCTTCTTGCAACTTCTAGGTTAGAAGTCTTAGATTAGGATTTGTGATGTAATTGAGCATTTTATTGTATTGGGTTGTTCTTGTATTTGAGCATTTCATATTGTATGTAAGTTTTGTCACGAATTGCCAAAGGGGGAGATTGTTAGGTTCTAAAAGTTTAGAAAAATTGGCAAATCGTGAACATAAACTTGTCTAGATATAGATTTTAGAGTCTATAGGTTTTATTAGACAATGTTCAAGGTGATTCAAGTCAAGATTCAAGAACAAGTAAGCTGCAGAAAGAAGAATTCAGAAATTGTCTGGTTCGATTGATCGAGAAACAGGCTCGACCGATCGAAAGTCGTATCTGCAGAATTTTAAGTTAGCCCAAACAACAGTTCAAGCCCATTAAGGATTAGGGTTTCAAATTTACTTCCCCCACTATATAAAGGAAACCTTAAGCACGTTTTTTACAAGGCTTTTTAGAGAGAGAAGAGTGTGCCTCTTTGGTATTTTAGGATTTTGTTCCTAAAAACCTCTCTCATATCTTCTACCGGTATTATTGCTTGAAGAATCTTAAGATCCGGTATTGTTGAAGTTGCTGCCTTCTGTAGTCATCAAAGGTGCTGATGATCTAAACCTTCAAGGGTGGTCTTGGAGTCATAAACAAGAGGGTTTGTGTTGCTAAACCTTTGAGTGGGATCTCAAAGTCACAAGTGTGGGTGTTTGTGTTTTGCAAAGGCTAAGGAAAGAAGTAGTCCGTGGACTCGGAGCTGTCACGTGGTCGTAGTAGTAAGTTTTCTACTCGAGGTAGCAATAGGATGTTAGTGGTCTAAGTCGCTATTGTATAAACTTCAATTCTTTCTAATGGATTTGCTGTTTTACCTTGAGGATAGCTAGGTTAAATCCTCCCCAGGTTTTTTACCGGTTTGGTTTTCCTGGGTCATCATATCATTGTGTTCTTTATTTTTCCGCTGCTTTACATGATATAATTGTTATTGTTTTAACCTAGATCTGAATAATAAACCTAAATATTCACTTGGTTAATTAATTAGGTTAAATAATTTAGTTTACAGGGGTCTAAAATTCTAACAAAATGATTAAAAACAATTGAAATAATCAAAAATCCCTAAATTCCTATGTTCGAAATTTTCAAGAAAAATGCATGGAACATGTAATTAAATTGAAAAAAGAAAGGATATAAAGGTGTTGCCTATGCTTGAGGACAAAAACCTTGAAGAATTTTGAGGAAAAAAACAACAAAAATTACTTAGATTGGATCGGTCGAAGAGAAAAAGAGAGAAAAAGTCTGAAAAGCTTTTGAAAATATGAAGAACACGTGAGGGAGAAGCTTTTTAAAAGACTTATCTTTCGAAATTCGATTGGTCGAAATTGGGGTTCGATTGATTGAAAAATAGATTCGATTGATCGAGCACCAATCGAGGCAAACAGATTCAAACCAAAAATTTTAACACATTTTCGATTGGTCGAAAAACACCCTCGATTGATTGAAAATCTGGAAAAATGAAAATTTTGAAAAGCAGAAAAAGTTTTATGCAGAAAACACTCAAACCAACTTATTTCATTAACGAACTGCATGAGTATGAGTTTAAAAGTTTTTTTAAAAACACTTGAATTCAACCCAGATCTTCCAAAACAAGAATGTAACACTTTTTGTTCCCAAAAATCAATCAATGAACATATTTTGTATCAACATCAAGAAAACCAAACTTCACACACATCAAGAAAGCCATACTTGTGTAGTGTGTGCAACTAATGACAGCACCATACTTGTGTAGTGTGTGCAACTAATGACAGCATGAGATACATGTGAGGTGATTTGTAAATAGTACTCAATTACAATTTCTACATTATTCATCACAAAGGTTTGAAACTGACTACCACCTAAAGAGTTACATCATATAACTCTTACATCTCCTAGAAAACAAGCTTGCAATCATGTTTTTTTTTTTTAGCTTCATAATGTACACACCATCTTTATTTCATTGTGAAAATTTTAATTTTAGCCATATAATGTACACACCAATTTTATTTCTTCGTGTAATCTTTATTATAGCCATGTAATATACACACCAATTTTATTATTATTTCAAGGTTACACCTTAATTTCTTTTTGTGCATGTGCTACACTTTCTCGAGTACTAAATCTTACGATATGCACTAAGGTGTTCATGATTGGCTAGTAAACAGTGGTGAGATAGTTATTTATGCATTTCTCTTAGAATTTGCTAGTCCTAACAATCAAAAGCATGTGACTTTAAAACCAAGATCATGTGATCAAAAACTATAAAAAACTCCCACACAACATGCACTACATGGCTAAAACTAGCAAAGTGCAGAAAAATAAGCTCATCCAAGCTAAACAAGGTACACAGGTATGTTATGTAAAAAAATATGGCCAACCTTAACTATAAATATGAGATATGTAATACAAAACACATCCTTTCATATCTCTCTTTTATTTATTTATTTTTTATTTTTTATTTTAAAGAAACAAACACAAACAACCTAATATGGAATGCATGAATGTAATGCAATGCAAATCCTAAAAGTAAAAAGAAACAAAACGACAAGAAAAGAATGGTCACAAAGAATTTTGAGATGAAGCACAAGGACCACAAGAGCTAAGGATGACTAGGGACACAGAATTACACCAATCACTTTACGAAGTGTCTTAAACTAACTTCTATCAAGAGGTTTGGTGAAGATGTTAGCATTCTAACGTTTAATAAGGATATATTCTAGAACTACAATCTTTCTTTCAACCAGATACCTAATAAAGTAATATCTAATCTCTATGTGCTTAGTTTTAGAATGTTGAACAGGATTCTTAGAGATATCGATAGCACTAGAATGATCACAATAGACAACTATGGTGTCCTGTGATATCCCATAATCACCTAAAAGCTTTTTAATCCAAAGGAGTCGTGAACAACAACTTCCAGCAGCAATATATTCTGCTTTTGCAGTTAACAGAGAGACATAATTTTTCTTTTTACTCATCCAAGCAACAAGATTGTCCTCTACGTAAAAACACCCACCAGTGGTGCTTTTCTATCATCGACATTGCCGGTCCAATCTGCATCTGAGTATTCAGCAAGAGACATATTTGACTCTTTGTTACAAAACAATCCATAATCACAAGTTCTACTAACATATTATAACAACATTTAAATGTGAAACTTTAGGATTGTATTGAAATCTAGAACATACACCAACATTGAAAGCAATATCTGGACGACTAACAGTTAAATACAAAAGACAACCAATCATTCTTCTATATAATGTAACATCAACAGATTCATTTGAAGGATCATTGGTTAGCTTTGCATTTGCAGCCATTAGTGTTCTAGCATGTGCAGCTTTTCAAGTCCAAATCTCTTGACAAGATTTTTAGAATACTTTGCTTGGTTGATGTAAATTCCAGAATCCGTTTGCTTCACCTACAATCCTAAAAAATAAGTTAGTTCACCAACCATACTCATTTCAAACATCTTCTTCATTTCATTTGCAAAAGATTTAGCGAGAGAATCATTAGTAGTACCAAAAACAATATCATCAACATAAATTTGAGCTACTACAAAATAATTCTTATCCTTTCATATGAAGAGAGTAGTAATGTATTAGAACTTCAATTTGTAATTTGTTGGCAAACCATGATCAAAACATAGAATCTAGGTTTACGCTTGCTCAAAGTGTGTTTAATTGTAAAATTGGAATCAAGTGATTGCAGAAGTTATTGGACAAAATCTGCAAAGCTCGATTGATCGAAAATTAGACACAATCTATCGAAACTCGTGCAGATTTAATTTTCTGCAGAATTTCCAATTCAGCCCAAGCCCATATGACGTGTAGAGTTAAGTGTTTTACTTAAAGTATAAAAGGAAAAACCCTAGCTACGTTTTAGAAGTCTTTTGGAGAGTTGTGTGTTGAATCTTTTGTGAGATCTTGAGGTGTTTACCTTCATACACACACAAAGAGTTGTCAAGATTGATATTCGCGTCAAGAACTTGATGATCTCTTCAGTTGCTGCATAAAGAACTTTAAAGAAGATTTGAAACCTATGAGTGGAGTCTCAAAGTCACAAGTAGGAGAACTCGTGGTTGCTGCAAATCAAGAAAAGAAGTAGTTCGTGAACTTGGAGCTGTCATGTGGTCGTGGTAGTAAGTTTTCTACTCGAGGTAGCAATAGGATGTTAGTGGTCTAAGTTCTATTGTAAAAACTTCAATTCTTTCATAGTATCTGTTTTACCTTGAGAATAGCTAGGTTAAATCATTCCCAGGTTTTTTATCGGTTAGGTTTTCCTGGGTTATCATATCGTTGTGTTCTTTATATTTCCGCATTATTTACATTATATAATTTTATTGTGTTAACCTAAAACTGAATAATTTATCTAAATAATTACTTAGCTAAATAACTAGGTTAAACAACTTGTGTTAAGGGGTCTAAAAACGTACAAATTCCTTACTTTGGTCGATTTAATATGTTCATTATTATTATTTTTTTAATATTCAATCGATCAACAATATTTTTGCAATTTACCATTTTGATTAGTTAAAAAGCTTTGAACATTAGCTTGGCCACTTTTGCCCAAAATATTTCCAAACATTTCCATCTGTGTTTTCACTCCAAATTAGGGTGATTCAATTTTGATGTTTCCAGAGCGAAAACTGTTGGTCCTTACCACTTTCCCCCCTCCAATCCGTGATCCATGATCCTTGAATGGGAGAAAGATCCTATATCAAATTCCTTACTTTGGTCAGTCAAATTTGTTCATTTTTTTAATGTTTAGAATCAATTAGCAATATTTTTGCGATTTTACTATTTTGATTAGTTAAAAAACTTTGAACATTAGCTTGGGAAATTTTGTCCAAAATATTTCAAGACATTTCCATTTGTGTTTTCACTCCAAATTGGGGTGATTCAATTTTGGAGGGGCCCGGAGAGAAAACTATCTGGCCCAACCACTTTTCCCTAGGGGTTTCAAAATCTGACATGACCTGCAAACCCTACACGACTAACTTGTTTATAAACAGGTAATGAGTTGAGGCTAAACTAGTTTGGGTCATATTTGGGTCAACACGATTGACCCATTTAATAAACTGGTCATGTTTGAGTTCAACATGCAAACTTGTCTGACCTGTTTAGTTATAAAGGCATTAGCTTTTGTTAATACTATTGCTTAATTTTTTTGTTATAATTATATGTTTATTGCTATATTTATAGTTGTAATTGTATTTTAAGTAGGGTGGCAATTCATGTTCGCATGACGGATTCGTGTCATGTCAACTTATTAGTATTCGACTATATGGATCAACCCTAACTCGACATGTTTATTAAACGGGTCAGAATTTCTCAACCATAACACAATTCAATTATTAAACAGGCCAGTCTTGTCGGCCTGTTTATTAGATTTTATCAAAACGAAAAAAAAAAAATTTAGTATTAAACAAATTAATATGAATTATGAAAGACCAAACAAATGAATATTTTTAATATATTCAGAACTAACGAGTAACTGCATCACAAATAATCATTCAAAACTAAAGCATATCTCAATATCACAAATAATTAATCATAATATGTCAAAGAAAATAAATCACAACAACTAATAATTTTATATATCTAGGGTTTGAAGGGTATATTGGTAAATATCATTTAATTAAACATGTCAAATAGGCTGAATGGATTCTATGTGATAGACACTAACCCGACCTGTTTATTAAACAGGTTAGTCGTGTCAACCCGAATATAACATAAACCCATTAAGCCTCAACCCATAACCTGCTAATTTCGTGTCGTGTCCTGTCGGGTTCGCGGGTCGTGTCCAATTTTGCCACCCTAATTTTAACTTTAGATATATAGGAATTGATAACATGTTATTTAGGTTAGGTATGGCCTATTAATCAAATTGGTTATTAAATGAGTCATATGTATTGACCTTTACATGATTTGTTAATGAAACGGGTTAAATGTGTCATGTCGGTTGACTTGTTTAATAATTAGGTCGTGTTAGGGTTGATGATTCTTAACACTTTTACTAAATAGTTCACGTTCGAGTAAACCATATAGCGAACACTCGTGGCTTGACATGACATGAATTTGATCCGTGAACACGAATTGCCACCTCTACTTTTCCCCCTCCCGACCAAACACACTCATTAACCATTTTCTCATTTATGTTCTCTCCTATATTTCTTATTCACTTTGTTTTCAACCCAACTAAACACACCCTTAGAGCATTCACATTGGGACTTCTAAATCCCATATGTTGCTAATATTTAGCATCTAACCATTAAAATGATGCATTACCTAGACTTGTAAACCTAAATATTTTTACAAGTTCACTACAATGCTCTCTTACATTTAGAAGTTACTGTAGACTATTGTATTTGTTTTTTTAATCCCTTTTATTCTTTCTCTCTCCTCTATGTTAGACTCTCTTACTTTCTCAACTCTCTTTCCTCATCTTAGATTTTTATCTCCCTCTCTCTCTGTGACTTGCTCTCTCGTCTCTTACTCTCTCACTTTATGCTAGTGGTTCGGCCTCCTCGTCGATAAGAAGCAAAGGCCATGGGTTATGATCCGGGCTGTGGGTTGCAATTTGGGTCGTGGGTTGGATCTGGTGGCAGCCTGGGTCGTGAGTCAAATCTGGTGGGTTAGGTGATAGGGTTGGATCGGTTGTGTGGGTCATGGGTCAAGTGGTGGGTTTGGAGTTTTGGGTTAGGTAGGTTGTGTTGTGGAGATTGGTGGGTTTCTCTTGGTTTTTGGATGGTGAGGGGTTTGGAGTTGTGTGTGTTTTTTTCTGGGTTCTTGTGGTTTGTGGCCGGTGTCTGGTGGATTTTGTTGTGGTGCTGTGGTTGTTTCTAAGCTCTGTAGGTTTTTTTTTTTTTTTTTTCCTGTTGTGACCGGTGCCTAAAGGAAGAGGTGGGTATGGCTGAATGTGTATGAATTTGATATGAATGGTGGCTAAATTTTATCTTTGCTCTTTCTTTCTTTGTGAGTATGGTTGAATTGGCATCAGTGAGAAGAAAAAAAATCAAGGCTTTTTTCAAGTTGCAGCAAGGCGTGTATTGGTGGGTGGTTGTTTTGGGTTTGGGCTGGTGGTGGGTGGATGAGAAAGAGAGAAGAACGGAGAGACAGAGAATAGAGATGAAGAGAGAAAGAGAGAAGTGAGAGAGAGATTTTTTATATTATTTTATTGTGTAATTTATATTATTTAATGTGTTGTATGTGAAAATAAAATATGGGATGTTAAAAGTATTGTAAAATGGTATAGTATAATTGAAAAGTAGTTTTTGAGATGTTAAAATAGGATATTTTTTACATACGGGATGCGAATGCTCTTAGGTATGTTTGAGAAAATGTGGGCTAAATACTTGAGTTTGTAGGCTAAATGTGAAAAGACAAAAATGTGGGCTAAATGCTTGAGTTTGTGAGAAAAATGTGAAAAAAAAAAATGGTAGGTTGGTCTTTTTGATAAAATTTCAACTTTTTAGGTCCGTTTGGTTGGAAGAGTGGAAAAGTTGTAGGATAGAAAATTAGTGGGAGGATGGAAAAGTGGGAGGATGGAAAAGATTTAGTTTTTCCTCATGTGTGTTTGGTTGGAGGGGTGGAAAAGTGGGAGGGTGGAAAACTATTTTATTTGGTTGAAAAGAAAAGTGGGAGGATAGAAAATGTAGTTTATATAAAATTGCCTATTATACCCTTGTTACATAATATGTAAGTAATAGATTTATTTGTACTCATTAAATAATATAAAATTTACCACATCATATATATAAATTTATATTTTTATTTTTATTATTATATAAATTTATATCATACAATAGTGTACATATAAATTTAATTGGTCAAAAGATTTTGTAACCAGTGTATTCCTATAACGTGGTCAACAAATAAGATAAGCAATTCAAATGGGCAAAACCTATACTGATTTATATAAATCAAAACTTGCACTAATAATCTAACTGGGCAAATCAACTTGCACTAAAACTTGTATAAATCAAATCTTGCACTAATAATTTAACTAGGCAATTGGGCAACAAAAATGTGGGCAGCAAAAACGTGAGGGGTAGGTGAAATTTTCCTCCCAAATTGGGAGGATAAAAAAAGGTAGGCCCGGAGGGAAATTTTCCTCCCTATTTTCTAACTCTTTGTTTTCTATCCTGAACCAAACAGTAAAAAATGTCATTTTTCACATTATTTTTTTCTCTTTATTTTCTATTCTCTCTATTTTGACTCGAACCAAACATAGTATTGTTTCTTTTTTTCCTATAAAGTGTGGTCCTGACCCTATACAACTTAAAAAGCTGACATAAAGCAAAAAGTAGTCCAAAGATTTTGTTTTAAATTTCAACTTGTTAGGTATTCGTCTTTCTTTCACAGCCATAGTTTTGACATTTTTTACTTGTAGGGCCATATTTTTTTGGCTTTTTAGGTTTGTGGGTTGACTGGTACATGGGAACCCAGTCCGGTTTCCCCTCTTTGAGTGAGTTTGGTTCAGCTTTATGAAATTGGGTTTTTTGAAAAAGTGGAGTTTTCAAAAAGTGTAGTATGAAAAAATGTTTTTTCAAAAAGCTAAGTGTTTGGTAAAAGCGGTTAAAAAGTGCTTTTTGAAAAAGTTGAGTGTTTGACTAGCACTTATAAAAGTGGCAGTTTGAGGGATAAATTACCAAAAAAGACAATGTATATATAAGGGAGTTTATTTCATACTTAAATCAATATTGTGAAATTATTTTTTTTTCACCAATATTAGCTAATAATAACCTACCACTTAAGATTTATTGTGAAAGTATTGTGATAATTTATACTGATTTTAATTTGAACGTACTATTACAATTATTTTTTTCTCTTTCTAAACAAATTATTTTTTTTCTCACCAATATTAACTAATAATAACCTACCACTTAAGATTTATTGTGAAAATATTGTAAAAATATTGTGATAGTATTTCTCAATTTTAATTTTTTAATTTTTATTTTAGGTTTCCCTTATTTTATTTTATTTTTTTATCCATATTTCCTTCTTCTTTTTTTCCTTCTTTTTTTCCCCTCTTTTTTTCTCCTCCACACCGTAACCTTACTTCTTTTTTTTTCTTTTTCTTTATTTCCTTCTTTCCTCTTTTTCCCTACCACTTCCTCCACACACGTGCCTTTACTTTTTTTCTTTATTTCCTTCTTTCGTCTTTTTCCCAACCACTTCACACTCCAGAACGTTCCACACAGTCTCCGCCCCTCTCTCATCCCTCAAAGTCTTTGCTTCTCTTTTTTTTTTTTTTTTTTTTGACAGTTCGAAAACTACAAGGAAGAGAGAAGATGATGATGATGATTGAAACAAAAGGAAATCCCTCATGTCTCTCCTTAATTCTTAGATCCCTTAAGTCTTTGCCACCTTTGGGTTTGTATTTGATTTTGATTTTGGGTTTGGGTTATGGGTTTTCAGTTAATGGTTTAATTTTGAGTTGATTTTCTGTAGATTTTGGGTTTGATTTTGAGTTGATTTTGTTTTGGGTTGATTTTGAGTTGGGTTTGGGATGGGTTTTCCAACGGGGTTTGAGTTGATTTTAAGTTGTTTTGTGTTGATTTTGAGTTATTTTTGGTTTGATTTTGTTGATTTTGTGTTTGGATTATCAAATGTTGAAATGAGTTGTGGTGGTAGACCGGTGATAGTAGGGTGGTGCTGTGTTTGTAGCAGCACGGAGAGGGTAGAGTAGAGAGAAGAGATGAGAGGCGTGAGTGAGCTTTAGGGCAAAGGGCAGAGCAAAGAGATGAGATGAGAGGAATGAGGAACAGGCGTGAGAACTGAGGACATGAGCATGATTTATTGGTAACTACCCAAGGTCGTCCAACAGATATATGACAACACGCATGGACTTTTTCCAAAATGGAGCTTTGAGCTCCTTTTTCCAAAACGTAACTCTTGCGCTTTCAGAGAATAAACCCAAAATACAACTTTTTCCAAAAAGTTGCCTTTGGACTTTTGGGTTGAGCTTTTTTCAAAACGGGCTTTTTGAGTTGTAAAAGTTGAAACAAACGGGCACTTTCTTTCAAAGTTACACGCGACTTTTTTCAACATGGGGAATGTTAACAAGCAAGACCAAAAAAAAAAAAAAAAAGTGAGAAAAAAGTCAAGAAGACACCAAACATTACTTATAAAATTGAAAAAAAAAAATGAGATAAAGTTGTAAAAAAAATAACAAAATTGTCGGAAAATTTTCATTAAAGTTGTTAACAGGTGTGCGTTAACACAACTCTTTTTATTTTGAGTTTAATGTAATTTTTTAATTTAAATTTGTCTATTATTAGTGAGGTTACACATGAAGAGATTTTTAAAAAACTAAAATTTAGGATTTTGAAAATGAGTAAACTACTGGGTTTAGTGTGTGCTAGTTTTTAGAAAAAAAAAAAAAAAAAGAGTATCAATCGTGTGTAGATATATATATATTTAAATATAGAGTGTGTGCCAATTTTTAAGAAAAAAATTTCTCTGGTAGCTTTCTGTTTTTAAATTTTATTGAATTACAATTTTAAGAATAAGGATTATCTAATTAGATTAGAGGTATTTTTTGACATTTTTTGAAATCATAACTAACTTTCTAATCCTCTTAATACATAGAACTCTTAAGAGTTAGGCTTATGCTGTGTTTCTAAGAGTTAGACATTTTTTGGATATACGATACTGTTAGTTTCTTTAAAACATTTTCCTCTCTTCTCGTGTGTGTGTTAAAAATATTTCTCAAAAGAAAAAACAGTGGGTTAATCCCACATAAGAAAATGAGTGTGAGTTAAGGGGTTTAAAACCTGTACAGTGTATCTAAGAGTTAAACTCTTTTGAATATACATTGTTGTCAATTTCTTTAAAACATTTTCCTCTCTCTCCATGTGTATGTTTAAAATACTTTATGTTTGATAATCGTTTTTGTTTTCGAGAATATAAAGAAAAAACAATTTCTATGTTTTTTTGAAATAAAAAATATGTTTGGTTAGTATTCTTAAAAAAAAAAAAAATAGTGCTCTTAATATATAGAGACAGAGAAAGGCCGAAATTAGCTTGTCAAACCAAAAAAGTTACTGGCCTTTCTAAGAATCCCAGCACTTCTTTCTTTCTTTGGGCAAAATACCGGCCGCACTGACTCCCTCTGAATTGATAATGAGGGGTAGATGCCGTCGAGCCAAGGAATGGTTTCACAATTATATTTTCTTCTCCCCAAAAGCCTTCTTCATTTTAGGTAATGATTCCTGAAACTAAAGTTGGTTGGCTATTAATTTTAATTTTCGCGGACAAATTAACAATACTTTGTTGGAGTTCAACATAGTTGATTTTCATTTCTTTCTCTTGTTCTACTTGTTGAACTTCAGGTTTAGTTTTAAGCCATAGCTTCGCTGAATATGCAGCGGTGTCCTTCTTGATAGTTTATCTGCAAAAATATTGGAAGAAGGAACATCTACCAGAAGCTGTAGCAATTATAAATCTCCAAGATGGCGTAACGACCGTATTAGCAGTTGTTCTTTCTCATGTAGCAGATTCCTGTATGGGTCGTTTCAAAGTGGTTCTCTATACCACTTTAGCCTATATTTTGGTGAGTCCATATATGATTGTGAGTTCTCATTCAAACAATATATTCTTTTACAGAATTATATTAATTATAATAATTCATATTTTCTTTCCTTTTTATTGATATGTAATATAACTACTTGTCAAATATAATACCACCCAATAAGTATTATACAACTATAAAAATAACCTTTTATAAAATATTTTTATATAAAACTTATAATGTATTCGCGTATTATATATGCCGGACATCTGTTGGTTATAAACAAGAGAAAAACACCAAACATTTTATGTGGTTCAGTGATAAATTAATCATGCCAAAGGACAACGAGAATAAATCTACTATATATCAAATAGAAATTACAAAGTATCTATGTAATCAATAAAAACCCTCAATCAATAAGATCTTTTAAGCCTCTCAAACTCTTTAACTTTAAGCCCTCAAACTGAAATAATAGCTAGCACCTCTCTTTGTGTTTATATAAAACTTTTTTACGATTCACACAAATATTTATAATCAAATAGGACAAGATAAAAAGACCTTATTGTTCACACAAATTCCTACCAAGTCAAAGAAAAAAAAATTGTTCACACAAATTCCTAAACAGAAATCATTTTGTATCACTTTTTTTTTCATAATTCATTGATAAATCAGGATTATGATAAAAATTGTGTTCACAAATTTTTTAGATTTTCTTAGCATTTGCTGTGTAAATCACACTCAAAGATTTTTTAACTCATGGGCAAGACCCATGTGATGAAACTAAGAAAAATAATGCTATAAGCACAAACATTTTTCTAAACACTTCATCATTCTCCAAATAATTATTGATAAGAAAAAGTATGATGTCTGTAATGAGTCTATATTAAAATTAGTAATAATTTATGGCATCAGTAGATTGTAAAAATATTTATAATTGTAGTATTACTCGCTCAATGGAGCCACCTTTCAAAATACAATATTAGTGATGACGTTTCACAAATATCCACTCATCAGATTGTCTCTTATGTATATTGCAGGGACTGATGCTCTTATGGTGTTCAGCTAATAAGTACCTTAGTCCAATTCGAGAGATTGACGTGTTCTATGCTGCAGCAGTGATTCTAGTAGTGGGTATGGCTGGTCAAGAACCACCTCTAAGAGCCTTTCTTGCTGATCAATTGAGTGATGAGATAGAAAATCCAACAGAAGAAAAGCTGGAAGAAATAGATGATCGTACAAATATTTTGTGGCAGATTGCCAGGTTTTCTGGAGCCATTATTGTTCTCGTTTCCCTTCCAAAGGCTACATGGGAAATGGCCTTCGGAGTTTCTGCCTTGGTTATGGGAGCAACTCTTTTGCTATTCTTGTTTGGCTATTGTCTCTCCTGTTACAAACTCCACAAACCAAACGGGAGCTCCTCTAGAATTATTCTTCGAGTTTTAATGGCAGCTAGACACAATCGGAGTCGCAACTACCCTCCTACAGAAAAAGGGTTTTATTGGAAAAACCATAAACCACAACCAGGAATGATCGAGAAGAGCCATGGTCAAACATATTTGTTGCCTAAAGCTCTATTTCTAAGGTAAAATATCTCTCACACACACTTTCGGAGGAATTATACCCTGTTTTAGGTGTATTTTTCCTTATCTTTCGTAAAAAAGAGTTTTTCAATATTTATATATATGTTGTATATACGTGCAATGACATCAGCCATATTTGTCCACATAGTTTTAGTAATGAGCATGATTAGTGAACTTAAAAACCTAATAATGAATATTAAAAAAAAAAATGAATATATGTATTATTATTTTATTTTATTATCGGTGATACTTCAATTATAAACATTATGTAATAAAATTTGAAACATCCATAACGTCACTCTTTTCTATATTGAATACAGAAGGTTAGACAAAGCTGCAGTAATTGATGAACGTACACCCCCAGTCAGTCCAAAAGAACAAGAACTTCTTGGGCATCTTTGCACAGCTGAACAAGTGAGGGAAGTAAAGCGCCTTTTTACTTTGATACCTATTTGGACAAGCTTTCTCAGCTGTAGTTTGGTTGTAGCTACCGGAAACACTTTCTTTTATGAACAAACAAGCAACATGGATAATATGGAGTTTACTTTAAAGGTTTTATGTGCCCTTAGGTCCATTATACGCTACATAATATCAAACATGTTTGTGTCCAAGAAAGCAAGACAACAACATGTTACACGGATCAGAATTGGTGTCGGGATGATATGTTCTGCATTATGTTGCTTTGTAGCTTGGCAGGTAGAGTTCCACCGACTAAAGAATATTGATCAGACTATCTCTATGAGTTTCCTCTGGTTAATTCCACAATTTATTTTGTTAGGACTAATGGAAGGACTTGCCAGTGATGGGCTTCAGGAATTCTTCTATAAGCATGTCGCTATATCAATGAGGAGTTACGGTCCATCGTTCAATGATTGTGTATTAGGCTTAGGAAATTTCATCAGCGTGCCTCTTGTTTTACTGTGTAGAAGCTGGTTCAAGGATTCCATAAACACAAGTCATCTCGACAGGTATTATCTGACTTTAGCAATACTGAGTTTCGTGTGCCTTGTCATGTATGCGTATGCTACATATTCATTGAAGCCTTTCCACATGGGAAATGCATCGGAGGATGAGGAATTAAACGAGATCTTGGTACATGGCACTGATGGCTTAACTGAATCCCAGCCAATAACTAGGAGCATTTCTTTCCCCAGACGGAGAAGAAATGTGGCTAGTGCTGCAGCAGCAACTGCCACTAAATCCCAGCCAACTAAGAGCGACTCTTTCCCCTTACGGAGCATCTCTTTGCGCTTAAAGGATAAAAAGGTTGGGGAATCAGCCGCAAATGTAGACTC
Organism: Lithocarpus polystachyus; assembly: GCA_033629205.1. Lineage (NCBI taxonomy): Eukaryota > Viridiplantae > Streptophyta > Magnoliopsida > Fagales > Fagaceae > Lithocarpus > Lithocarpus polystachyus. The sequence continues at coordinate 9,127,520 of CM066172.1, read as the reverse complement.
CCCTGAACATATGAAGGAACCCCTTTTTCAATCCCACGCATCGACTGAAGCTGAAGAGAGACTCCCTCCTGATGATAAGCCAGAGAGCCACCATGACTAAATTTGGATGGATGGAGCTGAATATGATCAATTCAAGTATCAATTCCATGCACCCATAGCTGTCTAGCCAATGATACTGCTGCTTTTGTAAATATAATTGGAAACTCGCATGTTTAATTAAGTATTGTCACGCCCTGAACCCAAAATGGTCCAAAGCATGAGAAAGCATCTCAAAAGTACCTGTAGATTTTTCCCTTTTGAACAATTCAATCCAAATAAATCATATCAAGTACTAACATCAAGAATTATCATAATAATTCCATTAAATATACTTCCAAAGTAAGTTAGAGCTCTATGCAATAATTATAGGGACTATTGGCCACAAAAAAAAAATGGAGGTCTAAATAAATACAATTACATATCATTTAACTTGTCCCATTAGTGAAAATAAAGTCATACCCACCATAATAGACAAAAGAATGAGTCAAGTCTATTCTATGATGTACATCATCTAAATATCTTCATCAAAAAAGTTCAGTCTTCATCAGTAGTTAGTCTAACTATAGCTAACCACCAAAAAGTTGTCTCAAAATGATCTTTACCTACTCTGAAAAAGTTCGAAAAATAATGGAATGAGACAGAGCCCAATAAGTAGTATAATTAATGGGGGTGGGGGAAATGCAAGTTTCATGATGATGAATAGTTTACAAAGCATGTTATAATTTGGGAATTTCTAAATAAATTCTATGAAACCATTTCCAAAAATAATATGACAAGAATGAATAAAATGACACAACACAAGGTTTAACAAAATGCTCTCATGAAACTACATACTATATTTTGTGAGCAATAACAATACCATTCCAAACCCAAGGCCACATGACAATGCTGTCACAAAGACGAAACTAATTTGTAGTCACAAAGACGGAACCCATCGCTAACACATAACCGCAACTAAATATGCCGTCACAAAGATGGAACTCATCACCGTCACAAAGATGAAACTCAATAACCATCACAAAGACGGTTGCTAAGATACCAATGTCACATGTCACAGCACATGGGTAGAACACAAAGAGCTCACAAATTACATTTAATTCAAAATACATAGTTCACTTCCAAGTAGTTTCATAAAATATTTGAATACTCAATGTACATTTTTAGACCCCTTAAAACACATCCAGATTAACCTAGTTATTTAGCCAAATGATTAACTTAGGTAAATTATGTACATCTAGGTTAATACAGATAAATCATATCATTGAACAGTTCGAAAAATAAATAATACAACGATATGATAACCCAAGAAAACTAAACTAGTAAAAAAACCTAAGGAGGATTTAACCTAACTATCCTCAAGTTAAAATAAATCCACTATGAAAGAATTGAAGTTTACATAATAGTGACTTAGACCACTAACATCCTTTTGCTACCTCTAGTAGGAAACTTACTATCATGACCACGTGACAACTCCAAGTCCACAGATTACTTCTTTCTTGGATTCTTAGCAAGAACAAGCACTCCTGCTTGTATATCTTTAAGCTTTTGAATCTACAACTGAATTGATCATCAAGCTCTCGACATCAATCTTGAGATTGGAAACCCTAAGTGTATGAGAAGGCAAACACCTCTAGATCTCACAAGAGATTCACACACACAGCATCAAGAGATACCCAAAACATGGCTAGAGTTTTCTTTTTTATATTTAGGGCAAAACATAAAACCTTATACGTCAAACGTGGGCTGAGTTGGAAAATTCTGCAGAAAAATAATCTGCATGAGTTTCGATCGATCGAGTCAGGCAGATTTACACAGTAAATCTTGCAGTACACTCGATTCCAACTTTACATAAAAACATACTTTGAGCAAGTCTAAAATAAGACAAAATGTTTTGATCATGGTTTGCCAACATTATAAATTGAAGTTCTAATACATTTTGTTAGGTTCTAAGGAATTAGGAACTAATGTATTAGAACTTTATTTTGTAATATTGGCAAACCATGATCAAAACGTTTTTAGTCTTGTTTAGACTTGCTCAAAGTATGAGTTTTTTATGTAAAGTTGGAATCGAGTTACTGCTGAAGTTACTGTGCAATTTTTCCTGGCTCGATCGATCGAGAATTAGACTCAACCGATTGAAAGTCGTGCAGATTATTTTTTTGGCAGAATTTCCAACTCAGCCCAAGCCCGTTTGATATGTAAGGTTTTATGTTTTGCCCTAAGTATAAAAGGGAAAACCCTAGCCATGTTTTTAGTGTTTTGAATATTGTGTTTGTGAATCTTATTTGTGAGATCTAGAGGTGTTTACCTTTACAAACACTTAGGGTTTCCAAACTCAAGATTGATGTCAAGAGCTTGGTGATCTTTCAGTTGCAGAATCAAGAGCTTTAAGATATACAAGCAAGTGTGCTTGTACTTTGCTGAGAATTCAAGGAAAGAAGTAGTCCGTGGACTCGGAGCTGTCACGTGGTCGTGGTAGTAAGTTTCCTACTCGAGGTTGCAATAGGATGTTAGTGGTCTAAGTCGCTATTATGTAAACTTCAATTCTTTCATAGTGAATTCGGTTTACCTTGAGGATAGCTAGGTTAAATCCTCCCTAGGTTTTTACCGGTTTGGTTTCTTGGGTTATCATATCGTGTGTTATTTATTTTCCGCACTTTTGCATGATATGGTATATTTGAGTTAACCTAGAATTGCTTAATTTACCTAAGTTAATCACTTGGCTAAATATCTAGGTTAATCTGTTTGGGTTTAAGGGGTCTAAACATCTTACACATTTAAACCTAAAGTCTTAGAAACCCAAAAAATTCCCCCTTTGGCAATCCATGACAAAACACAAACCAAAACAAATTGCTCAAAGTTTACAAAAAATCAGCCCACTGCAATATCATTGCCCAACACAAAAAATTTAACCTAACTACTATCTATTTGTTGCAAGTGTAGACAGTAGCACGACAGAATCAATCTGTATATTCCTGAAATACTCAACAAACGCATAAACGCATGTGTGGAAAATACAAGTAAAACAAAACAACTTCTTGATTTCACATAACACAAAATAAAGACATATAATCATGAATAACCTCATCATATACTATATATAATAGCAGAAGCTTTTAACCAGGTGCTGCCACGTTAGGAAAAACGCTTCCTTAAATTGCTGACGTGTGTACACTAAAAACCTTTAAAAAAATCGCACGGTGCGATTGTTTCAGACACCAACACACCTATTCAAAAAATAAAAAACACGTGTAATAGATTCAGACACCAACCCGCTTTATTAAAAAACAAAGGAGAAGGAAAAAACAACAGAAAAACGCATTACCGTATAAAACACCAAGCCGCTTCCCAGAAAAACAAAGGCAAACCCTAAAACCCAGATCGGGATTCTTTGCTGCACTTCTGACTGAAAATCGCGATTCTTTGCTGCACTTCTACATACATACAGATCGGGCTACCGTGTTCCAACCCATCAAACAGACGGAAAAGAAAAAAAAAGAAGAGAAAAACTCCGGCGGTTCAATTGTCTGTTCGTCCTCTGCAACCGTTAAAACTAGAAATTCTATGTTCATCCTCTGCAACGACAGCCGATTCAACAATAAACAATTCAGAAGGTTGGTATTTTATCCCTTTTTTGGTTTCTATTCAATTACCATTTCTAGGGTTTTAAAAAAAAAGGGTTTTTGAGAAGGAAGCCTTTTTTTATTCCCTTTTTTTCCATTCAATTAGCGTTTCAAACAGACAGAATATCAAAGATTTTGTAAGATACCGTTTATTGTTTGGCAGATTTTAGGGTTTTGAAATTGCTCTAAAGTGTAGATTTATTTAATGATTTCTCTCAAACTGAAATCGTTTTGGTTCTAGAGAACATAGATTGATGTGTTGCCGAAAAAAAAGTTCCGTGATTTCATTTATCTTATTTTTCTTTTTTTGCTGAAATATTTTCCCCTTTAATATTTTCGTTTCCCCAAGTCTCTTCTCTGTCATTGTTGTAAAGGTTTTTGCAGTACATATTCAAAGTTTTTCTTTTGTTTTTATTATGTGCCATTTCTGTTTTGGGCCTTTTTCATGTCGTTTTTCCAGTGATGAATTTGTTGTCTACTCTATTATGCATGTTCAATTTTTCGTTTTTTGAATTAGTTTCTGTTATGTTTTCATGGAGAGGTTTAAGATTTGTTGTAATTGGTTTTTCTTAAAAAAAGTGATTTCAACTTAGTCATTAAAGGTAGAAGATCTAATAACCTGAAATGGTCCATTAGAGAGATTATATAAGTCATTCAAATATTGAATGTTGGAGGCAGAGAATCTTTATTAGTTTTGTAGATAACTATGATTAAATTCAACATAAGAAATTGTTTGGGCATGAGATTCTTTAAAGCAAATTGTGATGCTTGCTATTGTGTAAGACAAGTATTCTAAGGCCATTTCTGCAAGTGATCATCATAGTTAGTCTATATTCTGTGGCGGGTTAGTCTATTGGTTTTGTGGGTGACAAGTTAAATAAATCTTCTAGGTGTTTCAAAAAAATCATGATTTGTGTCAACTGTTCCAAGTCTCCTTCCTTCCAAACAATTTGGTTTGCAATGCCTATATTCTCTGTTATTATATCTTAGGAACCAGTAAATTACTTATAAAAAGAAGCCAATGTTGTCTATAAAAGATTTCAAGCTCAAATAGTGTTTTAGTTGATAATCAGCAATATGGCGGGTAGCATTAATAAAAATGAGAGAGTGAAGGGACTCGGTGATGAAACATGGTCATTGGAGCAGGTGAAAGACCTCAAGAAAGAGGAGAGGCTAATACCGACATTTACAAAGGGAGTTAAAGTTTTATTGACCACATTAAATATTTTATATTGCATAGTGAGAATTGAGGATTTAGTGTTATTTATGTTCTTCAAGACAGCATGTTTATACAATGCATTAAAGATATATTTGGTGTAGTATCTAACAAATGGCTTTAGCAAGCGTGGTTTAGATTGAGGCAATTAGAAGAAATTCTTATGCTTTATTTGATGAGGTGAAGTTGTAACTAACTTATATCTCTTGCTTGAAGTATTTGGTGCTTTGTGTGGAGCTAACTTACTAAAAGCAAGGTGAAGTTGTAAATTCTTTGTTGTTTCATATGTGATTTTGTTAGAATTGGGATTTTGAACTCAAATATTACCTTTCTCCAATTTTATATATGAGTATTTGGAGAATGCGGAATGGATTAAATAGCCTTAGCTGAAAACCATGGTCATTGCTGTGGCAGAGATCATTTGGACAGCCAGGATCCATGCCTTCTAAAACCATGCTTAAAAAATTACTCTTGCGTATTTAGTTTGCTTTGCACTTATGGTAGTGTATATATATTGCGTTTTTAGCTTCCTTTGCAGGCAGTGCATATATATTGCACATTTTTTATACGAAATATTGCACATTTTTATATTGCATATATATGATCAAACATGTTTGGATTATGGGTCATCTTTGTTTGTGATAGGTTTCGTTCCTCCACAACGCATGTCAGTACCATGTAGAGTTCATAAATGCCACTGAGATTGTCCCCATTTTAGTTAAGTTTTTTGCAGACTCAATTAGTACAGTGGGTGACAATAGTGTGAATTTGAGTGGAAGGGGCATCCAAACCATGTATAGGTTGAATGTAGGAGGTGCTGAGATTAAATCCACTCATGATTCAAATATTTGGAGAACATGGGAAGTGGATTCCACTCCACTTTCCCTCCTTTTCCCCTCCATCCAAATGGGCTAAGGGGTCCATTTCCAACAACATGTGTAAGTGGTGCAACATGTTCTAAAGTGTTAGTAGCAACTTGCAATGTAAGTTCAAACCTGAAGTTAGGAAACAGAAGAAGATGCTACAACAAAATACATTATCTGGGGCAGAGGAACAAAAAAAGGTTTTAGAAATACCAAATTGCAACTGTTAAATGCTGATTGATTTTGAGTAACTTTTATGATATGGATCTGAATGATTATTGTGTAGTAATTATTATTATTGTTATTGTATGCTTAGCCATCCCAGAAGACATTCATGATTAAGAAGAAGCTGGCTAAGAAGATGAGGCAGAATAGGCCTATCCCTCACTAGATTCGCATGAGGACTAACAATACCATCAGGTTCTCTCTATTTCCTGCTTCTTCGTCTCTGATTCTCTGTTTAACTCTCACTGTTCCTATTGGTTATGTTTGTTTTTTGTTTCAGGTACAATGCAAAGCGCAGGCAATGGCCCTGTACGAAGCTTGGATTTTGACTGAGGAGTTTTTCGTTGTTTTATTGTCATTGCTTCTTTAACATACTTTCAAAAACAATGTGTTTGCAAACATGTTTATTTATTGTTTTATAGAGTGGGCTTTCATGTTTTCCATTTCCTTTTTATGGAATTCATAAGAGTCCTTTCCCTTCCTAGATCTTTATTTATTGTTTTTGACTAGATAGGAATAAGACTGTGAAACTAAATCCATGCCAGCTGTTGTTTTGTAGTATTTTAGGAAGTGAAATTCTAGCATGTCATGCACTGTAAAACTAATACATTACATGTAGAGTATAAAACTGATGCAAGTCTAATGCAATACACGGAAGATATTGACATGGAACGAGGGAGTGACATGGCACATGGCCAGCCAAGCTTCAGGGCTGTATTTCATATGTCTCATGTGATTATTGTAGTTATATTCAAATGTGCCAAGTTGGAGGGAAAATTAGTTTGAGGCACATGCACAGGCCAGATTTTAGGAAGTTGTTAAGTCCAGCCCATGAAAGGATAAGTTTGGAGGTTTTTAAGTTGGTTTTGGAATTTTATATTAGCTAGAAGAATAATAAGGAGCTCAAAGAATAATGAGGAGCAATAGGTCTTATAATAGAGGTATGAAGTTTTTCTGCTATTATTAAAGGGTTTTCCGCTTTGATTATATTATATTCCATATATGATGCAATCTTATTATGAATTTACTTTTTTTACATGTTTGATGTAATTTGGGACCTTATTCAAAGGGCCCTAAATTCACTATTGTAGGCCGTTGATGCTTAATATTATTTTTCTCTTTAGTTTAACATACTTTTACAAGCAAGATAAACAAATAGACGTACTAGATTACCCTATGAATTTTAAAGTATTTCATTGTATTAAGTTTTTTTTTTTTTTTAATTTTATAGAAGAGCAAACTAAATGTATTATTAAGTTATTGTATGTCATTTTCTTTGTACATATTGCCATGAATTTTAGTGAAGGGTTATCAATTGGTTTAGTTTTAGAATTTGAGCTTCCCATCTGCTATTGATAATGCATTTTATATGTGACAGGTGGAATTTTGTATTGATTATATATTCTGGGTTGGGGTGTTTTTTTTTTTTTTTTTTAATTTTTTAATAGATTTTATGTGTATCATTGCAGCTTTTTTGGAATTGTGGATTTGGGATGCGTTATAGCTTTTTCTTTTTTTCTTTTACGATTAAAAAGTTGAATTCAATGTCCCTTTTAAGGGTTACGTATTGTTTTGGCTTTAGAATTTGAAATTCCCATGTACTTTTAATTATGCATTATTATTTGACTAATATTTTCCTGCCTTGCTATTTGAAGTTGTCATGTAAGTTTTAATTGTTCAAAGTCAGATTCACAATGGGTTCATGTCTCGCTGCAATTGGCATAGTGCTAAGTTACACACCTTTATTCTCCATTGGTGTTTTGAACTACTCCTTGCAGACAAGGCAAACAGAGTCGACACATGGTTGCCCCATACAGTAAATTCAGGCATACAAAGAATTCAACTTGAACTTTTTGAAACTGAACACTTTGCCTTGCCACAATTTATTCTTAGTTGTAAATCCATGGGTTTTCTCTCGATCAAGACCAACAACAGCATTCTCAAATTACCGCTTACGTCATCAGCTGGTTGTGGCATCAATACTACTCTACATAATTGAACCTTACAAGAATAAACAAAATAAAGAGAATATCATTAGTTGGTTAGCCATTATTTTCTTTTAAACATTTTCGTTGTAAAATTGAAATTGTCTTGCAAGTTTTAGTTCGGTGTGATTCATTGTGGCTCCTAGGAATAGCAAATTTGCTATTTGAAATTTTCAAAAGCTAGAATTTTTTTTTTTGTCTCTCATAGCAGGGAACATAAGAAGTGATTTGAAGAAACAAATTTTTAAAATTTTTAGGGGATATTGGACACTACATGCTTAAATATACTACGTTATTAAAGCAAAGCTCATTTAAATGTAAAACGACCCCGCGCATTGCGCGGGTTAAACACTAGTAAAAATAAATCAATAAGAAATGTGAAACAAGAACCATATATAAATACATCATAGTATCTCCCCCTAACATAAACAACCCAAAACAAAAGAACATCATGAGCCAAAAATGTAGATACACAATGAAGCACCTAGGTACAATCTAAAGCTCCACAGCTCCAAAACAATAAAATCTCCCCTTAACAACAAAATCTCCCCTTAACAACAAAATCTCATCTACAAATGTACTCTCCCTTTTTGTGACGAATTGCTAAAGGGCACTCACTCATCATCCAAAGGAGGCGACGAAGGTGATCGTCTAAAACTCTCCAAATCCGCTCGTAAGGCATAAAGCTCATCAAGCATGCCTACCAAAAGCTAACCATGAGCTACCTGAATGGTCATGATAGTCTCCAACATACAACGAATGTCTGAATCATCCGAAGCAGAAGGTGGAGGAATAGCAGCAGTAGCAGGATCGACAGACACCTTAGCAGAAGTATCACCTGTGGTAGGAGGAGGAGGTGTGACACCAGAAGACTTAACTCTACGGTGTTTAGAGCTTGCTCTCATTTGAGCAGCTCTCTACCTAAGAAAGGTGGCACTTATAGGAGCTACTATATGAACAGGCTCAGACACAGGAAAGTCCTCTAAACCTAAATGTAAAAGAATCCGATTAATAAACACCAGAAAGAAGAGAGCATGAGCAACAGAATTACTCCTACGAACCTCAATCAAAGAACGAATGAAAAGATGAGGAAAGCTCATAAGAGCGTCTATGACAAGGGCATACAGAAATGCACATCTCTCTAAAGGAATAGTGTGCAGGTGAGAGGTAGGCCAGATTGAATGGTAAGAGATCCGAAAAAAGAAATAGTGAGTCTCGGTTAACTCGTTAGAAGTGATTCGAGGATCATAACCCCACTGAATAGAAGTATCAGTAATAAATGACATAATGTCATCTAGGGGAGGAGACTCATCGTACGGATAAACAGGATCTTGGACCAATGGCACCCCAAGTGCATCAACCACTACTGAAGGAGTAATGGTGAACTCTTCACCTCATATCCAACTCTTGACTTGAGTGTTGGAATCATAGGTGTGGACAGAGAAGTTCAAGTAGAACTCTCTTATCAAGGTAGCCGGAGGAGGATGATCAACATCTAATAAAGGCAACCAGCCCCGACAGTCAAATTTTCTCTTGATCTTACCATCTAACTCATCTAACAAAACCTTCCTCTCAGCCCAGACATTCCTACGAATATTCAACTTCTCATATGTTTCCAGGTGTTTCTCACTCGGAAACCTAGTACAATTAAAGGAAGGGGCAGAAGAGGAAGAGGACACCCTATGAGCTTTAGTTTTCCTAACCATGATGCTAAGGATCAAAAAGACAGACAAAAAAGAGATAGAGAGAGAGAGAGAAAAAAACACAAAAACCAAAGGCAGACCGTAAGTTAATCACAAAAATATATAGAAAATAACAATCTATATGATGCATGAACAATTTCAACACATGATGCATGCTCTAATGTAGTGAGAATGAGTTCAATTGTACTTTAAATTCACAAAATTGGCTTGAGCATAGAGTCTATATATAAAAAAAACCAATGTTTGAAAACCCACTTTCAAAAAACCAACAAATTGACCAAATTAATCATTACACAAGATAGATAACAGAAAATAATGATCAAATCAATCAGTTTAACAAGCCAATTTCATCAAATTAAGATCAATTGAACAAAAACCCCAAATCGGTTAGTTTTAAACCCTAGAATTTCCAATTTTTTTTCAATCATCAAATGGATCAAATCGTTGCACAAAGAACAACTTTATATTGTCCCACAACAAAAATCCATTAATCAAGTTCCAAAGAAAAATCTTATATCAACAAAATCCCTAAATTTTCATAGGTCCGAAATTATCCCCAAAATGCATGAAACATGAAAATAAAAGAAAAGGGAGGGGCAAAAAGGTCTTACCGGTAGGAATGGCAACGGGTCGGGTTTGGGCCTGGTTTTTTCATACCCGAATCCGACCTGCGGCCCGTTTATTAAACGGATTTTTTTTCCGAGGCCCAGACCCTCCCCGCCGAGCCCCACAGGCCCCGCGGGCCCCGCCCAACTAGCCAATCTTCAACCCCCTAACAGTGGCCAAATCCGTGGCCCAATCAATTAAAAAAAAAAATTCCAGAGAAAAAAGAATCCCAGCAGCAGTGTAGTACAAACAACAAATCCAAATAAATCTCAAATCAAATCCACCATACCCATTCAAATTTCCTATTCACAGAAACCAAATACATTTGAAATCAAAATCTAAAAAGTACATGTAAGGAACATCAAATCTTAACAACAAAATCTAAATCCTCAAACCCATAGGTTAAACAAAGAGAATTTAAATCTCTAAACCCACTAATCAAATAAAGAAAAAATGGAAGAAGCACATCAAAAACCATTGTCATAAATCACTGTAGTTGGGGTTGTTGGCTTCAGCTATCACTAAGCTCCGTGCATAGCAAATATAGGGAGCAATATTGTGAGATCGGAGAGGCTTTCTGGCGAGAATCTAAGTTTTTCTTCTTCGTCTTCTTCGGCAAAGAGAGTAAGACTGAGAGGCTGACTGGCTGAGAGCATTAGAGAGGGGCGGCTAACAGCGTGAGCGGTGAGACATGAGAGGAGAGTGAGTAAGAGTGGGAGAGGAGAGTGAGTTAGAGGAGAAAGAGATAAGAGCATTGAGGGAGGCGGCAGAAGACTCTGAAGAAAATGTGTGTGAGGTTAGGTATGTTAGGGTTATAACAATATATATATATATATATATGAGGGTATTTTAGTATCTATATATATATATATATATATATAATCGGGTTGGGCCGGGTCCGGGGTTGGGCCGGGTTTTTGTAAAAATTCGAACCCGACCCTATTTTTAATTGGACCGGGTAAAATCTGGCCCATTAGGGCTGGGCTGGACCGGGTATCCACGGGTAGGGCAAAAATTGCCATCCTTACTTATTGGCCTTAGAAGACAAAAACCTTGCTAAAGATTCGAGGGAAAACGACAAAAATTTGAATTGACTCCTTGATCGATCGATGAGAGAGAGATTAGCTTTTGAAAAAAGTTAAAAAAGTGATGAACATGTGAAAAGCTAAAGGTTTTAAAAAGCTCTCCATGCGATATTCGATTGATCGAAAATTAGATTTGATCGATCAAAAATTACATTCGATTGATCCAGAACCAATCGAGCAACGATCGAAATAGTCAGATTCAAACCAAAATTTTAATCGCATTTTCGATCGGTCGAGAAACAGATTCGATCGATCGGAAATTTAGAAAAATCAATTTTTTTTGAAAAACAGAACTGTATTTTTCAATTTATGAACAGAATGCATGAGTACGAGATGAAATATTTTTCAAAAATACTTATATTGAACCCAGATCTCCCAAAAATAAGATTTTCAATCAATTTTCCCTAAATTTTCAAACTTCAAACACATTTTGCATTAAAATCCAAGAAATTCTCAATCTTGGATGGCCACAACAAAATCACACATAATAACATGTACAAAGTTTAGCAAATAGTAACTTGTGTAGTGTGTGCAACTAGCAAAAACCTGAGAAACATGTGAGGTGATATGTGATTAGTAAGCAATCACAATTTATACAAAATTCATCACATACAATTGAAAGAGACTATCACCTAAAGAGTTACATCATATAACTCTCACATCTCCTAGAATAAAAGCTTGCAATCATGTAAGTTTCTTGAGTTGCCTCGTAATGTACACACCAATTTTATTTGATTAGAAACTTACTAAAATAGCTAGGATAATGTACACACTAACTTTTTTGAATGCGAAGTTATTATAGTCCAATAATGTACATACCAATTTTAGCATTTAAACCGAGGCTACACCTTATGTTCTTTTTGTGCATGTGCTACACTTTCTCGAACAGAAAATCTTACGATATGCACTAAGGTGTTCATGATTGGCTAGTAAATAGTGGTGAGATGGTTATTTATGCCTTTCTCAATAAGTTCAAGTTCGACAATCAAAGGCATGTGATTTCAAGATCAAGATCATGTGATCAAAAACTATAAACATCTTCTCACACAACATGCACTACAAAGCTCAAACTAGTAAAGTGCAATAAAATAAGCTCATCCAAGCTAAACAAGGTACATAAGCATGTTATGTAAAGATAAAATGACCAACCTTGATATCAAATCCAAGAAAAATAATACAAAACACATTTTGCTTCCTTTTTCTTCTTCCTTTTAAAAAAAAAAAAATAAAATAACAAAAACATCCTAGAATGAAATGCATGAATGTTATGCAATGCAAATCCTAGAAAAGCAAAGAAAGCAAAAATAACAAAGAACAAAGGTCACAAAGAGTAGAGCGATGAAGCACAAAGACCATGTCAAACTGACTCAATTAGATTGAGCCTTTTGCATCCAAAACTTTTTAGATGCAACTCTTGTATTGGAGTTATTATTCACATTAGAATTCTGAGCAACTCCAGAATTGGAATAAAAGTTTAAAGCCTTTAACAACTCACCAATAAGTACCATAGGATCTTGTGCTTGAGGCATATGTACTTTTGGCTTATTTGCTCACTTAGCAGCTTGCAACTTGAAACAGTTTGGACGAATGTGCCCAAGCTTTCCACAAAAATGACAAACCCATGCAGGCTTATCATGCAACTTACCCTTTGGAGGGTTAGGAGCCTTAGGTTTAGACTCTTGAAGATCAACCCTAATCTTTCTAGGGGGTGTGACTTCTACAAGTTTAGCAGCCTCACTCACAGAGGGTTCAGAAGAAGGAACAAGGTTTGTGGAATGGGGTTCAAGCACAGAGATGCTTTTTACAAAACCTAAACCAGTTTTGTCTGAGGGAGACTTTTGAACACTCAGCATATAATCAAGTTTGGAGCTTGCAGACTTATTAGTTTGTTCTCTAGCAACAGATAATTCAAGTTCCAAATTCTTAACTTTATTAAGCAAAAGCATGTTCCCAGTCTTCATATTATTCAACAGTTCATTAGCATTAAACAATTTCACAAGCAAATTTTTCTTATCAAGTTCAAGAGATGCAATTTTCTTTAAGCCTAGATCAACACTGATAGCATCCTTTGTAGCAATTTTGCAAAGTTTATTGTAGGCTTCTTGCAAATATGCATCCTCAGAGAGTTCCCCATCAGAAGGATTCTCTTCAACAACAACACTTTTATCAACTAAAGTAGTAGCAGTGAAAGCAATGAAATTTCCATCCTCATCACTACCAGACTCATTGTTAGAAACTTCATCATCACTAAGGGTTATAGCCATTGCCTTACCCTTAGACCTCAAGATTGTTGGACATTCAGATTTCATATGACCATACCTTTGACAACCAAAACATTGTTGACCCATAGAGTTATTAGAAGGTTGACCTACTTTCTTTTTTGGTTTTTCATTATTATTCACCTTAGTGGGTTTATTCCTCCTAAAATTTCTAAGTTCACCATTGTTTTTACCTCTTGCCTTTCTGTTATTGTTCCTAAGAAAATTTCTAAAGTTCTTGGCAAGATAGGTAATCTCTGTAGTAGAGAGTTCATCATCAAATCCATTCACATCAACATCATCAACAGACTTAAGAGCCATTGATTTGGATTTGGTTGTCTTAGGTAGGTCCAACTTATAGGACCGAAGAGATCCTTCAAGTTCATTAACAGGGATGGAGTCCACATTCTTGTTTTCAATGATGATAGTCACTTTGGGTCTAAAGTCCTCAGTTCAAGATCTAAGAATCTTCCTAACAATTTTAGGTTGATCATAGATTTCACCCAAATTATATGCATAATTTACAATATCATTAAGCTTAGCATGGAATTCATCAAAAAATTCATCATCAGACATCCTAATGCTTTCAAATCTAGCAGTTAATTGTTGCAACTTATTGATTTTAACTACCTTTGTGCCTTCATGCTCAGTTTGGAGGATATTCCAAGTAGTATGAGCAATCTCAACATTAGAGATTCTTTTAAATTCCTTCATAGAAACAGCATTAAAGATAGCATTCATAGTTTTGCTATTAAAAGCGACTGCTTCTTTCTGAGAAGTTTGCCACTCACTAACAGGAGTAATGGGATTCTCCCATCTGTATTCAACGGAATTCCAAACTCTCTCATCAATAGATTTCATCCTTCCTTTTCAATAAGCATAATTATTCCCATCAAAATGAGGTGGGATAACAAGAGAGTGACCATGTTTCATGACAACAGGGATCAAGGATCAACCCTTAGATAAAAAAATCTAGAACAAAAGAGCTAGCCTGCTCTGATACCATTTGTACGTTTTTAGACCCCTTTAAAACACAACCAGATTAACCTAGTTATTTAGCCAAGTGATTAATTTAGGTAGATTATGCACATCTAAGTTAACACAGATAAATCATATCATTGAATAGTGCAGAAAATAAATAACACAACGACATGATAACCCAAGAAAACCCAACCGGTAAAAAAACTTGGGAAGAATTTAACCTAGCTATCCTCAAAGTAAAACAAATTCACTATGAAAGAATTGAAGTTTACACAATAACGACTTAGACCACTAACATCTTATTGCTACCTCAAGTAGGAAACTTAATATCACGACCACGTGACAGCTCCGAGTCCACAGACTACTTCTTTCTTGGATTCCCAGCAAGCACAAGCACTCTTGTTTGTATATCTTTAAGCTCTTAAATCTGCAACTGAATTGATCACCAAGTTCTCGACATCAATCTTGAGATTAGTGGATTCCCAGCAAGCACAAGCACTCCTGTTTGTATATCTTTAAGCTCTTGAATCTGCAACTGAATTGATCACCAAGTTCTCGACATCAATCTTGAGATTAGAAACTCTAAGTGTATGTGAAGGCAAACATCTCTAAATCTCACAAGAGATTCACACACATAGCATCAAGAGATACCTAAAATGTGGGTAGGATTTTCTCTTTTATACTTAGGGCAAAACATAAAATCCTACACATCAAACAGGCTTGGGCTGAGTTGGAAAATTTTTCAGAAAAAAAAATCTGCACGAGTTTCGATATATCAAGTATAATTTTCGATTGATCGAGTCAGGCAGATTTACATAGCAAATCCTGCAGTACACTAGATTCCAAATTTACATAAAAACATACTTTGAGCAAGTCTAAAACAAGACTAAACGTTTTGATCATGGTTTGCCAACATTAAAATTGAAGTTTTAAAACATTTAAACCTAAAGTCTTTGAACCCAACACTCAAGATATTCACAAGGTTCTCAAAGCTTTCAACTCATTTCTTGTCAAAAAGATTTTGCATTAACTTCCCAAATAACATAGGTCAAGATAAAGCATCTTTATATTTTGCAAATAATGCAATAAATCCATAAATTCCATTCTCAAGAATTTAATCAAAGATGCTAGTCTTTTCCATGCTAACAAATCATGCATTTCCCCATATACAATAAGAAATATGCATTTTCATTAATAGTTATATATATTAAGGTTACGACATAATAGTTTTTAGGAAAATATAGTTTCCATAGTTAGTTTCCAAAAGTGTGTCCAACCCAAAACAACGTTTATGCAACATGATTATTTTCCAAAAGTCCCATTAAAAAACTACTTACCTTACAACCCGCAAAAGCCTAATTCTCCAAGCTTCAAAAGGGTTAGCCATAACCTAAACAACATCAAGCAAACCTATCACAATAAGCATAAAGTTTTAAATTGTATCTAACTACAAATTAAGAATTGCCAAATAAGCACTAAAGTAGGCAAGCCTAGTATTTAGCCTCACAAATAATATTTTCTACTTCCAAAGTTTCTCAACCAATTACTTTACAAGGCATAGACTCCTATTATATTCATAAATCATTCAAGGTATTATCTTTAACATCAAAACCTCAATAATTTATGAGTAGTTCCCACAAGATTTTCACAACATCATCAAGAGACTTATGAAACCAAAATCACAATATCCTCCAAAACAAACATTTTAAATCTGACTAGCTCCAAATAATCTTTTTTAATTGTATTCACCATTATTTCACATTAAAAAGCCAAAACTCCCAAATCTTCGCCACTTATATAACCACCATTGTAAAAGCTATAAACTCACTCATCAAATAATTCCACCAGTACAAAATCCATACATATAAACACATTAAAATCACTTCCAAAACTCATAAATCACATGAATATCATTATCAAAGCTTTATATTGAAAGAATCTCAAGCAAAAGTATAAAACCCACCAAAAAGATTAGGAATTTTTACCTCAAATAATAGAGACGAGTGAGCCTTAGTTTTTTCCTATAGAATTTTCCTGTAAACATTGCCGGAAAATATGGTGTAGACGGTGGTGAGGAGTGGAGTACCGGTGGTAGAGTGTGAGGGAGAAAGAGAGTAGTGTGTGTTTGTGTTTGGTGTGAAATAAAAAAGAAAGGAGAGTTACATAGCCGGCCAAGAGGGAGAGAGTGAGATATTTTGCAAGATGTGTGGTTGGGAATTAAGGGTGTATATATAGGTGGGTGGGGCTTACGTGGGTCAAAAATCTGACCACCTTTTCTTTTCTTCCTCTTCTTCTTCTTCTTCTTCTTCTTCTTCTTCTTCTTCTTCTTCTTCTTTTATTTTTTTTATTTTTTACTTTGACTGGGACATTAGTATCCTATTTGCAAGAGCATATGATATTGTTGCTTTTGTAAATGGATTTTGAAGGAGGCTGGCCAGTCCGTGTAAGTGCAGCACCCTCTTTTGTATTTTGGTACATTAATTGGGTATCAATATGGTTTTTCTAATAATAATAATAATAATAAATAAAAAAGAAAAATTATGTATCCTATGTGAAATTCTATTCTGACCGCCAACGGGAGCTTGACTCAGCTCACCTAGGTTCGAGTCCCGCTGCTAGTAGGATCGAGTCCGTTTGTGGGCATCCACACGAGTTGGCCAGACCATAGCCCAACTCTAGCGCCCTGCCCGGGGGCTAGCGTAACCTAGCGAATCCCTATTTTTCTTAACCAAAAAAAAAAAAAAAAAAAATTCTATTCTAACCATGTTAATTGGATCGTCAAGTTTAATTGGCTGGTTTCAAATTAAGTACAGCCAATATATATATATATATATATATATATATATATATTTATATTTATCGGTCCTTACAGCCACAGTATTTGATAAGATAATAAGTGGTGGTGCAGCCTTTTCAAAAGACTAAAGCTATATTAGGGATTATTTAATCTAAACAATCATCAAAACAACATATCCATTAATAGAATTGAAGTTTGTACATATTATTTTACCTTAAATCTATTGCTATCTGATGTAGTACTTATTGACATGATCGCACGTGTCTACAAATCCACAGATTCTTTCATTATGGATTGTTACACGTGAACTCCATTATTCGTGACTTTGAAATCTTTGCTTAAAGATTTGATCAACAACTGTGGTTGTTAGGTTCTAAGAGCTTAGAACAATTGGCAAATCGTGAGCACACAAGAACATGTAAGTTGCAGAAAGAAGATTTCAGAATCTGCCTGGTTCGATCGATCGAAAATCAGGCTCGATCGATCGAGAATCGTATCTGCAGAATTTTAAGTTGGCCCAAACAGCAGTTCTAGCCCATTAAGGATTAGGGTTTCAGATCTACTTTTCCCAATTGTTAGGTTCTAAGAGCTTAGAACAATTGGCAAATCGTGAGTACACAAGAACATGTAAGCTGCAGAAAGAAGATTTCAGAATCTGCCTGGTTCGATTGATCGAAAATCAGGCTCGATCGATCGAGAATCGTATCTGCAGAATTTTAAGTTGGCCCAAACAGCAGTTCTAGCCCATTAAGGATTAGGGTTTCAGATCTACTTTTCCCAATATATAAAGGAAACCCTAAGCACGTTTTTTAAAAAGGCTTTTTAGAGAGAAAAGAGTGTGTCTCTTTTGTATTTAGAGTTTTGTTCCTAAAACCTCTCTTATTACTTCTACCGGTGTTGTTCCTTGAAGAATCTCAAGATCCGGTATTGCTGAAGTTGCTGCCTTCTCTAGTCATCAAAGGTGCTGATGATCTAAACCTTCAAGGGTGGTCTTGGAATCACAAACATGAGAGTTTGTGTTGCTAAACCTTTGAGTGGAGTCTCAAAGTCACAAACGGTGGTGTTTGTGTTTTGCAAAGAATAAAGAAAGAAGGAGTCCGTGGATCTCGGAGCTATCATGGGGTCGTGGTAGTAAGTTTCCTACACTTGGGTAGCAATAGGATGTTAGTGGTCTAAGTCGCTATTGTGTAAACTTCAATTCTTTCTAGTGGATTTGCTGTTTTACCTTGAGGATAGCTAGGTTAAATCCTCCCCAGGTTTTTTACCGGTTTGGTTTTCCTGGGTCATCATATCGTTGTGTTATTTATTTTTCCGCTGCTTTACTTGATATGATTGATATTGTTTTAACCTATATCTGAATAATAAACCTAAGTATTCACTTGGTTAATTAATTAGGTTAAACAATCTAGTTTACAGGGGTCTAAACCAACTGACAGTGGTTAACTGGTTGCAATAACTTTGCTTTTATAACCGGATATGATGTTTGCAAGTAGTCTCCAATTATAGCTTCAAAAGGGTTTTGAAAAACTTTAGATCTGTGTACAGAACACTAACCTCTTTTGTCTTCAAAACCATGTCTAGGGTTTGTATATATATGTACTTAAGATCTATTAAAACCCTAGATCAAACGGTAGTTAGAGAAAGATGAAATTTTATTATGTACGAATCTTAATCTGTAGATAAGTGACTTTCGACTTGTCAAGCCTGCGGTTGAAATGCAGTGTTCTAGCACTATATTTTTTTCATTCTTGAGTTTTCAACTGTTTTGAACTTGATATGTTTTGTTCCAATGATTAATTTAACACTAATCAACTAAACACACTAAGTTATAAAAATGTTATATTTGTTCATGGTTGCCAACCTAAAAATGTAGACTCTACAATTTTTTTTTACAAAAAATGAATATTTGGCACCAAAAAAAAAAAAATCCCAAAAACACTATTGCAACTTTACTTGATGATAGAATTACTCAATAATCTTAACCTACTCAAGCAAGGACAGATTCATCAAATAATTCGATGAATTGATATTAACCAATTCGAGATTAGTTTTACATATAGAGCATTAAATATCAAAGTATAAAATTAAAAAAAAAATTATAATAATAAAAAATGCCTTGAGAAAGATGATAAATGGTGAACATAGAATCTAATTTTCAATTTTATTGAGAGAGTGATTCTTTCAAATCTATTTGGGTGAAAAACTTTTTCCGATTTTGTAACACCTATATTTAAATTAGATCTTGACTACACTTTTAATGTAACGATTAATTTAAAAATGCTAATATTTGTAAATCCAATTTGCAACAGAAATTCAAGAGTATAGGATTGTTAAACATACACGGTTCTGTTGACAAAGAGGGGGAAAGGAGTTTTTTTAAATTATGAATAAATAATATAATGTCACGAAAGCCTGGAAAAAACACACACAATGCTCTCTTTGATGGAACAGAAACTAAATTGTTAGTTTCTAGTAGTAAACTTCGAATTCACAAGAGATCTCTTGAAACTACAATGTGATAACTCTGGAATCCACCAGAGAAAACAATTGACAAAAAGTCTATATTTTTTTATTGATAATAAGCTAATTTGCCTTAGGAGGCTACAAAACAATATAAATACTGATAAAGTAAAACCCTATAATGATTAGGAAATGTCTAAAATTCTAATTCGCGCTAATTACGAGATTATGTGGTAAAATACCGAATTTTACCAAAAATGGTAAAAGTGAGTTAAATGCAAAATTATTAATTACTGATCTTAAAGGTCGTCCCAAAATAAGCGGGACCTTATTTTAACATTTAAGCAAAAGGTTATTAAAGAAAAAAAATTACTAAAAATGGAAAAATCAAGGAACTTGCCAAAATCAGAGTTGTGGCAAAGCGATAACTATTGATCAGAAGATCGTTTCCCTTTAGCCTACCAAATTTCGTGCAATTTTAACTCCGTTGCCCTAATGATTTTTACTAGTTCCTTTTTGCCGTGCGCCATTTCAAGAAAGCCGTAGTGATCTATTCTACATCATAATATCACCAATACTATTTAAATTAGCACTAATACTACTTATATTAATTATTTTCAAACGCGCCAACAAAACGCTGTGAGTCATAACATCATTAAACAATTAAGAGTTTAGGTTCACCTCAATCCATCCAAATTTAGTCTTATTGGCTTCCTGGCTCATCATCAGAGAGTTCATTTTCAGCTTCAGTCAATGCTCGGGATTGCAAGAGGGCTTCCTCCATAGATTCAGGGGAGTCCACAATATTTGAGGGTGATTCCCTAGAAAATCTGTCAATTAGGCGCATAGAAAATCCAATGGCTGTGGCTGCTGTAGCCACATATCTCCTCCGTAAGGAGGAAGAGACGCTCCTAGTTGTGTCATCATTGCCATCTACCTTGATCTCGATTTATTCCACTTCCTCTGATGCATTTCCCATTTGATTAGACCTCAATGAATATGGAGCGATGTTCCTAGTTGACCTGGAGTGATCAGCTAACTCATCCTTGCCATCTTCCAAGCTTTCGTTTGATTCCTCATCATTTGATGGACTTCCCACGTGGACAGACGTTATTGAGTACGAGGCATACACATAAAAGACAAGGAACACAGAACTCAGTATTGCTAAAGTCAGATAATACTTGTCTAGATGACTTGTGTTTATGGTATCCTTGAACCAGCTTCTAACCGTTAAAACAAAAGGCAAGCTGATGAAATTTCCGATACCTAATACACATTCATTGAAAGATGGGCTGTAACTTCTCATTGATATAGTGACATGCTTATAGAAGAATTCCAGAAGCCCATCACTGGCAAGTCCTTCCATTAGTCCTAACAAAATAAATTGCGGAAATAACCAGAGATAATCGGAGTGGGATCACTAGGATCAATTATCTCTTCATTTATTAAATATAGTCTGTGGACCTCCACCAGCCAAGCCGCAATGCAACACAGTATAGAACATACCATCCCTACTCCAATTCTCATCCGTGTAACATGTTGTTGTGTTGCTTTCTTGGACCAAAACAAGAATGATATTATGTAGCGTACAGAGGACCTGAGGGCAAAGAAAATTTTTAAAGGAATGTGGACATTATTGCCAATGTCGAAATCCAAGTTACTAGTTTGTTCAAAAAAGAAAGTGTTTCCGGTAGCTCCAACCAAACTACAACCGAAGGTTATCCAAATAGGTATCAACGAAAAAAGGTTTTTTACTTCCCTCACTTGATCAACTGTGCAAAGGTGGCCACAATTCTCTTGCTCTTCTGGACTGCTTGAGGGTGTTCGTTCAACTGTGCAAAGTATCTTCTGGACTGCTTGATGGCCATCTGTATGTTCAACATAGAAAAAGAGTGATGCTAGGATACTAAAAATTTTATTACATAGGCTTAATTACTTTAAAATTCGTTATTAAGTTGTTTTAAGTTCACTATATTTTTAACAAAGTAAAAAAAAAAAAAAAAAAAAAGAGTTCACCAATCACACTCATGCAAGATTGATGTAGGACAGAATCTCCAAATTAGTTTTTGTAATTTGTTATTTTTGATAATTTTATGTTATTTTCAGATTTTAAGGATAAACATTATTATTTTCTTAATTTTACATGTCTTTAATGTCAAATAGTCAAATTAGGGATTTGAACGATTTCATAGTCATCCTAGGGTTTTTTCTTTTCAGTGTTTATATGCTATATAGCCTCCAGAGGCAGTTAGACTATCATTCAAATTATTATTAATAAAATTTAGAGTTTTTTTTATTATTGTTTTTTCTAGTGGATTCCAAATCTATCATATTGTGCATTTAAGGAACCACTCGTTGGATTTGAGGTTCACTACCAAAAACTTAGTCCTTGTTTGGATGGTGGAAACACTATTACTCATTACTCATCACTCAAAACAATCACTCATCACTTAATAACTCATCACTTATCACTTAAAAACCCCCAAGTTACATTAGCATGTTTGGCACTACAACCCGGTTGAGTTTTCATTCCCAAAACTCAAATATTTTCACTTTATGTGGGACCCACGTACAGACTAACTAAGTTCAAACTCTCGTCTTCTTCTTTCACTTCTTTTTCTCTAATCTCTCAGACTCTCTCTCAAGCTAGACTGGTTCTTCTAATTTCTCTGCTCTCTCTCTACTCTCTCAGACTCTCTCTCTCTAGTTGAACCCAAATCAAAATTTCATTTTCCACAGCCACACCATAGATTTGAACCTCACACCCACACCCACATCTCAAAAATCTAAACCCCACATCTACATCTCAAATCCGAACTCCACACCCACAAGATAGAAGAAAAAAAAAACTTGATCTTTCCGAAGAGATGTGGGGCCTCATGGGCATCCCCTTAGGCTACTGTACTCATTATGAGGTCTTGCTTTATTTTCCTTTGTACTAGTTAATTGCTAGATTAACTTAGAAATAGTGTTCATTAGTTTTAAGAGCCAGTGAGTGTTCACCATAATGAACACGATGTTCAGTTCTTTCAATAAAATTCTTATTATCTATATATATAAAAAAGGAGTCAATGTTTTGTAATTTTTGAAGTTCTAGCGATGGGCTGTGCATTTTGCCTCAGTCAGGGTCAAGTTCTTTTATAGGCCCCTATCAATGACGTCAAAGGTGAGCCAACCCCCTTTGTCTAAGCACCCCTACGATGGATGCTCAGTGTGAGGCACTTTAAGTCTATGAAGCATGGGTGTGTTTCTGGATTCGGGTATGGATGCGGATGCGGAACTCGGCAATTTTTAAAAAATGTAGGGTGCGAGTGCGGCGATTAAAAAATTATTAAAAATATTTATATTTATATTTTCTATATACCAAACTTAAGAGCAATAGTAGATAATAACTAAAACATGATGTTCATAAATTAAATACAACCCACAAGTTTGAAGCTAAAACATTCCATGATGTTTGGAAATTAGAATACAGGGAGGGAGGCAGAGAGCAGAGAGTCAGGTAGGCAGTGAGAAGAGAAAGAGAGATTTTAGGTTTTTTTTTTTTTTTTTTTTTTTTTTTTTTTTTTTTTTTTTTTTTTTTAAGATGTTCAAGTTCAAATGGTGAGTTTTGCAATCTTTTTTTTTTTTTTTTTATAATAATTTTACTTGAATTTTGACCTGTTTCAAAGCCGGTGTCGGCCGGAATCGGTCGGTTTTGGCTGGCTGATATGATCCAATTCAACTTGAATCGGCGCGTATATGGAAATGAAAAAAAAAAAATTTCCGACATGGCACCGATCTCAGGCAGCGGCGTCGCCTACCACATCCCGCGACGGACGCGGGTGCGGCACCCTTGTAGCTGCGTTGGTGCTTTCTAGCTTTTAGTATGGCACTGGCAATATGTGCCTAGCCAAGTGACTCATGCAAGCTGCCAAGCATTTCAGGTGAGCATCATGTTATAGTACAGTTACGTTTTGTAAAGATACAGTCAACTAGGCTGATAAAGTTCTGCATGAACAGTATGACTACGGTACTCATGAGTAAAAGCTCAATAAACTAGGATATTTGACAATAAGTCCTTTTATAGAGTGCTTTATGCTAGAGGTACGTGTTCTTTTCAGTGGTGGTGGTCTTTCTTTTCCTTTTATTAAAAGAGAAGTTTTTGTCAATATGGACTTATCTTACTTATCAAAAGAAGAAGTATTTGGAGTGTCAAAGTTCCTACTAGAGTAGCTTTTTTTTCTTCACTTGGACAGCTGCTTTAGGGGAAATTCTTACAACATATAAATTAAGAAAAAGAAATACAGTTGTTGTGGAATGGTGTTTTATGTGCAAAAAGGATGGGGAGTCTGTTCATCATTTACTTCTACATTGTGATATTGCTAGAGTTATGGTTTCTAGTGTTATGTTCATTTGGGGTGCAGAGGGTTATGTCTAATAGGGTGGTTGATTTGTTGGTCTATTGGAAGGGGCACTTCGCTAGTCACCACAATAGCGATATTTGGATTAGAATCCCTTTATGCATAATGTGCACTATTTGGAAAGAACACAAAAGCAGGAAGTTTAAAGGACTGGAACGTGCTGTGACGGATCTTCAGCTAATGTTCTTACATTCCTTGTATGATTGGATGATTGCTTTAAGTTGTCATTCATTCTCTAATCTTCTTGACTTACTAGATTGTTGTAATTTTAGTTGATTTGTGGTGCCTCTCAAGTACACAACCTGTGTACTTGGAGTTGGTCTTTATTCTCTTTTAATAAAATTTCTTACTTTTCAAAAGAGCCCAAGAAAGCAAAAGGAGGACGACTTCTAGGAAACAGTAGAACTGTAGTTACACACACTTCAATACTGTCTAGGAAT
The DNA here is from genome assembly GCA_033629205.1 of Lithocarpus polystachyus. Lineage (NCBI taxonomy): Eukaryota > Viridiplantae > Streptophyta > Magnoliopsida > Fagales > Fagaceae > Lithocarpus > Lithocarpus polystachyus. The sequence goes on along the minus strand of CM066172.1, from coordinate 9,102,836 downwards.
TAGACTAAGTTTCATGTGGCACCACGCATATGCTCTTTTTTGGCAAAACTAAAAATGACATGGAAGAATTTCACCTAAACCATTCTCGATGGGTGAATCATACGGACTTGTCACTATGTATATGTCTGATTGCAAATTCAATATATTATTAAACATCTACATGTGTTTGGGTGGTTTTTGCATGCATAAGAACCATAAATAGTAGTCACAGTAGAGATGTTGAAACAATTTTAACAATAATAATTAATAACTACTTATAACCTTCGAAACAAAAATGGTTACACCCTTGCAATTATGTTGCTTTATAAGTTAGTGTCCCTAGCAATTCTTTTGTTAGTGTCCATTCAAATGTTGACAATGGCTTGACACGACTCCGTGTTGTAATTGTCCAGCATTGCCATACTTTCAATAGAAAAGTGCTCTATAACTCAGTATGAAACTCATTGATGTATTGATTTCAGATACTGTTGAAGCATATGAAAGTGGAGAACTGGCTAAGCTTCTCGGCATTGAGGTGGAAGGAAAAGATGATCTCTGAACCAAATCATTGATAATAAGAGACTTAGAGACTTATAGTTCATTGTGGAGTAAATGTAGATATAGTGCATTACTGCTTATATTCATCATGTGTTTGTAGGTCAAGTAGGATCGCTACTTATGTGATTTTATGTTATTGTGATAAATTTGGTTTCAATTTCTCCCATCAAATTTTATGTTATTGTATGGAATGGTGGAAAATACTAGCTCAGTGCTTCAAGTAATCTTTTACAGTTTCTTTGTTCGAGAATGCTGGCATTTCAAATCAGTGGTCAGTAGTGCGTTTTGATAGTTTAGGAGAAAAAAGTGTAATTTTTTCTTTAAAAAAAATAGAAACCGCACTTAACAGTATGATTCTCAAAGATTTCTTAATTATTAACACAACTTAAAAGAATTACTAATTTAGTGTAGCAAAGTTGAAGTTTTATATGGTTGTACTCACTCACGCACACTACCAAAAAAAAGACTTTAGGCCGCGTTTAAAAAACGCGGCCTAAGGTCCGAAAAACGCGGCTATAGGCTATGGCCGCGTTTTTTTAGGCCGCGTTTCTAAATGTGGCCTAAACCCCGCGACTATAGGCCTTCGGGGTCTATGGCCACACTTTTTCAAACGCGGCCTAAAACCAAGGTCTATGGCCGCGTTTAAAACGCGGCCTAAGACCAAAGTCTATGGCCGCGTTCAAAACGTGGCCTAAGACCAACGCCTATGGCCGCGTTTAAAATGCGGCCGTAGATTCTACCTTAGGCCGCGTTTAAAACGTGGCTACTGCAAAAAATATTCAAAAAAAAATTCTGAACACGCAATAAATATAAATGCAATATTTTTCTGAAAAAAAAACTAATAAATTTGAAACAAACCCAGCAAAGACAAACCTAGCAAAAAATTAAACCCAATAAAATTTGAACAAGAACATAAACACATTAAACACAGTAAACACAGCACCAACAAACCCAGCACCAACAAGAACACAAACCCAGTATTTGAACAAGAACAAGAAAATAAACACAGTAAAATATTTGCAGAAAATAAACACAAACTCAGAAAATAAACAAGAACAAGAAATCTATGAACACATCAGAAGAACACAACAAGAACAAGAACAAGAACAAGAACAAGAACAAGAACAAGAACAACAAACCCAGCAGAAGAACACATCAGAAGAACACAACAAGAACAAGAACAAGAACAACAAGGACTCCATCTCCGTTCGGATCGGAGATGGAGGACTCCATCTCCGATCGGATCGGAGATGGATCGTCCATCTCTGTTCGGATCGGAGGTGGAATCCTCCACCTCCGATGTGTGTGCGTGGGAGACTTAGTTTCATTTTTGTATCTTCGAAAAAAGTTTGGCTTATGAGTTTTAAGAGAAGAAGAAGAGGATGGTCTAGAGAGAGAGAGAGAGAGAGATAGGATTTAGTTTCTAAAATTTCTAGCTTGTAGAGGATGAAGGAGGGTGTGGTTGTGTTGGTTGCGTGTTTAATACACGGCTGGAGAAATGAAAGCTTGAGGTTGCATCTAAAAATGCGGCCTCAAACTTTTATTTTGGGCCACGTTTAGAAAAACGCGGCCCCATTCCATCCTGAAGCCGCGTTTTATTAACGCGGCTTCAGGAAAAGCTTGAGGCCGCGTTTTTAAACGCGGCCTCAAACTTTTATTTTGGGCCGCGTTTAAAAAACGCGGCCGCATGCTTGACTTTAGGCCGCGTTTGAAAAAACGCGGCCCATTGAGCTGACTGAAGCCGCGTTTATAAAAACGTGGCTTCAGTCCATTTTGGGCCGCGTTTTTGCAAACGCGGCCCAAAAAAACGGGGCCTAAAGGCCCCGTTGTTTGTAGTGGCATTAGGCTTTCAGAATCATCGTATTTGGTTGATATAGGGACATAAAATTTTTTACCAACTTTTTAATTCCTACATAGGATTGACGGGCTTACTTTACCATGGTGAAAAGATGTTAGCTGGACTTTCTGTGTACCGTAGGTCCTGTCTATTAGCATTCCTACTTAGGAATTCACCGAGTTTAGGAAAGCCTATAACGTATGAAAGTTCAAATTGTCTGCTTTTCGCCAAAGAAGGTATAAATCCCAAAATAAAATTAGCTATGATGATTTGAATTAATTACTTTCGAATTAATTACTTTCTCACATGAAAGCAAGAGCTTTGTGATTTAGTGATACTGGCTGATTCTTTTTATAAGGAGGATTTGTGTTCGAATCTCGTTCCACTTGTTTGTAAGAAAAAAAAAATAATACTATCTCAGTCCCCACTTTGGACAAGTCAAATCTCAAAACTACCAAAAATTATTACTGTTATTTTTGATAAACCAAAAAAGTTTCTTATATTTATAATATATTGCATATGCTCTTTATATAATATTTTTCCCTTACAACAAGTTAGGGTTGAAGCATTTGAACGTGTTACACATGTACTCCATAAACTAAGCAATATTACTAAACCATAAGTCTCTTCTCTATATAATATTATTTGGTCATGAATTTCTTTCAATTCCTTCCATTTTTTTCTTCTATGATTGTATCTGTTTATTTTAAATCTAATGACATGAAAATATTATTTGTCACAATTGCTCAACAAAATTATAATACGAAAATCATTATCAAAGCTTAAAGTTTGCTATTTTTGGAGTTAAAGATAGCCCATCCACCATGAGATGGAATGAATAGAACAAAAAAGAAAAAAAAATTATAGAACAATCTGCTTTTACATATTACCAAGTCACTTGGCCATAGAAATGCCATGTGAATTACAGCTTCTTGTTGAAATCTGGCTTCTCTCTCGTTCATGGTTGAATTAAGGGAGAGTAAACAGAGTCATCAGTCACAATTCCTTTGTTGTCCATGTCATTGGTTTTTGCCCAGAGAATTAGGTACAGGCCAAGTATAACCAAAACAGCTCCGACAATGCTACAACACAACACGGAATCAATAAGCAAAACAATTTAAACGAAAAAATGGTCTGCATCTTTTATTTTCTTACTTAAATTGCTTATATTAACTGGAAAGTTGTAAGGTTTAATAGAGTAATACCTAAGCACTCTTTCATATGCTAATTAGCTATTAGAATAAACTTGCCACTAGAAGTAGGCATCAGGTTGGGGCCATACTAGAGGCATGCTTTGCCCTTTTGCAAAAGTGTGTTAGGAACTAGACTATAAAGAGTAAACTTGCGATGATGAGTTATACTAAGAATATGTTTGTTAAGCAGGCAAACTGGTTTTTGGGATGATGAGCTCAATTGGGTGCTTCTAGACTATAAAGAGTAAACTTGCTTGTACAAATTCTTAATGTAGATTAAAAGTGAATCTGGTATCTTGTAATCTAGAGTGACATACGTTAGATTAGATTATCGGTTGGGTAGTGTGTCCAATATGTACATAAAGATCTTCACTATTGGACTTTCTGGTATTAATCTCCACAACAAGTTGGTGTTGGAGCTTCATGATTATTATTATGCAATTAGAAAGAATGTTCAAAAAGAATTCAGATGCTGGCAAGAATCAATAACAATGCTTGTGAAGAAAATCCAGTGAGGCTGTGTTAGCAAGAGCATGCTTCTGATGCTTGCTAAGGAAATTCAACATGGCTAGTATTAGGAATGCATTCTTAGATAGATGAAAAAGGAATGAATCCTCTAACTAGATCCTACTAATAATAAATGCTTATGTTAAGATCTGTTGCTCTGATTATGAAAAAAAAAAAAAAAAAAATCGATGCAAGTCCTTATTTTTCCATTAGCATTTTGACCATGTTAGAGTGGTTGAGATGTGGGGGGTCACAAAAAAAAGGGGACATACACTTCAGTGCATCACTGTAGGCATACCTGCCCAAATATGCAGAATTTCTCAATACAAATGTCTGTAGAAAAAATGAGAAAACGACTAAAAGTGGGTCAAATGCCGATGTGAATACAGGACCCTTCTTCTTAATGGACCAAGTCATCACATAATATGATAATCCTGTCACCACAATTCCCTGAAATTCCACACACATGATCAGTGATTTGTTTTGAAGAATGAAGATGAAAATTGCATTTTTCTTGGAATGTAGCACACTTACCTAATCTTAACTGTTCATCTAATAGGTATATATACGGCAGTGTCCTATGTTTAAAGATGAAAATTAACTAGCTAGCCATGGTACATTTGAAAGAGAGTATAACTCCGTAGGTATGTATATGGCTTACTCCAAGTAATATGGTAACCAAGACAAGCCCTTTTTCCCACTTTAGATCCCAAGATGACCATGATATCACAAATGCAGAGACTACGACAGTTTGGATGGTGCCAAATAAGCTCATCATTGCAGTTAAAGATAGTTCTGCTGGGTAAAACTGAATGACATGACCCTGCAATACACTACAAGACTATGTCATCCAATAAAACAATGATTAGTTGAGTAAGAAAAAGATGCGTGCTTGTGCGCGACAATGTTATTCTCATTATATAAAGAGTCATATCATCAAGTGTCCTACATGCGATCATTAAGGTAGAATTTCCAATGTAACCAAATAATTTTTTCTATGCAATTGAGCCACTTTCAATAAACAAATCCAACTTGTTAACTTTTGCTGTTTTCTAACGTTGGTGGGATTTGTTTTATTCTCCATAATGATTGCCTTAAGGCCACCCATTAACATACTACTTGTATAGATACTCAAAGTTCGAAGTTGAAGTAAAATCATTGATCAAATTACAAAGAGTTTTATTCTTTTCTTTTTACCACCAAAATATTGGAAAAGCTTTTTGCAAGTACTCCAACAATGATCATTATGCTGCCAATGACAACATCACTGGTTGCTTGAATGTTGAACAACATAGAGTTTGTAAGTACGTTTAGACCCCTTAAACCCAAACAGATTAACCTAGAGAATTAGCTAAGTGATTAACTTAGGTAATTTAAACAAATCTAGGTTAACACAAATATATCAAATCATGTAAAAGTGCAGAATAATAAAGAACACATGATATGATGACCCAGGAAAACTAAACCGGTAAAAAACCTGGAGAGGATTTAACCTAACTATCCTCAACGTAAACCGAATTCACTATGAAAGAATTGAAGTTTACACAATAAGACTTAGACCACTAACATCATATTGCTACCTGCCTGTAGGAAACTTACTACCACGACCACGTGACAGCTCCGAGATCCACGGACTCCTTCTTTCTTTGAATTCTTCAGCAATTCACAAGCGCACCTGCTTGTATATCTTGAAACTCTTTAAATTCAGCAACTGTATAATTTATCAACCTCTTGACATGAATCATGAGTTTGGAAACCCTAAGTGTATGTGAAGGTAAACACTTCTAGATCTAACAAATAGATTCACAAACACAGCATTCAGAACTCTAAAAACGTGGTTAGGGTTTTCCCTTATATACTTAGGGCAAAACATAAAACCCTATACATTAAATGGGCTAGGGCTGAGTTGGAAAAATTCTGCAGAAAAACGTTTTGCACGATTTTCGATCGGTCGAGTCTAATTCTCGATCAATCGAGTCAGGTAGAAAGTGCACAGTAATTCTACAGTCAACTCGATTCCAACTTTAAATAAAAAGCCATACTTTGAGCAAGTCTAACACAAGACTTAAAGAATGTTTTGATCATGGTTTGCCAACATTACAAATTGAAGTTCTAATACATTAGTTCTTAATTCTTAGAACCTAACAAATTCCTCCTTTGGCAATCCATGACAAAACACAGACTTAACAAAAAGTTCAAAGTTTACAAATTGAAACAGCCCATTACAAAATTAAAAAGCCACTAAACAATTCAACCTAACTACTATCTAACAATTGCAAAGTAGACAGCAGCACGACTGAATCAACCTGTATATTCTTGTAACACTTAACAAACACATAAACGCATATGTGGAAAAAACAAGGAATATAAAAAATAACTTCTTGATTTCACATGACACAAAATAAAGACATATATCATGAATAACATCATAAATATAAATCAATAAGCAAAGTAGCATAGTGAAACAAGAAAAACATATATACATAAAAATGTAACTCAACAAAAATATCTCCTAACAAGAGCCAAAAAATGTAAATACAAAGTGAAGCACCTAGATACAATCTAATAACTCCACAAGCTCAACAGTGTCACAGTAAGGTACAAAACTCAACTCCCCCTAAGACAAAAATCTCCTCTACAAGGCATGAACTCCTCAATAGAAGGCACTCTCCCTTTTTGTGATGAATTGCCAAAGGGCACTCACTCATCATCAAAAAGAGGTGGCGGAGGAGAACGATGAAAACTCGCCAAATCCGCTCTCAAAGCTCGAAGCTCGTCAAGGACATCCACCAAAAGCTGACCATGAGCCGCCTGAACGGTCATGACAGTGTCCAGAGTCCGACGAATATCAGAAATATCCGAAGGAGAAGGTGGAGAAGCATCAACAGCAGCAACAGCAGGATCAGCAGACGTCTCAGCTGCAGGAGCATCTGTAGAAGAAGAAGGAGGGGGTGGAGTGACACCGGAAGGCTCTACCCTAGGACGCTTAGAGCTAGCTTGAAGTTGAGCAGCCCTTTGCCTCAAAAAGGTAGCACCTATAGGAGCAATGACGTGTACGGGCTCAGAAGCAGGAAAATCACCGAAACCGAGGTGAAGGAGAATCCTATGAATAAAAACGGGAAAGAATAAAGCATGAGCCGTAGAACTAGACCGATGTACCTCGTTCAAAGAACGAAGGAACAAATGAGGAAAACTGATAGGGGCATCAGTAACAAGGGCATACAAAAACACACATCACTCAAGAGGGATGGTGTGGAGATGAGAAATAGGCCACAAGTTATGACACGCTATCCTGAAGAAAAGGTAATGAAGCTCGGAAAGCTCAGCAGATGTGATCCGAGGATCAGAACCCCACTGGATAGAAGACCCAGTGATGTATGGCATAACATCATCTAGAAGTGGAGACTCCTTATAGGGAAAGACGGGATGATCAACAATCGGCACTCCAAGAGCATCAGAAACTACCGAAGGGGTAATACGATACTCTACACCTCGTAACCAAACCTTAACCAAGGTGTTGGTATCATAGATGTGGATAGAGAGGTTCAAATAGAACTCTCTAATCAAGGTAGTAGGAGGAGGATGCTCAAAATCGAGCAAAGATAACCAACCCCTACGCTCAAAGTTACGTTTCATCTCAAGATCAACCTCATCTAGAATGACTCTACGCTCAGCCCAAATATGACGCCTAAGATTAAGGGTCTCATAGGTCTCTTGATTCTTCTTACTAGGAAACCGATCACTATCAAATGAAGGTGAAGGGTCAGAAGTCCTATGAGCTCTAGTTTTCCTAGGCATGGTGCTAAGGAAAGAAAAGAGAGACATAGAACGAGAAGAGCAAAAACAAAAACCAAGGGCAGACTGCAAGTTAGCACAGCAAAAAAAATATAAATATCAATTCTATATGATGTATGAACAAAATATGCAAATGATGCATGAATTAATGCAGTAACAAGTTCAAATATAATCCAAATTAACAGAATTGACTTGAGCATGAGTTTTAAATTAAACATACCAAACCTTAAAAAACCCAATTTTTCAAAACACAATTAATTGATAAATTGATCATCACAACAAGTAAATAACACAATATAATGATCAAATTAATCAATCTAACAAGCCAATTTCATCAATTTATATCAATTTGAAAAAAATCCCCAAATTTCATCAATTTCAAGCCCTAGATTTTCAAATTGACCACAAAGCACCAAATTAATCAAATTAAATCACATGTAGTGCTAGTATATAGTGTCCCCACTAAAACCCAAGATTTATTTGAAAGAAAAAGGTCCAAAATCAATCCCAAAAATACCAAAAACAGAAATGCCGAAAATAACCCAAAATGCATGAAAATAATGCATGAAACATGAAAATAAAAACAAAAGGGGGGGGGGGGGGGGCAAAAGAGTCTTACCGGCCTTGGGAGAGAGGATTGATGCAAAAAGAACGGACGAAAATGACAAAAACAGCAAAAATTTCTTTGACTGGTTGGTAGGGAGAAAAAGGTGTTTGAAAAGATTTTGAAAAGAGAAGAATCACGTAAAGAAAAAAAACTTTTTAAAAACATTCAGCCTGATTTTCGATCGATTGAAAAACAGATTCGATCGGTTGAAAATACCTTCGATTGATCCAAACCAATCGAGAACCGATCGAAACAACCAGAGACTTTTCTGAGATTTTAAAAACAATTTCTATCGATCGAAAAACAAACTCGATCGATCGAAATTCTGGAAAAATTGAATTTTTGAAAAATGAAACATATTAGCTCAAAAACTCTTCAAAGCATTAGATTTTATGAATAGAATGCATGAGTATGAGATGAAATGTTTTCCAAAAACCCATGTTTTTAACCCAGATCTCTCAAAGCAAGATTTTCTCTTAATATCCCTCAACCATTTAAACAGGCAAACATGTTCTGCATCAATTTTCAGAAATATTCAAACTTGGTTAATCAGACCAAAAACACATAATAACATGTACACAGTTTAGCAGAGAATAACTTGTGTAGTGTATGCAACTAGCATAAACTTGAGAAACATGTGAGGTGATATGCACATAGTTATTAATCACAATTTCTACAAAATCTATCACATGAATTTGAAAGAGACTATTACTTAAAGAGTTACATCATATAACTCTCACATCTCCTAGAATAAAAGCTTGCAATCATGTAAGTTTCTTGATTTGCCTCAAAATTACTATCCAATTTAATTGATTAGAAACTTAATAATATAGCCAGGATAATGTACACACTAATTTTATTTGAATTGTGAAATTATTATAGTCCAATAATGTACACACCAATTTTAATAGAGGCTACACCTTATGTTCTTTTTGTGCATATGCTACACTTTCTCGAGCACAAAATCTTACAATATGCACTAAGGTGTTCATGATTGGCTAATAAACGGTGGTGAGACGGTTATTTATGTCTTTCTCAATAAGACCAAGTCCGACAATCAAAGACATAAGACTTCAAGATCAAGATCATGTGATCAACAAATATAGCATCTTCCCACACAACATGCACAACAAAACTTCAGCTAGTAAAGTGCAATAGAAATAAGTGCATCAAAGCTAAACAAGGTACATAAACATGTTATGCAAAATTTGATTGACCAACCTTGACTTCAAGTTTAAGAAAAATAGCAAAAACACAATTTGCAAATTTTTTTTTTTTTATATAAAGGAAACAAACATCCTAGAATGAAATGCATGAATGTTATGCAATGCAAATCCTAGAAACAAAGGTCACAAAAGATAAAGTAATAAAGCACAAGGACCATGTCAGACAGACTCAATTAGGTTGAGCCTTTTTACATCCAAAACCTTTTAGATGCAACTCTAGCATTGGAGTTATGATTCACATTAGAATTCTGAGCAACTCCAGGATTGGAATAAAGGTTTAACGCCTTTACCAATTCACCAATAAGTACCATAGGATCATGTGCTTTGGGCACAGGTACTTTAGGTTTATTTGCTCGCTTTGCAGCTTGCAACTTAAAACAATTTGGACGAATGTGTCCAAACTTTCCACAAAAATGACAAACCCATGCAGGCTTATCATGCAACTTGCCCTTAGAAGAAGTAGAAGCTCTAGAATGAGAAGCTTGAAGATCAATCTTGATCTTCCTATGTGGAGTAACATCTACAGATTTAGCAGGTTCACTCACCAAGGGTTGACAATCTCACTCTTAGGAGGTTCAGAAGAGGGAACAAATTTTGTAGAAGAAGGTTCAAGCACAGAAATACTTTCCATAAAACCTAAGCCAGTTTTGTCAGAAGGAGACTTTTGAACACTCAACATGTGATCAAGTTTGGAGCTTGCAGACCTATTAGTTTGTTCTCTAGCAACAGATAATTCAAGTTCCAAACATTTAACTTTATCAAGTAAAAGCATGTTCTCAGTTTTCACATTATTCAAAAGCTCATTTGCATCAAATAATTTCACAAGTAAATTCTTCTTTTCAAGTTCCAAAGATGCAATTTTCTTCAAGCCTAACTCAACATTCATGACATCCTTTGCAGCAACTTTGCAAAGTTTATTGTAGGCTTCCTGTAAATCTGCATCCTCAGAGAGTTCCCCATCAGAAGGGTTCTCTTCAACAGACATGCTTTCATTAACTACAGTAGTAGCAGTGAAAGCAATGAAGTTTCCATCCTCATCACTAGCGGATTTATTGTTAGAAACTTCATCATCACTAAGGGTTACAGCCATAGCTTTACCCTTAAACCTCAAGTATGTAGGACATTCAGATTTCAAATGATCATACCCTTGACAACCATAACATTGTTGTCCCAAAGAATTATTAGAAGGCTGACCTACTTTCTCCTTAGGTTTTTCAGTGTTATTAACCTTAGTGGGATCATTCCTCCTAAAATTTCTAGGTTCAGCAGTGTTCTTGCCTCTTGCCCTTTTGTTATTGTTCCTAAGAAAGTTTCTAAAGTTCTTGGCAAGATAGACAATCTCTGTAGCAGAGAGTTCATCATCAAATCTATCATCCTCAATATCATCAACAGACTTAAGAGCCATTGGTTTCGATTTGTTTGTCTTGGGTAGGTCCAACTCATAGGACTGAAGAGATCCTACAAGCTCATCAACAGGGATGGAATCCACATCCTTGCTTTCAGTGATGGCAGTCACTTTGGGTTTAAAGTCCTCAGTCAAAGATCTAAGAATCTTCCTAACAATTTTAGGTTGATCATATATTTCACCCAAATTATATGCAGAATTAACAATATCATTCAATTTAGCATAGAACTCATCGAAAGATTCATCATCATTCATTCTAATGCTTTCAAATCTAGTAGTCAATTGCTGCAACTTATTAATCTTAACTGGCTTTGTGCCTTCATGCACAGTCTAGAGGATATTCCAAGCAGTATGACCAACTTCAACATTAGAGATTCTCTTAAATTCCTCCATAGAGACAGCATTGAAAATAGCATTCATAACTTTGCTATTGAAAGCAGCTGCCTCCTTTTGAGAAGTTTGCCACTCACTCATGGGAGTAGTGGGCTTCTCCCATCCGTACTCAACGGAGTTCCAGACTCTCTCATCAATGGATTTCAGGAATGCTTTCATCCTTACTTTCCAATAAGCATAATTGTTTCCATCAAAGTGAGGTGGAACAACAAGAGAGTGTCTATGCTCCATTACAACAGGGGTCAAGGATCAGCTCAAAGATCAAAGGATCAAAAACAAAAGCTACCCACTCTGATACCACTTGTAAATACGTTTAGACCCCTTAAACATAAACAGATTAACCTAGAGAATTAGTCAAGTGATTAACTTAGGTAATTTAAACAAATCTAGGTTAACACAAATATATCAAATCATGTAAAAGTGTGGAATAATAAAGAACACATGATATGATGACCCAGGAAAACCAAACCGGTAAAAAACCTTGGGAGGATTTAACCTAGCTATCCTCAAGATAAACTGAATTCACTATGAAAGAATCGAAGTTTACACAATAAGACTTAGACCACTAACATCCTATTGCTACCTGCCTGTAGGAAACTTACTACCACGACCACGTGACAGCTCCGAGATCCACGGACTCCTTCTTTCTTTGAATTCTTCAGCAATTCACAAGCGCACCTGCTTGTATATCTTGAAGCTCTTTAAATTCAGCAACTGTATGATTTACCAACCTCTTGACATGAATCTTGAGTTTGGAAACCCTTAGTGTATGTGAAGGTAAACACCTCTAGATCTAACAAATAGATTCACAAACACAGCATTCAGAACTCTAAAAACGTGGCTAGAGTTTTCCCTTATATACTTAGGGCAAAACATAAAACCCTATACATTAAATGGGCTAGGGCTGAGTTGGAAAAATTCTGCAGAAAAACGTTCTGCACGATTTTCGATCGGTCGAGTCTAATTCTTGATCGATCGAGTCAGGCAGAAAGTGCACAGTAATTCTGCAGCCAACTCGATTTCATCTTTACATAAAAAGCTATACTTTGAGCAAGTCTAACACAAGACTTAAAGAATGTTTTGATCATGGTTTGCCAACATTACAAATTGAAGTTCTAATACATTAGTTCCTAATTCTTAGAACCTAACAAAGTTTAACACAACTGGCCCCTTCCACAACAGTACAACCAATACCCCGGCAGCTGAGAGTGCTAAACCCCATATCTTGGCTTGCCCGTTGATGCTCCAACATTTGAGCTTTTCTTGATGGAAAATGAGGGCCATTACAAATACTAGTGAGGGGATCAAGTTCAGCCCAACGCTTTGATAGGTTGATGCTACAAATTGCAGGGACACTGTGGATAGCACTTGGCTAAGAGAAATCCTAGACACCAATTTACAAAAGTTGAAAATAATTAACCATATTGCTCAAAGTAGGACAGGAGTTAGCTCTCGATATGTCGCATCACATTGGTATGTTTCCTATAATGATAATTAAACCAAAAAATGGTGCAATCTTTCATGAAGAGGTGTGCCAAGTGCCAAATTTGGTTAAACTGAGCTTTTGTGGAGCAATTAGGCCTCTTACCATATGTGTAAAATTATTAAGTGATCTGAGAAAAACTTCAAGCTTGTTGAACAAGAAGAAGTGTTATACTTAACTGCAACAACCCTAACAGGAATGCATAACATAGTATCTTGATGGAGAAAGGAGGCCTATTGTTCCTGCAACCAAGGATGGCTAAAGGCTTAAAATATGGACATAAATCGAATACAAATAATAAATTTTCATGGAAAAAAATAGCACCAAAGGTATGTTTTTTTTATTGTGAGAAGTATTTTATTATTTTATCTAATATTATTTCTATTTTTATAAGTTACTGATCATAGGCAGTGCTTTAAAAATCAGACTGTAGAAAAAAACTAAAACAGAGAAGTTCCAAATTTTGTTGCAACCATGTTTATAAAATGTATCATTTAGTTCATGTATCCGATCAAAGTTATTTACGAGGTATTGTTAGTAATTGTTAGGGTCTAGCTCTAATCCTAAGGTTGATTAGCCAAGGAACTGTTTCTTACTGTTAGATTTAATGAATTAATTCACCATCTTCTAAGTCCTAGGTTCAATCCCCAGTCACCACCTTACCTCTTATTTAATTTTCAAGCTTAATTTTGGGAGAATCGATAATTTAACACCTATTACTTTTACACTCTGGGTGGCACAAATTAACTTTTAAGAACTTCGGTTACTTGATTCTGTAGTGCAGTGAGATTGTTTATAAACTTTAATTCAAGTTTTTTTTTTTTTTTTAAATAAAAAATTTGGAAGATTTATTTTGTGCCTATTGTTAATTTTTCTGATTAAACTTTGTTTATTTGAAACAGAAAAAGAAATCTGTGCATTGTTGGAAAGATAGTCTCCATATACGTGGAGAGATGAAGGCAGCACTGACCTTTCAAGGAAGAAAGCGAAAATGACAAGAGAATGGTGGCGATGACATGCTCGTAGACAGGGCTGGCCCAATACATTGTGGGGCCTAAGGAGAAAATGTTATGTGGGGACCTTTTCTCATAATATAATGTTTAAGTAATAAATTTTTATTTAACTTTTTATGTCAATTTTTATTTAAATATATTTTTCCTACTTTTTAAGTTACAAAGTTATTGAAAAAAATTTTGTATTTAGGTTTCCTTAATATTTTCTTCAATATAAATAATCCACTTATTTTTTTGTGGCATAATTGATTAGTTATACATTTTTTTATTCGCAAAATTAATTTTTTTAGTTAATAATTAGAATAATATAATAAGAAACCGAAAATATATATATAAATATATACATAGAAACAAAGAAGAAATTGAACGTAAAATTTTATTTAAAAAATAAAAATCTTTTTTGACTAAAATAATAATTAAATAAAAAAAAACCTAAAAGATAAGTGCGTAGTGTTGAATGGTTGGGGATTATGATTACTATGCTACCACATGTCCCCAGGACCCTAGCCCAACCGAATTTGTAAATCAATAAAATTTGACACGCCTATGCTTTGTCAAAAGGTTAAAGTTTCACAGTGAAGCAAGTATCAAATAACCAAGTAAATACTCTGAGAAAGTAAAACAAAGTAGCAAGAACCAAACAATGACATAAGTAAGCAAGAATAAGACATTTAAGAGTAGTGCAAAACTTGAAGGAGGGCAACGCTCAACGGAGAGGAGGGTCCAATGCACTGCTAAGAAACGTATGAAAAAGTCACTTTCCAATAATTCATTAAAAATATTTGAGGTTTGAAATTGAGATTGATTTTTATTTTTATTTTTTTGTCTTTTGATTTATGTTTTGTCTTGTTGAGAGAGAGGGAGAGAATGAATTTTCAGATTCTAGGAGTGGGAGATTAATGACTCACATAGAGAATCGAACACTTTAGTTGCATATTCAATGTTTTTTTTTTTCTAATTTTTTATATAAAAATTAATAATACTTTCGATTTATTGGTTAATATTTAGGGCTTAATTAATACTCTCAATGGTAAAGAAATATCTCTATTACTAAAAATTTGAGGGATTTCTTTTACTTTTATTGGTTAATATTTGAGGTATTATTAATCTCACAATGACAAACAGATATTTTTACTGCTTAAATTTGGAGGCCTTAGGAACTTGGGGGCCTTAAGCGGTTGACTCAATTGCATTATGCATTGAGCCGGCCCTGCTCGTAGACCACAATGGCGAGGGCACTGACGCCATTGGAGGTGAGAGACTGTACCAAAATCATGAATACAGCAAGGAAGAGTTCGTTCAATGTGAGGAACAAGTATGCCTTGCTTGCCTCAAACCCCAACAACAAACACCTTGTTATCTCCATTTTGTTGTGTCTAGCTAGCTACCATTCTTGTGCTTTTTTTTTTTTTTTTTTTTCTTGTTTTCTTATATATGGAATGTTCTACTATATATTTGGTTTCCCCATGTATAGAACAGTCCTAGCTACGTTGACATGGGAAAGGGTAGGAGTTGGATGCCTCTTTGAATGTTAGATTGACTATTAGATTTTAGAAGTACTGGAAGCACGTGTTGGGTTCGGTCAAATGTAGGACAGCCATTAATTATATATATATATATATATATATATATATATATATATATATATATAGTATATATTAACACTGCTCTTATTTTTTGGATAATTAAAAAAAAAAAAAAAAAAAAACTAAAACTACTCTTTGCCTCGACGACATGAAAGTTTCATCTCAAAAAAGTTTGTAACCATAAAACCACTACACGTAAAATTCAGTGGAAGAAAAAGAAAAAAACGAATTTTTATTATTATTTAATTTGAGGTCTAAAAGGCGATGGTTTAGATTTTTTTAAAAAAAAATTATAAATATCACTTAAATAATATTTAGTTTATAAATAGTTAATTTAGCAAATATTTTTTTTATATTGCAATTTTGTATTATTTAAAATCTAATACTTTTACTTTTTAAAATGTGTAATTCACATGAAAGATTGATGTTAGGTATATTATGAATTTTTACTATATACAAATTGAGACATCACTAATTAGAAAAATGTGATTAAAACATTTATTTATTATATTTTTTAAGTGACATTAATAATATTCGTATTAAGTTTGTAAGTTCTTCATTGTAAAATTTGTAGTAGTTTTGACATTTTTTTTGGATAATGTTAAAAGCATTCGCATCAGTCGGTCTAAAATTTCCGTCTATTGTAGCATAAAACTTGCTTTTTAAATTTTACACAATTACTTTTCCAAAATATTAACATCAAATTATTTATTATACATTCTATTTTATTTAAATAATAATAATAATAATAATAATAATAATAATAATTATTATTATTATTATTATTATTATTATTATTATTATTATTATTATTATTATTATTATTATTATTATTACCTATCTCTTTCATTAAGATATCACTCTCTCATCTCAACGACCTCTCTTAATTCCAATTCTCACATTTGGTCCTCCCTCAACTCTCCTCTTTTCTCATATCCCAAACCCAAACACACACAGTGTGACAGCAACAGATCTTGTGGCAACAATGGCGGCAAATCTAGGCGGTAGCGGCAATAGATCCGTCTGCTTTTTCGTTAGGTTTTTCATGTGGGTTTTCTGTTAGGTTTGGTTTTGATTTGATTTTGTTTTGGGTTGATTTTGAGTTGGGTTTTCTAATGGTTTGGGTTGATTTTGGCAGTTTTTAAATCCACGATAAATATGCATATTTATACACCCACTAATGTTGGTAGTTTTTGGGGAAAATTGTGTAAATTATTCCACTTTTTCTATTTTAGAAGAGTTGGTGTAGATGCTCTAAAGCTACAATAAATTTTTGTACAAAAAAACTTAAAATTAATATGACAATGGATGTGATTGATGACAATTCAACAAGATAATAAATTAGTATATTAAACTAGCATGTAGTTCGTGCTTACGCACGGAAATATTAACAATTGTGATGATAAGATGTTCATCTTGGTAGATTCAGTTTCCACATTGAGCTTGGAATTTTCTTGGAGGCGCCAATGAAGCGGTAATATATGAGAGTGTGAAGCAAGGAAGGGTGGGATTGAACATTATGTTTGAACCCAGTCTTGCTCTTAGAAATCCGAAAGGAGGAGAAGAGGGTAGTATGTGGATCTAGTTAGTAGAGGTTGAGAGAGAAGGAGGAGACATGAGATGACGATATTGCATTAGGAGGAGATGATGTTTTACTTTTATAGTCTTTCTCGTTGGATTCTTTGGTTCTAGTAATGGGCAGGTGAGATGTTCACCCATAAAAGTGTGCAGGTGAGATGTTCTTGCTTAGACCACTGAACATTATCATTGTGGTTTTCTTGGCTTCCCTGTTAAATGTTAATGCATCATTTATTTGGGCACAAAAATTAGATAATTTAGATAAGATACATGACATAAAATTGGAGTCCAATTTATAATCTAATTAGATTTTTTTTTTTTTTTGAGTTTTGGTTAGGACAAGTGGCGCAAAATTGAGAATTCAAATCTAGACACATGGCACAAAATTGAAACTCTAATTTGGAATTCTATTTGAGTTTCTCTCTGCTTCACCTATTATTCTATATATATAGATTACTTCTTGTAATTTGTGACATATCAATTTGTAAGACCTATGTAATAAAATTGAATATCACTCAATATTTTGGACATTTTTAAGAGTGGAGAAAAAAATGTACCACATATATATATATATATATATATATAATTATTTATTGTCTCAAAATTTAGGAGCCTTTTTCTAGTAAAGGCAGGGACAGAACTAGATGGGGACCCAAGGGGCCTAGGCGCCCTAGTCTTAAGAATTATATATATATATATATAGAGAGAGAGAGAGAGAGAGAGAGAGAGAGAGAGAGAGAGGTATTTTTTTACAGTTTTATATTTGAGCCCCCTCCTTTCCAATTTTACATTAATTTCATTGTAATAACATTTGTATCAGTTGAAAAATAACATAAAAGACCCCAAATTTGTCCAATCAACCCCAAAATACACCCACATCAACCTATATATCATTGTACAAAAATACATTTGTGCTATAGTAATTGTGTAAATTTACATAATTACTTTAACACAAATGTTATTTTGCAAATTTACATAACAAGTATAGCACAAATGTTTTTATACAATAATACATAAACTGATGTGGGTGTATTTTAGAGTTAATTGAACAAATTTACCCAATTACTGTAGCTATGCAAATGAATGTTTCAGAAATTATTTAGATTGAGGGTAGTGGTTTTTGGTTGAGGAAGAGAGAGATGGTTTGAGATAATAAATAAATAAATAAAGATAAGGAAATAGTATTCTGATGAAATGTTGTGTAAAATAAATAATCTGATGTGAGGTATTTTGAAAAGTGGGCATATAAAAAAAAAGGTTATTATGCAAAATAGACATAAATTTTTGCATGAGTTGATGCAAATGCTTTAATGTAGTATGAAATAATGGTGTTTTTTGTCTTTGTCATTGTTAATAGATGATTGCATTATAAATTTTTTATGAAACAATAATTTTGTATATTTGTCTTTGTTGATAGTTTGTTAATACTAAATAGATACTTATTTAAAATTTCATGACTTTTTTTTTTCTTACTTATACTCTGCCTTCCCTAACTTGAAATCTTAGGTTTGTCCCTAGGGGCCCCTAAGCCATGGCTTACGTGTGTTGGGCCTAGGGCCAACCCTAAAACCATCAGTTTCATGCTTATTACATTTTAAGGTAAATTATTTATTTGGTCTCTAACCTTTATTTTGTGTTTCAATTTGGTCTATAGCCTTTTAAATGCGTCAGTTTAGTCTATAACCTTTTGGTCTTGTGTCAAAATAGTTACTACCATTAATAATAGATGAAAAACGCCGATCCGACTAATAGCCAAAAAAAAAAAAAAAAAACTAATGCATTTGTTTTTGGTTTTATTGGAATCAATATGTGAAGTATCAGATAAAACATGTTGATGAAGTCGATGTAGATAGGTTCACTCTTGCTTCTCAACATCCACACCATCAAGAAGATCGCAATTGTTTGAATAATTTTCAGGTTGGGATTTGGAAATGCAAAAATTACATTTTGCAGTAATGGTTTTCTTGGATTTGAGAAGTGTTCAAAAAGAGGCGTTGCTGTGGGTCTTGATCTGCAGGGTGTATAAGGTTTAAATTTGGTATAGATTTTTTGTTTGGAGGCTAGGAAAGTGATAAGAATATTCTTGAATGATTTTATATTTCTAAGTTTTAAAGCAAATTTTGATTTTTTTTTTAAAACAGATTTTATTTTAACTTTCATGTCAGCATTTTCCATCCATTAATCACTTAACAATATGGATCATTTTGACACTATACCAAAATGTTATGAACTAAGCTGACACATTTTAAAAGTTAAAATCAAATTTTCTGACCGTTTTATCAAAAAAAAAAAAAAAAAAAAAAAGCTAAAATCAAATTAACATACAATATAAATGTTACAGGCTAAATAGGTAATTTAGCCTACGTTTTATTATGTGCACAACAAGTCAACAACTACTGCATACAAATAGCCAACTCAACGCACAAAAGGTTTTATGGTATTTAGATTATTTTAAAGTTTTTAGTGATATTTAGATCTATTGTGAGCGATTTAGGCGCGACCCGTAAATCTCATATCTGTTATGCAAAATTGCAAATAACTCTTTTGGGTGTTTTTTTTTTTTTTTTTTTCGTTTCAACTCTTTTGGGTGTTGAGGTTTCTTTTCCAGTCTTAAAAAATTTCTAAATAATAATGCATAAATTGTTTTGTTTATAAATCCGGTGAAGGTTTCCACAATCTGAAGGTGATTTTTCCTACTTAATTGAATTGAATTTAATATCTATACTATTATTTAAGGGGCTTTTCCTGTTTGAATTTCTCATTTTTTTAGTTCAAAAATATCCTTACACTCCTATGTTTAAGCAGAGACAAAACTAAATGACAATTCGGTAAAAATGCAACTCTAACTCTTACTAAAACATGACCTAAAAAATAGGACCACTCTCTTGTTATTTTTTAAATTTCTTTATCTACATATAAATTAGATTTTCAAAGTAAAAATTATATATATATATATATAAATCTACAAAATAGGACTACTAATAAAAAAAAATAAAAACTCTCCACAATCCCCACTTTCTCCTAAAAAAACCATCCCACCTTCTAAAAAAAAAAACCACCCTACGGTTTTGTATTAAACAACACCTATCCTAAGTTCTGTATACAAATAAAAATAAAAATAAAACTACCCCACCTTCTTTAAAAAAATCCCACCCACGGTTTCCTATTTAAAAAAAAAAAAAAAAAAAAAAAAACTGCCCGCATATCACTAAAAAAAAAAAAAAAACTAAACATATTTCAATGTTATTTTGTGTTCATTTTTTAGAGTTAACCTTATTTTTTGACTATATTAGTGGTTTTAAATTTGAAATTTTTGTGAAAAAATAAGTGTAAGTTTCAAATTAAAATAAGTAAAAAATTCTAATACTAATAATAATAAAAAAAATTCTCATCACACGTATGATGAGGCTAGTTTTTTTAATGTATTTGGTAGTGTTGTTTAAACAGTAGTTTTTGTTGTTTAAACAACACAACAAGTATTTCTACAATACTTAAACAATGTTACGAAAATAACATTACTATACAGACTCTAGGGTTATTTTGGTTTGTGTTTTCAAATAACAATTTTTAGTTTTTAAACAACATTTTACCTATTTTCACACACTTTTTCATCTACACATATTTCAAAAAATTACATATAACAATTTTTAAACTACATCACGTAACACCGATATGTATTTCTTGGTTTTCAAGTTGTTATTTGTCAAAACATGACGTGTCAAAGGAGTCAAAAACTTCTTTTTCAAACTCTCTGTATCACTTTATCCTCCATAAATTAAATTATGCCACAGAGCCCAACATCATCTGACCCCACTGGCATGAGTTTGCCAACGCCATCAAAGGCTATCACATCCATGGCTCTGCCTCCAGATTCATGTAAATCAAAGCTGGTCTGAAACCCCCACAAACCCATCACTGCTCACTCAGCCTTGTTCTCAGAAAGGTACAACATGTTGCCCTGCCACTGACACCACCTCGGCCTCTCCGTTTTCTTGTCACCAACACTAGTCCCATCCCCATCTCTGTCGGATCTTCCTTGCTCTCAAAAAAACCACCACCACCTCTGACTTGCTCCTCTTCTTCTTGCCATCAATGCCACTGAGGAGCACATCCTAAATGAAGAAGAAACCGGCGTGCCAAACCAGGATGTGCCGGTGAAGTTGGTGGTGGTTGTCTGTTAGTAGTGGTGTTGACGGAGTTGATGGTGGTGACTGGTGAAGGCCTGATGGTATAACGTGAGTTTTTTTATTTATTAAAAAAAATTCATTTTGGTTAGTGAAATAAGAAGCATGAATTTAGGAACGAGTGGACCCGTGATATATTTTAATTCGTAGAGTATAGTGTGGTATAGATAGTTTGAGATAGAAGATTTTGACTATATCTAACATATCTATCTCAACGTCAAATATGAAATATCTACCCAATTATAATAATAAATAATTTTTTTATAAAAAGAAAATTAAAAGCATCAATTTGTAACGGCACAAATGAACAAAAAAGGATGATACGAAAGTATAGAGCCTGTTTGGTTCAAAAATTCCCATCACTCAATTTCCGTCACTCATCACTCATCACCCATCACTTATCACTCATAACTCATCACTCTAAAATATCACATCTAAACGACATTATCACTCAGTTACCATCACTCAATATTTTTCACACTATTTGTGGACCCCATATTTATCACTGTGCAACTTTTTGTTTTTGTTTTTTTTTTTCTTTTTCTTTTTCTTCACTGTTCGGTATTCACCTTCTATTTCTTTTTTTGTTTTTTTCACTGGGTTCGGTCTGCACGTTCTTTTTTTTTTCTTTTTTTTTTTTTTTCTTCAAGATGAGTGCAGACCGAACCCAGTGGAAAAAAAAAAAAAAAAAAAAAAAACGTGCAGACCGAACCGAGTGAAAAAAAGAAAAGAAAGAGAAGGTGAAGACCGAACCCAGGGAAGAAAAAAAGAAAAAAAAAAAAGAAAAGAAAAGAAAGAGAAGGTGAAGACCGAACCCAGGGAAGAATAAAAGAAAAAAAAAAAAAAAGAGAAGGTGAAGACCGAACCCAGGGAAAAAAAAAAAAAAAAATGCCAGACCGAACCAGTGGAAAAAAAAAAAAAAAGAGTTGACTGGTCAAAAGTTGCGGCTGAGTGGGTCCCCTATGTGTGTTTAATTACAAAAATGCTATTGAGTTATGAGTTATGAAAACTGAAAACAGCCAAAATGTGTTTTCAGTTTCCATAACTCATCACTCAAAAATCAGAGAATTGAGTGATGGAAACAGAGTTATGGAAACAGAGTTATTTGCTCCCAAACAAACTTCTCGTTATGGGTCCCACCATTTTTGAGTTATGAGTTATGGAAACTGAAAATTGAGTTATGGAAACTGTTGAACCAAACAGCCTCATAGTCACGTGGGGCTCAAGACTTTGTAAAAACAAATAGTATGATTGAGATTTGTTTATTTTATTGAAATTGAAAATTTTTTACTGATAGTATGGTAGATAAAAATAAAAGTTAACTGAAATAGTATAGTGAAACTCATAAATAGTATCAAAAAGTGCAGTGAAATTCATGAATAATAACAAAAATAAGTTAAATAGTAAAATAAACTGATTTTTTAATTTTTACTAAAAATCTCTGAACTGTCTTCCCAATTTCTAGTTTCCAATTCTCACGTAACTAGCTCACAAACCTAAAAAAGCAATACAACAAAAGCAAATGACATTAAAGGAAGAGAGAAAAAAGCAAAACAAACAAAAGCTAATGAAATAAAGGAAGAAAGAAGAAGAAGAAGAAGTCAGAAATGACTCTAGAAGATAGAAGTTGAAAGAAGAAGAAGAAGAAGAAGGAGAAGCTGGTATCTAGCTGAATCAAGAAACAAACCTGAGAAGATATAAAATAAGGGGTGGTAACGTAGCTCTATCTTATTTTGGCGAAAAACTCATTTTAGTCTCTTTATTTTTATGCGATTCCCACTTTGATTCATAATTTTTTTTTTCACTACTTTTAGTCCCTAAAATAAAAAAAGCGATCTCATTTTTATCCCTACCGTCATCTTATCAACGGAAATAGTCTACGTGGCAAACGGAATGCATTGCTAGCACGCTAATTGTTGACGTCAGCATTAAAATAATAATATAATATTTTATTTAGCATTAAAATAATAAATAAAAATGCCAACTCAAAAAATTAAAAATCAAATAATGAAATTTTTTTTAAAAAAAACCTTAATAAAAGAAAAGAAGTCCATCGGCGCGTGTATTGTATGCGCTGAGGACCTTATGCAGTAGGCTAGGTTCTGCATGGAGGAAGAGTTCCAATCCTTGATGGAACATGGCGGCAAGTTGTTTGAGCTCAGTCGCAAGTACGGAAGCGGCGAGCCGTTTGACTCGGACAACGACAAAGATGAAGATGAAGATGGAGGAATCGTAGGAGTTATTAGAAACGATGAGGAAAACCAAATTCCTATGGCGCAGCCAATCACGGATTACAACATCATCATCGATGTTCTTCCTTCGGTCACGATCAACGACCTCCATAAGATCGCAAAGCGAATGGTGGCGGCCGGGTTTGGCAAGGAGTGTTCACATGTGTACAGTAGCTTTAGGCGTGAGTTTCTCGAGGAGAGCTTGTCGAGGCTAGGGTTGAAGAAGCTGAGCACTGAGGAAGTTCACAAAATGCCATGGCAGGACCTCGAGGACGAGATCGAACGCTGGATCAAAGTTGCCAATGTCTCTCTTCGCATCCTCTTCCCTAGCGAGCGTCGACTCTACGATCGGGTCTTCCTCGACTTCTCCTCCCTTTTCGATCTCTCTTTCATGGAGATTTGCAGAGGATCCACGATTTAGCTCTTGAATTTCGCCGATGCTGTCGCTATCGGAAGTCGGTCGCTGGAGTGGTTGTTCAAAATGAGATCGTGGATCCTCGCCAGAGTGGTTGAATTTTATTATTAATTTAAAGAATTTTTTTTTAATTCTTTTCTTTGCGAAAAACCCATTTTAGTCCCTACATTTTTACGCGATTTCCACTTTGGTCCCTAACCTTTTTTTTCACCCCTTTTGGTCCCTAAAATCAAAAAAGCGATTTCATTTTTGTCTCTACCGTCAGTATCCTAACGACAAAGTCTTAGGTGGCAAACAGAACATCCTATTAGCTAACGTGGCGCTGACGTGGCAATTAAAATATTATTAAAAAAATTATTTGGCATTTTTATATGCCACGTCAGCATTTTGATTTTTTATAAAAAGCCATGCCAGAAAATTTAAACAAAAAAATAAAAAATAAAAAAACAAAACTTAAATTTTTTAGTTATTATTTAATTATTTAAATAATAAAATTTTCTTTTCTTTTCATTATTTTGTTGGAAAATCATCTTGTGTTCTTTTCGTTCATATCCTTTGTGTTTTTACTTTTTAGTAAATTAATTCCTATTTTCTTGTCTTTTCTTTGCCTTTCCAGTACTTTCTTTATAACCAAACAAATCAAAATTCAAAACTTAGATCAAACAATAATTAATATACACCAACCAAAATCCAGAAATCAACATACACCCACCAAAATTGAAAACCCAGAAATCAATATACACCAACAATCAAACCCAAAAACAAAAGTGGGTCGGCGGCGAGATCTGGCGGAGGCACACGTCGGCTGCCGGCGTTGAAAACCTCGGGGTAGTGCCTGTGGGACTGTGAGACGGAGACGAAGTGGAACACGACAACGACAACTACGATTTCAATGAAGACATCGAGGAGTTAGGGATTGAAGGAGGAAGAGGAGAAGGGATTGATTTTCTGGGAGGTTTTGGCGGTGAGAGAAACGCTCTAATCTTCAGAGACGAAGGCGGTGACGCGGTGAACTCTTTGATGATTTTCGCGAGGTCCTCATCGAAGGTTATTGATACTAGAGCATCTAGATCCTCTAACGGCAACTGGCAAGGAAGGCTCACACAACTCTCTAGATCCTCCGATCGATACCATACAACTCTCTAGAGTCCGGATTGAGATTTGTGTTTGCTTTTTGTGTTTTCTTTTTATGTTTGAGTTGAGATTTGTGTTTGGTTTTTGTGTTTTCTTCGATGGTTTTTGTGTTTTTTGGGCAAGGTTAGTTGGGGAAGAAAATGAAGAACACTTAGTTCTAAGTTCTTCATGTTCTTCCAAAAAAATAAAATAAAATAAAATAATAATTTAACTAATTTTTTTTTTAAATAATTAGGTTAGAAATTTTTTTTTATTATTTTTATATGACATGGCTTTTAATAAAAAATCAAAATGCTGACGTGGCATATAAAAATGCCAAATAATATTTTTCAATAATATTTTAATTGCTACATCAGTGCCACGTCAGCGCCACGTCAGCTAATAGGATGTTCTGTTTGCCACCTAAGACTTTGTTGTTAGGGTACTGACGGTAGGGACAAAAACTAGATCGCCTTTTTGATTTTAGGGACCAAAAGCGGTGAAAAAAAAAGTTAGAGACCAAAGTGGAAATAGCGTAAAAATGTAGGGATTAAAATGAGTTTTTCGCCTTTTATTAAGGTTTTAAAAAAAATTATTTCATTATTTGATTTTTAATTTTCTGATCTGGCATTTTTATTTATTATTTTAATGCTAAATAAAATATTATATTATTATTTTAACGTTGACATCAGCATTAAGTGTGTCAGCGATGCACGCCGTTTGCCATGTAGACGATTTCCGTTGGTGAGATAACGGTAGGGACAAAAACAATATCGCTTTTTTGATTTTAGGGACTAAAAGCGGTGAAAAAAATAGTTAGGGACCAAAGTGAGAATCGAGTGAAAATGTAGGAACTAAAATTGATTTTTTGCCTTTTATTTTTTCTTTTAAGGCTTTAATTTTTTTTAAAAAAAGGTACTTGTGAGAACTGAGAGAACCGTTCATGGTTCTCAGAACCGTGAGGTTCGATTGCAATTCACATGGGTCTCTGCTTTTTTTCCATAGAGCAGTTCTTAAGGTTAAAAGAACTGCAAAAATGAGAAGTTCACGGTTTTTTCAATCGGTTAGTATGGTTCGGTCCTAGTTTCAAAACCATTATTAGGACCGAATCTTTGATAAAAGCAATTCAAGAATTGCAGAAGAGCTTACTTAGTCTGCATTTGGCTACAAATTAAAAAGCTAGTTTATTTTACTATTCAGCTTATTTTTTCTATTATTCATGGGCCTCACTGCACTTTTTGGTATTATTCGTGAGTCCCACTATACTATTTCAGTTAACTTTTACCTTTATCTACAGTATTTTTAGCAACTATACTATTTCAGTTAACTTTTACTTTTATCTACAGTACTTTTAGTAAAAAGTTATCAATTTCAGCAAAATAAGCAGATCACAAACAACCCTTAGTATTGACTTCAATTTATTAGTGTCACGCCCAGAACCCAAGTAAGAGCTAGGCACGTGACAACAGCCACACACTTATAAACTTATAAAGTTTACACCCAAGTGTGGCAAGCCTTCTTAACAACTAAAGAATTATCCTTAAAGAAAATTCCATCAATAAATCCAAAATATCTTCAATAATGCAATTCTCAAAGGATCTCCAAAAAATAATAATCTTCCAACATCATAGAGAAAAATAAACTAAATCCTTTAAGACTAAAATTCTACACAAGTGATAATTTTAGACATAAAAGTTTAAATCTTATTCCATTGATTTCCTAAACTTCCTTCATATGCACATCCTAGTGGAAGCCCAAAAATATGTTACTCTTTTTGATCAAAATTTGAAAGGGAAAGAGGGGGGTGAGTTGACAACTCAATAAGTAACCAAAATCTTAATAAGTTCTATCAAACAAATAAATATGTAAAATAATGAGTTGAACATAGATCAAATATTTTAATCTTACAAATATATTATAAATAGATTAGAAAAAAAATCAATTTTCCATATATCAAGCTATAATTTACAATAGGTTCCAAAAAAACACATAAGCAATTTCAAGGACTTAAAACCGTTCAAATATTTAAACATAATTCATATTCTTAACAATTTTTATGACTATGGTCACGCTATATCCCAGTGATTGGGCATCAGATTCAGATGAAACTAGTTTCGTTCTAATGTATATCCCCCATTAGCTGGGTCCAGAAACACGATAGGCTCATGATGCCCTAGATAGAGCTAGTTTCAATACCAATGAATAACTCGCATTAACTGGGTATCAGAGTACTAATGAATAACCCCCATTGGCCGGGTATCAGAGTAAAAATATAGTCAAATTGTCTAAAATCATATATATCAAATCATAGTTCAAACAAAAATATATTTCATTCAAAACATATATAAAATCATATATGTAGTAATCAACTATATTTGTGATAATTCTTTATTCTTTACTTTAAATCAATGTAACTAGAACAATTAAAATAAAATTGTAACAATTGTAAACAATTTTCAGTAGTTAAAATATGCAAAATAAAACTAATTAGGACAAAGTTACTTACCTCAGCTAGTTCATCACAAAAGAACTTCTCCCTAGCACTTTCTCTAAAATCCCTAGATATCACCTAAACAATTTTCAAGCATTATATTCAGTAATCAAATAGTTCAACAAAAACTTATAATGATACCTGGCCAAAAAAGATACTAAAAATATCCCATATTTGTACATTATTATCTCACACCAAAATTTCACATAATTATAATATTTTTCTTTATATATATATATTTATCTACTATAACTCCTAGTACTAAGTCTTACTTGGAAAGACAAGGCACATAGCCATCTTCAAGTACTACCCTTACGTTTGCACTTTTTTTTTTTTTTTTTTTAACTTGTCAGACCTCAAACTTATACTACTAGACTTTTGTATTTCCAACTCCATCAATTTTGGGCACAATTCCTTAAAGCAAACTGTGCAGAACCGGACCAACTATGGCTGTGCCTAACCTTCTACAAATCCATCTACACTTAACGCAATAGTAACATATATATATATATATATATATATATATATATATATATATGTTACTATTGCGTTAAGTGTAGATGGATTTGTACAGATACCAAGAATATAATTTAATCCCTTTTTCGTTCACATAGTAAAATTCATTAGATATTTAAATAATTTCATTTTTAGCCAAAATACCAACATAAAAAAAAAAAAAAACTCTAATTCCAAATAAAACTTAGATTTGACAAGAAAAAAATTCTTAGATTTTTACCTCAAGTGTGTAGTCGAATTTTCTATACTTAAGTATTTTGGGTAGTCGCTTCGCTCAAAATATATGTCATTATATGCTGACTTAAATTAGCTTATATATAGCTAGGGTTACAATCTTATTTTCTAGAAACCCCCCTTAGTAATATTAATTATGAAATTGACCCCACAAATAGATTTACTTAAATACTCCTTTAAAATATTTTTTTTTTTTCGGGTATTACAATTAGCAAGCACACCATTGCCAGAACCTTCACATCCAAGGCCCGAACCTTCTTTGGAATGAGACCAACAAAAGTTGCATTGGATTAGAGTCTTAGACTTCTCTCAAATAGACTATATATATTCATGAAAAGACTAGAAAACATACAATACATCATCTTTGATCACTTTCCTAGAACTTTGGAAGAAAGCAATGGTATTCATTTTAGGGGCCAGGAGCTTTATCACCATTCTTGGCAATCCCAACTGCTTCCCCCATTTGATAGACTTCCAATGTTGTTGTTCCTATAGTAAGAGTTTGCGACAAATTTAGTCTTCCTACCTCCCCCCTTTAACCATAAAGCTCTATACCAAGAGATTTCCTCCAAAAGCATAATGTTTTTTTACTCAGTCTTTGCATCAATTTTCCTTTGTCTTCCTCTGTTGAAAGAAACCCAATCTCCTCCCTTTCGTCCAAATTTCAAATCTCAGTTAAGACTTAAGAGTCCTTGTTTCTATATTCCCATGTCACCTTAATTCCTCCATATTCGATTTCTTCGAATCCTCCTTTATGGCCTGTTTGGGAGTTAAAAATATGAGGGGGAGTAGAGTAGAGGGAAGAAGAGTAATTTAATTACCTTGTTTAGAAGTTTTTTAAGGAAGGAAGGGAAGGGTTTGGAGGGGTTTCAACTACCTCTGATCCTTCATTTTTAATTCCTCAAAATTAGAGAGATTTTGAGGGAGAGTAGAGTGGATAAATTATTGACCAAATGAATTCTCTAATTACCCTTTCTAAATTAACAAAATTACCCTTTTTAAAGAGCTAATTACCCCCTTCCCCCTTACTGATTTTAAAAACATCCAAAAAATGTAGAGGGGAATCATTCTCCTCTACTCTCCTCCCAACTACTCTCCTTCCCTCTACTCCCCTCTACTCTCCTCCCTCTCTAAACTTCCAAACAGGCCATTAAAGCTCTTCGTTTACAAGCTATAATAAAAGTAGTAGTTCATTGGATCCACCTTTAAAAGTAGTCTCTGACCTTCCCCAAATCAAATCCCATTCTAATGCCAAACCTTATGGCCTGTTTGGGAGTTAAAAAAAGGAGGGAGAGTAGAGTAGAGGGAGGGAGAGTAATTCAATTACCTTGTTTGGAAATTTTTTAAGGAATAAGGAGGAGGGGTTTGGAGGGGTTTCAACTACCTCTAACCCCTCATTTTTAATTCCTCTAAATTGGAGAGATTTGGAAGAAGAGTAGAGTGGATAAATTATTGACCCAATGAATTTCCTAATTTACCCTTTCTAAATTAATAAAATTACCCTTCTAAAGGGCTAATTACCCCCTTCTAGGGCTGTACATGGTGTGGTGCAGTCGGTTTTGGGGGCTATTTTACACCACATCTGTAAGGGGCGGTTTCTCTGCATGTCTAACCACACCTCAAATAAAAAGGGTGGAAACCGGCCCATGGAAGGTGCGGTGCACCATACTAGTTCGGTGCAGTTAGTTCGGTTATTTATTTAATTTCTCGGTAGCCAAACCCAATCAAATTAACACCCTAAACTACATATTGATCATTAAAATACCCCAAATATTCCCAAAACAAAAACTACTAAAAACAAACAAACAAACAAACAAACAAACAAACAAACAATTTCACCATCTTTCCGTCAACTATCCCATTCAAATCACAAAGACTCAAATAAAAAATAAAAACACAACCCATAATAGATTTTAAAAGGAAGAACAGATCACATACAAATTTGGTAGAAAGCACAGTAGGATTTGAACATCAAAACATTCTCTAAAAACTTTGAGATTGCTAGGCCTTGGAGAATGAAGACTTCAAAGGCGGATCAAGTGGAGGTGGATGCAGAGGCGGAGGAATAGGCGAAGGATGAGAGGGAGAGGTGAGACAAGTTTTCAACTTCACATGAGACTTGAGAGAGGAGAATGGGAGTGGCGGAAGAGAGAGAGAGAGTGACTGATCTAAAAGAATGAGAGTTGAAAATTTTTTAACCTAAACTTAACGAGTTAAAACGACGTCGTTTAAGTATTTTATATAAAATAAATATGATACTTAAAACGATGTAGTTTTAAAGTTAATATTAATATTAATTTTGGTGATAAAACGGTGCCATTCAGCATCAATTTTTTTTTTTTACTTATAAAGAAGTTGAATGATGTCGTTTTAGCACGTATCAACTTAAATCTATTGTCTTCTTCCTTCAAGTTTCATCCGCCGCTCTCTCTCTGCTACTGGTGTGGTATGCTAATTCCTCTCTCTCTTTCTCTTGGGAAATTACCTCTTTCTCAGTATTTTGTTATACTAAAACACAAACACAAACATAAATACACATATTCATTTATGTTTATATATACATATATCGGTGCGGTACGGTTCTCGTCGGTGTGCAAAACTCACCACTGCTCGCCGCACCGGCCAGTGTCGATACTTGAAAAATTCTACTGACCACCGCGCTTGAAACTTGTTGTTGAGTCATGTGGAGGGTGGATTGGTGCGATGAAGGTCAGTTTTGTCGGTATCAGGCAGTGGCTGAACAGGCCTACCCCGTTCTCCCTTACTAATTTTAAAAACATCTAAATAATGTAGAGGGGAACCATTCCCCTCTATTCTCCTCCCCACTACTCTCCTTCCCTCTACTCCCCTATACTCTCCTCCCTCTCTAAACTTCCTAATAGGCCATTAATCTAGAACGAGAAAGAGAGAGAAATGAAATCCTAACTAAGTCCTCGTCCACTGCCCCTTGCTTCCCATTCCTTGCACATCCACTGGGCAAGCAACGGAGGAGGACGGCATTATGAAACAAAAATCCATTTGATCTAAACTGCCACTAAATCTTGTTTCCTAATCCAGAAGTAAACAATATATCATGTTACACAGATGAGAATTGGTGCTGGGATGATTTGTTCTATATTATGTTGCATTGTAAAGCAACTTGTGATCAGAATATCTCCATGAAGGTCCTCTGGTTACTTCCACAATTTTTTTGTTAGGCCTAATGGAAGGACTTGCCAATGAGGGGCTTGATGAATTCTTCTTTAGCTACGTCGCTGAATCCATGCATGAGGAGTTACGACCCATCATGCATTTCAATGATTGTGTATTAGATTTTCTGATTTTGGGAATTTCTTTAGCATTCCTTTGGTTTTTCTGTTTAGAACATGATTCAAGGACTGCACAAACACGAGTCATCTATAGATAGGTATTTCCTGGCTTTAGCAATACTGAGTTCCGTGTTCCTTTGCACATATTGGTATGCTTCATCATCGAGGTATGTCCACATCAGAGGTGCAACACGGGATGCGGAAGATGGTCATATCGAAGCTATATGATTTCAAGTCAAGGTCGTCATAAAAATAATGAAGCTATGAATTTTAAGTCAGCGGGAAGAAGATTAAAAGCAAATCTTTTTTTTTTAGAAGATTAAAAGCAAAATTAGTCCCAAAATAAATTCTAGTGATTATCTAAATACATAGGTGCAGGGATGGAACTACCTTCGGACTGAGGAAGCCTTTGAAGAAAAAAAATTCCCTTGTATATATATTAGCATAAAAAATTTACTTTGGCTCTAAATTTAATATACTTGGCCCCCTCTCCTAAACAATTTACAAACTGACTCATGAAACCAAAAATGAAAAAAATTATCAAATCATCCCTTGTCTGGTTGTCCCAAGAATATCAAGAAAAAAATTTAGCTAAACATTTGGACAATTTACAAATCCAGACAACAAAGAAAATCTACCAAACAATTTACATATTCAGATGATAAAAAAAAATCTTTGGACAATGTCCAAATCAATTATAAATCCTAGCACAACAAATCACAAAAATCCAATAATCTTTACACAATTTCTATCTCTCATTTGAGAGCTTTTTGTCCCCTTTTAAATGACTCCACCTCATAGTTACAGAGACAACTCTTATGCTGCTAATCACTCCATCCACACATCAATTAGTGTCATCAGCAACTTGGATTAGTTGGTATCTTTAACACAACCCGTGGAATTTTTTTTTTTTTTGAGTGATAGAATTTTAATAATTTTTAATGTTTTATTAACTTTGGGACACACTAGGCAATTTTTTAAAGGAAAAGATCTCACATCTTATGCAACCTTAACCTTAACCAAGTAATTATTAAAAAAAAAATCCTTAACCAAGACACCAATAATTTCCTCACCCTTTTTATCCGTTGAATATCAGTGAATGATTTTGATTAACCATTATTTTAGTTGTTCCATTAATGTAATACTAGACATGGATTTGAACTTTTAACTATACTTTTTGTATTTTCTTTTTTTAGAATCTTTTATATATAGCATTATGAAGTTATTAGGTATAGAATTATGCGAATAAAATAAATAGATTTAAAAAAAATTATAATGTGGATAGAATAAAGAATTGGTCTAACCTCACTTAGACTTTGAAAATATCAAGACGTGCCAAGTGACTTATAGAACTCTTGATTATAAATATCTATTACTGATTTTTAAAAAAAGAAAAAATTAAAAAATTAATACTAATAATACATCGTTGTCAACCTCTAGTATTAATATTCCAACTTTTTAAAATTCTTGAACAAAGAATTTTGGCCCCTCCTAAGTTTGAATCTTGGTTCTGTCCATGCATAGGTGTTAAAAGTATAGTAATAGCTGGAAAGTTATATACAATTTCATGCATTGATTGCTTTTAAACAATTATTTAGAAAAAAAAAATCAAACAAGTCAAGATATTGAAGGAAAAAAGATTGCTAAATCTTTACACCAGTTTCAAACTACGTATTTTGTCCCTAACTTTTACACCATATTTCAATTTAGTCTCTAACCTTTCAATTGTGTCAATTTAGTCCCTAACTTTTAAATGTCGTGTCAATAATTTCTGTCGTTATCTTTTGGATGAAAATTGATGATGTGTCTAATGGCCAAAATAAAAAAATTAGCTTCTATTGATGTAACAATAAAGTTAAATTTTATTTTGGCCGTTTGTCATGTCAGCAATTTTCATCTAGGATATAATGGCAGGGATTAAACTGATATGGCATTGAAATGTTAGAGACTAAATTGAAATATGGTGTAAATGTTAGGGACCAAATATGTAGTTTATCTTTCTAATTATAAAAAGAGGTTTGATAATTATAGTAGGACAAGATTTAGGAAGTTATCGTGAAGAAATCAAAGCCACAATACCAAGTTTCTTTTCAGCATAATTTTTGTTTTATCTTCTTCCTATCAATATTAAATCGGTTTTCTTTTCAAACTCTAATCCTAGCACTTATTATTGAAAATCAAAGTGCATTTCTATTAGAGAGGCTGATTACAAATAATGTGCTTGTTGCTTTTGAGGTTATGAATGTTATCAGTCAAAAGAAAACTGGAAAAACAGGGTCTATGGCTTTGCTTGATTTGAGCAAAGCTTTTGATAGGGTTGAATGGATTTGTTTAGAAAAAATCATGACAAAGATGGGATTTCATCCCAGGTAGATTACTATGGTTATGAATTGTGTCACCTCTGTCACGTATGCTATTCGTATTAATGGTGTTCCTCGAGGGCATATTACTCCATCTAGAGGTTTACATCAAGGGGATCCTCTATCTCCCTATTTGTTTTTGTTGTGTGCAGAAAGTCTTTCGGCCTTATTACATAGAGCTTCTGAGGTTGGCACCCTTCGAGGTCTTCAAGTTTGCAAACGGAGTCCTGATGTCACTCATCTTTTATTTGCGGACGATAGTTTACTTTTTTGTGATGCTGCAATAACTGATTGTGAAGAAGTTCAAAGATTGCTTATGGTTTATGAAAAAGCAACTAGACAGCATGTGAAGAGACAAAAGAGCTCATTGTTTTTCAGCCCTAATACATCTGAGGAGATTCAACTTGATATTAAGTAAAGATTTGAGTAGATATTATTCGTCAACTTGAGAAGTATCTAGGTTTGCCATCTTTGGTGGGGAAAAATATAAGCGAAATACTTTCCAACAATTAAAGGAAAAAGTAGCCAACAAACTCTTAGGGTGGAAGGAAAAGTTTTTGTCTATGGTAGGAAAAGAGATTCTGATTAAGGCAGTTGTTCAAGCAATCCCAACACATACTATGAGTTGCTTCCTACTTCCAAAATCCCTTTGTGATGACCTAAATGGTATGGTAAGCAAATTTTGGTGGAAAATGAACAGCGTAAAATGGCTTGGATGAAATGGGATAAGCTATGTACTCCAAAGGCTTGTGGTGGTATCAGTGGCGGCGCCACATTAAGCTCAGGGTGTTCCCAGGAACACCCTGAACTGAAAAAATATATATATATATATATATATAATAATTAATTTTTTTTATTTGTTTACCCTTTAAAAGAAATTAGGAACACCCTCAAATAAATAAATAAAATTATTTGTTCTAATTTCAAGCAAAAAAAAAAAAAAAAAAACCCAAACAAATTTTTGAACTAAAATCTGAAAAAAAAAAAAAATTTGTAACAGAGCAAGCCCACAAAAAAGTCCATCAATATTACTAGCACTTTAAAAGGCCATAAAAAGAATTTATGGATCTAATCTATAAAAGAAAATTTAGCAAGCCCAAAAAATTTAGCACAACAACATAAATCACAAAATAGTAAAGCTAAAGAAAATTTAACCCAATCAACCAAATTTTATCAAAAAAATAGCTCGGCCCTTCAAAAATTTAAAACAAAAATAATCTGTCATTCCATCAAAGATAAAAAAAAAAAAAAAAAAAAAAAAAAAAAAAAAAAAACACAAACAAACAAAAAAAACCCTAAGCCTAACCAAGAGACTCAGCGACTAACAGTTGAAGTAAAGCAGTGAAGGGAGAGGCAATAACAGTAGCATGGTAGCAACAGAGACGCCAGCCCCAGCCCTAGCCCAAACTCACCAGATCTGGTATCTCTCTCTCTCTCTCTGTCTCTCTCTCTCATGTGCAAGTGAGCAACGAGCACAGAAAAAAAATCTTTTAAACTATCTGATACAAAAGAGAGAGAGAGAGAGAGAGAGAGAGAGAGAGAGAGAGAGAGAGAATTCTTTCTCTTTTTAAGAGACTTAAACAATGACTTAAAGAAAATAGTAGAAGTTTCTATTGGTGGAATCAGGGAATGGTATCCTCCCACGTGTTGTGCTCTATGAGTTGAATTTGGTCTTCTTCTTCTTCTTCTTCTTTTTTTTTTTTTTTTTTTTTTTTTGTGCTTATATGAATAGCAATTTTTTTGATGGTAAATTGTTATGTTAATCTGTTAGTGTCTTTTTTAAAAAATTGAGTCTGTTTGAAACTTTGAAATTAGTTGGGAGTTGAGATATAATAAATTTAGTGAATTGTAGTGCTGTGTTGTGTACATAATGCAACAATGATTTTTTTTTTCTTTTGTATGTGCATTTATTTCTCTGTTCAATCCTTGTTGACAGTTTATTAAGAATTTATTTGGGAACAGCTTATTTAGCTGGAATTGAAAACTTTTTATTGGGAGGATAGGGTTTGTCTGTTGAGTGGGGTGGGGGGTCGATGGGCACATGGGGCCGGATGGGATATTTGAATTGGGAGAAGTAAATGCACATGGGATGTGTACTAGTACAACTAATAAACAATAATTTAATTAACCAAAAATTAATTAAGGGAAACAACTAATAAACAATAATTAATAATTTAATTAACCAATATATTATAAAAGACAAACAAATTAAATTATGTTAGGTTAGGTTAAACAATAATTAATAATTTTATAATTAATGAAACAATAATATAACAAATTATTAGATTGTGTAATTTATGCTTCTTAAGGAACACCTTGAGAAAAATTCTTAGAGCTGACACTGGGAGGTATGGGTTTTCGGGACCTGAAAGCTTTTAACCTTGCCCTTCTTGCTAAGCAAGGGTGGTGGCTACAACAAAACTCAAACTCCCTCTTCTATCAGGCTTTCAAGAGCAAATACTTCTTTGACACTTCCTTTGTGAATGCTTAAAAAGGTATGAATCCATCCTATGTTTGGTGAAGTATTCTAGCAGCACAGCCTATTATAAGGCAAGGAATGCGTTGGCAAGTTGGTAATGGACAAAGTATTTGTATTTGGAAAGATAAATGGCTACTAACCCAATCCACTTATCAAGTAATCTCACAAAGAACCTTGCTGCCAGAAAATGTAAAAGATGATTTTCTTATCGATGCAAAAATGATCTTAATTTTGAAGAGCTGATCTGGTAAGGGAATTGTTTATTAATTTTGAAGCAGAAATGATCTTAAGCATCCCTCTAAGTATTAGTATGCCTCCAGATAAATTGGTTTGGGCAGCTACACCAAATGGTAAGTTGACTATCAAAAGTGCCTATTGGATAGCTATGGATATGAAAAATGCAGAGCAAGAAGGAACCTCGGAAGCCAGTGGACAACGGCAACTATGGAAATCTGTTTGGGTGCTGTTGTGCCAAATAAAATCAAAAACTTTGTTTGGCAGGCTTGTGAGAATATCCTCCCTATGAAATCCAACCTTACCGCAGACGGTGATTAATTTTGAAGTTTGTGAGCCATGCGATAAGAGTTGTGAGACAACAAGCCATGTTCTTCTTCACTGTGATTTTTCTTTATCGGTATGGGAGGCTTATGGTCTGGTGATAGACAGGGAGTGTACTTTTGAAGATATGTTTTGGAAATTAAGTAATGGCTTGGGACCATCAGCTATGGACCTTACTCATTTCATGGAACTTTCGTGGAATATTTGGAATAACAGAAATGGAATTTGACATGGTGAGAAGCCTAAAACTGTGGCCACTCTAATCCTAGAAGCAACCAGATTGGTTGTTGATTACCAAACAATCCAAGACTACCCCATCCCATCACCAAACTCACTCCCTACTAAATGGACTCTCCCTATAACAGGTGCGTAAAAAGCTAATGTTGATGGTGCTGTCTTCAAAGATCAGTCTACTGCTGGGTGTGCTTCTTCGAGATGATAAAGGACAGGTAGTTGGAGCCTTGAGTCAGCAGAGTTATCCTCCCTTGGGCCCTCTTGAGGCTGAGGTAAAAGCTATGGAAGCTGCTGTTATTTTTGCAAAGGATATTGGAATTCGAGATGTAATTTTTGAAGGGGACTCTCTACAAGTATGCAATGCTATGAATGGTTGCTCCCTAGCCCCCCCTGCTGTTGCTAATGTTTTAGAGGGCATCTTTCTTCATCTTCGATCTTTTCGTTCTTTTCTTTTTCCTCACATTAAAAGGGAAGGCAATAAGCCTGCCCATCTGTTAGCTCAACATGCTAAGTTTGTTCATGATTTTGAGGCATAGGTTGAGGAAACTCCCAGATTTTTAGAAGCTGTTGTTGCCTCTGATGTTGCATTTTGTACTTGACTTTTATTGTTGCTGCTTGTACTTGACTTCTATTAATAATATGCAAAAGTATTTTTCTATCAAAAAAAAAAAAAAAAAAAAAAAGAAAAAAATCGGTTTGCCGAACCAAAATTTTCCTTACCGGCTTTTTCTAAGAATCCCAACATTTCCTTTTTTGGGCAAAATATATATCGGTTCTAACTCCACTGATATTGATAAAATAATGAGTGGTAGGTGCTTGTCAAAGATCTGCAGTGTAGTCAGGGATTCGTATGGTTTTTTTTTTTTTTTTTTTTTTCTCAAAAGCTGCTCTATTTATTTCAGGAAATAATTCCTGAAACTAAAGTTGCATTGCTGCTAATTTTACTCTTCGCCAACAAGTTAGCAATACTTTTGTTGGGAGTTGAAGATGATTGATATTTATTTCTTCTTATATTTTTTTTTTTCGTCAAACTTCAGGTTTAGTTTTCAACCATAGCCTGGTCGATCATGCAGTGGGGTCCATCTTGATATATTATCTCACAGATAATTGGAAGAAGCAACATCTACCAAAAGCTGTAGCAATTATAAAACGCCAGGACGGCCTATCGATTGTATTAGCAGTTGTTATCGCTCATGTAGCAGATTCCTGTATAGGTCGTGTCAAAATGATTTCCTATACCACCATTTCCTATATTTTGGCAATTCCATGATTGAGCTTTGTCGTAAGAAAAATTAAACCAGCAATTATCCAATTCTTTGGGTGCATAATCCTCTAACTTAATAATAAGCCCTATTAATTAAATTCTTGTTCATGTGAGAAGAAGGAGTACTAGAGGCCTTGGTGCAACGGCAATTAAGTGTCTTCTACCAAAAGTGATGATGGTAAGTCCAAAAATCAATCTCTCCAAAATAAATTTGGGACAAGGCTACCTACTGTAAAATCTCTCAAATCTTGTAAAAGTGGGAGTTTTGTACACTGAGTATATATATATATATATATATATATATTTTTTTTTTTTTGGTGTTATTGCTCTTAGTCACTATACTCTAGGAATACTAAATAAACTTCCAAATCATATTACACAACCATGAAGTTTAGGAGGAAAAAAAATCAAGTTGTTACCTCTTATTTTCAAAAATATACTCCATCCCTTAAGTTTTATGATTGTGTACAGTTTCTTGAAGACTTCATGTGTCATAAATTATGACAAAATATTCATTTTTCCAAATTTAATTCACATCTAATATTATTTCAGATAATGGTTATTAAGGAATTTTGCTAGATAAGAATGAAAATCAATCAGGAAAAGTGTCATTTTAGAAAATATGAAATAAATCATTGATATATTTTTTAAATTTGTTTGGAAAGAGGTTGATGTAATTTATCGTATTTTTCAAAAGATTAAAAATAGTATGAAATCTTCAAAAGCAAGTTGTATAAAATGACAAAAAGGGAAAGTTCTACTTTCTAAGACTCATGTGTGAGAATTTCTAAACTTCATTTGGCAAGAATGATGAACTTGTGAAGATTACATAATCGATCCCTTTGCCAAAATATTTGTTGTGCAAGATATAGATAGGAATCCCAAAAGCCCTTGGGGTAGTGAAATTTGAAACTTAAATGTTTCTACTAAAAACAGTAGGTGGTGTCAATTAGAGAAGTTAAATAGCTCTTAGCCAAAAACTAGCATTTTTTAAATAATATATAATAATAAAATAAAAAGAAAAAGCAATCATTTTACAAATCCACAAAGTATTTGCGAGGATTAGGGATAAATTTGTTCCAAGTATAATGAGAGATGAATCTACTATATCAAATATAAATTACATAAAAAATTTCATATATTTTGCTTCCCCCCCCCCCCCCCCCCGCCCCCAATTTTTTTCTTTATATATACAAATGTTTCAAGTGAACACAAAATATAGGACAAGACAACCATTTTATTGTTCACACAAATTACTAATCGAATCCCTTTTGTATGACGCTACTTACTACATACCTACAAAAATATAAGCATGTTTCAACAA
Organism: Lithocarpus polystachyus; assembly: GCA_033629205.1. NCBI lineage: Eukaryota > Viridiplantae > Streptophyta > Magnoliopsida > Fagales > Fagaceae > Lithocarpus > Lithocarpus polystachyus. The sequence goes on along the minus strand of CM066172.1, from coordinate 9,062,965 downwards.
TCACAAAAAAAATTATTTAAACATTTATTTATTGGAGAAATTCTAGAATTTTACAACAAATTTTAGATGACAAATTATTAATAGTAGATAAAAAAATAATATCAATGATGATTGTAGATGAAAACTAGTAACAAATTGCCACTAAACATAGCACTCCTCTTGTTTATTATGGTATTTTAAGTTACACACATCATTTACTATTTAGCATTGTTCATTTTACTCACACTATCAAACACATAGTACACACGCTTAAAAAAAAAAAACAAGGGAAACGTGACTTGATTTGTAGGCATGTGTATTACGTGTGTGACCGTATTTTTTCTTGTTTTTTGTGAGTGTGTATACTGTGTGTCGATAGTATTTTGACTATTTTCTCTTAATTATTATATCATTTTGTAAGTTTTTTATACTAAAATGTGTAATAGCTTTACCATTTTCCTTCGCTCCACTTGTGGCGAGATCCATGCGGTTGGAATGGAGCGAATATTGGTGATGATGTTTCACAAAAATCCACTCATCCGATTGCCCTTTTTGTTGCAGGGATTGGTGCTCTTATGCTATTCAACCAGATTCCTTAGCCCAAGTGAGGAAATTGAAACGTTCTATGCTGCAGCGATGATGGTAGCAGTGGGCAAATCTCGTCGAGACCCACATCTAAGAGCCTTTCTTGCTGATCAGTTGAGCGAGAAAGAAAATCCCAACGAAAAAGAGCGAGAACAAATGGATAGTCGTGCAGATGTTTGGTGGCGGCTTGCCTGGTTTGCTGGATCCATCATTGCTCTCTTTTTCCTTTCAAACACTGCATGGGAAAAAGAGAGCAATGATGCATCCAGCAAACCAGGCAAGCAGCCACCAAACATCTGCACGACTATCCATTTGTTCTAGCTCTTTTTCATGGCAAATATTTTGCTATTCTGGTTTGGCTACATCTTTTCTTGTTACAAACCCCACAAGCCAATAGGGAGTCCCTTAGGAATTATTCTTGGAGTTGTCAAGGCAGCTAGACACAATCGGCATCGCAACTACGTAGCCTACTACAATACAAGGGTTTCATTGTAAAACCCACTCCCCATGTGAGTTCGAGAACCGTATTAGTCAAACATATTTGTTGTTGCCAAAAGTTCCCAACGGGTTGAGTATACTCTTGGAAAAAAAATTCAATATTTATAATCACATTTACTATCAAATAAATTTATAAATATCTTTTAATAAAATTTGTAGTAGTTTTAGCTTATATTTAAAAAAAACAAAAAAAAAAAACATATTATAAATTTTGGACAAATTTTTTTAAAATTAATTTTTCAAGAATGTAATTTGTTCTATTTAAACAACATAATAAATAAATATTTAAAATTTTTTATGTAGTTAGTATGTAAGGTATTTATAATAAATTTTGTCAATTAAAAAATATTATAAAATAATATGATAATAAATATGATTAAAGAAATCAAACAATCTAATAATTAATAAATGAACATTTATTGATTATTTCTTTCGTGATTGATGATACCAAAGAAGAGAGTCATGGGCATTTTTGCACAGTTGAACAAGTAAGGCAGGTCAAGTGCGTTTTTACGTTGATACCTATTTGGATAACCTTTTTCAGCTAAAGTTTGGTTGAAGTTACCGGAAACAGTTTCTTCTTTGAACAGAGTAGCAACATAGATTTATGGGTCCCTATAGTCAGATTTGTTTTACTCAGGGCCTTTATAAGGTTCATAATACCATTCTTGTTATGGTCGAAGAAAGCAAGAGAACGAAACAATGGCGGTTCCATGAATTTTTTTCAGGGTGTTCTTTAACAAACATAAATTATACAATCTAATAAAAAAAAATTTTATATATTGACAATAACAACAATCAAAACACACGGAAATACATAAAGTTTACAATTGTCTTCTACGAGTTTTAATATTTTGAAATTGTTGCATGATAGTCTCATTATCAATACTATAAGCTACATCTTTTTCAATATACACAACCAAACAATCATTCATTAATTTGTTTGTCTTTTATAAACTATAACTTGTTATATTGTTGTTTCATTAATTATAAAATTATTAATTGTTGTTTAGTCTAACAGAATTTAATTTGTTTGTCTTTTATAATGTATTGGTTTATTAATTATTATACTGCTTTAATTATTGTTGTTTAGCTTAATAATAAACTATATTGCTTTAATTTGTTATATTGTGTAGCTCCATGTGCACATTACACTAAAAGCACTAAAAGAGCTACTCCTGTGCACATTATTTACACATCATGTGTAGCACAATAATTAAAGCTCTAAAACTATGTAATGTGCAGCCCGGCCCCATCCCATGTGCCCAATGCCCATCCACCCCCACCCCACTCAACACACAAGCACACCTCATGATGCTCCCTGCCAATCAGAAAATTTCACAATAACTCATTACACTAAAAGACAAGTAATATTTCACCAACACCAACACACAACACACACCAACACAACACCAACACAACACCAACAGATAAGATAAACAGATAAAGACATAAAGCCAAATTCAATTTTCAAAAAGTGAAGAACAAACAAAATTTAATAAAGCATTAAAGTTAAAGACTAAAGTTTAGTTCGGCCAATCGAGAGAGAGAGAGAGAGAGAGAGAGAGAGAGAGAGAGAGAGAGAGAGAGAGTGAGAGTCATTGACTCATTTTATTGTTTTCATCTTTTCAGTTCAGATAGTGTGAGAGTCAGAGAGAGAGTGAGAGACTGAGGAGTTAGCTTAGAAAAAAAAATTAAATACCTCGAGGGAGGGTCTGGGGGAGCATTGGAGTGGACGAGGGAGCACCGGAGCGGCACTGCGGCAGCATCCGAGCAGCAAGCAGGGAGGCAGGGCCGCGGGAGGCCGGAACTGGACTGGGCACGAGGAGCGGACGAGCTGGCGGGCTTGTGATCTGGCACTGGCTAGTGGCGATCTCCTCTCCGATCTGATGGCTAGTGGCGATCTCCTCTACTTGGCTTGGATGAGTCTCCTCCAACAAGCGGCGTTGCTCAATACTGTGACCTTTGTCTTTCTTTAGGTTAGGCGTTAGCTTAGGTGATATCTTTTTTATCTTTTTTGATAAAGCCTTTAGTGACTAGTGAGAATCTGTGGGTTTGAGGCGCTGTGCTGCTTTATTTTTTTTTATTTATTTTTTTTTTTTTGTGAGAATTTGTGAGCTTGTCTGTAATTTGTTGGGCACTTGGGCTTGCCGTGGGCTTGCCTTTGTTACAATTTTTTTTTTCAGATTTTAGTTCAAATTTGTTTTTTTGGGCTTTTTTGGGTTTTTTTTTTTTTTTTTTTTTTTTTTTTTTTTTTTTTTTTTTTGCTTTGCTTTGCTTGATAGTAGAACAAATAATTTTTTTTTTTTTAAATTTGAGGGTGTTCCTAATTTTGTGTTAAGGGTGTTCTTGATATAGAGCATATATAATTTTTTTATTATTATATATATAAAAAATTGTTTAGCTCAGGGTGTTCTTGGGAACACCTTGAGCTGTACGTGGTGCCTCCACTGGAACGAAGTGTTACACATATAAGAATTGATGTTGGGATGGTTTGTTCAGTACTATATTGCCTTGCAGCTTGGTAGGTGGAGGTCCACAAACTAAATTTAATTGAGGAAGAGGGAATTGATCCTAGTAAACAGATTATCTCCATGGCTTGTTAACAAGTCTGTTTGAATATAGTTTATTTTGCTGAAAGTTGAAAACTGAAAACACTGAAGTAAAATAATTTTTAAATGTGTAAATAGTGCTGTGGAACTCATTTTTAATGAAAAAGTTACTGAAAAGTGAAGTTTGTGGATCCCGTAAACAGTTTATGGGACCCACTGGTATTGCTGAAAAGTGGTTGAAAAGTCAAATTTGACTGCTATTAAAAAAAAAAAAAAAAAGGAAATGCAATCGCACAATCCAAACGCAGCCTTAAATTTCATTAGCATGCCTTTAATTTGTTTTACTGTTTAAAAGCTGGTTCAAGGATTCCATAAATACAAGTCATCTAGACAGGTACTATTTGGCTTAGCAATTCTAAGCTTAGTGTTCCTTTTTCATTTATGTTGTATATATAGGTATATACATGGATAGGTTGTAATAATAATGTTTGAGTTTTGAATATATTGTTTCATAAAGCTATTAAAATGAAAATTCAAGTTCTGAAATTTTCTAAGTGAAAATTCGAAATTTAGCATTTTCGATCGGTCGAAACTTTAGCTCGATTGATCGAAATAGTAAGAAAATAATCCTGGACTCTTTGGATGATTCAATCGTTATTTGATTCTTGTTCAATCAATTGAAAAAAGCATTTGATCAATTGAAGGAACCTCTCGACCGATTAAAACTTAAAAAAAGAAACTGAATTTTCTAGGTTGAAGAAGTTTTAAGTCTTGTGAACTATTTTATGAAACATCGTAACCCTCCATATGTACCTTTTGAAGGGTTATATCCCTATGGCCTATAAGGGTTATATCCCTATCTCCCAAAAATAGTAAGTTACAAAGAAACACAAGAAATCCTGTAGGTATTTTTCAAAATTGTTATTTGTAGAACCCAATAAACTTGGTTGTATCTTAGGGACAAGTTTGTAGAAACTCTTTAGCAACTTGAGTATGGGGACAAATATTGTCTAGGGATAACATTCAATTGTAACTCCAAGTTAATCACTAATCTCTATTTACTTGATGTGTTCATTTTGTTCTCTCATGTTACTCCTTGATTTGATAAAATCTCCAACAATTTATGCGTGTTTCATATATTTAATGAGGTCCTTCCATATGGGAAGTGCATCCGGAGGATGATCATAGGGAATTAATCAAGGATGACTTGACGGAATCCGGGTTAACTACAAGCATCTCATTGAGCTCTAACCACATGGGAAATGCATCCGAGGGTATGGAATTAAAGGAGATCAAGGTGGAAGGCTTAACTGAATCCTAGCCAGCTAGGAGCGTCTCTTCCTCCCTACGGAGAAGAAATGTTGGGCATGTGGCTACAGCATTAGCCACTGCCATTAAATTCTCTTCGCTCTTAAAGGATCAAATGTTTGGGGAATCATCTGCAAATGTAGACCCCCCTGAATCTATGAAGGAACTTAGAGCATCCACAACAATGGAACTAAAAATTTAGCTATTTGGTACCATAAAAAGTTATTTGATCTACTTTACCTATATACATACTGCAGCAGTGAATCTATTTTAGCTTTCAATACAATAAAATAATATAAATATCACAATAAAATGATATATATTATAATAAAATAATATATGCACTGCACACAACCATCACAGCCACACACACAACTAGGCAGGGAATAATTTTTTTTTTTTTTTTAGCTCTAAGCTACAGTGCACATCCATAGATAGATGTGCACTGTAGCAATGAAGCTATAAAAAAAAAAAAAAGTTTTAACTCCACTGCTGTATGATCATTTTTGTGTTTGGTGGAGCTAAATAGCTATATAGCTTTTTAGCTCCATTGCTACAAGTGCTCTTAGGAGCCCCTTTTGCAAACCGGCGAATTGACTGAAGCAAAAGAGGTAGCCTCTAATGATGAGCCAAGGAGCCACGAAGACTAAATTTGGATGGATTAAGTTGCATATGTTGAATGCACAACCGGGTAGGGAATAAATTTTTTTTTTTTTTAGCTCTAAGCTACAGTGCACATCCATAGATAGATGTGCATTGTAGCAATGAAGCTAAAAAAAATAGCTTTAACTCCACTGCTGTATGGTTATTTTTGTGTTTTGGTGGAGCTAAAATAGCTATATAGCTTTTTAACTCCATTGCTATAAGTGCTCTTTGGAACCCCTTTTGCAAACTGACGAATTGACTGAAGCAAAAGAGGTAGCCTCTGATGATGAGCCAGGGAGCCGCGAAGACTAAATTTGGATGGATTAAGTTGCATATGTTGAATTCACATATTCAATATTCCCCCCTTCCCCAATACTGTGACTAAACACTTGCATGTTTAACCATCCTATATTCTTGAATTTCTATTCTCACCATGCAAATTGGTTCTTCAAGTATGACTTGGTAGATTCAGACTAAACTTTTCACTAGAAATGGAGCCAAAGTGTAATTTGAATAGGGGTTGCAAAATTAGACAATGTTTTCCTCCAAATTAGTTTGGAGAAATCACTTATTATCTCCTGTCCATTATGTAACAATTCATAAAATCATTCATGTATATTAAATCACATAACTCATCTAATTATTTAAACAAGTTATATGACTTAATAAATAGGTCATGTGACTAATTAAAAGTACACATGAATAGTCGTTTGTATTGCTACGTAATGGGTTGAAGAATTTTATTCCAAATTAATTTAGAGGTAATCTTTCTCCTAAAAAATCTATCCATTTATTTCCTTAAGTTATATATATATATATATATATATATCTTTTTTTTTCATTTTACTAAAATCCTAATTGAATCCTTTAAGTTTGGGTAAATTCTCTTCTTTGTGAGCCTTTGTGTGACAAATTTAATTATTTTATATAAAAAAATTTATGCAGGTTTAGGAGGACGAGTTTTCCCCAACCCCGAGAGAATGATTCAGATTGATTAAGGAAGAATAAAATATTTTTAATATTTTATGTTGTTTTCTCTTTCCTAGTGAAATTAGAATTTATTTGCTTTTACAAGTTCAATTAAAATCCATTTCCCAATTGAATTAGGATTTTAATTGTTTTTATTTCCCTAATTAAATTGTTTTTCCTTTTTCAAGTAGAAGTAGGTTTTTTTTTTTTTTCCTAAAATGAGTAGGAGAAATTCTATTCCTATAAATACTCTTTATAGAGAGGTTGATTATTGTTATGCATTTATTAATAAAAGTTTGTTAGAGATGTTTTCTTTATTATTTTGCCTACTAGCCTAGTGTTCTTGTAAAACTTAAGTTTCGTAAAAGAATTGTAGTAATTTTATATTACAGATTCTGGTCCTACACACCTACGCTGCATCAATTCCACTTAAAGAAAACATTGCTAGAACCTGTTTTGAAAGTGCAAGTGGTGGCTGATCCATTGAACTTACAATCTAGTTAAGTCAGATTTTTGTGTAGGGGTCAAATTATTGGTTTCTAGACCAATAATTAGTCAACAATTCTAATCTCTGTCATAAGCTTTAAGTTAATGGTGCATTACTAGATAGGTCCACCCCAAATAGCACCAAAGAGGTGTTTGCATAACAAATATGACATTTATAAGCCACGCCTTAAAGCGCTCACAATAAGCCTAAATATCTCTGACAACTTTGTAATAATCAAAATACCATGAATCCTTTTGAGATATGAGTTGAATGGTTGTATTGTAGTTAATGTGCACATTGTAAAATGTAATAAGCATGAAATTGATTGGTGTAGGGCTGGCCCTAGACCTAGCCACTTAGGACATGGCCTAGGGACCACTATTAGAGAAAGGCCCCTAAATTTTGGGGCAATAAGTAATTTTTTTATTTATAAAAAAAATATGAGTAGTACATTTTTTTTTCTTCACTCTTAAAAATGTCCAAAAAATTGAGTGATACTAAAAATATTACTAATTTTATTATGTACATCTTATAAATTGATGTGCTACCAAACACAATAAGTAATTAGTTTTTTTTTTTTTTTTAATTTGACATGGTAGTGTAGTTGGTAGTTGACGTGGTATGAAAATTTATTTTTTATTATTCTGTTCCATACATCGGATTTTTTTCATCTAATAGATAACAGCAAAGACCAAATTAACATGATGACCAAATTGACATGGTACTAAAAAAGTTAGAGATTAAATTGACACAATTGAAAGTTAAGGACCAAATTGACAAATGGTGTAAATAATAGGAACTAGAAAATAATATAATCTAATAGTATATTTGTCAAAATTCACATTCAATAAAAATATATTTAGTAAAGTTGTAGCCGTATAACTAAGTTTATAGCCAAACTTTATCCTTAAATATTTAGTCAATGAGTTGAAAAGGATATCATTGTAAAGAAACGTACTATATGATACATGCATGTATAATTTGTATATATGAGCGTATTTATCGGCCTATTTGAATTTAGGGGGAAGGGAAGGAGAATAAAAGTTGGCCGTATATGAGCGTATTTATCAACCAAAAAAAAAAAAATCCTCTTTATATTATGAAGCTCAAATAATAATAGGAATCACGTTTTTTTAACATCTAAAGATATAAAACACATTCAAAATGCTCTATTGTATCTGCTTGTATAAAAAATTGTTAGCATATTGTCTTATAAAGCCTACAATCATATTTTACCTAGACACAATCTTTAATGACCTTGTCACAATCTAATGTAAAAAAAAAATAGAACAACCTTGGAATTTCTACTCAATGTAACATGAGTTACCATCCGAAGTGACACGGTTACAAAAGATTGTTATAGCCCGTAGTTATAACTATGGAATTATTAAATAAAAAGGCTTAAAATCATTTTAAATAGACTAGAAGTAACTTTAGATGTTCCTGAAGTAGGAAGAGAGGGGGGAAAAAAAGAAAGAAAGGGAGAAGAGCTAAAGAGGAAAAATGAATGAAATGTGTTCGGGCTATAGTGCTACAGAGGAAGAAGATGAGAGTAAATATTATTTAATTGAAAAGATAAATAAAATATAAATATTTTGGTATAGCTTTGAGCTACAGTGCAAGGTCAAAGATGGCTGTGCACTGTAGCTTAAAAGCTAAAAATTTTAGATATGCCTTCACTACTGCATCCCTAATTTTTAAGTTTGTGGTGCTAAAAATAGCAATTTAGCTTTTTAGCACCACTATTACTAATGCTCTAAGAGCATCCACAACAGTGGAGCAAAAAATATAGCTATTTGGCATCTACAAAAGTTACTTTATCTATTTTACCTCTTTACACCCACAGCAATGGAGTTATATTTTTAGCTATTTTATTAAAATAATACAAATAACTCATTAAAATAATAATAAAAACATCCACAGGGAAAAAAAAAAAAAAAAACACCAGCATAGCACAAACATCCACCAACACCAGCAGTCCACAGCAGGAAAGAAAAAACCACCAACCCAAATCCTTAATCTTTTTCCTCAACCCAGACCAAACAAAATCATCAATCACAAACAAAATAAATAATCAACACAATACACATCGGCAAAACAAATCGGCAATGGGGTTGGGGAGATTGGCGATGCGGCTTGAGGTGGGTCGGCGAGCTGAGGGATGAGGGAGTTGGCCGGCGAGCTAGAGAGAAAAAAATAATTGAGGAACAAAGAAGAAAGAAGAGAGGCCGGAGAGAGAGAAAGAAAATAGGAAATGTTTGTTTAATGAGAAAAGAGAGGGAAGTGTAATATTTTTTTTTTTTTTATAGCTTCAAGTTACAGTACATAGCCAAAAATAACAGTGTACTGGAGCTCTAAAGCTAAGATTTTTTATTTTGGTGGAGCTGAAATAGCTATATAGCTATTTAGCTCCACTGCTGTGAGTGCTCTAGTGCGTACGACAATTGTCACATACTTATCTTTATAGTTAGGTACGAGATGTGACACAAGCAGAATATCTTAAGAATTATTGGTCAAGTTTAAGAAATAATTATAAATATTTACTTTCAAACGTTACTGTGCAAAATAGACTGTAAAGCTAACTGAAGAAACTGAGCATGCACAATGCGAACACAATAAACGAAACAATCTTTTTTTTTTTTTGAGAATATAAACGAAAGAATCTAAAAAACCCAGCCAAGCAATAAGAGACAAAAGAAGGAGTCTTTTGGCTGAATATTGCTGTTTTCAAAGTTTATTTGCGTTATAGGCACTGTTCCAAGTTATTTGGGATCTTGAGGAGAGAGACTGAATTTCGGCAATTGTGTTGCCGAAATTCAATCAAAAAGTTGGAGAGAGAAACAATTTCAATGCTGCCCATTTTCACTTCTGCCCGTGGGTGTGCTCGGGTGAGAGGGGTGCCCAAAAAATATTTTTGCCATTGCCAAAATAGGGGGGCAACTTTTTTTTTTTTCCTCCTATTTCGTCAATGCCATTACCAAAATAGGAGGGAAAAAATTTAAAAAATTTGCCCTCTTATTTCGGCAATGGCATTACCGAAATAAGGGGTTTATTGTTTTTTTTTTTTTTATCCTCCTATTTCAGTAATGCCTTTACCGAAATAGAAGGGAAAAAACTAAAAAAGTTTTCCCTCCTATTTCGGCAATGGCATTGCCGATAGGAGGAAAAAACAAAAAAATTTTGCAATTGAGAAAAAAATTTTGACATTTGTACCCATGGCATTGCCGAAATAGGGAAAAAAAATTTACAATTAGGAAAAAAATTGTGACATTTGTGGCAATGGTGCCGAAAGAGAAAAAAACAATAAAAAAAATTTTTGCAATTGGTTTGTGGTAATATTATTGCCGAAATAGAAGGGAAAATTTTTTTTTAATTAGTTTGTGGCAATGCCATTGCCGAAATAAAGGGCACCATTGCCAAAATAAAAGTGTGGCAATCGTGGCAATGCCATTGCTGAAATAGGTGGAAATTTTTTTTTTTTGCAATTTGGAAAAAAAATTGTGGCATAACCGAAATAGAAAAAAACAATAAAAAAATTTTTTGCAACAGGTTTGTCTTCTACATGGCCGAAATAGGGGGCAAAAAAACAAAAATTTTGCCCCCTTATTTCGACAATGGCATTGCCGAAATAGGAGGGGAAAAATAAAAATTTTGGCCCCCTATTTTGGCAATGCCATTGCCGAAATAGGAGGGAAAAAATAAAAAATTTACCATTCATTCATTTGTGGCAATGATATTGCCGAAATAGAGGGGAAAAAATAAATTTTGGCAATACCATTTCCGAAATAGGGGGGAAAATTTTTTTTACAAATTCATTTGTGGCAATGCCATTGCCGAAATAGAAGGGAAAAAATAAATTTTGATTTTAGTTTGTGGCAATGCCATTGCCGAAATAGAGGGGGAAAAAATTTTACAATTCATTTGTGTCAATGCCATTGCCGAAATAGAGGGGAAAAAATAAATTTTGCAATTAGTTTGTGGTAATGCCATTGCCGAAATAGAGGGGAAAAAATTTTACAATTCATTTGTAAATAGAGGGAAAAAAATAAATTTTGCAATTCATTTGTGGCAATGCCATTGCCGAAATAGAGGGGGGGGGAATTTTACAATTCATTTATGGCAATGTCATTGCCGAAATAGAGGGGAAAAAATAAATTTTGCAATTAGTTTGTGGCAATGCCATTGCCAAAATAGAGGGGGGGAAAATTTTACAATTCATTTATGGCAATGCCATTGCCAAAATAGAGAGGAAAAAATAAATTTTCAATTAGTTTGTGGCAATGCCATTGCCGAAATAGAGAGGAAAAAAATTGCAATTCATTTGTGGCAATGCCATTGCCGAAATAGAGGGGAAAAAATAAATTTTGCAATTAGTTTGTGGCAATACCATTGCCGAAATAGAGGGAAAAAAAATTTCAATTCATTTGTGGCAATGTCAGAGATTCTTTTTTTCCTTTTTCTCTTTCATAGCTTCCATTATTTTATAGCTTCCTCCGTCAACTCGTTATTAAAGATTCTTTTTCTCTTTCATAGTTTTCACATGTTGATATCACGCGTAAAATCTACATCAGAGATTTGGAGAGAGAGAGAGAGAGTTGCTAGCTAAAAACAATTCTACAATAGGCCAGTTTTTTGGCCCGCCGCAATAGGCCAGTTTTTTTGTAGTGCTGGATTCTTATTCTACAAAGTTCAAATTTTCGTGAGTCAGAAGATTTTTGACCGAAGCAATTTGGTTTATGTGTACGTGATGTTCTTTCATTTTGTATACTCTTTTTCTCCTACAAATTTCATCAACCTTCTTCTCTCTACTCTTATTTCTCTCATAATTCTACTAACCATTTTTTATTCATACGTGCTATACATTCTACAAACAACTAAAAGGAACAACATTTGCAAATATTAGTGCAGTCTTTATCTCTTACTAGGTGAATTACATCTCTTAAGTGGTTACTTTTCTTTTTATAATATTCATGTTGATATGTTTTAGGGGCATTAAAAGCTTGTTTTAGTTAACCAATCCTCTTTAATAGAACTCATTATCAAAGATTCTTTTTCTCTTTCATAGCTTCCACATATTGATATCACGCGTAAAATCTACATCAGAGATTTGGAGAGAGAGAGAGAGAGTTGCTGGCTAAAATCAATTCTGGATTCTTATTCTACAAAGTTCAAATTTCCGTGAGTCAGAAGATTTTTGACCGAAGAAATTTGGTTTATGTGTACGTGATGTTCTTTCATTTTGTATACTCTTTTTCTCCTACAAATTTCATCAACCTTCTTCTCTCTACTCTTATTTCTCTCATAATTCTACTAACCATTTTCAATTCATACGTGCTATACATTCTATAAACAACTAAAAGGAACAACACTTGCAAATATTAGTGCAGTCTTTATCTCTTACAAGGTGAATTACATCTCTTAAGTGATTACTTTTATTTTTATAATATTCATGTTGATATGTTTTAGGGGCATTAAAAGCTTGTTTTAGTGAACCAATCCTCTTTAATAGAATTCTCTTAGCTCTAGCTATTTAAACATTAAATATTTTTAATGGATTAACTTCTTGTATTGCATTGTAATGGTTGTGTAGTGTTAATATATTAATACTATTGTTATGTTTTAGTGTAGATGGCAGAATAGCTGTTCATTTTTCTCATCTATTCCGGCGGAATAATTAAACATGGTGAAAAAAGGGTTTATTACGAAGGGCCACCTCCTTCTATGCTTCCATTAAGCCGGGGTGTTACATTTGAAGGTCTATGTGATGGAGTAGCATCCACGCTTCATATAAACAGAGAAAATTCAAAACTGACTATTTGGTATAGATTTCCTTTTCAATGTCATCCACATCTTGTGACTTACCAGCAAGTTTTTGTAGAAGATGATAATGGTGTCAATGCAATATTAGATATGTTAGACAGCCAATATAGACTTGTAGGTGCAGAGTTATATGTGGATGTAGAGCCCATAAGAAGCCACCGAGATATTTTTCCCCTTCGATATGCTAACGAAGGATCATGTGCATTGTTTAGTTATTCACATGGTGGGCACTTTCATGATACATATGCTACTCATACTGGTCATTATTCTGAAGATGCGGCTCATTCCCCAATCAACATTGGTGGTGCTGACTATCATGCTCCATATACCCATGTTGCAACTGAGGACCAACATGTTTCTTATCGACCAATGAACACCAGTGATGCTGACTATGATAATCCAACTGAGCATGTCACGCAAAAGACTACTTGTTTTGAGTTTGAAGCTCAGTATGACCAAACCGCCACTCAGAGAGCTGCTAATGATCCCAATGATACACACCGCATAGCTGCAACTACTGAAAATGCGGTTCATACGTTATAAGAAAGGATGTGGGCCGTGGATAATGATGACCAACTTGATGACGATGAGGTCCTTGAAGATGTTGGAGATGAACAAGGGCCTATTAATGACCCTAATCATGAAAGCAGTCCAGCTATGGCATTCCATCGTCCTTCATCATTAAGCTTTTCACAAAACACGTGGGATAATATGACTGATCCAACCCCACCAACAAACATATTATGCAATATATTTTTTCCAAGTAATAGATGTAATAATTAATAATAACTAAGTAAAATTGATTATAATTTATTAAAATTGATTATAATTTATAAAAAGATCACAATAATACAATTTATTAAAATTTTTGTGGTCATATACTAATAACAACAATAAATAATATTAAATAATTTCTAAATTAACAAAACACATACATAAATTTAATTAGAAAGTTGAGATGCTTGCCACAATCGTGAAAATTATAGAGTGATACTTGCAAAAAAAAAAAAAAAACACAATTAGATAATAATAAATAAACACAAAATAACAACAATAATGATAATAATAATAATAAACTTTAAAGAAAAGAAACACACATATACGATTTATTGTACTAAATAATAATAATAATAATAATAATAATAATAATAATAATAATAATAATGCACATACATATCTTTATTAACCAACAAACAAATTATGCAATATATTTTTTTCCAAGTAATAGATGTAATAATTGATAATAACAAGGTAAAATTGATTATAAAAAGATCACGATAATACAATTTATGTGGTCATATACTAATAATAACAATAAATAATATTAAATAATTTCTAAATTAACAAAACACATATATGAATTTAATTAAAAAATTGAGATGCTTACCACAATCGTAAGAATTATAGAGTGATACTTGCAAAAAACAAACAATTAGATAATAATAAATAAACACGAAATAACAACAATATTAAAAATGCTTGTAGTCCTAACCATAAAAAATTCATTAGTCTAAAATTTGAATAACAACAATAATCATAATCATAGGCATACAAACAATATTAATTACAACAATAAATAATATTTTACAATGCATTAGCTTCTAATATTTAAAAAGCATATAAGTTAATAAGCAAGGCAAAAAAACTTACGTTAACCTAAAGCAGGAGAGCTAACAATGCACCGAAGAAAAATAGAAGAGTAACAATGCACTGAAGAAGCAAAAGAAAAGAGTAACAATAAAAGGCAAGTAGCTGAAGGATGTAACTTTGTGAGGAAATGCAAACTTTCAGCTACTTGCCTTTTATTATGAAGAGGAAAAATAAGAAGACAAAAATGAATCTTTGAGACAGACGCAGAAAAAATAAGAAGACAAAAAATTATCTATGCACGGGTGACATTGTTTCTTGGAAATGATGAATGAATCTCAGAGCAGAAAGGATGAATGAATCTCAGAGTCAAGAGATATAAAAGAGACAAAAAAAAAAAAAAAAGAATTTCTTGATTGGTTGTAAAGAGATTCTTCTGACATTTTTTTTTTTTTTTTTGAGAATCTGCCCCAAAAAGGAAAGGGCTCACAAATTATTGATAGGAAGTAACAGGGACTTCCTCCATCCAAGTACAAAAAGGAGGAAAATTACAAGCAGCCCGTGCCAAGCTATATACTAAGATTCTTCTAACATAGGAAGCTAATATAGAGACAAAAAAAAGATATAGGAAGCTATAAAAGAACAAGAAGAAGCGTGTACTTCTCCTCTAAAAAGAAAAAGAAAAAAAAAATATCTGACACCAAGTTAGTTGGTTGACTGAAGTGTGTACTTCTCCTCTATTTTTCAGTAATGACATTGCCACAATTGTCACACTTTTATTTTGGCAATAGTGCCCTCTATTTCTGCAATGGCATTGCCACAAACTAATTACAAAATTTTTTTTCCCCTCTATTTTGGTAATAATATTATCACAAACCAATTGTAAAAACTTTTTTATTGTTTTTTTCTATTTCGGCAATGCCATTGCCACAAATGTCACAATTTTTTTCCTAAAATCAAATTTTTTTCCCTATGTCGACAATGCTATTGCCACAAATGCCACAATTTTTTTCTCAATTTCAAAATTTTTTTTTTTTTGTTTTTTCCCCCTATTTCAGCAATGTCATTGCTGAAATAGGAGGGCAAAATGCATTGCCGAAACAGGAGGGCAAAATTTTTTAGTTTTTTCCCTCCTATTTCGGTAATGGCATTACCGAAATAGGAGATTGCCGAAATGGGGGGGCAAAAAGATTTTTTGGGGCACCCCTCTCAGCTGAGCACACCACGGGCAGAAGTGAAAATGGGTAGCAGTAAAATTGTTTCTCTCTCCAACTTTTTGATTGAATTTCGACAACACAGTTGCCGAAATTCAGTTTCTCTCTTCAAAATATCAAATTACTTGGAATAGTGCCTATAACGCAAATAAACTCAGAAAATAGCATTATTCAGCTAAAAGACTCCAAAATAAGGCTAATATCATATCATATAATATCACAAAGAATTTTATTAATATGTGCCTCAAGGACATACAATAATATATTGTTTTTTTAAAAAAAATTATTAAAGGTTGAAAAGGTTTTGACAACCTTTTTCTTTCTTTTTTTTTTTTTTTTTTTTCTATAAAAGTTTTTCAAAAATAAATTTTTTGATGAATGCCATTAACCGGATCCATTAATCAAAACCACCGACAATGTCAAGCACGAAATCAGCTTTATCAAATGCTTCGAAAATATCTATGAATGACACAGAGCAGGTACAATTCGTACTGAACATGAAAACAAACCCCAGCCAAACAATGATTCAAGTAACACAAATATCTTAATATTATATAATATAATTAAAGAAGATGGAAAGCCTGGAAACTCGGCAACAAGTAAAAAAAAAAAAAAAAAAAAAACCTTGTAGCAAGAAGAATAAAAAGAAAGGAAGAGCAAATGGAAGCAAAGATCAAAGAAGAGTAGCTAGCCAACAATAAAGAATGCTATGAAAATATAATCAAGATGGAGACTAGAGGTAAGCAAGGTGAGAAGGGAAAAAAAAATACTAATCGATACTATGGTTGAGCCGGCACTGATCAACAGCCAGCAAAGGGTCTACTCCGCAGCAAAACGACTGGGCCCTTTCTTTTAAACCTTGTTCTCGTCGTCATCTTTCATCTCTTCTGTTCTTCTTCTTCTTAAAAAAAGAGCTTAGGCCTGAACCGTGAGATCCGTAACTTATTTCCACTTTAATTTTATCTTCTTCTTCCTATAAATATAATTGATCAGTTTGTCAAACCAAAAAAGTTACTGGCTTTTCTAAGAATCCCAGCACTTCTTTGTTTTTTTGGGCAAAATACCGGCCGTACTGACTCCCACGGAAATTGATAATGAGGGGTAGATGCCGTCGAGTCAAGGAATGGTTTCACAACTATATTTTCTTCTACCCAAAAGCGTTCTTCATTTTAGGTAATGATTCCTGAAACTAAAGTTGGTTGGCTATTAATTTTAATTTTCGCGGACAAATTAACAATACTTTGTTGGATTTTTACATAACTGATATTTATATCTTTCTCCTTTTTTACTTGTTGAACTTCAGGATTAGTTTTAAGCCATAGCTTCGCTGAATATGCAGCGGTGTCCTACTCGATAGTTTATCTCACAGATAATTGGGAGAAGGAACATCTACCAGAAGCTGTGGCAATTATAAATCTCCAAGATGGCGTAATGACCGTATTAGCAATTGTTCTTGCTCATGTAGCAGATTCCTGTATGGGTCGTTTCAAAGTGGTTCTCTATACCACTGTTGCTTATATTTCGGTAAGTCCATATATGATTGAGCTCACGGTCAGAGGTATATTAAACCTAGCCTCCATAAAGTCTGAAAAAAAATCAAGGAGTAATCTCTTATTTTCAAAAACCACTCCATCCCATAACTTGTATGATCCGTATTATAGTTCTTGAGGTACGGTGTCATTATAAATTCTGACAAAATATTCTTTTTTCTAAAATAAATATTCACATCTAATATTATTTTAGATCATAATGGTTAGTTTGGAAAGATAACAATGAAAATTAATCAAACAAAATCAGGATTCAAAGTTTCATTTATGAAAATATGTTTTAAATTATTGATATATTTTCAAATTAGTCTAGAGATAGATGGGTATAATTTACAATATTTTCCATGAATTTCGGATAAATTGAAAGTAGTATGAATTTTTCAAAAGTAAGTTGTATAAAATGAACAGAAAAAAAAGTTCCATGTAATGACTTTTAGTAAATAAATAAACCTATTGTTAAAAATATAAAATAATTAAATCATAACAATTTTAAGTCTTATTGTAACTATTTGGGAATCTAAAAACATTAGAGTTCAACTTAAAATAATATCATATTGTGGAATTTATTATATAATAAATTATAAATTTTATTACTTATAAATCGATTTTTGTGAAAAATAATAAATTATAATATAAAGAATTTGAGCTATTGATCCTTTTAAAGGTAACATCTTTTTTTAAAAGAAGGTTTTCCTACTATTATAAAAAATTTTCTTCTTTAATTTTATTTTTAATCATATTTTCCTTTTCTATCTTTTTAACTTTAAAAGGCCCTAATAAAATAGAAAACATTTTTTTTCTATACTATTGAATTAAGTTTTTTTTTTTTTTTTTTGAGAAACCAGTATCTGAATTAAATAAAAAATCAGCCAAAATTGACTAAAAGTACATCATTAACTTGTGGTGGAACATCCTCCATCCACATAGAGAAACCAGTAATATGTCTCGCCTGCTTTACTAGAGTATGAGCAACTGAGTTACTCAATCTACGAATGTGTGAAAAGGAAATACAATTACAAAAATGTAAATAATGCTTAGTAGAAAAAATTAAATGGCCAAAAGAAGAGAAAGATTCCTCCTCCTTTCTTAAGGCAAAGATGACCACCTCGGAATCTCCCTCGACAATGAAAGAGGGTAGGTTGAGGTCTATTGCTAGAGTAATGGCTCGGGCTGCTGCTAGTGCTTCCACTTCATCTGAGGAGGATGGGAGTTGAATTTTCTCAACCAAGGAGGCAATTACCATTATGGCTTGTTACTTGTTCTAAGCTGGTTGCGCCGAGACCAAATTGTCCGCGTCGAGACCAAATTGTCCACGCCAAAGCTGCAAAGAGTTCAGAATTTCGGCCATTCTCCAATACAAAGCATGCCAGCTCATAGAAGTTTGTAAACTTTTTTGACCTACAAAACAACCATAATGTGTCAACTTCCCAAATGGCCGAAAGTTTAGCACAGTCCCACAACGCATGAAGTCCATCTTCTACTTTCAAATGACAGTGGCAGCAAATATCTTCGACTAGGACTTTCCTACAAACCAGGTTGGTCTTCACTGGTAAAGCTTCCTTGCACGCCCTCCATAGGAAGTTTTTAACTTTGTTCGGCACCGAGAGCCCCCATATCTGACACCAAACGCTTGGAGTATCAACCTAAGCTTGATGAGAAGGCCGTGGATCAACTTTTTCTTAAACAAGGAACTTATAACCCGACTTCACCGAATACACTCCATTGGGTACATGAGGCCATATGAGTTTGTCTTCAACGTTAGTGGGGCTAAGTGGAATTTTTAGTATCAAATCAGCTTCCAATGGAGCAAAGAAGCCAGCCACAACATCTCTATCCTAGCTTCTGCTCGTTAGGTTAATTAGGAAATTAACTGTAGCTTCATGCAAACCATCAATGACTGGAGATAAGATTCTCGAGTGCTCCAAACTAGGCAGCTAAGGGTGGTCCCATATTTTAATAGAATCTCCATTACCTACTCTCCAACGTCCCCCTCTCCATAGTACCTCCCTGCCTTTAAGTAAATTACTCCAAGCATATGAACCACTAGCACACTTTGGGGCCTCCATGAGGGAACAATCTGGGAAAAATTTACTCTTAAAAACTCTGTGGAAAAGTGAGTCTTTATTGTGAAGGAGATGCCAAGCTTGTTTAGCTAACAAGGCGTCATTGAAGAGAGCCAAGTCTTTAAATCCCATTCCACCATCCAATTTTGATTTTACAAGTGTCTCCCATTTGACCCAATGAATTTTTCGTCAGTCTCCTCGTTGTCCCCACCAAAATTTCCAGATAAGACTCTCCAGTTTAGTACAAAGCCCCAAAGGTAATTTGAAACAGCTCAAAGTATAGGTGGGAATTGCTTGAACAACTGCTTTGACCAAGATCTCTCTCCTAGCCTGAGATAACAATTTTTCCTCCCACCCTTGTAGCTTTCTCCAAACCTTTCCCTTAATGAAATCAAAGCTGGTTTTTTTTCTTCTCCCAACAAAAGATGGTAACCCAAGATACTTCTTATACTGTTTGATCTCCGGAACCCCCAAAACTTGTTTGATATGCTCCCTTTTTTCTTCCAAAGTGAGCTTACTGAAGAAGATGGTGGTTTTATTTCTCTTTATCTGTTGACCGGAATAGCTCCCATATACCTCCAAAATCTCTAGAATATTTCTGCATTCGTCATCTGTAGCTTTGCAAAAAAGAAGACTATCATCTGTAAAAAGAAGATGTGTTAGTCTATGGCCATTTCTACATAAAGCAAAGCCCTTGATCTCTCCACGGTTGGCTGCTTGGTCAAGCAAACCATTCAAACCTTCAGTACACAACAAGAATAGAAAAGGAGATAATGGGTCTTCCTGTCTGATACCCCAAGTTAGAGTGATCAAGCCTTTTGGTTCCCCATTAATCAGGATAGAATAAGAAACATTAGTAATGCACGTCATCATCAATCGAATTCATTTTTCATCAAAACCCATTTTCCTCATTACTGCTTCCAAATACACCGACTCCACTCTATCATAAGCTTTGCTCATATCCGACTTTATGGCCATATAATCATCTTTTCCAGTATTCCTCTGCATGCTATGTAGGAACTCAAAAGCCACCAAAATATTATCAGAAATAAGACGACTCTTTGTGAAAGCACTCTGATTTTCAGTAATAATATTTGGTAGAATTTTCTTGAGTCTATTTGCTAAAACCATTGAAAAAATTTTATACAGTACATTACAAATGCTGATAGGCCGAAATTCAGACACAAATTCCGGATTTTTAACTTTTGGAATGAGAGTAATAAAAGTATGATTAAGGTTAGCAGGCAAGGATGCAGAGTTTAAAAAGTGAAGTACAGAAGAGGTGACATCCACACCTAATAAATCCCAATGAACTGATAGAAAATAGGTGGCATACCATCCGGGCCTGGAGCTTTTAAAGGAGCCATTTGTTTAATTGCATCATGCACCTTTGAAGCTTCAAAATCAACTACCAATTTTGCATTCATCTCCTCAGTAATAATGGTGTTTACAAATTGGGTGGTATTCTCCAAGTTAGTGGGGTTGGCCAAATTAAATAACTCCTTATAGTAAGCCACAATATATTCGGCCACTTCTTCCTGGCTTTGGCACCAATTACCATCACCTTTCTTCAAAGCATGGATGGAGTTACGTCTCAATCTTTGAGTGGCCCGTGCATGAAAGTACTTGGAATTCCTATCACCATATTTTGCCCACTGAACTTTGGATCTTTGCAGCCACATCCTACCTTCCTTATCCATGAGATTATTAAGTTCAAGCAATAATTCTTTAACCCGAAAATTTTGTCCAGAAATATTTAAGGGAAATATAAAAAATGAAAACTGAAATTCAAAACCAAAAAATATTTAATAGAAGACGGTGAACGGAGATTTTTTTAGAGGGACTAGAAGGGCAATTACTTCTCTCTCTCTCTCTCTCTCTCTCTCTCTCTCTCTCCTTATAAGTTAGGGTAAATTTTCATTTTAGTCCACTAAGGTTAAAATTTTTCATTTTAGTCTGTTAAGTATTAACCTTAGTAACCTAAGACTAAACCATGGGACACATTCTTAGAGAATAAAAAAAAAATTTATACGAAATCCAAAATAGAAAATTAAACTCACAATCAAGAATATGCAGAGAATAATAATGTTCTTAAGTTAGAAAGGTAATTAATATATGCCAATTTACACAAACAAATTTACATTTTTCCTTTTTATATTGACATGTAAATAATTTTAACTTGTTCCTCATATATTATAATACTTAAATGAGTATTACAAATTAGTCATAAAATAATTTTGTGAAAATAAGGGAGTCTCAATGATAATTTCAGTGGTATAAGTTCAAATTTGAACTAATAACAACTACCTACTTATGATTTGTTGTGAAAATATTGTGGACGTAGCACCTTTTATAATAATTACTTATCAAATATTTCAAAACTTATAGCACACATGCATATGACACGGGACATCACTAGTTTTTAATAAAAATCATGGGAAACTACTTAGCAGAGTATATATATCACACCTCAAATGACTTACCAACATGTAAATTAACTTGTTGGCTGATAAACCTTCAAAATAAAATGTTTCAAGTGTATATTATTTCAACTAATAATTTTGTTTCACCCATTTTATTCCAAGTTTCAATAACTTAAGGTTTTTCCATTTGTTGCATTCATTGAGAAGAAAATAGAATACTCTTCATTTAACCGTCTACCTAAGAAATCAATTTTAATCATTGCTTTAATTATATTTAGTTTTCTTTTATATTCAGAAAAAATAATAGATTTTTTTTTTTCATTTTTGAAAAAAATACTAATTTATTCTCACATGTGTTTAATGAAGGACATGCATTCATTTCTAAGTATTAATTTTTTATAACTGAGACACTAGTTATTAATATAAAAGGGAATTTATATGATTTTTCTTTTTGCTCAAATAAGTTGGGTGGGAGGAAAATGTGGGATTTTTCCAAGGCAATGCCACTAAGAAACAAGAGTGTTGATAATTTATATGGATATTTTTATATTATTTATATAAAAACAACTAACTGGAAATATGAAATTCTTGATCAAATTTTGTTATTATAGCCACAATTGAAAATAATAATAATAATAATAATAATAATAATAATAATAATAATAATAATAATAATAAATAGAACACAAAAGAAAATTAATTAATGTACGCAAAAAAAAATATAGAAAATAATTATGTAGTTAAGTAATTAAGTTATTCAAAATAATAAAATATTTGTGAGTTCTCATTCAAACTATATAGAACTGGGATTTGAAATTTGGATGAAACGGAGGAGATTGGGTTTCTTTTAACAGAGGAAGACAAAGGAAAAATTGATGCAAAGACTAAGTTAAAAAACATTATGCTTTTGGAGGAAATCTCTTGGTACAGAGCTTTATGGTTAAAGGGGGGAGGTAGGAACACTAAATTTTTCGTGAACTCTCACTATAGGAACAACAACATTGGAAGACTATCAAACGGGGGAAGCAGTTGGGATTACCAGGAATGGTAATAAAGCTCCTGGCCCTAGGGCTGTCTAGACCCGATCGGAGCTCGACAACCCAGCCAAACTGCCTGACGCTAACCAGATTTCGGCCTGAACCAAAGGTTCAGTCGGTCGGCGGCAAGTTTCCATTCTCCAAAACTGACGCCGGTGGGTTGAGTGGCAGGTTTGCATCTTTAAAACCCGAGCAACTCGAACCCGATCGGAGCTGTAAAAAAATCCGGCCAAATCCTACAAAAACAATCCAGATCCAGCGAGATCTCAACCAAATCTGACGAGATCTTGACCAGATCTGGCGAGATTTGGTAGGATTTAGCCAGATCTAGAAAAATCCAAGATATTTTTAGCGAAAAATGCAAATTCCGGCGATTTTTCGATGGGTTTTTCTAGTTTCCGGCCAAATTTTCCAGTTTCCAGTGGGTTTTCCAAATTCCAGCGAGTTTTTCCAGTTGCTGGCGACGCTTTTTTTTTTTTTTTTTTTTTTTTTAGATTTCGATGTTGTTTTTTATTCCGACAACAGACCTGGCCAGACCGACGGTCACCCTCACCCAAAACCGACTCGATCAATTTTTTCGGTGGTTGGTTTCGGGTTTCTCTGCCTTTCCACCCGACGCCGGCGGGTCGAGTCCGAGTTGGGTCCAAAACTGACTCGGTCCGACTCGTGGACAACCCTACGTGGCCCTAATGGATACCATTGCTTTCTTTCAAAGTTCTGGGAAAGTGGTTAAAGAAGATGTATTGTATGTTTTTTAGTCCTTTTCATGAATATAGTCTATTTGAGAGAAGTCTAATGCAACATTTGTTGGTCTTATTCCAAAGAAGGTTTGGGCCTTCGATGTGAGGTAGGGATAGACCCAGGTGGGGGCCTAAGGGGGCTCGGGCCCCACCCTAGGCCCTAAAAATTAAAAAAAAAAAATAGTAGGAATAATTTTCAAAAAAAAAAAGACTTGGGCCCCCTATCAAAATGACTTAGGCCCCCTTTATTTTCATGAACCACAACCGGCTAGCCCAGTTAACAGCCCATGTAAATAATAAAAAAAAAATGTAAAAAAGAAAAAGAAAAAAGAAAACCCAACAGTCCAAAACAACAAAACCAAACTGAACAAGCGAAAAAGTGAAAAACGAAGGAAAAAAAGAAAAGAAAAGAGATAAGCGAGACAGAGAGTGAGAGGCGAGACTTAGAGATTCACACTGCCGCTCACGCCACCACCATGCGAGAGAAAGACCCATCTCATTGCCCACATCGCCACCCATCTCGCAAAGTTGCAGATTGTAAACCCGTCCCTGTCAACTGTTGGCGTCGCATACCCAAATGAGAAACGACCACACCAACACTGCCATGGCCCACACGAGACCCATCTTGCCACCGGTTGCTCGATTTGCCCAGCCCATCTCGCAAAGTCACAGATTGCAGACCCATCCCTATCAACTGTTGGCGTCGCATACCCAAATGAGAAACGGCCACACCAACGCCGCCACGGCCCACGCGAGACCCATCTTGCCACCAGTTGCTCGATCTGCCCAGCCCAACTTCATTGCTCTAGCCTTCACAGTTCACAAGTATTTAATCTATCATTTCCTTCAAAACCTAATATAATATTTGTGAATCTGAGAATCTAACAATTTGTGCTTATGGACTTGTGGTATTTGCGTTTTTACTGATGAGTGATGAACTGAGTTGGTGATTGTGAATTGAATCTGTGCCTGTGGTGTTTTTTTTTTTTTTTTTTTTTGACTTTTTGGCTTTGTGACTCTCTCTCTCTTATATTATACAGATAAGAGAGAGAGAGAGTGTGTGTGTAGAGTTTGTAGAGATTAGAGAATTGTGAGGACACGATGTGTACAGTCAGACACCCTGGGGCGAGATTGGACACCGAGCCTAGCACCATTAGAAGTTTATCCTCTTTGGGGAGTTAGGCCCTCAAGGTTTATCTCCCTAGCCAAGTGTAAGGACTTCGTCCCACATCGGAAAGGGAGCGCTCCCACACATGGTTCATAAGGCTCTGGACCTCCGATGTGTGTACGTCTACTAGGGTATGTGATCGCATACGCAAGTAGACGTACACACATGGGAGGTCCAGAGCCTTATGAACCATGTGTGGGAGCGCTCCCTTTCCGATGTGGGACGAAGTCCTTACACTTGGCTAGGGAGATAAACCTTGAGGGCCTGGCTCCCCAAAGAGGATAAACTTCTCATGGTGCCAGGCTCGGTGTCCGGTCTCGCCCCAGGGTGTCTGACTGCGCACATCGTATCCTCACATTAAAAGCGCTTTTAGTATTGGGGGAGCCCCTCTACTAAGAGTTTATCCGCTTTGGGGAGCCAGGCCCTCACGGTTTATCTCTGTATCCGGCTGCGGGAAGTGGCAAGCACGGAGCCTGGACCAGCAGTCCCACATCGGGTAGAGAGCACTCCCACACATGGTTCATAAGGCTCTGGACCTCCCATGTGTGTACGTCTACTAGGGTATGCGATCGCATACGCGGGTAAGCGTACACTCATGTGTGCTCCAGAGGCTTATAAGCATGAGTGGGAACGCCTAACTACCCGATGTGGGACTGCGGTGCGAGTCCAAGGTCAGCCCTTGCTCCATCCTTCCTTCCTTCGCGGTACACGGGATAATCCTTGCGGGCCTGGCTCCCCAAAGAGGATAATCTTCTTGGGCACAGCAGGGTAACCCCCTCTGCAACCAAAAAGCGTTTTAATGTAGTGACACAGTGGTAGCCACGTTAGAATTTATCCTCTTTGGGGAGCCAGGCCCGCAAGGATTATCCCATGTACCGCGAAGGAAGGAAGGAGCAAGGGCTGGCCTTGGACTCGCAGTCCCACATCGGGTAGTTGGGCGCTCCCACTCATGTTTATAAGATTCTGGACCACACATAAGTGTATGTTTACTCGCGTATGCGATCGCATACGTGAGTAAACGTACACTCATGTGTGGTCCAGAACCTTATAAACATGAGTGGAAGCGCCCAACTACCCGATGTGGGACTGCGAGTCCAAGGCCAGCCCTTGCTCCTTCCTTCCTTCGCGGTACACGGGATAATCCTTGCGGGCCTGGCTCCCCAAAGAGGATAAATTCTAACGTGGCTACCACTGTGTCACCACAAGAATATATTAGTGTAGTGTTTGACTGTTTGTTCTTTGTTGACTGGTAGTTGAGCAATAATAGGGACAAGTGATAAAAAAAAAGTTTTTTGTTACTAGTGCAGAAAGCATAATAAATTCATAGTGTCGGTAGTGTGATTGAGTGAGTGTCAGAAATATGGAGACAAGACAAAGACAGAGATAAATAAAGGCAAAGACAGAGATAAATAAAGGCAAAGACCAAAGACAAAAGACAAAAACAAATAATATAATATAGAAAATTGTCACACAAAGTTAAGAAAATAACAATGATTCACTTGGGCCTATTATTAACTCATAATGCTAAATTACATAAATTTATAAATTGAAAAGAAGTGAGAAATACTAAATTTATTATTAAATGCATCATGCATATTACCTAGATTCTAGTATTTGTCTTTAGTTAGTAACAACAATTGTTTGTGAAATAAAATATGTGATTCTTATTTTATTTGTAGATCATGAAAAAATCAACTACTATTGGGTATTTGTCTTGGTTGATAGTTTATTAATACTATATTGATGCATATTTGATTTTTTTTTTTTTTTTTTTTTTCACTTATCTCCACCCCTAGCTTGAAATCCTGGATCCGTCCTTGATGCAAGGGTCTACAAAATTATAGAACCCTTATTAATGAGCAACGTCTACAAAATGAGAAAATATACCATATTTCGGTAATACTAACTCAGCATCTGTTTTGGTATTTCCTACCCAATAAATGAGTGACACTTGTTTCAAAAAACTACATCAGACTATTCTAATAAATGATAATGACACTGACAACTATTTGATGTGGTTTTTTGAAACAAGTGTCACACATTTATTAGGTAGAAAATACCAAAACAGATGCTGAGTTAATATTATCGAAACATGATATACTTTCTCCTACAAAATTCTGGCAAGGGTGCTGGCTAATAAATTGAAGTCAATACTAAGTAAGCTCTTCCCCAATTCTCGAACTGCTTTTATCAAAGATTTAGTCCTAATTGCAAATAAATGTCTCTATGGTAAATGAAATCGGGCATGCCAGGAGTTTTGTGCAAGGTGGTTTTGGAGAAAACCTATGACCATTTTAATTGGATTTTGTTTGCCTTATTACCGGCTGGAAATGTGTGGATTTGGAAGCACATGTTGGTTTCGGTGAAACGTGGGACAAGCATTAAAATCAAATATATCAAAACTGCTCTTTGCCTCGACATTAAAGTTTCAACTTAAAAGAGTTTGTAGCCTGTAAAGGTAAAATGGCTAAATTCCACAAATCTAGCGACGATTCAAATGACCATTTATGGATACTTTTAATCACATGACCTATCCAAAAAGTTATGTAATTTGTTTAAATAATTTATTTAGTCATTTAATTTAATAAACATACATATATAAATTATTTATAAATTTCTCAAATAATGAATTGGAGGTGATTCCTCCAAATTATCGATTTAGAGAAAAATGTTGTTCAATTTTGCAACACTTATTCAAATTAGGGAAAAATATCATCTCGGGGTCACTATCAATTTAGTTCTTACATTTTGTTAGCAGTTAAGTTTTGTTAGTGGGTTAATGGTAGAAACCAAATTGCTGAAAATTGAAAATAATAAAAATTAAATTGATGACTACTAACTTGAAAGTAACCCCAAAATATAAGAACCACAATAGTATTTTCGCATTCAAATTAAACCTTGTCTGTCCTTAATTTGAACCTGCCAATTATACTTGAAGATCCAATTTACATGGTGAGAATAGAAATTGGCATAGGATACTTATTATTATTATTATTATTATTATTATTATTATAGAAAAACCATATTGATACCTAATTAATGTAGGATTCAGATCCTCTAGATTTCCTAGGGTATTCTACCAATATGCTCTTGTAATTAGGATACTTAATTAAACATGCAAGTTTTTAATTATATTTACAAAAGCAGCAGTATCATTGGCTAGACAGCTATGGGTGCATGGAATTGATACCTGAATTTATCATATTCAGCACCATCCATCCAAATTTAGTCATGGAGGCTCTCTGGCTTATCATCAGGTGGGAGTCCCTCTTCAGCTTCAGTCGAAGCGGGGGATTGCAAAAGGGGTTCCTCCATATGTTCAGGGGAGTCTAGATTTGCGGCTGATTCCCCAACCTTCTTATCCTTTAAGCGCAAAGAGATGCTCCGAAAGGGGAAAGAGAAGCTCTTAGTTGGCTGGGATTCCGTGGCAGTGGCTGCTGCAGCGTTAGCCACATTTCTTCTCCTCATGGGGGAAGAGGCGCTGCTAGTTATTGGCTGGGATTCAGTAAAGCTATCAGTGCCAGTGCCAGTGGCTGCTGCAGCGTTAGCCACATTTCTTCTCCGCTTGGGAAAAGAGATGCTGCTAGTTATTGGCTGGGATTCAGTTAAGCTATCAGTGCCAGTGCCAGTGGCTGCTGCAGCGTTAGCCACATTTCTTTTCCGCAAGGGGGAAGAGGCGCTGCTAGTTATTGGCTGGGATTCAGTTGAGTTATCAGTGCTATGTACCAAGATCCTGTTTAATACCACACCCTCCGATGCATTTCCAATGTGGAAAGGCTTCAGTGAATATGAAGCGTACGCATACATGACGAGGCACACGAAACTCAGTATTGCTAAAGTCAGATAATACCTGTCGAGATGACTTGTGTTTATGGAATTCTTGAACCAGCTTCTACACAGTAAAACAAAAGGCATGCCGATGAAATTTCCAAAGCCTAAAACACAATCACTGAACGATGGACCGTAACTCCTCATTGATGTAGCCATATGGTCATAGAAGAATTCTTGAAGCCCGTCACTGGCAAGTCCGTCCATTAGTCCTAACAAAAAAAATTGTGGACCTAACCAGAGGACACTCATAGAGATAATCTCAGTGAAATTACCGGGATCAATCTCAGTGAAATTACCAGGATCAGTTATCTCTCCTTTTATTTCTTTTATCTTTTCGTTTATTAAATATAGTCTGTGGACCTCCACCTGCCAAGCGGCAATGCAACACAGTATAGAACATACCATCCCTACTCCAATTCTCATCCGTGTAACATGTTGTTGTGTTGCTTTCTTGGACCAAAACAAGAATGATATTATGAAGCGTACAGAGGACCTGAGGGCAAATAAAATATTTAAAGGAATGTGGACATTATTGCCAATGCTGAAATCCAAGTTACTAGTTTGTCCAAAAAAGAAAGTGTTTCCGGTAGCTCCAACCAAACTACAACCGAAAAAGGTTATCCAAATAGGTATCAACGAAAAAAGGTTTTTTACTTCCCTCACTTGCTCAACTGTGCAAAGGTGCCCACATTTCTCTTGCTCTTCTGGAGTGATTGAGGGTGTTCGTTCATCAATTATTGCAGCTTTGTCTAACCATCTGTGTTCAACATAGAAAAAGAGTGATGCTAGGATACTAAAAATTTTATTGCATATGCTTACTTTAAAATTCATTATTAGGTTGTTTTAAGTTCACTACATTTTTGACAAAGTAAAAGTAAAAGGAAAAAAAAAAAAAAAGGATTTCACCAATTGCACTCATGCAAGATTGACGTAGGACAGAATCTCCAAATTTGTTTTTGTAATTTGTTATTTTTGATAATTTTATGTAATTTTCATATTTTAAGGATTAACATTATTATTTTCTCAATTTTACGTGTCTTTAACGTTGAATAGTCAAATTAGGGATTTGAACGTTTTCATAACCATCCTAGGGTTTTTTCTTTTCAGTATTTATATGCTATCTAGCCACTAGAGGCAGTTAGACTATCATTCAAATTATTATTAATAAAATTTAGAGTTTTTTTTTTCCCTATAGTTTTCTCTAGTAGATTCCAAATATATCACAGTGTGCATTCAAAGAACTCCTTGTTGGATTCGAGGTTCATTACCAAAAACTAAGGCTATATTTGGATGGTGGAAACATTATCACTCATCACTCAAAACCATCACTCTTCGCTCAATAACTCGTAACTTATCACTTAAAAAATCCCAAGTTACATCCGGGTGGCATGTTTGGCACTACAACTCGGTTGAGTTTTCATTCCCAAAAGTCAAATATTTTCACTTTACGTGGGACCAATGGACTAACTAAATTCAAACTCTCTTCTTCTCCTTTCACTTCTTTTTCTCTAATCTCTCAAGCTCTCTCTACCTGGACTGGTTCTTCTCATTTCTCTTCTCTTTCTTTACTCTCTCAGACTCTCTTTCTCTAGTCGGACCCAAATCAAAATTTCATTTTCCACAGCCACACCAAAGATCTGAACCACACACCCACACCCACATCTCAAATCCGAACTCCGCCCCCACAAGATAGAAAGAAAGAAAGAAAAAAAAAAAAAAAAAAACTTGATCTTTCCGAGGAGATGGAGAGAAAGCTTGGCAGATTCCATCATCTGTGCCACCGAGATGACGACCCACAATCCAGAATCACAAGACCCACTGCCAAGACGGAGTCGGAAACAAAGAAGAAGGAAGACTTGAGCTTCAGCTAGAGTGGCAGACCAGGATGGAGAGAGTAATGGGTTGTGTTAATGGCAGATGGGTATGGAGAGAAGGGAGTGGCATGGGAAGTGAAGAGGAAGATGAAAGGAAAAAGAAAAAGAAAAGAGCTGGTCTGGAAAGGAAAAGACAAGACACAGACATAGGCCCACAATATGAATACATTTACAAAAATGTCATCGCAATACTGTTTCCATAACTCAAAAACACAAAAATTAATATTTTTTCATTTTCATTAACTCATAACTCAATTTGGTGAGATGAGTGGTGGAAATAAAAAATGGAAACTCATCCAAACAAGCCATGCATGTATGGGACCCACAGATTTTGAGTAATGAGTGACAAAAATAGAGTGATGACTGATTGAAAACACAAAATCCAAACACCCCCTAATTGTTTAGTTTCTGTTCCATAAAAAATAGCATCACGTGTACTTTCTTCAAGCTTCTAAGACGTTAGTTGATATCAGAGCCTTAACTTACCTTAGTCTAATGGCTAATCGGTAAGACAGTAACCACCACAATGACGACTACAAAGTTGAAGAGATGGTCCTCGCTAGGGCTGTGTTCCACCAATTTCGTGCAGAGATTCAATAGTTTCATGAAGAGAGACAATAAGATATAAGCGAAATTCAGTAAGCGATTGCTACTCTTCTTACTAGGAAATTATCTCACAACACTGATCAATATACTTAAAGACACACTCATAAATACAAGAAAATTACATTCTTTGATGGAGAGATGAGTAAGTTGGATTTTATTTACTAACTTCTTGATTCGGAAGAGTATTTTAATTTTTGGAATATTTGTGAGGAAGAAAAAGTACCACTTGCGTTTAATAAATTTGATGGTGAAGTAGAAGAATGGTGGGAAGACATACAAATTGATAAAAGCATCGAGGTAAGCATCCAATCCGCTCTTGCCAAAGAATGAAAAATGCGTTAATTGATTTATGGTTTCCTCATGACTATTATGATATACTAGATTATATACAAGTTTTTATTATAGTTCTGTATATTCATATCGAGAGCAATATTTTCAAAACTTGACAAGCCAAACACAAAACCAAAATTATCACAGCCAAGTCATGTGTCAAGAAAAGAAAAGAGTTTGAGGGTTGACAAGATGCTACCAATTTCTAAAGAAAATTTTGAAGTGATTGAAAAAGATCAAGACTTACAACAAGTTGTTGAATTGAAGCTTGAAAAAATCACTTTTCAAAGGTTTGATGAAAAGGTCAAAAAATTAGAAGATTGAGTTGATTGTGGATAATGACAGAATTAAGAGATGGTAATCATTGAGAATATTGTGGAAGATCCAATTGAGGTCAAATATGAGGATGAGTCCATAACCCACGATCCCTAGGTTTCAGTTGATTTGCTGAAGATGACTACAAAATCTATTGATTTTCTTGGAGTAGAACATTTTGATTCTATTATATACCCTTTGTTGATTGATGTTGCAAATGAATTGAAGGCAAATGAGAAGAAATTTTATGGTACAATATTTGAAAGATTTAAGTTTCAAAATTGGATCAAGTTGTTATAAAGCATTCAGAGTATTTGTTTATTTGAAGCAGAAAATTTCAGAGTTTGACTATCAACTCGAGGATTTTTTATTTTTATTTTTTCAAATGGAGGGTCTAATGTAGGATAGAATCTCCAAATTAATTTTTATAATTTGTTATTTTTGGTAATTTTATGTAATTTTCATATTTTTAGGATTAGAGTTATTATTTCCTTAATTTTAGGTGTCTTTAATGTTGTTTAGTCAAATTAGGGTTTTGAATGCTTTCCTAATCATCCTAGGGTTTTGTCTTTTTAGTATTTATATGCTATGAAGCCTCCAGATTATTATTAATAAAATTTAGAGTTTTTTCTCTATTGTTTTCTTTGTTAGATTCCAAATCTATCACTTTGTGGATTTAAGGAACCCTTCATGAATTTAAAGTTTACTACCAATAACTAACAGTTTAGTTTTTATTCCATCAAGGAAAGCATCGTGATATTGAATGAGTTTAAATTAAAGCCTAGGGCTAAAAGTGTATGTTTACAGCCACCAATAATATCATGCTACATAAGATTTTTATAGTTTTGCAATAGATAGGTTCACACCTAATTCTATTCTTCAAACAAATAAAAAATTCAACATCTCCTCCCTCTCTTCCAACCCCAACCACATTCATCACCCTAAAATTTCTAAAGAGAAGCACTGTGAAAAAACTTGAAAACAATAGAGATTTGAAGTAATAATCTCACTGTAATTGCAACACGGTTGATACCAGACCCTATTTTCCAAATCCAATTTTAACAATAATTTTTTTGAAAGTTTTGTCCAAATCAACTAAAAATGCTTCAGATTGAATTCGCACATGCACAACAAAAACTCTCAACACACACTCTCCTTCACCACCACATTGATCCATACCAAAAACACCCCCACAACTAAATTAAACGAGGAATATGGGTCATAGCCAAGAGAAAAAAAGGCAGAAATAAATAAGAAAACTAAAACGAAAATAGTTCGAAAAATATGGCAATAAACAAGCTGAGCCAAGCCGAGTTGTAAAAGTTCAAGCCTGTTCAAATATTTTTTTTTTTTTTTTCGAATACGAGCTAAGCTCAAGCTGTTAGGAACCTATGGGTAGAGAACTCACCTTTGAAAACCAGGTTGCAAGGAATGGGTGTCCAAGAGCTTATAAACACATGATTGAGCTTACACTTAATCCACATAGGACACTAGGATTACAACACCAACTCATCACCAAATAAGATTTTATGTTCAAGCTTGGCTCACTTTCTTGTTGAGCAAACTCAAGCTTGTTCACAAGCTACTTGATTAACTTATTCTTTTCCTATATATTGTGAAGTAATTAGTAAAATGTTTTATCTCTTTACAATTCTATGATTTTTACTACAAATAGACTATTTATATCATCAATAAGCTATAAATAATAATTTAATATTATATGAACCTATTGACAAACTTATACAATCCAATTTCAAGTCTATATAAATATATTTTTAGACAAGTATATATATATATATATATAAAATATAATATTATATATAATTAAATTGAGTCATCATGTTTACAAACTTCTTCATAAACACATTATTATGTTTAAAATTGACTTGTTTAGTAATCGAGCTTAAACTTCAAACGTGAACTTAGCTTATTTTCTAAACGAATGAACATAAATAAGTTTTTTCTCAAGCCAAGCTCGAGTTATTCATAAATAGCTTGGTTCATTTGCTGTTTTACAGTGAACTAATGATAAAGAGAGAAAGAGAGGGATCTTATGCTAGTGATGGTGGTGGAATTTATGGGTCTCGGCTTTTTTTAGGTTGAGCGAGGTGGGTATGATCCGTGAGAATGAGGGTCATCTCAAATGTGGCTCGTGGAAACTGTCCTTGATGGCGACCGTGGAGACTTGATCGCCCGTTTGAGGCTCGACAATGGATGGGCTTGAGAGAACAAAAAGGCTTAGAAGGAGAGAGTTGGGACGTTTGATAAAAAGAGAGAGTGGGCTTATGATTCAGAGTGAAAATTTGATAAGGAATGAGATATGCTTGTGGCGGTGAGTGTGGTTATGTTGGTGGCGGTGGAAGAGAGGCAGTGGAAAGAGAGAGAGAGCGGTTCAGCTTTTTAATTTTAATTTTATTTGATTGAAGAATAGAGAATTGGGTGTACGTGAACCAATGTATTGATAAATTATAAAATATCTGATGTGGCATGATACTATATATTGTGGCTGTAACCCTACAGTTTTACACCAAGTCCTGTTTTAATTTAAACTCATATTAATTTACTTTTTTGAAATGAGGGTCAGTGTGTGAGATACTTTACCCGAGAAACAAGGGTTGTTTAGTAACTGTGTTATAGTAATATTGTTTATATTTTTTAAAATGACGTGTAAATAAAAAAACATATAAAAAATATGTAATATTATTTAAAAATTAAAAACTGTTACTCAAAACATTCTACCAAATACCCTTAAAACTTTTGGCGACAAATGTATTAAACTCATATTAATTTACTTTTTCGAAAAGAGGTACGTGAGTGTGAGATACTTTACCGGAGAAATAAAACTTTTGGCGACAAATGTGTTTGACCATGGTTCTCCTCAAACTGACTTGCCGTACGGTTTTTCGAATAAAACCCATTTTCTGTACGAGGGTAATTCCAATGCCAATGGTGTATAGCTAACTTGACAACTCCATGAATAATTCGAAGTGGGCTCCCGCTTGGTTTGACAATATTGTAACAGGGGAGACCGTAAAAGGAGAGACCGTAAGCGGTGATACCATAGCCAACCAAGAATAGCAAAAGATTTGCTCCCATCACCAGGGCACAAACTTTGAAGGCTTTTTCCCAAAAGGTTTTTTCCCATGAAGCATTTGGTAGGCAAAAGAGAGCAATGGTGGCTCCAGAAAACTTAGCAATCCGCCACCAAACATTTGTACGACCCTCTATTTGTTCCGGCTCTTCTTCATTTGGATTTTCTTTCTTGCTCAACTGATCAGCAAGAAAGGCTTTTAGAGGTGGTTCTCGACCAGACATGCCCACTGCTAGCATCACCGCTGCAACATAGAACGTTACAATTTCTCCAATTGGACCAAGGAACTTGGTTGACCACCATAAGAGCACCAATCCCTGCAACAAAAAAGGCAACATGACGAAGAGTACTGTCTTATAAAGTTTACACACACCCTCAAAAACAACTAAAATATTTCAAATTACGATTTTAGTTGCTCTGTAAACTATGTAATATAGTTTGTGTATAACAAATTTAACCCAACTGTTAAATGTCATCGCCAATATTGTAAAAGATGGCTTTATTCTCACCAGCTGGGTCTAGCCCAGTACTGTTGACGTGAAAAATAAAAAGACCTTTTTATCTTGACTCATTTAGTTAAAAAATAGGAGATAATCTGATTAAACATAAATTAGTCAATAAACGGTGTAATATACACTCACAGAAAAGTAAGTATGATTTAATGACATTGCGATGAAAAACCCAAATTTTGATCCTCCCTCCCACCTTATTGTGAGTAAAAAATATGTATAACTTTTATATTAATAATTAGTGCACTACCAAATTAATGTTTAGAAATGAATTTTACAAATAATTAACCAAATGAAAATACTATTACAAATATAAAAATATATTACAAAGGACAAAGTTTAACTACAAAATTGGTTGTAGTTTAAGATTTCAACCTTATTCAATAAAATAATATTATTACATATTTTGAAAATCTAATCGTTGAATTGCATGTTCTTTATACTCTTAATATATATGTCAAGTTTAATTTGTATTAATCGGATATTATTTATTATATGATTTATAAGTTTATATTTTATCCACAATTTTATACTACAAAAACTTACAATTTAAATAAATTATTGATAACATAGCTATTGATCTTTAGTTTTTTAGAAATTTTGCAAGTATAGAGGATATAAGAAAAAGATGTTATCTAATGGTAGATTTATCAAAATTCATTTTCAATAAAAAGATATTGAGTAAGACTCTAACTTTAGGCTACAACCAATTTTATAGCTACATTTTGTCCTATTACAAATAATTAAGCAAATGATTGAAAGTTTTACTTTGGTGGAAGGTTACATGAGTATTCTATTTCTTTATCAAAAGGGCAGCATATGGAAAAACCTAAGTTATTGTAGTTTATTGGAATAAAGCCTGTGGAACATAATTATTAGTCTTTAAGAATCAAACCGAATTCTTAGTTGGGATAATGTATACTTGATACCTTTTGTTTTGACGATTTATCAATCAATATGTTACTTTACATATTTGGCATTTACATGTTGGTAGGTCATTTGTGACGCATAGCTTATATATATATATATATATATATATATATATATATATTTCTTAACTACTAAGTGAATAAAATTATTTATTATTGAATAAAAGTAAATAATTAAAATTAAATTTTTTTTTAAACCTTGCCTAGTTTGAAGTTAAACGAATCAACTCATTAAACATTTAGGGTACGTTTGGTACACTAAATGGAGATTACGACATGAATTGTAATCTTTATTACTAATAATAAAGTGTGTTGTAATATAATAACTAAACATATTAGTTTGATTGTGAGTTATAATATTAAGAATGAAACTTAACATTTATTTTAGGAAATATCTTACTCATACAATTATATCTCTTTAAAAATTGTTATTTTTAAATTTAAAAGAGATATGTGTTATTTTTTATGATTTTTTAATTTTTATAATTGTTAGATATATATGGAAAGTTTGTTTATTTGGAAATATATTAAGTTTTGAAATTATTGCATTTACTAAGGAATAGCTAATACAACCTTTTAAAGATGAATAATTATTTCTCATTTTGAAAAATAACTATTCGTAAAGAATGACTATTCGTTGTAATAAAAACATAACCAAACTAAAGAATAACTAAACCACATAAATAACTATTACATTACAGCGCCTATTATAGTCTACCAAACATGCCCTTAGTTAATTTATTCTCTGCCCCGCTAAAAAATATCTCCCCACCTTTTCTATTAAATATTTTCTTTTTGGTTTCTATTTTTTTATTTTTATTAAATATTTTTTAGAC
The DNA here is from genome assembly GCA_033629205.1 of Lithocarpus polystachyus. NCBI lineage: Eukaryota > Viridiplantae > Streptophyta > Magnoliopsida > Fagales > Fagaceae > Lithocarpus > Lithocarpus polystachyus. The sequence goes on along the minus strand of CM066172.1, from coordinate 9,026,022 downwards.
TAAAATACAAATTTTAGCTTCTAAGTTTAGTTAAAATTTATTTAAGTCCTCTAATTTTACTTTTATTCAAATAATAAAAATATTTTTTAAAATTTTATTAACATTAAATGTAATGGAATTAAAAGAAAGATCTGAATTGAATAAATTGAAACTTAAATAACTCAATAGAATAAAAGTAAAGTTAAAAACCTAAAATGAATTTTAGTCAAACTTAGAGGTCATAATTTACATTTTAGCGTAGTTTTTTTTATAGGTCAAACTTAATTTTATTATTGTTTCTTAATATTAAAAAGTTAGAAAATAAAAAAGAAGACTAAAAAAAGGAAAAAATGGTAATAAAGAAGAAAAGAAATTTTATAATCGAAAAAAACGAATACAAAAAGAAAATGTATTACTTTTAAAAGGATTTCGAGCTCTAAATATTTATATGATAACTTATTATTGCTCATAATGTATAAGTAATAAAATTTTAAAATTATTATATAATAAAATACTTAATAATATTATTTTTAAGTTGAATTCTTAAATTTTAAATGCAAAAATGGTTACAATATTGTAGGGGCAAGAGGCCCAAATACGTATATTGGGTCTTGGGCTTGTCCGAGGAGGCTCAATTGCGACTATGAAAGGTATGAGAGGTGGTCCGAGAAGGAATATCCCCTCGGCTAAACAAAGCAAAGGTCAAATGTGTGTGTGTCCTGTTATCTGGGATAACGTATCAAAAAATTCTATTGGTAAGGGGTATACACTGTGAACATACGGGACAGATGGGAGCTAAAGAATATCTAAGGGAAAGCTGCTACCACCGCATTGAATGCTCTGTAGCTAACTCTCTGGCTGTATTAATGAGGAAGTGATGTCTGAATAGTAACTTTCAACCTTACAGCTACTATCCAAAGACTTCTTAAGGGTACTAATGGGACAAGGATCAAGAGGAACATCTAGTTTGCACGAACGTGGAGAGTGGTGATATAAGGCGAAGATTGTATAAAATAGGGTAGAGACCTTGAGAGAAAGGGATTGAGAAATTAAGAGAAAAATACTGTAACAATCAGCAATTGAAACCTGTAATCATCTTTGGGAAAAATATATATAAGAACTAATCTCCTCGAACTATGCCATTTGTGTACGTTTAGATTGTTGTATGATTCATTAGAGTCCAGTTTTCCAACCCACTCTCTACAAATTCATTATATTGGGCTTTTGGGTCCACGTTCATTCATCCCTTGGGCTGGGGTTCCAAAATGCGTCCTCACAATTGGCGTCGTCTGTGGGGAATTCTAGTGTGGTAGTGAGTCTAACGTTCTACTATGGTAGGATAAGGTCTAAACCAAGCAGAGTCTAGGGGTTCCCAACATCATAATCACTTTCTCCATCTTGAACGAAAGAGGGACCGTGAGCGAAGTGTGGACACCGCACACACTAGCAGGAGCCAATCTTGAAAGGGGGATCATGACTCTCGTGAAGAAAATACTAGGAACATGCAATATGAGATAAATCATTTACATAGAGAATTACATTGTAGACAGAGGAAGAGGATTCCTTCAAGCTCAGAATCTCTCTTTGAGGGTAATGATGATTATAGGCCCAGGTCAAGGACTCCCCCTAGTGAGTCTTTCTTATATGATAGAGACTACCATCATAAACGCAGAAACAAGATCTCATCTGCCAAAGGTTTGGGAAATGATGCGATGAGCAGAGCGTTCTACCAAATTTCCAGGTCACCTTTCACGCGTATAATTGAGGGAGGAAGACTTCCTCGGCGTTTTACTCAGCCAACATTTACCTTGTATAATGGTCGAACAGACCTCGTAGAGCATGTAAACCACTTCAACCAGAGGATGGCAGTGCACTCCAAAAACGAGACCCTGACATGTAAGGTATTTCCGTCCAGCTTGGAGCCTATGGCGATGAGGTGGTTTGATGGCCTACGGATAAGTTCTATTGACTCCTTTAAGGAGCTTACCCGAGCGTTTAGATCACGTTTCATTACTTGCAGTAGGGTTCCTTGGCCTTGGACTCCATGTTGTCTATGTCCATGTGAAAAAGGAAGACCCTGAAAACATACTCGGACAAATACTGGGAGATGTTTAATGAGATCGATGGAGATTTTGACGACATGGCTATCAGGACTTTCAAGGTCGGCCTGCATGCCGAGCACGATTTTAGAAAGTCTTTAACCAAGAAGCCGATCAGGTGTGTGCGTCAGCTTATGGACCACATTAACGAGTATAAACGGGTTAAGGAAGATCAGCTGCAGGGCAAAGGAACAGGTAAGATTATCCCTCAGGAGAGGAGGGATTTCAAGTCAGACCACTACAATAATAACAAACCCCAAAGGGATTTTGCTGGGCAATTTGGGCCTGCGGCTCCTTAGGTGATTAACACTGTATTCTGAGAACCAGTGCATCAGGTCTTGGAGAAAATCAAGAATAAGCCATACTTCAAGTGGCCAAATAAGATGGGAGGAGATCCTATGGGGCGTAATCAGAGTCTTCATTGCCAATACCACCGAGAACGAGGACACACCACTGATGACTGCAGAACTTTGTGGAATCATCTGGAGCAACTGGTCTGTGATGACAAGCTAAAGCATCTTTTGTACCGGCCCGACGAGCAAGGAAGCCAAGCAGGATCAGGGGCTCAGGGGAATGCTTCTTTAAGACCCCTTTTGGGTACAATCCATGTCATCCTTACTGCTCTAGGGAGAACAGGTTCTCTTCCGTCCAAGGTGATGTTTGTGGCTCGGCCATCTACTTAAGATTCTGAACACGAGCCGAAAAGGGCTAGAGTAGGGTTTCAACCAGCTTTAAGCGTCTCGGATGATGACAAGGCCGAGACCATATAACCACATGATGACACCTTGGTGATCACCCTTAGGATTGGATGGTATGATGTGAAGATGTTACTGGTAGACCAGGGTAGTGGGGCTAAGATTATGTATCCAGATCTTTACAAAGGGATAAACTTGAAACCGGAAGATTTGATGAGTTATGATTCACCTCTGGTGGGTTTTGATGAAAAAATCGTAGTTCTAAAGGGTCAGATCAGACTACCAGTGCAAGCCGGCTTAAAAGTGATGGAAGTGGATTTTATTATGGTGGATGCTTTTTCTCCGTACACAGCCATTATGACATGGCCTTGGTTCCATGCCTTAGAGGGATGTTTCTTCCACCCTTTATTTGAAGGTGAAATATCCATCCGGAGATCGGATTGAGGAACTGGTTGGGAGCTAGTTTGTGGCTAGACAATGTTTAGTAGCGTCAATTATGCATCAGTCTGAGATCAGTTCCTCGGCCTCTACTGAAAGGGGTTTATAGTAATTAAAGACTACGGGTTTACCTTTGGATGGGATAGCCAAAGAAGCAAAATGTGAGAAGTTGGAGGAAGTTTCTATAGATGGCAATCTGAAGAAGTTTTTCAGATCGGAGCTCAGTTGCCTCCTCAGGAGAAGGAAGAGTTGTTTGCATTTATTAGGAGGAATATTGATGTGTTCGCCTGGAATGCCTACGAGGCTCCTAGAGTAGATCTAGAATTCATTTGTCATTATTTGAACGTTAACCCAGCTATCCTCCCTAGAAAGCAACCACCTCGGCGCTCATCTAAGGAGTATTCTGATGATGTCAAGGAAGAGGTGAACAAGCTTAAGCAGGTTGGGGCTATTAAAAAGGTGTTTTATCCTGAATGGTTGGCTAATATAGTGGTGGTAAAGAAGAGGAACGGGAAGTGGTGGGTATGTGTAGACTTCATAGACTTAAAAAATGTTTGCCCAAAGGACCTTTTCCCCATACCTCGAATTGATCAGTTAGTTAATGCAACAGTAGGCCATCCTTGGATGAGTTTTCTGGATGCCTTCCAGGGATACCATCAAATATCATTGGCTTTGGATGATCAGGAAAAGACATCTTTTGTTACTCCTATGTGAAATTACCACTACAAGGTGATGCCATTTGGTCTAAAAAATGCAGGGTCTACTTATTAGAGAATAATGACCAGGATGTTCAAGCCATAGCTAGGGAAAATATCGAGATTTATATAGATGACATGGTGGTCAAGAGTAAGCAAGAATCCGAGCATGTTAATGATCTCAGAAATATCTTTGAGATCTTGAGGAGACATAAGCTACAACTTAATGCTTCCAAGTGTTCTTTTGGTGTCGGATCAGGGAAGTTCTTGGGGTACATTGTTACACACCACGGAATTGAAGTCAATCCAGATCAAATTAGAGCAATTAACAATCTACAGCCGCCTCGAAATCCCAAAGAGGTCCAGAAGTTAACAGGAATGACTGCTGCCCTAAACCGATTTATTTCTCGATCAGCAGACAGATGCAAACCTTTCTTCCAATTGTTGAACAAGTGGAAAGGATTTGAATGGACCTAAGAATGCGTCCTTGCCTTCTATCAGTTGAAGGAATACCTGTCACGGCCGCCCATTATGTCCAGGCTTAAGGTAGACGAGGTTTTGTTTTTTTACATTGCTGTGACCCCCCATGCGGTAAGCCTGCTGCTTATACAGATTGATAGTGGTGTGCAAAGACCAGTTTACTATGTGAGCAAGTTATTACACGAGGCCGAAGTCCGCTACCTACCACTGGAGAAGGCTATCTTGGCAGTGGTACATGCCACGCGCAAGCTCCCTCATTATTTTCAATCACACACAGTTGTTGTCCTAACCTAACTTCCGCTTAGGTCTCTACTCCAGAGTGCTGATTATACAGGAAGAATTACAAAGTGGGGTACGATTCTGGGGGCTTTTGATATCAAGTACATGCCTCGCACCTCTGTCAAGGGACAAGTCCTCGCTGACCTCATGGCTGAATTCACTGAGCCCTCATTAAAAGAAAGTGCCGAGAGGCCAGACATGGATGAATAGTCAGTTGGCATGGTCTCCCTAAAGGAACCTTTGTCATGGAAGGTATACGTTGATGGTGCAGCGAATCAAAGAGGATCTGGGGTGGGGCTAGTTTTAATATCTCCTAAGAAGATCACTATTAAGAAATCCTTAAGATTGGGCTTTTTGGCCACAAACAAAAAGGCTGAGTATGAGGCTCTATTAGTGGGGTGGTCATGGTTCAAAAAATGGTCGGAAAGGCGGTGGAAATATTCTCAGACTCGAGATTAGTTATGGGCCAAGTAAAAGAGGAGTTAGAGGCTAGGGATGAGAGAATGCAAGAGTATTTAAATCATGTTAAATGACTGCAATTAGGATTTGAATCTTTCAACTTGTTGCATATCCCTCGGAGTGGAAATACGCATGCTGATTCTCTGGTCACTCTTGCAACCTTCTCGACACAGGGTTTACCTCAAGTCATCCTTGTTGAAGATTTGCACAAACCCGTTGAAGTGAAGAAGGAGATGGCCCGTATTCATCAAGTTAGGGTGGGGCCCAACTGGATGGACTCTATAGTGCTATTCCTCAAGGAAGACATCTTACCTGAGGAGAAATTGGAGGATGATAAGATACGGAGAAAGGCTTCTCGGTTTTGGTTGTCCAAGGACTAAAAATTGTACAAGCGTTCTTTTTTTGGGCCATACTTGCTATGCATACATCTTGAGGCATCAGAACTGCTCCTTGAGGAGTTACACGAAGGGATCTGTGGAAGCCACACAGGAGCCAGGTCTTTGTCTCACAGAGCCCTCACTCAGGGGTACTGGTAGCCAAACATGCAGAAGGAAGCATAAGAGTATGTGAAGAAATGTGATCAATGCCAGAGATTTGCACCAAATATTCACCAACTAGAGGGAGTCCTTAATCCTCTATCCAGCCCTTGGCCATTTGCTCAATGGGATTTGGACATTATAGGTCATTTCCCTAAAGCAGCTAGAAATAAAAGATATTTGCTAGTTGGCACAGATTACTTTACCAAATGGGTCGAAACTGAATCATTGGCAAACATCAGGGACGTGGATGCCAAAAGATTTATATAGAAAAATATTGTCACTCAATTTAGAATACCTCGTATACTCATCTCGGACAATGGTCTTCAATTTGATAGCAAGACTTTCAGGAGGTATTGTTGTGATCTAGGCATAACAAATAGATATTCCACCCTAGCATATCTATAGGGGAATGGACAGGCTGAGACTGTCAACAAGGTCATAGTGAGTAGGCTCAAGAAGAGGCTGGATGATGTAAAGGAAAAATGGGTGGAAGAGTTGCCCCACGTCCTTTGGACATATCGAACTACTTCTCGTAGGTCCTCTGGGGAGATTGCCCTTTTCAATGACTTATGGAGCTGAAGTTGTCATCCCTTTGGAAATTGGATTCCCAACGCTGAAAACGAGTTCTTTCACCCCGAGCAACAATGATGGATTATTAGGGAAAAGCTTAGACCTAATTGACGAGTGGAATGAAAATGTCATGGTCTAACTAGCTTATTATCAACATAAGTGCTAACGTGAAACTAAGGCCATTGGCACCTAGAGACTTGGTGTTTAGAAATGTTATGAGTACTGCAAAGAACCTAACCTAGGGTAAGCTAGGACTTAACTGGGAAGGACTATATTGTATTACATTAGTGGCTGGAATGGGTGCATATTATCTTGAAGATTTGGAGAAAATGGCAGTACCACGTCCCTGAAATGTAAATAACCTGAGAAGGTATTATTATTAACGAAATCTTTCTTTGTCATCTTCTTGTTTATTATGTTATGCATTGTACTTCCTAGTATTCTGCTAAGTATTAAACAGAATCTCAGTTATGTCTGATCCCTCGGACCATCTACTTTAGGTAAATTAGAACTTCAGCCTATTCTTTTAAGTGCTAAATGGAACCTTGGTTATGTTTTGTTGCGAATTTTAGACCCCGATTGATAGAATTAACAAGTTTTAAATCTAAGTTATTAATTAGATTTATTATGAATAAAACTTGTTAAAACAAATAAACATTAATCTCATGTCAAAATCATGCAGTGGAAAAATAAATAAGACAAGATATGATGACCTAGGAAAACCAATGAAACAAACTAGTTTCATAGGGAAAAACCTGAGGGGAAACTTTTACAAAAAGTAATTCACTATAGTAAAGAGAAGTTCCAGATCTAGTACAAAATCTTTGTCTCTAGATTCTACAATCCCCGTAGATGAACTTACAGCAGAAACCTTCTACCGCTTCATAACCTTTAAACTCTTCAATATATGAACGCCACCCTTTTGATGCACGGATCTCAGTATGTGACTAACCAAAGATGCATGGCTCCCAATACGTGACTAACACACCAACTTAAGGAAGAAGAATGTTGGCTACAAAGTTTTTCACTTCATCAACAATGAAGATCAAAAAGCACTTGGTTACAAAACTCTAAGGCGCAAAGACGTAGTAGCTTCTTTCAGAGAGAATAAAACTTCGATCACCTTTTGCATATGTTCTCCTTGAATTCTCTTATGTGACGGCCTCTAAAATAAATCTTATATATGTCTAGGGTTGTGAGAAAATAAACCCTACACAAATACATAAGCATGGGCCAAAAATCAGATCTGGAAATCTGAATTTCATAATTCTTGATAGATACCTTGATAGATAGTATCTGTCGAGCCTCATTAAACCTCGATAGATAGCTATCTGTCGAGCAACTGTCAAGTTTTAATGAATCAGCTCTTCTTTAGTTGTTTCTTGGACAGACTTGCATAGCTTCAATACTAGACTTGAACTCTTGTTCTTTGAAGTATTAAACACATCCCAGATCTACCTAAATACAAGTAAAGTGCGTTTTGTCAAATAATTAGTCAATTACATAAAATGTTGACATATGTTCCTAACATTAATCACATATGTCTTAACATGTCTGTTTCCCCAGATCACATACCTTGAGTAAATTAGCACTCTCTATTTATCCCTCTAAGTGTTAAAACAGGTCCTAGGTTAAACCAATCTCCTCGGATAACTTGCCTTGAGTAAATTAATGCTCTTGGTTATTTGCCTAAGTGTTAGGTAGAATAAGAGTTGTATGCCCTATTCATTCTTTGCTAAGTATATTGCTCATCTCCATAAGATTCAGCCTCCCCTTCTGGAGGTCCAACTTTCAGTTTTCTTTTTTGTTTTTACTTGTCCATTTTATTTGAATTGGCAGCAATGTGTTACTGTTAACTCTTATCAGTATTATTTGCAACATTATTAACCTTCGATCTTATCAGAGGGCAAATTAATAACTACACCAACCAAAGGATAAATGTTACAAAAAAATATACAATAATAAAGACACATAAAGTGAGAAGTAAAGTCTTTTCATTAACTAAAAGGAACAATACATTATACAAAATGGAAAAATGCCAATAAATAAATAATAAAAAAAGGAAAAATGTGCAAGGAAGGCTACAAGAGAAAAAGAAAAGGAAAAATAAAATCCTAATACTAAGTCTTGGCCTTGGGAGGAGGGAGTTCATCATTCTCACTTGGCTGGGAGGCAAAAGTGTTGTTGAGCTTAAGATCAACCTCTTTGGATTTGGCTTCGTCTTCTTTTGCCTTGGTTGCAGCATCCTCAGCCTCTAAGATGTGCTTGGTCTCCTTGCCTTTATCCTTATCTTTAGCCACCTCAACCCTTTGGCCTCGGTCGCTAGCCTGGCTTGGTCCTTTAAAAGCCTCAAGGGGGGGAGGGGGGGGGAGAGTGGCCTGAACAATCAGAGGTTGCTCGGAAGATTCTGAAGCAAAGGCAGAGAGAGATGGGAAGGCAGCAGGGACTTCGTAGATATTAGGATGGTAGTAAATGCTCCCTGGCTGCCTCCACTCTGAGTCAGCAAGAACCCCTGCAAGGTTGAGGACTTCCACCCACGTTGCCTTGCAGTAGTCTCTGCATACCTCGGCCAGCTCTTTAGCTAACCTAACCTCGGTTTCTTCCACCCCAAGGAGGTAAGATGCTTGCTTCGATGCCTCCGCTACTTCCTCGGCCATCCGAGCTGGGGCTTTGGCCATATCCACTTCAGCTTTGAGATCCAGGACCAACTGCCTCTGAGTTACAAGCTCTATCTCAATGAGATGGAGCCTTCTTCGCTGATCTTCAGTCTGGTCCTGTGAACTCTTTAGGCCAACCTTAACACTCCTTCTCTCTCTCCTCGACAATCAGCTTCTTGGCCAACTCTTGTTTTTCTTACTTTATGGCCCTTAGGGACTTCTTAACCTCAGCATGAGAGTGGGCCTCAGCCCTGGCCTCATTACGGGCCTCCCGGACCCACTCCTCAGCCACAAAAACCTATTAGGTAACCTAAGTAAAAATGACAGATGAATCCCACGTTAAAAAAAAAAAAAAAAAAAAAAAAAAAAAAAAAAAAAACATGAAGGAAAAATCGATAGTGAAGTTACTATAACAAGGTCCCTCTTCAAGGACATGAAGAGGTCTGGCTGCCTCATACGCCGTAGAGCTTCCATGTCTTTGGGTAGGAAAAGTGGATGCTCTAAGACTTCAGCAATATAGGCTGAGTGCCCTTTTTGGAACTCCTTGACAAAAGAGTTCCATGGGATGGCAATGCCATCCAGCTCTAGCCGAGGAGCCCATGTGCGTGGCTGCTGGCACACCTTGGCCCCGTTTGGGTCCTCCTTGCTATCCATAGAAGAGGACCGTTTATCCTTGATGTTCTTTTGCTGTTTGGCCCCCTTTTGAGGGACCACCTCACCTTTCTCCACCACGTGCACCTTCCTTTTCCTTTTCAAGTCGGGATTGGGGAGTAGGCCGACTGTGTTTGCAGGGAAAGGAGGGGGAGGGGGGAGATTATCAGCAGCCTTAGACTTAGGGACCTCTTTGGATGATGATCCTATGTTCCTCCCAGCCATGAGGTCCCTCAAGCCTTTCCTTTGGTTCAAGGCCATCCCTTCTTCTTTGTCCTCTAAGCTGTCGTCTGGGCATGCAATTATGAGTCTGCAAGGGCATACAGCAGAGACTCTATCAAGCATGTCTTCGGAGTTGGGGATTTCAACCACTTGTTCTCCTCGAGATAAAATTGATCTATCTCGACCTCAAGTGACAAGCGAAATGAGGCTGTTTCTTCTCTTGGGAGAGCTACCTCGCGAGGAGAATGCTGGATGCGTAGTTTGATCAGAGGAAGGTCTTCTCGAGCCAAAAAACCAGGCACGGAGACGTCTATTCGGCTGAGTCTCAGGTCGCCTACCCTGATGGCGTTGCCCACTTCTTGAAACTTATCCGACAGGGGCATAAAGTCCAAAATGAGATGGGCGGCTCATAATTGCCTGTCTTCGCTCCCAAATATCTCAGATCTCAGTACCTTGTTGAGACTCTCGACGTTGACAAGGCTAAGTCTAAGGCAACGTGCCTTTTATTTGCAATAACAGCCGAGGAGCAATATCATAGTCAGACTAATAAATCCTAACATTGAAAAGAAATGAAATACTGAAGGGAAACGAAACTAAGGAACTTAATTTTATGACAAGGGACCTAATCCTAGGGTACCCTACCTAGCTCTCCCTCCTGAGTTGGGCAATAAAGACCGTTGTGCCAATCCCCCGAGACTATCAGATAGTCATCCTTCATACCCTTGTTGGGTTTAGGGAGGCAAAAGATGAGCCTGACCGCCGAGGATCTAGACTTAATGTAATACCCTGCATTAGCAAGGGAATGACACTCGTACATATGGACGACGTCGTGCCATGTGAGTCTCAAACCCATCAGTGCGTTGAGAGCATCGACGTTGCCCAAGACCCTAAATAGGTTGGGCGCACACTGATCAAGACTTCTATGAAGGCGATTTTGGGAATGATCACTTCTCCTTCTTCCTTATTGGTAAGTATTTGGTCCGGAGGACAATACTTTAAGGATACTCCCTAAGGGATGTGATACTTAGTTCTAAAGCTCTCCATTGTGGCGGGAGAGTTTACCAGGTGCTTAAATCTACCCATTTGGACAAACTAAGGGGAAGTAAGAGCGAAGTTTTTGAGAAATGATTAAGGGTCAAAAGGCCAAGAAGACAGGCCGAGAAGAAAAGAACTTAAAAAAAATATGAGAACTTACGAAAATGAAAACAGATGACACTTCAGGAGCTTCTTGAGAGTCAGGGGATTTTAGAAGTCTTGAAGGCTTGAAAATTTGAGAGATCTTAAGAGTTCGTGAATTTACTAAAGTAAAGGCCACCAGGCGCCTTATATAGGGGGTGGGATTAAGTGGGAGTTATCCTGCGCAAATTTGAAGAGAGACGCCAGCCGTGGGATCTTCATCTCATCGTAGGAAGAAGGGAACAAAATGCCGCCTAGAGCATTTAATGAGACGCTTTGGGCTCTGAAGCGTCAAGAGCAGTTATAAGACACGTGAAGCAACATTCTCACGTGTGGAAATAAAAATAAAAATGTAGGATTTATTCATTTACATCAAAACCCCATTTTCCTCCTCAGATAGGAGGAGAAAACTGAAATTTTAAGGAGTTATTGTAGGGGCAAAAGACCCAAATACGTATATTGGGCCTTGGGCTTGTCCGAGGAGGCTCAATTGCCCAAGGATGGATCAATAATGTAGAAAACATAGGACTGTGAGCTTCACAAGTAAATTGCAACTGTGAAGGCTAAGGGAGGTGGTCCAAGGAGGAATATCCCCTCGGCTAAACAAAGCAAATGTCAAAATGTGTGTGTGTCCTGTTATTTGGGATAACGTACCAGAAAGTTCTATTGGTAAGGGTATACACTATGAACATACGGGACTGATGGGAGCTGAAAAATATCTAAGGGAAAGTTGCTACCACCGCATTGAATACTCTATAACTAACTCTCTGGTCGCATTAATGAGAAAGTGATGTCTAAATAGTAATTTTCACCCTTACAACTACTTTCTAAAGACTTCTTGAGGGTGCTGATGGGACAAGGATCAAGAAGAACGATCTGGTCTGCACGTGGAGGGTGGTGATATAAGGCAAAGATTGAATAAAATAGGGTAGAGACCCTAAGAGAAGGGGATTGAGAAATTAAGAGAAAAACACTGTAACAATCAGCAATTGAAACCTGTAATCATATTTGGGGGAAATATATAAAAACTGATCTCTACGAACTATGCCAAGGATAACCTTCTTTGAATTAAACTAGTCTATCTTCATTATAATGTCATTTGGGTACGTTTAGATTGTTGTATGATTCACTAGAGCCCAGTTTTCCAACACACTCTCTACAAATTCATTGTATTGGGCTTTTGGGCCCACATTTATTCATCCCTTGGGCTGGGGGTCCAAATTGCGTCCTCACAAATATAATTTTAAAATGTTATAATTTAATAAATTTATAATTAAAAAAAAAAAAAAAAAACTTTGACATAAATTGTACTTGTGGAGCTGTGGTGCATTTAATCACTAAAAAGTCATTACATGCGAATTACAATTAGAATTTTGATATTGAAAAAATTACAACACAACTCATTTTCTTTTCATTTAAGTATTATATATGATATGCATGTGTGTGCATGTATAATATGTGTTTCTACGTACATCCACAACAATATAAAGACATGTATGTTAGTTATAAATTTAGCTCCTGAAATCAAATCCCAATTCTATATTTTTGTGTGTGCGCGCTTGAGTGTGTGTGTGTATATATATATATATATATTAATAATTATATTAGAAGTGCTTTCTGGACACCCTTTCACATAAAAAATGTTTTGGCAAGGGATTATGTAATATTTTCAATTTCATCATTTTCACCAAATATGTTGATAATGAAGTTTAAAATTCTCACATATGAGTTTTAAAAAGCGGAACTTTTTCTTTATGTTCATTTTATACAACTTGCTTTTGAAATTTTATCCAAAAATCTTGTAAAATTTGGTAAATTACACCAACATTTTTTTAGAATAATTTGAAAATATCAAATAATTTGATTTATATTCTCATAAATGACACTTGAATCTTGATTTTTTTTAATTAATTTTCATTGTTTATATCTAGCCAAATTCCTTAATAACCATTCTATTGGAAATAATATTATATGTCAATTTAAATTTTTTTTAAAGAATATTTCGTCATAAATTATTCGGACACAAGAATAGTACCCAAGAATTGTTATATGGATCATACAACTGATGAGATGCAAAAAATCTTGAACTAAAAAAAATGCACTACTTTTACCACAACTTTCTCACATTACTGACTATGATTGTTGGAGAAAAAAATAATAAGTGTATATAAAAGCGATAGGTAATCAATCACAATAAAAAGTTGTAGCAAAAATTATGTATATATGTTTGTGGTGGTAGAAGAATTCTACGAGATGGAATGTCATTTTTTAAAGACACAATTATCTTATGTAGTAAACTGTGAGTAGTTGTTTATCACTTTTATATGAAATCATAACTTTTTTTTCCACAATTTACAATCTAGCATGTGAACAATTGTGGCAAATATTATGGCTTTTTATCTCGTCTTAGAATTTTTGTTTTTTTTAAAAAAAAGCTAGCTTTTTTCTTGGCAAACTTCTTGGGATCTAAGAGTAATAACTAGTGCGCACACACTCTGTTGCACATGAACTCAACAATGGACTTACCGAAACATAGGAAATAGTGGTAAAGACGATCATGTTGACACGACCTATACAGGAATCTGCTACATAAGCGAGAACAACTGCTAATACAGTGGCTATGCCGTCCTGGAATTTGATAATTGCTACAGCTTTTGGTAGATGCTGCTCCTCCCAATTACCTGTGAGATAATCTATCAAGGTGGACACCACTGCATATTCAGCGAAGCTATGGCTCAAAACTAAACCTGAAGTTCACCAAGGAAAAAAATAAATATCTATGATCTGCAACTCCAACAAAGTTTTGTTAATTTGTCTTCGAAAAGTAAAGTTTAAAGCCAACCAACTTTAGGTTCAGGAATTATTACCTGAAATGAATAGGGCAGCAGTTGAGAAGTAAATATAATAATTATACCAGTCCTCGACTGCACAGCGGATCGTAGACAAGCACCCACCACTCATTATCTTATAAATATCAGTGGAAGTCAGGACCAATATTATATATCTTCTCTTCTTTTCTTTATAATCTTTACGTATATAAAAAGAGCAAACAGAGAGGGCTCAATTCCTCCTTAACAAATACAATCAAGCACTCATAATAAACATATTCCTTTATTAATTTATGTTCATATATATATAGTAGCAATAACATTAAATTTTAGGAGAAGAAGATGCCATAAGATGTTGAAGCTATCAAAAATGTAAAATCTGAAAGAGCTGTGAACGTTACAATATATGTGAACTTATTGACCACAGCTGCACTAATTAAAGGAACCGTGAAGGGTTTCTGTGGAAAAATATCGCGATGCGTTCCCACTTGCCAGTTGCCCCTAGAAAACAGAATCTTTTTAGTGATTGGATTAAAGGAGAATATCCGTTTAGAGGTGTGGTTCAGGATTAATGTGCAACTTCTCATAAGTCTTAAACTATGGCCCCAGACTGTCCTAAAGAAAAAGCAAGCCAGCTTGACTGAGTAAAAAAGGGATTGTGAGGGCAAAGATCGGATTCAAGTCTTTAAGAATCTTTGTAGTGATTGGATTAAAGGAGAATATACGTTTAGAGGTGTGGTTCAGGATTAATGTGCAACTTCTCATAAGTCTTAAACTATGGCCCCAGACTGTCCTAAAGAAAAAGCAAGCCAGCTTGACTGAGTAAAAAAGGAAGCGTGAGGGCAAGGATCGGGGTTCAAGTTTTTAAGAAAAAGTTTCACACACATATAAATTTAAATTAGGATAAGATAGAATTTCTATTTTGTATATATAAATAAAATAATAAAAAAGTCAATTAATGAACAAATTGATCTAATGAAAGCAAGGCCAAAAACTCAATCTCCCCTTTTTTTAATGGTAAAAGTCTGACATTTAAAATAGTTAAGCACGAGTGCCCAAATACCCAAAATAGATAGGATAGAACATGAAGTCTCGCTCACCATGGTGCCTTTACTCCATATATATGGTGTCTCAACACTTGAGTCAATGGGATTTGTGAATTGTCGCAATTAAGCAAAGAAGCTCCTGTCTTCTAATTGGCTTCCACTACCCTGTTGGCCTTCTAAATAAAAACTACAAAACACTAATAAAGGATAGGCCAAAGATCTTGTTCCTTTGTTTTGATTGGCATTCTATAGCCCTTGATTCCCCCCCCCCCCCCCCCCTTTCAGTATGCCCTACATATAAATAGGGACAATCCATGATGGGGAAATGCTGCACTAACATTGACAGGGAATCACATCTATTTTATGCATGCTTTGGTTAGCTTTTCCAATATTATCCAGAAGAGAATAGTTGAGAATCACTTTTCCTTTCTTTCCGTTAAAAATACTGCAGATAAAACTAAAAGTTAGCTGAAATAATACAGTTAGACTCATGAGTAAAAAAGTGTAATAGGATCTATGAATATATAGTAGCAAAAATAAACTAAATAATAATAATAAATTCCAATATAAACTTATTCCAAACACAACCTTAATGTTATCCAACACTCAAGTCAAATATAAGCAAAAGAATCAAACCAATGGCTCTAGTAATTCTTGCAAATGTAAAAGATTTCAACCTTTGTCTAACCAAAATACGTAAAAAAGGGTGACACCCCATCAATCCTAACAGATGGACTTTTTGTTTCACCATGCATGTTAGATTGACGACCAGAAGTATTGGAAGCACGTGTTGGGTCCAGTGATCTGTGGAGCAAGCATTATAATCAAATATTAGAACTACTTTTTTCCACCACGACATGAAAGTTTTATCTCAAAAAAGTATGAGACCACTAAAAGTAAAATTCAGTGAAAGAAAAAAAGCGTCATACAAAGATACAAAGCTGAAGTTGGACCCATCATTTCTTTTTCTTTTTTGATGAAAGGACCCATCATTTCATGCTTGTTACATTTTACAATGTACACAATAATCACTTCTTTTAGGAAAAAAGAAAAAGAAAAAAGATACAAAGCTAAAGTTGGACCCATCATTTCTTTTTCTGTTTTGATGAAAGGACCCATCATTTCATGCTTGTTACATTTTACAATGTACACAGTAATCACTTCTTTTAGGAAAAAAAAATCACTTCTAGTTCTAGACAACAATTATTCAAAAAAAAAAAATCACTACAACAATTTAACTCCTACTACGTCAGAGCTTTCTGGCATATTTTGATCATATTGAATTTTTTGGGGTATTTTGATTATATTTTAAATTTTAAAGATATTTTTAGGAGTATTTTAGTAATTGTGTACTTTTTTTAAAAGTATTTTAATCATTTTAGATATTTTTATTTTGACTATTTTGAAGTTTCCAAGTGGTATTTTGGTCATATTAGGTGCATTTCAGATGTATTTTGAATCATTTGGAACTTTACAAGATATTTTGTAATTTTAAAAGTTTTAGGAGGACATTTTGATCATCTTATAAGTGTTTGGTGTGGACTTGAAAACAGAAAATATTTTACATTTTTCTTTTGTTCACACAATATGAGCACATCCACTATATATGTACAACAAATAATGGCAAAGTCAGAATTTCAATTTAAAAGACAAGATTAAATGCAAAATTAATATGAAAAATATTATCGATATTAATAAAAATAAAAATAAATAAACCATTCTAAACTAATGTAATTGTCATACAAATTAAAATCTAATATACATGTAAAGTGTTATTAATTTTTCCTACCTAGTTTAATTTACTCAAAAAAAAATTAAATCATTCCATGATTTCTTCATTCTCAATAATCTTGAATATACTTGAAAAATTGTATATATGTCTTAATGCCTTGATTGCTTTTAAATAAGATAGAATTCAGTATTTCTTTCTATGTTCTTCTAGGTATTGATATTTTGGGTTGATAGAAAAAACCCAGAGTGTGAAACTAAAAAAAAAAATCCGAGAGATGGATCATGGAAGAGAAAAAAATATGGTGGAGGCTTTAGAGGTTTTGTGTATTACAAAGATAGTAAGTAGTTTCTCTTATTATTATTATTATTATTATTATTATTATTATTATTATTATTATTATTATTATTATGTGTATAATATGGGATATATCCACCAATTGAATTGCCGTAAGAGAGGAAAAAAAAAAAGGGGGATAATACAATTTTATTTATTTATTAAAATATATATATATATATATGTGTGTGTGCTTTTATTTTTTGGAGTTAGATAATAGGATATTCTTTTAACTTTTAATTGACTTGTTTAGTTAAAAATTAAAAGAAAAAATTGAGTACTGTAAAGAAAATGCTAGGAAAACGCTTTTAAGTATCTACCGTACCGTCGAGGCCCTGGGCCCTTCGAAAATCAGGATTCGCAATCTTTTCAAGCCTCTATGATCAAGTTCCCATCCCAGGATGAAATTAGTAAAGCCTTATTTGAAATGGGTTCCTTCACAGCGCCATGCCCAAATGGTTTTCAGGCTCATTTTTACCAAACAAGTTGGCATATTGATCTTGAGGACGTCTCTAAATTTATACAAACCATTTTCGCAACAGTGATAATTCTGCATCCTTTAAACCACAACCAAATCATTTTGAGAGAGTTCTAACTTATGACGTCCGCTCTAAAAGATAGTTTTTTATTATTAAATTAAGACACCAATTGATTTTTGGTTTAGGCGAAGATTGAACTCCAAATCTCTTATACAACTATCATAGACCAAGATACCCAAATCATTCTCATTCTTAAAAATACTATTAGCAGCCCAGAACTCGCCACTCATTTTAGGCCCATCTGCCTATGTAACACATGATATAAAACCATTACCAAAATTATAGTAAACCGCATTAAACCTTACATCACTACTTCCATTCATGCAGCCAAAATTAATTCACCACATCAACCATAAGAAGGGGAAACAGGGTTATTTTGCAGCCAAAACTCATCTAGATAAAGCCTTTAATAGGCTTGACTGGTTTCAACCGCGACTCTTTATTCTTCTACTGATATCCCCGCCACAATTGAGCTTATAATGAACTGTGTTACTACAGCGACTATGAATATTTTATGGAATATATGGTTAAGAGGGACTTGCAATGGCCCCCTCCTAAAATTTTAAAATATATATACTAGTATATTCATATAGATATTGGTACTAATTTAGCAATTTGATTCAATAAAATTATATTTATCCCCCCTTAACAATAGCAAGCCCAAAAAATAAATCCAATAACAAAATCACCAATAACAAAGTTAAAAAATTTAACCTAACCAACCAATTTTACTATTTAAAAAAAAAAAAAAAAAGGCCCAAGTCTTAAAAAAATTTTGATACGAAACTTGATAGGGATAAAACTCCTACTAGACGCCGGCAGCCTGCGTGGACTGACGGTGCGAGGTATGATGACGGACGTGAACGACGGACGCGACACCTTGACGGCACGACTCTTAAACGAGATGACAGGAGCAACGGACGACGGTGTGAGGCAGGGGGCACCAAAGCGTATCTTGCCACGCACGCTTCCCTGAGGAAATGAGTCTTACTACGTACGCTCATACTCGGACAAATATCTTGCGCAACACGATTGCTCCCAAATGGATGTCTTGCCCAACACGCTTGTTGCCCAAAGGGTATCTTGCGCCATACACTAATCAAGGGTAATTTCGGTATGGAGGTATCTTCCCCAGCAAGCCTGGGCTAAGGCCCTATGCGACTATAAATACTTCCAGGCCCTCCCAAATCGAGGTACGCATGATTCTACCCGACTCTGGCACTCTAGAGTTGTGAGCAATACTAACTTAACCATGGGAGGGTCGTTGGCCGGTACCACGCCGGTACCTCCCTTTGAGGTTCTTTTTATTTGTGCAGGTTCGTCCGAGGTACGTGAAGGCCCTGCAGCTTACTGAGTTGATTCTTAACATCATCAGTTGGCGCCGTCTGTGGGAAGTACGTAGACTGTGTTCCGTGCTTTCCGGAAAAAAAGTTGCATGGTACTCACGCGTTCAAGGGCGACCACCACGAACGATCAAGGTAATGAACAGCGCATCACGGCCCTTGAGAGGCAGGTCCAAACTCTGGCGGCCGCGGTGGAATGCCTCACAAAACGTAACAACAACTTGGAAGAACAGCTGCAACGGAGGAACGCGACGATTGACAACCAAGGAGAAAATCAGGAGGAAAACAGTGTCGAGGAGAGGAATCATGGAGGCCCCGAAGGAAGCAATGCCTTGAGCCGACCCGAAGGACAGGAGACGAACCGTCCGTCGGCCGATGGCTGTGTCTCGTCCCACGTGGTCGCGGAAATGCAGATAATGAGGAAGCGCATGGATCTCATGATGAACGCCCTCAAGGGACGGGTATCCAACAACCTCGACGACCTCGTCCAGCGCACGGACTCCCCCTTCACCACACCTGTCATCTTGTTCCCCACACCGCCAAAGTTCCGCATGCCCCAGATGGAAAGCTACGATGGGTCCAAGGATCCACTAGACCATTTGGAGTCCTTCAAGACATTGATGCACTTACACGGCGTACCGGACGAAATCATGTGCCGGGCCTTCCCGGCAACCCTAAAAGGCCCCGCAAGGACCTGGTTCGGCAGGCTAACGCTCGGCTCTATCGGTACCTTCAGATAGCTGAGTGCTCAGTTCGCTTCGCATTTCATCGAGGGACACAGGTACAAAAAATCCACTGCGTGCCTAATGAACATTAGGCAGCGGGAGGATGAGACGCTCAGATCCTACATAGCCCATTTCAACAAAGAGGCACTTTCGATCGATGAAGCGGACGATAAGATACAAGTCGCCGCGTTCACAAACGAGCTACGGAAGGGTAAATTCTTGTTTTCTCTATACAAAAATGACCCAAAAACTATGTCGGACGTGTTTTATAGGGCAACTAAATACATGAATGCGGAAGATGCATTACTAGCCCGGGAAGAGAAACCTCCTAAGAAGAGGAAAGACAAGAGGACGTGCGACAAGATAAGGGGCGAAAAGTGCCTCGAATAAGAGAAGGCCGAGACGACCGATGCAAGAAGCTCCCCGCTGGAAAATTCACAAGCTTCACCCGCTTGACGGCTCCGATCGACCAAGTCCTGATGCAGATCAAGGACGACGGGTCCCTGACCTTTCAGAGAAAACTGAAGGGAGACCCTAACAGATGACCCAAAGACAGATACTGTCGCTTTCACCGAGACCACGGCCACGACACCGCCGATTGTTACGATTTGAAACAGCAGATCGAAGCCTTGATTAGGCAAGGAAAGTTGCAGAGGTTCGTCAACTGAGAAAGAACAGAAGCACCTCGACAAGAACAAATCCCTCGCCGGGATAATGAGCGTCCCAGACCACCTATAGGGGATATAAGGATGATCGTTGGGAGTGCGGCAGCCGTCGGCTCAACAAAGAAGGCTCTAAAATCCTACCTCAGAGCAGTTCAGAATGTCCAGACTGCGAGCCTTGTCCAGAAGAAGTCGCGAATCAACAGCCCCACTATGGAGTTCACAGAAGAAGATGCCCAACATCTTCATCATCCGCACGACAACGCCCTTGTCATCAACATTCGGATAGGAGACTACAACACGTACCGGGTCTTAATCGACAACGGAAGCTTCGCAGATATCCTTTACTATCCGGCGTTCCAACAGATGCAAATCGACAAAGAACGCTTGGTCCCTACCAAGGCCCCACTCACCAAATTCGGAGGGACAAGAGTATACCCCCTCGGCTCGATTACATTGCCTGTCACTGTTGAGGAATACCCTTGGTAGGTCACTAAGGACGTTACCTTCCTCGTCGTTGATTGCTCCTCCGCCTACAACGCAATCATAGGACGACCCATCCTCAACGCCTGGAAGGCTGCGACCTCAACCTATGCCCTGAAGGTCAAGTTCCCTATCGAGCACGGAGTAGGGGAGCTATGGGGAGACCAGGTAGCTGCGCGAGAATGCTACGTCTCGATGGTAGAAATGAATAGCCAACTACAAAAAATGAACATAAAGCAGAGAGCGGGGGCGGAACTTGTGGAGGAGCTCGAAGAAATAATCCTCGACGAGTCCAGGCCTGATAGAACCACTAGGATCGGCGTTCTCACCGGCCCTGCGGCTCGCCAAGCGCTCGTGGCTTTCCTTAAGGAAAATCAAGATGTATTTGCCTGGAGCCATGAAGACATGCCGGGAATCAACCCGTCAGTCATGGTACATAAGCTGAACGTATCGCCTACCTTCCGACCCGTTCGACAGAAAAAGCGGATGTTCACCCTAGAGCGAGACCAAGCGGTAGCAGAGGAGGTCGGTAAATTGCGAGAAGCAGGTTTCATCCGGGAAGTATACTACCCCGACTGGTTGGCCAATATGGTGATGGTCAAGAAAGCTAGCGGGAAGTGGCGGATGTGTGTAGACTTCACGGACCTAAATAAGGCGTGCCCCAAGGACAGCTACCCCCTCCCTCAAGTCGACACACTGGTAGACTCTACGGCCCGGCACCAGCTGCTGAGCTTTATGGACGCCTTCTCAGGGTACAACCAGATCCGAATGGACGAGGCAGATCAAGAGAAGACCTCGTTCGTTACCAGCCAGGGACTTTTCTGCTACAAGGTGATGTCGTTCGAACTAAAAAATGTGGGCGCCACATATCAAAGACTCATGAACAAGATGTTCGCCGACCAGATAGGAAGGAATGTTCAAGTATACGTCGACGACATGCTGGTGAAAAGCCGAAGGAAGGAGGACCATTTGAGGGATCTCGAAGAAACATTCGGCACCCTCCGCTCCTACGACATGAAGCTCAACCCGTCAAAATGTGCGTTCAGAGTGACGACAGGAAAATTCCTCGGCTTCATGGTGTCTTAGAGAGGTATCAAGGCCAACCCGGACAAGATCCGAGCCATAATGGAGATGGCTCCCCCGAAGAATGCAAAAGAGGTACAAAGCTTAAAAAGAAAGGTGGCCGCCCTGAACAGATTCGTATCAAGGGCAACGGACAAGTGCCTTCCCTTCTTCCGCACGCTGAAGAAAACTTTCAAGTGGACGGATGAATACCAAAAGGCATTCGAAGAACTGAAGGCCTACCTCTCCTCACCTCCATTGCTGAGTCCTTCGCAGTCAGGGGAGGAACTCTTCCTCTACTTAGCTGTCTCCCCAGCAGCCGTCAACGCGGCCTTGATCAAAGAGGAATACGGGGTCCAGAAGCCCGTGTACTACGCCAGCCGGGCGTTTCAGGGAGCAGAAGAAAGGTATCTACCCATGGAGAAACTCGCCTTTGCCTTGATTACTGCGGCACGAAAGCTCAAGCCATTCTTCCAAGCCCATACAATAGTCGTTTTAACCGACAAGCCCTTGCGGCGGGCGATGCACAACCCCGAAGCCGCTGGTCGCCTGGCCTTATGGGCAATATAGTTGACCGAGTTCGACATTCAATACAGCCCACGCACCGCCATCAAGGGGCAGGCCGTTGCCGACTTCATAGCCGAATTCACCAACGGGGAGGACCAGGGGGCAAGCGACTGCACTCCGTGGAATGTACATATAGATGGGTCGTCAACTAGATAGGCCGATGGAGTAGGTGTCGTACTTCACTCCCCCGAGGGAGATCAAATCAAATGCATGATCCGCCTGGACTTCTCCACCACCAATAACGAAGCGGAGTACGAAGCTTTAATAACTGGGTTAGACCTCGCCAAAGCAGCAGGAGTAGCCCGAGTGGTAGTCTCCTGCAACTCCCAAGTCGTCATCAACCAAGTAAATGGAGACTACGAGTGCAGAGGCGACAAAATGAAAAAATATCTCCATCAAGCGAAGAGAAGGGTGGACGAACTGAAGGCAGAGATAGTCCAAATCCTCAGAGAAGAAAATGAGCAAGCCGACCGCCTTGCCAAAGCCGCCTCATCGGAATACATAACTACCCCTGACAATGTGCTCTCTTTTGTACAGGTTTCCCTGCTAATAGACTCTGTCGATATGCAGGAAATAGACTCCGAAAGCAATTGGACCACGCCATTAGTCTCTTACCTGAAAGATGGCATCCTGCCGGACGAAAAAGAAGCCGCCAGAAGGCTGAAGGTCTGAGCGGCAAGGTTTGTATTGATGAAGGACGTCCTGTACAAAAGGGGTTTCTCTCGCCCATACCTAAGGTGCTTGGGTCCTGAAGAAGCAGACTATGTCATGAGGGAAGTACACGAGGGAATATGCGGAAATCATTCGGGGTCACGGTCACTGGCGCATAAGCTGATTCGGGCAGGATACTACTAGCCCACGATACAAAAAGACACGCAAGCTTATGTCAAAGCCTGCGACAAGTGCCAGAGGTTCAGCAACATCATCAGACAGCCGTCCGAAGAGCTGACCCCCATGACGACCCCATGGCCATTCGCTCAATGGGGACTAGACATCATGGGCTCATTCCCAACAGCTATGCGACAGCTGAAGTTCCTGGTGGTAGGCATAGACTACTTCACGAAATGGGTAGAAGCTGAAGTTTTGGCCACTGTTACAGAGAAAAACATTCGAAACTTTGTTTGGAGGTCCATCATATGCAGGTTCGAAATTCCCAGAATCCTGGTCTCGGGCAACGGGAAGCAATTCGACAACGGCCCCTTCCGAGAGTTCTGCACGCAACTGGGAATAAAAAATCATTACTCCTCCCCTGCCCACCCCAGGCCAACGGTCAAGTAGAAGTAACGAACTGATCCTTGCTTAAGATTATCAAGACTCGGCTCGAGGGGGCAAAAGGGATGTGGCCCAAAGAACTGCCAAGCGTATTATGGGCATACAGGACAACAGCAAGGACCCCTACAGGAGAAACACCATTCCGGCTAACCTACGGAAGCGAGGCAGTCATCCCTGCTGAAGTAGGACTCACAAGCTACAGGGTGAACACCCACGATGAAGGCAGGAACAACGAGGCCTTGCGCCTACAGCTCGACCTGATCGACGAAAACAGAGCAGCAGCAGAATAAAGGCTCGCGCGGTACCAAAATCGCATGGCTAAACACTACAACTCCCGAGTCAAACACAGGGAATTCCAGGTCGGAGACCTTGTTCTAAGAAAGATCATGGGCGCCACTAGAGACCCTGCCTAAGAAAAGCTCGGCCCCAACTGGGAAGGACCTTACCGGATCACAGCATGGCAAAGGAAGGGCACCTACCATTTGGAAACACTGGAAGGACAGAAGCTACATCATCCATGGAATGCCGAGCACCTACGAAAGTACTACCAATAAGAAAGAATTGCAACCCCCTACTTATAATCTGCTTTAATGTATTTTGGGAGCACAAAGGGCATGTTTCCCCCTTAGTAAAAATTATGTAAGATTCAGAAGTTTATTTAAAGTCTCTTATATATTTTGCAAAGTGTTGAGCAAGAAGCTGATGGCCCAAAACCGACGACTCAATCCTAAGGATAGGAAGCATAAAAACCGGTTAAGCATAAAAGCTGACGATTTAAAAGCTGACGACTCCATCCTAAAAGGATGTAAGGCAAAAAGTCTAAGCATAAAAACCGGTCAAGCATAAAAGCTGATGGTTTAAAAGCTGACGACTCCATCCTAAAAGGATGTAAGGCAAAAAGCCTTAGTACAGAAACCAATCAAGCATAAAAGCTGACGGTTTAAAAGACGACAGTCTAAAGGTGACGACATTATCCTAAAGGCAAAAAGCCTAAGTACAAAAGCCGACGGCATAAAGAAACGACAGCCGGCAGCCGACGATATAATCCTAAAGAAAGCGCATAAAATGAACGACCTAAAAGGTCGACGGCCCAAAACCAACTATATTGTCCTATGAGGATATGCAAGGCGTAAAAAAGCCTATATATAAGGGCCGACGGTCCTAAAAGCTAACTGCTTGTATGCTGACGGCTTATAAGCTGACGGCTCTATCCTAAATATACAAAAGGGCACAAAAGCCTGTTATTGAGTATAAAAGCCAAACGGCTTATAAAGCTGACGGCTTCACAAAGCTCAAATAACATATAAAAGGAATCATTCACAAAGCTTAAGTAAAAGCAAGCAATCCATACAAGGACAAGTTTGAAATACGAAATACATTAAAGTGCCTTAAAAGGCAACACTGTTCATGACGGTACAAAAATTAATCTTTCTACAAAAAATTACAAGGCTACTCGACGGGGGAATCAATAACTTTTACTTCGTCATCTTTGACTTGAGCATGATCCTGGGCTGGTGTCTCTGCTTCGTCTTCACGGCCCCCGGCACCCTTGATGTTTTGATCTTCGTCATACAAACGGTCAGTGCTACCTGAAGCCGCGGGGAGGATGGAGGTCTGAGCTTGAGCCTCATCAATGGTCATGTTGGAGAGATCCAGCTTGGGGTGAGAGGCCTTCACTTGACGGATGGCATTGTCAAAACCGTCCGCGAAGGTGCTGCCCAACTCCATCAAGTAAGCCTCTGAATCACCGTACTCTTTGATGGCGTCTTCCTTGGCCTGACGGAGTTGGTCCCTGACGGATAGAATCTCTTTTTCCTTGTCGCCGAGGACTCTTTGCAGCACCTCCGTCTGCTTCCCTGGTTCACCCCTCTCTCGCTCAGACAGAGCTAGCTTCTCTTTGATGCGCACCCTCTAGGCCTTGAACTGGGCTAGCTCGTCCTCTGTCTTGGCCGCCTTAGCCCGTACACGGTCCAGAGCTGTCTCCTCGTGGACACAACGTTCCATAAGACCTTTCATCATAAGCACGGCCTAGAATAGGAAAATGTTAAGTCAACATGACGGTAAACTAGTACGTAAAAAAAAAAAAAAAAAAAATTTGATGATGACGAAAAGTTATTTACCTGGGCGACGTTAAAAAGACCCGTCTCACCCATTGCCTCCGTCGAGTGGTTTCCAAGGTCCTCGTAATCCTCTGCCGTCAGGATTGAAGACAACTTCTCTATAGCATACCTGGAATCCTCGCGCAAGAGGACGGGTGTCTTCTCAACATTGGGCACCGGGCCACCCGTCATCAGGCCCTTTCCCTTGCCATGCTTGACAAAGACCTTCTTCACCTCCGCCTCTAGGCCGACGACAGTCTCAGGTGTAACCTTTGACTTCTTGGCATGATGGTCCGCCTCCTGACTGGGTTTTCTTTTTGTAATGGACGGCTTGGGCGCGTCCGTCCCAGCTGTCTGAGCAACCTTCTTCTTCGCGGCTACTTGTTGTTTAATGAAAGCTCTCCTCTTTGCATCGTCCATTTCTGCAGAAGAGGATGGTACATAAGTTAATGACAAAAAATTACTAAGTGTGATACTTGAGTGAACGGACTCACGTGCTCAAACTTGGTCCTCGTACTTGATCGCCTCCTCAGACGGCTCAGGTCCGTCACAGTGCCAATGAACGGTTTTTAGGCTCACCAGTTTGGCCCAAGATCTATCCTTCAACTCAGTCTTTTGGAAAATTTTCTCCAAAAAATTCCACTGTTCAAGAGAAACTTGTGGACGGTCCTGAGCTGCAAAAAGAAGACGGTTAGAAATCAACGATGTTTAGAGTCTAAAAGAAAAGAAGGTGAACGGACGCATACCAGACGGGGGTAGTACACCCCATGTTGTATCAACTGGCATGAACTCAGTCTCGCTAGGATGACACATCCATTCACTACCGTCCATAAAAAAGTACCTAGACTTCCAGTCCCTATTGGAATCTGGAGTGTCACTCACTAGCCTTAATAATGGGCTCCTGGCTACAAAACTATACATTCCTCATGATTTTGTTATCTCTACTGGATGGTAGCAATGGAAGAACTCCTTCACTGTTAGTCTTTTCTTCCCCTTGGACATTGTTCCGTACAGGACCTCTACCCTCAGGAAGACCCTCCAAGCATTTGGGGAGACTTGGTTGACAGACAATCCTAGATAGTGTAGGAGTTGACGATGTAGTTGAGTCAAGGGAAACCTCAACCCGGCCTTGAGCATTTGCTCATAGATCCCGACACCCTTGACTCCGTGGTAGTAACACTTCTCTGTTTTATTGGGTAGACGGATAGGTATGTTGACGGGTATTTGGTATTTGTTCCTAAGTGTTTTGAAGTGAGACTCTTTGATTGTGGACACAAAATCATTTACCGTCCATAGTAAAAGCATTATAAACTTCCTCATCCCGTCAGAGTCTACGACGGATTGGATTTGTGGCTCGGTTTCCCCTAGACCGTCACTAAGGTTACTTTCTGCCCTATCACTGCTTGAGGAAGAAAAGCTGGTAGATGAACTGTCTTCACTAGAAGTGTCAGGATCTCTTAGACCCGACGAGTGAACTTCATCGTAGCCCGCTCCATCACGGACAAACGACTGATTACTGGACGCGCTAGACATCTGTCACCTACATGTGACAGAAGACCCTAAGTATAACTAGTCTAAAGACATTGGACAGTGATAAAGATGAATGAATCAACAATGAATACTTACCGGTTGCGTTTGTTGCGGGAAAATGAAATCAACGGATACACGAACGTGACGGTCGCGTGAGTTGACGGATCAAACGTTTCTGGCTAGGTGAACGGATGCGCTCTGATCTTTTGATTTCAGTGAAAAGTGAAAAATGAGGGAGAAAAAGGGAGGTTTATATATGAGGGGTAGCACGGAAGGCGAGGGGACGCCTCATTCTTAGCACACGGTTATTAAGTCGACGACACGTGTCCTACATTAATTACACAGCATTAATTACCGTATGACAGCCTATCCAGTCAGCTCTCTCTCATTGCGAACTGAAACCGTCATCCCATTAGTCCGTCCTCCCTGGGATCACGGACTAATGGGCTGAGGGGGCACCTGATAGGGATAAAACTCCCACTAGACGCCAGCAGCCTGCGTGGACTGACGGTGGTAGGTATGATGACGGACGTGGACGACGGACGCAACACTTTGACGGCACGACTCTTAAATGAGATGACGAGAGCAACGGACGACGGTGTGAGGCAGGGGGCACTAAAGCGTATCTTGCCACGCACGCTTCCTTGAGGAAATGAGTCTTCCTACGTACGCTCATACTCGGACAGATATCTTGCGCAATACGATTGCTCCCAAAGGGATGTCTTGCCCAACACGCTTGTTGCCCAAAGGGTATCTTGCGCCATACACTAATCAGGGGTAATTCCAGTATGGAGGTATCTTCCCCAGCAAGCCTTGGATAAGGCCCCATGCTACTATAAATACTTCCAGGCCTTCCCAAATCGAGGTACGCATGATTCTATCCGACTCTAGCACTCTGGAGTTGTGAGCAATACTAACTTAACCATCGGAGGGTCGTTGGCCGGTACCACGCCGGTACCTCTCTTTGAAGTTCTTTTTACTTGTGCAAGTTCGTCCGAGGTACGTGAAGGCCCTGCAGCTTACTGAGTTGATTCTTGACATCATCAAAACTAATCTATGAATTTAATCTTTCCGTCATTCCATCAAATACCAACAAAAAAAAAACCCTAATTGAGAGAGTGAGACACTAAACTACAAAGAGAGCTAAAGAGGTAGTGTCACTACCGCAAGACTAAGTAGCACAACACATAAGCAACAGAGCAACACTCCAACACCCAAATTTGGTATTTTTGTGTTTTTCTCTCTCATTTGAGCAACAAGTAGGCAGAGAGCTCCATCAATCTTACTATCTTAGTTTCCCTTTTACTATTAGAAATAGAGAAGAGAGAGGGGCAGAGAGATTATGCCTCTATCCTTCTCTCTTTCTCTATTTTAATAATGATCAATGTGCATTGTGCAGTAGTCATGAGTGTCATTGAAAGAATTTTGCTTTGCTCTACAATAATTTTTTTTTTTAAATCTAGCGGATCAAATGGGTCCAAAATTACAATTTGGATATTTTACTTGCGTTCCATCTTAGGGCAATTGCATTACTCCTTGAAAAATAGAAAAAGTGTTAAATTATACACATTCTCGCTAAAAAAACTACCCATATTAATAGGTTTATAAAACTATTAATCCCGTGTAAATATAAGTAGCTTAGCATTTGATTATTTAAATATAATATCTCTCTCCTCTCTCACCCCCTATACTCTCTCTCTCTCTCTCTCTCTCTCTCTCTCTCTCTCTCTCTCTACCTGACTGCCCTAACTTTCTCTCTTCCTTGACTTAATTCGATCCAGAAAAAGGAGGAAGAAGAAGGTTGAGGAATCAGCCCAAAACAAACCAACTCAAACAAATCTGAAAATTCATCACAAATCCAACTCAAAATCAACCCAACGTAAAACTGATTCAAAAAACCCACATCAGCCCCAAACCCAATCTAATGTTGTCGTTGCCACTGCCATGAAGGCTTCGGTGGAGTGCTTGCTGCTGCCATGAGAGAGAAAGTGAAGAGTTAGACCTCAGATCTGT
This sequence comes from Lithocarpus polystachyus, assembly GCA_033629205.1. Lineage (NCBI taxonomy): Eukaryota > Viridiplantae > Streptophyta > Magnoliopsida > Fagales > Fagaceae > Lithocarpus > Lithocarpus polystachyus. The sequence goes on along the minus strand of CM066172.1, from coordinate 8,996,849 downwards.
CTAAAAATGTCGAAAATGAACTCCAATTGATATGGGTTTTGTGTTGAAGTGAAGTTTTGAGGTTTGTTTATGGGTTTTTCCGGTTTGTTTAGGGATTGTTTGGTGAAAAAATAGGGGAGAAAGAAGAAACTGACTAGTATAGTAAAAAAAAAAAAATTTAGAGAGAGAGAGAGAGAGAGAGAGAGAGAGAGAGAGAGAGAGAGAGAGAGAGAGAGAGCAGCATTCAAATCTTTTATGGCCTTCGACATCACACTACACGAGCCTGTTTTTAGAGTGGTAGTAGGAAGTCAAATTATGATCCCCTAATAATGGTAATATTAGAAAAAATAAAATAAACCAAGAATTTTAATGTTACATTATCGTAATGTGCATCACATTAAAGATATATAACAGTAAACCAAATGTCCCGTAAATACAAAGGAACACGAAATTCAGTATTGCTAAAGCCAGGAAATACCTATCTAGATGACTCGTGCTTGTGCAGTTCTTGAACCAAAGGAATGCTAAAGAAATTCCCAAAACCTAATACACAATCATTGAATGATGGGCCGTACGTAACTCCTCATTGATTCAGCGTCGTGGCTAAAGAAGAATTCATCAAGCCCATCATTGGCAAGTCCTTCCATTAGGCCGAGCAAAAAAAAATTGTGGAAGTAACCAGAGGACCTGCCAAGCTGCAATGCAACATAATATTAATATAAAACAAATCATTCCAGCATCAATTCTCATCTGTGTAACATTTGTTGTCTTGCTTTCTTGGACCAAAACAAGAATGGTGTTTGTTATGTAGCGTATAAAGGACCGGAGTACAAACAAATATCCAAACCATTTACAATAAAGTAAAAATGATTCATTCCATAAAGAATAAATGTATTCATATATCGTTTTAATACACCCACGAAAATTCAGTCAAACCATAGTATATCCATGCGTCGACATAAAAAAATTATTTACATGACATTATTTACCAGAATTGCTCAACCAAAATCTAAAATTAGCTTTGTTTGGAGTCAAAGAAGCCCATCAACTCTTAGAGTGAATGAATGAAACAATACTACTGTTTGACATTTGATCACAAGTGATTTGATTCACTTAGCTGAAGAATTGCCATATGAATTACAGTTTCTTATTGAACTCTTGCCTCCCTCTTTCAGCCTTGAATCAATGGAGGGTAAACAGAATCGTCAGCCACAATCTCTTTCTTCTCCATGTCGTTGGCTTTTGCCCATAAGAGTAGGTACAGGCCAAATATAACCGAAACTGCTCCCACAATGCTACAGATCAAGGAATAAGCAAAACAAGTTAAATAAGAGATGGTCTTCACTCTTCACCTTATAGTTTCTTACTCAACGTACTTTGTCAAAACTAGATTCATCTTTTATCGCCAAGCAAGTTAATCGGGATAATGCCTTTATTTTAATTGGGATTGGACTTCGTAATCTTGAAGCAAGCTAATTGGTATCTTGTAATTTTTAGTGAGTTATCTGATTTACATTAGCCTAAGGTTCTCATTCTAGGAAAAATTCTTAGTTACTTTTGAAGTATAAAGAAATTGTGCTCTCTCCTTTCATATTTGTGGTAGATACTACTATAAATTTAACGAGTAGATCTTACTATGAATGTAAAAAAATGGAACACCATTCTTCGTCAATTACTTCCCTTTTAGACTTTATTCTTCATTTAGCATTTAGCACCATGTTAAAGTAAAAGAGATATATGTGAAGGCCTTTGGCCCATGGGTTTAATGGGCCAACCCCATCCATCATGGTGGGTATTGGGTAGCCATCAAAATATATATATATATATATATATATATATGTATGTATGTATATAAAAATTTGAGACGTACATTGTATCTGTATGAAAATAGTTTATCTAATTATTTGCTAAAAGTGTGCTAAAGTATATTTGTATTTTGAAAAAACAAGAAAAAAAAAATTTTTAAAAACTGTACGTAACAATTAAGAGTTAAAAGTTGAAGCTAATGCCAAATAGGCTCAATATATGAATATAGACATACCTGCCCAAATGTGCAGAATCTCCCAATACAAATGTTTGTAGCAAAAACGAGAAAACGACTAGAAGTGGGTTAAATGCCGATGTGAACACAGGACCATTCTTCTTAATAGACCAAGTCATCACATAATACGATAATCCTGTCACCACAATTCCCTGCAATTCCACAACACATGGATCAGTGATTTGTGAGGAAGAATGAAACTTGCGTTGGATTTTTGGGATGATATAAAATTTAGGCTTACTCCAAGTAATATGGTAACCAAGACAAGCCCTCCTTCCCACTTTAGTTCCCAAGATGACCACGATATCACAAATACGGTTACTATAGCAGTTTGGATGGTGCCAAAGAAGCTCATGATTGCGCTTAAGGATAGTTCTGCTGGGTAAAATTGAGTGACATGCTTCTGCAAGATTACATGAATATGTCATCCAAATTATGGTCCAATATACATTTTTGATATGTAGATAAACTTCAAACTTATGAGGTCCACTTCAGGACAGCTTAAGGCCTAGGCTTAAGGCCCCAAAAAGGCTCCCAGTTAAAAAAAACAATGACCATCTTGTAGCTGAATATTGGTTTGGAAAAAAAATAAGTCCAATCTCAATTCCAAAAAGGCACCCTCCTAATAATTGTTTTGGTAGAGATAATATTTTTAAGGGTTTTACTAATGTATGCCCTTAAGGCATATATTAGTAAAACTATTTAGAAAATTTTTTATCAGGAATTAAAAAAATTATGAAATGTTTTTAACAGCTTTTTTAATTCCCGATAAAAATATTCCTAAAATAGATTGTTAATGTATATCCTAAGGGCATACATTAACCAGACCCATTTTTGAAAACTAAAATTGATAAAATCCTACTTTAAATTGATTGAATTAGCTATAATGTCATATTATCAATTGAAAAAGAGAATGCTAATAAAATCTATATCACAACAACTTAATTAATAAATTTGTATCTCAACTCTCAAGAAATAATAAACATTTAAATATTGAATTGACTATTAAGATGCAAAATTAATAATTAATAATAAAAAATGTCCATTTAATATTTATCATCTCATGTCACAAATTATACTAAGCTGGCCCTATTCAGCACTATAATAATTATATCATCAAGCCAAAATAACAATAAATTTCTTTTTGATACGAATGAGATTCAAACTCAATCCCAAGCCAACCCCATTCAACACTATAATAGTTATATCATCAAGCTAAAACAACAATAAATTTCTTTTTGATATGGACGAAATGAGATTCAAACTCAATCCCTTTATTAAAAGGTAAAAGACTTTACTACTTAAGTAAACTCAAACACACAATAATAGTCCAATATGAACATGATCATTGTGGATGACAATCTCAGGCTTATTATATTAATGCTCAATATAGTCAATACCAAGTTCATGTAAAATCATTGATAAACTATGGAGAAATTTTCTTACCACCATAATATTCCAAAAGCTTGTTGCAAGCACTCCAACAACGATCATTATGAGGCCAATAACACCATCACTAGTTGCTTGAATGTTAGACAACTTAGAGGTTAGCAAAACTGGACCCTCCCACAGCACTAAAACCAATGCTCCGGCTGCCGATAGGACTAGACCCCATATCTTGCCCTGCCCATTGATGCTCCAAAATTTGAGTTTTTCTTGACGGAAAAAGAGGGCCATTACAAATACTACAGAGGGGACCAAGTTAATTCCAATGCTTTCATAACTCGATGATACAAATTGCAGGGCTATTGTCATTAGCAGCTGACAAAGTGTAATCCTAGATAACAATTTACAAAAATTAATATAATTTAAAATATATAAAAAAAATTGTCAAATAGACTTGGGTTAAACTGAATCTATATGGAACAATTAGGCTTTTACCCAGAATTTAAAAATTATCAAGTGCCTCTGAACAAGTCTAATTTGAGAATTTACTTCATGTTTCTATAACAAGAAGAAACTTTATACTTAACTGTAACAACCCCAACAGGAATGCATAGCAGAGAATCTTGAAGGAGAGAGGAGGCCTTTCGTTCCTGCAACCAAGGACAACTCCAGGCATAAATTTTGGATATGGATAAAATATGTTTTTCACAAGGAAAATAAAAGATTAAATAAAAAGGAAAAAGGCTAAAATGCAAAATCCATCATCTATGTTTCGGATAATTATTAGGTACTTCCGGAGTACTATAGATGTGTACTTTCCCATCTCACATAATTGTGGGTCCACCAATTAAATTTATGGTGGAACCCACAATTCATATAAGAGGGAGGAGTACACATTTATGGTACTCCCGGAGTATTCAATAATTTTTCCTATGTTTTACCAAAATTTCTTTTAGTCCATTAACTTTGCTTTCGTTCATTTCGGTCTTTTAACTTTTAAGTTTATTCAATTAAAGGTTTTCCATCAACTTTTTTTTATATGTTGTGGTTAATTTTCTAATTTTTTAAATTTTTATTCAAAATTTTTAATTAAAAAAATTTAATTAATGATTGAAAAGTATTTTCCAGGTTTTTTTTTAAGTTTAACAAAAGTTGACAAAAATACCTTAATTTAATAAATCTGAAACTTAGAAAACTAAAATGAGTTCTGAAGAAACTTAAAGGGTGGGTTTTGTATTTTAGACAAAGGAAAATTATATTTTCAATCCTACATTTTGGGCTATAAAAAAAATTAAATCATATATATATATATATATATAGAGAGAGAGAGAGAGAGAGAGAGAGAATCCAAAGTAACAAATTAAAGCATAATCTATTTATAAACAGAATGACCTTATGTTTTGAGTTTAATCGGCACTTTGGGCTTAATTTTTTATCTTTAAGTTATTAATTCATTTTCTATATTTAAAAAAAAAAAAACTTTTCTATTTATTTTGTTATTACTGCTATAATACAAGTTTTATTATTTTGTGGTTCTATCCTATTCTTTTTTTTTTTTTTTTTAAATGGTCCTAGCAGTAAGCACTAAAGAAGAATATATATAAAGTCTTTTTATGTGGTCAAATGGCAATGACCAAAATTGGGCAGTGTCAAAGTTTCCTAGCCCATGACCCAATTCAAATGGGTCTCTAATGCTACCTGCCTAGGTCCACCGATGACCCATTCTGGAGTGAGGGAATGAAAAGAGGTTATACCATTTCTATGATGAACCAAAAGTGTTTAAATTGTGACTTTTTGGGACATGAGGAAAACTGTATAAACACAATTAAGCACCATTCTAACCAAAACTGTATAAATTGTGACTGTATAAACACCATTTCTATGATGAACCAAAACAGTTATGCATGTAATAAACACAATTCTAACCAAAATCTCTCGGACAGTCTCCATAGAGATGAAGATGAAAGCAGCACTGACCTTTCGAAGAAGAAAGCGAGAACTGCCAAGAGAATGGTGGCAATGACATGCTCGTATACCACAATGACAAGAGCACTGACTCCACTTGAGGTAACTGATTCTATTAAAATCATGAACACAGCAAGTACGAGTTCGTTCAGAGCCAGGAACAAGTATGCCTTGCTTGCCTCAAACCCCGTCAATAAACACCTTGTAATCTCCATCCTTCTTTCTCTAAATGCCTACCAATGTTCTTCTTTTTTCATTTTTCTTTTTCTTTCTTCGTGTTAAATAGCTCTGCAGATAGCTACTAATGATCTGCTCCTTCTGTCCCATCTCCATTATTCAGATAAATGTTTCAAAGAGGTGACATGGTAGAGGTAGGCTGAGGATGCCTCGTTGAATGTTAGATTGACCATTAGATGTTAGAACTTTGAAGTAGAACTGAGCACCGAGCACGTGTTGGGTTTGGTGAAGGATGTATGCTTTTATTTTATTTTATTTATTCTGTGGAGAACTGCATTTTTTTTGTTTTAGAAGTTTGGTTTATGCAAAGTTGCAATTGTAACCACTAAATATGATCACTAGAAGTGTTTCGTTTAGGAACAATTTATTTAGCTGAAATTAAAAGTATTGTAAATAAAGCTAAAAACTATCTGTAATAATACAGTGGGACCCATAAATAATACCAAAAAGTGTAATAGAACCCATAAATAATAGTCAAAATAAATTGAATAGTAGCAAAAATAAACTAAAAAGTAAAAAAAGTTGCATTTTCCAGCCAATTCCAAACGCAACTTAAATGTGACTTAAAATTTCTTGTGACTTTAATTCAAATTCAGAAATTACTAAAAACTTACCAAAGATTTTTTTTTTTTTTTTTTTTTACCTCTTCTAATATTACATTATCTTCTTTTAAACTAGTTTCAACTTTCAAAGGTTTATTACTTTATTAAGCTAATTTGGGGTAGGTTTCTCCTCGCTAGCGAAAGGTGGGTCTCCATCCTCTCCTAGGTTGTAGAATAGCAGTCCCTTCTTTGAAGGAGTTCGTGTTCCCTTAGGCAACAAGTTTGTCCTGAGGCTTTGTGGTTTCTTTCTTCTAGGGTTTTTGGGAAACAGTTTTTCTTTTCTTTAGCCCCTAGGATGGAAGACCTAACGAGATCATGGAGTTGTTTAACACTATCGGATTGTGAAGGGTCAAACTTTCAACTCTCGGAAGAACAGGCAGCAAGAGATTACATATTAGCTGCAAAATTCTTGACCAAGCGTGCTCTCATCTTAGATGCCATAGCCAAAACGTTCACACCACTATGGAGATCAGTGAATGGTTTTCAAATCAAAAAGGAGGGAGATCATGTGGTTTTGTTCACTTTTGATAATAAGGAAGAGATGGAGAAAGTCATTGCTGCCGAGCCATGGAGTTTTGATAAAAACCTTATGGTTTTACAGCCCTATGATAGAGACACAGAGGTGGGGGATATGGAGTTTAATAGAGCTTGTTTTTGGGTGCAAGTGCATGACCTCCCGATGAGATTTCGGAGAAGACAAGTAGCCGAACAAATATGTGAGGTTGCAGGAAGGATCATTCCCTCGACTGATGACTCGGAAGCGGAAGGAGAGAATTTTATGCGAGTCAGAGTCTCAGTGGATATTACCCAACCTTTGTGCAGGGGAAGGGTAATCTCCCTTGACAATGGCAAAGAATTGTGGGTGTCTTTCAAATATGAAAGACTTCCCAATCTGTGCTATTGGTGTGGATGTCTTACACATAATGATCGTGATTGTGCACTTTGGATTGAGAGCGACGGGAGTTTGAAAACTGAGTCACAGCAGTTCGGTCCCTGGATCAAGGCAGCGCCGTTTGTGTCAACAAGGAGAAAGTTGGTTAAAGTCCCTGGTTGTTACGCTAGCAGGAAATCGGGTGCACCAACGTCAACCAGCAAACCGGCTCCAAAGCCTCCCGTGGTGGTGATCCGATCAGGTAACCCTTCACCGGAGGTTATCCGACCCTATAAGGAAAGGGCGAGTACTCTCCCTAGTGCAGATATTGCTCCGAATTTTCAGGGGACAATTATGGAGAATATGCCGCGACAAAAGCCAGGGAGTGTGACAGAATTAGAAAGCTTAGAACGGACGGATTCAATGGAGAGGAATACACTAACTGGTGATTTCGAAGAAGTAATTGAGGGGATTGACAAGGATATCCGTAAGTTTGACTTGGAGACCTCCAATAGTGCTGAAAACAGAGCATGTGCAGGTAAGGAAAATATTATAGAATCATTCTCAATTAATGATTCTAATGAGCTGCCCTCACAAGCACGTGCACACCTCAACCCATCCTTACCACGTGCTCCTCTATCTGTGCTGTCAAATTTTCAAACGAGTCCTATGCTTGCTGAAGGGTCGTGGAAAAGACTTGCTAGAACTCAGTTAGGTACAGACACTGTAATGTCTGAAGCTGTAGGGGGAAAACGTGTGGCAGGGGGAACAGACAGCCTACTTGAGTTACCTAAGAAAAGGAAGGTTTCTCAGGCGGGCAGGACCAAGAAGAAGATATTGGCGGAGGCTGGGTTCCAGCCCTGCCAGAAGCAATGAGTCTATTAGTGTGGAACTGTCGTGGGCTTGGGAACCCGCGTACAGAGAATGAGCTTGTAACTTTAATACGGGCTAAAGATCCCTCTGTCGTGTTTATAGCCGAAACATGGGCAGATGATGCAAGGCTAAATCGTACGTTGAGTAAAATTAATTTTGATCAGAAGTGGGTGGTGCCGATGGTTAATAGAGGTGGTGGTTTAGTGCTATTTTGGAAGAATACTGTGAACCTTACTGTAGTAGACTCTCACAGGTATTATATTGACACTATCATCAATGGAAACTCCGAGAATGAGTGGAGATTTACTGGTTTTTATGGGGAACCCGATACTTCAAGGAGAATTGAAGCATGGAACAAGCTGTAGACCTTGAATTCAAGGCAGCACAGTCCTTGGCTTTGTGCCGGGGATTTCAATGAAATTGTTAGGCATGATGAGATGTTGGGCGGGCCAAGAAGAGACCACAACCAAATGCAATTATTTAGAAATGTGATTGATGAGTGTGGTTTTATGGACTTGGGATTTGTAGGTTCAAAGTTTACTTGGACTAGACACTTTGAGGATGGTCATTCTGTCAGAATCAGACTAGATCGTTGTTTGGCTACTAATCCTTGGTTTCATAAATTTCCGGGAACTAGAGTCCATCATGTTCAAGTTATGTCCTCTGATTACTCTGCCATTTGGGTAAATTTAATGGGGTTGGAAGAGCCTCGAAGGGAAAAATGCTTCAGGTTTGAGGAAATGTGGTTGTCTGAACCCTCTTGTGGTGAAACCATTGAAGCAACCTGGAGTACTACTTGTGAGCCTAACCCAGGTCTAGCTATTTTGAAAAAGATAGCTCAATGTGAACAGGAATTAACTCGGTGGAGTAAGCACAATTTCGGCCATGTGAGAAGAGAATTAGTAGAGAAGAAGAAATTACTTGTGGAGGCCGAAAAGGAAGCAATTATCAAGGGAGACAATTCTCGAGTTAGAGGGCTCAAGGCTGAAATAAATATCCTCCTAGATAGAGAAGCTAGAATGTGGTGTCAACGGTCTAGGGTCTTGTGGCTTAGTAAAGGAGATAGCAACACAGCCTTTTTCCATAGCAAAGCAACAAAGCGGTTCAGAAAAAATTTAATTAGGGGGATCAAAAATGCTAGAGGTGAGTGGTTAACCAAGCATGAGGACATGGGTTTAGAGCTAATAACCTACTATGAAGAGCTTTTTTCCTCTTCAAATCCGAGGCTTAATAGTGGGGTGCTTGAGAAAATCCCATGTTCAGTGACTGAGGAGATGAATGCAGATTTGGTTAGGGATTTTTCAGAATTGGAAGTAGTGGAAGCTCTTAATCAGATGGCACCTTTAAAGGCACCAGGCCCTGATGGAATGCCTCCCCTATTCTATCAGCATTTTTGGGAGATAATGAAGTTTGATGTAACCAGTGCAGTACTTTCTTGGTTAAGCACAGATGATAGCTTGCTTTTTTGCAGAACAACCTATGAGGATTGAACTAATATTTTGAAGCTGCTAGGTGAATATGAATCTTGGTCAGGGCAAAAGATTAACAAAGAGAAAACTGCAATCTTTTTCAGCAAGTCTACATCAGAAGAAGCAAAATCAGATATCAAGAATCTTCTCCAACTTCAAGAAGTTAAATCCTATGAGAAGTACTTGGGGTTACCATCCTTTGTAGGGAGGGGCAAAAAGGCGAGCTTTGATTATATAAAAGAGAGGGTTTGGAGGAAGCTTCAAGGGTGGGAAAGTAAGCTGTTGTCCCAAGCCGGTAGAGAGGTCCTCCTTAAATCTGTAATCCAAGCTATACCTACCTTTGCCATGGGGTGTTTTAAGCTTCCGATTGGGCTTTGTGATGATATTGAGGCTATGATGAGAAGATATTGGTGGGGCCAAAGGGGAGATCGTCGAAAAATCCATTGGATCCGATGGAGTGAATTAACAAAATCTAAGATGGTTGGAGGATTGGCTTCCGTGACTTGGCTCACTTTAATGATGCTCTCCTAGCAAAGCAAGCATGGCGTCTTATTCATAATAAGAACTCTCTCTTCTATAAAGTTTTTAAGGCGAAGTTTTTTCCTCATGGTTCTCTTTTAGATGCAAAGGAATCCTCTTCAGGATCGTATGCTTGGAAAAGTATACTGAGAGGTCGTGATGTTATTCTTGAGGGGGCTTGTTGGAGGGTTGGCAATGGGAGATCTATCAAAATATGGCAGCATCATTGGCTGCCACGTAAACATCCAACAAAGGTGACTTCTCCAATGGTGGAATCAATGGAGGAAGCCACGGTGGATTGCTTGATAGACGAAGGGACTCGCACATGGAATGTTGACATGGTCGATGGTATTTTTGCTCCGCAAGAAGCAGAAGAAATTAAGAAAATTCCACTAGCCCGAGAAGCTACTGAGGATTCGCTGTTCTGGCCACTAGCACAAGATGGGAAGTTTAGTTGCAAGCTGGGGTATCGTTTTTTGAAGGAAGCTGAGGATGGCTTTCAGTTGGAGGCTCAACCAGACCATGAAAAAGGTTTATGGCAGAAAATTTGGGCTCTGGAGTGTCCGAATAAAGTGAAAAATTTAATTTGGAGAGCTTGCCGAAATTCCCTTCCAACAAAGAGCAATCTGCTGCACAGAACCATTATTACGGATCAGACCTGCGACCGATGTAGGTGTGAAGCGGAGGACATGATTCATGCAGTTTGGAGTTGTAAAAGTTTGGATTGTGTGTGGGAGAAGGACGTCACATGGAATTTTCGGGATCTGAATTCTTTTTCCAGCTTCAGCGAATTGGTGGCTTGGATTTTTGAACACCAGCAGAAGCCAGCTCTCTTTGCTTTCACGGTGTGGTCCATATGGACCCAAAGGAACCAGGTTCGCTCCCAGCAGCCATGTTGCTCCTTAAACCACCTTTCTCAAATAGCAGTTGAGAGATATTCAGAATTTCAGGCTACCTTATCTCGACCAGCACCTAGCCGACCTCGCATAAGAACACGTTGGAAGCCACCACCATTGGATACCTTCAAAATTAACTTCGATGGAGCTGTGTTTGCCGATGAGAACTGTTCAGGTGTGGGAGTTATTATTCGAAACAGAGAGGGCTTAGTGATTGCAGCCTTGTCAGAAAAGATCCCTCAACTTCTCCAACCAATAGAGATTGAAGCCATGGCTGCCACAAGGGCCCTCGAGTTTGCCAGGGAGGTGGGTCTTTCTAATGCTATTCTTGAGGGAGACTCGCTGGTGGTGATTAAGGCATTAACTACACAGGACGTTGGACTTGCTCCTTTTGGTCTCTTGTTACAGGACGCCCTCAGGTTCACTTCAGCTTTTTCTTTATTGTCTTACTCTCATACAAGGAGAGAAGGCAACCAAGTAGCGCATGATTTGGCGGAGTTAGCTGTTACTCTCCCAGATTGTGTAATATGGATGGAAGATGTTCCATCAGATGTTGCTGTTTCCTATCAGGCTGATTTGGCCGGGTTATCTTAATAAAATTCACTGCATTTATTCTCAAAAAAAAAAAAAAAAAGCTAATTTGGGGTGGGTGCATGGATCACGGTTGGGTATCAACTATCAAGTATCAACCAAAAAAATCACACAAAATTCTATCACACTCTGCACAACAAAGAAAATCATCAACACATAAAATTCAATGACACTTTATTTTATAAGAAAAACAAATCCTTCAACAACATATATTGACAAAGAAAAAAAAATATTTTATCATGAATTTTTTTCTTCAATTCTTTGGGATCATTCTGGTAATTAGTTCATGTTTGATGAGAGGATTGCACATATTTAAAGATTATTCAACAACACCTTGAGGTTGACATTGCCTTTATTTGGACAATGTTTTGGCAATTTTTTTGTTTGGGCCAAGAGTTAAAATAATGAGCACCAAATTGGAGAATAAAATGGTTCCTTAGGTCCAACAAAAAATAGTGCTTTTAAAACTAGAATGAAAAGGTGGAGCAGGGTTCCGAATCTGTATAGCATGTTGAAGTGAAAGGTCCAAAGGCTTTTTTTTTTTTTTTTTTTGGTTGAGGAAATGGTCCAAAGGCTTTGTTTATTTGTTGCAAGGTCCAAAGATTTAAACTGGATTCTAATCTACATATATTTATATAAAATCTGAAATATATATAGATATATATATATATATATATATATGTGTGTGTGTGCGCACGCGTGCGCGTGTAGACAAAGTTTAATTATAAAATTGATTGTAGTCTAAGACTACAACTTTAGTCAATATCTTTTTATTAGAGGTGCATTTTGACAAATCTATCATTGAATTACATATTCTTCTTATATCTTCCTGTTTGCAAAATTTCTATAAAATTAAATATTAATAGCTACGTCATCAATAAATTGTTTAAATTGCAAGGTCCAAAGATTTAAACTGGATTCTAATCTACATATATTTATATAAAATCTGAAATATATATAGATATATATATATATATATATGTGCGCGCGCGTGCGCGTGTAGACAAAATTTAATTACAAAATTGATTGTAGTCTAAGACTACAACCTTAGTCAATATTTTTTTATTAGAGGTGCATTTTGACAAATCTACCATTGAATTACATATTCTTCTTATATCTTCTTATTTGCAAAATTTCTATAAAATTAAATATTAATAGCTACGTCATCAATAAATTGTTTAAATTGCAAGTTTTTGTAGTTTAAAATTATGCATAAAATATAACCTTATAGATTATATAATAAATAATATCTGATTATCACAAAATTTAACATATGTATTAAGAACGTAAAGAACATATGCAATCTAACAGTTAAATTTTCAAAATATGTAGTAATGTTAATGATATATAATAAAGTTGTAACTTTAGGCTATAATCAATTTTATAGCTAAATTTTGTCCTATATATATAGTTAAAAAATAATCTTCTCTTGACGGTTTGCTATTTGTCAAATTTGGAGCTTCAATCATTTGACAAATATCATATGACAAACAACGATTTGTATTATTTTAAAATGAGGCTTAATAAAAAAAATTAAATTATAAATACTAAATTTACTCTATTTTTTTTTTAATAATTGTTACTTCAGTTAGATTTTACATTTTTAATTTTGCGCCACATGCGGCTTCAATTTAAAACTACTTCAGCAACATTTAAAGCTAACTTCTAGTCCATCAAAAACAAATTTAAGCCCTTCTATTTCTATTATTCATAGTTACAATAATGTGTCAAAACAATCTTTTGTGACCTTGTCACATCGGATGGTAATTAAGTCAGGGTCACAAATGATTGTGTCTAGGTAAAATATGATTGTAGGCTTTGTAAGTTTTTTCCTTCATTTTCTTACACTTTGGTCATACAATAGGACTAATCAGAGTTGATTGTAACTTTGTCACGTATAATGGTACATGGTCAATTGCCTCAATTCGGTAAAGATTGGCAAAATTAGGCTAAACCCCGAAAGTTTTACTACAAAATATGAAATTTAACCCAAGTTCAGCAAAAATATTTGATTGTTTGATCGAAGTGAATATTTGACCTACACGTATTTATTTCATATCACAGAAATACATATAATTTCACAACTTGCAAATTGATTTTGCTTTGAGTGTTGGAAAATTTGATTAAATTTTAACCACCTTTGGTAAAACAACATCAAAATCGCTCATCAGGATCATTGGAAAGCTTGTGTGAGAAGCTTCGTTTCAAGAGGTCATCCGCAAGAACTTATTAAGAATGTGCCTGAAATAACGAAACTAAAACATTAAAACATATGCAAGTGGGCATGTTCTCGCAATTGTAACTCCTTGAACAGAAGACATTTTGATCAATTCAAAGTTCAACCAAAAAAAAAAATTTGTGTTTCAAGCTTCCCAAAGACACCTCGTTTACTCAGTTCAAAGCTCGAGAATGCCTCAAAATGCTTGCCCCAAAATGGAAAGTTCTTAAGCTGGAAAAGTGATTCGAGATATCGGTCCGTTTGGATACCGCTGAAACTGAAAACTGAAAACTGAAAACTGAAAACTGAAAAATACTGTAGCAGAATAATTTTTAAATGTGAAAATAGTATAGTGGGACCCATTTTTAATGAAAAAGTTGCTGAAAAGTGGTATTTTGTGGGTCCGTAAACAGTAAAAAAGAGATGAAAAGTCAAAAGTTGCGGCTACTGTTCATGAACAGTAGCCGCACAGTAACTGCACAGTACCAAAAATGGGCTGAAACGCGCTTCAGTGGCGAAAAAAAAAAAAGAGGAAACGCGGAACGCGGACGCGTTCCACTATCCAAACGAAACCTAAGTGTGCGTTTGGCTCCAAATTAAAAAGCCAGCTTATTTTATTATTCAGCTTATTTTTCTACTATTTATGGGCCCACTGCACTTTTTTGGTATTATTTATAGGTTCCGCTGTACTATTTCAACTAACTTTTACCTTTATCTAGTTTTCGTCAGTCTTAGCAAAATAAGCGAATCCCAAACAGACCCTAAGGCTACGTTTGGGTAGCGGCTGGCATCTGGCGCCCAACATCTACCTTCTTTTTTTTTTTCAAGACCAGCGCTTCTTGCACTGTTCATGGGACATGAACAATGCATTTAGGCTTTGCTACAGGACGGACTCAAGCCCAAAAAGTCCTAACAATGAATTTATAGAGTGTGGGTTAGAAAAACTGGGCTTTGAGTGAGTTCAAGAATTATCCAAGCGTATTTAATAAACAGGAAGATAGAAATAAAGTAGTGATGTTATAGAAAACCGTCATCGACTAGGTCCGAAAATGATAGTTATATAATTTCTTGTTTGTTTACAACTTTGTGTCTTTCTTTCTCTCTCTCTACAACTACTGTTTTTCTCCCAGAATTCTTCGATCCTCCCTTTCATTGCCTCCCTCTCTCTTTATACTCCCTTTTCTCCCACGTGCCGGTCAGATGATTTCCCTATGATACTTGTCTCATCAACCTCGCCTTAAAGTCTTTAGACGGCAGCTGTAAAAGTTGAAAATCACTGTTCAAACATCTTTTCCTCATTAATGCGACCAAAGGGTTAGCTGCAGGGCAATTAATGCAGTAGTAACAGCTTTCTCTATAATATCATTCTACTTCCACCTGTCGTATGTGCTTACAAGATGTTCCTTTACCAAAAGAATCCCCTAAAATATCATAATAAATGCCAGAATGCATATCCTGACTCTCTCTTTGACTATTCGAGAATGTAATCCCCCTCAAACAACTCTTCTCAGTTTACACACTTGTCAAATACTTGCAAGGCTTGCAGCTATGCATTTTCTTCGTTATTTACTGTTCCCGGATAGTTATGTCTCTTCGGACAAGCCCACAGCCCAACATATATATTTGGGTCTTTGGTCCCTACAGTCATCATTTGAACTTATACAAGACAAACATAAAAAGTAAATCAAGATAAATTCTAACTTCATCTAGGGCATGTTTGGTAGACTGTAATAGGTGTTGTAATGTAATAATTATTCTTATGGTTTAGTTACTCTTTAATTTGGTTATATTTTTATTACAAGGAATAGTCATTTCTTATGAATAGCTATTCTTCAAAATGAGGAATAACTATTCATCTTTAAAAGGTTATATTAGTTATTCCTTAGTAAGTGTAATAATGTCAAAACTTAATATATTTCCAAATAACCAAACTTTCCATATACATCTAACAATTATAAAAATAAAAAAAAATCATAAAAAATAACACATATCTCTCTTAATTTTTTTTTTTAAACAATTTTTAAGGAGATATAATTGTATAAGTAAAATATTTCCTAAAATAAATGTTAAGCTTCATTCTAATGTTATAACTCACAACCAAACTAATGAATAGGTTTAGTTATTACATTACAACATATTTTATTCCTAGTAATAAAGATTACAATTTCTGTCATAATCCTCATTTAATGTACCAAACGTACCCCTAATCTATCAATAAAAATAATCCTAATCCAAACTAATCTAACTAATCCTAATCAAAACGAATTTATTTTTATAAATAAAATATATCTTTACCATTATTCATCCAACACTAATTAAAATAAATTTGGTATGTAAACAAATTCCCCTTTAAAAGGAGAATAGGCAGCACATTGGTGCCATATATCAAAGATGGCCAAACTTTCTATCCTTTGCTTCTTTCTTGCTTTCCTTGTGATCAACTGCGGTAATCATATCAATATTTTTTTTTTAGTCCTATCTCTTTAAGGAGAATTTGGATTCTTATTCCTCCTCTTTCACTTGTTGTGCAAAAAAAAAAAAAAAAAAAAAAGAAACACTAGATTGTTATTGGCTAATGTCCTTATTATATAGTTACAATAGGAATAGTCGTACCTTAAGTTTGTTTTTTCTTTTTGAATCTTACTTGATATTCTGTGGATGATTCTTGATTATGTATGAATATGATAGCACGATATTTTTTGCAAGTGGATGTTTAAGAAAAAAAGCTAGAAATTTTTTTGGTTTTCATTCGTAATATAAGTTTGTAAATATTTGAGTAATAACTAGACGATTTATGGTGCGATTTAATAGTTGTTGAATCAGAAAACATGGTTTCTCAATTTGAAGTTTTGAACCCACTTATCAGATTACTTTACATGCCTTTGATTTAAAAAATTTTCATTTTAAAGAAAAAAGAATCATAGACTACCAAGAAAATATTTCTTTGCAATTGACTTGTACCAAAATTCATGCTTAAGACACTGTAAATATCCATTAAGAACCTTGTATATCAACCAGCACCTTTATGTATTTTCAAGGAGATATTCATAATTTAAATTATTTATTATTAAAAAAAAAGCCACACACACAAAATATTCAAGTGATTTTGAGGATTATTTTATTATTATTATTATTATAAATGGACTATTTCATATTATTTACGTATAGTTTTTTTGGGCTAATTTTGTATAATATAGCGATTAATTAGTGGTTGTTGTGTTTGTTCAGGTGAGAAAGTTATACCCACGGTCGAAGCAGCAGAGTGTCGTACTGCTTGGCCTTGCACGACTAGGCTCAAATGCGGCATCGAATGCACTAAACGACATAAAGGAATAGGAGACTGTACTGTTTTCCCTCCACCTGGAATTCCTAGTCAGTGTGTTTGTGACTGGGTTGCCCCAATTTGTCCTCCTAATTGATTCTCTTGCCAACATGCATTGATGTACTAAATTAGACTGATGGCCACAACAACTACTACGTTGGAATAACGTGGATCAACCTGATATTTTATGTTTCTCTATTATCAAAAATAATTATTCAAATTAGGCATTTGAGAGATTCTTGTTATTTTATTCATATGTATTTCTATATGGATGAAAGAATAATGGCTTGTTTGGAAGTTTAGAGAAGGAGGAGAGTAGAGGAGAGTAGAGGAAAGGAGAGTAGTGGGGAGGAGAGTAAAGGAGAATGATTTCCCTCTACATTGTTTGGATGTTTTTAAAATTAGGGAGGGGGAATGGGGTAATTAGCCCTTTAGAAAGGGTAATTTTGTTAATTTAGAAAGGGTAAATTAGAGAATTCATTTGGCCAATAACTTATCTATTCTACTCACCCTCCAAATCTCTCCAATTTGGAGGAATTAAAAATGAGGGGTTAGAGGGAGTTGAAACCCCTCCAAACCCCTCCAAATCTCTCCCCCTCCTTCCTTAAAAAACTTCCAAATAAGGTAATTGAATTATTCTCCCTTCCTCTACTCTACTCCCCCTCCTTTTTTTAACTCCCAAACATGCTATAAAACTACAATAGTTAGCTTTCTTCTCAAACAATTTGTCCATAATTGTGGTAAATTTAGTGCTTCTATGTTCTCCTCTCATAACCACCATTTCGAAATGCCATTCACCATTAAAAACCCACAAAATATTATATTGTGTGTTCTTTTCCTATCCCGAAGGTCTTTGAGCTACAAATTTCATTGAGTCATGGATATAGCAAGGTTTTCAAACCCGGACCGTTTATTGAACCGTAAAAGGTAGAGGTTCAAGGTTTTTGAGGTCCGACCGAGGTCGAACCGGGGTTGAACCGTGATGACGTCATAATTAATTTAATAATTATTTAAATATAAATAAATATATTAAATTTGTAAATATAAGCAAAATTTACTAAAAATATCTTTAAAATTGAAACAAAATACATAAAATAGTACATTATAAGGTTAATAAAAAATAGTACAACATGAATAAGCATAAAAAGAAATTTTTATAATAATCCTTTAAGAGAAATCATTTCAATTAACTAAAAATGACTTTTAAAATAAATTCATAAATTGCATAAGTATTGTCCTTAAATAAAAAGTTAATTTAGTAATATTTAATATGTTGAGAAAGATAACATTGAAGTTTAGAAACTATAAATAATGTAAATTTAATATAAATTTAATAATATTGCATATTAGTTCCCAAAAAGAACACTTGGTTTGTTGGTCAAAACTTCAGTTTTGCTTTTAATGTGTGAAAAGTCAAGTTCGAATCCATAAATGTGCTACGTCCACAATATATTATCAACACTTTTACAATAAATTATAGGTGACTATTTTTTATTGGTTTTAATTTAAACTTACCACTGAAATAACTTTTTTGACTCACCAATAAAAATCCATAACAACCTAAAACATAAAACTTATTGTGAAATTATTATAAGAATATTGTAATGAATTTTTTTTTGGTACACGTATCTCAATTTTACACTCCCTCTGCCAACAATTTTTTTTTTAATAACTCACTTTTTTCCACCTCCACTCATTCTCTTTTATTTTTACAATTTATCTTTCTTTATTTTTATCTTGATTTAATCTCCTCCACATGTTTACCTCCACTAAGTCTTGTCTCATTTCAAATTTCAAAAGCCAGTCATAGCTCCTTACCTTTGGTCAGTCATCACGTGGGCACCCAAAGCTCTCTCTGAGAAACACTTAACCCAAAAAAAAGCGAAGAAGAAGAAGAAGAAGAAGATTAGAGGAACACAGAGTCACAGACGTTGCAGAGACCACGAAGAAAAATGGAAAGCTAAGCAAAAAAGAGACCGAGATACAAGAGAGATGCATCAGATCGTGAAATTTGTTAAGATATTATCTTAGGTGAGTGAAAAACAATGAAGAAATCTGTGTTTTTGTTTCGGGCCGGTATCCATTTTCCGGCCAAAATCCGATATTTCTGCCGGTACGAAACTGACAACCTTGATTTCATGACCGGTTGAACCGGCCTACGGTTTAGCCGGTTTTTCCGGTTGAACCCCGGTTCTTCCGGTTCACTGAAAACCTATCAATACCCGGTTCTCTACCTTAAAAAACCGAAATTCTGTCCAGTTCCTGGTTTTTCCGGTCGGACCGCCCGGTCCGGTCCGGGTTTAAGAACCATGGGATATAGTTCAATATGATTTCATGGGCCCCTCTATCTAAATAAAAACTTTTCCAGAATTATATAATTGAAAAGTCACTTTAGCATGTTATTCAGTTATGTGGCTTTTTTGGAGCTGGATTTTTGCTCCAGTTCATAGATTTGTTCAGGAGAAAAACATTTTAATCATTGTTTTACTATATATAAAGAAAGAATAAGTTAATCAAGTTGTTCGTGAATAAATTCAAGTTTATTCGATAAAAAAATAAGCTCAGTTTGAACATATAATCTTATTTGGTGATATGCTCAAACTCAGCTTATGGTTGAAATAAAATTAATTAAACAAATATGAACTTTTAATACATATTCTGGTATGGTATCATAAAACTTATGTAGGAGAATGTTCAAGGAAAAAAAAAACTCTTATTTGGTGATGTGCTCAAACTCAGCTTATGGTTGAAATAAAATTAATTAAACAAATATGAACTTTTAATACATATCCTGGTATGGTATCATAAAACTTATGTAGGAGAATGTTCAAGGAAAAAAAAAAAAACTCTACAAAACTCTTTGGATTTTTACTTGTAACATTAGTTGGTAATTATTTGACTAACATGTACATTTATGGTGCGATTTAATAGTTGTTGAATGAGAAAACATGGTTTCTCTACTTGGGAGTATTGAACCCATAATAACTATACTTATCTTTTATTTAGATTCTACTCTGTTATAGACTTGTACAAAAATACATGCCTAATCAGTGGCGGCTCCACTTATAGTTCAGGGTGTTCCTAGGAACACCCTGACTTGAAATCTTTTTTTTTTTTTTTTTATTATGTATAATAATTTAAATTTTTTTTATTTGTTTATCCTTAAAAAAAAATATAGGAACACTCTCAAACAATATCAGGAACACCCTCAAAATTTTTATGCCAAACAAATTTTGAATTAAAATCTAATACACAGTGGGGTGTGTGCTAGTGTGTGCTAATGTACAATAGGATGTATGCTAGCATGTGCTAATACATAGTGGGGTGTGTGCTAGACTGCTAGTAGTTAGTAAAAAAAAAAAAATAGGAACACTCTCAAGCAATATTAGGAACACCCTCAAAATTTTTTTACCAAACAAATTTTGAACTAAAATCTAATGCACAGTGGGGTGTGTGCTAGTGTGTGCTAATGCACAGTGGGATGTATGCTAGTGTGTGCTAATGCACAGTGGGGTGTGTGCTAGACTGCTAATAGTTAGTAAAAAAAATTAATGAAGCAACTAAACATCAATAATTAATAATTTAATTAACTAATACATTATAAAAGACAAACAAATTAAATTATGTTAGGCTAAATAACAATTAATAATTTAATAATTAATGGAATAACAATACAACAAATTATAGTTTATAAAAGATAAACAAATTTATGAAACAACTAATAGTTTATTATTAATATTTCAAATGAATTTATAGTTTATTGTACAGGCACTTTTGTTCATTTTTTTTTTTTCATTTTTTTTTCCTTTTGAGGTTTTTTGGTGTACTGAATGCAAATTTGTTTTGGTTTTAAGAATATTTTTTTTTTTTTTAAGCACAAACTTCATGCTGGCCAAATCTTGAATTTTGGCCGGTATTTATCAAAACGTCCCCAAACAGACTGAAATGACCCAAAATTTTTTCAAAGTGAAATAGGAACACCCTGAAAAAAATTTCTGGAGCCGCCACTGTGCCTAATACAGAAAATTACCAACTTGATTGTTTGGTTTTTTTGGTGCTTATCCTGTTTTGTATAGTAAGGAGGTTAATGGTTGTTGTATCTATTCGGGTGAAAAGATGATACCAGTGGTTCAAGCAGCAGAGTGCCATGATGTTTGGCCTTGCAAGACTATCCATGGTTGATTGCCTCAGGCTGGTAAATGATCCCCAAATGTTGTAAATGGGGATGAAGAAGATCTCCCAATTGTCAAGACAAACCAAGGAGAGGTTGTGATGGTTGAGAGGCATAATTGTGTGGGTTGCATGCGTTTATTTTCAGCCAAATAAATAAGGGAAAATGTTAAATTTGTTGCAAATTTTACTAAAAAATACTTATAAATTGGGGTACGTAACAACAAATTCGATTGATGTTAATTTTAACAACATAATAAATAAATGTCTAAATAACTATTAATGTTGTAGGTGATGGAATGTTGCTACTCTACATAGCATATATATGTCAGGCATGGAAACACATCAAGCAAGAGAAGGGGCGGAGCCACCTTATGCATTGGGGGGGCCATGGCCCCTCCAAATTTATTTAAAACCTCTCTAATTATAGGTAAAACTAGGCTAGAATTATTTTGAGTTAAGAGTTGGCCCCCACAAGATTAATAGATTGGCCCCCCTTCCAATACGTCACTCATAAAATTATTTCCACCCCAAATCCCATGTGCAATCATAAAAATTAACTCCTTTTGTCTTTTCCATTCTTCTCTAAAGCATGATAGCCACATCTATATTTTGTTAGTTTTTAGTTATTCAATTTTTGTGAAGGGATAAAACTGAGGTGTAGTGCATCAGATTACCTGATTAATTAAAATCATATCTATTGAATATAATTGTCCCTAAAAATAATAACATTATTTGTATTTTATTGGTCATGTTAAACATGAGCTTGAATTTAATTGAAGAACCTAATGTATTATACTTAGAATATTGTGCTTGAGTTTTGCACTTTCTCAAAACTATTACAATATCCCTTTCCACTTAAAACCACTGAAAATACTCTCCTCATCACTTGGTGCTCTCTCTTCAGTTTCTCTTCATTAACTCTTCCATGGGATGCTCTCACATAATCACAATTTCATTAGTTTCTCCCTCTTCCTTAACAAAGAGTTTTCTTATTTAAAGCTAAGCAAATATTGAGAAATACCAACTTCTTCTTTTTCTTCTTCTTTAGCAATTTTGTTGTATACTTATATTTGATTTCTTTGAATGTTATGGACTTGTGGTTTTTCAAAAGAATAGGAGAAACTCAAGAAAAAAAGACTTAAGATGCTCAATTGGTCGATTAACTTATTAGTATTTTGATATTTGAGTGCTATAGAATTACACGGACAAAAAAATTCTATCAATAATTTTGTATTATAAATATACTGTACTTTGAGTTTTTCGTTGAATTGCAAATCAAAATGATAGTTTTACTCTGGCCCCCCCAAGTAAAAATTCCTGGCTACGCCCCTAAGCAAGAGGGTGGTAGCAAGAAAAAGTGATAGGGGGGAAGGGTTAAGAGTGGACAAATGGGGGAAGAGGATAGCTCTCGATGGTGGGAATCAGTGTGAGAATACTAGTGAAGGTGGGAGTGTGTGTGAGAGAAAGAGACTTTGAGCCTCTGTGGATCAAGTGTGGCAGACTTGTGCTTATTTAATTTTAATTTAGTAACATAACTTCTTCGTTTTAATTTATTAAAACTAAGCATCTTTTTTTTTTTATTAAGTTTTTGTAAGGTAAAAAATTTGTGATATAAAGGTTTTAAATTTTGGTTTGCATAATGTTTGGAATGTGAGTAAAAGAGGTTCGTAATGTTGGCAGGGCCGGCTCAAGGCCTTAGGCAAGTTAGGCCTAGGCCTAAGGCCCCACCAAAAACCAAAATTTTCTTTAAGAAAAAAAGGCCTCTTTTTCTATAATTAAAGTCTCAAATTTTTATAAAATTATATATATATATATATATATATATATTAAAGGTTGTACTTTTTTTTTATTAGTAATGTTAAGGATACTACAAATTTTACTATTGATTTACAAATTGCCATGTTATTAATCACAAAAAAAGTGATATAAACATTTATTAGTTAAATTGATGAAACTCATCAATGAGAAACAATGTCACATTATATTTTGAACATTTTATAGTACTTTTAATTAGCGCATTTTTTCTTTTTCATTTCTATTAAGACTCTCAAAGTACGAGACCAATAGAACCTTAACTCAATTGAAACCCTAAAATATTTCAAAAAGATGTTGCAAATGTGTTAAATCATCAATTATAGATTAATCTCCCTTGATAGTTTGAGATTTTGATTTTTGTAAACTAATATCCTACATAGCCACACACCAAATAACATCTCTCTCTCTCTTAAAATCAAACTATAAAATTAAAAATTAGATTACAACTTTATTTAACTATGCAATATTTTATATCCAAAATAAAGTATCTTTTTCAATCGCAATATTTTTTTATTTTTTTTATTAATATTTATAGCTCAACTATGATATTCAATTCTCTATATGAAATTAATATTAGTCTAGTTGGTATTATTTAAGTATTTAATGTATCAAATTAACCTTAATTTGATTAGTATTAAATAATTTTGTTTAATTAATGTTTACATATTAGAGGTCCGCATAAATTTTTCGCCTTAGACCCCAAATTATGTTGGGCCGCCCCTGAATGTTGGGAATGTGAGTAAATAAGAGAAGCTGCAATTGATGAAATTTGTGTTTCAATGGTGATTGGCTTATTGGTTTGAACCACCTGAGGATCAAAGATGCTCCCCATTAGTACATCCTGCAAAAGCACATCTCTTTGTTAACATTTGAAAAAAAAATAGTGCTGTATATATAATCATGAATTAGTCCACAACATAGAGTGTGAATGCATGCATATGAACATATTTAAGGAAAGAAGTGATAGGATTATGGGAAGTTATTTATAAATCATGCTTAGCAAAAGACCAACAAGCAAAACCAGAAGTATATCTTTAATCAAAAGTAGGTGGTGATTCTCTGATGTAATTACACAGAGACCTTATTGTATAGTTTCAGGTTTAGTGCTAAATGAGGAATATAGTTGGCACCTTTTAGAAGCATGGGCTTGAAGTTTGAAATATAAAGAAATAATGTGATTAGAATTAAATTGCATAAACTTATCATTTTTAGAAATTAAAAGTGGAACAATTATCTTCACTTGTGCCAGAGAGAGAGCTACAGGGGAGAAATGATAACAATACCATTTTCCTTGTATTGTTAGCCTAATATTAGATCTTTAAGCAGATATATTAGGAACCGTCCCATTAAGGTGAGAATTAACAACAGAAAAATGCACAGCTTTTCGATATTAAGCCCATAAGTTGACATGAGTGAATATTGCCATCAAATAAACATGGGGTCAAGATCTTGGCCATTGTGCAATTACTCTTCCTAAGGTGTAAAATTGCATCTCTACTTAATTTTGCATTATGTGTACCAACAAAACAAAATTAAGCCACCGCAGCCAAATAAAAAACATTAAATCTTGCATGCATTGAAGTTTCAAACAGAATACTTTTGCGCACATTTTCGCTTCAGAAGGGGTGAAAATCATGGCCATGTGTTGTTCTTTTACCTCCTCCTTTATTTTCCTTCTCTTTTTGAGTCTTTCTTGTTAGAAGTTTAGACCCCTTAAACCCAAACAAATTAATCTAGATATTTAGCCAAGTGAGTAACTTAGGTAAATTAAGCAATTCTAGGTTAACACAAATATATCATATCATGCAACAATGCGAAAAATAAATAACACACGATATGATAATCCAGGAAAACAAAACCGGTAAAAAACCTGGGGAAGATTTAACCTAGCTATCCTCAAGGTAAAAAGGAATTCACTATGAAAGAATTGAAGTTTACACAATAGCGACTTAGACCACTAACATCCTATTGCTACCTCGAGTAGGAAACTTACTACCACAACCACGTGACAGCTCCGAGTCCACTGACTACTTCTTTCCTTGAATTCTCAGCAAAGCACAAGCACACCTGCTTGTATATCTTGAAGCTCTTGATTCTGCAACTGAATGATTACCAAGCTCTTGACATCAATCTTGAGTTTGGAAACCCTAAGTGTATGTAAAGGTAAACACCTCTAGATCTCATAAATAAGATTCACAAACACAATATTCAAAACACTAAAAACGTGGCTAGGGTTTTCCCTTTTATACTTTGGGCAAAACATAAAACCGTACACATTAAATGGGTTAGGACTGAGTTGGAAATTCGCCAGAAAAAACATTCTGCACGACTTTCGATCAGTCGAGTCTAATTCTTGATCGATCGAGTCAGGCAGAAATGCACAGTAAATTCTGCAGTAACTCGATTCCAACTATACATAAAAACCCCATACTTTAAGCAAATCTAAACAAGACTAAAACTGTTTTGATCATAGTTTGCCAACATTACAAAATGAAGTTTTAATATATTAGCTCCTAATTCTTAGAACCTAACATTTTTTTTCCTTATAAAGCTTTTGTTCCAAACGAAACTCATGTTTGTAGGACTTATCATTAGATATAATCTATTTATGATGTTAGCATACAAAAGTATTTCAATACCACACGAAATTAACTAGATATGCAAACCATAGGCATGGCAATTTGAGTCCTTTATACAAAATTCAAATATACAGCCTACTTAAGAAGGAAATTAAGCATATAATGATGTTTATGATAAAAATTCAAAGGCAACTTGATTTGTCAATTAATAGTGAGAATGATGATTCCTTAGGAAAAGGAAACCTTATCATATAGAGGTCCTATTATGTAGCTTTGGTGCACTCTGATGAGGACAGCATTCCATCTTAATCAATCAAGCAGATATCTTTCACCATAATTGTATTCCTATTGAGAGCTTCTAGTTCTAGGAGTACTGGAAGAAAAATAGTTTTGATAAAATGAAGAGGAAACTAAAGTAGCAGGATTGAGTTGCAATGGATGAATTTATGAAGAGATTCAAAAACAAATTGACTCTATAGAGGTGACCCTGGAAACATCATGTAACTGACAGGCATAGGTGATTGCACATGCCAAAGGCGTTTCTATAAAGTAAACATGGCGATAACACATGACTGAGTCCGATCTACAGTGTCAATCATCAGTTCAAACAGCCATGCAAGCTGCATGTAACCAACAGACTTAGGTGATAACACCTGCCTAAGACACGTCCGTAATGCTGGTCATAGAGATAAACGCGTGCCTGAGTCCAGATGGTTGTCAATCACTGGTTCTCAGCCTATGCTACCTGTCCATCATTAAGAATGTAACGCAAAATTTATCAAATGGTGGCCAAAACTTTTGTGTTACAATGACAATGGGGAAGTTGCAATCAATTCTTTCATGTCTATCTTATTTGTCATTTTATTAATATTTTTTACCATGAAATTAGAATAGCATCACTTAAAAATGTCTACATTTTCAATCATATTCTGTTATTTAAAACTAAATGTAGTATCATCATTAAGTTAGAATTCATTGGCTTGAGAAATATAAATCTGTGGAAACCTAAACTAGAGAGAGAGAGAGAGAGAGAGAGAGAGATTACAATCGTTGCGATGGTGTTAATAGCCGGCAAAGGATTTAATAGTTCTAAATTTGGATCAAAAGTTTTGGATATCCTAAAATGCAATGAAGAATTAAAACACAAGTTATGTCACTCAAGAATGTTGGTATACGAAGTAGCACATTATCAGTCTCTTAAATATCAGAGTACATAGAATGTAAAAGCATCCAGACTCGACTACTGATCAAGAGTTTTGGATATTCTGAAAATGCAATGAAGCATTAAAAGATATTAGTTATGTCAATCAAGAATGTTGGTATACGAAGTTGCACATCAGTCTCTTGAATATAAGAGTATACAGAATGTTATAGTATCCAAACTCTACTACTATGAACTAAGTTGAGAATCAATCTTATGTCCCAAGATTTAAGAATTTTGTGAATTCCATCAGAGCGTGGAAGGAGCTTTTTATTTTTATTTTTTTCTTTTTTGCTGGAAGGTTTGAAAGGCTTATTAGTGAATCAATAGGACACCACTCCAAGAGTCTAAGTACAGGTTTAATTAATATAGCAAAATGGTTTATATAAGTTCTCATGAAGGAGAAAATAGGTTTAATTGTTTCTTTATGGGAAACAATAACATTATCCTTCATTTATAAGGAACTATTTAATTGCCTTTTCAAATGAAAATTGAATCAGCACCAGCTTATTTCTTTAATAAAGAAAAGCTTGCTTAGTTGTTCATCAATCTGCCCTAGCTTTAAAAGAAGAGATCATGATGCATAGTTCGCTAAGATTTAGCACTACGGTAGAAATTGGTCATGTAGAACAGTTTGAGGATCATTTTAGAGATGGAGGTGTTGTTCAGCAAAAACACTAGGCCTAGAAATGTAAGTATAGAAACTCAGCAAAGAAGCAATGTGTAACATAATTAGTGGGAAAGAGATACCTGGATACTCATGTCACTTCTTTGTTAAACTACGCCATTATAGTAAGTTCATTCAGTAGGAAGTGTGTTGGGGATCATTGTTACAAGATTAAAATTTGAGCTGTTAAGGCTGTTTGAATAGAAAATTTGAGATGTTTTAGGAACATCTAAAACAGATTAGATCACATATATATCAAGGAGAAAAAAAATGGCAATGATCATGTTGTCATTGACTTACTCGAAGCAAAAGAAAGTAACCAAAACATATATTCCTGCATGCCAACACTTAAGCTTAGTATTCTGAATTCAGTGTCTATTCACTTAAGAAAATGAAAACTTTTGAATAAAGACATTGGACTCAGATTTGTATTCATAATATATTACAAATCAAAACTAAGTTTCAGAGTGACCAACCTGACCAAACCATATAACGCAGAGCTGTTTATGAATGTTAAGGCAGGTCTACCTGAATATCTACTTACAGCATTCCCTGCTAACACCTTCATACAAACATAAGTAATAAAACCTTGAAATATTTTTTATTGGATGAATCAAAATTATATTCACTCAAAATATATTTTACTGGATGAAGCAAGATTATATTCAATCCAAAAGTGACACATATAAAGAGTATTCCATAGACAACACAGCACTAGCAGCTACAAAAAAAATATATCAATCAATAATCATCAAAAAAAAATTTTTGATAGAAATTAAAAGCAAAACGCTACAAAGTGTAGAAAACATAAAATATTTGGTCTTTTATGATTGAGCTCATTATATAACTTTGCAACTGGTGATGACTTCTCCCCAATCAAATCACCCCACAACACCACACCCCCCCCCCCCCCCCCCTCCCACCAAAAAAAAAAATGATAGTAGTGTGTGAAAACATGCTACAGAAACCAAAATATAAGGGTCACACCAGCTGAAAAATATTTGTCATTAAACTCTGAACTACATGATGGGGAAGAACTTGTACATGCACACCATCAGCATTTCTTGTTTATGGCATGCGCTTACACGTAAGAGTTATGTCAATCAAGAATAATGGTATATGAAGTAGCACATTATCAGTCTCTTAAATTTTAGACTACACAGAATGTTAAGCATCCAAACTCTACTACGTACTAGTGGGCAAAGTTTAACTCTATCTGATGGAACAAGATTTAAGTGTCTTTGTGAGTTACACCAGAGTGTGAAAGGGCTTCTTTTTTTGCCGGAAATTTTAAGTGGCATGTCGGTTAATCAAAAGGACACCATTCCAAGTTTAGGCCCCATTGTTTGTTTTAGGTGGAATGTAGACCAGCTTGAGGATCATTTTATAAGGGTTTTGGAATTAAAATTTGAGCATCATGAGGCTGTTTGAATAGTTTTGAGTGTTCAATAAATCTGTTCTCATAGATCTCAAGGATAAGGAACAAAAAGATGACAAAGAAACGTTGACAAAACACATGCACGAAAGCGCACACATATTAAACATTTATCATGCATATTCCGAAGAGGCATTTTATCAAATAGTTGAACCGTAAATCAAAAGCATAATTTGTGCATAAAATCACTTGCAATCTCTTAATGCCTAGAATTTTTAAGACTTGACCCAATAGAATGCTTTGAGCTTACTAGATATTGTATTTGCAGAGACCAATTAAAATTTAAAATCCACGTTCTAAATACTTTTTCCCTAATACAATTGTAAATTGTAAAATAAATAAAAAAATTTCACCTCTTAGCAAGTTCTTTAATAAGGTGGGACTAGGGAGCAAATATTTCTTTCCCCTCTGACAAAATTGGACCCAGATCCATTAATCCGCTTTTGAATCCAAAGGAAAAATTATGGATATGGGTCTAGATTTAGAGTCAGTTTAGAAACAATTTATTTAGCTGAAATTGAAAACTTTTGTAGATAAAGTTTAAAAGTAACTGAAATAGTACAGTGAAACAAATGAATAGTACCAAAAAGTGCAATGAAACCTATAAATAGTAGCAAAAGGAAGCTAAATAGTAAAAAAAAAAAAAACTAGTTTTTTTAGCTAATACCAAACACAACCTTAGACTGAGCAAAATGGGTCAAACTTGTACTCATCTCTAGGTGATGGGCCAGGTTAGGTCCATAAGAATATCAAATGGTTAATTTCTTTATAAGTTGCGTTTGGGATAAAAGGGTTGTATGTACAATAAGAATATCAGATGGTTAATTTCTTTGTGTTGCTACGAATATTTTATGAAAAGGTTGTATGTATAATAAAGTCTTAGAACATAATTTATTAATAAGTCCTAGAGTGCAATTATATTTATATAGTGATATTAAATATAATTAATGATAACTTTGGACTTGTCAAGAGTTGACAGAAAAACCCAAGGCCCATTGGAGCTAGAGTCTTATTTGTTCCCTTTTGGTCCCACTCCACACACTAAAGCCCGATTGGGAAGGCCCAAAAGGCTAGCCCAATTAGATAATCAATTATGTGAAGAGAAATATACAGAATTTTATGAATATAAAATGATTTGTATGTTAGTAAGATACTCTTTCATTCTCTCTAGAACAAACACATATAACTGATTGAAAGACCACACATCTTGAGCACAAGTAGAATTGGAATGAAGATTAAAAGTGTTCCTGAGTACTTCTGATCCTTGTTTTGAAATTCACTGCACCAAGGTACACTCTCTAGATTCTATATTCTGAAACTTACATAGTGCATGTTATCAATTAAGAATAAAGTAAATCCGTTAATTTTTTGCTGTGTATGTTTTGAATACGATACAAACATGTTTTTCCATCAATCTTAATTAAATCGGAAATCACCAATAGAGGTGGGTTATTATACAATAAAGAGTCGACATTGGGACAATCAATTTACATCAAACATTCATAGAATGATTACACGGTAAAATACTAAAAGTTAAAAGTTATAAAATGGGTTTGTGACAAAATAATGACATATAAGGAACTTGAGATGCCTCATTTTATAAATGATTTTGAGAATTAATTTATGTGATCTTGTTAAAAAAAAATAAATTGATCTCTTATGTAACCTTTTTTATGATAATTCAAAAGTTACAACAATGGAGGATGAGAGATTTGAACACTAAGGGGGTGTTTGGATTTCATGTTTCCAGAGCTTATAACTCTGTTTCCATCACCTATAACTCAAAAATGGTAGGACCCATGACTGAGAGGCTTGTTTGGATTTTGTTTCCAGTTATTGTTTCCATCACTCAATTCTCTGATTTTTGAGTGATGAATTATGGAAACTGAAAACACATTTTAGGTGTTTTCAGTTTCCAAAACTCAATTTCCAATAGCATTTTCGTAATTAAACACACTCTAGGAACCCATCGGCCGCAACTTTTGACTCACTCTCTTTTTTTCTTTTTCTTTTTTCCTTTCTTCACCACTTTTCTTTCTTCTTTCTCTATTCATCAGTTTGTTCTTTTTTTCTTTCTTTCTTTTTTCTCCCTTTTTTCCTTTCTCATCTCAATTCGTTCCTTCTTCTTCTTTTTTCCTTCCTTTTCACCTTTCTCATCTCAGTTTGTTCTCTCGTTTTTTTTTCTTCCTTTTCCCTTGTTTTTCTCTGCTTTTCTCTTCGTTTTTCCCCTGTTTTTCTCACATACCAATGGAGATCTTCAAAATACATAGAAAACCCCAACTTAAAAAAAAAAAAAAAAACCAATAGAAGTGAAAGTGAAATCCAGAACAAAATTAAACATGCATAAATATATTCCAGAACAAACCCAGATTTCTCAATCATTAAAAAAAAAAAAAAGCAAACTCAAATCTGCCCAGGCCATTGATGTTGATGTTGTTGTTGATACTGTTGTGGCTGTGGTGGGTTTCGAAGTTTTTAAGGAGCAAAACATCGGAAACGATCGGTTGTTGCTGTTGTTGCTATCGGAACTTGGGCACCTCAGAAACGGGCTAGCCATGGTCTTTTGGTCCATAACCGATTTGACCAAGGC
This sequence comes from Lithocarpus polystachyus, assembly GCA_033629205.1. NCBI lineage: Eukaryota > Viridiplantae > Streptophyta > Magnoliopsida > Fagales > Fagaceae > Lithocarpus > Lithocarpus polystachyus. The sequence continues at coordinate 8,965,420 of CM066172.1, read as the reverse complement.
CGCTTCGGCTAACACACCCAGACCCATTGCCAGCTAAGTCAAAACGATCGGACACATTTTCGATCTATTGGACCACAAACCACAGAGAGAGAGAGAGAGTTTGAGAGAGAAGAAGAAGAACAAGAGGCAAAGAGATTTTTTTATTTTTTGGGTGGCGTTTAATATTGTTTATTTGTTGGGTGTTTGGTGGTTTTAAGAAGAGTAGGTCTCATAGAAAGTACAAAAAATTGGGTGATGAAATACTGAAAATATTTGCCAAACGGGTGGGGTATAGAAATTGGGGTATTTTGAGTGATGAGTGATAAGTGACGAAAATTGAGTGAGGAGTGATGAAAAAAAAAAAACCAAACAGACCCTAATTCTCCTTATAAAAGAAAACATGATATGTTATTGTAAGGTTGAATTTATTCAACCATGTGTTGGCTTTATTTCGTGTCAAATTTGCTTGTATTTCAGCAATTAGATACCCTGTATTTAGGTGGGAATCATGTAAGGGTTGTGTATGTGAGAGTGTGAAGAATTCATGTGTGTGAACATTCAGAGAGGTTCTTGCGAGTGACTCGCGACTAGTGACTCGCCAAAATGCCACACATGTGAAGCATGCAGGAAACTGAAAGGTCATGACAGCTAGAACACTATAGGACAAAAAGGACAGTCTTGCCTGACAGTTATTTCGTAACTCAAACTCGCAACTCATCCCAGTCATGAGTGAGTTACTAGAACACCTTGTTTTGCAAAAAAAAAAAGACTTTTCACATTCCTCACGTACCCTACTATAAATACCCTTATATCCACAAAATGTGGAGAGCTTTCAGAGAGATTTTTGAGAGAGATTCCCAAAAGAAAAACAAAATTGACTCATCCACAATCTAAGACATTTGATTCTCCAAATTCCTCTACTCTCACCATCTCCATTGACATACCCTTGAGAGGTTCATTAGCCAAATCCTTATCTCACCATACCCATATCAGTGAAGAGGTAATTTGTTGCTTGAGAAGCAGTTCGGAGATGACCAATTTATTTGGTTGATGCAATGAGCTTATTGCAGGATCCGAAAAGTTAAAGAATAAACAGTTAGGCTTAACCTTGTTGGAGCAAGAAGCTTAGAGGGCTTAGGTGCATTGAGTAGATTAGGCTTGGAGGGTCTATTACTATTCGTGTATCCCAACTCTATTCTTTAGTGGATCATTTCACTGCTTGAAGGACAGCGGAGAGGTTTTTCACCGAATTCTTCGATTTTCTCTTCAATAACACGTGCCAGTGTTATCTTTGTGTTTGCATCTCTCTAATTCTTACTCTTGCCTTTTAATTGTTGTTGTGGTGTGATTAATTATAGTTTAGAGTTGTTTATATATTTGGGTATTGCTTGTATTTATCATTCCGCACATCTATTGTTTAAGTATAAGCTTGTGTTAGTTAATCTGAAATTGAGAGTCTAAATATTCATTAGTGTTTTACACACTAAGTGAGCTTTCAGTTATTGCATGACAAGACTCATCTTACCATGTAATTTTAAGTTCTCCTTAGAGCACAATAAAAACAAAAATAAAAATTTATGATGAATAATCCAAGCCAATTTTCATTTCAAAAAAATGGAAAAGATAATGGAATTGGTGCAATGATGCAAGTTTTTCGGGTAGAATTTCTCTAATATGATTTGAATTAGTTCATCATTCAAGAAACCATATCTCTTTGTGTTTTCAACAAAGGTGTCCACAATTCAAATCCCCTCCAATTATTGAATATTACACACACACACACACACACACACACACACACACACATATATAAAATAAAATTTGAAATTGATTTTCAAACTTTTCGATCTGGAATGGACCGAAAAGACCAAACTAGACCAAAATGGATCAAATGGGAAGAACTGGACCAAATGGACTGCAGGAACCGTACAGGAACGAAATGGACCAAACTGGACCCAAATGGACTGAAATCAATTGAACAATTTCTATATATGGGCGATTCATGCATTGTGATAAAAGAGTATAGAAGAAAGTTTATGAATTTCAAAATTTCAAGAGAGAGTCAAGTGAGGAAAAGCAATGTTGGTACGTAGAGTCAACTTCTTTTACTCTAACACTAAGAGCCACTTAAGGATCATGTAAATTTGAGGGTGGAGCGGCTGGAGCCCTATATCGTAAGTTTGGAGGAAAGAGTCCATAAAGCAAATAGGGAGTAAATTGGGCATGGGGAGTTTTTTATGGAATGAGATATATTCGAGTAGTCCAAATGAAGCTAAGGAAAACTTTTGAGGGAAAAAAAAAGCATAAAAATGGTGGAGGTGACAGCCTAGAGAAGAATATCAGAAAAAACAGATGACTGCGGGAAGCCATAATTGGAATTGCTAAGGATTTGGAAACCTTTGGACAGTTAAAACACTTTCGGACTTCGTGAAAATGTGAATTTCCCAAATTGGCCTACTTCAGGAACAGTCAAAGTTACTTCTAGTCTATTTAAAATTATTCTAAGCCCTTTTATTTTTGTTATTCGATAGCTATAACAATCGATCACAACAATCTTTTATGACTGCATTACATAGGATAATAACTCACCCTACATTGAGTAAAAACTCCAAGGTTTTTTTCTTTTTTTTTTCTTTTTTTTTTTATATTTATTTTACATTAGATTGTGACACGGTAAGAAAAGATTGTGTCTAGGTAAAATATGATTGTACGCTCAAAGAAATAAAAAATTTGGGCCCCCCTAGCCCAAAGAAAAAAAAAATTTATTGGTTATATTTTTTTTTTTTTTCTAGAGTTAGGTCTCCCTCTTCCAAAAACTTAGACTCTCTTCCTTTTAAATAGTCTATCCTAACTAGCAATTATTCAATTCAAAAACTTAACAAAAAATAAAAAATAAAAAATCCTAATCAGCCCAATATTAGAGTACTAACATTAGGTGTTCTAAATATTGAATATTTAGTATTTAGAACACCAATTATCCAAAACACTACCATTTGAGACATTTCAAATACTATATTAAAGTAGCAAAATTACTTTTTGGTTTGTGAAAGTAAATTTTTTTTTGCAACAGCTAATACTCTTAAGAAACAATATTATTTTGTGTTTTTTCGTCGTTGTTGGTAGATGATTGCATCTTAATGTATTAAAAAACAATGATTTTGTATATTTATCTTAGTTGATAGTTTGTTAATACTATATAGATATCTATTTGGTTTTTTTTTTCTTATACTTCGCCCCCCCCCCCCCCTTCTAACTTGAAATCTTAGATTTGCCCCTGCTTTGATGTGAGTTCAATTTTTCCCTTTCTTTTTTAATTGTAATTTTGTTGAGTTTTATTATTTTTTATTTATTGAGATATATTTTTTGGTGTTTGGATTGTAGGATGGAAAAAATTGTATTTGAGAAAGTTTTTTTAAAACTTAAAGAATAATTTCCAAGTCCTATATACCTTTTAATGATACACAAAATGTTATAAATAAATTTTATTAAAAATGAATATTTAGGCTAACTTACCTTTCCTGAGAAAAAATGTATTGTTTTTATTTTGATACGATAGAAATTATATATTTATATTATGTTTGTGATTATTCTTATAATAAATGACAATATAATTATAAAGTATATTACTTTTTTATTAAAAATAGTCCAAATTGCAAAAAAAAAAAAAAAACTAATAATAATAATGAAACCACCCTAACTATTATGCACAATGCATGAGTCTGTGACTAGTTTGTATAATAGCGTGTATATGATTGAACCACAATATGTAAATATTAAACCAATGAAAGAAGATGTAAAACGGGGGCAGTTGCTTGACACTATGTACCCGTTTAGGTACAACTGAAACAGGCGTGTTTCAGCGTCTGCATTCCTTCTTCTTCTTTTTTTTTCCTTTTTTTTGTGGAAAAACTCATTTCAGCCCAGACATGTGGATCCTGTGCACTGTTCACGAGACCACAAACCTCTTTTTTCAATAAAATTTTCACTAAAAATGGGTCTCACAATACTATTTATACATTTAAAAATTATTTTGTTACAGTGTTTTCAATTTTCAGTTTTCAGCAAAATAAGCAGTATCCAAACGGACCAACATATGTCTCTTTTGTAATCAACATCAAGAAGCAATCTAGCACGTTCTTTTCTATTGCCCTTTTGCAAAATTACTTGGTCCGTCACTAGGGATCATTAAATTTTAGAGATGTAAACTTCTTTCCCATTCATGAATGGGCAAAGAATTTCATTTGCCTAGTAAAAGCTTAGGATTCCCCTGTAATGATGAATAGAAAATGAATCATTTTTCAAAAAAAAAAAAACTGTTGTATTTTTTAAAGTTTTGTAGTAACCTTAAAATAAGTCCGGAAAACTATCTCTTGACTTTATCTATTTAAATTCGCGTGAGATAAAGTTTTTTTAAGAAAATTTTAGCAGGAAACAACTTTATCTCACATTAAACTAAATAAAAAAAGTTAAGAAATAGTTTTTCTTTGACCCATTTCTAATATTACCAAAAGAAAATTGTAGAAAACTATCTTTACATAAGGTTAGCCTTAGACATTTTGGGGCCTTAGACGAAAACTAAAATGAAACATTTTTTATATTTATGTATTAATTAAATTAATATTTATTTAATATTTTTATATTATAATTGTAGGGACACAATTTCGTGGTATGGGCCCAAAGATGTTGGATTTACCCACAAAGGCCCTAAACAATGAATTTGTAGAGAGTAGGTTGAGAAGGACTGGGCTAGGAGTGGTTTAAATTATCAACTAGTTGGGACTAGATCATCCACCATGTTCGAGCTCCAGTGATGGACTTAAAGTGTTGGTTTTGTTCTACGTCCGAGGATGACTCTCTTTCTTCTCTCTTTCCTTCTCTTTCTTTTCTCTAGAAAGATCTCCTCCCTTTCTTCCTTCTTCCTCCACTTTTATACTTCCTTTCCTTCTTTCTTGACCATCCACGTGTGGATTTTCTTCTTTGTCTTTGGACACCTGTCCCCCCAACTTTATCCAGAACCTGCTTCATAAAAACGATGGGACTATTTACCACTGTTCAGATGTCCCCTCCACATCAATGCGGCCAGGGGATTAGCTGTGGTGCATTCAATGCGGTGCTGGCAGCCCTCCCTGATATTTTGGGGGCTTTCTTCTAGTGTATGCTTCCACAGAATCGTTCCCGCTTAGTGGGACTCCCCGGAAGGTCCTCCGAGTTGGCAGAGCTTTGAGTATCACCTCGACAACAATATTCCGAGATGAACCATCCTCGGACGTCACACAGTCCTCGGCTCGGGCCAGTAGACGCGCTGCACGAGTTGGTAGGAACTTCTGAGCCCATTATCCATGTTGGCCCAACGTCTGTTTCGGCCCATCCCTGCTAGCAGCCCACCGTCCCCACAATAGCCCCTCGAGATACTTCTTTCTGGGTCCTCGGACAAAAAGGAGGATTTCGATATCCCTGTTGCTAACATGGTCCACTTCGGACTTGTCTTGTCCGCCAGGGGGTCTTTTTGACTTCCCAGAGTGCGCTCCTGATGACGTATCCCTCGAGACGCGCGTTCGTTTAATTCTGACGGCTTCTTGTCTTCCCACGTTCTACGGTGAGATGGGTATCGTACGGCTGGGCATTTTTTGAGGAAGTTTGCGGGCCTTTTCCCGCTTCTATACAGTTATTTGATATAAATACCCCCTTTTATTAATCATTCCTTTCACTTTAACCTGCATCGAGTTATACCGCGCCTTTATTGAACTTAACAACTATTCCTTCACTTGCTTCCTTACAAATCCTAGAAGCCAGTCCGAGGTGACCTATTTCATCCGTGTAAGTCATTCGAGTCTTTAAATTCCTTCTTTTGTTACAAAGTTATCTGTTCTTTTCACTTCTTTTATCCTCGGCTCCATCTCCTTCTCCCAGTTCTTCGGTATTCTTTCTAGATCTCCTTAGGAATTGGTAGATTCAAGTATTTGGTAGAGTCTAGGGAGGCCATAGAAAATTTTAAGATTCAGTATAGGATTCCGGCGGGAGTGGAGATTAGATATTGCAAAGAGGGTGAGTGGCACGAGAAGAGGCATGAGGGGGAAGTAGTAATCCCGATGATTGCCTTCGTAGAGGGGGGAATGAGGATTCCCATGAGGCCGGTCACTAGGGACTACCTCATTGCCCACAAGTTAGCGCCTACCCAGTGCGCTCCTAATATATTTAGGATCCTTGGTTGTGTGGATGCCCTGAACGAGAAATTAGGACTAGGGTTGACCCATCACGACGTAAACTGGGTCTACAACCTTCACCATCTTAGGGGTCAAGGTTATTACCTTAAGTCTAGGTACAACGAGGTCCGACTCATCCAGTGTCTTCCCGATTCCAATAAAGGGTTGAACAAGGACTTCCTGATCGTATCAGGTGACTGGCATGATGGCCTCCATTGCCCCACGAGAGAGGGGAAACCAGGTGGGGTTACCGAGTCTAGGCTTACGGATCTCACCTGTTTGTGAAATGGCTTCTTTCAAAGTTTAATATTTGCATTATTTGTTCAGTTGTTACCTCCGCTGTTACCTTATATTATTCTCTTTTCTTTTTTTGTTACTAATGAGTTTCCTGTGTTAACTGAACAGACAAAAATTCAAGCATCCCCAACCTCGGCCTAGTTAACCAAAAGAGCCTAGACAAAGTATTAAGGTCCGAGGTGTTCATACACTCGGACGGTCAGTTGAGGGCGGCGCATCTCATCCTGCAATATACCCCCATCTCGACTGCATTCCAAGCGCCGAAGTGCGTCATCAAGGCCCGAGACCCCCGACTTCGGCAAATTAGCGTGGCCGCGCCCGGATTTCTGCTTCCCGGCCTAATCCCCGGGGAAACCCTCGCAACCACCACCATTCCCGACGGCATTCCGAAGAAGCCGAAGGCGTCCCAAACACTTCATTCCTCAACCGCCGAAGATAGTTCAGACTCTGAGGACGAGTTTGAAGTCTTTGGCCAGGATTCGTCTGTAGAGGATTTGATTCCCGACCCAGTTCCCCAACCATCTGAGGCGCACGACGAGATGGGCATCCAAAGGAAGGCGAGGTCCAGTCTGCTAGAATTGATTGAATCCCAACCCGGGCGGGCTGAGCCACCAAAGACAACACAAGTGAAGCCCCCCTCCTTGCCACCTGTCGTTCCCCCTCCGACTCAGGCTCTCGGATTGCATCCCGCCGAGCTGAAGAGGAAGAGGGAAGCGAAGGGTAAGGAGCTCATGGATGCCGGGAGGGCTATGCCTGCCCAAGAGGACGAGTCCCAAAGGATGGGCAAACACCCCCGAACGGGGCACAAGGAAATGGAGAGGAGGAGCAGCCCGTCAACAGCCCCCGAGGCGTGGTTGCCGGCGCCCATGCTGGATGGTGCCCCTCTTCCAGCCACTGCCTCCATCCGAGATTTCTCGGGGGGCAAAGGTGGATACGTGGCCGATGCGGTGGAGCAGGCTTTGCTGCTCCCCGAGGACATGGCCGAGCTCCGGAACCTCAGGAGGCATGAGGTCTTCCTCGGGTTGAAGAGATACTTGGGCATGGTAAGTTTTTTTTTTTTTTTTTAAGTCCCTTGACTGATTCCTTTTTTTTTTTTTTGTTTAGGCCGTTCAAGTTTCTTTCCGGGCCGAGGAGATGGTCAACTACTGCCATCGCCAGATGAAGGAAGAAGAGGCAAAACGGAACGACGCCGATGACCTCCTAAAGACGGCGGAAAAGAGCTTACAAGAAACGAAAAAGAAGCTCATAGAGGAGGAGCGGGGCAAAAAGAGCGCAACGGCCGCACTTGAGAACGCGGAGAGGCAAGCAGAAGGCCAGAGGATGCTCTTACGGCGCGCCGAGGACGACCTGGCTGCCTCAAAGGCACAAGTGTTGGCACTGCAAAAGAAACTCGCCGAGGCCGAGGCCGCCAGAGAAGAGGCTGAGAAGGCTCGGGATCAAGCCGAGCAGGAAGGTTACGACGTCGGTGTGGCCGAGACCGAGGAAGCCCTCAGGGCCGAGGTTTCTGGGGTGTGCCGCACTTACTGCCGACAGGTGTGGCTGGAGGCCCTCAAACAGGCCGGGGTTAAGGCTTCTTCTGCACTGCGGAAGGCGGAAAGTGTGTACTACCCCGCCGCAATCCGGCCATCGCTCCCTTCCTTTCCCCGGACTGATCCCGTGCCGGTAAAGGCAGAGGCCGGCGAGGTGAAGGCAACTAAGGCCTCTGCGCCATCCGAGGAGGGGTCCGAGCCGGAGATGCAAATCGAATCAGGACCAAGTATGAAGGCCTCGGACCCTCCGATTGTGATTCCGGACGACACAATTGAAAAGGACGCAGGCACAGGGTTGGAAATAGTTTTAGTTAGCCACCCTTTGCCTGCCCCAACTGAACAAGTCGGCAAGGAACAAGGAACCTCGGATGCTGCAGGGGTTCAGGTCGACCCTCCTCCTCCGAAGGAAAAGATTATTATTAAGAAGAAATAAGTTTTAGCTTAGTTTAGAATAGCTTTTTGATTTATTCCTTTGTAATTGTTGTAATGTTAGTGTTTTAGAATTGGCTCTTTTTGTATTTAACAAACCTTATTAAAAGGCACATTATGAATGAAAGATTCGCGAGAGCTTATTTTTATTCTTATGATCATGTACAAGTAATCATGGTGTTTATTCTTGTTTACGCTTAAAATAACGTTTTACATTTAATTCCCGTAGAAGGAAAAAAAAACTGTTTGCTTGAAGCAAGACAAATCCTGTATTAGGAATCGCATAATATTAACCTCGCCAAGACAAACGGTCCGAGGAACCGTGCGTTAATTGAACTTTACTTAGTACTTAATAAACATGATAAGTAATACTTAACTCATTTCAAGGTGCAAGGTCCGAGGGACTAAAGATAGCTCGAATATGTTAAACACTTAAAAAAAAAATGAATCGTATTAACCTTTCCAAAGCAGATGGTCCGAGGAACCAGGCGTAGCTTGGATCAATTTAATACTTAGGAAAAAGATGAATCGTATTAATTTTTCCAAGGCAGATGGTCCGAAGAACTAGGCGTAGCTTGGATCAGCTTCATACTTAAGAAAAAATGAATTGTATTAATTTTTCCAAGGCAGATGGTCCGAGGAACCAGGCGTAGCTTGGATCAGTGTAATACTTAAGAAAAAATGAATTGTATTAATTTTTCCAAGGCAGATGGTCCGAGGAGCCCGGCGTAGCTTGGATCAGCTTAATACTTAAGAAAAAATGAATTGTATTAATTTTTCCAAAGCAGATGGTCCGAGGAGCCAGGCGTAGCTTGGATCAGCTTAATACTTAAGAAAAAATGAATTGTATTAATTTTTCCAAGGCAGATGGTCCGAGGATCCAGGCGTAGCTTGGATCAGCTTAATACTTAAGAAAAAATTAATTGTATTAATTTTTCCAAGGCAGATGGTCCGAGGAACCAGGCGTAGCTTGGATCAGTTTAATACTTAAGAAAAAATGAATTGTATTAATTTTTCTAAGGCAGATGGTCTGAGGAGCCAGGCGTAGCTTGGATCAGCTTAATACTTAAGAAAAAATGAATTGTTAATTTTTCCAAGGCAGATGGTCCGAGGAACCAGGCGTAGCTTGGATCAATTTAATACTTAAGAAAAAATGAATTGTATTAATTTTTCCAAGGCAGATGGTCCGAGGAGCCAGGCGTAGCTTGGATCAGCTTAATACTTAGACACAAGATAAGTATAACCGAGACTCATACATGGAAGAATTGGATAAGAAGAAGATAACGGGCACTTTTATTAATAGTAGTACCTTTTCAGGTTGTTTACATTCCAAGGATGCAACACTATTCTGTTTTCTAAGTCCTGCAGGTAATACCCCCCTATCCCGGCTACGGACGTGATCTGGTACGGCCCCTCCCAGTTTGGTCCCAGTTTCCCCCAAGAGGGGTTTTTTGCAGAGCCGACGACTTTTCTCAACACTAGATCTCCAGGCGCTAAAGGCCTTGACTTTACGTTTGCATCATACCCTCGCTTGAGCTTATGCTGATAAGAGGCCAACCGGACCATGGCACTTTCTCTTCTCTCCTCAATCAGATCTAGGTTTCTCTCAAGTAGATTATCGTTGCTATTCGGTGTGAAAGAGCTAGTTCTTAGTGTAGGGAAGCCCGTCTCCAATGGAATAACCGCTTCGGCTCTATAAGTTAACGAAAAAGGAGTTTCGCCTGTAGACTTCCGAGGAGTGGTCCTATAGGTCCACAATACATGGGGTAGTTCTTCAACCCATTTGGCCTTGGAGTCGTCTAGTCTCTTCTTAAGTCCACTTACAATGACTTTATTTGTGGCCTCGGCTTGTCCGTTCCCTTGAGGGTAGGCTGGGGTGGAGTACCGATTTGTTATTCCTAGTTTGCAACAGTACCTTCGGAAAGATTTGCTGTCAAACTGAAGTCCGTTGTCGGAAATGAGTGTGTGCGGGACTCCGAACTGAGTGACGATATTCTTCCAAATGAACCTCTTCATGTCGGCATCTCGAATATTGGCCAATGGCTCTGCCTCGACCCACTTAGTGAAGTAATCCGTGCCGACCACCAGGTATTTTTTATTCCCTGCTGCCTTCGGAAAAGGTCCGACAATATCCAAGCCCCACTGGGCAAAGGGCCATGGACTGGGTAAGGGATTAAGCTCTCCTCCCGGCTGATGAATGCTTGGTGCGAACCTCTGACACTGGTCGCACTTCCTCACATACTCCTGAGCTTCCCTATGCATGTTGGGCCACCAATACCCCTGGGTGAGGGCTCGGTGAGATAAGGATCTGCCCCCCGTATGGCTCCTACAGATTCCCTCGTGAAGCTCCTCTAGGAGAACCTCGACAGCCTCGGGGTGCACGCACAATAAATACGGTCTAGAAAAGGACCTTTTATAGAGTTTCAGATCCTCGGACAGCCAGAACCGAGGTGCCTTTCTCCGTATTTTGTCAGCTTCCAACTTCGCTTCAGGTAACAGGTCGTCCTTGAGAAAATGCATAAGGGGATCCATCCAACTAGGAGACGCTCCTGCTGGATGAATGGCTAATACCTCTTTTCCCAACCGACGGGGTTGCAAGAGATCCTCAACAAGAATCACCCTCGGCAAACCTTGCGCCGAGGATGTAGCCAACGTGGCAAGGGAATCAGCATGAGAGTTTCTGCTTCTGGGGATCTGCATCAAGTTGAAAGACTTGAAACCAGATTGTAGGTGCTTAACCTGGCTGTGGTACTCTTGCATTCGGGGGTCCCTGGCTTCCAGCTCTCCTCGGACTTAGCCTACCACCAATCTAGAGTCCGAGAATATGTCTATCTCCTTTCCACCCATCCGTTGTACCATGGCCATCCCGACTAATAGGGCCTCATATTCCGTCTCATTGTTCGTGGCGGAGAACCCGAGTCTTTGCGACTTTTCAATTGTGACACCCTCGGGCGAGATTAGAACTAGCCCCACTCCGGACCCCTTGTGGTTCGATGCGCCATCAACATACAGCTTCCACGGTGATACCCGTTCTACGGAGTTCAATCCAACTGAATTTTCATCCATGTGGTGATTATTTGCACCCTCTTCCAACGGGGTCTTAGCAAACTCAGCTAAAAGGTCGGCGATGACCTGGCCCTTTATAGAGGTGCGGGGCATGTACTTGATGTCGTAGGCCCCCAACTTAGTCCCCCACTTCGCAATTCTCCCCGTATAATCAGCGCTTCGAAGTAAGGCCTTGAGCGGTAGTTGGGTTAAGATAACAACGGTATGCGCCTGAAAGTAATGTGGCAGTTTACGAGTGGCAGTTTACGAGTGGCATGCACCACGGCCAGGACGGCCTTCTCCAACGGCAAGTATCTGACCTCGGCCTCGTGGAGAGACTTGCTAATATAATACACGGGTCTTTGTACCCCATCGTCAACCCTTAGTAGTACCAAGTTGACCGCATAAGCGGCAACTGCGATGTAAGCAAATAAGACCTCGTCCACTTCAGGTTTGGACATTATCGATGGTCGGGAGAGATAGTCTTTCAATTGTTGAAAGGCTGAAGCACATTCCTCGGTCCACTTAAAATCCTTCCACTTATTCAACAGAAGATAAAAGGGTCTGCACCTGTCTGCGGACCGGGCTATAAAGCGATTGAGAGCGGCGATCATTCCTGTCAGCCTCTGCACTTCTTTGGGGTTCCGAGGTGGTTGTAATCTATTGATGGCCTGGATCTGGCTTGGGTTCACTTCAATTCCGCGGTGAGTGACCATGTAACCGAGGAACTTCCCTGAGCCTACCCCGAAAGAACATTTAGAGGCGTTGAGCCGTAATCTATGCCCTCTCAGGATTTCAAAAATGCCTTCGAGATCGGCGATGTGGTCGGACTCCTGCTTGCTCTTGACCACCATGTCATCGATGTAGATTTCTATATTCTTGCCCAGCTGAGACTCGAACATTCGGGTCATCATCCTCTGATACGTTGACCCCGCGTTTTTTAGTCCAAATGGCATCACTTTGTAGTGGTAATTGCCGACTGGAGTGACAAAAGCCGTCTTCTCCTGGTCCTCCAGGGCTAGAGGGATCTGGTGATAGCCTTGGAAAGCATCCAAGAAACTCATCCGGGGATGTCCCACGGTCGCGTCCACCAATTGATCAATCCGAGGCATGGGGAAAGGATCCTTTGGACAGGCTTTATTCAGATCTGAATAGTCCACGCACACGCGCCATTTGCTGCTCTTTTTCTTCACCACTACGGTGTTAGCGAGCCAGTCGGGGTAGAACACCTCTTTGATAGCCCCCGCCTGCTTAAGCTTATCCACCTCGTCCCTAACAGCATCGGAATGCTCCCTCGAGGAACGCCGAGGAGGCTGCTTCTTGGGAAGAGCAGATGGACTTACATTCAAGCGGTGGCAGATGAAATTTGGATCCACCCCCGGGGCCTCATAGGCATTCCAAGCGAATACGTCGATATTGCACCTCAGGAAATGAAATAGTTCTTCCCTCTCCTGGGTAGGCAGCTAGGCGCCAATCTGAAAAAACCTCTCCGAATCCCCTTCGATAAGAACTTTCACCAGGTCCTCGCACCTCGCCTCCTCGGCCTCAGCCTCGGCCGTTGGGGCCGTTGACTTTGATTGCTATGGGTCCTCGCTGGTTAGGGCCGAGGATCCTGATTCCGGTTGGTGCATAATGGCCGCGACTAGACACTGTCTAGCCACGGCCTGACTTCCAAGCAACTCCTCAACCTGATCCCCAGACGGGTATTTGACCTTGAGGTGAAGGGTGGAAGAAACTGCTCCAAGGGCATGAAGCCAAGGGCGCGCCATGATAGCCGTATATGGGGAAAAAGCGTCCACCACAATGAAATCTACCTCCACCACCACCGAGCCCGCCTGAACTAGCAATCTGATCTGCCCTCTAGGAACGACCACCCTTCCATCAAAACCGACCAAAGGTGACTCGTAGCTGGTCAGATCCTCCTGCCTAAGATTGAGGCCCTTGTACAGATCTGGGTACATAATCTCAGCCCCACTGCCTTGGTCCACCAAAATTCTTTTCACATCGTAACCCCCTATCCTAAGGGTTATAACCAGTGCATCATCGTGGGGCTGTATGGTCCCAACCTTGTCCTCGTCCGAGAAGCTCAGCATTGGTTGGAGACTCAATTTGGCCCTCTTAGGCTCTTGCCCGGGGTCCCCAGGATACGCTCCAGCCACCGTCATTACCCTGGAGGGATATGACCCCGTCCTGCCTGGTGCGGCGAGGATGACATTGATTGTTCCTAAGGGAGGTCTCGAGGAATTATTGCTTGGAGCCCCTGTGCCAGCTTGGCCTCCCTGTCCACCAGGCTGAAGTAGGAACTGTTTCAACCTGCCCTCTCGGATCAGTTGTTGCAGATGGCTCCATAGAGTTCTGCAATCCTCGGTCGTATGTCCGGGTTCTCTATGATACTGACAATGCAGGCTCTGGTTGCGTTTCGAGGAGTCTCCGCTCATCTTGTTCGGCCATCTGAAGTATGGCTCGTTCTTAATCTTCTCCAAGACTTGGTGCACTGGCTCTCGGAACACAGTGTTAACAGTTTGGGTGGCTCTAGACCCAGCCTCCCCTCCAAATTCTCGCCGAGGTCGGTTATTGCCATAACGATCCGACCTGAAATCCCTCCTTTCCTGAGGGATAACCTTGCCCTTCCCCTTCTCTTGCAGCTGATCTTCCTCAACCCTCTTATACTTGTCAATGCGGTCCATGAGCTGACGGACGTTGATGACCGGCTTTCCCGTCAGGGATCTCCTTAAACCATGGTCGGCAGGCAGGCCGACCTTAAAGGTTCTGACAGCTACATCATCGAAATCACCCTCGATCTCGTTGAACATCTCCTAATACCGGTCCGAATAGGTCTTCAGGGTTTCTCCCTCTCTCATGGATAAAGACAGCAAGGAGTCCAAAGGCCGAGGAACCCTGCTGTTCGTGATGAAACGGGATCCAAAAGCCTGGGAGAGCTCCTGGAAAGAGTTGATGGAGCCCGTTCCGAGGCCATCAAACCATCTCATCGCCACGGGGCCCAGACTGGACGGGAATACCTTGCACATCAAGGTCTCGTTGTGAGAGTATACCGCCATTTTCTAATTAAAATAACTGACATGCTCAACCGGGTCGGTACGGCCGTTGTAAAGGGTGAACGTCGGTTGGGTGAAGCGCTTGGGGAGTCGCCCTGCATCAATCCGGCGCGTAAAGGGGGATTTGGATATCCGATCAAGTGCCTTGCTCATGGCATCGTTTGCCAATCCTCTCGAGGATGCGCCTCCTCCCCTACGTTCTTGGCGATTGTCCTCCTCATAGGAGAAGGTCTCGCTGGGGGGCGTACGTGACCATCGCCGGTAGTTGTCATCTTCCTCGCCATCGGAGGAAGGATCAGAACCTGAAGGACTCCTCTTCCTTCGCTCTCGTCGCAACTTCCTCTTCAAGTGGTCAATCTCCTTCTGCATGGCTTTAGCACGGTTGTCTTGTGAGACATGACTGTCGCCCCTAGATTGACCTTCACCAGAACAAGTGGTATGTACGCTTCCTTCCTGGTCTTCCTGGAAGCGTTCTTCTCTTTGAGACCCCAAAGATTCTGGATGGTGTGGACCTGAGCCAGCCATGTTAAAGAATCTAACTACTCTAGTCGATTAGCCCTTCCCACAGACGGCGCCAATTGTAGGGACACAATTTCGTGGTATGGGCCCAAAGATGTTGGATTTACCCACAAAGGCCCTAAACAATGAATTTGTAGAGAGTAGGTTGAGAAGGACTGGGCTAGAAGTGGTTTAGATTATCAACTAGTTGGGACTAGATCATCCACCATGTTCGAGCTCCAGTGATGGACTTAAAGTGTTGGTTTTGTTCTACGTCCGAGGATGACTCTCTTTCTTCTCTCTTTCCTTCTCTTTCTTTTCTCCAGAAAGATCTCCTCCCTTTCTTCCTTCTTCCTCCACTTTTATACTTCCTTTCCTTCTTTCTTGACCATCCACGTGTGGATTTTCTCCTTTGTCTTTGGACACCTGTCCCTCCAACTTTATCCAGAACCTGCTTCATAAAAACGATGGGACTATTTACCACTGTTCAGATGTCCCCTCCACATCAATGCGGCCAGGGGATTAGCTGTGGTGCATTCAATGCGGTGCTGGCAGCCCTCCCTGATATTTTGGGGGCTTTCTTCTAGTGTATGCTTCCACAAAATCGTTCCCGTTTAGTGGGACTCCCCGGAAGGTCCTCCGAGTTGGCAGAGCTTTGAGTATCACCTCGGCAACAATATTCCGAGATGAACCATCCTCGGACGTCACACAGTCCTCGGCTCGGGCCAGTAGACGCGCTGCACGAGTTGGTAGGAACTTCTGAGCCCATTATCCATGTTGGCCCAACGTCTGTTTCGGCCCATCCCTGCTAGCAGCCCACCGTCCCCACAATAATATATTTCTTTTAGAATATATCTTTCTTGCCTTTTGAGATGCAAATTGACTAATTAAATTTTTGTATTCAAGTTTTTCTAACATCTCATTTTCAATCGATAGTATAGCTAATTCACTTAATTTTTCCTGAGACATTGTCAATCTTAGATATAATTTTATTAATTTTAATTTTGAAAAACTTCTTTCTACAGAAGCAATTGTAACAGCTATTGTTAGTAAAATTCTATAATACTTGTATTTGGAAATCAATCTAACCTTTTTATATAATTTAGTATGTCAATTGGAGTATATTCTTTTATTTTAAAATTTCTTTTAAAACTTCCAACTCTGAAAATAAATCTAAATCATCAATGTCATAATAAACATCACGTTTGAGAAAAGATTCAAGTTTAAGATAGTATTTTTGCAAGCTATCATCATCTAGCTGAGGGAGAAAGGTGGAGAGCAAGAGTGAGAGAGATCAAAGGTATGAATAAATTTTAGGGATTTGAGATTTTCGATTTGAGATTGTTTTGTGGGTAATTTTTGAGACCAGATTTGCATTTTATCTAGTTGATTTTTTATTTATCTAGAGGTTAAAAATGATATTTTTGGGATAATTGATTTTTTTTCGACTAATGAATTTTTTAGGGTAACAATGTTTACAAGGATGTTCTAGATTTTTTATTCTTTGGTCATAAGAATGTATCAAATTTTTTGGAGTTTCATCTGAAACTATATTTTTTATTACTACCCTTCTTTTCAAAATTTTGGGACCCCCTTTTCACTTGAGGGCCTTAGGTAATGGCCTAATTGACCTAGTAGAAGGGCCAGCCTGTCTTTACAAAAAGAAGGTTTTCTATTGAAACAAACGGAGCATACTATTCTCATTACATGTGATTTAATATGGTGGTGCAGAAATAGTGCTGTTTTTTGAAACTACTCAATTTAATCCAATGGAAGTAGCTGATAGGATCAACAAATGGTATGCATATCATATTAGTGCTTCGGTTCAAAGTTATTTAACATGAGTCCCTTGAAGATATCTGTTGGGACTAATCAATCGGGTTGGGTTAAATTGAACATAACATTACAACGGTGTTCAATGACAAGACAATGGTGGTTGTGGTAAAGAATTATGGGCAAAAGCAAAGATGCATGGCTAGCTATTAACCAAGATTTTGCTTCAAGGATACAAATTTTTGTGATTTGAAGGGGACTCACTCATCATTAATCCATTGAAAGAAGATCCTCTAGACATACATTGAAGAATCAAATCTCTCGTTACAGATATGAAGGGCCCATAACTGTCTCCACTTTCCTCATCTGGGCTTTTGTTCAAGAGGGTAAGATAGCCTGGGCCTTGGTTTGGGGGGGGTATATCTTAAATATACTCCAAATAAATTTAAACATATAAATTTTTAATTACATAAATCAATAAAAATTTATACAAATAATTAAATTTAATTAAAAAACATAATATACTAGAATTCTACTAAAGTTTTTTTATATACTGGTGGCTAACCAGTGGTAAAAAACTAAAAATTCAAAAATAAAAAGTTAATATATGATATACATTTAACTCATAAGTACCAATAAAGTCATATTAAGGAATTTATAATAAGTTCTCAAAAAAAAAAAAGGAATTTATAATAAAAATATACCTAATTTAATTAGAATTTATTAAGAGAATTTCAAGCATAATTTAATTAGGATTTGTTGGGTGTTTGTGTTTGGTTATTTCATCTAAAAAGACTGAGTTGTTGTTCTTATTATTATAATAAAAGGTTAGAAGAGTTCTGATTAGTTTAAATTTTAAACAAACATGATTTAGCACTATCTGTAACTCTAAAACCAAATTATAAATATAAACTTTCAAGAACTTATGTAACAATACTAAAAAAATTAACAAAAAAATAAAAATAAAACCTTCATTTTAAAGTTTTATATTGATACATTATTATGTTTTGCGTGCTCTCAGATTTGTTTAACCTATGGCAAGAAAAAGAGAACTTCTAACATATCTATATAAAACTGTAAAATGAAGGGTCTTATGTGATTTGAAAACAATAATTAAAAAAAAAAAAAAACAGAGAAAATACTTTTCTAGCATAGATCGTGTAACCTTATTCCTTATCCAACTAATAAAATGGTTGTTTCTTTGAAATAAAATAAATTTTAAAAAAACTAATAAAATGGTTTATTTAAAATTTTAAATAAGGTTAGGCTTCACACAGGTTTCGTTTTATAGCACATATAGCCCATAGAGACAAGCTCAACGCAACATATAGGATAGATCTCCCCAAGCACACTGCAATTGACCTTAGAAATGATACCTTGAGAACCTTGCTTTGACATGGAACTTCACAGACAAGCATGTGCCTAGAGAAATTTAGAATGTGTACTGACCAATCAAAAAAATAAAAAAAAGTTAAGCTGTGTATTTTACCAATAAAGAAATTTAATGATGTTGAAAAACCACCAAAAACCTTTTTCCCTTCTTCTACTATCTTTTCTTCCTCCATTTTAGGATTCTAATGGTCTTCTCTCATGTCTCAACTAAAACCCCACAAAGTTTCGACAGGATATCCAAAGCATATAACCACAGAATTCAGTTGCAACATCTAATTATAAATAAGATGATTTATAATTAGATGATTCCAACATCAAAATGAGTATAAGATGAATGCGCAGAAGAAAGCATTCCAAGGCTAAGTAAAAACCAAGATTTTCCCACAGCTGTCATTAAAACGAGCTTTCAGAACTCAATTCAACATAAATGCTCATCCTGGACAACTGCAAGTAGGAACAGCATTCACCAATTACTAGAATCTTTAAAAACGAACAGAAGAGTCAAACCCAGCAGTAAGCATTCCCCTCTTGACACTAATCAAAGTACCATGATCACAAATCCATAAAACGCCTCAGAAAAGCAAACAACCACTATAAGGTTCTTCAATCTTCTATGTAATGGAGACTACAAAGAATTATTAAACACACCCACCCCCCCCCCCCCCCCCCCAACCCTTCTCCCTTTCTCAGTTTGGATTAAGAACATGCTATTCAGAGTTGTGATATAGTCTAGAGCAAGCTAAAAGTAGTCAAGTACATCACATGCCAGATACCACCTCAAAGCCTCATGTTTTTCCCATTTTCACCATGATACATAAACATTTACTAGGTGAAAGAACTTTGGCAATATTGTTTCAAGACCATTGCCATTCAGACCAAAAACTAGCAAAAGAACACAGTCAAGTATTCTAAACATGAACTTTTTTTCTTTTTCTCCTATCTCAATGGATAATAAACCCAGATCCAGAAATAAATAACTTGAAGTTTACCATATTAATAAGAGTTCAGACTTTGGTGCGGGGCAGGTTCTCCTGAATCCCGCAGGAAAAAATTCCGGACATTTATTAGGTTTACCATAATGATCATGATTTAATATTGCCATATTGGTACCAATACACTGTTGGGATATTTAATCATAGACTAAATGCTTGAAAATAAACAGATTTCACAGCTTTTCAAAAAAAAAAAAAAAAAACAGATTTCACAGCCAATTCTTTTAGTAAAAGCAGCTTAAACCAAACTAGAAAAAAAAAATCTACATACTTAAAATATGGCATCCCCCGTCCCCCTTTTTATTATCAAAAAGCAAACACATAAGAGGGCAACAAGGAAAATGCTATAAAAACTACATCAAATACTGCTGCTACAAATTAACGTGACAATGAATGTGATTGATGCAACTTCAACAACTACAAAATAAATAAATATCCAAATAACCCTTTGTGTGATTGGTAATACATCCATTTGTAAAGCAATAAAATTAGTGGTATATAGCATCACTCAATGTTAAATGAAATGCAATAAATGTGCTCAATTTAATAGATCAAATCACAGCAACAGATACTACTTAATCCAAAAATAAAATCACAGCAACAGATACAAATGCAAAATGTAAAGTAAGCATAATATAATTGCACAGATTCATAAGATCACTAATTGGTCCATGACAAAACACAATTCCACTATATTCATATAAAAAAAAAAAAATAAAAAAAAAAAACTCTCTTGTTCGAAACTAGTAGCAGCTAACACACATGGGTTTCAATTAAATTCTTTAAAAAGTAAGAAGAGTAGAACTCAGAGAAGATATGTACAGGAACATGTGAAAGTTTGGGCAAGCTAATGGTGGATTACACAGCAGGTATGTTGGAGAAAGAGAAGCCTTTGTAACCCTTATAAGCATAGTAAGCAATCCTTGTGTAGTAAAACCCCGGAATGAACAAGATCGAACCCAATATTGCAAAGAACACACCTAATCAAAAAAAACCCAACAAAGAAAAATCAAAAAAATCTCAGACCCAGAACACAAAAACCTAGTCAAAGTAGAAACACACAAAGTGGGTATTGAGTAAAAAGTGAAAAAAAAAAGGTACCATGGGCACGGTCGCCGCCGATGCGGTTGATGGCCATGAAGATGCCGATGATGATTCCGAGAGTGCCGAAGACAAGGAGAGACACGGCGAGAGCGATCTCTTTGATTGGAGCCTTGTTGTTCATCGTGTACGATGTTTCCATCATCATGTCCTCGTCTGTAATCGAAAACGCGTGGTCTACGTACGCCATTTTTTTTTCTTTCTTTCTTCCTTCTTGTTCTTCAGATAGATAGATACGGAGAGATTTTGGGTTTGAATTTGGAGAAATGGTGAATTGAACAAGGTGGTGTGGTGTGGGGCTGGTGTTGTTGACACGGCACCTGATTTTGATTTGAGATTTTGCTTGGAGTTGAAAAAAAAGTTGAGAAAAAGTACTGTAGAAACAATGCTTTTCAAAGAGTAAAGAAAGTTCTTTTAATGGTTGTTAAATGTTAAGAGATATTAGCTATGCAATGATGTTTATCTGCATTTGTGTGGACTGTACCTCTGGCTTTGTTTTTTGCTTTGTGTGCAATTGTCCAATCCAAAGTCCAATCCTCACCTATTATTCTCATACTGGGTGACCCACTAGGCTTCCAGATCCGGCCCACAGAAAATTGAAAGTTGGTTCCAGAGAAGTGCAATTGTCCAATCCAAAGTCCAATCCTCACCTAGTATTCTCATACCGGGTGACCCACTAGGCTTCCAGATCCGGCCCACAGAAAATTGAAAGTTGGTTCCAGAGAAAGAGGTCCACAGAGTAGGGAAGGGTTGAAATTCTAGTTTTGTTTAGAGGGATAATAAAAATTCATAACAATTTTCAAAATATCCCTTAATTGGGGTTATTAAAAACAAATCTTAAGTGATAAATATGGGGATAGGAGCCCGAAGGGAGAAAATCATTTACAGAATCCATCCAAGGGATATTGGGGCCTAACTGTTCATCAAATCAAGCCCGGTCCAATTAGGACCGCCAAAATGACAGGTGGATCAATGAACCGCGGAGGTCAAATTGGTTGAGGAGGTCGACAAGCAAATACTTCTCAGGAGTAGAGAGACAAGCCTAAAGGATTGTGAAGTTGGAAACTGAGGAGGGTCGTTATGAGATATGAATAAGAGAGGGAGGAAACATCCAGGTAAAGCATTTATCACCTCCACATTCAATTCACTATCCAACTCAGTCTACTGTATTAATGGTAGAATAACCCTTAAATAATGCCCTCATTACAGACCACTCTACCACCACCAACAAGACAGTAATGGGACAAGTATTCAAAGAAAGATTAACAACCCTCCAAGTGAAAGGCTGCAATGTAATTCTAACAACTATAAATATGAAGTAAGGGCCCCCTTGAATGGGAATAAAAAAAAAAAGTGATAAGAGAGAAATAGAGAGCTAGGGAGAGAAAGAGACCAATATAATACTGAAAAGAGTATTTCTTAAGAACAATTGCTCCTTAGCCAGCCCAATAAAGTACTTAAATAAGAATCTCTCTTTCCATGCTATAATTACGTGCATGTGTTGTCATTCTTGCTAACTCCCTTTCTTTAATTATCGAACCATAGTTCTTAGGAATCAAGTAGTGGCCTTAGCCCTTAGTTACCCATCTCTACAAATTAATTATATTAGGCCTCCATCTCAGTCCAATCCTGGTCAGGTTGTGCCCAATTGTTAGTCTTTGCCCCTGCAGTTGATATAATTGTTGTTAACTTTTTCCGTAGCTTTATTGTTGAAACTATCTAACGTGGTCAAATATTTTTGGTTCCAAAGCATGTAACATCTTTGACGGTCTCTCTCTCTCTCTCTCTCTCTCTCTCTCTTATATATATTTTTTCCTAAAAAAAATTGACCATTAAATATAAAACTAAAAGATTTTTTTCCCTTTTTTTCACTATTATATAAAGATAAAAGTTGACTGTCAAGCTTTATGTTTAACATTATGCTTCTAAATGACTCATAAGGATATTTGTAACTACAAAAATGGTAGTTTATTTTTTAACCAATTTTTGAATAAAAGCTGAAATACACTGTTAATTCCTAAAGTTTAGGTATTGAGCACTTTTAATATTTGAAATTCCAAATGAACACTATTAGTATCTAAAATTTAGAAAATTAACAATATATCGGCCCTTCCATCAACTTCCATTAGTTTCCTTGCCTACATATTTAACGGGTTAGCAATCTTATATTTTTTTTAATGACATGACAACTTATGGATTACATAATCTAATTATTATATCCAAAATGGATCAAACTATCTATCTCAGTCACTTAGATCTTTGATGTTCACATTAGGGCCAACATTACATGGTAGAAACCTCGAGCCACATAAGGTTTTCAATTGGGGTCTAAAGACTAAAACCATTTGTTACAAATCGAGGGAGCACGAGTCGCATTTGAGAATTTCTTGTGATCACTTATTTAGCCTAAATCTACCTAGTAGACTCATACCCACCCATCACACACTCATACTCCAACATGCCAATCTTTGAAATCTCATGTAGGCCAATCTAATCCCGTTCACACAATCCTGTCTATCATGCTCATAGACTCAAAGAACTTCTACTTCTACACTTTCAAATTAATAGAACATTTCAAGAACACAAAAGGATGCAAAGACCTAATCATTTCTAAACAAATACAAGGGCGAAAGTAAAACCATTACTTTGTTGAATAATTTAAGGATAATCTTAAAGTAATCTTCCAATTAAAGAAAGTAAAATCTTAATTCAATATGGAAAATGTTTTTGTAAATGTCCACGCAACATTTTTTGTGTTCTTTCTTGGTCTCTTACTAAAATAGTTACAACTTTCATCAATATAATTTTCAGTGAAATATATTAGTTAATATATTTATAACTAAAAAAATATTATTAATGAAATTATTTGTAGTCTATGGAGAATTTTTTTTATTCAAAAGTTGAATATTGGACATATAATACAAACTTAATAGAAATAATTGCGTGATAATTGTGACTAAACCTACAAACTTTTGAAGGAAAGTCCAATAGTTTATTTTGTGATAATGCCATTATTTTTTATTTATTTATAAATAATTCCACGATTGAAACAATATATTAGTGAAATATTGGACATGATTTTTATTTTCCTAATGTAAGAAGTGTAAGCTCAATTAAACATTTGGGGTCCCTTTAATTCAACTCGATGCTCTCACTGATGTAACATTTGGGGTCCAACTCAACGTGTTTGAGTGCGGAGCAATTGTTATTGGAGCTTGCATAAAGGACTTATTCGGATATGTTCCTGATTTTGGAATCACAAAGGAGAGGCATGTTTTTTATGCTTCCCTGATAGAAACTCTCAGAGCAAAATATGTTGACAATGAAGGCCGTGAGAATCGGAAACAACCTTCAAAGGATGCATCAGGACCAGAGAAGCTATACACAGTAAATCTGCGTCCAAGAACTGACTCACCACAACCACAATCATCTTTCGGAAATCTTTTTTCCATTGCCATAACAATACCGATTTTGAAAAATGGAATAAGGGTCATGGTCTCGTGCGCCAGGTTCGAGAGAAAGTAAAATCGAAAAAGATTACGTGAAGAAACTCAGAGAAGGAAGCCAACACCTGAATAACCCAGCAGAACAATGCTACACTTGACTTCTTCACACTTGGAAAGGAAGTCCCACATTGAATAATAATGAAAATAATTATTAATTTATATAACATAATTGACCACGTACTAATTGAGCTTAAGTCTTTTGGGTTTTGGGTCACCCAAAAGGCTTAAGCCTTTTTGGGCAAATATATTAGTTAATATATTTATTATTACAAAAATATTATTAATGAAATTATTAGTAGTCTTCGGAGAATTTTTTTTTTTTTGAAAAGTTGAATGTTGGACATATAATACAAACATAATAGAAATAATTATATGATAATTGTGATTAAACCTACAAACTTTTGAAGGAAAGTTCAATAGTTTGTTTTGTGATAATGCCATTATTTTTTATTTATTTATAAATAATTCCACAAATTTTTTTTTTTTGAGAAACAATTCCACAATTGAACATTATGATATATTTGTTTTAAAGTTATTCTTTAGCAAATATCACAAGTCATAAACATATTTTATATTAAATTATTTATATTATAATTTTGAAATTATTAATTAAATTATTTATGATTTTGCTGGTTTGACCATAGATCAGATCAGAGAATCAAGAACCACTATCCTTTCTAATTTTTTGGCCAGTCTGATTTTCAAAATAATAAATAAATCTAGCCATAAGGATCATCAATGAGTAAACCTATGGTCACCTACCAGATTAGATTCACACGAAAAAGAAAATATCATCAGGGTTCTTAACGCTTGGTTTCGCTCTTCATCTTCCCTAACTTGTCGACCATAGTGACTTTAATTGTTAGGACAACCTTAACATTACTTTGACCTTATTTTTTTGTTGGTAGAATAGAACATAGAGATCATGGAGCAAATAAATTAGGGCAGTCCACTCCACAAATTATGCTTTGAAGTAATTACAAGTTATAACCAATAACTTGTAAAATAATGTTAATTAGATGATAAATATTATCTAAATTAAATTTTAGTATGTTAAATATTATCCCTTAATTTAAGAAATATATCAAAAAAAATAAAAAAAAATAATATTAATCTAATCTATATATATAATAATAGGTGAAGCAGAGAGAAACTCAAATAGAATTTCAAATTAGAGTTTTAATTTTGTGCCATGTGTCTAGATTTGGATTCTCAATTTTGCGCCACTTGTCCTAACCAAAACTCAAAAAAAAAAAAAAAAAAAATCTAATTAGACCATAAATTAGACTCCAATTTTGTGTCATGTATCTTATCTAAATTTTCTAATTTTTGTGCCCCAAATAAATGATGCATTAACATTTAATACGGAAGTCAAGAAAACCATAATAATAATGTTCATTGGCCTAAGCAAAAATATCTCACCTGCACACTTTTATGGATGAACATCTCACCTGCCCACTACCTGAACCAAAGAGTCCAAGGAGAAAGACTATAAAAATAAAACATCATCTCCTCCTAATGTCATATCGTCATCCAATGTCTCCTCCTCTTTCAACCTCTACCAACTAAATCCACACACTACTCTCTCCTCCTCCTTTCGGATTTCTAAGAGTAAGGCCGGGTTCAAACACAATGTTCAATCCCACTCTTCTTTACTTCACACTCTCATACATTACCGCTTCATTGACGCCTTCAAGAAGATTTCAAGCTCAATGTGGAAACTGAATCTTCCAAGATGAATATCTTATCATTACAATTGTTAATATTTCTGTGCGTAAGCGCGGATTACATGCTAGTTTTATTTAATGATAATAATGAATTAGAGTCCTGATAGTATACTATTCCTTTTTAGTTTTTTAAAAATCTAAAAATTTAATAAAAATTTTACAATTTATATATATTTTAAATGTCATCAATGTAGCAACTATCAAATTAATGGAGATATATGCTGTTTTTTGGAATAGATGGAGATTATCAAATTATTGGAGATATATACTATTTCTTTGGATAGATTTATATTAATTACCTCTTGAAGAATTCAGATTGTGCTTATCTCTTAATAATCAAGTTTTGTAACTTGATATTCTGATAAAATAATATTAATTTAATAATATTAAAATTATGAAAATTTAGATGATAAATATTATCTAAATTAATTTTTGTATGTTAAATATTATCCCCTAATATTAGAAATATATCTTAACAAATATAAAATAATGTTAATTAGATGATAAATATTATCTAAATTAAATTTTAGTATGTTAAATATTATCCCTTAATTTAAGATGTAAGGACACATATTTGGCTTCCCTCTCAAAAGTGGATATGACAGTCCAAAAAGGCAAAAAAACAATGAATTTGTAGAGAATGAGAAAAAAAAGCTGGGCTAGATTAATTTAGACAATCAATATAATGGGTTAAAATCACAAAAAGAAAGGAATAAAGGTTTAACTTCAATAAACTATCTTCGGCAAGAGTCCGAGAAGGTCAATGTTGATATTTACTATCCTTCCTATAGATACAAACTACACTTAGTGTTTTTCTCCTCCCCTTTCTAAGAAGGATTCATTCACATTATATAGTTCTTTCAAGATCATCTTTACCCTACACTTGTCGATGATTTGAATCTTCACTTGAGTGCACGTCCCATCATGCATCTTCTTTGGCCTTCTATGAGGGGTGGTGGCCAAGGTTACATTGTTCAGGGGTCTTCTCCACATAAATGCAGTTAGAAGAGTGGGTGTAGCACATTTAATACGGTGGCGACAGCCTTTCCTTATATATTTTTGGGGATCTCCATTCCTTCAATTTTGATACACGTCTCCATAGCTAGCAGTATGCGAGGATCACTCCATGAAATGCCCTTACTTATCCTAAATGCGAGAAGTTCCGTTATGGGATTCTACATATTCATTTACCTCTCCTCGTACTTTACCTCGTCCTCGGATAAAACTTGAGATCTAATACATGATTTTGAGCTTTTATCCTCACAAGACCCAATACACGGTTTTTGGGCTTTTAGCTCTTTAAGGCCCAATACATGGCTTTGGGCCCCTGTCCCTACATAAGAAATATATCCTAACAAATAAAAAAAAAAATATTAATCTAATTTTATTTATTGATAAGAATGAATTAGAGTCCTAGTAGTATACTATTCTTTTTTAGTTCTTTAAAAATCTAAAAATTTAATAAAATTTTTACAATTTATATATATATATATTTTAAATGTCATAAACGTAGCAATTATCAAATTAATAGAGATATATGTTGTTTTTTGGAATAGATAGAGATTATCAAATTATTAAAGATATATACTGTTTATTGGAATAGATTTATATTAATTAACTTTTGAAAAATTTTGATTGTGTTTATCCCTTAATAATCAAATTTTGTAGCTTGATATTCTGATAAAATAATATTAATTTAATAATATTAAAATTATGAAAATTTAGATGATAAATATTATCTAAATTAAATTTTTGTATGTTAAATATTATCCTCTAATTTAAGAAATATATTCTAACAAATAAAAAAATAATATCAATATAATTTTATTTAATGATAAGAATGAATTAGAGTCCTGATATATACTATTCCTTTTTAGTTTTTTAAAAATTTAATAAAATTTTTGCAATATATATATTTTAAATGTCATCAACTTAGCAATTATCAAATTAATGGAGATATATACTGTTTTTTGGAATAGATGAAAATTATCAAATTATTAAAGATATAAACTATTTCTTGAGATAGATTTATATTAATTAGCCTTGAAGAATTTGAATTGTGCTTATTCCTTATTCCTACTAATATATTACTCTCTTTTAATTCTTTAAAAATTTTATAAAATTTATGTAACTTGGTGAACACGTTTAAGCCTATCTCTTATTGGCTAACTTTTATATATATATATATATATATATATATATATATAAATATAATATCATATAATCGATACGCATTCTTAAAACCCAAAACCCTAACCTCTGAGCTCTCACTCTCTCTCTCACTCTCTACGCTTTGTCTTGGATTCTGCCGTTTCCCCTTTCTCTCTTTATTCCTCAAACCTCTCCCTTCCAAGCCATCTCTATTCGCTCATTCGCTCAGTTTAAAGCTTTATCTCAGCTTGCTCTGCTCGCTCTTCGCCGATTTCCGCGTATTTTCAGGTACTCTACACGATTTCACATTGGATCTGAAATTTTCTGCTTTTTTTCATTAGAAAATATACAGATTGCATCAGATGGTTGAATTAGAACTTTGTTTCAGAAAATTAGGGTTCGTTTTCTTCTTCTTCTTCTTCTTCTATTTCTTATTTTTTGAGTTTTTCGATCAAAATCTCAAAAAGTTGATTTTTTTTTTCTTTAACAAACCTAGGGTTCGATTCGATTAATTAGCAATCGATTAATGCTGAGTACTTCGACTTTTTGTGTGTGTGTTCGGATCTGAAATACTATTATTTTTAATTTAAATATTTCTGTTATGATGTCTTATACTTGTGATGCATGGGATTGTGATGCAGATATCTGATTGGTCTACGTCTTCTTAAAAATGGAGGGCTCAGTTGATGAAAAGGAGAAAGCAGTCGTGGGTTCGGGGACAGACCCCCCTGCTGCTGGGGAAACTCTCAGCAAAAAGTAAGTTTCGGAAAAATGTTTCTGATTTCGCATAAATTTTTGTATTTTTAATGGAAGAGCAGAAAATACTGTTGTGGGTCTTTGTTTCCTTCTTGGATGTGTGCTGTTTGTGTGTGATGCTGTACTTTATACATGGACATAAAACACACTCACAATACCACATTAATCTTTTCCAAAATATAACAAAAAAAAAAAAGAAGAAGTAGAAGAGAAAACAAGTTATATTATCTTTATTTTTTTTTAATATAAAAAAAATACGATAGTTGTACCCGCCTGCATACTAAAACCTGCCAAAATGGACTGAAACAAGCTGGAACAACCTGTATTGACTGAGAAGGCCAGAGAATTTGGGTGACACTATACACAGGCATTATATACAAAAGCAGTATGTGTTACTTTTGTTATTGATGGGCAGTACAAAATTTGGCCGCTATAGATCCAAATTCTTCTAAAAATATTATTTTTGGTGATTTATGCACATATTTAGCTTCTTATTTTTTATTGATTCTTATGCATTATTTTTGTTCAAAATATAGTGCAAGTAGAATACTATTACTATGTAGGATAAGTTGAGGAAGATATGAATATAGCTTTCTGAAGCTTATAAATTACCCCCACCAATAAATGAAGAAATCAAACCAGTTTTGGGTTTTTAATTCCTTTGTGTTTTGGGGAATATTTACAGTGCACTCAAGAAGGAATTGAAGAATAAGCAAAAGGAAGAAGAAAGGCGGCGCAAGGAGGAGGAGAAGGCCAAACAGGTGCTTGCATGCGTGAAATGCTATCTTGTAGTATTAGAATGAGCAACAAATTATTATGATTCATTGGCTACATTTTTATCTCATATATTGGCTTAAAAAACAATCCGCCTCTAATAATTTTTATTATGAAAAATTTTCATATGCAAGGATGGCCATGTTTTAATTAGCCAGGACAAACTTGGAGAATTTAAATTAGTAATTAGTGTTGTTTTGTCATATATTTGACTTCTTTTTTCTGCCAAGAGCCTTGTAGCTTAACTAATATCTCTTGGTATTTACAACTGAGACATCTAGGGTTCAAATCCCCTCTCCCTCCATTGTAACTATCTAATTATTTTTTAAATAGGACACGCTCTTTCCTAATTGTGATGAAAAAAATTTCAAAAAACCTGAAGTAATTGTAGGTGCTGGTTTCTTGGATTACTCAATTTAATATAGAGAATTTTAAATTTTGGTGCCATGGAATTTATTGATGTTACGATATGATTGAATCTACATTGATCATCATGTTGTGGTGTTTGAACATGATGGATTATGATGTGTTATTGGCTGTTATCTCTAAGGTACCTTACCACCTTGTTTTGAAATCTTATTAAGAATAAACTTGTATTTATGTTCCAGGCTGCTTCTATGGCAGATTCCCGCAGCAAGAAATCTGCAGCAGCTGATGATGAAGATATGGATCCAACGGTATAAGTCCATTCTTGTCCTGCGATAGTTAGCATTCTTTTCCTGGATCTTTTCCACAAAGCTCTTGATTATAACCTCAATCTCCTGCTTTTAATCTTCCTCATTTGTTTTTCCTCCAGCAATACTTCGAAAATAGACTGAAATATCTTGCAGCTCTAAGGGCAGCTGGTGAAGAGCCATATCCTCACAAATTCCATGTTACAATGTCTACACCTGAATACGTAGAGCAGTATAAAAGCATAGGCAATGGGGAGCATCTTGAGGATGTTACTGTAAATTTGGCTGGTATTGAAATCAGGGCTTTTATTTGTTTGGTTAGTATTTATCATGTTTCTTTTGGTGTTTTTTTTTTTTTTTTTAATTTTCTTTCCTATGCAAGGGCGTATCATGAGCAAACGTTCATCTTCTTCAAAGCTATTCTTTTATGATTTACATGGTGGTGCTGCTAAAGTCCAAGTTATGGCTGATGCTAGGTATCTTATCACTGTATCTTTTCTTTTCCCTTATTCATATTTGATTTTCCTTATGATTTTAGCATTGTCATTTCTTTAGGTCTGCAATGTCTTTGACAAATTATCTTTCTATTAGTTTAAAATTTTTTTTTGGGTAAGTTATTCATGCAACCATGTGGGCCTTGAAGCTATGACTTCATCCTCCACCTTACCCTTATAAGAGGAGGTGCAATTTGAGATGCAGCTCATTGTCATCTTTCCATATTAGTAGAAGAGCCTTTGTTTTTGCTTTTGGACTCATTATTTGAATGGACACAAATTGCTCTCTCTCTTATCTTCTATAGTGGAATAAGTGCTTAGTTTGGGAATTTGGATTTTCTTGTTACCTAGCATTTCATGTGGAGCTTTGCCTTGAAATCCTTTGGTGTGACTTGGGTAGCTCCTAGATCGATCCCAGATTTGCTTTTTGGCTGGTGGAATTGGATGGGGGAAGCTCTCGTCCCGAATTTGGAACTTAGTTCCATTGTGCATAGTTTGGTGTATTTGGGAGGAACGGAACCGGCGGACTTTTGAGGATTTGGATAGTTCTATGGATCAGATTCTTGCGTCTTTTTGCGGGACTCTCTTTGATTGGTCCCGGGCTTGGGGACTCACGACTAGTGATTCTCTCCCTTCTTTTCTATGTTCTCTTTCTATTTTGTAATTTATTTTTGTCCTCTGGTTCCTTATCCTTCGCTCTGTTCTCTTTTCCTGTATTCTCTGGGTTTGCCCTATGCTTTTCATGCATAGAGCAGCCCTTCGTATATATATCATTCTTACTTATCAAAAAAAAAAAAATGTCAATGTTTTGCCCTAGTTCCTTGAAAGAGAAACTTTGTTTTTGTTTTTTTATTTTTATTTTTTATTGAAATTATTGCTAATTTCGTGTTTGTGAGGCCTGATTAGTTGTATGTTGAAGGCTTAGGTAGATTGGAAAAAAGAATGATGTAGGTAATTGTACTTTATGGCATCTTTCTGTTCCACTGCCTAGTTTTCTCAACTGTGCTTAAATTTTATTTTATTTTATTTTATAAAGGACCT
This sequence comes from Lithocarpus polystachyus, assembly GCA_033629205.1. NCBI lineage: Eukaryota > Viridiplantae > Streptophyta > Magnoliopsida > Fagales > Fagaceae > Lithocarpus > Lithocarpus polystachyus. Next base: position 8,934,003 of record CM066172.1, on the reverse strand, counting down.
ATATAAACAAGATGATGAATATGTATGAATGAGACTTTTCACTTGGTACTCTTTGGGAAATTTTGGTTCAGATATGAATTAGTTTCATGGACAATCACCCACCCCACCCCCTGGCTGGGTGTCCCCCCTTAAGTTGCACCACCTTTAAGTTTTGCTGCACAGATACCAAATTTAATGATTAAGAGATTCTTCATTTCCATGATGCAGCAAGTCAGATTTGAATGAGGAAGAATTTTCTAGGTTCCATTCGACTGTGAAGCGGGGTGATATTGTTGGTGTCAAGGGGTTTCCAGGTTTGTGATGTTACTACAATTGGGTAGTGACTAACACCTTCTGACTTATATATATATATATATATATATATATATATATATATATCTGCTCCTTACTGTGTTGACACTGTTGAGTTTACAGAAGAAATCACCATCAGTTTAATTACTTAATTTGGTTTCTCTCTCTCTCTCTCTCACATTTGATGTATGATAATTAAAAATTTTGTGGCATAAGGAAAAAAATTATGGAGAGTGAAGGTAGAACTTCAAAATACAAATTTAAAAGAGACCGCTTGAAAGTTCCCTTAAATAGGTGCTTCATTTTGGTCTTTTTCCCTATGGTGAACTGTTTTAGTTTTCTATGCCGCATAATTGGTGTGTGTGCGTGTGTGTGTGTGTGTGTGTGTTTTTTGTTTTTTTTTTTTTAAATCAGTATGCCGCATGATTGTTGAAATCTTCTAGAAATGTCTTGTAATATAGATGTACATTTTTTTTTACTCATAATTACATACAGATTTAGTGGGTTTTGAATTCACAAACTCACTCCCAACCTTGCTCTTACAAGGAAAGGAGGTGCCATTTGAGCAAGAGGCATAATTTTTTTTTTTTTGAATTTCAAAGTTGAGTGGTAGGTTTTTGAGTCATTGTTTCTTTAAATTATAAACTTCCTGGTTGGTTTACATTTTGTTAGAATTATGGTCAAATGATTAAATTCACCATTTCCTAGCAGCTTAAACTTTTGGCAGAATTTGTAATTTAAATTCACTCTACCTCCCATTTAAAATGTGAAAAATCACACATGATGGGCCCCACTTATTAAGGGGGAGGCTGGGCCCATGCATGAGAGGGAGGGTTAGAATTATGTTCAAATTAAATTCATCATTTTCTAATGGCTTTAGTTTCTGGGAGAATTGGTAATGTAACACATCTTCTTTCAATTCAGGGAAAACTAAAAGGGGGGAGCTAAGCATTTTTCCAAGATCGTTTATAGTCTTATCCCATTGTTTCCATATGATGCCAAGGCAAAAGCCTAAGGCTGGTTCTGTTTCTGACAATGCCAATTTGAAGGTGAACATGGTTTCTCCCGGAATGATTTAATGCTGGTTACAGTCTCATCCTGATTTCATTACTTTCTTATTGTTGCAGAAAGAGGAGGCTTGGGTTCCAGGATGTACCAGGAATCCTGAAACATATATTTTGAAAGACCAGGTATTGATTAATATCCTAAAATTCAACTGAACTCCTGTTGCACTGTTTTAAACTGTATTCTTTAGCACACCCAAAATAAAATTTAAGTACATATGATCTGGTACTGATTAATATCCTGAAGTTCAGTGAAAATGAATTGCAAACCTTCATTTTTGGGCTTGTGATAATATGTTCCGAATACTTGTGTGGTAATCTTTGGTTGTTTTTTTTTTTTTATATAATTTATTTCTATATATTATAAGGACCCATTCAGAGAAATACATCAGTCTAATTGTCAGCCGGAAATAGTTTCTGTTCCCTCTTGCTTGAACCTGAATGGTAAATGAATTAATTTTTTGGGTAAATGTGATTCTTTGAACAAGGTTTCTTCAGGCTTAATAAACTGAATCATTCAAACCATTTCTTTGAAAGTAATTTGAAGCTTGTATCCTGGGGCGTACACTATAGGTTGGGCTCTGGAGAAAGCCTAAAGGAACTAGCAGGCTAAAGGCGCTGAAGTTTTGTAACACAAAGCTCTCGTTACACAATTTCTAAAAGCTGGTTATGTTTTGAATTATTCCACTTAGTGCTTTTTTGGTTTTGGTTTTTTTCTTTTATTAGAAATTATCCTTTTCTACGTAGTTGTGGTGTTGCATTATTTTGAATTCAAGTAGCTAGGAGACTTACATGACCTGTTTTGCTGAGGAATATTTTTCTAGTTTCTTATTTTTTTTGATAGGTAAGAAAAAATATTATTGAAAAAGGAATAGCATGAAAAATACCCAAGGTTCACGATAGTGAACTAAGTGAAAAAATAATGCCGATTCCGTTCAGTCCAAATATTCCACATTAAACAGCCCGGAACCAAATTCCAAATATTAGAATTATGTAATCCACAAAGAATGAGTAACTGGACAGGAAATCAGCAGGTGATCCACAGATTCTTCATTACAATAACACATACAACAATGATTTGCCAAAGTGCGACCACGGAGCATTAGATTTTCCAAAGTTAGGATTTGGCCATGAGTTGCTATCCACATTTGAATGCTACCCTTTTAGGAACCTTTACTTTCCAAATGCCCTTCTCATGTACTATTCACAGCCTATTTATAAGCTCAATAAAACTAAAACTGCTAATAGTTCCAACTTAAAATTGATCCTGAACCCCAGTCTCCTCCCAGGACCTAATTTTGACAAACAAAATCCTAAAAATTTCTAAAGGATAGAAATAAAGGCTCCCTCGACCACTGAACCTTTTGTGGTAGTCCTTGGGTTGTAGGCCCTGCATTCACCATGAGTGGATGGCTAGAAAGCTGCAAGCAACACTTTTTAAATATAAGACCTGGTGTTGGGAGTCTTTGACAACCTTCATGGATACCAGACAAGAGAAGTAGCTTCAAGATTGGTACTTATTACCAACTTCTAGGTGCCCCTTCAAACACCATCATTCTTTCCCTTGGGAAATCATTTGGAGATCGAAGGCCCTATTGAGAGTAGCCTTTTTTTTATGGACTGCTGCTTTGGGTAAAATCTTGACAATTGACAACTTAAGGTTGAGGAAGGTAAGGATTACAGATTGGTGTTATATGTGCAAATGCAATGGTGAATCTGTTGATCACCTTTTGCTGCATCGCTTTATTGCTTCAGACTTATGGTCCATGATATTGGGTTTGTTTGGAGAGTTGTTGAGCTTTGAACCTCCTGGCAAGGACGGTTTGGTAGTCATCGGAATAGTCATATTTGGATTGTTATCCCCCATTGCTTGATGTGTTGCAATGGGGAATAGTCATCGGAATAGCAGGAGTTTTGAAGACATTGAAAGTTCTATGCCTGATCTCAAGTTGTTCTTTTTCAGAACTTTATTGGATTGGTTATCCTCCATGAGGAACCTTTCTTTATTTTCTATTGTTGATTTATTAGATTTATGTAACTTTTGTAAATGATAGTTTACCCTAGTATGCTTCCTGTATACTTGGGTGTTCGTTTTTTATGATTTATATAATTTTATTACTTAAAAAAAAAACACTTTAAATATAAGAAACTAATTAAAAAAACTAAATTGAATAAGATTTTGTTGCAGCACACGTGCTATGTAATATTTATAAACACAGTTAGTTAATTCAAATGCGCCACTTGACCTCCATCATTGTCCACAAGAAATTTTGGAGATTGTAGTCATAACTCTGCCCTTGTGATCCATATAAATGTTAGGTTCATCTTTTGAATTGGGAACACTTTGATCCTTAAAAAAAAAAAAAAAAAAATTTTGTTGCAGCACACATGCTATGTTATATTTATAAACCCAGTTAGTTAATTCAAATGCGCCACTTGACTCCCATCATTGTCCACTAGAAATTTTGGAGATTGTAGTCATAAGTCTGCCCTTGTGATCCATATAAATGTTAGGTTCATCTTTTGAATTGGGAACACTTTGATCCTTTAAAAAAAAAAATTTAATGATTCCTTTAATCTACGTCTTATTGGTTGCTATTGATGTTGTGGGGGGTGATTTGAACCGGATGAATTGGATTATTTTTTCCTGATGCAGATAAAAGTGAGATGGGTCCATTTATTTTATTTTCTTCCAGTTTGGACTGTGTTTTCACTTCTCCTCTTCTTTTCCTTTTCTGGTGTTTTATTTTATTTTCTTTAATGCTAGGAAACTCGTTATCGACAACGATATTTAGATTTGATGTTGAATATGGAGGTTCGACAAATTTTTAAGACAAGATCTCAGATCATTTCATATATTCGGCGCTTTCTTGACAATCGTGATTTCTTGGAGGTTAGTTGTTTGTCTTGATTTTTTATTTATTCAATTCATTCAGGTGGTTTCTACATATGGCACTTGACTTTACTTTCTTTTCATTACCTTCAATGTTCTTTTCACTGTCAGGTTGAAACACCAATGATGAATATGATTGCTGGTGGAGCAGCTGCCCGTCCGTTTGTAACCCATCACAATGACCTGAACATGAAGCTATTCATGCGCATTGCGCCTGAGCTCTATCTTAAGGAGCTTGTTGTTGGTGGACTTGACCGTGTTTATGAGATTGGAAAGCAGTTCAGAAATGAGGGCATCGATTTGACACATAATCCTGAGTTCACCACCTGTGAGTTCTATATGGCTTTTGCTGACTACAATGACTTGATGGAACTCACTGAGACAATGTTGAGTGGTAAGGGTCATTTGGATTATGTTGCAAACAACTGCTTCATTCCACTTGGGTAGTGAAGTTATTTTTATCCTCCAAAATATTTGGATTTTTCCTGACGTAGTAATGTGTAACAGGGATGGTAAAGGAACTTACAGGTGGATATAAAATTAAATATCATGCAAATGGGCTGGATGAGGATCCGATTGAGATTGACTTCACTCCACCTTTCAGGTTTGTCATCTATATAGTATCTCTCACAAATTGTATAACATTAACATGAATATGAAAATCTATGAAATTGGTTGTTTTTAACTCTGGCAGAAGGATTGACATGATAGAAGAATTAGAGAAGACAGCGAACCTCAATATTCCCAAGGACTTTTCCAGTGATGAGGCCAACAAATATTTGAAAGACGTATGCACAAAGTATGAGATCAAATGTGCCCCTCCTGAAACAACAGCGCGTTTATTGGATAAGGTCAGTTCTCTGCTTAGTCCTTTTTATTTTTATTTATTTTTATTACTTTATTGAACATAAATTAGGTAGTTACTGGCATTGTGATCCAGTGTTATGTACTAAGTAGATACAATATCTGTGATGAAGGTTCTGAGCTTATGCTTAAGGAGGTGAATGAGAGGCTAGGTACCGTATGAGCAAGGGCTTAGGTATTTTATTTGTGAGAAGGGGGGAAAAAGAAGGGGGGGGGGGGGGTGTGTGGAGGAAAAGCAATGGATTGGATAGCTCTTGCTGGAATACTGGTTTTTCCTTAGATGGCTGTCTGCTCTTTGGAGTAATGGTTCAATAAGATTGCTCACTGCTAAGCTGTAGCAGTTGGATCAAGTGGAAATTGTATCATTTATCAGTGGGAGAGATAATTGGAGGTTGGGAGCAGTGAAAAGTGGTTGATTGGAAATGCCATTAAAAGAACAATATGATGGGGTCCCCAATATTTTACGATAATTAAGTAATTCTGCATTAGAAAAAGTGTGTAATTTCTTTTGTTCCAACAATGATGTTTTTTGACTTGATCTGATTTTGTTCCTTATCTTTTAGTTCTGTTGTTTGCTTGGTGGGTTGTGAACCAGCAAGGTCTAGTAGAATGTTTCAACTGAATTCTTTTATGTAATATTTTAGATTTAAATTGTTTCATCATTAGTGTTACGGTAGACTATTCTTGCTTGCATGCTCAAACAATTTATGAGAATTGGTTATATATATTTTTTCTGTTACTGCAGCTTGTAGGACACTTCTTGGAAGAGACTTGTACAAATCCTGCTTTCATCATTAACCACCCTGAGATAATGAGTCCTTTGGCAAAGTGGCATAGAACGAAGAAAGGCCTAACTGAACGTTTTGAGTTATTTATTAACAAGCATGAAGTATGCTTTTCAGGACATCTTGTTTTCTTTTTCTTTCTATGTTTCATTTAATTTTCAGCTTTATAATTCATGATTCTGACTTAATTTTTCTGTAACCACTCAGCTCTGCAATGCATACACTGAATTGAATGACCCTGTGGTACAACGCCAGCGATTTGCTGAGCAGCTCAAGGTTCATGCATCAGTTTTTAAGTGTGCAATGGATTTATCCTTAAATAAATTCCTCTGGAACTTTTCTGAATGATATGTGGTCTGCATGCAGGATCGGCAATCTGGTGATGATGAAGCAATGGCTTTGGATGAAACCTTCTGTACGGCTCTTGAGTATGGGTTGCCTCCAACAGGTGGTTGGGGATTGGGTATTGATCGGCTAACAATGTTGTTAACTGATTCACAAAACATTAAGGTTCTCTTCTCTCTCTCTCTCTCTCTCTCTCTCTCTCGGGTCTGTGCCTGTTTGCATTTGTCTCATTTATGCATGTATGTGTACACTGTTCTCAATGGGTTCTCAACATATGCTATTTGGTAACAGGAGGTTCTTCTCTTCCCAGCCATGAAACCTCAAGATGAGCCATCTGCTAAAGGTACTCATTTTCAGTTTGGCCCATGTTATGCTTTTGTTTTAGTTGATGCTAGTCTTTTCTGTCCCTTTCATATTCAGTTACAGGTTTCATTCCTGTATATTGTGCTGATGGCATTTTTGTGTTGTGTCTAAGGACTATGCAGTTATATCTATATTTATTAAAGTTGCACTGAACTAATTGTCAAACTTTCAAAACGTTTATGTAGGATTTTGGTTTGGTATGAAAGAACACTGGATTTGCAAAATAAATTTTTATTTTTATTTTTAGACTGAGTTTTTAATTATAGGTTGTTATAACCAAATAATCATGCTTTCTTTCAATACTTAATTATAGTGAAATACTTTTTAAGTCTTTTACTTTGAAACCTTGATAGATTAACTAAGGTATCAATTCAAGGCTCTATTTTTTGTCATTGTCAATAGAAATTCATGAATTCTATATTTCAACGAGGCCTATGTATTCTATAAAATTATACTTTTTTTAATTTCAACGTTTAGTATGCTTACAGCTTTTACATATATATTTAATTTAGTACTAGCTAATCAGATTTTTTTTAATTTTTTTTTTTAATTTTCAATATGTTTTTCAATTTAAAAAATATATATAATTAAACACTAACAATTGGTTTTCACCCAATGACTCAATTATTGAACCAATTAACCATTATACCAATTCATCGTTGGTTTGATACGTTCACTTTTTGTTCCTGTTTTGATAACTATGGTTATGTTGTACATGTCCCAGAGTATTGTATATTTTGACTGACTTAGTTGGTCCCTTGGTATTCCTCTAGGCAATGCAGGAGCTTAGGAAATTTTCAAAATTCTGAAACCCAGAGCTCTCACCCCAGAAAGTTGGCATGAACCTGTGATCGATGATTTCTGTCATAATTGAATGTCTTGGGGATTTTGTCTCTTTTTATGGATCGAAATACCATCCATCCTTGTTAATTCAGTTTACTAATTATGTAATTCGTCATATATCTTTTTATTTTTAGGTTTTGGCAAATTCAAAATATTATGTGAAATTAAATGAAGAATCAAGTTATTAGAACTGTTGTAGTCTCTCATATATTTATGCATAATTGGGAGTTTGGAGAAAAACCCTTGAAAGTCCAATATTTTCTTAGTGGATGTGAATTTTGAAAATCTAACTGATAGTTTGCATGTTATATATCCTCTATGTTTGCAAAATTTCAAGAAGATGAAACATCACCAATTTTGTCATCAATGACATGTTTAAATTTTAAGTTTTATGGTAAAAAATTATGCATAAAAACTAGGTTTATTAATCGAGTAGTAAATAACATCTGATATGAATGAAATTTGATATGCATATTATGAGCATAAAGAATATGTAACTTAATAGTTAAGAGGAGTTTGAAAGATTTCTTTTTAAACTAGTTTAGAGAGAAATTTTGTCTGCATAACTGGGCATGGATTATTGAATTACGTAGCTTTAGGAGTATCATCAAGCTTTAATTTGGGAAATACAATTAGACAATGCTAAAATGAAAGGTAGTTAGCCTATTCTTGACTCCGAAAGATAATTTTTTTAATACGTCCCAATTGACCCCAATTTTTCAGCCTGCTTTGACCTGTAAACATATATTTGACACTAAAATTCTGGCTCGGTGAAGTGCAGAGTAATATTCTACAGTCCACATCATAAATATATCATAAAATTCTATTGTTTTTATTGCAAATTTGTGCATAGGTAACGGTATATGAGTGAATGAAAAGTGAAAGAATTTGGTAAGGATGGAGTATCAAATTTATATTTTATAGTTTACATTATTTAATAAGAGATAGTTATATCAGTTTTTTACTTAAAACTCAATACATCTTATTACGCATAATAATATCTTAATGAACTCATAGTTAAATTAGATTTTTAAATGGATATTAGAATTGATTAAGTGTGGTTGTGCCTATTTTTTAATGTAGTAATATGATGATGTGGTATGTTTGGATTGGAAAGATAAAACTTGAATTTTATGCCACATTCTTATATAATTTAATCTCATATTGTATATATATATATATATATATATATATATATTAGATGATACACATTATGTAACTTTTTGTTACATTACACAAATTCATAACACTTCCAATTTTGTGTTAATTGGATGCTATTTATTATTTTATTGAAAAACTCACGTTTTGGGCATAATTTTAAAGTTAAAAATATTCCAAAATTTACTTTTTTGGACAGGTAATAGAAGTTTTATTGATTAGAAAAGTTCACTATGTTTACAGTAGTGTAAGAACACAATGCAATTAAATGGTAATTTGTTAAAATATTTTTTCAATAAAAAAAATTATGGGACTGTGTAACATCTCAAAGAGTTACCTAGCGTTTAACTTTAACGTGGCCTTATAAAAATATTACCATAAATATTGTAAACCATGGTTTTTTATAAAGGTGAAACTTAGTTAAAGTTCATTAGGTAGGTAAGCTTAGATATAGTTTATTCGTTAGGTAAACTTAGGTATAGTTGATTAGGTATTGTACCTTTGGTTCTCGTTTAAATTATGTCATGTGATTGCATTGTCGCCAAGAGCCTAATAATGCAACTTACACTTATAGTGTTTTTAACAACGATATTTAGAGTTTAAATCCTCCCATCCTAGCTATCAACTTAAATTTTTTTTTAAAAAAGTGATTGAATTGACCAATGCACAAGGTAAAATTAATTTATTAATTAATTAATTATTTTTGTGTGAAAAAGATAACATTGTTTTTATTAGTCAATATAATCATGTGGTTGAATTCAATTAGGGACCCTATGTACAACATTTAAGAATTTGATCTTAAGTTTTGTCCTTTCTAGAATAACATGGAAACCATGTTAATTTTTATCACTAACTACTGCGGTTTTAAGATTATTATACTAATCCTAACATATCATATATTGGATTAATTGTAATACACAATTCAATATAGCATAGATGTACTAGTTTATAGCGTTTCCACTGTATACATTGGCCGTCGGACTAAACTGTGTTAATTAATTCTTTTTGTTTTCTTATTCTCTCTAAATCAATTTTTTTTTCTTCTTTTTATTTTATCATGTATTGTATTAGAGTCATAATCTTTGTTCCTCATCAACCTTCATCGTTTGTTTTGCTATCAACATTAGAGATCACACTAAAGATATAGATCCTTAGGGATCCCGTCTATACCTAAGCTTCTCAAATTTGCATTCATGTCCTTAAATAATTGTCATTTTGGTGTGTCACACACCCTCAAGCACTGAGTCTCAATCATGCATTTCTTGTGGTGCGTGCACTGCACACCCTCCATGTGTCTCACATGAGCTTAGAGCCCTCACATGCCAATTTTGTTATGACGACATGCTTGACCGACTATCTGACTTCCATAGCTCATTGCTCCACACAAAACACTTGTTGGAGATACGCTTACTTGTGCTCTTGCTCCAAATCTCTATATGTTATTGTGTCGAACAATGCTAAAACCACAACTATTTACATAACTTTTGCTACAAATGACTCGTAATGTGGCAAGTTATGAGTGGTAGAAGTGTGGGCTCACAAGGATCCACCACTAACAACTTGTCACGTGGCAAATTGTGTAAATAGTTGTGGTCCTAGCATTTTTTTATCATGTCTGGTCTCTCTATTCAGTCGTCTCCTTGATGTTTTTCTCTGTTCAAGTAGTAGACTAAATGCTTCTCAAGACTATTCTTACACGTCCCTAGTGAGATAGAGTTTCGCATTCGTCACCTTCTTCACAAGTTTTTTCTCTTTGACGATTATATGTATATGAATTTCGTGGTGGTTCTCGATTCATGCGATGATCATTAAAGACCTTCATTGTATTGAAGAATGTATGCTCTTTGAGACTTCCTACACGTCCCTAGCAAGATGGAGTCTTTCATGTATCACCTTCTTAACGGGCTTCTTCCTTTTCTGCTGTGTTGTCGTCGTAGGCATTTCTTGGTGGTTTTTGATTCATTCTATGGGAACTAAAGACCTTCCTCGTATTGAAGATTGGCTATCCAACGTTAAGATTTTCATCTAGCATCCACATTGAGATTGAGGGGAATTAATGGTAGAATATATTAGGGTATTTTTATCAGAATATTACCATAAATATTGTAGACTACGATTTTTTAGAACATTATGGGCTAATAAGATTTTGTAATATTATAGACTGTCATGATCTGCAGAGCTATCATAATAAGCGTAATGTATTTGAATATATATACTCAAGATTAGGTTCATCGTATTCAATACAGTAAAGATGTAACTATTTGGAATTTTCTATTATTGATGTAGGCCGTTAGATTAAACTACATTAATTATTTTTACTTCTGCTTTCTCCTTCCACATTATTTTATTTTATTTTTTCTTTCTATTTTAACATGGTATAAGAGTTGTAGTATCTTCAACTTATTATTCTTGCTTTCATAGGTAAAATTAGAGCCCACACTGGAGACCCAGATTCATTCCATCTATTCCTAGATTTTTCAATTATGCATTTGGGTCCTCTTAGAATTGTTGTTTTGACGTCACACATACCCTCAAGTACCTTTGTCCTAAAATGTTGGAAATGATTAGAAAATTCAACTCTTTAAGGAAACATCATTTAATGTATCATATCTTAGTTAAAAAAAGTACAATTTTTCAAAACTGCCGACTTTTAAAATAAAATAAAAGGTAAGATAGGAATTTTGTTTATTAATTTAAGAAAAAGGACTTCATTTTGGAAAATCTCAAAATGAAATAGAGAACCAACAATTTGGGATTGTGGGAGTAACATACAATTCAATATTACAAAGATATAGTCATTTAAAACTTTCTGCTAATATAAATCATGAGACCAAACCATATTAATTCTCTTTGTTTTTTCCTTCTAAAAAAAAAAAAACTCTTTGATTTTGCTTTCTCTTTCTACGTCATTTAAATATATTTTAACCAATATTAAACTTAATTCAACTTTCCTGTATTTGGAATATTGACAAAAAAAGAAGAAAAAAAGTGAGCCTGTTTAGCTTAGCTCATATTTCTCTCTTGTGAATAACAGGGCTGACTTAACAACTTTGGGGGCCTTAGACGAAAATTTTAAGTGGAGTATTTTTTATATTTAAATATTAATTAAATAATATGTATTGATTTTTTTATTTAAAATCTATTCTTCTTACTTTTTGAGATGCAAAGTTACTAGAAATGAGTTGATATGATACACATCAAATTATTTATTGGTGTGATAAATTATTAATTAGTATGTGGTGGGACCAGCTGTGATGTGTTGTGGGCTTTGGGCAAACTGTGCAGTGCTGTGTGCACTGTGTAGTCTTGTCCGCACTGCCCATAGTCTGTGTGTAGTCTTGTTTTAATTATTTTTGTTTTTTTTTTCCCTTTTTAATCTTCTGCATTTTAAGATACAATGAGGCATTTTTAATACATTTTATTAATCAATAAAAATACTTAAAATTTTTTTAATTAAAATATATAGATAAATATTATATATATATATATATATATTTTTTTACAAGTGATGGCCTTTTTTTATTTGGGGGTCTTAGGCGATTGTATCTATTGTATCACCTGTTAAGCGCAGCCCTGATTAATATCATAAAGGCTGGTCGTGCTTAATAGGGCCGAGTCATGCACTTTGAACTCAAGACCACGACACATTATTTTAGGAATCAAAATGCATGACTCTTCTCTTATAGGGGGAGTTGTTAGTTTGTTTAATGATTAGGAATGTAGTTTTACAAGATTAGGATGGTGCTCACTGCTCACTTCCTAACCTTATTTTGACATCTGTTAGGCCTCTACTTTCTAAAATACATAATGATTTTATTTCTTTTGTGAAAAAAATTAATATATTTTTGTCTTATCTTCCAGTGTCCTTGATTTACACGTTTCTGTTTAGCACCTTTGACTTGCTTAATGATATCACTTCTCCATGAATAATATAATGAAGTTCACACCAATGACCTCTTTGTCAAACTAAAAGGTGGTGATATCTTGTTGGTAACCATCAATTTCAAAACAATTTATGTTGTCAGAAAGGGAACCAACATTATGTATAAGTTTAAAGGATTTCGATGGTCAGTGGATATTGTAGGATAATGAATCTTAATTATAATGTCAATGATCTTACCGATTATTATATCCATGGAAATAAAACCTTATAACTCCAAAGCTACTGGTTGGCTTTCAACTGTCTAGAATTCATTCATGGTCTCTTTTTGAGTGAGAGGGAGATAGTTGAAAGAGAGAGAGAGAGAGGCAGAAAGTGGATTCTCCTGTAAACGGCATATGCCTCTTGATTCCCATTTTCCACAAAATTATTAAGGTCATAGCTAATGCAAAAGACCCAATTAAACATATAGCTAAAGAAACCTCTGCATTGTGGTAAAAGGCCACATGATTTCAAATCTGTCATATCTGATCATTTTTTGCAAAGAAGCCAAGCATGTATATTTTCAAAAATCTCTATGATGAGGGAAGACTTACACACCATCCCATCAAAAAAGTATTGGTAGACATAAAAGAGTGGGTACAACTACAATCACTTTTTGCAATTCTCCAAAGAGATTTAGGTATCTTCATTGACATGAATACCCTGTTAGTCTTTCTCTTTCATTCTTTCCTCGTAGTCATCTTGGGGTTTATCACTTTACATTTAATAATAGACCTAAAAGTTTTTTTTCTTAGTCACAATAAAGAGGACAGACAGTGGAACATATAATGCATGATTGAATTTGCAAGTGCAGGTGCGGGGTGCCCTCAATTGTTGAAAGTTGAGTGGAAATTATGATGGTCCAACATAAGACAGGATTAGGCAACATACCATTTGGCATTTGCATAGTCTTGCACTGATTGAGTTCATGTGCTCATCCTTAAACCATGCATTTCTTGTAAGTATATGAGGTTAATCTCACCATAATTTGGTGCACTCTCAAATAATTTATTCCATCTTTTGAAGGATGATTAGCTCCATGAGTAATATGGTCGTGCTGTTTGGTGCTATGTTATAACACTTTAGAGAGACATTCTATTCCCTTCATACATGATCACCATCCTTGTAGGACTACCATCATTTGCGTATAGGTGAATGTGAGGAAAACACTATTCGATCCTCCTTCCCCTACTCACTCCAATAATGTCCTTGGTGTGATTTATGAGACCATAACCAAGCAAGTCCTAGGTTTGTTCACCACGAGGGTTAGTTCAAGGTATTTAGGGCCTAAAGCAACAGCTTTATATTGAGACTTTTCTACTATTTAAATATTATCAAAAAAAAAAAAATATTAAATTTCTATATCATATATTTTTAATATTACCTACTAGAAAAATGAAATTAATAATTAATGATGTGAAATGAGATATACATAGAAATTGTGAAATTAGCACAATTCATTTACTCATTGACAATTTTTTTTTATCATATAGTAATTGATTTTGCGAAGAGTATTTTTCCTGGTTTTGAATCTCCCTCCTTAGTCCTCACTTCTAATATATATAGAACAAAAAATATTTTAATTGAAAAAAATATAAAATTTCTGAATTTCCAAATCAATGGGCTGGTATTTAGTGAACAATTGCGGTGTTGGGGGGCAATAGACCACGTCTCTGTGAAACATGATAATGTTTTTTTTTTTTTTACATATAAATGAATCTGACAAATGTTTAAGGTACCTTTGTAAAAAGTTTTATAGCTCAATTGGTAACCACTATGTTTCCAATGGAGATGTCCAAGTTCAAATCACCCACCTCTGTTATAACCATCGAATTATAAAAAAAAAGGAAAGAAAAAAGAATACCTAGTTTCTTGAAACCAATTTCTTTCGAATCCAGCTTCTAATATATATTTACCCCAAACGTCTATCTTTGAAAGTAGTAATGAATATACACACACTAGACTTAAAGAGTCATTGGATAATTGAATATTACTTGTATGTGCTGATCTTTAGGAAGAGCATCTTAACTCATTTTTGCAACATCATAGTTCCACAGATAGAATAATAATCCATTACCACCTAAAGCAAAGCACAAATGTTCAATACATCAGTTGACCATTTCACAAGTGAGCACATTAGCCCCTCAAAGAGGGAATGTCTTTGTTTAGTCAATAATACTTGAGGGAAGAAACTTTCATGCTCATCTGTCATCTCAATGTGACCAAGTGTATCATCACAGATGATGACAGTATCATAGTAGGGTTTGACTATGATAACTTAAGTGGGTAACTCATTTTTGCAACATCATAGTTCCACATAGCAGGGTATGACAGATGCTACAATAACTTAAGTCCCTTTTAAGGCAAAAGAAGGGAAACTAGACTAGTCTACAGCAATAACCCTAAATAAAACAAAACATTCAATAGATATCCAAAAACAAAAAATTTCCCTAAACTCATTGTGTAATTCGACCAAAAAAATACATTTCAGCTCAATGATAAAGGGTGGGATGGCATTTGGGTGGATTCTATGTGGAATCATATAAAGACATGTATTTATTTTAATTAATCAGCAAACGGTTACACTCATAAATGTAGATTAGCAGAAAAATAAATAAAAGACTGACAAAATTTCAGAACTAATATTAGAAATCCACCATGACCAAAATCAACAATTTCAAGAGAATTTTTGACCAACTAAAATCAACAATCGTTTTTGGCAAGTCTAGGCATTTGATGTAAACTCCCAACTTTGAAACTTTCGGCAATATCAAGCAAAGTAATAAAATACATGAATATGTAAACAAACAATAAGTCCTAATACATGTAAATGAAAAAGATTCAGAATGGGATCCAGTACTTTAGGAGCTAACTGTTTAAAAAAAAAAAAAAAAGATTCTAAGGCTCAACTGTAGTCACCTGTTGCCACTCCCCATCTACAGCTTCCTTCCACAATGTCACACTGTTGTTTCCGTCAGCCACAGCCAATATGTTTCCTGTTAGCGACCAGGAGACCCTCCAAACAGGAGTCTTGAAATCATTCAGAACCTTGCCTTCCCATTGATCCCCCTCCTTGGCCACAGTCCATATGATGACTTTGCCATCCTGTGAGGCACTTGCAATTGTAGATTTCGGAAGTCCCAAGTTAGGTGCCCAGGCAACATCACGAACCCAATCTGTATGCATCTGAAGAGCTGGAAAGCAATCCATCTTCCATGTCCCATTATAGAGCTTCCACACCTTCACAGTATTATCACAACCACCCGAGCAGAGCTTCTGAACAGGATCAAGCAAGCCAGAACCAACAAGAGCCCCGGGAGCTGTTGAGGGAGCCCATGAAACAGATGTGACACCAACTGGGTGAGCCTGGTCGATCCTTGAGGTGTCCCAACCACCATCTGGTCTTGCAGTGAAAACTGAGATATTCCCATCAGAGGAACCACATGCCAAACAAAGTCCCAGTTCATGAGGAGCCCAAGCAACAGAATTGACAGATGACTTGTGGTCACTGAAGACATGGGCTTGGGTCCACTCATTCGGATTACCCTCCTTCCATATTATCACTTGCCCATCATAAGAACATGAAGCAAGTAAAGACCCGAATTTTGGGTGAGCCCATGCCACCTGCCAAACAGGTCCTTGGTGACCAGTTAACGTTGCGAGCTGCTGAGAGGCTGTATTGCTCACCCCAGTTATCTTAATGGAGTGGTCTGATGAGGCCGTGGCAACACGCTTACCATAGTAATCCATGGCTACATCATGGACCACATCTTGGTGACCAGTTTCAATCTTTTGCGAAGGCATTTCCTACCGTTAACACTGCTCAGAACAAAAGAAGTAAACCTAAATTATAACTGATTCATACTCCAATTGATTTTGCACATAATTTCAAATCCTTCAAAAAGTGAAATCATCTAAAATTTTAAACATAGACCCGCTATTTGTTTGCTAAGAAAGTGCAAGAACATGAAAAACAAACTTAAACTAAAATAATAAAAACCTCAAAATTCTACGTTTTCCGCAAATCTTTAAAAATCTGATAATTGAATAACTTTCATGAACTACCCATTATCTCTAAGCTAACAAATCATAGAAATCTGATCTCAGCCTCATACAACAAGTTGCATTATTGAGAGACATCTGAGATTTGATGCTGCATATAAAAGTAGCTATGAAATCGCTGCTATAAGGGAATAAGATCAAATCCCATATAGCAAGTTGCATCATTTGCAAATATTGCACGAATATGACTAATCTACCAAGTAGCTATACAAATTCATCAAATTAAGCAAACCCCAAGTGCTACAAATTCACAGAAAATGAAATGAAATTCATCAAATCTTGAACAAACTCCACAAAAAATCCAAATCCCATTTACCATTTTTTTCTACAAATTTCCTCATAAACCACACACCTAATCTAAATCTTGAACTTACAAACCCAGCAGAATCAAATCATCAACACACCAACAACAAAAGGAGGAAAGCATTAATAAATCAAAAAACTCACCGACACAAGTTCAGAGCACAGCGGAGCGGCGGCGGAGGCGGCGGCTGCGTTGGCGTTGTCTCTTGCTCTCTCAGACTCTCTCCGTCTATCCGATTCGGATTTGTTTCGTTTTTTTTATTGGATTTGTTTTATTATTATTATTATTGTTATTTTTCTTTTTGGATTGGATTTTAATGAGGTTTTGGGCTGGGCTCATTAGAACAATAAGCAGAGCAGGCCTCTTTTATTTTTATTTTTTGATTTATTGATTAATTTATTTTTTAATTATAATATTGGGCTCAAATTGGAGAGAAATTATTAGGTCTAGTTGGAACAATAATAATAAAGAGTAGTGTTACAGGTACTACAAATTTTACTACATTATTATTACAAACTGACGTGTCACAAATCAAAAAGACGCAATTCAAAATTCAATTATGAGGTAATTCAAACTTACCAATTACATTTATTAGCTTATAACCCTATGCATATGTATGGATACACTTAAAGATATACAATAAGATGCATAATATAATTTCTATATATATAATTTAAATACTATTGATAGTCATTTTTATATTTTGTTAACTCTTTAAAAAAATTTGTAAGGATATTATTAGGTATAAAATGTAAATTGTTCATTTTTATTATTATTATTATTGTGAAACACTTTTTTTTACACGATTCATTTATTTTAGACTTTTTGATTTTTGTATTTAATAACTCACTTGGATAAATGTTTATGATGTGGTCCCACATTTGATTCTAAAATTAAGAAATAAAACTCTTTAAGAATAAATTTTTTTTTTTTGAGATGCTCTTTAATAAATTAATAAATTATTATTATTATTATTATTGTGAAACACTTTTTTTTACACGATTCATTTATTTTAGACTTTTTGATTTTTGTATTTAATAACTCACTTGGATAAATGTTTATGATGTGGTCCCACATTTAATTCTAAAATTAAGAAATAAAACTCTTTAAGAATAAATTTTTTTTTTTTGAGATGCTCTTTAAGAATAAATAATTTAGGACACATGGTGCAAAATTAGAACTCTAATTTGGAATTTAATTTGAGTTTCTCTTAGCTTCACCTATATATATGTGTGTGTGTGTGTGTGTATACATATATATTGACACATCAGATGATGCCACACTTGCATAGGTAATAATGTTTTATTGGTTGGAAGAACTATTTCAGTAGTCCTCCCAATAAATCTAATAATTTCTCCAAATTTGAGGATTGAAATAAATAACCAAAAGAAAGGACATTTTGTGCTAGCAATAGGGTCAGTTGGCATCAGAGCAGGAGGATTGAGATTCTACATGCTTTGGAGCGAAAATAATTTTTTATTGTTGGTGGATACAATAAAATTTAAACTTATGACATTTATTTTATGATAATTGCCGACAAAAGACTTTACTATCGAAGCAAATTGGAACCTACAAAAAACTTGTGTGCAGTGTGCACTCAGGGCTCATGATAATACTGTTCATTTTCAACAAAAAGAAAGCTACGACATGGGCTCATGGCCCATGAAATTTCAAGAAAGCTCCGACATCTCTATATTATCACTATTATGTACATATTGTATAGTTATATCAGAACAGATGGGGATATTGCCAAACTATCGTTGCAAGTTGTGCCATAAGATGGAGATAAAACCTGAGTATCTAATAGTTAAACCTTTTATTGGATACATATCACTGTCAATTTCTTTAAAACTTTCGTCAATCTTCTCGTAAGTGCGTTTTCAAATACTTACTATTCTAATAAAAAAAAAAAAAATTGTGACATCATTGCATTCCATTACATAGTTCTAGCAGTTAATATTAATCAATATCACGTGGTGTGTCATGTGCTGTTGAACATGATTAGCATTTTATTAATAACCTGGAGTTGAAAATGGCCCGTATCTTAATGCGTGAGGCACGGAAAGATATGGCTTTTCATATATATACACGTATAAAAGTATTCATTGTTAGAACTTAAGAAGATTCACATTGGAAGAATGTGTATAAAACTTCAAAATAATCAGTGGTGTTTATCAGCAATGATGTTAATTATTTATCAACTGTGTTATTTAGCATTTTATAAAATTTTTTTGTTGTCGGATAAGAATTTGAAAGCAAATCTTGTCAACATAAAAAATAAAAAAGTCAATAATGTGGTAACAGCAATTATAATGCTGTAAATACTATAAACTCAAATCCCATTGTTTATATTTATTTATTTTTAAATGATCATAGAACACTTAGATTGCGTTTGGAATTAGAGTTTAAAGTCAGTTTATTTTACTATTTAGCTTATTTTTGTTACTATTCATGAGTCTTACTGCACTTTTTGGTATTATTCATAGGTCCCATTGCATTTTTTGGTATTATTCATGAGTCTTACTGTACTATTTTAACTAGTTTTTACTTTTATTTATAATACTTTCAGCAAAATTTTTTCAGTTTCAACTAAATAAACTGATCCGATCCCTAGTATACTTTATTTATTTTTTTTTTTAAGATTGAGAAACACAGCCTGTCTATCTCTATTATGACTAATTTTTATAGTCTGAGACAGAATAATTGCATAATATATTTCTGTTTAGGACCTACTGAACTGGTTCAGTGGTTCTCATGAGTTGCACCCATGTTAAACCTATATATAGACTTCTCCATCTTATTTCTCATACTTCTTAAATTAATTCAACTAATTACCTTGAGTAGCAGTGAGATCTATGAATAGTAACAAAAATAATTTGAATAGTAAAATAAGTTAATAAAAATAATTTTTGCCTCACGGACACTTAGATTTGTTTACCACATTTGGTAATAAAGAAAAGATATATAGCCTTATATTTACACGCCATCGTTTTGATAGCCCTCCACATTTTTTTTGGAACAAGTTGGGGTTCATTATTCTTATGCATGTAGTCTATATATTATGAGTAGTGTCACGGCCACAGTTTTTTCACAAAAATTTTACAACAAAAATTAGGGGAAAAATTGTTGTTAGTTTTTATTTAATCCTACCAATGATATATATATATTTTTTTTATCATTACTAATTTGTCACATAAAATTTGGTTTGAAACTTTTGTGAAAATATTGTGTCTATTACTTAATTCATATATTATTTTCTTCTTACGTGGATAATGTATTTGTTTATGCTTCTGTCTTTTCTTGGGTTTTGACTTAAGTCGATAACGAGCACACGGAGTATCATAACATAAGCACGTGACTTCATTTCGTCTCTAGCTACCATGCTGACCCAGACGCTTAGTGAAAACGACTCGCACCAGAAAATACAAAGTGGGCCGCAAAAATGGCATTTTAGGTCACTTCATTGACTACTTATTTTCAGCTCAAACACTATGGAGACAGAATGGCTAAACCAGTTGGATAATTGTTGTGAACATTTTTGTGACCGTCGACTTTTTTGATGAAAGAAAAATTGGAGCTCGCAGTGACCACACCTATCAACTCTCTTTTATTTTCATCATAAAACTTTTGACAAAATTTTATGACTATTAAGTGGTACGTTGTGAATGGTAGATGATAAGTGATGTTACTGATTGATCGATAAAATCAATAAGAATCTGCTAACTTAATTGCTTGTGAAAATTGTTGCTCAAGGATTGATTAACACAAAACACACACTTTCTTTTGGCATGGGTGCAAAGTCAGCATTTACCATTTATTAAGTAATCTAATTCACTATACTTTAACCAAATTAATGTCCAAAGTATAATATGTAAATGTCAAGAAATACTACTTTAATTTGGGTTGTCATTATCTGAAAATGCCAAGAAGATACACATAATACATATTTGTTGTCATTTGACTATAATTATATATAAAAAATAATTAATATAATCAGATTTTATAAAATAAGGCGTGCCGTAGTGCTTCAATCAACACGCTTTGTTGTCTTCATTTTTCTTTTTTTCACCCATCAATCTGTGATGTCTTATTTAGTAAAAAATGGCTTTGAGAAGACTGATCATATCAAATTAATAATTTAAAAATGAAGCTCAATCTTATCAAAATTTTCAAGTAATTAAAGTCATTATCTCATATCTTATATATGTCTTGGTCCTAAAGAAGATTCATGGCCAAACTTTTTTTAATTATGTGAAAAATTATCTTCCACCCTCTCTCCCAAACTGCCTTTAGTGGGTCGTTTGGGTAGGTTGTAAAAAGAGTTAAATTAAGCTACAAAGGTTTGTACGTTTTGACTAATTTTTATTTTTATTTTTTTTTTCTGGTAAGAAGTTTTGACTGTCATAACTTATAGGGATGGTCTCTTTGCCAAATAACTAATTCGCTGTGAAGTGTTCTTGATGTGATGTACATTATAATGATGTGACATTAAAGTTTTTGATTTATTTTATTTTTTATAACATTATCATAATTTAAAATTACAAAATATATCACATCATTTTAATCTTATCACTTTCCTAAACAATGTAATGTTGTATTTTTGTATTGAGATTACATTAATGTAAAATTACAATAACATAATATTATGGCGTAATATAACATCACAGCAAATCAAACGCCCCCTAAGATTCTTCTTGTTGGAAAAACTGGTTTTGCATCTCATACAAAACACAAAGCGGAAGTAACAAACACGGATCTACTTCATTTATGAGAGATAACATGTAACCTTGAAGTTCTTAAACAAAGAATAGAAAGTGTACCCTAATGCAGTGAAATTCAAAACCAAGACTTGAGAATACTTCTAATCAATATCCCAATTCCACATGGTGCCCGAGAAGAGTGGTTTTTCAATCAGTCTTTATGTACGTTGATTTTCCTTCGGAAAAATGTATTTCCATGATCCTATAGAGAAAAACTATTTTCTCTTCTTTTTAATCATACATACATTCTAACCACCTAGGTAGTTACTTTATTTAATAACTCTTATTAAATAAAAACTAATTATCTAATTGGGTTAGCCTTTTGGGCCTGCCTAATTAGGTTTTAGTTTGTGGCTTGAGATGGGACCAAAGAGAATAAATAAAACTCTAGCTCCAATGGGCATTAGGCTTATTTGTCAACTCTTGACAAGTCCAAAGTTATCCTTACTTATATTTAATACCACTATAAAAAAATAATTGCACTCTAGGCTTTATTAATAAATTATATCCCAAGACTCTAATGATATCATTTAACCCCTTCATGAAATATCCATAGTGAACAAAGTCATAATGAATTGTCACTTTGTAAACAACTATTTTATCCTTGAGTATCCGGTTTAATCTTTTAGTTATTCATATTTATTGAAATTCAATTTCAATAAATATAAACTTTAGTAACTTCTTACTAAAGTGGGAGCCCTGAATAACTAATTCTCATTAAACTTATCTTAAGG
Source organism: Lithocarpus polystachyus (assembly GCA_033629205.1). Lineage (NCBI taxonomy): Eukaryota > Viridiplantae > Streptophyta > Magnoliopsida > Fagales > Fagaceae > Lithocarpus > Lithocarpus polystachyus. Next base: position 8,911,615 of record CM066172.1, on the reverse strand, counting down.
GGATAATTCATGTCTCTATAAAAAGAGATTATGGACTCCATCTTGAGAATATGTGTTCCCTTAACATTATGTGTAATTACCCAACATATTGAGGTTTTGACTATCAATATTGGATCTCACTCCTGATAAATCAAAGTAATATACATTTCATGATCGGGTTCACTATCCTCTCAAGATTGAGAGTCTATGAAATTAGAAGTCGTGAGATTAATCATTCAGGTGACGGTTGTTGATTGAATAATTAATCTCACAGTGAACTAGTTCAATATGTTTTAACACTTAAGATACATCAACACATCAACTAGAAGTCTCCACTTCCATGATCAAGACAAGCCATCTTAGTTGATGTGTTATAGTCTTTGTAGATGAAAAGCCCAATTTTATCATCGACTAAGAACTACATTTTGAGTTTACAAGGAACTTGTGATTTATATCTTCTTTGACTAAATCACATAAATCACATACAATGCATCTCAAGGACTATGATAATGTCTCATTAGTTCATTTACAAATAGTCTCATATAATTAAACAATTTAATTATTTATGACATGCTAATAAATTGGATTTTAGGGCATAAACCCCAACATTTCTAACATCACAACATGTTTTCCCATGCAAATGAGAATTGACGGACGAGGACACCTAACATTGCGACTTTTTCAACTAGTGGCGGTTCTAGGATTTTTTTTTTGGAGTGATCATTAAAAAATTTAAATTATACAAAATTAAATATAAAAAAACTTTATATATTGACGAAAAAAAACACACACACATAAACATAAATTTGTACACTTTCCTTTCATATTTTTAAATTATTGCATATATGATAATCTCATTATTAATGCAACAAGCTATATCCCTTTCAAATTTTAGTTCAATAAAAACTTTCTTGGGCCTTTTCTTTTTGTTTGAAATGGCCTAATATATTGCTAAATGGTCCAAAAAAAATTAGGGTGGTCACAAATTTCGTTTAATTTTGTTGCACCTAAAAAAAATTAGGGTGGTCACAAATTTTTTTAGGCAAAAATGCAAAACTGACCCTCTAACTTTCACCGTTTTTTATTTTAGTCCTCTAACTTTCAGTTTTGTCAATTCAATTCTTTAACTTTCAATTTTTGTCAATTCAGGGCTCTGTTACAACTCAGTTAGTGGCTGCTATTAGAACCTTTAAAACGACGCCGTTTTGTAGATTTTTTTTAATAAATTCGGAATTAAAAGAAAATAAGAAAAATATAAAAAAAAGGGAACGACGTCGTTGTTCCCCTTCCCTTGAATCAAAACAAAACAATCACAACAGCATCATGTCCGTTTGATTGACTCAACGGTGGTGATCAGGCAGCTCCCATCGCAAGGCCTCTCGTTCCAACTCTGGCCCTCAACAACTACTCTCGTCACCCTCCTAGATCACCACCGCTATGACCTTGGCAATAGTCCCTTGTCTACCACACTCCTCGATCAACGTCGCAGTCTTAATATCCTCGAGCTTTGATTCGGAACTGGCCTAATTGGAACCACCGTAGCCGCTACTCTCGGTGCTAATGTCATGGTCACTGACCTCCCACACGTCATCATGAACCTCCAGTTCAACGCTGAAGCAAATGCCGCTGCTTTGGTTACGAATGGTGGGACCGTCCACGTGGCGCCGGTAAGGTGGGGAGAGGCCGATGATGTGAATTTGATTGGGCGAGACTTCAATCTTGTACTGGCCTTGGATGTAGTGTATCATGATCCATTTAATGCTTTTTTTTTTAAGATTTTTCTTATTTCTTTTAATTCCAAATTGAAAAAAAAAAAAATCTACAAAACGGCGTCGTGTTGGGGGTTCTAATGGCAGCCACTAACTGAGTTGTAATAGAGTCCTGAATTGACAAAAATTGAAAGTTAGAGGATTGAAATGAAAAACGGTGAAAGTTAGAGAGTCAGTTTTTTATTTTTGCATTTTTTTAAGTGTAGACAAATCATAATTTTTTTTTTAAATTTATATATAATTTATATTTATTTTTCAGGTTAAGGTGGTATTGTGACCACCTCCTTTGGATAGCTCGTACAACTTGTGCCCTGAGCCGTTTGGCATGTATTGTAGGTGGTTCTCATCGTGGGTCGTTTGACATCTATATTCACTCACCCTAGTTTTAGAAGGTTGTACTTTGACAAAAGTGTACTCATGGGAACCTAGGTTCTCAAGCACAAGATTTCTACCCACCAACCTAAATTCCCATGTTAAGGGCACAAATCCTGAGAATCTCAATGTCTTCAACTTCACGCCTTCCATCACACCCTACTAAGGAAAATGGTGAAAAATCATGGAAGGTGGTGAGCTCGTGACCTAGATATAAACACCAATCCCTTTCCATTACGAGGCATGAGTAAAAAACCCTAATAACTCTACTGTCATTTCGGTTCATCGTTATGGGTTTTTTGCGAGTTTTTAAGTATTAAAAAAGCTTAGGCCAGTACCACATCGATGCCTTCCTACAGTACATTTCCTTTTTACAAAACCATTTTTGGACAATTGACTCATTGATTTTTCTTGCACCATCAATAATTATTTCTTCTATAATAAATTTCCTTGAGGTTGTATTGGCTTCAGAAGTTTTTTATAATGTCATCAATTCCTAGTGTGCTTTTGACTACTTTAATTGTCTATATTATTTTTGGATTGTGGTGATATTACTTAGTTAATTCATTACTTAAAAAAAATTGGGATCTAAACGAGAGTTTCACATTTTTAACTCTCTCATTAGATTACAAATATTATTATTATTATTTTCTGAGAAATGCTAACGAGTGCCCTTATAAGGCATTGGTTAACAATCTATTTTAGGAAAATTTTGACATTACCTTTATGAGAAATTAAAAAAGTTATCAAAACATTAATGACTTTTTTTTTCCCATAAAAACTTTCCTTAACTGAATTATCAACTAATGACCTAAAAGCACTTGTTAGCATCAACCTTATTTTTTTGGGAAGAAGATTACAAATATTATTGAACTGAGGATACTGCACATTTAATTTGGCAAAAAAAAAAAAAAAAAATCTCATCCCATCTCATCCCATCAACCGCTAAAAGCACACAAAATCAAGTAGCAGTTGCGTAATTTGCGTGTGTAGTAAGTCTTCCCTTACATTGAGCCAAAGAATAAGATAAGATAAAATAAAATAACTCATTCATTAATTACGGATACATTGCACAATTCCACAATAGCGTTTGCAGGTAACTTTTTACTCTATTTCAACATTAGTTCTTTTTTTTTTTTCTTTACTGTTTTTAACAATATTTCAACAATGGGTAAAACTTTTTTTAAAAAAAATCTTATTTTGTCACACATAAAATGTATGTGGACAAACACAAACACGTGCTTCATTACCATATATTACGTATATATATTACACTATGCCGCAGCAGCGTCAGTGCTAGTAGTATTCTTCTTCTTAAAATAAAATAAATTTCTTTAAATAAATTTCTTTCCTACTTTCTAAAAGAAATACTATGATTGTGAGTTTCAATTCGCTGAATTGATAAAATTTTTTATAGTTGAATAAAAAATTTAAAATTCAATCATTGTCTTTACCAAAAATCGATTGATGTCTTAATCTGATGACTTCATAAGTTAAAACCCTTTTAAAAAAAAAATACTATAATTACAACATTTATATAACAACTTTGTAACAAAACTCTTCTTTTAGAGAGTTTCAACATATGACGTCCGCTATTAATAATAGCTCTTTATCATCAAATAAGATGTTAATGATTTTCGTATGGAATCACTGCTAACGTTGTTTATTGCGAACAATTTGTTATCTAAATTTTATTTAATTTTCAATCATATTTTAGTCCAAAAAAAAAATTGTACGTTACGAAACGGATGCAAAATCACCTTTACGTACAGTGCACGACGGCGCAGGCTTTACTGTATTATCACATTTACCACGAACTGACTACTAAGCTTTTTTTTTTTTTTTGGAAATGAACTGACTACTAAGCCGGTAGATAATTGTAATATAATTTTAATATTATCACATTAGCAACTTGCATATTAAATAAGAGTTTATTACCGAACAGGTGAATTTCTAGGAAGGTGTTATAGGGCTTTGGCAGACTCTGCATCATATATAGTGCCCCTTTCTTCTAGGCTGCTAGCTACTATTCTTGTTTGACATTCCCTAACTAGAGCAGGCTTTTATTTTGTTAGCTGCCAAAGTTGAAGGGGGAAAGCACTGTGTTAAGGATCTAGATCAACTTTGTTAGGTTTTAGATTGTTGAGTTTGTTGGTCAAATTTCTGTATCAAATTCAATTGTTGTATGGAGGTTGTAATTTAATAAATTCTAGGTATGAATAGAATTGTATTAGGGTTGAGTTGGGAGTAGAAGCTATTCAAAAGATGATGAATTAATCGGTTTTTATTCATATATTTTATGCTATAAAAAAAATTTACGAATGAAACTTGTTTTATTGGAAAGTATACATTGGAGACTTCAAAATAGATACAAATTTAACGCAAATTTGAATTTGAATTGAGTGAGATATGACAATTTAAATTTTGCACAACTTTGTTGTCCTCAAGAATTTGCTCAAGCCGCACTAGACACTTGCTTGTGCGAAATTTGCAAATAGTAAACTAATTTAATCTAGTAATCAATATATAAAATCAATCATCGTTACACATGTACAATTTGAGTGGAGAAAGTTGCTATGCCAACATTACATTGAGTGCAAATTTTCTTAAGCTTGAACAATTTAAAATTTCTCAATAAAATTTTCTCTTTGTGAGATATTTTTTGGAGTTTTTTTTTAAGTTTATGTGTTTTACAAGTGCATATACCTACAATTAGTTTGGACTACTTTTGTCATAATATGTCTAACACTAGGCTCTAAATTTGAGGTTCTAGGATCTTATTTATTTGATTAAACTATAAATAACATACAATGTAACGACTTTCAAGTCTAGAGTGCTCACAACAACTTCTCCAAAACAACCTTCAGTAAAAAAAATATAACTAAACCTAGCTTGAGACCTCATGCATTAGACTCGATAATTTGTCAAAAATTGTTAACAATGAGCAATGTCATCACTAAATATATTGAGACACTGTTCATCGCTACTCAAAAGAAAGTTATTTTTCATTCATTTTCTCCCAACTACTAACTATCTCTCTCTCTCTCTCTCTCTCTCTCTCTCTCTCTCTCTCTCTCTCTCTCTCTCTCTCTCTAGCTTTGTGGCTTTCCCTCTTCTCTCGCTATCTCTAGAATCACACATTAGCAGGTTTTTAGTGACTGACAATAGTGGTTGGGTGTTGGATTCTGATGACGGTGTTGGATATCGGAGCTCAGAGATAGGACAAGGTGGTGGCCTCACATTGGTTCTCTCTCAATTTGATTTTGATTTGGTTTTGTTTTTGAAGTGGGTGTTTATGGATCTCTAGTTGGGTTGATTTTGATGTGGGTGTTTATGGATTTCCCGTTGGGTTGATTTTAATTTGGTTTTGATTTTGATTTGGGTGTTTATGGATCTTTGGTGGTGGCCTTGTGATGGTTTTCTCTCAATCCACCCAATTTGGTTTTGATTTGGTTGAAACTAATTGGGTTGTTTTGATTTTGAAGTGGGTGTTTGGGTGTTTGAATCTCCAATAGTGGTGGTGGTGATTTGAGATAAAATCTGAAATTGGGGATGATGGGTTAACAAAATATATCTGAGAAGATAAAATAATATTTAAATAGGATAGTGATAAAGTAAGGGCACTTGCACCGGTTAGTGCAAAATAGAAAATGTTATCAATTTTTCACATTTTTGCTCAAGCACTACCCACATCAGTTTGTCTATCACACTGTTCATATACACAATTGCTACGGTAAATATATACGATTACTATAGCTTTCTATTTTATTTTTAAAATTTTTTTTTCTCTCTCCTCTACTATTGGATTTTCTCTCTCTTCCGCTACTTTTTTCCTTGACTCTATTCCATTGTCAAACTCATCCTAAATTTGGATCCAAAGTAATCAAACACATATGAATCATCAAACCCAAATTGCAAAGAAGAAGAAGAATATGAATCAACAAATCCAAATTGAAAAGAAGAAGAATAACAAACCCGTATGAAAAATTGAAAAGAAGAAGAAGCAACATCGTGATGGTCAAGAGAGAAGAGAGATGAGAGAGAATGTGAGAACAAATAAAGGTAAAAATAATAACAAAAATGATAGTTTAAATAAAATTGGGTGTATAATAGATAATTTGATGTGAGTGTTTTATAAAAGCAATTGTGTAAAATAAAAAAAAGTAAGTTATTTTATTAAAATGGATCAAAAAATTTAAACAATCTGACGTGAATGGTCTAATAAATCTAATATAGTTGTATGTGAATGGTACTTTAGCTAAACTAATAAAAGTAAAATTTTTAGACCAAATTTGATTATGAATGCATTGAGGATAATATAAATACTATTATATTGTTGAAAAATATCATTCATATAAGCTAACAAATATTAGACATAGATGCACATTGTACAGAGAACATCATTCTATTGAACAAAAATATACATTTTTTTGTCGTATTTATCTTTCTTTGAGAGCAGGTCCTTCGTCCTACTTTGAATTTTCTCGAAATGCGGGTGTCTGCATTTGTTGCAGACATATCTTTATTAATTATTACTATAATTTATCAGTATACAAATAAAATGTCAATAAAATATGTTAAATTACAAGTATGCCTACGATATTTTATACTGGTATATATGTAATAAAAATATAAGAAACAATTAACTAACCAGTCAACGGAAACAGCACATTTGCGGGCCATAGTTAACGGCTGCCTGCTCCTTTAAAAACCAACAGGTCTTCTCTGTTGCTTAACTGCTGTACAGATCCCCTTTTTTTTTTTTTTAAGTAAATAAATAAAAATATTAAAATAAAAAATTTCTTTTGAGAAATAAATACACGCAAGGAAAAGAAAAATAAATTTTAACACGAAGATACTTGAAGAAATTGGCCGAAGTAATCGACCAAGCTTTGGACCTCCGCGGTTTTGCGCTAAAGAAAAAAAAAATCATGTAAAGGAGAAGCATAAACTTACCTTGGGCAAATACACCTTCGTTTTCCACTTCAATGGCTAGATTTGGACAAGTGAAAACTGGAAGGTTATTATGGCGATTGGCCTACAACGTATAAGGAATGAAAATTGTCTAAAGACTGGTAGAAAAAATGGAGTTTAGAGGAAGGCAGTATTTTTGTTTGTTTAGACCCCTTAAAGCAGATGGTTTAATTTAATATACTGTCCAAGTGATTATTTAGATTAATTATTCAGATCTAGGTTAAACAATAATAAATTACATCATGCACAACAATAGAAAAGTAAATAACGTCAAAATATGATAACTCAGGAAAACCAATGAAACGAACTGTTTTAAGGTAAAAACCTGAGGAGGATTTGACCTAGCTATCCTCAAGATAAAACAAATCCACTATAAGAGAATTGAAGTTTTTACAATTAGAACCCTAAATCTATTGCTACCTCAAGTAGTAACTTACTGACACGATCATGTGCAAGCTTCAAATCCACGAATTCATTCTCTCCTTAGATTTAAGGCAATATAAGCATTCACGCTTGTGACTTTGAGATCCCACTCAAAGGTTTTAGATCATCTTTAGTTGTTGATTTCTGTAGCAGCAACTAGGTTCTACCACCACTTAATTGTAGATCTTACTCCGGTAGATTCTTATGTAGTTAGAAGGTACAACACCTCTTAGATCTCACAAGGAGTAACACACAAGTCTTCCAAAAGTCTCTAAAATGTAGCTAGGGTTCCCCTTTTATATGTGGAGAGGTTAGAATGAAACTCTAAACGTTTTCGCGGTAGATTGTGACTTCTCTTTTATGCAGTGAGCTCGAACTTGAAATTTGAAACCTACACCTTTGAGCATTGCCTAACACATAGACTAGACATATTTTGTTGTCAGTTTGCCAACACATACAAAATACGATTCTAAATATTTTATCCTAAATCTTTAGGACCTAACAGGGTAGATACCTACCTTTGGATGACATGGTTGTTAATTTATGGATCATTTACTTTTAGTCGATCAACCAATACGATTAACCTAAAAAAAAGTGTTCATTGAATAATGTCATATCAATATTTATTTTACCCTAACAATTGACCATCACATTTATGTTTGTTTGGATCGAGGGGAAGAAAGGGGAATAGAGTAGAGTTGATAAAAAATTCCAATTTTTGGTCAACTATACTCTACTTCCCATTTCCTCTCCCTCAATAAGAATTAAATAAATTTACAAAATTTTTACTAATACTTTAATTTAAAATTGTTAGTACGTTGTTATCAAATGTTAAATTACCAATTATTTCAAAAGTTTTACGTTTTTGGGAGAATTGGTAATTTAACATGGTATCAAAGTAGGGAGTCCTAAGTTTGATCCATGTCTCGTCCACTCTACCTCTCATTTTAAAATCCCACTTATTGGGTCTCATCTATTAAAAAGGAGTTTGAGCTCACACGTGAAAATGAGTGCTATAAATATGTGATTATTAAATGATTAAATTTACTATTTTCTAACAACTTAAATTTTTAGGAGAATTAATAATTTAACAAAAACAATTTTCTACTAAAATAAATTATGTTCTTACGTAATTTTACATTTTCCATCAATTGAGCCAACAAAATTGTGGTGGAAGGATCAATTAATTTGGTCATGTATGAGATATTAAGGACTACTAATTTCAAATTATAAGACCATGAGGTCAATTTATTTTTTGACCTAAATTTTAGAGGGTATTTTGGTACCCTTTATTAATTTTGTTAATTCTCAATATAACAATTTATTTAAGCATTAGCTTTTATTTTTATACTGGATAACACATATGTACAGTTTAAACATGTACAATACAAGTTTTTTTGGGGTCTTGGGGAGAGAGGGGGGATTGGGTTAGTTGGCCTTGATTTTTTGTTTGGTATGATTTTAATTTTGTTTTATCAATGTGGTTGATAGTGTATCGATGACCTTTGTTAGGTATCAATTTCCTTACTTGCGATTTTATTATTTGACTCTGTTTATAAAAGGACTGTGGTTCGGTAATGCCTCAATTGAAAAGACTTTTGAAGATCCATGTGATTATTCAAGAGAATGCAATTGATGGTGACTAAGAACTAAGAGCAATTACATTAGTTCATGTAAAAAATTTTACATTTTACACATCTAAATCCTTCTTTTTCTGTTTTACACACTCATTTTTATAAGATACCCACATCAGTTTATTTATTTTACACATTTATTTAATAAAATATTCATTCTACTTAATTTTTTTTTTCTCAATAACCTGCGCGCTCCTATTTCTCTCTACCCCCCATCTGTTCTGATCTCTCTCTCTCATCTCTCTCTCGTCTCTCTCTCTCTCTCTCTCTCTCTCTCTCTCTCTCTCTCTCTCTCAAAAACTCCCAACCCATCTCCATACCCAGACCTCTTCACCGGCCAATCCTTTTTCACTGGCTACTATCCAGACCTCTTCACCGGCCACGATCCTTCTTCACTGGCCGATCCACGATCCAGATCTTCTTCACCGGCCATGATATTTCTTCACCGGCCGATCCACGATCCAGATCTTCTTCACCAGCCGATCCTTCTTCACCAGCCGATCCTTCTTGACCCAGATCCTTCTTCACCGGCCAATCCACGATCCAGATCTTCTTCACCAGCCGATCCTTCTCAACCCAGATCCTTCTTCACCGGCCGATCCAACCATGTGTTTGTGTGTGGGTGTGTTTGTGTGCATCTGAGGTGAAAGAAAATGAGTAGACTGAGGTCGTTGTGAACGGAAAAGAGAGAGAAAAAATGGTGCGAACGGAAAAATAATAAAATAATAAATACACATGCTACAGTAATCGTGCATATATGCACGTTTACTGTAGCAATTGTGTATTTATACACAAGTTTACACCCACTGATGTGGGTGATTTTTTGCTCAAATTGTGTAAAAATAGTTAGTTATTCCATTTTGCACAATTATTCACAAGCTGATGCAATTGCTCTAACAAAGCTTCAGAGTCCATTGTACAAGGAGGCTGAGTTATTCAAAGTTGTACTAAAACATGAAGCTAACAAGGCAAATCGATGCAAATTTGTTTATGTTAATGCACACATCAAATGAAATCAATAACAAATATCTAAGGATCTAACATGCTAACAACTAAGAACTTAATGCTAATTCAAAGGAACTGGAATATAATCAAGAGTAGCAAAGTAAGAAATTGTGAAATAGATTTACTAATTTCCAACAAAACATGGAAGTTAGTAGATTTACCACTTGGTTGTAAAACAATAAGTTGTAAATGAGTCCTTAAAAAAAAGCTTAAACCTGATAGTACAATAGATAAATTTAAAGCTAGACTTGTTGCAAAATATTTTCAGCAACAAGCTATTGATCTTTTTCGACACTTTTTCTCCTGTTATTAGAATTACTTCCATTAGATAGTTAATTGCTATTGCAGCTATATATATAATTTGAAAATTCATCAAATGAATATAAAAACAGCTTTTTTCTCTTATAGTGAATTATACTGTCTCATTTGCACCACATGCAATAGACTCGTACCCCAAAAAAAATGACGTTAACACGAGAGAACTTCCTACGTATGTACCAAGCTTCTAAGAAACCATTGATGAAAATAAGTCATTTCCCCTTTCTTTTAATAATTTTTTTAATCTTAGAAATTAAAGTCAAATTTTATATATATATATATATATATATATATATATATAGTTCTATCAATGTCCCCAAGTCAAATTTTTAGTGTATTTTAAACCCCATTGGGAAAGTGACTCAATGAGTGACACTTCATTTTTTGACTTTTAAATCTTTGGTCCCATTAATAGACACCAGGAATGTACAGACGCATAGGCGTGCTAAAATCTTACGCAAAAGGTTTGGAAATCTAGCGTGAAGAGGAGAATTGAAACTACAAAAATTATGTTTGACCTAAATTTTCATCTCTAGGCAATTTGTATATATAACCCGGAGAAGTAGGTGCGGCTCATACGTATTGGAAAAGATAACTATTTCAACATATTTTAATTTTAATTTTTGCAAAACAAAGTGACTAATCCAGGATTGACACCAAGATGAATCAAAATTAAAATAATGAAGATAATTTAGGACTCAAAAAAAATAATGAAGATAATTTGATTATAAGTATAAGCTTGTATTAAAGTCAAATCTTGGAAGCTCTCTAAAGTTAACAGCCCAATACATTTGTGCCCAGTTTCCCCTTTGGATGAGAGATTTCTTCCCTAGAGTGAGTAGAGATTCCGTAAATTATTTAGAGGAGTAGGTTTGTAAAGGGTAGGCTATCGTCATTTTTTTTATGGAAACACGACACTAATGTGGGCTGCTTGTCATATATGGGATTTTATTTTTTGACTTCTGTATTTCTCGTACCCGGCATATATGCCGGGTACGAGATATACCACCTCCTATTATTGATAGAGACAAAGGTTATGTGGAGGATATAATTAGCTCAACTGGTAAAGTCTATAATAGTTGAATAAGTAATTTATATTTCAATTCTCGCCTACACTAAAAAATTGATTGGTATTTTAGTTTGATGATAATAAACTATCATTAGGACTCTCTCTCAAAAAAGAAAAAGAAAAAGATAAAGGTTACTATGCAAGGTATGGACAATCTGATTGTGTTTAGCTATTTATGGACTGACGTAAAGTCAAATTGGTTTGTGAAAGCAAAGCATTGCCGACCTTATGTCAAAAACGTGTAATGTAAACCCCTTGTTAGTCATATACACTTTCTATCCAAAAGTGTAGGGAGTCTTTTATTAAAGTGACTTATAGGGATGGTCTCTTTGCCAAACAACTAATTCGCTGTGTTTTTGATGTGATGTACATTATAATAATGTGACATTAAAGTTTTTGATTTATTTTATTTTTTTTAATATTATCATAATTTAAAATTAGAAAATATATCACATCATTTTAATATTATCACTTTCCTAAACAATGTAATGTTGTATTTTTGTATTGAGATTACATTAATGTAAAATTATAATAACGTAATATTATGGTGTAATATTACATCACAGCAAACCAAATGCTCCCTTAAGATTCTTCTTGTTGGAAAAACTGGTTTTGCATCTCATACAAAACACAAAGCGAAAGTAACAAACACGGATCTACTTCATTTATGAGAGATAACATGTAACCTTGAAATTCTTAAATAAAGAATAGAAAGCGTATCCTAATACAGTGAAATTCAAAACCAAGACTTGAGAATACCTCTAATCAACATCCCAATTCCACATGGTGCCCGAGAAGAGTGGTTTCTCAATTAGTCTTTATGTACGTTGATTTTCCTTTGGAAAAGTGTATTTCCATGATCCTATAGAGAAAAACTATTTTCTCTTCTTTTTAATCATACATACATTCTAACTACCTAGGTAGTTACTTTATTTAATAACTCTTATTAAATAAAAACTAATTATCTAATTGGGTTAGCCTTTTGGGCCTGCCCAATTGGGTTTTAGTTTGTGGCTTGAGATGGGACCAAAGGGAATAAATAAAACTCTAGCTCCAATGGGCTTTAGGCTTATCTGTCAACTCTTGACAAGTCCAAAGTTACCATTAATTATATTTAATACCATTATAAAAATATAATTGCACCCTAGACTTTATTAATAAATTATATCTCAAGACTCTAATGATATCATTTAACCCCTTCATGAAATATCCATAGTGAACAAAGTCATAATGAACTGTCACTTTGTAAACAACTATTTTATCTTTGAGTACTCGGTTTAATCTTTTAGTTATTCATATTTATTGAAATTCGATTTCAATAAATATAAACTTTAGTAACTCCTTACTAAAGTGGGAGCCCTGAATAACCAATTCCCATTAAACTTATCTTAAGGGGATATTTCATGTCTCTATAAAAAGAGATTATGGATTCCATCTTGAGAATATGTGTTCCCTCAACATTACGTGTAATTACCCAACATATTAACGTTTTGACCGTCAATATTGGATCTCACTCCTGATAAATCAAAGTAACATACATTTCATGATCGGGTTCACTATCCTCTTAAGATTGAGAGTCTATGAAATTAGAAGTCGTTAGATTAATCATTCAGGTGACGGTTGTTGATTGAATAATTAATCTCACAGTGATCTAGTTCAATATGTTTTAACACTTAAGATACATCAACACATCAACTAGAAGTCTCCATTTCCATGATCAAGACAAGCCATTTGAGTTGATGTGTTATAGTCTTTGCAGATAAAACCCCAAATTCTATCACCGACTACGAACTACATTTTGAGTTTACAAGGAACTTGTGATTTATATCTTCTTTGACTAAATCACATAAATCACATACAATGCATCTCAAGGACTATGATAATGTCTCATTAGTCCATTTACAAATAGTCTCATATAATTAAACAATTTAATTATTTATGACATGCTAATAAATTGGATTTTAGAGCATAAACCCCAACATTTCTAACATCACAACATGTTTTCCCATGAAAATGAGAATTGATGGACGAGGACACCTAACATTGTGACTTTTTCAACTAGTGGCAGTTCTAAGATTTTTTTTTTGGAGTGATCATTAAGAAATTTAAATTATACAAAATTAAATATAAAAAAAACTTTATATATTGACGAAAACACACACACACACACACACACACACACACACATATACATAAATTTGTACACTTTCATTTCATATTTTTAAATTATTGCATATATGATAACCTCATTATTAATGCAACAAGCTATATCCCTTTCAAATTTTAGTTCAATAAAAATTTTCTTGGGCCTTTTCTTTTTGTTTGAAATAGCCTAATATATTGCTAAATGGTCCAAAGTTTAATTTTGTTGCACCTAAAAACAATTAGGGTGGTCACAAATTTTTTTAGGCAAAAATGCAAAACTGACCCTCTAACTTTCACCGTTTTTCATTTTAGTCCTCTAACTTTCAGTTTTGTCAATTTAGTCCTTTAACTTTCAATTTTTGTCAATTCAGGGCTCTGTTACAACTCCGTTAGTGGCTGCCGTTAGAATTTCTGAAACGAAGCCGTTTAGTAGATTTTTTTTTAATAAATTCGGAATTAAAAAAAAAAAGAAAAATCTAAAAAAAAAAGGGAACGACGTCGTTGTTCCCTTTCCCTTGAATCAAAACAAAACAACCACAACAGCGTTATGTCTGTTTGATTGACTCAACAATGGTGATCAGGCAGCTCCCATCGCAAGGCCTTTCGTTCCAACTCTGGCCCGCAACAACTACTCTTGTCACCCTCCTAGATCACCACTGCTGTGACCTTAGCAATAGTCCCTTGTCTTCCACACTCCTCGATCAACGTCGCAGTCTTAATATCCTCGAGCTTGGATTCGGAATCGGCTTAGTTGGAATCGCAGCAGCCGCTACTCTCGGCGCTAATGTCATGGTCACTGACCTCCCACACGTCATCACAAACCTCCAATTCAATGCTGAAGCAAACGCCGCCGTTTTGGTTACGAATGCTGGGACCGTCCATGTGGCGCCACTAAGGTGGGGAGAGGCCGATGATGTGAATTTGATTGGGCAAGACTTCAATCTTGTACTGGCCTTGGATGTAGTGTATCATGATCCCCTTAATGTTTTTTTTTTTTTTTTTTCTTATTTTCTTTGAACTCCAAATTGAAAAAAAAATCTACAAAACGGCGTCGTGTTGGGGGTTCTAACGGTAGCCACTAACTAAGTTGTAATAGAGTCCTGAATTGACAAAAAATTGAAAGTTAGAGGATTGAAATGAAAAATGGTGAAAGTTAGAGAGTCAGTTTTGCATTTTTGCATTTTTTTAAGTGTAGACAAATCATAATTTTATTTTAAAAATTTATATATAATTTATATTTATTTTTCAGGTTAAGGTGGTATTGTGACCACCTCCTTTGGATAGCTCGTACAACTTGTGCCCTGAGCCGTTTGGCATGTATTGTAGGTGGTTCTCATCGTGGGTCGTTTGACATCTATATTCACTCACCCTAGTTTTAGAAGGTTGTACTTTGACAAAAGTGTACTCATGGGAACCTAGGTTCTCAAGCACAAGATTTCTACCCACCAACCTAAATTCCCATGTTAAGGGCACAAATCCTGAGAATCTCAATGTCTTCAACTTCACGCCTTCCATCACACCCTACTAAGGAAAATGGTGAAAAATCATGGAAGGTGGTGAGCTCGTGACCTAGATATAAACACCAATCCCTTTCCATTACGAGGCATGAGTAAAAAACCCTAATAACTCTACTGTCATTTCGGTTCATCGTTATGGGTTTTTTGCGAGTTTTTAAGTATTAAAAAAGCTTAGGCCAGTACCACATCGATGCCTTCCTACAGTACATTTCCTTTTTACAAAACCATTTTTGGACAATTGACTCATTGATTTTTCTTGCACCATCAATAATTATTTCTTCTATAATGAATTTCCTTGAGGTTGTATTGGCTTCAGAAGTTTTTTATAATGTCATCAATTCCTAGTGTGCTTTTGACTACTTTAATTGTCTATATTATTTTTGGATTGTGGTGATATTACTTAGTTAATTCATTACTTAAAAAAAAATTGGGATCTAAACGAGAGTTTCACATTTTTAACTCTCTCATTAGATTACAAATATTATTATTATTTTCTGAGAAATGCTAACGAGTGCCCTTATAGGGCATTGGTTAACAATCTATTTTAGGAAAATTTTAACATTACTTTTATGAGAAATTAAAAAAGTTGTCAAAATATTAATGACTTTTTTTTTCTCATAAAAACTTTTCTTAACTGAATTATCAACTAATGACCTAAAAGCACTTGTTAGCATCAACCTTATTTTTTTGAGAAGAAGATTACAAATATTATTGAACTGAGGATACTGCACATTTAATTAGGCCAAAAAAAAAAAAAAAAAAAAAAATCTCATCTCATCAACCGCTAAAAGCACACAAAATCAAGTAGCAATTGCGTAATTTGCGTGTGTAGTAAGTCTTCCCTTACATTGAGCCAAAAAATAAGATAAGATAAAATAAAATAACTCATTCATTAATTACGGATACATTGCACAATTCCACAATAGCGTTTGCAGGTAACTTTTTACTCTATTTCAACATTAATAGTTCTTTTTTTTTTTTTTCTTTACTGTTTTTAACAATATTTCAACAATGGGTAAAACTTTTTTAAAAAAAATCGTCACACATAAAATGTATGTGGACAAACACAAACACGTGCTTCATTACCATATATTACGTACATATATTACACTATGCCGCAGCAGCGTCAGTGCTAGTAGTATTCTTCTTCTTAAAATAAAATAAATTTCTTTCCTACTTTCTAAATGAAATACTTTGATTGTGAGTTTCAATTCGCTGAATTGATAAAATTTTTGATAGTTAAATTAAAAATTTGAAATTCAATCATTGTCTTTACCAAAAATTGATTGGTGTCTTAATCTGATGACTTCATAAGTTAAAACCTTTTTAAAAAAAAAATACTATAATTACAACATTTTTATAACAACTTTGTAACAAAACTTTTTTTTTAGAGATTTTCAACATATGACGTCCGCTTTTAATAATAGCTCTTTATCATTGAATAAGATGTTAACGATTTTCGTATGGAATCACTGCTAACATTGTTTATTGAGAACAATTTGTTATCAAAATTTTATTTAATTTTCAATCATATTTTAGTCCAAAAAAAAAAAAAAAATTGTACGTTACGAAACGGATGCAAAATTACCTTTACGTACAGTGCACGACGGCGCAGGCTTTACTGTATTATCACATTTACCACGAACTGACTACTAAGCTTTTTTTTTGAAATGAACTGACTACTAAGCTGGTAGATAATTGTAATATAATTTTAATATTATCACATTAGCAACTTGCATATTAAATAAGAGTTTATTACCGAACAGGTGAATTTCTAGGAAGGTGTTATAGGGCTTTGGTAGACTCTGCATCATATATAGTGCCCCTTTCTTCTAGGCTGCTAGCAACTATTCTTGTTTGACATTCCCTAACTAGAGCAGGCTTTTATTTTGTTAGCTGCCAAAGTTGAAGGGGGAAAGCACTGTGTTAAGGATCTAGATCAACTTTGTTAGGTTTTAGATTGTTGAGTTTGTTGGTCAAATTTCTGTATCAAATTCAATTGTTGTATGGAGGTTGTAATTTAATAAATTCTAGGTATGAATAGAATTGTATTAGGGTTGAGTTGGGAGTAGAAGCTATTCAAAAGATGATGAATTAATCGGTTTTTATTCATTTATTTTATGCTATAAAAAAATTTACGAATGAAACTTGTTTTATTGGAAAGTATACATTGGAGACTTCAAAATAGATACAAATTTAACCAAATTTGAATTTGAATTGAGTGAGATATGACAATTTAAATTTTGCACAACTTTGTTGTCCTCAAGAATTTGCTCAAGCCTCACTAAACGCTTGCTTGAGCGAAATTTTGGAAAATAGTAAACTAATTTAATCTAGTAATCCATATATAAAATCAATCATCGTTACACATGTACAATTTGAGTGGAGAAAGTTGCTATGTCAATATTACATTGAGTGCAAATTTTCTTGAGCTTGAACAATTTAAAATTTCTCACTAAAGTTTTCTCTTTGTGAGATATTTTTTGGAGTTTTTTTTTTTAAGTTTATGTGTTTTACAAGTGCATATACCTACAATTAGTTTGGACTACTTTGGTCATAATATGTCTAACACTAGGCTCTAAATTTGAGGTTCTAGGATCTTATTTATTTGATTAAATTATAAATAACATACAATGTAACGACTTTCAAGTCTAGAGTGCTCACAACAGCCTCTCCAAAACAACCTTTAGTAAAAAAATATAACTAAACCTAGCCTGAGGCCTCATGCATTAGACTCGATAATTTGTCAAAAATTGTTAACAATAAACAATGTCATCACTAAATATATTGAGACAATGTTCATTGCTACTCAAAAGAAAATTATTTTTCATTCATTTTCTCCCAACTACTAACTAACTAACTAACTAACTAACTAACTCTCTCTCTCTCTCTCTCTCTCTCTCTCTCTCTCTCTCTCTCTCTCTCTCTCTCTCTCTCTCTCTCTCTCTCTCTCTGTGTGGCATTCCCTTTTCTCTAGCTATCTTTAGAATCACACATAAGTAGGTTTTTAGTGAACGACAATAGTGGTTGGGTGGTTGATTCTGATGACGATGCTGGATATCGGAGCTCAGAGTTAGGACAAGGTGGTGGCCTCACATTGGTTCTCTCTTAATTTGATTTTGATTTGGTTTTGTTTTTGAAGTGGGTGTTTATGGATCTCTAGTTGGGTTGATTTTGATGTGGGTGTTTATGGATTTCCTGTTGGGTTGATTTTAATTTGGTTTTGATTTTGATTTGGGTGTTTATGGATCTTTGGTGGTGGCCTTGTGATGGTTTTCTCTCAATCCACCCAATTTGGTTTTGATTTGGTTGAAACTAATTGGGTTGTTTTGATTTTGAAGTGGGTGTTTGGGTGTTTGAATCTCCAATAGTGGTGGTGGTGATTTGAGATAAAATTTGAAATTGGGGATGATGGGTTAACAAAATATATCTGAGAAGATAAAGTAATATTTAAATAGGATAGTGATAAAGTAAGGGCACTTGCACCGGTTAGTGCAAAATAGAAAACGTTATCAATTTTGCACATTTTTGCTCAAGCACTACCCACATCAGTTTGTCTATAACACTGTTCATATACACAATTGCTACGGTAAATATATACGATTACTATAGCTTTCTATTTTATTTTTTAAATATTTTTTTTCTCTCTCCTCTACTATTGGATTTTCTCTCTCTTCCGCTACTCTTTTCCTTGACTCTGTTCCATTGTCATACTCATCCTAAATCTGGATCCAAAGTCATCAAACACATATGAATCATCAAACCCAAATTGCAAAGAAGAAGAAGAACATGAATCATCAAATCCAAATTGCAAAGAAGAAGAATAAGAAACCTATATAAAAAATTGAAAAGAAGAAGAACCAACATCGTGATGGTCAAGAGAGAAGAGAGATGAGAGAGAATGTGAGAACAAATAAAGGTAAAAATAATAACAAAAATGATTGTTTAAATAAAATGGGGTGTATAATAGATAATTTGATGTGAGTATTTTATAAAAGCAATTGTGTAAAATAAAAAAAGTAGGTTATTATGTTAAAATGGATCAAAAAATTTAAACAAACTGACCTGAATGGTCTAATAAATCTAATATAGTTGTATGTGAATGGTACTTTAGCTAAACTAACAAAAGTAAAATTTTTAGACCAAATTTGATTATGAATGCATTGAGGATAATATAAATACTCTTATATTGTTGAAAAATATTATTCATATTAGCTAACAAATATTAGACATAGATGCACATTGTACAGAGAACATCATTCTATTGAGCAAAAATATACATTTTTTTGTCGTATTTATCTTTCTTTGAGAGCAGGTCCTTCATCCTACTTTGAATTTCTCGATATGCGGGTTTCAGCATTTGTTGCAGACCTATCTTTATTAATTATTACTATAATGGCGTAAATACACTTTTAGTCTCTACATTTTGGGCTATTTTTCGATTTGGTCCCTAAACTGATTTTGCTCCTGGGTCCTTCATTCTACTTTGAATTTCTCAATATGCGGGTTTCAGCATTTATTGCAGACCTATCTTTATTAATTATTACTATAATGGCGTAAATACACTTTTGGTCTCTACATTTTGGGCCATTTTTCGATTTGGTCCCTAAACTGATTTTGCTCCTGGGTCAGTCCCTGATTTCAGAAAATCGTTTCTATTTTAGTCCCTGTCGTCACCCTAGTAACAAAAAATGCATATGTGGCAAACAGAATGCACTGTTGGCTAGTTATATGCTGACGTGGCTAATAAAATAATACTAATAAAACCACGTCAGCATGCCACGTCAGCATCTGATTTAAAAATAATAATTTATCAATTTTAACAAAATTAAAAAAATTAAAAAAACATAAAAAAAAAATTAAAAACATAAAAATACATAGATTCATATTTGAAAATGAATACTCAAAAATATAAACCCAAATCACAAGAACACAAGAGAACAAAATATCTGGGTATTCACATCTTTCCCAGAAAATTTCTTTCAAACCAAACACTGTTAAATTCACATCTAACAAGTTGATGCCTAAGATTTTCATCACAACATTTTCTTTCCACCCAAAACCAACATTTTTTCTTATGAAACAAACATACACACACAAACCCAGTCGATTCGGCTTACAACAACAACAAACCTAACCAACCTCAAAAATTTTCCTTGAACAATCTTCAACATTTTCCCCAGAAAATCAAGATTTTCTTTCAAACCAAATACTAAAATAACTCACATTTAATAAACAGATGCTTAAAATACATACAAAATCCTATCCTCAACCGAAACCTTCAACAAATCAAACCCATAAACCCAGATCAAAAACCCACTAATCAAGCCACATCAAGCCACCAATCCTGCAATCCGAAACCCACATGAACAGATCTATCCACCAATCGCCACCGCAACCCACGCCAACAACAAACCCATCCAATGATCCAGCCCCACCCACCACCGGACCAACCACCACTTCACAACGACTACCACTGATCTCAGCCCATCTCTCTCTCTAAACCTAGATCAAAGCCAAATCTGAAAGAGAAAGCCGAAAGAGAGAGATCTTGATTCGAGGAAAGTCGTAAGAGAGAGCGAGCTTCAGACCAGATTTTTGCAGAAAGAGAGGGGGAGAAGAAGCTTGATCTGCTCGCCGTTGTGAGCTCTGGCACGTGGTGGAGAAGAAGGCTCAGTGAGCTCCGGCCAGGGACAGTGGAGGGTGAGAGATTCTATCCATGGAGCGTGAAGAGAGTGGGAGAATTTGAGATTAGTCTTTGAGTGTAGGGATTTTTTTAAAGCTGATGAGTGATGAGGTTAAAGAAAAATAAAAACAAAATAAAAAAGATAATGATTTTTGATTTTTTAAGAAATGATTTTAGTTTAAATTAGATTTAAGGTTTTTTTAAAATTTAATTTACTTTTTTTTTAAAATTTCTGAGTTGGCTTTTTTTATTAATTTAAAGGCTGATGTGGCATTGAAAAAATGCTAAATATAATTTTTTTTATTATTTTATTAGCTACGTCAGCAAATAGTGCATTCCGTTTGCCACGTATGCATTTTCTGTTACTAGGATGACGGCAGGGGCTAAAACAGAAACGATTTTCTGAAATCAAGGACTGACCTAAGAGCAAAATTAGTTTAGGGACAAAATCAAAAAATGGCCCAAAATATAGGGACCAAAAGTGTATTTACGCCATAATTTATCAGTATGCAAATAAAATGTCAATAAAATATGTTAAATTACAAGTATGGTACGCCTACGATATTTTATACAGGTATATATGTAACAAAAATATAAGAAACAATTAACTAACCAGCCAACGGAAACAGCACATTTGCGGGCCATAGTTAACGGCTGCCTGCTCCTTTAAAAGCCAACAGGTCTTCTCTGTTGCTTAACTGCTGTACAGATCCCTCTTTTTTTTTTTTTTTTTTTTTTTTTTTTTTTTTAAGTAAATAAATAAAAATATTAAAATAAAAAATTTCTTTTGAGAAATAAATACACTTAAGGAAAAGAAAATTGAATTTTGACACGAAGATACTTGAAGAAATTGGCCGAAGTAATCGACCAATCTTTGGACCTCCACGGTTTTGTGCTAAAAAAAAAAAAAAAATCATGTAAAGGAGAAGCATAAACTTACCTTGGGCAAATACACCTTCGTTTTCCACTTCAATGGGCTAGATTTGGACAAGTGAAAACTGGAAGGTTATTATGGCGATTGGCCTACAACGTATAAGGAATGAAAATTGTCTAAAGACTGGTAGAAAAAATGGAGTTTAGAGGAAGGCAGTATTTTTGTTTGTTTAGACCTCTTAAAGCAGATGGTTTAATTTAATATATTGTCCAAGTGATTATTTAGATTAATTATTCAGATCTAGGTTAAATAATAATAAATTATATCAGGCACAACAATAGAAAAGTAAATAACGTCACGATATAATGACCAAGGAAAACCAATGAAACGAATTGTTTTAAGGTAAAAACCTGGGGAGGATTTGACCTAGCTATCCTCAAGGTAAAAAAAATCCACTATAAGAGAATTGAAGTTTTTACAATCAGAACCCTAAATCTATTGCTACCTCAAGTAGTAACTTACTGACACGATCACGTGCAAGCTTCAAATCCACGAGTTCATTCTCTCCTTAGATTTAAGGCAATACAAGCATCCACGCTTGTGACTTTGAGATCCCACTCAAAGGTTTTAGATTATCTTTAGTTGTTGATTTCTGTAGCAGCAACTAGGTTCTACCACCACTTAATTGTAGATCTTACTTCGGTAGATTCTTATGTAGTTAGAAGGTACAACATATCTCAGATCTCACAAGGAGTAACACAAGTCTTCCAAAAGTCTCTAAAATGTAGCTAGGGTTCCCCTTTTATATGTGGACAAGTTAGAATGAAACTCTAAACGTTTTCGCTGCAGATTGTGACTTCTCTTTTATGTAGTCAGCTCGAACTTGAAACTTGAAACCTACACCTTTGAGCATTGCCTAACACATAGACTAGATATATTTTGTTGTCAGTTTGCCAACACATGCAAAATACGATTCTAAATATTTTATCCTAAATCTTTAGAACCTAACACAGTAGATACCTACCTTTGGATGACATGGTTGTTAATTTATGGATCATTTACTTTTAGTCGCTCAACCAATACGATTAACCTAAAAAAAAGTGTTCATTGAATAATGTCATATCAATATTTATTTTACCCTAACAATTGACCATCACATTTATGTTTGTTTGGATCGAGGGGGAGAAAGGGGAATAGAGTAGAGTTGATAAAAAATTCCAATTTTTGGTCAATTATACTCTACCTCCCATTTCCTCTCCCTCAATAAGAATTAAATAAATTTACAAAATTTTTACTAAGACTTTAATTTAAAATTGTTAGAAGTATGCTGTTATCAAATGTTAAATTACCAATTATTTCAAAAGTTTACATTTTTGGGAGAATTGGTAATTTAACATGGTATCAAAGTAGGGAGTCCTAAGTTTGATCCATGTCTCGTCCACTCTACCTCTCATTTTAAAATCCCACTTATTGGGTCTCATCTATTAAAAAGGACTTTGAGCTCACACGTGAAAATGAGTGCTATAAATATGTGATTATTAAATGATTAAATTTACTATTTTCTAACAACTTAAATTTTTAGGAGAATTAATAATTTAGCAAAAACAATTTTCTACTAAAATAAATTATGTTCTTACGTAATTTTACATTTTCCATTAATTGAGCCAACAAAATTGTGGTGGAACGATCAATTAATTTGGTCATGTATGAGATATTAAGGACTACTAATTTCAAATTATAAGATCATGAGGTCAATTTATTTTTTGACCTAAATTTTAGAGGGTATTTTGGTCTATTCCCTTTATTAATTTTGTTAATTCTCAATATAACAATTTATTTAAGCATTAGCTTTGATTTTTATACTGGATAACACATATGTATAGTTTAAACATGTACAGTACAAGTTTTTTTGGGGTCTTGGGGAGAGAGGGGGGATTGGGTTAGTTGGCCTTGATTTTTTGTTTGGTATGATTTTAATTTTGTTTTATCAATGTGGTTGAAAGTGTATCGATGACCTTTGTTAGGTATCAATTTCCTTACTTGCGATTTTATTATTTGACTCTGTTTATAAAAGGACTGTGGTTCGGTAATGCCTCAATTGAAAAGACTTTTGAAGATCGATGTGATTATTCAAGAGAATGCAATTGATGGTGACTAAGAACTAAGAGCAATTACATTAGTTCATGTAAAAAATTTTGCATTTTACACATCTAAATCTTATTTTTTCTATTTTACACACTCATTTTTATAAAACACCCATATCAGTTTATTTATTCTGCACATTTATTTAATAAAATATTCATTCTACTTAATTTTTTTTATTATTTTTCTCAATAACTTGCGCACTCCTATTTCTCTCTACCCCCCATCTGTTCTGATTTATTTCTCTCTCTCTCTCTCTCTCTCTCTCTCTCTCTCTCTCTCTCTCTCTCAAAAACTCCCAACCCATCTCCATACCCACACCTCTGCACCGGCCAATCCTTTTTCACTGGCCACGATCCAAACCTCTTCACTGGCCGATCCTTCTTCACCGGCCACGATCCTTCTTCACCGGCTGATCCTTCTCGACCCAGACCTCTTCACCAGCCGATCCTTCTTCACCGGCCAATTTACGATCCAGATCTTCTTCACCAGCCGATCCTTCTTCACCGGCCGATCCTTCTCGACCCAGATCCTTCTTCACCGGCCAATCCACGATCCAGATCTTCTTCACCGGCCGATCTTTCTTCACTGGCCGATCCTTCTCAACCCAGATCCTTCTTCACCGGCCGATCCAACCATGTGTTTGTGTGTGGGTGTGTTTGTGTGCATCTGAGGTGAAAGAAGATGAGTAGACTGAGGTCGTTGTGAATGGAAAAGAGAGAGAAAAAATGGTGCGAACGGAAAAATAATAAAATAATAAATATACATGCTACAGTAACCGTGCATATATGCACGTTTACTGTAGCAATTGTGTATTTATACACATCTTTACACCCACTGATGTGGGTGATTTTTTGCTCAAATTGTGTAAAAATAGTTAGTTTTTCCATTTTGCACAATTATTCACAAGCTAATGTAATTGCTCTAACAGAGCTTCAAAGTCCATTGTACAAGGAGGCTGAGTTATTCAAAGTTGTACTAAAACATGAAGCTAACAAGGCAAATCGATGCAAATTTGTTTATGTTAATGCACACATCAAATGAAATCAATAACAAATATCTAAGGATCTAACATGCTAACAACTAAGAACTTAATGCTAATTCAAAGGAACTGGAATATAATCAAGAGTAGCAAAGTAAGAAATTGTGAAATAGATTCACTAATTTCCAACAAAACATGAAAGTCAGTAGATTTACCACCTGGTTGTAAAACAATAAGTTGTAAATGAGTCCTTAAAAAAAAGCTTAAACTTGATAGCACAATAGATAAATTTAAAGCTAGACTTGTTGCAAAAGATTTTCAGCAACAAGCTGACGTTGATTTTTTTCGACACTTTTTCTCCTGTTACTAGAATTACTACCATTAGATGGTTAATTGCTATTGCAGCTATATATATAATTTGAAAATTCACCAAATGAATATAAAAACAGCTTTTTTCTCTTATAGTGAATTATACTGTCGCATTTGCACCACATGCAATAGACTCGTACCCCAAAAAAAATGACGTTAGCACGAGAGAACTTCCTACGTATGTACCAAGCTTCTAAGAAACCATTGATGAAAATAAGTCATTTCTCCTTTCTTTTAATAATTTTTTTAATCTTAGAAATAAAAGTCAAATTATATATATATATATATATATATATATAGTTCTATTAATGTCCCCAAGACTTCTATTTTTAGTGTATTTTAAACCCCATTGGGAAAGTGACTCAATGAGTGACACTTCATTTTTTGACTTTTAAATCTTTGGTCCCATTAATAGACACCAGGAATGTATAGACGCATAGGCGTGGTAAAATCTTACACAAAAGGTTTGGAAATCTAGTGTGAAGAGGAGAATTGAAACTACAAAAATTATGTTTTACCTAAATTTTCATCTCTAGGCAATTTGGATATATAACCCGGAGAAGTAGGTGCGGCTCATACGTATTGGAAAAGATAACTATCCCAACATATTTTAATTTTAATTTTTGCAAAACAAAGTGACTAAGCCCGGATTGACACCAAGATGAATCAAAATTAAAATAATGAAGATAATTTAGGACTCAAAAAAAATAATGAAGATAATTTGATTATAAGTATAAGCTTGTATTAAAGTCAAATCTTGGAAGCTCTAAAGTTAACAGCCCAATACATTTGTGCCCAGTTTCCCCTTTGGATGAGAGATTTCTTCCCTAGAGTGAGTAAAGATTCCGTAAATTATTTAGAGGAGTAGGTTTGTAAAGGGTAGGCTATCGTCATTTTTTTTATGGAAACACGACACTAATGTGGGCTGCTTGTCATATATGGGATTCTATTTTTTGGCTTTTGTATTTCTTGTACCCGGCATATATGCCAGGTACGAGATATACCACCTCCTATTATTGACAGAGATAAGGTTTTGTGGAGGATATAATTAGCTCAAATGGTAAAGTTTATAATAGTTGAATAAGTAATTTATATTTTAATTCTTGCCTACACTAAAAAATTGATTGGTATCTTGGTCTGATGATAATAAGCTATCATTAGGAATGATCTCCGTAAGAAACTCTCTCTCAAAAAAGAAAAAGATAAAGGTTACTATGCAAGGTATGGGCAATCTGATTGTGTTTAGCTATTTATGGACTGATGTAAAGTCAAATTGGTTTGTGAAAGCAAAGCATTGCCGACCTTATGTCAAAAACGTGTAATGTAAACCCCTTGTTAGTCATATCCACTTTCTATCCAAAAGTGTGGGGAGTCTTTTATTAAAGTTAAAGGGCAACAACTTTAAAGGGCAGATTGAAAGGTGTATTCATATGACTTTTTCAGCGGTTGCATATAGTGTCCAAATCTAACTGCCTAATTGTCATTTAATTTATATATTCCAGGCAATGATAATCTTGTTTAACATGGGGTTCAACTAGTTGGAGATCTTGTTCTTCTATCAATTGTGTGCCATGCACACCACTAGCCTTGCTGTTGTCTGGCATACTCGGGTTATTGTTATAATTATAAAGCAATGAGATGAAAGTCTGTTTAAAATTTCTAATAGCACTTTCAATAATAATAAAAAGGTAAAGAGACCATATAAGTCTATGTATTGAATTCTATGTGAAACTTTATAGATAATTTCCTATCAGCAAGGGTTTTATTTTTATGTAATTGACCTATCTTATGACAAAACACAGTTTACTTGCAATTGGATAGTTTCTAAGTGGTTTCAAGTGTTGGATATATTTCAACAATTTACTTTTGTGATTAAGCAAAAGGAAACAACACACACATCTAATTATAAGCAATATTAACACAAAAGAAGTAATAGGCAAAACAATAAATATATACTGCATATATATAAGAAATCTGCAATATAATTAAAAACTCATAGACCAAATGCATGAAGGATGAATGAATCAGATCAAGTCTTGTGTTAAACACAATCTCCTTAAAGCAGATTTTGCCCCTCACACAATCATTGTGATGCTTTGAGACTCACGAACATCTGCCTCCTAGGATAAAATGATCTACAGCATAAAAACGAAGCACACAAGGTTGTGCTCTACGAATTGCTCAACGTCTCTTTCTCTCTCTTTGACACAAAATGAAATGCACAAAAATATTCTCTCTTGGAGAGTTTTCCAAAAAGTGGTTTTTATGAATGAGAGACAATGAAAAATTATACGTTACTAAACAGACACTCTGTTTCAGTCAAAGTTATTAATTCTTTTCCGTTCTGGCCGGAATGGCAGGAAAATACCGTTCCAGCAAGTAAACCGGAATGGTATAGCCCCTTGTTCCACCTCGGAACAAATTCTGGGTCATTCCGGGGTGTTCCGGCCGTTTCGGGTGATTTTGGGAAATACCGGCCGAAATTATGGATTCGGCCGGAATGGGTTTCATGTGAAAAAAAATTCACAAAATATGAGGAAAAATCTTATGAGCCATAGTGAGGGGGAAAAATAAAAGGAAAGAGGAGGAGGTGAGAAGAAAAAAATCAAGAGAAAAAAACAAAAGGAAAAAAGAAGATAAGAAAGAAAAAAAAAATCAAGAAAAGCTCACGGTAATGGGATTTATCATTTATGCATGCTTGCTATTAGAAGTTACAACCCATGTCTTTGCAAAGACTCCCCTAGAACCCAACTGAGAAGAACTTTGAGAAGTGAACTTGAGATGGCGTTTCAGACTTTTAGCAAAGTAAGGGGTAGTGTTTTATTTGCTTTATTGAGTTGACCACACAATCCAAGTAAGAAGTAAAAAAGATGAAATAGTATAAAAAGTAGAACTAGGAAGTCATTGAAAAGACAATCACGTGGGGTTGATAATTTCCTGGAAGCTTCCTATTTTACAATGCCCAACATCCATGTTTATTTACCAAAAAGTAGTATGAAATACTATAAAAAGTAGAAATAGGAAGTCATTGAAAAGACAATCACGTGGGGTTGGTAATTTCCTGGAAGCTTCCTATTTTACAATGCCCAACATCCATGTTTATTTACCAAAAAAAAAAAAAAAAAAAACCCTACTATTTTGATCTAATTTTTTTTTAAAACCATCTAACTATTTGGATAAGTTGATTAAGATTTCTTTTCGAGCCTCTCTATTGAGTTCATTAGTTTTTTTTTTTTTTTTTTTTTGAGAAACACACACACACACACACACACACATATATAGGGGAAGGGAGATGAGTTCATTAGTTAATGTCAATATAATTGTAATAATATATATATATATATATATATTAGTGATTAATTCCGAAACAGTATGAAGTGGTATGCCGAAATAGGCCGGTGTCGAAATATTCCATTCCAATAGAAAAACCGAAACGGTCACCGAAACGGTATTCATAACATTGGTTTCAGTAATAATTGCTGTGCACAGACTGACTCAAAAATTAAAATTATTTGGACAAGTAGGCCTAGTCCACATATGCCAAATGCCCAACCTAATGTTCAACTCATGAAAATATAAACTCATATATTATCTATTTCCTTTCCTATGTAGGGCTCAGGATTTTTTTTTTACCACTTTTAATAATATCTTCAAGTGAACATAGAAAATATCAATTTCTTATTCACTTCATGATATTTTTCCAACAATCCCCCACATGAATAGAAATTGATAAACACAATGCAAATGATGATGCAGACATAGAGAGAGTAGAAGAAAAGTTACTGTATCGGGAGAGGTGGCTTTTGGCTTTGATCCTTCCTTTGTGAAAGACTATCGGATATACTAGCTAATCAATGAAAACGATGTTTTTGAATTGTCAGCCGTTTGTGTATACCAATACAATATAATTCACACAGCTCCTTTTTGAACATATTTCGTTCTTATATTTGTGTTCATTTCGGCCCTGAACATATCCTAGTAAATTCATGTAATGCTTTAGCAAATTTAGCCTTGAAATTCTAATGGAAGCAGCTCACTTCACACTCATATAGGTGACTCTTATTAAGAGTATCCTGCTATATCCCACTTGGTTTTCCAAGATATAAGAATCATTAAAAGCAAAGCTTAACCTGAGCATCGCTTACAGACATCATTATTTCATCATAGGAATAGGTGGGAGATGTTATCTCCATAGTGATAAAACTAGTCTCCACGATTCGGTTGTCCCTTTGAACCTAGATCTTGGGATCTCCAGTTAGCTAAGTTGGGTTGCCGTCTCGAGTACTTTTATGTCATAGACTTTAACCCCATTCCCCTTGATGAGTAATTTAATTACTCTCTACTCAAAAAATTGATTACAGATCCGTTTTATAATCTGAAATCACTTCCATTTGAGAGCAACTGCCTCATGGAATTATGTCTCTAACAAATATGTCAAGACCTACCATAACTTTGTGCCCTACCAATATATATAAATAGGAGGTACAAGTATCCAACAATGCATGTCTGTTTAGATTAATCGACTTCCCAAAAAATACATATGCTCTTTGCATAAGGTGTTCTCACCAGACTGTGGTCACATTTCTCTTGTGATTGGGACAAGACAAGTCCATTAGATGTATTAGAAATTTTCATTTCTTGTACCACATCTACAACACTTACACGAGCATATCCCACAACGACATAGCCTCTTGTGATATATTTCACATCACACACTAGTTGCATTAAATTTAAACTCATTTGACATCATCTTATTGTCAAATTTCTAATGTCATTGCATTGAAATTTGCTTCAATCTATACAAGGATTCAACAAGCCTACACACTTTGTTTCCTTGTACAAGAATCATAACCCCCTTTGGTTTATTGTGTATCAAGAAAACTCACATCTTCCTTTAGTTTGTAGCCTTCTACAACTAGTCTTGCCTTGTAATAGTCAATAATTCCATCAAATTTCAAATTCTTAGGTGCTAGATCCACCAATTACTATGCATAGATTTCAAAGATGGATTCATTGCACTATTGACAATCTTTTTTCCAAGAAGGCATCTCTTAAGATATCGCTTCTTTGAGGCTTGAAGTTCATCTTCTAACATTTAAATTTGAATATTTAGACCAAACAAATATGACGTTTGTCCTTTTACTATGCTTAAGCTCAATCTCTCTTCCATAAACTCTTGATCATGAGAGATACTAAACATAGACTCAAAATTTTTTTAAGGAAGTTTAACACTTGAAATATATTCTAATTAATTTTCATGCATATAAGAATAATAGATTCATAAATTAGAAAAATACTATGCACTATTGTTATGACCATAACTAATGAAAACACAATCAATGGTTCTTTATCCTTTAAGAATAGGAATCACCACCTTCATCAAACACCCCCAAATTTCTAATGTCATTGCATTGAAACTTGCTTCAATCTATACAAGGATTCAACAAGCCTACACACTTTGTTTCCTTGTACAAGAATCATAAACCCCTTTGGCTTATTGTGTATCAAGAAAACTCACATCTTCCTTTAGTTTGTAGCCTTTTACAACTAGTCTTTCCATGTAAAAGTCAATAATTCCATCAACTTTCAAATTCTTAGGTGCTAGATCCACCAATTACTATGCATAGATTTCAAAGATGGATTTATTGCACTATAGACAATCTTTTTTCCAAGAAGGCATCTCTTAAGATATCGCTTCTTTGAATATTTAGACCAAACAAATATGACGTTTGTCCTTTTACTATGCTTAAGCTCAACCTCTCTTCCATAAACTCTTGATCATGAGAGATACTAAACATAGACTCAAACTTTTTTTTAAGGAAGTTTAACACTTGAAATATATTCTAATTAATTTTCATGCATATAAGAATAATAGATTCATAAATTAGAAAAATACTATGCACTACTGTTATGACCATAACCAATGAAAACACAATCAATGGTTCTTTATCTTTTAAGAATAGGAATCACCACCTTCGTCAAACACCCCCACATTTAAAGAATTTATAGAAAGGCGATCACTCTTTCCATAATTCACAGGGTGTCTTAGTGGTTTTCTTTTAAGGCAATTCAATGAAAAAATAAAGTGGAAATAATAGCTTCCCCCCACAAGTTCTATGGTAATCAAGAACTTATTACACTCATTGAATTATTTCTCAACTTCATTCTTATAATGAATGGACATCTCTAATGTCTCATCCTTGCTTACTTAATAAGCACTCATAGCAGACTGCTGTGCAAACCACATTTTAGACAACTCAAGTATGTCAACTAAGGTATGTAACATATATTTCATCCAAAGAAATATTACAAAACATATATTGGGATTAAATACATTAATATCCAATCAAGTTTACACTTGCCCAAAATATATATATATATATACACACACACACACACACACACACATGTATGTGATGAAATAAGACTATACGTGCTCAAAAACAATAATCGTGTGTCCTCCATATCAATACAAATAATTGTGCCTTAAACTTTATAAATAAATAACACCTCTGGCCAAGGGATGAACTGTACACTCTCTAACTCAGAGTGAAACCCCATAATTATAGCCCCATGAGTGTGCAATTGGTCTCATTCTTGAGTTTATATCCACACATTTGAAATTATTAATAATAGCTCTCATAATGCTATATTAATTATCAAATAGAGGATCACTTGATGAATTAGTTAAAGCTAATTAACCAAAAACTAAAAAATGGCAGCCATGCCCAAAATTGAATGCATTTAAAATTTTTTGCCTCCATTGAAATTCCAAATTTCCTTTTTCATCTAGCCCATACACCATTGCACATATAAAGCCGAGGACATGTTACTAGCATTAATGACATGTTTAATTGCCATTTACATCTACCCTCGATATCAAATAAATACCATATGGCCATATATATCAATATATGTATTACTCATAGATAGATTACATGCCATGAACTAGTGCTATTACAATCTGCCCAAAAATCCAATGCTTCCTCTTGCGGGCCATTGTAAACATGGTAAATAAATCTTACACAGTAGAACGAATCAAGTTTGTAAAATTACAATCAACCAAAAGCAACTATAATTGTTAAATAATTATAGTTCAATCGGCTAAACTCCAAAAGAAAAACATATACCAGATTGAAACTTAAATAAATCGAATCTGGTTCTTTGAAGCATAAATATAACGTTAGGCATACAATATAATGATTACATATAATGTATAATATTGCTTTCACAAAACATTAAACGCCCAGAAATTAACAAGGGCACACAAATTAAAAACAATCAGATTTATACGATGCACAATACGAACAAACTAGCAATACAGTCTAAATAATGCCCAGTCAAGCAAATCAGGAAGAAAAAAAGATCAACTAACAAAATAATATATAAAGTCAAGCACGAGAATCAACGCTATCAAAAAAAAAAAAAAGTTCACAATTTAACTTTTTAAAATAAACAAGTAGATAGATACACACGATAAACACAAGCCCAGTTTTGCCAAGTTTTGCGTAGAGTATGAACAATTGCCGATTCAGCATTTTTCAACCAACACAAAATTCCTTTCACCGTAAATCACAAATATAAATTAAAATATATACGAAATCTGCTTTAAAACGATTGGATATATTTCAACAATTTACTTTTGTGATTAAATAAAAAGGAACAACACACACATCTAATTATAAGCAATATTAACATAAAAGAAGTAATAGGCAAAACAATAAATATATACTGTATATATAAAAGAAATCTGCAATATAATTAAAAACTCAAAGACCAAATACATGAAGGATGAACGAATCAAATCAAGTTTTGTGTTTGACACAATCTCTTTAACGCAGATTTCACCCCTCACACAATCACTATGGTGTTTTGAGACTCACAAACGTTTGCCTCTCAGGATAAAATGATCTATAGTACAAAAACGAAGCACATAAGGTCATGCTCTGCGAACTACTCAATGTTTCTTTCTCTCTCTTTGACACAAAATGAAAGGCACAAAAATATTCTGTCTTGGAGAGTTTTATCAAAAGTGGTTTTTATGAACAAGGGACAATGAAAAATTATACATTGACTCAAAAATTAAAATAATAAAATATTATTATTTGGATAAGTAGGCCCAGTCTACATATGCCAAAAGTCCAACTCAATGTCCAACTCATGAGCATATAAACTCATATATTATCTCTTTCATTTCCTATGTGGGACTTAGGATTTTTTTTTTTTACCACTTTTAATAACATCTTCACGTGAACATCGAAAACATCAATTTCTTATTCACTCCATGCTATTTTTCCAACATCAAGAAAATCATGACAAATAGTATTGTTGAGGACACGAAGATTACTTAAGCTTTAATTCAAAAAAGACAAAATATAAGGTCTCGATACCTAGCTCAACACCTCTCGATTTATTGAGACATGCAAATTTTGATTGTACAGATATGTTTTAGGCCCATGATCACCAAAGCTTTCTAGGGTTTTGTGCCTAAAATTTTCAGAGATATAGAATACATATTTTATAACCTCGTCATATAGAGAGACAAACACTGAGACATATACTGTGATACACGCTCCTATGAAACTATTGCGACTTTTGTGCGCCTTAGGGTTATGTACCAAGCTACTTTCAGATCTACAAGCGTGGATTAAAGAACTTTGCACCCAACAACAACTCTCAAGTTGTTGTGTTAGTCACGTACTGGGATCCATGCAAAGGGAATAAGTCTTCTACAAGATAAAGTCTTGCCTAGCCTTGTACGAGTGACGACACACCTTCCCCTATATCACTTTCTATTTTGTAAGTATCATATTTTTATGTATTGGCATATCTAAGGTCAAAACACACCTTGTATGTAATTAAGTCTTAGTTTCTAGTGTGTTCAAGAAGATTTCAGTTGCATAAACAAGTGGTATTGTTGAAAACACAAGATTCCTTAAGAAACTGCTCAAGAAAAGCTGAGACAACAATTCTTGATACCTAGCCCGGTGCTTGTCGATTTGTTGGGAATAAATGAATCTTGATACTTGGCTCAACACCTCTCGATTTATCGAGCTTCGGGAAAATTGAACAATAAATTTTTGTTTTAGCCCGTGATGACTTATCCTTTTTAGGGATCGTTTACTAGGGTTCTAGAGTATATAAAAGACATTTTATAGTCATCATCATAGACACAGAGAAACACATGCATAACAGGAGTTGCTACGACGTTTATATGCCTTGGGTTTTGTACCAAGTTATTATCGGTTAATCGAAGTGTGGATTGGAGAACTTTGCAAAACTATAACTATTAAAAGAGTTGTTGTGCTATTAGTCACAAATAGGATATTTGTGCAAAAGAGAAGTTTTTGCAAGAAGTAGTCCAATTGGGGGATGAAGCTTCCTTATATATTAGTAGGTCTTACTGTAGGTAAGTACTTCTAGATAGGGTAAGATTTCTTGTACTTATAACCTCTATTCTTGTCAGTAGTTTCTTTGGGAATGGTCACTTGAATTTTACTTGGTGGGTTTTACCTACGAGGGTTTTCCCCCATCGTGATCAAATCATTGTATCAAACTTATTTTTTACGACACTTATTTTAGTTTGGTGATTTTATTGTAATTTAAAAGGTTTTGCATATAATTGAACTAATTAATCAAGGTTTTGCATATAATTGGACTAATTAATCAACTTAAGTAATTGGTTAAGTAACTGGGTCAATCTATAACCCAACATATTTGAATTACACACTGTGATGATAGGAATCGCTTAAGTGTCAATTGTCTCCCTTGTTATATAAAAGGGAGCAGTCACAGCCATTAGGAGGCAGAGTTCAGCCAGGCAATTCTTGCTAAAATTAGGCTACTAGGAAGAATAAAGAGTCAGAGTGTGCCCGTTTTGTATCATTCTTGTCTTATTAAAATCTTCTCAGGGGCATAGGTTCATCCTTTGTCCCACCGTAGCTTTTCACCCCATTAAAAGGGGTTTTCCATGTACTGGTGTGTATTTTGCATGATGATTTCTTTATTGTTCATTTGCATCCTTATCTAACACTATTTCTTAATGTGCTAAGGATTTAGCTTAGGGAGAGGAGACGGGAAATTTACTAGAACCGAGGCTCTAATACCATGTAAAGACTATACTTATATATTTACTAGTGTGTAAAATTGTACAAAAGACTGGCGTTAAATATGCAGACATATGTGTAACTTAGGGAAAATTTTTATATGCGCCGAGTGCAGGAGATATGGTCTTGTGACTTAGAAGTAAAAAGGGTATAGTAAAAGTATAGTACAATGGGGTTAGGTCTATTGGACTCGTATTCTATCAGAAAGATATTTGGAGAAGTCTTTATGAGACAATCACATTAGGATCCATTGGGATCCCCTCTCCCTTCCACTCAAAGAAATGGATTATGTTTAAATTTTCTCTTAATTAATTATAATTTTACCTATTTATTACAAATTTTAGGTCAATATTTTGTGAGGCTATCGTTGGATTATATGTCTTCCACATGCTATTCATGCTTGTCAAAACTCGTTTTTTTAATACATTGAAAATATAAGAAAACTATACCTTTGAATATATATTTATTAGATGATAAAGAATCAACAAGGTGAAGGGTGGCACTTTTGCTCTAAAAATTTAATACTTGCAGTTGTTTCAACCATTGCCCCTAAGCAACAACAATTGAAAATTGTTCCAAGTTGTGGAACATTGCACTTGTATTTACCATTTCTCCCGCTTATCCTGGCTTTCTCAGCATTTGGGTAATTCCATTTCCAATTGTTTATTCCTATTTGTAATTAAGAGTAAGTAAATGAATTGTTGAAGCAGTGGTAATTAGGTGAGTTGATGTCATGTCTACATATCACAATTTCTTTGCCAGTACAAACGATAGAATGAGTCCATGTAATCTCCAAGTAAACATAATGCCTTTTTCTCCTGTTGGTCTAGGGACTAGGTTCAGTCTCATTGGACTAAGTATACAATGCAAGGTGGTATAAATTGCCTTCATATTAAATTGGTACCCTTTTTTTTTTTTTTTTTTTTTTTTTCAATTTTGTGAATATGTTAAATTGGCACTTTCCCCTTGGTGAAGAGCCATTGACATTTGTCCAGGTCAAATTTCCTCAATAGTTTTAACTATATATAAAAGATGAGTTTAAGTTATACTTGTTGTAACTTTAAATAATATTACATTATTTAATATCTTTTTATTAGAAGCGAATTTTGACAAATTTTTCGTTGGATTACATTATTTTTATACCTTCCATGCTTGCAAAATCTCACAATGATAAAAAATCAATAACCATCGCATCTGTAATTTGTTTAAATTTATGTTTTTATATTATAAAATTATGCATAAAAAAATGAATTTATAGATTGAACAATAAATAACATCCGATTAACATGAAATTTGCATGCATGTTAAGAAAATAAAGATTATTTAATCCAACAGTAAGATTTTTAAAATATTAATCCTATAGATAGTTATTCATAAGTATAATATTGTTTAAAATTATATTAGATCATATCCTCTCTCCTCTCTCTCTCTCTCTCTCTCTCTCTCTCTCTCTCTCTCTCTCTCTCTCTCTCTCTCTCTCTCTCTCTCTCTCTCTCTCTCTCTCTCTCTCTCTCTATATATATATATATATAGATACACGTCGGTTGTAATCTAAGTAAATTCCTATTATATATGAGTATAAATATGTAGGTTTTAATATGTGTGGTAATCCCACTTTGAAAGTGAAAGAATGAAGATTGTTTCTGACAGATTTTGTCAAGCAAAGTGATTGCTCAAATGAAATTATAGACAACAGGACTAGAAAACTTTATGTTTGACTTTTTCCAAATTTATTAAATAGTTTGCTCGACTAAAATTACAAAATAGATTCGCAAAAGTTTGTATAATTATGCAAAAAAAGGGGCCAAAGTGAGGGTTGATTGTTCTTAATGGCCAGCAAATTTTTATTGTTAAATCCTCATTGATTATATATATAATCATATTCAAAAAAAATTTCCTTCCTATTATTTAGGAAAATTCTCAAAATTTTTTAGAATTACTATCAGTAGAATTTGAGTTTGTTTTTATCATGGGGATGCTTATCCTATAATAGTTTGAAATCTTTTTTCAGTGGGTGCAAATAGTCTTAAAGACATTGATTCATCAAGACTCTAAGCCTACTTTGATTCTATTCTTCAATTATTTCCTATTTTTTTCAACAATTCATGATGTAACTTTTTGTCAATGTAGACAACTTAATTATGCTTTACTGGATTAGTATTTAAAAATTTCACTGTTAAAACTTCTATTCTTTCTTAAAATGCATGCTAAATATCATATTAATTTACTATTCAAAATATTAACTCATGTTTTGTGTATAATTTTAAAGTTGAAAAATATGATATTCGAACATTTTTTTAGATAAGATAATTATTAAGCTTTGATCATATAGATATTTGTTAGTATACATGGCATAAGGAGTCAATATAATCCAATGGTGTGTGTATGTATATAATGTTTATGGGGCATTCGACTTCTGTAATCTTGATACATAGCTTGACACATGTTAATCGATTAAGATACTCTCGAAACTTGTCTTGACAGTTATTGATTGATCGAGAATTGCACTCGCACGGATCCAAATTCTAAATGAAGCCTATCAAGTTGTCCAAACTTTAAAATTTTGAGTCCTACTTACTATAGTATAAATGACTGATTAGGGATGACTAAAAGTAATTTTGAGAGTTGCATCTAGTCAAGCTAAAGTTGATATATTCAACAAAGATTTGTGCTATGAAAAGCTTCAAGGTGATTATTGAAGTGACGAATGAATTGTTCATGTAAACAATGTCTAAAGTAGAGAAGTCAAATGGGGTTAAAGCTGTGTCTAGTCATATTAAGTATCTATTAGAGGTAGTATTTGAATTAACGTTAATTTTATTGTAAAAACTTCAATTCTACTAGTAGATTTGTTTCCATAAGGGTTTGTGATAAACTTCCAAAATGTTTTCCCTGTTAAGGTTTTTTCACTTCCTAACCATATTGTCGTCTCTTTTACTTTTTGCACTTTATTTTTTTGAAAATATTGTTTGTGTGATGTGATTAACTTATACTGAATTGTAAATCATAATTGGTTAATTAGTTAGTTTGGCATAAACTTGACTAAAAGTGAACAATTAGGGAATAAATTTTTCAACAAAAACCTAATTAATGTTACATGAACCTATTGCTTTAGAGTTTATTGCGATACTTCCTATTGACTATTTTGACATTGTAGTAGCTACTCATCATTGCAATGTTATTTTTTTCTTTGTAATATTTTTTTTTCTTGTAGTGACTTGTTATATAACTACAACTAAATGATTTGTTGTGATGTTTTTCTTTTCTTTTATTTGTTACTTTGTACACATCATCAAATATAATAATGAGTGAGTGAGGGTTAGTACTTTCAAATTTTTTTTTTGTTAGAATTTTTTTTAATTGTCAACACTAATTAAATTATAGTTATAATAATAATAATAGATATATAAAGCAATAATAAATATGATTTTTATTTGAATTGGAAATGATGGAAAATCAACTACAATATTTGACTTATTTAGGTCTGGCATTGAATGTGTCAAAACTAGGTTTCGCAACAAAATGTAAATCAATTTTTTAACAAACTCTTTATTTTGTATGTTAAAAAGGAAATTGTAGCAAAATTTATGACAAAGTTAATGATGGATAGATAATTTTAGATTCAAGACAACAAGGAGTTTGAATTTAATAGTTGATTGAGTTTAAATTCATTAAAAAAATTATTTATTTTTCTTTTATTAAATATTATTAATGTTGAATTGTTACTAGTTTAGATTTTCATTATGAATTTAGTTTTGAATCTTATTGGTATATTTCTTGTTCTTGGAAAATCTTTGTGTGTGTTATTGCCTCCTAAGATGAAATCCTTGCTCCATCTAAAATTAAGACATTTGTCAAACATTGAAAAACGAGGAAGCAATAACTATAATGTCATAATACAAAATGGCTACAATAAGCTAAATTAAGATGTTTCCCAGAAATGCACATCCTCCCTATAAATATAGGGTTTTATTAAGAATTAGGGTATAATTCCGTGCATCATGGATACATTTAAAAATAATCACAATTATACACAGACACAGACACACACACACACACACACACACACACATATATATATATATATATGAGTTCAAATTATACCTAGTATTAGAGTTACAACTTATACATTTAGAATCTAATTAGATTTGGACTCTTTAGTTTTTGCACCCAATAATTCACTTGCCACAAAAATTAAAATTAGATAGGACACGTGGTGCAAAATTGATATCCAATGCAAAATTGAAATCCAATTTAGAATCTAATTGGATTTATTCTCTTCAACTTTTGCACATAATTCACTTGACACAAAAATGTTAAAATTAAATGGGACACATATTGTAAAATTGGACTCCAATTTTGAATCTAATTAAACTTTCTCTAAATTTTGACTTTAGCTATATATATAGATTATATACATTGTTGTCAGTATCATACAATACGTGACACGTATCGTGGGTAAAAAGTTTCGTATCGTATCGGCGTATAGTAAGTGCTCATGAATCGTACGATACAGTATACTTATCGTATGAATCATATCGTATCATAAAATTGTACATATCGTACAATACATAGACAAACGCTTTAAAATGAATTTTTTGTTAAAATTTGTACTTTT
This sequence comes from Lithocarpus polystachyus, assembly GCA_033629205.1. Taxonomy (NCBI): domain Eukaryota; kingdom Viridiplantae; phylum Streptophyta; class Magnoliopsida; order Fagales; family Fagaceae; genus Lithocarpus; species Lithocarpus polystachyus. The sequence goes on along the minus strand of CM066172.1, from coordinate 8,871,633 downwards.
ATTTGAATCTAACAAGTTGTTAAACTTGTTTTTAACACAAAATTATTAGTTTACTTAATTTAGCCTACTAAAATAACATATTCATAAGTTTTTTTCCCCTCTCTCCTACAATTGGACTATATAGTATACACTTACCTTTCACTTTAATATTTAAAAATTTATTTTATTTTTATCATTATTGTTATAAGTCCAAAAAACTAGGATGCCAAAAAAAAAAAATATAAATAACTAGAATGCCAAATATTTTCATTCTTGTGCAACAAGGAGATATAGGAAAAATCTGATTGAGGGAATTAAAGATGAGGAGGATAGATGGAGCGACCAACTGAGTGATATATCCACAGTTCTAGTAAATTATTTCAAAAATCTATTTACTTCAAATGAGCAAATTTTGCCCCAACATGCATTATCATGTGTACCTCCTATTATTGACAATGAGATGAATGCCGCTCTAAGTCAAGAATTTGATGAAAAAGAAGTGGAGGAAGCTCTCCACTAAATGGCACCACTTAAAGCTCTTGGTCCCGATGGAATGCCCCCACTCTTCTACCAGCTTTTTTGGGGCACAGTAAGGGAGGATGTCACCACTTCCATCTTGGCATGGTTGAATTCAAGTACCCTACCATCCCCCCTTAACCACACTTTTATCACTCTCATACCAAAAACAAATAAGCCAAAATATGCTCACCAATTCCACCCTATTAGTTTTGTAATGTGCTATACAAAATCTATTCCAAAGTATTGGCCAATCGTTTGAAAAAATATTTACCCTCAATCAGGGCTGGCTGAACAATAGAAGCAATTGATGTAATCGCTTAAGGCCCCAAATAAAAAAAAGGCTCCCATTTGTAAAAAAAAAAAAAAAATTTATATATATAATATATTTATTTATATATTTTAATTTAAAAACAAAATTTTAAGTACTTTTATTAGTAAATAAAATGCATTAAAAAGGCTACATTGTATCATAAAATACAGAATACCGCATACAACTTGATAGGACAAGACTACACAGTACTATGCAGTCTTGTCCACAAGGCCCAACACATCACAAGAGCTATTGGCCTAAGCTAAGCTGGCCCCCGCCGGCCCCACACTAATGAATAAGTTGTCACATCTTTTTTTTTTAATACAAACTTTTACTTTATTAATCTATATATATATATATATATATAATAGTAGGTGAAGTAGAGAGAAACTCAAATAAAATTCTAAATTAGAGTTTCAATTTTGTGCCATGTGTCTAGATTTGAATTCTCAATTTTGTGCCATTTGTCCTAACCAAAACTCAAAAAAAAAAATCTAATTAGATTATAAATTGGACTCCAATTTTGTGTTATGTATCTTATCTAAATTTTCTAATTTTTGTGCTCAAATAAATGATGCATTAACATTTAACACAGAAGCCAAGAAAACCACAATAATAATGTTCATTGGCCTAAGCAAGAACATCTCACCTGCACACTTTTATGGGTGAACATCTCACCTACTCACTACCAGACTCAAGGAGTCCAACGAGAAATACTATAAAAGTAAAACATCATCTCCTTCTAATGTCATATCGTCATCCCATGTCTCTTCCTTCTCTCTCAACCTCTACTAACTAGATCCACACACTACCCTCTCCTCCTCCTTTCGGATTTCTAAGAGCAAGGCCGGGTTTAAACACAATATTCAAACCCACTCTTCCTTGCTTCACACTCTCATACATTACCGCTTCATTAGCGCCTCCAAGAAGATTCCAAGCTTGATGTGGAAACTGAATCTACCAAGATGAACATCTTATCATCACAATTGTTAATATTTCCATGCGTAAGCACGGACTACATGCTAGTTATTATAAATTATCACACCAATTAATCATTTAATGTATATTATATCAACTTATTTGTATTCTAGTGATACTAATTTATTGAACCATGTAATAAATTAATTTTTATTTGTGCAGGTTTAGATTTAGACTTTAAAGTTTTTTTTTTTAAAATTCATTTTAAATTTTCGCCTAAGGCCCCCAAAATTGTTGAGCGGCCTTGCCCTCTATTATCACTGAGCACCAATCAACATTTACAAAAGATAGATTAATTTCTGATAATATCCTTGTTGCTTTTGAGACCCTTCATAGTTTGTAAAATTTTAAGTCTACTACTTATATGGCGACCAAATTGGATATGAGTAAGGCTTACGATCAGGTAGATTGGGGTTTCTTGGAAAAATTGATGAGCAAATGGGTTTTAATGAAAGGTGGATCCATTTGATAATGGGGTGCGTAAAAACTATTTCATATTCAGTGTTGGTGAATGGAGGGCCTTGTGGTATGATCTGACCTACCCGTGGGATAAGACAGAGTGGCCCACTATCACCATTTCTTTTCCTACTTTGTATTGAAGGCCTAAATAGGCTAATCAAGAGAGTTGAAAATAATTGAGAAATACATGGTTTTTCCACTATGTAGGAGAGGGCCCAAACTAACCCATTTTCTTTTTGCAGATGATAGTCTTCTCCTTTGTAGGGCAATCATAGAAGAATGTGACAAGGTTTTGGAGATTTTGAATATGTATGAGGAGGCATCAGGACAAAAAGTAAATAGAAACAAAACTGCCTTATTCTTTAGCAAATGCACCCTAAGAGAAACGAGACATGAAATAAAGGTGGCTTTTGGTGTTCTGGAGATCATGCAATATGAGAGGTACTTGGGTCTTCCTTCCTTTGTGTGTAAAAGGAAAAAAGCAAGCTTCAACTACATTAAAGACAAAATATGGAGGAAGTTACAAGGATGGGAAGGTAAATTGCTCTCTTATGCAGGTAGGGAAGTGCTACTAAAGTTAGTCATACAAGCTATCTCCACCTACTCAATGGGTTGTTTTATAATACCCATTGACTTGTGCCATGAAATTGAAGCCCTAATTAAAAAATTTTGGTGGGGTCAACGACGTGACTGTAGAAAGATTCATTGGATTAAGTGGGAGGAAATGACAAAATCCAAAACAGTGGGTGGAATGGGTTTTTAGAGATTTAGCTATGTACAATGACTCTCTACTAGCAAAGCGAGCATGGCAACTTCTTCACAACAAAACATCTATATTTTACAAGGTATTTAAGGCTCGTTTTTTCCCAAATACTACTGTAAGGACACAATTTCGAGCTCCGGCCCAAAGAGGGATGGACAAGCCCAAAGTGGCCCAATAACAATGAATTTGTAGAGAATGGGAAAAGTAAGCTGAGTTAGATTGGATTAGGCAATCAACATAGCGAGTTAAAAGTATAAAGACAAAAATAAAAGTTTTACATGCAACAAACTGTCCTCGGCAATGATCTGAGAAGGCTAATTCACTGTTCTTGATTCTGATACAAGCTCCCTTTTTTTCCTTTTTTTCTCCTCTTTTTTCTCCCCCCATTTAAGAGGGATTCTTTTACATTATATAGCTATTTTTAGAGCATCCTCACCCTACACTTGTCGATTATTTAAGCCTCCACTTGAGTACCTGTCCCATCATGTATCTTCTTTGGTTTTTTGTGAGTTGCGGTGGCGAAGATTACACTGTTCAGGAGTCTTCTCCACATAAATGCGGTCAGGAGAGTAGGTGCGATACATTTAATGCGGTGGTGGCAGCCTTTCCTTAGATATTTTGGGCAGATATTCCCTTCGGTATTGGGATCACTCCTCAGACCATCCTTATCTGTTCCAAAAGCCATGGGTTACGATCTAGGATCCTACGCATTCATTTGCTTCTCCTCAGACCTGATCTCGTCCTCGGACCGGGCTGGAGGTTTAGTGCGAGGGTTTGGGCCTTTAGCCCTACAAGGCCCAAAATAAAGTCTTAGGGTCTTAACCCTTTCACGGTCAGAGATACAATCTTGGGCCCCTGTCCCCACAATAGCCCCTTAAAACTCTTGTTTTTTCCTCCCAGTCGAGGAGAAAAAGTGCGGTTTTGACTTCTCAAAGACATGTCAGTTCATTCCTTTGCTAACACGTGTCAGATTACCGTCTCGCGCGCCTCTTAAGCATTATTAATGCTTCAAAGTTCACAAAGCGTCATTAATTACTGCAGGCGGCGCTATGTCGCATCCATCCAACGGTGAGGGGTAGATCTTACGGTGGGCATTTTACCTCGAATTTTGAGCGGGACAACTCCCGCTCTCTCTCTATAAATAACCACCCGGGGGAGTCGCTTTCTCTTGCTTGTTAAACCTTCAAACTCTCAAGGAATCCAAACGTTCTCTCCTTAAGACTTCCTTCGCGAACAGATTTCTTAAGTTCTCTATCTTTTTAACGAAACCCACCTTACCCTCTTAAGAGTCCAAAGGTTAGTATTCCTACTTTTTGTAAAGTGTTGAAGCTTGAGTTTGCTCTCTGTAGTTGAATTTCTCCTTGGCCAAACACCTTGGCCTTGTAGACCTCATTCCTTAGCTAGCCGATTTGAGTTATTTCCCCTTTTTGTTAGGCCGTATGGGTAGGTTCTTGGAATTAGTGGATTCCCTCGCAAAAATAGAAATTTTTGAGGATAAGTACCAGATCCTCCAGGGGGTGGGCCTGCGATATTGCCATCCAGACCTAATAGAATTAGATAGAAGAGAGGGGGAAGTTGTCATTCCTGTAATAGCCTTTATAGAGGGGGGAATGACACTTCCTATGGGTGAGATCACCCGCGATTACCTTTTCCATCATAGGTTGTGCCCCCAGTAGTGTGAACCAACATTTTCAGGATTTTAGGTAGTGTCGATGCCTTGAACAAGCATCTCGGTCTAGGGCTCACCTAGTACGATGTGGTGCACTTGTATGAGGGCCACTTGTTGACTGATGGGGGGTATTACCATAAGTCCCGATCGTCCATAGTTAGGCTCATTTCCTGCCTCCCTAGATCCAAAAAAAACATGAAAGATGATTACCTCATAGCCTCTGGAGCGTGGCATGATGGCGTCCACTGCCCTGTTAAGGAGGGGGACCTAGGTGGGAAGCCTCTAAGTTAGGTTTTCTAGTTAAAATCTTAGAGTGTTAGCTGTGTCCTCATTTCCTTTCTGTTTTCGTTGTCCTCTGGTGATGCAACTTGATTCCCTAACTGTTTATTTCTCATCGGTTTTGCAGATAAGAACATTGTAGCTCCTCGGCTCAGCCATACAAACGTCCCGGCCCTTAACTTTTTGCTCCGAGCGGAGATTTTTGTGAACGAGGATGGGCAACTGCACGCTGTCCACAAGATTTTGGACTTCGAGCCCCTTTTGAGGTCATTCCAAGAGGTTGGCAACAACATTAGGGTCGACGATTCTCGGATCAACAGGATCGACGTGTCGAAGCCAAATTTTCTCTGGCCTCTCGACCTTCCTCCAGTTACGCTTCCGGTTCCCTAGGGTATTCCGCTACACATTACTCCTTTTCAAAGAGTTCCATTAGGAGAAGCTACGGTAGCCGAGGAGGGAACTGCCTCGTCCCGTCTATCTCTAGAGGAGGAGATAGATCATTTTCGTTTTGAGGAGGAGGAGGGTCCGACAATTGGGCCAGTCCAATCTTCTGTTCCTGAGGGCGAGACCGGTGATCGCTCAAGCGTACAAGCGCCTGCTGCCGTGATAACCTGCTTGGATAGTACGTCCGAGGAGGAAATGGCTTCGAATTAGAAGGGAAAGGGGCTGAAGGAGCTTCTGGCCGGGAGGAGTAAGGGGGGAACTTCAAAGGAGGCTCCCAAATCTAAGGTCCCTCCCCCGCTTCCTCCTTCTCCTCCTCCTCCTTCGATCGACCTTGGCTTGAAGGCCTATCTGGATTTGAAAAAGAAGAGACCGATCGTGAATCTCGAGGAGGGGGAGATCGTGCAGCAAAAAGGGGCTAAGCAGTAAAAGACAGGGAAGGAGCCCAAGGACAAGCGGTCCTCCTCTGTGGACAGCCGAGAGGACCAGAATAAGGCTGACTTATGTGTGGCGTCCCGTTTTTGGTCTCCTCGGCTGGAGGTTGATGGCACAACCATTGCTTGGGACGCCTCAGTCTGGGAGTATAGGACGAGCCAAGCTGCTTACGTGGTCGAGGCGTTGGGGCAGTCGTTCCTTCTGCCTAAGGACATGAAGGCGGTGAGGAACCTGAAGCGGTAGGACCTTTTTCTATGCTTGAAGAGGGATCTCGCGATGGTGAGTCTTAAGTTTCTTACTCTTTATCCGCGTAGATTCTCTTCACCTATACTTTACTAATATGGTTGCATTATTTTCGTGCAGATCACCCAGGAGGTCTTCGTGGCTGAGGAATGGGTGAAAGAGGCTCCTGGTGAGGCAAAGAACGGAATGCTTCTTCGCCATGATGTTGAGAAGGCCCTAAGAGCTGCCAAGGCCGAGAACAAGGAGCTCCATTCAAAGTTAGTGAATAAGGGGAGAGAGAGAGAAAAAGCGCGGAGGCGGGGTTGAAGAGCACCGAGGTGCAGGCTGAGGATCAGCGTAAGTTGCTTTATAAAATGGAGCTAGAGTTGGCTACGTCTAGGTAGCTCGTGCTTGATCTGAAGGCGCAGCTGCAGAAGGCTAAGGAGGCCGCTCAACTTGCCAAGGAAGCGTCCGAGGCCGAGAAACAAGCGTCATACCAGCTTGGGATTGAAGAGATGGAGGCCAGGCTCATTGAGGAGTTAGTAGAGACGTGCAGAGAGTTCTGTAGCATGACTTGGGAAGAAGCTCTCAATGCTGCGGGAGTCCCCGCAAACTCAGTCTTGAGGCACTCTGAGAACATATACTACCACCCTCACATCCGAGAGGTTCTAGATGCCGATCTCCCAGAAGTCACTGGTGTTGAGAAGGCCAAGGAAGTTGAGGCTAGTGGAGCCGACCCTGAGGTCCAAGTAGCTGCTGCCGAGGCAAAGGAGACGGAGGCTAAGTCCAAAGAAGACGATCCTAAGGCTAAGGAAGTCTCCGCTGCCCAATCGAGCCAAGAAGAAGACCCTTCTGCCCTCAAGAACAAGGCTTAGAACCTAGGGTTTTCTTGCTTTTTGTTTTTGTAATTTCATTTTCTGTTTCCAGTTCGGTTGTACATGCATGCCATTTTGAACGGAAATGTAATACATGATTTGATGAATGAAAATATTCTCCTTTCTTTTACATGTGTGTTCGTCCTTTATATTTCATATCTCATTGTTTCTAATTGATTTCAGCATAATGCATCGGGCTTGGTGACTTGAAATGCATTTTGTCGTATATTTAAAAAACTCCAAGTAGTCTTAGGTACGGTTTACCATGTATCCAAAATATTCTCGTCTGAGAGGCTAGATGTAATGAGAAACTATCTAACAACATGGTATTAAGTTTATCAAGGTGTTTAATCTGAGAGATCACAGGAAGGCAGATAGGACTAACGGTACGAGTGAGGATCTGTTTAATACTTAGAAAAATTATAAGTAATATAAATTTTTCCTAAGCAGGTGGTTCGAGGGGCCAGGCGTAGCTTAGGATCTGTTTAATACTTAGAAAAATTATAGGCAGTATTAATTTTTCCTAAGCAGGTGGTCTGAGGGGCTAGGCGTAGCTTATGATCTGTTTAATACTTAGAAAAATTATAGGCAGTATTAATTTTTCCTAAGTAGGTGGTCCGAGGGGCCAGGTGTAGCTTAGAATCTGTTTAATACTTAGAAAAATTATATGGATTAATCGCCACACACTATGTAATGAACACAGACAAAATAAGGTGCATTTTTATTATTAATAATAATACATTTTCAGGTTGTTTACATTCCAAGGGTGCAGCACTGCCTGATTCTCTAAATCTTCCAAGTAGTATGCACCTATTCCGGCTACAGAAGTGATTCGGTACGGTCCTTCCCAATTAGGTCCTAGTTTGCCCCAAGTTAGATTCTTCGCAGAGCCGACCACTTTCCTTAACACCAGGTCTCCAGGCGCTAGAGGCCTTGATTTCGCGTTGGCATCGTAACCTCGCTTAAGTTTATGCTCGTAGTAGGCCAACTGGACCGTGGCACTTTCCTTTCATTCATCAATCAGATCCAGACTTTTCCCCAGTAGGTCGTCGTTGCTGTTCGGAGTGAAAGAGCTCGTTCTTAGTGTAGGGAACCCAGCTTCCAACGGGATGACAGCTTCGGCCCCATAGGTCAATGAAAAAGGGGTTTCACCGGTGGACCACCGAGGTGTAGTTCGGTACGTCCACAGCACATGCGCTAGTTCCTCGACCCATCTTCCTTTGGCATTATCTAACCTTTTCTTGAGTCCGCTTACGATGACTTTGTTTACGGCCTCGGCTTGTCTATTGCCTTGAGGATAGGTCGGGGTGGAATACCGATTGGTTATCCCTAGCCCACAGCAGTATCTCCGGAAGGATTTACTGTCAAACTGAAGACCATTGTCTGAGACGAGGGTGTGGGGGACTTCGAACCAGGTGACGATGTTTTTCCAAATGAACCTCTTTATATCTGCATCTCGGATGTTGGCCAATGGCTCTGCTTTGACCCACTTAGTAAAGTAATCCGTGCTGACCACAAGATATCTCTTGTTTCCTGCTGCTTTGGGGAAAGGGCCCACGATGTCCAGGCCTCATTGGACAAAAGGCCATGGGCTGGATAGAGGATTGAGCTCTCCTCCAAGTTGATGGATATTCGGGTCGAATCTTTGGCATTGATCGTACTTTTTTACATATTCCTGGGCTTCTCCATGCATGTTGGGCCACCAGTACTCTTGAGTGAGGGCTCGGTGAGATAAAGATCTTCCCCCAATGTGGCTGCCACAAATTCCCTCATGTAGCTCTTCTAGGAGGACCTCAACAGCTTCAGGGTGTATGCACAGCAGGTAGGGTCCGGAGAAAGATCTTTTGTATAGATTTTAATCCTCGGACAACCAAAACCAAGGAGCCTTCCTTCGTATCTTATCTGCTTCTAGCTTGCCCTCAAGCAAGATATCATCTTTCAGAAATCGAACAATGGGGTCCATTCAGCTGGGGCCTGCTTTAGTCTGATGAATGGATAACACTTCCCCTCCCAACCCACGAGGTTTTGCGAGATCCTCTACCAGAATTACTCTTGATAAACTCTGTGCCGAGGAGGTCGCTAATGTTGCAAGCGAGTCGGCATGTGTATTTCTACTTTTAGGAATGTGTACCAGATTGAAAGAATCAAAACCGGATTGCAAATGTTTAACCTGGCTCAGATATTCCTGCATTTTGGGGTCCCAAGCCTCCATATTCCCTCGGACCTGGTCTACAACCAGTTTAGAGTCTAAGAATATGTCTACGGCCTTTCCACCCATCTTCTGGGTCATAGTCATCCCTACCAGGAGGGCCTTGTATTTTGTTTCATTATTGGTGGTCGAGAACCCGAGCCTCAACTACTTTTCAATCATGATGTTTTCGGGGGAGATCAAGACTAGACCCACAGCGGACCCTTTGAGGTTCGAAGCACCGTCAATATAGACTTTCCATGGAGATGCTGGTTGTATAGAGGCTACTCCAACTAAATTTTCATCCATGCGCAATTTCTCTGCATCCTCTTCTGCTGGGGATTCAGCGAACTCGGCGACAAAATCGGCTAGGATTTGCCCCTTCATAAAGGTGCGAGGCATGTACTTTATGTCATAGGCACCTAGCTTTGTTCCCCATTTCGCGATCCTCCCCGTGTAATCGATGCTTCGAAGTAAGGCCCTGAGTGGCAGTTGGGTCAGGACAACAACGGTGTGGGACTGGAATAATGAGGCAGTTTACGCGTGGCATGGACCACGGCTAGAATGGCCTTCTCAAGTGGTAAGTATCTGACCTCGGCTTCATGCAAAGACTTGCTAATGTAATACACAGGCCTCTGTATGCCATTATCAACTCTTATTAACACCAAGCTCACTGCATGGGCGGCTACTGCAATGTAGGCAAGCAAGACTTCGTCCGCCTCAGGTCTGGACATGATGGGTGGCCGAGAAAGATATTCCTTCAATTGTTGGAAGGCCAAGGCACACTCCTTGGTCCATTCGTAACCTTTCCATTTGTTTAATAGTTGGAAAAAAGGCCTGCATCTATCTACCGATCGGGATATGAATCGGTTCAGGGCAGCCGTCATCCCAGTCAATCTCTGTACTTCCTTGGGATTCTGAGGTGGCTGTAGATCATTAATTGCCTTAACCTAACTTGGGTTCACTTCGATTTGTCGATGAGTGACCATATAGCCCAGAAATTTTCCTGACCCCACTCCAAAGGAACATTTGGAAGCATTGAGTTGTAACTTGTGCTCTCTCAAGATTTTGAAGAAAATTGCGAGGTCAGCAATGTGCTCGGTCTCCTTTTTGCTCTTGACCACCATATCATCGATGTAGATTTCGATGTTCTTTCCCAACTGCGGCTCAAACATCCGTGTCATCATCTGTTGATAAGTGGACCTAGCATTCTTAAGTCCGAACGGCATTACTTTGTAATGGTAATTTTCGGTGGGGGTGACAAAAGCCGTTTTCTCCTAGTCTTTCGAGGCCAAAGGTATTTGATGATAACCCTAGAAAGCGTCTAAAAAGCTCATGCGAGGGTGTCCCATAGTTGCATCTACCAATTGGTCGATCCGTGGTATGGGGAAAGGGTTCTTCGGGCAGGCCTTGTTCAGGTCTAGGTAGTCCACGCAGACTCTCCATTTGCCGTTCTTCTTCTTCACCACCACAGTGTTAGCCGGCCAGTCTGGGTAGAATACTTCTTTAATAGCTCCTGCCTTCTTAAGTTTTGCAACCTCCTCCCTGACGGCATTAGAGTGATCTCTGGAGGAGCGTCGTGGCAGTTGCTTTTTGGGGGTGACAGCAGGATTAACGTTCAGGTGATGGCAAATGAAGCTCGGATCTATCCCCTGGGTCTCATAAGTGTTCCAGGCAAATATGTCAATGTTCTGTTTCAAGAATTGCACCAACTCTTCCCTTTCTTGGGGAGGCAGCTGGACGCCGACTTGAAAAAACCTTTCTAGGTCGTCATCAATGGCGACTTTCTCCAATTCCTCGCATTCTACTCCTTCAACCTCCCCACCAAAAATTGAGGTCTCGTGTTTTAACTGCTATAATCCCTCGCTTGTAAGGGCCGAGGACCCTGGCTCGGGTTGGCGCGCTATGGCGGCCACCAGACATTGCTTGGCCACAGACTGACTTCCCACCAGCTCTTCAACCTGACCCCCGGACGGGTATTTTACCTTGAGATGGAGGGTGGATGAGATGGCTCTAAGGGCGTGGAGCCAGGGTCGTGCCACGAAAGTCGTATACGGGGAATAGGCATCTACTACAATGAAGTCCACCTCCACCACCTTTGATTCGACTTGAACCGGCAATCTGATCTGTCCGCGTGGAATGACGACCCTTCCATCAAAACTGACTAGAGGTGAATCATAGCTGGCCAGATCTTCTTGCTTGAGATTAAGCCATTTGTAGAGATCTGGATACAAGATCTCGGCCCCGCTACCCTGGTCCACCAGTACTCTCTTAACGTCGTAGCCCCCAATTCTGAGGGTTACGACTAGGGCGTCGTCATGTGGCTGTATGGTTCCGGCCTTATCCTCGTCTGAGAAACTCAATGCTGGGTGAGCTTCTGTTTTGGCCCTTTTGGGCACTGACTCAGAGACCTCGGCGTTCGGGCCGACAACGGACATCACTTTGGAGGGGCAAGATCCTGGTTCCCCTGTTCAACGGATTGGGTTAAAAACTGTTTGAATTTACCTTCTCGAATCAATTGCTGAAGGTGACCCCACAAGGTCCTACAGTCTTCAGTCGTGTGGCCGCGTTCCTTGTGATACTGGCAATGCAGAATTTGGTTGCGCTTCGCAGGGTCTCCGATCATTTTGCTCGGCCATCTAAAGTATGGCTTGTCTTTGATCTTTTCCAGGATTTGATGCACTGGTTCCCAGAATAATGTGTTAACAGCCTGAGTGACTGGAGTTCCAAAATCTCTCTGAGGGCAATTGTTGTTGTAACGGTCCGACCTGAAACCCCTCATCTCTTGAGGGATAACCTTGCCTTTGCCTCTTCCCTGTTGTTGGTCTTCCTCTACTCTTTTATACTTGTCAATGCGGTCTATGAGTTGGCGTACGCTGGTAACGGGTTTTCCAGTTAGGGACCTTCTCAAGCCGTGCTCGGCAGGTAAGCTGACCTTAAAGGTTCCGACGGCTACATCATCAAAATTGCCTTCGATCTCGTTAAACATCTCCCAATACCGATCCAAGTACGTTTTCAAAGTTTCCCCCTCCCTCGTGGACAAGGACAGCAAGGAATCCAGAGGCCGAGGGACTTTGCTGCATGTGATAAAACGGGACCTAAATGCCTGAGTAAGCTCTTTGAAAGAGTTGATGGAACTCGCCCTCAGGCCATCGAACCATCTCATCGCTACAGGTCCCAAGTTAGAAGGGAACACTTTGCACATCAAAGATTCGTTATTGGAGTACACCGCCATCCTCTGGTTGAAATAGCTAACATGCTCGACGAGGTCTGTGCGGCCGTTATAGAGAGTGATGGTTGGCTGGGTGAACCGTCTGGGAAGTCTTCCTCCCTCTATCCTGCGTGTAAAGGGAGACTTGGATATTTGGTCTAGAGCTTTGCTCATGACGTCATTCCCCAGGCCCCTCGATGACAAACTTCCCCCCCTGCGCTGTTGGCAATGGTCTTCTTCATACGAGAAGGTTTTGCTCGGCTGTTACGTGCAACAAACTGTCCTCGGCAATAATTCGAGGAGGCTAATTCACTGTTCTTGATTCTGATACAAGCTCCCTTCTTTTCCTTTTTTTCTCCTCTTTTTTCTCCCCCCCCCCCCCATTTAAGAGAGATTCTTTTACATTACATAGCTATTTTTAGAGCATCCTCACCCTACACTTGTCGATTATTACGCCTTCACTTGAGTACCTGTCCCATCATGTATCTTTCTTGGCTTTTTGTGAGTTGTGGCGGCCAAGATTACACTGTTCAAGGGTCTTCTCTACATAAATGCGGTCAGGAGAGTAGGTGCGGCACATTTAATGCAGTGGTGGCAGCCTTTCCTTAGATATTTTGGGCAAATATTCCCTTCGGTATTGGGATCACTCCTCGGACCATCCTTATCTGTTCCAAAAGCCATGGGTTACGATCCGGGATCCTACGCACTCATTTGCTTCTCCTCGGACCTGATCTCTTCCTCAGACCAGGCTGGAGGTTCAGTGCGAGGGTTTGGGCCTTTAGCCCTACAAGGCCCAAAATAAAGTCTTAGGGTCTTAACCCTTTCATGGTCAGAGATACAATCTTGGGCCCCTGTCACCACAACTACAATTATGGAAGCTACCGACTCAAGAATGGGATCCTATGCGTGGAAGAGTATTCTTAGAGGAATGGATATTATTCAAAGAGGAACAAGATGGAGGGTTGGAAATGGGGAGAAAATTAATATATGGCAGCAACGGTGGTTACCAAGAAAACACCCCTCCACATCTTCCTATCTGCCCCATACAGGACTTTGAAAACTCCACTGTGTCCTGCTTGATTGATTAGTCCACACGGCAATGGAGGGCAGACTTGGTGATGGGTTTTTCGGGAAGGAAGATGCAGAGTTAGTCAAGTTAATGCTGTTGAGTCATGCTGAAGCAGAGGATATTCTATTTTGGCCATACACCAAAAATGGGGTCTATACATGCAAATCGAGTTACCAATTCCTCAAAAATGAAGCTGAATGGAAGTCACAATCCAGGTTCCACCTCTTCGAGATAAACATGTATAGAATGCAATTTGTTCGATGCAAAGTACTGAAGAAGGTTAAAATGTTTATATGGAGGGCCTATTGAAATGCCATTCCGAAGAAACACGCCTTGATGAGACGCACAATCATTGGTGATTCTGTCTGTGATCGATGCCGAGCTGAAGTTGAAGACCCTATTCATGCTTTGTGGACTTGCACCGAGCTTGATACTGTCTGGGCAAACCAATTAGTGTGGGATTTTCGAAATTCCATCGGATTTGTAGACTTTAAAGACCTGGTTTCATGGATAATAACAGAGGGTAAGTAGCTGGATCTCTTTGCAATCACGGCATGGTCAGTTTGGAACCAAAGGAACTGGGTTTGGGTTCAAGATTCTCCCATTGGTCTTCATCAGGTAGCTACTGCTGCAAGAACCAGTTTGGACGATTTCCACAGGTTAAGACAAGGGCTAGAGTCTTAGAGGCGATGGGATGTTCAAATAACTCAAAACCACTGGCTTCCTCCTCCAATGGATGTGGTTAAAATGAACTTCGATGGAGCGATGTGTTCAAGGAAGAAAAAGTTTGGTATAGGTGTGGTGGTTCGAGATGTAAACAGCATGGTTCTAGCCTCATGTGCAAAGATAAAATACCAACCATACAAGGCAGTGGAGATTGAGTCCTTGGCAGCAGCTATGACCCTATCCTTTACAACAGACCTTGGTTTTAGACGCATTATTTTAGAGGGAGATTCATTGGGAGTAATACAAGCTTTGCGAGAGAATACAGAGTCCTTAACACCTTCGGTTTTACTGCTTGAGGATGTCAGAAGGTTTTCATAAAATTTTGATTTATTGCCATATTCTCATACAAAAAGAGATGGCAATGCTATAGCTCATAGTCTAGCTAAATATGCTTTAAGCATACCAAATTTTTTAGCGTGGATGGAGGATGTTTTACCACATATTTAGTTTATTGTACAAGCTGACTTCGCTCGTTTACATTAATAAAGTTCAGTTTTTCCCCCTAAAAATAAAAAAAATAAAAAAAATAAAATAAAAACAACAAGAAGAAATAGTAAATGTTAATGACGAATGACGATGAAGAAAATTTTAATGAAGAAATAAATTTGCAAAATTATAAACATGATGATGGTGTTGACTTAGATGGAGTTGATTAGGCAATTTGATGAATATGATGAAAATAAATTATTATTTTTGAGTCATTTATAACATATTATCACTTTTGAATTTAAGTAATTTGAATGTGTATGTTATGAACACATATTAGTTTGATTTATTTAATTAGCTTGTTAAATATTGTTACACTAGTGATGAATAAATTAGTCATTAGTTGAATATATTCAAAATTTATAATGAATATACTCTTTATATATGTATATTTATAATTTTTTATAAATTTTATTAAGTATTTGTATATTTTACAATACACGATACACGATACAAAAAAAAAGTTAAAAATCGATTTACGATATGATTCATAATTTGACAGCTATGATTATATATACTTTATCATAACATAAAGAGTAAGCATATTACCAACTGGCACCTCTGGTATTTTCAATGAAAATTTCTGAATATCAACACCCGCATCTCATTCTAATTATTGAATTAAAAAAAGAAAAGAAAAAGAATAAGCATATTAAGTTATTAACACATAAATGCATATCCTGCCTATGGACAAAGGGTTTAACTAAGAATTATACTTAACCATAACGTAGAGAGTAACCATATTAATATCAGTCAGATGCACGCTAGTTTCACTAAATTTATGATTAAGATGCTCAAATCATGCCTAGTACAGCATTGAAGGTCTTCATTCACTTCTCTCCATTTACTTTTGGAAGAAAAAACAAATAAAAATTTGGGAGAATTCTAAGGAGCAAAGGGTGAGTGAGCCTGTCAAGTTGCGATTGTTCTTACATCACTCACTCGCTGCTCCATCAGGAGCAGGCCAGGCCACGCCTCTATTATTGTAAATCTTTATAAAATGGTTGGTTTAGGTTGCCGAGGTTCGATTACTCTATTATTGGGGGTCCCCCTAATTTAAAGTCAAAAACCCAACTTACCAAAACCCCCCAACAAAAAGAAAAGAAAAAAGTCAAATGCCTTCTAATAATTTCAAGATAGAAAAAACCAATAGCACATTGGCTTACCTGTCCCTCACGGTTTTTATTTCTCATAAACTTAAAGTCGAACTTGTCTTCTAGTATTTTCAAAGAAAATTTTCATCATTTAAACTCTCTTTTTCTCAACTATTAGATTATTACAAAAAGAAAGAAAAAAAATTCGAACTTTTACGCTTTCAATTATTAATTTTATTATCTATGTTATTAATAACAGAGTTTTCTGTTTTGAGTTTTATCATTTTTCGTACTAAAATATTCTCACACAAATTCTTAAACTCTCTAAAATACTTTATTTTTTAGTTGAATAATTTTAAATTTAAAAATATAAACTGGTTAAAAGAGTAAATTACTATTTTTAAAAGAGTTTCTAAGTTTTAGGCTTTTAAACTTTTATCATAATACTAAAAATTAGGACATTATCTTTATCTCACTTTTAAACATTATTTTACTAAACTTAAAATAAAAAATAAAAAAGAGTCTTATTGCACAGGATTTCTAATTTATTTGATGGCTAATCAAATGTTCAACTATATGGAAATGCATGTATATTCCCTCTACTCCCATTTTGCACCATATTGTTGTCATGTTTTAGGGAAAAATATTAGCAATTATATTCATATTTAATCTTTTGTTTGATCAAATAAGTTTACTGTTTTAATTTTTATTCTAAGTCCTAGCCTGATATATGCCGTAATCATTAGAATCTGGAAAATAAATAAAAATTTACTATTGATTTGGTACCTGGCCATGTTAAAAAATCTTTATACACTCATGAATTTCGTCTACAAATTTCGTTCCCTTCTCTTACTTAAAATAAATAAATAAACACTTAAGGTCCCACTTATTTGATGGCTAATCAAATGCTCAACGGTCGCATTTGCTCTACTCTCGTTTTGTATCATGCTTTAATCATTTTTAATTAAATGATGTATTATTTATTTTTTTTAATGTTATTCCGGGTACAATTATTTGCATTAATCATTACAATCATATTCAATCTTATATAAAATAAATAAATAAATAAATAAAGAACTGACTTGGTTTGATTAATTATTTCAACAGTCTATTTACTTTTTACGTTTGGCATGTGATTGAGTTAATTTTTTACATTGGATGAGGATGGCCTGCATGATATGTTTTTCTGAGAAGTTTAATTAGTGGGGGATTAGAAGTTTGAAGAGAAAATATATACTGCAAGTTAACGTGAATAAAATGAAAAATGAGTTCTAAACTTGGACGTTTTCCTTACTAAACTAAGAAATGTCTTTCTCACACCTAAACTTGTTTGAAACCTTCTATTGGGTTTCTGAACTTCTTCTTAAAATTAATCTAAACTACAAAAATGATTTTATATTATATTTATTTATTTTTCGATTGGAAGTTCTTTTCTCACTTGGAAGTTAATTCCTCAACAGTGAATTATTATTATTATTATTATTATTATTATTAGAGAGTATATCTGATATGATTCTGATATGCTTGACACTTTTTCAAAATAGATACTATAAACTTGTGCAGATAATCTTCACACAAATTCATTCAAAATTAAACCATATCACGCTTACCCTTTACTTCAAAATAGAATCTATTCCTTTCGTTTTTAGATAGGCATACGTAGAATCTAATAGTCTTTGAATTTGAACTTGCAATTTGCAACAACCGACCTCACCAAATTCATAAAAAAATGAGAAATCGTAGCCGTAATTTCATAAATAACAAAATCATCATGTGTTGCATAGAAGGCATCATACGTAGAAACACACAATACATGTGGGACATTGTACTTGCCAATCGTTAACAAGTTTGAGACCCTATGTACATGTACATATATGTATTTGGATATCACAGGGGGAGGTTGGAACTCCGAGCCATCACCATCACAATCAGCAGCCACAACCGACAAGTCACCGGTTTAAACAGAGCGAGAGGTCCACTTGGGGTGGGGGCTAAATGGAGATGTGATATTTGCTGATACAATGACTCAGTAATAAGGTATTATTTTAATGGCGGCTATGAGGAGTAGTATATATAAGGAGAGGCCAATGGAGAAGAGAAAGCTGTGCACTCCTTTGTTGTCATTGCCACTTTTCTTGGGATATAGAATTCTCATTTAATGGCACTATAAAAATAAAAAAAAGAAAACTTAAGCATTTGATACACAAAATCCTTTGCTTTCTTCTTGGTTTTTTTTTTTCCTTTAATTTGCTGTGGTTGTTAAGGCTGCAAAGATGGAGGGTATCAGCCTTGAGCAAATAAAGAACGAGACTGTTGATCTGGTATTTCTTTTCATTTCCCTTCATGCTTCTTCTCTTATTTTCTTTCACTTCCATTTTTCTCTGCCAACTTTGATGATAATTGCATCATGTTTTTGTTTATGAAAATTGAGTTTTGTCTTAGAAAAATGAGATCTATTAGTTCTAACTTCTAAGTTGTGGGCTTAGCTTGAGTTCTTCCATTGGACCCATATGAAGTTCCTCACTATATGTATATTTTATGGTACTTCTTTAGATCAGAACAAAAATGGAGTTCTTGTTGTCATTTTCATTAAATTTCCCTTCTTTCTTCCTATGAATGGTCCACGGTCCAAAGAAGCAGTTTTTTTTTCATGTTATTTTTTCAAGGTCCAAAAATTAAGTGCAACTACTACTACACTTTTTAATCTGTACAAGTTTTTTTGACTTTCTTTCTTCTCTAATCCTATGTTTGACTGCCCAGAAAATTGAGGATTTAGATACTAACCAAAATTTTAATTTCATGTTAATTAGTAAAAACATGCATGTAGGCCTTCAAGTCTTAGATTTTGTATTAGGCTCTAGAGCAAGGCCTTTGGTTTTCTGTGCTTTTAAAAGATGGTTTTTTTTTTTTTTTTTTTAAACAAAGTTTTGAGTTTCTTTTCGTTTTTTCAACCTTTTTCTCCCCAACCAAACAGATCTTTAAAAACTGGATCTGAAACATGTGAGAGACAGAGAGATGGAGTTTGATACGTCTCATTTTCACAATTTTTTATACCCCATATCTTTAAATTAATGGGTGCCCATTTTTATTCTAAGAGCTATCTCTCTCTCTCTCTCTCTCTCTCTCTATCTCTAGGGAATTGTAGGTACTTTTATTCCGTGGTACTTTAGGCTTTTCACACACCTGCAATTGCAAAATTTGCCTCTTTTGTAAGAAAAACTAAAAACCTTAATAATAGAAGTAAAAGTAAACTCTCACATCCAACGGTTCTTGGTTCTGACTCTCTCTGACTCTACCTTTGGGTATTCACACTGAAAAATGAAAAATAAACCCACGTCAAACTGAAACTTGAGCGCGTGAAATACACGGGCCAATCAAATCACATAGTGGAAAAGTTGGCACAAACAAAATCTTGTGAAATTGATATTGTCACGGCCGGAGTCAACTCTTTTCTGTCTATCTACTACTACTAGACCGAGGCTTCAATTTTCAGAGCCGTTTTTGTTGGCACCTAGGGTGGCGCCACCTCCTGGTCAGGGTGGTCCTGGTCCAGGACCACCCTGACCTGATTTTTTTTTTTTTATATATATAATAATTTAAAATTTTTTATTTGTTTACTTTTCAAAAAAAATTTGAGAACACTCTCAATTTTTTTTTTATATCAATAAAATTAAATTTTGCTTCATAATTTATTCTACATTCAGTGGATGAATGATTGTTTAGTTGTGCATATTGAAAGAGATGTAACTTGTAGATTGATAATGAGACTATCATGCATCGATTTCAAAATATGAAAATTCGTAGAAGGCAATTGTAAACTTTATGTATTTGCCTGTTTTTTTTATTGTTGTTGTTTTCAATATATGAATTTCTCTTTTTATTAGATTGTATAACTTATGCTTTTTAAGAAACACCTTGAAAAAATTCCTAGAGCCACCAATAGCACCACCACCATTTTTGCCACAATTTTGTTATGAAATGTTTTGATTGGTGAAAAAAAATGGTAGATCGATGTGAAAAATTAACATACAATCAATTATAATTTATCACAAAATAAAATAGTGGTGAATTGATGTGAAAATAACAAACAATCAATCACAAATTACTACATAAAATAGTAGCAAAAAAATTTATTATTATTGATTTTTTTAAAATTCAAATTCTGTTCATTAATTCATTTATTTTTGTTCATGTGTGATTCGTTCATTAATTTTCATGTACTGGTTCGTTCATCTATGTTCTGAGACTGAATCTTAAAAAAAAAAAAAAATTATGAGACAAATTTAATGACTGTTTAGTCCAAAAGGTTTCACAGCAATGAAAATAATCGTCTACCAAAATACTACCATCATATAAAAAAAAATGAAAGGACTAAGATCCAAGTAATTGTTTTTGTTCTTTCTCAAAAAAAAAAAAAAAAAGTAGTTGTTTTTGTTTTTTTCTATGATTTTGGAAAGAAAAAAAAAATCTAAGATTACAAAATATTTCATAATTTCTTTGTCATAACTTTAATGTAGTATATATAAATAATAGATAACTACTTAGAGTTTGCCATGTTAAATTTATGAGAAAAAAGTGTAAAATAGTTTATGCTCCTATAATTTCGTTTTATGGATCTGAACCACTCATTTGAAACACTGGGTTTAAAATTCTCTGTACTAGTTCTAGAGTTTCATTTTTTGTTCACTGATTGTATA
The DNA here is from genome assembly GCA_033629205.1 of Lithocarpus polystachyus. Lineage (NCBI taxonomy): Eukaryota > Viridiplantae > Streptophyta > Magnoliopsida > Fagales > Fagaceae > Lithocarpus > Lithocarpus polystachyus. The sequence continues at coordinate 8,851,233 of CM066172.1, read as the reverse complement.
CCATATAATAAATACTTTTTTTTTTTGTCTAAACTTTAAGCTTGATTACTTTATAGCGTTAAAATTTTTTATATAATAAAAAAAGGTGTGGCAGTGTATGATTGAAAAACTCAGGGCACGCTAAAAGATTTTTTTTTTTTTTTTTTTGGGGTGCTGTAGATGAGTTGACTTTACTGTCTACCTGCTTAAGTTGGCTTTTATTTCACTTGTTTGTTTGTTTTTATTTTATTTTATGAGTTGACTTCACTGTCTACCTGCTTAAGTTGGCTTTTATTTTGTTTTATTTGTTTGTTTTTATTTTATTTTACGAGTTTTACTAACGAATGCCTTAATGGCATATGTTAGTAAATTATTTTAAAATTTTTTTTATGAAAAAATGATGAAATAACTAACTGATTTGGTAGTTTTTTTAATTTTTCATAAAAAATTTTCTATTATAGAGGGTTAGTGTATGCCCTTAGGACATACATTAGTCATACCCTTATTCTATAAGAACCGCTTAAGTTGGAGTTATATATATATATATATATATTTTTTTTTTTTTTTTTTTTAAACCTTGAAAGCTAAATCATAATTTTTATGCGAAGTCCCTTGAAATTTCTTTGTAATACAAAGAAATAAGTTTTTTATATTTTTTTTAAATTACACCAGGACTTTAACACGTTCTTTGTTTTCACTATTCAAATCCCCTCATGTTCAATGATTGAATTTTCCTTTTTTATTTATTTATTATAAATTACTCTTAAAACATTCAATGAACGAGAAAAAGTAATTTTGATATGCCATTAGTAACTTAAGCAGTTGCAAGTTAACTCCATGATAACATAGACAAATTTGGTAATATATGCAGCAGCACCTTATACTTATAAAGATTCAATAGAAAGTAGTTTCTGCTTAACTTAGGTGCACTGACTGCTGAGTTTTGATTTCAATTTTTCCTGGAAATTCTTTGTATACAGGAAAAGGTCCCCATTGAGGAAGTGTTTGCGCAGTTAAAATGTACACACGAAGGTTTGAGCACAGCAGAAGGAGAAAGCCGGCTTCAAATATTTGGACCCAACAAACTAGAAGAGAAAAAGGTCTTTTTTTTAGTTTGTGATTGATATTTATTGACTGTCTACAAGTTTTCATGAAAAAATGTCTATAATTCTGATAGTCTAATGGTGTATGTCTATGTTTGAATTTAAATAAACAGGAAAGCAAATTTCTCAAGTTTCTGGGGTTCATGTGGAATCCCCTATCATGGGTCATGGAATCTGCTGCTATAATGGCAATTGCATTGGCAAATGGTGGCGGAAAGCCCCCGGACTGGCAAGACTTTGTGGGTATTTTTGCCCTGCTTGTCATCAACTCCACCATCAGTTTTATTGAGGAAAACAATGCCGGGAATGCTGCTGCGGCTCTCATGGCTGGTCTTGCTCCTAAGACTAAGGTAATAACACTAACTATATGTGTATGTAGATTGTAGACAACAATTTAGATTTTAGATAGCTACCTTTTTCTGATAGATGATTTGTAATGAATAATGATTGTTCTTATGCAACTATTATGCAACTATGAATGTATAACCCCTAGTTTCTAGGGTCTTTCGTGTTTTTGGATGTAACATTTTTATGGAAGTTTATTTGCTTATTTACTGAAATTGGTTAAAGTATAATTATATTTTTTTAAAGTAAGGTTTTAAAAAGTTGTACATAAGTAAATAAGCTAAAAAACTAAAAGAAAAAGCTTATGCCAAATAGACATTGTGTGAATTTGTCTTGTGACGTGTATACACAATGAAGAACTTTTTGGCTAAAGAAGCCTTGGCTCTCTGACTTGACGGCATTTTTGTTTACTAGGAGAGGATGCATAGGTTGAGCATACTTTTGAGACTAATAAAAAATAAAATACAATTAAATCATTGTCTTGATAATTTGAAACTGTTGTGAGCAAGGCAATTCATTATTACGGCTACAGGTTAATAATCCTATAGGCATGATTAAATGGGCCATGTTTCTGCAAAGTGTAAGCTTCATCTCATGTTTCTTGGTGATTTACTTGTAGGTGCTTAGGGATGGCAAATGGAGCGAGGAGGAAGCTGCAATACTGGTTCCAGGAGACATCATTAGTGTCAAATTGGGAGACATCATCCCTGCTGATGCTCGTCTTCTTGAGGGTGATCCTTTAAAGGTTGATCAGTCTGCCCTCACTGGTGAATCACTTCCCGTGACCAAGAATCCAGGAGATGAAATTTTCTCTGGCTCAACTTGTAAGCAAGGTGAAATTGAAGCTGTAGTTATTGCTACTGGTGTTCATACTTTCTTTGGGAAGGCAGCACATCTTGTGGATAGCACACAAAATGTTGGACACTTCCAGTTGGTGCTTTCTTCTATTGGGAATTTCTGTATTTGTTCCATTGCGATTGGAATGCTTATTGAGATCATAGTCATGTACCCGATTCAGCACCGCCAGTATAGAAAAGGAATTGACAATCTTCTGGTTCTCTTGATTGGAGGCATCCCCATTGCCATGCCCACTGTCTTGTCTGTGACAATGGCCATTGGGTCTCACAAACTGTCTCAGCAGGGCGCCATCACTAAGCGAATGACTGCAATTGAAGAGTTGGCTGGTATGGATGTACTTTGCAGTGACAAGACAGGGACACTAACACTCAACAAACTTAGTGTTGACAAAAACATAGTTGAGGTGTTTGCAAAGGGAGTAGATAAGGACCATGTGGTCTTGCTTGCTGCAAGGGCTTCTAGAACTGAAAACCAGGATGCCATAGATGCTGCCATTGTTGGAATGCTTGCTGACCCTAAAGAGGTATAGCTTATTATTAAAAAAAAAAATATTTTTTCCTCAACATTGTAGTTGTCGATGTGTAGTTTGAACATTGAAGTGGAAATCTTTGAACAATGATGATTATGTTTTATTGAATATGTCTATGCAGGCTCGGGCTGGTATTAGAGAGGTGCACTTCTTTCCATTCAATCCAGTGGACAAGAGAACTGCTTTGACATATGTTGATGACGAGGGAAATTGGCACCGAGCAAGCAAAGGTGCCCCTGAGCAGGTAACCTTGATCCTTTATTCACTTAGCCCAACATTTGAAGACACCATTTGAGAGGTCACTAGTCATGCCATTTTTTTGACTAATTAATTTTTGTAAATAGATCCTCAACCTTTGCAACTGCAAAGAGGATTTCAAGAAGAAGGCTTTTGCTGTTATTGATAAGTTTGCTGAGCGTGGACTTCGATCATTGGCTGTTGCTAGACAGGTTTTTACTAGCAATCTTGATGATTTAATGACTAATACTGTTTTGTATCTCCTCATTAATAACATTTAAAAGAAAAAAAAAGCACTTATTATTTCTTCTCTAATTTTTTGTTTTTCACTTTTAATTTTTGGCAGGTAGTTCCAGAGAAAACTAAGGAAAGTCCTGGCAGTCCATGGCAGTTTGTTGGTTTGTTGCCCCTCTTTGATCCCCCAAGACATGACAGTGCAGAAACCATCCGCCAGGCTCTCAATCTTGGTGTTAATGTCAAGATGATTACTGGTAATAACAAGTTTTTTCTTCCAATGCAATACATATTCTTTCTTTCCTCAGTTATGCTCACTTGTACTATTGTACTATTACTTCAATTTGCAGGTGATCAACTTGCTATAGCAAAGGAAACTGGCCGTAGACTTGGAATGGGAACAAACATGTACCCATCTGCTTCTTTACTAGGTCAACACAAGGATGAAAGCATTGCTGGCCTTCCTGTTGAAGAGTTAATTGAAAAGGCAGATGGATTTGCTGGAGTATTTCCAGGTTGGTGCTTTTATTATTTTGGCTGGCCACAAACAAGAAATTTGAATTTCAGTATATAGTTTTCTGGATAAAGTATTTCTTCTGTCACTAATTGCTCCTTTCCACCGTATAGAGCACAAGTATGAAATTGTGAAGAAGTTGCAAGAGAGCAAGCACATTTGTGGAATGACTGGAGATGGTGTCAATGATGCCCCTGCTTTGAAGAAGGCAGATATTGGAATAGCCGTTGCTGATGCTACCGATGCTGCAAGAGGTGCTTCTGACATTGTTCTAACAGAACCTGGGTTGAGTGTTATTATCAGTGCAGTGCTAACTAGCAGAGCTATATTCCAAAGAATGAAGAACTACACAGTTAGTTGCTTTCTTTTCTTACTTTACCATGTTCTAAGTTTCATTTGAGTGAAGTTTTTAACTTCCTCTAATTTTACTTTTGCAGATTTATGCAGTCTCCATCACCATTCGTATAGTGGTACGTAGATACTATTGCTTTCAAACTATATAAGTAGTTATTAAAGAATGGGAGATGATTAACATGGTTTTTCTGTTTATTCCCAATTGCAGTTTGGTTTCTTGCTCATTTCTCTGATATGGAAATTTGACTTCTCTCCGTTCATGGTTCTGATCATTGCCATTCTAAATGATGGTGAGTTCTTAAAGAGTACTTTTTGTTTTCAAAATTATTTAACAGTCTCTCTCATTCTTTGTGCTATACAGCTTGATTAGTGTTGACGCCATATATTTTTATATTTCTTAGGAACAATTATGACAATCTCAAAGGATAGAGTGGTGCCATCTCCTCTGCCAGATAGCTGGAAACTGAGGGAGATATTCGCTACAGGGATTGTTCTTGGAGGTTACTTGGCATTGATGACTGTCATATTCTTCTGGTTAATGAATGAAACTGACTTCTTCCCTGTACGAGATAAATTCATTTCTATTGTGTAAATATACTTTCATGGGTGTTTTCTTTATGTTTATGACCTTGAACTAATATGATTTCTGTTCTTATGCTTTCAGGAGAAATTTGGTGTGAGACACATAAAGGGTGACACCGATCAAATGATGGCTGCTTTATACCTGCAAGTGAGTATTGTGAGCCAGGCCCTCATATTTGTGACTCGATCACGCAGCTGGTCCTATGTTGAACGCCCTGGAAGTCTCTTACTCTGTGCGTTCTGTATTGCACAATTGGTAAGAATGATGGTGCCATTTATTCCTTTTATGAAACTCTTTTCAATGCAGCATTTCAATATGTTAGAAGAAGCTAACAGATTATGGTGTTCTCAGGTTGCAACTCTCATAGCTGTATATGCTGACTGGAGCTTTGCAAAGATAAAAGGAATGGGTTGGGGATGGGCTGGAGTCATCTGGCTTTACAGTATCATCTTCTATATTCCACTTGACTTCATAAAGTTTTCCATCCGCTACATCCTAAGTGGGAAGGCTTGGACAAACCTGATAGAAAACAAGGTTTGATTTCATTTTTGTTTCTGAAAGTAGAATTATGCATTTAGCTAGTTGGATGAGTGAACCGAACTTCAATTTACTTTTTGTTCTCATTTTGAATTCCATGTAACAGACTGCCTTTACCACAAAGAAAGATTATGGGAAGGAAGAGAGAGAAGCTCAATGGGCTCTTGCTCAAAGGACCTTACATGGGCTTCAACCACCAGAAACTACTAATCTGTTCCATGAGAAGAACAGCTACAGGGAGCTGTCTGAGATTGCTGAGCAGGCCAAGCGACGAGCTGAGGTTGCAAGGTAAGCCAACATTTTGTTAGGCTCCTGGATACAATTGGTATATACAGACGAATTATCATGTTTTCCTTTTTTTGTTTTTTTTTTTTTTTTAATTTTATTATTTTATTATTATTTTTATGCAGAATTTTTATTTTTTTTAACTTATGAGATTTAGTATCTTCCACCATGAATCAATATTCTAAGAAAGTACACCTGTATTTTTGTGCGTGTGGCTATAGGCTTCGGGAGCTTCACACACTCAAGGGGCATGTTGAGTCGGTGGTGAAGCTGAAAGGACTGGACATTGACACAATCCAGCAGCATTACACAGTGTAAAAACTCAGAAGCAACAATTCCTTGAGGGGGAGAAAGGGCTGCGATATGTTGTGTCCAAACCAACGAGAGAAACAAAGGCTTTACTAGTTAAACCTTACTAGATAGGAGAGCATGTTTTTGCTACAACTCTCCCGGTTTGTTTACTTTTCCTTTTACTTTGAATGACACAAGAAAAATTGTGTTTGGTTTCTTCTTGCTCTTAGGAGCAGAGTAATGCACTTGTTACACAGTTTTCTAGTTTCAAGCTCACCGTCTTCCTTCTCATACGCCTTGGCGCTTCCTATCTTAGTCTTTTGAATGTTTCTCGATCCGTGTTGTATGCCATCGTCCCATCATGACATGGCGATGATCAAATGTAAACGTAATATTGAGATAACTGGACCTGAGAATAAGAATACATGGAATTTCTATGGCACTGTAGACACTCTGGATTGTTGACGACTTGCCTAACATTTCTTGTTTTGGTAACTATCTTATGTTCAGAAATTTAGATCCTGATTGATTTTAGTAATTAACCATGTTGATTAATTATTTTAGTTATGCAATTGTCCAATTTGACATGTGATGGTTGCAACCATATTGCAAAAGTAGAATATGGTGAAAAGTAATACAAGGGAAAAACCCTACTGCACTGGTTTGTACCTTACTGCCAAGCTGAAGAATCCACAAGACAAAATGAAAGTTTACAATACAATAATATCTCAATCTTATTATTGTTACCTATAATAGAACTTACTCACGTGAGCACATGCAAATCTAACCTAGTTGGACTCTTTTATCTTGTGGATATTTTCAATGATGCATGAATAGCCAACCTGTGTCTACCTTACCACAACAACAACTTGATTGCAGTAGTCTTTGTGCAAGAACTTCACTACAAACAATCCTTGACCTGCATTCAAGTCTTGGAGATGATGCTTGGTGCAAACCCTTGGAACACAGTTGTCATAACAAGATCTCTTCACACAATGTTCTCTCATGTTTATGATGACCTAACATAAGTTTATATATGCTTTGGAACCCTAGTGCAAGGATTCCTATGTCTTTAGTCATCATTGGCCGCAACCTATGAAAAAATTTTTCTCAAGACTCAAACAATCAAGTGGTGTCAAGCTTGAAGTAGGGGTTTAATCAAGCTCAACCGATCAGCTGTAGTGGAGCCTATAGTCAAGGCAACATAAACCCTTCTTCCTTTGCAAATTCTTGTGCCTTCAATGTGGATCTTCGAACCCTAATCTAGACACTAAAATTAAAACTCAATTACATCTAAAATAAGGTTTTACATACAGATTTGCCAACATAAATTACATTTTGACCCTAACACCTTAAATATGTTCTGGAAAAATGCTAAAATCATATCTAATTATGATAGAAACAAAATTGTGTATGGGATGTGGATATTTGGAAGCTAGCCATTTCAAATATATTAATACTAAAGATACTACAAATTTTACTACATAGTATTTATAAACATACATGACAATGAATGTAATTGTTAGATTTTCATTACATAATAAATGAATTTCTAAATTACTTTTTTTGTCATTAGTGATACGTCAATTTATAAATAATATGTAGTAAAATTCATAGTAACCATATCATTATCAATTCAAATATGGTTATGCTATCAATTAAAAAAGTGATTGTAATGAGCCCAAATTTTGTCACTACTAATTGTTGGGAGGGTTGTCAAAGTTTGTTACTATGTGGACACGTTTTGCAGACCAAGCCCAAGGTGTATGAGATATTGGCCTAGTGAGCCCAATACAATAAATTTATAGAGAGTAGGTCAAAGAACTAGGCCTTAATAAGCTAGACAACGGTTAGTTTGGGTTTAGGAGATGGTCGAACAAGGATGAGAAGAGTGGAACGGAACAAATTTGCTTATCCGAGGAGGTCCTTTTACGTATCTTAATAACAGTTGAGTGCAAATATTATTTGAATGCTACAGTATTCTCCTTTCCCTTTGTATTTTTTTCTTTTTTTCTCATCCCCTTTTTGGTAAGGGTTTCTTTACGTTATATAGCTTCTCTTGGGTCATCTCGATCCTACATTTGTTGATCATCTGAGTCCTCACTTGAGTGTCCGTCCTATCAGACACTTTCTTTAGTTTTCTATGAGTTGCGGTAGCCAAGACAGCACTGTTCAGGGGTTTCCTCCACATAAATGCAGCCAGAAGAGTAGCTGCAGCGCATTTAATGCGGTGGTAGCAGCTTTTCTTTAGATATTTTGGGTTTCCTTCCTTCTCGTGTGTTCATGAGGCACGTTCCTACCGCCGAGACTTCTATGAAGATTACTTTCATCGTTAGAATACACATCTGAGCAATATTTATCATTTTTGAGGAGAAATTCCTCCTCGGACCTCCTTCCACTCATCTCGTGTTTATGAGACTCTAGACCGAAATCCTTCATAACTTTTTATCTCTCTTCGAACTTGTAAACGTCCTCGGATCAAGCACAAGGCCATTATATGATTTTAGACCCTTACCCCTACAGTTACAATTAGTTGGTTGGTAAATTTAGTTACATTTAGGAGTTGTTAGGGAGTTATTTGTTACACTCAAATTAGTTTCATGCATTTAGAGCCAATTGAACCAAGGCCAACTTGTATAAATACTTGTCACAAGTGCTGAACATGAATAAGAAACTTGTTATGAAATTTTTCTCTCTTTCCTTTCATTCTCATTATCTTCTATCTTTTCTTTTTCGTCTTCAATGGTGATTACCTCGAATTTGTCAATCCTAGAATCTATGCGGACTCCTCAAGACCCAAGATTGCAATTAACCATTACATTTGGTACTAGAGTATTAACCTAGAATGGCCAAAGGAACTCAATTCTTTTAGTGGACTAAATCCATTAATTGCATGAAGAAACAACACAATTATCAATAAAAGGTCTTGGGCTAGCAAATTAGGTTAACTAGCTCCCTTAATGTCTTAAATCTCTGACTAAAAACACAACACATGGGTCAAGAATCCAATGGGAAAATAGATGTTCCAAGAGTTAATTAAGGCAAAGATTAGTAAGTAATGAAATTGGACTGCCCAAGTTTGGAGGGAAAGATCCTTCTACTTGGAGAACAAGGCCAATCTTATGTGTTAGGATATATGTGGAACTTGTTATGAACATATGTCATTTAGAATTGGCTAATCCTTTAAAAAAACACACTTTACTTGTATTTGGGTAGATTTAAAATGGGTTTAGTACTTCAAAAAATAAGAGTTCAAGTCTAGTATTGAAGCCATGTAAACCTATTCGAGAAACAAATTAAGAAGTGCTGATTCATTAAAGCTTGACAGCTGCTCGACAGAAAACCTATCTATCAAGCTCTTGAAAGATAACCTATCTATCAAGCTCAACAGCTGTATTTATCGAGAATTACGGAATCAGAATTTTTAGATTTGATTTTCTACCTATGCTTATGTATTTGTATAGAGATCTTTTCTCACAACCCTAGATATATATAAGGCTTATTTTAAACGCCGTCACATAAGAGAATACAAGTAGGACATATGCAAAAAGTAACCGAGTGCTTTACTCTCTCTACAAGAAGTTACTACGTCTTTTGTGCCTTAGGGTTTTGTAACCAAGTGCTTCTTGATCTTCATTGTTGATGAAGTGAAGAACTTTGTAGCCAACATCTTCTTCAAGTTGGTGTGTTAGACACGTGCTGGGATTCATGTAAAAAGGGTGACATTCATATATTGAAGAGTTCAAAGGTTCTAAAGCGGTAAAAGATTTCTGCTTTAAGTTCATCTACAAGGATTGTACAGTCTAGGGACAAATGTTTTATACTATATCTAAAACTTCTCTTTATTATAGTGAATTGCTTTTCGAGAAGGTTTCTCTCCAGGTTTTTTACTGTGAAACTAGTTTGTTTCATTGGTTTTCCTAGGTCATCATATCTTGTCTTATTTACTATTCCGCTGTGCATGATATTGACATGATATTGGTGTTAGTTTGTTTTATTAAGGTTTATTCATAATAAATCTAATTAATAACTTGGGTTTAAAATTTGTTAATTCTATCAACCGAGGACTAAATTTCCTAACATTATGGTTTCTTTCTACATGAAGAATGAAGCCTTAGTATGGTCTTAAGATGCAAAAGAAGAAAGTGCGTTTATTAGTTGGAAAGCCTTCATGAGAGCATTTAAAACTAGATTTGGCCCTACTTCCTATGATAATCCATAAAATACCTCACAAGAATTAGGCAAAGATCTACTTTGGTAATGTATAGGCTCAATTTGAGAACATACCTAACAAGGTTGAAAGGCCAATTTGAAGACCACAATTTGAGTTGTTTCTTGAGTGTTTTGAGGGATGAGATTACACTACAAGTAAGGATGTTAAATCCCATATCCTTGAATGTATTTGGGCTAACTAAGATTTAGGAAGAATATGTACTAAGCAATAAAAGGACCATAAAGTTGATACCTCTAATCAAGGAAGGCCATCCATATAGGCTTTCCTAATATTGATTAGAAACAAAGAATCCCAGTCCAAAAGATTTCACCAACACAAATAGAAGAAAGAAGAAAGAAAGGGTCATGATACTTTTGTGATGAAAAGCGCAATATAGGGGCTTCAATGAAAAACCCTCCACACTTTTTTTAATAGGGGATTACAACTATTTTAAGAAGAAAATAATGAGTAAAACTAGAAGAATTATATGTATAAGGAATCTCAGTCTTACATGAAGAAGCAAGATCTACTATGGAGTTGTCGAAATTCTCTATGTATGCTTTAATAAGGAGTCCTAACCTAAGAGAACTATCGGGCTTTTAGGGAAAATCAAAAGGCATTTGATGGTAATCTTGGTTGAAACAAGGAGTACTTAGAATTTCTTGGATCCTTCCGTCAAGACTCTAATACTCAATTGCCCTTGACCAATTCACAGAAACTAAAAATCAAGATAGCAAATGGATCAATGATCAAAGTAAAGGAGTATGCACATTAAGTCCCCTTCATATGCAAAGTAATACATTTTGTAGTGATTTTTATATACTTATCTTGGGGGCTATGATATTGTGTTGGGTATCTAATGGTTAAGCACTTTAGGGCCTATATCATGCGATTTCCTACAAATGACCATGTGTATTAACCACAAAAGGAAGGGGATTATGCTAATGGGGGAAGGAATTATGTTATAAGGATTATGGCCTATGTATTTAAACATCCATGAAGGACATAACTTTCTTAAACATCCAGCTACTATGAAAAGAGAGTTGATATTATAAATAATTGCAGTTGATGAATAATGTGAGAAGACTATGGGTAGTCAAAAGAATCAATGAGTTCCTATAGAACTTTAGTAAGGTATTTGAAACACCCAGAGGCCCAATCCTAGTTAAAATTCATGAACACTAAATTTATTTGAAAGAAAGAGATTATCAAATTGTGTTAGGCCTTATAGGTATCCTTTCTACCAACAAAATGAGAGAAAAGATTATTAGTGAGCTATTAGAAATAAGAGCATTAATGCCCAACCAAAGATCTTTTTCAATTTTTCTTCTCTTGTATAGCTAGCAAAGAAAACTTATGATAGTTGGAGAATCTACATTCATTATAGAGCCCCTAACGTGGACACCATCAGAGATAAATTACCTATGTTAATGGTGGATCAGCTTTTGCATGATCCTTTTAGGGCAACCATATTTTCTAAATTCTATTTGAGATCAAGTAACCACCAAATAAGGATGAAAGAGGGAACATTCCAAACACAATCTTTAGGTTTCATGAAGGGAAAATTATGATTTTTTGGTAACTCTTTTAGTCCTTTTTAATGCTCTTTCAAAACAACATTTCTTGTAAAATAATGCTTGAATTCACAATAATCATATAAAATATAAAGGCACGGGTTGAGCATTGTAAAAAAATGAAAAAAAAAAAAAAAAAAAGAACTCCATAATGAATAGTGTGCTATGTAGATATTGGGGAATAGATTTCTTTTTGTTCAAGGAGAATTAGAGTACCGAATGTTATGCTTAGTCCTTTATGTTAGTTCTATATGTTTTAGTCTTGGAAAACCATGTTAACTTGTGATTATTATTATTATTATTGTTATTATTATTATTATCTTAGAGTTGCAATTGAAGATCAAGTTGAAAACTCAATGACTACTCAAGAAGAGCTCAAGAATATGAAGATTTTGTAGCATTGTCTCCAGTCTCAATTCCTTTCGAACGATTGAGTCTTGAAAAACTCAAGAAAGTGAACTTTTTGTAATCTCAACTCTAAGCTCAATTCCTTTCAATTGATCGATTTACCTTGATAATAATTGGATTGCGAACTTGCAAGCAAGAGATTGCGTGAATCAACAACACAAAAGGCCCAACAACTTGTTTGTTTTAACACCAATTTGAGTCCTAGTTGTTGGGATATTAGGGGGAAATTATAAGTTGACCCAAGAGAGGTTTTTTAAGGAGAGAATGATCTGGTTATGCAGCTAAGGTTTTCTAACCAAGTTTCTCTCAATTAAATTTACCATACTAGAGAATTCAAGTAGATCTGAAGATCAATTAGTGAAGAAACTGAAGCCATATCATCTACTACTGATTTGCTACTATGAAGAACACCTTTAAGAGGTTCTTTGAGTCAGTCGAAGGTTCTAATCGTGATCATAGGTACACCATTTGTGGAGACAATTTATATTGTTAAAGACTCTAGACATTTTGGTGTAGTGAAAGATTTTTTTTTTTTTTTTTTGGGTAAATTATGTACAGGTTGTAGAGTCTAGGATTTTTTTTTTTTTTTTTTTAAATGGATTGTAAAATTTATCATTCTATAGTGGATTTGCTTCATTAAGGAAGGTTCCCCCCCCCCCCCCCCCCCCACCCCCCTGCCGGTTGTTTTTCCTTTTTCCCTACATTACCATATCACTGTGTCCATTGTGCGTGTTTTGTTTTGTGTGATTGGTGATGCATTATTTTGTCATTACATGCTTATATTGTTTACATGCATAATTGATATTTGACATAATTGGATTAATTTAACAACTTGCTAAATCACTGATGTAATTCAATAACCGGGGTCTAAAACATTAACACTTATGATCCACTTTTTGATTGTTTTGGAGTTTGCAAGTTTAGATGGCTGTAGTGTTTCATGCAAATATCTGACATTTTCCCATAGCTGTTTCCTTTAATAAAAGTTTAACTCATTCATTAAAAAAATAAAGTTTCAAGAGAAAGCCAATGTTTTAAGACTAGTTAAAATTGCCATCTTTTAAGTTGTATAATAAAGGATACGAGTGACTCAATTGAGGAAGGTATCGTATCAAAAGCTTACATCATATTACATAAACCACATGCTTTTCAAACATTATTACTAAACAATCAAAGAAAGAACAAAAGTGCTTTCTTTTGACCCTTCTTCACTAAATAATTAGGTCCATGTCCACCTATATTTACAACACAAGAAATATGATAATAGCAATAATATGCTAGACACATAAGATTATACCTATAATTGAAAAAATTTTATTTAGCTGATCACTGCATTTGGGCTAGACACTGAAGAACATTTACCTGCAACTCAAGACAAGTTATATAGCTTCCTAGTTCTGTGAGCAATACATCAACATCCATCTCATTGCCACCTGGTAAAATGTTTCTCAGTTTCTTCAACTGGCAGCTAATCTTCTCCTCTTCATTTTCCTCTATTTTCTCTTCCTTTAGTGGCAAAAGTAGTCTCTTAGCCCTAATGGGCTTCTTAACTTCCGGTTTGCTATTAGGGTTTTGAGAAAATTTCATTGGGATCAATGCATTAGAAACAGGAGGCAGTGATGAACTCTCACAACCCTTTTCATCAATAATGCAATTGCTCTTCTGCCCACAAGTGAAATTACAGTTTAAAGATGTTAGATGATGAAAGGAAGGGTTTTGGAATCCACCTGCATTGACAGTATTTCTTTGAAGCTTTTGTTTCAAGGCACGACTCCATGCAAATTCTTCGGCAGACAATACCATTGCCACGTCTACCTCATGTCGAACAATTTTCTCCACTTCATACACACCATTTTCAGCTGAAGACAATTGGTTGATCTTCTTTAGTGCTGGTACTAAGTGATTGACATATTTTCTTGCAAACAAGGCATTTACTTTTTCGTTTGGTTCAAGGGAATAAACACGTCTTCTCTTACTCAGTTGCCAGTCCATAATTTCCAAGAAATGAACAATGCTGCCACCAAATATAGCAAAGAAAGATGAGTACAATTGGAAGACAAGATTAATAAAGAAGAAGAAGAAGAAGAAGAAGAAGAAGAAAATGGGGGACTTATTAACATAAATGTGCAAAAGATACCCTTGGTGGTTATAACGGCTAAAGTAGATGTAGTTGTTAAATCAAGGAGCTTATTCAAGACAAATATTATAGAAGAGAGATAGAGAGTACTGGTTTTTATTACTTTCTACTACACTAATATAGAGGCAAAAGTCTTTGCAGTGCTTTAAAGCGCCTGGGATTTTAAACAAAGAATAGGTAGACGTGTAACTACCTTATCCTAGTTCTAGCTCCTGCCCCCATAAAACTCATGCCCACCAAACATACTTTGACATATGGACACCAGCCCACAAAATAATTGGAGCGATAAGGAAACCAAATTTATGTTTGCATGCATGTGTGTGAAATACTACCCAAGGATGGCTTAATAGTAGGAAGTCCTTACAATAAGTTTGAGATTGTGAGTTCGAGTAGTTGTACGCTATATTTAATGCTCGGGTGATCCTATGCCATCCATGACAAGGCTTAAGTGAAGTACTTAAAGACAATAAACACACCTTCTAATCCCTATTTTATTATTAAAAAAAAAGTGTAAAATAGAGAGAGAGAGAGAGAGAGAGAGAGAGAGAGAGAGAGAGAAAAGGGAAATGCCTTGACCCTAGAGTCGATTATTGAGAGCAAAGGCAATATTGGGTCTTAAGCAAACAAAGATTTGTGTTTGTGTGCAAAATCTTTGGAGAGGGGCACATGGACTCACATGCTTTCTTTGCCTTTTACACCTACTAAAAAGATCGACAATCCCCCATGTGCACTACGAAACAAAAACAGCAAAGCCCCACTATAAATGTCCTCACATGACTCCACACCTATTAGCTAGCTAGTACTCTTTTCTTTTGTTCTTCCAGGGTCTTCACTTTTCCCCTCATATCAAATCAACCAGCTCATTCCCCCCCTTCTTTTCAACCCTCTTCTCTCACAATGAATTCTCTTTAATGCGGATTTCGGCCAACATGTTTTATGAAATAAACACATGCATGTTAATTGCATGCAATTAGTATAATTAAACATATTCAACACAAGCTTTCTACTTATTTAATTATGTTCCTTCCTGCGTATTTATAAATCACATAACAAAAAAGTAAATTTTTTTTTTTTTTTGAGACGGAACAAAAAAGTAATTAAAAATTTTATTTTTATTATATTATTGATATAATAATGCTAATCATATTAATTATCACTTTAATAATAAGTTTTTAAATCAAATTGATAGTACCTTCAACATTTTTTTCAACTATATTATCTGTAATCAATGCAAAAGGATCTTATTTCTATATACGGCTGTTTAGAACAACCTTATTAATCAATTAAAGTTCAAGTTGTATATAAGAATCTTAAATATTAATCATCCTTGTCAAACTTTACCTGAAAATATTCTTGTAGACCACATTACATATATTAATGCTTTTCAAAGATAGCAAGGATTAGAATTCAAGTTTTCAAGAGGAAGTTTCATACACATATATACTTAAAGTCTTAAATTAGATTAAAGAAAAATTTATATCTTGTAAAAAATAAAAAAGATAGGAAGGTAGAGTAAGCATTGGCAAAAGTAAGAGGTAAATAGATTGGGTTGACAGGAAAATATTCATTAAGCTTCATATCCTAACATATAGAGCATGGACCTGTTTGTAATAAATTGATCATTTCCGTCAAATTTTTTTCTTAAAATTTTGAAGAAGACAACAAAATTGTGTTTCGTTAGTTAGCAAAAGAAGGAATGAGTTTACCAATTAAAAATATTTATCCCCATTGATAACTTTACCAATTATGAAAAATTATCCCTACCAGATGTTTTTTTCTTTTTCTTTTATGAGTGAAAAACATTTTCACACTAACTGGAATAAGCACCTTGAGCAGCAAATTGTAGTAACAAAGAAAAAAAATTAATACAAAGCACAAAACCTAGAAACAACACCAGACCCAAAATACTCTTTTCACACACAATTCCTCTAGGAATATGATACAAACAAGTAGAAATTAAATAGTCATAGGCCCAAAATAAAAAGGAAAACAGAGAATTATGTATATGACCTTTTACAAATATAGATATATACTCCTAGAGAGTGCCATATAATCCATTTTGCTTATAGCCATCTATCTGGAATGACACTGGAATAAAACTGATATAATAGCGTTTTATAATCATAAATCCCTCTTTTAACTGAAAAAGAAAAAAAAAAAAAAAAACTAGAAAAAGTCGGTAATAATATATATAATATATATATATAATATTAAATATATATATATATATATAGAGAGAGAGAGAGAGAGAGAGAGAGAGAGAGAGAGAAGGGGGGGGGGGGGGGTTGGACTAGAGGCTACTGCATGCGTCAAAGGCTCATCTTTCACTTTATTATATACATTTTTAAATCATTTAATTTAGTTTTCATGACCACTCTATGTCACTTATACTCGGCGAACATATGTTTGGTGAGTCAATTTTGTCATTTCTAATAACTCATTGATCAATAAGACCAAATTAATAATACATGAGGTATGTTTTAAAGTATCCCAACCCAAAGCATATTTTTTATTTTTGCCTAAAAAGTAAAGATAAATTATACTAACCTTGAGATTTATTAGAGAAATATCAACAATTTTCTCTTATTTTTGGAAATGGAACATAAAAACCTAAGATTAGGGATCACAACTTCATCCCTACCCACGAGGGTTTCCTCGCCCAAAACAGGTGATAGTGTGGGGATAGGGACATGTCTTCTATAATCCCTTCTACCTAAGAAAGTTATTTTTCTTGATCGATCTTTCATATCATTGGACCAGTACAGTTAGTAAACATATCTAAAGTTATATTCGATGAGATTTTAATTTGGAAGCTGTACTTTGCCTCAATTTGTTGTGGCATGTAATTGGATCGATATGGAATGTCACACCATCCAATAATTTTAGATGAGATTGATGACATGACTATTGATTTTTAATCATCTTGAAATTTTGTAAGCATGGATAATATGTGAAGATAATGTAATCTAACTATAAATTTGTCAAAATTTGCATTCAATTAGCAAAATATTAGCTAGTATAACATTGCTTAAAGTTATATTAGATGTAATTTGAATCCAACCATTTATACAAATAAAAATAAAGTTTCTAAAATTTTATTAAAACTCGACAAAAGTTAATATAATTTTAAAAAAGAAAAAGAAAAATAGGAGAGGCTTCAGAATAAAGTATGAAGCTAAATGCAAACCCATGTTGAATGATTTCACAAGACCTAGGGGTTTGTTTGGGATCCGCTTATTTTGTTGAAACTGAAAACTTTTTGCTAAAAGTACTGTAAAAAAATGTAAAAGTTAGTTGAAATAGTACAGTGAGACTTATGAATAATATTAAAAAGTGCAGTGGGGCCCATGAATAGTAGCAAAAATAAGTTGAATAGTAAAATAAGTTGACAAAATTAATCATGCCAAACGGACACCTATATTCTAGGGTCTCAAGTCTAACGCCAAACTAAATGCAACTGACGTGTCAAATTTTGTGCGGACCTCAATGCTTTGTGTGTTTGCCAAATTCAAAGATAACTACAATGCACCAAGTAGAAACATGGTAGCTAGCGGACATTATTTCTCTTATAATTTTATGACTAAGCTACAAATATGATCAGGAGGACATGACTTGTAATTTCAAATTGGTACAATGCCTGAATTCTACCAACCGTCTAGGACCCAATACTGGTTTGTCCTCTACTTTTGTAAAAGGGAAAATTATATATTCTAGCACTTCATCAACTTTGTGCAAAATTTGATGCATTGCACTTTGCACCATCATTAAGATCATGATTACTGGCATTGACAATGTTTGGCTTCATAGAGGTTGTATGGTGAATGTAGCGGTATCAAGGTCGAGAGTGATGATGATCATAGGTGTGGATAGAGATGGAAATGGGGCAGGGTGGGATTAGAGCAAGGGTGCTCCGCTCCCATTCCTGCCCATGCGGTAGGAAACGAAAAAAAAAAAGAAAAAAAAAAAAAGGCAGATTGGAGGTATTTGACCATCCATAATGAGATGCCTTTGACATTAATAAAATAGAGATAAAAGAGAAAAAAAAAAAAAAAGATAATCAATTGTGAGATGTCTAAAAAAGTAAAAAGAAGAGAATACAAATGTTTTAGGATAATAGTAGTAAAATATGAAAAAAAAATTAAATTAAATTAGAAAAAAATATAAATTATTAAATTATGTATATAAATAATTTACATATAAATTAAAAATATATACATTTAGGTCAGGATTAATAGAGAGCTGTACTTCATGGCCCGTACTCTTGCTAAATGTTCATATAATATATTAAAATTAAGTTTTCCCTGTTGTAAAAATTCTCCCTCCTAGTTGATTTTTGGGATGCTTGGAGGAAAGACTCTACCTTTAGTTTCTGCAATTGTTTAATGAAGTCGTGAACAAAACCCATTAGAACTCTTGAAAAATTCTTAAGTAATTCTGGAGTATAGTGAAATAATACTCATCTCACATTCATTGTGAACTCACTATGAATTTAATGAGTAAATCACTTTACTATGAATGTGAAAGGAGAGAATATCATTCATCGTGCTCTGAGAAGGCCTAAGAATTACTTAGAATTCCTTTGTTTATATACTTTTGTTTTTTGTATGACTTCGTTGAGGAAGTCTCCAGCAATAAAACCATCATCTCCTTTAAAGTGACTTTGTGGTTGACCAAAAAGAAAATATTTGGTGAAGGTCGATGAAAAGGACTACGGAAGAAGACAAATTGGCCATTAAAGAGTGACACTATTACGGAAATTATCATATACCATAGCATGTGCTAATATCGTAATGGGCGGATGGAAATGGGGTGGGGCAAGGTCGAAGGATGGAGTATTTGTCCCCGTCTTGTCCCATCCTTGTTCCGCAAGATAGGAAAAATTTTCTCACTCCATTCACACTCCTTGGGGCCCCACGAAGCTCCACCCCACCCTTTAAAACTCTATTTTTTGTTAATTTGCCTTGCAACTAATACAATTTTTTTTAATGAAATCTATTTCACTAATAAAATATACTTGAAATTACAACTAAATTTATCCCATCAAATCGAATTAATTTTTAGAAAAAATTGAATAATATATCTAAGTGTTTACAAAACAATTACAAAAAAAAAAAAAAAAAATTCTCATAGTATAACACATAACAAAATAAAGGCATAGAACCACATTGGGTAGAATAAAATAAGTTAATATTGATATGTTTTTTTTAAAATAATAGGGTTTTTAAAAAATATATATATTAGGGTTTTAGGGTATGAAAAATTTACAATTATAATCCTTAACAACGCGGAGCGGGACAGGGGCGGGGCGGGGTGAGTCTAAAAAGTCTAAACCCATCACTGCCTCACCTTGTGATGCGGGGCTAAAATCTTACCACATCTCCACCCCACCACCTTTGTACGACGGAAAAAACTTGTGCGGGACAAAGTGAAGAGGGGCAGGTTAAGCGGGACAGGGCAAATTGTCATCCTTAGTAATGGCATTTTAGGATTTGAAATTGAAAATGAAAGCCTTCTCATACAGGTCATTTGAGCATTTATTGTCGAAGAATTTGGCATGGGAAGATTGAAACATGAAGGACAATTTCTTGGCGAGTTTTGATAAATCACTTGGTGACTTTATTACAAAAAACAAAAATGTAATATATATAACTTATTTTTCCTGCAAAGAGTAATATATTATAAAGGAGAAGAAACTACCAGTACATAATACAAATTTATATCTTATATATATATTTAAAAACAGAAGCATAGTATTTATTGTTGCTATACTCTAGTTTTATTGTTGCTATGCTCCAGTTGAGCTATATCAACGTCCACGTCATTATCTTTTTTTTTTTTTTTTTTCAATTTTCCTATAATTGTTTTTAATATTCATTTTTTAAATATTTACACTTCTCCAACATTTCTCTCTCTCTCTCTCTCTCTCTCTCTCTCTCTCTCACCTTTTCATCTCCCCATTATTTCTCTAACCTTTCTCCCTCCCTTTCTTTTTCATCTCCTCGCTACCGTCTACATTAAAATCATTCTTCATCTTTCTCTTCATCTTCCTTTATATTTGTCTTTTCGTATTCACACCCTCTTACTATAAATTTGTCATTATCTCTTCTATTTTATGCATAGGTTTCCCTCACAAAAAAAAAGAAAAGAAAAAGGTTCTCTCTCTCAATTTTTTGGTGGATATTTTATTTTTCTTGTATATCTGTTTTAAGTTGATAATTTTTTTTTTTTATATTTTTTAAAACTCTACTTTAGGTTAATGCAATTTTTTTTTAAATTGTTTTTTTTTTCTTTTTTTATTGTTAAATTTTATCTTATTGCGTTATAAAGAATTAAATATAGTATATAAAAATAAAATATTATTCTATTATATAACATGATTTAGATAATTTGGTATTTATTGTATTTAATTTTTTTTGGTTCTCTTTGACTGTTAAATTTTATCCTATGCGTTATAAAGAATTAAATATAACATATAAAAATAGAATATTACTCTATTATATAACATGATTTGGATAATTTGGTATTTATTGTAATTAGTATTTATTTATTCTATTACACATTATTCTTTATAATATGATTAATAAAACCTATAATATGATTAATATGATTAATTTGGTATTCTTTACACAATATAATAAATAAAAATATGATTATGAAATACATTATTCTTTATTAAATTAATTAGTTTAAATTGTAAAAAAAAATTAATAAAACCACCATAAAAATTATTATTACTCGCAACGGGCGGGTTCGCAACTAGTTATATATAATACACAATAAACAAGCTTAGGTGAAGATAACCCATGGACTTCCCATAAAATACTCAAAATACATAGATGGAGAGCAAGTCCAGTGCAAACAAAAAGTTTGAGGAAGTATGGTTCTTGAATTTGCCAAAACAACATTCTCAAAAAAATAAAATAAAATAAAATAAAAAATTGCCAAAACATCGTCACATTTATTTGCATGTCAATATATGTGTTGGATAGAATGGTAGATATATTCCAAGCCCTGGCCAGAATGTTCCTACAATCAGAAATTAGAGTAATGAGAGAGCGAAAAACAGGAGAAATCCCAATAAAGTAAATTACAAGCCTGTAGGGAGTCTATTTCTTTTTTATTTCGATAACCTAATTCCCAAGCCAATGGGAAACAATCGTTCGAAACTGCCAATAATTCAACAGCTAAACTGAAAGTTATACCAATATTGTCAAGTTTTAGACTATGAATTTTTTTTTTTACTTTTTTTTTTTTTTTTTTGATGAAAGACTATGACTGTACTTGTGTATATATATATATATGCTCCAATATTGTACATACGCTAAGTCGATATTAATTTTATTTATGTATATATTATGAAGAATTCCAATTATAACTAATCTTTTTTAGGTAAAAATTCATCATTCAAGAGAAACACTATCTACTTCTATGCTATTTATACTTCAAAAGAACTAATCACAGTTAGAATTCTATACAAAATGTTCAAAGTTAGCCAATGTGTATCATATGGCATTTTTATGCATTTCAATTCAACAATATCTGTAGAAAGGACCGAATGCAGCCATAAATTACTTTGACTATTTCCAAATACTTTTTCTCCTCCAAATCTCTAAAGATAAGATTTGGTTTGGATTTTGGAAGACAATATAGAGTATAGGGAAATTTCATTTGTGGGTGTCTTTTTATACACTTTTTTTTGTTTTTGTTTTTTGGTTATTGTTATTTGGAAGCATACGGTTAATAGTGATGTGCAATCACATGCAAGGTTGACAATATGGCTAGAGAATGTGAAGGCAAAGCCATCAGGGAGCTCAGCAACCAAAGAACATGTTGATATTGCCCTCTTGACGATGGGTATAGATTGCACCCACGAGTTCCATTCTAGTTCACAAGCTTCATTGCCGTACTGACTCAGTTACCTTTTTTGGGTGGACAACAAGGCATGCCTTTGCCATTGAATGCTCAGAGAGAGAGAGAGAGAGAGATCAATTATTTTGTTTTTGTTGTTGCTGTTTCTGTTTCTGTTTCTGTTTCTGTTTCTGTTTAAGTTTTTTTTTTTTTTAGCAAATTTACACTCTTGATTCATAAAATTTACTTTATGAAAGCTATTAGTTTCTTAAGTTTTAAAATGACTAAATGAGCGATATTAATTAGTCCATTTTTAAGTGCAGTTAGTGGTATTGATTATGTGACTAACAGAATGATATCCTTACATTTTTGTTTTTAATAATGTGGTATTGTTTTTTTTTTTTTTTTAAATTACAAAGATTATGTCACATGGCTAACAGACATTTCATCGAACAGTTTGTGAGCGTATTTGATTCGAACTGCTCGTACAAATATTGCCATCTTAGATATAACTTGGAGTAAATCTGAGTACATATCATTATATTTCAATTTTCAGAGATACAGTAAGGTGTATAAATTGTTTTGAATGTGCTTATTAGGAGTTTATGAAGCAGGCAGGGCTCAAGAAATCCCAAAATCAAGACTCTTTTTTTTATATATAAAGTAAGACGCAGAGTGTGTGTCACATTTATAGTGAAAAAGGAAAAGAAGGTCAGTTTTGGGTTTTGGGTTTCTTTTTCTGAGGCGTAATATAATTTTTGTAATTTAAAAAAAAATACCAATTCATTATTTCATTAATCATGCAAGTAATATCACTTACAGTAGTTTACTTAAATATTAATATTGCTTCTTTTTTAAATTTGAGGAACATATAATGTTCGCTTGAAACTTGAAAGACTATTTGCAGTCACAAAGTAAGTTTTATTAGAGGCCAATAATGTAGTTTCATCATTTTTTTTTTTTTGTATATAAGAAAAAAAAAAGTGGGGTTGTAGAAACTATTTTAAATAAAACTAAGCAAATAAATATTGAAAAATGCAATGGAATAATAATATTGCATAAATAATTTTTATATACTGAAATTAGAAAAAGAAATATAAAAAACAACGGTGATGTTAGGTATTTTTCATGCGATAACTAGTTAAAATTTAGGTACGATTAAACTAACTAAAGAATATTTAATAAAGTTATTTTTCATAACCAAATTTAGGTATGATAAAATTTAAGGTGGTGTTAGGTATTTTTTGCTAAATTTTTTTTTTTCTTTTTTATCCATTTTCATTCAATTTGCAACAAACTAATCTTTCTTTATTCCATTTAAATACTCTTTACAGTGGTCTATTCCCAACAACCTTGGGCTAATTTGGGCTCAAGCCCCTAATTTTTTTGTACTCTAGGTTGGGTTTTGCCCACAATGGGAGATCTTTGAAGTGATTTGTGTCAAGATGGACAACACCCTCCTACTTCACTGTTAAACTACTTCAAACTAAGCCCAGCCGAGAAGGCTCCCAGACTGCCGAGTTCCCTTCTTGAAGTCCAAGTTGGACTTTAGAGTTCCCTCAACCTTGTTCTTACCTTTCTCTTGTGTATCTCTTCCCCAATTTTTGTTCCAACCCCCTTCTTGTCCCCCACCCCCCCCCCCCCCAAACTATTTATAATCCTACGCATCAGATCATGTGTCGAAAGGGGACCCACCCTTCTATTGTTGAAGTGACTCCCTCGTAACCTGTACCCGACACCAAATCTTGGCAGGCAAGTTATCCTAAGGCACTATCTCTCTATCCTAGCTATGCCCATGTATGGTAGCTCGTGGGTGCTTCCCCACCCTCTTGGCCATTTGGGCCCATATTGGGCTGAGATGGTTCTAAGGTATATGGGCCCCAAAGTAGCTCAAGGAGTGGGCCTGTTGTTCTCATTCCATACACTCTTTCTTAGGGTGAGTTTGTTTCAGTTTTTTGAAATTGGGTTTTTTTAAAAAGTGACTTTTTCAAAAAGTGCAGTATGAAAAAGTGCTTTTTAAAAAAGCTGAGTGTTTAGTAAAAATTATTAAAAAGTGCTTTTTGAAAAAGCTGAGTATTTGGTTAGCATTTACAAAAGTGGTAGTTTGAAGAGTAAATTACTAAAAAGGACAATGTATATATAAGGGAGTTTATTTCATACTTAAACCACATACTTCATAATACTTAAATCAATTTTTCTCTTTCTAAAAAAATTATTTTTTTCTCATCAATATTAGCTAATAATAATCTACCACTTAAGATTTATTGTGAAAGTATTGTGAAAATATTGTGATAATTGATATTGATTTTAATTTGAATTTACTGTTACAATTATTTTTTTCTCTTTCTAAAAAAATTATTTTTTTCTCACCAATATTAGCTAATAATAACCTACTACTTAAGATTTATTGTTAAAGTATTGTGAAAATATTATGATAATTGATACTAATTTTAATTTGAACATACTATTAAAATTATTTTTTTCTCTTTCTAAACAAATTATTTTTTTCTCACTAATATTAACTAATAATAACCTACCACTTAAGATTTATTATGAAAGTATTGTAAAAATATTGTGATAACATTTCTCAATTTCAATTTTTTATTCTTTATTTTATTTTTCCCTTATCTTTTTTTTTTCATCCACACGTTTCTTTTCTTTCTTTTTTTCCCCTTTTTTTCTCCCCCACACCTTTCCTTATCTCTATCTTCACTTTTCATTTTTCTTTTGTTCTCTGGCACTTCGTAGAACTGGAGCTCTTCACTTTTCTTTTGGGATTTTTTTCTTTTCTTCTCTTCGTCTACTCTAGAGCATTCAAGAAGCTCTCTCACACAAACAAATTCTCTCTCATACACACATAGATCATCGGCAGAGAAGTGGAGATCAGCGTTCTACATGATTTTTTTTTTAATCTTTTCCCTTGCCGTGCTGCTAGAGCTCTCAAGTTCTTGTTTCTCCCTTGTCATCTTCAGATCTTCTTCATCGTTTGTTTCATTCACCTCCTTAGTTTATCAATTTTCACAGAGGAGAGGAACCTGGGGCTGCACCGTTGATCAAGCTTGTTTGTGAATTTGTGATCTTCTCTGGTTCTCTGGGGTTGCTGTTGCAATCTTCGATTTGTGTTGCTCACTTTCACAGTGTAAAATTGGGTTATAAGCAAAGGGATAAAATTGGGTTTTTAAGAATAACTAGTGGGCAATTTGAAAAATTTGCGCACCTCCAACGGTAACCTGAAAAGCGCTTTTGTGCAACGGACCGCATCCTGAGCTTTTCTAAATTCACGTTTTCTTCACAACTCAAAACGCAACTTTTAACCAAAAGTTGCTTTCTTAAATTCACCAAACAGGTTTTTTAACTCAACTTTTTCAAAACGGGCTTTCATGAGCTGAAAACGTTCTAACAAACAGACACTTAATTATTTTTTAATAGAATGTGTTTTTTTGACTTAGCCATAGCATAAAAACCATTCTTCTGAATGAGTTATTATTTCAAGTTTTTTTTTTCCCTCCATTTTTCATGCAACTATATTTTATGAAGTTTGTGAGGTTATGATTTGTTGATTTTGTTGATGTTTAGTGGTATTGTCATCTACTTGATCTGGTGATGTTTGTGATGTTGAGATTTTTAGGTTTGTAACTCACCAAATCGGCTGCCCGTGTTGAAAAATTGAGTCTCGTGTGGTGAAAAACATGTTTATGCTATTTTCACAAATTCATGGAAGAATTATGAACCCCACTTGACTTGACTAAACCAGCAAACACACACAACCAACAACCCAATTGCATATTGTTCTCACCAGAAAGAAAAAAAAAATTGCATATATTCAAGTTTATCTCGTATAAAACTTTTAAAGAATTCTGAATCTGATTAAGAAGCGCAGAACCATGTTTAACAAAACCAAAAATTGAATCGGTAGAGGAGTATAACTTACCCTTGCAGTCAAAGGGCTTTTGTGTATTTTGCCTCTTTAGCCCTAAATTATGATATATTAACAAAAACTTTAGACTAAATTACAAATTACATTCCCTAACATTAACTAAAATTTAATTCAGTTCTTCAACTTCACTATTGTTCAATCGAGTTCCCTAAGTTCCAGGTTTATATAATTAAGTGTCCCCGTCAACTTCTGTTAGATGTTGCATCTAGTTTTAAGTGTACCAATTTTACTTTTTGTTTCAAATTTTTTGAATTAAAGAAATCTAATTAATTATTTAAAAAATTGAGAAAATTTTTATGGTTTTTTAAAATGTGTGAACATGCCCAAAAATGGTTAAGTTTCACCCATTACACCAAATAAAACTCTAAAAACCTTAAATAAATTTTAAGAAAACCTAATTTTTGTACTAAGGCTGCTGTTCTCTAAGTTCTGCCCTAAAGAGCTTTTAAATTGGCCAAGAAATCCTATTATAAGTTGGATTCCCGTTTAGAGAAAATCTCTAGTTTTCAAGCTCCCTTAACCAATTTTTTTTGGCCCATTTAAAGTCAGTTTTGGTAAACTACAACGTTGTGAACCCTTTAAATTATTTTTTTAGCCCAACTTAAATCATCAAAATCCAATATTGGGGCCGGAAATTAAGCCCAAAATGCTAAAGCATGCAAATTTTGAAATTTTGATTTGAATTGGACTTAGATTTGGTGCAAATTTCCTTTGATTCCTTGCTACAATTGGACTCAAATTTAATTGAGTTAACAATCTTTAATTGAGTTAACATTCATAGTGGTTGATTGAGAATCAGCCAGCTTGGGTTTGGGGTTTGAAAGGGAGAGGCGAGAAAGGAGATGAGGGTTACATAGATGAATTTTGGGTTTTAATACAAGGGGGGAAGGTTAAATTTGAAGGGAGATAATAAAATCAACTAGGGTGTGTGTTTGCTAAGCACAGTCTTATATGATGGCACAATTTGATGTTTGAGTTCTTGTGTTCCATTGAATTTCTTGAGCCAAGTTTCTATGATTACAGTTGAAGTTCAAAGATATTGAATCAATTTTTTACCATTAGTATTTTTTTTTTTTATCTTGTTTTCTTTTGTCCTTTTATTTTTTATTTTTTATTTTTGGAGGAGAAAGACATAACAGGAAACAAACGGTAACAAGTAGGTAAGGTGATTTTAAGCCAAATTACAGGTGAATTTACTTTTTTATTTTATACTATGAGTATGCTGATTTTTCCAATAAAAGCAAAAGTACGGATTACGCACATGCTGTAAACCAATAATACCCAAAATATATGCGCATAATAATAATGATAATGTAATACATACAACAAGGCAAGCTATTTAACAAAAAAAAAAAAAAAAAAGGCAAGCTATTTCCTCCTCCAAAATCACACAATCAAGCTCAGGGCCGGCTTTTCTACTAGGCCAATTAGGCAATTGCCTAAGGCCCCAAAGTGGAAGGGGGCCCCCAAAATTTTAGAAAAGAAGGGGTAGAAGGCAAAAAAAAAAAAAAAAAAGGTTTCAGATGAATCCAAAAAAAATCCGGCACATCCTTTTGACCCAAAAAAAAAAAAAATTCTGTTATATCCGGTTAAACATTGGTACCACAAAAAAAAAAAAAAAAAAATTGGTCTAAACAAAATTAATTGTCCTAAAAATAACATCATTATCCTCTAGACAAACTAAAATTCAACAAGATAAACTACAAGTCCGGTTTAAAAAATTAACCACAAAACAATCACAAATCAAAACAAATAAAAAACCACAAATCCCTAAAATTTTTACCGTTTCTCTTTCTCATTCTTGCTCAGCTTCTTTCTCTCAGCTCTTGCTTTCTGCCTCTCTCCACTGTTGCTGGCTGCTTGGCTCAAGCTTCCTCCGATCTAAATTATCCGATCACATCTGATCTGAAAATTCTGAACTAACTGAGGAGTGAGGGCTGTTGACTGCCTTTTTTTTTTTTTTTTTGTGCTGCTATGTACTTTTGATTTTGCAGATGGATGAGTTTTGACTTTTGAGGTATAAGGTTTGGCTTTCTCTACTTTTTATTTGTTAAGACTGGACCTGTTTATATTGAGTTATGGCCGGACGTTTAGAGGCTGTTTGGATTTCTAGTTTCCATGACTAATAACTCTGTTTTCATAACTCATAACTCAAAAATGGTGGGACCCATAGTGAGAAGTCCGTTTGGGAGCACCATAACTCTGTTTCCATCACTCAATTCTTTGATTTTTGAGTTATGAGTTATGGAAACTGAATACACATTTTGACTGTTTTTAGTTTCCATAACTCATAACTCAATGACATTGTTGTAATTAAACACATAACTCTTACATTGTGCAGCTAAAATGTTTGACTTTTGGGTTTTTTTTTTTTTTTTTTAAACAAACCCAGCCACACAAGTTTCACCTATAGCCACATTTCTTGACTTTTCACATTTTTTTTTTTTTTGAAACAAAAAGTAATGGAGAAGTGAGTGATGAGTGCGTTTGGAAAAATTGCGGTATTTTGAGTGATGAGTGACGAAAATTGAGTGAAGAGTGATGAGTGATGAGTGATGATAAAAAAAAAAAAAATCCAAACATGGCCTTAGACCTTCAACGTTTTGTTTGTTTGTTTGTTTGTTTGTTTTTTTTTTTTTTTTTTTTTTTGTGTTATAGGTGTAATAGGATTTGTTTTGTGTTTTTTGTGGGTAGGTCTTATTAATAAGACTTGTGTGGCCATCTTGGCATCTTCTTGGCTAGGCTGGGCTTATGCTTTTGTTATGGCTGTACTTAATTTTTTTTCTTTAATTTTAATCTTGTGTTTATATATATATATATATATATATATATATATATTGTAAGGACACGACTTCGATTTTTTAGGCCCAAGATTATATGGACCAACCCAAAGGGTCCAAGAACAATGAATTTCTAGAGAGCAGGAAAAGAAAGCTGGGCTAGATTGGTTTAGACGATCAACAAGATGAGTTCAGGTCTCAAGAAGAACATGAAGAGCTTAAGTTCAGGAAATGGTCCTCGGTCAAAGTCCGAGGATGTTAACTTTTGTATCTCCTATTTCTTATGTGTAGATTACAGCTTTATTCGTCCGTCCCCTCCTATGAGGAATTTCTTCACATTATATATGCCCTTCCAAATCATCCTGACCCTACACTTGTTGATTATCTGAATCTTCACTTGAGTGTATGTCCTATCCTGCGCCTTTTTGACCTTTTGTGAGTTGCGGTGGCCAAGATTGCACTGTTCATGTTTCTTCTCCACATAAATGCGGCCAGGGGGTTAGGTGCAAAGCCATTCAATGTGGGGTTGGCAGCCTTCTTCCTTGATATTTCTGGATATTTTCCTGGTGTACGTATCCACTATATCCGCCCAGGCTAATAGAACCTTTTGGGATGTTTCCTTTGACCGGAATAGCTCCAAGTCTTATTCCAATTTTGAGTATTCGAGGTGGTATTATCCTCGGCGTTATTCTTAGGCTTCCCCAATTTGTGTTCGGACCTTTTACAATTCATCTCGGGCGTCATGGGTTGAGTGGGACCGTCTTCGGACAGATCATGATCCTCGGCGTGGGTTTTGAGCCCAAAGCGCAGGCCCATTTCTTTTGTCGGCCCTTTGCCCCCCCCCACACACACACACACACACACACATATATATATATATTAGTTATTGGTAATATAATGAATAAATCTTTATTTATGCAGGTTGAGATTGCTAAAAACTTGTTATTATTCAGTGAAATTACAACAATACTTTTTATATAAATCAGGTTCTATTTTTCATTTGCTCTACATTTAAAAGTTATTTTTTATTTTAGTCTTTATAAATAAATTGTTTAATTAGAAATGTCTATAAGAAAATATGCATCTGGATATGGAAAACTTAAAAAAAAAAAAGAAAAAAAAGAAAACTAATTGAGTCTCAAAAAAGATCAATGGATGAATTTGTTATTAGTAATAAACAAAATATAACACAAAATTTAAATGAAAATATCACAAATGAGCAAGAAATTCACCAAAAATATATTTTAAATGAAATATATTATACTATAAAAATATTAAATAAATATTAATTTAATTAATACATAAATATAGAAAATGCCTCATTTTAGTTCTCGCCCTAGGCCCCAAAATGTCTAGGGCTGGCCCTGATCAAGCTCCTTAAAAATTTCATGAACAATAGTCACAAAATTCTCCCATATCAAACAATCAAGCTCCTTAAAATTTTCATGAACAAGCCCATGATAGTCACAAAAGTGACTCCAATCGATTTTCTTCCCTTCATTATGCTTGTTTTCTTCTCCAAAAACTTCACCAGCTACTCAATTGTTTCTGGATTTTGGAATTATGAGATGACCTACCATCCTTGTCTTTGTTGATATTTCTAGAGGCAAAAATCTCTGAAACGCTTTGTCAAATCACTGTCATTACTAATTACTGGCCAATCTGTTTTGTATCTAAAAGGATAATCTGAAAGAATATGATACGAGAGAGAGAGAGAGAGAGACAGAGAGACAGAGAGAGATTATAGGTTGCACAAGAATAATAAAGTCAAGAAAATATATGTGGTACAGAATTTGACGTTGAAACGTTAAAAATAAACTACTGACCAGAGACCAATCCCAAACCAAGCAAAGTATTTAATCAAAGCTTATTTTGGTCATTCAAATAGCTAATTCCGAACTGAAAGATTTAAATACCTTATTCGTTGATTATTTTGCAAGCAGAATAGTTTAAAATTATTAGGAAAAACATATTCACATGTATTAACACAAGAACAGGATTTTGCTAGGTTATCCTTCATTCATTGTTTTGCATGATCTTATGAAATCTCGCCAAAACTTTAAACCATGTATCCCTGCCCAAATTTGATAAGCAGAACACAGAGCCAACCAAATATTCATTCTCTTGCTCTATAAACCCAAAACAGCAAGTTGCCTAGTCATATGAGAGCAAACAAGTAAAGTTCAGATTAGATGAAATCAGTAGAGTATTTACTGTGGACCAAATACAAAGATTAAACCCCCCACCCCCTTCAAAAAAAAAAAAAAAATCTCTATTCTTTCGTGAGTGACAGAATACATTTTTTAAAAGTAACAAATAAATTTAGTAAAAAAAAAAAGGATATGCCAAAGCTAATAAAGGCATATTTGTCTTCTGTAAAGGTTTTCTTATTGCTATGAAGAGTTAATTAATTTCACTTGTAAAGTAGAGAATCAAGACGGGGATTGTTACAAAAACATGTTGTTGATTACGATCACATGGTCTACAGATGCCATTTGTGGAAAATCAATCATGGTGACCTTCTCATCATCATCAATCTACAGAGCAGAAATATAGAGAAATAATTACTGGTTTACCAGTAAGCTAAGTAATTCAGCTGAAAAAACATTTTGGATATCATGTCAATCCAACAAATGCGTTAATAACCATGACATATATATGTTGTGAAATAATACAAGAACATGGCTACCACATGTTAGGTTCAGTTCCTAATTATGCAGCTCTTGAGATGCAAATAAATGATACTGCAGAGTGGCTTAGTTGCATACCATAATATTGATTGAATTCATTAAAGTCACAATGAATGAAGCCCTTTCCTACCAAACGAATAACAAGACCAATGATTGTTTCGAAAACCAGCAAGACTATAATCAAATTCACTTTTTGCAGAGAAGCAGGACAAAGAAAGCCAATTGTGACTAGTACGACACCCTAAGTAACCCCTCTTAGATTTGAAAGCCTCAAAAGAAACTCTGCCAAGTCTGTGCAGTTTCATGCCAAGGAGCATACCATCTTCTCGAAGATATCTTAAAGATAAGAATATGAATTAAACACTCAGTGCTAACATTTGAATAATAATAACAACAATAAATAGTTGAAGAAGAGGTTTTGCATAGAATAGCAAGAACATAAGAAAAAGATACTGGATTCTTTTCCAACGCCAATTGTACAGCCAATAGAAGCAAACACTCCATGTTTAAGCATTGTTTTGATAGCAAGAAAATCATGACCAAGGCAGTTGAGGCGATACTTATCATCTAGCAGAAGAGGACAGACGGATGCTCTGTGTTATGTTGGACAAAATTCAAACTATATATATTGAGAGTAATGCAATGCAATGCAAAGCAAAGCAAAGTGACTCACAATTATTGGAAGAGTCATTGTGCAAGAGCTTATACTTGAGCAACTTCCTCAAAACATCGTTAGTGAGCCTAGGCCTACAAAGTAGGACAGATACTCCTAATAAGTAGTAAGCATTAATTACAAATAAAATAAAATAAAAATTATGGAAGTGCCATTTGATTGAGGGATAATGTCTCTTACACATTAACACATACGTCTTGTTGCGTGCATATGCCATATAGTAAGGAGCTTGATTGTATGATATTGGCTTATTTTATTTTTTAAATTTTGAAATAATAATAAAATTATTATTTTATTTATTAAATGTTTTGAAGTTACAAAATGACCCTGTTTTGGGTGTCTAAGGCACTGTTTGGATTTTTTTTTTCATCACTCCTCACTCAATTTTCGTCACTCATCACTCATCACTTAAAATACCCCAACTCCCTACCACCCATTTGTTTGGCACCATCACTCAATTTGTCATTACTTAAATTTTTCAACTGTTTGTGGGCCCTATACTCGTAACTTGGTGCAACTTTTACTCTTTTTTTTTTTTTTTCTCCCTTCAACCCCCAATACCCAAACTCACCGAACCCAGTGAAAAAAAAAATTAATGAAGAAGACAAGACAAGACCAGACCAAACCCAGCGTGAAAGGGAAAACAAAAAAAGAAGAAGAAGAAGCCACCTAGTGTAAAAGGAAACAAAAAAAGAAAAAAGAAGAAGATGAAGAAACCAAACTCATCGAAAAAAAAAAAGAGGGTCAAAGGTTGTGGTTGACTCTGACCGTGGGATCCAGTATGTAGTTTTAATTACGAAAATGCCATTAAAAACAGAGTTATGGAAACTAAAAACACCTAAAATGTGTTTCAGTTTTCATAATTCATCACTTAAAAATAAGAGAATTGAGTGATGGAAACAAAAACTGGAAACAAAATCCAAACGAACTTCTCAGCCATGGGTCCCACAATTTTTGAGTTATGAGTTATGGAAATAGAGTTATGAGTTATGAAAACAGCAAATCCAAACAGCCCCTAATGGATTAGTTTCACGAAAGCTAACGAAAATCCTTAATTAAAATTTTTTTAAACTTAGAGAACTCAATTAAACAAAAGTAAAGTTGAATGCTAGAAATGAATTCTAGTAAAATTTAGAAAGTGAGTTTTGCGTTTGTGCCTAAAAATAATATAGTAATTATGTTTCATTTTCACTATTATCATTAAATTTTGCATGTGAACAAAATTTACCGGTGATACTAATTAACCCAACCCTAAAAAGACTTGGTAAGGGTCATAAATTTTGCACCTGACTTAGCCCTAATCCAATCGATCTAATCCTTTCTTAAGTCTACCTTGGACCATTTGAAGAATCTAAAAAAGTGAGAGGTTCAAGATTTTTAAGTTTGGACTGAGATTCAACTAAGATCGAACCATGATAACGTCAAAATTAATTTAATAGTAATTAAAATACAAATAAAAGTATTAAAATGATAAAAATGATAAAAATTTACTTTAAAAATATCTTTAAAAATTAA
Source organism: Lithocarpus polystachyus (assembly GCA_033629205.1). NCBI lineage: Eukaryota > Viridiplantae > Streptophyta > Magnoliopsida > Fagales > Fagaceae > Lithocarpus > Lithocarpus polystachyus. The sequence goes on along the minus strand of CM066172.1, from coordinate 8,817,609 downwards.
ACAACTTTCAAATGAATTTTCACCATTTTTTTTATAATTTTAATAAATAAAAAAAACATAGTATAAACAATTATAACAAAAGTTGTGTTTAGTAATCTTTCAAATAAAAAATATTTTAGTCTAAAATAAAATTATTTTCAAAACATAAATTTAAAAATTGCATATTCACATGTAAAAGCATAATTCTTGAACCACTAATAAAATTATAAAATAATAATAGATTAAGGGAAAGGTAATATGTTAAATTGAAAAACTATAATCTAAACTTAAAATAAATAAAATATGAAATCTAAGAATGTCTCGACAAGGGACTTGGTTTGGGGGTTAGTATGTTTGTATAATCTTTAGTAAAAGAGTCATGCTAACAAGTGCCCTTAGGACAATGATTAACAATTCATTTTAGAAAAATTTTGACATCACTTTTATAAGAAATGAAAAAAACAGTTAAAATATTAATTATTTTTTTTTCTTTTCTCATAAAACTTTCTTTAAATTAATTGTTAACTATTACCCTAAAATATGAGAATCTCATATTTGCAATTTTTACCATTTAAATTGGTCTAAAATTTTTTTTTGAATGACCCATTAATAGTTAAAAAATAAAATAAAATTGATAATCGAGTATCACATTTTTTATTTATTTTTAAAAAATTCGTATCAGCCAAAAATATCTTTCCACGTGGCAGTCTCAGCATCATGAAAAGGATAAGACTCTTCATTTCATTTCACAAACAAGATTAAATTTTTCTTTAAAAAAAAAAAAATCTCAATGCATAGGAGACTATAAGAGAAGAACATAACTATATTTTCCAAGAATCTGGTGTTTGTTATTGGTTACAATAATGTTATTGCCAACAACAAATATGTCATCCTTAACCATAGCCTCATCTCACCAAAGCTTCCTTACCAACACCCTCAGTAATCCACCTAACCACTACAAACCCAACACAAAGATTCTCTACTCTGCTAAAACTATCTCATGCAGACATCCATCTCATGATGACCACCAAGATTCTGATTCTCCAAGGTAATCTCATCATTTTTAAGGTAGTTCCTTCAATTGGGTATTGCTTCTTTGGTTTCCTTTTCAACCTGTTGTGTTGTCTTTATTATTGTTATATTATTAGCTTAAGTTGTTAGTTAGAAAATGGTGAATTTAATCTTTGTTTTAACACTGCTGACTTAGATTCTTCAGCTTTGAACTGAGAATCACTTGCTCTAATACCATGATAAATTATCGATTTTGTGTGCTGTGTATTGGGGTTCTTAGGAAGAATGAGAACCAGTTGGCAAAGCTGGCAATAGTTACACTGGCAGCTGGGGTGTTAACACTGGGCTCAGTTCATGATGCATCAGCTGCAAAAACTGGTGGCAGAGTTGGGGGGCAGGCTTTTCGGTCAGCGGCTCCTCGCCCTCCCCCTAGAGTCAACAATAATTCGAGGTAACTTGAATACAAATTGCACTGTTTCAGAGAGATGGTTGAATTTGTTAGTACCTAGTATTAGTTATCACATTGGTTGGACTTATTTATCCAAGAAAGACTTTGTAACGAGAAAATCATTCTAATAGAGTTGAAGATATTAGCTGAACATGCTTGATTATTGTACTATATGTATTTCAGTTGGAAAGTACTGTTTATCAGATATCGTTGGTCCTCTTAACAGTGAGAGTTATGAATTTATATTTGGGCTTGTAATGCGAAAGAGTATCAAGATGTTACTTCCTCATAAGATTGATTGTGAACACTATGATGGGCCTATGAAAGATCTCAACAACAAACAATAAGAACAAAACAATATTAGAAGAAAGAAGAGACAACCACGCACAAGATGTACTAACAATTTATGAGGTTCAGCCTTAGGCCTACATCCATGACTGTAAAAAAGGGAAAGTTTAACTAAGAAGTTGGGGAGATCAAAATAGTGGGGCAAAGGCACTCTCACAAAACAAAAACCCCAAATACACCTTGCCCTCACATGGTTATGATTTTGTTAGAAAACAAAGAGCTAGTTGTGTGTGTGCATATATATATATATATATATATATATCTTCACAGGGCTGAGGTATACAGGTAAAAGGATCAAAAGTCCTGAACCAAATAGGACTTGGAGAAAGCTTGACTTCCAAGCAAAATCAGTAAGCTAACCAACCTAGGTCAAGGTGTGCATGTTGGTGGTTAAATACCCAATTTTGATATTGTCTCTAAGAGGAGTAACAGGGGTTGAAAATTGAAGGCTTCATGCTATAATAAAAACTAAAATGCCAGTCCTTATCCAACTTCCCGATTTCTCAAAAGGAGTTTTTGAATCATCATGACATGGCAACTATAATCTGTTTATACTGATTCACAAGTGTGACTGAAGTTGGTCTTAATCCAAGTTAACATGATTAAAAATCTGTGTACTTAAAGTGGTGACAAGTATGGGCAACACTTCTGGGCTTTGGAATGGTCAATAAATATATATATATATATATATATTAATTTGAAAATGAGATGGAATAAATTTTAGAGGAGTGTGGTAAAGGTTCTGTCATGAGGAGAAGGAATCAATCTTTTGTGACAGTTTCAGTGACTTTTAAATTTTGCTAGAAAATTCAAACTCTGGGATAAAATCTGAGAAGTGATCATGGTCTGTGTGCAGGTGATAATTGATGATTAGAGATGTTGCTTTTTAGTTACAAACTGCCCTGTTAACTTACACAGCTTAAAAATTCTGTCCTACTGGATAGTGATTGTACTCCAGAACTCTGATTTGTGGCCCTCAGTTAGTCCACTTGTCTCTCTGGTTCAGTTTGACTTAGTTCAATCATGTTCTTCATTCCCTTGTATTTTCAGACATGCTACAATACCAAAATTGCCTTAGAATATATTCCTTGACATTATCCCTTAAAGACAACTTACAACTTAGCCTCTTTTAAGGATTATAAGATATTTCTTGTTCAATAGATCTGTCTCCTACATTAAGCTAGCTTAGTGGTATGCGGTTATGTAATAGACCCTATCAGTATCAGTATTAGATAGAATTAGACAACAAGTATGCTGTGGAGAAACCTTAGAACTTAATAGTCCCTAAGAAATATCCATCAACTGGATGTCTAGAGTATCTAAGATTGCAAGGTAAACAGTTTTTCTTTAGCAATGTACTTGCCATTAATAATTTACAACTATGACAGCAATCCCTCTTGATTCCAACTTAATTTTATTGAAAATTGTACTAGAAATGCAGAAAAAATATCATAAGATATATACAAATTGTGTAATAACCTCACGCAATGAAGAGCTTTCACATGTCAGTCTTCCACAAATTACAGCCTTGTTTTCTCAAGAATCGTGTGGTTCACTCCTAGAAATCTGTGGCAGCATTGATGTCTCTTACCATTCTATTTCTTGCTAGTCCCTTCTACATCCTAATATCATGAATTTCAGGTTTGATTCTCCATGGAGCACGATATGTTTAATGGCTACTTAGCATCATTCTTTAGGGTCTGTAGCAAGTAGCAATTGCTTTTTTACTCTCTGTACAGCAAGTTGTACCTTGGCACCCAACTTATGATGTTGTTCTGACACAGGATGAGTTTCCTAAGTGAACTAGTGAAGGTATACAGAATCTTACTTTCATGAACCCTTTACAAACCAACACTCCCTTTGTCATTGCAGAGAGATATAATCCCCATTTAGAAATTAGCAAACAAGATCACGATGCCTCAAAGCTCCTGAGACACCGAGCCAATGAGTCCAGGGGTAAGAAATGAAACTCACTATCAAAAGGAACCTATTTATATATAATACAAGTCTTCAGTAGAAACCAGTAGCAAACTTCCAGCTACTCCAGGAGGCTCCATTCTATAAATTGTCCTCACCTTCCCATAAGCCTTACTTTGTTCCTAAATCCTCTGCTGCATTAGCTGCCAGAAATTCCTTAGGAAGAAAAGAAGATTGGGAAACTAAAATTCCCTCACTGCTAACGGTGACAAATCACAGCAATTAAAGCATCCTCCAAATTTTCCTTTTTCCTTCTCATTTTGTAACACAGTCCGAGGTGAATATAAACAGTAGCCTTTGCACCCGAATTTGAGTAGGAAAAATTTTCATTGGAAGTTATAGAAAAATTTGGGGCTAGAAATTTGTTTACCTGTGGAATAATTTGGATTTCAGGATTTAATAAGGAAAATGATGGTAGCAATTTAATAAGTAAAGGAAATTGAGCTTCAGAGAGTTATGCATATGAAGTAACAGGTTACATGATCACTTGTGTAATTTTGGGAAAACTCAGAGACTATTCAATTATGAGTGATTAGATATTTCTTGCTCACACCCAGCCAAAAAAAAAAATGAAAAAGATATTGCTTGCTCACTATGGCTCATTAGTTATGAAACAAGTTTAATTTGTCTAGACACCATAAGCTTTCCCATATAAAAAGTTTCAGCCAAATAGCAGTATGGGATCTATTAAAAGAGGAAGTTTCTTACTTAAATGAGATAGGAAAAGAGAAATGGTGTCCAACAGAAATAAGATTTCCTAATTGCACTTAATAGCTCAGAATGATTATATTCAAGCAACTCGAAGTCATGTTTCATGGAATGGATCTTCCATTGACTGTACGGGAGATTATTGTGGCTTAGCACCTCTTGAAGCACAGAAGAATATCCTTATGCTGATAGTATTACCGGTATTCAATGCTGAATAATTTTTTAAATAAGTTTTTTTGGCTTATAAATGGATATTGTATTGACTTCTTTTGTCCATCACATGGTGGATCATTTAAGAATTTTTAATAAATTTCTTCATTTATATTTTGTCTTTTTCTTGATTCTATTTTGGTTGTCATCTAAAAATGTGACTTAATTACATTATAAACAAGTTATCCTCCGACAGTTCATTGATATAATTAAGTTTATTTGGCAGGACTAACATTTACATCAATCCTCCAGTTGCCCCACCTTTAGTCGGTGGGTACGGGTATGGTTATGGTGTACCATTTTTTGGTGGCTGGGGTTGGTCACCATTTTCGTTCTTTGCACCTGGTCCAAGTGTTGCCGTTGGCATTGGAGGTGGATTTGATGTTTTAGCACTGTTTCTGTTTCTTGGTGCTGTAGCTGCTGTTGTGAGGAGATTCATTGGATCAAGATTTGAAGATGATGATGATTACTAGTGGCAGATAGAACTTTTTTTGATGCTTTAATTATATAAGTTTTACTTAAGTGACTACAAGACACGTTCATCTAGCCACCAACTTGTACTTGAAACCATTATTATGTAATATAATTGTGCTAGATAAGAGAAACACTCTTGTAATTCTCTGTTTACAGTAACTTATAACAGTATAAATGCAGTAATTTATTTTGTTGACTACTTGTGCTGCCCCTTCTTCATTTATAGTGACTTTGCCAGGTTCTAGGGGGGCTAATCTTCTTTTTTGTTGATTGAGCCGCTTTCCCTCATCCCATTCGTCCACCCCTCTTCACAAAATTGTACAATTGATGCCACAAAAATAGCGAGCTCGAATTCAAACCTGTCATTCTGTGACATCAATCTCTTGATAAAGATTTTTAAAGGGATGACCAGTGGGAATTGGGGGCACATTAATCCCTCCAAAGATTTTTAAAATCTGTTGTAGCTAAATTGACACTTCCTAGTATTTCAAACAAAAATGTCTAGGGTTTAATCATGTAGCATATGCTAGTAATGCCTGTGAGGGGAGAGATAATTGTCAGTGTGAGGGAGACTTTAATTTGGTTCTCTATATTAAAAGAGAAATCACTAAAAACATCAATTCATATTTGATATTTGAAACTTGATACTTGATGATTTTAGTTCTTTGCAAGTATAGGCTACACCTTTTAAAAGGTAATACTTAGTTTTTGTAAATTTTTTTATTCTTTTTGTTTTTAGCATGTACCTACACGATAATTGATAAGAGATAGGTGAATGATATCTAATGTTTTATCCAAAATCTTAGCAATTTTTTGTCAAGTTTGATGTATACTTTCAGTTGTACGTGTAAAATCGCCTCATTTGAATCTTCATTTGTATTTATAATATTTTTTGTACAACTCTATATAGTAGAACACATGGTATGTGTGCGCGCGTGCGCGCGCGCACACAAAAAAAACCAGAAGAATACTTTATCATTAGAATTTTAGTCCAATCCCTCTAAAGATAAATTACAGGGTCTGCCATCGGTTGGTCCAATTGTTACTATACCACCAGTTTTAGTCTCTCTCCTTTCTTTCTGGTTAACCTCAGTACTGAAATGATTTTGTGTGAATTCATTTTCCTTCCTTTTTTACTCAGCATCTATAAGAGAGGCTCCCATGCAGCAGATGAACACTGAATTCTTTGATGCTCCTTGGCAGCAGCTAGATTCACAAGTCTGACATTGTCATTCATCAAAAGGACAAGAACACCCACATCCATCCTCATATCAATCATAAATGAAAAACCTAAGCCCCTAAAGCTTAAAAATGCGTACACATAAAGTTAGCTGTTTGATTGGAGAAAGAAGTACTGAAGTAACAACCTGCTAGAGTGTAGCTATAATCACTTTGTATAAACACCTTTCCACACCTATTTTGACCTTGAAAGCACCTACCAGAAACATTGAGAAGGAAATGAGCAGCTTTCATTATACATATTGAGCAATCTGCCTCCATTATTTTGAGCTATGACCAACTGACATTGAAGCTTAAAATCAGTCTTCCTTGGAGGATCTCTATCTTGCTTTGTAAAGCAATTAAAATAGCATGAACCAGTATGACTGAACAAATTAGTTTGAAATCACAATTGCTTATAGTAGATAAGCAATAAATCTAGTCCCTCAGCCATCAGCCATGGACTTCAATGACATTCTTACTATATGGAAAGTACTAAAGTTCTAAGTAATTACATCATGCCACCCAGCTCTTTTTCTTATAAATTCTGAAGTACATGGAAAGCATGTATCAGAGCTTAGGAGGCAACTTGATATTTCCAAGTTGAAAATTTTTTATGACCAATTACATTCTTAAACATATGAATGTAAAGCTATATTCTGATTGTCATAGACAATGTTCTTCAGTTTATATGGTATTCACTTATTCTATCAGCTGGACAGCTGCAATGGAAGGTATTTTTTCCCTCAATTTTTGTGTTAGAGCAACACGGACTGTCATAACTCTAGCTGCAGGTCCACTGAGCCGAACATTGACAATATAGTCATTGATTTGAATAAGCTCAAGAATTCCACCTCCTGTACCCGCAAGGTATGGTCTAATCTCAGCAAGAACCTTGAAAGAAGAAAAAAAAAAAAAAACCAATTTAAGTTCTGATTCATCATTTTTTTTTTCTTTTACATCCCCCTTGCCCCAACCACAAATATATTATAAGCTGTCTAAATCAATATTTAGGTAATAACAATAATCAGCCATAAAGATATGATCAGAAAAACTTACAGAAACTCATTATCAGAAGTCATCAGTGAATGACCAATTACAACTATATCCATTGCAGAGACATAAATAAACAGCAAGCAGTTTGATATTACTGATTTGTTACCAAGAGGTCGATATTTTGACCTTGTTCTACATGTGAGATTTCCTGGTCCAATTGACTAGTTCATGCATTTTGTTGAGTCTTAATGGATTCAAGTTTCCAATTGATATTTTACTTCTGCAGTCCCCAGTCAGTTATTGTGAAAACAGTAATAATACGAGATATTTAAAAAAATATTGAAACCCATATCAATTAGCATATTTGTGTAAGTTCTGCTACTACAGTAAAACTTCAATTTCAACTTCCTTGCAAGATCTGTAGTAACTATCATTTGAAGTTGCTTTTAGTTTAAGAGAACTTACGAAATTCTAATCTGGTTCATGTGGCAGCTTGTGTGCTAGAAGAAGAATCATGCTTCATTTGAATTTGGAAATCATGTCTTGATTCTTGTTTTCTGATAAGCCCAAATAAGATCCTTGGGTTCACCCACTCTGATATTTTTTTTTTCTTTTTTTTGACAAATCTTGAATACATCACCCTCATCTAAATGGAAAAACCCTATCAGTTAAAGTGTCCCTATAACATTTTAACAATCCTCTTGTACTACTCCAACTTAGTTCCAAAAGTTCTTCTATGAAATGTAGTGATGCAAAATTTGCATGAAACAATTTCATGCAATTGATAAATGAAACAATTTCATGCAATTGATAAATATATTTTATGTAAATTAGAGGTCCACTTTTCTAACCTTTTCGACATTCTCCTCATTGAGCTCAAGTCCTGTCTCTCTGTCTAGGATCTGCTCCACGTCCATAATTTCAGGTATTTTATCTCGAAGACGAGTTTCAATTCCCATCTTTAGTGTCATAGTTGAGCTTGGACATGATCCACATGCTCCTTGTAGCTTTAGTACCACAACAAGGCCATCTATCTCATGTAAAGCCACATTCCCTCCATCAGCCATTAATCCAGGTCGTACTTCATCCAAAACCTTCTCTACATTCTCTTCAGTTAATGGAAGGACACAGCTTGGTGAAACCACAAGCCCTTCAATATTTGAAAATCATTCTAAAATCAAAACCTTGATCAAATCTCTTATTCAAATCTGGTCTCATTAACCCACCATAGCTTAAGAAAAGGGAGGAAAAAAAACAAATTTGATATCTTATTTTTTTTTCCATTATAATTTTAATAAATTCAGGAGTTAGTATTTCCAAAAAAAAATGGGGGTAAAACTGCCTGCCAATTATAATTATGACTTCTTTAAAAAAAAAAAAAAAAAAAAAAAAAAAAAAAAAAGCTGCTAACAATTATGACTTCTTTAAAAAAAAAATTATAATTTTGATAAATCAAACCTTGTCATAGTTTAGTTAAGGTTCATTTGGGATTCAAAATGTGAACATTTTTTTCCTTGCATTTCATAATATCATTGTTTTAGAAGAATACAAAAGAAATTTGATTAAATAAGACAAATGTTCAACCTCCTATATGAAAATTATCATCCTTAACCTTTTATTTTAACATGAATAGTTGTCATTCTTTATCATTTTCAAAAGGGTCCCTACCACATCAATTCCTTTAAGGGATTAGTATTAAAGTTCCATAAGAACAGCATTTGCCATGAAACAAACATTTGAACCCCATTTAGTTCTAATTCTTAAATTTTACTTCATTGCAGTAACCAAAAACAGCTGTCTACAATAGATATACATGCTGACAATATTCACAGTTTACATTGGTAATTAATATGACTTACCTGCTTGATTCCTACGAGCTCGACTTGAAGAGAAGCCGAGGAAGTGTCTGCTATGGAACTGACCTCTAAGAAAAGAACTTTGTTTTGAAGAAAAACCTCTGGAATCTGAAATGGGTTTCTAGAGAGAGTGTACAAAAACTGAGTCAGTCAATGAACCATGATGAATTATGCATATAAACACAATACCAAAAGAATATTTTATCAATGAAATTGTGGAAAGAGTTGTAAGAACCTTGAGAACTGCTAAATGGGTAGCTGAAATCCTTTCATATTGTTGAAGGGAATTGCTAGATATTGCAGTGGTTGGTGTTGCTTTGAGACACTGTGGTTGGTTTAAGAGTGCACCCACCATTGAGAAAATAGTGGGTAGCAAATAGCAATATACCCTTTTGGTCTCTCTCTAATATGAATCAAAAACCAATACCAAATTTAGAATTTTGTTGCATAACTTTCGTTGTTTTTTTGGTTTTGTGTTTGTAGTTCAGACAGTTATGATGTCTGCAGAAGCAGGTATGGTGGGAATGTTGATAGTAAGCGAGTTGTGATTGGCTGATAATATGAACATCATGATAAAAGAAAATTGGAAAAAATTGCCAAACTGAATATTGTGTACCCAAACTCTGTGGATAGAATCTGAGTTGCTATGAAACAAATGAAGCCACGTTGTACAGGCAACCTCTCTCTCTCTCTCTCCCCATTGTTTAAAGGACAATATATAGTTTAGTAATTGTTTTGGGCCTTTATAGTATACAGGCCCAAAAAATATAGTCCACAGATCCAATCTCATATAAATCCATGTATTGGATTTGGATGAGTGCCATCCATTTGAGTTTATATATATATATACATATATATATATATATATATATATTATATAGATAATATAATTTGAAACAATGGGAGAGAGGTTTGAATCTTAGTTCTCTTAATAAAATTATATAAGTAAAGTCATATAAGTATTGTCATTAAGCTACAAAGCTCTTGGTTAGATTGACTTATTTTACTCTTTTTCAAGTTTTTCAAAATTTTTAATCATAACTATTTATTTTAATAAAAAGTAAAAATAGTCCTAAGTTCCTAATTTAACATGATAATTCAGTCAAGTTCATCAAGCATCTACCTTGGCTAAGAGTCTCTCTCTTTGTTTTTAATCATCTTAAACTTCTTGAAAAGATTCTACCGCGATTTTAGTTGGAGTTGATTTTTGAATTTCCACACACACACACAACACTACCCTATATTATGGCCAAGAAAAGGAAAAAGTAACCAAAAACATATTCAGGATGAGTATGGTTCAGCTTCTTAAAATTGTGTTTTTTGAAAAAATGAAGTATAAAATTGGGTATTTTTTTTATTTTTAAAGCAGAGCACTTGGTAAAAGCTTCAAAACGTGAAATTTTTTTTTTTTTAATTTGAGTGTTTGGTTAGTACTTACAAAAGTGACAATTTGAGTTATAAATTATTAAAAAAACAATAATGTATATATAAAAGAATTTATTTCATACTTAGTATCAACTTCTTAATAATAATAGTAATAATAATAATAATAATTATTATTATTATTATTGTTGTTGTTGTTGTTGTTGTTGTTGTTGTTGTTGTTGTTATATTGTTTGTGTTTGTTATTTTTTGTAGTGTTATAATTATTTGTTATTGTGAGGTCTGGGTTGACCACTTGCATGTTTTGTCTGTATAATAGAGGGAGAAAAAAATTAAGGGCAAATTATGGAAATAGATGTACTTTACAACGGTAACATTTATGTTTTGAAATAATGCATTTGTTGTGATTTGCAATTGCAGTATAAAGGCCACCACGCGAAAACACAATATAAATATAAATATATATATATATATATATATATATATATCCAATGAGATAACGTGCTTTTAAATTTTTTTACAAAATATGTGTTTTCATAAATTGAGTTGGTGAACGCACATTTTAAGTCTCTTAAAAAGCTAAACCAAACAATCATTCAAATACTTTAGAATATTATACTATTCTATCACATTTTTTAATAATGTTAAGGATCGATTATTGTCCAAATCTTTGGACGTATGTATATTATACAAGGGCTATTTTTCCCCCCCTATTTTCCACACAAGTTTCTAGATTTATTGTTTGCTTGCCATTGTGAAAGAAGTAACAATGAGTTTATCTCTTGAGAGGAAAAGGTTTGCACTAGAGTTAGAGGGAACTTTATTAGTCCACTTGGGCTAAAGTTTTGATGTGCAGCTGGAAGATTTCAACCCTAAGGTCCATCTGGGGTTCCATTTTCTCATTCTTGGGCCCAACCTCCTTAAATTTGTTCCTGGGGAAAAAACATTGGTAGGGCCCTTCTTTTTCTTTTTCTAGGGTATTGATAGGGCTTACATTGCAAGGCCTACTTTACAGCCAGACCTCATTGTTCAGTTCTACCATACCAGTGTGTGTGGAAAATCTTTTCCAAATTTTGAATTGGAATTTAGGAAACTTTTTTTTTTTTTTTTTTTTTTGATGAACGGAATTTAGGAAACTGGAAAAAAAAAAAAAAAAAAGGAAAAACAATTGGGGGAACTTAAAGCCCATAGATACACCTTCTAAATTAGGAATCTAATCAATGAGCATGTATTCTCATAAAATTTCTACAGCTTCTAAAGCCTAAAGTTTTTTTTTTTCTTTTTTTTTTGACCGAAATGATAGAATCTAAAGCCTAAAGTTAAAGCTGTGGATTGTGGATGTTTGTAACCTTTTGTCAGAATTATAGAATCGAATCTTTCCTACACCATAATAAGGGATATAAGAAATAAAAGAGGGCTACAAATCTTAGCATTAGTTATTGGAGCTGACTTCTGACCCAACATTATTTTTAGATACAAATAAAATGAAGCAACAATTCTTTCCCATACCTTTTAAAGCAGCCTTCCCACCATTTTTCAAAGAGGGCTAGCTTATAGCTAAGGGTCGTCAATGGGCTGGATCGGGCTGGCCCGGCCCATGTTTACTTGGCCCATGGGCAGAATGGGCTGGGCATAATGGGCTTTTAACTAGTTAATGGGCCGGGTCGGGCTGGGCCGAAAGAGAAAACCTCAGCCCATGACCCTGCCCATGGGCAATGCCCATTTTGTCTTTAGCGAGCTGGGCTATCGAGTTGGGCCTAATGGGCTGCCCATGGGTTTGTATTAGCATATTATTTTATTATTTTTATAAGGAAAGAATCAATTTTTTATAAGGGAATAATCAATCTATTTTTTTAAAGGAAAGAATTAAAGAATTTAATACTTAATTACAAATTTTTTTACAGTCAAATTTATTTAATTTTTTATTTTGTTGATGGAAACCTATTTAATTTTTTTTATTAAGGCTTTAAATAGTTTTTTATTTTTATATTTTATAAAAAAAACTGTCAAATGGTTAATTCAAAATTGCTAGACTACTAGAAAAATATATATTTAATAAACGAAGTTTAGCATAATTACTTTGAGTATCTTAGTGGTTGAGAGAGTTCTCTTAAGAAATTCTTATATAATATTTCAAGATCAATCCTTCATATACTTTCTATATATTTTTGTTATGAATTATGAGTTATTGGACTGGGCCAACGGGTTAGGTCAACGGGCTGGGCTACTGGGCTAGCCCACTGGGTACCCATGGGCATAAAAACTAGCTCACGGCCTGACCCACTAGGCTAGTAGGCTACCCATGGGCCTCAATAACAACGGGCTGGGCCGCCCATTAGCCTGGTGGGCCATTGGGCTTTTGGGCCGGGCTATGGGCCGTGGGCTATTTGATGACCCTTACTTATAGCTTTTTCTTTGGCTTATATTCTTTTAAGGAAGTTCATGTACAGAATTTTAAAACATCTCTCTCTCTCTCTCTCTCTCTCTCTCTCTCTCTCTCTCTCTCTTCTCTCTCTCTCTCTCTCTCTCTCTCTCTCTCTCTCTCTCTCTCTCTATATATATATATATTCTATATTTTTCTCAACACATACCAAATTTCATGTCAATTGAATATTATTTACTATTTAATTCATAGAAAATAATATTTTATGCATAATTTTATAATACAAGAACTTAAATTTTAAGTATTTTGTGGATGAGATGATTATTAATATTTGATTATCTTAAAAATTTGCATGCGTGGAGGTTTTAATCAAATGGTAAATTTTGTAGAAATTTTTATTCAAAAATTAAGTAATATAATAATGCTTAAAGTTACACAAATCCATCCTAAATACAAACTTATCACAATTATGAAGTTTAAGCCCTTTCGTTTTGAGGAAGTTTAAGCCCTTTGTTGGACAAAGAAATACATGTATATTGAGTTGGATATAATAAAAGCATGCAAATAAGTAGTAATACAAGATTACACTGTTTTATTGTCCCTTTCGACATTTAGATGAAAAATAACATACTAATTTTAAAGGTCATATTTTATGTATTCGCATATCCAATATCAAAACACACTTTATATGTAATTGTGTCTTAGTTTATAAACAAATGATATTATTGAAGACACAAGACTGTTCAAGAAAAGCTGAATCTGCAAGTCCCAATACATGTTCATCTATCGAAAATAAATGAATTTTCAGGAAAACCTTTTGATCTATCAAGCTTCAGAAAAACTGAACATTAAATTATGTTTTTAGCCCATAATGACTTGTCCTTCTAAAGATTCGTACACTAAGATTCGAGAACATATAAAATACATATTTTATAGTTGTCATAATAGAGACAGAAAGATACATACATAACAAGAGTTGTTGCGACGTTTGTGCACCTAGAGATTTGTATCATGTTACTACAAGTTCATCCAAGCTTAGATTGAAGAACTCTACAAAGTTACAATAATCAAAAGTTACAATAATCAAAAGGGTTGCTTGGATGTTAACATTTTGGCAATCCAAAAGCTTTTCTAAAATTCCACTAAAACCCCAACTCCAATCAGGCCATCACCACTTTTAATATCCTTTACTTTGTGTGTGTGAATGACAGATTGATACGATTGAGTCACTTTTGTCAAATTGGTTCATTTGACTAAGTGTGATCACTTTCTTATTATTATTATTATTATTATTATTATTATTATTATTATTATTATTATTATTATTATTATTATTATTTTGGTAGTTACAATGAGATAGAAATAATTTAAACCTAAATATTTTTGTTAAAAATTTCATGAAAAACCAATTGTGCTACAAATTAAGGTCTTGGGTTGGCGTAAGATATATAAAAATGCAAAAATCTGATATGGATGTCTCACATTAACAGCTATATCAAACATTTCAAAATCCTTTCACTCTCCCTCAGAAATTTTAAATTTCATCTTTGAAATGGTCAGTAGACATCGAAAAAGTCAACTGAAAAGTGAAAATGGTTCGGACTATAAGAAAACAGGAAAACGTTATCTGCTGATGTGTAGTGAGATTTCCACAGTAGAGCTTTTCTAAATTATTGTCCAAAATTTAACTCAAAAGAACTACAATTGTCCAATACTGGTACCTGTGCTTGTTTCTCCTGAACAGGTAATTGACTTATAGTCTATTCTTTATTTGCACTTCTTCTTTTTTTGAAGAATTCTTTATTTGCACTTGAATACAACACAACGACCTCATATCACCATCATATATGATACAAAAAAAATAACCCATCTAACACATGGATGTTCTCCTTGTCCAGAATTATTAAATTTTCCTCTGAAACAAAGAGATTCTCTCGGACAACTGCAATCAAGCTTAATATTCTTGTCTGTTCCTTTCTTCAATTTTCTAATTACAAACTTGTTCTAGCTAAAGTTTCCTCCATGTGATGAGGCACACACACCTACTTTTCCAAATCATTTAGTTATACCAAAGTGCTTATGTGTGTAAATTAAAAACAAGGCAATCAAATATGCTGGTGCCATTAGGGACAGCTTGCGCGTTTGCAAAATTTGTGGATATAACTTTTACGCTATAACTTTTACTACAATTCTGATTTGACTTATTATGAATGATTAGGAAAAAAAAAAAAAAGTAACAATCCATATGAATGTGATAAACAATCACTCACAGTCTACCATGTCAAAATTGTGGACACAAAAATTATAATCTTAAAAGATCTCATCAAACTGTAATGCTCCCTCGATCCTCAACCCAAAATAAAGTAAAATAAAAAACACAACAATAGAAATAGAATAAAAGGTCAAGGCCAAGCTTTAAAAAAAATTAGAATGATGCTATTTGCTTTCCAACATATACATCCACTTTCTATCAAAATGACAAATGAAAACTTAAAAAAGTAATTAAAAATGTTGACAACAATAATTGAAGGGCCAAAACAAATGAGGAAGATAAATGAGAATAAATAAATAAAAAAGAGAACCCTAGTACAGCGTGGGGGGTGAGGATATTGTTGTAAAACGAGGATGAGTATTGATCCAGAGAAGATAAGCTTTAGGCCCAAAAATAGAGAGATTCCTTTTGTTCTTTATAAACCCAATCTTCTAATAATTTATTACTTTGTTTAACATTTGTTTATATTCATTGGTTGGGAAGTCATACTCCAAATCTGATGCATTGAATATGGGAATTGAACGAGAGCCAATGGATTTTTTTTTTTTTCTAATTTTTAAGAATGATGCTTATTAAAATCTTTTCTTCACTAGTGACCCTTATATTTATTTATTTATTTGTTTCAATTAGTGGTTTTTTTTTTTTTTTTTTTTTTGGAATATGATTGGTAGTACTATATGTTAAGGGATGAGGCATCATTGTTTGACCAACCCCAGCATACAAAAATGTAAATCTAATAACTCTAATCAGCTCTAAACTTGCACCATGATTGAGCTTTCTTGGAGATTAGTTTGTTTTTTGGAGTCAACAATGATACTAACACAATCATATTCATATTGGTTTGTGTGACCTAACTCGGTGCATTGTTCTTATACACTTCGTGAATATGTTCTAAAATTTACGTACTTGACAGAAAGCATATATAATGTGTTAAATTAAGTAAATATTACGTATGTAATTGTTTCCTAATTTCCATGGATCTAAACAGCCAAAAGGTTGATATATAGTTTAATAACATTGCCATAGCGAGCATGCTAGTTAAAATTTCAGCTGCTGTGATTCTGTGAATCCTTTTCAATTGAACTTTAGATCGTATTTAAGTTATTCTTGATATATTGATGCCAAAATTATAAACAACCCATGAAGAACGAAGCTACTAGAGTGAAGTAAAACCAAAATGGCTCTTCTCAAAAAAAAAAAAAAAAAAAAAAAAAAAAAAAAAAAGGAGTAAAACCAAATGACTGATTTAAGACTTATTGATCTAAATCTTTTGTTTGATGAGATTTTTGTTTTAAAGGATGACTTAAGATTCATGAAAAAAAAAAAAAAAAAAAAACCTTGTATTACCTACTAAAATATATGTTCTCGATCGTGCCAATAATCGATCTTAAACATAAGATCTATAAAAAATTAATAGTAATCAAGCTTTGCTCAAGAAGTAGGAATGGACTGGCAACGGATTTGGGTTGGAAAAAAAAAATAAAACAAAATTTTTCCAACCCCTAATTTATACAAATAAATATAAATAATCCTATCTCAAGCTCATATAATATTTATATTTACACTTGTGCCAAATGCCCTCATTTATCTTATCATAAATTAGGTCAAATAGATTAGATCAAGTCAACTTAATCTAAAATTGAAGTATTGGCATGTCACAAAGCCTTGGAATTTGCTATGGAAGCTAGATTCGCAAACCTGGTAATTAAGTGAGATAATTCAAATGTCATTAGAGCACTTTCGGCATCTGCAATAAATAATTCCTTGTATGGACATAGAGTAGATGACATTAGATTTTATTTTTTGGGTTGGCAGTATGTTGTTCTTAGCTGTGTAAAAAGGGAAGAGAACATGGTGGCTCATTCCTTAGCTAGATTTGCTAGGAACATTATGGATGTTATGTATTGGATGGAGGATGAGACCCCACCTACTGTAGATGCTTTGCGTTATGACCGTTTACATATTAATGAATGAGTGAATTGTTTGTCTTCAAAAAAAAAAAAAAAAAATTTTGAAGATATGAAATACTATCTAACAAAATTTGTGCATTATTAAGCACTTTTCACTAAATTAAGTAACATTTTAAGAATTAGGTCTTTTTGGTTATACACCACTGTCAGTTTCTTTAAAACCTTCTCCTCTCTCCTCGTGTGTATGTTAAATACTTAGTATTCTCAAAAGAAAAAACAATGGGTTAATGTCACATTAGAAAATGAGTGTGAGTTAAAAAGGTTTCAAGCATGTGCTATGTATTTAAGAGTTAGACCCTTTTGGATATACATTATTATCAGTTTCTTTAAGACATTCTCTCCTCTCCCCATGTATGAGTGTTAAATACTTAGTATTCTATAATAATAAAAAAACATTTTAAGAGAGAATTAATACACACACTTGCTTTTAGTAGAAATCCTACTTTTTGTGGAAAAGAAAAGAAACTAAAAATAGAGGTATTTTAGTAATTTAAATTAATAATTAGTTTAGGTTGCAATGACTATAACCCTCAAATCCTTCCAAAAACCCTATAGAGTTTGAAAATGTGAACCCAAATCCACCCCAAACCCGTTAAAAAACTTTTTACTAATAGGGTCTAGTCGGGGAAAAACTCACAAACCTAACCCATCACCATTGCTATACAAAAGATCAAGTTGAGCTAATCCTATATTTCGTTTGAGCTTATGCCCCAGTTGCCAACTAATATGAAACTTGACTCAACAAGGCTTATTTAGGTATAGAAGCTCAATTTCAAGCTCCAAAATAACTCACTTATTAACTGATTATCAAGTTTTTTAAAATAAAATAATGGTTAATTACAAAAAAATATAATTTTTAGAAGAAATATATTAAAAGTTGAACTATATTTACATCCTCTAAGTTTAAGGTTACTTTTAAATTGGCCCATCAGATTCAAAACTTACAATTTACATCATCGGTTATTAAAACAATGCCAATATATCTCTTTGTAGTGTGGATTGATGGAAAGATTTTAACCGAGATTAATGGAATGGACACAATGACACATTGATATTGCCGTAAGTGTGTAATACTTAATAGTGGAAATTAAAATTTTTCAAATTTAAGTGACGGATTTACAAGCAATCTTGAGGGTGTAAATAATATTTTGGAGAAAATATAAAAATAAACTTTGTATTCTTCAATTGGGTAAATTACACGAACCTCCCTTAAAGTTTGGGAGAATGATACTCCACTCCAATCCTTAAGGAATATAACACTCCCCTCTCTTAAGAATTGATGGAATCAACACATAAGCCCTTCTATTAATATTAGTAATAGAATATTTCAAAACTTGAAAAGATCGTCTAAAATTTAGAATATTCAAAGCTATTATTAACAAAAATGAGTAATGTGTTGATTTCATTAAAATTAGGAATAGAACTACTCAAGGGTAGAGGGGGGGCGCATTCTCCCCCCCCCCCCCCCCCCCCCCCCCCCAACCTTTGGAAAAAATATATACTAGTATGTATATTAACAAAAAGAATTGTAATTCTAGCTCTTAAATTTATATATTTGGCCCTCCATACCAAAAAAATTTACAAACTGACCCAAGAAATCCAACAAATAGATAACAAGAAAAATCTATTAAAAAAAATGCACATATCCAAATAATAAGAAAATTTTTGGATAAATCATAAATCTGGTCTAAGTAAAAACAATAACAATAAATCAATTACAAATCTTAGCAAAAAAAAAATCACAAAAACCCAATAACCTTACCTAATTTCTCCCTCTCACTTGAGAGCTCTATGCCCTTCTCAAATGACTCCACCCTTATAGCTATAAAGACAACTCCTATGCCACATATTGATCGCTTCATCCACACATTAGTTAGACTCTGAAAATATTAAGACGTGTCAATTGATATTAAGACAACTCCTATAAAATCCTATTATTAAACTTTTTTCCAAAAGAAAAAATACAAAGAATAATTAATAAATTAATGTTAATAATGCAACTATGTCAACCTCTAGTATTGATATTTTAATTTTTTAAAATCTTTGAACAAAGAACCTCGGCCTCCCCTAAGTTTGGATCCTAGTTTCATCCCTGGTTAAACCTCAAGGAAAGAGAGCAACATTTCCTTTAAGGTTTTGGGAAAAATATCATTCTCTTAAACCTCAAGGAACATTTATATAATTTATCTTTTTATTATAAATTATGCTACCAAACCGTCTATGAACGTTTCAAAACCCAAATAGTATAAATTCAATTTGATATTAATTAGATTTTATTTTGACATGAATCATTTTTTAAATAACTTTGAGAAGGATATTCTAACTCAATTAAATAATTCTATAAATATGATTGAAATTTGTAGTGGATTAATTCAATGAATGTGAGTATCAAGAGTTTTGTAACGTAATTGGTAATTTTTGGTGTTTTTAACAGAGATTTTTAAGATTCAAATTCATTTTTTTCAAAAAATCTCAGGGTTAGAGGTCAGACATTTACTTTGGTTATGAGTCGGGTTATCGAGTCAGATTCAATTTTGTTAGGTTTGATCATCATCAAGTTGGCATTATTTTAATTAAGTGAAATTCAGGGATTCTTAAGAAAAGCAAAGGTGGGTATCAAAGTCCAAAATTGCTGACTCTACAAGATAAAAAGAAGTATTCAAAATAGTTAATTGCTTTTATTAGAAGTGATGTGCCTTTCATTCTAAAAACAATGAAAAAATTCACCCTTAACCTGACATGCTTACAAGAATCTAATCTAGGGTCAGTTGCTTAAGTATTTAATTAACAACCTTTAAGTGATGGTCTATAAAAATCCCAAAACTAAAACTCCTCAAGTCAAATCACAAAGTGACCATTAGATCTTCTCCACTTCTGATAAATAAAAACATGATAAGAGTACTAAAAACAACTTTCATGGTTGGGTGAGTGGCACGTGTCACAAGGACAATCATCAAACCCCACAAGACACCTAGCATCTTGATTGACACATTTACAATTTTTATTTAGGTCCAATCTTATCAAGAACTTATGAGGATGTGACCCTTTTTCTAGACAAAAAACAAAATAAAAAGGAAAGGGAGGGGCAGTGCTTACCTTCCCTGAATCTATGGATCATGACTGAACTTGATGCGGAAACAATTGGTTCATATTCAAGCTTAGGTACACAATGGGGACCAATTATATTGGTGGGTTTATTATGGTGGGGTCTACTAAAGGATGCCATTGAAGTACGATGAGATTGTAGAAAGCAAGAAAAGACATTTGAGAATGAAATCTAGTTTATAATTTAGAAAATATAGAAACTTTGATAATTATTGGTACAAAGATAATATCTGCTAGGATGGCTTTTATTATTCATTTTTGTGTACAGTTTGTAAACTTTAGAATGAACAAATTGACACATTCAAAGATACAATCATACAATAGTTTCATTCTTAATAAAAATCATACTGTATTGTCTCTTTCTTTTTTGTTTTTTTTCAAAGAAAGAAAAAACCTTTTAAATATGTTTTTCAAATGATGTCTTAATAGTGTAAATTTGGATTATTAATATGTTGTGTGGATGTGCACCTAATCTAAGATCAGGTCTACACGAAATAAAAATATATTTTTTTTGAACTATATAATTAGAGCAAGAAATTTTAATTATTACCTATGCTTAGATTATTAATATGTTGTGTGGATGCGCAACTAATCTAAGATCAATACCCACTAAACCAACAAATTCGACCTGTTCGAATTTGAGATTCAACTAATCCGCTCAATGCCACAGTTGATGATAGTTGCCTTTTTCAAAATCCAATGGATCTGCTGAATTTTACGGTCGACGATAGTCGCCTCCTTCAAAATTCGACGGCTTCCGAGTCAAGTGATGGGTCCTTGCAAGAAAAAATGAATCCAACTAATCTGACCAATCTCCACCGTTAGACATCATTTTTCTCTGCCGATATAAGGGCTACTTTGTTGTACTCCGTGAGATTTCAATAAATATAACCAGATCTCGATAGATCTTGCAAAATTTGCTTTCACCGACTCTGAATGACAACCAATTACCACTTATTCAGATCCTAGCCATTTGAATCGACATTCCTTCCTAGTTGACAATGGGTTTCTTTCTTCACCACCCGCAGTGATCAAGTCGAGTTTGAGTTGAGCACAAACCCTACTTGAATTGACCCGTGGACACCCTTAAAAAATGATACAAATGTGACTAGTTCTTTTATGCCAAGCTCGATGAATGATATCATACTCAAGTATCAGAATTGACAAATTAAAATTTTTTATCATGTAATTATAAATTTCTAAAATTTGTAGGGCAAAAACCAAACTAAATTTTAGGGAAAGAAAGAAAGAAAGAAAGAAAGAAAAGCTTATGGACATTTGTGGTTAGTAGAGGGCGAATTTCACTTTTAAACTTTAATCTTGAACCTAATATGTTTATTAGGTAGTGTTATATTAAACTCAACTAAAGGTGCATTTGGATAAGCCATTGCAAAACGGTGTTTTGGGTTTAAAATGAGCTTTTGTAAAAATGTCATGAGAAGTTGCTGTTATGAAGTAGAGTTTTGGATTTTAAAAAACATGCTTTTAGACTCCCAAAACGCCTAACTAATTGAACCCTAAGTATATTTTAAATAAAAATCAAGGATTATTGCTTGAATACCTTCATGATTTTGCTGGAAAATTGACAATCACCACGATGATTGAATTCTTAGTTTACAGAAATTCTGCTAAAGAATTATTTTCAAGTATATGGTAATGTCCCCCTACAAGTATCATGTTGTATCTATCTTCATGCATACACATTTGCAAAATGCAAAGCATTGGACAAACAAATGAGAGTCATGGATCTTAATCACATTCTCCATAAACTCGTTACATATATATAAAATAAGTGTCTGGAAAATGCAATTAAGATTGAGTTTTTTATTGTATTTAACTTTTTTTTTTTTTTTTGTGCAATCACATATAAGTCAGTTAAAGTATTTATATATATATATATATATATATATTTGTATTACTATTTAGTGGTATAAGATCCAATAAAGTTCTCCTCAAAGAAAGCGTGATGACAACCGTTATCAAGAAACCATGATCAAAATATGAAATTGGGATGGATGAGGTTAAGAGAATCTTGTTATGGAGAGTGGACGAGGATGATGACTGATGGGAGTTGTTGGTTAAAGACAAGGAGAAGTAATAAAATGTTAAAAGAGTGTGGAGTCGGGTGGGGCACTTTGTTACGGTTTGTGCCTTGGTTAGGCTACAACGCGTGCTTATTCCAATCCAATCATACAAACCATACAGAGTTTTAGAACTGCTTCAAGATTCCGTTCCTTCTTTTGTCCTTTACTTTTTCTTCCAAATTATTAATAATACCCACTTGACTATATAGGATTGTGCAATTGTAGCCTCTATAGACTTTTTAATTTTGGTAAGTGCACTTCTTTCATCTATGAATAGAATGCTGAATATGCCTGCGCTTCCAAAAGCATTTAGCTTTGAGTGTCCTAAAGGCAATTATTAATGTTGAATTTTTAAGTTGATGGTATGAAGTTGCTGAATATGCCGGTGCTTCCAAAAGCATTTGGCATTGAGTGTCGTAAAGGCAATTATTAATGTTGAATTTTTACGTTGATGGTATGAAGTCCGAACGTTGTCTACATAAAAACTTAATAAACGTCTTGATCTGATAATAAAGAGCAATTATAGAGCAGATGTCATAAGTTAAAATTCTATATATCGTATTAATTTTAAAAAATGTTGATTTTACAATATATTCAAGCCTCTTTTCTAGAAAATTGAGTCACTTTCAAAAAAAAAAAAAAAAATCAACCTTTTATTAATCTTTGCTACTTTTGTTACTTTCCATTGAAAGTGGAATCTGTTTTATTTTCTTTAATGATTGTCTTAAGAACACTAATTAACATACTCCTTCGATAAATTGCTATGTTATCTAATTTTCTTTTCTTTAATAAAATAACTAACATAATCTAAGGGTAATAATGGTTTTGACATACAAGCAAACATGTTTGCTTGCTTGAACTGAAATTGGAGAAAGTTCAAGAAAAGTAACCATATTAGATTTCATAATAGCTTTCTGCAATTAGGATTAACAAATGTTATAAAGAATGTAGATATTATTTGGAGTCTTTGATCATGATTGAGTTTAAGTGTTAAGATGCTGCGTACTAATTACATTTGTTTCTTATAGGCATGAAGGGGGTAAATTTATTAAGAGAGAAACCTTACCAAGGATATCCGATTGAGATAAGGTGTAATATCCTAGGTATTGCACCTGATGCAATAGCATTGTATTGTTGAGATTGAGAATTGGAAAAAACAACTTTTTATTTCAACCATTAAATAAAATAAAATAAAAATTAGTTAAAAAGTGGGTGTGGTAAAAATTTTGTGAGAGAAGAAATGGGTAATTCCATAGTGCAATTGCATATTGCAATATCAACCCAATAAAGTTTGAGGTGAGCTAAATTCCACCCAATTCAAACCTACAATAATTAAACAACCTACTTTTAGGCTTTGATCAACCATTTCGAAGCAACTTCAATAAATTTATGGAAGCCATACATGCATTTGGAAAATAATATAGTCTTTTTTTATATTGTAGGGACACGATATTCAGACCAATCCCAAAATGTATGGAATCTTGGCCCAGTGAGCCCAATACAATAAATTTATAGAGAATGGGTCGAAGAGCTAGGCTTTAGTGCATGGATAACAGTTAATATGGATTTCATGATAATCAAACAGAGATGAACCAAGTTTACCAAAGAAAGTTTGTTCTCGGTACAATCCGAGGAGTTTTGTTCTAGTAAATGTTGAATGAGAATGGTTACAGGAGTTCTTGAGATTGCTACCGTGCTTTCTCCATTCCTTCCTCCCCTCTCCATGGTGGGTTTCTCCTATTATATAGTCCCTTTTAAACAATCTGGGCCTTCCCCTTGTTGATCATCCAAGCCTATACTTGAGTGTCTGTCCCATCAGACACCGTCTCTGGTGTTCTGTGAGTTGCGGTAACCGAGGTAACACTGTTCAGGGATCATGTCTACATTAATACGGTATTAACAGCTTTCTCCTAGATATTTTTGAGTTCCTATCCTTCTTGTACGTTTGTGGCACACGTCCCTATCACTAGAGCTTCCTGGAAGATCACTTTGATCACTAGAATCTATAGCTGATCTGTGTTTAGCTTATCTGAGGAGATATTCTTCCTCGGACTTGGATTACTCACGATCTCGGCTAAAGCCCTACGCTCTTGGCCAAAGCCCAAGACCCAATTGCACATATATATAGATATATATATAATTTAGTTCATCAATTTAAGTATTTCCTTATATTTGTAAATAATTTTTTGAAATTTGCAGTTTTGAAAATAAATCTAAATTATCAATATTTTTTTCATATTTTTTTGTTTTTTTCTAGTCAAATTTATCAAGATATTCAATTAATTTTCCTTTTTGTTTTCTTCTTTTAAGTTTCCATATCCATATTTTCTAGTAGCCATCTATACTTAAAAATATTTATAGACAAAAAGGAACACTATCTATAATATAAATAATGATGTGATAAAAATAAAATAAATATTAAAGTGTAGACCAATAAAACATGATTTATCAATGATGCTATTACAACTTCACTTAGCAATAAAATCACAACTAACCTTAACATTCACAAGCAAAAATATATTTACTTATAATCAAATTAATAATAGAATCTTTCACATCAATTGTATAAATAAAGAATAATGCATAAAAAATATAAATTATTTATCTTAAATGTGGTCCTTGAGAATAATAAGTTTAGGGGTAAGAGAGGAAAATAGCAGATTGAAATTGATTGGTTGTTAAGAGATACTTTATAAGAGATATGCTGGATGGGAAGATGGAAAGACTTTTGAGATAAGTTTTTGGGTAAAAATTGGGTCTAGTATTTTAATGCACTGGACTTGTCACGATGGTGACACATGTTTAATTTTAGGGATGTGTCATTATCCTTCTTTCACTTAGGATCTTAGGTGATTGCCTAAGTCAAGCATCCTATTAAAATGGGTTCAAATATTTTTAAACTACTATGGATTGACTTTGGATTCAAAATTTTAAACTTGATAGGGTTTATGTAACATTTGAATTTTACACCTGATCTCGATCGATTAGGCATTACACTTATTAAAATATTGTTATTATGAATTTCATTCAAAAATAAAAACTAGGGATTTTGTATCAAAGTACATGTGCATTACTTTTTCTCTAAAATAATGTATAGAAAATTTATTTGTATCACGGTTTTCTCTTCTTCATAAGCAAAATTATCTACTAAAACTTAAAATTTCATCTTTAATAGTCGTTCTTTCTTCAAATTATTTGTATCCTAGCTCTAGCTTTTTAATATTTGTTAAAATTTGATCTTGTTCAACTTCTCTGATAATGAAAGTATTTTTGAAAATTGAAATTTTCTCTGCATCAATGACATCCAAATTTTGTTCTTCCTGAAATTATCGTCACAATACTCTTTAGGTAAATTCTTTTAATCTATGACCATAACTTGTATAAAAGAATATTTCATCATAATCACGGGGGAACAAAAATTAACCATCAATATTTTCATTCTTGGCCATGTAGAAATTTTAGGTTTACCTCTTTGCATGATAAAATAGTGTTATATCATTCCACCAATCTATTGAACCACGCTCAAGCTTGGTTGATATAAGTTGCATCTTGAAATCTTTTTGGATATATACATAAGAAAAATAATCTTCAAGAACCAAGATCCAATCTATGATATACCCCATTAATGTATAGAACATCCTTAAAATTAAGAACGTGTCGGTTGATAAGTCAACCACAAGCACAGTCTCTAGAATGATTATTCCCATTGTTGTTACTATCTTGTTTATATTGGGTACACATGTGTGAGTAAAGTCTCATATTGAATAATGATGAGAAGAATAAGTAGTTAATATAACATAATTTAACACATACATATAAGGCTTAGGTCTTTGGGTTAAAGTGTCTCTTTATATATTATATTAATTACTCAAAAGCTCCCCAAGATGTTTATATTCCCAACAAATGGTATCAGAGCCCGTGGTGGTATAGGGCAAAGGGGACAAGGTTATCAAGGTTCCTTTCGCAGTTGAAGCAAGAACGGGGTGTGTGTACTTGAAGCCCTTTCGCAAATAGAGCAGGGAAGATCCCTTTCATAGTTAGAGCCGAGATGGTATATTGCACCAAGCAAACTCATAAGGCTCACACAAACGATCTTGGAAAAGGCCCAACAAAGGAGTATTATTGCCAATGGTATTAGACAACGGTGTAGTGCGAGGTTCCTATGGAGGATAAAAGTCATGCGAGATTGACATGTGGAAGCCCATGAATGATGCACTAGTGAAGGGAAATGCCCATTAGGCAAGTGGAAACAAGTAGTAGGGCTATACATGGTGCAATGCGGCCGGTTATGGAGGGATTTTTTGCATTGCACCTATAGGGTGCAGTTTCCCTCATGCCTGACTGCACCTCGCATGTAAAGGGGCAGGAACCGGTTTACTCCAGTTTTGGTTCACCCTAGTGGTCCGGTGTGGTTAGTTTGGTGCCAAAATAAAACAAACATATAAATTATAAAAAAAAAAATCAATCATCAAACAAGCCACATATAATTATCAAACAACCCAAATATTCAAAAAAAAAAAAAAAACAAACAAACAAACATGTTCTATATATATATATATATATATATATATATATCTCTAATTTCCACACAAAATTTTCAAACAAATTCCCAATATTTATAGAAGCATAGCAAGGAGCCAAGGAAAGGTAGCCTAGGTATTGAGCATTATACAAATTCACATACCTATCATTGAGCATCAAAACATACTCTAGAAATTTATATATAATAGCCATGACAGAGGAGAGAAGAGAGGGGAAAACTTGGAGAACATTGCCATCAAGCTGTAGAAGACGTTGTTGGTGAGTGGTGGTGAGCGACAGAGGTAGATGGGAGAGAGAGAGAGAGAGAGAGAGAGAGAGAGAGAGAGAGAGAGAGAGAGAGAGAGAGAGAGAGAGAGAGAGAGAGAGAGAGGCGGAGATGTAGAGAGAGTGACAAAGAGAGAGAGAGAGGAGGCAGATGAGAGAGAGTGAGGAGAGGTCTAACTAAAGATTTCTCAAATTTAACCTAAACTCTAAATAAAATGACGTCATTCCTGGCGTTCCATTTTTTAAAAAAATTTTGACACTAAAACGACGCTGTTTTGAACCTGATATTAAAATTTTATAATGGGTCCAACACGGCGTCGTTTTGAATCAAATTTTTTAAAAACAATTTATATGAAACGGCGTCATTTCTAACTAACTTAACCTAAACCCTATTTTTCTTTCATCTTCCTTTGCTTCTCTCAGTTTCACGCCAAACTGGTACTCTCTCTCTCTCTCTCTCTCTCTCTCTCTCTCTCTCTCTCTCTCTCTCAATTTCTTTTATTTTAAAATTGACGGATGATTATATATTATATATGTATATATATATATATATATATATCGGTTTGGTTTCTCTTCGGTTTGCAGATCTTTCTACCAACCACCGCACCGGCCGACTTCGATAACGGAAAAAGTCTACCGACCACCATGCTGAAAACCTTCAGTGGAGCTTTCAGCGGTCAGATCGGCGCAATTCTAGGTGGTTCTGTCGGCGCCGATGAATTTTTGACTAGGCCTAGTGAGTAGGACTTGTTTATGACCCACGGAGAGGTCTTGAAATCCACAAAGAGGCAGAGACTCACACATGAGGGGGAGATTGTTAGGTATACATGTGTAAGTGAAGTCTCATATAGAATAATGATGAAAAAATTAGTAGTTAATATAACATAATTGAGAACATACCCATTGAACTTAGGCCTTTTGAGTTAAAGTGTATCTCAATATGTTATATTAATTATTCAAGGAATTTTCCTAAGGTGTTTATCTCCCTAACAGTTTAGTATTCAAACTAAATCGATAAGCATGCTGCCCTGAGGCTTGCACATATGATTATCGTCAATAGGGTGGTTACTTTCATCATAAATTTTTGCCATATCATGATACTAATTAGCTCTGATAACATCTAATGCAAAACATGAAATATAAAAGGGCTAATGGACATTTAAAGGCTTCAAAAAACTTATTTTCAAAGTAAACATATGAATAGATTCTAATGGATACAAATTAAATAACAACAACACTCTAATTTGACTAGTAAACCCTTAAAAACACCTAAAAAATTAAGAAATAAAATCTTAAATCCTAACATTACCGAAAATAAAATGAAATTAATAAAAATGATAAAAATAAAGCATAAAAAAAAGTATATTCTATCATACATTACACTGATAGCGTATTACAAATAGTTTTTAAGCATGGTTAATGCAGTTGTCACGAGCTTTGTAATTCCATTAGCAAATTTTAATGTTTCTAATGGTTCCAAAGGAACATCAGGTATTTAAATTCACTTTCCAAACTATCAAATTATTTATAAATATAAGTAATAATTAAAAAGGTAAAGTAAGAGTAGACTTATACAATTATACGAACCAATTTATCAGTGAAACGTACAGAGTGAGTTGAAAAAAAAAAAAAAAAAATGGATTACGAAGTTGATGTGAAAAGGACTAGATTCTCAATGTGCACAAATAAATAATTGAAAAAAGACAACTTGTTTGTGAAGGTACGAGAACTAGTCCAGTAGAGCAAAATCACATAGGAAATGACAACCACATCTCCAAGAAAAATGGAAAAATAAAAAAGAAAGAAAATTCTCTTCCTCCCAAATCGGCAAATCCTCTTCCCCACAGAACTAAGCTTAGCTTAGCTTTTTTACATGCGCGCCCACAAAACGTACAGATTTTTTTTTTGGGAGGGGGGTCCTATGGCTTATGTGCCATGTGGATCCTTCACATGGCCAGCCTAATCTGTCCTTATTTTATAGCCGTCTCAATCTTATTAATATTAATTACTTATTATTATTATGCATATTTTAATGTTTTTGTTTTTTTATGAATATATGCATATTTTAATGTAAGTTAGGAAATCATTTGTATGATTTAATTTCATGTAATAAATGCTTATTTGTATAGTACTAAGACGGTGGATTCAGCAAGCAAAGATTGATGATAATTCACAACCCAACATGTCATTATTTTGTTATACGCAATCATGCCAATAAAAAATAT
This sequence comes from Lithocarpus polystachyus, assembly GCA_033629205.1. Taxonomy (NCBI): domain Eukaryota; kingdom Viridiplantae; phylum Streptophyta; class Magnoliopsida; order Fagales; family Fagaceae; genus Lithocarpus; species Lithocarpus polystachyus. The sequence goes on along the minus strand of CM066172.1, from coordinate 8,788,156 downwards.
AAATTGAAAATAAATAAACAATGCAAGGCTAAGTACATATTCCATATGATGGAAATGAAATAAAAATATAGAAAAAAAAGTACATATTTCACATAGAAATTTTTTTTAAAAAATAATCTTGCCAGGTTGTGGCAAATCCTCAAAGACACATCGCACAATTTTGGGCTTTTTTTTTTCCATTTTTAAGCTAATATTTCTTAAAACATCAACACTTTTTTTTTTAATCATATAATAAGTTGCTTGCTTAAATCCTCGCCTCATGAAATTAAATGGGCAAAAATCTAATTCATAATATTCACAACTTTTTAAAAAAAGAAAAAAGAGATAATCTTACATAGATTAGAAAGGACATGCATGAATGTACCTTGGCATATCTTCAATTAGTTTCTGCACAAGAATCTAGTTAATTATGAACCCTAGTTATGTAACCCAAATTCAACCTAGCAATGCATATATATTCGCATGATGTTCTGGTGTGAGTGTGTGTATGTGTGAATAGGTGTGCGGTTTTGTAGGTTTATCTTGAGCTAGTAATGGGGTACACATGACCCAAACCCATGTTACCTTAGACTTTAGAGGAGACAATAAACAAGTAAAAGACAAGGTAAGGCATGCTCATATAGAATATTATGTTGAAAGCAAAATCATATGGTACTATTTTAATGGTGTGAAGCATGTGGATGTGTGTGGCTGTGATTTCCCTGGATCAGACTTTGAATTGTTGTAAGGTTTAAGATTTTAAAATTTTTTTTTTTATAATAATTAGTTTTGGACAGGTATGTTTTGGCTCTTTAGGCTTTTAGAGGAAAGTGATGTGTGGGAAGTTTCCCCTTCATCTCAAACTGTCAATTGGGTTTCTTGTTATTATTAACACTTTTTATGCTGTTATATTAAATTTCTACACTTTAATCATATGATTATGTAATGTGGAATTTTTTTGTCTTGTGGTCTTCCTAAGATATACATAGAAACAACTAGAGCATCATCACCCATTTCCCAAATTTCAAGTACATGTGGAAAATTCTAGTTCTAAGTGATGCTTTTTTAGTTATGGAGCAGACACAAGGAGACAAGTGTGAAAAGTTTTTCTTTTTCAATATGATACCCACAATGAAATATAATTAATAGAATTAAATAATGTTATACTTAAAAAAAAAAAAAACAAAAAAACGAGATACATGCTCAAATTGAAAAATATGATTTATGATGCCTTTTCACGCAAAAGGAATTAAAAAGTAACAATATTAACTTCCTTTTTCTCTCAATGTTAGAGATACATAGGTAATAAACTACAATAAATCTAAAAAAGCATAAATTGTTACGAAATGTTGAATTTAAATTTTTTTTTTTTTAATTATGTATGTGCAGGTTCATACTCCTTACTATAAAGGAAACTCAGTGTGTAAAATTTTTTACTTTCAAATGAGAGGAAGTGAAGACATAACTCAAATTCAATATCATCCACTCTATTACCATGATAAAGTAGGTACAGTCCCAAAAATGAGTTTAATTATAAAAACCATTATTCTAACAACAAAAATAGATTTAGATTTCATAAGATGTAGCTAAGTAAGCCATGTTTGAACAACATAGCCACTATACTATTGTAGTTTGGTTGCTTATATAACAAGACCAACAAAAATTTTACAGTTGCCAGAAGAAAAACAACAGTTGAATCCCAACACCTGAAAGTTGGGTACTCTGATAAAATCTGAATGACAACAATGGACTAGATAATAGATATGAATGTTTAGTACGGAGAGAATAATTGGATCAGAATCGTTGAATTTCCTCAATATATATATATATATATATATATATATATATATATATATATATATAAAGAGAGAAAAAAGAAAAAGAAATAGGTATGGAAAAAGAGTGGTATTGTTGTTGGAAAGAAGCACCAGCTTTCCATATAATTTTCATGCATATCTTGATGTCTGCAAGAATTTGTCTGGAATATCTTGTTCACTGGCCTACATTGGTTCATGTTTAGTAGTCTCATTCGTTCTTATTATATAAATTTATGGGCCCCTCTCTCCCTTCTTTCTTTGATCTTCCTCCTACGATCCAGTACAACACAAATATACAATATACAATACAATATTAACTTTATAATGTCTCTCTCCCTGTCTCTCTCTCTGTCTCTTTCTCTCACAATATTATACACACCTACACACACAAAAACATTGTTAGTCCAGCTTTTTTTTTTTTTTTTTTCCTTCTTGCTTTCCTTCATTCACAGCCTGTCAAGCCTGAATTATTAACACCATGATTCTGATTTTGATATATATATTTTTTAGTGAAGAAGGTGCTTTGTTCTGAAAGACTGCAGGTATTAGCCTGCCAATAGATTTGCTGGAGTAGAGGTGTCAACGATTGTTTTTTCAGGCTTCACCATAGTTGCACTGCTTAGATTGCTCCGTCCATGTCACAAAATAAAACGGCTACTATTCATCACAGAATTGGTTAGTCATTCTTTTGGTTCTAGTTTACCAAGAAGACCAGCTTATGGGTGAAAGCAGTGGCATGAAGGAGGAACATGCTCAATGAGCCTCCTAAGAGAGTATCGCGATCAGCCCAGTTTATATCACCGGTAACGTGAATTATACATGTTTTCATGCTTATATAAGTCTTAGTTTGGGATGAATCAGGTGTTTGAAGAGCTCTGAATGACATAAAAAACAAGTCTTTTAGGTTTGGTAATGAGTCTTAATGCAAGTTCTTGCTTGTTTGTGTCCTAAGTTTTTATGTACTAGTGTATGTTATGTGATAGTAGTAGCACTTCTAAATATTAGTGATCCTTCAGTCCTTCCACTTAATAAGGCCTGGGGACTAAGATGGTGATGTTTATTGCTGTATCATGCATAGGAGGTATGCCAATAAGTTTGAAAGTGATAATGATCTTTCTATTAAATAATTAATAGTACAAAATGATGTTAAGATTGAAATGATTGTTCTTAAATAGTAAATTTGCCATGAGAACTGAAGCTCTCTATCTCATATTCTCTTTTACTGTTTATCAATTAATAATTTTTTCTTGCTTTTAAGTCTCTCTGAGAGCATCATCCGATAGTAGTTTGGCTGTTATGTGATTTGATCATGTGGATAGCAAAAAGGCCTATGGAAGAAACAGAAAGAAGTGGACACTTTTTGAGAACAATTTCTTGAGATGAAGACCACTGTTATTATGACCAGTGATGGTGGCACCAAAAGAGTGTGTGAGAGAATGAAAGACCCACATACCATTAGTGGTATCACTGTCGTCCACATCCCATTTTTCTTTTTCACCCTTCTTCATTGTCTGCCTACTGTTGGATTTGGAGCCCCCTATGCAGTTTTGAACGTTTCATCTTGTTCCCCCTTTGCTTAGTACTACCAAACGCAGACCCTGTTTCCGCAATTTCTCTTCTGTAGCAAACTAAATAAAAGGGAACTGTTAAAAATCAAAGGTAAGCACGAGTGAATTTGAGGAATGAGCACCACTAACTAGATGGGTTGGAATTGTTTTTTTTTTTTTTTTTTTTTTTGCAATCAAATTTGACTTGGGGCAAGGTTGGAGATGACTCAACATGATCAGATTTTTCCATTAGTCCTTGGTGCTTGAATTTAGCATCAGATAGACTTGGGGTCAACGAAACCCTGTCTCCACCTTACATGTAGTAGTGACTTCCTATAAATCACACCCAACCCACTGAAATGTAGAAAGATAAGAAAGGAAAAAAAAAAGTGGATTCAATTTCTTATTCCTTGCTCTTTAGAATGTATCATTATCTTGAAAAAATAAATTTCCAAAATTTGTGTTGTGTTTCAAAATGTATGTTGATGTATTTCATAATTAGAAACAAATTGATAGTTATATATTTCAGACATGGGGACTAAACTCGAATACGCCGTCAATCTCTTAGCAACCTCACCAAACAGCAACAGCTTTACTGTGCATTGTGTGGATGACTGGGAGCATTTCAAGAATAGAGGACTGAAGGGGAACTGCTATACAACTGTAGTGGACAGCTCTGAGGACTCCATGGACAGGAAGCTAGAAAAGCACAACTTAGAATCCATCAAAAAGACAATGCAGATGCATGAAGATGTCTTCAAAAACCAGGTACCATGAATCTTTTATTAGCTAGTAAACCTTTCACTTCTTTAAGAAATCTCAGATGCCATTAATTTGTATTGCAAATTTTACATTCACTCATATGACCTACACAAACTGATAGTCATGGGGCTACAGATTTGTATGAAGATTTTTTGGTGTCAAATTCTGTAATTTTGTGAAATGAATAATAGAGGCCTCCCCTTTCAGGCTTCCACATATATTCCATCAATAAACAAATTGCAAAATACTGACTTAATGGTTTACTAACATCACAATCAACACTTTCAAGTATTTCATCCAACTTTATCAATAGCTATATTAAACCTAACTCTTGTTTCCTGCTAAACTACCAGAAACACATTATTGATGTTGTCAATCATTCTAAGAGCCCCACCATCCACCTCTTTATAAAGTATTGATAATGTTTCCTTAAATAACTATTTCTATACACCATGATACTGACTTGGCTCCTTAAAAATCCTGACCCTTTCAAGCTTCCTGTTAGTCCATTGTTCATCACTTAAAAACGTAGTAGTTGCAAGAATTTGTCATTGGTGCTATTTAGCATTGTAATAACAAACTGAAAGTTGCAGGTGAAGGAACTCCATAGACTCTACAGTGTGCAGAAGATGCTAATGGGTGAGCTGAAAAAAGAACTTAAACAAAACAGATATTGGAATTCCATGACTAGCTCAGATATAAGCCATACTCACTTCATTAACTCCCACCATCCATTAATGCAAACCACAAGTGAATTTAATTTCCAAATTCAGAGCTTGAGAGACGATCCAAACTCGAGGGAGCGAAGTGGCAGTTGCTCTGGAGACACCATGAAAATGGCAAGGGGATTTGATCTTGAAAGGCCTGCTGCTGAGGAAGACATGTCAACAGGAGTCAGTGCCATTGAGGAAGACCAAGCAGGGCCAAGTTCCCAGATGCCCACCAGCAGTCATAAGATGAGCGTTGCTGGTTCTGATGAAGATAATGAAGTAGAGCTGACATTAAGCATTGGAGGTTGCTTGAGCAAGAAGGCATCATCAAAATCCTCAAAAACTCAATTAGGATTCTGTGATTCCCCGTCCCATAAAGGAATTAGGGAGATTGATTCATCTGCCTCTTTCAAATCGGACCGAGGAGAGGATTGTAGTGACCCCAACACCCCTATGAGCAGCTCAAGTGCTACATTTGATCAGGAAACAAACAGGCCGCATTGGCTTTTTCAAGGTTTAAAGCTCAAATAGGACATGGACATGGATTTGAACTTGATATTGTGTTTATCCTTTTGACTGTATATGGACGATTGTATTTTACACGGTTCATGCATTGAGATATCTGAATTAGTTGTCTCCTTACTCTAATAATGGGATAATTAACACACCTATATCTGGGGTGTACATTGCTGTAAATAGCTCATTAGCCATCCTTGTCACACTACCTGTCTTGTCCATTGGTTAGTTGTGATGTTTGCATTGCATGCAACATGATAGACATTCACAGTTTATGCAGCATTAATCCTACTTTGAAAACAAAGCAACTTTGTGATTCATGAGCAGATGAGAAAATAGTTGCAAAATTTCAATGAACAAAGATGGTATTTAACTAGAAGAACCTTCCAGTCTGAAAGACAACCAAAACAGTCACTAAAGGTAAGAGGATTTCACATCATGCAGCATAAGACTTTTAATCAAATAATCAACCAGTTAATAATGCAGTACGGAATATTTTAGTACATCAAGGCCACTGATAATTTGAAAGGGATCCACTGCAGGTGGGCTGAAAAAGACGTATATAAGACAGCATTGTGGAAATGAGAATGATTACTATTAGATGTCGCAACTAATATTACCTAAAATGTGTCATGATCCATGGGGCAGAAAGTAGTGCGGATATAGGTAATTTAAAATTGTTGCCAAATCCTTGTCTTTGTGTGATTGCATATCGACTGGGTCTAAATCAAATAATTTGAAACAGTGAGCCATATTTTGTTTAGGAATAGAGACAACCTTCGATATATCTATCAAGTGAATATGTGATCCCTTGTTTGCATTACGTGCCTTCACCACAACCACAATTCAGATAGTAGAAGCTAAATGCCAATGTATATTTGCCTTCTACTTCTGTTGAATCATTACTATAATTTTGTGCCTCCGACATTGTCTGTAAGGACAGCAAAGATAAGAGAATTTATGCATTATCTTCTGTTTAAGAGAGTGTTTGTATTCGGGATTACGTGTTCAGGTTGGTTTCAATTAGCTCAACTGATAAAATCTTTTATTGTTGAATAAGAGATCTGGGGTTTAATCTTCGCTTGCACTAAAAACTAATTAGTGTCTTGGTCTGATGATAAAGAGCTATCATTAGAAGCGAACGTCATAAGATAAAACTCTCTATAAATAAATAAATAAATAAATAAATAAAAAAAAAACGTGTTTAGAAACATTTGCAGCTTCTTTGACTAATATAAGTGTAAACTGTTAGAATTATGGTTAAGTGATTAAACTCACAATTTCTTGATAGCTTAAGTTTTTAGAACAATTGGTAATTTAACATGGTATCAGAGTAGAAGATCCTGAGTTTGATACCTGTTTTCAATCTACCTCCCATTTAAAATGTTAAATTCCCACTTGTTGGGCTCCCACTTATTAAGGGAAAATTTAGGCCCACAAGTGAGGAAGAGTGTTAGAATTATGATTAAATGATTAAACTCATCATTTTCTAATAGCCTAAACTTTTGGAACAATCAATAATTTGACATAAACTTTCCATTTCCATGCCATGATGTATAGAAATAGAATAGAATTGTGAAGTCCACGTATCTAAAAAGGTTTACATTCCCATTCCCATTCCCATATCTATAAGGGTTTTCCTTAAATAAGCTCAATTGTGCCATGATGCATATTAGTGGACTTTACATTCATATATCAATGGTAACTTACGGTCATTCGTCAATGCCTTTCTACCCATAACTAACCAATTATGTTCCCTTGGCAAAAGTTGGATGGAAACACTCATCCAGCATCTCCGAATCCTTCAATCATATGCTACCTTTGTCTTTGAATCCACAAGTCTCATTTTCACTACATGATCTCTAAATTTTATCCAAAGTCAACCCCTTGATCAAGGATCGGCCACTATCTCGATTAAGGGGATAAATTGGACTCAAATCTCACTCCTTTCTACTATATCTTAAATATAGTGATAATTCACATTGCTATGTTTGTCATTAGTTATTTTCTTCTTCTTTTATTATCAAGCTATTTACACAAGCCCAAGTGCAAACTTATTTTGGTTCGAGTCCACTACCCTCACAACCCATTACTTCTCCTTCGTCCTCAGTTTCCCAATTCCTTCCCTCATCATAACCTGTTACCTCACGATGCTTAACCTCTCTCGTTATATCACTTACCAATTATTGATCGGTCCTTTTAATTTGCTTCTCATCACCCAATGGTCACTCAATCCAAACATGACATCACCAAACCCAAAATTTTCACTAACACAGCCATTCAAAGTTTGATGCACTCATCCAAAATCAAACATGGCTTATTGTCTCTTTAGATATTGCTCGCTGTTAAATGTATAAAGTGTGAGAAAAAGACTGAAAGTCTATATATTGATATATATAACAATGTACAATAGAGAGCCTTATATAGGCTAGGTATGTGTGCAGTACAAGCAATATGAGTAAACTACAAGTATAATATACGGGGCCAAGCCCAATGGGCTAATCTAATCTAAGCTATACACTAACATCCCCCCTCAAACTCGAAGTGGCAAGGAGGAAGCCAACTGGAGTTTGGATATAAGATCTCGAAGACGACCAGGTGGGTGAGTCTTGGTGAAGATATTAGCAGGCTGGTCAGCAGAGGAGATGGAGAACAACTTGAGATTGCCTTTCTTAAGATGCTGGCGAGTGATGTGGCAGTCGATCTCAATGTGCTTGGTGCGTTCATGAAAGACATCATTGTGAGCAATGTAGATAGCACTACGATTGTCACAATAGAGAGGAGTGGCAGTGGGTTGTGGAGCATCCATGTCAGCCAAAAGCCAGCGAAGCCAGACAAGCTCGCAGGTGGTGTCGGCAAGAGCACGATACTCAGCCTCAGTATTGGAACGGGAAACCACATCTTGCTTCTTGCTACGCCACGAGACAAGAGAAGTACCCAACAGGAAACAGAAACCTGTGATAGAGCATCAATCAGTCGGATCACCTGCCCAGTCCGCATCTGAATAAGCATGAAGCTCGAGAGAAGACCGAGAGGAGTAGTGGAGAACATGATAAAGTGTGCCCTTGACATATCGGAGAATCCGAAGAACGGCAGCATAGTGGACAGAACGAGGGGCATCCATGAACTTACTAACCATACCCACGGCATGTGAAATATCTGGACGAGTAACAGTGAGATAGATCAGACTACCAACCAACTGTCGATAGCGAGTAGCATCAGATATAGGTTCACCATCCAAGGGTGTGAGCTTGGCATTGTATTCCAAGGGAGTGGAAACAGTCTTATTGTTAGTGATACCGGCTTTGGAGAGAAGATCAGAAGCATATTTTGCTTGGGAAAGATAGTATCCATCAGAGGATGAGGTAACCTCAAGCCTAAGAAAGTAGCTGAGAGTGCCCAGATCTTTCATCTCAAAATGTTGACTAAGAAAGTGCTGAAGAGAGCGGATACCTGCAGAATCATCTCCAGTAATAATCATATCATCAACATAAAGAAGAATAAGAGTGATACCAGCAGAGGATCGTCGGACAAAGAGGGCAGTATCATGAGGACTCGAAGTGAAACCCTGCTGAGCAACAACGGAGCTAAACTTTTCAAACCAAGCTCGAGGAGCCTGCTTAAGGCCATAAAGAGCACGACAAAGGCGACAAACTTGATTGCCTAAGTGTGGATAACCAGGAGGTGGTTGCATGTACACTTTTTCTTGGAGGTCTCCATTAAGGAAAGCATTCTTCACATCCATTTGATAAAGAGGCCAACGGCGAACAGCAGCCACAGCAATGAGGCATCTGACAGATGTAAGGCGAGCAACAGGAGCAAATGTGTCCTCATAGTCAATGCCATACTCCTGAGTAAAGCCTTTGGCAACAAGGCGAGCCTTATATCGTTCAACAGATCCATCAGCCTTGGTCTTGATCTTGTAAACCCACCTACAACCTACTACAGACTGACCAGGAGGCAAATCAACCATATCCCAAGTGTGATTCTTATGGAAGGCATCTAGTTCTTCATTCATAGCTTGCTGCCAAAGAGGGTCAGTATGGGCCTCACGATAGGTGTGAGGTTCATAGAGTGTGGCAAGGGCAAAAGAGCAGTGATAATCAGAAAGATAAGGGGGAGGAATGCTTACCCGAGTGGAACGACGAAGTTCAGGACCAACAGGAGACTCAGAAGAGGGTGGTGCCACAGGATCCAAGTCAGGCGGGTCAGATGCCGGGGACAGAACCGGAGATGAGTCGTCTGGAGAGGCAGCCGATGTCGAAGAATCCTCCACAAGTTCAGGATAGAGAGGGAGGAAAAGATCAGTAAAAATGGGTGACTCTGAGGAAGAGGATGCAGGAAACTGTTGAAGACTTGTGAAAGGACGATGTTCCCAAAACTCAACATGACGGGAGACACGAAGGCGACGAGAAATGGGATCATAACAGCGAAGCCCCTTTTAAGACACACCATAACCAAGGAAACAACAGAGATGAGCACGAGGCTGGAGCTTTGTTCGTTCATGAGGAGGAAGAGAAACAAAGCAAGCACAACCAAAAACCCGAAGAGATGAGTAGTTAGGAGGTTGACCATAGAGAAGCTTGAATGGTGATTTGTTGTGTGTAGTTGGTGAAGGAATACGATTAATGGTGTACACAGCAGTGAGTGCTGCCTCACCCCAAAAGCGCTCAGGAAGAGAGGCAGAAATGAGAAGGGTACGGACAACATCAAGAATGTGACGGTGTTTTCGTTCTGCACGACCATTTTGTTGAGAGGTGTAAGGACAAGACCGCTGGGGAAGGGTACCATGACTATTAAAAAAGGATAGGAAAGATTTATCATTATATTCTTGAGCATTATCTGACCGAAAAATTTTGATGGTGCGATTAAACTGTGTTTCAACCATTTTATGAAATGTTTGGTAAATAGACACAAGTTCAGACCTATGATGAAGCAGATAAATCCAAGTATATCGAGAGAAATCATCCACAAATATGACAAAATATCTAGATGCCCCCTCAGTGGGAACCGGTGCAGGACCCCAAATATCAGAATGTATAAGATCAAAAGGTGCAGAAGAAAATGAGTCACTATTATTAAAGCGCAATTTGGTTTGTTTGCCAAAATGACAGGAAGTACAATCAAATTTTTGAAACTGAATTGAACCTAAATGACCTTGAGAAGCTAACAACTGGAGACGAGATAAGGATGGATGACCAAGACGAGCATGCCATAGATCAGGTGAGGGGGTGGCAGTGGCAGCAGCTACAGAAACAACTTGTGAAGGAATCTTCAAGTTATGAACCTCAAACATGCGACCAACCTTACGGCCTGTCCCAAGCACTTGACCCGTCCGGGGATCCTGCACATCCACACCATGATTAGTAAATAGAAGATCGACACCTAATTCACAAAGTTGACCAACAGAAAGCAAATTGAGGGACAACTTTGGGATATGAAAAGTGTCACTAAGGGATAAAGAAGGAGAAGAGATTGTTCCTTTATGACTAACAGGCATAGGAGTTCCATCAGCAGTGTAAATGGTGATAGGGTGTTCTAAAGGTGCCTTATCAGAAAATTGGGATTCATCAGGAGTCATATGGTTACAACATGCAGTATCAAAAAACCAAGGTTGTTTACCTGAGGTGACAGAAAGGGCAGTGGAGGTTCGGGATAAAACCTGTTGAACTATTGCCTCAATATCAGCCGTAGTAGGTGAGGAAGCCAAAGATAGACCTGTAGGAACTGATGAATCTGAAGGACATACAGCAGCTGCTCGAGGAAGAGAAGCTTTATTCTGCTCTTGCAGGAATTTCTGCAGTTTGCGACAAACTGAGATGTCATGGCCTTTGGCACGGCAAAACTCGCAGCGAGTACCTTTGGAAGACTAAGAGGTGGGACGCCCAGAGTTTATTCGTGGAGGAGCAGTGAATGCAGCAATGGGAGGCTGTGGAGATGGTGTAGCCAATACATGATCAGATTATGACATGTGATGAGTAGGCCGACGGTTCTCCTCAGATATGAGCTCCTTGACTGCAGCATCAAGAGAAGGAGTAGGAGACCGGCTAAGCAGAGAAGCCCTAGTAAGCTCAAAATTCTCACGTAAACCCATCATGAAGTGCATAAATTTGCGACGATCCCGATATTTGACAAAAAGCTCAATGTCCTTGGAACATACCAGTGGAGGATCTGCAGCAGAGAGTTGTTCCCACATAGTAGAAGTCTGAGAATAAAAATCAGAAATAGACTGACCTGGCTCTTGTCTCATTTGATAAAGTTTTGATTCAATGTGGAACTCCAAGCTTGAATCATTAGTGCAATTATAGCGATCAGCCAGAAATTTCCAAGCAGCCTCAACAGTCTCAAGATGAGGAAGAAGATTATGAATGGAAGGGATAGAGGTATTGATAAACCAAGACAAGATCTTACTTTGAATACTCTCCCATTCCTCTAGGCGTTCTTCATAATCATCCACTGTAACAACAGTCTTGGAGGCATCTTCAGTAGCTGTGGCTTTCGACTGAGGTTTTGGTACTGGCTTAGGAATTGAACCAGTCACATATCTCCATAGTTTATGACCCTTGAGAAAGACAGTCATATTCTGAGACCATGCATGATAGCTAGTAGGACCATCCAACATAATGCTGATAGGACGTATGATATCTCGGTCACTTTGTTGAGCCATAATGAAGAAAATGACCAAAAAGTGAAATTTAGAGACCTCAAATGAAGAAATGGAGCTCAAAATCGGAATCTACACGAAAAACTGAGCAAGACAGGTTCTGTTGAAATTTTTTGACTTTGGTCAAAAAGTCAACGAAAAAGTCAACGGTCAACAGTGGCGGTCAACGGTCAAATCAACTGCTGACGTGTGCTGATGATGCGCTCGCTGACGTGTGCAGGATGACGTCAGCTTAGGGCTGACGTGGACAGACGCAGAAGGTGTCAGGCGCGTGGCGCGCGTGGAGGAGAGTGCCGGCGCGTGGGAGCGCGTGTCGACTGCTGGCGGCGCGTGGCAGCGCGTGTAGCGCGTGTTTGACAGTCAGAAGATTCAGGAAGCGCGTGTGGGCGCGTGTCAGGTCCGTTTTGGCCGTTCTTGGTTGGGTTTTGCTCGGGATTGACTGTTCTGTCACTCTGTGCCTTTGGTTTGGCAGTTTGATGAACAGAATGGTGGGATCCGAGTATTGCTGGGACTGTGGGCGTGACGGCGGTGACTCGCTTCTGACAGTGACTACTGGATGAAGGCGAGGGCAGCGGAAGAGCGCCAGAGATGTCCACTGGAACCAGAAAATCAAAGGAATGGCTCTGATACCATGTTAAATGTATAAAGTGTGAGAGAAAGACTGAAAGTCTGTATATTGATATATATAACAATGTACAATAGAGAGCCTTATATAGGCTAGGTATGTGTGCAGTACAAGCAATATGAGTAAACTACAAGTATAATATACTGGGTCAAGCCCAATGGGCTAATCTAATCTAAGCTATACACTAACACTCGCAATATAATTTATTGCAAATGGGTGTTGCGGACCAAGTGTTGTGCCTAAGGTTCCATCAAGCGGTACAAAGGCGATATTTATGTCAAAAGGCTTCCACCAATAGCTCAACGTGGATTTCAGTGAGACCTTTAGCTTTGTTATCAAACCCACAACGATGAATATTATTCTCTTAATTGCTGTATAGTTTGTGAGAAAAATCAATGTTCATAATGCCTTCTTGCACAGCAAATGATTTGAAGATGTTTACATGGCCAAAACTACAAAGGTTTTACATATGCCCAATTTCCACATCACATATGAAAATTGCAAAAATTCATCTACAATTTTGAAACGTGCTATATGAGCTTGTTTTTAAAAAATGACCAGACAAATGCTTGAATTTAGTTTCAAGGGATCTATATGAGACTCCTCCATGCACATCTAGGCCAAATAGAGAATTTACCATCCATTTCTTGATATTTGTCTATGCTATGATCATTACTTACGTTAATTTACTGCTATTGATAAGTTGTTTTCGCATTTGCACTCTAATTTTACCATAAAGTTTAGGTTGTATCAATTTCTTTCTTGGCAGTGAGAATCTAGGGGCTTTTGTTTCTATCTTTGTGAGAATCTCATCTCTTGGAGCTACAAAAAGGAAGTCACAATTGCAAGGTCAAGTACTGATATTGAGTACAAGGCCTTTTCAAATTTTGTAGATGAAGTCAAATGGTTACAATCTCTGTTGTGATACTTCATGTTCCTCTATCCACATCTCCTATACTCTGGTATGATAATATCGGGGCCACTTACCTCTCCTCTAACCCAATTTTGCATGCTTGAAACAAGCATATTGAAATTGATTTCCATGTGTTCGAGATATGGTAACCAACAATTCCTCAACAAATCCAATTCCGATTAATAATCTAATATCTTTATTAAGCTCGTATTTTCTTCCAAATCTTCACTTCTACAAATCAAGCTCAATGTTGTTTCACCACCATTTAGCTTGAAGGGGTGTGTTAAGGATTAGCATGATTATCATCACCCCTTAAGTCCCATGACAATTGAATGTTCAAATAGAAGGTGATTTGGAGGATTCAAATAGAAAGTAATAAGAAAGAATGCCAGAGTTGATAGGTTATACACTTCATTTGTAATTTGAATGATCTTAGGTGATAGACTTTATTTGTATTACGAACACTCAATTCTATACAAAATTATCATCAAATCCTGTTATAAATATAAATGTCTTCACTTGGTGTTTTGGTAAGGCTAAAATTTATGCTTCATTTTATGTAATCTTTACAGCATTAAATTCATAAATAAAATCAAAATAAAATTCAAACCAAATAAAACTCTTAAGCCATTATGCATCAGAATATGTACTAGGTCATGTGCAATTCTTAGATGAGCCATTTCAAAAGACTCAAAACTTCACAATTCCTTTTGAAATACTACTCTGATCCCACCTGCCGAGTATCCTCAAGTACATTATTATTGATTTTGCGCTTCTCCTTGCAAGGTGAAGTTCAAAGCATCTCAATATATAAGATTTATCTTAAATGGCACACTTGTTGAAGAAATCTAGTAGTGTGTCTTAAGGTTATCCAAAACTTAACAAACCTGCAAAAGAGAGAAAAAAGCTTGCAACTAGCTCTCATAACTTGAAAATTTGAGTATTAGTTTCAATGGAAAAAGGGAAAAAATAAAAGGCGTGTATGATGAAAAAGAAAGAGACATCCCTATTTGTGTAAGCAGTAATTCATGAGGAAGTATTTCATATATCCACCAAGTGTTCAAACGTGCTAGGATATACTAATATGCAAGTGTGTCTTAAGTGTAGGAAAGTTCCGTATTTTTTTTTCCTTAAGTTGTTCTAATCTACCCCCCTCATGTTGGGATGTCTTTTGCTCTTATAGTGATGTTTAAGAACTCAAAAACCTACTAAATGAGAGGAAAATCAATTATGACTACTAGGCATTAATTAATATTCTTTATCATTGAACAATGTCCATCCAAAAATGATGCATTGATTATGGTTTTCCTCTAGAAATAGCAACCTACATAAAAATTGCTTCCCTAAAGAGAAAACAATCTTCTCAGTTTGCTAAATTTAAGGGAACATAGTAATCTTTCATTAATGGTGACTGATTCTTATTTGATGAAGAAGAAGCATAGTGTCATGCGAGGCCTTTTATTCAACAAACATGGTGTTCTTTTAGAAGCTTCTATGTTTATCACATAGCTTCTATGGAGGGCTGCCCAACATTATTTGGGGCCTAAGGCGAAAAATTTATGCAGAGTTTTTAATATATAAATATTAATTAAACAAAATTATTTAATACTAATCAAATCAAGGTTAATTTGATACATTAAATACATAATTTGATGAATAATACTAACTAAGCTAATGTTAATTTCATATAGAGAATTGAATATCATAGTTGAACCATAAATATTAATAAAAAAATTCATTATTTTGGATATACAACGATACATAGTTAAGTAAAGTTAAAATCTAATTTTTAATTTTATATCTTGTTTTTAAGAGAGGGAGATAGATATTATTTAGTGTGTGGCTTTGTAGGATATCAGTTTACAAAAATTAAAGTGTCAAATTATTGGAAGAGGTTAATCTATAATTGATGATTTAATACATTTGCAACATTTTTTTGAAACATTTTAGAGTTTCAATTGGGTTAGAGTTCTATTGGTCTCGTACATTAAGAGTTTTAATAAAAATGAAAAGAAAAAATACGCCAAAAGCACTATAAATTGTTCACAATATGATGTGACATTAACTCTCATTGATGAAATTCATCAATCTAACTAATGAATGTTTAAATCATTTTTTTATGATTAGTAACATGGCAATTTGTAAACTAACAGTAAAATTTATAATATCCTTAATATCACTAATAAAAAAAATGCACAACTTTTAAAAAATATATATAATTTTATAAAACTTTGGGCCTTTAACCATTGAAAGTGGGCCTTTTCCTCTAGGAGAGATTTTTTTTTTTTTTTTTTTTTGGTGGGGCTTTAGGCATAGGCCTTAGTCCAAATCTTCTGTCTCACTTTTCCTGCTTCATTCTATACTCTACCAATAAAAACTTGCCACGTGTTCACCTAATTAATTAAATACTACTATTAATTAACAATGATAGTATTAATAAATCAATAATTATAGTATTTAATTAATTAGGTGAACACGTGGTAAGTTTTTCTTTATAGAGTATAGAGTGAAACAAGAAAAGTGGGACAGAAGATTTGGACTCGTCTTAGGCGGCCTTGCTTCTTTGTTTCCAAGCTCTTACGAGAGGTTTTTTTAGTGAACCAACTAAATGTGAAATGACTCTTTTGCCCTCTAATCCTTATCTCTATCAAATTTTTTTATTTTTTTTTATTTACCTTTGATGGTTTTCGCTTACACGCAGGATGGGCTTGGTCGACAAAATGAAAAAGAAGATTTTAAGTAATTTGAATGTTGACCCAATTGTGGGTCTTTATTTGTCCAATACCAAGTGGTGAGACCAAGTTGGCCAATTTTATTGGCTGGCTCCATGACTTTGTGGTCCATATTAATGGACTTTGGGCTAACTTCTGTTGAACTAAACACGTGATACAGCACACAAAAAATTCTTCTATCTTTACCCAAAAAAGTACAACATTGCAAAGCCGAGCCTGAATATTGTAAAAAATAAAGTTTATTTGTGATATAAGCACTATTTAGAGAACTCATAGCAGTGGTGCTATATTAATATATTGTTATATTTTAACTCCTCAAATACCAAAATCATGCTCCAGCAGTGGAGCTAAACTTATTTTTTTTAGCTCCATTACTACAGTGCACATTTATAGATAGATGTGCACTGTTCATGAGAGCTAAACAAAAAAAATATTATTTTATTCTGCCCGGTAGATTAAAATAATAAAAAGTGGTTCTCTCTCTCTCTTAGTCACTCTGTGCCTCTCTCTCTTTCAGTCACTCTCACCTCTCTGTCTCAACGTCTCCAACCCACGCCTCCGCCAACCTCAACGTCATCGGCCAAAGCCGACCCAAGCTCCAAGCCGCTGATCCACGTCTCCGACCCATGCCTCTGCCCAATCCTCCATCTCAACGCTCACCCAACGCCAATCAGACCATTGCTTTGGTTTTCCACCGATTAAACCTATCCGCCTCAGACCCACTTCTCTTCTGCCGATTAGACCCACACCGACACTGTCCTCCTCATCGAAGCCCAGCTCTGTGATTGGTGATTTTTTATTTTGTTTGTGATTGGTGATTTTGTTTGGTTTGGGTTGAGGAAAAAGATTGGAGATTTGAGTTGGTGTTTTTTTTTTTTTTTTTTTTTCCGGCTCTGGACTACTGGTGGTGGTGGTGGTTGTGGGTGTGGTTGTGATTGTGATTGTGGCTAATGAAAGAGGTGGTTGTGGTTGGTGCTGTGGATGTTTTTTGGGTAGTGAGATATATTATTTTATTATAGGGGATATATTGTTTTATTATTATGTTTATATTATTTTATTGTGTTGAAAGTTAAAAATAGATCTACTGTTGTATAGCATGTGTATAGGTAAAATAGATAGAGTAACTTTTGGTAAAGCTAAAAAGCTAAATTTTTAGTTTCACAGCTGTAGATGCTCTAAGGAAGCAAATTTTGGTAATAGTGTTGCCAAAATTCTAAGAAAAAGTATGAGAAGGAGAGAGAAATGATGTGATGGAGCGACAGAGAGAGACAATTGAATTTCGGTGATGTAATTACCGATATTCTTGCTCAAAATGAAGTCTAGAAAGGAGAGAACAAAAATAGGAATTGTGACAATAGAATTGTCGAAATTGCAGGGGAGAGGAGAGAAATAAAAAAGAATTAAGACAATGGAGTTGCTGAAATTGTGGGGAAAAAAAAAAGAATTCTGGCAATTGAGTTGCCAAGAATCATGTAGGGGAGGAAAAAAAAAAAAAAAGAATTGTGGCTTGCTGAAATTATTGGAGAAAAAAAAAATGGAAATGGTCAATAGGATTTCCGAAATTGTATGGGAGAGAAAAAAAAATTTATGGCAGGCCACAATTTTGGCAACTTTATTGACCATTGCCTTTTTTCTTTTTTCTTTTTTTACTCTCCCCCACAATTCTTTTTTTTTTCTTTTGGGCAGAAATTTCGGTAACTGCCACATCACCGAAATTCAATTGTATTGTTCTTAGAATTTCGGCATTTGCTTATTTCCTCATTTTTTTTCAAATAAATTTGAACATTGTCCATGTATTCAGCCAAAAGTCTCCGCTAAGCTTCTTATTACAATTCCAAAATACAAGCTTTTACAAGACACACAATTTTTAACATTTGACACACCAAACACCATAAATCATCCCTTGTTAGATGTGCCAAAATTCAATTTTCTTTTTACATCACGCTACAATAAATAGAAGGCCACCGTAGCATGTTAAAAAAAAAAAAAAAAAAAAAAAAAAAACCTATTTCTTTATTCCACTCTCCTCTCTCCTCTCTCATTCAGGCTCTTTTCTCTTTTCTCTCGCTTCTCTCGGTCTCTCATCTTCTTCTCTTCTTTGTGTGTCGCATTAATGGTGACTGATTATTATTTGATGAAGAAAAAGCGTAGTGTCAGGTGAGGCCTTTTATTCAAT
The DNA here is from genome assembly GCA_033629205.1 of Lithocarpus polystachyus. NCBI lineage: Eukaryota > Viridiplantae > Streptophyta > Magnoliopsida > Fagales > Fagaceae > Lithocarpus > Lithocarpus polystachyus. The sequence continues at coordinate 8,769,715 of CM066172.1, read as the reverse complement.
AAACATGGCGTTTTTTAGAAGCTCCTATGTTTAACACAAGGCATCTAGCGTGGGTTCATAAATTTAACAATCTCTCTCTCTCTCTCTCTCTCTCTCTCATATTGTGAACAAGTCGTAGTATAAGGTTTATGTTGAAGCCATAGCTAAATATGATCATTATTGTCAGAGCTATCTATCACCTCTGGCAGGAGCTCTGATATCTAAGCATACAACTGGTCAATATTTTTTGAGCTAATATGAATTTAGAGTCATGTGATTATATTCATGAAACATTTGTAAACAAAAAAAAAAATTTAAAGGAATATATATAATCTGGGACGTGGTAGCTCTTGCCAACTTTAGTATGCAACCTTTGCTTATCGCTAGTATAGTAAAAAAAAATTAGCCTTGAATGGTCCTCATTAGGTACTCTAAAATTCGTAAGGCATTGTCTGATTTGGCATTATTTTTTTGTAGGTTGAACGTATCATTTTTATTATATTCTGAAAGTTACATTAGAAAAAGCTAATGAAAATGAAATATCAGTGCGAACTTATAGATTTGTGATACAGTGATAATTAACAAAGCTAGAAGAAAACTCTCTTCTCTTAGTTTATCCGGGAGCAATCATGCCGAATCTCACCTTGATTTCCAGTCTTAACCCCAACTCGACCTAGTTTGGTTATAGCACTTACAAAGGCCTGTTGAAAAGCGCCATTGTTTGATGCGAATAAATCGACTGTGGACTTTGATCTTGCATCTGTGAACAATACCTCATCAGAGCTTAGGAGACCCTTTCCTTGTTGAAGATTTTTGTAGTAAGCATTGTCGAATGTATTAGGTGTGGTTGGGTCCAAACTAATGGCGATTATGGGGTCAACATTTAAGGGACACATCTGTCTAAGCTGGAAAGCATATGTCAAGTTTAGGGTTGGGTCAATCCAGTTTTTGGGGCTGAATTTGTAGATTCGTCTGGAGAAACGGCTGCAATGAGAAACCCCAATTGTGTGCGCACCTAATGGAAACATAAAACTTCGCGTGTTAGATAACATGAGTTACATTACACATTAGTAGATTTATGATTGATGTCGAATACTAGATTAAGTAACATGTTACTTATTTCTCTAAAATATTAATAGGTCTCATTATTTAATAGGATTCATCATTCATATAAAATGAGGAAGTAACACTTGTACTCTATTCTGGAAATACCTGTGATGTCTTATAAATTAGATCAATTAATTAAAAACACGTTAAATTTGACAAGAGTCTTGTAACTCAATTAATATGATCTGATATTTACGATGAAAACATGCAGGTTCAAATTCTCATTTTCCCATTATTATTGTATCTATCAAAGTTTAAAAATTTTCAAATCTATGCTATATAGAAAGTTGTAAGAGCTACATCAAAGGGCTTGAAGACTTCATGTACCTGATAATGCAATCATATCTGTTTGGGTGAGATTATTAAAGCCAAACAAGGAATTGAGCTGGTCTAAATTGAAAAAGGGCTGAGGAAGATGCCTTTGAACACTAGCAATAGTAGATATCCTCCCATCACGCCTCCCCAATTCGACTGGGTAAAATGGTCCCCCTGTCTGAATTACATGTCAAAGCTATACTATTTAAATGTGTTGGTGCTTGATTATAATGACTTTGGAAGTTCAACTATATTGGTATAAATTAGTTGAGAGTTTGAAAAAGTTACAAAAGTTTTCAAAACTATATATATCGTTTTGAAAATAATGAACTGAGAAGAGAAAACCAACGTTTTGTTCCACATACCAATACAACCACATCTCTAGTGGCAAGAGCTAGTATATCAGCACAGGAAACTTTGTTTGTGCACTGAGGGTCACTATCTACAGCTGCCTTAGCTTTGACCACAGTGTCAAATCCATCACCAGCAAGAGAAATATCATCAGGGTGATTCTTCTCTGCTGTATTAGTTGGTGAGTCAATCAAAATTGAAGCATCACATCCCTGTGCCAAAGAAAGTCAATATCTCAATACATAGGTATCATCTTGCAAACTCACCATGATTCCAACCAACAAGGTCTTTGCCAAAAACCAAGAATGATAATTATCAATGCTATAAATACAGTAAATTTCAAAAGCTTTTTGAGATGACAAATTGTAATTAATGCAATATCGTTTTTACATTAGATTATCACTGATATCCCTTTTATGGTATACTTATCACATCTTACTACCTCAACAGTCATGGACGAAAAAAGAATTGAAATTTGCTGTGTGAAATAAGACTACAAACCCGAACAAAGCAATCGTGAAAAAAGAGTCGAAGAGTGGCTGGAGCAGTCACAAAGGTCTGCTGGAACTTATTTGTGACAGCTGAGCGGACTATTGTTTCAACATTCGGGCATGTGTTCTTGTAGAAGTCACTGCTAAGTTGAGCTGAAGTAGCAGTTAGAAGAAGAGAAAAAAGCAAACATGAGAAAAGAATGGCACTTCGAGATTCCATGACTTTTTGTTGTTGTTGTTGTTGTTTAGCATGCTGCGTGGGGTTAAGGGACTATTTATACATAGAATTTGAAGTCAAAAAAAGAATAGTAATTAAAAAAATCCTACAGGTACACTCATGGCTTTAATGGATGGATTTTTTTTTTTTTTTGGATTTATTTTAATTGCTTAATATCGATGTTGAAGAGAGGTGACAATAGAAAATAATTAAAAAAATTATTTAATGATATAACTGGAACCATATGGACAGAATTGACTAGAGGGATCAAAATTTATTTAAACCAAACTTTTGCAAATGATTGGACTAATGGAAACGTACAGGCATGGACATGTAAATTTCTTTGGTTTTGTACTTTTTAGCTAAGAATCGATGCAAACAATGAAAGGACAACGAACATTCTAGTCTGCATATTTTTTTAATGTTGGACCAATAGGGATTTTCAATAAGTTGACAACCTCAATGTATGTACATGTGTAGCTCTACCAACTCCATTGCAGTTAACCAGGTGCCTCTCTCTCTCTCTCTCTCTCTCTCTCTCTCTCTCTCTCTCTCATGCTCATGTCAGCCTGCCATGTCATCACCATTGACCAATCATCATTGATCATTGACTACCATTGTTGAATTTTTTTTTATGCCCTATTTTGGCAATCAGGAGACTTGACCACTCAATAATTTTTTTTTTTTTTTTTTTACATAGATTCTCAATTTAAGATCTATTTTTGAGATGGCGCAAAATGGCATCACTCATCCATTTACCATTATTCTTAATGGAGGCAAGTATTCCATTTGGACCTGGAGCATGCATGCGTTTCATCAATTATTGCAAGTTCAGGTCATATATCACTGGGAATTGCAAGATGCAAGTCAAGAAGCCTAAGGAGTTTGAAGAAGATTACACATCACAAGTTTTTGGTTTTTTTGATTGAAACTCCCCTCCCCCCACTTGCTATAAGCAATTTAAAATAAAATTTATCTTAGTGACAATATATATTATGATATGGGATTGAAAGCGATTGTCTGTTAATAATATCTTTTGTAGTTTACAGGGTCAGCTGAATAATAAATGCAATTGATGCAATCATCTAAGGCCCTCAAATAAAAAAAAGCCCCCATTTGTTAAAAAATATATATATAATATTTATCTATATATTTTAATTACAAAAAAAATTAAGTACGTACTTTTATTAATAAATAAAATGCATTAAAAAAGCCACATGGTATCATAAAATGAATAATACCACACAATAACCGTGCACAGTACAGAATACTGCATACAACTTGATAAGACAAGACTGCACAATATAATTATGGGCACTGTGCAGTCTTGTCCACAAGGCCTAGCACATCACAAGGGCTATTGACCTGAGCTAAGCTTGCCCCCACTGGCCCCCACGGGCCCCACACTAATGAATAAGTTATCACACCTTTTTTTTTTTAAATACAAACTTTTACTTTATCAATTATTATAAATTATCACACCAACTAATCATTTGATGTATATTATATTAACTCATTTGTATTATAATTATGTTAATTTATTGAACTATGTAATAAATTAATTTTTATTTGTGCAGGTCTAGACTTTAAAGTTTAAAAAAAAAAAATTCACTAAAAATTTTCGCCTAAAGCCCCCAAAATTGTTGAGCCGGCCCTAGTAGTTTAAACTTTACCTCTTCCTTTCCTACTATCTTAAACTGTTGGGTTGAAATTAAAATCTACATAGTGAAATGAGAACTAAGAATAGAACCAAACTTTTGATGGCTCAAGCCTTTTTTATGTGACACTTGCAGTTTGTCACTTGCCAACTCTACTAGAGAATAGAGAGATGCACCATTTACGACCTTAATGAATTGACAAGTTGATGGGTGAAAATGTGTGCAAATCCACTACCAAAAAAAAAGAAAAAAAAAAAAAGAAAAGGAAAATAGAAGTATTTTGGGCTAGCTTTAGCTCATATTTATGCGTTGATGACCCTAATATTACTGAAATAAACGATCTTATAGTATAAAAAATTATAAAAAGCTGTGCATACTCTGAGATTTTTCATTATAATGTCGTGCTGGTTAACACTTAAAGAATAGCAAGTGCATCAGCTAACGTATTATGCTTCGCAACTCAGGCTTTTGTCACGAACGGTGCAAAAACAACATTTAATTTAATTATAATGACTGAATTATCAGGCTAATAAAACTATAATAATTTTGGCAAATCATGCTGCAATAACATGCCAAAGTATAATTTGTTGACCCCTCAAAAAAAGTATAATTTGTTGACTTTGTCTAAATTACCAACGATCATAATTAATAAGCAAACATGGTTTGTCCGTAGTTTTAGCACTATATGTGTTCATGTCAATGAGTTTTGCTATGCTAGCTGCCCATAGCTAAATGATTCTCATAAAGCTTTGACATCCTTGTTTCGCATGAGATACTCTCTCTCTCTCTCTCTCTCTCTCTCTATATATATATATATACATATATATATATATATATATAAAGTTTTTGTATTCTGATTTTGTGTTATTGGTGAGACAAGGTTGCATGGTCACTGCGCTGATTCAGAAGATTTGCAGTCGTGGAACATGGATCAAGTATTACTGTATTATTATATGTATGCCATATTGAAGTCAAGTTACTTATTTGGCATGGCTTTCAAATTTTTCTTTTAATTATTATTTTTTAATATTTTTTTTGGCTGATTTTATTTTTTTAAATTATTTAAAGCACCAAATGGACCGTGAACAGAATAAGGAAAATTAGTGCATTATCTTAGAATACATCTTAATTAAGAATTAAGAATATACCGATTAATCAGGCATATCTGTCCAGTGACTTGACAAGTGACCCTTCTCAAAACCAAAAAAAGAAAAAGAGACTTCATAAGAGAAGCTCACATGGGTCTTCAATGGCAATGATTGACCGAAAGAATAACAAAATGCAGGGTCATATATAATTCTATAGACACAAATTATTTTATAATATTATTATAAAATATTGATATGATTAACTTTTTATTGGTTTTCATTTAGGTCCACCATTAATATCACTTTTTCATTTACCAATAATCATTAACCACATTAGTAGTTTGTAAAAAAATTTATAAAATTGTTTGTATCTTTAGCATTATTCTATATATATTGTAAAATTGTGATTTACAACTATATTTTTGTTGGCTTTAATTCCGTATCAAATTTAATTATATTTTACTCAATCATTTCCCTGTAATTTTGTGGGATTTAATGTAAGAGTTTAGTGTGAGAATTTGGTGAAGACTTATGACGACTGTGAAGTTCATGATTGGCTCGCAAGTGGACAACCCGCGAAAGGCCACGTGAGAAGCACATACTGTTATATGAATAGTCTCATACTAGGCTAGATTTTGCGAGTCATTTCGTGACTTAGGCCAAGTCGCGAGTGACCCACGAAACTCATTGCCCGAACCTTTTTGAAATGTGTTTTTCTCATTTCTTTACCAACATTATATAAACCCTCATTACCCACGAAATTGTAAGGAGCTTTTGAGAAAGAAAACTCTAGCAATACACTTGAGAGTTAAAGATTGTAAACCCACAATCATTTACACAATTTCTCTTAGATTTCTTCTACTACTACCTCTCCAATTACAAATCTTTGAGAGGTTCCTAGCCCAAACACTTATCTTACTCAATCTGAGTACTGAGCAAAATTTTAGTGCATGTGGGAAGTATTGAAAGAAGCCATCGATTGGTGGATGCAATTTGGAGCTAATTGCGGGATCCAGATAACTAGTGAAGATATGGCTTGGTGAAGCCTGTTGGTAGCTGGAACTTGGAAGGTTCAAGTACATTAGATAGATTAGTTTTGGAGAGTTTATTTGATATTCATGTACTCCAACTTTATTCACTAGTGGATCGACTTCGGCTTGGAGGGTCGCAAAGAGGTTTTTTGCCGAGTACTTCGATTTCCTCTTCGATAACACATCGCGGTGTTATCTTGTATTTTCATCTCTCTTCCCTTACTCTTTAAGCTCACACTATTTGAGCTTTCATATATATATATATATATATATATATTGGTTGGGTTCAAGTTACATCTGGTAGAACTTAAGCAATATTACACCACTTAATATTTTTTAATTGGATGCGAATTTTGACAAATCCACTACTAGATTATATTACCTTCGTATATTCTCAGTGCTTGCCAAATTTCAAGATGATCAAAAATTAATAGTCATGTCATCAATCAATTGTTTAAATTTAAGTTTTTGTAGTTTAAAATAATGCATAAAAGATGAATTTATGAATCAAATGGTAAATAACATCCAATTGACATGAAAATTGGCATGAATATTAAGAACATATAAAACATATACTTCAATGGTGAGACTTTCAAAATATGAATTCTATAACAAGTTATTAGGTGGTGTAACATTGCTTAGAATTACACCAAATGTAACTTCAACCCAACTATATATATACACACAAAGAAAAGAGAAGTAGAGATTACACTATATCTGTCTTGTATGGGGTGTATGGAGAAACAAAAATAATAGATGTTCTCACACATTCATTAATATACACACCATACATACTATTTCCACAATTTTACTTACAATTTTCACATTCAAAACATAAAAGAAGTGTGTGCAAATGATACAAAAACATTAAAAAAAAAAAAAAAGTTTTTGTATTCTGATTTTGTGTTATTGTATAGAATGGTCACTGCGCATGCGCTGATTCATAAGATTTTTTTTTTTTTTTGGTTAAGAAGGATCTTTATTAACCTTAGATAGCCAAGAACGGCAAAGTATTGGCTACACGCCTTACATAATACAGACCAGTGGCATCTTCATTCACAAAAGTTACAATATCAGGGGTGGGGGGATTAAACAAAATAGCAAATTCTTCTTGCTGCAGACAACCCTCCTTTGCCAGCCCATCAGCTGCCCTATTCGCTTCTCGATAGGTGTGATTCACCCTGGTTTGTTGGAACCTGCTGATAAGGTACCTACAATCATTCAAGAGAGAGGAGTAGTCCCTATTAGTGACTGAATTAGACAGAACCAGGTCTGCCACCACTTTTGCATCAAGTTCAACTTCCAGGCAAACAACTCCCAACTGTAATGCAAGCTGCAGCCCATCACGCAATGCCCAAAACTCAGCAATAACACTTGTAGTGAATCCTATATTACGAGTGTAACCTCTAACCCAAGCACCTCTATGGTCCCGAATTAATCCTCCACCCCCTGCTCTCCCTGGATTTCCCAACGAAGCTCCATCTGAATTTAACTTACACCATCCTTCCATAGGTCTATTCCATTTGACCATGGAGTACCTTACTTGTATGGATCTAAATGATTTCCCCACACAGTACACATACTCAATGGCTTGCTTTAGGCATGAGTCATGAAGTTTCGGGTTAAGAGTAGTGTTTTCAAACACTACCCTGTTCCTATGTTTCCAGAGTGACCAAACAGCAAAGGTGAAAACTGTCTTCCACGGACATCCTTTCACCTTAATCAGCGAGTTGCACACACAGTTAGTTTCAAGCCATTTAAGTATATCAAGACTAAAGGTGGATTTTAGATCAGTTGGCACACCAATTTTTCTCCAAAAAGCCGCTGCAAAGGGGCAATCCCTCAACATATGAATTATAGTTTCTGCATCAGAGTTGCAAAGAGGACAAATTGCATCACAAGCAATTCCTCTCGCTGCAATAACCTCCCTAACTGGTACACTATTATGATAACACAGCCAGAGAAAGTGACAAATCCTAGGTAGTGAGTCAATTTTCCAAATCCAACTCCCTTTGAAACCATCACCGACCTCCTCCTCAGGTCTTGCTAAAGCATAAGCTGATGCCACCGTGAACTCCCCATCCTTTGAAGCTTTCCAGTTCATAGAGTCCTCTTTCTCCCCATATATCTGAATGGGTGTAGCAAGGATTCTTCCTTTTATACACGGTGGCAGATCAAAAGAAATATCATTCCACTGCCATTCCCCTCTTTGTCTCATCTCTTCAATAGTGATTTCCTGCTCTACCTGGCGGATTGGTCCCTGAATTAGCTCTCTAACTGATTTGCCCTTGACCTAATTATCAGACCAGAATTTTAGCTTGGAGTTACTCCCTACATTCCATCCTATTCCCTTCATGAAAATAGGGAATCCCTGTTTAATTGCTTTCCAGTTAACAGAACAAGGAAGTTTGTCCGGGTCCCTGGCATTTTTCCGAGCTTGGGTGCAATACTTGGCCAGTAAAACTTTCGCCCACAGGGAGTCGCGTTCATGGTACATTCCAATTTAATTTAGCTAGAAGGGCTATATTCTTTGCCTTTGCTGCCTGAATGCCAAGTCCTCCTTCCTCTTTAGTTTTGATAATTTTACTCCACCCCACCATATGCATCTTCTTTTTTTCTTGTGTGGTGCCCCATAGAAAATCCCTATTGACCTTGTCAAGCTTTTCACACAAATGGGAGGGAAGGCCAGCACCTTGCATAACATAGGTCGGAATGGCGGACATGACTGATTTAACTAATACCGTCCTTCCGGCAAAGGATAGAAGCTGGGCTTTCCAACCAGCCAGCTTGCTAATGACCTTTTCAACAACAAATTTAAACTGATTCCGATCTGAACCCTTATGCTTCAAAGGAAATCCCAGGTACTTTCCCAAGTTGTTGGTGGCTTGGATATTTAAGTTTTCACAAATCTTGGATTTTAGACCAGCTTCCACATTTTGAGAGAAGTAGATCCGAGACTTAGAAGAACTGACTTTCTGCCCAGACTCACTGCAAAACAGCTCCAGCACCTCCTTTATGGCTTCACTCCCTTCCTCGTTAGCCTTCGCGAATAATATTAAATCATCCGCAAAAAAAAGGTGTGATATCTCTAGATTTCCTTTGGAAGCTTTGATAGGGATCCAATCCCCTTCAATGCATTCCTTGTCAATGAGGCTTCCAAGGTACTCCATGCACAGAATAAACAGGTAAGGGGACAACGGATCTCCTTGACGGATGCCCCTCGAGGGTTGGAAGGAGTCCATCATGCTTCCATTAAATAGGATAGAGATACTAGTTGAGGAGACACAACTCATTATTAGAGTGATCAGCTTGCTAGGAAAATGATAAGCTTGGAGGACTTTATGTATAAAATTCCATTCAAGTCGATCATAAGCCTTCTCCAAATCCACTTTGATTGCCATGTACCCTTCTTTCCCCCTTTTGTTGTCAATGGAGTGGATCAACTCTTGTGCAATTATAATATTGTCCAGACCTCTCCTGCCTGGAACAAAAGCAGCTTGAACCGGAGAGACAAGTTTGTTGAGAAGAGGACGAATCCTTCCCACAACAATCTTTGTAACAATCTTATACACAGAGTTACATAAGCTGATGGGCCTGTAGCTTCCAAATGTCTCTGGATGCTGACACTTAGGAATAAGCGAGATTAAGGTTCTATTTAAGTAGTCAAGCATAGACCCCGAAGCAAAAATCCTCTTGATTTCCATACACACTGAATCTTTGACATCATGCCAGAAATACTGAAAAAAACCCGCATGAAGACCGTCAAGCCCCGGGGCTTTGAAGGCCTTAAGAACCCATAGGCCTGCTCTGATTTCATCCTCTGAAATTTGCAGACTAAGTCTATTTTTTTCCTCCTCAGTCAGAAAGCAACTAGAGAAATGGCTAACCTCCGAAGAGAGAGTAGAGTATACTAGCTCAGTCGAGAATAGCTTTTTATACCCAGTCAAAATGAACTCCTGAAGTCCCTTTTCCTCCATGATCCACTCCCCATTGTTGTCTTTAATGCACCTAATTTTATTTCTGTTCCTCCTCACCACAGTTGAAACATGAAAGAAGGAAGTGTTCCTATCACCAAATGAATCCCAGCTTAGACGGGACTTAAGTGCCCAGTATTCCTCCTCTTGAAGCATAATGAGGTTATAATCTTCAATCAGATTCTTCTCAAGTTGTATAAGGAAATCACTAGGATTATTTGCTAATGCTTTTTGTGCTCCATTGAGTCTCGCAAGCACTTTTCTTTTCCTGGCAAATAGATTACCAAAGACATTAACATTCCAATGCTTGGCCTTCCTTGTAAAAACAGAAATCGCATGATTAAGTGAAGGTTCCCTATTTCAAGATTCTTTAACCACACCAGGAAATTCAGGATGCAATAGCCACATAGATTGAAATCTAAAAGGTTTGTTTCTCATCTCAGCAGGTGGTTTGGCAAGTTCCAATAGAACAGGATAGTGATCAGAAAAAACCCTGGGTAGATGCGTTACAGAAGCCTCTGGAAAAATAATTCTCCAAGAGGGGTTAGCAAAGCACCTGTCGATTCTTTCTAGAATTAAATCTGTCAACTGTCTCCTGTTTGACCAAGTGTACTTAGGCCCGGAGAAGCCTAAATCTAGAAGGTTGCAAGAATCTAAACAATCTTTAAAGTCCAAGGCCCTATTGAGATTAATGCTTCTGCCCCCAAACTTATCCTCCCCAGTAAGCACCTCATTAAAATCTCCCAAAAGCAACCATGGCAAATTGTGTAATTGAGCTACTTGCGACAAATTTGACCAAAGAATTCTCCTTTCAACTATACGAGGACTAGCATATATAGATGATAAAAGCCAGGAAAGGTTATTAGAGCATACCTTCACAGTTGCGTGAATTTCCTGTTCTGTGGAGGAGAGCACAAAAATGTCCACCTGATCCTTCTTCCAGGTTATTAGAGCATACCTTCAAGATTTAATGTATTATTATATACCATATTGAAGTCAAGTTACTTATTTGGCATGGCTTTCAAATTTTTCTTTTAATTATTAGTTTTTAATTTTTTTTTTTTGGCTGATTTTATTTTTTTAATTTATTTAAAGTACCAAATTGACTGTGAACAGAATAAGGAATATTAGTGCATTATCTTAGAATACATCTTAATTAAGAGTTAAGAATACACCGATTAATCAGGTATATCTGTCCAGTGACTTGATAAGAGACCCCTCTCAAAAAAAAAAAAAAAAAAAAAAAAAAAAAAAAAGAAAGAAAGAAAGAAAGAAGCTGACATGGGTCTTCAATGGCAATGATTGTCAGAAAGAATAACAAAATCCCATATATATATATATATATATATAATATAGATTGAGTTCAAGTTTCATTAGGTGTAACCCATTATAGAATTCATATTTTAAAAATCCTACCGTTGAATTACATGATATATATATTCTTAACATTCATGCCAATTAGATGTTATTTACCATTTGATTCATAAACTCATCTTTTATGCATTATTTTAAAGTACGAATACTTAAATTTAAGCAATTGATTGATGAAATGACTATTAATCTTTAATCACCTTGAAATTTTGCAATTATGGAAAATATACAAAGATAATGTAATCTAACAGTGAATTTGTCAAAAGTCGCATTCAATTAAAATATATTTAGTATAACATTGTTTAAAATTACACCAAGTGTAACTTGAACACAACCCTATATAATAATAATAATAATAATAATAATAATAATAATAATAATAAGAGAAGCAGAGATTAGAGATCACTATATCTGTCTTGCATGTATGGGGTGTAAAAACAAGAATAATAAATGTTCTCACACATAATAATAATAATAATAATAATAATAATTATTATTATTATTATTATTATTATTATTATTATTATTATTATTATTATTATTATTATTATTATTATTATTATTATTATTATTATTATTATTATTATTAAAGAGAAGTAGAGATTAAAGAACACTATATCTGTCTTGCATGTATGGGGTGTAAAAACAAGAATAATAAATGTTCTCACACATTCACTAATGTACATTCCATACATACTATTTTCACAATTTCACGCACAATTTTCACATTTAAAACATAAAAGAAGTGTGTACAAATGATAAACACTAATGAGTGTCTGATAATCAGTAAAATTTGTAAAATACTATTATTTTTTCATATTAATTATTTAAATTGACCTTATTTTGAAGTTAATTGGGAACTTAGCCTCTTTTTAAAATCTAGTTTTAGAAACACAATTTTAACGCTTAATATCAATTAACTTGGTTGTATTTGAAAAAATGTTAAACATCCAAATTATTTTAAAACAGTAACAATTTAAATAATTATTATTAAAATAATATAATTTACAAATTTGACCACCAAATACTAAAAAATTGTTTACTAACCCTAATAAAATTCTAACACACAAATTACAGACAAGGAGCTAGGATGGTCAAGGCTACTCCCTATGTAGAAGACAATGCCTCACATAACCACCTAAATAGTAAGAATGTATCTCAAGAGATGATCTCATAAAATCTCCCCCTCACATGATATTTGGGTCTCATATATGTAATTTTCACTTATTGTGAAGGTGACCTCATAAGATTGCCTTATAATATAAATTTTCTTAAATAACAACATAATCATGACTCCTTAACTTTTCAATTTTCAAGTGGAACCAGTTTTCAACCAATGTTGTTTAGCTTATTTTAATAGGTTTTCATTTAATGTCTTGCAGGTATGGTGCTACTATGGTCACGCCCAGGTAGGATTGCCAAGTTGGTCGGCCCCCCTACCCATTTTTCATTCAGCAAAAAAAAAAAAAAACTTTTAAACAGTCCATTTAATTACATTGATTGATTTTAGGCTCTCTCTCTCTCTCTCTCTCTCCCTCTCTCTCTCTCTCTCAATTTGCTTTAGTCTTTTGATTGTTGTCAAATCAACTAATGAGGAAGAATGTTATCGTTGAAGTCAAATGTTTTTTCTTTCCTTTTTGATAATAAGAATTCCAAATAGCTTGTTTCATATAAAAGTTTTATAAAAATAATGCTATAAATTTCGTTTATATAAATAATTAATGAACTATGTATAGATAATTGATACATACATACATGCATACATATATATAAATGCATTTAACCCATTAACACGTGGTAATTAAATAGTACCTTGTCATAAATGCCTTTTTTTTTTCTTTTTGGCTCTTAGAAAGAATTCTACTTTAGCCTAATAAGTGTATATGTGTGTAAAACTCCCTCCTGAAGACTTGAACCCTAACTCTTCCCCTCCTCCCCCCCTCCCTCTAAACACCCCACAAACACTTATACTTCTGTACGTGCCACTTAATTGAACCTTAGACCACTATGAATATAGAAAAGGTTAGAACTTGGCATCTACATATAGGCAGGCCATTTATGGTGCACAATGCAATCATCAATAAAGTTAGGGATACAACAAAACTTCAAGATAATTTCACATTTTTAGTTAGCCTACAACCTTACACACGAGCTTACCATAATTTGTAATTTAATTTGTTAAAAGAAGATTCTAAAAATAATAATTAATGACCGATGTGTAAAGAGGTCACATAATTTGAGAATATTGTAAAATTGTTATGAATTTTTGAAATAGTGTGACTACCATTATTTAGTTGGAATCTTTTTCCTAGAATATATATCTTACTAAATTGTTGCCCAAAATTTTTAGAAAAATTTATTTTAGAAAATAATATTTTTTAATAGCTATCAGGTGGATAGAACCATGACTGAAGCTCTCTACGTACCCGATTTTTTCTCCCTTTTTAATTTTTTTGGGCAAATTACAACTTACTCATCTGTGATTTAACCAAAATTTAAATTGCTTACTTATGGTTTGAAATTTGCACTTTACCTACCTGAGGTTTGACTAAAATTTAAGTTGCTTACTTGTGATTTGAATTCTCATGATGCAAGTGTTCTACAGGATTCTTTTTTATTTTATTTGATTTTTGTATTTTTATGTTTTTTGTGTCTTTGGAGGAGAGAGACATAAAAGGGGAGCAAAATTACATATTTAGCTATGTTTTTAACAAAGATGAGTTATGAAACTCTAACTGAGTTAACTTCTGGTGGGTACAATGTCAAATTTCAAACTATAGGTAAACAACTTAAATTTCAGCCAAATCACAGAAGAATAAGCTGTAATTTGCCCAAACTTTTTAACTATATTCTGCTTCTATTTCTAATCTCATTGCTTATGACTTGCCATCATTGACTGACTGCCCATATAGGCCAATGGGCCATAAAAGTATAAAAAATTAAACCCAAATGTAGGCCTGTCCACAGGTCGGGCTAGTTCGAGTTTGGGCCTGAACCGGGTCGGGTGGTTGGATCTTAGACATGTATTTGACTGAATAGTTGGGTTGAACCCGGTCTTTCGGGCCACTAGATGGGCAAGTCAGAGTTGTCGGTTAGGCGGGTTTAGGCCATTAATGGGCCCAATTTTCAGACTTCTATGAAATTTATTTTAGTTCAATTTTTTCAGCCCTTTTAGCCCAAATTAAGGAGTTTGGCAGATTTAAAAATTACTTGGATGTCATGTTTTTTGAATTTTCCATATAAAATAGATTGGACCTCCCTTTTCCATTTTTTTTTTTTTAAATGGGCCTTCAAGATAAACATAAATTAAGCGACTACTCCACTTATAAATCCATTGGACCATCAGAACATAAACATCTTGGACAAAATACCTCACCACAGGTTATAAAAGAACCCAATTTTTACCACCTGTTAAGCGTTAAATATCCTGGACAAAATACCCCACCACAACACACAAAATAAACCCATTTTTACCACATCTGTTAAGCATCCACACATTGACCACAAAAAGTAAACACATCAATATATATTGTAAAACCTGGACAAAGAGCACAACACACAAAATCCTATTTTCACCAAATCCTATTTTCACCACCTGTGACTTGTTAAACAGCCACACATTGACTATCCAAAATTAACACAAAAAAAAAAAAAAAAAAAAAAAAAAAACTTGGACAAAATAGAAAAACACAATACACAAAACATGCCTATTTTTACCACCTGACAGTAAGCCAGTAGCTTAACACAAGTCATATATATTCAAGAAAAACTCATAGGCATAAAAGCCAGTCTTAACACCTGCGTTAAACCTTCACCTGCCAACCACACAACAAGTAATATTTCCAACAACTAATAAGCCAACCACAACAAGCTTAAGCTACAAATTTATATTGCAATACTTCCATCTATATATATATATATATATATATATATATATGGATATATAACAGGTGTCGGGGGCAGTTTTTTGCGCGTAACCACGTGTCACCTGCTGGAAGTGTGACTTTGCTAAGCCCGGATTTGTTTTAGGGAGTTCAATCCGGAACTCGACATCGGGCCGCATAGACCAATGGCTTCCAGTGTATTTTTAAGCCTGCAAAATAGATGAAGCCCAAAGTCTTAGAATCATGATAATGATTGAAAAAAATAAATGATATGCTTAGCATGATAGTTTTGATTAGATAGTGAGTTGATATGTTATTATTATGTATATTAAGTGATGTACAATGTTAGAAAATAATTAATTAAGTGTAAATGTCCAACAATGGAATGAGTCCAATAGTCCATGTCTAGTTGCGGTTCATGGTTCATGTTCAACATAATAAGGTATGTCCGGCAATGGTTTATGTCCAAATAATACACATCCAACAATGGTTTATGTCCAAGTAATACACATCCAACAATGGTTTATGTCCAAGAAATATATTCAACTATGGTAGATCAATTTATTAATATATATGTTTATTAATGAAGTATAAGTGTGATTATGTTTCATTAAATGGTGAGATAATGGTAAAATAATAATGAGTTAACATATACTTAATAATGTAATTTCAAAGATAAAGAAAATATTGACTTATCTTTTATGTTTCTGACTCCAGCTGTGCAGCATCACTTCGTTCTTCATGTGATTTATGGCCCTAGCCGTATAACATTAGTGAGCTTCATAGTTTGTGGCTTTAGCCTTATAGTGTTAATGAGCTAATAAGATTCCAACATTACTAATTGAGTGGTATAATGATAATGAATAAAATATAGGCGTAAATGCACTTTTGGTCCCTACATTTTGGGCCATTTCTCGTTTTGGTCCCTAAATTGATTTTGCTCCTAAGTCAGTCCTTGATTTTTTAAAATTGTTTTTAAAATGATCCCTGCTGTCATCCAAGTAACGGAACCCTATTACGTGGCCGACTGAATGCCTTAATTGCTGACATAATGCTGACGTGACATTGACATGACATTAAAATATTATTAAAAAAATTATTTGGTGGTTCTTAATGCCCCGTCAGCATTTTAATTTTTTAATTTCATATTATTATTATTATTATTATTACTTTCATTATTTTTTTCCGTAAGAACATAACAACCTGTTCTTCATGTTCTTCCCAAATTCAAGAAATAAACCCAGCAACCAATCCAAGCTCTAGCAAACCCAAATCCAAATCCAGCAACCAAATCTAATCTCCATCAAATCCAAAAAAAAAAAAATAAGAAATAAAACCCAGAATCAAGAGCAAACCCAGAACAAGAGCAAACCCAGAACAAATGCAAACCCAGAACAGTGCAGGTGAACCTAGAATTGCTCCTCATGTTCTACAGAAAAGAAGATGAAAACTTGCCCAGAAAATTAAAATAATCAATATTTTCTCTTCTTTTATTGATTTTCTTAGCAAATAATCAAACCCATTAACCCAGAAAAATCATCAACAACTCGAAACCAGAAAAATCAAACCCATGAACCAAAAAAATCAAACCCATGACCCCAGAAAAATCAAACCCATGGACCCAAAAAATCATCAACAACCCAAAACCAGAGAAATCAAACTTCACGCTCTCATCGTCAAACCCACTGATCAGTCAACAAACCCACGCCCACAAAGTCACCAAACCCACTATCACCATTGTTGAAAAAAAAAGAGAGAGGAAGAGGGATTTGGGTTTAGAGAGAGAAAAAAATCGGAGATTGACAAAGAAAGAAGCAAAAGAACGATACAAACACAAACAACACAAACAAGCAAAGGTCAAAGATTGCATGCCGTGCCCATGTTGCCAATCTCCTTTGCCTCTTCTTCTTCTTTTTTCTCAGGCTGATCTCCTCTTCTAATTCTTCTGGGCCAATCTTCTTCCCTCTTCTTCTTCTCAGGCATGGTTTGGGATATTTTTCAACCAACCTAATCTGAGAGCAAGTCGTCTCAGATCAAGAAAGATAGAGACTAAGAGAGACAAATGCCACACAAACACAAACCAATTTGGGTTTTTTAGCACTATAAACACGCATCTCTAGCTGGATATTTATTAATTTATTTTTGTTTTGATTTTACTTTTTTGGTTTATCTTAAAAGAAAGAAGAAAATGAAATAGATACAAACACAAACACAAAAACGCCAACATAGAGCGTAAATAGTGTTAATCTAGTGTTTGTTTCTTAAAAAAGTTTAAGAAAAATTGAAATAATTGCTCTAAACATTTTTTTTCTTAATCTTTAAAATTGTAAAGTTTTTTTTTTTTTTTGAATTTTTTCAGTTTAAATTGAAAATTTTTTTATTAGAAATTAAAAAAAAAATTAAAATATTGAGGTAGCATAGAAAACTGCAAAATAATTTTTTTTAATAATATTTTAATGTCACGTTAGTGCCACGTCAGCATTATGTCAGCAACTAAGGCACTCCGTCTGCCACGTAATAGGGTTCCGTTACTTGGATGACGGCAGAGACCATTTTAAAAACGATTTTAAAAAATCAAGGACTAACCTAGGAGCAAAATCAATTTAGGGACCAAATCGAGAAATGGCCCAAAATGTAAGGACCAAAAGTGCATTTACGCTTAAAATATACTTAATAATATAAGTTTGAAAGTAAAATATAATGACTTATCTTCCTAGTTTGGGGCTCCAACCGTAGGATAGCAGTGGACTTAGACAGTTCAGCAGCATGATAAAGTGAGTCTAGTAGTACAATATGATATTATGAGTCCTTCCATGGTGACTTCATGATTGAAAGGGAAAATGGGTGCAACTGGAAGGAGAGAGACTATGTCCAGCCGTGTGCATATGTTGGTTAAGTTTATCTCCTTTTCATCATGCACTTAAATAACTTTCCCCAAGTAATGCTCTTTTAGTTTTTAGTCAAATATAAGTGATGTTACCTTTCATGAGAATGACTTTTAGTATTATAAGTTTTTGCCTTTCATAAGAAGGGCTTTTAGCATTATGAAAGGGCTTTCATAAATGTTCGATATGTTTTAAGATGTGTGGAGATAATAAGATATATATATATATATATATATATTGTGAGATATGGTGTTTTTAATATGTATAGGAGTTGTATGTAGATACTTTGTTGGACATGGATCTTAAAGATGTATGAGAGGTATGTATGGGAATTTTGTGGGGAATGTGTTTGTAAATTATATGGAAGTGTGAAGTAAATAATATGAAGGTTAAATGTAGCAAAAGCTGCTGCTGGAGTTGTTTTTTTGTGTTATGACATTGATTATGTTGCTTTATAAGAAGGAAGATCTTGCATGAGAAATAAAGAATGAGATGGAGATGCGTTTTTGGGCAGCAAAATGATGAAATTTCAGAATAATGGGGTGTGAGAAAGATGGGTAATGGGTAATGGTGTTATAATATGTGTGTTGTGTTCTTATTTATGAAGAGGGATTTTGTAAGAGAGATGGAGAAGTATGAGAATATGTGTGTGTGTGGCAGCCAAATGAAGTTTCAGAATATTGAAGATGGGAGGGATGGATCCCCCAATATGTGTGGCTTGGTCCTCTTTATATAGAGCCAAGTATGTAACTAGATTAGAACTAGTTGAAGGGAAATTTAGTAAATAAGGAAAAATCTTTGACAAAGTAAGTGGTTTTTTGTTTTTTAGACAAAAGAAGAAAGTTTGAGAAGTTAATGCTTTTGGGGCTGCTGCTACAATCAGCTGGATGATGACATCTTTTGCTTGGAGGAAAAAACTTGGCATTAAATTCATGGTTTGGCGATAATCTTTATGGGATCCTTCTATTTCTGGTATTACAACTGCTGCTACTGCAGAATGTGCTGGAGCTACTGCAGAATGTGTTGGAGCTGTTGCAGCTTTTGCAGAAGCTATTTCTGTAGAAGCTATTTCTACAAAAACTGCTTCTGCTGGAGTTGTTTCTGCAAAAACTGCTTCTGCTGGAGCTACTTCTGCAGAAACAGTTTCAGCTTCTGCCGGAGCTGTTTCAGCTTCTACCGGAGCTGTTTCAGCTTCCACTGGAGCTGTTGTTGGTATTTTTGGCTAAGTTTCCTCTTTTAGAAAAATTATATGTTTAGTCCATATATAATTTTGGTAAGTAATAGACTAGTTGGTTGATAATTGATAAAGTTTTAGATATGTAATTATGGTCTTTTTGTATTTTAACCAAATCTTAGAGAGTAAGAAGAGCATTTAATGCTAGATATGAGATATTAATATATATATATATATATATTTTATAATTTGGAATTTGGAATTGATTTAAATGATAACAATATAATTTATATGAAATACTATAATTACATTTTTAAACTTATATTATATGATAAACATTAATTTTTATGTAAAGAGCATGGAGAGTTTTATTATTTTAAATGTTATGTGATATGAGAGGCTTACCAAATGTTACCTATTGCACACTGACCCATCATAGTTTAGGGAATTGGGGAAGACATGCCAAGTAGCATGCTTTCCTTTATCAACTTTGAACCACTGGAGTTTTACTGAACATACTTCTTGGCCCTCCAAACCACGACTCCCAAAATTCTCCCGATGAGACTCATGAGCTTGGATCATGAGCCAAAAATAAGATGATGTGCTATGAGCTTGAACCATGGGCTTTGACGCTTTTTGTGTAAATATGGGCTCTTTTGGGTTTTAGAATAGATTTTTTCGAAAACCATGATAGTGTTGACGTGGTGCAGGTCACCAATGAAATGAAGCCATGTGGCGTGAAAAATTTGTCCTCAACAATAGGTAAGCCATATAGGCTAAGAAGAAAATTAGATTACTGCAAGTTTATAAGGCAGTAACCTTGCCGGCTATACAATGTTCCCATCAATATAATTAATTACGATTATGAAATACCATAGGCATTTCCAAAAAAAAAAAGTTTTTCCCAATCATTAAATGACAAATACTTAAGCTGATAAGTCTATAACTAATAGAAAAGAAAACCTATATGATTCCTAGGATTTCTTTTCTATAAGCTTTAAGAGTAGTATTGTTAGAAAAGCAATTTAAAAAAGAGCTTTCAAAATGTTCCCAAAAGGTTGCCTCCTTTAAAAAATAAATGATTCCTCCTACAAAAGACAAAAAATATTTAACAAATAATACATTACTACCAAATGCAAGACCAAATAGAAAAGGCAATAAGTTTATAACAATAAGAGGCCAAAGGCAGTAACATACCAAGTCAATTATCAATTATCAATCTTCAACACAAATTAAGGGTCGTTTGCCTGAGCTAGAACCCAATTTGGAGCTGGTACTTGTTGATGCACTTGATGATGATTGTTGATTTAAAACTAGAAAAGAAAAGGAAATAAATACAATATATTAAATATTGTTTGAATACATGAGACATTCAATAATAATTAATAGACAATAAGTTCCAGAATTTAAACATATTACCTAAATCATGAAATTCCTCCTCTAATGCCTCAACCTCATCCCTTGATTGACGATGAGAAATTGGAACTGTGGCTTGAAGCCAATTTTGTGCAAATACAAGGTTTTAAACCATGAGAGGAGAGAGAGAACTTCGAAATGGATCAACAATGTGGCCTCTGGTGCTAAATGCTGACTCAGATGCAACAATTAAAACTGGTACAGCCAGCACATCCTTAGCCACTTTGGACAATAATGGGTACCTACTAGAATTGTCCTTCCACCACCCCAATACCTCAAAATTCACATCCCTTCTACCATCACAATTTTTAGCCAAATACTTTTCAACCTCATTACTACAACCTACAAATTGCTCAGCTTACAAGAAAAGCTCATATTGAGAGTGAACTATCACATATGGATCACCAGCATCACATACCATTTGTGTCCTCTCACTCCCACTTGGTTCTTGCACATTTGGGGAATTAACAGAACAGTAAAAATTATACAACTTCATCAAAAGATCTTTCACCTTATCAACCATCACTTTCCCCACTGCATTCACATAAATTTCAGAAAAAGAAAACTTCAAAAACCTCAACTTTTTTTGTGGATTAAGAACCTCAGCCACATACAAAAGAGGATTAATTTTATCACCTTCCCCTCAATACTTCTCAAATTTAGTTTGCATATTTATGGTTGTGTTTTTCAAGAGGGTGTTTTGGGATTTAACTAAATGAGAAATACTCTCGTAAATAACAAAGATCTCATCAAAGAAGGCATTTGAGGTAACATACAAAGAGCCGGAGAACTTCTTTGTTGCACTGTAAAAAAGCCTCAAGAAATTCACAAATGCCCTACAATTTTGGAAATCACTCATACAAGGAGATCCCAAACCAGCACTATCTTCCTTGGTCCTAAAGTATGATGAATAACCATCATCTTCAAAGTCTATCCTAAGGAATACTTTCTCAAATTTTTTAGTAGTTTCTAACATAAGGTAAGTTGAGTTCCACCTAATAGGTACATCTAGACAAAGAAGACTCTTGGACTCCATACCTAACCTCTCCATAAAACTCCTAAAAGTTTGATTTTTATTGGGTGAGGACTTCACATACCTCACAGCTTCACGCACCCTAGCAACAGATGCATCAATTTCTTTCAAACTCTCCCCAACAATAAGATTTAGGATATGGGCACAACACTTCATGTGCATAAACTCATTTTCTAAAACTGTCCCATTCCAATCTTTTGTTACCCTTTGCAAAATTTAATTATGGTTAAATTGGAGCTAGCATTATCCACTGTCAAAGTGAATATGCCATCAATACTACACTCACCAAGGTTGTCAAAATCAGGATCCTACATAGGATCGTTGAAGGTAGGTGCGATCGTAAATCGTAGGATCGAATTGTGAATCGTAAGATCCTATATATTTTTAGATATTAAGGAAAAAGTACATTGATATTGACTTTGTATGTTGAATAATCACGTTAATTATAAATTCATTCATAAAAAAACTAAAATTTTCATCATATGATGTAATTTGCATATTATACATCGCTAAGTTTATACTAACAAAACAAATATATTTAAGTTTTGACCCAATGTATCTAAAAAGTTCAATAAATGTTTAATTAGCAACCAAATACCAAAATATTTATCAAAACATATGGAAAATATTTTCCAAGTTCTAAGTTCCAAGTTTGAAATCCAAAATAAGTTAGCAAATGGAAACTAGCTAATTACAATATGAAATCCAAAAGCAAAGTGAATATTAAGGTGAAATGAACATTTAATTATTCTCATTCTAAGGTTATTATAACCACCGTCCTAAATTCCTAATCATCATCATCCATTTCATCATCTATGTAAACATTATATATTTGTATACTAAAGCTGCAAAGGACATCAAAATACAGTTTCATACTCAACTATTCAAGTTATACCACTCAGCAACGATTAAAGAGCATGCTTAAAAAATCAATCAATCAATATACAAACACAAGCATAACTGATAAAATTATATATAAAAAAAATATTTTAGTAATATTAGAATACAGATTAGTATATTGATCAAACAAATTTAACAACATTATAGCTTAAAAGGCAGCAAAGCCAAAATCAGATTCTTCATTTAGAAATGATGAAGCATTCATTAATTTTGATTACAAGTGAACTAGAAACTAGAAAAAATTTGCTTAGGTTAATATAATTTTATAAAAATAAAATAAATAGCCATACCATCATAATATAAAAAAATAAAAACCCTTAAAGTTTCATTAAAACAAAAAATTTATCCCATAAAAAAAAATAAAAATAAAAAACCAAAAATTTTTGTTTTTGGTAGGATCGGTAGGATCCCATGCGATCCTATACGATCCTACGTACGATCCTATCATTTTTACAATCCTAGTGTGATTCTAAACGTTTTGGTAAGGTGGGATCGTAAAATCGTCGGATCGTAAAATCGTGCGATCCTACGATCCAGATCGCGATTTTGACAACCATGCCACTCACGCAAAGACATCTTAACCTTTGTACCTATAGTCTCCCCCTTATGATCTTCAACTTGACAAAAATTTAAAATTCTCTTATGCAACTTCCAAGCATCATCAATAAAGTGACATGTGAGACACATATAATTCAAATTTTGAATAGAAGTCCATGTGTCTGTAGTAAGACGCACCCTACAACCATTCAAGGATTTCCTTAGCTTCTCTCTCTCTCACTATTATAAATTCCAATCACACCTCTAACCACAGTTTGACGAGACGGAATATCCTTTAGACAGAGCTTAGGTTGTAAGGTAGTTACATATTTCTTAAACCCATGCCCCCCAACACACCAAAAGGCAACTCATCAATTATAATCATTTCTGCTAGTGCCTTTCTAGAAGCCTCAATAGAAAAGGTTGTTGACACAAGTTGGAAAGTTTCATCTCCATTTTTTGGGTTCAAAAGCTAAGGTTTTTTGCCCTTTATCTTCTCTACTAGGGTTCTTGGGACAGTTTGTCACATGAGCTAACAAATTACTAGTACCATAACTTTTACTATTAGCATGATATGATTTTTTTTTACAATAATTACATACAGCCATAATGACACCCTCATCTACATTTACTTTTTCAAAATGATTCCAAGCTAAAGACTTTTTCCTACCAACACCAGCACCAGTCTTACTCACTTTGCTAGGTGGAATTGGGGCAACTCACTATCAATAGCTTCAGCTTGGGTTGCAGCAACAATCTCTTAGGTGGCAGTAGCACCATCAGCTTGGGTGGCAGTAGAACCATCAACTTGTGTAGCGCCAGAACCATCAGCTTGTGTAGAAATAGAGGGAGCATTAGTGGAGGGTTCTATGACCTAAAAAAATCAAATATAGATATTAGCAAACTAGAACAACAACAACAATTAATAATAATAATCACACAAACCAAAAAGGAAAATCTTTGATGCTTGAATCCAGATAATAGTATCCTACATAAAACATAAAACTCTAACATAAAACATAAAACGGTATCCTACATAAAACTAAACAGAACCCAGATTGGTGCTCAAAATGATGCTTAAAATTTCAATAAATAATAAAAGCAGAAACATTGGTGCTCAAAATTTATTAAACAAAGACAGCAAAACAACAACTACCACCACCACAACAGCATAAGTTATTCATCAACTTTAACAAAAAAAGAACAAAATCCCAACTTTTAACACAAAGCACAAAGGGAAATAAAAATCATACCTTAAAGAAACCAGGGGTGTTGGAGTTTTGAATTTGAAGACTAAAAACCCCACTTGAACTACTTTCAATTTCTGAGTAAAATTAAAATAGGAACAGAATTAATCAAACAAATAAACAAAAAACAAAAAAAGTAAAATGGTTAGGGTTTCAATTTTTTTTAGTTAGTGTTTCAAATTATAAAACTTGGGAATTTATTTGATTTTTAACAATATAAATTTTACTAAATAATAAAAGCAGAAACATTGAACACATCCACAGCAGCTTAAGTAACATGTATCAACTCTAAGTCTCTAACAAAAAAGAACAAAATCCCAACTTTGAACACAAAAAACAAAGGGAAACAAAAATCATACCTTAAAAAATCGTGGGTGTTAATTTCAAGTTTGAAGACTGAAAACCCCACTTGCACAACTTTCAATTCCTGAATAAAATTTAAATAGGAACAAAATTAATCAAACAAATGAACAAAAAACAAAAGTAAATGTTAAGATTTCAACTTTTTCTAGTTAGGGTTTCAAATTACAAAACTTTGGGGTTATTTGATTTTAACACTAGATTTTCATAATATATATAATCAATGAGAGACTGAAACAAAGGAGGGAAGCGAAAAGGAGAACACATTCCCTAGGTTCAACCCATATGATAGACGGTAGGGAGAGGAATGGGTGCTGCAAGTGGCGGCGGCAGCAGCGGTGACGGTGACTAGGTATGAAGAACTTGTAGTGAGAAGCTAGGATTTGGACCTTGGAGTAGAGAGAGGCGAAGTGAGAATTGAGAGTTTGAGAGTGTGGTCTGTTCATTGGTGAGAAGACCGAAAATTCAAAACCTTTAAAGAATGAAGATTGAAGACTGATGTAGAGTGAAGAAGATTTCGTATGGAATTGGTGAAGAGATTAGAGAGACAAAGAGCGTCTGTGTTTGAGCTCTGAGAGAGAGAGAGAGAGAGAGAGAGAGAGAGAGAGAGAGAGAGAGAGCGTCTGAGTCTGAGAGTGAGAGATATGAGATTGAGATAGAGAGACTGGGGTCTGAGGCCATGGATTTGGTGATTAGGTGAAGACTGAAGAGAGATTAAGGCCATTGATTAACTTGATTCGGTGAAGACAGGAGAGAGAGAGAGAGAGAGAGAGAGAGTGTGTGTGTGTGTGTGTGTGTGTGTGTGTGTGTGTGTGTGTGTGAGACTTTGAAGCCGTTGGATTGCATTGGATTGGGATATGAGATTCAAAGATTGAGTCATTGAGATATCTAATCAAGTAATTTACCTCTAATTGTGGCCGTTGGATTGTGATATTAGTTTTGATTTTAACCGTTGATTTGTAATTGTTCTGAATAAGTGATATGATGTCTCTGTGCTAGGGCTGTCAAAAGAGTACTCAAAGCGTTTGTAGAGTTTAATCATAACCGTTGAATTTGAATCTTGAATTGGTTCAAACGGCTGGATTCGAAATTGGAAACTTGTGCCCAAAAATGGTTGATCAGATTGGTTCCTCTCCACTATACGTTACCCAATAACCAAAGCACATGATATGATTTATATGATGTGAGTAGAAGACTGGTTTGTGAGTTTATTTTACCCAAGTATTCTATCAGTTCAGGTTATTCGAATTTTTTATTTTGTAATTCAAAACTTGAACCAAATATTCGGTTCTTCTTAAAACAGAACCCGTGACAAACCCAGACATGCATTCGGATTCACCCGTGGACCTTTGGGTCGAGCAGGTGAGATATTTCGAGTCACTGGACAGCCCTACCCAAACGTTTTGTTTGGAATCCATCGTGTACTTTAATCTAAACCCACAAGCCCAATAACCCGTTCAAAATAAAACAATCTAATAGGAGTATTATAGGACACAATACCGACACATTATGCTCTACTATTTGTTTCAATTTAAAACATTCTCTACAAGTTCTAACGTTTGGTGCAGTTAAAAAAATCTTGATCAATAGAAATCATTTACGCCACTGATTAAGAATAACTGAAATGGTGAAAATGTAAAAGAAAAGAAAAAAAAATTTTCAAAATCAAGTCTCAATGGAAACCCTTTTTTCCTCCCTCTCATGCCACATTACCGGTATGATCTAATTTAATGACCAAGTGTTGTAGCAAAGGAGTATATACTCCACTAGTTTTCAACCCTTCTTTTTAAAAATAATTCCAATATGCTGTTAACTCTATAACTCGAACCCTTTTCTTTATAGACCCTCAAACACTTTGTGCATGAGAAGATGCCAATTTTTTTAGAGAGATTCAACCTATGGCGTCCACTCCTAATGATAGCTCTTTATTATCAAATCAAGACACCAATTAGTTTTTGGTGTAGGAGGGATTGAACCTCAAATCTCTTATACAAACATTAAAAACTTTACTAGTTAAGCTAAATGGAACCCACAGAAGATGTCAATTTTAATAACAAAGAAGGTAAGAATCTTATAACTCAATGCAATTGCTAAGTTTGCGCCACTTGAAAAACTTGTAAGTGTAAAAAGGAATATATATATATATATATATATATATATATATAAAGTTTGGAAAATCGAAGAGGATATTGTTATATAAGCAATATAATATATACGATAAAGCAACAATCCAAACAACTCTAGTTAAATTTATCTAAAAGAGTCTTAAAAGCACAAAGTTAATTATATTATACAATATGAAGTCTTATATTACATGGCAGATGTGAACGTTGTTTTCTATTAAGTTCACAACACAAATAAAATATGAGACTTTTATACTGATGCTGCCATCCTATGATTCAGTGGGACATTTTGTTTATTCAACGTCATCCATATACAAAATTATGCAAGCATAAGTTGCAAAATGCATTTTGCACAAAACATTATTCTATACTTGACCGAACTCATTACTGCACTTTTATCCTTGAGCTTGAAAAGAACTTCTATTTTCATGAATTTAGGCTCCAATCTTATGCATCTTTCCAATATAATTCTAGCATCGTCAAATAGTTACCATCCCTACAACTTATATATACTCTTTGAAAGATGGAAATAAAAATTCCAATGACCTGTAAAAAGTAATTCAAGACTAATTCAAGTTTAAAAAAATGGGGATGCTCTCACAACACTGGGATAAAGTTTAATTTGAAAGATCCTAATTCAATATAAATTCATGAGGAAGTGAAAGGAAGTACCGCTCAAATCAGTGGGTCACAATCTAGCAATTGATAGGGTCATCACAGCAAGTACCAAGGCAATTAAAGGTGGCTCAAATCTGGGTCGTGATGGGTGACAGGTGATGGTAGCTGAGTTTGGATCTGGGACTTCGATGATGGGAGGCAATTGAAGGTGGCTCAAATTTGGGTCGTGATGGGTGACAAGTGATGGTAGCTGATTTTGGATTTGGGCCTTTGATGATAGGCTGTGTTGTGGAGATAACACGGAAGCCTCTTGAGTAGTTAATATAATATATAAAGACAAATTAAACCCAAAATGCCTAAGCCCAATATGAATGAACTCAACTATGTTATATTAACCACTCTTTCGTCTCATTATTATATAACTAGTTGAATTCCTGCACCATGTGCAGTGTAACTTTTTATTGGTTTTCTCCAATATTTCAATAATATTTACCCAAAATCTTGTAGCTTCCAATAAAAACATTCATGATTTAAATCCTCCAACTATCGATGTATAAAAAAATTTCAATAAATTTCCTTGTAAAAATTGTAATATTTAGTTATTTTATAGACAAAATAGAAAGACACTAAGATTGCATGATATAGTGGTTAATATTGATAAGCATGTTTTATGCCTACTAAAAAAATGCATATATCATTCAATTTTTTTTTTTATATTTATTTTACATCCTTGATTGTGTGTTACTAATTTTTCCTCATTTTTGTTGGAGCTTCAATTATTGCAAGATGTAGTGTTTCAATTGTTTCTCACATTAAAAAAATATTGTTTCTGGAATAAATCTTAGAAAAATGATATAAAAATGTCATTATGCTATAACAAAATAAATATATTTATTCTAACACACACGCACACACACACACACACACACACACACACACACACACACACACACACACACACATGTGACTAAAAGGAGTTAGGAAATTTAAAGGATTAAGATTAATTTGAGTGAATTCACAAGTATTTAATTTTATATGGTTTTTGTGTTAATTATTGTCAAAGCAACTAAACATAAGTAAGAATGTCATATTCTAAATTTATTATTATTGTTTCTCAAAAAAAAAATTATTATTATTATTATTCCAACTAAAAATTATCTCTTATGTAGAGTTTATAAAAGTAAACATATAAATTCATTTAATATAAATAATTACTGCACAATTATAGATAATTAATATATGCATTTACTCTAATGGTTAATTCAATGAACTAATATCTTGATATGTAAGAAATTTAGACCCCTTAAACCCAAACAGATTAACCTAGTTATTTAGCCAAGCGATTAACTTAGGTAAATTATGAGTTCTAGATTAACACAAATATATCATATCATACAAAGTGCGGAAAATAAAGAATACACGATATGATAACCCAGGAAAACCAAACCAGTAAAAAACCTGGGGAGGATTTAACTTGGTTATCCTCAAGGTAAAACAGAATTCACTATGAAAGAATTGAAGTTTCCACAATAGCGACTTAGACCACTAACATCCTATTGCTATCTCGAGGAGGAAACTTACTACCACGACCACATGACAGCTCCGAGT
This sequence comes from Lithocarpus polystachyus, assembly GCA_033629205.1. Lineage (NCBI taxonomy): Eukaryota > Viridiplantae > Streptophyta > Magnoliopsida > Fagales > Fagaceae > Lithocarpus > Lithocarpus polystachyus. The sequence goes on along the minus strand of CM066172.1, from coordinate 8,740,348 downwards.
CCACGGACTACTTCTTTCTTGAATTCACAGCAAGCACAAGCACTCCTACTTGTATATCTTGAAGTTCTTGAATCAGCAACTGAATGATCACTAAGCTCTTGACATTAATCTTGAGTTTGGAAACCTTAAATGTATGTGAAAGCAAACACCTCTAGATCTCACAAAAAAATCCACACACACAGCATTCAGAACTCTAAAAACGTGGCTAGGGTTTTCTCTTTTATACTTAGGTCAAAACATAAAATCTTACACGTTAAACGGGCTTGGGTTGAATTGAAAATTCTGCAGAAAAAAAAAATCTACACGACTTTCGATCAGTCAAGTCTAATTCTCGATCGATCGAGCGAGGCAGACATACACAGTAACTTCTGCAGTAACTCGATTCCAACTTTACATAAAAACCATATACTTTGAGCAAGTCTTAACAAAACTAAAAACCGTTTTAATCATGGTTTGCCAACCTTACAAAATGAAGTTCTAATACATTAGTTCCTAATTCCTTAGAACCTAACATGATATAAATGCAAACTTTGTTGATTTAGAAGCCTAAATAAAGAAAACTTCTAAAAATGCGCCACATGGTAGAACCTTATTTTTTCCCGTATGAAATCTCTGTTTTTATTTATATATTGATTGATGTGAAACTTCACTCATATGTGTACTCTCTCCTTGCCTATGGGTTTTTTCCATTGCCAATATGTCATCTATGGGCCTTTTGTACTCCATCCATGAGAACCAATGTCAATCCCGCATACTCATCCATGAGAATTGGCCCATACATTCTTGTTCATTGGAATTGCACCCTTCACCTTGATCTAGTACCATTGGCATCACTTCTTTGTTGGGCTTTTTATCTAGGATCTTTTTGTGTGGGCCCTTTAGGCTTGCTCTGTCCTATTGGGGTAGGAATCCTAAACACATTGCCACCTTCGGCACACACCACCTAAGCTCTAATAACATTTGTTATGAAAATAGTACCTTAAGGAGTTTCTTTGAATAGTTAATATAAAATATAGAGACACACTTAACCCAAAAGGCTTAAGTCTAATGGGTATGAACATTATTATGTTATATTAACCACTCATTCTTCTCATTATTATTCAATGCGGAACTCCACTCACACTTGTATACCCAACCAGGTCTTTAATAGTTGGCGATAGTGATTTTTGTGTCTTTCTTCTCTCTCTTTCTCTCATGCATCTCACTGATTCTGTTTCATATTTGATCTGGGTTTTATATGTTTGATATGGGTTTTTGATGTTTGATTTGGTTGATCTGTGTCGTTTGAGGGCTAGGTTCCACGATTGGGTGACTCGGGTCTTTGTTGTTTGCGTGAAATTGGGGAAGGAAGGGAAGAAAAAAAAATGAGAAAAATTAATATTTAAAGAGAGTATAAATAGAATATTGAGATTGATAGTTATCTATGGATAGTAGTATGGTTAATTTTTCTTTGCTTTTTTTTAAGTGAGTTTATTAGATCAAATTTGACTAAAAAATGTTGAGGCTGATGTGAATGCTTTTATAACGAAAAACACAAATCGTAAGGAACATATATAAAATCTTGGACATGGTAGCTATTGCCAACTTTAGAATGCAACCTCTGCTTATCACTAGTAGTCAGAAAATTTGCTTTGAATGGTCCTCTTCAGGTACTCTCGAGTCGTAATTGTTTGATTTGACATTTTCTTTTTGTAGGTGAACTTATCACTTTTATTATATGCTGAAAGTTACAATCAAAAAGCTAAACACTTGTAGGTTGTGATACAATCATAGATAACAAAGCTAGAAGAAAAATCATTAAAAGAAAGAATGAATCTCTCTTCTAGTTAATTCGAGTGCAATCACGACGAATTTCACCTTGATTTCCAGTCTTAACCCCTACTCGGCCTAGTTTGGTTATAGCAGTCACAAAGGCCTGTTGAAAAGCTCCATTGTTTGATGCAAATAAGTTAACAGTGGACTTTGATCTTGTATCTGTAAACAATATCTCATCAGAGCTGAAGAGACCCTTTCCTTGCTGAAGGTTTTTGTAGTAAGCATTGTCGAATGTATTAGGTGTGGTTGGGTCCATATTAATGGCAATTCTAGGATCAACATTTATCGGACACATCTGTCTAAGTTGCAAAGCGTAAGCTGAATTTAGAGTCGGGTCAATCTGGCTTTTGGGGCTGAAGTTGTAGATTCGATTGGAGAAACGGCCGCAATGAGAAAACCCAATTGTGTGTGCACCTAATAGAAACATAAAACTTCACAAGTCAGCTAATATGTTGAATGACCGATTTTAGAGATGCTACAAATTTTATTACATAAATTCTACATATTAACGTGTCATTAATTAAAAAAATTCAAACATTAGTATTTTGTTGTTGAAAATTTTATAATAGCTTTAGCCTTACAAAATATCTTGCTTTATGGTGTCTTATAAATAAGAGTTACTAAACCGTGTCAAATATATGTTATATAGAAAATTCTAAGAGCTAGAACAAAGGGCTTGAAGACTTCAGGTACCTGATAAGGCAATCATATCTGTCTGGGTGAGACCATTTGAGCTAAACATGGCATTGAGCTGGTCTAAATTGAAATCTGGATGAGGAAGATGCCTTTGAACACTGGCAGCAGTAGATATCCTCCCATCACGCCTCCCCAATTCGACTGTGTATGATGACCCCCCTGCCTGTATTACATGTCAAAGCACATACCATTTGATCAAAGTGTTGGTGCTAAATAATAACGATTGTGGAAGTTAAACTATGTATAAATTAGTTGAGAGTTGAGTTGTTGAAAAGTTCAAAAATTTTCATAACTATACATCTTTTTCCAACAATTTCCTGAAAATGACAAATAATGAACTGAAAAGAGAAAACCAACTGTTTGTTGGGAGTCCACATACCAATACTACCACATCTCTAGTGGCAAGAGCTAGTATATCAGCACAAGAAACTTTGTTTGTGCAGCGAGAATCACTATCAACAGCTGCCTTAGCTTTCATCACAGTGTCAAATCCATCACCAGCAAGAGAAAGGTCATCAGGGTGATCCTTCTCTGATGGTGAGGCAATCAACACTGAAGCATCACATCCCTGTTCCAGAAGAAGCCAATATCTCAATATATAGGTAACATCTTGTAAACTCAACATGATACCAAAACTGATACTAACAATGCTACGAACACAAAAAATTTAAAAAGTTTTTCAAAATTTATTAAAGTGGCCGATTGTGATCAGTGCAACATTACTTTCACATTAAACCAAGACTATTTAATGTTACTTTTATTGTACAGCTATCACAATCTGTTATCTCAAAATTGAAATTTGTTGTGCGAGATAAGACTACAAACCCGAACAAAGCAATCGTGGAAAAAGAGTCGAAGAGTTGCTGGGGCAGTAACAAAGGTCTGCTGGAACTTCTTTGTGACAGCTGAGCGGACTAATGATTCAACATTTGGGCATGTGTTCTTGTAGAAATCACTTCTTAGTTGAGCTGAAGTAGTGGTTAGAAGGAGAGCAAGAAACAAAAATGACAAAACAATGGCACTGCGAGATTCCATTGCTTCTTGTTGCTGTTGTTGTTTTGCATGCTGCGCGGGGTAAGGGATTATTTATACAGAGAATTTGAAGACAAAAAAAGGATAGTAAGATAATGTTATACCCCTGGTTGAGACAAAGAATCCTGCAGGAACACTCTGGCCTTAATGCATGGATTTTTTTTTTCAATGTTATTTTATTTGTTCGCCATCGATGTTGATGAGAGGTGATGACAATAGAAAATAATTTGAAAATTATTTAGAGATAAAATTGTTAAAATTGGAACCATGTGGAACAAATCGGCTGCAAACTGAAATTTGGACGGATAAAAATTTATTTCAACCAAATTTTTTCAAATAATTGAAGTACTGTAGAAGTGCATGAATGGGTTTTTATTCGCACACATCTACTATTTCACATCTTTTTTTTATATTTATATTTATGTATTATAATATGAATATTATCGCATCAATTGTAGATATGTGTGTAAAATAATAGACGTGAATATTTTTCTTGCGTGGATATCTATTTCTCAGGATTGTAGAGTCCACTCCAACAATGCATAGGACAATGAACATGTTCGACAGACCATGAAAGACAATCTGATCTCCTTTTTTAATGTTGGACAATAGGATTGTAAATAAGTTGGAAACTCAGTACATGTGCACCTCTGCCTACTACATTGCAATCTAGTGCCCTTCACTTCACCGCCCCTCTCCAAAATAAAAGAAAAATAATTAAAAAGTAAGCCACTTCTTGATGTGATTTGATTTGAATTCTGATTTGCCAATTATGCTATGTACTTCCAGTCTTCCATCGTACGATTCTTTAATCATTTGTTGTTGGTAAAAATCTATTACAAATACTTTAAAAGTCTAAAATACTGTTGCTATAAAGGACGGTGTGCTTAAAGATTTTTAATATCGTTGTATAAGTGTTATAAAAATATGTATAGATTAAAAAATGTTGTGAAAATACATATTTCAGTGTATAAACACTGAAAATTGCTGTTTAAATAACTATACCAAACACCCTTAAAAAATTTATTGCCAAAAATCTCAAAAAGTTTGTAGATTTAATTTAAAAGTATTTTCATCATCTATTATAATCTTTTATTCCGATGAAAATTCAATCTTTAACTAAATAAATCTACCAACTTTTTAAAAAAATTTAAGGCTTTTAAAACATTTTTTCAATAGTGCTCCAATACACCCCTTTAATCTTTTGTCATTCATGTATGAAAATGTATTATTATTTATCAATCTTTTTTTTTTTTTTCCTTTAGTTTGGTAAGACTTCTAGCTCATGGAGGCACTATTTAATATACCAAGTACACAAAAAGATAGAAGCCTATAACAATTGCTGATAAGAAACTTCATGCTAAACTATAGTAATAGATACCTTATTTTAGTTTAGCCTTTTCAACATAGTTTTAAAAATTATTTGCTAACAACCTACGGTAGCCAGTCAAAACTTATAAAAAAACACCACCATTAACAATGCACAATATTCAATTCAACAAGTTTTACCTAACTATAAAACCTTTTTTTCCTTTTTGTTTTCTGACAACGAAACAAAACTTAAACCAAAAGAAGAATGCTCAGATACATACATGCTTTTTGATCTTGGATGGTTAATTTTATTCGTAAGTAATGTATCTAGGAACATGCTCATAATAATAATAATAATAATAATAATAATAATTATTATTATTATTATTATTATTATTATTATTATTATTATTATTATTATGCGGATAAGGCAATAAAATATATGTGACTCTTAATTTATGTTTTTTTTTTCTTAGATAAGATGGATTTGAACTATGATACCCATTCTATGATGATTGTCGTTTAATATCAAGCCAAGACATCAATTGTTTTTTTGTGTATGTGGAATTCAAATATCTATATTTTTTATTAGTAGACAAAATATTTTATTAGTCGAACTAAATGGGACTTACATTTTAAATTAAATTTTTGGTAATATAAATTGTCACAAAAAAAATTATATGTTGTTTATTTTAAATGTAAGGCTAGTACATTTCATTTCTATTAGTTCATTAGTAAAAACAATATAATCTTAAGTTCTTAACTATATTTTAAGCAATTAATCATTAGCATGTATGAGAAAGAAAATGTTTTTTTTTTCTAAGAAAAGAAAAGTTTAACCAAACATTTCAAGTACAAAATTAGATATATTATTGCCCAAGTGGGCCAAACCAATTGTATACTCATGTACTTGTAGAATAAGCAACTTAATCTTGGGTTAGTCTAGGGTTAGTCAACTATTCTCTAGTATATAAACTCTATACTAGGTTCTTCGTAATAAATACAAATCCTCTATACCACTTTTTGTGTTCCACTTTATATTCCATCAATCATAACTTGTCATGTGCAAATTTTTTTCTATTTTAAAATTTGGCTATTTTATAAAGAATGTCAAAGAAATAAATAATAAGTTGTGATTAGTGGAATATAAAATTGAACACAAAAAGTGGTATAAGGGATTTGTATTCCTTTATAACACAAGGCTTAATATAATATGTACCATCAAAGACTCACACCATGGACATAAGTAGTTAAGTTGAACCACGGTTTCATGGGGGGTACATGTTATTCCACTGGTACAAGGAAATGTTAGCATGAGTCAAGTGTTTCCATTTTTTTTTTTACTCTGTATACAAAGGATATTACAATCAATAAAATATTTCTATTAGTTATCTCAAAAAAAAAAAAAAAACCACATAAATCTTTGTGTGTACTTGCTTTCATTCTTCTACTTATTATTCAATCATTACACACAATCACACAACAATTTTAACACAAAGGTTGTAATATATATTGGTAATCTAACTAAGTGATGAATTCAAAGTTAGTTCATATTTAATTAAAATAAGAATAAATAAACAAAAAAACAAATAGTATTTTTATTATTCGGCTTAGTGTGATACTTGATAATAAATTCACCTTTGGGATTCTTGGCATTAAGAATAGAAAAACAGAGCTATCAAAAAAAAAAAAAAAAAAAGGAAAGTAAATACCCCATAGATTTTGAAATTAATATGATGAAATGAAATGGTTCATTAACCCATAAAAGTTAATCATAAAATTTGGCAGCTCACCTTGTGATCAGTTTCTATAAGTTTCTTTCGGAAGAAGACGAACCAGAAGGACCAGGAGATGAGCAGACTATAATCTGACCACGAAGTACTCAATGGTAGTTGCTCTGAAAGTATTAGCCATATATATGAACCTTAGATGATGCACGGGCACCCTGTGAAGATAGATTTAGCACGAGACTGGATTTATCCCCAACCACACGGCATGGTAATTGAGTGAATTGAGTTGAGACCATGCATCCTGTGGTGAATTTTTGTTGTGTTTTTTCTTTTCTTTTCTTTTTTTAAGATAAAATGGCTTCTTCTTCTTTTTGAGTTGATATATGAGAAATTTGATTATTCATTATTTCTTTTCTTTTTTATTAAAAAAAAAAGTTGGAAAGGTGATTCATTAATATTGAAAATTAGACACATGGCACAACATTAAGTTTCAATTGAAATCTAAATTCAATTTGGATTCTAATTGCTTCTTCAACAAACAAAAAAACTCCAAGAATCTAGTAACTTAACTAGCATTTTTTGGTGTTTCCAACATATACCTCTAGAAATCAAATTTCTACTCTTCTATTGTAAATATTGAATATTCAAAAAAAGATTAAATAATAAAAACAAATGACCAACATTACCGGTGGTGGTGGCGGTGGCAGTTGCGATTGGCTTTAGCTTCAACAATGTTTTGATTAGGCCTATACTTTTATATAATCGAATTATAAAATGATAAAGTTTCTGCCCTAGGATCGCCTAGGAAACTTTTGTTTATGATTTTCTGAATTTTGAGCGTTTGGCTTCCAATTGGTAGGGTCCAAATTCTTGCATTTTTGTTTCTTTCTTTGACTGATTGAGAGGCTTTGTGTCAAAGTAATTTATTTTTATTTACAAGAAGAGTGTAGCACTAATAGGTTGTTGATTTATTAGGCCATCTATGTGCATTATTTAAACAAGTCACAATTCTCATTATAAAAGTTATGTACGTGACTAAAATTATACATGGATAATCTCTTGAATTACTACATAATGAATTGGAGGAAAATAGCTCCAAATTGGTTTGAAGCTAATCATTTCTCTATTATGATATAAGGTTCAAGTGATAGTCTAATAATAATGATATTTTTTGTGATGCTATTCAAAGTTTCAAACATCACCTCTCTCTCTCTCCCGCAATCTAACTTTAAATAATAATAAAAAATAATAATACAAATAAATAAACATTTATTATGATATTTGAAACGTAGGCTTGAGCCCTTTTTATCTGCCAATTTCAGTTGTCACTTGCCAACCTCTACTAGAGATGAACCATTTACGACTTGGAATAAATTGACAAATGGATAAGCTAAAAATGTTTGTTAGACTATATCCGTTTGAGAACAGTTTATTTATTTTTTTTGTTAAAATTGTGTTAAAATATATTTGTACTTTGAAAAACTTTAAAATAGTGATACTTTAAAAAACTGTACATAAAAGCTAAAAACTGAGCTTATAAACTAATGTCAAACAGACACACAAGTCCACTAAAACAATTGCATGTTTAGCACCTATCAATACATTGATGACTCTAATATTACTAAAATAAACTAGCTTAACCAATTTTTTTTTTTAAATTCTTACCGTCAAATAAAAAATTTGGAGTTTAAACTCTGTTTAAAAATTAATTAGTTTCTCGGACCTGATAATAAAGAACAATTATTATGGAACGGGCACCATAAATTGAAATTCTACTGTGTCTATCCAAAAAATAAAAAATCATGCTCAGAGTATGTTGGCTTTAATCTAAATTCATGAATGATTGGAAACATGGTTTGTCCGCAGTTTTAGCACAATGTACATGCCAATGACAATAAGTTTGACATTCATGTTATTAACAGCAAAAAGATTCTCGTAATTAAGCTTAAACAACGCCAACTAGAAGATAAAATTAACTAGATTATGTGAGTGACACGAGCTCTCATGCACTACGCTAATTGATCACATTTGAAGCCGCAAAACATGGATCAATTATTATGTACCTAAGCATATATTGATGAGGTTGATCAAGTTAATTATTCTTGTTTCTTGACATGACTTTCAAAATTTTATTCTTAAGTTCCATATGGACAGTGAAAAGAATAAGGAATATTGGTGCATTATTATCTAAGCACATCTGAATAATGGTCCATTGACTTGATAAAACACCCCCACATGGGTTTCCAATGGCAATCGTTATCAGAAATTAATAACAAAATGAAGAGCCATAAACAAAACCATTTTTAAAAAGGACAACATGATGTCTCTCTTGTATAGGAAAATTGTAGATATCCTAAAGAAAGGGAAATTCTTTTTTTATACATTATACAGTATAATGTAAATTTACATTGGAGAGATATAAAAATTGACAAATATTGTATACATTTGCAAAAAGTGTATGATATTTACTATTTTTTTTTTTTTCAAATGTGTATAATATTTGTCACTTTTTGTATGTCTAAAATGTATGTTTCATTACAAGTACAATGTAAACATATAGAGGTACCTAAAGAAAATAGCTCAAGTTTGGCATAAAAAAAAAAAAAAAATTTAAATCCTCTAAACAAACTGCACTTCATGACATACTTAACTTTTCTTCCTTTTTCTCTCTTTTTTTTTTTTTTAAGGTATATAATAGGTAAAGAGATAAGTGGAGTTTGAACCCTGCACAGACATGAGATACTATAAATGATATCATTACTGTTGGGTTATCACTTAAATCTCATTTAAAACTTTCAAGTGGAACCATATTTCAACCAATGTCAAAAAAAAAAAAAAAATATATATATATATATATATATTTCAACCAATGCCATGTAGCTTATGTCATCTATAGATTAATTAAACAGTCTTTATTATTTAAATTAAATTATAGCTATTTACAAATATCACTCTTGGACTTTATTGTATATGTCAAATTTGGTTCCTTAACTTTCAATTTAATCCCTTGTAATCTATTTTTGTAATAAATTAAACATTTGACAAGAACTTACCATTAAAAAAATAACACATATAATCACATGATATATATAATTTTTGTCACATCATTATTTTTTCTTCCATCACAATAAGTGGTGGGAGGGAAAATTTAAACCCAAATTCTTCTCATTTAAAGAATCGAGCAATATTACTAAGCTACACGGCTTTTGGCACATCTATCTATACAATATATAGTAATAGAATATTAGCAATTAATTTTTCTAATCTCCTGTGTTGTGCTATGTCAAAAACATTTCTCGACTCTTTTTCCCCTAATCATTCCTCACTACACCATTAAACTTCCTCTCCCTTTTTTAATTCTTTTTCTTTCTATCATTTCTCACCTTACTGTTACCCTTCTTCCAACCCTTCTTCTCCCTTTTATGACTCTTTTTCTTCCCCCATCTTCTTTTCATAAATTTACTATTACACCTCTCTCTCACTCATTCCATGTTCCGCCTACAGCAAAAAAGAATATCACTCTCTCATTCTTTGATTTTCTTCTTTTTGTTAGTGGATTTTAAAAAAAAAAAAATTCACACCATCTCTGATATGATTTCTGCTTCTTTCTTGTAGCTCTCCTTCGCATAAATACATTTTGGTGCTTTTCGCACCTGTACTTTGGATTGATGAGTTTTAGTGTTCTGATTCCCCCATCAGGGGTCTTCTCTCTCTTATAAATTTTTTATTTATTTTACTTACTGTTAATATTTAAATGTTTTGAAAGTGAGAATTTCAGTTTATATCATAACACATTTTATTTGGCTTTACATTCAAATGTGCTTATTTCTTGTTTGGATAATTGATTATTACAATGTCTATCCCTTCTGGCTTTGATTTCATTATAATTTTAGTTTGTTTCGTTGGATTTTGGATCTCGGAAGATTTTGATCCATTTTCATTCTTTTCTTCAATATATAATCGCTTTTGATACATTTTTTGTGTTTGATTATTAGAGAGATAAAGTTGAATACTTATGTGATTTTTTTGGTTGCAAATCATAGTTTCGTTAGGTTTGGGTCCTAAAAGTGTTTGTTTTCTTTTTCTTTTTTTTTTCTTTTATTCAAGTTATAAATTTCTAGTTATGTTTTCTATGTTTTCATGAGAGAGAGAGAGAGAGAGAGAGAGAGAGAGAGAGAGAGAGAGAGTTTTGATATTGCTATGTATTTTCTCTTTTCATTTTGTTTTTGAATCTTGGCTTTTTTGGGCTTTAGGTCCATAAAGTGTTTGTTTCATTTATTATTATTTTTATTTGATTTATAAAAAAATTGTAGGCATGTTTTCTATGTTTTGGATATTAGGGGGAAAATCTTTGGATTTTGATGTGATTTTATTTATTTTGGGTAACTTACACTAGCACCCCCAATGTATAAAAAAATTAGACTCACTACACTTGATTTCAAAAAATGACACTTTGTCCCAAATGATCAAAATAATCGACACTTCATTCCCTTTCTTGAATAATTTTGGGGGCAAAATCTCAATTATTTGATCATTTGAGGGAGAAGTGTCATTTATTTGATTTCACTATACCTCAAGGGTGTCAGTGTAATTTGCCCTTTTATTTTTCGTTTTGAATGCTGATATTTTAGTAAGTTTTGGGTCCCTAAAATTTTTTAATTGAACTTCTATTTCTTTTTTTTATAATTTATAAATTTTTTAGATATGTTTTATTTTTTGGATATAGGCAAAAAAGTTGAGTTTTTTTTTTTTTTTTTTTTTTGAAGAGATTTTAAGAAATTTATTGGAGTATAATTGCCAATTTCCAGCGTACTTTGACGATATACAAAATTTTGTCAGTAAATGTTATTTAAGAATAAATATTTTTTCTAATTTATCATTTGAATTCATGAGAAAGTTTGTTTTAATTTTTATTTTGATAATGGAGAAATTGTTTGATTAATATATACAAATGGTCTTGTGGTGGCCACCAAGAGAGAGAGAGAGATATGATAAGCTATGGTACCTCACCTAACTTGATGTGGGATTGCACCATTTTGAGAGAGAGAGAGAGAGAGAGTTGATAAGCTATATTATCTCACCTAACTTGATGTGGGATGGCAACATCTTAGAGTATTTTAGCAACACGCTAGCATGATGTGTGGCATTTTTTGGATTGGACCAGGCATATTTTGGCTAAAATTCCCATATATCCATCGTGATATAAATACTACATCCAAAGATATTTATAGTAGAATAAGGACGTGCTTAGTATTCGGTAATAAATCCGGAAATGGGATGGTTATTCATGTATAATAAATATTAAATTATTTGGTTGCTTCTTTATTACAAGCAACAATTATTAATTAGGAATCACTATTTCTTAGTAGGATTAACAACTTTTGAAATTAATATATTTCCAAAAAAATACAAACTTTCTATGGACATCATCTTTTACAAACTTTCTAAATGTAACAATTGATTTTACAACCAAACATATGAATAGGAGTAGTTGTCCCATTACAACATCATTTATTTCCAATAATAAAGCATATTATTCTTATTATAATCTCCATTCAATATACCAAACTTACCTAGTTGCCCTAAATCCTACTATCATTTAGCATTGAATGTAATGCCTTTTGGACTTAATAACTCTCTTCAAGTCTTTGAAGGATGAATGGACAAAATCTTTAAAGAACTTCAAGATTTTGTGTAGTTTACAAAGATGATACTTTTATGTTCTCATAAACAATACATATTCAGCAAAATAAATAAATCTTAAAATTGTTTGTGAAAAATTCAAAAAAAAAAAAAATTGATAATCCTTTCCCCAAAGATAATTGAGGTAAAAAAAAAGGAATATATCAAATTTATAGGTTTAGTTTTAAATTAACCAATTTTAAATATACAAAAACATATAATATAGAATAAGAGAACTGCCTAAAAAATTAGAAGTTTGAAAAAGGAAAAAAAAAAAAAACTATTTAAAATATTTTAGGTTTGTTGATGTTAAGGTTATTTAAATTTTTTAGGAATTCTTAATTATGGAGAAAGTTATATGAGAATAAATAAATTTCTAAGAAAATAACCTTTCTTTGTGAAAAAAATTTGAAAATAAGAAAGAATTTGTGTAGACGAAAAGCCTGAATTTGTAAAACAAATTAAAAAAGATTTAGAAAATTTACCAGAGGTTTATTTTCCTAAAACTAAAAAGGTAGATAAACTAATACTTTTAGCAAATGCTTCAAAGTTCAGACAAAAAAACATTTGTTTGAAGCTTTGGGTATGCTTTTTAAAAGCAATATATACTATAATATCTTTTACCATAATATGAGCATCAACCTCAAAAGAATCATACAGGAAATAGATCTAAAACAAATCCTATTCCTAGAAAACTTCAACAAATAAAAGAATTAATTTGTGGATATAATTATGAAAATTATATATAAAAAAACACATGAACAAAATTATATGATATTTGAAAACATTTAGCAGTTAAATCAGCAATAAAGAGCTTTAATATTTATGTTGCACTTACACATGAAGACTATTATTTAAAAAAAAATTGATAAAGTTGTCAAACTTTTTGACAAGTAAAAAAAATATCACTAAAGGAAGATTGAAATGGTACAAGAACATTGCAAATTATGCCTAGATGAATTTATTAAAGGATCTAACAATTTTATTGCAAATTATCTTAGCATGAATCATCATGAAGAACTCCAAAACAGGCAACCAATTAAAATTGACCAATATATGTAGGAATCCATGAATCCGAATTAAGGAGCACGTAAACAAGCTATACGATATGTTCAACGGATTCCAACCACAAAAATCTATACAACATAAAAAATGCCAATCACAAATTAACAAAAAAAAGGATGTTACATAGACAATTCAATAATGGGGATCAAGGATAGTCTCAAATTTGATGATAACTTGAAGATTTTAATTTTGGGTGAACCATTTTGTGCATTTTTTTTTTTTTTTAGATGAATAACCATCCATCTTGTGCATTTGGGTTACAGTGGACTCTGTTCCTGCCATATATGCCATTAAAATTTTCCACAACACTCTTGGATAATGCTTTGACATAAGCATGTCCATTGCAAAATATGGAAGTCATGCTAGGACCTTGAAGTTCACCCCTACCCCAAAGAAAAAAAATAATACAAAAACCATGTTAGGACTAAGGAGTTTAAAACCATAATAATCTCAAGCAATGCTCAAAAGAAATACTCTTGAAGGAGTCTTTTCCGTCAATCCAACGGAGTACTACTCTTCATTCATGGAATTCCTTAAAACTACCATGACAGATCCAGAAGTCACACTCAAAAAGGCTCTACAAACAAAATTATCAAATTTCCAAAAACTAAGCATGCATCATGTATATGGCATATCATGCAGTTCTCAACATCATTCTCTTATATCAAACATAAAATACAAATTCAAGACTATCCAAAATAACTATGTCACAAAAACATCATAAAGATTACAAGGAATAACAGAACCCAATGGCTTCAATTAAAAGGAAACCATGATGGTGGTGGTGCCCATTGAATTTATGCTTTCTTTGTTGCTCTTCAATTTGCCTCCCAAGTCCCAACCCAGTCCCTCACTAAAAGCAACAAATTATTTGACACGTCATAGCTATTAATAAATCCTTCTTTCCACCCAATACTAAAGTAAGTTTCAAATATGAATACTGGACAGAATTTTCTGTCATGATCCATCTACATTTTGCAACAAAACACCTGCAGAACAAGGTCTCTATCACCAACTCCTCCATGAAATACTAAGGATTCAATAAAGAAAAATCAATGCATATACGTGTAAGACTAAGATTCTCCAAATAAATTAAAACAAAATCTAACTTCCTATATAAGAGATCAAACTTCCTAGATAAAGCAAATCCACAATATAAATTAACCAATAGAAGACCTGTTATAGTCTAAATCTAAAGTGATCATGAAAGTATAAAAGTTGAACATCTAAGCAATGAGGTTACATAATGATATAAGATTGATGAAATATGCCCCTTTGGTGTCTTTCAAAAAATAAAAAGCCATAAAATAAAGTACACCGAGGCCCTTTGTGGTGGATGATTCAGCTTTTGTGCAACGTTTTAAAGCTTCACTTTTTCTCAATACAACTATACTCTTACACAACTTATTTCAAAAAAAGTAACAATTATAAGTTCAACCAAACACATCCTAAGACAATTGTCTTAATGTTGTTTAGGGTAGCCTCAAACAAACTTCTTTTTATTATTTAATAAGTAATAATTTCATTCAATAGTTCAAAAAGGGGCATAACTCTAGAACCTGGAACATACAAAAAGAAAGAGCAAATAGAAAAGGAAACAATGAATTTTCCAGAATTCATTTTATATAAAATAAAAAAATAAAAATAAAAATACACAAACAAACGGTGAAGTAAGAAAAAGACTCCAAAGTTCCCTCATACAATGTCAAACAAACTTTAAGTGTCAAAGAATTTGTTAGGCTATATTATACATTATGTTTCTTTTTGTTTTTAATGTTTAGAGATGCATAACTTCGAGGGGTTGGCCTAGCAGTTCCGAAGACCTCATGAGGTCTTGGATTTGAAACCTTTAGCCAATATCTTGGGGCCAACCCAAAGGGATTTCTCCCTATTATTACCTGGTATGTGTGGGAGGAGGGAACTACACACACTCAGGAAAATAGTCAGATACTCAAAGATCTCTAAATACCCTCTTTAGCCAAAAAATAAAAAAGTTTAGAGCGATGCATGACTGCCATTCTTAGAAGGAAAAGGAACACTGTGATTAAAATTGTATGGAATTGATACAGCTAATAGCTTTGTTAATGACAATTCAACAACAACAACCATACCTTAGTCCCAAAATTTTGGGGTCAGTCAATCACATGTATTCTCTTTTGCTATTCTATTTTATCTAAAGTCATACTCTATGTTACCTATATAATTGGCATGACCCTTTTTACTACTACTAAAGTTATTTTAGGGGTCTTCATCTACTTTTTTTTTCATTTTTTTTCATTCCGTGGACTTGAATCAACTCCCTATTCCTCAATAGTGCATTGTAACTTTCCTCTACACATGATCAAACCATTTCAAATGACTTTCTCTCATCTTTTCATCAATAAGGACCACCCCTATCTTTAAGCAAATTTACTCATTTCAAATTCTATCTTTCCTTGTATTTCGACATATCCATCTTAACATTCTCATTTCAACTACAATCAATTTATTAACATGTTACTTCTTAACAGTCTAACATTCAATATCTTATGCATAGTTGGTGTCGTAGCAGTCTTATAAAAATTATGTTCATATGACGGTACAAATAAGCTTAAAATCTCTTAGCAGCGTATTTGGTTTTTTATTTTTTTTTTGATAAGTAATACTTTTATTGATATCAAAAAAGGGGAACACCCTAGTACACAGTGAGTGTACAAACGCAATCAGAAACAAATAATAACATTTACAAGACAAAATAAAGATCTGTGTAACCTCCACATATGCAATTGTCTGATTATACATTTCAAGCAAGCCCTCTTTGATTATTAGCAATATTGAAGGTTATTATGTAAATGATGAAAGTCGGTATTTAAAGATATTAATTAAATTCAGAATAGGTTATTTGAATTTCCAGCCAAAAGTACCTGTACAGGATAAGGTCCAGAATGATGGATCTTTCAGCTTCCGTGGAGAACCTTCTGAGGATCAAGTTGCCCACTACAGTAACTGGAAGGAACAGCAGAAAGCTCCTGCCTTCCTTTCCACTCCTCACCAGCTTTCAGTGTGATAGGTTTCTCAACAGCAGCAGCCTCCACACACAGCATATGCTTGTACTCTTCATCTCCAAAATCAACCATAGCCTTTGCCTTCTTATCCCAAGGATTCCAAACCACTTATGAGGGGAAAAAATACATAACATAAAATAAATAAGATTAATGCTCATGGTGAAAGGGAATTTCAAATAACAAATCAGGAAGTTCAGAATATCCAAACGAAAATTGTTTATAAACAAAAATCATTTACATTATATTATTCCAAAGGTTTCTAGTTTATCTTTACCAAGAGATAGAAAGAAGACAAGCATGGATGGAATAAAGGAGCAGGACTGGAACGAAGAATCAGAAGTCCTCTCACTTGAGGAGAGGTTAAGAAGGGATGGAGCTAAAGTTGGAATTATAAAAATTTTCACATCTTGAGGAACTAATTGGCATCAAAAATCTATAACCTCTAGTTGAAGGAATTTGAATCTGAAGAATGGAAACCCTGAGTGGAAAACCTTTATTTGTTTTCTCTTAATGAGACAAGTTGCAGGTGGCTGGAAAGAGATTTTACTAAAGAAGGCATTTTGGAGGCCCTTCATGACATGGATGGCGACAAAGCACTCGATCCAAATGAATACACTATAGCATTTTTCAAACATTGTTGGGACACAGTGGAGGGGAATGTGTTACATCCAAGAGTTTATCACTCACTGTAAGTTTGAAAACTACCTAAACTTCACATTTGTTACTTTGATTCCTAAAAAGCAAGCAGCTACAACATAAGGGATTTTCGTCCTTAAAGTCTAATTGGTGGCTAATCGTTTGAAGCATGGTATTGGGGATATAATTTCTGAAACACAGAATACTATTGCGGGGGACAACAAATTTGGACTCTCTGCTCATAGCAAATGAATGCCTAGACAGTATATTGAAAATAGGTTCTCCAGGAGTTATTTGTAAACTTGATACTGAGAACGCTTACAACCATTTCAATTGGAACTGCTTGCTAATGCAGGTTTAGTGCAAAATGGTGTCAGTGGATCCAGTTCTGTATATTAACATCCACTTTTCCATCATGATTAAGGTTTCTCCCATATGTTTCTTCAACAATTCAAAAGGTCTAAGGTAGAGGGACCCTTTGTCCCCATTGTTGTTTCTCTTGCTTATGGAGATTTTGTGCACAATGATACAGAGAGCAACAGATGGCAGTTGCCCTAAAAGTTAGGGTGGCCAGCAGAGTTCTGGATATATCCCATCATCTTTTTGCAAATGACACTTATGTTTAGCGAGGCCCCATCTGAATAACTTGGCTATCCCAATGGGTTATGTTTCGAACCTTATTGATCTTTTTGACATTCTAGGGTGCAAGGTTGGATCATTACCTATGACCTACAGAGACTTAACCTTGGGTTCTCTACTTTTAAAGCCAAAGGTATTTGGAATCCTATTATGGAAAGGGTGGGAAGACAGTTGGAAAAGTTGTATTTGTCAAAAGGAGGATGGGTGGCCTTGATTAAGAGTACACTATCCTCTATTCCTACCTATTTTATGTCATTGTTCACGATGCCTATTCATGTGGCCAATAAATTGGAGAAACAATTTAGGAATTTTCTATGAATAGGTATTGGTGATACCAAAAATTTCTATTTGGTGAAAAGAGGTAGGTTTAAGTATTAGAAAACTTAGTTCTCCAACCAAGCCTTTTTAAGGAAAAAGGCTTGGTGGGAAGAACTAGTACACTTCGAGATACAAGATGGCTCTAAGTGAGGTTTTGAAAAACATTTGGAGTGGTGACCCCTCTCTGAAAGACTTGTTCCCAGACCTGTTTGCATTAGCAATGGACAAGGGGGGCTTGGTGGCATCTTAGCTAATACTTCTAAGAATGGGGTTAGACATTGCATTCCTCCCTTCATTCAGTCTTTTCAGGATTGGAAAATGGAATCAGTTGCTTCGTTTTTTTTGAGTTGCTCTATCATAATTTGCCTTCGTTGTCAGGTGAATACCAAGCCTTGTGAATTCCAAATAAAAAAGGGTTGTTTGAGGTTCGATCGTTCTATAATGCCCTTAGGTCATCCACAGGTATTCCCTTGCCATGGAAGAGCATTTGGATGGCCAAGGTCACACGAAAGGTGTTGCTCTTTGCCTCTTTGTGTGGACTATGGCTCTAGGTTAAATATTGACAATAAGCAATCCTTGCAAAAGGCATATGTTGATAGTTGTTTGATGTTGTATGTGTAAATGAAGCAGGGAATACTTCATTGTTCTTTATTAACAGATATATGGTCATTTGTCTTTGCATTATTTGGGCTAGTTTAGGTGGTGCCCAAATATGCAATTGAGCTTTTGGACTTTGGAGCGTTGGCAAGATGATTTCATCACCATAGAGAAGATAAGGTGTGGCAACCTGTGCCTCTATGTGTTATGTGGAATTTGTGGTATGAAACAAACAAGTGGGTCTTCGATGATTTTGAGCGTCCCACTTTCATAATCAAAGAGCACATTTTGCAGTCCTTGTATAATTGGATGTGTGCCCAGGACAATATCCTTTCAATGTCACTTGTTGATTTTCCTAGTTTCTCCACCTTTGTGATTTGTATCCTTTGAAAAGGGGACTGTACGATCCTACTACGTGTCATTCTCTTTTCCTTTTTCAATAAAAGATTTTACTTATCAAAAACAATTCTGCATCTAATTCATCTTAAAATAGTAATGTTCATAATATCTGCTTTAGATGACAAATTGGTAATGCCTAAGCTGGCCCAAGACAAGCATAAGCATATAGAGACACAGCAGAAAGATAAAGACATTCTCTATACACTAGTTTATCCTAATCATGAGTGGTATTTATTGTGCTACTAGGTAGAAAGGAGACCCAGGCCTAAGCAGAATGAAAAGGAACTTCATGATAATAAACTTGGATCCCTACACATAATGAAACTTCAACTAAAGAACATACTGACTCAAGCTCCAATCATAAGTAAAATAACATTATTACGATATCAGCAGGGAGATGGTAGCTCTTACCGGCATCTGGAAGTCCATCTTTGCGTAGTACAAATGTCCTCTTTTTTTCATGATCCAGAATTGCAATCTTTGTAGGAGTGCTAAGATATATCTTGTCCACCTATTTAACCACAGCATTAGAATCAAACTTTCATGTGAAAAACAAAAGGTGCATCTTAAACTCACTTCTGATTCAAATGTTATAGCATCCCCTTGTTCAGTAAAACGCTCCCTACTCTGCAAGTTGTCAAGATAGTCCAAAGTCTCCAGTCCTTCTACACGAACTTCACTGGACACAATCAAGTAAGCTATTAGATACAATCTAAAAAAACAAATTATAAATTCAACTGTATGTTATCTGAAAATAGTTAGAATAGCCAGCAAAAAATGAGCCACAAAAGCATTATACCACTTGGAAAAGTGATAATTATATATATATATATATATATTCCTCACCAAACAGCCAAAAATTATTACGGAATTTCACTTATTTGATCATACCTTTTTTTATCCAGATATTCTTGTCAAATCTAGTTTCCAAACAGCTCAACTCAAGTTTGGCAACATATTGCACACCTGACTTTAAGTTAACCCCCCTTCCCCCAACCATGCTACAGTATAAGTACAGAAAAAGCTGTCTACATCAGTTGGACTAGATTTAGTGATCTACACCTATTTTACAAATTATACTCAGAATATTTTGCAAGCTTCATTCAGTTGGTCTTGTCTTCATAATTAGTGCCCCAGGCAGTAAACCTTTTTTTTTTTTTTTGGGATAAGTACCCCAGGCAGTGAACCTAGAACACAACAAAGGGTTTTTACCTTCTACAAGCTTGACAACTTTTAGCTTTTTCAACCAGAATATCAATTGGATGTTGAATAAGGAACAGTTTTTGAAAATAGATAAATTGACAAAAGATTACTTTTTAAGTGTTACAACATACCGCTTTTCTGTCAAAAAAAAAAACGTGTTACAACATGAACTCACAAACATCTTCACCAACAAGTGTACCCACAACAAGGTGTTATGTAATTTACCTTCTTCAGGTATCATTATTCACCCACCATGGAAAGAATGGAGGTTTATTAGTTATTACACTGACAAGCAATAGGACGTGCATTAACTCTTTTTAAGTTATTAAAACCTCAAGGACACTTACACAAACGTCTTTTTTTTTTTTTTTGGGTAAATAAAAACCTAATTGAAAAAAAAAGGGGTTACAACAAAGAAAGCAGTTACCCAGGAACAATGGGAAACAAGGCGTTATACAAAACTAAATAAATCTTAAAAATCCAACAAAGAAGATATGGAAAGACCACTCAACACAGTTATCCACTCAAACAAAGATAAGATGAAGATGCACTTCAACTCAATGATAGACCGCTCCTCCCCTTCAAAAATCCGATTGTTCTGCTCCCTCCAAATAGTCCACACAATACAATGAGGGATAGCCCCCCCATAGAAGCTGCAGAATGACACCGAACACCTCCATGCCAACAAGCCAACAATTCATTCAACCAATTAGGCATAACCCAGGATACTCCAAACTTAAAGACTATTCAAGCAGATCATCATTCTCAAGAAGTTATTTAAGCCTTCTGTGAACCAGAAAGCAGAAAAACCAATCGTCGATATACAGTGAACTTTAGTGAAGCTTGTGGCTTCATAACTATGGGAATCAATGAGTATAACCTTGACTGACCATTTCTATATATTCTCAAATTTTTTTAACAAGAATAATTGATAAACAAGTCACAGAGACAGGAAAAGAAAAGTGGTTAACTGTACGCATGATAAACAACCTGATGGAATACAGCCACATCATAAAGTAAAGAATCATAAACCAAGTTCATAAGTCACCTGATATCTGAAACAGAGAAATAGGTATGATAAGCAAATGTGAATGAGAATGGCTTTCCATCAACACTGGTATTCCTGATGCGAGATGTCAACAGCAGATCTCCTCCAGGGCCCAGTGCTACCCTCAGACGAAACTCAAAACTAGTATTAACACACACACACACAAAAAAAAAAAAAAATTTAAAAAAATTAAAAAAAAAGATTTAAAAAAAATCAAAAAAATAATTATCCAAAAAGAAAAAGTTATGAAGTTTCTAATAAAAATCTATCTTTCGTTTCAGAAACACATGTTAAACAGTCCAAAAAAAAAAAATGCATAAGAAAGTGAAATATTTTCAGGTAAATTACCTATGAGCCCAGATCTTCATATCTTCTTCAGAGGGCTTAAGGATTAAATCAACAAAAGTCTTACTGGAAGAAGTAGTTGAAAAAGGAGGGGGGTCGGTGTCAATTGTCCACAACCTGTTTCTTGCAAATCCATGCTGCTCTAGAGAACCAACGTTGCTAAACTGCATATGCAGAGAAAATTTCACTGACCATGATGAATGCCACTGAATTAAGCAAGAAAGGAAAATGTGAAGAAGAACATACTTGAGGAAAGCATATTGGAATTCCTCCACGTATTGCTTTTGGGGGCTTAAATATAGCCTGCAAAAGACTTAAAACATATTCATTGGAAATCTCTTTATCTTCAACTTCTCAGCAACCATAAATAACATTATAAAACACGGAAGAAAAAATCTGTGTGATGGAAACAAAGCATAGAAGTCTTCCCGGTGGTACAATGCACATAACAATGCCAAAGCCAATTAAGCCAGCTAATTCCAGTATTGGCGATGGTAGGACAAGGAAGAGCTTAAGGAAAAAGAAGATTAAATATACAAAGATTCAAGAATTGTGGTCTAGTTTTGATGTTAGACCTTCTTAGCACCTTTGATATCAGGTTATTTTAGTTATTATTGAGTCTTAGTATTGAGTCTTTTAGGTTGGGAAGCTGTTGGATCAGTTTTAATTAAGTTCTACTAGAATAAGAGCAATTTGGTAATTTCCAGAAATCTGGAATGGGCTGTCCTTAGCTGTACCAAAGGTCCATGAGTCTAATTTTATGTTTCAAGTCCTTCTCCTATTTGGTTTAGGAGTTATTAAGCCTTTTATTTAATTGTTATAGGTATTCCTATTCATTCTAAGAGTAGGTTATTTAGAGTCCAAGTCCTACTACTAGGAAAGGGATAACTACAGCCTCTATATAAAGGCTCTATTGTAGTCAATGTTATTTGATATAGTGATTGATTAATAAATTTCAGCAGCTTATCTTAAGCTTCTTCTCTGAGGTGTGATGCTTAGGAAGACCTAGATGTGATTACTTAGTGTTTTATTTATTTTATTTTCTGTTTATCCCCTGTTTCAACCCCAAAACAGCCATCAGTATTCATTCTTTCTAACCTAAAACTCTTAAACATTAATCCTTACTCAAGAATTCATCAAGGAACCTACTATAGTGATGAATTTTGAAAGATCCTGCATCAGTTGGATGTATACTTCATTGGTCTAGGCACAGTATACAGAATAACTACCAAGGAGTAAGCCAGCAAACCATCTTAATCAGCTTTACTAATGATGCAAAAGTCAATAAAGCCAGCTAATTTGAATATCAGCTGTACAATTCATTGTCCTACACCAGTATATAGAAAAGCCACCCAGTAGTAGCTAGCAAGACCAGCTTAATCAGCTTTAAAGACCACCAAAACAGAACAGGTGTTAGAAGGGGAATCTTGCTAGTAAGCCAGAGTTTGCTTCTACATTCAAACTCCTATATCAGAGAAGTATTTGCATACTTAGGTCACAGGACACCACTTCAAATGAGGACAATACTTCTATACATACTAGTGCTACCAGTGAGAGTGCCCAGGGATCAAGAAAGAAATAAACATATGTAACCATTATACATGAAAAGCCCATCTTGATGATCTATGTATTCTGTTTCGTGTTTGAACTGATCTTGACAGTTTGATACACAAAGATCATGGACATGCATAGTGAATGCACATTAAGGATTAAAATCAACAATAGACACAATTACCTGTTAGGAAAGTGGAGACTATGCATAACAAAAATCAAGTTCAATTATATACCGTAGTAAGGAAACACTTTACAAGAAGCAGTGAAAAAGTAGATTTATAAAAATAGTTGGCTGATCCTTCCATAGCATGCAAGATATGTGAGATAGAGGACCAGGCCAACCTCACTCAACTATAGGAAAGCCTTTGCAAATAAATCCAAATTCAGCAGAGACCTAGCACATAAATCCAAATTCAGCAAAGGCTTGGCACATAAATCTAAAGAGATAACTACAAAACACAATTGTGGTCTGCATGACTGTAACATTTAGAGATAATGTCACTTTTCAAAAACATTTACAGATAAAGCTCCAGAAATATGGTGAAGGTTGGGAGGTCTTACAACAGTTTAAGTTCTGGGTTCAAATGGGGTCAATTTGTGGAAGGGTATACGTACAGGATGGAACTCTTTCTCCAAATTCTTACAGTTTGGGTTCGAGATGGATCTAGAGTGAGGTTTTGGACAAACATTTGGTGCAGCAACCAATCTCTAAAGGATTTGTTCCTGATCTGTTTGCCTTAGCAATGGACTAGGAGGCTTCAGTATTTTATTATAAAGCTAACCTGTCAGAGGAAGAGGACCATCATTGAATCCTCAGTTCATCCAGCCTTTACAAGATTGGGAGTTGGAATCCGTTGATACTTTTTTCGAGGTGCTATATGATAATTTGCCTACTTCGTCCAGTCATGATTGTGTCATGTGGTTACCATTGAAGAAAGGAGTGTTTGAGTAAAGATCATACTATAATGCTCTTAGGGGTTCTACATGCACTTTTTTCCCTTGGAAGAGCATTTGGATGGTAAAAGTTCCAAGTAAGATGGTGTTCTTTGTGTGGACTGCGGGCCTTTTAAAAATTCTAATAGTTAACAATCTTCGCAAGAGACACATTTTGATAGTTGATTGGTGTTGTATGTGAAAGTGTAGTGGGGAATTCATTGATCACCTGCTTCTTCATTGCTCAATGGCAACAGATAAATGGTCCTTTGTCTTCACTTTGTCTTGGGTGATGCCCAAATCTGTGGTTGAACTGTTTGAATTTTGGCAATGTCAGTTTCAGCACCACAGAGGAGCCAAGGTGTGGCCAGCCTTGCCTTTGTGCGACATATGGAATCTGCGGTATGAAAGAAATAAACGGGTCCTTGATGGAATCGAACAGCCTGCCTAATCAAAGATCATGTTTTGTAGTCATTGTTTGATTGGATGTGTGCTCTAGTTGGCACCCCCTCCATGTCTTTTGTTGATTTTATTGACTCTCTTTCCTTTTGAGTTGTATTCTTTGAAAAAGGGCTTGTACACATCTTTTTTTCATGTCTCCTTTTCTGATAAAACTTTTTCTTAAAAAAAAAAGGTACATAATTAAAGAGCCAACATGTATCTCATTGATTGCAAGAAATAAACATTTGACAAAACAGCAAATCCAAAATGTGGCACGGGTATGTTTTCCTTTTCCATGACAACATCTTAAGTTTAAAGTCAAAAAATTGCAGTGCTCTAGAGGAAAAGTTCAAGAGCCAACCATAAGAAATTTGTGGAACAGTCTACCAAATGGAGTAGTTACAAGACCTCCAAGAAACCACACAAAGAACATGTTATATAAATTGCAATTCTTATGTGTCACACAATCGATCAAGCAATGTAACCTTACTAAATCTCAAGACCTACTTAGATATTATAATGAAGAAACAAACTCAAAGGCAATGGATGAATTTACACTTTTCTTAATTGGTAAGTTACACACGCATCCAAGGCTCTTGAACTCATGACCTTGTCCTCCACCCCGCTCTTATGGGGCAAGTTCCATATGAGCTAAAGCTCATGGGCAGGCAATGGATGAATTACTAGAAACACAGAATTTTTTGTGCTATGCTAGCATGACTTGCTTTCTTCACTTTTCTAACTTGGTTTCAAAGATTGAATGTGAAAAATACCTCACCTCCCCCACACCTTTCCCCAATTAGTGTCATTTGAGGTAGAGCTCATTGGTAGGCAATGGATGAATAACTAGAAATGAGGTCTTTATTGCTATGCTAGCAATACTTGCTTTTGTCACTTTTTGTTTATTTTTTAATTAGTGTTCTTTTCTCACTTGTTTCCAAATATTGACTAGAAGATAGAGAATCAAAATTTGCATCAAGATAGGAGATGCAAAAATGAGTGCTTTTCAGGGAAGACCTTGTCTGTTTAATTAACTCGTCAGGCCATTTGACCTCAAACTTTTACTACCAATTCTAAGAATCTTTGTGCTCAAATACTACAAACCTAATTCATCATGTATTAGATTGCTTCTTTGAGACTTTGTAAATGCATGGCAAGATCAAATTCACTAAGCTATGTGATTTTTGCCATATTGACATTTCCTAATCCAGAATAGGTAATTGCATTATAGTATATAACAGTTAGAAGGGTGGAAATTAAGATGATGTATACAAAATCATCTTTGGTGCGAGACAGTCAATCAGGCAACTAAATAGAAAGATTGGCCCACCCAAATTATCTAAGAGTTATGATTGTAATGTTGATAGCATCTTCTAATTGACAAAAAACACTCCTGTCTGCAGCTTCTACTAATCAACATTAATAAACTAATAAAAAATTGCACCTTACTACTGACAAAAAGCAACTCCTCCCCATGGTCATTCTTCCAAGATGTCACATGAGCCCCATATAAATACACCTGGAAAACCCATAAATAAATCACGAATATAATTAGGGAAAAGTTGCTCGTATTTCGATGATGGCCGAGATAAATGAGTCCAGCATTACACAATATCTTATCAGGTTACTTACTTATAGATAATGTAAGTTAACTGTATTGCATTTCACCAAAAAAATGCTGCAAATCTAAATTGAATAATAATAACAGCCAAGTGCATAGCAATTCAATAAGATTACATAAAGTTCAATTGGCATGAGCATAAACATACTTGATTAACAGAATACTCATACCCATCTGAGTTAACGCTGTTTCATTCATTCATACAACTGAATGGTACAAAAATACAACACAGAAAAGGTGACAGAATCACAGAACACATTCCCATAAGAAAATTTCTATAGAATAATAATAGAAAGTTTATACTTAGTGAAGAACCTTAGTCCTAAAAACAACTCCGACAAGCATGCCAGAAATGTTGGCTCCATCACTACCACATACATCATAAGTTGGATAACACATAAGAACCTAACTCTTTCTATTGACTCTATCTTGCTGTTCTTGAAAAAGTACATGGCAAAGAGTTCACTTCATGGGAAACAGTTTTCAAAGTAAACAATAAAACACTAACATTTTTTTCTATAGGTAACAATAAAACATTAATATAATTCAACAAACACTAAAAATCGTGTTTTGAAAACACAATTTCAACCAAATCGGCTTGAATTTTTGAGTGAAATCGCGCGTTTACACGATTTCAACACTGTTTTCAAAACACAATTGAAAACAGAAAACTATATTCTGCCAAATTTATACAATTTATTATTAAAATAATATCATTCAGCAAAAGCTTCCCTCATTAAACAATCCTCAACTTCCGAAATCTTTTCAATCAGATTCACAAAGAATTAAGCACAAGAAACCAAACACAGTGTTGAGTTCTACAGAGATCTAAGCCGTACGGTTCACAACGACACTAAGCCCTAGATTTCACAAAAAACGAAACCGAATTTCCAAAACAAAATTTACAAATCCAGCCATAGAAATGGAAAAACGAAGCACGCGATCGTCAGATTAGGTACCTCGGCGGAGCTTCCGCGCGGATCGCGGAGAACGACCTTGTCGAGGCCATTGATGCCTCTGCAAACCTCAGCGTGAGGAGAAGCCAAAGGAGCAGAGGCAGAGGCCGAGGCTGAAGCTGAAGAGAGAACCTTTTCGCTACTCATAATAATAGTAGTAATAATAATAACGCTCTAATCTTTTCTAAGCTCTTCTTTCTTTCTTGATTTGTTATTTATAGTATGAATGAATGAATGAATTTTCAAAGCTCGAATTTGAATCCAAGCAAGTACTGTCAGTTTTGCTTTTTACTATTGGTTTTTTTTTTTTTTTTTTTTTTTTGGGCGAGATTCTCTCTTTTGGTTCTGTTGTGAGTGTGTGAGGAAATTTCGCGTACGGTAGTTCTTTTTGTTGTCTATTTCTTTCTTCCTTCCACCGGCCTTTGTCTGTCTGCTGTCTTGGACTCTAGCGTCTACTGTTTTCGGATTGACTCCGGATCTTCCACCTTTCGATGAACACCCGACGCCTTACCCACCATATCCTATATTTTGTGAGTTATTATTTATCACTTTAACAATCAAATTGACTGCAAGTTATAAATGACATTAATTTTTTATTAAAAATAAAAACCATTGATCAATTGTTTGCAACTTAAATGTAGGGGTCAAATTAATAGCGATCTCAAATTATTATCTTAAGAGCATTTATATTAGTGGGTGTAAAGTCGTACAAAATAGAAAAAAAAATGTAAAATTTACAAAATATCTCTTAAATTTGCTCCACATCAATCCTTTTATTATTGTGTAAATATACACATTTGCTATAGTAACCGTGTATAACTATGCAAATATGCACGGTTACTGTAGCTGTATATATTCTTATTTTATTAATTTTTTCTCTCACCTCTGCCCTCATCAGTCTCTCTCTCTCCTTTTCCCCAATCTCTCACCTCTGCTCTCACTAGATCCAAGGCTTTCGCCCAAGCCCAGCGACTCGACTCTTTGCTTGGAATGGGCGAGCCAGCACATTAGCCAAATTTGGGTTCGACCAATTGAGTTGGGCTAATCACCAACACCACCGCAATCTAGCATTACCAACCTCCACCACCACAACCCACTTCAACGGTTGAAAATCTAAACACAACCATTGGAAATCAATCTCATACTCAACTCAAAATCAATTCAAACTCATCAGAAAACTCATCCCAAACCCAACTTAAAATCAACCCAAACCCACTAAAAACCCATCCTAAACTTAATTCAAAATCAATCCAAACCAAAAACAAATCAAAACCAAACCCAACGAAAACTCATTACAAAAACTCATTAGAAAAACCCAATAGGATGATCGAAGTTGCCACCAATTACCTCAGAGTTGCCGTTATTATTGTCGGATCCAACGTCGTAATCTCTGTCGCCATTTTCGTCGGATCTCCTCGCCTCTATGTGTGTGTGGGTTTGAGATATGAGAGAGGCAGAGAGTTGAGGAAGGAGATGGAGAGAATGAAAGAAAGAGCGATGGGGTAATGTTAATAAAATAATAATAAACAAAAGAATAAAAAATATTTTTTAAATAAAATAGTGTGTATAATAGATGCTCTGATGTGAGTGTTTTGTAAAATGATAGTACAAAATAGAAAAAATAAGCTCTTATGTGTAAAATAGACAGAAAATTTTAGATGCGCTGATGCTAATGCTCTAACATGTTTGATGAATAGTAATTTTAAGGAGGATAAATGAGTATTAGACAATATTTAATAACAAAATTATGATTGTATATCATACTCCTTCAATTCAAAATTTTTAGTTTTCTCTTTATCATACTTGTCAAAAAAAAATTTATCTCTATCATTAAGAATAAGGACTTTTTTTTTTTTTTTTTTTTGCATAGAAGACTAATAATATTAAACTGTTTCTCAAAATAAATAATTAAAGAGCTTGTCCAAGTGGATGCTAAAATAATCTAGAGCCTATAGTCTGCATTTTAAAATGAGAACGTAATTATGGATTTTAGTTAGCTTAATTGATAAAATTTCTGATAATTAAATAAAAGATATGGGGTTCAAACGTTTAATCATTACCTACACCAAAAATCGATTGGTGTCTTACTCTGATGATAAAAAGCACAATCATCAGAAGTGGAAGCCATAAATTGAAACTCTATAATATAAATATATATATATATATATATATAAAAGCGCGAATGCGCAAAATCACTGTAGCTACAGGACCATTTTGGTTTCGCGAGGCATTTTGTCTTTTTTTTTTTTTTTTAATAAGATTTGAACAGGAACTACACTACCAAGTGACTCTGTAGGTACAGTAGCTTCAAATTTTTTTTTTTTTTTGTCTTCCGTTTGTACTTTTTTTTTCTTTTATATATATATATATATATATTGTTATATTGATACAATAAATTTCACAATATTTTCACAATTATTGAAGTGTCAATTTCTTATAAGTCAAAATAAAAATATGAATCTGTGACCTACCCCAACTGAAAATAAATATTTTGTGAAAAAAGCGCGAATCTGCAAAATCACTATAGCTACAGGGCCATTTTAGTTTCGAAAGGCATTTTGTCTTTTTTTTTTCTTTTTTTTTTTTAGATTTGAACAATAACTACACTACCAAGTGACACTGTAGCTATAGTAGCTTCAGTTTTTTTTTTTTTTTGTTTATTGTCTTCCGTTTGTACTTTTTTTTTCTTATATATATATATATTGTTATATTGATACAACAAATTTCACAATATTTTTCACAATTATTGAAGTGTCAATTTCTTATAAGTCAAAATAAAATAATAAAATATGCATCTATGACCAACTATAACTGAAAATAAATATTTTGTGAAAATATTGTGACACTTGTTGTGCAAAATCACTGTAGCTACAGGGCCATTTTGGTTTCGGGAGCCGTTTTGTGTTTTTTTTTTTTTTTAATGAGATTTGAACAGTAATTACACTACCAAGTGACACTGTAGCTATAGTAGCTTCATTTTTTTTTTTTCTGTCTTCTGTTTGTACTTTTTTTTTCTTTTATATATATATATATATATTGTTATATTGATACAACAAATTTCACAATATTTTCACAATTATTGAAGTATCAATTTCTTATAAGTCAAAATAAAATAATAAAATATGAATATATGACCAACCACAACTAAAAATAAATATTTTGTGAAAATGTTGTGACACTTGTTAGGTGAATGTATAAAAGCTACAGTACTTATGGTTTGTTTAATATGTACTGTTCATCGTTTTTTTTTTTTAGTCATCGATTTGTGCTCTATTTTTTCTATCTATATATAAAAAGAGCGAATAAGCTTATGAATAATGTTATGAACAGTATTTTTTGTTTAGTGACTTGCCTTTTTCCCACTTTTTTTCCTTCAAGTTCACCAACTTAGTTTGAGCTTGTTTTTTTCTTTTAAAAGATCTTTATATGTTTACTTTCTACTTGTAATGTAAGCTTACATTGTATATACACAAAAAGTAGCAAATATTATATACATTTGCAAAAAAAAATTGTACAAATTTTGCAAATGTGTACAACATTTACCAATTTTTATGTGTTTATAATATAAATTTACATTGTGAGTGCAATGTATATTTCTATATATATTATCTTAATATATAAAAAGCGCCTATGTTGCTACAGTGCTTCGGTACTGTGCACTCAGTGTGTTTTCACTGTGCAGCACTGCAGTGGCAGCAGTGCTTTGGTTTTGTGAGGCTTTTTTTTTTTTTCAACCCTTTTGTTTGTTCAATTGGCATTGTAGCTACAGTGCCTAAAGTTTTTTTTTTTTTTTAGTAATCGGTTTGTGTTTTTTTTTTTAAATGTTAATGTAAGCTGACATTTATATTGTTATACTGATACAAAAAATTTCACAATAGTGCCTATGCCACTATAGTGCTTCGGCACTGTGCACCAGTGTGTTTTCACTGCACAGCACTGTAGCTGCAACAGTGCTTTGGTTTCTTAAGGGTTTTTTTTTTTTTCTTCAACCCTTTTGTATGTTCAACCGGCACTGTAGCTACAATACCTAAAGTTTTTTTTTTTTTTTAGTAATCGGTTTGTGTTTTTTTTTTCTTTTAAATGTTGATGTAAGCTGACATTTATATTGTTATACTGACACAACAAATTTCACAATATTTTCACAATTATGAGACTGTAGCCAACCACAACTGAAAATAAATGTTTTAAAAAAAATTTACAACATTTATTGTTATCACAATATTTCACAATTGTTGATATCTCAGTTTCTTATAGATCAAATAAAAAAAAATGCTTAGTCCATAACATTTTAACATTAATTTCTACAGTGCCTAAAGTTTTTTTTTTTTCCCAGTAATCAGTTTGTGTTTTTTTTTTCTTTTAAATGTTCATATATACTGGCATATATATTGTTATACTAACACAACAAATTTCACAATATTTTCACAATTATTGAGGTATCAATTTCTTACAAATAGAAATAAAAAAATAAAATATGAAACTGTGACTAACCACAATTGAAAATAAACATTTCGAGAAAATGTTACAACACTTATTGCTATCGCAATATTTTCACAATTGTTG
Source organism: Lithocarpus polystachyus (assembly GCA_033629205.1). Taxonomy (NCBI): domain Eukaryota; kingdom Viridiplantae; phylum Streptophyta; class Magnoliopsida; order Fagales; family Fagaceae; genus Lithocarpus; species Lithocarpus polystachyus. Next base: position 8,708,720 of record CM066172.1, on the reverse strand, counting down.
AGATCTCAATTTCTTATATATCAAATAAAAAAATGCTAAATCCACAATATTTTAACATTAATTTCACAACAAATCATAGGTAAGCTATTATTAATGGATAGCACTGGTGATACAGTGCTTTTGGTTTATTCAACTGGCATTGTAACTACAGTGCCTAAAGTTTTTTTTTTCCCAGTAATCGGTTTGTGTTTTTTTTTTTTCTTTTAAATATTCATATATACTGGCATATATATTGTTATACTGACACAAGAAATTTCACAATATTTTCACAATTATTGAGGTATCAATTTCTTACAAATAGAAATAAAAAAATAAAATATGAGACTGTGACTAACCACAATTGAAAATAAATGTTTTGAGAAAATGTTATAACACTTATTGTTATTCCAATATTTTCATAATTGTTGAGATCTCAGCTTCTTATATATCAAATAAAAAAATACAAAATCCACAACATTTTAATATTAATTTCACAACAAATCATATGTAAGCTATTATTGATGGATAACACTGGTGTTACAGTGCTTTTGGTTTATTCAACTGGCACTATAGCTCCAGTGCCTAAAGTTTTTTTTTTTTTCCCCAGTAATCGGTTTGTGTTTTTTTTTTCTTTGAAATATTTATGTAAACTGATATATATATTGTTATACTGACATAACAAATTTCATAATATTTTCACAATTATTGACGTGTCAATTTCTTACAAGTCGAAATAAAATAATAAAATATGAGACTGTGACTAACTACAACTAAAAATAAATGATTTGAGAAAATGTTACAACACTTATTATTATCACAATATTTTCACAATTGTTGAGATCTCAGTTTTTTATAGATCAAATAAAAATATGTTAAGTCCACAACATTTTAACATTAATTTCTACCGTGTCTAAAGTTTTTTTTTTTTCTCAGTAATCGGTTTGTGTTTTTTTTTCTTTTAAATATTTATGTAAGCTAACATATATATTGTTATATCAACACAACAAATTTCATAATATTTTTACAAATATTGAAGTATTAATTTCTTACAAGTCGAAATAAAATAATAAAATATGAGAATGTGACCAACCACAACTGAAAATAAATATTTTGAGAATAACAATAACAACAACAACGTTATCAGTTTAAAACCAATAATAACTTGTCATTTAGAATTTGTTCTAAAAATGTTATAAATATAGCATTTCTTTCAAATAAAAAAATATATATCTATTCGGATCCTAAAAATGAAGATATTGTGAAAATATTGTGATATTTTGTTGTATTTTTAGACTTCTTTTTAAATATAGTTAAATTGAGTGAGCCAAAATTCACGGTTTCACATACAAAATTTATATTAATTTTCTCATTACTGGGGCAACACGTGCCTTGCACGTGCAGCCAACACTAGTATATTATAAAAGCTCTAAGAATTAGAATAGAATCACCCCAAAATAATGAGACCAAAGACTATAAAAACCTTACAAATTTTCAGCATATCCATATCTTTAGGGGTAAAATATTAATTACAACCCCATTAGACTTAAAAAGATGTATTAAAGCAAAAAGACCATAACAACCTTACAATTTTTATATACTTTAAGGGGTAACAGTGTAACTTCATCCCCTTACCAAACAAAACCAAACAAACTCATTTTTATATATAGTATTAAAAACTGCATTCTATTTTAAATTTGACATTACATAAGAGGCGTCTATGGCCTTTTTTGGTCTGAGTCTCACCAATCCCAAACCATAACTACCGATACACAAACCATAAATTTCATCAATTCCATCAAATCCACTAACCCCCATAGATTCACTAACCATAAACTTCTATGTCCTCAAAAAACTAACATGTGACCTAGTCTTGCTCTAGGACTCATTCCCTGATGAATCCACAAAAAACTTAAACATTGGGTGGGAAAATTAGGTATGCATGCTTAAATCTCATGTTGAGGAAGGATTGACCTCATGGTTTCAACACCACATGGCAAGGACCTCAATGAAGACAATGGGACAAGTTCAAAAAAATAAAAAATAAAAACATGAAGAGTTCATCAAGTTCAGAAAAGCGAGTTCATCAAAGAAAGTGATCAAGCAATGAGAGAAGAAAATCCATCAAGAGGAGATAAGATTCTGAAAAAGCTTCAAACTATGAGGAAAGAAAAAAAAAAAAGAGAAGGTCATCAAACTAGAAAAGGCTCCAACAAAAAGGAAGAAAAATAAGAAAAGATGAGAGTGCAAGAATTTCCATCAAGTTGAGAAAAATAATGATCTATTCAAAAGACACATGAGACATGAGATTCCATAAAAGATTCATTCAAGTTGAGTAGGATGAGAAAATAAAATGAAGATTCATCAACAAAAGAAATGCAATCAAATTGGGAAAGATGAGGAAAAGAAAAATCAAGAGTCATTTCATCAAAGAAAAAATGTTCATTCAAGTCAAGAAAAATGAAAGTGCATTAGAAAAAATGCAAATTCACCCAAGAAAGATGAATCTTTGTCAAACTGAAAGAAACAAAAAATGCATTTGGTTGAAAGCCAATGGAATTCATAAAAAAAAAAAAAAAAATTTAAGTCCGTTAGGTTGAAAACCCAAAAGGGTAGTCTAGGCAGAAGTTAGGGCCAAAAAAACAAAAAACAATTAAGCCTGCTAGGCTGAAAACTTGAAAGGGTGGTCTAAGCAAAAATTATGGTCAAAAAAGAAAAAACAAAAACAAAAACAAAAAATAGGAGTAAGTGATCTGATCATAATATGGGATACTTAGAAAACCAAAAAGGAAATTTTGTCAAGCTAAAAAAATCAAGACAAATTGAAAGGAATCATTGAAGAACATGATAAGTTTTTAGCACAAGAGTCAATGAAGGAAGATGTAAAAAACTCTTCCAATGCTTGAATTTAAAGTATTGCATACTTGGGGAAATATCATAGGGTTTTGAGCCTTTTATAACCCGAACCCAGCCTACATTAAAACCTTTGAATAAAGACCTACTTGAAGTCTTACTGATTGTAGGTACAACTTTAGCTCTGATAATATTCTCTCGGACTGAAATGAAAAATTGCTTAGGATTATCAAGCCTCACTGGCTAACATTTTTAAAGACAAAATTTATCAAATTCTTAAGTAACTTGAAAAAAAATTTTAAGCTCAGAATACTCCTCATGTTTGCTTCCAACAAAAAATGACTCTTAAGAAACAAAATTTCCAAATTCTCAAATAGCTTTAAATTTTCAAACTTGAGACATTCTCCCCTCCCGCATGTTTCGAACATGTATAATTTCTAAGCATTTATTTATTTATTTATTGTCTTTGAAGACTTAATTTAAAAATATTCAAAATGAAAAAGCAAATTTGATTGCATGCTTTTAATGATTTCAAATCCTTCATAGACAATAAGATCGAGTTAACTTTTGAGCATCATGATTGGTCAAAAGGAACACCTTCCATTCATTTGAAAGAGAAAATTTTTCAAAAAAATCTCATTCTACATTAAATTGCTTTTTCCAAAAAAAAAAAAATTCAATCCAAAATTTTTTTATTAAAAAATTTCATTTTTCAAAGCTAAGTTTTTTCGAACTATGTTTGGACTTGATCCTCTATGAGAGAGGTACGTAGGCAGCCTTTCAAAAGCCCAGTCACAATCACCCCAAAAAAAAAAAATTTTAAATAATCCTAAGACTCAAAATCAAGACATTTGTTTGACTGAATTTTAGGGTAGGAACATTTGTTTTGCATCAAGCATGTCTACACTAGGGGCATTGACCCATTAGTCTTGGTATGCAAACATGTCATCAATCTTCTGTGCAAAACAGTTGACAATTTTCTGTGCAAGCATGTCTATATTAGGGGTATTGGCCCAAAATATTTTCATTATAACTAATTACTAACAGGCTTATGAAGAAAAATAATTGCAGGGGATGGACATGGATCTTTCTTCTACTAAACATTCACCATCAATTTTTAGTTTGGATGCTACCATATGTCTTAAAGAAAAAAGAGAAAAGGGTTGAAAACACATCAAAACGCGAAAAAAATGATGATGCGGAGGATGTGCCAATTGGTACACTCTTCCAATTTTGCTTGGTTTCGCAATTTTAGACCTTATTTTGCTCAAATTTTGCTCCATATAAGGTCTTTATTCAATAAAATTTTTCAAAATTCACATTGATTGTTAAACTAGGAGCATTTAGCTATGCCTCATCCATTTTTTGTAAATAATTAACCGGGGGCATTCAGCCATGCCCCATCCATTTTGTATAATAAAAATCATCTCTTTTCTAAAAGTCAAGATTTTCAAAAAAAAGAAAAAAGAAAAAAGAAAAAAAGCTTTAATTTGGAAACTAGGGGCATTGGCTATGCCTCATTCAAGTGAGATCACCTATGTCAAGACTTGTCAAGTAAGTGTAAAATTTTGCATAACAACATCCTATCAGGTAAACTCTAAACTTTTTCTAAAGTTCTACAAGGCAGAGTTCCGCAAAGATCAAGGAGTTCACTTTGAAAGTTAATACAAGTTAAATAATTAAGAAATGTTTTGTCATGTGCTAGAAAATAAAGGGAGAATACAATCAAGCATCATTTGGGCCACGAGTTCTTCGACGGGAAGATCTCCTGGGGCCACCCCTGAAAGAGCCAACTTCTTCATGACCTGACAGTTCCTGATTTGCATGAATTTGAGGTCCATGTTGCTCCTCATGAAAACTCAAAGTCTCTGATTCTTTCTTCCAAACTTCTTATACGAGCATTAGCAATTGCCAGTCTACTGGTCTATAAGAAGCAATAAACAGTTGTCAGTTTCCATCCATGAGTCTCAAAGCAAAGAGATGCAAGAAAAATGATTGTTTCATACCAGTGAAATTTCTTTTATCAAGTGTTGAGAAGATTGGACACGTGCAACTCTTTGCAAAGATGCAATCATCCTCATACATTATTCCACAAGATCAACATCAATCTAAGACATAAAATCAAGATTCATGAACAAGCGTAAAGAAAATGAAATGTTAGACTCAAAGAGCAAAGGTCCAAAATATAACGGGCCACTCCGAGGTACATTTTATGCATATTTAGGCCGGTCCAAGTTCACAGAGCTAAAAGATCCATCAGGATTCCATACTTCATATTTCCATGGTGGAAAATAGGGATATCTCTCTGCAAAAGAAGCATAAGGACCATCAACATTACTAGAAGGAGGAGGAACAGTCCTACTCGGAGAAAAGCTCTCCAAACCATGTGTAGAAGTCTACAAACAAAGAACATTCAGATATCTTCACATATGACAAAAGATGCAACTTTAAATCGAATAATATCTTATCAAGTTACTTATAGTTATGCATAATGCAAGTTAACTGTATTGCATTTCACCAAAATAAATGCCGCAACTTTAAATTGAATAATAATATTAGCCAAGTGCATAGCAATTTAATATGATTACATAAATCTAAATTGGCATGAGCATAAAAATACTTGATTAACAGAATACTCATACCCATCTGAGTAATTAACGCCATGTCTTTCATTTATACAACTGAATGGTACACCTAAGAGCATCTCCAATAGGTTCTTTAAAGCCATTTTTCGATAGCAAACACACAAAAAACACCCTCCAACAGCCTCTCAAAACTCTAAATATCTTTTAGAGTTACTACTATAATTCTCTTGATGAAGAGAGCACTGTAGCAACTACTTTAGCAACTCTAAACATTTTTCTCTCCTAAAGTAATCACCCTGTTGAAAAAAAAAAAACTCTCTCTCTCTCTCTCTCTCTCTCTCTCTCTCTCTCTCTCTCTCTCTCACATTAGAAAACAACAGGGAAGCAACGCTCTCTCTCACAAAATCAATGCAGCTCTCTCTCACAAACGATCTGCCCACATCTTTTAACTCCCAAACTGTGGCTCAACAACCTATGAGGCAGTATGGAGATCTGAGAACATCTACTTAGCAACAAAAATCAATACCCAAAATTTGATTTCATGGGTTTTTTGCATCATGTTTGAATTTATTGGCTTATACTAGATTTGGTGGTTTTACATGATTTGCTGTTGCTATTGTCTGGATTTAGGTTTTGGATTTTTGGGTTTTTTTTTTTTTTCCTCTGTCTCTTTCATTTATATTTTTCTCTTTCACTCTGTTTCTTGATCTCATCTCTAGCTATTTAATTAATCTTATTAAAGTCAATAAGCTAATCTTCTTGGATTGGTGTTATATGTGCAAGTGTAATGGTGAATCGGTGGACCATCTCTTTCTTCATTGTCCGGTTGGATTTGTGGTCTATGGTCTTGGGTTTATTTGGAGTCAGTTGGGTTATGCTGCAGTCTGTTGTGGAGCTCTTAGCCTACTCGCAAGGTAGGCTTGGTCATCATCGAAATGGTCATATATGGTTAATTGTCCCCCATTGTTTAATGTGGTGTCGTTAGAAGGAAAGAAATAGTAGGTGTTTCAAAAATAATGAGAGATCCATACCAGACCTCAAGTTATTTTTCTTTAGAATTTTATTGGATTGGTTGGTTGCTTTGCAAAACCAATCATTCACCTCTTTCCTTGATTTTCTTGATTCTTGTAATTTTTGTGCTTGATTGTTAACCCCTGTACACTCCCTGTGTACTAGGGTGTCCCTTTTTTATATCAATAAAACTTATTACTTACCAAAAAAAAAAAAAAAAAAAAAAGGCCTCATCTCTATATATTTACATGCCAACTGTTTGACTCAAGGCCTTCCCTCATTGATATACAGAACCAATGAAATTGTCAGCACATTGTTAAGCACAAGTAATCTGCTTTTGGGCGCAATTTGGTTGTTTTTTAATATCCCAAGTGAGACTAACCAGGGCCATAACCATAGCACAATAGTGATGGTAAATCTGCCTGCAAAATTAGTGTGTTTGATACTTAGTGTGCTGTGCAACACAGCCAAAACAAAGTGCCATGTCAAGGAAGAAGCACTGATAAAGAAATCATGTTGATATTTCTTTTGAGGTAAGTATAGAAAATTTATCAACGAGTATCCCATAAGCATTATCAGCAATATCAGATTCTCTAAGTACTCACATGTCTCTTAGTAGCATCCATAGGCACTGATCTCAAGAACTAAATAAATCAACAAGAAAATTGATACATATTGTAATTTTATTGGTATTAATACAAATTTTTTCCCGCTCACCATCACATGTATTGAGTTTGCAGACAATGCATTAAACAAGCTAAAGATCTAAAAGCATGAGCTTAGAAATGCAACAAAGGTTAATTATGGTGACTAATTTTGAGCATAAGATCCTTTTAAAAGACTTATTAGAAGTACCAGCTATCCAGAAAGAAGAAGAAAAAAAAAACACTCTAATGATACATATTGTTCTAATGGGTTATGCTTCCCTTGCTTTCTTCCTTCCTTCTTCTTGTTCTTTTTTTTTTTCAATGCATTTTGATTCATGTGTGCATTTTTGTAGGAGTTGTATAAAATACAAGGATCACTTGTTCTTTGAATACCCATTCACCAAGAGGATTATGGCTCCAGATTGAAAGTGTAAGCCTAACTCAATCAATTAAGAAGGCAGACCAGGCCTGAACTCCTTCAATGGGGTGCTAAGGACTAAGGAAAGGGAATCTAAAATCTGTAATCTGTAAAAGTCGTAGGATTATCTAATTTTAAGTTTCATGCTTGCATTAATTTTTACGCCTTTAGTCTTTATTGTAATTTGAAATTTCTCTTCATTTATGTTAGTCTGCATGTACTTTATAAATTCTATATAATTTGAAATTTATCAAATAATATTTAAATGAGATAGAGAAATGATAGAGATGCTCTAAGTAGGTAGGTAAAAGGTAAATGCAATTATTCACTCTCCAAACAGTACAATTATTTGGAGAAACTACTGGAAATGCTGTAAGTACCTAACTCTTTCTATCAACTCCAGCTTGCTGATCTTGAAAAAGTACGTGGCAAAGCCAGGAATTCACTTCATGGAAACAATGTTTCAAAGTAAACAACAAAACATTAATATTTTTTATTTTTTTAGATAGGTAACAAGAAAACATTAATATAATTGAACAAACATTAAAAATCGTGCTTTCAAAACACAATTTCAACCAAATTGGCAGAATTTTAAGTGAATGCAATTTCAACACTTAAAAATCATGTTTCTAAAACACAATTGCAAACAGAAAACTAGATTCTGCCAATTCAAATAATAATAATAATAATAATTATTATTATTATTAAAATAAAATTATTTTGCAAAATTTTCCCTCATTGTCCTAATCATATCTCTCCCAAATATATATTCCAAAATTCCCTTACCATTACTTTAGAAAAAATTATAGAAAAGAAAAGAAAAGAAAAAAAAAAACAACAACAACAACAATATTCAATATCTGTTTGGATAGTGATGAAAACTTACGTGTTTGTGTTTTGGCAATTTTTTTTTAAGCGCGTTTCAGCTTTCCAATAAGTCCTGTGCACTATTTACGAGACCTATAAACCTCTTTTTCAACAAAACTTTCATTAAAAATGGATACCACAGCACTATTCACACATTTTTAAAATTATTTTGTTACAGTATTTTCAGTTTTCAGCGAAATAAGTTGTATTCAAAATAACTTTCCCTAGAAAACAATCCTCAACTTCTGGAATCTGTTCAATCAGATTCACAAAGAATTAAACGCAATTGATGAAGTCCTAGATTTCACAAAAATAGTGAAACAGAATTTCCAAACAATGCAAACATAGATATATGGAAAATGAGATGAGATTGGGGAAGAATTTTGGATACCTTGGCGGAGTTGTCGAGGCCATTGATGCCTTTGCAAACCTCAACGTGAGGAGAAGCCAAAGGAGTAGAGGCTAAAGCTGATGAGAGAACCTTTTCGGTACTCATAATAGTAATAACTCTCTAATCTCTCTAAGCTCTTCTTCTTCTTCTTCTTCTTCTTTTTTTTTTTTTTTTTTTTTGATTTGTTATTTTATAGCATGAATGAATTTAAAAGCTTCAGAATCATAGCCACTGCCATTTTATATTTTTGGGACAAAGGCTATCTTTTTGTTGCGAGTGTGAGGGGAAATTTCTTGTACATTTTAAGTATTCTTTATTCTTATTATTTTCAACTTGTATGTTGTAACCAGTAAGGTAGTAACCACGTTCATATCTATGGATATATTTAAAAGATATATATTAAGATGTATGATATAATTCTAATATATTATAAGGACTAGATTTGGTTCTCTAATCCATAAGATGGATGGACTTAGGCTCAAAAAGCCTAAAACAATAAATTTGTAGAGAATGGATTAGAAAACTGGGCTTTAGTGAATCCGATAACAGATAAGGTAGATTTGGATGATAAGAGAATGAAGATAAACAAATTTATACTAAAGAAAAATCGTCCTCGGCCAATCCGAGGAGTTTAGTTCTTATATATATTTTGCTTGAATTTGGTTACAAAGGCAATTCTTGATTGCTATAATCTATTTCTCTTAATTTCTCCCCCTCTTCTCTCACTGCTCTCTTCTTCATACTATCTTCTCCTTTCATCTTTATCTTCCACATGTAGACCAGATGATTGATGTTGATACTTGTTTCATTAGCACCTTCTTGAAGTTTTTGTATAGTAGTTGTAAGGCTGAAAACCGCTGTTCAAGTATCACTTCCAAATTAATGCGGCCAAAGAGTTAGCTGCAAAGCATTTAATGCAGCAGTTGCAACTTTCTCATTTGATACTTTAGGACCCTCCCTTGCCATATGTTTCTACAATGCTTATCCGTATTAACAAAACTTTCTAAACGTTCCCCTGAATGGCAAACCACCTACCCGAACCTCGGCTTTGGTTAGCCGAGGTGGCATTCATCCTCGGCACTCCCTCCTGGGCCATTATGACCAAAACTAACTTTTTTATCTACGAACACGGACTCTCTTGATAAAGTTTACTTATTCTCGGACGACTTTTAGTCCTTGGCTTGACCTTGAGGCCCAATATATACATGGATAATGAGCTCTTGAGCCCAATGCTCCTACATTTATAATTTAAATATTATTGATAGTCATTTTTATATATTTTTTTTAACTCTTTAAAAAGCCTTATAAGGATATTATTAGGTAAAAAATATAAATTGTCTATCTTTTTTTTAAAAAATTTATATTCATTAATTCTAAACTCTTTGGTTTTTGTATGCAATAACTCACTTGGATAGATATTTATGATGTGTTCCCACATTTGAATCCAAAATTAAAAAATAAAATTCTCTTTAAAAATAAATAATTTAGAGAGAGAGAGAGAGAGAGAGAGAAAGAGAGATTTACAGTTAATTTTTGACCGTAGAAATCAAATTGACTACAAGTTAAAAATAACATTGACCAAATTGATTGTACTTTAAAAAGTGTAGGGATCAAATTGAAGGCATCCCAAAATGATGTTATTTTCAACTATTATATTTGATGAATACTAGTTTTTAGGCACAGTACGGATATACGAACATTAGACAATATTTTAATAACAAACTTATGATTGTATATCATACTCTCTTAATTCAAATTTTTTTTTTTTTGGTAATTTTCTCTATATCATACTTGTCCAAAAAAAAAATTCTCTCTATCATTAAAGTGTAAGGACGTTTTTTTCATAAAGAACTAATAATTTATTCACAATAAATTAACTTTTAAATAATTTGTCCAAGCGGATGCTAAAACTATCAAGGGTCTAAAGTCCTTGTTTTAAAATGAGAATGTATCATTGTATCATTGTATCTCTATTACAAAAAATAAAATAAAAATATAATAGGTAAAAAAGAATTTGTAAAGGCAAACAAAATATTATAAAAGCTCCATAGGGTTAATATAGCATCACCCCGAAATAAATGAGAACAAAAAGACTATAAAAGCCTTACAAATTTTTAGGCCATCCATATATTTAGGGGTAAAATATTAACTGCAGCCCCATTAGGCTTAAAAAGATGTATTAAAACAAAAAGACTATAACAACGTTACAATTTTGTAACCCATACATGTACCTTAAGGGGGTAACAATGTAATTCCAACCCCTTACTCACCAAACAAACTCCGTTTTATCTATACTACTATTTAAGGGGCTGCACCTGTTTGGACCGGATTTTTTTTTGTTCCAAAATATCCTCAACATTCCTAAGTTTAAGTAGAAACAAAACTAAAGGATAGTCAAGTAAAAATACATGTCTAACTTACATTAAAACATTGCTTAGAAAATAGTATTTCATACACAAAAACTGCTTTGAATAACTCCACTCTTCACGTCTTTGGCAACTTCGAAAACTACCCACTACCGTTACTTTCAGGAAACTACAAAACTTGCAAACTGTTACTGCCTCACCTATTCAATTTCTCTTCCTTATCCATTGATTATAATATTTTGATTATTTTCCCTCCTCATCCTCGGCATGAAATACTCATCGACAATCCTCATCTACTCCTGTAATTAATTTTTTTTTCAATGCCTTTTATTAATGCATCAATTTTTTTTTTTTTTATAATAATCTTGGTCTCTGCACTCAAACAAACCAAAAGGTCCAGAACACATGATTTATATAATAAATAAATAAAAACACTAAAATTAGTATTTTTAATTGATGAGTTTTTTTTTGTTTTTTGTTTTTTTGTTCTTTTGGCCGGAAATATTTTATTTGGCTTTTAGGTTGCTAACTATTTTTGGTTTTTGTTGAAGGTAGTTACTTAGCAAGTTCATCAGATACCTATGATGATGAGCTTTATCCCCCCCACCCCTACACTTCAATCTTCAATGGGACTTCGAATCTGCACTTCACGGTCTTCAATCAACAGGTTAGACTTCAAAAATTATGGAGATCATGCACCATTGGGAAGTAGTTAGATCTTTAGATTATATGATCCAGCACCATCTATCATCAAATACATTTATCCATAAGCCAAGAGATTCATTATTGATTTGGAATTTGGAGGGTTTATTCTTTGTTTATTTATTTATTGTATATGGATGTATGTCTTCATTATCATGAATTTTAATCAAATGTATCAATAAATAGAGTGAAAGATGAACAATAGTATATTAGTAGTGCTATATCTATCTTGACTTTATTCTTTTTTATTGATTTGGAATTTGGAGGGTTTATTCTTTGTTTATTTATTTATTGTATATGGATGTATGTCTTCATTATCATGAATTTTAATCAAATGTATCAATAAATAGAGTGAAAGATGAACAACAGTATATTAGTAGTGCTATATCTATCTTGACTTTATTCTTTTTATTTATTTATAAGCTATGTGAAAAATTATGTTAACATAAATTTAAAAAAACTTTGATTCGCATGTGACTTTGTGGGCTTCGCATGTGACCGTGTGGACTTCCCAAATATTTGAGTTTAATGGAATGCAATTTACTTTCTTAGGTCTGTATGTAAAAGTACCCACACAATGACTTAAATACTATCATAATTTTTTTTTTTCGTGCTAGGTTTCATTACACTTTTAACTATTTTGGTGGTTAGCAGTTACATAAAATTTTTTTTTATACAAGATAGAAATTCTATTCTAGCCTAATCTAAATGTATATGTGTGCGATTCGACTCTACTATATTATCGTGTGTTTTATGTATTGAGTGTTAATAATTGATGTTTTTGAGTTCACAACAGGTAAAGGAATGGCAGAGTGCATGGGATGAGGGGGATAAAAAAGAAGTCGAGAATCAAGGATTTGTGGGTAAAATAATATTGTGATTGGAAATGAAAACATGTCGCAATTCTGAATACGCGCTTACTGGGTAAATAGTGCACTCATGTTTTCATTTATTATAATAAACTAGCCTCTGAGCACGCGCTCACGCGCGTACTCAGAGGCTCTTTTATTTTTTGGGTAAGGGTTAATTTAGTGCATTTATTATATTTTGGGATTATTACATTTTCCAATCACAAAAAAAATCTAGGGGTGTGATGAGTGTTTTGCGTTTTGAATGAAATAATTTATTTATCACACCCCTAGATTTTTTTTTCAGAACACTCATCACACCCCTAGATTTTTTTTGTGATTGGAAAATGTAATAATCCCAAAATATAATAAATGCACTAAATTAACCCTTACCCAAAAAATAAAAGAGCCTCTGAGCACGCGCGTGAGCGCGTGCTCAGAGGCTAGTATGTATTATTGATGTTGATATTGAAAACTGCATTCTATTTTAAATTTGACATTACATAAGAGGCGTCTATGACCTCTTCTAGTCCGAGTCCCACGAATCACAAACCCCAACTATTGATACACAAACCATAAATTTCATTCGTGCCATAGATCCACCAACCATAAACTTCTCTCATTCTTTGTCCTCAACAAACTAACATATGACTTAACCATACTTTAGGACTCATTCCCCATCAAAACCTGAGCCTTCATCGTCTACCTACACCCCATTTTAATGGGCAATGAGAGAGAGAGAGAGAGAGACAGAGAGAGAGAGAGAGAGGATGGGGTTTTTATTTATTTTTCGGTAAAATTTTTTTTAAGAGTATGCGTAACATTTTACATGATATTTTTAAGTTTGTAAACATTTTTTGGGAAAAAACTTCTTTTAATATTTTTGAACTTCACATAATTTACTAATGACATGGGGTAATTTGCTGATTTTCAATGTTCAAGGGGACATTACTCAATTTTAAAAGGTTTAGGGGAGGATTAAAGTGTAGCCCATAATTAAGGGAGGATGCAATTAACACGGGATAATTTGCTAAGTTTCAATATTCAAAGGGGGACATTGCTTAGTTTTAAAGGTTTAGGGGGGATTAAAAGTGTAGCCCATAGTTGATAAAATGCACAATACAAGCTAAAGGAACTCAACTTGACTGACGAGGAATGTGGTGTGAGCACCATGATGCATGATTGGTAGCAATTCAGTGTGGGCTCATCCTAAACATGGTTCTAGAAATATGCCACCATAAATCTAACAAACCAAATTATAAGTTCAAAGTTAGGGTACAAGTTTGGGAAGGTGTTAGAGAAAGAGATTTGGGCTATTTGGTCATGAATGTTAACATTTTGGGTAGTTTAGTTGTAGGGATTGTATATTCTAGAGTGAATGACAAAATTGTAGACTTTAAGGCTATGTTTGGTAAGAGGATGGAAGTAGGAGTATGGAAATAGTTGGGATGATAGAAAATATTTTAGTTTTTCATGTGTTTGGTATGTTGGAGGAAAAGTGAAAAATGGAAAATGAAGATAAATTTCATTTGATTGGTTGGGAAGAAAAATGAGGATGTAAAAAGTATTTTTTTCTGAATTTATGATAATACCCATATTACATAAGAACTAGTTATTAAGTAGTATACAAACGGTTTTTATTTATTTTTTGGATAATTTCATGATTACAAGAATATGAACACTAGACATCCATGTTGGAAACACCAGGATGTAGAACTGTTCATCCATGACTTGAACTTGATGAAACCAATACCTTAGAAGGATACAAACTAAAAATCGACCAATTTGATCAATGCAAAGATCGACAATGGTTCAATGCCCAGTAAATCCTATGAGATAAGTTCGAGTGGCTTGTTCCTCCTTCAAAAAATCCAGTTTCCACCAATCCAAATGAAAAGTCCATTCTCTATTCACCAATCTCCTTCATTCTTCATTGCATTCTGACTATTTCTGTCGATTGATTGAGTTTCTAGCAAGGTTTCGATTAGATTTGGTGAGTTATAATGAGATCTTGACCATATATGGTAAGATCTAGACCAAAACGGGTGAGATCTAGCAAGTCTCCATTGGAAATGTTAGTATTGTCACAACATGTGGATGCCACCAAGTTTGAGTCAATTTCGATTGATTCGATCACCATGAATATTGAAGTCATGGTGGTCAATGACTTGTATGGCCGTATACCTATGATTGACAATGGGTCATGCAATTCTATACTTGTCGTGATTTGTTTTGAGTGGTGATTAATTTTAAAATCAATCTCGATCAACTAGTGGACAACCTACTAAGAAATGTTGGTTGAGCTATAAGACCATCATCCATTTTAGGAAATTTTTTTATGAGAAATTAAAAATCTGTAAAAAAAAGTTACTCACTTTTTCAATTTCTCATAAAAAATTTCCTTAAATGGTTTATTGATAGATATTCTAGTAGAATCCTATATATATATATATATATATATATATGATTAACTAATTGAGATCCAATTTTACATTACATGTCCAATTTAAGATTTTTAATTTTTGTGCCAAGTTAATTATTTATTAAAAAAAGGCGAAGAGTCTAATATTAAATGAACCATATAAATAAAAAACCAATTATGCATCAAATTTAATCATTTTTTTGTATAAATATTTATAAGTTATAATCTTTTTTTTTAAGAAAGATTATAAGTTATAATCTAAATCACCTTAAGCTTGATATTGGGAATTTGGGATAATATGTGGCATTTTATGGACTATATGCAACATGCTAGAAGCACCATGTGGACAACTAATAAGTTTCACTTTAGTAGCCAAAAAACAGATAAATATTTGTTATTAACCAAATTGTAAGTATATACAAGTTAATTAGGATCAAAATGCCTCATTAAAATTGAAAAGTGGTAACAAAAAATTACATGAAATTATCAAGGTTTAAGTTAAATATAAATTGTTGTAAAAAAAAAATGGAGCTAAATATAAGCTACAATCAAAACAGACTTAAAATAAAAAATAAAAACTAAAAATATTAAAATACCATAACTAAACATATGATGTACAAATCTTAGTGTACGTAGAATTGTAGTTGCACATAATGCGAGTTCCATGCTAGTTTATCTAATAATAATCAATAATTTATTAATAAGTAAACTAATACTATCTTTCCAAATAATCAATTTAACTTTATTTAGAATTTCAAATTATGGGTCCCCCAAAAAATTATTGTTTTTAATGATCTGGCCAACCATTACCCAGGCATCAATTGAATTTTGGCATTCACTTTACCAGTTTAGCTATTTTAGCATTCAAATAAAAAAAAAAAAAAACCCTACATTTGGTGTGCCAAATCTAAAATTTTTTATTCCATGTCGCTCTCCTCTTTTAATATATACTAGCCTCTGAGCATGCGCTCACGCGCGTGCTCAGAGGCTCTTCTATTTTTGGGGTAAGGATTAATTTAGAGCATTTATTATAATTTGAGATTACTATATTTTCTAATCACAAAAAAAATCTAGGGGTGTGATGAATAAATTATTTTATCCAAAATGCAGAACACTCATCACACCCCTAGATTTTTTTTGCGATTGGAAAATATAGTAATCCCAAATTATAATAAATGCTCTAAATTAATCCTTACCCTAAAAATAGAAGAGCCTCTGAGCACGCGCGTGAGCGCGTGCTCAGAGGCTAGTATTTATGTACCCATTTTCAAACGCAAATACCTCAATCAAAATATAACCATTACGTTGATATTCTTTTTGGCTAGATCTCACTCGACAAATTAAATTCGACTGCTTTTACCATCATCTCCAAGAGAAGCTAAACAACAATTGTTCCTGCTTTCATGATGATCAAATGATCATATTTGAACAAAAACAATAGAAGTATAAGAAAACGTGATAGTGTAACGGAAATATAAGAAAACGTGATTTTTTTTTAAGATAAGATAATGATAATAAAGTAAAGAAACCTAATATAAACCTAATACAGGAAAGCAAATATTGAATGACAACTCAAAAAAGCAAACGTAACACAGAGAACCCAATAAGCATGAGGCATCTAAATAGAGGTGATCAAAGATACTTACATTTTTGCCGTTGACTACAATTCAAGTCCAAAGTCCAAATTTATCCAAAAAAAAAAAAAAAAAAGTCCAAAGTCCAAACAGTCCTTTGGAGTTAAAGAACCGAAAATCTTGAAGATTAACACCCCAGTGCACGTTCCTTGAAGTTTAGATATGAAAATCTTGAAGATAGACACCCCAATACACGTTCCTTGAATTAGAAAACCAAAGCTATAACTTACCAAATCAAGCAAGCATTCCTAAGAACCACATTGAATCCAAACGTGAGATCCTAGAACAATATTGGATAGTTTTCAAGCATAAAACTTTATAAAGTAGTAGGAATCGAAGTAAATATAAGTACTACCATAAAACTGCATAAAACATTCTTACATGTAATCGCATGACCCATCCCATCTTTTAAATTGCAGCGTTCAGAGACAAAGGAAAACATTGACTATTTTATTGAAGAAGGAAAACTGCAAACATGGAAGTGTATACCATGGAGTAATAAGGATAACCAGTTTTATTTCGAAAACTGAAAAAAAAAAAAAAATGATAGTTATTCAAACGTTTTTTTTTTTTTTATGTGCAATAACCAAACGTGATTGTGATTGTTTCAAGCTAATTGTTATGAAATAACCAAACGTTTTATTTTGAAAACTGAAAAAGACAAAAAAAAAAAAAAAATTTGAAAGTTATCTAAAGTAGTGATAAAGATAGGAAAATAAGGATAATATTTGTTTTAATTTTTGTTTATATCCAATACCCTAAAACGTGGGGTTAATTTTTTTTTTTTTTGTTTTTTAAATGGTGCTAATTAATTGCTTAATGATAATGAGGATATTTAAAATTGCTGGGTAAAAGTTTGGAGTTGTGTGTGACTAAAACGTGGATGTACAGTTTTGTTTTTGTTTTTTTTTTTTTTTTTTTTTTTTGCAATAACGGCATTTGTGTTTCTTTTTTTTTTCTTCAGGAAACTTGTGTTTGTTTTAATTTTAATTTTTTTTTAATAAATGGATAAAGCAATTTGAAAACCACCAGGAGAGTGATCCTCTTTTGTAGGCAATGTTTTAGTGGGAGTTAAAGAAACAATTTTACCAAGTTTTGCCCCTACTTAAAGGTAAGCTGTAGGGGTATTTTGGAACAAAAAGAAAAAATCCGGTCCAAACAGGTGTAGCCGCTTAAATAATAGTATAGAAAAAAATCTCACAATTCTCACTCTCTGTCTCTCTTCTCTCCCATCCGTTTGCAATATTGGGTGGTTGATCGGGCTTGGGTTTGGGTTTTCTGATATGAGTATTTGGTTTTTCTAATTTGGGTGTTTTTTTTTTTTGGATAAAATTATTATTATTATTATTATTATTATTTATGGGTATTTAGTTTTTCTAATGTTATCTGGGTTTTGGCAGATTTATATTATTTTAGTGGATTGAGTTTTAAAAAAAAAAAAAAAAAAAAAAAAAAAAAAAAAAAAAAAAAAAAAAAAAAAGAAGAAGAAGAGTAAGAGATGGGATGTAAGGTTGATTGTGAAATGGGGTGTTAAAACTTAGAATTGAAAGAGTAGCTTTGAGTGCTAAACTGAGTTTTCTATACATTTCGCTCCGTTCGATCAAGCCATCGCTCCAAGAGAGAGAAAGCTGAGTCCTATAGATGCTTCTGCATTTGATTCATTTTCAGGTTTGAGCGCTCAATGAAAAATCCAAACCTGTCTCTGTGAGTAAAAAAAAGTTAATTAAATTTGGTGTAATAATTTGTGTTTGGTTTTTGAGAAACTTGCTTTAAATTTTCCAGTCTGAACTTAGCATAATTGCATTGAAATTCTTCTTATTTTGTGTGTAACTGATCTCCAATCTGTAAATCACTTTTTCCCAGTTCATATTTCTCTTTCCATTTCCCAGATTTGCCCAAAAAAGAAAGAAAGAAAAATCTGACAGAGAAAAAGTTACCGACTTTGCTCTCAATTTGATTGCTCAAAAACCAGTTCTTTCTTTTCCTTATGAGTTTCCCAGATCTGGGTACTTCTTCATATTCTTATACTGCATTGCTAGTTTGCTATATACAATTTGTAAGATTTAGAACTTTGATTTTTAATTCTGAACTTTTTTTGCTAATCTGATTCAATGTGCAAAGCAGTCATGTGATTGATCTTATCAACTTTTTCAATGTCTGTATAAGTAGAACACATTGGGGGCACACTTCAATTACTAACCTCAAGATCATGAGCTTGGAAGAGTGCAATGTTAAACTTTGAGATAAGAGGGAATGCATGTATTTGAGTGCATTGTGTGGTGTAATGTCAAAGCATAAGCCCCATTTGGGCCAAATTAAGTTACAGGATAAAAAAGTAGTGTTTAATAGCTCAATTCCTTACTTCTATAAGTTCCAAGATATAGTAATGTTGTTGATTATCTTCATGCCCTTAATCATTGATGCTATCTGATTTTTTAGGCTTTTGAATACTTACTATTTGGATTTTTATATGATGTTAAAGCAGTTTATTGAAGTCCTGTCTGTAGAAAAGCTATGATTTTCATTATTAGGGTAAAAGGCCTACAACATTCTCTTGAACTGTCTTAAAGTTTCCTTATTTTAATGTTAGGTTGGGCTGATGTTTTTAAAAAACTCATCTGCACAGTGTATGTCAAGAAACGTTAGCTGGCAGTGATTATGGACGGGGAGGCTCAACGGTCAGTGTCTTTTCGGTCAAACCGTAGAGGAGAGCGGAATAACCAAAGCCCATATTCCAAAGGTAAGGAATATAGCACCAAAGTTCCACATTTCTCAAAATCAGTGAAAAAAAGTTTTTTTTTTTTTCTTTATAAAAGAATTTACTGTGATTTTTAATTTTTCGTATATGTGTTTTTGGTGTATCATTGTTTTATGCAATAAAATGATGTAATTCTTTGTTTTAGCACAAGGATTGAATGACCATTATAAATTTTTGGCTAAATTACAAATTGCACCCTCTAACTTTGTTCAAAATTCAATTCAGTTCTCTAACTTTCAATTTTGTTAAATTCGGTCCTCCCATTAGTCTCTGTCAGAATTGCGCTGTTAACTTTCAATTTTGTTTAATTCTAGATTATGTCATTTTGGGGGTCTTTAATTGCTCAAATTGGACGGAGACTATCGAGATGACTGAATTGAACAAAGTTAAAAGTTAGAAGACTGAATTGAATTTTAGGCAAAGTTAGAAGGTGCCATTTTTAATTTAACCTATATTTTTTTCATTCTTGTGCAAAGTTCCACATTTTTCAAAACCCGTGAAACTTTTTTAGTGTTTTGTATATGGGTTTTTGGTGTAGCATTTTTTATGCAATATACTGATTTAAATCTTTTTTGGAGAGCACAAGGATTGAATGACTATGTATAGATTTTTTTTTTTCCTGGCAGTGCAAAGTTCCACATTTATCAAAATATGTTAAAATTATTTTATTTTATTTTAAAATTTTGAATGTTTTGTGTATTAGATTTTGGTATAGCATTGTTGTAACATGGCAATGCAAAGTTAGATATTTTTGTTTTGTGGGGGTTTCAATGTGGCACTTGGATTTAGATATTTGGTTTTGCACCATAAATTTTAAGTGGGTTCTGTGACCTGTTGTGTTGTTGGTTGCAGACTCAGAAGGGGATTTATTTTCTCCAGGGAGGTTGCCCCAAGATTATCCCATGAAGATTGTTTGGAAGAAGGGATTTATTCGATTGGTTCTTGTAGTGGGCATCTTGTGGATGATGCTAATTCTAATTGCATTGTTGTTTCATGTATGGTCTTGCCAATCTTCAGTTTCTTTCTTTTCAGGTATTTCTGGAAGATATAAAATCTTTCCATGGATTTTTAATCTGACGCTTTAAGTTTTTGTTTTAATTCTGGTTTAGTATCTACTCTAATCTGCACTCAAATGGTTTCAAGTGGAAAGAGGATAAAGCAATGTTGCTGTTGACTTGAATTTAATGTTTGTATTGTTTTGTAATTCAAAACCCTGCCTGTGTTTCAAAAGCTGAATAGTTCTACTCCACATAGCTACTTATCAAAAAAAAAAAGTTCTACCCCACATAGCTCATTATGTAATTGGAAGCCTCCTGTCTGGAGGTCTTGCTTTCTAGGGGGTGCTGAAAGCTGAAATGTCAGAGTTTCAAAGCATTTTCTTTTCATCGAGCTACATATTTGCAGTAATTAAATAGGAAATCATGTAAGTTCTTTGCATAGGAATATGATGGTAAACTGAGTATCATTGATCTCTGAAATATTACTTGCAACACATGTATCCTTTTTCGATCTCTTGATCTCTTATCCCATGCATATTTAAAATCCAGGAGAATGACCGAGGAAAAAGTAAATTGCCCTTGAAGACTCGTAAAAGCTATAAATTTGGCAGCTATTCATGAATTAATGTGGAAAATAAGAAATGCATTTGAATCAGGAAGAAAGAATGTATATGGATCTTATTTTTGAGGGGTTCAAGGGCAGGGCTGTGTTCTTATCATTCTGTAACAATTCTTAATATTAGAGAATCTTGTGAATATTTCAGATATTACTTACACCATAATACTGGATTGCTAGTCACTGATGCAAACATGATAGAATTACATCATGTATGTTTAGTGGAAAAGATCTGCATTTTTGAAATTTTTTTTTACTATATTTGCAGATATCTCTCTCTGGTTTGTGATAATATGATGGTTTTCTGCTTGTCATGCAGCTATATGTAACAAAGATAGCAAAGTATTCACAGTGTTAGACACAATGGGGCTCGTACCGAAACCTCAACACCGTAAGATCATTGCAATGTTTCTTATCTGATGTGTTGATCTTTGCTTAGTTGTAATAATTGGTATTGATTTGCTCATATTAACTAGGTTGTCCAATTCCCCTTGCCAACGACCCTGATAAAGTAGTTATTCCAGAGGGAAGGACTCATGATAGATTTGTCAAAGATTTATTCTTTGTCATGGAAGATGACCAATGGAATAATAGATCTCAGACAGCTCCACTGTTTGGAGGACAAGAAAGTTGGTCGCAGAGAGAGAAGAGTTTTAAACTAAATTCAACCATGAAGGTAAAATTAACTATTTTATTATTGTTATTGATGGTGTTGTTCTTTCTGTTTGTTGTTTTGTTGCTACTATTACCACTGCTAATATTTAGGATGTTTATGGTCATGATGAAGTTAAGCATGAGTTTCAATTGATTATTTTGTATTTTGACAATGAAAATAAAATGCTTTTGTCGTATTCTATAGCACATATTTTTACCTAAAAGAAGAATGATGAAGGGAGGGCTGCTGTTATCAATTTCATGTTGGTTTTCTGATTTCATGTATGTTGAAAATTTATATGGTTTGTCACTATTCTCTTTTTACCATATATTTAAATAAGCTATTATTTACTACATACTGGTCCTTCAGGTGCACTGTGGATTTATTCGAAATAGTGGTGCTGAAATGGCTCCTTCAGACATCAAATATGTCAAGAAGTGTCGGTTTGTGGTTGCATCTGGAATTTTTGATGGATACGATATACCTCATCAGCCTTCAAATATAAGCCTTCGCTCTAAGAAGCTCTTCTGTTTTCTTATGGTGTTGGATGAGATTTCCCTCAAATTCATAAAGGAAAATGTTACTATCAGAGATGATGGTAATGGGGGGAAGTGGGTGGGTATCTGGCGTCTTGTCTTACTGAAGCATCCACCTTATGATGAGCCCAGAAGGAATGGAAAGATTCCTAAGATTTTACTCCACAGATTGTTCCCTCAAGCTCAGTACAGCATTTGGATTGATGGTAAAATGGAACTGATTGTTGATCCATTGCTAATACTAGAAAGGTATCTTCTAAAATTCCTAAGTATCTTCTGGCATGTGTATCTTTGTTTACATTTGTGTGTGTATATTTGTGTCTTGAGACGGTGGGAAATTGCATTTTAGATTCATTCAGTTGAGAAATAAATCTTTAAATATTTTTTTTGTTATGTTTTCTGGTTTCATTCGGTTGGGAAATAGAGCTTTAAACTGGCACTTCATTCAGTTGAGAAAAATGAGAGGAAACGAAAAGAAAAATGAAGTTTGAATATTTTGTTTGTTATGGTTTCTGGTTTCATTAAAATGAGTATCAGTTTCAATTTGATGGTTTGGTACATGCAATATACCCTTTCTGCACTTTTTGTTATAGTTTATTTTTTATATAAGTACTTTTAGTTATGGTTTGTACCTGCCAAACGAAAAAAAAAAGTCAAATGGTTTATTAGGCTCAGTAAGTGGAGGTTTTTGGTTTCTTCATTTAGGGATTCTGTTCTTCTCTTACCTTAACTCAGCAAATAAATGGTTTAGTGGGGTGTTCATGAGGTGTTGGGGAAGAACTGATGAAGCTTTCTACCTAACTAGATGGAAGGCAGAAAAATGCTTATGATCTGTGATTTGGGATATTCTCTTTTTACCTTACAAGTGGAATAGTTTGATGTTAAGATTGCCTGTCCAAGATATTAATAAAAAAAATCAGGTCCATCCAAGATAAGTTTTTCCAAAAAACTTCGTCATACCAAACTTTTTGTTCTTGTTCTACATTGTTGCATTTCTCTTACTGATATCAAGGAGCTACTGCTTTCTAAAGGAACCACTTTTGGTTTTCAGATATTTATGGCGTGGAAAGCATACTTTTGCTATTGCTCAGCACAAGCATCACCGTAGTATTTATGAGGAAGCTGATGCAAACAAGCGGAGAAAGCGATATGCCCGACCTCTTATTGATCTCCACATGAAAATTTACCGTTATGAAGGGATGCCGTCATGGAGTCATGGGGGAAAAACCATTAGTGGTAAGATAGCAGACTAGACAAAGTGAGCCATTATTCAGGGGAAAAATTGCATTAGAGGTTTTGGAAAATTCAAAGACTTGTGACCATAGTATTTCTTTTCCAAAGATAATTTCCACAACCTTTTGTGTCAGAGGAGCCTGTCCCATGATGCAAAACAACTAGTTCGCTGAGGTCAACCTCTACCAAGCTGTTTTCATTATAAAAGTCGATCTTGTATTTTACTCTCGTATAGTAAGCTAATAATGAAGAAGATTGTTAGAAGTATGTGGTTAATTGATTAAATTTACCATATCCCAATAGCTTTAGTTTTTGGGACAATCGGTAATTTAACATAATACCAGAGCAAAACATCCTGAGTTCGATCCTTGTCTCCTTCACTCTACCTCCCATTTAAAATCCCACGTGTTGGGTGTCACCTATTAAAGAGGTAGTTTTGACTCACATGAGAGGGGGAGTGTTAGAAGTATGTGGTTAAATAATTAAATTTGCTATATCTCAATAGGTTAAGTTTTTGAAACAATTGATAATTTAACAAATGTTATATAGTAATAGTACAAAAAAGGTGGTGCTCTACATTTGCGGAAAAGATAGTTAATGTAAATATGATTACATTTGTTCTTTCATAATATTGACAGAGTTGTGAAATGCAGATGTGCCAGAAGGAGCAGTTATCATACGAGAACATACACCAATGAGTAACTTGTTTAGTTGCTTGTGGTTCAATGAGGTTGACCTCTTCACACCCAGAGATCAATTGAGCTTTGGCTATGTTGTATACAGGTTACGGGATTTCTTCAAGTTCTTTATGTTTCCAAATTGCGAGTACAACTCACTGTTTGTGCTGCACCCACACACGAGGGAGCATTCTTCTGCGGTTGAATGGGTAAAGAACCTCACTGAGCTTAGTGGGAAAGGTAGTGGAATGAAAGAGAGTAGGGGTGGATTAGGCTTATGGACTCCTTATCCTGGGAAACTTGATTCAGTTGTCCTACCACCTGTAGCAAGAACATCAAAAGCAGGCTGAAACTCAATTATTTTACTTTTTTGGTTATTTCTTAGTAGCTTCTTTGATAATTTGTTCACGATTTAATTCATTATTCTCATCATTGCTTCATTAAAAAAGAACACTGAGGCACTTGAATTTGTTGAGTTGATTATTTTTGTAGGATCTTTTTTGGAAGTTAACCAAATTGGCAACCTCTTGAGGCCAAAGAAGTTGCTTGTACAGGTACAAGGGTTTCCTCAAAGATCTAATCTCAATCGACTTGTCACAGAAGTTAAAATAGCTTGTCACTACGTTGTATGTGTAATGAACCTAAATGTTGTAACATATACAAATCGCAGGGTTAGTTGTAAGAAATGGCAAGTATGGATCAAGAAAGGGTTGTTAGAGGGTGTTGTGAAATTAGTTGGTTGAGTTAGCCAATTAGTTACAGGCAGTTTTAAGGCCAACTAAACCTATGTAAGTGCAAGTGTAAAAATTCAATAAAGCAATCTGGTATAACTTTCTCCATTCCTTTTCCTCTTATTTTTCTTATCTCTTCCTTCTATTTTTTGGGGCAGGTTATCATTTATTTCCCAAGACCCTTAGGCTCCGTTTGGTAGAGTGGTTTAATATGTTTTTAGTTTTTAAACAATATTATATGTATTTTTACACTTTTTCATCTACACATATTTTAAAAAATTCAAACAACGTTACCAAACGGCTCAGTCTTCAACTTAAACCATTACAGTTTTTACTTAATTATACACATATAATAAGAGTATGAAGTGAGAACACAATAGACTAAAATATGTCTTTAGCCCTGAAAGTTTGGGGTTGTCTTGTTTTTGAGCCTTCACATTTCAAAATAAGATTGCGGTTAATTAAGTATGCAATGCAAATTGAAGGAACTTTTTGATTTTAATTAATTAAGTATGCAATGCAAATTGAAGGAACTTTTTGATTTTAATCAGGTCAAACCTTCCATTCTTGAGTTATTGGAAAGGAAGACACAATAGATTTTAGTAAGGTCATTTTGGTAGCCCGTGATAAGATCTTTCCATTCTTTAGTTATTAATTTAACCCAGTCAGCAACATGAGCATATATTTCCCTTTTATTAGGCTTGTTAACAAACAATGGAAGTCCGACATACTTAGCATTTGGGCCAAGTGACTTGGCTCAACAAGCATTTAGGCCACTTTGAGAGCATTACTCCTTGATTAGTCTTCCCCTTAAGATTTTTGTTAAATATCTGAAGGATTTGAAAAAGTTTACTGTTTGCCTCAACCAGTTCTGATAGGCATGAGGACAAAGTATAGTAATAGAGTTGCCATGTAGAAATTATTTTAAGCAACGGAGGTTTTAATGTGTTTGCCAAAATATTTAGACAACATTTTTATATATTACATGACATAAATTAAGGGGCATGAAACCACTTAATATGAAATCTTATTTGATTTTGGCACCAAGTCTATGAAAGGGTTATTCAATTGTGTAAGCATATGGGCATAAGTAAAGAAAATGTTCAGGCTCAGCTTCTACAACAATAATAGACCTGTATTTACTTTGTAAAACACAGCTAAGAAAATCATCTAGTCCAAGGGCTTTTTGAGATCCCATACCAACAAATGGCTTTGATCTCTGTAGATTCTTTTTTTTTTTGAGAAACGATCTCTGTTGATTCTAGAACTTGCACAGTTGATCAGTAACCTCTTTGGATATGCATCCAAAAATCAGTCCCACAAATACTACTGAAAATCATGGATCAGATAAACCCAAAATAGTTTATAAAACAAGGACCTATATCTTCCTTGTAAACAAGTTGATTTTCAAGGACGTATATATTCCTTTTAAAACAGTTAATATTGTTGTCGCACAAATTGGTTCATTCTCCACAAAATGGAATTTGTTTGTGAGAAAGTTCAAAGTTCTTAATTTATTGCCACCAGTGAGTGTTTTTGTTTATTTGGGTTAGAATGCAACAAAATTTGGAAGGTTGTAACTTTTACTAATGGGTCAGAATATTTATTAAAAAAAAAAGGACAGCCCATTACAGAGGGTATCCTTCCCCACACACGTTCTTCCATTCCTATCAACTTTTCAAGGGTCACTGACTTCAATTTACCAACTACGAAAACTGTTATTATCTCTTGCCTTTTTTTTATATTTTTTTTATATTTTTTTATGAATAAAAAAAAGAGGTCTCTAGGGTGGGAATTTGTTTGTGAGAAAGTTCAAAGTTCTTAATTTATTGCCACCAGTGAGTGTTTTTGTTTATCTGGGTTAGAATGCAACAAAATTTGGAAGGTTGTAACTTTTACTAATGGGTCAGAATATTTATTAAAAAAAAAAGGACAGCCCTTTACAGAGGGTATCCTTCCCCAGACACGTTCTTCCATTCCTATCAACTTTTCAAGGGTCACTGACTTCAATTTACCAACGACCAAAACTGTTATTATCTCTTGCCTTTTTATTTTTATTTTAGGTCTCTAGTGTGGGCTCATCGACCCCACTCTATGTGACAGTAATAAGTAATAGCATGTGTATCACACTGACTTTACTGAGATTATTGCTCAAACCGCTCCTCTTTAAGTATAAAACAAAGACTCATACTATCAAGCCACACCCCGTATGGTTATTATCTCTTGCTTTCATTCATACAGCACCCACCACAATTATTTACTCCATTAAAACTACAGAAAATAACTTTTTTCTGGGCTCGATTCTCAAAATTTATAGGCCCACAAAACAGTACGAAGATAGATACAAACACCTACCACAATCATCCCATTAAAACTTTAGAAAAAAAAAAAAAAAGCGGTGTCTGGTACACACTTAAAAACTAAAAATATGTGTAAAAATCGTAGGTGAAAAATGTGTGAAATATATGTAATATTATTTAAAAACTAAAAATATGTATTTAAGTGAGTGTATCAAACGAGACCTAACTTGTTTGTTCTAGGCTTGATTCGAAAAAAAAAAAAAAAAAAAAAAAAAAAAAAAAAAAAAACCTTCAAGGCTCACAAAACAGTATGAACATATGCACCCACCACAATTATCCCATTAAAACATCAGAAAATAACTTGAATTAGGCTCGATTCTCTTTAAATAAATAATTATAACAAAAAAAAATCTTCTAGGTCCACAAAACAGTATGAACATTAATAAATCAATATGATACCAAAAAATTACATGTATCACATTATCGACTAATGAGATTTTTGGGCTAATAATGAAAAAAAAAAACTGTAATATTTAAGGAATATGAGACCCCCACCTTTTTTTTTTTTTTTTTTAAATAAATAAATCTGTTAGCACAACGTAGCTAATCATATAATTGAAAGTTTTAACTTCTTTCTATGGAAAAATGATACACAAAACGAAGTGGGCTACAATTCACGAAACACAGTAAAATTAATAATAATAAAAATTTTAAGCCCATGATCTTGTATCAGGAATTGATAAAAAACCCATCTTTCTGATGTGGTTAAGTATTTTCATACAGCCAAACAAAATTAGATTACAGTAAAAGAAAAATCTTTTTGTTTTCCACTTTTCCTTTCTTTTTTTGGGGAGGGAAGGAAGATAAACAAGTCCAAAAATAAAAAATCACACCTTTATTGTCAAAAACAAATAAATAAAGTGGACTGGTTCTTATGCTCTGCTGTACACACTTCCATCCTCAGTTATCAATACAACCTAAGTAGACTCTGCATTCGCAAGACCCTATCGCTCTACTGAAAATCAATTTGAATTCAAAAAAAAAAAAAATGAAGATGAACAAAAATGCAAGCTCACAACAAACCTGTGACCAAAAAGAATACCAAGCTGCTAACTCAACAAAGAAACAAAGCTAGACATTCAAACCACCAGAAAAAAAGGGGGGGGGGGGGAGGTAGGAGAAAATATCTCTGGTTCTGTCCATTTATCAAGAAAACAAGCTTCTTGGGAGCAGAAGCAGCTAAAAATGCACTGATGCTGTCCCTTGTACTCCTGAGAATGAGTTCCCCCACTGCAAATGAAAGTACTGCAGTTAGAATGCTGAATGAGTTTTACTAACGATAATAAAAGTGAAACCTTCGTGAGGAAAGAGTATGTACAGATTTGCGAGCAAGCTTTCTTCCACCTGCAATTTAAACTGCAGGGAGTTGCTGAAAAGGCTGGGAATAAAGGACTCAGAATAATTGAAGGGCCATTTTGAGCTTGTTTTGTTTCCATTTGGGCAATTTGTAAAACGCATCCTTTCCCATCCCGAATTTCTCCCTGAATTCCCCTGACGACAGATATGTCTGCATGCAGCGCATTAAACGAATGTCAGAACTGAAATGAGAATGATAGATTGTAAAAATGATAATATATTGTTATATTGCTTCCTCAACATTCTTACCTCTCGCTTGGTCACATCAATCTCTGTAGCAGGATCTGTTGATGAAATTTTAAGACGTTCATATGGGTATATTGGAAGACCTTCATCATCTTCAGCTTCACCCTCTTTCACATCTTCCTGTATAGTAAGGGATTCTATTCTGCTGCTCATAGAATTCTCCTTATTATTATTCGTCTCTGGTTTTGGCTTTGGCTTTGGCTTGATGGCCTCCGGGCTCACTTCACCGATGACAATAAAGCACATCAAATATAAGCAACTTTGTAGATTGAGGAGCAATAATAATAAAATTTGCTTTCAAGAAACTCAAAAATGCATACCCTTGACAGATCGAGGCATAATAACTTCTCGTGCTGGTGGTGGCTGTTCAAAAGTCGCAGTTAGTGCTGCTATAGCTGCAGACTTAGATGCCAGTTTTGCTGAATCTGGGGTCACAGATCTTGGGTAGAGTTTTCTGACGACCGGGGGTGGAGTTGAAAGGTTTCTGGCATTAGGGTTCTCAAAAGTAGCCGCTAGTGCATTGAAAGCTGGAGACCTACCCCTTACACGAACTCGGTCAGGGCTGAAAGACATGCTTCTAGAACGCTGATTTTTGTCTGGAACACTGGATCTTCCTCCATAAGATACAGGTGTTCTCCGTTTGGGTTTCTAGTAATGCATAAAAAAATTATATATAAACAGAATTGTGGCAATAAGAATCCAGAAAATGCATGAGTCAGAACATAGTAGTTAATTGGTTAGTGTGTTAACATATCTCATCAATCTATTTTGTTTTTCCCAGACAAGTCATATCAAGGTGTTCCATCTAACTATGAAGATGGAACTGAAGGTATTAGTTAATTGATTCGTGTGTTAAGATGTCATATCTATTTGTTAAAACAAGCCAAATGTTAGCATTTTTTAACTTTCAACAAGAATCAAGTTATGTGCAAGCTTTGATGACTTTATATGTTGACTTTTAGACCTGACTATTTGATGACTTGATAGAAAGATTGATTATGATACTTTAAGATCTTAATTTTTTTAATAATTCAAAAAAGTTAATAGAAAGTGAAATCCAGAAGGAAATAAAATGAAGTGCAGCAACATAATAAAATCAAAGTACCTAATGTACAATATTTCCAAAGGCAAAGTATATGTAATTTACTTTTACGTCATAAAATGGTGAATGGGTAATGTGATAATAAATGAGAGTTCCTTCTGTCACATGTATTAGTATGCAACAATTATTGAAGATAGACAAAAAGATGTGAATCGATTTGACAGATGAAATCAACATAGGATGACACAGAATTTCTGGTGCAAAAGTAAATGAAATCCTAAGAATGCAGTTACTCAAGATCAATGAAATCTTTAAGCAAATGGAAAAGATTAAGGAGGTCTTACATCAACAGTTGGAGTACCCCCATTTTTCACTAAGGTAAGTTTCCTTTGAAATGAGTTCCCGATCATCTGTACCCAAATGAAAAGATTCTTACAAAAGATTTGAAGTCATGTTGATTATTTTAAAAATAATTATAGAAGTCACTTACAGAAAATTTTCCAGAGTCCCATGTGAAGAAGCGTGTGAAGAAAGGTGGCTCACTTCCTTCCATGACAATATATACTGGAGCTTCATGGGATAGCTTTTCTAGAAGAAAATCACGCTCAAGAAATTTCTGTTGAAAGTGAAAAACCAACATTAAGAAAAGCAAAGGAAGTATCCAGGCATTAGAATTCTTGAGAGATTATTGATTCTAAACTTGCAATTCAATATTTAACTGAAATCAAAGACTTCAACGAGAAGGTGGGTATCTGCTAGTAAAGTCTCTTGCCATCCTTGAGATCACATCCTGCCTAAACCAGGAAAAGGAAGGCTTAAAAGAAATGAGATGACCACCTTCCTTTGTGTAGCCTCTAGGTCCAATAGGCCCCTAGCAGATCCAAAAGAAAAAGGTGGGTGGGTTGGGGGGGGGGGGGGGGTGTGAGGAGGTTGGAGAAGGAAATTGAGCGAGCTTAAATATAGTGGCATCCAGCTTCCATGAGATTCTTATCAAGCAAATGATACATTTTTTTTTTATTACTATAGGTACAAGCTGATTAAGCAAAGTAAATGTATTTCTTCCAGCCAAAGCCTAATTCTTCTTACCTCCCCAATGGTTAAAGAATGCACTCTATTTTTGGAATCAACCTGTTGGCCAACCCAGACAAAGATCTCTGACTGACAGTCCAGGATGAATATATCTTCAGTCATCAAATCGTCCTGGGTGAAGTTGTATATCTCTGTCACCTGAAAGAATGACATCAAAATAAACTCATGGTGCAAAAATAAAATAGAATTAATATGGTATGACTTTCATATAAAAACGCTGTAGGACCCTTATAGCAAGACTTTCCCAGCCACCCCCTAGGACCCGACCCCACTTAAGTGGGACTAGCAATTGGTAATGACCGTTATAGCATGACTTTCCCCATGAATGGTGAATAATAAATCATCTCATTATTAAAGTTTCATAGATATTCTCATATGATAAATATAACTGAATACAAGACAAAGTATCAAACCATCAGGAGCTACACTAGACAAACCATAGAAACACATGGAGAACAAGCAAAAGAAAAGTACTTCTGGAACATGCACACATTTTTCGTCACAAGCATAAATAAAAATAACTTTCAGGATCACATACACTAATAATTGTATTAGAAATGATAAACTAAAAGATATACACACCTTCAAATTTCCTGCAGATTGGTGTCCATTTTGAAAGTAATCAAAACCATGGAAAGAAAGAAAGAAAAAAACAAAAACAAAAACAAAAAGAGTCAATTTTTATTTATTTTAAACAAAGTGAAAGAAAAAAACTTTACCGACAAACATTTAAAATCCATACCTTTTGAGAAATGGCAAGAAAATAGGTGAGGATCGCTTTCAGCATCCTTGACAATCTTTTGGCTGGCATATTCGGATTTTCCTCCTAACAAACCCCAAAACTGTTCAGATTCAGCACCCTCCTTTTGTGTTTTGGATTGTATATTTGGCTGCAGACGATTAACAACATATGAGAAATAGATAGACACGAAGAACTGACCATACAAAGAGAACATGAATATTCAGCAAGGACCTCCTGATGTGCAGAACAAAAAAATAGTAAAAAGAATTGTAATAAGCCTCTTTTAATTAAAATTTATGCCAAGATAAATTTATCAGTCAAATTGGCTCTAAAGTAATTCACCAATGACTTGGTTGACAAAATTCAATATATAATTAAATATGTATTAATAGAATAGAAATGTATTACCAATGAAAAAAGAGACTAAAAATCTATATAGAAATTCTTGATAATATCTCTGTTCATTATGAATATGTTGCTGAAAATAACATGCAAAGAATCTGCACGTTGAATCAATTTTTTTTTTTGAATTAATATTATTTAGGAGAATAGATACAAACAACAGACCTTTATCAGATCGAGCTGCCTCTCAACCAGCTCCTGGTCATTTGCGGATGTGAGGTTTCCAGACCATGTAAAGACGGTGGAGTCACTATGTAAAATGTAACAGTACGAAGAATTCAAAGATGATGCAGCCTGATTCAACAAAAAAGAGAAAAAGGAAGTGAAAAAGATGTAAATTATTTTAATATACTGAACAAGTGTAAGCCCACCAAAAAGGGGAGAAAACCCACAAATCTATAGAGTCTAGAAGTACAAAGAGGGGAAAAAAAAGACGTACTGCTTCAACTTGTATTGCTTGCATATTTTCAGGTCCAGTGCCCTGGACTCGAAATAATGCAACTCCATCCTCTTTATATGTCTCATCAGGAATTTCTTTCTCTGCAATGTAATTTTTGTATCCATCGCTAAGACCGCCCTGAAAATTTGAAGAAATATGAGTTTCTTACCTTGAATTTCTTTTATGGTATATTAGGATTCTACAAACCTTGAAAACAATAAAGCTCTGGAAGATTGAATAAAACTGAATTGGTTCTTTTCCCTCATAGATGCGAGCCTAGCATAAATATCAAATACCATCAGTGTGAGTCATTTGAAAGGAATAAGGACATAATTTTATCAATAAAACAGCAGATTCAAAAATCTCATGCGAAGAAAAACTACCTGGGTGGGCAGAAACTTCAATGACTCAACCATCTTGCTTGTCAGTGACATTGCTGAAGCCCTTTCATCCTATTTTCAGTAGCAAATGCACTAAAAGTAAACAACAAATAAATTTATAATAGCAACATTGTGGTATATTTATAGCAGAGATACATATTTATATGTTCCTGTAGGTGTGATTATTCAAAAAGAGAACCATTAAAACCAAATAGCTATAGACCAAAATAGAAAATAACAACTTCTGGTCTTCAAAGTCCAGACAGAAAGCAAAGCAGCCTCCAAAAGAATGCTGTCAGGAGTTGATCAGTACACATATACCGTATGCTATAAATTCATGTTTAATCAAGAGGGTTTTGTTTTATTTTATTTACAATTGAATCTTACTCTGTTATTGTGTTCAAATAAAGAGGACTGATGGCCATTCAATCTTTCAACATCACCATTATAAAATAAGGGGGAATTGGGGGGGGGGGGGGATTTTAAGGTATAAAAAGTTAACAAAACATTTGTGTCAACGAATGCTGCTGGATTTTATTAACAGTATTATAAAAAAAAATAATAAATAAAAAAATGAACTTCATCAATCAAAACACAACTGCACTATTTGTATAATGATAAAACAGACAAAACATATGCAGGAAAAGAACAAGGTACAACTAAAACACTAGGCCATTAAACAAGATCTGACAGCTGCTGTATACTCTTGCTATTGAAAACACTAAAGCTCAATTGTTTCCCACTATTAAAATCATCAGCCCTTTAACTTCCCTAGGCCTTTCTTATGGAAATGTTTGCAGCGTTTAAAATGCTCTATAAAATGCTCAATATAATGTTGAAATAATCAATTTAAAAAAAAAAATTAAATACAGAATATTTTAAAAAATTTCACCTCAACACTCAGCTTTCCAAACCATGTTCCTATAAGGTATTCCTCTTTATCTTCTCCAGGATACGAATACTGAAAGATATAGCAATCTCCACTGTAAAATTTCGACTGATCAGAAGCTGGAAGGAGAGTCTTTTCCTGGCCATTCACATGCCAGACCTGTTCAAACAGGATTAACTACTATTAGCAACACAATTATAAAGCAAGGTAAAAATTGACCAATGGTCTATAAACATATTTACAAAATTTCCCCATGGGAAGGAGTAGGAAGTAGGTAATGGACATCTCATATTGTGGATTCCCCAAATTCTAGGAAACACTCATGAACCAAAAAGATTCAATTAATTGTCTCATGCTTCTTAGTTGTTTCCAGAGCCCTTTCTATGATAAGTAAGGAAATATTTCTTGCAGACCCTTTCAATCCTTTATGTTTCTAATCAGTTGCCCAAAAATTTTACAAATGATTCCAATCATTTTTCTTGTATTTCCTAAAATCTCAAGTTCCTGTTTCAGATATGCCTTGTATGTTTTGGACCATATTTCCTGCTTTCCCATGCCTTTTTGGGGCATCCGCTTCCCATTTAGGTAAACATGGAGATTCTGCAAGCAGCTTTGGAGTTTCAAGATAAGCAGTAAGGCTACCAAAACTCTTGCTGACAAGCAGTTTTGCATAAAGAAATAGTAGGTTTACTTGGCGCTATTAAAGGGGGGGGGGGGGGGGTGAACAAAAAAAAAAAATTGCCTCCTTCATTTTCAAGTTCCTGACTTAACTGGTTGACTATTATAGATATAGATAAACATATTGATACAGCACCTGTAGATTTCCAGTGCAGTCAATATATGGTTGAGGTTCTTCTTTAACAGGATCAGCTTTCAACAGGCCCTTCACGTTTACCCCTTGGCGTTTTAGCAATGCTACAAAATCATTGAGAGTGAACAGAAACAAGAATT
Source organism: Lithocarpus polystachyus (assembly GCA_033629205.1). Taxonomy (NCBI): domain Eukaryota; kingdom Viridiplantae; phylum Streptophyta; class Magnoliopsida; order Fagales; family Fagaceae; genus Lithocarpus; species Lithocarpus polystachyus. Next base: position 8,673,900 of record CM066172.1, on the reverse strand, counting down.
TAAATGGTGATGATGAGAATGCTGCAGCTGTGGCTTATGTCATGATAATGGTGACGGTCATAGGGAAGTATAAACTATAAGGTATGGAAATGACAAAATCATGGAGAAATCATTTTAATCACTGACCTGCAACTTTGCCTCTACCATCCTCTGACACAGCTATATTAGTTGTCTCAGGCCATGAATCAAACTTGGAGCGGAACATCACTGTCTCGAAGCCCTCAATTACACGAATAATGTGTGCTTGAGGTCTATCAGGGCCACGGACTAACTCCTGTTTGGTGAGATCAATAATAATACAAATGTCATTGAAATTTTACATAGAAGTGCCAAAATCATATTTGATAAGAACAAGCATTGAGCATTACTTCTGCAGCTTCGCTTGCACTCTTTCTATCATCAAGAGAGGTATTTCTCCCCATCCATACAAATACTTCTATACCACAATCTAGTACATAGCATATATTTGTGTCTAGCAAGTCCCTTGTCAAAGAATCAGCATCGACAGGTCCTGCTTTCCCCTTCTCAATGCTTAAAAGGAAAATATGTTTCTGTCAGAACTACAACATAATTGGGTCCTATATATAATAAATGAAGCTTCATCTTACTATATGAAGCAGTAATGATCATAAATGAATTTGCATCTTTGAGAATTTTTCATTAACAAATTTGGACTGGTTATCTTTTATCCTAACTTTAAATAGGAAAAACTCGGAAAGTTTGAAAAAAAAAAAAAAAAAAAATTCACATGCATATGCAAATTGTCCTTAGACCATATTCCATCTCCTCCCCTGTAAGTAAGAGGTTCTGGTTAAGTTACAGGTTCAATTCTGTATGCCAGCATGTGTTGTGTATTTACCTATCAAAACAAAAGGGGGGGGGGGGGGGGGGGGGTGATGGGTGGGAGAGAGAGAGAGAGAGAGAGAGAAAATAATACACATGCATGTATGGATTTCTAAAATAATATCATGGTGATCAATATAGAAATAATGGGATGCATTTTTAGCAAAGATCTTAGGAACGATATCACAAATACCGGAGTAGCTTAGTAGGATGAGAATCAACAGCCTTATCCTCATCGCTAGCTGTTTTCCTAGGAAGTGGAGCAAAGCCACCAAAGAAACCCCAAAATTCACCAGCTTCAGCATCAGCCATCAACTTTCCATCCTCTGCATGGAAAGTCAAGTACATAGAATCAAAAAGTGATAGCAGTTAACAATCATCTCTGAACTCCTCAGTATATTAGTCCACTTACCAACAGCAGCTACTTCACATTTGCCATCATGATAAGTATCTTTAATGTACTGGACAACCTCTAATGCTTTAGCCCTCTCTTGAATAGATGAGTTGGAACCATTAAATTGAAAAATTTTAGACTTGGTATCCAGAATAAAAATGTCATCATGATTAAGGGAAGATCGAGCAAACGGAACCTGTCACCAACAAAAACAACTCAAAACGGAAAGATACTTTATATTATATTGTACACACTCACACACTTGCACACTAAGACTAATCCCTCATCAACACAGAAGTTCTCCATGGACTAACCTCCTTTACATGAACAACATGTTTTCCTTTGCAAACATATAACTGCGTCTTGTGTTCTTCAGCCTCAGCATGCTTGAATCCTGAAGAAACTCCACCTTCTTGAGGTATAATACACGGTTTAAAATAGGATAGAAACTTTTCGGTTTCATGGCCCTGTATTTCACGATACTGAACAGCACGTCCTCCAAGAGCTGCATCAAGTTCAACTGTCTTGATGGCTGCCGTACCAGCTTCATCCTGATTTGACAATGATGTGGTCACCAAATAAAAATTCATATCCTGCGAATTGAAAATTGGACATGAACTAGAACTATGTGACAATAGCTTACCTGAGATGTATCTTTACCAAGCCAGTAATGGATATCATGACGCAAGGCACCGCTTTTTAAAGCAGTCGTCTGCATGGAGAAAATTGTGTTTTGTAAGTTAACAACTAAATTAGCATATGGACTTATTGATATCATGATGTAAGGCACCACTTTTTAAGGTGGTTGTCTGCAGGCAACAAGTAAGAAAGAAAAAGATCACTACATAATGAGATTCTTAGACATCTACTAAGTTCACAACTCAGACAACTAAAAGCACCTATCAACAAAACTGTTTCAATTACATAGGACATACACCATAAAAACAACGAAGGAAAACCAGAGTCAAAGTTTAAATTAGTGTGCAGCAATTCAAGCACTAGGTATGATGCTACATATATGATTAAAGAATGCCACATCAGTCACAGTAAATGGAAAATGGAGGTTTAGAATTCTGTATTGATGCTAGGGCTTGCAATAGCAAAATATCTATGTTGCCTTGATTTTGTGCAGACAGAAGGCACAGGCACAGGCACGTGACTGAAATTAGAATTATCAGATCAACAAATCTAGAAATGAGTACCCAGGTCAATACAGGTACACATTATCATTTAAAAAAGATATGATTTCATATGTTGAAGCTAGCCATATATGCATTCCATAAATGATAAGTATTATCTAAAGCAATAGATGCAACATATAAAGTCAAAATGTTTTAATTTGACTAGCTTTAAAAATATGCAAGAGAACATTAATTCTAAATCATTATAGAAAGCATTGATATTGAGTGTTATTTGAGGTTCTAGCACATACACAATCTACCATGAACCTCATCCAAAACAGTAAAGATGATTGAAATCAAACTCTTATTCCATAATATGCTCATGTTGCATAATTCCTTTCAGCCAGACGCAAGTAATGATGTTCAAAAATAGAGTTGTGTGTGCCACTATTATAAAGGAAGAAAGTCTAGCCATCATAATAACCAGCAATAGCTAACTGAGAAATATTATAAGCCACATTCTGCTAGAACAACAACAATAAAGCCTTAGTCCCAAATTTTGGGGCCAGCTATGGATTCTCTAAAAATTAGTATGGTTCCATATGAATTCATTTCCTCCATTCTATTCTATCTGAAGTCATGCTCTTTGTTACTTCCCTAATTGACATGTCCTTTTTATTACTTCTACTAATGTTATTCTTGGCCTTCCTCTACCTTTTTTTCGTTCCCTCAACTTAGATCAACTACTTTTTCTTATTATTTCATTACTTGCTTTCCTTTGAACATGACCAAACCATCTCAAGTAACTCTCCTCAACTTTTTAGCAATAGGAGCTACCCCTGTATTAAAGCAGATTTCTCATTTAGAATCCTATCTTTCTGAGCATTCCCATTTATCCATCTTAACATTCTGCTGGAAAAATAATGTAAATACATGAGAACAGAATTTGGATCACCATGAAATCAGTTACCTTCAAGATTACATAGGAGTCTCCCATGAAAAATTTTCCATGAGAAGACTTTGGCACAGGAACAGGACGAAAGTTTTCAATGCGCCAAATTTCAAGTCCACTATACATTGTCAAGGAGAATAACACAGGAGTCTTCCTAAGTAAGAGATCGAATTCAAAACCCATACCCAAGATAAAAAGAACTGCAGTTGCAGAAGCAGCGTAAACACTACTGTAATACTCATCATATTTACATATTTTATATGTTTACCCTAATTTGCAACCTAAGTTTATTAGACTTAAAAACTGTAAAGAAATTGACTATTCATTAGATAAAGGATACGCCTTTTGTCCAGCTCCCTGGAAAACTTCATCCAAATCTCTCATGGAAACAGACATACTGTTTTTGGAGCTTTAACTACTTGGTTTTCACGACTCTGGCTTGAAGATAGAAACAGAAAGAACCTGAAAAATGATTCACTACTTAGAGTGAGAAGGGAAGGGTAAACAAAATACACAAATTACTAAAGAAAACAGAAAAAAAAAAAAAAAAAACATTATGGTAGCTACTCTATTGCACAGGAGACAACATACCAGCATAGAATTTCTTGCTATCAATACTTAAAACATGTCCAACATAATTTTCCATTAAAAAAAAAAAAAACAGAGTAGCAAAATATCCAACCATGGATTTGACCATGGTACAGGAGAAATGAAGTTATTTATGGCAGGAAAAACTGAATAGCAGTTGGCTTTCTGTCAAGTATATGTAAAGTTTCTAATAGTACATGTGTGTAGAAGTTTACGGCCATATAATTTATTAGCATTTAGCCTAAAATCAAGGAACTAGAAGGGGCACACCGCACACATGATCACAGTAAAAATTTAATCCACACTTCAGTTCCTGTTTTGTTTCAGCGTAAAACACTTTTTCAGAAAACATGATATCCTATTTTCTCATGTTTGGCATGCAACCAAGCTTTTTCAGGTCATGGCATTTGATCCTATCTCTATATATGCTCCTCCAAGGCTTAAGGGTGAATTGGTAACTGAAAATTGCTAGTCAACTGAAAACGTTTTCATAGTCCATGGAAAATTGCACCAAAATTCATCACGCCCCAGGTTTTCATCTACTTTCTTATTGCTTGTCAAACTGAAAACGTTTTCATGGTCAATGGAAAATTGCACCAAAATCCATCACACCCAGGTTTTCATATACTTTCTTATTGCTTGTCAAACTTAATTGTGGAATTCAAAACTTATTTCAGATGGGTGTTCCATCTACGGTTAACTACTTAAAGCATTCACAACATCAAAATTCAAAACAAGAAGTTGTCTACACAGAAGTATGTGGCAATGGCATACCAAAGTCAACATGGCACGAGTGCAAGTTAAAACCTTAAAATGAGAGCCATAAACAGAGAAAAAATCCACATGAGAAAAACTCAAGACGTGCACACTCACAGACTGCACAACATCCAACACATTGCTAGTAATATCCCAATAGAACCAAAACCAAACAGAAGATGTATCAAAAAATAAAAAGAAAAAACCCAAACGGAAGGCAATGGCAAAGACAACATACACACCAGCAAACAAGTATCACGGCTTCCAATAGCATTCTAAATACATATCACACATATTACTGTTTGCTCCCAAAAAAAAAAACACCAAATTATAATACATGGCACGGTTTTCAGACATAAACTAATCTCGAGAAACCCAACATTCTTATTACATGTTACAAATACCAAAATTACGAAATTCAATACCATGTGGTAAAAAAAATGTTTGTTTGTTTGTTTTTTTTTTTTTTTTCACATAAATTCAAGCAAACTCAGCTCAGCTCAATCATGCAAAACAGCAAGCTGTTAATTCGACCCAGATCAGTGAAATTCAATAGTCACAGACCAATCCATGAATCAGATCAAGCCCAACTCTCGAAATCGTAAAACAAAGCAAAAGACATATTCAAGTTCTCTCATTTCCATAACAATTCATAAACAAACAGCACAGTCTCAAATGGGTCATATTCAAAAAAAAAAAAAAAAACAAATAAAAAAGAAATCTTTGAATCTGTGAGAGTACCTGGAAATGAAGATGAGAATTGAAATGAAGAAGAACCCAGATCCAATCTCAACGATTGAGATTAAAAGAGAGAATCAAAATATGAAATTTTTGGATATTTTCTTTTTTTGTGGGATGGAAAAGAAAGAAAAGTGAGAAAGAGAAAAAGGAAAAGAAAAGAAAGGAAAGTGGGGCTGAGAAAGAAGAAGAAGAATTGTAGAGAGAGAGAGAGAGAGAGAGAGAGAGAAAGGTTGGAGGGAATGATGGTGATGATGGAAGTGCCAGGCGTGCTTATCACTAACGGCAACAATAACAGCTATACCTTCACTACCTCCCTCATTAAACTGTTTCATGTTTCATGTTTAATGTTTAATGTTTAATGTTTGTTTTGTTTTTGTTTCCTTTTTTTAGCTTATTATAATTCTCTTTTTTTTTTTTTTCTTGATTTAAAATCACTACCTCACTCATTAAACTGTTTAATGTCTACTGTTTGTTTTCTGTTTTTCTTTTTTTAGCTTATTTAATTCATATTTTATATGTTTCTTTTTTTTTTTTTTACTTAAAAAAAAAAGAGTCTAATCAGTAATCACTCTAGATGGCTTATTATGGTATGTTTGCATTTTTATTTTGAATGGTAAATGAATCAATCAGTGAGAGTAATTTCAGGTGCTTTTTGTTGAATTCAAATCCTATTGAGGTGAAACCTGTTTTTGTTTGCTTGCTAGTAAATATCAAGTTATGTGGTGGAAATTCAAATTGATGGAGAAGGTGAAAATTGAGAAGAACAGTAAAAAGGTGGTGGTAATGCTATTAAAATTTTTGAAAAAAAAAAAGGGTTTATTTTTTTTAATTTTTTAAAAGTTTAGGTACCTTTACAGGCAAAATTTGTTGGAGTTGGACCTGCTGGTGTTGGTCTGTGCAATGTGAAAGCCATTAGATTAGTTTCTCTTTTGTAATTTAGATTTTCTTATATTTTTAGAATATATATTTTTTCATATTTAGAATTTGTTTAGAGAGAGAGAGAGAGAGAGAGAGAGAGAGAGAGAGAGAAGGAAAGGGGATGATGGTCCGAGAAAGACTAACAAAATGGTTGGTGATAGAGAGAGCTGACTTCCGCTTTGTGAGGTTTGATTTGGATTTAGGGGGAAAACAAAACAAAATAAAAAGTAGAGAGAAAAACTCTCTTGTAGAAGGGTCGGTCACCGTCCATCATTCATGCCATAAAGCCTTATTGGTGGGGCTACTTCTTTTTTTTTTTTGGCTAACTATGTAACTATACTTTCAGTTTGAGGTCCCACTTTATCACAATTTTGTTACGACTTTACTACGTGGCGACTTGTGAATGGTAAAAATAAATCTACATGGATTTATTATTTTATTTTCATCACTTACAAATCGTCACGTAGCAAAATTGTAGTAAAGTTGTGAAAAGTTTGTGACACTAAACTTAGTCTTTTTTTTTTCATTTTTTTTTTACATTTTTATGTTGGGTGTATTTTGTTTTCAAAAAATTTGACAAAAATGATCATATTCCAGCACACCCAATGGTACCTTTTCCTTTTTAAATGGAATATTCTTTCTTTGGTGATTGGCCAAGTGTTGATAGGCATAAATAATAAGCCATATAATGGTATTGTTAGCTAAACTTGTTTATTAGTTTTAATGGTTGTACACTAAAACACTGTATTTGAGCAAAAACTTGAACAGTAATACACTGTAGATAGAATCCCAAAAGAGCATTCTCTCACTTACAATTAGGAATTCATAGAGTCTCAAACTCAAACCTCATTAATCATGAATCAAAGTAATACACTATATAGATTAATGAAATTATTTCTTTCTCAAAAAGAAAAAGAAAAAGAAATGATTGAAATTATTTATGACATTTGACAGAAAAATGGACGAATGACACTGCCAAAGGGCCAACGCCGCCTTCGCCGGCCACTAGAAAGTTGTATTATTTTTTCTTTTTCTAAAAAAGTTGTATTCTAAAATCATACTCAATTTCAACATTTTGATTGACCAATATAAAGTATCTTTGTCCCATGGCATTTTATATCTTGCAAAGCTGGTCAAGTGGGCAATCAAGCTGCAGACCACATTAAGAATTAATACGTGGGTTCCAATTTTATTACTTATTTTTAATAATAATTTTAAGGCCGTGGAGTTATGACAATTATATAAATATTTAACCATAAACCCCACAAATCCTTTAACTCTTACTGCACAGTCTGCACTTTCTATGGAACAATGAATCGGTATGTGCTAACCATACTGATTCATTGTTCCATAGAAAAAACACATTGTGAAAATGCGGATCTAATGAGAGAGAGAGAGAGAGAGAGAGAGAGAGAGAGAGAGAGAGAGAGAGGGTTAGGTATGTGCTAACCATTGGAAGAAATCTAAATAAGAAATTGACACGTAATTAAAAAGCTCTATTTTTTTTAAAGACAAAAAAAAAAAAAAAAAAGGATGCAATGGGGTTAGTTGGTTTAGATTTTGGAAAATTTAACACCCTATCCAATTTAATCAAGTCTTTCTATAGAAGAAATCTAAATAAGAAATTGACACGTAATTAAAAAGCTCTATATTTTTTTAAAGACAAAAAAAAAATAAGCTAACCAAATTTTCTTAAGTTTCCCTAAATTCTCTCTCTCTCTCTCTCTCTCTCTCTCTCTCCATTCTATTTTTCTTCTAAAAATGACATCGTTTTGTGTGGGCTAATAACAGTTAAGTTTCCCTAAATTCTCTCTTTCTCTCCCTCTCTATCTCTCATCCCATTATATTTTTCTTCTAAAAGTGACATGTTTTGTGTGGGCTAATAACAGTTTTATTGCCTGAAATGAGGTAAGGGATACATTGAGATTATTATAAAACTTCATAACGTAAATATCACAAGTTTTAAAAATTGAAATAAAGCCTATTTAAAAGGGACCTTAAAGTTGAAAACTTAAGGTATAAAGTGCATTATAAATCAAATTTTATGAAAATATCATCTTTTTTGTGCGTATATATTTTAGAACAAATTATTACTGTTCTTTGGATCCCACCATAATACCATAATATATATCATCTTCACCAACATTGTTACTAACTCCCGTTACAAGGTTGTTACTTTATCGATTTTCAAAAAAAAAAAAAAAAAAAAAGTGGTTACTTTACCATTTGACTGTGGTAATGATTAATTAGATAAAAAATAAAAGGGAATAATAATCAAATAACTAGTACTTAGTATATTACAAAGAGACAGCTTTCAATTCTCATTTTCATTATATCTTTTTCCTTTCAATATATATAAAAGAAAACTGTACAGTTTTGGGGAACAAGGGGATGGAGATGTCATGGGACATGGACGAAGAGATTAGTGGCAGACCAAAGAAATTTTCCTTTGTCAACCAAAATAGATTATTTCATAAAATGAAATCACATGTCTGACATTGGGGGAGCCACTTTGGCATGTTTTGCAACCTGTTCTTTCATTTTCCAACTCAAAGAGAAAACATCATTGGCACTATAAAATTTATGAAGAGGTTTCTTTTCTAAAATTTTATATAATTTTTTTTTTCTATTCATAAGACTTAAACCTACATCGTTTGCCCTAGTTATGGAAACTTATTAACACTCTACACACATGCATGTATGAAATCATTTTTTACAAAGGAAAATGGGATTTTGTTTTCAACATTTACATTCAAGGAGTTTCATTTATTTCTTTTTTTTTTCCCCTCACAAGTCTCAATAAAAAACGATATCAAATGTGAATTTAAAGTTTAAATCTATAGTCTAGGAGTGTTCACATGAGGTGAGGTGTGGTTTTAAGCCATTTTTAGCAATGCATTTTGTGGCGCGCTTTAACCAAAACCATAACCACACCGTATCTCATTTTTGCGGTCATATGTACGGTGCAGTATGGTGTGGTGCAGTTTAGAGTTTAGCCAAAACCATAACCGTACCGCACTTCATTTTTGCTGTCACATATGTGGTGTGGTGTGGTGTAGTGTATAAGATATAGTTGGAAATGGGTATATTTTTCAAATTTTGAGCTTTTCCTACCAAACCCAAAACTGATTTTTCCCTTTATTTTGGGCCAAATTTTAAACTATTGAGTTAGTTTTTTTTTTTTTTTTTAATTTTGTTCTGGCTTTTCTAATCAATACTTGCTATGGTTATTAAACTTTTATTTTTTTAAAAATTAGGGTTATTAAACTATTAATAATATATTTAATTATTAAAAAATAAAAATATTAATATATAGAAAGGGTGTGATGTGGTACAGTTTGTGCGGTTTTCTTATTATAAAATTGCAAACTGAGCTGCAGTGCGGTGCACTGTTACTTGCAGTGCGGTGCGGTTATGCCATTTTGTGGGCGATTTTGGTGTGGTTTTTGCAGTTTTTGCAGTTTGGTGAATACCCCTAATCTATACTATATATTTTTAGGGGGAAATACATTTTACCACCCTAAAACTATGCATTAAATTACACTTTGCATTCTAAACTTTTCGAATGCATATTTTGTACCATAAACTATGAGCCTTGTTACACTTTGCACCTCAACGTTAAGTTGGCCGTTAACTTAAATGGAAAAGTATGAAATCATGTGAAATGACTCAATTGCCCATCTTTTCAATCCATTACAAATAAAGAAAAAAATTACACTTTACCACTCTAAACTATACTTTTTATTACACTTTACAACCAAAACTTTATATTTTTATCCAAGTTAATGGCAAACTTAATGTCGGGATGCAAAGTGTAACAAGAGTCATAGTTTAGGGTGCAAAACGTGCATTTGAAAAGTTTAAAGTGCAAAGTGTAATTTAAGGTATAGTTTAGGATAGTAAAGTGTAATTTCTCTTTATTTTTTTTTAAAGAAGTACAACCTCTAAAAGCAACCTAACAACACCCCCATGTCTAGACCAAGAAAGTGGAATTGATTCCATAACTGACCAATATAGAAATATTGTTAAGAACATGCAATTGATTAAAGCCTATGTAAATGAAGGAACTTAGCTAATTTTGACCAAAAAAACAATAAAAGTTTGTAAACTTTTCCCTTAAAAAAAAAGGGAAAAGTTTGTAAACTGTTAAAAAAAACATGGACCATTGTATTCCCCTAACATTTTTTTAACCTCAAATTTCCAATCAATTCTTCTGAACTACATTTTTTAGCAAAATAATTCTAAAAATTCAAGTCAGAAAAAGAAGAATAAAAAACATGGGCATTTTTTTATTTGGGCAAATCTCCGAGTCTCTGATCCTCACGAATTCAATTCCTATTTTGTCCTTTCCCCAAGTAGCTAACATAGGCAATCGTGCTACGTGCAAGACACCTTTTTGATACTAATCACTAGATATTATAATTGATGCTGTAATCAGCTCCTTATTAACAAAGATCACATGCAAATTCTACACTTTTGACCTGTCTTTCACAGAATAAGGCACATCCTATTCCTAGGCTTTATTATTATTATTATTATTATTTATTTCTTGATTCTTCCCAAAGTGGTTAAAATATAAAGTAGTTCTCTTCCACTTTTTTCAAATTGTCATCCTCCTCTCGTTTCGGGCATTTGTGAAAGGGTGGTATGGCGGCCCCATTTATTAGAAACATAGCACATGCCCCCTACCAGAAAGAAAGAGAGAGTTCCTTTGTGACTCTCATTTTGCCTTCCTCTCGAGAATAATGCTACGTTTATAACATTTTTACAATAAGTTAAGTTGTTATTGGTGAATAAAAAAACGATATCAGTATTAAGCTCAAATAAGAATTAATAACAGTTTTGTCACTTAAGATTTGTTGTGAAAGTATTATGAAAACGTTGTAAACTTAGTATTTCAATCCTATTTTGTCATTTTGTTTTCTATTTGGTTTTTGAGAAATTGGAAAAAAAGAAGTAAAATTCAATATTGATATTTTTCCCATCTATATAGTTCCTAATCAGAAAAGAAATAAAAATAAATTGAAAAGAGAAAAAGCAAATTACAATATGGCATTTGGCAATTCATGATATAACAATTCTTTGCGAGCTTAACTTAGTCTTTTTTTTGGCATGGACCGACCCTTGTAGTGTAGGGCACTAATTTCTCAATGTGATTTTGACCCAACAAGACAGCTTTCTGACCAACCCTTGAGGGTTATATATAATTGGACCATACCAATTACTAGATACATGACCATTGGGCCGATCTCCAGTTTACGAATATCACTCACACATTGTTTATTTTTTTAATGTGCCGTATCAATTATTTGTTAGACACGTAAGCAAATTCAATACTGAGATTAAAATTACGGTAAGGACAGCATTGAAATCATGTCAAAAAATTTGGGACTATTTTTTTTTTAATTTATTCCATTTAATTTTTTATTTTATAGGAATTTGAGACTAATACAAACTAATATTTAAAACCATTCACATTAGCTTGTACAAAAATTCCTCTATATTTTAGCGTATAAACCTACATTTTTAATTTTACAGTAACCACTTTTCAAAAACACTCATATTATTATCTATTTTACACTAATTTTATTAAAATATTATTTTTTTATCAATTTTTTATTACTCTCTCTTATTAAAGAATAGATTTGCATGTGAATAGTAACTGCATATATTTGCATAATTATTGTAGCAACAATCCAAATTTACACCAATATATATGGTTATTGTAGCAACAATTCAAATCTACACAAGTTTACATAGGTTAATATTGATAATTTTTAGAGTCAGATGTGTAAACTTGATCCCTTATGCTATTTAAATATTTACTAATGAGTATTCTAAGGATCGAAATAGAGTTACCCCATATTTATAGGGACCAAACGTTATTTTTTGCTTTCTTGTTTTAAGGAATGATTTCTAGCTCATATGCTAGACTTTCACCACAAACAATTAAGTTTCCCTTCAGTTAAAAGGAAAATCCACTTGGACATACAGAGTATGTGATCACATTATTTGCTGCCTTTTTGTTTATATATATATATCATTTATTTATTTTTTGTCTAATGCCATTTTTGGCACTTAAAATTTGGAGTTGTTTTCATTTTAACGTTTTACGTTTTAAATTTTCAGTTTGACCCTTTATGTTTAATTTTTATTTTCATATTGACCATATTGTCCATTTTCATTAGTAACTTACCATTAACTACCCTTCATATTTAACTATTCCATAAAAACACTAGTTCTAATTTTTTATAGAATGTAGGAATTTCATTGTCATAGGTAGAAAAACATATTGTGGATAGTTGGATTACTAACCAAAATGAGTGACAAGACCAATTTGAAAATGAAATTAAACATGAAGGGCCAAAATTTAAAGGTTGGTATGGTATGGTATGGTTTATTTTGGTGAGGTGATGTGATTTTAAGTCATATGTACAAAAAAAAAAAAAAAATTAAAAATGTTCTTTTTGTTCTTTTTAGAAATGCATACACACATGCATGCACTACACACACAAAGGAGAGAGAATGTAATTTTAACAGAAAGATACATAAAATTTTTCTAAAGCCATTTGGTGCTTTGATTCGATGATAAAGTACAATAATCTTGGAAAGGACACTATATGTTAAATTTTCTAAAGCCATTTGGTGCTTAATGTAATTAATAGTTTGACTTAAATTACAAATTGGACCCTCTAAAATTCAATTCACTCTTATAACTTCAATTTCATTCAATTTAATTATCAAAATTTTAATTTTATTCAATTCAATATTCCCATTAAGTGTTCAAAACTACATAATTTTGGGTTTTTTTTAAAAATTTTTTTTTCCTTCACTTAAAAAATCCATAAAATTAATAGAATTTTTTTTTTGAAAAAAAAAATGAAAAAATTAATCATTGAATTGAGATAAAAACACAAAGAAAAGAGAAAAATATCTCCAAAAAATGAAAAAAAAAACTCCAAATCTATTCTAGTTTCTTTCACATATTCCACTAAAATTTCCTACAATTACTTGTAGACTTTGGATGGTAAAATGTTCATCTAGTGCGACATTGCAGACCTAATTACTCTAACAAGCTCTTATATGACAAAGTTCACAATGACACAAACCCCTTATAATTCACAATAACACAAACCCCTATTTGGTCATTGAGAGTAGAAATCGAGTTTAATCGTGTGCGCGATTGGAGATAGGGAGCGTTAGTTTCAGCCCTAAGCCATGAAACAATTTAGGAAAAGATCCCAATGCAATTGATATATTATATTCACTCTGTCTTAACGTCTCTCTCTTATTCTTGGTTTGTTTTTATTTTTTGGGGTTTGTGTGTTTGTGATTGTGAAGTAACTGAGATGAGAGGAGAAATCAAGTAGTAGAAGTAAGTAGTATCTTCTCTCTCTTTCCCTAATTTCTTTCTTGGTTAGGGTTTTTCAATTTGATATGGTTAGAGAGAGAGAGAGAGAGAGAGAGAGAGAGAGAGAGAGAGAGAGAGAGCATCGATTGGGTGAGTGGATTTTGCTTTGGATTAATTGGATTTTGGTTGAATGGATTTAGTTGGGATTGATTAATGGTTGAATGCATGATGGTTGAATCTTTTTTTCTTTTTTCTTTTTAGTGGTTGAAAGGATCCCCCTTTAATTTGGAGGAAAAAAAAAAGGAAAACAAAAGATCAATTTTTTTTTTCTTCTGATTATTATTATTATTATTATTTTAAAAAAACCGTAATTTTGTGTCACATGTTACATTGAAGACCATTTGATCTCTTTAATTTTGCCTATAAATAGGTCCCTCACCTCATTCAAGAGAGAGGTAGAATGGGAGAAGGTGAAGGATAGTAAGTATGGAACCATGTGCCCACTTCTCCCATGTGTCACTCATGCCCTGGGCTACTCTTAGGGGGGTTATTGGTTCTTTACTTGGGCTACTAAGGTGGTCGCCATACCTCTAAGGCGAATGGATGCAGTCCTTGCCTAGTTTGGTGATTACCATGCCATCACACCTCCATCAAAACAAAGTCAATCAAAAAATCATTGATAAAAAAATAATTTTTTTTTATGAAAAAATTAAATAAATAAAGGCTATCAATTTCATATATATTAAGTAATAAATATCATTTCTATTTTATGCCTTAACATATAAAATTGACTATAAGAGAAATATATTAATAAAAAATGTTGTACTTGGTGTACAAAGTTTCCATTTTTGCAGGGTTTGGGAGAGATCATGGTAGGTAGCCTTACCTTAATTTATTTTTGGAGAGGCTGATTTTCAGACTTGAACCCACAATCTGTTGCTTTTGGTGGATGACACTTGCCATCACACTAAGACCCGACCTCTGAGAGAAATATAATAATAAAAATACTAAGCACATTAAAAAAAAAAAACTTTAATTTTGTTTATGGATGAAAAGTATAGCATATCCCAAACTTTTAACTATAAAAATCATATCATCTTTTCTTCTGATAGAAAAAAAAAAAAAAAAAAAACCATGCATTCTTGTATCTCTAACTAGATCTTTAAATACAAATATGGATGTACCCAGAATTTTAAGTTAGGGGAGGCGGAGTATATGACTAACTGTCTTAATTATAAATTTAATATTTTTCAATTTATAGATTTACTAGTTTTCAATTATAAATTTATCTAATTTAAAATTGTTAGTTATAGTATGAGTTAGCAATGAGGGCTAGCGATATTTTTATTTTATTATGTATTTTTCTTTGTCTCTTTGTCTCCATCTTCTTCTTCTTCTTCTTCTCTTTTTTTTTTCTTTTTTTTTTTTTCTAAATTTGGTTTGTAACCATAGGTTAAAACTTAAAATGGATAATGGGTTTTAATTTTGTTGGGCTGGGATGGGCTATATAATAGGGGAGGGGGGCCTAAAATTTTTTAAGAGGGGGTCCATTTATAAAAAAACCCAAAATAACCTAACAATATATATAGCCACCCCCCCCCCCCCCCCCCCCCCCCGGCAGCCCCCACTGCACATCCATCCTTTAATACAAATAACAAAGAGTTTCTTTTTTAAAAAAACTAGTAGCTAACCCATGTAATGCACGGAAAAACTATTGTGTAAGTAGATGTTAACAACTACTTACACAAAAATATATAACAAATGAAAGTTTTCCATTATGTTTCTTCTTTCTTTTACTTACTAGGAAAAAAAATAGCAATAAAAAAGCATATCAATCAATTTATTGAATTTGATTTGAATACAGCTTAGAATACAAAAAAAAAAAAAAGGAACTCTCTCCTATAATTGAAACACTTCAATTTGGACTCTTTTCATATGCTATGCACTAAGGTCCTGACGATTGTAGACAATAATTTGGGACAATAATAAGCACCGTTTCCCCTTGGATCATGACAATAGAAAAAACTTGCAACATCTAACATTCAGTGAGGTAAAAGAGGTGACAATCCAACTACAAAGAAAGACAACTCAAATTAGTAATTTTATTTGGCAGAACAAAATGGTATATAATTATTAAGATATGGTTGTTACTTAATGTCACCGATCACAAAAATATAAAGAGATGTATATAGGTTGTTAATCCAAGTATAATTTGTTATCCATTAGAAACTATTTGTTGAAATAGACACATCCATCATCAAAAGTTTAGGTAACACACTAATAACATAAAACTACCCGTTAAGCGTTAGTTTTAAAACCAACACATGGTATGTAATAAACTAATAATTTTTTTTAAAAAATGGTCTTCAAAGTGGGATAAGCAAATAAAAGCAGCATTAAATAGAGACACAACATTTGATAGACCTACTACAAGGTATTCATTTAGTTTTCATGTTTTTGTTTCAAGTGCTAATGAAGATGAGTTAAAGAAAGTGAAGCATGCGGTTCAGTATGGACTTTCATCATGTATTACTTGGCCGTAGAGACTTATTTTCTTTAGTGAACCATGAAGATCCAAAAAATGTCCCTATTTTAGATTTGCCTTCACCACTTAGCTATACACAAACTTGCTTACAAAATGGTTTCTAAAAATAAATAAATAAATTGTTGACTGCAATAAGTCAAACTCATTGGACATTAAGTTGAAGTTCTTTAATAGGAGCTCCAGCTGCATCACCTGCATCAAAACAAGGCTTGGCTCAATAGACAGATAACATAATATATTACAGATTAATTGAAGGGACTTTCAAAATAGGCCAACTAACATAACGGAGTTTGGTAAGTATAAGTAAAGCAATAAATGGTTTTAAGTCCCTACCAAGTGAGCAAAAACAACCCTACAATGTGGCTGAGGACCACTATAAGCAGTAGGAAGTAAAAAGAAATAAACAAACCAAAAATTAATGGTCTTTTTGTAAAAGAATCAGGATGCAAACAAACACCAAAGTCGACATTCATCAGGTTTTAGTGTTTGAATTGTACAAACCTTACCATAACTAACAAATAAAATTCGTAGATTAAAAATCAAGATTAGAATTACTATAACTTGCAGTGGTGTACCTATTTCCATTTTTGACATTCATTCATTCATCAGGTCTTTTCCATTTATATCCAGTTGGTTTTTTTAATAAGATTTAAGCTTTCCCACTCTTATCTCATTCACTAGGGGCTGTTGAACCACTAAGTTGTCCTTAGCAATGGGTTTGAAATTATGACCATGATATCCAGGAGTCTTCCCATATATGCGTGCATATATATATATATATATATATATATATATATATTAAAAAGACAGTTTTATTTATGATCCCAATTAAGCACTTTAAGATACTTGATGCACAAATTATTCTTGATAGTTAAACCAATCTTATGTAGCAATCAACCACTGCTATTGTCTGGTATAAATCTTTTCTATTTTGGATAGATCCTGAGGCCAAGATCACTTTTAAATTAGACCCAAGGTCACAAACTCTTATCTCAATGCACAAACCCATCATGAAATAAATCAATAAAAAATCAAACCTACTTCTCAATATCCCTTAAACTTTCAAATTGATAATCTCAGAGACCATTGTGATTCAATTAATCTCCTTTCTACTATATAAACCTATCTCACCATCAATACCAATCCCAATATCTAACATATGAATCATAAAAAATTCAAACCCATAGCTTTGTTTCTACTAAAATTTCAAATACACAATCCCAAAGAATCTGAATTTAAAATTCCTTATGAATTTTGAATTTGTATCAAGAATTAAAAGGCTCACAAATCAATGCCTACAGAGAAACTGTACACTAAAATCAAGTTTCTAAGTGGTAGCCACATGAACCCAGATAAGAATTCACAAAATTAAATCCCAAAAAAAAAAAAAAAAACCTAACAATACCCAACAACAATATTAGCAAAAGAACTGAATAAAAAATCAAAATATTATCAAAATATTACTTATGCAACAAGCCAACAACAGTAATTCAGTCAAGGAATCAACAAAAAGAAGCAAAGCCAACGAACATTAAAAAAAAAAAATTTAGAAAGAGAAAGAGAGAGTGAAAGATTAGATACATGATATTAAGACCATCTCACCTGCGTAACTGGGCTTGCGACATTGGAGATTTTGTGATGGCTATGATGGGTAACGGCTCAGTCATGGGTGGGAGAAATGGCTATGGTGGACTATCAGAGATACAGAGAGAACGGCTTAGAGAGGCAGAGAGAACGGTTGTTTTAGACTTTTAGGGTTTTTTGTTTGAGAGATAGTTGGGTTTTAATAAGAATCGGATTTGTAATTTGTATTTGGTGGAAAAAACAGATTTGTTATTATTTATATAAGTATTGCTGACATGAAAAATTGTGAGAGTTTTAGAGATTTCAGTTATATATATATATATATATATATATAGATAGATAGATAGATATAGATGAGAGGATAAGAGAAATTAGACATAAATTAATATTTCTAATAGAGGTTACTCCCCTCTTTTGCATGATGGCAGGATGTTGCTGGGCCAACTGCAATAGGTCAGAGTAATGCACGTGTTTAGGGAGGCTAACAAATGTGCGGACTTTTTGGCTAAGTGGGGCTGCCGTATGCAACTTATTTCACCATTTTTGATCACCCCCCCCCCCCCCCCCCTCTCTGTTGATTTTCTTCCTTTACTATATTCGGATATGTCTGGTGTGTCCTTTTGTAGGATGGCAAGTCCATCTCTGGTGTTTGTAAACAGTTAGTTTATATAATGCATTCCCTTTTAACAAAAAAAAAAAAAAAAAAAAAAAAAAATCCTTGATAAAATATAGGGGAGGTCAAAGGTTTTAAAAAGTCAGGAGGCTATGGCCCCCTCCTTTTGCTACTTACTGGGATGCCGATTGCAAGTTTGAATAACAACTGAGCTCTAGTTTATAGAGACTGAGATCACACTAGCTAGAACCCAAGTAACTTAATTTGAGATTTATAGCATGTTGTTAATAATAAACCTTAAGCTGAAAAATGGTAGTGTGCAAGTATTAGCGCCTATGGTAGTCTGAAGCAAGGTGGCAAGGTTTTTGAGGCCACTTTCGCAATTGGAGTAGGGACAACGAGTATGTAATTGGAGTCAACACAAGTGTGCACTATACAAGGTAAGCCCATAATGCCCACATATAATTGATCTTGGGAAAAGGCCCAACAAAGTGTATGCTGATAGTGTTAGATAAAAAAGAAGCAATACTATGTGAGGTTCCCAAAGACATGGAAACGTAGGGATTCCATGAATAAGCGTGTAGGGTTGACACGTGATCCCCTGGGATGTTGCTCTGGAGAAGGAAAAAGCCTATAAGAGCATCCACAGCAGTTGAACTAAATTTTTAGCAATTTAACTCTATCAAAAGTTATTTTATCTATTTTAACTACACACGTGCTGCAGCAGTGAATCTATTTTAACTTTCAACATAATAATATAATATAAACATCACAATAAAATAATATATTTTTTATAATAAAATAATATATCTCACTACCCAAAAAATATACACCACACCAACACAACCACCTCTACCATCAGCCACAACCACAACCACAACCACAACCACCACCACCACCACTAGTAGTTCACAGCAGAAAAAAAAAAAGGTAGCAAATATCAACGACGAGTAGTCCACAGCAGAAAAAAAAAAAGAAAAAAAGAAAAGAAAAAGAGAGGACAGATCGGCGAACACAGCAGAAAAAAAAAGAGAGAGAACAGATCGGCGACCACAGCAGAAAAAAAGAAGAAGAAAGAACAGACCGGCGACGAGTAATCCACGGAAAAAAAAAAAAAAAGAAGAAGAAGAGAGAACTGATCGGCGACGTGGATCGGCACCTTAGGGCTTGGGTCGTCTTGGGCAGGTGACGTTGAGGCCGGCGGAGGCGTGGGACGGAGATGTGGATCGGTAGCTTGGGGCTTGGGTCGGCTTGGGCCGGTGACGTTGAGGCCGGCGGCTTGAGACGGTAACATGGGCCGGCGTGGGACGACGGCGAAGTAGAGAGTGGATGAGGGAGAGGAAAAAAAAATGAGAAGGAAGAAGGAAGAAGAAGAGAAGCCAGAGAGAGAGAGAGAGAGAGAGAGAGAGAAGAAAGAGAAATATTTTTTAAATCAAATAGGAGAGAGAAAGTTAATAAAATAACATTTTTTATTTTTAGCTCTCATGAACAGTGCACATTTATATATAGATGTGCACTGTTCATGTGGAGCTAAAAAATAAGGATATAGCTCCATTGCTAGAGCTGAATTTTTGTGCTTGAGGAGCTATATTGCTATATATTATAGCAATATAGCAATATAAGAGCATTGCTGTGAGTGCTCTAAGCAAAGGGAGCTAGTAGGACTTGTTTGTAGCCCACAGAGAGAAAATGACTCATACGTGAGGGGAAGATTGTTGGGTATAAACTTTTGAATAAAGTCTCACATTGAATAATAATGAGAAGAGTGAGCAGTTAATATAACATAGTTAAGTCCAAAGTCATTGGCTTAAGTTTTTTGGGTTAAGTGGTATTCCTATATATTATATTAACTACTTAATTAGAATTCCCCTAAAGTGTTTCCTCTGTAACAAGTACTTGTTGATCCACAATCTAGTCTTGTGTGAATTAAGAAAATCAACTAATAATTTTTTTTAAATCAATCACCCCAAAATATTATCACCAAAATTGTTAAACAAAAATATCAATCACACACGAGCACAAACTTCATATAAATCTACTATTATAAAGTCAACTATAATATCTCTTCAAGTTTATGCCTAATTTGAGATACACACCAAATACAATAATATTTTCTCTCTAGAAATTAATACAAACTCACTCTAGAAATAACAACTTTCTATAGTTGCAGCACCCAAAAACCTCTTCTTAAAGAAAATTCCAAAATTTTCCTTCCCTTTTGTATGTCTTATGGCTAAAGAAAAAACTATGTCTTTTCTTTGCTCTCTCACACATATACACTACACAATTTTTTTTTTTTTTTGATCTCTCCTTCCAGTGACACACTTAGGCCTTCTCTCTCTCTCTCTCTCTCTCTCTCTCTCTCTCACACACACACACACACCTTGATGGTGCACTCACTCTTCCTTTATTTCCTTTTTCTTTTTCACGCACCTCTTTTTGACTATTTTCTGTCTCCCCTTGAAAAAGGACACCAATTCGAATCCATACCAGTCACACCTTTCCAAAGCTCAAACTTCTTCATTATCTTCCTCAGTACTAAGAAAACTTCATAAATATATTTCATTTTCAAAGAAATTAATTTCACATAAGATATATCCTTAATCCAATTCTTGTCTCCTCCTAAACCCAAAATTCGCTTGATCTTATTTACAAATAATTGAGTAGTTAATATAACAACATAATTGGACACCATTTAACCCAAAATCTTAACACAATGAATTTAGGCGCAACTATGTTATATTAATCACTCACTCTCCTCATTATTGTTCAACATGAGACTCTATTCACATGAATATACCCAACTATTTATAATTTTAAAATTATTTATACCTTTCTTTTCTTTTCGATTGATACTCAACAGCCACCTATTACAGCAAAAATTGATGCCCTTGTTTAGTAGAGGACATTGTAAATAAACAAAGAAAATTTAAGGCTAAAACACTATTTTAGTCCCTACATTTTTAGGTTACAGTCAATTTAGTTCCTACATTTTGACAGTAGTCAATTTGGTCCCTGTTATTTTCAAGTTGTAGTAATCTAGTCCCTGCCATTAATTAACTAATGAAAAATACCTATGTGGTTAACGGTATGCATTGCTAGCACACTCGAAACTTATGTGGCATATAGAATAGTATTAAAAATGCCCCCACAGCAATTTAATAAAAAAAAAAAGTCAAGTAAAAAAGAAACAACAACAACAACAACAAAAATGCCACGTCAGCATAGTGTTTTCCCCAAAAATATTTTTTATTGGCATTATAAAATGCCAGCATCTGAATAATCAATTTTAAAGAAATAAAAAAAAAAATTTAAATTCAAAACAAAAAAGGACATGAATCCAGATCTGGAACAATCTTCAACATGAACAAGAACATGAACCCAGAAAAATAAAACCTAAATCAAATACCTCCACAAACACCAGTTATCCTTAATCCTCCACGTCACCGAAGAAAAAAAAACCTTCGTTTTCTATTCACCAAAAGCCACCACAGTGAATCACAAATAAACCCAACATCCATCCACTCATCAAATCAAAATACACCAAAATCACAATGCTACATCCCACGCATGGCTCAAAGCAATCTGCAAGTCCCAAAAATTAAAAAAGTTCAACAAAAAAAAAGTTTAGCAGAGAGAACAGATTCACAAAGCGCTAGGGACAAAAAAAAGACTCGGGTTAATTTGTTGAGGTTGATTTTTGCATTGATTTTTCTGGGTTCAATGTTTATATACATGTTCAATATCTGTGTGTTCCATATATGAATTAATGTTTTTTTTTTAAATGAACAAATTATTATTTTTTATTTGGATGTTGCAGTGGAATTTTTTAATGTCAATAAAAAATATTTTATTATTATTTTAGTTGCCACGTAAGCTTTAAGAGTGCCAACAATACATACCATTTGGCACATAGGCATTTTTCGTTAGTGAGTTGATGATGGAAACCAAATTGATTGTAAGTTAAAAATAATAAGGACCAAATTGACTATTATCAAAATGTAGAGACCAAATTAATTGTGACTCCAAAATATAAGGACCAAAATGATATTTTAGCCAAAATTTAATTAGGGTACAATAAATCATGTATGAAAGAATTCAAGTAATGTTTCCCTTTCCTACAAATAAAAACTCCTTCTCCAAAAACCCAAGGGTTTTAAACCAAAAATCTGATTTTAAACAACTCTTTTTTTGAAATGATTTTAAGAGAGCGCAGTGTGTTCATAATTCACATCAATGAACTCATGACATCCAATCAAGCCAACATTTCTCCCCCTCCCCTAAACTAACTATTTTGGTTGATATTGTTTTTGCATGAGAACGACACTTGAAGATTCTACGCTTAAAAAAAATTCTTTTAATGGCAAAAGGTAATCTTTTCACATGTAAAGTCTTTATTGTTCTCACATGCTATATTCTTGCAACATAGTAAATAATATTCGCATGTTAACTATGTATATATTATTGCTTGCAACATAGTATAAATATTCACACAATATTTATAAGTATCCTCATATGTTGCTTGTATATTTTCATATGTAAATAATATCATATTATACTCACATGCTACCTATTTATGTTGTTTGTACATAAATCCATTTTCAAAAAAAAAATGTCAAGTATTTTAGTTATTTTTCAAAAAGTGAGTTATTGAGATTAAGTTAAAATGAGATACAATCTTTTAGATAGGGGTTGTGAGGTGCCTAACACCTTCCCCACATGTAATCAAACTTTCGAGTTCAAGGTCTTTGGTTTGAGACTTTATTCTACCTTATTAGCTAGGAGCCCTTAAAGATGACCTTTAGTTAATTACGTAATTAAAATGAATTAGACAATGGGTAACCAATCACACCTAAAAAAAAATATGGTTGGTGAAGACACCCTAAAATTAAGAGAAATGCTATGTCTACTATATTTTTACAACAAATCCTAAGTGGTAGGTTGTTACAGGCTGTTATTGATAGGGCAAAAAGTAATTTTAGTGATAGATTTAAATTACAACCAATAATAACTAACCACCTATGATTTGTTATAAAAATGTTGTGGACATAACACTTCTCTAAAATTAAATAAGGAAATAGACTTACACACACACACACACACACACCAACCTAGTGCCACAAATGCACACACTTCATCACACGAGAATAGTTTTTTAAGCCAAACATTAAAGGAATAACTATTTCTTAATTTAGGTGAATAGCTATTCATAAGAAATAATTGTTCCATGTAATGGAAAAATAACAAAATGACTAAATAATTGTTACATGTGAATAACCGTTGCATTACAGTATCTATTATTGTATACCAACAAGGATGAAGCTATGCTTGGACTAGGGGGCACAATGCCCCCCCCCCCCCCCCCTAGCCCATTGAGAAAAAACAAAATATAAAATATATAAAGCTTGGTTTTGAATTTTTATGCTCTATTTTTGTTCAATACTTCCACTCTTTCACAAAAAGTACACTTTCTTTATTCAAATTTTCATTAAATTTTGATTCTTTTCATGGGTTTCTGTCTATATTCTAAATGATTTATGAAATTTATCTTAAAGCATTAGGATAGGATAGGATAATTGCAGCTTAAGTGTTTGATGAAGTTTTCCATAGAAGCTTGGGATAAAAACACACACACACACACAGAGTGTGTGTGCATATTATATTCTTTTATAGGTAGCTTGGATAAAAATATATGGTTGTCTTTGGGTTAATCTAAAGCTACAATATAAAGGTTTAGGCTACAACAAAATTTTTAAGCATTTGGGTTTGAGTGTATCTCGCCTCCCTAACTTAAAATTCTAGCTCCGTCCCTGTATACCAACATACATTAAGTTCCTCTCAAAAAAAAAAAAAAAAAGTATATATATATATATATATATATATATAAAAGGCTCATTAATGAGAGTAGCTCTATTGTAGGTTGAACCAACGGGTAAAATGAAGACCCAACATCATCTTTGTCACTCAATCGTATCTCAATCCTTTGGTAGCTCAATTAGCTGCATGCCTGCATCTGTGCTACCTAATCTAATCTCAACTTGAGACCGAGAGTAGATGCTAAGCCTTCAATTTGTTGGCCAACTCTCCATCATGCTAGGCCTTCAATATTTATGATATTGTACGGTTTTTGTTTGAAAAATAAATTTGAGTTGAAATCCCCTATCTTCCTCTTCTTGAGAGAGAGAGAGAGAGAGAGAGAGAGAGAGAGAATCACGCTAGTAGTTGGGTTCGCCATCAAATCTATAGCCAAGCATTAAGGAATCATGAATTGCACAGGCTAGTAGTTGGGCTCTTTAACTTTTGCATAAAATAAACAAAAATTGGACTAGAGTGAATGGAATTTCCATCTCTGCCCAATGCTGAAGGTAGTAGATGACATGAGGGATCTATTTTCTTCTTATACATGCTCGTCTAGGCACTTGTCAACCAAACTCGGCTAATGTATTTTTGATTACTATTAATATCTACATTGTTAACAACACATGGATCAATGGTAGTATAATTTCTGGGAGAGTTCAACAAATCTACCTCTTCCTAGCTATCGAGTATCAACATTATAGAAATACCCATAAACCGTGGAACCAATTGGATATGAGAGTAGCATTCATGAAAAAACAAAGGATAACATCAATCCTCCTACTTAAAACTACAACCCAAGGAACACGGGAAATGAAATATGAGAAATATGGGGATTTTGATGTTTTTTGGGTTTTTTTTTAATTTTTAATTTTTTGCTTTTGTTTTTATAATCAATAGTAATAATATAAGGGCATGCTTGTGATTTTTTCGTTAATAAAACAAAGGTACACTACTAAAAATGCGGCCTATAACCACATTTCCTTTAATCGTATTTTCAAAAAATGCGACTACAACTAATCTATAGCTGCATTTTTAAAAATCACAGCTTAAACTATTGCCGTATAACCACGTTTTTAAAGTAGGAATATTGTGCTTAACCAAGGACAACTTCACAGAAACTTCAAACATTTTTTTTAATGGTGTAGTTAGCAGTCAAAATATGTTATTGGGATTGATTGTCATTTGTGTCAAAAGTTGAGGAACGTGTCGATTCTTTATCCTCTTCTTGCTTTGGACAAAGTTTCTCGAGATTTACAATATAATCGACATGATCAGATTTGTTATTTGTAGATACTACCATGATCAGATTTTGCTAATCATTTGATCCATGTTGGAACAAATGATTTTTTACAATTAATTTTCTTTGTCTATCTGTGTCCTTATAAGCGTCTTTCAATGTTATTCATATAGTGGGTAAGTGTTTGTTTGGCAAAGATTATTTTTGCGAACTTACTTTACTATTTATTTTATTTTTCTTATTATTTATGGGTTTCACTCCACTTTTTGGTACTTGATGGTGAACTAATAATCAGACTCTCCAATTCGTCCATAGAGTTGTCCAAGATTAGAAGGGTCGTCCAAGACCAGAAGGATCGTCCGAGACTAGAAAGGTCATCCGAGACCAGAAAGGTAGTCTAAGACCAGAGGGTCCTCCGAGACCAGAAGGTCCTCCGGACCAGAAAGGTCGTCCGAGACCAGAAAGGTCTTCCGAGACCAGAAAGGTCTTCTGAGACCAGGAAGGTCGTCCGAGACCAGGAAGGTCGTCCGAGACCAGAAGGGTCGTCCGAGACCAGGAGGGTCGTCCAAGACCAGAAAGGTCGTCCATGAGAGTCGTCCAAAGCAGAAGGTCATCCTAACACAAGAAGATCATTTATATTAAGACGATTTTTCATGGACATGAGGGTCGTCCATGCGGAAAAGCACTTGAAAAATCCCCCAACACTTGGGAACTTGTAATTTGGACATGTTACCGAATCCTTGTTCATCGCTATTAAGCACTCAACTTCCAATGGCAATTGTAAAGGATAAGATTGAACATTCTAACTTCTATAGCAGTTATAGAAGTTAAGTCTGAACTTTCTAACTTCCACAAATATTGGGGAAGTTACTAGACAAGTAACCGCTCTAAGAATTTACTATATAAGGACTCATCCACATCAAATAAAGGTAAGTTTTCACTACTCCTAAAAAAGTTGGAATTCATAAGTTTTAAAGGGAAACTAACTTAAGCATCGGAGGGTTCTTGACCGGTTCACCCCGGTCACCTTTGATCTTGTGTTTCTCTTTCTTTTCAGGCATTCCAAGCAACCACTAGCCCATTGAAACCCGGAGCATTCAGTCTACTAATTTTCTGTGCATCATCAGTACTATTTATGAGTCTCACTGTATTATTTTAACTAACTTTTACTTTTATTTACTGTACTTTCAGCAAAAAATTTTCAATTTCAATAAAATAAGAGGATCCCAAACGGACCCTAAGTTTAATTGGGTACGTATGGTTCTATATTATCTTATTTTGTCATTCTTTTTTACTTTACATAGCTTTTCAGGATGCAAAAAAAATTATATTTGAGATGATTTTTCTAGTTTTCTTTTTTGTTTTGTTTTTTCAAATGGATAAATTCTTGCATTTTTAAGTTATTCTCAATCTATGTGTTCCAATAAATTCATTTGGTTAAGTCTCTTTTAGTTAAGTAAAAGATCTTATTTAAATCCCTTATACACTAAGAAGAAATCAATTATAAAGTGGATGTCAAATGTTGTTTAACTATATATATATATATATATATATTCAATCATTCAGTATAAAAGACAAATATATCAAAAAAACTATTAAAGATAAAACAAAAAGGACATATGAAGAGAAAATAAGGGCATTTGGGTTTGAAATCATGAGAAGAAAATGGTGAAGTTGAAAGTATGCATAAGTTTTTTAACCATAATATCTCACTATATTTAAATCAAAATTTAGTAAAGGTAGACTTCTTTGTAAAATAATGAATGATCAGTTACAAGTAGTAACCATGTTAGAGAACAAAAAGATATGTCTACTAAGTTTATCAGTCTTTAAAGACTTTAGGAGGAGTGTCATTTCTACAAAAGTTTGGAGATGAGCATAATTCTCACTCAGAGGCTTGTTTTTCATCGATTTGTTATTTGTAGATACTTTGCTCATAACAAAACTAGTTTAAAAATTAAATCAACCTTGGGGATGCTAACATTCACTACAAAAAAAGAGGTCTATAGCCGCATTTAAAAAACGCAGCTATAGACCAAAAAAACGCAGCTATAGGTTATGGCTGCGTTTTTATAGCCGCGTTTTGAAACGCGGCCTATCCTGTGCGGCTATAGCCCTCTGCGGAACTTTGGGCTGCGCTTTTACAAACGCAGCCATAGGTTCCAGCCTATGGCTGCGTTTAACAACCCTATGGCTGCGATTCTACACACCCAAAAAATCAAAGACCTATAGCTGCGTTTTATACCAAAGCGCGGCTATAGGGATCGTTTGGGCTGCGTCTAAAACGCGGCTCCAGATCACCCTATAGCCGCGTTACGAAAACGCAGCCTAAACCTGTCTATAGCCGCATTACAAAAACGCAGCCTAAACGTGTCTATAGCCGCGTTACAAAAACGCAGCCCAAACCTGTCTATAGCCGCGTTACATGTCCGCAGCCCAAACCGGACCTATAGCCGCGTTTGGTAGCAAAACGCGGCTATAGGTCCCTTATTCCTGGGTATATGACCGCGCGGCTATAGGAGTCAAAA
This sequence comes from Lithocarpus polystachyus, assembly GCA_033629205.1. Classification (NCBI taxonomy): domain Eukaryota; kingdom Viridiplantae; phylum Streptophyta; class Magnoliopsida; order Fagales; family Fagaceae; genus Lithocarpus; species Lithocarpus polystachyus. Next base: position 8,645,870 of record CM066172.1, on the reverse strand, counting down.
CGCAGCCATAGGGTATATGTAGCTGCGTTTGTAAAAACGCAGCTCCATGATCCGCAGTTCCAGTGGCTGCGTTTTTACAAACGCAGCTATAGGGTTCTATTTTTTTTTTTTCCGAAAACATTATATTCCTGCTCAAACAAAACCTGTAACTTTCAACACTCAAAACACACAGTAAACCTGTAACCTGTAAACACTTAAAAAAGGCAAATTTACATAAACTACTGCCAACACTTACAGTAAACCTTCCAACATACAGTATTGCCAACACTTAAAAAAGATTAATGTACATAAACTATCTTGGCAAAACAAGTTCATTACATAAACAAATTAATTAGGTACTCCTTCAATTCAAATTCTACAAGCTCTTTATGGCAAAGCCTTTCTCAAACTCCTTCCTTCCTTGTCCACACCATGATGACCATGAGGATAATACAGACACTTCAAAAAAGAACGCGAATTCCTGATGAAAACAACAATATGGTTCAGTGGCACAACAAGGACATGCAAAAGATATGGCTCTCAAAAGACTCTTTGGATTGTCAACATATACCTAGCCATATAATTGGCCACACTAGCCATATAATTGCTTCATAAACTGTTTCAATTGACTCCATATGACTGAAAAACCACTTGACAGCTGAAGAAGTTGGCTCTTACAGAATTTTCTTCTTTGTGATCCTTAATAAACACTAATCAATATAAAGAGAACATCAATTACACTAGATCTTTTAACAAGTCAAAATTGAAAAGACACATGTTCTATTTGTTGGAAATGTCTTGATTACATTAACCTAGAATATAAAAGCACACAACCAAAGAGTCCTAGGCTCATATAAAATATGTGTGGACATACGAAGAGGGCATGCATTCAAGAATCAGAATCAAACCATACATATACTTAGCGATGATGACAAAATCTGAACTTATTCATGGATAATAATTATCAAGAATGCCTTGAATTTGACTCCATAGCTGATATATGAAAGTTTTAAAATGCTAGACCACTCCAATCACCTAGGAACCTAGTGTTCATGCAAGTAAAAAAATATAAGTTTAAATCAAGTTAGATCCATATGTAGTTTGCCTAGGGCTAATCACTGAATACAATAATGCATGAGTGTATTACTCAAGCAGCAATAGATAAAAAGTAAACTTAGATGATCACAGAAAAGATGAAATTATTAAGGTTCTAGTGAGAATGGCTAAGTTCATCACCAATAATTATAGCACAATAGGAACAACACAATCAACACTCCCAATATAAAATACACCGCCTTATATCTCCATGCAAGCCACCCGCTTGCTCCAAATCAACAACCCACCACAGCAGAATATTTGAATTTACTAAGAGAAGGAAACTTGTTTTTTTTTTTTATCAAATGGGTGAGAGTGCTAAAGATTTTCACAAATAATAATAAAGCTCTTAGTAAATAGACAAGGGAGATCCTCTGTTTGTGATATTTTTTTGTTCATTGTGCATCAATTGGGTACTTGTTGCATACGGTGTTTGCTGGGTAATCCATCCATCATTTAAAGGCCCAAAACTACCAAGCAGTATTCCAAATACAAATTTAAGAAGTAAATAAGACCCTGAAGAACCCAGCAATTAGATTTTCTTAACTTTTTGATATACCAAATTAATATTTAACCAAGAGCATACAATGTCCCGATTCAGACACCCAACTGATCCACAACAATGTAAATCTTCAACAAAGCACAACCCAGAAGAAATGACAAATTATAATATATATAAGTAAGAAAGATAGAAAAAATGCCATGTATTTTAGTTTCTCACAAGGTGCAGAGATTCTCAGTTTCAAAAAAAATTTTATTTAAATCATGAAATACTAGCTTTTGTTAAATTATTTGCCAACATTACTAAGTACCCACCTAGTTTCATCTCGAAGCCAAAGAATAACCACAAGCAGAAAAATGGGAAGCACTTGATAAACAAATCTTTGGGGGACTTCAAGGAGAGCATTCTTCAACCCAGATACTGAAATGTGAAGATAGGATGATCTAGACCAACATTGACCCCACAAGCATAGGAAAAACATGGGGAGCCAATGAAAACGAAAGCAAGAAAAATTAGAGATCTTGAAGCAATGCTGGGATATAATGAGGCAAGCATTACTTTTCTCTTTTATTTTCTTCAAAAGCTGAAAACTTGTTGTCAATGGTGTGCATTACTGTGGTTCTTTCTTGTTATTGGTGTCGTGTGTTGGTGTGCATTGAAGCAAACAAGAAAAACAACACTTTTTAAAACCGTCAATAGTTTGGTGCTTCTTAAATTTTTTTATTGAATCAAATTCCCAATATAGTTGTATAATTGATAAGGAATAGGTGTATTTGTTTTACCAGAGGATTCACAGTTTCTTTTCCATGGAGAGTCCCCATCAAGCACTGCCACCCTGAATATATTAAAGGTATCATATTAATATCATCACATGACAAAATTTTGCAGAAAATAGTATCACAATTAATACACCTTCAATTTGGTACCTGAGACATGGAGAAACTACCTACACCATGGCTAATTTGGGCAAACATTGCATTCACGCGCGTCATCATTTCAGCCATTTGTTGTTGGTGCCGTGCATCTATCGAGGAGAGTTGTTCTTGGTGCTTTGCTTCTGACTGGGCGAGTTGTTCTTGGTGCTTTGCTTCTATCGAGGAGAGTTGTTCTTGGTGCCTTGCTTCTGACTGGGCGAGTTGTTCTTGTACTTGGGCTAGTTGCTCAGTCACTCTAGTGGAGTGGTTCTCCAACTCCGAAATCCTTTGCGTTGTTCTGCTTGGCAACAATGGAGTTGAGGTAAATTGTGAAGCATTTGTGGCACTTCTTCCAGATGGGGTGATCCCTAATCCCACCCCACGTACACGTCCAGCGCGCTCTGGACCAAACACCTGAGCATAGGCATCGTTTTTGGACCAAAGAACTCCACTACCAGGCTCTCCCTGTAGTCGTATGCCCGGTTGCCTCAAAAGTTCTTCCAACCTAGTCTGTACGATTTCCAAGAAGAACCAAATAATATATTAAACACCATAACCAATACATACACAAAATACATTCAAAGTAGATAAAAATTGTGCTTACTATGTTCTCTTGCGCACGGGGCGTAACACCAGTCCCATCTCTCCTACGGTATACTTTGAGATACACGTCTGCGCGCTCAACCGGAGCCCCGTTCGCTTTTGCCTACATGATAAAAAAAATGTCATACAATAAACACAAACGCTCTCAAATTTGTCATGTCATTTACCATTTGGAGTACACTGCGGTGTTCATAAATTCTAAGTTTATATCTACCACCAACAAGAATGTAAATGAGTATTTTCAACGCATAGTGTAATTCAGAAGCATAAAATCAGCTTATGTGATACACGAATACAATAGCACCTGTAATGTATTTCTTACCATGTCGTCAGAAATTTGTGCAAAACTTTGAGCCCCGGACGTTGCAATCTCTTTCTGTTGACCTCGACTGCCCTTATTTTTGTCACTTAACGTCTGCAACCACATTTAAGTAATACGTTAAGCATTGCGTTGTGATCTTGGAAGTACCAACATAAACTACTTAAAAAGCATATTTTTAGTATTAATGGCACTAGATGCATCATAACCCAAGCATGGAATAAGGAGTATGTAAGCCTTTGCGTACAGCCTAAGCTACATAGATTAGCCAGTGCAGCAAGATAAGTAACCTAGGATAAAATTGCTATTACATCTGTTCACTATGACACAAATTTTTTTTTTTAATATATATATTTCTTATTGAGACCCCTGGCATAAATATGATGAACTTGCATACCCTTGTAGTGTTTGTAGTCCCTAACCAATCTCTAAATAATAGTAATCTTAAGTTTATGTTATTCATAGGGGCAAAACAACTCTAGTACATCTACTGAAAAGTGCTTTGAGCTACACTAATTATATTATACATAACCAGAAGTTCTAGGTGAAACATGGCAAACATGATTTCATTCACTAACTTGTAACTACAATGAGATAGATGAATAAAGTCGCAGTACCACAGTTTTCTCATGAAACCAATAGTTGACCATCTCCCTCCACTGGTCCTCCATTACCGTCGCTGGTGTCGAGGTCAATAGTTGTTCCTTTGTCACCCCAACATTAACGTGCTTCTTCTTCAACTTCGTCCTCCGATTTCTCCTAAGGACCCCAAGTATATGCATTGCCCATCCCATTTGATCGGGTGGTTGTACAATATCAGGGTCAATGAGATACCGTTGCTGAAATGCAAAAGTCGAGTTAGCAAAACACAGGCATGGACTCTACTAAATATGACATTTAATGACAACAGCAGCTGTAAATGACTATTACTTATACTTATTTTCATATTACCTCAATCTCCGTCCAACAATCTAGTTTAAATTTTTCAGGGACTTTTGGCCACGCAGCAGGGACGAGTGGGCATAACCACCCATTCTGGAAAAAAGTTCCCAACCACCGAACGAACGTTTTACCGTCCGGACCAATCGGTTGCCCTTGATCGTTTAACGTCAACGGGATCTTCCGGGATCCATCCAATGCCCATATCTCAGATAGCGCTGTAGGACCACGTCTTTTAAGCCTATTTTCTTCTGCTGCTGGGCTTTGTTGATAATCATCTGTATATACAAAACCACCAAGGATAGGGCTGAATTAGCAATTCCCACAAGTAATGAAACATATCAAACCACGAAAAACTTAGTCATCCAGCGGCTATACTGTGATATTAACGGTTTATAATTTCTTTTAAACAAAACATTTTCAACAGTTATGCAAGAGAGATTTCAGGAGGCGATTTTGCCTTTAATTATTACTGTAGTGGTTTTATGGGACCATTGTAAACTAATGTTACACTATAGGACAACGTATACAAGCAGAGTCTGCCTAGAACAATTAAAGGAAAATAAAAATATATTTATTCAAAGACATGTTAAATACCAGGGGGCTGTGTCTCATCGTCATCAGAGGCAACCGGTCTTGCCTCCTGAGAAATATGGGCTTCCTCATCTTGTGCCTCCACTCTTTGTCGTCCATGTGCTTGCTCATCTTCTGCCTCCACCCTTTGTTGGCCATGTGCTTCCTCAACTTGTGCCTCCACCATTTGTCGTCCATGTGACGATCCTTCGCCAACGTAAACAAGCGGCAATGGCCGTTTCCTTTTTCCCATACCTGCGTACAACACCTTCACAACACAAACATGAAGATAATTATAGCCAACAACCAATCACACGAACAAGAAGTTGACAACATGAACAAATTTTCTGTTTACCAACATGAAGATAATATTATACTAACAATATGAAGAAATTAATAACAGTTTTAACCTTAATTATATATGTTAAAAGTGTTATGTCTCCACGACATGAAGAAATAACATTTTCAACGTATATATGCAACATGAAGAAATAACAATTTCATGTGATAGTTACTTCTGTTAAAATTGTTATTAATTTCTTAACAACATGCAGAGGAACACCGTTTCCACATGTATATGTAGGATTCTCCAACTTCACACGCAATAGACTTCTACAAATTCTACTTACAATTTCAGTAATTTGACAATACCATAATTACACATACAACAACAGTACCCTATTACACTACTCATCATCATTGTACTCGACTTCGCTGTTATCTTCATCGTTGGACTCATCATCAATGAACTCACAATCATCTATGTTGTCCATTTCATGAAGATCTCTATCGCCAATGATAGAAGCATCAATTGTCATTCCCTCGACATCATCTCGACCCCAACGAAGGTTTTCCCTACCAGCATCATTACTAGTTATACTATACGGAATGTTCTCATAAAACCCGTACGTGTCATCCTCGTCACAATGGGGGCCAATACCGGCATCAAACACATCTCTAGCTTTAGTTTTAACAACAACAAACCAATCTTTTTGTCTTTTATCTTCAACATAAAAAACTTGTGTAGCTTGAGACGCCAAGACATATGGTTCATCCACGAGTTCCTCCCCACCATGTATGGAGTGTGTAAAATTCACCATAGGAAACCCAAACTCATCTGTCTTATATCCCCTCCTATTTTGATCATCAACCCATGTACACTTGAATAACACGTGTCTGATATTGCCAGAATAATTTAGCTCAATAATATCTGTTAACACACCATAATACGTAATGCCACCTTCAGTAGCGACACTAACTCCACTATTCTGTGTTTTCCTATTTGCCTCGACATTCGAACTCCTAAATTTTAACCCATTTATGACATAATGCTTCAGCCGATTTACCAAAGTATACGACCCTTTGGAAAGTGTGATAATTGTATCAGTAACAGAAGTTCTTAGCCTATCAGCATCAGTCATTGACATCACCTATTAGAACCAAAAAACTTATTATAATTTGTATAGTAATTCCACATATAAGAAAGTTACAAGCGTGAGAAGTTGAAGATGTGAACCGTACGTGAGACCTAAACCAACCACAAAACTTCTCCATGTGGTGCTTCTCAATAATGGCGTCGGATACACGACGGTGGCCCCTTCGAAGTTCGTCCTCCACCATTCTTTTGTGTACCCTACATATCCGATGCCAATTGTGTAAGTGTTAATAAACCTAGCGTACATTGAATTGTTGTGCAATTATATTGGTGTCCGTAGTACTTACTCACGAAACTGGGAAATGTTCTCAGAATTGAATAACACGTAGCGATGAGCTTGGGTGAACTCCCTATTGTCTAGTGTCACGCTTGAAACCACCCCTGTTGACTCCTCCATCGCCCTTGTGGGTCGATTGAATATTGTTTCAATTCCTTCCATATACCGTGAACAAAACGTTAAGCATTCCTCCACTATGTACCCTTCAGCAATAGACCCTTCTGGGGCAGCCCTATTTCTTACGTAAGACTTAAGGCGTGCGAGGTACCTATAATATGCATGGGAAGATTAGTAATTGACACTAGCTATTAGAAAGTGCACATGAAGCTCATAATGTACATGTATTACATATGACATACCTCTCAATGGGGTACATCCAACGATACTGAACTGGACCACCAATCTTAGCTTCAGTAGCTAAGTGCATGACCAAATGTACCATTATAGTGAAGAAAGATGGAGGAAATATCTTTTCCAATTCACACAACGTGACAGCAATCTCTGCCTCATCATTCTCAATGTCTGAAATTGTAAGGGTTTTGGAACAAATTTTTCTGAAGAAACAAGCTAACTTTATCAAAGGCCTAGTAACGTGCGGAGGCAAAGACCCTCTTAAAGCGATTGGAAGGAGTTGTTGCATCAAGATGTGATTATCATGACTCTTTAACCCAGAAATCTTGCGTTCTTTCAAATTGACACGGCGTGAGATGTTGGAAGCATATCCATCAGGCACTCTTACATCCCGCAAAACTTGCAAGAAACCATCTTTCTCCGATGGAGTCATATGAAAACACGCAGGCGGTATCGTATACTTATCATCACCTTTTCGCCGTAGGTGGAGTTCACTCCTTATTCCCATGTCCGCCAAATCCAGGCGTGCCTTGTAATTATCCTTTGTCCAGTCTTTCAAATTCAGCACCGTGCCAAGTATATTGTCCATCACATTCTTCTCTATATGCATCACATCAAGATTGTGTCGCAACTTGTGATCCTCCCAATAAGGCAAGCTGAAAAATATACTTCTCTTCTTCCAACCACACTGGTTTGCCTCACCTCTCTTTCTTTTATTGCCAAGAAGTTGACATTTCTTCCCCAGACAACGTCCAACTAAACTTTCAGTATCCACAAGTATGTCTGACACAACTGGTGCCACAGGAGCCACTCTTCTATCAGTAGATCCATCAAATGACGTATCTTCGTCCCGAAAGTCGTGGTCACTATCCAACCATCGCCTATGTCCCATGTAACAGAATTTGTGACCATGTTTTAAATATCGAGAATCAGTCTCCGAGGCACAACAAGGACACGCAAACTTACCCTTTGTACTCCAACCCGACACATCTGCGTATGCAGGAAAATCATGTACAGTCCACATCAATGCCGCACGCAATTGGAATACATGTTTTGAAGATGCATCAAACGCTTCTACTCCAACATCCCATAATTCCCTCAGTTCTTCTACTAAGGGTTGCAAGTACACATCTATCGCAATCCCTGGCGAAGTAGGACCAGGAATAAGTAGTGATAGAATCAAGGATGATCTTTTCATGCACAGCCAAGGCGGGAGATTGTACGGGACTAGCATGATAGGCCAAGTGCTGTGAGTAGTACTCATAATTCCGAAGGGGTTGAACCCATCCGCAGCTAATCCAAGTCTGACATTACGAGGCTCAGACGAGAACTGTAAATGCGTGGTGTCAAACATTTTCCATGCATCTGAGTCAGCTGGATGCCGCATTACCCCATCATCTGTACGCCCATTAACATGCCATTTCATAGAACTAGCCAAGTCAGGTGACAAAAACAGTCGCTGCAATCTTGGCTTTAAAGGAAACCACCGTAGGATCTTTGCAGCTTTCTTCTTTCCCTTACTAGATGAGGCATTATTACCTGTAACGGATGCCTCATTCGTTTTCCACCTCGAAACTTTGCAACAAGGACACGCCTCAAGGTTAGCATTCTCCTTCCAAAATAGCATACAATCATTGGGACAAGCATGGATCTTCTCATAATCCAAACCCAAATCCCGGACTATCTTCTTAGCCTCATAATGGTCCTTTGGCAACTTCGCATCTGAAGGAAGCATGTCCATCAGGACTTGAAGCAACATAGTGAATGACTTGTTCGTCCAACCACAAAGAGTCTTCAACTGGAATAGCACAACGATGGCTGAGAATATGCTAAATTTCGTACAACCAGCATATAAAGGTTTGTTCACATCATCTATCATTTTGTAAAACTTTTGTGCACCATCAGGAGGTCCTTCAGCCAGTTGTTGCACAGTTTCACCTTGTCCCATTGGTTCGGCTGCCATTTCATGCGGGGGGCACAAATCATGCAACATCCCACGGAAGTCACCGTATTGTTCATGGGAGTCTTGCACATGAGAACTCCCACATGCGGGGGCCGTTGGCACAGCCTCCAATTCCCCATGAAATTTCCAATGAGTGTAACTTCCAAGCATCCCGCGGGTCCACAGATGGGCCTGTGCCACCCCGGGCAGCACTAATTTCAAGTTCACACATTTGGTACAAGGACATAAGATCTTCCCACCGCGTGCATGTAAAGATGCAAAGTTCACAAAGCTAACTACACCGTCAATATATTCCTTGTCACCCCTCTTCTTCTTCATCCAACTTTTATCCATTGGTATACAAGAGTAGTACTCAAAATTTGACCTACAACAACATTTGGTAATGTGGAGCCAAGAAACCTTAAAATTAGATTCATGGGTGCTTTCTCAAGAATAGGTGATTTGTTACGAACAAACATACTAAGCTATGCGTAGATATTCCCTATATATATATGCTTTCAATTTTGTAAATAATAACACTACATCGAGCATAACTTAATGTGAGTTGTTGTGGAATATTTTATGCATAATTTTGTTAATGTGATATCCTAAATTTTTAAAGCATCACTTATTGTAACTATTACTTATGTTTAAACAAATAAGACATCCAAAATAAGGTCAAAATAAGACAATCCAATAATCATTTAATTAAGTAAATGAAAAATGTAAAATATATTATGATATATATATCCAACAATCTTTAACTTTAACTAATATAGCAGTGTTTTTAAAAACGCAGCCATAGGTCCCCTCTTTTTGAAATATTTATCCATTACAAAGGGACCTATAGCTGCGTTTCTTATGAATGCAGCTAAAAAAATATACCTGTAGCTGCGTTTTTAAGAATTAATGCAGCTACAGGTATATCGTTTTAGCTGCATTTATAAGAAACGCAGCTATAGGGCAGCTATAGCTAGCTAGATTAGGGAATACGGTTTATTTTTTTGTAATCATGTATTACACACAGCTGCATTTCCCACAAAGCGAGTAACGAAAAGAAAGCTACCTTATCTTCAGCAAGCAGTGGAATATGAAGAAGAATCGCAAGTGGCTTAGTGTCTTCCTACCTGAAACCCCCATTCAGAAGCAAAAATAAAAAACAAGTACGGTAAGATGCGGAAGATTGGACCACTTGTACACAACGTAGTATAATCATGTACACAGATATGATGTAAAAGAAAGCTAAATATTATATTACACACCAAATATGAACAACAAAGTTTTAGGTCCACTTCTAATTTTTTAGCCATTGTTTGAAAGATCTAATGCAGCACTTTCTACCACCAACAAAAATCACATATCTGAAAAAAAACACAAATAACCCTTTGTTTGGTTGCTAAGAAAAACAAAGGAAAATCTATAAACATGATCGTTTCACAAGCCCTACAAAGGATTTCATTATTGAAAAAATGGTGTAGTTAAACAGTTTAGGACAAATGGACAATGGTGAATTACCTGTTCGATTTTGTTTTACTTTTTTATTTTAATTCAGTTAGGCTCCTTTGTTCTTATCTTGTTGCCCCTGTTTGTCAGTTTTGGAAGCTATGGTTGTGTCGGCATTCTATGGGCCTAACACACATTTTTTTAAAATTATTTCATGGGCCTCAAGCATCTAGCTTCGAAGCAACCATTCGGCTTTTCTGTTCTTGTTTTCCTTCTTTGAAAAAAATTGTGTCCAATTTACGTTGAGCAAATGTCTAAATTTTACATGGTGGTAATGCCTAGAGTTGTGTATAGAGAAATTGGATATAGGCTTCTGAACTTCAATAATATTGAAAGAGCAAGTGCCGATTGCCACTTGTTCCAGTTAGCTCAACTAGAAAAAAAAAAAAAGTAGTAAAGCAATAAACACAATAATTAAATATTATTGAAGTTAAAATTTTGGAATGAATCCTTATTCGTAGACTCTATCAAGTAGAAAACTTACTAATGTGACCTCATCAACCCATTAAACATTTAACCCACAATAAGAAATAATTATATTGAATTTTATATTTCAAATTATATGTAAATTTGGCACATAATATGCCAACACAGTACGGGTCCTAACAACTCTTTTGATATAATTGTCTATATTTGTATTAATATAGAGAAATCCCTCATTATGCTCTACCATGTGTCTATAGGATGTCGCCATTTGTGGCACTTTTTTTTCCCAAGTAAATTATGAAATTTCAAATTTTTTTTGTTAATTTATATATTTCTTATCTATGACCTAAAATTCAGGCCATTTGATCATTCAATGAGAGTTTCATTGTTCATTACATTTAGAGGAGTATTAATACAATATTGTAAAATATCCTTCGTATTTTGGTCATAATGGATGAGTATTGTTTGTTTACACATCTCTTTTATGAATTGTTCTAAAAATAGTTTCAAATGTTTTTGCTTTTGTTTGTTTTAATCTTTAATGTGATAGTCCAAAACTTTTATGACATTTGACAAATCATTGTGTGTGTCATCCCTTTATTCCATACACTAGATAATTATTTCCAAGAATCCCTTGGAAATGTTACGTACCTAGGTGTTTATCAAAAGATGACCATTGGAATCTCATAAATCACATAGAATTGAACATCACTTGACCAACACTTGTTATTAAATTCAAACCTTTTTATCTACATGCCACGGTTATAGAACCAAAATTTTGGCATCTTCATATTCCATCTAATCTAACTTTTGTCGCATAGAAGTTTCAGCTGTCAAATTGCTTAACACCAATCATTTACAAGAAAAACCTCAAGTAATCTACAATGTTTCTATCTGTTACATAAAATAGAAACAAAAAAAAAAGAAGAAATGTAATATAGCTTAGTGTGATGGGCTATTGGATTGACAATAGTCGGGCCCATGGGCCCATCTAATAGCAACTCCTTTCTTAATGGCACTTCATGTTTTTTTTATATTTGTGAGAGAGAACTTATAGCAATTATTTTTGGTATCTGAATACTCTCTCTCAGTAACTATTGTCACATAGAAGTTTCAAATGTCAAAATGCTTTTAACACCAATCTTTTATTACCAGTTTACAACAAAAAACACTGAACAAAGTAAGTTATACAGAAGTGGTGGGCTATTTGGATTGACACTAGTCAGGCCCATCTAAAAGATAAGTCTTGTACAATATTACATCTACACGCGGCTATAATTCAAACCATTATTTTTGTTATATACAACTTATGTTTAATGTGTTCAATTTCCAACTATATGTAGCTTTATTCTATTCCTAACTAGGACAAGCCAATCTTTGAAAACCCCAACCATTAAGGCTTGGTGAACAACACACATCAGAAAGCTACAATCTTCCCACTCATTGTTTATCGCCATATATAGTCCATTTCTAAATAAGTCTTTTCAAAACTTATGTTCTAGACCGTTGTCAATGTCATATTTAAATTCTGAAGTTCAGTAATTGTAATTACTGCAACATAGTGACGGCTAAACTGAAATCAGGATTTATGGGAGATGCATCTCAAGGATTGGCCATTCGTTCCTGGTCTGTTGAAACCTGCCCAGAAAATCTATTCTCATTCAACAGAATGAGCTGATTGAGTTCATTAATAAGACTGATCCTGTTATATCTCATCACTGATTGGAAAGAACAGCTTAGTATCAAGATGCATCAGTATTAAGCCCAGTAGGAGAACTGAAAGAAACAATTATAATATCCAAAAGTTTATGAATTGTTTGGACAAAAGATTTATACAACATGGATAATTCATTCTTTTATAGGAAAACATGGATTTGGACCAACATACACATAAGTATTAGAGTTTCTTCACATAAGGACAATACCTAGTAATTAGTAGGAATTGTTTCAATTTCTTATTCTGACAGGGTTACCTACTTAGGTTTTCTTGGTATAAAATAGAAGTTCAGTTGGCTACCTCTTTTAAAATCTATTCAGTGTCAAAGAAACAATTGGCATTCATTACAAATTTGGCCATAAGGTCTTTCCATATGGGGGAGAGGAAAAGACTTTTAAAAGAAGTTGCAGCTGAAACAAAGAGAGTAATCACAGTCAGTATGCCTTTGTTGGGAGGCAGCTATGTGAGAGATTGAGCACTGATATATGAACTGAGAATAGTGTAGGCAAACTCGTGTAAATTATTATCTCTATTGTGTGTACATATTGTTAGTTATTTGTCTTTACTGTTACTTGTTCAAATTTGTGTAATTCATCCAAAAAATAAATGGACATGGAAAATAATAAGCACAACAAATAAACAGCTAGTTTTTGACCTTTTACTTTGTGGTTAGGGACTAATCTATATAAAGCTTGGTCATTGTTTACCCTTTGAATCCTTCCCTTAATGATTGGACAGTTACTCCCAATTAATTGCTGAAAGGGGAACTATGCAAGAAGAAAAGGGCAATATTCAACACAAACAAGAAATGTGAGATGAGGGAGCTTTTTATACTGGCAAAGAGAACTTACTGGAGACTAATCCAAATTCCATGAGAAATCATGTTCAAGAGAGAGAAAAAAAAGGGGGGTGGGAATTCTTTTTTGTCACTAAGGTCACCTAATTTTTAAGGGATTAGATGTCACTATGAACTCGAATTCAGAAAAGTTCCATCCATGATTGTGTGTAGGCTATGTGTGCAGTTCTAACTCGGTTGAGAAACCACATAGTTGTGCTATTCATATTCTGTGCCTCGATTAGAGAGGACTAATCTATCCATAGAAAGAGACAAGACATGCTCTGGAGGTTTCCAGTAATCTAAGTGTGCTATGCTCAGCCATAGTGTAATGGGGAAGTTGAATTGTGTTAGATAAGTGAGTTCCATTAAAAATGTTGTAACAGAGAAGAGGATGAAAAAACAAAGTCAGCACTGAGGAGCACTTCTAAAAAGAAATGAGTCTCACATTTTGCTGGTAATTATGAAGTTTGATGCCTAATGATATTTTTAAAGTCACAGTGAAATAGACCATTGGATTATTTGTTGAAAAGACTATCTTTGAATTCCCAAAAGCATATCATGTGCATGGTTTCTGTTATTTTATAGTCATATGTTGGTCAAGTCCATAGTTGAAAACAGCAATTAAGTAGCATACTGCGTTACTATTGATGTACAACAACTTCAAGTTTTGACCATCAATTTGGAGAATAAAAAATCAAATAGTAAAAGGTTTTGATGAAAGTGGATGGAACTAACTTGCTAAAGGATGCTTCTATCAATTGGGGACCCCCACCTCCACTATCTTCTAGGCACTAATAATAGATACTTCAATATTGTGTGTTGTGTAAAAAGTAGAAAACTACAAGGTGCATACGGATGTATATTCTTGACTTCATATTTCTGAAACCCAATTTCTCAAAGCAGTCAGACATGGAATCATTGCAAGAAATAAATGTTTGGACGGTGAGAACAAAGATTCAAGAAAATGTCTGAACAAAAAAAAAACTATTAAATTTTAAAAGTGCGATTTTTGATCTCTTCGCTCTTACAGAAAGAACTGTAGGTGCTTTGTTCTTTCTGTAATCATATTTTGACAGTGCATTGTAGTCACAAAATTACTGGCCATTTCTTTTCAATTCTGACTGTACTATATAGTATATATACATACATCTTCTCTAGAGCATTTTCTGAACAAAGTAATGATTCTCAAATATAAGATTCATTTTCCAAAGTAATTATTATAGTTGAGTAATAATGACCCTATGGCATTGCAATCATTCAGAAAAGCTAGTATATAGAACTAAGTACGTAAAAAAATAAATTAATTAACACAAATGTTTCACTCCAATGTTCCACGACCTCATTAATCCAAATGTAGTGGAACTACAGTCCAAAATCAAAATATAACAAAATCTTTGCATGAATAAATTAAGTTTTGAATGCTTAAGCAATAAAATGAACTTAGTAACATTGTTACAAATTATAGATTCTTTCAAATGCATTAACATCAATAAAATGACATCTATATCTATCTATCTACTTACAGAATATGAGGTGAGAGGTTTTAAATTACCAAGTGATATCTAGGATTTGGACGCATTTGAAACTCCAACGCATCAAATTCAAAGATAGGCAGCAACTCCACTGCATTGATACCAAGTACTAGAAGATGTGGGATCTTCAAACTAAAATGACAAAGGAAAATGTCAAAAAATAGTATTTATCAAATGGTCAAACGAGAACAAATATTTACATACCAAACTTCAAAAAAAGATTATTTAACCCCAGTCATTTAATCAATATATGATTTATGCAGGCATGGTTTGCTCAAACAAAAAAGGAAATTGGCAAGTCAAAGCGTAGTTTGCAAAAAAACAAAAGACCTACCAAACCTAGAGTTTTTATAGACAATGTCTAAGCTTATTAAAACAACAATTACATATCCCAAACATCAAGGTTTCTCCACCTAAAGGTTTGAAAAAAATTAAATTGCTTCATCAAATAAATGCAAGTTGAACCACTCTAGAGAAAACAATTGAAACTAAAAATCTCTTAAAGGACCAACGCAGACAAGAATGACTAGGCTTTTGCTTGTATTAGTGGCAAGTGGCAACACAGAACAAAAGAGAAGGTTAAAAGTGATGTTACCGTTGGGGAGGTTGAGAGAGGTCCGAGTGAGATTGAGAGAGACGCTGGTTTGTTCCTGCATGCATTCAACAAAATATTTTAAATTTTGAAACCCTAAATCGAAAATCAAAGTCCAGCTAATTAATAAAAATCGGAACCCTAAACCTAAAATCGAAACCCTAAATCGAAAAACAAAGTCCATTTAAACCCAAAATCGGAAATCGAAACCCTAAACACCAAATCGAAACCCTAAATCGAAAAACAAAGTCCAATTACACCCCAAATCGAAACCCTAAATTGAAAATCGAAACCCTAAATCGAAAACGAAGTCCATTTAAACCCCAAATCGAAACCCTAAATCGAAAAAAAAAGTCCATTCGCTCTCAAAGATCGAAACCCTAAATTGAAAATCGAAACCCTAAAAATAAAATGAAAACAAACATGTTAAAAAACTTACTGTTACTCGGCCTTCTGAGAGTGTAATCAGTGAGATTGAGGGTTCGAGAGAGCGAGGGAGAGACACGAGGCAGCGACGGTGAGATCGATCGGCGTACGAGTAGATGTGCGATTTCGTGTTCGTTTTCGCTGTGGAAATTAGGGAGGAGGGAAGAGCGGAAAGAGGAAGGGGATTCAATTTTGAGGTGGGAAGTGAGGGAAGGGGGAATCGGAGGGTGGGAAGTGAGATTGAGGGTTCGAGAGGATGCTTCAGAGTCGGGAGTGGTCTGAGAGGGAGCTCGACGGCTTCAGAGTTTTTTTACATATGTGGAGTGGTCGAGAGAGAATTCTGAGAGTATTTTGTTAAAAGACCAAAATGGGTCTTGGGCCGCGTTTAGTTAAACGCAGCTCCAGACACATTGAAAAAAAAATAAAAAAATAAAACATAATGGGTCTTGGGCCGCGTTTAGTTAAACGCAGCTCCCCAATGCGTTTTGAGCTGCGTCCAGAAAACGCAGCTCCAGCCACATTAAAAAAAAAAAAAATTAAATAAAACAAAAATTCCGCTGATGGGTATTGGGCCGCGTTTTTTAAAACGCAGCCCATCTAAACGCACCTTCATCTCTATCAAACGCGGCTTCAGACAGGGCTTATAGCCGGGTTGAGTGAACGCGGCCTCAAGTACAGGGTTGGAGCTGCTTTTTATAAAAACGCAGCCCAAAAACGCGGCCCAAACGCGCGTTTTTTGTAGTGATTTTAAACTTATATGAATATTCCAAATTTTCAAATCTGGTGATCATGGATAAAAACATCACTTTTTCTGTGAGCTGACCAAAATCATTATAAAATGTTAGGTTAACTTCAAAGTGCGTTTATTATGTAGTTGAAGAAGCTAGAGTTAAAGTATACAAACCCCAACCTCTGCTTGGTCTAGTTGTAAGTTAAAACTACATGCTATGCTTGGGCTTCATCTTGCTGGCCAAACTACAAACGTGTCTATCACTCAAAACACCTAAATACTTAAAAGGTCTGTATTTGTTCTGTCTACCCAAATCTGTATCTATATTTATATACTGTACTAAATAATTAAAGTATACATTCAATAAAGTTTTAAAAAATAGACTCTAATTTCAATAAAAAAAAAATTTAACTCTAATTTTGTGGTCCATTATATTTGAATCTACTCTAATTCCAGCATTTTTTTTTTAATTACTCCCAAGAAAATTAAGAACTACTTTCAAACCGTTTGAAGTCAATCCAAATTTTTAAAGAATTATATAATTTATCATGAATTTAAGTTCAAATTTGATGGAGAATTTATAAACAATATCATGTTACAAAATAAAATCAGATGTGCGTTTCCAATTGATTTTCTTTTTAAAATGATTAAATTTAATAATTTATTTGTTCTGTCTACCCAAATCTATATCTATATTTATATACTGTACTAAATAATTAAAGTATAAATTCAACAAAGTTTTTAAAAATAGACTCTAATTTCAATAAAAAAAAAATTTAACTCTAATTTTGTGGTCCATTATATTTGAATCTACTCTAATTCCAGCATTTTTTTTTTTAATTACTCCCAAGAAAATTAAGAACTACTTTCAAACCGTTTGAAGTCAATCCAAATTTTTAAAGAATTATATAATTTATCATGAATTTAAGTTCAAATTTGATGGAGAATTTATAAACAATATCATGTTACAAAATAAAATCAGATGTGCGTTTCCAATTGATTTTCTTTTTAAAATGATTAAATTTAATAATTTCTTAGAATAATACAACAAACCTTTAAAAAGTGTATCACAATAATGAAAGTTATGTTAATAAGTTCCATAAATAAGTATAAAAATAGGTCAATAAACTGTCTTCTTTTTCTTATTGAAATTGAGCAATTAAATATTAGCAATTTGTGTTGGATCCCAAATAATATTATCACCAATATTATCAATTCCACATAACAATCACACACAAAAACACAAATATTTATGTGGAAAACCCTTTTCTCCTTGAAGGGAAAAACTATGAGACAAACTCCGAATCAATTTCACTATTATCAAATCAATTATAATATCTCTTGAATATGTCTTACGGCTAAAGAAAAATTTCCTTATTTTTCTTTACTCTCACACACCCTAATTACTTATTTAGAGGGCGGCAACATTTTGCTCTCTCTTCTTTAACTTTCTTTTCTTCTTCTTTCTCTTTTCCACATAGCTCTCCGTGGCTATCTTCTTGAAGGCGACAACACTTTACTCTATCCTCCTTGCGTTACTTCCCAAGCGAAAATCCATTTGGTTTCATGCTCTATTTTCCCTTTCCCATAGGGAGGATCCTTGGGCCAAACTCATCAAATTCTTTATAGCACTGTCTATTTATAAGACTCTTTTCCTATTCCTTCTTGAACTAGGAATATATTACTTCTTCAACAAAGAATAGACTTTCCTTCCATATCAAGGAATAGTCTTTCCATTCATACCAATGAATAGTCTTTCACAAAGGATACCCAAATTAATTTTTTCTTCTTCAACTAGGAAACCTAATTGACTTTCCAAGTCACAATTGGAATTTGAGGCAATTTCCCAACAATCTCCACCTTGACTCAAATCCCATCAATTGTCTTCTTTCCTCTTGGGATAGCTCCACCCAAATCAAGTAGTCTTCTTTTCCTCTTGGAATAGCTCCACCTTAATCAAAGCAATCCCTTCTCTTCCATCTTAATTCACATAAAAAAGAAGCATCGACTAAATCAACCAAACTCTGATATCACTGTTGGGTCTTGAATAATACTATCACCAATATTATCAATTCCACATAACAATCACACACAAAAATACAAATATTTAAGTGGAAAATCTTTTCTCCTTGAAGAGAAAAACTATAGGACAAACTTTGAATCAATTTTACTATTATTAAATCAATTACAATATCTTTTTTGTATGTCTCACGGCTAAAGAAAAATCTCCTTGTTTTTCTTTACTCACTGAAACACTAATTATTTATCTAAAGGGTGGCAGCACTTTGCTCTCTCCTTGTTTTTGAGGTATATTATTACCAATTAAGTTTTCATATTTAGGTTTTGCTAATATCTATTTTTCAATTGATAATACGAATAATCCACTTAATATTTTTGTGATTAATCGATCTTAAATATGATTTTATCAAATTTAAATTTTAAATACCTTTTCTTTTAAGAAAAAATGTAACAAGTATTGTCAATAAAATTTTATAATCTCTATCTATCCATTTGGAAAGATCTAGTTTTTATTTTTTATTTATTTATAAAAGTAAGAATTTTTTTGTTATATATTTGATCATCATTGTCATTATTTTCATTGATATCTTTATTTTATATTATTTAATTAATTTCTAGCTCTTTTTGATGAATTTCTTATTCATTTGTGATATTTTCTAAATTTTCTATTATATCTTTTACAATTCTAGTGAAATTTTTTTCAGGAGATCCCATTTGAGATTCAATTAAGTTTTCTACAATATAAGACTATAATATGAAAATGATAAATTAAAATATAATTAATGCAAAGAGCAATATAATTCAATTCATTAAAGGCACTTAACATTAATTAGAATCATTCAATAGTCTCAGCATGCCCAAGTAAAAATGGAGTAAATACATAACTCAAATACTTAATACTAACCAAACCAAACCAAGATTAATTTTAAATGGAGAATAAAATATCATGGTTTAGATGTAAAATTTAATAAAAAGAAATAAAAATTTACTATTATTATTTATTTATTTTTAATTTACCATGGGTTTGGTGATGCATGGTAAAGAAAAGCTGGAATTTCAATTACAATTTTGGTGTTAGAGAGATAGATTGCTTGATTTGTGAACTTGCGAGATTAAGATGCTAATGTTGACAATCTATTATGATTCATGTTGAAGATTGGCAACAAAAATTTAAACCTCAAGCTATTATGGAGAATTGATGGTAAATGATGATTCAACACATTTACATCAATTTCTTTTTTGATGAAATAATTTATACCTTTAATTGAGATGAATTTCTATCGGTTCATAATTTAGAGGCTTTGTTGGCATGAAGGGAGAGGGTACTCTTGTTTATCCCCCAAAAGCAATTGTTGACCTAATTTATTTATTTATATATTTTTTAACGGGGGGCAATGGTCTAGGCCTAGCAGTGCTTGCCCAAGTCAAAGTGTTTAATAGTTAGTTTTTTGTTGAACCAAATTTTTGGGATTCTCAGGTCAAGGGTTTAATAGTTGTTTTTTTTAAAAAATGTATTTTAAAGATAGGCAAAACAAGTAAAGTTAAAAGTAAGAGAGATACTACGTTCACAATATTTTTACAACAAATTATAGGTGGTTAGTTGTTATTAGTTCTAATTTGAACCTACCATTAAAATTACTTTTTTATCCCACCAATAACAACACATAATAACTTGCCATCTACGATTTGTTGTAAAAATGTTGTGGACATAACATTTCTTTAAAAATAATTAGTGTATAATTTTTTTTCCAAGTGGGGATGTTTATATTGTCACTATGGTCACACCCAAGTGGAAGATGCCAACTCTAGTCGCTCTTCTCCACCCATTTTTTATTCAACGAAAAAAAAAAAAAGTCAGGGTGGTCATATGAACAACGGATATTATTGTAGAGCTGTCGCTTGTCCGCAGGCCTAGAGCAATCCTTTAGATGTACTAGAAACTACTTAGCCACAGAAAAAGTCTGGTGCCACAACTTGTGGCACAAATTGTGCCACAACTCGCCCATGTGGCGAGTTATGGTTGGTGGAGGGGTGTCTCCACATGGACCTACCAACACCTCTCTACCAACCACAACTCGCTACATAGGCGAGTTGTGGCACAAGTTGTGCCACAAATTATGGCACCAGTACTGCTCCTTAGCCACACGAGGAATATAGTCTAAAAAGGGCATTGGTTCTCAGCCACATTGTCAATTTGGCATGTGTAAATGGTGGGTGTGTTGACTTTTGTTCAGTTTTGCATTAGATAAATAGGTGACCCTAAGTTAAGGTAATAACATTTCTTATCTCTTACATAATGTGTGGGAGGTTATGGGTCCAATTTACTATGGATAATGGATGCATGAAAATTTTTTTCCCTTATTAGAAAAAAGATATAACTGTAATTCATATATGATTTATAGTAGACTAAATTTTCTTTGTCATGAAATTAATAGTTTTCTTTTCATAAAAAAGGACATCAATTTGGCTGTAAGCGGCAACTGGTGTGTATTGGAACAAAAAAAGTTATTGATTAATAAAAAAAAAATAATGATTTGAATATCATTTCACAAATAGAATTCGATTTTTCAGCTCAAGGTAGTGGCGGTTCTAAAAATGTTATCCATGGTCAGTTAAGAAACTTAAACTAAACAAAATTTAAGATAATTTGAATATATTGAGTAAAAAAAAAACACTCACAAATACATGAAGTTTTACAATTTCTTTTTACGAGTTACGAGTTTTTATATTTTGAAATCGTTAAATGATAGTTTATTATTAGTTATCATTATCTATTGTTAATGTGGATAGGTGTGACCATTTTATTTTGCTAAGTTTATATAATTTTTTTTTTTTTTTTTTTCAAGTCAAATGATCCCCCTGGATGGAGTAGCTCTGGCACCACCCGTCCTTGGGGTACGTCTAATCTATGTGATAAACAGTGCTTTATAAACTATATTTTAGTTGTTATTCAAACTCGTATAGTAGGCATTCCAATTCTCTAGTGACCTTGGCCAAGGTATATTCCCTAAGGGGATCAATTTAGCATACGTAGAATAGACATCTTAGTTCTGTTACAAGCTTAATGTGGTTGTTTGTGAGTGACTGTTTATCACTTTTACATGTTTCCACTATATACTCATATACAATTATTGAATTAAATGTGATAATTGCAGTAAATGGATTGGACCGTTTTTTGGGTTGACTTTCTAGGTTTTCTACATTTCTTAAGTTAACGTTTTAGGGTCATTTATTATGGTTGATGGCCGATTGTAATTACTCATTTCTAGGGAAGAAAATTAATTAAGTTCTCTTGGCATTGCCAAAATGAAACTTTATTAGGGTTTAAAAGTGGGCCATGAACAAATAATATATATATTTTTTATTCAAAATAGAATTTTACTTTAGTTTAATCTATGTGTATATGTGTGTGAAGCTCTCTTTTGGAGAATTGAACCCTGACTCTTGCCCTCCACACTTCATAAGCATTTATACTTATGAAGCGACCATTGCGCTAAAGATACGTGGCGGTAGAAACAAATAATATAACTAAGTAAGAATTGCATCTTTTCAAATGTTCTATATATGCTTGTGGTTTGAACTTTGAATCATGATGCCTCCCTCTCCCTACCATCTATCTAAAGACCAGTGTCCATCCTAACAAATTCATTAGTGAGAAGCATTTACTTCCATTATTACCAGCTCGACTATAAGCTGTGGTGGGTTTATATATAGTTCCATTGTAATTCTTTCATTTCATCTCATTATCTCAATCAAAGTCCTTTACTCGTTTTGGTTTTCAATGGCATGTCAAATGAAGAAAATATTGTTGCTTCTGCTTGTTGTGTTTCTGGTATTGAGCTTGCAACATTGTGTTGATGGAACGCAACAAGTGCCTTGTTTCTTCATTTTTGGGGACTCCTGGTCTGATAATGGGAATAACAACCACCTTGTGACAAAGGCAAAAGCTAATGATCAACCATATGGGATTGATTTCCCTGAGGGACCCACCGGAAGGTTTTCCAATGGTCGCAATCTTGTCGATATCATTGGTCAGCATTTACCTCTTTCTATAAAAATTTATACACATTACATTTTTCATAATTTGTTTCTTTTGGGCTATTTTGAAGTATTTGAATTTGGAAAAATTGATTTTGATTCCAAGAGCTATCTATTTCTACTCACTACAAAAAACGCTGGCTATAGCCGCATTTTTTTAGCTGCGTTTTTAGGCGGACCTATCGCCGCGTTTCTTAAAAACGTGGCTATAGACTTAACCTATAGCCGCGTTTTTAAGTGTCTTTAGCTGCGTTTTTTTTGAAAACGCGGCTAAAGACCCACAGAACAATTTTTTAATGTGGACCTATAGCCGCGTTTTCTTAAAAACACGGCTATAGGTAACACTCAAAACAAAAAAGAGACCTGAGAATAATTTTTAAAGGAAGCTATAGCCGCGTTTAAAAAAAAAACGTGGCTATAGGTCCAACCGGATTTTTTTTCTTTAAAAGGACCTATAGCCGCGTTTTTTTTTTTAAAAACGTGGCTATAGGTGGGTCTATAGGTCCAGTTGGATTTTTCCCCTAAACGGACCTATAGCCGCGTTTTTTTTTTTAAAACGCGGCTATAGGTCCACCCGGATTTTTTTCTTTCAACAGGCCTATAGCCGCGTTTTCAAAAAAAAAAAAAAAAACGCGGCTATAGACTCGCATAATATTTTTTAAGGGGAACACACTTTTCACCTATCTCACTTTTAACTCTTCTCCGTTTTTCTTTCTTCTTTCTCCTTTTTTTTTTCTTTCACTCCAGCGTTGCTTCAGTGGAAGTTTCCTCAGTCTGACCAGTTTTTTTTTTTTTTCCCCCTTTTTCTTTCTTTCTTCTTCTCTCCAACGTAACTGTTCTTCTTCTTTTTTTTCTTTGTTTCTTTGGAGCTGCAGATCATTTTTTCTTCTTCTTTTTTCTCCTTCCTTTTGCAAGTCACCGGGTACATTCTTCTTCTTCTTCTTCTTCTTTTTTTTTTTTTTCCTTCCTTCTTCACTCCAGCACAGCTCTTTTTTTTTTTCTTTGTTTTTTGAAGCTACTTCTTCTTTCTTTTTCTTTTTTTCATTTTTTTTTTCTAGCACATTGATTTGTCTATAGATCTAGTATTTTTTTTTAAAATTTTATGTTTAGTTGGTAAGAAAATGGAGGAAATATTGAAAATCTAGAATGAAGTGGATATTCTAGCAATATTTGTGTACATGTCTTGATTTGGATTTGAGTTATAATTTTGAATTTTTTGGATCTGTGCTTGAATGTGTTGCTGATATTGTGCTTATGTTTCTGAGCTTGTGCTTTTGTGTTCGTTGAATGGATTTACTGTTAGATTTGGGTTGGTTTTATTGAATAAGAGAAGATTCATGAGTTTGTATTCTTATATTTTGGAGCATGTTGTGTTTGTATTGTGAGTATGTTGTGTTTGATTTTGAATTTTCTGGGTTTGTGTTTGATTTTGAATTTTTTGGGTTTGTGTTTACAGCCGGATTTTTTTTTTGTTTGAATTTTGAATTGTTTTCGGTTTGAATTTTGAATTTTTCTGGGGAAAAAAAACTCAGAATTTTTTTTTAAAAAGACCTATAGCCGCGGTTATAAACGCGGCTCAAAGCGGGTCTATAGCCGCGTTTTCTAAAAACGTGGCTATAGGCCCGAAACCTATAGTCGCGGTTAAGGAACGCGGCTTTAGGTCCGACCTTTAGCCGCGGTTAGAAAAATGCGGCTATAGACCCGCCGGGGGCTATTGCTGCATAGCATAGGCCTGGGTTGTAAACGCGGCTATAGGAAATGCGACCATATCCTATAGCTATGTTTTTGGGGTCTATAGCCGCGTTTTTGATACGCGGCTATAGACTCGTTTTTTGTAGTGACTCCCACTTTTTCTTTCTTTTTTTTTTTAATTTATTTTAATTTTAATTTTTATAAAGAAGATATCTAGCTAAACCCACTTAATTAACTAGATTCTTTTTTTAATAATTAAGAAGTGTGATGGGCCTTTTTGTGATTTTGGGCTGGACTGCCTCCTGTCGTACTGGGCCCAAGTGTTATGGATAAGAGAGTCGAGACCGGTCCAAGTGCAAATTGCTTTGGTCCGGCTTGTGCAAAGACTATGCCTCGTTCGTTGAAACTTCAGTCACGTGCCTGTGGCAGACGAAACAATGATAGACGAGCTAAGCTACTGTTAAGCAAATTAAGTCAAAGCGAAAGGAAAGAACACGTTATAAGTGCAAATAGCAAACATGAGATAAGAATGGTAAAATCGAAGAAGAAGATGATTAATTTGCCACATTCAATTTTGTCACGAGACTAAGGCCAAGGAGGGAACCATTTCCTCAATGTGGGTAATCTCGCAGGAGGATCCTGTCGCGGAAATTACTCACTTTGATGGAATAGACTTAAATGGGTTGCACCCAGATGAATTCTTTATATTCAGCAGAGAGCAGGCTTTAGGAGGGAGAGAAGGAAAAGCCTATTTGTGCATGCCTGCCACTCTAATCTCTTATGCTCTCTTCCTTACTCTCTATTTCTTTTCCTCTGTTTTTCTATTTTAATTGCCTCTCTTTGTTTCCTTTATTTCTGTTTATTTGTGTGGTGTGATGGAGACTACTCTTGTGGTGATTGCTATTGTTGTGTTGTTGTTTTACTGTGAACGGCTAAGGTCCTTTATATACCGCTTGCTGCGACTGCTTTTTTACCATTTTAGCTTTTAACAACCTTTGTCTGGTCTGGGTGTCCTTGTCCTTACCGACCACCACTGATTTGTTAGCTGTCCAGCCATCACCACTTACCTGTGCTGGTCGTGCCATTCCCTATTACTAGACAAAAAATGCTATTTTGTTTGTTTGCTCGCTCACCGTAGCATTCTAATCTGCCACAATGTGGGTGCTCTCTCTTCTTATCCCTCATGACATGCACCTAGTAGTTCTAGCTCATCCTCCCTCTTTTGTGTGGAATGTCATCCCAAGAGGACATTTCTCTCAAAAGAGCTTGAGTGGGAACTCTAGAATAGGCTTATCATTTTCCCCACTGCCAGACCATACTCTCTCTTACCTCTGACCCATGACCCACCACTCTTGTATTGGCTGGGTACAGGTTGGTAGTGCCTAGGTCTTGCTCGTGCTCCACTCCTATGTACGTCTAAAGTTTGTCTATTGTTCATGCGCTTGCCGTGGTTTGAAGGCTCGTTTGTGCATTCTACTGCTCATCCTTGACCCCTTATGATGTGAACTGCTTTCTAATTTCTCATTCCTCACAGCTTACGTCTTTCAAGGACTGGGCTTCGTTTGACTGTGGGCTTTCCTTTCTTGAGCCCATTCTTTCCCCTTTCCGTAGCCCTGCTGCCGTTTTTCTGCCATACCACTGTGCTACTCTTACCATGGTGTTATCTGACCCGTACTTGTTGGGCCTTTTTGGGTCTGCTGCCCATCCTTCTTTTAATGACTCTGTGTGGTCATTCATACTACTTTGGGCTTTCTCAATCCGTTGCATTGTTTGTGGGCTCTTTTGTCCCATTTCTTTCTACTTGGGCATCCTCAACCCATTTGCTTTCATTGGGCACCTTGGCCCATTTCTCACTCTACAAACCCATGGGCACTTTGCTAACTCTTTTGGGCTTTCTTGACCCAACTACTTTATTCTTCATCCTTAGGGTTTATGGGCTTGCCATGACTCCTTACTTTCTTACTTCATTACTTCTGGCCTGCTATGGCCAATTCTTGCTTTTCTTTATCACATAATGCCCAATGGGTTTACTACTTCCTTCTCTGGGTTCTTTTGGCCCATTCGCTTTCCTCAAGGCCCCTTTATTTATTTCATGGGTTCATGATCCATAATTCCTGCTATTCGGGTTTAATTGTTCTTTTTTCCTTATCAATCCATTAACTCTCTTTTTGCCCACATTGTTGGGCTTCTTCTTGCTATTGGGCTTTTGAAAATGAATATCAACATTTAACCCCCCGAGCATATGAAATGCTCCTGCGGTTTATATGCAAGTAAAAGACTTCCTTGTCCTTTTTGTACTTTCTTCTTCTTTTCCTTCGAGGGCATTTTCGAATTGTGGACCCTAACTTATATATATGTATTATTATCATATATGTATATATATTTATTTGTTTATTTATTATTATTATTATTATTATTATTATTATTATTATTATTATTATTATTGCCGTGAACAGTGTTGTCTTTTTGAATTTCCCAGTTTAGCAGTTATTTTGAAACACGGCCTCCGCTTCATTAATTTCTTCCCTTATCCGATGGTTGACCCATCGCATCCCTTCATATCAGTGTTGATGACGCTGATATTTAAGAGAGAGTCCCTTCACATTTCCAACATAAATACTCTTTCCTTTCCCCATCCTTCATCGTATCTTCTTTCCCAAACACCGTACCATCACTCGTCTACTCTGATCAACCAATCCGTCATGACGTCGGCAAAAAGCCAAGGTTCTTCCCGCCGTAAGGGGAAGGAGATTGTCTCCGATGATCCTGCCACGCGAGAGGTAGACGAAGAGAACGTCTATTCCAAATCGAACCACTCTGACGAGGAGGAGGAGCGACGTGATCCCAACAGCGAGTGCGCTCCTCTCATAGATCCTTGGTATGATGCTAATCCCCATTTCCCAAAAGTTCTCAATGATTATGCACCACTGCCGCGAGGCTGTGTGTGGCTCACCCTTTGCTGTTGCAACACAGACGTATCTTGGGCCCCATTGGCTTTTTCGATTCTAGACCTTGCCATCCATTAAGGTACTTCACTCCCCGTGCCCATTCTCTTCGAGTTTGGATCAGGCATTGCTTTGGGTTGGAGGGAATAAGTAGATAAGGAGTTGTTCGATACGGGCTTTATGGAGTCACTACAGTGGGCCGGTGTATTGAAGGCTATTGTTTCATCCCGCTGCTTATCTAACTACAGGGATCTCTTCAACCTTCGCCATTTGGTCCGTCAGTGGTGTACCACCAACCATACTTTCTTTCTTTGTCTATATCCGTGGCTGCATTCCTGGGCCTCTTCCCTCTTCTTGTCAAGCCATTGTAGGTCCTTACACCTTTCTGCCATAAAGACTTCCTTCTCCTTTTCTCTCCTTTGCAACTGCATAACTCTCAAAGAGGGAGTCATTACTTCTGCCGGACTTATCACCTCTGTTCCATAGACTAAAGAGAAGGGTTAAAACCCTATGGCTGACTTTGGTGAATTTTTGTAGGCCTAAAAAGCATCTGGCAGATGCACTGCCCATCTTCTCGTATATTCTTGGCTCATTTTACTAATGATCTTTATGAGGTCTTATTTGTTGCTTCTGCCTGCCCATTCCCTTGAGAGTAATAAGGCGACGATCAATGGTGCTTAACTTGTTAGAACTCTAACGTCTTCCTTACATCACTGTTGACAAAGGGTGTGCCATTGTCACTGATGATCCTGTGGGGTACTCCAAACCTGACAATTATACTTTCCTTAATGAAGTTTGCCACTGCTCCTCCTATGGCTTTGTGGAGTGGCACTGCCTTTGCCCATTTAGTGAAATACTCTGCAGCCATTAGGATCCATATGTACGCGCGTGATGGCGGATTAACCGGTCCTACCAAGTTAAGCCCCCAGGTGTGAAAGGGCCATGGGGTGACCACGCTGTGTAGGTTTTGTGGTTGAGTGTGAATCAGGTTGGCTTGTACTTGGCAACTGTGGCATTTTTTTCACAAGTTCTGCTGTGTCTCTTTTCATGGTAGGCCAATAGTAACCCATTTGTATCAAGCACCTATACAACTTCTTTCCTTGGTGCTCCTCGCTTTGTCCTGCGTGCACTTCCTTCATCATTTCATTTGCTTCCTCGGGACCCAAACATCGTAGTGCGTCCTCATCACATCCTTTCTTAAAAAGGACTCCATCATGCAAGAAATACTGTGTTGCCAGCCTCTTTAGCTTGTACCTCTTACTGTGCTTTTGTGGTAGGATGCCTTTTGTTAAGTACTGTATGAATGGACTCCTCCAGTCTTTGCTGGTGAATACGGTGTAACTCTCCTCTCTGTCTGTTGCAAGTTGGCAGGCTCCACATTATGTTTGGGCTTGATTTGCATCTTTACTCATACTTGGCCAATAAAAGCCTGCCCTTTGGAGTCTGCGGTAGAGATTTACTTCTTCGCAGAATCCACAGGTCTTATCATGCACTTCTTTTAACTTTCTTTGGGCCTCATCTTGCCTCACACATCTAAACAAGACCCTACTTGGCATCCTGTGATACAACTCCCCTTACCAAGGCATAGTCTTTTAACACTTTCAATTCTGCTATATCTTCTCTCTTTGTCAAAGCTTCCTTTATAGGAATTCTCCAATCTTCTTCACATTGTTCCTCTTGGAACCTTTCCTTCAAGATCTCCATAATGGACTCCTTTCTTTTTTTGACTTCTATCCTGGCACTATCTCTTTCAAAAATTATCTGTGAGCCTAGCGTAGCCAATGCATCTGCATACCGGTTCTCGTTCCTTGGGGCTATCTCGAAAGTTTAGAACTTTTCCTCTATCTTCTAGGCCATTGTTCTGTTTGGGGCTAAGCTAAGCTCCTTCAATGAGAAGCTTCCCTTGGCCTGGCAAAACACCAGGTTCGAATCACCCATTACTCTTAAATGCTTGATCCCCATTTCAAGGGCCATGGCTAACTAGGTTAGGTAGGCCTCATATTCCGCCGTGTTGTTTGAATAAGGGAATTCTAATTTGAATGAAAGCGCCACAGCCTTGTCTTCCTCATGGTACAAAACCATTCCCACTCCTCCTGATTAAGTGGTGGAAAACCTATCAAACTTCATTACCCATTGCTCTCTGACTTCTTCTACCATAGCTACTTCTCCCGGGACCTCGTAGTCCAACGGGAATTCCTCCTCTCTTGGGAATTGTGCCAACAGGTTTGCTATAGCTTGGCTCTTTATTGCCTTGGGCGTTCCCATTTTCAAGTCGTATTGTGACAATTGTAGTAACTAGGGGTGTTCACCAAACCGCATAAACCGCACAAATCACAAAAACCGCACTAAAACCGCCCGCAAAATGGCATAACCGCACCGCACCGCAAGTAATTGTGCACCGCACCGCACCACACCACATGGTGTTGTGCGGTTTGCGGTTTTATAATAAAAAAACCGCACAAACCGCACCGCACCGCACCTTCTCTATATATTAATTTATTTATTTATTTTTAATATTAAATATATTATTAATGGTTTAATAACCCTAGTTTTCAAAAAAAAAAAAAAAAAGTTTAATAACCCTAGCAAGTGTTGACTAGAAAAGCCAACTCAAAATAAAGAAAAACTAGCTCAATAATTTAAAACTTGACCCAAAAAAGGGAAAAATTAGTTTTAGGCTGAGTAAGAAACCGACTTCAAATCGCATCTTATACATAGTATCGCATATGTGACCACAAAATTGAGGTGTGGTGCGATTATGGTTTTGGCCAAACTCTAAACCGCACCACATAGCACCGCACCGCACATGTGACCGCAAAAAAAAGGTGCGGTGCAGTTATAGTTTTAGCTAAACCGCACCGCAAAGTGCGGTGCTAAAAATGACCCAAAACTGCACTGTACCGCACCGCGAACACCCCTAGTAGTAACCACTGGGATATTCTGCCAGAAAGAATTGGCTGCTACAACAAAGCTTTGATTGCGTGAGACTTAGTCATCAGCCACACTTCGTAGGCTAAGAAATAATGGTGTAGCCTTTGTGAAGCATATATTATAGTCAAGCATGCTCTTTCTGCTCTTGGATAGCGAGTCTCCACGTCCTTCAGGGCACGACTGATGTAATAGATTGGTTACTCTTCGCCACCTCTATCCTCTTGGGCAATCAACGCCCTTATGGCATACAACTTGGTGGCTAAGTAGAGCAGTAGTGGCCTTTTGTGGATTGGGGCTTGTACGGTAGGGAGGTTCATCATAATCTGTTGTAGCCTTTGAAAGTCGTCTGCTGTGCTTCTCCCCATTCACAACTTTGCCCCTTCTTGAGCAGTTTGGCAAAGGCTGAAGTGATTGATGCTAAACCTAGGATGAATCTACAAATGTATGAGACCTTCCCTAAGAAATTCTTCAACTCTTTTACTGTGGTTGGTGGTTTCACTGTTGCTATGGCCGTAGCTTTGGCCGGATCCACATCTATTCCTCTACTGTGAACTAAGAAACCTAGGAATTTACCAGAGGATACCCTAAATGCACATTTTAGGGGATTCATCCTTAATTTGAAAGCTTTACATCTTTCAAATACCCTTCTCAATTCTAGGACATGTTCTTCTCATTTTCTTGACTTTACGATTATGTCATCCATGTAGTCCTCTAATTCTTGATGCATCATGTCGTGGAATATGGCCGTTATAGTCCGTTGATAAGTTGCACCTGCGTTCTTTAACTCGAAATGCATTACCGTATAGTAAAAGTTGCCAATGGGTGTTCTGAAAGCAGTTTTCTCCGCATCTTGTCACCATTTTGATCTAGTTGTATCCACTAAATCTGTCCATGAATGAAAACATGGCGCTTCCTGCCACAAAATCTATCAGCAAATCCATATTTGGTAGTGGGAATTCGTCTTTTGGTCGAGGCGTTCCGGGTTAGCTGTTCCTCCCACTCCTTCGGCTCCATCCACATCCACTCCCTCTTCTTCTTCGAGCGGTGTGACTTTCGAGGACATCATGGCGCAGCTTCAGCGCATGGATGCTCGGCTCGACACTCTTAGTGATAAATTGTGTCAGGTGAACACCTGTGTTGGTTGTATTAGTAAAGGGGCCTTCTATGGTCTAAGTACCCCACCTCTATATCTTCATCACTAAAAGTGATCTCACTTGACTCTTGCAGGAGAGCCCTGTCACTTGCGACTTTTGCCGTTAGACATTCTATTCCTGCCCCAGAGGCAATGCTCTCCAAGGCTTTTGTTGTTATCGTTCGCTCTTTTGCTGTGAGCCCTAACTAGTCGAACAAGTTTTTGAACTTGGAACTTTTTTATAGGGTGGTAATTGCTGCGGCAGGCAGGGCAAGATTCTTTTCTTCGTCCTCCCCTGGGTCTGCACATATAACGACTATTGCTACACCCTTCCTTTTGTGATTTAAGAGTGGGTTCCTTTGAACTTCTGGCTGGGTCAGTTCCAGAGTCACTTCCTTAATTCTGCGGTGCACTAGTCTGTAGAAAGCCCAACATTCTGCGATAGGATTTTGCACATAGTTGTGCAAGCGGCAGAAGCGTGAGTCCTTCCGCTTTATCTCTGTGGGCTCTCTGGGAACTTGATTGGGCTTAAAAACTCCGTCTACTATCCACTTGTCTAGGAGAACATCTAGCTCCTTTGGAGTGCAAGGTATTGGTGGAGGGGTATCATACTCCCTTCCGTCAGCTTTCCTTTTTCTTTTGCTAGTGGATACTGCCATAGCTTGTGGGGTATTTCTTTTTTCAGAACTTGGCCTTACTGATTAAGCAGTCTTTCTGGCATTTTGCAACAATTGTGCAAAGTGGGAGATTTCCAAGTTTTCCAAGACACCTCTGTACTCCCTGATCATGTGTGTCATACACATTTCTTCCAATGTCTTTTCTTCACAATGATCATAGCAATCAAGTGCTATGTCCCTAAACCTTTTGATGTACTCCATCAAATCCTCACCACTTCTTTGCTTGGTCGCCTGCAAGGTTGCAAGCGTTACTGTTTCTTCTCCATGAAAGTATTTAGTGCAAAATACGTCTACCATGTCATCCCAAGTTAGGATTGATCTTGACTTGAGACCAATGTACTAAGTATACGCACAGTCACATAGTGATTTAGAAAATTCTCGAAGACACAAGTCCTCGTTCGCCGTGTAAGGACCAAGAGTATCAATGAACTTGCTTACGTGCTTAGCGACACTTCCTTTCTAGCCATCGTACTGCGCAAAGATTCACGGTTCATATCTCTCTAAGTATGGTTTGCTAAGTATCCTTAACGGGTAAGGAGGTCTTCGTGCATAGAATCTCTCTTTTGGCGCTCTTGCCCTTTCTAGCTTTAAAAGAGCCGCTACTTCAGCCATGGTGATGAAACGCTATTCCGCATTCTGCGAAATGCATCCAACCGGTGTCTCCTCTTTGTCTACCGCATGCTTCGGGATATGCTGGCTCCCTTTCTCCAATGTACTAGGTATACGCACAGTCACAAAGTGATTTAGAAAATTCTCGAAGACACAAGTCCTCGTTCGCTGCGTAAGGACCAAGAGTATCAATGAACTTGCTTACGTGCTTAATGACACTTCCTTTCCTGCCATCGTACTGCGCAAAGATTCGCGGTTCATATCTCTCTAGGTATGGTTTGCTAAGTATCCTTAACGGGTAAGGAGGTCTTCGTGCATAGAATCTCTTTTTTGGCGCTCTGGCCCTTTCCAGCTTTAAAAGAGCCGCTACTTCAGCCATGGTGATGAAAACTGTTCTGCATTTTGCGAAACGCCTCCAACCGGTGTCTCCTCTTTGTCTACCGCATGCTTCGGGATATGCTGGCTCCTTTTCTCCTTTGTCTTATCTGTTTTTAGTTGACAAATTTGTTTTCATCATCTGCTACTGCGAATGTTGCAGCGATTACAACACCTTAATAAAAACATTGGCATTGTCGGTGGGGATTATTGGCTGTGGTTGGGTTTCAGCCCCCATTTTGTTGATCCCTTTTGCCTGGTGAGGTGTAGTGGGCCTTGACTCTACCTGCGAGGGCACAGCACTCATGTTTCGCGTTGTTCCGGATTTTGGGGGCATTTGTTTGTGAAGGCTTTTATCTTCCATCCCTATCTATCTCCCAACTCCCTAACGGAGTTGCCAATTTAAATATGGTGGGCCTTTTTATGATTTTGAGCTGGACTGGCTCCTTCCATACTGGGCCTAAGTATTCTGGATAAGAGAGTCGGGACCGGTCCAACTACAACTTGCTTCGGTTTGGCTTGTGCACAGACTATGCCCCGTTCGTCGAAACTTTAGTCACGTGCTCGTGGCAGACGAAACAATGATAGATGGGCTAAGCTACTGTTAAGCAAATTAAGCAAGCAATCAAAGCGAAAGGAAAGAACACATTATAAGTGCAAATAGCAAACATGGGATAAGAAACGATAATTTTAATTGGTAAAATCGAAGAAGAAGGTGATTAATTTGCCACATTCAATTTTGTCACGGGACTAAGGCCAAGGAGGGAACCATTTCCTTAATGTGAGTAATCTTGCAGGAGGCTTCTATCTCGAAAATTACTCACTTTGAGAAAACGGACTAGAACGGCTTGCACCCAGATGAATTCTTTATATTTAGCAGAGAGCAGGCTTTAGGAGGGAGAGAAAGAAAAGCCTATTTGTGCATGCCTACCACTCTAATCTCCTTCGCTCTCTTCCTCACTCTCTATTTCTTTTCCTCTGTTTTTCTATTTTAATTGCCTCCCTTCGTTTCCTTTATTTATGTTTACTTGTGTGGTGTGATGGTGACTATTCTTATGGTGATTGCTACTATTGTGTTGTTGTTTTACTGTGCATGGCTAAGGTCCTTTATATACTGTTTGTCGTGGCCGCTTTTTTACCATTTTAGCCTTTAACAACCTTTGTCTGGTATGGGTGTCATTGCCGACCACCATTGGTTTGTCAGTTGCCTAGCCACCACCATTTATTTGTGCTGGCCGTGCCATTCCTTATTACCAAACAAAGAAGACTATTTTGTTTGTTTGCTTACCGTGGCCTTCTAATATGTCACGGTGTGGGTGCTCTCTTTTCTTATTCCTCATGGCATGCACTTAATGGTTCCAGCTCATCTTCCCTCTTTTGGGTGGTATGTCATCCCAGCAGGATATTTCTCCCAAAAGAGCTTAAGCAGGAATCCTAGAATAGGCTTACCCTTCTCTCCATTGCCAGATCATACCCTCTCTTACTTCTGACCCATGACCTATTGCTCTTGTATTGGCTGGGTACAGGTTGGTAATGCCTGGGTCTTACGTGTGCTCCACTCCTGTGTACGTCTAAAGTTTGTCTGTTGTTCATTCTGCCGCTCATCCTTGACCCCTTATGGCGTGAATTGCTTTTTGATTTCTCATTCCTCACAACTTATCTTTTTCAAGGACTGGGTTTCGCTTGACTGTGGGCTTTCCTTTCTTGAGCCTGTTCTTTCCCTTTTTCGTAGCCCTGTTGCCATTTTTCTACCATGCCACTTTGCTACTCTTGCCACGGTGTTATTTGACTTGTGCCTGCTGAGCCTCTTTGAGCCTGCTGGCCCATCCTTCTTTTAATGACTATGTGTGGTCATTCATACTACCTTGGGCTTTCTCAATCCGTTGCATTGCTTGTGGGCTTTTTTGTCCCATTTTTTTCTACTTGGGCATCCTCAGTCCATTTGCTTTCATTGGGCATCCTCGGCCTATTTCTCGCTCTACATACCCATGGACACCTTGCTAACTCTTTTGGGCTTCCTTGGCCTAACCACTTTATCCTTCATCCTTAGGGTTTATGGGCTTGCCATGACCCCTTACTTTCTTACTTCATTACTTCTGGCCTGTTGTGGCCCATTTTTACTTTTCTTCATCACATAATGCCCATGAGTTTGCTACTTCCTTCTCTAGGCTCCTCTGGCCCATTCTCTTTTCTCAAGACCCTTTTATTTATTTCATGGGTTTATAATCCATTTTTCTTGCTATTTGGGCATAATGGTTCTTTTTCCTTATCAATCCTTTGACTCTCTTCTTGCCCACATTGTTGGGCTTCTTCTTGCTACTAGGCTTTCGAAACTGAACATCAACAAGTAGTTAAAATGAACATCTTGTATAATGATTTCTAGAAGTTAAATAAACATCAACTACAATTTATATTGATTTTGTTAAAATGATAAAATAGTTAAACTATAACAATTTAAAACCGGATAGTAACCCTTTTTGCCCCTAAAATTTAGATTTAACTTGAAACAATATCAATTTATGAATTTTGTTACATAACTATTTACAAATTTTTATGTAAAATAATAAGTTATTACATAAATGATTTATACTCATTTAACACTTTAATTTGTAGGTAACAATATGTTTTCCTTTTGTTTGCAGTTTTTCTCTTGCATTAAAACTTTTACTTCTTTGTACCCGCCCCCCTTTTTTTCTTCTTATCCTTGATTTTCTTTTATTACTTTTGAACCTTAACAAACATGGATATAATAGGATTTAAAAAAAAAAAATCTATGAAACTTGGCCTATAAAAGTGACATATTTGAAACGACACTTATCAAAAAAAAAAAAAAAAAGGAAAAGAAAGAGAAATCTAAAAAAACAAATAAGTAAAAAAAAAAAAAAAAGGTACATAAGCAGAGTTTTGGTGGGCCAAGGGAAAATATCTATTTTCAAACTCTATCATTAAGAGTGGACATCATAAGTTAAAACTCTCGAAAAAAAACTTTTTTTTTTTGTTTTATTTTTTTTCCTTGAATGAAAAGACGGTCTCTAGTGTGGACTCATCAACCCCATGTCAGGTGATGGTAATGAGTAATATCAGGTGCACCACAGGGTGCTGGGATAATGACTCCTACCATCAATATCCTTTGAACCCCTTACTCCCATACATATCTAGATTTATAATATTTAATCTCATGGATATGTTTCCAAATACAACTGACTCAACCTAAGTGCGTCTCTTGTTAATAACAAGGTGAAAATCACATTTTTATTCCTACATTTTTAAATTATTCTCACTTTGGTCTCTATCTTTTATTTTCACCACTTTTAGTTCCTATTTCGAAAAATGTCATCCATTTTAGTCCTTTTCGTCAATGCCTTAATGGTAAAGTTCTAGGTGGCAGTCGAAATTATTAAAAAAAAAAAAATTAGCATTAAAAAATGTCATGTTAGCATCTAAATTAAAATTTTTTTTATTAATTTTAATTAAATAAAAAAAATTAAAAACAAAAAATTACATTAATTAAGATCTAAATATGTCTTGAACAAGAACAACAATAACACAAACCCAGATGAAATAACACAAACACACACTCTTTCGCTTTTGGGTCTTTCTCTTTTCATTTATACCCAGATCTAAGAGCATTCACAGCAGTGGATCTAAAAGTTTAGCTATTTAGCTCTACCAAAAGTTCCTTTATCTATTTTACCTACACACTCTCTGTAGCAGTGGATTTATTTTATCTTTCAACACAATAAAATAATATAAATATCATAATAAAATAATATAACACCTACAATAAAATAATATATCTTATTGCCAAAAAAAAATACACAGCAACAACCACAACCATCTCTACCATCAGCCACAACCACACCCACCACCACTACCACCACCAACAGTTCACAACAGAAAAAAAAAAACCCAAATCGGTTGATCTTTTTCCTCAACCCAGAAGGGGTGGGTTGGCGAGCTCCATGGGTTTCCCAGTCAGGTACCTAATATCTATGAGCAAGCACAACCACGAGCAAGCATTTCGATCGGCGGCATGGGTCTGAGGCGGATGGCGGCGTGGGTCTGAGGCTGATTGGCGGCTTGGGACGGCTGGTGGATCTAAGGTTGAGAGAGTTGATCGGCGATGGGTCTGAGTTGATCGGCGGCTTAGGATGACGGTGAAACAGAGGTAAGAGTTTGAGAGAGTGAGCTTACGAGAGTTTTGAGAGATGAGAGCTTCAGATGAGGCGGATGGCGGTGTGGGTCAGAGGCCGATTGGCGGCTTGAGTCAG
This sequence comes from Lithocarpus polystachyus, assembly GCA_033629205.1. Classification (NCBI taxonomy): domain Eukaryota; kingdom Viridiplantae; phylum Streptophyta; class Magnoliopsida; order Fagales; family Fagaceae; genus Lithocarpus; species Lithocarpus polystachyus. Next base: position 8,608,488 of record CM066172.1, on the reverse strand, counting down.
AGGCTGATCGGCGGCTTGGGTCTGAGGCTGATCGACGTTGAAGATGACAGGGCCGTCGGTGGTGAGCTTGAGAGAGTGAGCTTGAGAGAGAGTTTTGTGAGAGAGGTGAGAGCTCAGTGACAGAGAGAGAGAGAGGCGTGAGAATGAAAGAACGGAAAAAAAAAAAAAAACCAAACTTATATTATTTTAACACCAAGATTTAATAAAATATTATTTTTTAGTTTTAGATGTTAATTACAGGACACATCTATTTATAGATATGCACTATAGCATTTTAGCTAAAATTTTTAAAAATAGCTTCACTGTAGGCATTTTTTGCTATATTTAATGGAGCTAAAATAGCAATATAGCTATTTAGCTATTTAGCTCCACTGCCAATAACCAAGGGGACGGCGTCTCAAATGTCAGATGTTCTCAAACTCCATGCGTACTAGTGCTATGACAACCTCTACTGCTGCCAGACTCTCCCTTCCAATATTTATACGACAACAACAACCCACTTCTTTTGTAAACTACCGACATCATCTTTTCTCTTCTTCTTCTTCTTCCGCTTTTGCCCTTCGTCTCCCCAAAGTCTCTCGTCTCACAGCGAGGGTATTCTCGTCTTTTCAAGTCGCTATGGGAGACGCTCCTGACGCCGGCATGAACGCCGTCCAGCGATGTCTCATGTTTGAAGACGAGTAATTCTTTTTTTTTCTACTTCTTCCCATTCTGCTCATCCTCTTTTGCTTTATTTACGATCTCTCATTTTTTCTTCATTTGTTACTGTTGATTTTGCCCTGTTTGGTTGCTGGGTCAATGCAGGAATCAGTGAAGGAAAATGGGTTTCTTCTTTTTTAGCTAAAGTTTTGGTTTAGTTGAGTTTCTTGTGTTCTTTCTTCTTTTTTAGCTAAAGTTTTGGTTTAGTTGAGTTTCTTGTGCTCTGTTTGTTTGCTGGGGAAATAGAATGATTAGAAAGAAAATGAATTGCTAAGGTTTATTTGGTTTTCGAAAGAATGAATTTCTTTGGTGCTGATCTAGTTGTGCTTTGTTTGGTTCCGGAGAACAATGAAAAGAAATGGAAAAATGAATTCTTGGGTATTGGAAACAGATGATGAATGTTGGTTCAGCTGAATAAAAGAGATTTATTCATTTTCTTGACTATCATTCAGAGTTTTTATTTGAGTTGATTTGATGTGTAGTTGTTTGGAGCTAATTTTTGTGTCATTTTCCATTGAAATTCTGTTCTCTGTCCACACATGATTGAAATATCATTTGAATTATATTTTTTGGGTTGTGTTATTAGCTTTGGATTTGTGTGTTAGATTTGTGTTCGTGTTCTTGTTGTTCAAGACAGACATTTCAATTTATATGATTTTTGATTTTTAATTCTATTTTTAATTTTTTTAAAAAAATTTAGATGTTGACGTAGTATTTTTTAATGCCAAAATAAATTGTTTTATTATTTTAATAGTTTCGTCTGTCACGTAGAACTTTACCGTTAGAGCACTGACGGAAATGACTAAAATGGATGGTGTTTTTCTAAATAGGAATTAAAAGCGATGAAAATAAAAGATAAAGACCAAAGTGAGAATCGCCTAAAAATGTAAGGACAAAAATGTGGTTTTCGCCTAATAAGAACCTTATACACTTGGCTACTTAACATGCTTTTCAACTTTCACTTTCTTTGTTTAGACAAAAATGTTTCTTAAAATGAGTTATTTTTCAAAATATGTTTTCCATAAACTATCATTTTCCTATATTTAGTAACAATCTTAAATGAATTGAAAAATAATTTTTTAACTTCTTTTATTGCGCTTGTTGTGAGAATTAAGATAGAGTTGTTTTTTCAAAAAAAAAATTAATAGAAAAAAATTTCTAAAAATAAGTCATATTTTTTCTATTGATTAAAAATAGTTTTTCTTTAACTCATTTTTTCTGATACTAACAAACATTGAAAAATACAGAAAGTTATCTTTATACAAGATTTTTCATCAAAATAAATTGAGAGTTTTTCTCCTTGCAGCTAAACATCTGGGTTTTAAAAATTCCATCCCACCTTTCGCTACTGCTAGAGATCAAGAAATACTCAAAGGGGTCAATTATGCATCTGGTGCAGCAGGTATTCGCGAGGAAACTGGACAACAACAGGTAATTAGTCAATAAGGAAAATGTTAAATTAAGTTCTCTCCTGTACCCATTATGGACGCCAAATATGGAAGAGTACAAATTGAGAGCCATAAATTGTATCCTATGAAACTGATATTGTATGTATAGACAGCAAGGCTAACTGGTGTAGTATTAGGCTTAAAACTTCGTGTAAGAATTTTTAATACACTAAACTAAATGCCACAAAACTTAAACTATAGTTAAGAGGTTTGTAGTTCAGCTAACACATCTTAGTGTTTCTAATGAAAATATTTAGGGTTTAAATATCCTTCAGCTTTCATTATTGTAATCGAGAATGAAAAGGCACCATCAAGTAAATATAATTTGGTGCATCATATTGCAGGGTGATCGGATAAGCTTGGATAGGCAGTTGCGAAATCACCAAGTTACAGTCTCAAATATCAAGATTCTACTTGGAAATAATGAGTCATTGGCCACAGCTTATCTAAACAAATGCATATACTCTGTTGCGATAGGTAATAATGACTACCTAAATAATTACTTCTTGCCACAGTTCTATCCTACAAGCCGCACATATAACCAAGAGCAATACGCTACGGTTCTCGTTCAACAACTCTCTCAACAATTATTGGTTAGCTCAACTTTTCTTTATTTGTTTTTCATTTTTTGGTTCAATCAGAACACGGTTGTTTTTTCTCTTAAAATTGATAGTGAACATGGTTTTTCCCTTTTTTTTTTTTTTTTTTTTTTTTTTTTTTTTTTTTTTTTGATTCTAGACTTTGCATAAGCTTGGTGCATTGAAAATAGCCCTTTTTGGGTTGGGTTTATTAGGGTATTCTCCAGTTGTACTCACTATGTGCCGCAATAATTCTTCATGTGTGGACAACATCAACAATGCGGTCGCACTTTTCAACGATGAGGCTGTCACATTGGTGAATAACTTCAATAGTAATCTAACAAATGCTAAATTTATCTACATAAACGCTACTGAAATCTCACTTAGCAGCTCTACATCTGAAGGTAAGATTACCTAATAAACTTTTTACACTCTTTTTATCTCTTTCCTTACTATTATATTATCGATTGTTTTAAAATCTTAAGTTGTTACAAATTAGTGAATTTAATCATTTAACCAATATGTGAGATTTTCTTTTTAAAATGAGAGATAGAGAGAAAACTGAGTTTAAACTCAGAACTACCTGCTTTAATATTATAATAAATTACCGATTATCCAAAAAAAAAAAAAAAGTTTTAAGTTATTCGAAAATGTTGAATTCAATTATTTAATCACTATAACAAATTATGTACCAGGTTCCATAGTTTCAAATCTTCCTTGTTGTGAAGTGTTAAAAAATCCGCAGCCACAGTTCCAATGCATTTCTTTGGGAACTGCGTGTAGTAACAGGAGCCTATATTCATTTTGGGATGCAGTTCATCCAACTGAAGTCGGATATGTGGTTTTTGGGGGAAGAGCATATAGAGCTCAGTCCCCAGCCGATGCTTATCCACATGACATCGAACACCTCGCTCAGAGCTAATGAACAAGATGATGTGAGAAGAGAATCCTCAAGTGAATGCCTACAACATCGTTACTTGAATTTCTTCTGTGATTGTCCCGAACTTGATACTCATAATAAGGCTTATGTTCAATAATTGTAATAAAAATGACCTTGCACATGGACAAGACATTATCCAAATATTATACTATCAGCATTAAAATAATCAATCATACAATATGTTCAAACAGAATTGTACCCTATGACAGGTTTTACTTTAGATGAATTTTTAATCTTATGATCCTATTCTTATCGGTATATATTAAGAGGATTCAGAAAGTTAGTTATTACTTTTTTTTTTCCTGTCAAAAATATCCTTAAATTGATTAATCAATAACTTAAAAATGGGGTTAAAATAGTAAATTGGCAAAAGAAAGTTAGTTATTGTTTTTTTTACTGTCAAAAATACCCCTACCTAAAACTTAAAAATAAGGTTAAAATAGTAAATTGACAAAAATAATAAATTCCTACTTCTATATTGAAATGCTTTCATGCTTCTAAAAATTTAAAAATGGGGTTAAAATAGTAAATTGACAAAAATAATAAATTCCTACTTCTATGTCGAAATGCTTTCATGCTTCTAATAAACTCATACTTTTACGTTGATTTAAATTCCTATTTTGTAGGGAGTTAATGAGTAGAAGTAGGAATTTAAATTAACATAAAAATAAGAGTTTATTAGAAGCATGAAAACATAGAAGTAGGAATTTATTATTTTTGTCAATTTACTATTTTAACCTTATTTTTAAGTTTTAGATAGGGGTATTTTTGACAGTAAAAAAAGTAATAACTAACTTTCTTTTGCCAATTTACTATTTTAACCTCATTTTTAAGTTATTGATTGATTAATTTAAGGATATTTTTGACAGAAAAAAAACAATAACTAACTTTCTAAATCCTCTTAATATATACAATAACTACATAATAAAATAATATAAAAAAATTGGCACTCTCTTTTCTCTCTAATTTTAGTCTCTCTTTCTTTTTCTCTCTCAGCCACCCACTGCCATTGTAGAGCAACCCAATAGCACCACCCATCCACACTGCCGAGCAATTCAAACCCAAACCTAAACTCAAACCCAAAACCCAAACTACCCACCACCACAACTTTTAACGTAAACCTTGTAATGGGCATTAGAGTGACGATCTACTCAGTGGAGAAAGTAGCATTTGGCCCCGCATTTCCTAACTCACCAAATACCCAAACTGAAAATCACCAAGCACCCAAACAAAACTCAAAACCTAAACCACCAGCCACCGCCACCACGAAGAAAACCCAGCCACCACTGAAACTTAAATGCCAGAACCAAGCCTAGCAAGCGCTATGACACAAATCGTAGACCTAGACCACGACCACCGGTCCACCACATCCCAAACTCACCAATCTTCACCACGATCTCTGCGACCTAAACCCATCGACCTCCACCATAAACGACGTTCTCCACCATGAGGGACAATCAACTGAGAGAGAGAGAGAGAGAGAGAGAGAGAGAGAGAGAGAGAGAGAGAGAGAGAGAGAGTATTTTTATATTAAAAAAATTCTTTACAACCTACTATAGTGGGTTCTCATTTATAAGAATCCACTGTAGTAAGGTTGAAAAAAATTTGGATATGCCCACCTAGATACAGTGGGTATTTTCATGCTTTTAGGTTATAAAATAGCAATTAAAAACCCCTCAATGCTAGTGCATTTTAGATAAATGTATTTCTCTATTTTTATTTTATTTTATGAAATTTAGAATTAGGTGAATGTATAATGAAGTACATACTTTTAGAAATATTGTTATTGTGATAGGATATATATATATATATATATATATAAAATGACCAAATGGGTAAATGCTGTTTATAATGGGATAGGCTCCTCTCCAGTTTTAATATCTCCTGATGTCTCCTGTTTTTACACGGATAACTAACGCTTGGCAAGTTAAGGCCCTGTTTGGTTTTTTTTTTTTTTTATCACTCATCACTCCTCACTTAATTTTCGTCACTCATTACTCATCACTCATCATTTAAAATACCCCAATTTCCCCAAACCCACCCAAATGCACTCATCACTCACTCATCACTCAATTCTTTTGTTTCAAAAAAAAAAAAAAAAAACAAAAACAAAAAAAAACAAAAACAAAAAAGTCAAAGAATGAGGCTAAATGAGTTGTTTTAAAAAAAAAAATAATAAAAAATTTTAAAAGTCAAAGAATGCGGCTAAACAGTAAAAAATGGTAGGTATAATTATGAAAATGCCATTGAAAATGAGTTATGGAAACTGAAAACACATTTTAGGTGTTTTCAGTTTTCATAACTCATCACTCAAAAATCAGAGATTTGAGTGATAGAAACAGAGTTATGGTACTGCCAAACGGACTTTGAGCTATAGGTCCCACCATTTTTGAGTTATGAGTTATGAAAACTAAAAATCCAAACAGTCCCTAAAGATCCAAGGGCTAAAAAAACTCACATCCCATTCTTCCTCCAACATCTCTTTCCACGGCAATTTCAAATTTTCTATCCATTTGTCTTACTCTCCCATCTCATTCTTCTCTTCATCGTCCTTTGCCCCCCTCTCTCTATCATTAAAACTATTGCTTGAGCCTTTCTCTCAGTTCCATTTTTCTCTACAAAATTACAGTCCCTATATCTTCAGATCTGTCATTACTTTTTGCTTTTGTTTTTGTGGATAGGTTGGGTTTTAAGGGATTTTGGTTCTAATGGAGATGAGAGTGTGGTTTGGGCAAGTCTCATTCATGATGGGTCGCCAAGGATTTCAAGGATTTTGATGTTGCTTTGATTCTCATGACGAAAAAGATTTGGTTTTGGGTGCTCATCATGTTAATGGCAGTTGATAGGTTTTATCAAAATTTGGGTTTTGCAACTTTTTAATCCATACATATATTGTCTTGTACAGACCCTCTTTTGCAAAGAAATCACTGGGCACACAAGAAAATGAGTTGAAGAAAACCAACCAAACATAGAACAGTCTCTAGTGAAAAGATTTAAAGGAAAGCATTTCTTGATTTTTTTTCTCAAGATCAGATCTTCCTTTTTTCCATTCTTCTCTAGAAAGCCATGGTCTTGATGCCTTTGTTGATCAGGTGGTTGTAATGATGTTGGAGAGAGGGAAAAAAAGAAAAAGACAAATGGAGAGAAAATAATAAGGCACGTTTTTGGTAGAACATTGATGATGATCAAAATATCGTCAGTAAGCTACAAAGTTCCTTCATGTGCTCGAAACAACCTGCACAACACAAAACGAGAAACACCTCAAGAGGGTACCAGTGTGGTATCGGCCAAAGATCCTGCGAAGGTTAAGTCAGAGAATACTCGCAACCCTATAGTGCCAGAGTTGGGAAAAATTATGTGTACCTTAACTTGTGAGAGCCTTTGGGTTTTTATAGTAGTGTAGATTTGACTTTCTTTTCTTGTGTAAGAAGTCTTTTCCTTAAAGGATTGCCATTAATTAGACGAATATCATGGAATCCTCCTTACCTTTGGATTCTATTTCCATTAGGATTCTACATACCCCAACTATGTGTGAAACGCATGTTATTTCCATTTATGAAATAATAATGTGTACTTTTACCCCGTCCACCCTATGCTCGTGCACCCTTGATCCGTCCATATTAGATCTGTTTATTCAATCCATCATCTCAATCAAGGTACACACGTCACATCAAATTTTACCCTCTTCAGCTGCCCCTTCACTTCATGGGTCCGTGACCTCTTGGGGGATGGACTTATGGAGTGACAATTTGTTTTGCCCTTTGAGAGATAGACCTAGCCTGAGATGCTAGCATAGGGTAATTAATGTTGGGTTATTAATGGTGTAGGGCACGTGTCAACTACCTAGTGGCTATTTCCTGGGAACAAAGCGTCCCTTCGTTTTTTTTTGTCGTTCCTCATGTATAAGCTTGCCTTTTCATTCTCATTTTTCACTTTCCGTAGAAACTATATGATTAGAGCACTTCCGTCACCCTTGCTGATCCTCATACCGTCAAGTTAATTCATCTGTCATCCGTGCCCTGTAGCTGCATATCTTCGACTGGTAAGAACTTTTGCAATTTATTTAACTACATTTTACTTTTGTACTTCCGTCAATTATTTTAGATCCGTCAGTGTCTTAGGGTTGAATGTCATGTGAAGGTGACAGATGTCTAGTGCGTCAAGTAACCAGTTGTTTGTCCACGAAAGGGCGAGCTATGATGAAATATACCCATCCGGTAAAAAAGACCTTGATGTCTCAAGTGCAGATTGGGACTCGTCATCCATCTCTCCTTCCTCTAGGGATGAGAGCTTGGAGACGGATACATAAGAGAGTGGCCTTAGTGACGGTCTGGACGGAGGCGAACCCTCAATCCAATCCTTCATTGGACTGGATGGTCTACGGGAATTCATAATGCGACCAATATGGACGGTTAATATTTTTGGTGCACTATCAAGGATACACACTTCAAGAAATTTAGGTCAAAGTATCAAATTCCAGACAACATTCCCATCCGTCTACCATACAAGTCGGAAAAGTGTTATTATGAAGGGGTGGAAGGTGTTGGAATCTATGAGCAAATGTTAAAAGAAGGGCTTAGATTTCCATTGAGTTCCCTCCACTATCACCTCCTCCAATACCTAGGTTTGTCCGTCACCTAGATCTCCCCCAATGCATGGAGGGTTCTCTTAAGAGCGGAAGTCTTGTACAGGGCTATGTCTGATGGAGCCCGGCGGCTGATGGTGGAAGAGTTCTTCCACTGCTACTGTCCAACAGAGATTACTCAATCAAAGGAGATGTATAGCTTCGTGGCTAGGAGCCCGTTGTTAAGGCTAGTGTACGACACCCCTGATTCCAATAAAAATTGGAAGAACCAATATTTTTTCATGGAGGGTGATGCATGGATGTGTCGTCCAGGGGATAATGAATACATGCTTGTTGACACAACATGGGGTATAACGCCCCCGTCTGGTACGTATCTGTCATTTAAGCTTTACTCGTGATTGCAACTGTGTTTTTCTAACCATTACTTATTATTTATGTTCAATAGTTCGGGACCATCCACAAGTTTCACTTGAGCAGTCGAGCTTTTTGGAAAAGATTTTTAAGAAAACCAAGTTAGAGGAGAGGACGTGGGCCAAACTAGTAAACCTTGACACCCTCTACTGGTACTATGACGGTCCAAAACCCACCCAAGTTGCCCGTCGATACGATCTTCAAGTGCGCCAACGTAAGTGCGCTAGCACATTCCCTATCTTTTGTTTCTTTCTCTTTTTTTTTTATATATATTTTTTAACTATGCGCATCCGTCCACTTTTGCAAAGGTGGATGATGCCCGAAGAAGAGCCTTCATCAAGCAGCAAGCCGCTGCGAGGAAGAAAGAAGGGGGTCAAGCATCCGAGGTGACAGAGTCTTCTCATCCGTCATTAAAGAGAAAACAACAAGAGAAGTCCGACCGACAACCAAAAAAGCCCAAGACCGTCCTTGAATCCGTCTTGGGTCTTGGGGCAGCAACCAAGAAAGCGATCCCTTCACTTGGACAAGGAAAGGGTAAAGGGCTGATGAAGGGTCCATCCGTCACAAAGAAGCCACCCGTCATCCTCCGCGAGGATTCAAAGTATGCATTGGAATAGCTCTTATCCATTATCACCTCAGACGATTACGAGGACCTGAGCAACCACACTACTGAGGCCATGGGAGAGATGGGCCTCTTCAACATTGCTCAGGTAACTTTATGTCTGTCACTTTGTTATTTCTTTCCCTTCATCTTTACTTGTATTTTAACCCCTTTTTGTAGGCCATGGTGATGATGAAGGGGCTACTGGGATGCTGCCTAAACCATGAGATGTCATTAGACCGTATCCAGGCGAAGGCAACCTCGACGGAGGAAGAACTGAATGATTTGAAGGCCTGGAAAGCCGTCCAGGAGAAGAAACTAGGCATGTCAGAGGAGGCCAGGAAAGAACAGGAAAAATAGACGGAGCTGTTGAAGACTGTCCTGGAGGACAAGGAGAAATAAATATTGGACGCCAGGGACAGGCTCCGTCTCGCAAAGGAAGAGGCGATCCGTGAATACAGAGACTCCGACACGCTCCTGGCCGAACTTGGAGACTCTTTTGCTGACGGGTTCGATGACGCCCTCCGTTAGGTGAAAACTTCTTGGCTAGAATTGGACTTGTCTCATGTCAATATCGATGAGGCTCAGGCTCGAACCTCAGTTCTTCCCGTCACCTCAAAGAGCACAGATGACTTATTTGCTGAGGCCTAGGATGCCCAAGGTGACGAAGCCTTGGTGGCAATGGTGACGGCGAGTCCGCCTGTCAAGATAAGAACGTTTAAGCTGATAAGACCAATGATCCCCCCGCCCCATAGTTTATTTTTATGTAAAAATTTGTTAATTATTTTTGTACCGTTGTGGACAATCGCCTTTTGTGCTTTTTGTTAACTATTTAACTAGTTACCTTTTTGTAATCCGTTCACTTAATCTCTTGAGTTTGGATTATTTGGATACTTTGTTGAATCCGTCCTGTTCTGTGATGCTTGATCTATTATGATACGGCCACAATTTGGGTTCGTCCTTTATAAAAAATCTCTAAATGTTTAATTGGTTCATCTATTTGTGGACGGATATCTGGACTAACTTTTTCACCCTTATACGTTCACTTGTATGTACCATTCTTATGAAATGTATTTGTCCATTTATTGTAGCGTTCATATTGTTGGGTGCATCTGTCCACTTGTATGTTCAATTTTGGACTTTTGTAAGTTTCACCTTCATAGGAAGGATTCGTCCACCTTTATGAACTATAATTTTCGCATCCTCATAGGATTGATCCGTCCATTTGTATGAACTTGGTAATGTTATCACACATTTATTGGATGGGTTTGTCCACTTGCATGGACTTGATAATGTTATCACCCTTATTGGATGGATCCGTCCATTTGTATGGACTTGATAATTTTTACATCCTCATAGGATGTATCCATCCACTTGTATGGACTTGTTTCACACCCTTATAGGATGTATCCGTCCATTTGTATGGACTTGATAATTTTGACACCCTCATAAGATGTATCCGGCCACTTTGTGGACTTCGTTTTATTCGTCGACTTTGTGATCGTCATAACTAATTCTGTCCACTGTAAGGCCTATGTAATCAAAGTAGAAAAATAAATAATTCATGTTTGAATAAACTCCTCGTGCATAAGTAGAAAAATTGTTCCTTAAAGAAAAATCCTGCCCTTTGGGTTAAAAAGTACTGTAGCAAGTATAACTGAAGAAATAAACTAAGTGCCGAATCAAACAGACTTAAAGAAAGAAAGAAAAAAAGTCTCTTTTTTTGATGTCATCATCTACTGGTAGTATTTCTTAAGATGCTCATGTTCCATGAATGGTGCAATTTCTGCCTATCTAGAGTTTCCAAGTGGTAGGTGCCTTTTCTTGACCATAAGATGACCCTGTAGGGGCCTTCCTAGTTAGGACCAAGTTGTCCTTGAGTGGGATCTCTAGTACTACCTATCACCTTTCTTAAAACAAGGTCCTCGACCTTGAAGTCTCTGTGTTTAACCCTGGAGTTGTAATGCTCAGCCATGAGATCTTGATACCGTGCAAGCCTCTGCTCAGCTGTTGCCCTGACTTTGTCTATTAGATCAAGTTGTAGACGAATGGCCTCGTCGTTTCTCCTTTCATCGTGGTTGTTCACCCTGTAGCTTGTGAGTTCAACTTCAGCTAGGATAACGACTTCACTTCTGTACGCTAATCTGAATGGCGTCTCTCCCGTGGGTGTCCTAGCTGTCATCTTGTACGCCCATAGTATGCTTGGGAGTTCTTCTGGCCATATGCCCTTTGCCCCCTCGAGCCGAGTCTTGATAATCTCTAATAAGGATCGGTTTGTGACTTTAACCTGTTTGTTGGCTTGAGGGTGTGCCGGGGATGAGTAATGGTTCTTGATCCCAAATTCTGAACAAAAGTTTCTGAAGGAGTCGTTGTTGAACTACTTCCCGTTGTCCGAGACCAAAACTCTGGGTATACTGTACCTGCAAATAATGTTCTTCCACACAAAGTTGCACACATTCTTCTCTGTGATGGTAACCAGTGCCTCTGCCTCCACCCATTTGGTGAAGTAGTCAATGTCGACTACTAGGAACTTTAACTGTCTAGCTGCTATTGGGAATGGTCCCATAATATCCAAACCCCATTGAGCGAACGGCCATGGGGCTGTCATCGGTGTGAGTTCCTCTACTGGTTGTCTTATAAAATTTTCAAATTTCTGGCACTTGTCGCAAGCTCTGACATATACTTGGGCGTCCTTCTGCATAGTAGGCTAATAGTATCCAGCTCGGATCAGCTTATGAACAAACGACCGCGACCCTGAATGATTCCCGTAAACCCTTTTATGTATTTCTCTCATGACGTAGTCTGCTTCCTCAGGACCAAGACACTTTAAGTATGGGCGAGAGAAGCCTCTCTTGTATAGGATATCCTTTATCAGTACGAACCGTGCTGCTTGGACCTTCAGCTTCCTCGCGCCTTTTCCGGTGTCTGGTACTATGCTATCCCTCAGGTAAGCGACTATAGGTGCGGTCCAGTTACTTTTGGAACCTATCTCTTGCATGTCGATGACATCAATTAAGGATGAAAGTTGAACAAAAAAAAGTACCTTATTGGGGATGATCATGTGATCTGTTGATGTAGCCTTTGTGAGGCGATCGGCCTGCTCATTTTCTCCTCTAGGGATTTACACTATCTTTGCTTTTAAGTCGTCCATCTTTCTTTTTGCCTACTCCAGGTACTTCCGCATCCTCGCACCTCTACATTTGTAGTCATCGTTCACTTGATTGGTGACGATCTAAAAGTCACAGTGGACAATTGCTTTTGTGGCCCCTGCTGCTTTAGCAAGGTCCAATCTTACTATCAAAGCTTCATACTCTGCCTCATTGTTAGTCGTAGGAAAGTCTAGGCGAACCATCCATTGAACCTCGTCACCCTCTGGAGAACATAGTACGATACCTGCTCCGCCAGCCTGTTTGTTGGACGATCCGTCCACGTATACATTCCACTGAGGACATTCATCTGCCCCCTGGTCTTCTAAACTAGTAGACTCTGCAATGAAATCGGTGACCACTTGTCCCTTAATGGCCGTACGCAGGCGGTACTGTATGTCGAACTCGCTTAACTCTATTGCCTATAGTGCCATTCGTCCGGCAGCTTCAGGATTGCTTAGTGCTCGACTTAAGGGCGAAGGTGAGCTTTTCCATTGGCAGGTATCTTTCCTCTGCGACATGGAATGCCCGACTGGTATAGTACATGGGCTTCTGCACCCTGTCTTCTTCTCGAATCAAGGCCGCGCTGACGGCAGCTGCTGACACGGCCAAGTAAAGAAATAGTTCTTCTTCTTTCGAGGGACTCAGCAGCGGTGGGGAAGAACGATAGGCTTTCAAGTCATCGAACGCCTGCTGATATTCAACCGTCCATTCAAAGGATTTCTTCAATGTGCAGAAGAAAGGTAGGCATTTATCCGTCGCTCTTGATACGAATTTATTTAGTGCAGCAATTTTGTCGTTGAGGCTTTGCATTTCTTTCACATTTTTTGGGGGCGTCATTTCCAATATGGCACGAATTTTATCTGGGTTGGCTTCGATACCCCTTTGGGACACCATGAACCCTAGGAATTTTTTTGCCGTCACCCCAAATGCATATTTACCTGGGTTGAGCTTCATGTTATACGAGCGAAGGGTGTCGAAGGTTTCCTTGAGATCATCTAAATGGTCGTCCTCCCTCCGACTTTTTACCAGCATATCATCTACGTACACTTGGACGTTTCTTCCAATATGTTTCGCGAACATCTTGTTCATGAGCCTCTGATATGTCGCACCCGCATTCTTGAGGCCGAACGGCATCACCTTGTAACAGAAGAGGCCTTGACTTGTAACGAACGAGGTTTTCTCCTGTTCTGGTTATAGCCTGAAAAGGCGTTCATGAAACTTAGCAACTGGTGTTGAGCCGTAGAGTCTACCAGGACGTCAATCCTTGGGAGGGGGTAGCTATCCTTGGGGCATACCTTGTTCAGGTCTGTGAAGTCTACACACGTCCTCCATTTCCCGTTGGCTTTCTTGACCATCACTACATTTGCTAGCCAATTGGGGTAGTAGACTTCCCTAATTAAGTCTTTTTCTTGTAACTTGCAGACTTCCTCTGCTATAGCTTGATCTCTCTCGTGTGCGAACACTCGCTTCTTCTGGCAGACTGGTGGAAAGGCGGCAGATACATTCAACCTGTGAACCATGACTGAGGGGTCAATCCCGAGCATGTCTTCATGGCTTCATGTGAAGACGTCCTGGTTTGCTTTAAGAAATGTCACGAAGGCCTGTAGGGTCGTTGGGCTGGCGAGGGTGCCAATCCATGTTGTTTGTTCCGGCACGGATTCATCTAGGAGTATCTCTCTATGCTTTTCAACGGGTTCTGCCATCGTTTGCTGTTCTTCGATGTTCATTGTCTGCATCTAGTCCTCCATCCCCATCATTGCTACATAACACTCTCGCGCAGCTACCTGGTCTCCGTGTACTTCCCCTATTCCGCATTCTGTAGGAAACTTGATCATTAAATGGTAGGTTGAAATTACGGCATTCCACGAATTAAGAGTCGGTTGTCCAATAATGGCATTATAAGCGGATTAGCAATCAACCACGAGGAACGTAACATCTTTAGTGACCTGTTGAGGATAATCACCAATTGAGACGGGTAGAGTAATCGCACCGAAGGGGCATACCTTGGCTCCTCCGAATCCAACGAGGGAGGCGTTGGTTGGGATCAGCCACTCTTTATTAATCCTCATCTGCTAGAATGCCGGGTAGTAAAGGATGTCGGTAGAGCTTCCGTTGTCGACCAGGATTCGGTGCATGTTGTAATCTCCCACCCGTATGCTAATGACGAGTGCATCGTCATGCGGGTAGTGGAGGTGTCGAGCGTCGTCCTCTGAGAACCCGATGACGGGGGTTTCAACCTGTGCCGTCTTTGGAACAAGGCCCATCAGCTGGATGTTTTGAATTGTTCTGAGGTAAGTTTTTCGAGCCTTTTTGGACGAAGCGGAAGTCGCTGTGCCTCATACAATCATCCTTATATCCCCTATTGGCGGCCTTAGGCGTTCGTTCTCTCATCGGGGAATCTGCTCCTGTGGCAGGTCCATTCTTTCTTTGCTGACGAACCTTTGCAACTTCCTTTGTCTAATGAGAGCTTCTATCTGCTTCTTTTCAAGTCGTAGCAGTCGGCCGTGACGTGGCTGTGGTCTCTATGAAAACGGTTGTACTTATCCTAAGACCTTTTATTGGGGTCTCCTTTCAGCTTGCCTGGGAAAGTAAGAGCTCCTTCATCTTTGATCTGCATTAAGACTTGGTTTATTGGGGCTATAAGCGGGTGAAGCTTGTGAACCTCCCAGCAGGGGACTTAGAGCGTCTATCCTCTCTCTTATCTCCCGTCCGAGTGGTCTTTCACCCCCTGTCTTGATGTACCTCTTCTTGTTTTTCCATTTTCTTGGAGGGCTTTTCTTCTCGGGCCAGTAGTGCATCCTCCGCGTTCATGTACTTGGTCACCCTGTAAAGCACATCGGACATGGTCTTTGAGTCATTCTTATATAAGGAAAAAAGAAACTTACCCTTCCGTAGTCCATTCGTGAACATGGCTACCATTATTTTATCGTCAGGTTCATCGATTGACAGTGTCTCCTTGTTAAAACGGGCTGTGTAGGACCTCAGCGTCTCATCTTCCCGTTGTTTAATGTTCATTAGGCACACAGTGGATTTCTTATACCTGTGCCCTCCGATGAAATGCGAAGCAAATTGAGCACTCAACTCCTTAAAGGTACTGATGGAGCCTAGTGTCAGCTTGCTAAACCAGACCCGTGCGGAACCCCTTAATGTTGTAGGGAAGGCCCTACACATTATTTCATCCGCTACTCTTTGTAGGTGCATCAGTGTCTTGAAGGTCTTCAGATGATCCAACGGATCCTTAGATCAGTCATAGGTTTCAATCAGTGGCATGCGAAATTTCGGCGAAAGAGGGTACGAGTTGACGGACACGGTGAATGGCGAATTCGTTCGATGAACCAAGTCGTCGAGGTCATTGGACACTCGTCCTTTGAGAGCGTTCATCATGAAGTCCATGCGCTCTTTCATCATCTGCATCTCCGCAACCACATGAGATTGGGTTTGGTCTGCAGTCGATGGTCGGTTCGTGTCCTGCCGTTCAGACCTGCTTTGGGCGTTACTCCCTTCCGGCCCCTCCTGGTTCCTCTTCTCAGCGCTGCTGGCATCTTGCTCTTCTTCCTGGGCGTTGAGCATTGCATCCTACTGGTGCAATTGCTCTTCTAGGTCGTGGTTACGCTTCATGAGGCGTTTTACCGCTGCTGCGAGGGTTTGAACTTGCCTTCTCAAGAGCCGTGGTTTGTGGTTCGCCCTGATCGTTCGTCGTGGTTGCCATCGAGCGTGTGAGTACCATGCAACTTTTTGTTTGGAAAGCTCAAAGAATCGCTTTTCCTTGCACTTTCCCATAGACGGCGCCAACTGATGATGATCAAAATATCGTTAGTAAGCTATAAAGTTCCTTCACGCGCTCGAAACAACTTGCACAACACAAAACAAGAAACACCTCAAGAGGGTACCAGTGTGGTATTGGCCAAGACCCTCCAAAGGTTAAGTCAGAGAATACTCGCAACCCTATAGTGCCAGAGTTGGGGAAAATTATGCGTACCTTAACTTATGAAAGCCTTTGGGTTTTTATAGTAGTGTAGATCCGACCTTCTTTTCTTGTGTAAGAAGTCTTTTCCTTAAAGGATTGCCATTAATTAATCGAATATCGTGGAATCCTCCTTACCCTTGGATTCTATTTCCATTAGGATTCTACATACCCCAACTATGCGTGAAACGCAAGTTATTTCCATTTATGAAGTAATAATGCGTACTTTTACCCCGTCCACCCTATGCCCGTGCACCCTTAATCCGTCCACATCAGATCTGTTTATTTCAATCCGTCATCTCAATCAAGGTACACACATCACATCAAATTTTACCCTCTTCAAACATCTTAAATACACATTTTCAGTTTTTAAATAACATTACACATATTTTCACACACTTTTTCACCTATATGTATTTCAAAAAACTATAAACAACATTACTCAAACTCCTCTACGAAATTTTTGTGGAAACTGGAAACGAATGCTGGAGGAAGAAAGAGATATGGTCTTTTTAGCCCTTGGATCTTTTGCTTGCCAAGTGTTAGTCATCCATATAAAAATGGAAGACAACAGGAAATATTAAAACTGGAGAGGAGCATGCCCCGTTTATAATAGATACTCCTTTTTTAATACTATATATGTACGTGATAGCATTTTTGTCATTTGAAATATTTGAATTAGAAACTTTCTTTCGTTGTATTGTGTATTTGTAAATCTAAATATTGAATTGTTACAGATTTTATATTACAATAGAGAACAAACTAAAAGTTTTTTTAGATATGGCATTTTAAAATTCCAAGTTTTAGATCCTCCTCCTATAAACTAAATTGTGAAATTGTAACTACTGTAAACAGTAAGAAAAATATATAAACAAAAATACTTTTTTGGTCTTTATATTTTAGTGATATTTTCAATTTGATATTGATGTCGCAGAAGCCTAAAGAAAGCACATACGATACTCTCTTGATAGAACAGAAACTAAACTGTTAACTTCTAGTAGTAAACCTCAAATTCACGAGGGGTTTTCTAGAATTCACAAGGAGATAAACTGGAATCCACCAAAGAAAGAATTTGACAAAAGTCTGTATATTATTGATAATAGTCTATAAACTGAATTTCCTTTAGATGCTACAATGCGTTTAAATAGTAAAAACAAAACCTAGGGCAACTAGAAACCCTAAGGCGGCTAAGAAAGTATATATATCCCTAATTTGATTAAAAAACATTAAAAGCACCTACAAAGAAGGAAATAAATAACCTAAACCTAGAATTAAATAATTATAAAATTTAGAGAAATCATGTCCTACATCAGATATTCAAGTTTTAAAATTTTCACTTTGATCCTTATATTTTTAAACTTACTATTATTTTAGTCTTTGTTGTGATTGCACTTACTAAGTGATAGGCCAAAAAAAAAAAAATGTATTGACCCCTTTGATAAATTAATCAATTAATTAGCTAAGTGAATTAATTAAATTCCATTTCATGCAATAAGCGTGATAGCATAAACAAATCACCAACTAAATTAAATGCAGCGGAAAATAAACTTGACATAGGTTATTTGTTTACAAATGGAGAAAACCACCGAGGCAAAACCCCACCGGGTGAATTTAAGGTCACCGAGAGTCCACTATTATCAAAACAAGCGGTTACAAGTAAAAAGAATTTCAACTTATAGTTGAACCCTTACCCCTATACCCAATTGGACTTGTGATGTAGCGGTAATCTTTCCTTTCAATGCACGGCTTCTAGTATGTGACTAACCAATGATGCACGGATCCCAGTACGTGACTAACACACCAACTTGAGGAAGATGTTGGCTGCAAAGTTCTTTAGTTCATCCAACAATGAAAATCAAGAAACTCCTTGGTCATAAAACCCTCGGCACAAAGACGCAGTAGATTCTAAAGAAAATATAATGAACTAGGACAAATTGTCTCCGGTCACAATATGCATGTATGATCACTTTGCATCATCATGTGACGGCCCTTAAAATAATCCTTATATATGTCTAGGGTTGTGAGAAAAGAAACCCTACACAAATACATATGGATATGCGTGAAATCAGATTTGGAAATTCTAATTTCGTAATTTTCAACAGATACAGCTTCTGTTGAGATTCGACATTAATCCTTGATAGATATGATTCTGTCGAGTTATCTGTCGAGCTTTAATGAACAATAGTTCTTCAATTGTTTATTGGACAGATTTGTGTGGCTTTAATACTAAACTTGAACTTTTGTTCCTTAAAGTACTAAAACAATCCTAGATTTACCTAATTATAAGTAAAGTACATTTTGTTAAAGGATTAGCCAATTTACATAAAATATGTCTTTAACAATTCTCACATATGTCCTACCACTAAGGAAAAAAAAAAAACACATCTTTAAGCTAGTAGTGTAGTACTGCAGTCCATTTGTCACGTATGTGTTCTCTAAGTGAGATAACGATAGTAAACAAAATGACATCAAATTCAAAAATATAAGAACCAAAATACTATTTTTAAAACTTGAGGACGAAAATTTAAAAACATCACCAAAATATAGGAACAAAAAGGTATTTTTGCCAAAGATATATATTTGATAAAATTATCAAAATGTCTTGTTTTTGGTAGGACACGTTCCATACTCCATTCAACCACCGACATAACAAGGGTTATCGAGTGAAAAACTATAAAAGTAAAGAGATCTCTACACCAATTAGAGAAGATGATTTCTGCTTTTACCATCTAAAATCATATACTAATATTTCTAGAAAGTGTTTTGGTTTAACCCTGCAAAGTTGTGATTTTCAATTATCTTGTGTTGACTTTAATCCTGTGCAACATTTGATTGTAATTTCTTCAATCATTTTCCTTGTATGTATGTGGGTTTATTTGTAAGGGATAAGTGTGAGAGATCAGTGAAGAATCAAGTTTCAAAAGATGAATAAGTGGAATTCGCGAGTAGCTCGCGAGAAGCAACCTGCGAAAAGGCCACGTGTGAAGCATATGACTGGAAGTTGAAGAGTCATGCTAGGCTGTGAAGTTCGCGAGTGTTTCACGAGAAGGGCCGTCCCGTGAAGTACCCACGAAACCTCTGTTTGGCAAAAAGTTTATTTGCTTTACCAAATTATTTACCCATACTATATATACCTTTGTTACTCACAAATTGTAAGGAGTGTTTTCAAAGAGAAAAACTTAGCAAATACACTTGAGAGTTAGAGATTGTTATACCTACAATCATCTACACATTTTCTTATGGTTTTCCTCAAACTCTTACCTCTCCATCTCTAGATCTTTGAAAGGTTGTTAGCCCAAACACTTACCACACTCATTCTGAGTGTCAAGTGAGATTTTGGTACTGTTAGGAAGCATTAGAAGGAGCCATTCATATGCAGATGCAATCGAGTTGAGTTGCGGGATCCGGAAAGCTAGAGAAGATAGGACTACGAGAAATTCGTTGGTAGCAGGAGCTTGGAAGGCTCAAGTTCATGGGGTAGACTAGGCTTGGAGAGTCTTTTGTTATTCATGTATTTCAACTTTATTCTCTAGTGGATCGATTTCCACTTAGAGGCATAGTTTTGAAACCCGGACCCGACCGTATGGTCCGACTGAAAAAACCTCGAACCGTTCACTTTTGCGGTTCTTTTGGCCTCAAGAGCCGCTCTATGGGAAAAAAGCGGGGACCCGTGTGAACCGCGGTCGGACCTCACGGTTCTGAGAACCGTGATCAGACCGCTTCTCACGGTTCCCTTTGAATCTGAACCTCAAAAAAAAAAAAAAAAAACACAGAAAACCGATCCTCACCGACAAAACTGATCCTTACCGACCAAACCGTACCGAGCTTTGGGCCGATTGAACGAGCCGATGCCGGCAAACGGAACTTGATGACCTTTCCGACGCCGGTGCGGTGACACAGTCATAACTAATTTTCAAAACTGACCCATATATAGAAATAAAACTAAGGGAAAAAAGAGAAAAACATTCTTAGTAAATTACTAGAAAGAAATCCTACTTATGCCCCCAACACAGAAGGTAATTTTTTTTGGTAGATTACATCTTAGCATCGCCATTGATGCTTTAGTATTCAGTATCTGCAGAAGAGAGAGTAGAGATAAACTTAAAGATGAAGAGAAAAGAAAAGACTGAAAAGTAGAGAGCAATGAGAACGAGGTAAACAGCTAAGAAGAAAAGAAAGTGGAGGTAGGTGGGTTTTAATAAATGACAATGCCACGTTTTGATATCTAAGCCATTCAACATTTTTTTTTTTTTTTTAGTTTTATAAATATTAAAGTGCCACGTTGATCTGAATATATAAAAACAGAAAATCAGTACACGTTTTTTTTTTTATAATAAGTCCGTAGTTAACAAATAATAATAATAATAATAATAATAATAATAATAATAATAATAATACTCCTCTCTTAAGTTTAATTAATTCATTTATAAAGATGCTATGTTTACAATATTTTTACAACAAATCATAAGTGGTTAGTTGTTATTGGTTCAAATTTGAACCTAACACTAAGATTACTTTTTTGCCCTAACCAATAACAACTTGCCATTTAAGATTTGTTGTAAAAAAATTGTGAAAATATTGTGGACATATTATTTCTCATTTATTTATATTTTAAATAATTATTAAATTAATTATAACGTCATCACGGTTCGACCCCGGTTCGACCTCGGTTCAACTTTAAAAACCTTGAACCTCTCTCTTTTACGGTTCAATAAACGGTCCGGGTTTCAAAACCTTGCTTAGAGGGTTGTGGAGAGGTTTTTCGCCAAGTTTTTCAGTTTCCTCTTTGATAACATGTTTTGATATTATCTTGTGTTTGCATCTCTCTTCTCTACTCTTTAAGCTTTCATTTTATTGTTGATGATGGATGAATATGACTTAAAGTAGTGTTATCGGTTCATTGCGCTTATTTATTCTTATTCCACACTTTGTTTAAGTTAGAGTAAAAATAATTTAGCCGTAAATTTTAATTAGGCGCCTGAATAAGCTCTTGCATTTTAGCACGAATATGAGCTTTCAAACCCTATGCATTTTGATAATTTACCAAAACACCAAAATGACCAAACCATGTGGCCAGCTTTTGCAGTTTTTGCTGCCATTCGTACTGAGATGAGAAAAAAAAAAAAAAAAAAACATAAAAATGGAGCATTCTCTGTGTTGACCCAAAGCAATTTTCATGAATTTCCATAAACTTTTGAGGACTACGATTCTGACTGAAAGTGAGGTCCATATACAGAAAGATGACGTACGAAATCACTGTTGCTAATCAGGGCGATAATAGTGTGCACGTACGTTGTTGAATTTGATACACACAATATTATATCCTATTCAACAATATTATATCACTGGATTATATTGAGAAGGGTAGCTGAATTTGACCACCAAGTAAACTCTGCAAAGAAACTGGCAAGGCAAGGCTAGATTAAAGCCCGGCCGACATCATCACATAATGGACAGAGTTTCTCTCTCTCTTTGAACTTCTGGTAGACCCTCTCAGTCTCTCTCTCACTGATTGTGTGTTACTTTGTTTTGCACATTGTGTGTTCTTTTTAATTTTGTGAGAGCCAGAGAGGTTCTTGACTTCTTGGAGGAGCTATTTAGGTAGCTAGCTAGGAAGAGCAAAAATAACGAGAATGGCACCAAGGTTTGAGCCCAGGGCGAAGATGGAAGCTTTGGAAGCGCGTTTTTTGGACAAGAAGAAGAAAGAGTCGACTAAGTGGAAAGATGGGGTCTTCTACTACACTCTCTGCTCTGCCTACGCCCTAGCTTTCTGCATTGCTCTGGTCCCCTCTCTTTCTCTCTTTCTTTTAACTTTCTCTATATATACATTGTGTATAACTTTCCTCTTGTTCTTATGCGATTCTATTTTGTGCAATGATTCTTTTTATGTATTGTGGATGATAAAAGTAGATTAAGAAACTTTTGTTAGATTGGGAAAAGGTGGGGCTTAATCTGAGATGACTGTGATTAGATTAGTGTTTTAGATAGAGGGATCGAGCAAGTCTTCAGGCAGTAGTTACTTTTCTAGAGGAGGAAACCTTTTTTGAGTGACCAATTTTTTTTTTATTGGATAGTGGTTACTTTCTAAAAGAGGAAACTTTTTTTTTTTTTTGAGTGACTATTTATTTATATTTTTTGGATAAGATATAGTGACCACCCCTAGATTTGGGTTAATATAATGTGACCAATAATCTGGTCCCTAAACATAACTTTCCTCTCTTGTCGGTTTCACACTGTACAATTCATTTCAAAAACTAGCAACATATAATGGATAAACCCAAAATATATACCATAA
The DNA here is from genome assembly GCA_033629205.1 of Lithocarpus polystachyus. NCBI lineage: Eukaryota > Viridiplantae > Streptophyta > Magnoliopsida > Fagales > Fagaceae > Lithocarpus > Lithocarpus polystachyus. The sequence goes on along the minus strand of CM066172.1, from coordinate 8,585,818 downwards.
AACTGAAAATTCAGTTCAGAGCTGAAAAAAATTAAAAACTCAAATTTTTGGTTTAGCTGGCAACAACATATTTTCGGTCTCTTGGTCTAATTCACAGCCTCATAGTAGATAATTCCACAATCCACAGTATCTCACAGTCCATTGCCGAAGCAGTGAAGCACGAAAAAGCAAACTTTTTTCTCCTTCACAATTTTTGAACCATCAAAAGCCCTTCGCAAGACATTTCTCTCTCATTCCTATTTTCCACACTCTGTTTCTGTTTATTCCAAAAAATCATTTCATCCCTAAGGTAACCCCACAGCAGGCTGATTCATAACCAGATTTTGCTGGGTTGAGCAAGAATTGATAGAACTTAAGAAGAGATGGAGAAATTTGATCCCTTTGGCTGCTGGACACGAGAGGGGGAAGGGAGAGGGCCTGAGAGTTCCTTGTGTTTTTCAAGTTCTTTGTTGATAGAATGAACAAAAGAATGAAATCCAAAGTGTTTTGCATGGCCGGCCGCAGTTAAGTGAGATGGGGTAAGGTGATTTGCTTGGTGAGAATGTGTCCAAATGTCTCACTTTTATTGATACTAAGGGTGTGAAACAATAAGAGAGAAGAGAAAAGTTAGTGCTCACAAATGGTGTGTAAAACTATTTATGTTTTAAGGTTCAACTTGGTTAGTTTTGAAATGTCTTGAATAAGGATGTCTAGACCTGATCGGAACCCGAAAACCCAACCAAACCGCCCAATGCTGACTCAAATCCAGCCCAACCGAAGGTCCAATTGGTTGGCGGTGGGTATCTACCTCTAAGAACTGACATCGGCAGGTCGAGTGATGGGTTTTCTTCTCCAAAACCCAAACCACCTACTTGATCGATGTTATATACCAAATTCGGCAATATCAAGTTCCGTTCTAGGGAGATTTAACAAGATCTGGTGAGATCTTGACTAGATCTAGTGAGATCTTGACTAGATTCGACAAAACTTAGGCAAAATGGCGAATTTTTGTAGAATTCGGCGAATTTTTGCATATTTCGATGACTTTTTGTAGATTTCGACGATCCTTACCACTAACTGAACCGACTGACCGACCATCACCTGAACCTAAAACTGACTGAACTGATTGATTTCAGCGGTTGGTTTCAAGTCTCTCCGCCTTCCACCAGATGCCAGCATATTGGGTCCAAAATCGACCCGATCTATCCCGTGGACAGGTCTAGTCTTGGATGTGCCTAACATTATCTCAAATCTCATAAGTGATCACTATATTTAATCCTATACATGTAGTACTTACTTTTCTAAAAAAATGAAACCTTTTTTTGGAGACTTTTTTTTTTTTTTTTTCCGACTTAATATGGGATTTGAGTGACTAATTGTGTTGTGTGTCATGTCTGCAGTGAGACAAAATGAAACACAATTCTTATAAATTTTATTCCTTTTAAAAACGAGCCATTTGGAACGATTTTACGTGTAAAAAATCTAAGATAAATGAATTGCGAGTATAGTAACATACGATCTATAGTTGTCGCAACGTACAAAACAAAAAACAAATCTAAAAAGCAAAGCAAAAAAAAAAGGCTGCATCACAATAACTCATATCAATAATTGACCTACACATCTATATACAGAGTTGGTTGCATACGTACAAAACAAAAAACAAATATATAAAGAAAGAAAAAAACAAAAAGAAAGAGAAACACTGTTCAATTAGCAATTAGCAATAACAAAAAAATAAAAGTCTTCAATTCAAGACAACCAACTCGTGTTCACTCTTTACCAACCCAAATCAATATTTTTCTCTCTAAAGCTACTCATACTCACAAGTTGTGCAACCAACAAAACTTAGGGATTGAAGTTACGGGGCCCATTTTGTCATACACAATTAGTTCAAAATTGAACCCAAAAATTTAGGGGCCCACTTCAAGATCTACCAACGTACAAATGCATTGAGATCTAGTCGTACCTACCACGTTGATGTAAAAGTTAATAGGGTAATTTTTTCTTTTTAAATATTTTGCCTTTTTACTTTAATAGTAATAAAGTAAAATAGTTAAAAAAGTTAATAATTTTTTTTTATTATATATGATTTCAATTAGCTCAATTAATAAAGTTTCTGGCGATTGAATAAGATATTTGAATCTCAATTTTCACCTACATCAAAAATTGATTGGTGTTTTATTCTAATGACAAAAAATTATTATCAGATCTGACGCCAAAAGTTAAAACTCTCTCAATTTTTTTTATCATATTAATTTATATATATATTTTTACTTAAAATAAAAATTTTACTCTAACATAATTTAAATGTATATGTGTGTGAAGTAACCTCTTAAAGACTTGAAACTCTCTTAAAAAAAATACACATATAGTTCCCCTATTGTAATTTTATGGACTACGTACTACTATTTCATTTCATGATTTCATCTCATTATATCTCGATCTAACTCCTTCATTCGTTTTGGTTTTCAATGGCATGTGAAATGAAGACATTGTTGATGCTACTTGGTTTCTTGCTGGTATCGAACTTGCAAAAATATCGTGTTACTGAAACGTCACAACCACAAGTACCTTGTTTCTTCATTTTCGGGGACTCGATTTCTGATAACGGGAACAATAATGATCTTGTGACACTGGCAAAAGCCAATTATCAACCGTATGGAATTGATTTCCCTGAGGGACCCACTGGAAGATTCACTAATGGTCGCAATCTTGTCGACATTATTGGTCAGCATTTAATTTGCAATATTTAATACACAATTAATGTTGAAAATTATTAAAGGCAATTTTTTTCGCAACAATTTTGTTTTTTTGTTTTTTTAAAAGATACATTTTGTCACTACATGCGCATTTGTCAACATGTGATTGGATTATATTATTTACAAATAGGATCATCACTAATCTTGTCGACATTATTGGTCAACATGTGACAAAGTTCACATCCTTAGACTTTTTGTAACAAATTTCATAATTATTGATCTGATTAATTGTGAGTAGTATAGTATATAATACACTGCTGGATCACTGCTTTTTTTACGCTCATCATAGTTGACTACTCATAGATATGTCTCCTAATACGGCTGCGCAAACCCATGTTTATCTCCTTTTACAACCTTGCAAACTTGACTTCTTAACATGCTTTTCATCACTTTCTCCTCGCAGCTGAACTTCTGGGTTTTGCAAGTTACATCCCACCTTTTGCTACTGCTAGAGGTGAAGAAATACTCAAAGGGGTCAATTATGCATCTGGTGCAGCGGGTATTCGTGAAGAATCTGGACAAGAACAGGTAATTAGATGATAAACATTATTAGTATTTATGTGATTATGTCAGTATCATCCACATTCAATAAGCAAAATGTTAAGATTATCCACCTGTGCCAATTATGCATGCCAAAAATTGAGGAGTCCACATTGAGAGCCTTAACATTGCAACCTATGAATTTGATATTAATGGTATGATAGAGGAAGGTTAATGTTAGTTTTTAGGCCCCTAAAAACATATTGTTTAATCTAATTTTATAACCAAATTTATACTTAAGTCAATTATGTAGATATTAGGTTAAACATAAGTCAATCATATCATGCAATGGAAAATCTAAATAACAAAAGATATGATGACCCAGGAAGACTAATAAAATAAACCAGTTTCAAAGTAAAAAAACTTGGGGGACCAATCTCAAGAAGAACAATTCACTATCAAATAGAAGTTTACAGTCAATAATATTTAATTCGTAGAAAACTTAACTATGATTATCAAACCTAGCTCTGAAATGCTCAGATTTCTTTGATGTGGATCTGCTCCAACATGAAACTCCAATTCACGCTTTAGATTTCCAACATAGACTTCCAATCTATGACTCCAAGGCCATTCTTAAAGGTTTAGATCTAGTGCCTTTGATGAGTAGTATGCAGTAACTTCAAATTTATCGGTTCAAATTGAATGTAGAATGATTTCCTGTAGTGATTTTGAAAAGAGAAAGCATAGAACTTTTTATGACTCCAACATAGACTTCCAATCTATGACTCCAAGACCACCTTTCAAGGTTTAGATCCAGCACCTTTAATGACTAGTATACAACAACTTTAGATTTACTGGTTTAGATTGTATGTAGAATGATTTCTAGTAGTGACTTTGAAATGAGAAAGTGTAGAACCTTTTAAATCTCAAAAAAGCACCTCCAAAGTCCCTTCAAAACATGCCTTATGGTTTTCTTTATATACTTAGTGAAGTAGATTTGAAACCCTAATCATCTGATGGGCCAATAGGCCGATGAGCTTTAATTAAATTCTGTAGATTCGCAGCTCGATATCGATCAAAGCTTAGTCTTGATTGGTCAAAGCTGTCATATTTCAAATTCCTCAACTTGCTTCTTCCTTATTCTTGTATTTTGACTTGCAACACCTTGAGCATTGTTTAATATAACTTATAGACTCTATAATCTATAATGATTTGTCAATTGTTCTAAACTTTTAGAACCTAACAATTAACTCGTCTAGTAGTGCTCTTTTCGAACTTTCACTAAACTAATTAAACACCACGAAACTTTAACTATAATAAAGAGTTTTGTAGCTTAACTGATACATTTTAATGTTTCCAATGGAAATGTCAAGTGTTTAAACCCTTCTACTTCCATTGTTTTAACTATCGAATTATTTAAAAAAAAATTCAGCTACAATTAATTTGATTCCTCTGAAATTTCAAACTGAAGAATGAAAAGGCACCATCAAGTTAAAATAATTTGGTACATCATGTATTCATATTGCAGGGTGATCGGATATGCATGGATAGGCAGTTGCAAAATCACCAAATTACAGTCTCAAACATCACCAAGCTACTTGGAAATAATGAATCATTGGCCACAGCTTATCTAAACAAATGTATATACTCCGTTGCAATTGGTAGTAATGACTACCTAAATAATTACTTCTTGCCCCAGTACTATAATACAAGCAGCATATATAACGAAGAGCAATATGCTGCAGTTCTCGCTCAACAATTCTATCAACAATTATTGGTTAGCACAGCTTCTTTTCCATTCTATGTTTTTCTTTTAGGGGTTTAATCAAAAAATGGTTGTTTTATCTCTTAAAATTGATATAGAACATGGTGTTTCCTTTTTTATTGATGCTAGACTTTGCATAAGCTTGGAGCAAGGAAGGTAGCCCTCTTTGGGTTGGGTCTATTAGGGTATACTCCTGTTGAACTCGCTACGTGCAGTACTAATGGCTCTTCATGTGTGGAAAACATCGACAATGCGGTTGCACTTTTCAATGATAGGCTTGTATCACTAGTGGATGACTTCAATACAAATCTACCCAATGCTACATTCATCTTCATAAACACTACTCAAATCTCGCTTAACAGTTCTTCAGCTGAAGGTAACATTACCTGCTCTAATCTTAGTACTCTTTTTACCTCTTTTATTTACTTATTTTATATTACCAATTATTCCAAAAACTTAAGTTGTTAAGAAATTAAGATTTTAATCATTCAATACATTGGATTTTTAACTTCTTAAATAGGGGATAGAATAGAGATACGATCTGAAGTCAGGACTACTTGATCAAATACCATAATAAATTACTAACTATCCCAAAAGTTTAAGTTACTGAAAAAAGTTGAATTTAATCATTTAACCATTGCTCTAACAAATTCTGTATCATGTTTTACAGTTACAGATGTTCCTTGCTGTGAAGTGTTGAGATATCCACAGCCACAAACTCAATGCGTACCTTTCGGAAAAGAATGTAGTAACAGGAGCGAATATTCATTTTGGGATGCAGTCCATCCAACTGAAACCGCATATGTGGTCTATGGGGAAAGAGCATATAGAGTTGAGTCCCCAACTGATGCTTATCCATTTGACATCGAAAGTCTCGCCCAGCTCTAATGAACTAGATGATGTGGGAAGAGAATTCCCATATGAAAGTCTACAACATTGTTGCTTGAATTTCTTTGTTCCCCAAACATTATAATAATGTTTAAAGAAGTGATTAGTCCACAACATTTTCGCAATACTTTCATAATAAATTATCAGTTGTAAGTTGTTTCTAATTTTAATTTGAATCTATCAACTAAAATTATTTTTTTGCCTACCAATAACAATCAATAACAACTTACCACTTAGGATCTGTTGTGAAAATACTTATAAAAATATTATAGATATAGCATTTCCCTAATGTTTATGCTCTAAAAATGTATGAAAAATGACCTTGTCCACAAACAATCATTATCCGAATATTATGATGCCAACAATAAATAATCAACCATGCAATAGGTTTTGATGATGCAAGATGTCACGGGGTGATTGTTCAAACTAAGATGTGATGGAAGACTTGAAATAATGTAAAAAAAAAATGTTATCGAAGTGCACTGGTATAGTACAGGCCAAGAACCTCTTGACAGTTAAGTTAGAACTTCTTTAAAGATCTCCAAAAACTCTAAATGTTTAATAAGAGGAATTTCTTACTTACCTCAAATTTGGTGAGGTCTGGCCTTTTTAGAGGAGATCATGAGTGGGCCTCCTTGTTTTATGCCAATCTCCGTATAGGAGGCATATTAGTTGAGTGAAAGTGGTGGGAGCGAATTATGGGGAGATTTCTCCCACGTTTTGAAGTAGCGGACAAATGTGACAAGTCCCATTTCTGTCCAATGTCATTTAATTTTCTTAAGTGTTGAATTGCAGTGTTTATGGATGAGCATGATGATCTGGATGATCATCTTCTTGTGGACGGTTCGCTGCAAGCTTAGGCGATCTTCTAGATGAGGTGACCATTTGATTCCGTATTAGGTTCAAACAAAATTGTGCCCTAAAATATTGATGAAGTTGAATCATTGTATAATTGAAATGAAATCCAAAAGCAAACAAGTTAACTAGAAGTGAATCCAAATTAATTCCCGGAAGACAAGAAACTCTTGGAAGCTGGTGAAGTCACAGTCATACTTACACTCATACTCACACTCACAAAACATACAAAGGAAGAGAATGGAGAGGGAAAGAAGAAGATAAGTGTTTACTTTGTTATTTCTCTTCCTTCGCTCTTTGGCATTGAATGGAGGAATGCTAGCATGGATTCTATACAATGCAACATGAACTTCTCCCGTATTAAATTGCATGACTTCAAAAACTCAATTGAATGTGTTATTTAATTACTTTACTATACTTAATTTATTATTAGTGATTTGTTTACTATGGTTAATTAACCAAAAATAAATTTAAGTTCATAACCAATTTTTGTTCATAGGATTAATTCAGCATCAAATCGACGAATGGTTCTAAATTGTCTTTTCATCTCTCCTTAATTATATTAACCTTACAATAAAGTGTGTGTTCGTGGGGGTATTTAGAACATGACAAAGTTTGGCAATAGTCTTAGTTATAGTCTTGTAGACTAAGGTTACAACTCTACTCAATATTTTTTATTAGTTGTGAATTTTGGCAAATTAATCTTTGGATTACGTTTTCTTCTTATATCTTTCATACTTGCAAAATTTAAAAAATAAATCAAAGATTAATAACTATGTCATCAATCAAATGTTTAAATTTTGAGTTTTTGTAGTTTAAAATTATACATAAAAAATAAATTTATAGATCGAATAGTAAATAATATCCAATTGGTATGAAATTTGACATATGTTTTAAAAACATAAAAAACATGCAATTTAATGGTTAAATTTTCAAAATATATAGTCATGTTAATTTTTTTAGTGAGAGTTGTAGTCTTAGGCTACAACTAAATTTGTAACCAAACTCTGTGTCTTATAAAACCCGTTCTTGAAAGTATCGGTAATTAATTTTGTTGTTCCATGTTTGGGTGGCTGTTTAAAGTCATTAAATTTTTTTTCTCAACTTCAGAATTTTGTCTTAATTTCCATTGACAACATTTCCCATGGGTTGCTCAACTTAAACTTCTTCCTCAACTTCAGGACTTTTTTTTTCCCTTCTCTTTATTAAAAATATTGAAATAAATGAAGATTCTTAAATTTCATAAGAAATTAGGATTCTTAAATAAAACCGAAACTCTTTTAGAATTAGATCCTTTGGGCTGTCATGTGACAGTGTCCACAGTGCACACACACTAATTCATTTGAAACTAATTCAAATTCTCATAGGTAGAACTTACGATCATTAACGCAAGTACGTACTTCAATAAAAAAATTTATTGACAATTTTTTTTTTCCCGAAAAACTAACTATGCCTTCAATTTTTATTTAGTTATTTTATATATTGATTGGATTTTTTTTTTTTGAAAATTTTAAAAATATTAACAAAGTTCTTTATATCATAATGACAAATATTATGTTAAGTCAGTGTAAATAAATAAGTAAAAAAACTACCTTCGTTTTCTTACTTGAATGGAGAAATTCTCTATCAAATGATTGATTAATTAAATGATTTCAAATAACCAAATTATGTTTCCTATTAACGAATGTTTTTGAAAAAACCAAATTTTAAATCCCTCGTTCAAAAGTAATACTTTAGTTATTTGATAAATATTCGAAATTTTTTGTACAATATTCTTTTTAGAATAAAAACTTAGTACAGATTCATCATTGATTTTCAATATAGGCGCTGGTTACAAATTGATAGTAACTGCAAAGGTTCAGCTTCATTGGCTAGCTAGTCAAGCCATAAAGAAAATAGCATAAAGACGGCATTGGTGGGTAATTCTTAGTTTGATATGCTAATGATAGATTAAATGCATGGTGACATTCACATTTTCAAGATAACGACTTAAGTTTTTTAGATAATTGGTAATTTATCATCATATCAGTATATGAGGTTTTAGTTTCAAACATTGTCTCTACCATATTTCCTATTTAAAAAAAATTCACATGTTGGATCCAAAATAGTCGGAAATTTATCATGATATTAGTGCCGGAAGTCTTAGGTTTAAACTTTGTCTCTACCTTATCTCTCATTTAAAAAAAATTTAAAATGTTGGATCTCGCTTAATCAAGACAGTTTAAAATTTGCAATTGATAATTTATCGCTAAAAATTGTTACTTGTTCACTTTTATGCAATTGTTAACAAGGTATATAGTGGTATACGAAACTGAGTAGGCTCTATGGTATTTCTTCTCTCATCATACATTAGGTGTGGGAGCTAATGTGTTTCAATACAGTATGCATGAATTTTGTTTGTAATAGAAGTGTTAAATACGCAAGAAAGGTCTTCGACTTTGGTTGTAATATTATTGAATATCATCTTCCAAAAAAAAAAAAAAACTTAATTGATTGGTTTTGAAAACATAACATTATTTGCATGTAATATATCAAAGAGAATTCAGCCATTTAAAATTAACATAGCTAGTTTGGACCTCTTGGTGACTTGGCCCATAATATTTTTAACAATTCCCATGAATATTTTTACAAGAAATCTCCGTGTTTCCCGACTATAAATGTTTCTCCAATTTTACATCTTTGAACAATTCCATTTTTATTTCACTTCCATTTCTCCTCCTCTCTTTAATTTTCTCATTTCTAATTAAATTCTTTCAGTTGTTTTGATTGTCAATGGCATGTCAACTGAAGACATTGTTGATGCTACTTGTTTTCTTGCTGATATCAAATTTGCAACATTGTGTTAATGGAAGACCGCAAGTACCTTGTCTCTTCATTTTTGGGGACTCGTTGTCTGATAATGGGAACAATAATAACCTTGTGACAATGGCAAAAGCCAATTATCAACCATATGGGATTGATTTTCCTGAGGGACCCACCGGAAGGTTTACCAATGGTCGCAATATTGGTGATATCATTGGTATGCAATTTACTCTTTCTACATAAATTGATACATGTTACTTTCACATAAGTTTTTTTTTATATAATTTTTTGGTCAAATGATTATCCATTTTGAAGTATTTGATTTGGAACGTAGCAATTTTTAATTAATGACCAAAACAAATTGATTTTGGCTCCAAGAGCTAGCCTATATTTTTGTTAAGTCACTGCATATTTCTTACAGTCTAAGGATTACACGTAATTGACCCAAGTGTATGTCTTGTTACAATTCATTTTTGATTTGTTATTGATTCTTTTCTAAGAGAAAAAAAAAAAAAAAAAAAAAACAAAATCGACCTTTCTACTTTACAAGTCTGTCTTTTTCACATTGTGGTTGTGTACTTGGGACATGTTGACATGGTGCATTTATTTCTAAGTCTTCTAGCACTACGGTTACCAAGTATTATTGTTTTCAATACTTTACTTTCTCGTTACAGCTGAACTTCTGGGTTTTGAGAATTACATCCCACCTTTTGCTACTGCTGAAGGCTTTGAAATACTCAAAGGGGTCAATTATGCATCCAGTTCAGCGGGCATTCGCAATGAATCTGGACAACATCTGGTAATTTTAAGGTCATCTCCGGTGTGATGCATGCCAAATTTTGAGGACTCCCATATTTTGAGTCTGATATGTTTATTGCGAAATAGTATCCTCTCAATTTCATCACGATTAAGATTTTATTTTTTAGATTTAACCGTGTATAGATTGCCACATCGTTTTAACATTTTCTAAATGTACAGCAAGCTGTGCATCTCTAGATTCATAACATATTTAATCTGAACCATTTCTTAAAATAATATAGTTCAGAATTGCAGGGTAATCGGATAAGCTTAGACAGGCAATTGCAAAATCACCAATATACAGTCTCACACATCATTGAAATGTTGGGAGGTAATCACAGAGCAGCAATATACCTAAGCAAGTGCATGTACTCCATTACAATTGGCAGTAATGACTACCTGAGTAATTACTTCTTGCCAATATTCTACCCTACTAGCCAACAATATACACCAGAGCAATATGCCAAACTTCTTATCCAGCAACTCACTCAACAAGTAATGGTTAGCACAAATTCTTTGACATTTATTGTTGTTGTGTTGGTTCCATCATGAATAAGATGTTATTTTGTCTCTTACTGATACAAGAAAACTAAATGGGACTTTTATGTTGATTCTAGACTTTGTACAGATATGGAGCAAGGAAGGTAGTCCTTTATGGATTGGGTCAGCTAGGTAGTATTCCAGCTGTACTCTCTTTATGTGGAATTATTAGCTCTTCATGTGAGGACAGCTTCAACAAAGTGGTCCAACTATTCAATGATAGGCTTATATCACTGGTGGCTGACCTCAACAAAAATCTATGGAAAGCTAAGTTTATCTTCATAAACACTACTAGTATGGATTTGGATTACAAAAGTTTTACATTTCAAGGTAGACTGCCTAAACTAGTAACAGTCTTTGCACCTCTTTTGCCAGTGCTATAGATTTTCTTCTTTTCCTTATGAGATTGAGATGAAATTTTGTGACAGGTTCCATGGTTACAAATGCTTCTTGCTGTGAGTTGTTGGGTTTTGGACAGTTCCAATGCTCTCCTATAGGATATGTATGTCATAACAGGAGCCAATATATGTTTTGGGATGCAGTCCATCCAACTGAAGCCGCATATGAGTTCTATGTGGGAAGGGCATACAGAGCTCAGTCCCCAACTGATGCTTATCCATTTGACATCAGCTACCTCGCAAAACTCTAATGTCCAAGATCACATGTGGGAAGAGAATTCTCATGTGAAAGTCTGTAATGCCATTGTTTGCATTTCTTTTGCGACTGCCCAACTCATAATAAGGTTTATGTTTTTGAAATGCTGGTTAGAAGAATGGAATAAAATTGACCATACTACATGGCTTCCAGTAAGTTCAACTAATTAAGTTTTTATTCTCTAATAAGGGATTTGGGATCGAATCTCTCCACCACTAAACTATGTATTGGTAAAGAGCAATCATCATGTAACACACGTTATAGATTCAAATCCAATTCTATCTAAAAATAAAAAAAGAAAGAGATTATAATAAGAAAAAGACCATATACATATATTGTCAATTAAGGAGGTAATAAATGATATGTTTTGAATAGAATATAATATGGTTACCCCCCCTTAAAAGTTACCATGGCTATTGAGTGGAGTTGTTGTATGCCTTTGTGTTAGAACTCCTTTCCCTCTCCCTTGTGTGTGTGTGTGTTTGTTTCTCAAAAAAAGAATGGGTAATTGTCCCACATTGTTTAAGAGAGTGTGTTGTGTGTAGTATAACTTGCTCCACCATCTCTTAAAAGTTACTATAGCTTTTGAGTGGAATTGTGATGTGCCTTTGTGTTAAAACCTCTTTCCCTCTCCCTTGTGTGTGTGTGTTTGTTTCTCAAAAACAAAAGAATATAATATGGTCGACCATCATTAATCTCTTCTCTCTTGCGTGTGCATTAGCTAATCCTTAAATTTTGGACTAAGACATGATTGTTGTTGATCATGCCCAAAGACAATACATCATTATTATTAATTGCGGACCTGCACGATACACGAGACAATTTAATAATTATTTTGTAATGAAGTATATTGTAAAATTTGAAAGTTAAATAGTACATGTGTTCTTACCAACAAGTATGAAGTATGAGATTTTTTTACCAACAACTATGTTCTTTGTGTTGGACAGTAGAAATAGTTTGTGGGAGTTATGGTGACAACCTTGAAAGCAACAGATTCAACATTTTACTTGCCATTCCTGTACCGGATAGGAGGTCGCATGGGACACCACTACACGAGTGTCCAAAAGGGGAGCAAGTTACTACTGAGTTACAATTGAGCGGAAGATTGGGTTACAAGTGTAAAACTGACTGAAGTAATACAAATGTAAGCTGAGAAAACTAACTGATACAATCTTTTAAAAAGAAGGGAGGGTATCCTAAAATTGGTTCTTGCAATTTTTTGGAGTCTTGAAACAAAGGATCATTTGGATCAAAGTTTGCTGAGGCTCCTGAAGAAACAGGAGAACCTTTCTCCTGAGATTGCAATTCTTCTGATTGGAGAAGTAGCTGCTGGGCAAGATCCTTCAATTCTTTGCTGGTCTTTCCAGCAAAAGAGTCTAAACTGGATTGGGATCTTGTGACAATATTCCTTTGGACTGGGAGGGGGAAATCCTCATAAACTTGACTGATGATCGGATCAATCTTAAAGGAATCCCACCATTTTACTGAAAATTCTCTATTTAACAGATTGCCTTGTAAAGCATAATTCCACATGCTGATCCAGTGAATCCTATACATTATTGTCATGTGTAGAATGGCTGGGAATTGTCCACCATGAGAATTTAGCTTGCATCTTGAACTAAAATACCTGAGGGTGTCCTGAAGGGGTTCTGGGAGGATCTGTGGCACTGGGCCAAACATTTCCCACCAATGCAGGAACCAAGTTGGAACTGGGCATTTGAACTTTTTGTCAAACATAATGAACCAGGAGTGATCAAACTTCTTGTTCTGGTAAAAAAGTACTTTTTCAAATGCATCCATGTAGTCATGATAACTGTAATGGAGGTCTGACCCTGTGATGGACTTAAGTCCCCTGAGAGTTCTTAACAGAGAGAGGTGCTGTCCCCAATCTTTACTGCTGATGAAACCTGTGAAGATGAACTTGTGATAGAGGACTATTGTAGGGTCCGCTTTGTTCATGATATTTTCTATTCTGGCAGACTCTTCCTCAATGAGGATTTGCCTGTAATACTTAATATTTTTCTCCGAATGTTTTGGGAGAAAATGCCATCCTTCTGGGAATACTTCCATGGCCAAGGCCAGAGGATCTTTTATATGAACTATGTGGGGTTCAATATAAGAGATGTGCTGGATGTATGGCTTCTTGAAGTAAGGTGACCTATTCTTTTTGGACAATGGTTGAGATAATTTTTGGGACTGTAAAGGGCCAAAGGATCATCAACTGTGTAGGGTGTGATTTGCCTAGGGGCTGGGGAGGTTAAGGCTGAGCTATAACTGGGTTGGATTGGCCTGTTATAGTTAGGCCTTGGGATGGTGGATGTAACATAACGACTGGAACCTGAAACTGGGGATGCAGGAACTATCTGGCCAGGGTTCTTTGCCTGACTAGTAGTTTCTAGGGATTGCTGTTTAGGCAACTTGGGGGGGATGGGTTTCTTTTCCGACATCCTGGTTTGGACTCTGCAAAAATTCACGGGTGAGGAAACCAGGGATACTGTTTTGGGTTCCTTTTATGAATTCTATATCAAAGTCAAAAACTGAAAGAATGGCTTGCCACCAGGCAAAAATCTGTTTTGATGCAATGTTTTGAACATCTTTTTCTAAAACATGCTTTGCCGACTTGCAATCAATTCTTATTAAAAACTTTTGATTCAAAAGATCACTTTGAAATTTTGAAATGCAAAGTACTATGGATAAGATTTCTTTTTTAATAGTACTGTAATTTAACTGAATGGAAGTCTAGATTCCTGAATGAAAACAGACTATCTGTTCTGGAGAATTGGGACTGACACGCTGGAGAAGGATGCCACCATAACCTATGTCAGAGGCATCAGTTTGAACAATTTTGAAGGAATTTACTGAGGGAATGCCTAAGCAGGGGAGTGTCTTGACATATTTTTTGATGTTCTGGACAATCTGTGTATGAAGAGGAGTCCATGGAGATGGATTAGTTTGAAGTCTATCAAAAAAGGGTTTGCATTGCTGCCTAAGATTTTGATAGAAATCTGAGATGTAATTGAGAGATCCTAGAAATCTCTGGAGCTGGGTTTTATCTAGGATTTCATCTGGAAACTTATCAGCAAACTGGATGGCTCTACTAATGGGTTTGATGACACCATGTCTTATATCAAAACCTAAGAACCTTACATTGGTTTGGAAAAGTTTGATTTTTGGGGCCGAAACAACAAGTCCATTTGTTTTGATAGTCTGGAGGAAAACACGCAACTGCTTCCAGTGTTTTTCAATGGAATCTGAGAAGATAAGTACATCATCGATGTAAACAATAGTATGGCTGGAGAATGGATTAAAAATCTCATTCATGATATTCTGGAATTTTGAGGGTGCATTTTTTAGGCCAAAAGACATTACATTCCATTCGTAATGACCAAAGGGTGTGGTAAAGGCTGTTTTATACCTGTTAGACTTTCTGATTTGTATTTGCCAAAAACCACTCTTCATATCAAATTTACTAAAAACTACTGCTTCACTGAGCCTGTTGACTAGGTCCTTTTTATTTGGAATCGGATATCTTATCCATTCTAAGACCTTATTGAGAGGCTTGTAGTTAATAACTAGTCTGGGTACACCTCTTTCAATCTCAGCATTTTTCTGAACATAAAAGGTTGGACAGGACCATGGTGACCTAGAATTCCTGATGATTCCTTTTCTAAGGAGATCTTCTATCTCTGTTTTACAAATATTCATAAGTTCTTGGTTCATTTGGATGGGTCTGGCTTTAGTGGGGATGGCCTTTTCATCGAAATCTTTGGTATAAGGAAGAGCTACCTCATGCTTCTTTCTATACCAAAAGGCTGTGGGTAAATCAGAGCAGACTTCCTGCTTGAGTTTTTCTTCAAACTTGCTGATTTCTTGTTGGATAGTTTTACAAGTTAATCTTTCTTCGACTTTCTTGTACGTCAGATCTTCTTTAAGATATTTAACCTGCTGTTCTTTAGCACTAATAAGGTTAAGGGTCTTAGAAACAGAGAGGTCATGAAGGATACTAATATCTCTTGGTTCTGGGCTTCTAAGAAATTTAAACTTGACTGGTTGGCCAAAAGGCTGGGTAGTGATACCTTCACTATCTGTTGTAAAGGGGTATAGAAGACACATGAACGGATTTCCTAAGATAACCTTGTCCGTCATGTTTTTGACTAAAACAAACGTGGTTTTGAAGCACGCATTATCTTGGCAAACATGTGCTCCTGGGATTTTGTACTTGATCTGCATCCGCCCTCCACTTGCGGATGTTAATTTTTCTTTGGTTTTTTTGAAGTACTTAGAAGGGATAATTCCTTCATGGATACAATTTAGATCAGCACCCGAGTCAATTAGGGCAACTGCTTTGAACTCATAATCTTTGCTAATCACAATTCTAACCTCAGAGTGCCATTTCTGGAAATTTATCCTATTTAAAGTATCTAAAAACTTTGTTGTTTCTGGTTGGTCGTCTTGGACCATGTCTGCTGTTGGGTTTTCCATTTCTTCGTTATCAGAGGATTCTCTTTCCTGATAAGAAGTTTCTTCAAGGTTTTTTACCCTTTTATCTAAAAGAGTATTGTCTATTCGAAGGATGGTTAGCTCTTGTTTGAGGGTTCTAACCTCAGACTTGGTTTCCTTGATGTCTTTTTGGAGGTCATTAACTGTGATTTCCTTTTTGGATCTAGAAAACCTTTCATAGATTTTTTCTAAGTCGACCTTGGGTTCTTTAATCCTAATCTCAGGTTTACTGGGTTCCTTAACCAAAGTTGCATGAAATGCACTGAGTCGTTGGGCTTTGATATTTGGATCCTCAATTTGGTCTATGAGATCTAAGAGCAATTCTTCTTGTTTACTAAGGACTTTTACCTGGGAAGGAGAATTTGGTAGATTGTCAACCCTTTGTTTTTCTTTCTGGTTTATGTTGGGTAAAGCACAGGTCTTTTTGTGCCGCTGGAAATAATTCTCAAAATATTCAAAGAAAAAGATATGATCTTGTATCTCTTTCATGAATTCTATCCAAGAATTGAGAACTTCTACCTTTTGTTCTCTGGTATGGTTGGCTTTATAGGCTTCTCTTTTGGCTTTGTTCTTTTCTAAGTCAAATTCGTCGCCTAAAAACTTCATGTCTGGCTTAAACTCTTTCCTTAGAGTTTTAAGTTCATAATCCTGGGTATTACCATCCTGGTATGGGTCCTCCATATTAGGGTTTTCCATATTTGTTCCTGAAGCTGATCCTACCTTTTGACTGTTGTTGTCACCTTGATCAACAACTGAGTCATTCTTGGCTGTATAGCAAGGTGTACTAACCTGGGATCTATTTCTAACTCCTTGGAACTCTGGTCCTAAGTCTCTTTTAGATCTAGGAAATAGTGCTAGAGGTCTAGAGGAACTGGCTTGGGAGACAGGTCTATCTCTAAGAAGGATGGGTGGTTGTCTACAAGGGAGTCGGCTAAGATCTATTGGGGATCTAGGCCTATAGTCGTCTAGAGGTGATCTAAACCTAGATTTGTCAAAACTAAGTCTAACAGAACCATCTGCTAGTTGTTGGACAAAATCTAATTCTGGTTCCTGATCAGGTTCCTGGATTAACAAAGGATGATTTTCATTATGAAGTTTCCAATTTTCTGGAAAGGAAATTTCATCCCATCTAAGGGTCCTGGGGATTTGTGCTTTGGCATGGATGTTGGTTTGGATAAGAAGTGTTTCTCCTACCTTCTTCCTATCTAGGGCTCCAACATTCATATTGGTTTTAATACACTTATAATACACTCTGTATATAAGTGCTATTTGGCTGGTTCCTTGCGTCATGAGGGTTCCATGGGTCTTGATATTTAGGGTCAAGGCCTGCATGACGTTCTTGTCATGGAGGTGAACTGTAAAGTTTGGGAAACAGTCAAAATGGACTGGTCCGTTACTTAAACTGGCTTGAACTGTTCCTAAGAGACTGTCATTAAACCTTATGTGACGGGTATCTCTAAGGGCTAACAGAATTGAATTGTTCAATCCTGATCTGATGAGAGGTTTAACTCCAACCTGGACTAAACCTATGTGCATGAAATGGTGTCCTTTTTTTATGTGTGCCTTAATCTGATCTGGGCTAAACAAGTAGCACGTCTCGTACTCTTTGTTTATTCCATAAACTTGTTCTATGGTCCTAACATGGAAATCTGTCTTGAAGGAATTCAAGTTCCATGTGAAAGACTTATAAAACTCTTTTGTGGGTACCTTAGGGAGGTTCCAATCTCCTAACTTAAGGTCTAAATCCTGCACCTCATATTCTTCACTATTGATAATTTCAGACTGTTGTGGAATTTCTGGGAGTGATGTAGATCTACTGGCTAAACTGGAGGTTGAGTTACTTCTAAAAAATTTACTCAACATCATGGTTATCTGAAAGATTTAACACAATTAAATCCTAATTTTCTCTATCTCCAAAACTGGATCTAACCTTTAACATGCTACAGGGATGTGTATAGGATGGACTGCCCTCATTGTCTCACGTACATTAAAACTGCCCTTTCTGTCTAACTTGGGAACCCCAACAATTGCTACAAAACCACTATCCTGTGACACAACGCCTCAACGCCTCACTCCGGCTAAACGGCTACAGTCTTTGGATACCGTGGACAAAGTAGATCGGGACAAGCACAAATCGGGACCTCTGTTTTAATATAAGCACAAATCAGGACCTACATTTCCTGGACACACACTTATAACAGATTTCTGGTTAAACACAAGTATCTGGAAATACAAAAGATAGGGATAATAACTGGGTTAACTGAGACAGATAAACAGGATATAGAATGAATAGAAGAAAAGTAACTAAATCAACAGGGAAGATGGTAGATAAAGATCACAAAGCAGAAATAAACAATTGGAATATAGTGAGAAATAATGCTATGAAAATAATGCATATATTAACTGAAAATAACTTTGATAACTATGGCGGTATAACCGGCCAACTTGATTAACTTGAAAATACAACTGGATATGAAGGCGGTATTAACCGGCCAACTGGATAATAAAAGTAACTTACAACTCTTGATCGGCCAAACTTGGCTCTGATACCAAAAGAGGAGCAAGTTACTACTGAGTTACAACTGAGCGGAAGACTGCGTTACAAGTGTAAAACTGACTGAAGTAATACAAATGTAAGCTGAGAAAACTAACTGATACAATCTTTTAAAAAGAAGGGAGGGTATCCTAAAATTGGTTCTTGCAATTTTTTGGAGTCTTGAAACAGAGGATCATTTGGATCAAAGTTTGCTGAGGCTTCTGAAGAAACAGGAGAACCTTTCTCCTAAGATTGCAATTCTTCTGATTGGAGAAGTAGCTGCTGGGCAAGATCCTTCAATTCTTTGCTGGTCTTTCTGGCAAAAGAGTCTAAACTGGATTGGGATCTTGTGACAATATTCCTTTGGACTGGGAGGGGGAAATCCTCATAAACTTGACTGATGATCGGATCAATCTTAAAGGAATCCCACCATTTTACTGAGAATTCTCTATTACACCACTACACGAGTGTCCCAGCCTTTTTTTTTTTTTTTTTTTTTTCATTTTTTAATTATCGGACATGGCCTATGCAGAAAAAAGAAAGAAAGAAAAAAAAAAAAAAATCAGTAACCTTGCATCTCCATTCTTCATCTACTGTCTTCCTTATGCTTGTTTAGCTTCTCTCATGATGTGTGTCTCTTCATCTTTCTTAACTCTCTCTCATTTTTTATTTTCAAAACTTATCCTTTTTTTAGAGTTGTGTGGCTAATTTATCCTTTGTTTTAGAGTTGTGTGGTTGTTTGCCTCTTCTTTTTCAATTTGACTTTAAGTTGCCAGCTAGTAACGTACTCAAGTTTTTTTTTTTTTTTTTTTTTTTTTTTTTTTTTTTTCAATACACATATTAGAATGTCACTCACATAATGAGCTTTAATATACTTGGGGCATGGGCTTAAATTATTAAAGGAGGTAATATTTTAGATCTCTCTCTCTAGACTTTAATTAAATAAATTATTCGTTATTTCTATTAAATTGATATATGTTTAATATTATATGAAAAATAAATGCTTAACTATATATAAAAATATAAATTTAATAATTAATTAATATACGAATTACTGCCATACCCATATTCTAATTTTGCAAAGATTCCTTTATTGTTGTATTGTATCCATACATGTACCCATACCATATTTGTGTTTATGTTTCCTAGATAACAACTTGATCCAATTCTGACCCCTATAGGGGTTGAGGTTCGTACTCCATGTTGGCTTTGCTGGCTTTACTGTGTAGCAAACCTTTAAGCTTACCATCAAATTTACTTTGAGGGAGGTGCTTGCAAAATATGAGAAAAGTTAAGAATAATGGTTACATTTTTTATTGCACGGCTATATATAGGTTTTTATGGGTCAAATGGGGATGGTTGTACCCTCTCCCACCCCCCCCCCCCCCCCCCCCCGGCCCTCTTTAATATTTTATATATTTTTAATTCTATAATTAGAAAAGGAGGAATTTAGTGTGTGTTTAATAAAAATTAAAAAGACAGCTTATTTTACTATTCATCTTATTGTTACTATTATTTATGGACTCCATTGCACTTTTTGGTAATATTCATGGGTCACATTGTATTGTTTCAACTAACTTTTACTTTTATCTACAGTATTTTTAACAAAAAGTTTTTTGTTTCAGTAAAATAAGCGGATTCCAAATTGACCCTTAAATTCTGAATATATTCATGACATCAAAATGTACCAACTAGTTGAGTTATAAAAATTTTAGTTATTGACAAAGAATTTAATTTGATGAAGAGAAATATTCTATCCCACTTTTTTTTTTTTTAATTTTATGCTCTATCAAATTAAGTAATTTTTTTTTACAGGTTTATAATTAATTCAAAAATTCCTCCCACCGTTAATAGATTTCATTAAGTTCCAAAAAAAAAAAAAAAAAAAAACTATAAAAATTGAGCTAAACGAATTCCTCTCTCCCACTTAATCTGTTCCATATTATGTTTCACCAAGTTAAACAACATTGTTCCTAGTTTATAACTAATACTCAAATTACTCATACCTTTAATAAATTTAATTAGAATTCAAAAAATTAACGAAAAAGTGTAAGTTTTTCTAAATCCATGCACTAGTCACATTGAAATGTTCATTGAGCCTTTCGTGACGTAATTTCAACCTTAAATTTTTGTAAGAATAATAATAATTAAAACATAGACATAGACAAAGGAAAAAAAAATTATGAAAATCACAAATTTCTTTTTCCCTCATAATTCTTGTAGCAATGAAGATAATTCTTTTTTCAAAAAAATTTAAGTATGATTTCCCCCACAAAACAAAAGGTCACGCATAACATTTTCCCCAATAAAAGAATATGCCAACTTTTCTTTATTGTACTCATTGCAGGTAATAACTTAGGGAGCATTGCTCCTCAACTCTTCCTATTTAAACGATTTGTGGTACTTTTTGGTGTTTTCAACAGAAACTTTAATAGTACATCGTCAATATAGGTCAATGGTCCATGACAACCAGAGCTTTCATATGCTGGCAGTACTTCCCTGTCGGTGCGTAACAGTAGGATCGTTGTGCCATTTCACGAATGCCCTATTTCACAACCCAAAGCCTTTTCCTTTACAACAAAAACTTGCATGCACCCCAAACACGTAAACACCTGCGTTGGACTTCATGCACAGCTCCTTATTGCCTTGGCCAACAAATCATAACAGATTGCCAAATTCGTAAATGGCTTCTTCAGTGTTTTTGCACCATCGGTCGTGACACATTGTTTGAAGTAGGACACATCAATTTGTTATCTTTTTCATGGACAATTGAATATGATGCAACTATGTGATTGAACTATGTGTTTGAATTTAATTTATATGATTACTCAACTAATTAATACCATGAAATACTTAATTAGAAATCAATTACTTGTTTATTTAAGCATGAAATTACCACTGCGCACTTTTAGCGCGATAGTTACTCTATAAATATAAATACTCAATTTGTTATCTTTTTCATGGACAATTGAATATGATGCAACTATGTGATTGAACTATGTGTTTGAATTTAATTTATATGATTACTCAACTAATTAATACCAAGAAATACTTAATTAGAAATCAATTACTTGTTTATTTAAGCATGAAATTACCACTGCGCACTTTTAGCGCGATAGTTACTCTATAAATATAAATACTTGTAAGGTGTGGGGGGTAAGAGTCGGGATTCAAATCTTTAAAATAGAGTTTCATACACATATACTTAAAACAGAATTTCTATTTTGTATAAAAAATTAAAAAAAAAACATGAAATTAATCTTATTGCAAATTAAACATCAACAACATATAGACTTAAATAGCTAAGCACTTTCGTACTACTTATTCTTCTTTTTCTTGCTACTCCTTGTTTTTATTCAAATTCATGACCATTCCATAAAATATATCCTTAATTTCTTTCCTTTTCATTTTCCCACTAAATATCTTCATAGAAGTGCTTCTTAAAATCATCCATATGAGCCACTTGCAGACACAAAGCCACAGTCAAAGATCCATCTCCATCACGACTCGGAAGGACAAGCGAGTCTCCATCAAAATCATGTGTTCCTGGCCCCATATAAATCTCCTTCCCCCATCCAAAATCAAGGCCATAGATTGGTATGGTCAACCAGCTCACAACCCCAAGATTTGGATTTCCATAGAAAGGCCCTTGGGTGCTCCCCACGGAATGAATGTCTTGAAACGGTGTCAAGTCCGGCTGATTCTTCAAAAAATCAATACCCGAATTCACAAACTCATCATTCACTTTCTTGATAGCCTCTCTTATCCTACTTGAAGCATAGCTTAATGGTTTGGACATCAAATCCCCAGCACGACTCGTAGCAATCACATCCAAAGTTGCATTGCCAAAGTACCCAATTGGCAATGGTGTACTCATGCGACTTCTTGAGTCAACACATACACCTAACGCCGTAGGTTGTTCATTTCCGTGTCTACGAGCTTTGCATGCACATCTCCAAATGTGTCCCGCCAAAGTCTCATACCGTGTATAACCACGCTCTAAATCGCTACTCTGATCCTCATTTGCCATCTTCTTTAGCTTTTCAACTTGGGTTTTTGTAAGCTTTAACATGGCCACCGTAGTCTTCTTCTTTCGCTCTTCTAGACTATCCAATTTCCCAAGCAAGAGTGGGGGTTGAATAAACCCCTCGTGGTCAATGCATGGACTAGCTCTTGGGGGATCCCCGGCTCTTAAAACCCTTCGATCATGAAATGGTGATGTCCCTATTGGCTCACCTCGAGCAATCCTAGCCCACTCTGAAAAGAAGTGTAGTGCACTTGGTCCATCAACCACAGCATGTGATACCAATAGGCTAAGACTAACGCCTCCACACTTGAACTTAGTGAGTTGCACCAATAATAATGGCATTTCATGAATTGGGACACTGTAATCTACACTTGGGATTAAGTACTCATACTCTGGACAGGGAGAGAAGTCACCAAAATCTTCTAATTTGGACTCAGATTCAGCTTCAAAGAACTGAACCCCTTCAGCATTGCAATTAATTTGAAGACGGCCTTTGCCTATCCAACACAAACGACCAGCTATTGGATAGAAAGGCACCAATGCTTTGCTTAATGACTCTTTAAGAGTATTGGTAATGGTGCCTGGTGGTGAAAGCCAGTTTTGTGTTGGACGGTAGAAATAGATTGTGGAAACATGAGTTGTGGTACCAACTTGATCTAATTCTGATAAGGGTTGGGGGCCATTCCATGTTGGCTCTGCTGGCTTTACTGTGCAGCAATTCTTTAGGCTTACTACCATTATTTCTTTTAGAGAATGATTGTAAGAGATGAGAAAATGTTAGGATAATGGTTACATTTTTATTGTATAGCTATTGGTTTTTATAGGCCAAATGGGGGTAGTTGTTTCTTCACATGGAGGTGGTTGTTTCTTCACACTTCTTTGTTCACCAACAAACTTGAGAATTGAAAAAAGGATTAATGGCACTTATCCTCCCCAAATTATGGGGTCAGTTGTAATGTCCCCAAAAATATACAATTGATTAATGTTGTTAAATTTTTATTGTATAGCTATTGGGTTTATTAGGCCAAATTGGGATGGTTGCCATTCATACTTCTAATTTGTTCACCTTTGCTCGGAAATAATTGTAGAATTATGAAAATTCAGTTATTTTTTTCGTTTTATATATTTTTGGTTGAACTTAAATACAGCATTTTAAATGAAGTATATTAAAATTTTCAATTAAATTCAAATACCAGGTTGTATTGACTATTAAATCCTAATACTTATCTTTTTCAAGGATAATGAAATTCAATACAACTATATTTCTATTTTATTTTCAAAAAACAAAAAATTACAATTTCATGTATTGTACTCAAGTTTTATCTTCAAAAAAATTATAATTTTTTCTGTGTTAAATTTTTTTATTATTATTTAAATTTAGCAATTCTTTTGGGGCAATTTGCCTACTACCCATGCATCATGGATTCAAAGCTCAATTTTGTACTTAAAAAAAGACAAGAAAATTCCAACTGAACCCATAATTTGAGGGAAGAGTGCAATTAATTCATCAAGAAAAGAAAGACGTTTCATTCAGCTGCTCCAAATGATGTATCTAATTGAGTCCAAATCTTTTGTTCTATTTTTCTTATCCTACTCCATGCTCCACAAATGAAAAATTTCCAGGAGTCCACCTACTTAATTAAATGCTAATTTTTTGCCTTCTCTTATTTCAATTTCCTAAAATAAATCAAAAACCAAAACATCCCACTAGTCCAGCACCACCAACTAGCGCCGGTGCCACTACAACGGCCATCAACCAAGTCCTCGTTATTTTCAAATCCATGACTAGGTACATGAATAGAGAAATTGAGTTGTTCTTTCATCAACTAGCATCTATTCATCGAATCCACCAACCTATGGTCTATTTTGGATTTGGTAGATTGATAAAGTATATTAGAAAACAAAAAAAACTAAGATCAAGTGGCTCTTTGGGGCTGTGATTTTTTTTGGTATTTCACTTAAATTGTGTTGGGTATACACTTTGATATTATTGTCTTAGGAATTTAGGATCCTACATATGCTTTTGAAATAAAAGGGGACTGTTTCATGATATGGGAGTACGCATGGGTCCATTTGGTTCGATTTTAAGAAGAATTTCATAATAAAACAAACACTGTCAGCTTGAGAAAACTTTGGTTGAACGTACATCCAACATATTTGAAAAATTGTATGATATCAGAACACAAACATAACTGGTAGTGGATATTCGTCGATGGCAGCGGTGCTAGTTGGTGGTAGTGGCTACTGGCTAGTGGGGCTGTGTTGGTTTTTATTTTATTTATTTTAGGAAACTGAATTAAAAGAAGTAGAAAATTAGTATTTGATTAAGTAGGTGGACGCTTGACAAATTTTTATTTGTGGAACACAAAATAGAATAGGAAAATTGGGATAGAAGATTTGGACTCTATGTAGTTTGCCAAAACGAGAATTTCATGAGTGCTATGGCTTTGAGGCTAGCTATACGAAACCTCATGTGTACGTGTTCAGCCTACAGGTACCACATTCAAGCTCTTTAATAAGCTTTCATTATCAGCAACCAACAGAACCCGCCAAGTCCCCTATTCTGTTTGAAATTGGAGAATGTAAGAGATGTGAGTGGAAGAGAAAAGAACCTGTGTGTGGGTGCGATGACTAATGAGTAATGTTATAAGACAAAGACAAGATTATATATATAATATAGCTACAGATTTTAGCAAATTTTTTTTTTAGCAATTTCACTCAATAAAATTATATTTGGTTTCCCTTAACAATATCATTGATCTTTTTAAAAGCTATAAATTATAAATAAACTTATAGATATAAAATCCTCTAATGCATTTTGTGTGTTCCAATTTAAGCTTTACCAATCACAACTTGACACATATCATTTTTCTTTTTTTTTGTAAATAAACAAAATTAAAAAAAAAAAAAAAAAACTGTGGCAAATGATATACCAATTGGTGGAGACAGAATTTTATTCCCTCAAAAACTATGAACTTTTATATTAGCATGTTCAACTCAAAATATTTTAATGAATTTTCTCTCAGCCATCAATCTTGAAATGAGAGGCCTAATTTTTGGTCAGGCACTGCAGCTCTAGTTAAAATAGATTTCGAACTCAACGGGTAAATATCTTGCTATGCTAAGCAATGGTATTCACTTGCTTTACCCTCCTGATATTTTTGTAGCTACTAGAATCCCCTGCATCTCTCCCTCTTTTGCTGCTTTTAGGTTTGCATTTCTTGGGATGAATGATAATTGCCCATATGATATGAGCAGAATTTGATGGATTTGTTTCAACACAATGTAACACAAACTATTTTTCCTAACCCGTCCTTGTAACATGTATATCTGATATAAAATCATACAATTCTTATGTGTAGTTCTATACATGTTGCTTCTGCTACTGAATTCGTATTTGCTTGCCAAAGGAATATTATTGCATAATATTTTTCTTTCTCCCCTTGGGGTTTATGATTAGTTTTGACCATCACCTAATAATTGTTCTTACCTCTCCACAGCTACGAGTCAAAATTTATTCAACACATTATGGAAGTGATATCACAAAAAAAAAAAAAAAAAAAAAGAGTTTAAGGTCCTCAAGCTGTGATAAAGGCTTGGTAGGAATAGAGGTTTCAGTTGATAAATTGATCCCCTCGTACTTAAGCTTTGGGGAAAATGTTTTCATAATAGGGATTTGTGGTATGGGGGGATTGGGAAAAACAACTCTTAGGGTCCGTTTGGTTCAATGTAAAATGCTTTCCAAGTGTAAAATATTTGTAGGGGAAAATACTTTTCGGAAAAGAAAATATTTTCAGGTGTTTGGTGGCATCTTACAAAATATTTTGAAAAATACTTTTTAGTGTTTGGTTGTATTCTTGAAAATGCCATAAAAAACACATTTTTTTTCTTGTTGCTCACATTTTCTCACGTTTTCTCAGCTTCCAAACAAATATATAATATTATTTCTCAGATAATCACAACAGAATCAAAACCCAAAAAAAAATTTCATCAAATCCGGTCATGAGAGAAGAAGGAAAAGGGAGAGAAGGCGAAGATCGCGCGGACGGGAGCGAAGGCGATCAGATCGGTGATGGCTTCGAGGCCGCGCGATCTGATCTGCGATGGCTTCGAGGCCGCGAGATCTAATCGGCAATGGGTTTGAAGCCGCGCGATCAGATCGGAGATGGTTTTGAGGCGACACGATCAGACCGGCGGGGCCGTGGGTCGGGGACCAGAGCTGGGCTTCACCGGCGATGGCTCTCCGGCTTGGGCTTGGCATGAGTAATGAGAGTGAGTGAGGAGAGAAATTTTCCAGAGAGGATGTAAATGGTTTAAAGGTAAAATGAAAGTGTAAATCGTTTTCCGGGTGTGGGGGGGTTATTTTACAGTCAACGGAAATGATTTTCCGTTTGACTATATTTTCCATGCGTAACCAAACACACGGCTAGGCGTAATTTGTTTTCCCAAATCCGTTTTCAGTCGAAACAAACGCAGCCTTAGTAGAACTGTTTATAATAGGTTCTCTAGTCATTTTGAAGGTACTTGCTTTATTGCAAATGTTAGGGAATCTTTAGAAGACAATGGTTTGCCTAAATTACAAAAGCATCTGCTCTCTTAAATTTTGAAGGAGAGAAAATTTGTTATGCGCGATGCTTATGATGGAGTTAAGATGATCAAAACTAGTTTGCATGATAAAAAAAAAAAATAATAAATAAAGTTCTACTTGTATTAGATGATGTTAATAAAGTTGAGCAATTAAAAAATTTGGCTAAAGAGCATTGTTGTTTTGGAACGGGGACCTGGATCATCATTACAACAAGAGATGAAAGTTTGTTGGTCCAACGTGGAGTGTATAAAATATATAAGCATAATGTACTAAACCCTGATGAAGCCTTAAAACTTTTTTGCTTGAATGCCTACAAAAATAAGCAACCCAAAGAAGGTTATATGCAACTCTCTAAGGATGTTGTCTACTATGCTAAAGGTCTTCCCTCAGCTCTAGTGTTTTGGGCTCCTTTTTTGTTGGAACAACAATGGATGAATGGAAAAGGGCATTGTGGTTTTCAAAAAATTCCTAAAAGTGAAATTTTTTATATACTTAGAGTAAGTTATGGTGGCCTAGAGGAAAGGTGGAAGGTGATACTCTTGGATATTGAATGTTTCTTTAGAGGAGAGATGAAAGATCGTGTATTAGAAATATTAGAGTATTGTGGTTTTGATGCAAAAACTGGAATAAGAAATCTTGTGAATAGATTTCTCCTAACCATAGGAGAAAAAAATATTTCATTGCAATAGAAGTTTATTGCAACAACCCCCCCCCCCCCCCCAAATGCAATATTAAGAGATTTTGATGATTATCTAAGGGATGATGCAGGTCATGTGGCTGCTAACTATGACGATAATGTTGTTTATAATGATCAATCGTACTATTACAGTAACCTATCACAACAAAAGTTTTGTTTCAACAAATTGTAGCAACAATATTTTTTGTTGCAATAAATTATTTTTAATAATAATAAAAATACTTTATTGCAACAAAACTCTATTGCAATGAATTTTTTGTTGTAATAGTCTATTGCCACAAATTTTATCACAACAGTGGGCAACAAAATTTTTTTCATTGCAATAGAAGTTTATTGCAACAATTTGAAGTTAATTATAACAAAAAATTTCGTTGCAATAAGGTTTTTGTCTTGTTGTGATTTTTAATTTGGTACTTTATTTGTAATTTCACTAATTTGTATCAAAATTACTTTTTTTTTTTCAATGCTTCTTTAATATATATTATGAATTATAATTATGAATATTTTTAGTATTTTTTTTAATTAGAAAGTAGGATCTTACGATTCTCGTGCCGATCTTATGATCTGATCTCTGAACTCTCTCATCGATTCCCTCGATCCTGATAACCTTGGAAGTATTGACTAATTTTTCAAATCCTCTAACTATTTAAAGTTGGATTTACACAGAACAACACATTGTGTTGGTGCAAACACAATAATAATTGAAATAACACATAGAGAAACTAAATAATACTTCTAAATATACACAACACTATTTGGACTGAGACGCGACACTTACTCTCTTTAACGAGATTTAAGCCCTTAGTTGGCTAAATTTTGTAACCGGTGCAAACCTTCTCTAACTTGTCTCCTCCAGAATATAATAGTCTAACAAATGTCGTATGGCTAGAACAACCTATGCACAAAGTGTTCAAGTTTAAAACTCCACCAGAAAGAACACCCTTCCTTGCCTAGTACCTCTCTATTTTTTAGTATATAAGAATGCTTGTAATTACTTGATTTTTTTGATGTAATGCTTTAACTTGTATTGGATATAAGTGAAACTAATTATAGGCTCAATGGGCCTCACGAAATTATTACCCAAATTAATGTAATTAATTAAATCCATATTCTTAATGTAGAGGGTGTTACAAGATTAATTGCAGAACATAAATCTGATGCGTTGGAGTTACACAATTAAATAGATCAGATAAGGAGTTTTTAAAGAATAAATAGGCTCAACCGCTAATCCATTAAGTGGGTGAATGACTCTTCATTTTCCATCATAAAAATGACATTTACTCACCAATAAATAAGGAAATTATTTTGGAATGTATCTAGACCAATATTTGCTCCAATAAATATCAGACCATTAATTACCACAATTAAAAAAAATAAAAATCTCTCTCTTTTTCAATGTAGGATTAAACATTCCATGAGAGAGGCTCTGTCAAGTGGCCAGTTCGACTGGATACGCTAGGATACAAACATGTGTCCAAAACTGGACTCGTGTTTGCATCTCAACATGTCTAGTGAAAATGACCACTAAACACAAGCCCAACCCACATTCTATTAATATTTTATCTTTCATATTAACTCCCACATCATTATAATTATATATTATCATATTTACTCATTTTAATTAAATAATGTTAAAATGCTCCAACACATTATTTTAACTTTTAGTTACATCATTTAATACCATAGTTATTATTCCATTTCCATTTTTTGAAACAACAAAGGTAAATTTACTCATCCATACAGATTTACTCATTTTAATTAAATAATATTAAAATGTTCCAACACATTGTTTTACTTTTAATTAAGTCATTCATTACTGTAGTTATTATACCATTTCCATTTTTTGAAACCGGAAAGGCAAATTTACTCCCCCATACATATTTACTCGTTTTACTTAAATACTTTAAAAATGTTCCAACAAATTGTTTTAACTTTTAATTTAGCCATTTATTATTGTAGTTATTATTATTCCATTTCCATTTTTTGAAATAGGAAAGGCAAATTTACTCCCCCAAATAATTCTTGGAATTGACTAGTGGATAAAAAATTCCACCCTAATTTTTCATTCTTTATCAAAGCATAGCAATCACTATGAACACACCCAAAAAAAAAAAAAAAAACACATTAATTTGAAATCTTGTGAAGATGGGCAAGCTCTCGCCAGCTTACTGTATTCTCACCCTTCTTGCCATTGCTTCGGGTACAATTCTCTTCTATGCTCTATTTATGTTGATCTGCACATCAAGTATCATTTGGTTTTCCAATTTTTTTTTTAATTTACAATAATTCATATAAAACATAATGGGGTTTGATAAGAATCAACACTTGTTTGTTCAATAATTAATAATAATAATATCACGTCCCAAGCATGATTTAAAAAACCGTTTTTATATCAAGTTATAAATTTACCCATTTATATATCAAATTATCAATGGCATCTATTAATATTAATACTTCTCTCTATTTCTTGTCATAACCTAGTATGTGAACTGTTGTCAATGGTGGATGGCAAGCTATGCTCTCAAGAATTTGATCGATCTGATGCTGACTGCAAATCGAAGAGTGTATCCAACAATCCAAATAATTATAAAAGATGCTATGTGGACATAGGAAATCCCAGTCCCGACTGCAATCCGTTCTGGTGTGATACCACATGTGTAGCAACATACGGTGTGAGTCGGGGAAGTGCTGCACTTTGTATTCAAGTCGGACCAGCAAGTCCTATTCAAAATTATGTTTGTCATTGCACCTATAATTGCTAGGCATGTAAAACGACATATATCAAACAATAAAATAAAACTGAGTTAGATCTCGATAATTATGGTTGTCTCATGTGGTTATCTTCTAGTGCAAATTGATACACTATACAAGTTAGAACTTGAAAATTATTTTTGCCTCAAGCTAGTGGCTATCTTCACTTACAGAAAATTGTTATTTCATTAACTATGAGCTTCGAACTGTCATTTTCATCGTCACAAGTTATCACCCTGCATAAGTCTAAGGACATAGCAAAATCTCATACATTTTAACAACATCATTGCTTTGAAATTGGGTAGATCCCAAAATGCTACCTTTTTATTTGCTGGAATGCACGGATGCGGTGCCAGAGGCGCCGCGTCCGCGTCTGACGCGGTGTGACGCGGCGACGCGCGGGCGACGCCGCTGCCCGCGCGTCGGTGCCGCGTCGCACCACGTCTGCCACATGTTCACCATTTCTTTTTTCGCCGACTCGCGCCGACGTGGCTGGGACTCGGGCCGATTCGCCCGGAACCGGGTTGAATCGCCCCGACTCGGGCTGTTTCGGCCGATATCGGCGATACCGGCGAACCGCCGAAACGGCCGATTCCGACCGAAAAGGAAGATTCCAGCCAAAACGGCCGATTTCGGCCGAAATTCGGGCCGATTCAGGCCGAAATTCAACCCTCTCACTCAAGCATTCTCTCTCACACCCTACACTCCCCTCTCAATTCATACATTTATTTATATTTTTAATATATTATCTAGTATTGCTCTTAAATTTGGTATATGCTTATATAATGGGAAAAAATATGCTTAGCAATATATTAAAAATATAAATAAAAATATTTTTAATAATTTTTTAATCGCCGAGTCCCGCCGCACCCGCACCCACCTTTTTCAAAAATTGCCGAGTCCCGCACCCGCACCCGCACCCGAGTCCCGAAACGCACCCGTGCTTCATAGTTTATTTGTTTCATTTTATTTTAATCTATAGGGGGTTGATATATCATTTGTTGTAAAAAATGTTGTGAGATTTTATTACGGCCATAGAAAAATTCTTTGGCATTTAAATTTCACGATGCAGCTTAGTATTGAGGCTAATATATATTACCAATTAATGCTAGGAATATTAAAAATTTTACAATATAAAACTAATTAACAACCTCACATCCCGTGTATCAAAAAAAAAAAAAAAAAAAAAAAAAAAAAACAAGCTCACATCCCGGCACTCTAAAAAAAATATCTATTTATGATGTTGTTGAAAGAAAACCAAGCAGGCAATCACATTATTGTCACATTAGTATATAAGTATTTTAAAAAATAAAATAAAATTTGTAGTACCTTTAGCATTTTTCTAATCAATTTTACAATAAAATATTTAAAAACTGTAATTAAAATTGTAAGGACACAATTCTGCAGAATAGGCCTACAAGTGTGATGAACTTAAGCCTGAAACATGAATAGCATCCTCGCAATGAATTTGTAGAGGGTGGGCTAAATAAACTAGGCTCGACATGGGATTATTGTTGGCCCAAGTATGGTTATAAGCAGATCAATGAAAACAAAGTGCTGAAGTTGTATAAAATTGTCCTTGGCTTGGTCCGAGGAGAAATATTTTTACAGTTATCTGAGTGTTTGTAGCTTTCTCTTTCTCTCTCTGTTGGTTGCTTCTTCTCTTTTTTTCTCCAGAGTGTTCGATACCTTCTTTCCTTGTCTCCAACTCTATTTATAAGTTGGTTCTTCTTACGTGCCAGTTAGGTGATTTTTTCTTGATACTTGTCCCATCAACCTTCCTTTAAAGTCTTTACACTGTAGTTGTAAAGGTTGAGAGTCACTGTTCAGACATCCTTTTCCCATTAATGCGGCTATTGGGTTAGCTGCAAGATAATAAATGCGGTGGTAGTAGCCTTTCACATAATATCTCATTGCTTCCACCTGTCCCATTTGCCTACATATATTAGGAGAATCTCCTGAAATATCAGGATAAATGTTGGAATGTTTGTCTTGACTGCCCCTTTGATCATCCGAAGAGGTAATACTCCTCAGACCATTCTTCTCAGTTCACATGTCGGCCACATCCTTATGGAGATCGTGGCAATGTATCTTTGTGGCATACCGCCCTCGGACGGCTGTGGCTCCTCGGACGGCCCACGGCCCAATATCTAAAATTAGGTCTTTAACCCCTACAATAGCCCCTCAAAATTCCAGTTTTCACCTTTATCCGAGGAGAAGGGTGGGATTTTGATTTCCCAAGGGTTAAGTTCACCAATTTTTTACTTACTAACGTGGAGACGCCATTCCGTGCGTCTTGTGAACACTGCTGACGATTTGGAAATCGTAACGCATCATTTATTGCCCTAGGCGGCGTCTTGTTCCCCTTATCAACGATGAGATGCACATCCTGCGGCTGAAAAGTCTTCTTAAAATTTCGAGCGGGATAACTCCCACTCACTTTTACCCCCTATATAAAACGCCGTGTGGGAGTCATTTTTCCCACTTTATACTCGCCCAAGTTACCAGAAGACCTTTAGTGCTCCAGCCTTCAGAACTTCCCTTACTCTAACAATCCTTAGAGCCCTTTTCTAGTAAAAGCTCTAGATTTCTAAGGAGTTACTGAGACAGAAACCCCTCTCGCTTTTGTAAGTGTTTGTTTCCTTAGTTCTTTTCTTCTCGGCTGAGTATCTCAACCTATCGGTTTCTGTCTTCCCTTTAATTAGGAAATCTTCTTAGTATTCTTTTACATATCTAGGTGGGTAGATTTAAGAACCTCGTCAATTCGCCTATCGCTATAGAACTCTTTAAGGAAAAATACAACATACCCAAAGGAGTAAGCCTCCGGTACTGCCCACCAGAAAACATCCTAACCGATAGGAAAACTGGCGAAGTGGTCATTCCCGTGATCGCCTTTTTGGAGGGAGGAATGACCATTCCCATAGGCGTAGTGAACTGGGAATACCTTAGAAATCATAGGTTATGCCCACACCAATGTGCCTCTAACTTGTTTAGAATTTTGGGTTGCGTCGACACCCTTAATCAAATGATGGGCTTGCAACTCACCTAGCATGACGTCGTACATATGTACGAATGTCACTCTCTGGCCGACGGGGGGTACTATTTAAAATCCCGATCCCCCATTGTTAAAATGGTGTCGTGCCTTCCGAAGTCCAACAAGGGCATGAAGGACGACTACGTCATCGTCTCCAAGGCGTCACATGACGGTCATCACTGTCCGACCAAGGAGGGGGAGCCAGGTGGGATGCCTTAGGACTAGATTGAGTTAACTTAGAATTTAGGTTCTAGGCTTCATTTTATTCTGCTGCTCGGCTGTTTCAACCATGTCTCTAATTAGGTTTCTTGTTTATCATTTTGCAGATGGAAAATTTGTTGCTCCAAAATTAAGCCACATGAATGTTGCGGGCTTGAACAAACTTCTCAGATCTGAAATTTTTGTGCACACAGACGGTCAGTTGCGCGCCGTTCACCTTATACTGGATTTTGTCCCTTTGTCGGACAGCTTCCAAGAGGTTGGGAACGCAATCCGAGCAGGAGACAGCCGAATCCACAGAATCGACCTTTCTCAGCCAGGATTCCTGTGAAAGAAGGATCTTCCTCTTGTTGAGTGGCCACTTCAACAAGCTTTTCCTCCACCAGCTACCCAAAGGGAAGAACCTATTTCCTCTCGGCTGTCCTTGGAGACCGAGATAGACCAATTCCACTTCGAAGAAGAAAAGGAAGTGCAAACTAAGTCTCGAAGTATCCCAGATTCCAAGAGTACCGAGAAAGAAGAAGAAGAAATGTCCTTGCAACCAAGGAAGGGACTGAGAGACTTCCTAGCTGGGAGGAGCAAGGGTGCACCTTCCAAAGATGCTCCCAAGGCCAAAACCGCTGATAACCCCCCTTCACCTCCTCCTGCAACTGAGCTCAGCCTTCTCCCCATTCCGGACCTAAAGAGGAAGAGAAAGGTTTTGGACTTGGACGCTGAGGAGAGTGAAGTGCCTCAACAACAACAGAAGGGTCCAAAACAGCAGAAGGGTGGGAGAGACAACAGAAGGGTCTCCCCGTCTGAGAGAAGGGAAGAGACCAACCCTCAGGACACCCACCAACCGCCAGCATGGGCTTCGCGGTTAGATTTAGAAGGCGTTCCAATTTCTGTGAACGCTTCAATTAGGGAGTTCCAGAAGGGCCACTTGGCCTATATTGCCGAGGCATTGGAGCGCCCTCTACTCTTGCCTCGGGATATGGAGGCAGTGAAGTCCTGGAGGCAATCGGACTTGTTTATGTCTCTAAAAAGAGACTTAGTTATGGTGAGCTTCTAAACTAAAGTTAACTTTCCAAAGATTGTGTTTTTGTGCTAATGTACTCCCCTCCTTTTTCTCATACAGGTGACCCAGCAGATTTATGTGGCTGAGGACTGGGTCAAGGATGCTTGCAACCAGGCCAGGGCTGAGGCTTAGTCTCTTACCAACATTGAGAAGAATTTGGGGGCCCTCAAGCATAAGAAGTAGGAATTGGCCAAGAAGTTGGCCATGGAAGAAAGGGATAGGAAGAGCGCAGAGGCTAGGCTGAAAAACACCCAAGACCAAGCCGAAGACTAGCTGAAAAAACTTTATACAACCGAAATCGAGCTGGCGACTCAAAAGCAGCTGGTCTTGGAGCTCAAGGCCAACCTAGAGAAGGCTAAGGAAGCTGCTCGGAAAGCAGAGCAGGCAGCTGAGGCCGAGAGGAACGCGTCCTATCTCTGTGGGATTGAAGAGACGGAGATAAGGCTGGCGGAAGAGCTATTAGAGATGTGCCGGGACTATTGCAAGTTCACCTGGGAAGAAGCCCTGAATCTTGCAGGAGTTCCGGCCAACTTTGGTCTAAGGCTCCCCGAGAAGATCTACTTCCACCCACACATTCGGGATGCCTCGATCATTCCTTCGTCTCCATCTGTCCAAGTCCCAGAATCATCTAATCAGGGACCTGCTCCATCCAAGGCTGAGAACAAAGGTCATAAAGAGGTTGCAGCGGAGACTGGGAGTAAGGATGCAGAGGCGGTTATCTCTTTTAAGGCTGCGGATGCTACAATGGCCAATGAAGCTGCTTCTTCAGAAGCTAAAGGCGGATTCAAGAAAGTCGAGCCGACTGGACAAGAGAATCCCTTACCTCTTGTGGCTGAGACTTAGATTTAGGGTTACATGTCTTTTTGTTTTACAATCATTTTGTAATGAAGTATAAGTACTTTTGGCTTTAATTAATGAAAATATTCTCATTTTACTTTAGCTATGTTCGGTTTTATCCCTTCATTATCTTCCTTGTATAGATCCTTTAATTGTTAAAATTGCATGGTAGGAAATTTAAACTTAATGGATAGATCAAATTTAAGCAATGGAATTAATTCGTGAGATTGATTCCTTAAGCAGTTAAAATAGAGCTGAGATACAGAGCTATATAAAGAACATAATCTAAGAAGGCAAATATGATTAGATTTTTGCTCACTACGTGGTGATCATGGATTAGAGTAGCAATATTTCCGAGGCATATTATCTAAAGAATCAGGCGTGATCACAAATTTGCTTAATACATAGTAAAATGAACTAGGGTATTAATTTACCCAAGGTATGTGGTCCGAGAGACCAGATATGACCAATGTTCTGTTTAACACTTAGTGAAATGAGCTAGAGTATTAATTTACCCAAGGTATGTGGTTCGAGAGACCAGGCATGACCAAGGTTCTGTTTAACACTTAGTGAAATGAACTAAAGCATTAATTTACCCAAGGTATGTGATCCGAGAGACCAGGCATAACCAAGGTTCTGTTTAACACTTAGTGAAATGAACTAGAGCATTAATTTACCCAAAGTATGTGGTTCGAAAGACTAGGCATGACCAAGGTTCTGTTTAACACTTAGTAGACAAGCAATATAATAAGCTTCACAATAACAAAAAATTTTATTAATAGTAATACCTTCTTAGGTTATTTACATTCCAAGGATGAGGTATAGCTCGTTCATCTAAATCTTCCAAATAGAACGCACCTATTCCAGCTATTGAAAGGATGCGATACGGCCCTTCCCAGTTGGGCCCAAGTTTTCCCCAAGCTAAATTCTTCGTAGTACCCATTACTTTTCTCGGAACCAAGTCTCCCGGCACAAGTGGTCTGAACTTAACATTGGCGTCATACCTCTGCTTGAGCTTATATTGATAGTAGGCCAGTTGAACCATGGCATTCTCCCTCCGTTCGGCAACCAAATTCAAGCTCCTTTCTAACAGCCGATCTTTGTTAGGCGGGGTGAAAGAGCTTGTTCTCAATGTTGGGAATCCTATCTCTAGAGGAATAACATCCTCTGCCTTGTATGTCATTGAAAAGGGGGTCTCTCCCGTAGACCGTCGTGGAGTTGTCCGATACGTCCAAAGAACATGTGGCAGTTCTTCTACCCACTTTCCCTTAGCATCATTCAATCTCTTCTTTAAACCACTTACTATGACCTTGTTAACGGCTTCAGCCTGGCCATTCCCTTGTGGATATGCGGGGGTGGAGTACCTGTTCGTGATGCCTAGCCCGCAGCAGTATCTCCTGAATGCTTTACTATCAAATTGAAGATCATTATCCGAGATGAGTGTGTGTGGTACCCCAAACCAAGTGACAATCCATATAAATTTTCGAACGTCTACATCTCTGATGTTTGCCAATGGCTCAACTTCGACCCACTTGGTAAAATAGTCTGTGCCAACGATTAGGTATTTTTTACTTCTGACTGCCTTATGGAAGGGACCTACAATGTCCAAGCCCCACTGAGCGAAAGGCCATGAGCTGGATAGATGATTAAGAACTCCCCCTGGTTAATGAATGTTCGGTGCAAACCTCTGGCATTGATCACACGTACTCTTGTGATTCCCTTTGCATGTTCGGCCACCAGTATCCTTGAGTTAGGGCTCTGTGAGATAGAGACCTGCCTCCCATGTGGCTCCCACAAATTCCTTCATGCAGTTCTTCAAGGAGCAACTCGGTGGCCTCAGGGTGTACGCACAACAAGTGGGGCCTAGAGAAAGAGCATTTGTATAGCTTATTGTCTTCTGACAACCAGAACCGAGGAGCCTTCCTCCGTACCTTGTCTGCTTTAGCCTTGTCTTGTGGTAGGACATCATCTTTGACGTATGTCACCATAGGGTCCATCCAACTTGGTCCTACTCTAACTTGATAGATGCTAGGCCCTTTTTCCTCTTCAGCATGCTTATGTACGTCTTCAACTAAGATAAGTCGAGGCAGTCCTTGAGCCGAGGAGGTTGCAAGAGTGGCTAGGGAGTCTGCATGTGTATTCCTACTTCGAGGGATATGTTGTAAACTAAATGACCTGAACTGTGACTGCAGCTGCTTGACACGTCTCAAATACTTTTGCATGCTTTCGTCTCACGCTTCTAGCTCTCCTCTGACTTGGCCTATGGCCAGTGCTGAATTTGAGAACACTTCCACGGTGCTTCTCCCCATTCTCCTGACCATGGCCATCCCAACCAGCAACGCTTCGTACTCAGTCTCATTATTAGTAGCCGTGAAGTTTAGTCTGAGGGATTTTTCAATAATGACATTCTCTGGAGATACCAAAACTAATCCCACTCCCAAGCCTCTCTGATTGGCTGCACCATTTGCATACAACTTCCAGGGTGGGGGTCCTTGTACAGAGACTGAGCCAACTGAATTTTCATCCATGTGCAATATCTCGGCATTTTCTTCTAACAAAGGCTCGGTGAATTCGGCTACCAGATCAGCTAGGATTTGTCCCTTAACAGAGGTGCGAGACATGTACTTTATATCGAAAGCCCCTAGGATCGTACCCCATTTTGCAATTTTTCCCGTAAAATCTGCACTCCGAAGTAGTAATCTAAGTGGGAGTTGTGTAAGGACCACAACTGTATATGATTGAAAATAGTGAGGAAGTTTGCATGTGGCATGAACCACTGTAAAGATGGCCTTCTCCAGTGGCAAGTAGCGGACCTCGACCTCGACCTTATGAAGGGACTTACTCACGTAGTAAACAGGTCTCTGAATGCCATTATCGATCCGTATAAGTACTAGACTCACTGCATGGGTAGCTACAGCGATGTAGGCGAACAGAACTTCGTCTGTCGTGGGGCTGGACATAATGGGGGGTCGAGATAAATATTCTTTTAGCTGTTGGAAAGCCAGAACACATTCTTCAGTCCATTCAAACCCCTTCCACTTGTTCAACAACTGGAAAAAAGGCCGACATCTCTCTGCCGACTTGGAGATGAATCGGTTAAGAGCAACAGTTATCCCAGTCAACTTCTGAACTTCTTTAATATTCCGAGGCGACTGCAGATTATGGATCACTTTTATCTGGTTTGGGTTGACCTCAATTCCGCGATGGATGACCATATAGCCCAAAATTTTCTTGACCTGACGCCGAAAGAGCATTTTGAAGCATTGAGTCGTAGCTTGTGTTTCCTTAAGATTTCAAAGATATTTCTGAGGTTGCCGACATGCTCGGATTCCAACTTACTCTTGACCACCATGTCGTCTATGTAAATCTCAATGCATTTCCCTAGCTGCGGCTCGAACATTTTTGTCATTATTCTCTGATAGGTGGAGCCTGCATTCTTCAGACTGAATGGCATCACCTTATAGTGATAGTTCCTGACGGGGGTAACGAAGGCTGTCTTCTCTTGATCATCCAAAGCTAAGGGAATCTGGTGGTACCCTTGAAAGGCGTCCAAGAAAATCATTCGCGGATGCCCCACAGTTTCGTCCACTAACTGATCAATCCGAGACATGGGGAAGGGATCCTTTGGACAGGCTTTGTTTAAATCTGTAAAATCCACGCATACACGCCATTTTTCGTTTTTCTTCTTTACCACCATAGTATTGGCCAGCCATTCCGGATAAAAAACTTCCTTAATAGCCCCTGCTTGCTTGAGTTTGTTCACTTCCTCTCTAACAGCGTCAGAATGCTCCTTGGATGAACGCCAAGGTGGCTGCTTCTTGGGGAATGCGGCTGGATTGACATTTAGGTGATGGCAGATGAACTCTGGATCTTCTCTTGGGGCCTTATAAGAATTCCAAGCAAACACGTCAATGTTTCTTTTAAGGAGTGCCAACAGCTCTTCCTTACCCCGAAGAGGCAATTGAGCCTCGATCTGGAAAAACCTTTCTGGGTCTCTGTCAATGACAAATTTCTCCAACTTCTCACATTTCTCCTCGTCCAATTCCACAACAGTAGGTGGAACCAGCATTCTTGATTGCTATGGACTTCTATCAACAAAGGGTGTAGGCTCGGCAGTAGGTTGATGCATGATGGCCGATATAAGGCACTGTCTCGCCACAGATTGGCTTCCTACAATTTCCTCGATCCGTCCTCCAGATGGAAATTTCACCTTCAAATGTAAAGTTAATGAAATGACCCCCAAGGCATGAAGCCAAGGTCTGGCAACAATGGCTATGTAGGGAGAATATGCATCCACTATGATGAAGTCCACCTTAACCACCTCGGACCTGACTTGTACGAGTAGCCTGATCAGTCCCTTAGGGATGACGGTTTTCCCATCAAAGCTAACCAGAGGTAAATCATATTCTGTTAGATCCTCTGGTCTTAAATTCAATCCTCTGTATAGATCTGGATACATGATTTCAGCTCCACTCCCCTGATCAACCATCACCCTCTTTACGTCGTACCCCCCTATTCTAAGGGTGATGACTAGAGTGTCGTCATGGGGCTGTATAGTCCCCTGCTTATCTTCGTTCGAGAAGCTTAAGGCAGGTCGGACCTCTACCCTGGCCCGTTTTGACTCATGAGTCATGTCCTCGGCGATTGTCCTAGAAACGGATATCACTCTAGAAGGGTAGGATCCAGTCCTCCCGGGTGCTACAAAAATAACGTTAATCGTGCCCAACGGGGGCCTTGACGAGGCAGTCCCCGAAGCCCCTAGCCTGTTGTGGTCTCCCTGACCATTGGGCCGATGTACAAACTGCTGCAGCTTTCCTTCCCTCACAAGTTGTTCTAAATGGCTCTTTAAAGTTCTGCAATCCTTTGTAGTATGCCTCCGTTCCAGATGGTATTGACAGTGAAGGCTTTGATTGCGCTTTATGGGGTCTCCTTCCATCTTGTTTGGCCACCTAAAATATAGCTCATTCTGAATCTTCTCCAAATCTGGTGGATTGGTTCTCTGAACACGGCATGGACTGTTTGCAACGCGACGGACCCCGACTGTACACTATAGTCCCTCCGCGGCTTGCTGTTGCTGTACCGGTCCGACCTGAAGTCCCTCCTTTACTGAGGGATAACCTTGGCTTTTCCCTTCCCAAGCAGCTAATCCTCCTTGACTCGCTTGTACTCATCAATACGGTCCATTAGTCGACGCACGCTTCTCACTGGCTTCTTGGTCAGCGATTTCCTCAGATTATGCTCGACTGGCAAGCCGACCTTGAAAGTTCTCATAGCCACATCATATAAACTCCTTTCAATCTCATTAAACATCTCCCAGTACCTGTCTGAGTACGTTTTCAACGTCTCCCCCTCTTGCATAGACATGGACAACAAAAAATCTAATACCCCGAAGGACTCTAGTGTTCGTAACAAACCGAGAGCAAAAGGCTTTGGTGAGTGCCCGAAAGGATCCGATAGAATTGGCCGCCAGGCGATTAAACCATATCATGGCTACAGGCCCCAAACTGGAGGGGAATACCTTGCACATAAGAGTCTCATTCCTAGAGTGGACAGCCATCCTCTGATTGAAATGACTCACGTGCTCTACAGGATCAGTCCGTCCATTATACGCAGTGAAAGTGGGCTGAGTAAAACGCCGAGGAAGCTTTCCTCCTTCAATTCCACATGTGAAGGGTGATTAAGAAATCTGGTTGAGTGCCCTATTCATTGCATCATTCCCTACACCTTTAGAGGGCGTGTTTCTACCCCTGCGGTCATAGCGATGTTCTTCCTCATGGGAGAAAGATTCACTAGGGGGTGTTCGTGACCGACGTCTATAATTACCATCCTCATCATCATCAGAAGAATTATCAGTGATGGACGGACTACGCCTCCTTTGAGCAAGGCGCAGCTTCTCTTGTAGACGATCAATCTTACGTTGCATGTTCCTCGTAGTGTCTTTATGAGACTCGTCTCTCTCATTACGACGTCGACTCTTCCCAGTGTGTATGGTATGCACGCTTCCTTCATGGTCCCTTTCTTGTTCAAGGTGTACAAAATGATCAAGCTATTGTGAACCATCAGACTCCACTTGGTTAGGACCTGATCCAACCATGGTTCAAACCTCAACTCACCAACAAACCAGTTAATTCCCATAGACGGCGCCAATTGTAAGGACACAATTCTACAGGATGGGCCTACAAGTGTAATGAACTTAAGCCCGAAACATGAATAGCATCATCACAATGAATTTGTAGTGGGTGGGCTAAATAAACTAGGCTCGACATGGGATTATTGTTGGCCCAAGTATGGTTATAAGTAGATCAATGAAAACAAAGTGCTAAAGTTGTATAAAATTGTCCTCGGCTTGGTCCGAGGAGAAATATTTTTACAGTTATCTGAGTGTTTGTAACTTTCTCTTTCTCTCTCTGTTGGTTGCTTCTTCTCTTTTTTTCTCCAAAGTGTTCGATGCCTTCTTTCCTTGTCTCCAGCTCTATTTATAAGCCGATTCTTCTTACGTGCCAGTTAGATGATTTTTTCTTGATACTTGTCCCATCAACCTTCCCTTAAAGTCTTTACACGGCAACTGTAAAGGTTGAGAGTCACTGTTCAGACATCCTTTCTCCATTAATGCAGCCATTGGGTTAGCTGCAGGATAATAAATGCGGTGGTAGCAGCCTTTTACATAATATCTCATTGCTTTCACATGTCCCATTTGCCTACATATATCAGGAGAATCCCCTGAAATATCAGGATAAATGTTGGAATGTTTGTCTTGACTGCCCCTTTGATCATCCGAAGAGGTAATACTCCTCGGACCATTCTTCTCAATTCACGTGTTGGCCACATCCTTATGGAGATCGTGGCAATGTATCTTTGTGGCATACCGTCCTTGAACGGCTGTGGCTCCTCGGATGGGCCCATGGCCCAATATCTAAAATTGTACCTTTAACCCCTACAAAAATGAATAACCTTGATATCGCAAATAACATAATATATGAATTTTCTAATTAATTATTCTATATGTAAAATCTTTCATATCAATTTATAAGTTTTATATAGAAAAATTTGTAGGATCACTTGTTACTCATACAAGAATGATCTCTAGTACTCAAAAGTCAATTGTGACCTATAATTAGTTGGTACTTTAAAAGTAATGTTTCTTACTCTCAAATAATAATGGGTTCTTATAATTTAAATTGGAAAAGTTAACGAATTCCTTTAAGGCATATATTAGTAAACCATTTTAAGAAAATTTTTATGAAAAAAAAAAAAAGCAATTAATATTGAAGGGTGGTGGTGGATCCATGTGGGGACATCCCTCCACCAATCACAACTCGCCACATGGGCGAGTTGTGGCATTTGTTGTGCCACTTTATGTGGCACTAGACTTATTCATTAATATTTTAACAATTTTTTCATTTTCCCATAAAAGTGGTATAAAATTTTCATAAAGTGATTTATTAACAATTGCCCTAAGGGCACTCATTAACATGACCTTAATTAAATTTATGACGAGACATAGCATTTATGTCAAAGAAAGAAAAATTAGTATGAAAGTATTGAATAACGACTAATAAATGCCCAAAGTATAGGGGATAGGATTTATTTAATGCGTCATTAAATAATGTTTTATACTTAGGCTCTGTTTGGATTGTGACCACGTCCAGCGCATTTGCGTTTTTCTCCTTCTTTCTTTCTTTCTTTTTTTTACCTGAAGCGCGTTTCTGGCTTCTTTTGTAGGTCTCGTGCACTGTTCATGGGACCCACAAACTTCTTTTTTCAACAAAATTTTTATTAAAAATGAATCTCACAGTACTATTCACATATTTAAAAATTATTTTACTACAGTATTTTCAGTTTTCAGTTTTTAGCAAAATAAGCAGTATCTAAACGCACACTTAGCATTTTTCTTATCAATTTACTATAAAATATTTAAAAATTGGAATAACAAGGAATATGAATATAATTGACATCGCAAATAACATAATATATTATTTTTCTAATTAATTATTTTGTATGTGAAAACTTGCACATTAATTTATAAAATTTATATAGAAAAATTTGTAGTGTTTTTAGTATCTCTCGTACAAGTATGACCTCA
The DNA here is from genome assembly GCA_033629205.1 of Lithocarpus polystachyus. Lineage (NCBI taxonomy): Eukaryota > Viridiplantae > Streptophyta > Magnoliopsida > Fagales > Fagaceae > Lithocarpus > Lithocarpus polystachyus. Next base: position 8,541,969 of record CM066172.1, on the reverse strand, counting down.
GTACTCACAAAGTCAATTGTGGCTTGATGTAGCTTTAATTACTTCCTAGTGAATAGAAATGTTAAGGTTTCTTTATTAAAACAAAACAAAACTTAAAAAAAAAAATCAACATTATACTTATTCCTCTCTCCTTATGGTGAGTCCCATTAATTAAATTCACGATGGGATCCACATCTACCATTCATGTGAAAGAGCAAAATACCACATAATTGTGCTATGAGAATGCTAATAATTTTTCTTCTCTTGATTATACCACTTAAATCTCAATCCATGTAAAATGATCAAAACATCTTTCTAGAACACTCAAATGTCACACTCTTTCTTGATCATACAATAAAAATTACATCTTTTTGTTGTGTAGCTGTTGGTTTTTATAGGCCAAATTGGGATGGTTGTGATTCATACCTTTTTTTTTTTTTTTTTGATGAAATTTTGATTCTTACTTATTTGTTCACCGTTGCTTGGAAATATTTGTAGAATTATGAAAATGCAGTTATTTTTTTCATTTTATATTTTTTTGTTGAGCTTAAATACATTATTTTAAATGAAGTACATTAAGTTTTTCAATTAAATTTAAATACCCAGTTGTATTGACTACTAAATACTAACACAAATCTTTTTTAAGGATAATGAAATTCAATACAACTATATTTCTATATTTAATTTTCAAAAAACAAAATATCACAATTTCAGATATTGTACTCAAGTTTTATCTTCAAGAAATTTTCCATGTTAAATTTTTTTACTATTATTTAAATTTAGGAACTCTTTTGGGGCAATTTGCCTATTACCCATGATTCATGGATTTCAAAGCTCAATTTTGTACTAAAAAAGAAAATTCCGACTGAACCCATAATTTGAGAGAAGAGTGCAATTAAACCATCAAGAAAAGAAAGACGTTTCATTCAGCTGGCCACAAATGACGTGTGCAGCTTGCCAAAATGAGAATTTCATGAGTGCTATGGCGTTGAGGCTAGCTACACGAAACCTCATGTGTCCAGCCTACAGGTACCATATTCAAGCTCTTTAATAAGCTTTCATTATCAGCAACCAACAGAACCCGTCAAGTCTCCTATTCTGTTTGAAATTGGAGAATGTAAGAGGTGTGAGTGGAAAAGAAGAACTTGTGTGAGGGGGCGATGACTAATGAGTAATGTTATATGACTAAGACAAGATAATTATATATATAGATACTGATTTTAGCAATTTTTTTACTTTAGTAATTTGGCTCAATAAAATTATATTTGGTCTTCTTAACAATATCATTGATCCTTTTAAAGGCTATAAGAAAAATTTATAGATCTAAAATTTGAAACAAAATTAACAAGCCCAAAAAAATTAGCCCAACAACAAAAATTAAAAATAGCAAAGTTATAAAAATAATTAAGTCCAATCAACCAATTTTACTGAAAACAAACAACTCAGTTCTTCAAAAAAATTAAAAAGAAAAAATTGCCCTTACCCAGTAACGTTCGCATGCATCAAAGATGATGCTGGGTTCCCTTTTCATAAATGATTACAATGTAATATATTAAGAAACAATGATTTTGTGTTTTTTCCTTTGTTGACAATTTGTTATTATTAAATAGATGTTTATTTGAAATTTCATAATGATTTTTTTTTTTTATGCTTTCGCCTCCCCTAACTCCAAGTTTTGACTTTGTCCTTGGTTCAAACCCCCTACAATATTAGAAATAAAATTTTTTAAAAAATTCATAAATGTGTTGGGTGTCAATTAGTGGACAATTGTTTTTATTATACATTAATCGCAATATATTATCTCAATAATTCTTTTAAAAAAAAGTTATGAATTTTTGTGTCTGTAGTCATTAATCCGTGCAATGCATGGGAATATGGCTATTGGATGAATTTCAAGAAGAAAAAAAAAAAGGTCATTATTTTTGAGTTGGAATAGTAACAAAACTGCTTGGGAAAAAAATTATTGAAAGAAATAGCACAAAGTTTTATTAGTTAAGCAGAAGAAAATAATGTTATTTTATTTATTAGTTTTTTGTGGAAAGGAATAAGAGACATAATGTTGCGTCTCTAGTTTAGTTTGTGTTGTATATATAGGTATATACAAGATAAGTTGTAATATATATACTAAAATGTGCTAATTGAAAGGTCATAACCTTTCAAATTTAATAATATACCAAAAGGTGTTTATTGAAAGGTCATAATTCTTTCATATTGGACATATCAAAAGGTGCCTATTGAAATGTCATAATCCTTCATATTATATATATATATATATATATATATATATTAAATGTGTCTATTGAACAAAAAGGTGCCTATTGACTGAAAATGTGCCTATTAAATGAAAACGTGTCTATTGATCAAAATGTGCCTATTGAATGAAGTTGCTTATTGATAAAAAAAATGTCTATTAAATGAAAATATGCCTATTGACCGAAAAGGTGCATATTAAATGAAAATGTGTTTATTGAAGGGTTATAATCCTTTGGGTATAAATAGTGACTCATATTCATTTAGTAACTTTTTCTCAATTTCTTTTCTTTCATCTTTCCTAGAAACACAAAAAACCTGTAGATCTTCTCCAAAATTACTATTTGTATAACCCAATAAACTTGGTTATATCTTGAAGACAAATTTGTAGTAACCTTTTAGCAACTCTTGTGTGGGGGAAAATGTTATTTAAATATAACATTTAATAGTGCCTCTAAGTCAATCAAATTATCTATTTTTCTATTGAATCATTTTGTTATTTCATTATATTACTCCTCTAAACTCCCAACAGTTTGAGCAGTTGATTTTTTTGTAAGTCGGTTTTTTTTTTTTTTTTTTTTTTGGGTTAAATAGTGAAAAAGTCTAGGAATCAAGCCACACCAATGGTAGCAACAATAATACTTAACGATTTCTTTAAACGCCTTACGAATGATTTTCTTCTCAGATTTCTCATTCTCTTCCCTACGCCTTACTGTTGTTTTTCTTCTCAATGACAGTTTTTTGTTTTAATCGGTACATTTTATGTAAAATGGTGAGTAGATACTGGAACTTAATGGGAAAAATGAAAAAGCACAACTATTCGTTGTTTTTAAATGTATACGTAGCATAAATTTATATAGCCCGTGGAGCAATAAGGAGTAGTCAACAAAAAGTTAAACATTTTCGCTTTTATATCACACTAGTCGCTAATCCGTGCGATGCACAGGAATAGCTACTCAATAAATTTCAGGGAAAAAAAACCATTATTTTTTAGTTGAAGTTGTAAGCAAAAATGCATGAAATTTAAAATAAATAAAAAATGATATTGAAAGAAATAGTACAAAGTTATATTAGTTAGGCAGAAAAAGATATTGTTGTTTTATTTATTAGTTTTTTGTGGGAAGGAATAAGAGACAAAAAATTAGGTCTCTAGTTTAATTTGTGTTGTATATATATATATATATATAGGAATATATAAGATAGGTTATAATACATATACCAAAATGTAACTATTGAAAGGTCATAACCCTTCAAATTAGATATACCAAAAGGTATCTATTGAAATGTCATAATCCTTTATATTAAATATACCGAAAGATGCCTATTAACCGAAAATGTGTCTATTGAATGGAAACGTGCCTATTGACCAAAAAAGTGTCTATTGAAAAATGAAATGACACTATTGTTCGGTGTTTTTAAATGTATACGTGGCATAAATTTATATAGCCACGTAGTGCAAGAAGTGGTCAACAAAAAGTCAAACATTTCGTTTTTATATTATATATAGATATAGATATAGGTATAAATTAGACTTATTGATGGTAATTCCTTGAAGTTGTGTTTTTTATCCAAAAATTACTTCTAACTTGGGGAATAAATACAACTTTGCGAGAAATTTTATTTTTTATATATATGGGTCAGGTACAGTCATACAGGTTATGGTTACATCTCCTACCCTCGCCCCCATTTAACTCCTAGGTCGAGTAAAACCACTCGTTAAGGGTGAGTTCAGATACTTGTGGATCGAATTTCAATTGTCATCCTCAATTACACCTTAAGAAATTTCAGTGATTAATGACAATTCCATACATTCCCCCACGCATGTTTATGACCCTGCAAGAATAGCGTAAGCAAACAAAGATACATGCATGAGAAATTTTTGACGGTAGCCAATTTACAGAATTGTGTAGGTTCTTGCTGAGCAACTTACACAACTTGAAAGTTGCCTAGGATCGTTCAATAAGAATTATTTCTTTTTGGGGCAATTACACTCTTCTTCTTTGAAATTTGGTGAAATGACATTTCACCCCAAACTTGAAGGAAAAAAACAATTTTCCCCCCTTAACATCCAAATGACTACCAAACTTTGTTAAATTACTATTAAAAATGTTGTATAATAACATGTCCTTTATCTTAAGGGCAGGTTTCCCAATTATCTTATTTCAAAATTAAAATTCATTATTTTAATATTTTAATTAAAGTGTATTTTAAAATATTTAGTGTGAATTTTGCTCTCTTTTTTTTTTTTTTTTTTTTTCAATGGGTTATAAAGAGATTTTCGGTTGCAAGTGTTTTGGTGCTTGATAAATTTTGCATTTTTATTGTAAAAATAAAAGTACCATATAGCTAGAGGTAGAGTTATGTGATATCAAATCTGAGATGCCGATGGTACAGTAGACGAGTAATTTGATGCTAAGTGACCCTATATTTTAAACAGGTTTTTTTTTTTTTTTTTTGAGAAAACAGTAAATCCATATTATTAAGCCAAAGCAGAAAAATCAGAAAAGATTACATCTTCTAAATCACTAGGTAGTTCTTCTACCTATACATCAAAATCTGCGGATGAAACCGCTTTCCTAGCTAAGGCATGGGCCAACTTATTGCCCTCTCGTCTAACATGCTAAAAATGACAAGCTTGCATAGAAGAACCTTGAAGACACGCATCCTCAATAACAGTCCCATACAAAGTATTACAACGCTCCCTAGCTTTCAAAGCCTGAACCACCTTCAAACAATCACCCTCCACTATTACCTTGAAAACACTTAGTTCTTTAGCAAACACAACAACACGAAGTGCAGCCGCTTCAGTTGTTTCCACTGAATGAGGCAGCCCAATTTTCTGACTTAAGGCAGCAATAATCTGACCGGTACAATTCCTTATCATAACCCCCAGTCCTGCATAACCCAATGAATCAAAAATGGCAGCATCATAATTAACTTTATACAAACCATCTTCAGCCGGAACCCAGCGAGTAGGAGGGCTGTGAACTCTCGGCCTAGCTTTTGGTTTATTAGCATCAAAAAATTCAAGCACTAGTCCTTTTGCTCTGTCACCAACTTCATGTAAAGGCCACACAGATTGCTTCATCCTCATCTGGTTACGTCTCTGCCATAGACACCATGCCATTGTAGAAAATAAAGCCACATGATACTTCGACCCTTTGCGCAGCACTTCCTCCAAAAGATCAAAAAAAGTTCGAAAACCTTTTCTGTAATACTGAGTAAAAGTGATATCAGACTTCCACACTGCCTGAGCATGCTCACACAGCCACAAACTATGCAATGTAGTCTCTTGATAATCCCCACCCAGCTCACAAGTATCCTCCAATGGCAGATGCCGAGCTCTCAAGTTCAGTTTTGTAGGCAAAGAATCACGAGCAGCACGCCATATAAAATGGCAAATCTTGTTAGGAGTTCGAATCTTCCAAATGCCATTCCAAACCTGTTGAAGTTCCTCCAGAGATGAAGTACCTAGTTCTTGGCTGCTCACTTCATCCATCAACATACGATAAGCACTCCTTACACTATAATTGCCATCCGGAGTTAAAGGCAAAGTCAGCAGGCCCACCACCCACCCTTTACTAACAAGAATGACCTTTATCATCTCAACTTCCCACGGCAAGAAAGTCCTCTCCAACAGCCCCGGATCCCAGATTCTTTTACTTGGATAAAACAGATCCTTAACATGCACAACAGGTGAATCAAGTCTAGGAGAAATAACCTTATTATGATCAGGTGCAGTTAACCATCTACGACGCCAAACATCAATGGTACTCCCATCCCCAACTCTCCAAACAGCCCCTTTATTAATTACATCACGTGCCTGTAAAATACTCTGCCACACATATGAGCATTGAGGATGAACATTAGCATCAAGAATATTCCCAGATGGAAAATATTTTGCACTAAAAACCTTAAACACCAACGTTTCCTTGTGATGTAACAACCTCCACACCTGTTTAGTAAGCAAGGCATTATTAAATTTCTGAATATCTCTAAAACCCATACCTCCCACAGACTTTGAAGAACATAGCGTATTCCATTTAACCCAATAAATTTTCTTAGCATCTCCTTGACCCCACCAGAACTTGCAAATCATGGCTTCAGTATCTTTGCCAAGGCTCACCGGAAGCTTGAAAACACTCATGGAGAATGTGGGAATGGCTTGTACCACCGCCTTAATCATCACCTCCTTCCCCACCTGAGATAGAAGCTTTTCCTTCCACCCTTGCATTTTGGCCCAAATTCTTTCCTTAAGCTGAGTAAAACATGCTTTCTTTCCACACCCAACAAAAGAGGATAGCCCCAAATACTTCTCATATTGTTGTATTACCGGAACCTGTAGAGATAATTTAATAGCCTCTTGAATCTACACATCAGTATTTTTACTGAAAAATAAAGTAGTCTTATTTTTTTAATCATCTGTCCCAAAGCTGCTTCATAATAAGAGAGAATTTCCTGGATCTTCTCACATTCAGCCAAGGTAGACCTACAAAACAACAAGCAATCTTCTGCGAAAAAAAGGTGAGTAATCTTAGGTCCTTGTTTACACAACGAAAAACCTTGAATTTCCCCTTTCAAAGCTGCACCCTTAATGATGGCATTCAACCCCTCCAGATAAGGTGGGAGGATCTCCTTGTCTCAAACCCCTAGAAGGCTTAATCAAACCTTTAGGCTCACCATTCACCAAAATGGAATAAGACACAGTCGTGATACACTCCATGATCAAAGCCACCCAAGACTCTTGGAATCCCATCCGTAAGAGAATTTTTTCAAGAAACAACCATTCCACCTTATCATAAGCCTTACTCATATCCAATTTCAAAGCCATGAAACTTGTTTTACCCATACAAGTATTTTTCATATGATGGAGAGACTCAAAGACTATAAGAATATTATCAGTAATCAGTCTATCAGCAGTGAAAGCACTCTGAGCTTCTAAAATAATAGAATTCAGAAAAGGTTTCAGACAATTTGCAATATCCTTACTAACAATTTTATAGATCACATTACACAAGCTAATAGGCCTGAAATCAGTCACACATTCTAGATTCTGAACTTTAGGAATAAGGGTGATAAAAGTATGATTAATGGATTTCAACAGTAAACCCGAGTTTAAACTAAATAATATTGCCTGAGAAACATTCATACCAACCTCACTCCAATATGTTTGGTAGAACAACGGGGCCATTCCATCCAATCCTGGAGCTTTTAACGGGGTCATTTCTTTAATTGTAAACTCAACTTCCTCCATCAAATAAGGCTTAGCCAAGTCAGCCCTCATATCACCTATTACCACATTTTGGACACCATCCAATACACGATCTAAATCATGAGGGTTAGAGGAGGTAAATAATTCAGCAAAATAGGCAGTAAACATACCCGAAATATGGTCCTCATCTTCATGCCAAGTACCCCCTGCATCCTTTAAACCCTTAATAAAGTTCCTTCGCTTTCTCTGAGTCGCCAAACCATGAAAAAATTTGTATTTTGGTCTCCACATTGCAACCACTGCAGCCGAGACATCTGATGCCACATTTTTTCTTCTTTTGCATACAATTCAGCCAACTCTTGTTTCAACCTCCTCACCTCTCCATCATTCCTTGATCTCACCGCCTCCTCTTCAGCCCTCCTCAACAACTCCTTAGTCTTTTTAATTTTCTATAAAACATTCCCAAAATGGTCCCTATTCCAAGCCTTAAGCATCTTCTTACACTTAGCCACTTTCTTGGTAGCCACAACCATTGGTGAACCTTCAGCATTACAAGCCCATGCCGTGGAAATAACTCCACTGCATTCTGGATTAGTCAACCACATTGCCTCAAACCGGAATGGCTTCCTTTTCCACCTTTGGTTCTCACCATTTGAATCTAAAGAAAGAAGAAGTAGGCGATGATCGGAGGTGTAACAATGCAGATGCCGAACCCTACCTATAGGAAACCGAGAGAGCCAATCATAGTTAACCACCCCCCTATCCAACCTCTCCCAAATCAACTCCCCTCGACGCTGACCATGCCATGTGAAGTCTGGACCCGAGTACCCTAAGTCCACAAAGCCACACTGATCTAAAACATCCCTGAAAGCCTGCATGAGACTATGCGCCCTTGGTGGTCCACCTCTCTTTTCCTGCACATGAAGTAATTCATTAAAATCACCAATACAACACCACGGCAAGTGTGGTTTCGAACTAAGCATCCTTATCATATTCCACCCTTCATCCTTACCATATTCCACCGTTCATCCTTACTGGTCGTATCTGGCTCACCATAAAACCCTGTAAGCCACCATGCATCTGCTGTCCCACCATTAACAATGACGTCAATATGGTATGTAGAAAAGCTATCAACCCATACCTTAACACTATTTCTCCATAACATTGCCAAACTGCCGCCCTTATTCTCACTAGAAACAGTAAACAAGCCATCAAGTCTAAACTTATTACGAATGCCTACCATCTGTGTTTTTGTTGACCAAGTTTCTAACAAAAAAACTATCCCTGGATCTTTTGCTTAGATTAATTCACCAAGCTCCTCAACTGCACGGCGGTTCCCAAGCCCTCGGCAGTTCCAAGCTAAGAGATTCATTATTCCTGGCGGGCCTATAACCCAGCCTCCACCGATAATTTTGAAATTTTTGCATTCCTACTCTTCTTACACCCCACCTCTATACCAACCTCGAAGTCAATCTCTTTGTGGCTTCTTTTGCTAAAGACAGATCGCTTGCTGCCCTTGGTCATAACACTATCCTCATTAATTAAACGTTTCGGCCTTTTTGAGACTTTAGCTCTCCATGTACCTCTAATACTTGAACCTTGTTGCTGACTAAACCCGTCACTAACCTTGACAAAGTCCACTGCCGATGAGTTCAAAACAGCCCCATTGTGCACGTCAACATGATGCTCCTGCCCAATCCCACAATCCACACCTACACCCTTGTCAGTATCAAACTTAGTCAACTCTGTGTCAATGGCATCCAATTGCACCTGAAAATTAGATTCAGGTATCCTCCTATGCATACCAATTCCTTCCATTGTAGGCAATTCTGAATCCACTAAAATTGAGGTTATCAATTTGGGATCATTTGGAATGAGGTCCGACATAAGAGATGCATGGACAGCCTCCCCCCTTATGCCTGAACCTTCCAAAAATCCTGACCGTGTACCTTCACTATCCCCTTGTTCATGAGCATCTAAGCCAGTCACCGAGTGCCTTCCATTCTCCCTTTCTAGCAGCCCTTCCTTATCATCAGAATCAGTGGCATGACTCCGATCACCAACGATAGGGTCTTCATCCTCCAAACCCGCCACCTTTACCACTGTTTTCCTAGCCAGATTTGGAGTTGAAGCTCTCAACCACGAGCCGTATTGGTGATCCTTCTTTGTCAAAACACTCTTCCCTTTAAGCCAAATAGGGCACTCTCTATCCATATGTGTCAATTTACCACACCAATAGCAGAGATTAGGTAACCTTTCATAGTGAAAACTCACCCAACTCTCAATACCACCACTTAAAGCAATCTTGCGTCCCTAGCATAACGGTTTTGTCACATCCACAGCCACCCTTACTCTCATAAAGTTTCCTCCTTCAAACTTCTCATCCTCAAGAGCACTCTTATCCACCCTTCTCACCACAGAAACAATATCTACTGCTGCCTTCCAAGTAAGACCAATAGGCACATCATGTAGTTGCACCCACATATTAGTATAATCAAACACCAAATTCTTAATATCTGTATACCTCTCCACCTGTTTCATAGTTACAAGGTGTTTATCAAACGTCCAAGGTTCTCCAATAATAAAATGATCCACGTCTCGCTTGTCCAAGAAAACAAATAAGACTCGATGATTCCCTATGTCACGCACTTCAAATCCCTTCCTCGTCCTCCATAGCAACTTAAAAGTACACACAATGGCATCCATGCTCAGGGCTCGACCTGTGAAGAAATGTGCTGCAATAAAAAAACTCTCCCACCTTCACACACTCCTCCACAACATATTTGCTTCCTTTAGATTCTGAGGGAGAAAACTTCTCCCACAAAACAGAGGGTCGATCCATACTAGTCAACAAACGAAGATGTCCTCTGTATACTGACGCAAAAACCAGAGAAAACTAAGCCTCCCTCAATGAGTAGGCACCAAAATTCTACTGACGGCTAGGGTTTAGAGAGTAACCACCCTAGGCCAAAGAAACCTGTATATGCTAATCTAATTGTATGGATTTGGCATGCGAAGAGTCTAACTTATGTCTCCACTTTTCCACTTTCCTTTGCACATATTGGAGCCAAAATCCTCATTGTGCACAGATCAGATCTAAATTTTTGGAGGATTCCTTGTTGCATGTTGGATGGCCAAAATTGGAAATTAACACTGTTTTCCAAACAATATTATTAGTAGGCACTGTTTTCAAACTATATATGTTACTAACATCTCAAGTTTAAAAGACTCGATTTAGGGCCAATAAATCGTGTCTCAAAGACTCGATTTCAGTGTTCTGATCACGTCTGATGTGGCATTTTTTCCATGTGGCATCCACTGGAAATCGAGTCTTAGAGACTCGATTTATAAGCCAATCAAGTAAAATGTCCTGCATCTTTTTTTTTTCTTTTCTTTTTTTTTTTAACAGAAGTGATAGAAATATATTAATGTATAAAAGTACAAAAGGAAGAGACACAATGTCAGAGGAGTTTAAAACAACCTGACCACACGTCCCACTCACACTGTGGCCCATGAAAAACTCCTTAAAACAACCACCAAAAAAGTAATATAAAACATCCCTACCTGCAAAAGTACGTAAGTGCCTGTAGGGGAAAAGGAATAAAAAATAGTAAAATACAAAGAAACAAAAAAATAAATAAAGCCTATAAAGTTAGGACATGCATGCGAGAGGTGCTTGTCAAGCCTCTCTCACTGCTCTCTCTTTCCTTTCCTTTTCACCATTCTCCCCCTCTCTCCTCTCTCACCTGATTTGCAATCCTTTTTTTTTTTTTTTTTTAATCTGAGTTTGCGGAGTACATGTAGGTGGTGGTGGTGATGGATCCAAGCGGTAGTGGTTGCTGATCGATGGTTTTAATGCTTGTTCTTCTTTGGGGTTACTTTTTTTTTTTTTTTTTTTTTTTTGTTAGTGGTTGCTGGGGTGTATGTGGTGGTAGGGTGATGGGTGGGTTTTAATTTTGGGTAGGTGGGTTGGATTGGTGGCTAGCTGGGCTTGGATGAAATCGGCGGCTAGGTTGGGAGTGGTAGACAGAGTGGTGGCCGAATCATTTTTGGGTTTGCCACGGTGGGCCTACGTTTTGCTCGCCGTCGATTTGGGTTTTGCTCGTTGTGGATCTGGGCTTGCTCGCCTTGGGTTTTTTTTTTTTTTTTTGTGGTAAGCTTTGCTCAGTCATGATCTTCTACAAACCCCAAGGTGGTGGGTGGATTTTGATGTGGGATAGGCAAAATGTGGGTTTTGGTGGTTGTTAATGTTTGTGGTGAATGGTGATGGTGAGTCATTTTTTGTGGTGTAGTGTGGTGTGGTGTGGTGTGGTGTGGTGTGGGGTGGGGTGGGATCGGGTGGGGGGAATGGTTTGTACATGAGAGAGCTGAACATGTGTGTAAGAAGGCTAAAGTTTCAGGCTTGAAACATTTTAGTTGATTGGTTTATAAATCAAGTCTTAGAGACTCGATTTCCAGATGGACGCCACGTGGAAAAAATGCCACATCAGACATGATCAAAACACTTAAATCGAGTCTTTGAGACTCGATTTATAAGCCCTAAATCGAGTTTTTTAAACTCGAGATGTTAGTAAAAAATATGGTTTTGTAATAGTGCCTATTAATTATATTGTTTGGCAAACAGTGTTAATTTCGAATTTTGGCCCATGTTGGATCTTCGGTTTTAGGAGGGATTGGCAGCAAGATTTTTTTATGGGTTTAGGTGGCTATGGTTTCTGATGAGAGGAACGAAAAAGGAGGAAGAGTGAGGAAGAAAGATGAAGAGAGAGTGCTGACTTCTAAGAGAGAGGAGAGAGAATGATGGTTTTAGAGAGAGAGAGAGAGAGAGAGAGAGAGATGGATATGCATGTTTGACGTTTAGAGAGTCAGAAACGTTTCAACTTAATAGCATCTCCTGCCCCTATTTAAAATTTTCTAATGTTTGGATAGTGAAGTTTTTTACTTATCTACCTTTTCAAATACACATTTTAATAGATTCTCTTCTTTTTTTCCCTCTCATTTAAATATTATTTTTTTTATTTATTATTTATTCTTTTTTAATCATCATTTATTCTTCCTATGTTTATTTCCAACAACTATATTTTTCATTGAGAAGTGTTATATTTACAACATTTTTCGCAATACTTTCACAAGAATCACAACAAAATCTTATGTGAAAAGTTGTTATAAGTTCTAATTTGAACCTACTACTGAAACTATTTTTTTACTCACCAATATTAGCTAATAACAATATGTTATTTAAAATTTATTATGAAAATATTGTGGTAACATTTCTTAATTATCATTCTTTATATTATTTTTTTCTTTCTTAATTTCATCCATACTTTTCTTTTCTTTTCTTTTCTTTTTCTTTTTTTTTTTTTCTCTTGTTTTTTCTCCACCACACACGTATACCCACTCCTATTTCCATCCTCCCTTCTTTTTCTTTTTCTACTTAACTCCAGATCATTCTCTCCAGCTCTCTCTCTCTGTCTCTGTCTCTGTCTCTGTCTCTCTCTCTCTCTCTCTCTCTCTCTCTCTCTCTCTCTGTCTCTCTCTCTCTCTCTCTCTCTCTCTCTCTCTCTCTCTCTACTTTGTCTTTTTCTACTTGATTCTTGAACATTCTCTAGCTCTTTATGTGATAAGAAACATAGAAAAAACAAGCGAGAGATATCTTGCTTGCTCCACAGTTGATCAAAGGACACAGGTAGGTGCAAAATCGATGTTCACTGTGCCAAGTCACGCCTTCCGCTCTGCCGCTGCTCGTCTTCCTCCCTAATGCAGCTCAAATGGGTCAGATGGCTTCTATCTTTTTTGCTTTTATTGTTATGATTTGATTAATATTAAGATTGTGTGTTTTGAGTTTGTATTTTGATTGTGCTTGAGTTTAGAGATGTTTAAGAGAAAAGATTGTTGTGTTTGTAGTCGTTGTGAGAATAGAGAGAAAGAATTATTTTTTATTGAGTTGTATAATTGTTTTAAGTAGAAAAATTCATTTAGAGTTGCTACAGAGTTCTCTAGATTAAGAGAACCACTATAGCAACTTCAAAAAATATTTGGAAAAGTTTTGCATTTGGAGAATATGTTGGAACTGATTTTTGGGGTTTGCTCTCCAAAAAATAAATTTAGCTAATCTATTGGAGATGCTTAATGGATAATACAAACTAAAACTGATCATGTGCGTTTCACTTAATACTAGGACAAGTGTTACCATGATTGTTGCCACAAGTGTCACCTAATCCTGTTGTAGTAATTCCTGCACACAAGTGTGCAAAAATCCTTGTCCATAATTTAATAACAGTGTGGATTATGGAGCAGTGGAGCGCCAAAAACAAAAGGGATAAAATAAGTAAAAATAAATAAATAAAAAAAAGGCTAAAGTACATATTTGGTTCTTATTTTTTACACCATATTTTAATTTAATCTCTAACCTTTCAATTGTGTCAATTTAATCCCTAACCTTTTAGTTTCGTGTCAATTTAGTTCTTGCTATTATATCTTGGATAAAAATTGGTGACATGACAAACGGTCAAAATAAAATTTTAATTTATTCTCACATCAACTGAAACTAATTTTTTATTTTAGCCATTAGACATGTTATCAATTTTCATCCAAAAGATAATGGCAAGAATTAAATTGACACTATACTAAAAAATTAGAGACCAAATTAACACAGTTGAAAGGTTAGAAATCAAATTGAAATATGGTGTATAGATTAGAGATCAAAAATGTTGTTTACCCAAAAGAATTTAAAACATTTAGTAAATAGTATGCCAAAAAATCTAGGAATTACTTTTGGCTTTGTCATAACTATTTGGCATTTATTTTTTTGGATACAAAATAAAAATTCCACCACTCTAATCTAATCTAAGTGTTTAAATTAACCAAAAAAAAACATGTGACAAGTTATTATTGGTAGAGTACAAAGTGGAGCAGGAAAAGTGGGACAGAAGATTTGGACTCCAAAATAATACCCACCTAGTATTAACAAAACTAAAGGACACAAAATGATTCTTTCATAATATATTGTAATACATTTATTGCTGCTAAGATTAATTATGGTTGCTTAGTAAAAGGAAAAAAAAAAAGAATATAAAAAATCTAAAGTCAATAAGATTAATTATTATTGATAAGTTAATTATTTCTGTTTGACAATGTTCTTTATCTCTTTAATATAAAGATGTTAAATTGAAGACGAATGCACAACTTACTTTTTAAATATTTAGCTAGTCAGCAACGATTTTGACTATCAGATACCTTAACCTGCAAATCTAACACTAATTTACTCGATATGGACGAATTACAAAATTTAATTTGGATAACCAAATGATAGCGTGATTGTCCCTTTTGAGAGGCCAAAATTGGGAATTAGCCCCAATTTCTGAACTATTTAGTTAGTAGGCTAATTTCACAAACTATATAATTTATAGCATCTCGAGTCTAAGAGACTCGATTTTGGGCCCATAAATCGAGTTTTTGATGCTCGATTTCCATGGTCCAGTGAATCTGATGTGGCATTTGGTCCGATGTGGCGAACACTTGGAAATCGAGTCTTAGAGACTCGATTTCCAGAATACTCAAAACACAAAAAATTTAAGCCCACAAGAAACAAAGTCACGAAACAAAGAAAAAAAAAAGACACAAAAAACAGAAGAGGAAGACGAAGCGGAAGAGGAAGAAAACACAAACACCCAGAAAAAAACACAAACACCCAGAAGTAATAAGCCACCAACCCAAAAAAAAACAAGCAAACACCCAGACCTGCGACGGCAACCCAGACCCACGGCGACCCACAGCATTTTCTCATCATTTTAGCATCATTTTTCTCATCTCATCAGAGAAGAAAGAGATAGGAAAAAAAAAATGATGATCGGAGGAGAAGAAGATTAGATCGGAGAGAGCTCACCTGGGCACGCGTGCGGCCTAGGCTCGCGCGCCGCGGCCTGAGCTCTCTCCGATCTGATCTTCTTCATGATCGGAGGAGAAGAAGAAGAAGACGTTTCTGATTGCCGGTCGGTGGTCATGGGTCTGGGTCTAGGTCGCCGTGGGTCTGGGTCGCAGGTCAGTCGCCGCGGGTCTAGGTCGCCGGTCTGGGTCTAGGTCGGTCTCTGTTTTCTCTCTTTTTCTCCGTCTGGGTCGCAGGCAGGTCTGGGGTTTTTTTTTTTTTTTTTTCCCTCTCATTCTTCACCTTCTGTTTCTGGGTTTTTTTTTTTTTTCCCTCTCTTTCTCACGTAAACGTCTGGGTTCTGTCTTTTTTTTCCTCTCTTTTTTTTTGGTTTTGGTCCTTTTGGATGTTGGGTGTTACGTGGATTTTTTTTTTTTTCCTCTTTTTTTTTTTTTTTTTTTTTTTTTTGTCTTTGTATTGTGCCTTTGTTGCTGGTGAGTAGTCTGGAAATCGAGTCTCTAATACTCGATTTCCAAGTGTTCGCCACGTCAGACCAGATGCCACATCAGACTCACCGGACCATGGAAATCGAGCATCAAAAACTCGATTTATAAGCCCAAAATCGAGTTTCTTAAACTCGAGATGCTAGTAAAAAATATAGTTTGAAAACAGTGCCTACTAATTATATTGTTTGAAAAATGATGCTAATTTCCCATTTTGGCCCTTTTGAGATCAAGGGAAATATGAATAGTTCAGCAAGTCAGCTAATATGTACATCAATCTTAACATTAGCAAAAAAAAAAAAACATTAGCAAAATCAGCAGAATAGCACATTTCTTGGTCAAACACGAAACAGGCACAGATGCGAACACAAAGAAACGCAAAAATAGGGCAAGAGCCAAGAGTGAAGTGTTACGTTATGAAAACGATATGTATTATTATAAACTAAGATTTCTTGAAACCTTTGTATATAAAGATGACAGTGATACACAATGATAGATAAATTAATTATCCCAACTGGGATTTATCACAAACATTTTTTTTTTTTTTTTTGGGGAAAATCAAGTCAAAAAAAAAAAAAAAAAAAAAACCCAAAACATGATTTCATCCCAACCAGAAAAGAAAAAAAAAAAAATCAAAACCTAAGAGCATTTGTCTCGTTATCAAAGTTTGCATCAAGTTCACTTTTTCTTTTTCTTTAAACTATTAAAAGCTTTTTTTACTCATTCCTAAATTATTAAAAACGTTATACTTTCCGTTAATTTTGTTAATTTTCGTTAATTTTCTATCATATGTGTCTAACTTTGTACAAACTTTAGGGATGCAATAATATTTTTGGCCAAAGAAAAATATCATATAATTAACAGATTATGTGATGCAAAAATTGATATTGAATTAATTGAGTGTATGTTGTGTGGGTATTAATTGTATCCCACATTGGACATCTATTTGTTTGATATAGTTTTTGAAAGCTCGAATATGAGTGAAAACACAAAAGCTTTTTAGACCCCCCAAATTAAACTCATGGCTCGATTGATTTTACTCTAACTTAAACTAAGTGCAGAATAGAGTAAATGCGAGCGAACAAAAAATAAAACTACTCTAAACCATATTCATCAAATCGCAGCAGTAAAAGGAAAGCTAAAAGAGTAGGGAAGAAGAATGCAAACACAAGATAATAAGCCGATATGTTATCGAAGAGGAAATCGAAGAACTCAGCGAAAAACCTCACCGCCGTCCTCCAAGCAATAAATCGATCCACTAGAAAATAAGTTGGAGTACACGAATAACAAAAGACCCTCCAAGCCTAGTCTACCCTATATACTCGAGCCCTCCAAGCTTTTGCTACCAATTGACTTCGTCAAGCCTTGTCTTCTCTAGCTCTCCGGATCATGCAATTCAGCCCGATTACATTCACCAAACAAATGACTTCTTCCAATGCTTCCCAACAGCACCAAAATCTCACTTTACACTCAGAATGAGTGTGGTAAGTGTTTGGGCTATCAACCTCTCAAGGATTTGGAAATAGAAAGGTAGGAGTTGAGAAAAGCCATAATGAATAGTAAAGAGGATTGTGGGTATGACAATCTCTAACTCTCAAAGGTTGTGGCTAGGGTTTTCTCTCTGAAAAACACTCCTCTCAATATGTGGGTATATAGAATGTGGGTAGAGAAATGGTGTATCAGATATGACAAAATAGTAAAACGAAATGTTTCACGGGTATCTTGCGGGAAGGTCTTACCCGCGAGACATTCACGAAAATCAACTATCACCATCTGTCATGACTCTTCGCATTCCAGTCATGTGCTGAGCACATGCTTCACTTCGTGGGAAGGCTACTCGCGAGCTACCCGCGAAAACTCCTTGATCTTCAATTTGCCTTGAGTCTTCACACTCTCTCTCACACACACAACCCATACAATAAAATCTCACATAAAATACAGGGTACAAAAAATTGAACATAATTACAATCAAATTTGGCACGGAATTAAAGCCAACAAAAAATAGTTGTAAATCACAACTTTACAGTTTTATTTTAGCTATTTTATTTTTTATTTTAATAATTCGATAGTTGGGGAGGGGGGATTTGATTCATCTGAATCTTGGATTCCTTCTCTAGAAACACCAAAAAGTATTAGTTAAGCTATAAGGTTATTAGTAGCGTCAATTTAACAAAAAAAAAAATTTTTTTTTGAGAAAGAAATAAACAATGAACTTAAATCTATATAATATCTAAATATTGAAGCATAACATTTATTATTGCTATGTTTTTGTTGAGCCATATTAGCAGCCATGTCATCATTTTCTTTTCATAGGAAGATGCAAAAGCTACTAAAAATATATTGTTCATATGTTGATGCCTAAAATATAAATATCCTTT
This sequence comes from Lithocarpus polystachyus, assembly GCA_033629205.1. Classification (NCBI taxonomy): domain Eukaryota; kingdom Viridiplantae; phylum Streptophyta; class Magnoliopsida; order Fagales; family Fagaceae; genus Lithocarpus; species Lithocarpus polystachyus. The sequence continues at coordinate 8,523,783 of CM066172.1, read as the reverse complement.
TATATATATATAATAATTGGTGTTTACTAAACACAATACCAAATAACATTCATATATATACTATTGGCCTAAAAATTAGCTCTTATACAGGGTACTCGGTCCACTTCGATTCAATAAGTTCACTTTTGTACATTCAGTCCACTTCAATCTATATAGTTTATTTTGGTCCATTAGCTCCATTTTAGTCCAATTCAGCCCACTCCGGACCCCTTTGGTCCGTTATAGCAACAACAAATATTTAAGGCTACTTTTCAGCTTTTAAATATTATATAGATTCATAAAATTTAGATGCTCAATAAATCCTTAATCCAACAAATTGGGCAGGGCTAGATGCTCTCTCTAATTTCTGTTAATCAAAATTTCAAGATTTGCTGTAATTGACTAATAGTCACTTTTACTAGTTCTTTATATTCTAAGGTTTATGAATTTGTCTTTCGAGGTTTGTTTTTTCAGTTGCTAGAACTTCCAAACTTCAAGATAAAACATGGAGGGCCCAACATTTAATTTTATCTTCTTGATATAGAAAGCCGTTGGAACTTGGAAGAACAATGGAGATCCATGTGATGGTGATGTTCTGAGTTCTGACAGATGTTACTAGATAAAGAGAAATGATAATACATCCAGCAACGACAATTTATGTTTTTTTTTTTTTTTTTTATTGGAACGACAACGACAATTTATGTTGGAGACTCTATAAGGGTGTGTTCGTTTGGAAGGAAAATAGGGAGGATGAAAAATAGAGGATGAAAAACAGGGTGAAAAATGCTGTTTTCCACTATTCGTTTGGGGAAGGAAAATAAGGAGGATGGAAAACTCGAGAAAAAGTTTTCTCTCCGGGCCCACTTTTTTTTTTCCTTCCAAATCGGAATAAAAATCTGGAGAGAAAAATTCTATAGTAGCACTTTTACAAAAATACTCTCTTTCTACCTATTTTTTTCAACGTTTTTTTTTTTCTTCTTTTTTTTTTCTTTTTTTCTTTTTCTTTCAACGTTGACTTGAGAAGTTTTTTTTTTTATTTCTTATTTTGTTTCTTTCCAACGTTAACAACAACGTTGAGCTGAAATTTTTTCTTTTCTTTTCTTTTCTTTTTAACGTTACTGAATAACGTTAGTTTTTTTTTTTTTTTTTTTTTATTTGCAACGTCACTGAACAACGATGTTTTTCTTTTCTTTTCTTTTCAACTTTACTAAACAATGTTGTTTTTTTCTTTTTTCTTTTCAACATTACTGAATGTTGTTTTTTTTTTTTTTTTCCAACGTGATGTTATCTAATTTTTACATTATAATAATATAAATTTATATATATCATGTGATAAATTTTATATTATTTAATGATTAGAAATAAATTTATTTCTTACATATTATGTAATAAGGTTATAATAGTCAATTTATATAAACTACATTTTTCATCCTTTCCTTTTTCTCTCCAACCGAACACAAAAGTTTTCCATCCTTCCACTTTTCCACTCTCCCAACCGAACACACAAGAGGGAAAACTAAATAGTTTCCATCCTCTTACTTTTCCATCCTCCCACAATTTTCCATCCTCCCACTTTTCCACTCCTCCAACCGAACGGACCCTAAGACTGGGGTGCTTGATGTGGGTGCTCTCGCTAGTCGGTTATATTTCTACCAGGTCATTATGTTGTTTTTATTACCTTAGCCATTATTAAAGTAGTTATAGAATCCTAGTTGAATCCTAGTTGACATCACACACACGAAGGAATGTTTGCAAATGTGGACTCATAAAATTTGGCTACATGCCCAGTTCATGTGTCATGGTAAATGTATGATTCTGTGCTATGCATCTAGGAGCATTTTGAAATTTCAATCATCAACTTCTATGCATAGACAATTCAACTAATTGCAATTCCTTACCAGAAATGGTTAGTTTATATATGCTATCTTTGAGGTGCTACAGCTTTGTCCAAAAATTCTAGTCCTAACTCTATGCAGCTTTCAATCCTCAGATTGGATGCAATCGAAATATATCATAGTTTTGCATTGGGTTTGTCATTTATCTAGACCCACTCCCAGCATCCTGAAGGACCGGAACCCATCAGAGCAATTTCCTCCCTACTAATTCACAATAGTGATCTTTCTTAGTTTAGTCTGACTTGATTAGTTCAGCTAAGTTTGTCCCTCTGCTTCAAGATGGACAATATAACTATAGGGCACTAATGGGAACCATATTACCATTGCACAGGATCCAGAAACTTAACCAGCAAGGCGTGTATGGTCCTCAATCAATGTTGGTACAGAGATATATGTTAGCTGCGCAGGGGTGACTGCAGAATGGTCTGTCAGTGATTTTGATGTATTGGTTTCTGCAGATGTTACTAACACTGGTGTTAGCTTTGATTGATCTTGGCACGGTATTTTCATTTTTTCATCTAGTAAAGAGAATAAGGAGAACCCATTATTGCCTACTTAAACCACGTTATCATGTCAGCGATAGATTCAACACAAACACGCACGCATACACATGATTAGTGTTATGTATATATTCTCTTAAATGTAGAGATAATCCTCTTGACGTTCTTTTCTTTGCAAATTTAAACATTGGAGCTCACCTTATGATACCATTTGTCAATCAAAAATAACTTTTCTTGAATTCTGCATGGTTGCCAATAAATTGAGTGGAAAGAGGAATTTCTAATACATACTGTCAAGTCATTATTTGAATAGGCTATTTTTCATTAGACAACCCCTGTATAATGCCCTTTTACAAGAGAAGGTTATGCTTTGGTTATTTCACTGAGAATTTCCAATTTTCCTGTTGTCCACTGATTGCACAGAAACATTATTCAGGCCTCCAATGTGGTGCATTGGTAATACCGTGATGTTTCTGTTAGACACGAATCTTTGGCCATTGAAATATGTTTCTCTGTTAACTAGAGATTTAAGGAACAGAATGGAAGTGAACAGACAAAACTCAGTTTTCGTTTGTGCTTAATGTCATATATTTTGTTTGCAACCGGTCTTGAACTTAGAAAGATAAACAGCAGGTTGACTGCAAACTTGAAATTTAGTCGTTATATTATGAATGAAAGTGAGAAGATTAGGCTACATTCTCAAAATATGGAGACTGAGTCCTTTGTGCCTAAAGCTGAAGGCAAAAACCTATACGCATGGTTGAAAATTTGAGTAAAGAATTATTGCTTGTAACAGCCAAATTTTGCTTCAAAATTATGATTAGTCAGGCACAGATGCAGATCAGCACCAACAATATAATCACTAGAAGAACCACTTTAAAATTACAAAGAGCAATGTTTTTAGACAATTTATTTTCCCTCTTCTCCTTGAAAACCTAAGCAATGTCTTCAAGGGATGGATAATCAGTGTATCCAAGGACAGGGTCAGAGATGTAGAATGTGTCTCTGTTGTACTTGTTGAGAGGAGCATTGAGCTTAAATCTCTTAGGCAAATCGGGATTGGCTAAAAACAGACGACCATAAACAACAAGATCTGCACGGTTTTCAGCAATAGCCTTGTTCCCATCTTCCCTGTCATAACTCCCAGCAACAAAAAAGCTACCCTTAAAAGCCTTTCTCATTGGCAAAAGACTATGGGGACATTCACTCTTTTCTTCAAGTGTCTTCATTCTTGGCTCAACCATGTGGCAATAAAGAATCTCATATTTGTTTAAGGATTCAGCCATGTAAAGGCCCAAAGCTTCCGGATTTGAGTCTCCAGATTCCATATAGTCTGCAAAAGGAGATAGCCTTATTCCAACCTTGTCTGCTCCTATCTCTTTAACAACAGCTTCAACTATTTCCAGAGCAAACCGGCAACGATTTTCGAGGGATCCACCATATTGATCCGTTCGATCATTCACTTGATCCTTCATAAACTGGTCAATTAGGTAACCATGAGCCCCATGGATCTCAACTCCATCAAAACCTTTGTATAAGAAAAATGAAGACATTTTTAATAAAGGGACTATGCAGTTTATCAAAAATAAAGGGACTATGTAATAGCAAAGGTAACCGTGAGCCCCATGGATCTTTAATTTTTCTGTCTCAAAGTACATTTCTTCACTCTCTTGTACATTTGATTTCTCGTAGAAATCCCAAGAGCAACTTTGACTTCTCACAAAATCATTAAAACACCAAAAAACTTACCAGCTTCAATGGCATTCCTTGCAGCAAGTCTAAAATCATTGACAATTTGAGGAATTTCCTCTATCCTCAGTCGCCTTGGAAGGCTGAACTCTAGATTGTCAGTTCCATTAGCTTGAGGGGTCAAAGGCTTGTCGGTGGAAGAAATTGGAGCTTGACCATTTGGCTGAAAACCTGCAGACAACAAAATGACATTTAACATATCAGACTTATAATAGAAGATGCCCCCTTGTAATAACAAATCAACATATAGTACAGAGGATAATGCAAAAAATAACAACACTACAATAATAGATCAATAGTTTTTCAAAATAATTATATTATTACATAAATTTCTCTCACTCTATCAGTCCAACAATGATCATCACTTTTCAAATGTGATGCTCTTCCTCAAAAAGTATGTTTCTTTTTCAAATGTGACACTCATTATGCAAGAGGGAATAGCATTCTACAACACCAACGCATGGTTATTTTAGAAGTTAATCAAAACTTACATCTAATTTTGATTCTCTACTAAATAGGTTCACATGCAATACTTCCTTCAGGATCAACAGCAACCGATAGTTTGGTACCACAATATGTAATAAAAAACCAAAACTACTCATTTGCAAATTATGACTTATTTAGCATAAAGTTTTTGTAATATTAGAAGAGAAGATATAAAGGTGGACTCGGTCAAAGACATACCTTGATTTGAAACTCTCCCCACATGCCAAATTTGACAAAAGAAAATTCCACCTTTGGCATGAACAGCATCTACGATGGGTTTCCATGCTTCAACTTGTTCTTTTGTCCATATACCGGGTGTATTTGGATACCTTTACAATAGCAAAGAAACCTAAGAAGTCATAAAAATTTCGAGGCAAGAAAGGGAACCCTCAAAATGGAAATTGTCATTCACTGTGAAACATGGTAAGAATTGGCAAACTATTATTTGTAATATTACCCTTGAGCAGTGTCAGAAACTCCAGTTGCTTCAGCTATTAGTAGACCACCTTTGGAGGCTCTCTGAGAATAATATAAGATAGCATGTGGCTGAGGAACATTGCCATAAGATCTCAATCTGGTCAATGGTGCCATAACAACTCTGAAAATACAAATTTAAATGATAGATTAAGTAAATCAAGTTAGTAACCCTTCCAACTGAAGAAAGTAGTACCCTATAAGAATCAAATATTTATGGGCTGTAGCAAAGTCGGGAAGAATAATATGATTAAGCCCCTTTCTATATGTTATAATAAATACTAAGAAATGCAAAAGGAAAGTAACAAATGATTACAAATAACGACAACTTCACAACTTCTCCTATGGATTACTAAAATATAAAACAATAATTAAGTTTGAGAAGTTAAAGAAAAACACCAAATCAGAAAAACTCTACATATATTATAATGCTTTTCCTTGTGATAAAAAATTAAAACTTAAATGAGAAAGAGTGACAGAGACAGAGACAGAGAATGTTTGATATGATCCACAAAATTTTTTCTTGTGTACTGTATATTTTTTATTTGCTGCCCGTGGCTCGTGCAATAGTAATATACTAGCATGGACATGTTTTACTTTAAGAAAATTCCAGAAAAGATAAGTAAAAAACAAAATGAACCATGTAAATGGAGGGGAAATCACAGATGAATGATGATAAAGTAAAAAGTTGGACCAATTACTTTGTTGAATTTTTATGTACAGAATAAGGTGATTAATTCTGTTAATCACATGTAGGTACAAGATCATCAAATGATAACATGGAGCATTTCAAGAATGACTTTGGTACTATGGTCGGATATAGAGGAGGGAACCAAACAGGATTACTTTTCATCATACAGAATGTGTAGTCATAGCTCATAGGTATTAACATAACACTGATAAATGGAAGGATCTCATCCCCCCTCCCCAGCCCAAAAAAAGTCTGACAGTAATTTTTTTGAGAAATGATTTTATAACTGTAGATTTATATCTTATATAATCACTGCAACTGTAAATAAATGTAAGCAATCTCATGATGAAGCTACAAATATATTACTTAGAGGTTCTGAAAACACACACAATCCTGACAGCCATGGCTATCAGATACCTTAATCTACAAATCTAACACCAATTTACACAACAGAGATGATTTACAAGTGATTGTCCCTTTTGAGATGAAGGAAAAAATCATCACTGACAACTCATGAAATGAGTAGTTCAGCAAGACAGCAAAAACAGTTCTAACTAAATTCATAAATCTTAACATTTGCAAAATTAGTTAAGTCTCAGAGTTTTAGCAGATTAATATAGAGAATTATTAGAAAAATGTGTCATTTCTTGGTTAAACATGAAACAAACACAGATGTGAACTGATAAGAAAATGATCAAATAGCGCAAGAGTGCATGCGTGTGTGATTTGTATAAAAAATACCCATAATATGATTTCAACCCAAGAAGGGAAAAGAAAAACCAGAACCCATCGCACATTTTGACAATCCAGATCATACTAAAACCAAAAAATAAAAAATAGTAGTAGTAATAATAATAATAATTTTGAAAGGTGTATTGTATACCTATGGGAAAGATTGAACCTGCCCAGTTTGTAAGGAGTAAGAAGAGGAATTGTGGGAGCTTCAGCAGCCATTTTTAGTATTATAATATTCTTTCTTTTTCCCTGATTTCAGACAAAAGTGGGAATGAATTACTCGTTAACTAATTGGGTATTTATAGAATTGGATTTTTGTCTTTTTCATATAATGCAAAGTCTCAAAGTCTCCAATAAGTTAGGAGGAGGATGCTTCCAATCGGACAAGACTCCTTGCTTTAAAATGTGTGCGGGGAATACGTGGATGCGTGTGTGATTTGTATAATATAAATCAAACAAGATGGGTCAAAATTAGATATTTAAATTCATCAGTCTTAAAATGCCTAAAATACTTCTCAAATATCGTATTATGTTATATATAATAAAAGTAAGGTTTAGAAGTCGTAGTTGCGCCATGTAACTTCACCAAATTACAAAAATTTTATTAAATTTTTAGATTTTTAAAAAAACTAAAAAGAAATAATATACTACTAGGATTCTAATTTATGTCTAAAAAAAACTGTAAATTAATTTTAGATTAATTAAGACTCTAATTTATTCTTATCTCTAATTTAAAAAATCAAGACTCAAATTCATAACAATTAAAAGCCAACAAAAAGCCGGTGGTTATGTTAATCTAAAAAACATAGCAGTAGTTGGGTAACGTACGTGGTGTATGGTGCTAAAAGACCCAGCAGTAGTTGGGTAATGTGCTGCTAAACAATAAACCAAATCAAAACAAAATTAAATATTTGCTAAATATTAAAAGACCCACTAATTGGCATATCACGTGGTAGTTTAACTAGCTTTAGACTTTTTGTTTATATAAAATTCTTCAATGTGGAGTGTGTGCGTGTATATATATATAAATATATATATATATATATATCAAATCATATCATATTACATATAATAAAAGTAGGGCTTAGAAGCCGTAGTTGCGCCACGTGGCTTCACCAAATTATAGAAATTTTATTAAATTTTTAGATTTTTAAAAAAACTAAAAAGGAATAATATACTACTAGGACTCTAATTCATGTCTAAAAAAAACTATAAATTAATATTAGATTAATTAGGACTCTAATTCATTCTTATCTCTAATTTAAAAAATCAAGACTCAAATTCATAACAATTAAAAGCCAACAAAAAGCCGGTGGTTACATTAATCTAAAAGACCTAGCAGTTTTTAGGTAACGTATGTGGTGTATGATGCTAAAAGACCCAGCAGTAGTTAGGTAACGTATGTGGTGTATGGTGCTAAAAGACCCCGGTGGTGTATGGTGCTACTAAACAATAAACCAAATCAAAACAAAATTAAATATTTGCTAAATATTAAAAGACCCACTAATTGGCATATCACGTGGTAGTTTAACTAGCTTTAAACTTTTTGTTCAAATAAAATTCTTTAATGTGGAGTGTGTGTGTGTGTGTATATATATATATATCAAATAATTATAATTAATACCTATCATACGGTTCTTTTGCGCTATGCTTCTTTTCTTCTACCTACAACCTCTACTATTCTCTTCTTTTACCTACAACCTTATAAGTACGTATTTGTTTACTCTACTTTTTTTTTTCCCATCAAATTAATATATTTTGTGTATTTGTTTAGGTTGATTTCCTTAAGTTTAATCCGATTTAGAGAATTGTTATGGATTGTTAAGTTGAATTGTTTTGTGGGTATAGATGTTGAATGTTTTTTAATTGCTTATATTTATATTTATGTTTTTTTAATATACTTATTTGTAATTGCTACTCGATTTTTTGTTCTTAGCTGCTTTGGATTCAATTCTAGATGCTATTTACATATGACGTTTTCTTTCAAAAGGTAGTGCATATCTATAGCATATCTAAAAGTGGACAAAAAAAGTTGTTCCCATAATTATTTGTTTCAATTGTTACCTTAAGATCCTAAATATAACTTGGCTAAATATTTAACCACCGGCACCAAAATATTATATATATATATATATATATATATGATATGTAATGATATAAATTATCTAAAAATATATACCCGAGTATGGTGATTTTTTATATTGAGTTTATTTATTTATTTATTTTTGAGAAGGAGTTTAATTTTAGTTATTTTGTTCTTGACGAACATGGTTGTATGATATGCCAATTGCAAGCATAGCCCAAATTTTTAGTCTTTACAATTCATATTTCTTTTGTTTTTAGGTAAATGCTAATTATTTTTTTTTTTATTAGAATGGATAGACAAAATCAAAGATATAGATGAAATCGACACTGAAAAAGAAAATTGGAATATTAGAGTTAGAGTCACAAGAATGTGGGAAGTTCTTAATATTAGAACAAATAATAAACTTATGAGTTTTGATTTGGTGCTGCTTGATGAGAAGGTAAGTTTTGAAATAATATAATAAAATTACTTTTAGCTTTTCAAATACAATTGAATTATATTTTCTTGATAAGTTTATTCTCATTTTTTCAAGATAATCTTATTCATGCAAGTATTAGAAAATCATTTGTTAATCATTTTAGAGATATACAAGAAGGTAAAATTTATCGAATAAAATATTTTGGAGTTGTCAAAAACAAGGATGCTTATAGGATTGTGAATCACAAGTACATGATAAGATTTTATGCAACAACATCTGTGAAGTTGTTAGAAACAAATGATGAACTTATTGCAAAGAAAAAATTTGAATTGGTTCCATTTGATGAGCTGAAGTATCTTGCTGACAAAAACACAACTCTAACAGGTAATTTTGATTATACATTTATATTTAAAATATATTTATATACTATTATCTTCATAACTCATTATTTTGACTAAGCACTTTATCGTTTGTAGATGTAATAGGAGAAATCATAGGAATTTCTCCCATGGAAAAGATAGAGGTGCGTGGGAAAAAATTGAACAAAAGGCTAGTTGAACTTCAAGATAACAGGTTAGTTAGATATTGATGAATATATTACTTAGATTTGTACATTTTTGTTAAAAGATAAATTTTTAATATTCTAACAAAAATGTTTATGCAGGAGGGAAAAAATTAAAATCACATTTTGGGATAAATTTGCGGAGGCAATAAATGACGATATATGTTTTGATAATTCTGTGCGACCTATTATAATTATCACATCAACCATTGTTAAGACATATATGAGTAAGCAATTCTTTCTTTTGATATACAGGATATGTGTTTAAACATTATAATTTAAACTACTTATGTATGAATGATGGTAGGGAAATTATCATTGTCTTCTACAAACTCTTCAAAGTTGTATGTGAATTTAGATTTTCCAGAGGTCATAGAGTTAAGGAAAAAGGTTAGTACAATTTTAAAATTACTTATTTATTTTAGTTCAATTTTATAATTTCTTAAATTATTATTTTATGATACTAATAGACATTTTTAATATGTTGAATTTCAATAGAGTCTTGAAGAAACTGAATTTAGCCTTGACGAGAAAGAGAAGAAGATTGAGTCGTTGCAACTATCACGTTCAATCCTTGACCCTAATGAGGTTTCTAAGATGAAAAGAACACTATTGAAAATTTTGACCTTTATAAAGACTGAAAAAGAACAGGTTAGTATTAAGTGTGCAGGGTATTGTTATCTCTTACTAGAACTTGGATTCAATTGTTAAATATATGATGGCAGAGAGTAAGCAATGCATAATCTAATTTTTGTTGAATAGTGTCTGCATCTAGGTATGCTTATTTATAAAAGGAGAATATTATATGTAACAAATAAATGAATAATTAAATAGGAAAAAATAAAAATGGTTGAAGAATGGATTTCAAATGAGGTATTTGTACGTCATATGCGAATGCTGCAACATAAAAAATTTCTTTTCCTAGAATTTGGACTGACATATCAATCAATAAGTTCTGTTTATGTTTAACTCTAGGATCAAACCTCCATATTTGTGCTTAGTAACAAAAAAAAAATAACTTACATATTAAATAGTTTAAATATATTTTTTTAATTTTTTTTCTTATTTAATCAAATAAAATAATCATGTGAAAATCAAGTTGATTTGATCATTTTTCTTGGTAATTAAGTTTAAGTTGATGACAACAAACTATGATTACGTTAATTCCTCAAATTGATTTTGAATATGATAAAGACTTTTGGAAAGGAGCGAGTAGTAAATTTAATATGATTATGTTAATTCAGTTCTGTAAAACAACTTCTAACATTTTTTTCCTCATTAATATTATTGATACATGTAACTACAAGTCTCACTAGAGCACAATTTATAAGTTATAAGCTAATAATTTATGTTAACATTTACCATTGGTTAACTTTGAATATATATTTACTATTGGTTAACTTTGAATATATATATATATATATATATATATATATATATTAATTGATATAAATGGGAAAAAAATATTTTAGATACATGTTGGACATGCAAGTTGGAGACATAATATAATTTGCAAATATGCAAGTCTAAATATGCATAGATATATTCCTTTTGTTATTATAATAATTATTTATTTGGTTATTATTTATCAAATAAAATATATATAATATAGGTTTATGATAAAACTAGGCAACGCACGGATCTTTAACTAGTGTTATAATAAATATGGATAAGACTTAGGAACAGTACTTAGATGCTATTTTTTAGGTTCATTTTTTAAAATTCTGCTATATGGATTTTTTCACATGGGATGGATGTGTATTTTTTAGTTAAGTGGCCACATGGCTGGATTTTAAAAAGAAAATCTAAAGAACAGTACCTAAACTACTGTACTTAAGTTTTGTCTAATAAAAATTACTGCCATCAAAGTTAATTTACTGTACATTACAACAAAGTTAATTTACTGTACATTACAACAAATTTTGGGCCTTATGTGTACAAAGTTATAACATATTACGACTAGTAACTATATAGCAATGGTCATATGAAGAAAGCACACTACAAGAATATTTTATTTTTATCCATGCATACTAATGTTAATTGAAAATTTATGTAAACAACTGGGTTTAATTTTAATTAGTATCAAAATTGACATTAGCCGTAAAATTTGGGGTCTAAATTGTTTGCATTGGATTAGTGCATTTCTCAAGGAGTAAACTTTATGGTAAAACAAATATATTCTTTACTTTGTCCCCCAATGGGTGTTGTTTTTCCCACGGATGTCGTTGGCAATTGCAACTTCATCAAATTTTGTTAAAGCTAGCGAAAATACTTCATAAAACAAACTATAAGGGTGGTGAATTCCTTATAAAGAAAACCACAAAAGAAGGTAAGAATTGCAAAATAAAACATAGGGAAGCTCTATGTTTTAAGGGTATGCCACAGAGGTAGTGTCTGTAATTTTCCGGAATATTTTTAATGAATCATATACACATGAGGTGGTAGACAAATTTAGGAATATTGTATAATAATTCTTGTTGATGGTGTTAATTATTTTATTTTATTTGTGTGTGTTCGTAGAAAGACTCTGCTTTTGGGAAGAAAATTATATATATATAGATATAATATATCTTTTCAGTTAATAAAAATGTAGTGATATAAAGTATAAAATATACACTATATTGAATTTTAAGTTTTCTTTTTGAACAATTTTAATAATTATTTAACTTATTCATTACCAATATTCTTTTGGGTTTTTTTTTTTTTTAGTGTTGAAAAGTAAGATAGTACCTTTTGTTCTAGACTGTAAGTATAACCCTTCCACTAATCTGTCGTTTGGATTTATTTTTTATTTTTTATTTTTAATTCGAAGGTGGCTCCTTGTTAATTGTTATTATTTATTTGTTATTATAATTGAGGTAAGACTAAGAAATTATTTACTCCAAAAAAAAAAAAAAAAGACTAAAAAATTTTCTACTTGGGTTTTGTCTGTTATTTAATTGCTTGGGATGTGGCAGTATTTGTGTTAGAAACTTGACTAATTCATCAAAGGAATAGATGTTATTAAAAATCACATGGAAATTTCAAATGTATATTTAAGAATCTTGAAGTTGATGGCAGAGGCTAAACATATTATTAGAAAAGTATTTCATAATATGTGAATACAAGAAGAAGAAAATAAAATAACGTATAGAGACAAAGCAGAAGAGAAAGCGAGAGAACACCAGCACTAACGTGGTTTGACCTGAACGGTTTATGTCCATAGCGAAAACTCAGAGTCCTTGACTCCTTGTTACTTGTTAGGCTAAATAAATCCTATACAAAAAATACTTGAACTCCAATATACCCAATTTCTTGTATTGCTTGTACACCAATTAAGACTAGAAACTAGATACACTGAATATGGAAAACAACAGACTTCGACCTTAATCAAGATTGGAACTTAGTATATTTAACAAACATATCAACTAGTGTGGATTGAACATTCCCAGCCACCCACGTGATACACACATGCTGCTAAATTTAGTAGCTTTAGAATATTCATATGGTTACTCATTTATGCCTTGCCTCCTTCTAAAAGTCTATAACTTGAAAAAACAAAGAAGTCAAAGTGCTCAAACTGGGAAACTTTCATATTGAGCAAAATGATTCTGCTTAACTACAAGCTTGCAGAACTAATTATATGATAGAAAACAGAGGTTCGCGCCAAAGTAAAAACTGAATAGCAATAAACTAATAGCCTTAACGGCTATTTAACAAACTTCAGTTAAACGACCTGCAGCTTTTCTTTTTTCATTAAAGACATAAGTAAAACGACATATAACATATCACGCATTTATAGTCAAGAATTTATACCTAATCCCAATTTTCACTTTCACCGTCACAGTATTACAGTTCAGGGGATCTCCTGACATTTTCCCCTTCATTGAATATGTATGCCACTTTGGGGGACACGCATATTAACTTTAGATGAATTTACTACACAACATAGTCTTTATTTCTAACAGTTCAATTAGTGTGTAAAACACTAAAGAATGTTCAGACTCCCAATTTCAAAGTAACCAATATAAGCTTATACTCAAACAATAAATGTGCAGAATGATAAGTACAAGCAATACCCAAATAAACAAACTACTCTATACCATAATTAATGACAACACAACAATAATTAAAAGACAAGAGTAAGGGTCAGAGAGATGCAAACACAAAGATAACACTGGTACGTGTTATTGAAAAGGAAACCAAAGAACTCGGTGAAAAACCTCCCCGCCGTCTTCCAAGCAGTCAAATAATCCACTAAAAAATAAAATTGGGATACATGAATAGCAGAAAACCCTCCAAGCCTAATCTACCCAATGCACCTAAGCCCTCCAAGCTTCTTGCTCCAACAGAGTTACGCCGAACCTTGTCTTCTTTAACTTCCTGGATCTCATAATAAGCCCATTTCATCAACCAAATAAATTGGTTCTCTCTAAACTACTTCCCAACTACCAAAATACCTCCTCACTGATATGGATATAGTGAGATAAGGGTTTAGCTAATGTTTCTCACAAAGGTATGTCAATGGAGAGGGTGAGAGTAGAGGAATTTGGAGAATCAAAAGACAAAGATTGTGGATGAGTCAATCTTGGTTTTCTCTAGGGTTTCTCTCTCAAAATTCTCTCTGGAAGCTCACTATATTTCGTGGGTATAAGGATATTTATAGTAGAGTACGTGAGGAATGTGAAAAGTCAATTTTCATCCAAACAAGGCATTCTGATGAGTTGAACTCGCAATTGGAATGAGTCATGAGCTAACAACCTGGACAGACTGTACATTTTGTCCTGTAGTGCTCCAGTTGTCGTGACCCTTCAATTCCTTGCATGCTTCACACATGTGCCACTTTAGCGACTTGCCAATCGTGAGCCAGTCTCGAGACTTCTTTAAGTGCACACATCTTGAGTTTTCTTCACACTCTCTCACACACTATCCTTACATAATTCCCACTTAAATACAAGGTATCTAATTACTAAAATACAAGAAAATTTGGCACAGAATAAAGGCAACACATGATTGAATAAATTCAACCTTACAATTTCCAACCTAGGCAACTAGTACAATTGGTGAATAATGGAGGTTTGAATGTCTAGAAGGCCAAAGTGAAGAGGAGTAGCCCATCTTACTAAACTGATGCTTTGATTTGAATGGCTTGGGGACTGAATGGTTCATATGTACAGTCAAATGTCAAAATCAACCACCTTAACATAGGTGCTCTCATTTCCTTTTTCCTTGTTCATACATGACTAGTCTAATTACACAATCTACACGGATTCTCCTTCTTCTTCTTTTTTTGTGGTCAATATTAAATTTTAATATATGTTTAGGAGAGAAAGTTTCAAATGCCTATTTAAAAATCTTCAAGTTGGTGTAAAAATAGAAAGAAGAAAATAAAATAATGCAGAGAGACAATGCAGAAGCAAGAGAAAGACCAAAAGAAAGAGAACAGAGAATTAACGTAACTTGACTTGGATGGTTTATGTCTATATCTTTGGTAATTTTCATCATTGTATGTATGCGATACTATGATACAAAAAAAGTTTATATTGCAAAACATATCAGAAATGCTTATGAATCCTATGATATATGTGTGTGTGTGTGTGTGTGTGTGTGTGTGTGTCGTATATATCGTAATACCCACATATGGTTTGAATTGAATTTTTTACTAAAATTTTGGGCTTTGATCTAAGGCCAAATGCTTTTTTTACTTGTTTTTAAATAATATTATTGGGCTATATTGCTATTTTAGCTCAATATAAAAATTTTGGCATGAGTTTTTTAAAATTATGGGCTACCACATTAGTTTCCATTAGCAAATTGTTGAATTTTTAACATAAGGAGTCCATTTGCTATACTATCAAAGTTTATGTACTAAATTAATTGGGAAAAAAGAAGAAGTTAAGAATGTCCTAGTGCATTTTACCTCCCATAAACGTTTGCCTGGCATTTTTTGTTTGTTTGTTTGTTTTGGATCTTATGAATTTTCCTTTTTAAAATCAATCATAATCAAGCATTATGGACAAGCAGGCCTTGGAAATGGGGTATAGTTTTAATGTGTTTGGAATTTTGGTGGAAATGGGATAAAGTAAATATAATCTCATGTCCAGAAAACAATTTGATTGAAAGTGGAAATTAAAAGAAATTCAATTAATTAATAATGTAGTTTTTTTTGTCATAGCAATGAACTTAAAAGGAAAAACAAAGAACAGGAATATAAATGCATAGAAGTTTCAGATAGAGATGAAATGAGCAGTGGGAAACTAATGGCTCAACGACCTATAGCTTTGTTTTTATCATTAAAAACTTGAGTAAAACGACATATAACATATCACGCAGTACAGCCAAGAACTTAAACGGTTAAAACCAATCTCTCAACGGCATGCCATATAATAGCATAAGTCCAAGAACAACATATAACTTTCTTTCAGTAGTGTGTCTCTCTCTGCAATTTTTTCTCTCTCATTATAATATGCCTTACATTGCAGCTCATGTTATGAGATAGGACTAGAAGAAAGTGAACATTGACAATATTATCATGTTGTGCAACATAAAAAGAGAGGACTTTGTATGCACTGAGTAAACCGCCGATTCACCATTTTCATACTCATATACACTTGAGTTTCATTCCTTTTAGAGAGTTTCGTGTTGTGCAGGTAGTAGTAGTGCAAAAGGGGGACATTGTTTTGTGCATGTGGGCTGTTGAGGAAAAAAACTTGGCTTGGAGTAGCACAGAATGACTCTGCTGTGTTCACCTCTAGTATTATTTTTGTTATAATTTTGTTTTTTTGGATTAGATTTTCTGGAGGATGATAAATTGCAAATAAAATAAAGAAAAAAAAAACTAATTTCAAAAACAAATGGCATCTTGGAATTGTCCGGCAAGATTCAGTATTTTCGAAGCTATAATTCATTTGAATGGAAGGACAAGATCATCTACAGGAAACCACTAATTACGGTCGCAATGAAAATTTGACAAGAAGTGAATTTCGAAGTAAAATTAAATTCAACAATTCCAGAGAGGCTGGGATTACGCTTTACAGTGAGAGCTGAAGACGAAACTGAAAATAAAGCTGGATATATTATAAGGAGGGAGAGTGAGAACATATGTAGAAGCTAGAAAATAGCAAGATAAAGGTCTTAAAAATGGAGGTTATGTTAGGATTAGTGCCCTTAAATCCTATTGTATGATGCTATGTATGATATTAAGTATGACATTATGTATGATTTAATGTTGTAATTAATGAAGTTCTTTTATTATTATTATCTAAAATAATGGTAACATGAATATTCGGACATTATCATATAGTCCAAGAGATGCATAGTATGTGATTTATGTAAAAAGTCACAGAAGATATAAATCACAAGTTCTTTGTAAACTCAGAATTTTAGTTCGTAGTCGGTAATGAAATTGGGCGTTTCATCTGCGAAGACTAAAATATATCAACTAAGATGATTTGTCTTGATCATGGAAGTGGAGACTTCTAGTTGATATGTTGATATGTTTTAAGAGTTAAGACATACTGAACTGGACCGCTGTGAGATTTATTATTTTCTTAACGACTGTCAATTGAATAATAAATCTTACGACTTCTATTTGTATGAACTCTTAATCCTGAGAGAATAATGGACATGATCATGAAGTGTAGGTTGCTTTAATATATCAGAAGTGAGATCTAAAGTAACAGTTAAAACCTCAGTATGTTGGGCAGTCACATTTAGTGTTGATGGAACATATATTCTCAAGATGGAATTCATAGTCTTTTAACAGAGATACAAAATATTCCCTTGAGATAAGTTTAATGAGTTCAGTTATTCAGAGAGTTAGGCCTAATCACTTTAGTAAGAAATTACTAAAGTATATATTTATGAAATTGGATTTCATAAATATATGATAAATAACTTAAAGGATTAAACCGGGTACTCAAGAATTAAGATATAATAATTTACAAAGTGGCAGTTTACATTAATGACTTTGTATTACTACGAATATTTTATGAAGGGGTTGCATGTATAATAAAGTCTTGAGATATAATTTATTAATAAGGCCTAGAGTGCAATTATATTTATATAGTGGTATTAAATATAATTAATGGTAACTTTGGACTTGTCAAGAGTTGACAGAAAAGCCCAAGGCCCAACTAGTGTCTTATTTGTTCCCTTTTGGTCCCACTCCAAACCACATACTACAGCTCAATTGGAAATGCCCAAAAGGCTAGCCCAATTAGATAATCAGTTGTAAGGAGAGAAACATACAGAATTTAAAAAAGAACAAGTACATGAAACGGTTTGTATGTGAGTGTTGGATACTCTCTAATTCTCTCTTGAACAAATTCATATAACTGATTGAGAGACTACATATCTTGGGTGTTAGTGGAATTAAAGTAAGAATTAAAAGTGTTTATGAGAACTACTAATCTTTGTTTTGAAATTCACCACATCAAGGTATACTCTCTTGTCCTTATATTCTGAAATTTACTTAGTTAATTTTCCGCTACGTATGTTTTGTATGCGATACAAACATGTATTTTATCCATTAGGTTATGCTATTAAAGTCTATTAAAGAGGGTCCAAGAAATAAAAAAAAAAAAGAAGAAGATTCTCAAGATATGGGAGTGATTTTGGCACTGACAAAAGAGATAATGAGATGACAAATAATGGAAAAAACTTGAAAATTCTCAAGAACATGAATGTTGGGAGCTTGATGAGATTTATAAAAGTGACATCACTAATTCCTTCACTATCCAAAACGTGAGCCACAGACAATTTATTGTACCACTTTAGGAAGCATTTTTACCCAAGATATGTTACAGAGCATCAGTAAAATTTGGAATGTATAATACTTCCAACCTATTTAAAACTATTTTAAGTCCATCAAAAATCACTTAGGCCCTACTTGGGAGTTCATAAGGGAAGGGAATGTAATGGAATGGAATGGAATGGAATGGAATGGAATGGAATGGAATGTATTTAAGTAAGGGAATGGAATGAAAAAGAATTAAATGGAATGGAATTAAGTAACCTTGATTGGATGTTTTAAAATTAAGGAATGGAAAGGAATAAAATGTAAGTAATCTCGTTTGGGAGTCACATGGAGGGAATGGAATGGAATCATTTTATGACAATATTACTATTAGACCCCTATTTTAAAATAAAGGGTTGAATATATAGGGGTATTTTGAGAGTTTTAGTAAAAAATTATTAAATCTAATTTCATTCCCTCCCATTCCTCCCAATTTTGGAGGGAATGAAAATTTGAAGTTTTAAGAGAATAGAAAGGAATGGGTGTTCCCTCCTACCCATTCTATTCCTTCCCACTTAAACTCCCAAATAAGTGAATTGACTTTCCATTCCCTCCGTTAAAACTTCCAAACAAGAGGGAGGGAAGAATATTCTAAAAATATTTTTTTCATTCTATTCCATTCCCTCCTTCCAAGCGGAGCCTTAATCTAAAACTATTTCTTGCTAATTCTATTTAGGACCCATTTGAAATAACTTCCAATCTATTTAAAACCTAGATTTTCTTACAAAAACATTTTATTAGTTCAAATATAAATTTCAATGAAAAAAAATGTATTATGTTTTAGAAGTTGTTCATATTTTATTTAAAAAATTCATACATGAAATAAATATATTGCATCACAATAAAAAAAATTAATTTAATAAGAAAAACAATAGTAATTTTTATAAAATAAAATACACAAGCATAAATCATTTATGACAAAACCCACCATTTGGGTGAGAGAAGGAAACATTACTTGGGAAGTAAAGACTAATTTTTCAAATCCTTTGACTATTTAAATTTGGATTTATACTCTTATATTAGGTTAAAGTAGAATTTCTATCTTGTATCAAAAAAGATTTACACAGGACAACACATTGTTTAAACTTTTCATTAAGTCATTTATTACTGTAGTTATTATTTCATTTCCATTTTTTGAAACTTGAAAGGCAAATTTATTCCCCCATACAATTCATGGTAATGATTAGTTGATCATAAATGTTCCACCCCAATTTTGTCATTCTTTAAATATCAGTGCATAGCAATCACCATACACACCCAAAAAAGAAAAAACTTCAATTTGAAATCTTGTGAAGATGGGCAAGCTCTCGCTAGCTTATTGCATTCCTACCCTTCTTGCCTTGCTTCGGGTACAATTCTCTTCTATACTCTATTTATGTTGGTCTTGCACATTAAGTATCATTTGGTTTTCTCTTGGTTTTCCAAAGAAAATTAAAATGTACATTAAGTCATATAAAACAGAATGGGGTAATTTGATAAGAATCAACACTTGATTGCTTTCAACAACAATTTAAAGAATCGTTTTTATATCAAGTTATAAACAACATAATAAGCGCCTTAGCTTCCATTTTATACTACTTAAATAAATTTACCCATTTATATATCAATTACATCTATTAATATTAATACTTCTCGATTTCTTGTCATAACCTAGTATGTGAACTGTTGTCAATGGTGGATGGCAAGCTATGCTTTGAAGAATTTGATCGATCCGATACTGACTGCAACTCTAAAAGTATATCCAACAGTCCAAGTAGTTCAAAAACATGCACTGCAGACATAAAAGATTTCACTGGCGACTGCGATGCGTTCTGGTGTAATACCAAGTGTGTAGCAATATACAGTGTACTTAAGGGGAGTCATGGAGCTTGTATTGAAACCGGACAAGCAGGTCCTCTTCATAATTATGTTTGTCGCTGCAGCTATAATTGCTAGGCATGTAAAATGACATATATCGTATAATAAAATGTAACAGAGTTAGCTCTCGAAATTTTGGTTGCCTTCGGTGGTTATCTTCATTTATAGTTATAGTAAACCTATAATTTATGAGAAATGATATGTCCACAATATTTTTCACAATATTTTTACAACAAATTCTAAGTGACATGCATGTTGTTACTAGTTGTTATTATTGGGGCAAAATAGTGATCTTAATGTTAGATTCAAATTTAAACCAATAACAACTAACCACCTATGATTTGTTGTGAAAATGTTGTGGACGTAGCACATCTCATAATTTATAATCTACATTCTATATAATATATGAAATGGGTTCAAGTTATACCTAGTATAACTTAACAAGAGTTACACTATTTGTAGACCATAGATTTGTAATTGATCTAATGGTTAAAAAAATAGCATTAAATGGTAATTGACTTACACCTCATTCACTTAATTAATAGCAATTTTGTTTCTCTCTCCTTATTTATTATTTAAAACCTTTTACATATATTCCTTTTTTTGCCAATGACTTTACAAATATATTTGCAATACTTTTTTTTTTTTTGTTGAGTTCGTACTACTCTTTTTTTTTTTTTTTCTTCTTTTAAGCCAGTCATACTTGTTGGGGAAAATCCTAATCCCCTCAATGCCTATGTGTGAATTAAAATATATATCTCTACCAAGCAATAGCAATATTATGGAAACAAAAATTCAGCAAGCATCACATAAACACAACCATACAAGAACACCAAGTCTTACGTGGAAAACCCTCCAGTGTAGAGGGAAAAACTACGGAGCAGCTCCGAAAAATATCCACTATGAAATAGAGATTACAACTATCAAGTTTATGCTAAACTTAAGTCCACAATAAATTGGATATACAACAAATAAATCTTAAGGAGTAAATACAATCTCACCACAAAGCCAGTAGCAAAATCTTCCTTTGAATACTCCAACTCTCCATGATTGTAGCACTCAAAAACTCCATGAGAATTCCACCAATTTATCTTCCTTGTGCGTTGCTTGAGCAAAGAAAAAGGTCTCCATTTTCTTTTTCACTCTCTCACACTCTCACTGTGTTTCTCTCTATCTTTTTCGAATTGCACCAAGCTGAAGCTCTCTCTTTTCTGTGTTTCTTGCTCTCTATGGAACTCATACTAAAATGGCCGAATGGCTCTCTGTTTTTCTTCAGCTCTTCACTAGGCCGAATGGCCTTTGCTTTTTTCTTTTCTTTCTTTTCTCATTAGCGTGTCTCACACACTTGCTCAGCTTTTGCATTAACCAAAAAACTGACTTTGGAAGCTTGAGGAAGCAAGCTCATTCAGAGGGAAGGCTGACTTGAAGACTTTTGGAGGCAAGCTCATAAATGAGCTTTGAAAGAGCATGTGGACTGGACCCACACGGTGCTTTGCACCCAACAATACTCTTAGAGCATCAGCAATGGACCTTTCAAATGCCAAATGCAAGGTGCATTTGGCATAAAGGCCCAAAAATGCTCAACAGCCAGGCACGCCATATGCCAAATTGCAAAAAAAATTTGAGATTTTGCTACAGTACCATCTTACATTTGAGATGGTACTGTAGCTCAATCCTAAAAAAAAAAAAATTAGTTTTTTAATACTCTCAGTTCTCTCTCCTCTCTCGTTTTCTACCGCGAAATTCTCTCTCCTCTCTCATTTTTCCCTTTCTCTTTTCTCTCTTCCTTCTCTCTTTCTTTCTGCTCTCTCTTCTTCTTGCTCTCTGATTCTTCACAATCTTCACTCTTGCGTCTTCTTGCTCTCTGATTTTTCCTCTCTGTTCTCAATCTTCACTCTCTCTTCTTCTTACTCTCTGATTCTTCTCAACCGGCGTTGGGTCTCTAGATCGCGGTGGGTCTCTATATTGGCGGTGGGTGTCTAGATCGGCGTTGGGTTTTTGGATCGGTGTGGGTCTCCGTGTTTTTCTTTCTCCGACAACTCTAGATCGGTGGTGGGTTTCGAGTTCGGCGGCGGTGGGTCTCCACTTTTTTCCTTCTCCAACAACTCTCTCTCTTTCATTTTTCCTTCTTTATGTAGGTCAGCAAAATCATCTTCCTTCTCTATGTAGGTCAGCAAAATCATCTTCCTTCAAGCTTCCCAGCAGTGAATCCGTTTCCTTCAAGCTTCGACGGTGGTGGGTCTAGTTTTTGACCGTGGGTTGCTATGTTTTTTTTTTTTTTTTTTTTTTTTTTTTTTTTTTTTTTGTGGTGTTAATGGCCGGGCAGTAGGTGCAGCGGCGTGGTTCTGGTCTTTTCTCTAGATTTTTTTTTTTTGGTTGGTGTTGACGGTAGACTATGGTTTCCGGTGGTGGAGATGGTGTGCAGCGGTGATGGTGATGGTGGTTTTAAAGCAGAAAGGAAGAGAGAGAAAGAATAAATATGGTATAAATAATGTGTTGTATTGAATAATGGTAGTTGTGAGATATATTATTTTATTGTGTAAAAATATTATTTTAATGAGTAGAATTGGGAAATAAAAATTGGGATGTTGGAGAATTGTAAAATTGTATTGTATATTTGATAAAGTGACTTTTTGAAATGGTAAAATAAGATGAGATGAGGATTTGGGTTGGAGATGCTCTTATAGTCTTATCACACAAATGGTATACAAACAAGTGAGAACAAATATGATGACCATGAATTGCTATTTGTGGGCCTTCAATGATTTTATTTTCTTCTTCCAAACTTGTTTCTTAATTTTGTAATCCTCAAGAAAAATCCTATGATAATATTCTAATGGGTTTACTTTTATGACCAAACTTTTTGTCTTATTGGATTAAGAAAGTTGAATAATATAAAGACCATGTGTTGGCGTGATGCCAATTTTCTTCTTCTTCTTCTTCTTCTTCTTCTTCTTCTTCTTTGTCTTATTGGATTAAGAAAGTTGGATAATATAAAGACCATGTGTTGGCGTGTTGCCAATTTTTAAAAGTTGTGCTTGGTAGACACGGCCAATGTTTCCTCCGTTTGAGCTTTGAAAAGCCAAAATTAATTAATAAAAAGATTTCTTCGTGGATATGTGTTTACAATTATATTACCCAGAAATTTTTTATTTATTTTATTTTAAGAAGGCAAAGAAAATATTCACAATTAATAGAGTATTACCGGCTTAAAGAAGAAAAGAAAATGACATGAGTATTATAGGCACACCCAAAAAAGAAGAAGAGAGAATTGCAAATATAATTGTAAAGTCATTCAAAAAAAAAAAAGTATCTGTGTTAACTATTGTTTGAAAAACTTATTATTTAAAACCTCATTAAACAACAATTAACCATTTATTTATTTTTAAGAAGATAGGATATATATTCACAATTAATAAGACTATAAGAGTATGACCGGCTTAAAAAAGTAGTACGAAGTCAAAAAAAAAAAAAAAGTATTGCAAATATATTTGTAAAGTCATTGGCAAAAAAAGGAATATATGTAAAAGGTTTTAAATAATAAATAAGGAGAGAGAAATAAAATTGCTATTAATTAAGTGAATGAGGTATAAGTCAATTAATATTTAAGGCTATTTTTTTAACCATTAGATCAATTATAAATATACGGTCTACAAATGAAGAGTTACACCAGATGTAACCTGAACTCATCTCATAATATATATATATATATATATATAAATCGAAGGCGTAACTTTTAGTTGATCTTATAATATTTTTACACATCAATATGTTAATATATAGAATTTCTTTGAATAATAAAATAGATAGTTGAATATATAGTTCCATATAAAAACACAATTATGATAAATACTCATTAATATATTACTATCATAATGCAAGCAATCATTATAAAAGTTATTTCAAAACAACCATTTATTTTTGCTTCTCTAACTTGCATATTGTTATTTCACTTCAAAAAAAAAATGCTAAAGATACAAACTATTTTACAAAAAAAAAATTTTATAAACTGCTAATGTGGTGAGTGATTATTGGTAAATGAAAATATAATATTAATGGTGGATCTAGATGAAAACCAATAAGGAGTTAACCATATCAACATTTTGTAAAAATGTTGTAAAATAATTTGTGCATGTAGTATTACTTAATAAATACATTTGTTAAGAGTCTCATAGCTCAACCAATTAAAACCTCCTCATATTTTCATCAAGTACATCTGAAGTTCAAATCATCTTCGGCAGTTTCAACTTTACATATATTTTGCCTTTACAGATTTATATACTTGTTTATATACTTTAATTTAGACGTTTAAAATGCAATGAATTATTCAATTACTTAAGTTAGCAAAAGCACATGCGAGCGCTGTCTGCTCATTAGGGTGTTAAGCTTGGGTTGAGTTCTCCTGTTGGATGTTAAGTTTTGTAGGGCCGGGCCCATTGTACACTTTATTTTCCTTTCTTAATATAATTCTATCTTTTCCGTCAAAAAAAAAAAAAAAAAAAAAAAAAGTTAGCAAAGTTCCATTTTCGCAATAAGCCACAATATAGAAATGGTAAACATAGTTCATCTTGCTTTTGACAATTAGATTCGGGAACAAGCCACAATATACTAAATGAAATGAGTTTTGCAATTCCTTTGGACAATTCTTAAAAATCTTTTGTACTACAACTTATACAATAATTTGTAAATTTTGTTCTCGTACGTATGAGGGCAAGAACAACAGTAAAAAAGACATCCATAAAGAAAATATGGAGGTTTTGTATGTATTACAATACACCGCCCTTATCGAGGTTTTGTATGTATTACAATGTGTTTACAATAATCTCTAAATGAAATGGGAAGATTTGCATATTGGGCCAGATAAAAGGGTTTTGGGCCAATGCTTGGGTCTTTTAAGGTCATTAGTTGGGCTCTGTGAGCCCTTGGGTTTTACACGACGTTTAATCATTTTGATAGGGGTTTTTCATCATTGGATTCAAGCAGCTCGAGTAAGCAGCTCGAGTAAAGGCTGGAACGAAATAGGGTATCTAAAATGTTACAATAATCTCGATTACTTCATAAGTTTTTGTGAGGTAGAAGTAATGACCGGGGTTTAAGTTTTCAAGAGAGAATTTCACACATATATACCAGTATAAGTTCCTATAGGATGTAGGGGACAAGTGTCAGAGTTCAAGTTTGCAAGAAAGAGATTAGACTATAGTAGAATTTTTATCTCAAATTTTAAGGCCTTCAACCCTCCTTTCCTTCCCTAAGTTGGCTATTCTAAATTTTAAGGCTAGATTAGGATTTCTCCTCAGGTTTAAGATGGAACGTCATTTCCAAACATCAAGGGATGAATGTATAATGAACTAATTACCTTTTTTTTGCCAAAGTAAATTAAGTAATATACGACCAAGTAAAATAAAAGAAAAAAGTATCTTATGTTTTAGACTTATGAGTTGACAAACTTATACTAGTTTCTATCTGGATCCATTACTAATATCATTTTCTTACTGATCGCTAACAATTTACCACATCAACAAGTGTCAAATTTGTTGTTGATTTGTTTTGAAAAAAAAAATCTAAAACTACAACTAATTCCACTTCAATTTTTACAACTATCTAATGTGACTAAATGGGAATTAGGAATTAGTTGTAACATTCAACACAATGAAATAATACTAGCCTCATCTCACACCACTGCTACAAAATTTAGCAATAGCACCACCATTGTGTGTGAGTTGTTAAATTTAGCAATATTGCTTTTTAGTTTTTAGCATTAGCAATACTAATGTTTATCTTCTCCAACAAAAGGAGCCATAATTGAAAAACTGTGAATTGAAATTGCGGTTTCAGCTCCACTTTGCTTTTGCAAGTTTCGCTCTCTCCTCCAACACGACCGCAGCTCCGCACTGCCGCCGCCGCCACCACCACCCTTAACGGTGAATTTCTTTTTCTTCTCCTAACTTTTTTGCAGGCATTTTCTCAGATACTGGAATTCGAAATTGATGCTTTGAATTTCATATTTTTGGGATTTTAAATGCTTTCTTGATGGAAAATGCGATGCCGAGGAATTTATCTCATTAGATCAAAAACGTCACCGTTGCTTTGTCCAATTCGATTTACATTTACATACTCAATTTGATTTGTCAGTGCCCATGCTTTTTAAGCTTGAATTGCTAAAAAAAAAAAAAAATTTTAAATATGAAAATAAAAAATGGAGCTTGAGCCATTTTGATTGAAGTCTGAGCTTAAAAAAAAAAAAAAAAAAAACCCCACATACAAAAAAATATTCTTTGATTTATCTTTGGTTTAAAAAAATAAATTAGAAGTTAGAAATTAAAATAGAAAACTAAAAATTGGAGCTTGAGTCATTTTGATTGAAGTCTGAGCTTAAAAATAAAAAATAAGAAAAGCCCACATACAAAAAAATATTCTTTGATTTATCTTTGGTTTAAAAAAAAAAATTAAATTAGAAGTTAGAAATTTTATGTGTTGTGTTGAATACATACACTGTTGTCTCATAGAATCCTTAATTCTTTGAGTTTGCTGATTTTGATAATATGTCTCATAGAAACCTTAATCTTTTTCTTTCTTTTTCTTTTTGCTTTTGGAACAAGTGGTAGTTTTTCGTGATATCAGAGTAGGTGATTCTGAGTTCAAACTCTGTGTCCACTATACCTGCCAAATTTAAAAGTTAAAATTCCCACATGTTGAGCTCCACTTATTGTGATGTGATTCTTCCATTTTTTTCTTTGGTTAACAGCTATGGCATTGAGAATGGCGACCAGGAGGTTAGGGAGTAAACTGTTGCCCAGGTTCTCTTCTACATCTGTACTGCATTCACATGCCACCAGTTTTGGTTCGTCCATCTCTCTCTCTTCTGTGTGTGTGTCTTATTTTTTTCATTCAGACAATAAATCTATGCTGCACATTGAGGAAAAAGGATTTTGAGAATATTAAGGTGACTTGGTTCTTGAATACTTCCTTCCAATGCTGATAAAAACTGTTGTCCGTTTGATTCCAAAATTTTCACTTGAAGGTTTTAATGTTAGAATCCCATCCCTTCCTGAGTAGTACTTCAAATGAAATCCATGATAAAGAATAAGCTTAGGCTGCAATTAGGATTACGGATGATCACAAATGGAGCTGATTTGATTCACTTGTCGTTAGCTAACTATTTCCTTTTTTCCCCTCTTCTCGTAAGTGCAAAATGCCACATTTTTTGCTCTTGAGGCAACCTAAAGGCATGGGGCATTAGACTTTTCATTAGTATTGTATGTGTTTTATAAAAGTACCCAACAAATTTATGGAGAAATGGGGGGAAAAAGAGTTAAATTATAGAGGAACGTTTAAAAGTAAATTAACTTTTCCTCAGACAATATGGTTTAATACTATCATAAAGAACAATCGTAGTTATTGAATTAATAGTCAGTGTATGTGAAATTTATGCATGGAAAGTCCAAAAGTCGTGAAAAAAATTATTTTGAGAAACATAAATAACTATACAAAGGTATATGTAAACATTTATTTTAAAAACTACTTATCAAATTTAAAAAAAAAAAACTAAAAACTTTTGAGAACAACTAAGTAATGAGATATGTGGCTAAACTCTATTTGCATAAGTTTTCATCTCATAAGGCATTAAGGTCTTGACATATGACTTGGCTCATGAGTTGTATGTGCACTAACTTCTAATGGTTTTCTAGTTTTTTTTTTTTTTTTTTTTTTTTTATAGGAAAAATCAAAAACTTCTAATTGTTTTCTAGTATTGTGTCATTTTAGAATCAACAATGAAAATAGGACCTACATTTAAAAAAAAATTGGTATTGCAAAATAGGATAATTAATTGTTACTTTAGATCAAAGGCATGGGTAAATATTTTATTTTAGATGATTAAGATCAGAATTTTGTAAGTGAAAGAACTAACAATCTTCCTTTGAATCAGATTCCTTTTCCTGCAATTTTGTTAGCAAGGATTTTCAGTAGATCATGCAAGTAACTTTAAGTTTACCACAAAAGGGGGGGAATTTTCAGCACCCCTCAATTTCTTATGCTAACAAAATGGAACCTTGGTAAATTCAGAAAGCTAATAAGTTCCTTATCTTTTATTAGGGTATTGATAGATCAAGTAACAAATACAACTTTCTTTCACTGTTCTTTGTAACCTATTGGTACCTCTGCCCATTTATATACTTTTTGATT
This sequence comes from Lithocarpus polystachyus, assembly GCA_033629205.1. Classification (NCBI taxonomy): domain Eukaryota; kingdom Viridiplantae; phylum Streptophyta; class Magnoliopsida; order Fagales; family Fagaceae; genus Lithocarpus; species Lithocarpus polystachyus. The sequence continues at coordinate 8,495,391 of CM066172.1, read as the reverse complement.
GGTAATCAGTACAAACAGAAATTGAGCCACTTAATAAGGCAGGGATTTTCGAGGGTTAAGGCTATATCCAATGTTCAGCAAAAATAACTTTTTCCATTGAAATGGAAACTGATCTAGTTGCTTTCTTCTTCAATTTGAGTGCATTGCATGATCTATCATTAATTCAAAAGCACATGTGTGCGATCTTGGCCACTTAGAATGTATAGAAATTTATTGTAATTGCTATCTGCTGCTTAATTTAATTTTTTTATATAAGTTTTGTGCTGCTTAATCTTACCTTGCGTCGCAGACAAATCACAAATGTTATGTGAAATTTGCCATACTTTCTTTTCAGGATTCAAAGAAATACCCGAGGAAGAGAAAAGTCGCATGGTTGGTAATGTCTTCAGCAATGTTGCATCAAATTATGATTTGATGAATGATTTGATGAGTGCTGGATTACATAGATTATGGAAGGATAGGTAAGACCCATAAAAAGTGCAAAAGTAATTTTATTTTGTGTTTGAAATCTATAGCTCTTTGCCTTCACATTGTTGCATATTGTCTTGCCAATATTTCAGACTGGTATCCAAACTGAATCCATTTCCTGGAATGAAGCATCTTGATGTGGCTGGTGGGACAGGTCAGCATACCGTGTGCAATGATAAATCTGAGGTTGCCAATGAGCTCTAGCTCAATTAGCACTTCCTCCTTTCATAATAATAGGACGGGGGTTGAGATCATGGGTTCAAGATCCATTGATTACAAGAATGACTTATCAATAAAAAATGATTAAATCTAAGCTTTTTTTATGTATGTAGGCTGAAAAGAGTGTGAGGGAAACCTTAAAAAAGAGATAGAGAGAAAGAAAAAAAGGGTAAATTACGAATTACCGCATTGTGGTACTGAGGTTTTCACTTTGGCTCTCTGACTTTTCAAAATTTACACTAAAGGGAGTAAAGGGTATTTTGTAATTTTATTTGGTTTCTTTGGTAATATAATGAGATTTTAATGACCTCTTTGTTAATGATAGTGAACTTCATTTTCTTTTAAAATACTAATGCTAACATGTGAAGAATGTCTATTGTTTAATTATGAAAAAGAGATTACATTAACCTACTGTATTATGTGATGAGAAATATAAATGTGTGATGTGTATATTAATGTATGGTTATGTAGGATAAATTAAGGAATTTGTCTAAGTGGGCTTGTGTGGGGTTAAGATTTAGGAGAACTCTAGATGCTTCACCATAGAGCTGTTAAAGATACACCAAAGAAGATAGTTTGTCATTTTGAAAGGTCAATAGGTTAGTAAATTCCTGAGCTTCATCATAGAGCAGTTGAAGTATACTGTTAAATTCCTTGGCTACCACATAAAAGTCCTTATCCAGTGCAAACTGTATTTTATTTGTTATGGTGCAATCCAGATTTATTCTTGTCTTAATATCTTGCATGAATAATATTTGATTATCTTGAGTTTTAATTTTTTGAAGTTTCGCAGGGGATGTAGCTTTTCGGATCCTGGAAACCTTAAACAGTGTGAAGAGTAGAGCAACACAAGATGTTCTTGATGATAATTTACATGAAGAAACTCAGATATTCGTGTGTGATATCAACCCTAAAATGTTAAATGTTGGTCAAAAGCGAGCCTTGGAGAGAGGTAAAATAAAAGGAGCTAGTAAACTATCATTGGACGAAAAATATGTTTCCCATAGAGGATTGCATATGAAAATGATTTTCTCATAAATCCTCATGCTTTTATTTAGAAATTAACAATTTCTCCCAACCTTTTTAGGTCTTGGAGAAGACAAATCCCTTATATGGGTGGAGGGAGATGCAGAAGCCTTGAACTACAAAGATAATTCAATGGATGGTTACACAATTGCCTTTGGGATTAGGAATGTTACACACATAGAGAAAGTTCTTGCTGAAGCTTATAGGTAAGCTTACATCTTAGCAAGGTTGTTGTACACCTTTACAACCTTTAATATTCAGTATAGATCATGCAGTACAAAGTACCATTATGCCAAACTTGTTAATAATGTTGTTCAATAAGTTATAATTCCCTTTATGTGGATGTGTTTTTTTTTTTTTTTTTTTTTTTGACATTCATTCAGACTTGAAATTATCTCATAGTCATAGTGACCAATTATGTTCTTGAATTTGAAACATGTTTATATAAACTTATTAAAATGCTTGTCTTCTTGCGGATTATTTGATGAAGTTAGGAAACTAGCGATGACTTGAAAATAGTTTAGTTGTTCAATAATATGACCATCATTATAATTTTTTATTTCAATCATTTACCTGTGTTATTCTAGTGTGGTGGGATTGCTTGAGACTTACCCAATTGATGGGTCAAATCTTTTTTTTTTTTTTTTTTTTGATAATGGTGTTATTGCTAACTTGGTAAGGAACAAATCATTGAACATATACTCTCTTTGGCTTGCATTAAAGAAAAACAAGTTATTATCAGACATGAAAAAAAAATTTAATTAAAAAAAAAAAAAAAAAAAACCCACAGGCTAGATCAGATGGTTGTTGCTGGATTTGATCTTCTAGGAATTTTTCCATAGACCTAAACAATTAATTTGTATAGTGAAACTGAGGTGGAGAATGAGAATGAAACCCCAACATCAGAGGCAATTTCTGACTGCTACCATATATATATATATATATATATATATATACCTGTGTGTGTGTACTCAGAAATGATTGAAATATGGAATGAAGTATGCATTTAACAAGAGAATTTTCCGTATTTTGATGGGAGGAAAGTATTGAGGGGTTTGCCACCCATTTTGTCTCAGACTTGATGATTATATTAGTAAATAAACTACAAAGCGGAACTGAAGAAAGTATGTCATACCTTTTTTTCGCTTTTAAAGAAGTTTATTGCTCTGATATTTTATCTGGCATGTTGGCTTTTATGACTTTGTTTATCAGGGTACTAAAACGGGGAGGAAGATTCCTTTGCCTTGAACTCAGTCATGTGGAAGCTCCTGTATTTAAGGAATTGTGAGTATCCGATTAATGCCTTTACTTGGGACAAAATCTGTATTTGATCAACTGTGTTTGTAGCTTGGACAATCTCATATTTTCTTATTAGTGTCACCAACATCAAGCCCTGTAACAATTACGTTTTTCATGAATTTGTTCAAACTTGAAATTTGACTTCCTTAAACACACCTTGGAGGGCTTTAATTTTCACATGATCCTAGTAACATGTGTATTTCATGAAGAACATAATATATTGCCTTGTTACATCTTTCCGGATAGATTTCTCACTTTAGAGAAAATTGTGTTCATTTTGTATGAAGAACAAAGTGCCATTACAGCATTTACAGTTTTCAGACGACAAATTTCTCAGGCTTTACTGGAACCTTTTTATTTTAATCCTCTCTCTGCTATATTTTTCTTTGCTGCTGTGTGCTTTCTCCTTAATTTAGTGCTGCTCATTTTCTTATGCAGGTATGATTATTATTCATTCTCCATCATCCCAGCCGTGGGAGAGGCAGTTGCAGGTGATCGGGATTCATATCAGTACTTGGTTGAGAGTATTCGCCGTTTTCCCTCCCAGGTTATTATTCTTCTATCTTCCATGCTACATTTTACTATTCACTGCAGTTTGATCAATGTCTAGTAGTACTAAGACAACTAAGGCTGTCTGATGGAAATATGGTCTGGGTGCTGTCATGTAGCAACTATGAGCCACAACAAACTTTTTTTTTTCCTTAATTTTTTTCCTGATTTATTTACTTAGTTACTTTCCTTAAATGTTGTCTTTCAACTTGTCAAGAGCTTTGTTGCTCTATTGGCACCTCCTAGTATTTCTAATGAGAACGTCTAGGGTTCTAATCCCTCCATCTCTAACTATCGGAAAAAAAATAATAAAAAAAATAGGCCATTGTCTTTTTACTTACTCAAAGTTGCTAGGTCTATCACGTCTGTGTATGCATGTCATGATATTGGTAGTAAAAATTAAAGAGATTTGTTAGAACAAACTGAATAAAGTGGGTTGTTTGCATTGACATGTTATTTCTTTCTTATAACTTCTGATCCTAATTTATGTTGTCTGTGTTTGTATGCATCATTATATTTCTAGTCTATCTAACCTTGCTTGTTAGTAGTTTGTATCAACATGGCTTCTTTATGCTTCTAAGTTATTTATTAACTCTCGGTCTGTGGCTTATCAGCAGCCAGTGAAATAATCAATTTTTCTTTCGTTATTGGAATCTTCTACTATAAGTAATAGAGGAAGGATTTTTATTCACCGAGGATATTTAGATGAGTTGGATAGAGTTATATACACTTTTATGATTGCTTCTAGGACTTGCTTTGACCCAAATGCATGCTTTCAATAACCTGACTTTGTAATGTTACTCAGGCCATGCTTTGACTGCATTGGTTCACATCTCAATGCACTGAAGAAATTGATGTAGGAAGATAGATGTACATACATATACCTATTATGTGAAATTTTTTGAACTTAGTCTGTGTGGAGAGTGGAGAAGTGTACCATAATGACAAATATAGATATCCTTAATAAATAAATAAATAAAAACCCACATGACCAAGGGCTCTCAGGAAATATAGTTCCTATTACATTTTTAAGGAAATGGTTTCAATTAGTAAAGCTTGTGAAACCTAGTTGAACCATAATTGACTGAAATCTATAATTTTAAAAGAGTTCCCGCTTTTTTTATTTGGATGATGCTGGTATCTTTCTTATATATTATTTGTCATTACTGATGAATGCAGGAGACATTTGCTTCAATGATAGCAGCTGCAGGGTTTCAGAAAGTTGAGTATGAAAATCTTGTTGGTGGGGTAGTTGCCATTCATTCTGGGTTAAAAATTTAAGTGTATCGATTCTGCATTGAAATTCAAAGAATTTTTGGCATTGAAGTTCTGTGGTGTCCAGCATGAAATCCTACATAAAATTTTTAGTTTATCCGAAAAATAGCTAGCTTTCAAGTTTTTCTACTATATTTTGTTTGTTTCATAACAGGGTTTTTCCATTGAAGGAGTGAAAGTCTTTTTACTTGTAATGTAGCAGACGAAGAAAATATTTTGTATTCTTCAATACGAATTTTAATTTTGTGAAGGTTGTCCTCCAATTAAAAGCACGAAGAAAGATGATGTATTTCTAAATATTGTTCACTCTCTCCTAGTAGTAAATTCAAGCCCAAGAAAGATTCTTGACAGTGTTATTCAATACCCACCAAATATGAAGCAAAGAAAGAGAATTCTTCCTATTCCTTACCACCATCTCCCAATCTCACACACCCACTACTGGCTTCTAGTTATTCAACTGGTCAAATGATCTACAACTTGCATATGTTTCTTGCAGCAGTGAACAATAAGGGCCAGTTTTGGGCCTGGTTTGTGAGCCCACAAACCAAAGTCAACCTCCTCTATGCCATTAACAAACTCAAAAGAACAGCTCAACTGATCAAATGTGTAGTATTTTTCTGTGTTTGGTATTGTGGAAAATATTTCCTCTTGTTAATATATAAAATAAAAATAAGAATAAAAAAACAAGTCCAACAGATTAGAAAACTTTTTTTTTGGTACGAGGTGTTTGAACACTTTAAAATGAGCAATGAGCATTCGCAATGAAAAATTGTATTTTATCCTATTTTACCATCTTAAAAGATACTTTATCAATTATACTATACCATTTTACAATACATCAAACATTTTAATTTTTATTTTCTTATTTTACTCATTAAAATAATATATATTACTTACTAAAACAATATAATATATTATAATACAACTCCTTTTCTCTTCTCTCTCATCTCTCTTCCACTTTATCAATTAAAATATATTATAATTTTCAATGAGCATTCGCAATGAAAAATTGTATTCTATCTTATTTTACCATCTTAAAAGATACTTTATTAATTATACTATACCATTTTACAATACATCAAACATTCTAATTTTTATTTTCCTACTTTACTCGTTAAAATAATATATATTACCTACTAAAACAATATAATATATTATAATACAACTCTCCTTTTCTCTTCTCTCTCATCTCTCTTCCACTTTATCAATTAAAATATATTATAATTTTTATAATTGTGCTACAGTGCCATTTTACATTTAGGATGACACTATAGCACAATTGCAAAAAAATTTGCAATTATGGCATTTTACAAGTCCGATTATCAACACCTTTTTGTGCCTTGATTGTACTTTTGCCTACATTTCTCATTTGCAATTGCCAATGGAAATGCTCTAATTCAAACACTCTAAAAAGAAACCATTCTATCAAACACTTTTTTTTTTTAAACAATTTTTCAATGTTTAAACACCGAAAACTGTTGTTTGGAATCATCATCCAAACAGGCTTACTGCTACGAATAAACTCTACACCATAAAAAGCTACTTTTCCCAATGGGCTCTCTCCATGTACCAATCATTGATCGATTGTTGACATATCATTGACTAGTTTTCAAGTGAGTTCTTTTACTGAAAACAGCTGCTTTCTCAATTGAAGTTCCTATATGGTGAAAAATGTAAAACGTTTTCTTATTTATATAATTATTTGAATTACAAAATATATTTGTAATTTTTTGTGAGAGCCAAATATTATAAAATGTTTTTTGACTCACTTTTGTATTGTAACAAAAAAAAAAAAAAAAAGTCAGTTATTTAGAAAATACTTTTCACAGCAAATGGAGGGTAGATCTCATCCCCCTCCCCCACTTCAAAAATAGAATCATCCTCTGAAACTCCCAGCCTTGAAAAAAATGATGGATTTTCAATCTTTCTCCAAGCTACATGATCCCAAACCCAATTTTATAGCTACGGTGATCTTTGCCACGATGTTCTTAGGAGAAATATAACTTTATGTTGAAAACAACCAGTGGGGAGAGCTCCTAATCGAACGATAAGCAAGACAGTAACGTTAGAGAATCAAATCAAAGTTTTGAAACTTTACAAAGCAAAATCAAAATTAGTCTAAAGTTTAAGAGTGTAATTTACAATTTAGTCAAATAAAAAATGTCAAACTTAAGATACTAAAATAAAATCAACTTCAAATTTTAAGACTAGTTTTAATAGTACAAGGCTTGAAGACTAGTTCTACTTACAAGCTTTACAAACAGGGTAGTAGTAGGATAGTAGTAGATATTCTAGAGAGAAATTCTAAAGGAGAGAAGGAGTCCTAAAGAGTATTTCAGCTCTAGAGAATTCTGAACTCCCAGTTAAGGGACAGTCCATCTTAAATAGGCAAAATTTCAGAGTAAACAGTAACCATGAACAGTAACGGTGAACAATGAACAGTAACAATGAATAGTAATAGTGAACAGTAACAATGAACAATACCTTCTTCACTTTTTGTCATAATTCGTAGTAGAGTCTGAATCTTCATCATTTAACCGAATCATGAGGAATCCACTTTATCAAAAGTAGCACCAATTGCAGGAAACAAGTAATGGAATCATCAAGGGTAAATATTTTAGCACTTTGGCCGTTTTGCAAGCCAGACAAACAAGAGAATCAAAATCAATCTTCTGTTAAATCAGGAGTGTCTTCTTCGTCATGACCAAACCATTCCTAATTGTAGGGATAATGAGTTTTTTGAAACAAATGCTTCAGAAGACCGTTCATCTTCTGAACCATGATTATCAGCTTCCTTTTCCTTTGAAATCATCTTGAAGAGGGCATATAAAGTATCAGGGGCCTTGCGAATTTCATCCAAAGGAGAACCCTTCTTTTTAGGCTTAGCAAAGGATTTAACAGTTGTAGCAGATGTAGAAGCAGGTGCATTAGCTAGTTCAGCCTTTTGCACTGGAATATTGATCTTAACACCGGGTAAAGCATATATGTATATATATATATATATATATATATATATAAAATATGAATGATTTGTTAATTTTTATAAGATGTTATTCTATTAAAATTTTTTTTTTGAGAAGATATTAATTTTAATCCATAATAAGTATTCTTTTTAATGATTATTATCAAAAAATTATTTCTTATTATATTTTGTACTAAGGGCATAAAAATTAATTTATACAAACTAAATTTTCTATCCTACTTTTCCACCACCAAGTGCCAACAAAACAATACAAAAGAAGATATCTAAAATCTCTTGTACTCCTTCAGTTTTCTACCCCTCCTCGTTTTCTATTCCCCCTAAACCAGGCTCGGGTAGAGCGACTAAAACCAATATTTATTCTCAGTAGGCCCGGCCCATGAACACCGAACAAACCTAAATCCTCTCTGTATAAAAACCAGTCCTAGGGTTTTTGTGCAAGCGAAGCCGTCAGATACATACACAGTACACACAGAGCCTCTCTCTCTGAAAAATCGAATTGTTTGATTGATTGATTTAGAGATGGGAGTGTTCACATTCGTGTGCAGAAACTCTGGAGACGAATGGACAGGTAAATCTCTATCGGGAGATCTGGAGGCTTCAGCCGGATCCACCTTCGACCTCCAGAGAAAGCTCGTTCAGTCCGCTCTCTCCTCCGACTCCTCCGGCGGTGTCCAGTCCTCTTTCTCTTTCGTCACCCCCACCTCCGCCGTCTTCCAGGTCTCTCCTTCTCTCTCTCCCTTCTTTTCTTATCGTTTTTTTGCTTTTCGATTTTTTTAAGATTGTTTCCTTGCTTTTCGATTTTTCTTTTAAGGTTGTTTCTTTGCTTGTGTTATGTTAGATCCTAAAAAGTTTGAGCTAGTAGGAACAGTGAAACTATTTGTGCGACCATAACCCATGATTGTAAGAATGACGAGGAGATAGTTTATGTGTTTGGAAGTGTTTGTTTGATTATTAAGGAACTTGTACTGTGATTTTGCAATATGTAAAGTAGGTTAAAAACCCCAATTATTACATGCTTTGCGAGTTTGATTGAATTTTCGTTTTTCGTTTTTCGTTCCATTCGTTACTGTCGATGCTATATTACATATCTGAACCGACTTGATAAGAATATTAAGGTTTAGAATTGCTTTAAGGGGCGTTTGGTTTGAAGTTGTAATCTTACGTTAATGTAATCTCAATACAAGAATACAGCATTATATTGTGTAGGAAGGCGATGAGATTAAGGTAACGTGATATATTTTGTAATTTTAGATTATGGTGTTAGAAAAAAAAAAAAACTAAAAATTTTAATGTCACATCACCCTAACGTGTGTCACATTAAGGGCACATCACAATGAGCCAAATGCCTCCTCAGGGAAATAGCTAAGTGGTGTACACTTGCTGCCCACTACTCAAAATGTAGTACCATCTGTAGTATTATTGTAATGTTTGACTAAAATGTGAAAAATTAAACTCTAGAATGAAAATGAGAACTGTAATTTGGATTTTTACCTGTTTTATTTTATAATCTAACTACATATCTTGACTCTTTTCTGTTGAGTTTTTTCTTGTACGGTTATGAATATTTGGTGAAAGGAAATGTGTGTGTGTGTGTGTTGGGGTTTTATTAAGGCTGCCTTGGAAGTATGTTACTTTGTTGTGTGTGAGAGATCTGAGTAGAATTTGTATGTGTGGTGTAGGTGATTGTTGGTGCTCCGGCTGCCGCTGCTTTTGTTGGAGGCGGTGCTGCATCAGCTCCTTCAGGAGGTGCTGCACCCGCTGCTGAAGAGAAGAAGGAAGAGAAGAAAGAGGAGAAGAAAGAGGAGAGTGAGGATGAAGATATGGGATTCTCCCTTTTTGATTAGTGCATTTCTTCAGTTACTCTCTTTATGTTGTGGGTTTACTTCTATCAATCTTTTTTGTTTGGTCCTTTTGACTTATTAGACCTTCTTAATTGGTATTATAATTAGAGTATGGGGTTGTTTGTTTTTAGGAACAAGGTGAAATTTTGTGCTGAGATGTCCTGTGTTGGACATATATATTCTATCTGCCTGTTTTAAAGTTTCTGTGTTGAAATTGCACAAATTCACTTGTTTTACTTTGCCTGCATAGCATGAAAGGTTTTGCAGATTCACTTGATTTAGATTGAATTATTTGAAAACAAGATTCAGATTTCTGTTTTCAGTTTAATATGCTTTAATAGTACATTATCGATGTGAAAATTACAAATTTTTTCTAATGAATACTATGGATGAGTTCACTTGATTTGACTAAATGTAATATGTAATTGCATATTCATGACAAGAAGTTTTGTTCTAATAATCTCCAAAGAATCATGTAATAGTAATATATATACTACGTTTTTTCTTTGGATTCCTTTATTTCTAATTCTCAAAATCCAAAAATAACTTTGGTAAATGCGTATATACAGAGGCTCCTATGGAGAGGGGAATGGTGAAGGAGAAGTTCTAATGTATTGGATGAGAGCTGTAATCATAGGTCCAAAGGAAAGGCAGTGAAAAAGGAAAGGCAGGGAAGGATTTTAAAAACCCTTCCCAATATTTTCTACAAGAAGTGAGGTTTTCAATTCAATTTAATGGGTTTAAGTTTAGGATACCGGCATATAGAAATGAGTTTAAAATGGAATAGTTATTTTCTTGAAATTTTATACGGTTGTTTTGCCCATTCTAATATGAGGGTTAAGCTTCCAGTTCCTTAGGTGCAATATAATGGGTTCCCTAGTCTAAAACTAATAAATTAATTATGTTATTTGGGTTTTAAAGGGAGATTTAAACCCTTTATACTTTTGGTGAAAATATGAAGAGATATCAAGTTAAGCTATATTAGAAGCACGAACGTTTTAGGCTTTATTGTCATTAAATTTCAATTAAAAAAAAAAACCTTAAAATTGTTCAAGATTGTTCTTTATTTCCATTAAATTTCAATAATAAAAAAAACCCTTAAAATTGTTCAAGATTGTTCGAGCTCTAAGTTCAAGTCTTATTATGACCTATGCTTTATTTATTTCTAGTCCAACTTTCGCTCATTCCCAAGTCTAACGGAGTGTTCTCACTCTTAGCAAACATGCCTATACACATTAATATGTTTGAGAATAGATATGTTCTGAGATTAATTGTTAAACTAATACTAATCTCAGCATATGCATTTTCCGAGCATTTAGGGAAGAAAAGAGTGGTCTGATGATGAATACTTGCGAACTTCAAGAGCATTGTTTCATACATAATATTCTTCGTATTTGTTGAGTTGTTATTTGTTAAGTTAGTATTAATTCACATTTCAGCCTACTACTAACACTAGTTGTGAAAAAATGGTTAATCTCTATATTTTGTTTAGTTAATGAGTGATGTAGCAGCTTCTCATTAAAACAAAAAGAGATTTTAATTAAAAAAAGTACTGGAAGTAAGTTAAACCTGTGAAAAAAACTGACTTCATAAACTTGAAAGTGAGCTTCGGAATTGGTCGAAGTTGTATATTTTTTTAATTTTAAATAAAACAATGCCAGGATTTTATTGGAGGGGAGGACAAGGAGAGGCAGAGGCACGCACTACTCGCGTGATCTTCATATTGTATTGAATAATTCTTTCTCATTAGCACCGGTTAACAAAAGCCAAAAGTTTATAATAGCTGCATTGCCTGCTATAGGAACGTAGTTGCATTGCCGTTACAACGATCGATGTACTGAAAAATAAAACGTTTTCCAGAAGAAAAAATATTTATAGGTGTAGTGCTTTTGGTGGTTGTGTTGTGCTGTTCTTTACACATCCATGCATTTCTTAAATTCTAATCAATGGCTAGCAGCCTAGCATTGTGAGGTTGACTTTTTAATTTGGGTTTAAGTCAATAAGTAAAAAACTTTTAGGAGACTTCAATTGGGTTTCACCTAAAACTTTTAGAAGAATTCAAATGGGTTTCGTCTTTATTATATTGGAAGTAACAAAAACTAATAAAAAAAATATCTTTTAAATTGACAGTGACTCGACTCCTTATAAAAAGTCAATAAACTGCATTATAAAATTTAACCTTAACGAATGACTCAGGGCATCCGTTAATCTGACTTAAGTTAGTTCTTTACTTTCTACCTTTTTTATTTTTAAAAAATAATTCTTTATTTATTCAATAATGTGCAAATAATAATAATATAAATCCATACATATCGGTAACTTACAACTAAACAAATACATGTGGGATAAAAGTCCACGTAAATTATTCATGAATCTAGTAAAAATTAAGGCAGGCCATTCTCTTTTCCTTGAAATTATAGGCTAACAGTACTACTCAACGGAATTGGGACTGGAGACTCACTTTTCAGAGGATCAAAGGTCACCTTTTCGTGCAAATTCAATGCCAGTTGACAAAAACCTGGCTAGAACTCCGGCAAGGCCGGGAAATTCAAGTCGAAGTTACGATGATTATGGTTCACAGTGATCACACCATCATAGTGACACCGCTTGTGTCCTCCTAAGGCCTGCCCGGTCTGAAAAGTCTTGTTGCATATAGCACATTTGTGAGTCTTACCACTTGGGTTCGAGGGTGTGTTGGAATTGTTATTGGTTCTTGTTACAATGTTGGTGAGGGAGTCTTGGTTTCCAATAGGCTTTCGATGACTAGCTTTGTGTCCACCTAGAGCTTGGTATGACAAGAAGGCTTTGTTACATAAGGTGCATTTGTAAGTGAGATCAGTTTGTGCTGATGGCAATGGAGGTGGAGGTGATGAATTTGTGATTGTGGTTGTGGTTGAATTGGTGTCGCCTTGGCCTAGCATGAGAAGGCAAAGAGCAAGGTATTCTTCTTCTGTTGGTGGGTTTTCATTGTCAAGACGAGGACGCTTAGACCTCTTACTCTTTGTCCATGGCTCAAGAACATTGTCATCATGCAACAATGTGGCAGCAGCTGAAATTGGAGCTTCCAAAGCCATTTGATTAGTGAAAAATGTATGAGAAATAGAGAGGGGAAGAGATTGAGAGTGAGTGATTATTATGTCAAGAATGAGGTATGTATTTATAATGGTTAGAATGTGTGTAATAAGTGGTAAAAAAAAGAAAGAAAGAGTGAGGTGTGAAAACTTCGGAGATTGGGTTGGGACTTGGGAATTGAAGGTGTTGGGAGTGAAGTGTTGGCAATGCAAAAGATTAGAAGATGTGGCCAAAGAAGATGGTGTGGAAGAGAGGAGATTGGTTAGTTTCAAAAAAGTTGCTTCCATGTCAACACTTTACGTGTAATTTCTTTCATTATAAAAATATATCCAAATATCAAATTATTTATTACATTTTGACACCAAAGTTTGAACCTATATATCCCATCCACGACATAGAAATATTATATTTAGCACACGTGTTTATCAGTCAAGCATTTTTCATTATTGACATGTATTTCTAATTGGAAATAAACCAATTAATTGTATTTCTATAATAATACCCAACTTTATATTATTTATTGGGAAGGTTGCTTTTACGCATAATTGGTCACGCCAGCACTATTTTGCCTTTGGCTACGAGCATGTATTATCCTTTGTAATTCGGCTTCTTGTTTTGATGTAATTAATTTAATTAATAAGAGAAAAAAATAAATAAAATAAAGGGCTTGTCATCGTCCAGCAAGAACCAAGAGAATCACACCATCTTAGAACGCAACATTCAATCTTCTAATCATATTGCTTCAATCAGAAAATTTTCGAAAATTCATACATGGTCATTGGTTGGATGACAATTAATGTTGCAACACTAATCATTACCAAGACCCATATTTAAATCCATTTTGAAAAGATTATTAATACTAACTAATACCAAAAGAATTATATATATATATATATATTTATATATTTTGTAAGGGCTCGAATTGACCCAAAGCCCAACGATTAAGAACAACGGCCCAACAAGCCCACGACAATAAATTTGTTAGAAAGTAGGCTTAATAGATGAAAACTTAATGAATTAAATATGGATCACAGTGAGTTAATCTAATGTTGTTATGACTGAAAGATACAATTTGAAGAGAAAAATATTCCTCGGTCAAGTTCGAGGAAAGTATGTTCTTATGATTCAAATAGCAGCAACAAACCAACATATGCGTGTAACTGCACTTGGACTCTCAACTTGCACATTAGTTTCTACAGACTTAGGTTAAGGATAAAGAAGTTGGAGTTGGAGTTAAAAATTAGGAATGATAAGTATTGGGAGCAGTTTAGGAGTTTAAATAAATTAGGAGTTGTTTATTAAGCCATCCCTATTATGTAGGAAGAGATAAGTGTAGATTAGTTGTTATCTGCAGTTGTTTGTATATGTAATTTGAATTTCTGATGTAACTGTCATATGCCTTATTTTAAAGGGCATAACGTATTAATGAAGGTAAGTAGAAAGTTATCATAAATTCTCTTTCTTATTCCCCATTCAGAAGAGTGATTATCTCGAATACAACTAACAACCCTTCATTTAACTCTACAAATATCAGGTTTTAACATCTAGTATCAGAGCCAGATGATGAACAACCCACCACCTACACGCTCAACAACCCATGATGATCGTTTGTCAGCCTTGGAAGTTAGCAATCATTCTATTCGGAGACAATTTCAACATTCAGAAGGAAGAATTCACCAAGGAGTTTACTAATATAAAGGAAAGCATGGAAGCCCTCTCCAACACTATAGCACAAATGGGACGGAAAATGGAAAGAATGGACAACCAAAACAGCAATTTCAAAGAAGGATCAGCCAGCCGCAATTGTGAGACTAATGGTGGTTTAGCCAATCAAAACGAAGGAACTTTTGGAGGGACACAAACTCGATTTTCTCTAGTAGATTTTCCTCAATTCAATGGGGAAGATCCCACCGGATGGATTTACAAGGCGGAGAAATCTTTTATATATCTAAGAACGGCAGATAATGAGAAGGTTCTACTCGCTTCTTTTAATCTACAGGATGAGGCACTCCAATGGTATCAATGGTTTGAGAAAGCACGAAGAGATGTTTCATGGGAAGAATTTACACATGCCTTGTGTGTTCGGTTCGGACCCTCTGATTATGAGGACTTTGATGAGGCTTTAGCCACATCACGACAGACGGGAATGGTTAGAGAATACCAAGCCCAATTTGAGCGGATAGCATCACGAGTGCAAGAATGGCCAGAGAAAGCTTTGATGGGGAGTTATATAGGTGGATTGAAAGACGAAATACGATCAGAAGTGAAGCTGTTTCATCCTACAACTCTAGTCCATGCTACTAGCCTAACCCGGTTGCAAGAAGATAAATTATAGCGGCAAAGGCGAGCATCGCCGCGATATGGCCTCTTGCCAACACCACCACTTCGACAAACTGTTGCAGCCTCCATCAATCTGAAACTTCCACCAGGAACTGGATTCAAAAGGTTGTCTTGGACTGAAATGCAAGCCAGGTGTGACAAGGGATTGTGTTATAATTGCGATGAGAAGTTTGTACCAGGCCATAAATGCAAGAATCAACAAGTTTACATGTTGGAAACCATGCTGGAGTCAGAAGAAGTGGAAGAGAACAAAGAAGCAGCAACAAGGGAAACACAACAAACTGTTCCAAAGATCTCTCTACATGCACTTTTCGGAATGGATACTCCCCAAACCATTCGTGTGCGTGATATGATCCAAGGTTAACCACTACACATTCTTATTGATAGTGGCAACACCCACAACTTTGTCAATTTCAAATTTGCAAGGAATATGGGTCGTTGCAAGGTGCCAGCCCCGGCATTTCAAGTCATAATGGCTAACGGAGAACAGTTGCAATGTGATGAAATTTATTTATCTGTAACTATGGAAATACAAGGTTACTAATTTCAAACCAATGTTTACCCCTTGGATTTATAAGGCTCCGATATTGTTTTGGGAATGCAATGGTTGCGAAGCCTCGGTAAGGTGTTGCATGATTGGGAAAATTTAACAATGGAATTTTGTGTGAAGGAGAAGAATTTCCTTATTCAAGGTGAGACCATTAAAGGAGTAGTACAAGAGTTAATCCAATTAATGCAACGTTTGGTGGCTAATGGGTCAGATTTGTTTCTCATGCAAATGGTGAGTACGTCAGAACAAAAAGGAAGGAGTTCCTTGACCAATGTTGCAGCACATAAAATGGAACAACTTTTGTTCCACTACAACACTATCTTCGAAGTACCCACTGCACTACCACCGCCAAGAGTGCATGATCATCACATTCCATTGGAGCCAAGTGTTAGACCTGTTAATGTACAACCATATTGCTACCCACACATTTAGAAAAATGAGATCGAAAGGGCGGTAAAGGAGATGCTTGAGACTGGTATCATTAGACCAAGTTCTAGTTCATTTTCTTCACCAGTACTATTAGTGAAAAAGAAGGATGGCTCATGGCGTTTCTGTGTTGATTACCGGGCCTTGAACAAAGTTACAGTTAAAGATCGGTATCCAATTCCGATGATAGATGAATTGTTAGATGAATTATATGGAGCATCATATTACACCAAATTGGATCTGAAATTTGGATATCATCAAATTCAGGTACAACCTGAGGACATTCACAAGATGGCTTTTTGCACCCATGATGGACATTATGAATTTTTGGTGGTGCCATTTGGGCTCACCAATGCTCCAGCCACATTCTAATCTTTGATGAATGATATTTTTTGACCTGCATTACGAAGGTATGTCTTGGTGTTTTTTGATGACATATTAATTTACAGTAAATCTTGGAAGGATCATTTGCTCCACTTAAGAATAATGTTTGACACCTTGTTACATAACCAATTATTTGTCAATCGATCCAAGTGTTTGTTTGGACAACAAGAAGTTGATTATTTGGGACATATCATTAGTCCAATGGGAGTTTCAGCAGACACGAATAAATTCCAATGCATGGAGTCATGGCCCACACCAACCACATCACATCATTGCGTAGTTTTCTTGGCCTAATAGTGTACTACCAAAAATTTTTTCGGGATTATGGTATTATTGCAGTGCCACTCACACAGCTCTTGAAAAAGGACGGGTTCACTTGGTCATCAAAGGCAGAGAATGCATTTCAATAATTAAGGTAGGCCATGATACATTCATCGGTGCTTGCTCTACCAGACTTCTCCAAGGAATTTATTGTCGAAGCTAATGCATCGGGTAGAGGCTTGGGTGCAGTCCTTATGCAAGAGAAGCGTCCAATTGCTTTCTATAGCAAGGCCATCTCTAGTCGTGTGTTAGGTTGCTCAGTTTATGAGAAGAAATTGATGGCAATCGGCCATGCCGTGCATAAGTGGCGTAATTATCTACTTGGGAGGAAATTTTTGATAACCATAGGAGTTCAAAATATTTGTTTGAGCAGCAGGTTACAACCATGGAACAACAATGCTGGATTGTGAAACTACTAGGCTTTGATTATCGGATTAAGTACCAACCTAGTAAACAAAACAAGGTTGCCGATGCTCTTTCTAGATCACATGGTGACTTGGCTGCTATCTCATGTCCCAAACCAACATGGTTGGAAGAAATCCACGCTGAAGCACGCAACCAGCCAAACCCGATTACTCTCAAAGAATCAGTAGCAAGAGATCATACCACTGCCACAAAATTCACTGAAAAGGATGGCCTACTTTGGTTCAAGGGATGTCTGCTCCTTCCCTCCACTTCTCAATACAAGCAGCTGATAATACATGAATTTCACGATACACTAGTGGACGGACATTCGGGAATATTGCGCACATATAAAAGAATTTCAGCAAATTTCTTTTGGATTGGGATGAAGAGAGATATTCAGAACTACATCCAGCAATGTGACATTTGTCTGCGGCATAAATATGACACAATGATGCCGGCTGGATTATTGCAACCATTACCTATTCCAAAGAGAGTTTGGGAAGATATCTCAATGGATTTCATTGACGGATTGCCAAATTCTAATGGGTTTTCTACGATATTTGTAGAGGTCGACCGATTATCGAAATATGGACATTTTGTGGCTTTGAAACACCCTTATTCTGCTAAGTCAGTGGTTGAGATTTTTGTTAAGGAAATTGCTCGTCTTCACGGCATGCCAAGGACAATTATGTCAGATAGAGACCCGATCTTCACCAGCCAATTTTGGGACGAATTCTTTCAGCTTCAAGGTTCTAAATTGCGGATGAGCTCGGCTGATCACCCGCAAAATGTTGGCCAAATCGAGGTCCTCAATAGATGCTTGGAGACTTACCTGCGTTGTTTTGCAAGCTTTAGACAAAAACAGTGGAGTCGTTGGCTACCTTGGGCTGAATATTGGTATAATACCTCTTATCAAACAGCGACTCAAATGACTCCATTTGAAGTTGTATATGGAAGAGCTCCACCCACTGTACACTATTATGAAAGCGGCTCCACCACAATAGCACAAGTTGAGAACAATCTGTGTGAGAGGGATGCCTTGTTGAAATCATTGCGAAAAAATTTACAAGCAGCGCCAGATCGAATGAAGCTCAATTCCAATCATCATCGATGCAAATTAGAGTTTGAACCTGGTGATTTTATATACCTCAAGCTCCAACCCTTTCAACAAATGTCAATCCGAGTGCGAGGCCACATGAAGTTGTCGCCACGGTTCTATGGCCCTTTCCGTATCTTAGCATGAGTTCGTAAAGTGGCTTATTGCCTGGAATTGCCACCACATTCTCGGTTACACTCAGTATTCCATGTTTCCCAATTAAAAAAACAACTTGGACAATTTGATTGCACTGTGGCAGAATTACCTGATATTACTGATGATGGCGCAGTAGTTTTAGTGCCAAAGTGGTTGATTGATTTTCGTTGGATTAAAAAGGGGTGTACTGTGATACAGGAAGCTTTAGTAGAATGGGAGGGTGTTAGTGCTGATGATGCTACTTAGGAACGTTTTGAAGAATTGAAGAACCGGTTTCCTCACTTGAATCTTGAGGACAAGATTCGACTTCAAGGGGAAGGGAATGTTATGATTCAGACAGCAGCAACAGACCAACATATGCATGTAACTGCACTTGGACTCTCAACTTGCACACCAGTTTCTGTAGAAACTTAGGTTAAGGATAAAGAAGTTGTAGTTGGAGTTAAAGATTAGGAATGATAGGTATTGGGAGCAGTTTAGGAGTTTAAATAAATAAGGAGTTGTTTATTAAACCATCCTTATTATGTAGGAAGAGATAAGTGTAGATTGATTGTTATCAGCAGTTGTTTGTATTTGTAATTTGAATTTCTAATGTAACTGTCATATGCCTTATTTTAAAGGGTAGAATGTATTAATGAATGTAAGCAAAAAATTATCCTAAATTCTCTTTCTTATTCCCCATTTAGGAGAGTACAACTAATAACCCTTCATTTAACTCTACAAATATCAAGTTTTAACACATTCTGTTATGCTATTTTGTCTTATTTGATACAACCTTTCTCTACCCACACTATATATACCCATTACCCACAGATGTAAAAGAGAGCTTCTGAGAGAAAACCCTAGCCACAAACCCTTAAGAATGAGAGATTGTTATACCCACAATTCTCTACACAATCCTTTGTGGTTTTCCTCAACTCTTACCTTTCCATTTCCAAATCCTTGAGAGGTTGATAGCCCAAACACTTACCACACCCATCTTGAGTGAAAAGTAAGGTTTTGGTGCTGTTGGGAAGCATTGGAAGAAGCCATATGTTTGGCAGATGCAATCGAGCTGAATTGCGTGATCCGGAGAGCTAGAAAAGACAAGGCTTGGCGAAATCAGTTGGTAGCAGAAGCTTGGAGGGCTCGAGTACATGGGGTAGACTAGGCTTGGAGGGTCTTTTGTTATTCGTGTACTCCAACTTATTCTCTAGTGGATTGATTTACCGCTTGGAGGACAGTGAAGAGGTTTTATGCCGAGTACTTCGGTTTCCTCTTCAATAACACATTAGAGTGTTATCTTGTATTTAAATTCTTTTTCCCTACTCTTTTACCTTTCAATTTACTATTGTGTTTTATTGATTATGGGTTAAAGTAGTTTATTTGATTATCCGCTCGCATTTACTCTATTCTGCACTTAGTATAAGTTAGAGTAAAATCAATTGAGCCGTAATCTTTTTAATTTGGGGAGTCTAAACAGCTCTTGTGTTTTTAACACATTTTTGAGCTTTCAGTTTTAATAATCTCCAAAGCATTATGTGATAGTAATATATATACTACGGTTGTTCTTTGGATTCCTTTATTTCAAATTCTCAAAATCTAAAAATAACTTTGGTTAATGCGTATATATACAAATGCCCCTGTGGAGAGGGGAAAGGTGAAGGAGAAGTTCTAATGTATTGGATAAGAGTTGTAATCATAGGTCCAAAGGAAAGGCAGGGAAAAAGGAAAGGCAGGGAAGGATTTTAAAACCCTTCCCATTATTTTCTACAAGAAGTAAGGTTTTCAATTCAATTTAATGGGTTTAGGTTTAGGATACTCTCATATAGAAATGAGTTTAAAATGGAATAGTTATTTTTTTGGATATATTATTCTGTTGTTTTGCCCATTCTAATATGAGGGTTAAGCTTACAGTTCCTTAGGTGCAATATAATGGGTTCCCTAGTCTCATACTAATAAATTAATAATGTTATTTGGCTTGTAAAGGGAGACTTAAACCCTTTATACTTTTGGTGAAAATATTAAGAGATTTCAAGTTAAGCTATATTAGACACATGAACGTTTTAGCCTTTATTGCCATTAAATTTCAACAAAAATTTCCAGAAAGAGGCAGGATTGGTTGGTTTTTTTGTTTTTTTGGTATACTTTCAGTTTCAAGTGGTTTTTCTTTTTCCACCACTGAATAACTGGCCATTAGTCGTACTAGTTGATGATTTTATCAAACCTAACATATAGTCCGCGCGTCAATACTTCGGCTTTCTATAATCAGAATTTGGGCTAGCATTCATCTCTAACTTGTCGGATTGGATCCATGTTCTAGATGACAGAGATGTATATGGGCCCATTCTTCCCTTTTTTCTTTTTTATTTTTTGTGTGTGTGTGTGTGTATCCAACTATCCTGATTTCTTGTTGCCCTTGCTCTGCTTAATATGTATGCATCTTTCTTCTTTGTTGTTTAATTAAAGAGGAATTATACCAAAAAAAAAAAATTAGTACTCCTTGTGGGATTTAGATTTGGTGTAATAGTTTATAATTTAATGTGAGAGAAAAATGTTAAAAAATAAAGAGGTAAAAAATTAGAAACTAAAAGGTATTTTTTTTAATTATTTATTTTTATCTGTGGACTAAGACCAAAAGCGCTTTTAATCTTAGCCCTTCAATGTGGTGTTGCTTAGTGCAATAACCTTAGCTATAGCATAAAATCTCAATTCCTCTCTGTGTATGCATAAAAACGAAACACATAAATGTCCCCCACCCCAAGCAAAAATAGGTAAATTGTAACAATTTTTTTTTTTTGAGAAAAAATTGTAACTATCTATCATAAATTATATGGTTTTTTATTTATTTAAAGAATTAAATTATCAGCTTATTCGTCACATGTACCATATACTTCAAACTTTAAAATCAACATCCTATTTAGAGAGTAATTTACAATACTACCTGCCATCTAAATTAGTTAGAGTTCAAATTAGTTGTGCATGTTATAATACTCATATTTTTGTGTGGACTAGCGTGTTTTTTTATTAGGGGGAAGTTTTCAAGATTAGCATCCTTTTTAAAGTTAAAATATCTAAACCACCTTAACTATCCAACCCAAGTATATGAATTCCATTGTATCAAACATGAAATACCCAAATACCCTTAAAAGCTTTACCAAACCCAATAGCCTAGTTGTTCCTTATGTTGTTGGGGTACATGAAGAGCCTCACTTTAGCTCATTAATTGTTTAACCAAAATAATAAAATAAAAAATAAAGCCCAAACCTCCGATGTACAAATAAAAATGAAACATAATACGGAAAATGTTAAAGAATGTCCTAAGGGCATTAGTTTAGGAACTAATTTTAAAGATATTTTATTAGAAAATAATAAAGCAATTAATTTTGCTGAATTTTTTTTTATATTTTCTATTAAAATTATGTCAAAACTTTCATAATATAGTTTATTAACAATTGCTCTAAAGCACATGTTAACAAAACCCTATAACAAATACCATGGATTTAGCATTTAATTAGGAGAGAGGTTGGACTTGAACTTGCGTGAACAATGCCACAATTACAAATGAGACCTAGTCACCTTGCCCCAAATGCACCGATAGTGGGCAACTTAGTGCCTGTTTGTTAGCGCTTTGGAGAGCCCGTTTCAGCCCGTTTTGAAAAAGTAGATTCAAAAGCCCGTTTGGTGAGTTAAAAAACGCAACTTTTTGTTAAAAGTTGCGTTTTGGATTTGTGAAGGAAAACGTGATTTTGCAAAAGCTGAGGATTCGGTCCATTAGCAAAAAGCGCTGGTGCGTTTCAAGTTACCGTTACACAAATTTTCCAAAAACCCAATTTTATCCTTTTGTTTATAACACAAGTTTACAAAGGAACCCAATAATGAAATCAGAACCAAAAAAAAAAAAAAAAAAAAAAAAAAAACGATCTGACCCATTTCTGCCGCATGTCATTGGCAATGGGGAAGAGATCAAGCAGCAGTGGAGAGGAAGACAGGCGGCGGTGAAGGCAAAGCAAATCAGCAGACGACGGAGGCGTGTTGAGGAAGACAGACAGCAGCAGTGAAGGCAAAGATCAAGCACCAATCTAACCCATTCCTCCCTTTTGGATTTCCCTTCTATCTTCGTTTGATGAGAATCAAATGGCGCGGTGTGGTGTGTGCAACCTTTAAGTTTGTGTGTTTTGATGGGATAGAGGGAAGAATCTTGCAGACGAAGTGCTAAGAAAAAAAAAAAAAGGAAGAAGGAGAGCTCTGTGGAACATTCGGGAGCTTGGAGGAAGTGGTATGGAAAAAGAGAGGAAAAAAGGAAAAGAGTGGGATAGAGGGAAAGAGTCTTGACGAAGTGCTAAGAAAAAAAAAAAAAAAAAAAAAAAAGAAGAAAGAGGAAGAAGAGAGCTCTGTGGAACGTTCTGGAGCTCAGAGGAATTTGGAGGAAGTGGAATAGAAAAAGAGAGGAAAGAAGGAAAAAAGGAGAAGAGTGGGTACGTGTGTGGAGGAGAAAAAAAGAGGGAAAAAGAAATAGAAAAAAAAGAAGGAAATACGGTAAGTGAGTGGAGGAGAAAAAAAAAGGGAAAGAAAAAAAAAAGAAAAAAGGAAGGATATGTTATCACAATATTTTCACAATAAATTTTAAGTGGTAGGTTATTATTAGTTAATATTAGTGAGAAAAAAATAATTTTTTTAGAAAGAGAAAAAAAATAATTTTAATAGTACGTTCAAATTAAAATCAATATCAATTTTTATCACAATATTTTAACAATACTTTTACAATAAATTTTAAGTGGTAAGTTATTATTAGTTAATATTAGTGAGAAAAAAATAATTGTTTTAGAAAGAGAAAAAAATAATTTTAATAGTACGTTCAAATTAAAATCAGTATCAATTTTTATCACAATATTTTAACAATACTTTCACAATAAATTTTAAGTGGTAGGTTATTATTAGTTAATATTAGTGAGAAAAAAATAATTTTTTTAGAAAGAGAAAAAAATAATTTTAATAGTACGTTCAAATCGAAATCAATATCAATTTTTATCACAATATTTTAACAATACTTTCACAATAAATTTTAAGTAGTAGGTTGTTATGAGCTAAAATCAGTATCAATTATTACAATATTATCACAATAAATTTTAAGTGATAGGTATACATTGTCCTTTTTGGTAATTGTCCAAACAATATATAAATTTGCCTAACCTGTTGAAGATACTTTTATATATACATTGTCCTTTTTGGTAATTTACAACTCAAACCGCTACTTTTATAAGTGCTAGCCAAACACTCAGTTTTTTTAAAAAGCACTTTTTAACAGCTTTTACCAAACACTCAGCTTTTTGAAAAAACACTTTTTCATACTGCCCTTTTTGAAAAAGCCACTTTTTCATAAAAGCCCTTTTTCAAAAAGTTGAAACAAACTCACCCTTAATCATGTAGCAATTTTAAGCTTTATGACATTCCCTAATATATATATATGAAAATATTTTTTATAATAATATTCTGATTTTCAGTTGTGGTCGGTCCATGTAAAATTTTCATTAATTTACTGTGACACTTATTTTATTTAGATTTTTTTTTATTTTTGTGAGTAGAAGAACTCCATTAGTACTGGTTAGAACATGTATCACCATGTAGTTGGATTTCCAAGTCCTTGTTTGGATTAGTCATTAAAGTCATATATATAAAGCACACGAAAAATTTGAATCTCCTCCGTGCATTTTCACTCTCTAGCTTTCAAAATTTTCTTAGCTTTAATTTGTGGCTTAATGATTTTGAATGTGAACCGAAGAATGAAGCGATGCGATCGACTTTAATGTGCAAGTCTAACCATCAAGATGGTTTATTTGATTGATGCCTCAATTATTGAGTAAACTTTATGCCTCTCTATCAAAATATTGAATATTGATGCATGCCCTAGCAACGACCAGCCAATAGCCATTCCAGAAGCAGAAAAAGAAAAACCCACTTGGAACAACAAAATAAAGATGCGTAGTGGGCAGTATTGTCTGAATCTGACTAAATTAATCTTCTTTTGAAAGTTTATCAACTAAATTTAAATTTGAATATTAAAAGAATGAAGTCGATGCACAACTTTGAATTTGTTTTGAAAAATATTATGTTTAATTATAATTTTTTTCACAATTTTTTCATAACCAATCTTAAATTACGTGGTAGTTGTTATTAGTGGGTAAAAATATGATTTAAATAATTAGCATTTAATTAGAAGAGAGGTTGGACTTGAACTTGCGCAAACAATGCCACTGTTACAAATGAGGCCTAGACACCTTCCCCCAAATGCACCGATAGTGGGTAACTTAATTATGTAGCGATTTTAAGCTTTATGACATACCTTAATAAATATGACAATATTTTTATAATAATACTCTGGTTTTGAGTTGTGGTTAGTCTATATAAAATTTTCATTAATTTACTGTGACACTTATTTTATTTTATTTTTGTGAGTAGAAGAATTCCATTAGTACGGATTAGAACATGTGTCACCATGTAGTTGGACTTCCACGTCCTTGGTTGGATTAGTCATTAAAGCCATATATATATATATATATATATATAAAGCACGCGACAATTAAATCTCAATCTCCTCAGTCCATTTTCACTCTCTAGCTTTCAAAATTTCTTATATAGCTTTAATTTGTGGCTTAGTTATTTTGAATATGAACCGAAGAATGAGGCAATGCGACTTTAATGTGCAAGTCCAACCATCAAGAAAGTCTATTTGGTTGACGCCTCAATTATCTGCAAGTTACTAAAAATTTCAAATTTATTTTGAAAAGTAACGACCAGCCAGTCCACGTGCAACAACAAAATAAAGATGCGAACGTAATGCGGCGTACTTTGTACGTACGTTGTGCGTCGTACATGCATAAAGCCCTAATGCCCTTTTAAGAGAATCTTTATAAGTTCTATTAATTAGTGCGCTTGAAGTTAGGCAGGACTGTGTGCTTGAAGAGAATCTTTCTAAATTCTATTTGGATATTATATTAATGAAAAATGCTAATAAGTGTCCTTAGGACACTCGTTAATAATCTATTTAAAAAAAGTTTTGATTTTATTTTTATGAAAAATAAAAAAAATTGTTAAAATATTAATTACTTTTCTTCATTTCTCATAAAAATTTTCTTTAAATAGATTATTAATGAGTATCCTAAGGGCACTAGTTAGCATTTTCCTATATTAATTTGTTCCTCAAGCCGAAGAATATTGAAGCAATGCAACTTTGAAGTGCAAGACCAACCATCAAAGAAGGGTTTTTCTTTTTGGTGGTTGGTGCGGTCAATTATTTGCAAGTTGGTCACAATGTTGAATAATTATAATATTTTTATAATATTTTCAAAATAAATCTTAAGTGTTAAGTTGTTATTGGTAGGTAAAAAAGTAATTTAAATAGTTGTTCAAATTAGAATAATAACAACTTACCACTTATGAATTGTTGTGAATGCTGAGGACTTGACACTTTTTTTTTTTTTTTTTTTTTTTTTGAACTTAGCTCAAAAAATATGCCCACTGTTACAATGAGGCCTAGTCACCTTGCCCCAAATGCTCCGGTAGTGGGTAACTTAATCTCATTTAGCAATTCTAAGCTTTGTGACATGCCTTAATATATTTAATAGTTCATGAACATTAAAGCAACCTGGCATGCCTTAATCATTGACTAATTAGTTGCAGCAAGGAATATGAAAACGAAATGTTATAGGAATAATAAAGGGTGCATGGGTTTTTTTCATACTTGTTATTGTACACAATGGTACAAAATCATAATTTCAATTCAAAACACCACCCTTTTATTATGGGTAGATACTAATACACACAACCATATACACATACATTTTATTTAAAAGAAAATCATGTTCTAGAGAAACAGGATCAAAGACAAGAAGTTTGATGCACAGCTAGAAAATGGATATTTTGCAGCACTATTCAGCTCATAAGGGGTTGCAAATGACATCATGGTCCATGTGTGGTTGGATTAGGGGCAGAAGGTGGGACTGGACCTTTTTTCAGTGGAACATATTCCCTACCTTGAACCATCTGACCAGCACTCATATGCATCTCATGGTTTCCGGGGTGAGGAGGAGTGGCATACAGAACTGGCGGACCTCTTGGACCTGGAGCCTCTCCTTTATTGGCTACATATTGCTCTTTGACCAGTGCTTCAACAGTTGAGCTATATAAGGACTGCTGCTTCCTCCCCTCCACCTCCATGCTTGGATTCAGAGGCCGAGTTTCAGATCTATAAACGAATATATATATACACACACATTAGAATAAAGCACACGCAAAAAATTAAACAGAGAAAGATAGTTTAGTATAATAAAATAAACTAACCATGCACACTAATTAGAGGACGAATATATTTTCTAAGAGTAGATCTAAGTATACAACAAATTTTTAAGGAGCAGATCTAAGTATACTTCATAAGTTGTTGAATAAATAAATTGTAATCAACAGATGAAAATATGATGGTAGTAAGTACTAAACTCATATTCATTTTATCACAACTAGCCATATTATTAAAACAGTATAAAAATATAGGTTAAAATACTAATTTTCTTCTCAAACTATTATTAAAATTCATTTTTTACTTCTCTAACTATTAATTATTTTTCAATTTAATCATTAAAATTTTAAAATCAAGTTTATTTCATCCTTAAATCTCTTCTTTTTATATTTTGAACAATAATTACTATTTTTTATGGGAATAATTACTATCTACTTGATTTCAAAGTTTTACGCTTTTTATAATAGCATTTTTATGAATATTTTATTTGTCACATCAATTAAGGAATGGAATGCAATGATAAAATTGACCACATTTCAAAGGTATTGAATATGTCAACACTCTAATGCTATATTCCTTCTGATACTACGATTTCCCACTAATCCCTAAAATGATATGTATCTTTATCGATAAATGAATAAACATATATATATATATATATATATATATATATATATATATATATATAGGGCAAGACTCAGGATCCGTTTGATTAAAGTGGTGAAAAAGTTGGAAGATAGAAAATGGTGAGATGATAGAAAAAAATTTAATTTCTCTTATTTTTATTTAGTTGGAAGTGAACAAGTGAAGGGATAGAAAAAATGAGTTTATATAAATTTACTCATATACCTTGATAAAAATAATGTCCAATTAAAAAAAAAAACAAAAAATGACAAACAACCAAGAAAAATACAAGAACCCAAATTTATTAAAAAATAAAAATCATGTCCAAAAAAAAAAATCACATCTAAACCAAAAAAAGAAAAAAAGAAGAAGAAGAAAAACAAAACAAACATTGTCATGCCCAAGGCCCAAAAAAAAAAAAAAAAAAAATAGAAGAAGAAGGAAGAAAGAAGAGGCAACCTGAAAAAAATGAGAACAAAAAGTTTTCACTTGTTATAATTGGAATTGAAAAATCAAAAAAAGGAGCAACGTAAAAGCCCATGTGCAACTTACATATAGGCATTTTTGTCATTCAGCCATTAGATTTTCCTTCATTAAGTTTTCTCTTTATTTTGGAGAAAACTTTTTGGTAGACTTGGGGAGAAAATATCCTTATTTTCCTCTCTTTTCCTTTTAACCAAACACCCTTCAAAAAAAATTTTCACCTCATTTTCTCTCTTTTTTTTTTTTTTTTTTTCCATTCTCCCTAAAATTCACTCTACCAAACACACAGCACTTAAGTGTTGTTCTTTAAATTCCTCTCTTAAAATTCTGTCATATAGATTTTTTCTGATAGACGAAAGTGTATTTTATTAATTAAATAGCTATATGACAAAATCTTCAAAGAAAAACTTAAGAAACAACACTTAAAATATTGTATCTAAGTTTTGTGTATATATATATATACACACAAAACTTGAGAGAGAGAGAGAGAGAGAGAGAGAGAGAGAGAGAGAGAGAGAGAGAGAGAGGCTTATATCTTTTTATAATGTTTTTTTTTCCAGAAGAATTTGAAGGAAGGTTGTGGAGTTGTACTTGATGAGAACCTTATGATTGCAGGGATATAAGGTGTTTTCAATGGGGGATAAGAATGTTGAAAATACAAAATTTTAAATCTACTCTATCGCAGACTAGCCTAGCTAGGCAACATCTACCACATCTGGTTTCAAAGGAATACCAGAACTTTGTTTGTAGATGAGCTTGTTTCTTTTGTTTTAGGACTTGGGTGTTTATGTTTGGTCCGTTGTGGTTGTTGAGTTTGGAGATCTTGTATTATGGTCCATGTTTCAACAAAAAATATTTCATTCATATAAACGAAAAAAGAGAAAAAGAAAACAGAGAAGGGTTTTGAAGAAACTTGCTGTTGGACAGTGAAACCAAGAAGATGTGGGAGAATCACAACCAAGAAGATGAGGGGCAACCCTTGAAGATGTGGCTGAGAACTATGCATATTTTTTTCTGCAAATAAGAAGAATTAACTTGGAGATTAGGGAAAGACATTTAAGCAAAATTCACAGTGCATATATGATATATGATATATCTAAGCAAAGATACATTCAAGGAAATAATAAATATTCAAAAATAGCGGAGATTCTAAGCCAACCTAGTGATCTGAAACCTCGAAACTTTGCCTCTGAGAGAGAGAGAGAGAGAGAGAGTTTGAGAGGAAATGCATGAGGCAACGTCCGAACATGTAGATAGCATGGTTGGTGGGAAGGAAATGGCGAAATGCCTGAGGTAACGGCGTAAATTATGTAACGGAAGGAAGACATATTCCGTTAAGTGGATCCGTGGATGGGACGGCGTGAGTGAATATATGAGATACATGAGAATTTATGTCTTACAGTGAATATATGTGTGTGGATATATATATTCTCATAAAAATGTATCTACTTTATATAATAAATAAATAATTAAATACTCTTTATTAGCAAAAAAAAAAAAAATAATAATAATAATAAATACTCCTTTTTTTTAAGGTAAATAATATAATAATAATAAATACTCCTTAATTAGATAGATTCGATGCCTTTGATAGTCCACCAAAGGGCAATATAAGAGGACCAATACATAAAGACACATATCACATATGATCCTCTAATCCAAAATAGTTGTTCAAAAAAAAAAAAAAAAAAAAAAAAAAAAGCTCCAAGTCCTAGATATCAATCGGCCACAAGTTGAATTTGGATAAAGAGGCCAAGCCTCGGACCTAAAACACAAAAGGAAAATGATCAGCAGAAGCCACACGCAATATCTCAAACTATGGAGCGATTCGGTTTTTTTTTGGGTTTTATGATCAGTTCTTTTAAGATGATTCTATTTCCCAATTGGGGCCCAATTGATTTTTGTGTCGGTAGAGTGTTGGCCAAACCAACAAGAGGTGGTGATTGACAACTAGCCATATTATTAAAACATTGTAAAATATAAGTTAAATTACTAATTTGATCCTCAAATTTTTTTTGTAAAATTCAATTTAGTACCTTAACTATTAATTATGTCATTTTGGTCATCCAAATTTAAAAATCAAGTCTATTTCATCCTTAAATCCTTTTGTTATTAAAAATTTAATAAAATTAAAAATTACCACTGACTTTATTTCAAAATTTTTACACATTTTAAAATTCATTTAATGTATATTTTATTTACCACAATAATTAAGAAATGAAACTTAATAATAAAATTGACTATCTTTCGAAAATAAAATTTAATTTTTATTTTTTAAGTGAACGGTAGAAATTGCCATATGGTCCTCTAATCCAAAATAGTTGTTCATGGACAAACAGTCACCAATGAATCGCTATAGTTTTTTCTTTCTTCTGAGAAGAGAATGGAATTTGGCAGTTAATAAAAACAGTCATCAGTCTTCCATTAAATCAGAAATGGCCAACCAATTTAGACCAATATATTGGGTTGTGCAACCCCTCTTGTAGAGAAAAACAAGTGACAACATCATATCACAGTTCTAGACATAATCCATTCCATAACTACTTTGAAAAGTAAACTTTGCAGCATAGCAATCAAAATTGACTATAAATATGTTTATGATAATTAAGCTAGAATGGAGTTTCATCGGACAAACATTGCTGTAAGGTATATGTTTAACCTTGGCATTGCTCTATTGTCACATATATGTTGAACATTGATTATAATTTGAAAAGAGCATATATTAACTTAGAATGCATTTGGATGAGCCTTCATCTATGTTATTTATTTTTTAAATTTGGAACCTATTAAAATCAGCTCAAAAATTCCAAAATACTAATTTTTTTTTTGGTTTGCCAAATGCATCCCTAAATAGAAGTGGATGTGCCAAAGCACCCTGTAACCCAGTCAAATTGGATAGTTATTGTCAGTTCGTTTAGACCCCTGTAAACTTAGATTGTTTAACCTAATTAATTAACCAAGTGAATACTTAGGTTTATTATTCAGATCTAGGTTAAAACAAAACAATCATATCAAGTAAAGCAGCGGAAAAATAAATAACACAACAATATGATGACCCAGGAAAACCAAACCGGTAAAAAACCTGGGGAGGATTTAACCTAGTTATCCTCAAGGTAAAATAGCAAATCCACTAGAAAGAATTGAAGTTTACACAATAGCGACTTAGACCACTAAAATCCTATTGCTATCCAAGTGTAGGAAACTTACTACCATGACCCCATGATAGCTCCGAGATCCACGGACTCCTTCTTTCTTTAATCTTTGCAAAAACACAAACACCACCGTTTGTGACTTTGAGACTCCACTCAAAGGTTTAGCAACACAAACTCTCCTGTTTGTGACTCCAAGACCACCCTTGAAGGTTTAGATCATCAGCTCTTTTGATGACTAGAGAAGGCAGCAACTTCAGCAATACCGGATCTTGAGATTCTTCAAGGAACAACACCGGTAGAAGTAATAAGAGAGGTTTTAGGAGCAAAACCCTATATACAAAAGAGGCACACTCTTTTCTCTCTAAAAAGCCTTATAAAAAACGTGCTTAGGGTTTCCTTTATATAGTAGGAGAAGTAGATTTGAAACCCTAATCCTGAATGGGCTAGAACTGCTGTTTGGGCCAACTTAAAATTCTGCAGATACGATTCTCGATCGATCGAGCTTGACTTTCGATTGATCGAACCAAGCAGATTCTAAATTCTTCTTTTTGCAGCTTACATGTTCTTGTGTGCTCACGATTTGCCAATTGTTCTAAGCTCTTAGAACCTAACAATCTCCCCCTTTGGCAATTCGTGACAAAACTTTCATACAAAATGAAATGTTAAAATACAAGAACAACCCAATACAATAAAATGCCCAATTACATCACAAATCCCAATCTAAGACTCTTAACCTAGAAGTTGCCAAGAAGAGGTAGAAGGTCTTGATCAGAATGCACCTGTCTTTCCTGAAACACTCAACAAACACATCACCGCATGTGTGGAAAGAAAGACATAAAAACAAAATGAAACACAATATAAAAACAAAAATAAATTCTAACTCTCCCCCTAAGTTAAATACATCAAAAAGTTTTTATATTCTCCCCCTTTTAAAAACAATTTCATCTCTCCCCCTAAACAAGACAAACAGGCTTCCCAACATTTCATCTATCTCTCCCCCTTTTTGTCACGTATTGACAAATACAACTCAAACAAAGAGTAAACATGAGAGAAAAAAGAGATCCAAGGAAACATAAAACAGATTAGCTCTATAGAAAAAAGAGATAACTCTCCCTATAAAGAGCAACAACTCCCCCTATGAACAACAAAGGCTTAAAAAAAAACTTTTCTCCCCCTATAAAAATAGGAAAAACAAAACAAGTTTTGGGAAAAAACAGTTTTGGGGAAAATTTAGGAGGTGGGGATAAATAAAAACACACAAACCTAAAAAAAATTAGTTGAGGATACACATGAAGAAAAATATTCTCTCTTTCAATAAATGCAACTTGACACTACGTGACCCATAAACAGTTGCATGAGTAGAGAAAATATTTGCACATTTATTATCCATCATATCTCTAAAGAAAAATATTTTCTGCAGTTCACACATCCAGAAAAATAGCATATACTAAAATGTACAAAGGACTCAAAAATTAATCAATCAATTTTTAAATCAAGTTGAGTACCCAATTTAGCAAAGTGTATGCATTTTATGTGTGAAAACAATGAGAGATATGACTGCAAAACTGCAAGATGGACACAGAAAAACAGTGCAACTCATGTGAATCCTAACCATAAATGATGCATGGAAAAAAATTTGGTTAAAAACTCTAAAAACTGAAAATTTTTCAGTTTCGATCGATCGAGTATTGATCGAATACCAATCGAGTCAGATAGAATCAAACCAAAAATTTTAATCGCAATTTCGATTGATCGAAAAACACCTTCAATCGATCGAAAATCTGAAAAACTTAATTTTTTGAAAAACAGAGCAATTTTATGCAGAAACTCCTCAAAGCATAGTATTTCATGAATGAAATGCATGAGTATGAGATTGAAAGTTTTCAAAAACATATGAATACAACCCAGATCTTCCAAAATTAAGATTTTCAATCAATTTGTCCTTAAAACTCAAATTTTGCATCAAAATCAAGGAACATATAATCTTGGATGGCCACAACAAAATCACACACAATAACATGTACAAAGTTTAGCAAAGAGTAACATGTGTAGTGTGTGCAACTAGTAAAAGCTTAAGAAACATGTGAGGTGATATGTGAATAGTAATTAATCACAAAGTCTACAAAATTCATCACATAAATTTGAAAGAGACTATCACCTAAAGAGTTACATCATATAACTCCCACATCTCCTAGAATAAAAGCTTGCAATCATGTAATTTTCTTGATTTGCCTCAATATTCAAATTTATTGATTAGAAACTTAATAAAAGCCGGGATAATGTACACACCAATTTTATTTGAATATGTGAGATTATTATAGCCCAATAATGTACACACCAATTTTAATAGAGGCTACACCTTATGTTCTTTTTGTGCATGTGCTACACTTTCTCGAGCACAAAATCTTATGATATGCACTAAGGTGTTCATGATTAGCTAGTAAACAGTGGTGAGATGGTTATTTATGCCTTTCTCAATAAGTTCAAGTCCAACAATTAAAGGCATGTGACTTCAAGATCAAGACAAAGTAATCAAAAACTATAAACATCTTCCCACACAACATGCACTACAAAGACTTCAGCTAGTAAAGTGCAATAAAATAAGCTCATCCAAGCTAAATAAGGTACATAAACATGTTATGTAAAGATAATATGGCCAATCCTTGATTTCAAATCCAAGAACAATTAATGCAAAACACAAAATTATTTTTGGTTTAAAAGAAATTTTATGACCAAAAACAAAAAGCACACATCATGCTAAATGATTAAAAAAAATACAATGCATGACAGTGCTTAACTAAGCTATAGAGGGTACACAAACAAGAAATATCAATTTCTTAATTAACCCATGAGTACATGTACAAACTAGTACATACTCAAACAAAATAAAAAAAATAGCTTAGGACTTATAGAACACATGCTATTCAAGTTTCTCCACAATGTCAAGCATGTTCTAAATCAAGAGAGATATCATAATTCATGTAATTCTCAAGAAAAAATAAAACAAGACACAAAATAAAATATTTTTGTCTTTTTGAAATTTTTCAATGTTTTTGGATTTTTTTTTTTAAAATAAAAACAACCTAAAAAACAAAACAACCAAAAACAAAAACAAAACACGTCCACAAATAATTGAAAGAATTAAATCAGGGACAGGTCAACAACACTCACCTTAGAGAATCTTTTCTCACCCATATAGCACGAGTCTTCGGCTTTGTAGGTGAAAATCCATGTGAAGCAGAGTGTATTTGAGGAATTACACCAATCTTCTGAGAAAGACTAAAATCCTGCAAATTCCTTTCACAAGCCAACAAGCTTAAATTTTTCAAAAGCATATGAAATAATTTATTTGGACTCATGGCAGGAAAAATATCATCACATGTCCTAGACTGAAACACAGAATGCTTAAATTTCAATTTATGACAAGTAGGACGAATGTGACCGGAGACACCACAAAAGTGATAAACAGGAACAAACTTAAGAACATCAGTATTCCTAACAGCAAATCTAGTCTCAGATTTTGGTTTTTGCCTCAACAAAGAACAATTTGGCCTAATATGACCAACAACACGACAAAGGTGACAAGTAGGCACAAAAACAGATTTCTTATGCTCTCTAACAGTAGGTTTAGACTTAGGTGTAGAAACTTCAGCGTCTATATCAGAACTTTTACCTTTGTCTAACCTAGCAAAATAAACCTTTTCTTTATTATTTCTCTTGAAAGGAGGGATATAAACTTTTTCAGCTTTAGGCTTAAGAGAAACAGAAACACTTCTGTTAACAACAGCAGGCTTGGTTCTAGTCAAATTTTCAATTTTACCTTTAGATTCAACTAACTCTTGTTCCAAGCTTTTCACCTTCTCATCTTGAGAGGAAATTTGATTTCTCAAAAATTAATTCTTTTTATTAGATTCATCTAATCTAACAATCAATTCCTCTTTTTCAAGATTAGCCAATTTTAACTCTTCCTTAAATTTCTTAGCAATTTTCAAAGACTTAGATAATTCTTTACGAAGAGTTTCAAAGGCATCAATAAAATCAACAGAAACAACAGTGTCCTTTTTATTCAAATCATCACAAACATGAGCAGAAAGACACTTCAAATTTTCCATGATAACAGGGATCAAGGATCAACTCTTAGATCAAAAGATCTACAACTGAAGAGCTACCCGCTCTGATACCACTTGTCAGTTCGTTTAGACCCCTGTAAACTTAGATTGTTTAACCTAATTAATTAACCAAGTGAATACTTAGGTTTATTATTCAGATCTAGGTTAAAACAAAATAATCATATCAAGTAAAGCAGCGGAAAAATAAATAACACAACAATATGATGACCCAGGAAAACCAAACCGGTAAAAAACCTGGGGAGGATTTAACCTAGCTATCCTCAAGGTAAAATAGCAAATCCACTAGAAAGAATTGAAGTTTACACAATAGCGACTTAGACCACTAACATCCTATTGCTACCCAAGTGTAGGAAACTTACTACCATGACCCCATGATAGCTCCGAGATCCACGGACTCCTTCTTTCTTTAATCTTTGCAAAAACACAAACACCACCGTTTGTGACTTTGAGACTCCACTCAAAGGTTTAGCAACACAAACTCTCCTGTTTGTGACTCCAAGACCACCCTTGAAGGTTTAGATCATCAGCTCCTTTGATGACTAGAGAAGGCAGCAACTTCAGCAATACCGGATCTTCAGATTCTTCAAGGAACAACACCGGTAGAAGTAATAAGAGAGGTTTTAGGAGCAAAACCCTAAATACAAAAGAGGCACACTCTTTTCTCTCTAAAAAGCCTTATAAAAAACGTGCTTAGGGTTTCCTTTATATAGTAGGAGAAGTAGATTTGAAACCCTAATCCTGAATGGGCTAGAACTGCTGTTTGGGCCAACTTAAAATTCTGCAGATACGATTCTCGATCGATCGAGCTTGATTTTCGATCGATCGAACCAAGCAGATTCTGAATTCTTCTTTTTGCAGCTTACATGTTCTTGTGTGCTCACGATTTGCCAATTGTTCTAAGCTCTTAGAACCTAACAGTTATTATATTCAAACCATAAAAAATAAAAAAAAATAAAAAAATCAATGTTTTTGTTAAATTTATTATGTCCAAAGACTTTCTCTTAAACATATTAAGGGATTGAGATAAAGGCACAATGGATGGGGCTTGTGTGATCAGTGATCTTTTTCAAACTTAGCACAACCAGAAAAAACTTATGTTTTTGTCTCCATATATATGCATGTTCTCCAAATAATATGACTAATTGACTAGGGTTTTTCTTTAATTTCAACTTCTTCTTTTTTAAAGTTGGAAATCGAAATGGGAGGAAAAAAAAAAAAACAATTTAGACCGTTCTTGCTAGACCACATATTTTCAAGAAAATACAAAAATTGAAAATTGAACATAATGGATTGCTCTCTAGCTTGCTATCAAATTATTAGTTAAATATTAAGAAAACAATGAGCTCCTATATATCAATCAACCACTAGTTTAATATGTCAAACGAAACCATTAATTCTTAAACATTAATATTTGGAAGAACCTTTGT
Organism: Lithocarpus polystachyus; assembly: GCA_033629205.1. Classification (NCBI taxonomy): domain Eukaryota; kingdom Viridiplantae; phylum Streptophyta; class Magnoliopsida; order Fagales; family Fagaceae; genus Lithocarpus; species Lithocarpus polystachyus. The sequence goes on along the minus strand of CM066172.1, from coordinate 8,458,893 downwards.
TTTGTGAATTTTGCCCGCTTATGTACTCCAAATACAACTTGGGAACTTCAGTGCTTTTAATTAACAAATACAGAAACCAAAATGGAAAAAAAAAAAAAAAAAAGTTTGTTCTTGCTCAAGTACGTACTGTCAAGATGAAATAATGAATTGCTTTCTGTGTTGCTATCAAGTTATGATTTGAAATACCAAAAAAAAAAAAAAAAAAAAAAGCTCCAAGTCCTAGATATCAATCGGCCACTAGTTGAATTTGGATAAAGAGACCAAGCCTCGAACCTAAAACACAAAAGGAAAATGATCAGCAGAAGCCACACGCAATATCTCAAACTATGGAGCGATTCGGTTTTTTTTTGGGTTTTATGATCAGTTCTTTTAAGATGATTCTATTTCCCAATTGGGGCCCAATTGATTTTTGTGTCGGTAGAGTGTCGGCCAAACCCACAAGAGGTGGTGATTGACAACTAGCCATATTATTAAAACATTGTAAAATATAAGTTAAATTACTAATTTGATCCTCAAATTTTTTTTGTAAAATTCAATTTAGTACCTTAACTATTAATTATGTCATTTTGGTCACTCAAATTTAAAAATCAAGTCTATTTCATCCTTAAATCCTTTTGTTATTAAAAATTTAATAAAATTAATAATTACCACTGACTTTATTTCAAATTTTTTACACATTTTAAAATTCGTTTAATGTATATTTTATTTACCACAATAATTAAGAAATGAAACTCAATAATAAAATTGACTATCTTTCGAAAATAAAATTTAATTTTTATTTTTTAAGTGAACGGTAGAAATTGTCATATGGTCCTCTAATCCAAAATAGTTGTTCATGGACAAACAGTCACTAATGAATTGCTATAGTTTTTTCTTTCTTTTGAGAAGAGATTAATGGAATTTGGCAGTTAATAAAAACAGTCATTAGTCTTCCATTAAATCAGAAATGGCCAACCAATATAATTTAGACCAATATATTGGGTTGTGCAACCCCTTTTGTAGAAAAACAAGTGACAACATCATATAACAGTTCTAGAAATAATTCATTCCATAACTACTTTGAAAAGTAAACTTTGCAGCATAGCAATCAAAATTGACTATAAATATGTTTATGATAATTAAGCTCGAATGGAGTTTCATTGGACAAACATTGCTGTAAGGCATATGTTTAACGTTGGCATTGCTCTATTGTCACATATATGTTGAACATTGATTATAATTTGAAAAGAGCATATATTAACTTAGAATGCATTTGGATGAGCCTTCATCTATGTTATTTATTTTTTAAATTTGAAACCTATTAAAATCAGCTCAAAAATTCCAAAATACTAATTTTTTTTTTTTTTTTGGTTTGCCAAATGCATCCCTAAATAGAAGTGGATGTGCCAAAGCACCCTGTAACCCAGTCAAATTGATTACGGTTTGGATAGTTATTATATTCAAACCATTAAAAAAAAAAATCAATGTTTGTGTTAAATTTATTATGTCCAAAGACTTTCTCTTAAACATATTAAGGGATTGAGATAAAGGCACAATGGATGGGGCTTGTGTGATCAGTGAATATCTTTAAAGCGATAAATTAATATCTCTCTAGAAGCACCACAAGTTTATCTTTTTCAAACTTAGCACAACCAGAAAAAACTTATGTTTTTGTCTCCATATATATGCATGTTCTCCAAATAATATGACTAATTGACTAGGGTTTTTCTTTAATTTCAACTTCTTTTTTTTAAAGTTGGAAATCAAAATGGGAGGAAAAAAAAAACAATTTAGACCGTTCTTGCTCGACCACATATTTTCAAGAAAATACAAAAATTGAAAATTGAACATAATGGATTGCTCTCTGGCTTGCTATCAAATTATTAATTAAATATTAAGAAAACAATGAGCTCCTATATATCAATCAACCACTAGTTTAATATGTCAAACGTAACCATTAATTCTTAAACATTAATATTTGGAAGAACCTTTGTTTTGTGAATTTTGTCCGCATATGTTCTCCAAATACAACTAGGGAACTTCAGTGCTTTTAATTAACAAATACAGAAAACAAAATGGAAAAAAAAAAAAAAAAAAAAATAAAGGTTGTTCTTGCTCAAGTACGTACTGTCAAGATGAAATAATGAATTGCTTTCTGTGTTGCTATCAAGTTATGATTTGAAATACCAAAAAAAAAAAAAAAAAAAAAGAGCTCCTAGTCTTAGATATCGCTAGCCACTAGTTGATTTTTCATTAAGAGGCCAAGCTTCGGACCTAAAACACAAAAGGAATATGATCAGCATAAGCCACACGCAATATCTCAAGCTATCTATTTTTTTTTATTATTTATTATTATTTTCATTCTCTGGCTTTCAAAAGCAAGTAGTAATGTAAGGTGTTAGGGTTATGAGTGAACTATGAAGTGTGTCCGCTTGTTGGGTTTTATCGGTTCTTCTACGCCCACAAACTCTTGCACACACTTTGACATGCACATTTGTAAATGTGTGATTGAATTACATCATTCATGCAAAAGCCCTGCTGAAGTGGTTGGCAATGAGGCTAACTTGTGGGGTTAAGGGTCCTCCTTGTCACCAGAGCCAGTCCTGGAAAGAAGACTAGAACCAAATTTTAAGATGATAGTTCATACAAATTTTCATGAGTTACTCAAGTGGTAAGTCATGGTTGATCAGATGAAAACATTGAAGAGATAAAAATAATGATGGGTTTATATTCCTTTACCATCATAGCTTATCTTTTCCGCTAATTGTAAAAGGGTCATTTTGTCCGGTGTAATTGTCTACCTGCTAGTGTTAAATTTGAGTTCTAAGATATAGATATTAATGGTAGAGAAAAAGAAGTTATATGTCAATCATATATAATTTCCTCTAATTTTCCTTTTTATATGATAATGAATAACCATGTGTGTTTTACCAAAAAAAGAAAAGAAAAAGAACAACCATGTGTGGATTTTTTTTCCCTCCAATGGATGTGGAATTATAAAAAAGAGGAAACCATGTGTTTTCCTGACAGAATATAACCATATATATCTATTGCTGATGATATTTGACCAGATTGTATGCTAGATGCTAATAATATCATGTTCCTTTGATTTACTCAGAAAAAGAAAAAAAAAATGTAAGCTAGATGATGTTAACTCTTTTTACTTTTCAAAAAGGAAAAGAGATTGCAAAAGAGTTGGATGATTGTTAGTTTGTTACCATCTGAATAGGAAAACATTAAAATCAACACCATAAATATGGAAAATTATTGAATATTTCAGGAGTACCATAAATGCGTACTCTTCCCTCCCACATAAATAATAAATTACCATAAATTTATCTAGTAGGACTCATAGTTATGTGAGAGATAGGAGTACGCATTTGTAGTACTCCGAGAATATCCAATAATTACTCCATAAACATGGGAAGGCAGATTCAATAATCAACGAATCTGAAAGGTATATATATGAGAATAATATATGTTTTTTGTTTCTGAAAGGTATATGTTAATCCTATTATTGATAGCTCTGTTGTCACTCACATATGTGCTAAACCTTTAATGTAATTTGGAAACAGCATATATGTGGCCTGCATTAGGATGAATCTTGTTGAAGTGCTTATTTGCTCAAGGTACTAGATAAAAAGGAAAAAGATAAAAAAAAAAAAAAAAAAAAGAGATTAATTTTTTTTATTATTATCATTTTTTTTATAAAAGATAGAAATTATACTATAGTATAATCTAAATGTATATGTGTATAAAGTTTTTTCCTAGAAACTAGAATCTTGGCCTTTGTCCCCCACATTGATTCTACAAACAATTAAGGGACGTTTGATATACTGTAATAGTTCCTATAATAAAATAGTTATTCATATGTAATAGTAATTCGGTCATTTGGTTACATTTTTATTACATAGATTGGTTATTACATTGGAAAAACTATTCTTTAAATTGAAGAATAGTTATTCCTCTTTAAAATGGATGTAATAACTGTTCCTTAGTGTGTGTGTGTGTGTGTGTGTGTATAAAAAATAGATTTTAAAATTAATATATTTTTAAAAATATAAAGTTTCCTTATATATTATCTTTTACAAACTTTCCATATGTAGCAAACAAACTTATGGATAGTAATAGTTATTCCATTACAATACCATTTATTCTCAGTAATAAAAACTATTATTCTTAATATAATCTACATTTAGGCTTTGTTTGGGAAGCGCGTTTGCACTTCCCTCGTTTGTGTTTCTCCCTTTTTTTTTCTTTTTTTTTTTTTTTTTTTAGTGCAGCGCTTATTACACTGTTCATTGGGCATGAACAATGAAAATAAGCTAATGAATAGTGTTAAAACAATAACTAAAATATATTTTTTTATTCTTTTCAATTTTCAACAAAATAAGCGGTATCTAAATACATACTTAGTATACCAACCATACCTTTATACATGTGGTTAATATAAATTTAAAAAGTAAAAAGAAAATTTTTTTTTTTTGGTCAAACGCATAAACTTAGCGTATGTGTAAAAGCGCCCACATGTACCGTATTAAGGCTGTAACCCAATTAAAGAGATTAGGGTTAAGGAATAAAGTCAATAGAGTTGGGTTCTGTAATCTTTTTAATAAAAAGATGGAAAGCAAAATCTGGGAAAAGAGAGAGAGCTATTTCTTGCTTGACCGCGTACTTTTTCAAGAAACACAAAAGTTGAAGACGTAATGAACTTACTTTCTTCCTTTCTATCAAATTATTAGATAAAAATACTAAGAAATTTTGCAAATGCTCGACCTTAGTCTAGTGTGTATTGGAGTGCGTTTTTTATTTTATTTTTAGAATTTTACTAACGTGTGTCTTAAGAACATACAATAGTATACCATTTTTAAAAAAAAATTTATCGAGGATTGAAAAAGTTTTGACAGCTTTTTCAATTTCCTATAAAATTTTTTCAAAAACGAATTTGTTAATGTATACTCTAAGGACATACATTAACCGGACCCTTATTTTTATAGTAGTGAAAAGTGATGCTTACACGTGTCCCAGTCTACACACTATACAGTCAATGGTGGAGTCACGTTGGAGTTGAGGGGACCATGGCCCCTCCAAAATTTTTGAAAATATAAAAATAAAAATATTGAAATATGAGTTATCCTAACTAATTAAATTATTTTCAAGACTAGATATGCTTTTGGCCCTCCAAATTCCAAACAAATATTTAGACATTCAACAAATACTAAATTTTTAACCAATAAAAGAAAAAAAAATTCTATTTTAAAACAGGTTTAAGCTACTATATATGATTTATTTAAGTTTTTTTTTTCTTTGGAATATGTACATGATATTTGGTGGGCAAAACTGATGTCATGTGCTAATTTATAGAATTGCCAAGTGTTCATTTCAGGAATTTTATGTATGTGTCATGTGTGCATCAATAAATTTTTTTTTTTTTTTTTTTGGTTCCCCTCCCCCAAAAAAGAGTTATCTCTCTCTCTCTCTCTCTCTCTCTCTCTCTCTCGCATAGAATGTAAAATATAATGAGCACTTGAAGTTTCCCTTTGGGCCCTCAATTAGCGTTTTTTAGTGCGCTATGTGTTGGAAAATATACAGCCATCTTGTCTATTTGTGGTATAAAAAATCCACCAAAGCACCTGATATCAGTCCAAGAACCCTTCTTTTAATTGTTAAGTCGGTTGGATCATGGCAGTCAAGGAGGCGGCTCATTAGACGAAAACTAAATTGAATCACTTTATATATTTAAATATAATTTTTAAAAAGTAAATATCAATTAAGTTCTATTATTTTATTTTAGATGTAGAATTACTAATTAATCACATAGATTTTTTTTTTTAAGAAAGCTTTAAGACACAAAAAATTTGATAAACTTTTCACACCAGTTGATGTGATAGCTTGATAATAGTAAGTAAAAATATAATGTTAGTGGTAGACCTAAATGAGAATTAATAAAAGTTTGTCAACTTAACTATTGTGAAAAATGGTTTGAAATTTTTTGTGTATTGCTCATTTTTTTTGTTTTGATAAGTGTTATATTCATAGCATTTTCACAATAGATTCTAGATCTTAAGTTATTATAGGTTCTAATTTGAACTCATTATTAAAATTAACTTTTTATCCCACCAATAACAGTCAATAACAACATAATACGTAAGATTTGTCGTGAAAAATTTTGTAGACGTAGAATTTATCTCTTTTATTTTTCTTGTTTTTCGTTTGATAAAAAAATATTATTTTATTTATTGGCTAGTATTTAAGTTTAATTAATATTATTACAGTGAAAGAAAAAATAACTTTATTGATTAAAATTTCGAAGCTATTTTTTATTTGCAGCCTTGTATAGCATAGAGGTGGCCCTTTGGTAGTTGAAACCATGACTCTAACTTGTTCAATTAGGTCAAATGCAAAAGGTTAAAAATAAATAATAAAAACATCTATTGATCCAAATCCAAGTATATATCCCAACAAGAGATTTAAAAATCTGAATTTCAAATCCTTCAACATATAAAATAAACCCAAGCATGGAATTTTAAAACAAATAAATTTAGAATCAAGCCATTTCAAATCCATTAATTCAAAGATCAAAATCAAAATCTTGTCATCCATCTAGACACAACCTAAATGTTGCCCTTTCATAGTAGCCATGACCTTTCCTCAACAAACAAGCTGCTAAAGGAATTTAATGGAGAGAATCTAATTGCAAGCTTTGGAGTTGGTCCTAGCAGCAATCTCGATTTTGCCAACATTTTATCTTGTCGAGTTGTCGTCTACCTCTTAGGGATGAAGTCTGAAGATAAGGTTTGGCAAAAGACAGATCTCAGGTGATTTTGGAAACGTGTGCCCAGTACGCTCGATCCAAGGTCTTCGCATTGGACAAAATTAGGCACCGAAAAGCAGTTCAAGGCTCCAAGCTAGCGCCCATCACTTTTTACTCTATCTTTCACATTAGTACGAGTATGGACATAAAAAAATATTAATTGCATCAAGGGTGTTGGAATGGGGGCAGAAGGTGCTGAGTTGCATGGCACCTAAAGTCCTGCCCACGTGGATTTCTATCACTCTTTAACGAGCTTGACTTACGAGATAACGGGAAAGGGTACTGTTAACGGGTGTTATACAGCACTTATTAATAATTTATTTAAAGAAAATTTTTATGAAAAATGAAAAAAAAGTAATTAATATTTTGACAATTTTTTTCATTTTCCATAAAAGTAGTATCAAAACTTTCTTAAAATGAATTATTAACAAGTGTTGTACAGCACTTGTTAACATTTTTCTTAAAAAAATTCAATCTATATTAAAAAATTACTACCCTATTGATGTTGTATGTGCACGGCGCATACAAGATTTTTACAAGATTTTTTCTTCTACTCGAAAGGAGCACCTTTCTTTAGTCCCACCGCCCACATATGGCTTTGTTTATTGGCTCTGATTGGTGCTGGAGGTCTTGTCCAGGTTGTTTCTTTAAGGTCAAAGTAACAATTATTCCTTGCATGCCACGTGCGGTTTGTCGATCTCGTTGAGCGGACCCTCATGTTTTCGCATCTTGTTCTGATTGTTTGGGGGCAGGTAACGTGGGTTGGCAAGGAGAAACAATAAAATGCGTCGTCTATGTAATATCAAGTTAGTATATATTTTGGTATTTTTTATTTAATAAATGAGTAATACATTATTCAATAAATCACATCAGACTATTTTAATAAATAATTAATTTATTTTTTCAATAGTATAGAAGATTGTGATTAATTTATTAGAGTAGTCTGATGTAGTTTTTTGAAACATGTGTCACTCATTTATTAGGTAGAAAATATCAATAGATGTTGAGTTAGTATGACTGAAACATGATATACTTTTTCGTTGGTAATAGATTTCTAAAAACGTTATTTAAGATTTTTGAAAATACATATAAGTAAAAATGTGTGTGAAAATATGTGTTAGAGTGTTTAAATAACAATTTTCGTTGTTTTAATACCATTGCCAAGCAGGGCTTTTGTATTGGGTACAAAGGTTTTGTTGACATTATTTGATGATAGGTTTTTTGTTAATGATATTGTAAAGGAGCAGACCCAGCTAGCTATTGTGTAATCTCTCTCTTGCTATTAATAAATAATTTTCCATGGGGATTATCAAAAAAGATTTTTTAAAAAAGAGCAACAATACAACACAATAAAATTTACAATATTTTTCACAATAATTAAGTTTGTATGCTTTTATTAATTTTTATTTAGAATTATTACTCACATTATTTTTTTTACTTCCATTATTAACGATCTAGAGGCACCGCAAGTTTATCTTTGTCTAGCTTAGCACAGTCCGAGTTTTCAATTCTCTGGATTTACACGTAAATGCTTGCCTGGATGTCTCTCTATTATTCTTAAGGTCCTAAAAGTAAAAATTACGGGTACTTGCATTATTAACCTAACCCCCACTAGTTGATTTTGTCAAACTAAAAATAGTCGGTCTCTAGGACTATTCAGTATATTTTTTTGCCTTAGATTAGCTCCGATTTCAGTTGTAAAGTGACTCCTCATGTCAGCTTGTGATTAGTAGTTAGTGTAATTAGAGAGAGAGAGAGAGAGAGAGTTCTTAGTTTTTACACTATCAAATTATTACTTAAAATACTATAATCATTGTAATTGGGTTATGAACATTGTAATTGGTATGGGTATTATTTTGGTTGAAGAATGAAGTTTTTGTTCACTATGCGAGTCTAAAGATCTCAATCAGGCGAAATCCTATGATCAATAGAGCAAAACTATAGTTTGGATAGAAAATCTAGTCAAAGGTTAAAATGCAAAGAGAAATGATATGTCTACAACATTTTTAACAACATTTTCACAACAAATCCTAAGTGGCAGGTTGTTACTGGTTGTTATTGTTGGGGCAAAAAAGTAATCTTAGTGTTAGGTTCAAATTTAAACCAATAACAATTAACCACCTATGATTTGTTGTAAAAAATGTTGTGGACGTAACACCTCTCAAATGCAAATAACCTTTAAGAGGGAGACTGCAACAAAATATTTGACTTTGACTTGAGAATATTAATTAGTCTCTAACCAAAAGAATAAATAATATATAACGAGATGATTAATATGATTTTTATTTGATTTATTTAGAATGATTTTTATTTAATTTGTGATGGGAGAGCCAACTAAAATAATTGACTTTTGCAACCATGAATATTGTTAAGACTAAACTTCGCAATAAAATAGAAGATGATTTTTCAACAAGCTCTTTGATTGATTTTGTATATTAAGAGGGAGATTGCAACAAAATTCATTACATAATCAGCCATATATAATTTTTGGGATGCAAAATAAAATCTAGTTCTATTTTAATAGGTGATTGGATTGAAATGAATATTTATTGTTCCATGAATCTTAGTATATTTCTTGTTCTTGAAAGATAAAAATTTGTTGGTTCATGCTTTGACCCCTTTTGCTGACTTCATTACTTGCAATGTGCTTAACAATTAAGCATCAAATAAAACCTCAATTAATGGAATTAACCGTCCACTTTTACTATTTTTAACAACCAAATTTCTCTTTTGTCCTTTTGGTATTTGATTTTGCAAAGTTCGGCTGTCCACATTTGTTTAAGTTGGGCCTTATTAAAGTTGAGCTTGAGCCTGTCAAAATCTGACTAATTAATCAAACCATCAAACTTTAATTGGGCTTATCAAAAATAGGGCATCCAAAGTAATCCAAACTTTTTTTCTTTTTTTTTTGAGTAATCAGTATTCGGTACTGGGCTTCTCTTCAAAAAATAAAAATAAAAATAAAATAGAACTTTTAGAAACAAAAAATTATTAGCGTTTTCAAGGATAGTCCTTGAAGGAATGCAAGGATAGTCCTTGAAGGAATGCATCCATGAGATAAACTCATGCATGGCCTAATTTGAAAAGAAATCTAGATTACATGTCTTCTACATATGCGCAAGAAAGAACAAATTTGTGAGCATTTCCAAAATTTAATCATAATTATGGGCTCAAGCTAATTTTAGTAGCTATTCTAAAGCAATATCTCTGTGGAATATCAAGATGACTTTATCTAGAAAGAAATGAAGATTACTTGTCTTTTACGTATTATGCTTGTGAAAGAACACATTTGTTATGTGTATTAATTATGTGTATTAGCCAATTTCAGTAAGTGATCTTAGCAATATCTTTGTAAAATATTTAAAATTAATGCAAATGAGATTAAATTCTATAAAGACTTTGTGTAAACCCTTTGGTTTACACCCTCTAATAAGGATGTCATTACATCATCATATTACTAAAACATAAATGAGATTAAATTTTATATGGATACGTGTAAAACCTAAGTTTTACACCCTCCAATCCCAACATGTCACATCATTATATCACCTATTAAAAAATAGACACAATCACACAATCAATTTAAATACTCATATGAAAATCCAACCTAATTGGGAATTTATTGAAATGTTATTTAGTGTGGTAGAATATATTGAGTTTTAAGTAGAAAAACTGATGTGGCAATTTCTTATTTGATTGTGTAAAACATGGGTTTTTCACCCTATCTTTACCAAATTTGGACTCAACATAAATACGTCCAATCACATATGATAACATCTCAATAAATATCATATTTTTGGTTTTATTTAAAAGGTGATGTGGTAATATTATGTGTGGTAGGATATATTGAATTTTAAATAAAAGACTAATGTAGCAACATCTTATTGGAACCCATCCGTACCAAATTCGGACTCCAAATGCAAATACATATATTTATTAGTCGTTGCATAGTTGGTTGGGCTTGCTTCCAAAAAAAAAAAAAAAAGGATTACAAAATATGGGAAGAATCGAGCCTATCTTGTATTAATTAGTGATGATGAAGAATACATTTCATAATATTTATAAACGAATTCATGATGAAGAAAGCATTTATATCTTTATCCCTATATAAACCCAAGGGCTCCAATTCAATTTTCAATATAAGAAAAGCAATTTTGTGAGTTTGAAAGAAATAGTGATAGTGATGGAGTACCCCTCTTTTTTGGAAATGATTTTTTTTTTTTTATGAGCTATCCAATTATAAGAGAGATTTTTAGATGCAAGTACTTTTGTGTTAACGATGCTAATATCCCAAAGAAAAGGTCTTTGTTCATGATAGAATACCACGAGTGTCTCCTATAAAATGGTTTTTGTAGCATCAACGGGTAAGTTATTATTTCAAGAAAATTTATATCCTACCATTGTTCTCGTGTGAATATTACTGATTTTTTTTTCTTTTTTAATGTTATGCATATTTGTTTCTTGTTTCATCCATATTTGTTAGGACTCTGATTGGGGTGCAGTGCTATATGGTGCAGCTGTGGCTAAGTAGTGCAGTGAAGGGTGCTTGTGTGGTGCAGGGAAGTGTGTTGCTCTGTTGCCGTTGTGGGCAAGGCAGTGGAAGACTTGTACATACAGAGAGGCAGAGAGGCAGGGGAAGCTTGTACAGAGTTAGTTACAAGTAGTTGGTTAATTGTTGATGCATTAAGAGTTGTACTTAGCTAGTTAAGGCTAAGATGTGTTATACCTTGTTAGTTAGTAAGTAGGATATAAGGTTCAATTCAGATTGTAATATGATTTCAATTTGATGAATAATACAATTGAATAGCACTTCTTGAAATGCTATTGGAGGTTGATTCTCTCGAAGAATCCATGGAAGCCTAGTTCCCTTGAAGAACTATAACATTGCGAGTAACAAAATTAAATTCAATTAAGTCCTATCAATATTTTCCAAATTATATATCTGATTATAATTGGTTTTTTCATTAAATCTGCGCGCAGGAGCTCATATGTACTCCATGTTCAGACAAACTGGAGAAAGAAACTAGTCCACAAAACGTTTCCTCAATGAAATCAATAAAAGTTGTATCCTATTGAAGCTTTTCTTGTCCAATAGCACTTCCCCTGTTCTTTTCCATGTCTCTAATTTTTTTTTTTTTTAAATTTTTTTTCTCTTTTTCCTACCTTTATTTAGGAAGAGGTTGCTGGCCAACAAATTAATGAATTATCAATTAAGCATCCTTTCTAGTTACACGTATCTTGAAATTGAATGACACATATGAAAGGAAGAGCAAAACTTAAGTATAGTATTCAGACGCTGTTCCTTAGGTTCTCTTTTTAAAGTTCTGCCATGTGGATATTTTCTCATGGATGGAAATGTATTTTTTAATTAAGAAGTCACATGACTGAATTTTAAGAGGGCAACTTAAGGAACAGTACTTAAGGTACTGTATATAAATTTTGTCATAAAAAAGAATGCTTATCCATTATACATGGATATTCATGGCATTACGTGTTTTTTTTATTTTTTTGGGGGAAGCCAACCACAAGACTTAAGTACAGTATTCAGACGCTGTTCTTTAGGTTCTCTTTTTAAAATTCTGCCATGTGGATATTTTCTCATGGATGGAAGTATATTTTTTAATTAAGAAGTCACATGACTGAATTTTAAGAGGGCAACTTAAGGAACAGTACTTAAGGTACTGTATATAAATTTTGTCATAAAAAGAATGCTTATCCATTATACATGGATATTCATGGAATTACGTGTTTTTTTTTTTTTTTTGGGGGGGAGGCCAACCACAAAAGTTTAAGAATGAGCCAACCTTGAGAATGACAATATTGGACATTTAATCTCTAATACGTATGGCTTAGTATGAATTTGGCATCCAACTGAAGTTAGTGTAAAATGAGGAAAAGTTCAACTAATGCAAACTAGCATGTAGTCCGTGCTTACACACAGAAATATTAACAATTGTGATGATAAGATGTTCATCTTGGTAGATTCAGTTTCCACATTGAGCATTATGAATGGAGGTAACTTAACACCAACATTTAAAAATCAAATTGGACACATAACACAAAATTAACGACAATAACTGATCATTGAGATTGGAATCTTTATGGAAGCGCCAATGAAGCGGTAATGTATAAGAGTGTAAAGCAAGGAAGAATGAGATTGAACATTGTGTTTGAATCCGGCCTTACTCTTAGAAATCTGAAAGGAGGAGGAGAGGGTAGTGTGTGGATCTAGTTGGTAGAGGTTGAGAGAAAAGGATGAGACATGGGTTGACAATATGGCATTAGGAGGAGATAATATTTTACTTTTATAGTCTTTCTCGTTGGACTCCTTGGTTCTGGTAGTGGGATTAGAGGAGCTCCAAACTTTATTAAGTTCACCCATAAAAGTGTGCAGGTGAGATGTTCTTACTTAGGCCAATGATCATTATCATTGTGGTTTTCTTGGCTTCCGTGTTAAATGTTAATGCATCATTTATTTGGACACAAAAATTTAGAAAATTTAGATAAGATACATGACACAAAATTGGAGTCCAATTTATAATCTAATAAAAGTGTGCAGGTGAGATGTTCTTACTTAGGCCAATGATCATTATCATTGTGGTTTTCTTGGCTTCCGTGTTAAATGTTAATGCATCATTTATTTGGACACAAAAATTTAGAAAATTTAGATAAGATACATGACACAAAATTGGAGTCCAATTTATAATCTAATAAATTTTTTTTTTGAGTTTTAGTTAGGACAAGTGGCGCAAAATTGAGAATTCAAATCTAGACACATGGCATAAAATTAAAACTTTAATTTAGAATTCTATTTGAATTTCTCTCTGCTTCACCTATTATTATATATATAGATTAAAAAGTTTGTCTAAAATTGAAGTTCATTAACTTATTTCAAGCCAAATATATATATATATATATATTTTCTGGGTAGTGACTGGTGAATGTCGGCTTAACATCAGCAACTGTGGTTTATCACCAACATTGTTGCAAGTTACAGCCATTAATCTAAGTACTACTTTGGCATGGTTTTTAATAGTTTCGAAAGTTCGATGAATGATAAACATGTTACATGTATGATTTTATCTTTCACTGTCAACGACTTTTTTTAATCAAATTGCTCGCCATAACAAGCCACACTTTGGCATAACATATTACCGAATTGTGTATCAGTGTATGCTTGTCTATCTCACGCTCTCATCACATGTCAATTCATAATCAAATTTTTGTAGATCATCTAGAAACGGACTTCCTTTAAGAGTCTGTTTTTCATTTGGGGCTACATTTTTTCCATCCCTGCGTATGGTGTGGATGGCTTGATTGTATGTAAGGTTTGAGATAAGAGGCAATTCTTATATCAGGCAAAGCTTGGTCCATTGCCTCTAGTGTATTGGATCTGTCGCAATGATGACAAGTGACCAAACTGAACACGCATAGCCACAGGTGATGTTTACTGTGCCTTGGCCAAAAGGTGACAGTTGAGGCCTTGAGGGTTAGTGTCGAGAGAATTTAGCATGGGGTAGGCTGATAATTTGATGGAGAATTGGCTAACTCTTTGCTTGCTAAGGGGCTTATTTAAACTTCTCATCTTCTTCGATATGGAGGTCAGGACTCAAGGGGGCTATGTTCTAAATGCTCAGACAATAGTAGCTCTGTAGAATAAGTAATATTGCATCATTTGTAAAGTAGGTTTCCTGAAATTAACTTTGTGAAAACTCAAATCCTTATATTAAAAAACATGGCTTATTTTGTTTAGTTTCTCATGCGTTATGTAAAAAATTTATTGTTAAATTGTCTTTCCCTAATCTCTGCAAAATCAAAATCAAAATTTATAATATGTTCAATTCTACCATGACATTTTGCTTAAAAAAATTTTTTCCAGCATTTCATTTCTTGGGAATTTGGTGCAATTGGTGTGGGGCAATTATGGAGGACTCAATAAGTCTAGAGACTATATTTTCACAGGCACCATTTTCACGACAAGTTATGTAGCTAGGGCAAACATGGCAATAGCTTGTGATGTTACAAGGTATTGTTTGTTTGTTTTCACAAGATAAATATAAGTTATTGTTGGAACCAGCTAGCCTGACAGTAGAACATCACACTCTTGACATTCTCCATGAGTACTCACACCATCCCTGTAGATTATATTTTGGTTTCTGCCCATGTTGCTCTCAGATAAGATATGAGTAGTTCCTTAATCATTCCTCCAGAAACCGTAGTGCATCAACAAGGAACTTGGCATTTATCTTCAGTGCCATTTATATTTGCCAAATATTGTTTACTCATCCTATATACGTGCATTGTGAAACAGCATTGGGAAACAAGTCCAAGATCTGTATCACAAATCCGTTTCAACTCACCATAAAGAGAGTCATAATTATCTGGCAAAATATCAATCTTGCAAACCTCCACAGGCAAATAATTTGGCCTCTGTTTATTCCCCACTTGCAAACAAGGCCATTGCGTATGTTGAATGACAAACACAGATTTCCTTGTACCTCTTTCATCAACTGGAAAAGTCAGTTCTCGTGTTGCCTATGAAGTTAATTAAACCAATATATACCTAGGATACTTCCTGCGCATGTTTCCACGGTGGTGGGGGCTATTGTGGCGTTGTTGTTGTTGAATGAATTTTGTGATGGGGTTGACTCAGATCTGAACGTGTCTGTTTCATCAGGAGTTACCAATGGCATCATGGGTGGTTGGGTCAGAGGCAGAAGGTGGGACTGGGCCTTTATATAGTGGAACATATTAATCATCACCATGAACCCTGAACCCTCGGACCAGAACTCATCTCTCCTATATTGGGTACATATTGCTCTTTGACCAATGCTATAAATGTTGAACTAGATAAGGATTGGTTCTTCTTCCCCTCTACCTCCATGTTTGGATTCAGAGGCCGAGCTTCAGATCTATAAAACAAAAGCAATATTAGTGTAAAGCGCACACAAAAAAATAAATAGAGAAAAATAGTTTGCTAAATAGACTTCTAGATTTTTTTTTTTTTTTTTAACTATGAAAGTTCAAATAGTGTATAAAACACCAATGAACGTTTAGACCTCTAATTTCAAAATTATCAACATAAGCTTATATCCAAACAATATATGTGCGGAATAATAGGTACAAGCAGAAATCCAAAAAAGTAAACAACCTTACACTATAAATAATCACAACACAACAACAATTAAATGGTAAGAGTGAGGGTTAGAGAGATGCAAATACAAAGATAACACGGCGATGTGTTATCGAAGAGGAAACCAAAAAACTCAGCGAAAAATCTCTCTGCCGCCTTCCAAGCGGTCAAATGATCCACTAAAGAATAAAGTTGAGATACATGAATAGTAATAGACCCTTCAAACCTAATCTATCCAATGCATCTAAACCCTCCAAGCTTCTTACTCCAACAGGGTTACGCCGAATCTAGTCTTCTTTAGCTTTCCGAATCCCACAATAAGCCCATTGCATCAACCAAACAAGTTGGTCCTCTCTGAATTACTTCCCAAACACCAAAATTCCTCTTCACTGATATGGGTATGATGAGATAAGGATTTGGCTAATGTACCTCTCAAGGATTTGTCAATGGAGAGGGTGAGAGTAAAGGAATTTGGAAAATCAAAATGCAAAGATTGTGGATGTGTCAATCCTGGTTTTTTTCTAGAGTTTCTCTCTCAAAATTCTCTCTGGAAGCTCTCTACATTTCGTGGGAATAAGGATATTTATAGTAGGGTACGTGAGGAATGTGAAAAGTCAGTTTTCATCCAAATAGGACATTCTGGCGACTTAGCGTCGCGACTAGAACGAGCTGCGAGTTTGAGTTGCGAGATAACTTCCAGACCAAACTGTACTTTTTGTCCTGTAGTGCACCAGCTGTCATGACCCTTTAGTTTCCTGCATGCTTCACACGTGTGTCACTTTGGTGACTTGCCAATCGCGAGATCCAGTCGCAAGACTCCTTTGAATGCACACATCTTGAGTTTTCTTCACACTATCTCACACACTACCCTTACATAATTCTCACATAAATACAGGATGTCTAATTGCTAAATTACAAGTAAATTTGGCACGGAATAAAACCAACACATGATTGAATAAATTTAACCATACAAACTAAAACCGTGATAAGTTCGTTGTGAATGCTTTAACTTGACGAGGACTCACTGGCTACACAAAAAAAATTCAGTCAAGTTGAGCTATTTTGTGGGTCTGCGGATCTCTCCAAATATAGTAATTGTTGGGCACTTCTTGGCTTTGCTACATTGGTAGCCTAAAATCACTAGGTATACGAGTATGATTGCATTATAATTAAGTCCCTTAAGCAATAATACCCAAATAGTTCTAGACACGTTATCTAGGTTGGTGGTGAGTTGGGTTTTGTTCTCCCCTTTTTTTTTCTTTTCTTTTTTTAATAATAATTATAAGGTTACAAATTAGGTATTGATGATGATCAAAATATTGCCAGTAAGCTACAAGGTTTCTTCACGTGCTCGAAACAACCTGCACAACACAAAACGAGAAATACCTCAAGAGGGTACCTGTGTGGTACCAGCCAAAGACCCTCCGAAGATTAAGTCAGAGAGTGCTCACAACCCTAGAGTGCCAGAGTTGAGATAAATTATGCGTACCTTCTTTTGTGAGAGCCTTTGGGGTTTTTTATAGTAGTGTAGAACCGACCTTCTTTTCTTACTTAAGAAGTCTTTTCCTTATAGGATTGTTATTAATTAGGCGAATATCGCGGAATCCTCTTTACATTTGGATTCTATTTCCATTGGGATTCTGTCAACCAAAATTTGGCATAAGACGCAAGTTTTTTCCATTTATAAAGTGACAAGTATACAGAACCGTCTACTTTATACCCGTGAACCTTTGATCCGTCCACATGAGATTTCTTACTTTCAGTCCGTCACCTCCATTAAGATACTCTCGTCATGTCAAGCTTTACCTTCTTCAGTTGCCCTCTCACTCCATGGGTCCGTGACCTCTCAGGAGACGGACTTATGGGGTGACGGTTTGATTTGCCCTTTAAGAGAGACCTAGCCTGACATACTGGCATGGGGTAATTAATGTTGGGTTATTAATGGTGTAGGGCACATGTCACTTACCTAGTGGCTATTTCCTGGGAACGAAGCGTCCCTTCGTCTTCCATGCCATTCCTCCTATATAAGCTTCCATTTTCATTCTCATTTCTCACTTTCCGTAGAAACTATATGATTAGAGCACTTCCGTCAACCTTGCTGATCCTCATACCGTCAAGTTAATTCATCCGTCATCTATGCCTTGCTGCATATCTTCGACTGGTAAGCACTTTTATAATTCATTCAACTTCATTTTACTTTTGTACTTCCATAAATTATTTTAGATCTGTCAGTGTCTTAGGGTTGAATGTCACGTTTAGGTGACAGATGTCTAGTGCGTCGAGTAACCAATTGTTTGTCCGCGAAGGAGCGGGCTACGATGAAATTTACCCGTCTAGTAAAAAAGACCTTGACATCTCAACTGCAGATAAGGACTCGTCATCCACCTCTTTTTCCTCTAGGTATGAGAGCTTGGAGACGGATAGACAAGAGAGTGGCCTTAGTGATAATCTGGACGGAGGCGAACCCCCAATCCAATCCGTCATTGGACCAAATGGTCTACGGGAATTCATAATGCTACCAATTTGGATGGTTAATGATTTTAGGTGCACCATCAAAGATACACACTTCAAGACACTTAGGTCTAAGTATCAAATTCCAAACAACATTCCTATCCGTCTACCATACAAGTCGGAGAAGTGTTACTATGAGGGGTGGAAGGTGCTGGAATCTATGAGCAAATGTTAAAAGCAGGGCTTAGATTTCCATTGAGTTCCCTCCACCGTCGCCTCCTCCAATACCTAGGTCTGTCCGTCACCCAGATCTCCCCCAATGCATGGAGGGTTTTCTTAGGAGCGGAAGTCTTGTACGGGGCTATATCAGATAAAGCCCGACGGTTAACGTTGGAAGAGTTCTTCCACTATTACCGTCCAACAGAGATTACTCAATCAAAGGGAATGTATAGTTTTGTGGCTAGGAGCCCGTTATTGAGGCTAGTGTACGACACCCCTGATTCCAATAGAAATTGGAAGAACCGATATTTTTTCATGAAGGGTGATGCATGGATGTGTCGTCCAGGGGATAATGAATACATGCCCGTCGACACAATATTTTAAGCATAATGCCCCCGTCGGGTAGGTATCCGTCATTTTAAGCTTTACTCGTGATTGCAACTATGTTTTTCTAACCTTCACTTGTTTCTTATGTTCAATAATTCGGGACTGTCCACAAGTTTCACTTGAGTAGTGGAGCTTTTTGGAAAGAATTTTTAAGAAAACCAAGTTAGAGGAGAGGACGTGGGCCAAACTTGTAAACCTCGACACCCGCTATTGGTACTGTGACGGTCCAGAACCCACCCAAGCTGCCCGTCGATACGAACTTCAAGTGCGCCAACGTGAGCCCATCCAATTAACCCTTCCGTCTACTTTTTTTTTATATATATATTTTTTTTTTTACTATATCCATCCGTCTACTTTTGCAAAGATGGATGATGCCCGGAGAAGAGCCTTCATCAAGCAGCAAGCCGCTGTGAGGAAGAAAGAAGTGGGTCAGGTATCCAAAGTGACGGAATCTTCTCATCCATCATTGAAGAGAAAACAACCAAAGAAGTCTGACTGTCATCCAAAGATGCCTAAGACCGTCCCTGAATCCGTCTTGGGCCTTGGGGCAGCAACCAAGAAAGCGGTCCCTTCTCTTGGACAAGGAAAGGGTAAAGGGCTGATGAAAGGCCCATCCATCACAGAGAAGCCACCCGTCCTCCTCCGCGAGGATCCAAAGCATGCGTTGGAACAGCTCTCGTCCATTATTACCCCAGACGATTACGAGGACCTGAGCAACCACTCTACTGAGGCTATGGGGGAGACGGGCCTCTTCAGCATTGCTTAGGTAACTTTATGTCCGCCACTTTGTCATTTCTTTCCCTTCATCTTTACTTGTATTTTAACCCCTGTTTTGCAAGCCATGGTGATGATGAAGGGGCTACTAGGACGCTGCCTAAACCATGAGATGTCATTAGATCGTATCAGGGCGAAGGCAAGCTCGACGGAGGAAGAACTGAATGAGTTGAAAGTCTGGAAAGCCGTCCAGGAGAAGAAGCTCGCCATGTCGGAGGAGGCCAGGAAGGAGCAAGAAAAACTGACGGAGTTGTTGAAGACGGTCCTGGAGGACAAGGAGAAAGAAATACTGGACAACAGGGACAGGCTCCGTCTCGTGAAGGTGGAGGCGATCCGTGAATACAGAGACTCTGACGCGCTCCTGGCTGAACTTGGAGGCTCTTTTGCGGACGGGTTCGATGATGCCCTCCGTCAGGTGAAAGCTCTTACCTGGAATTGGACTTATCTCATGTCATTATCGATAAGGCTCAGGCTCAAACCTTAATTCTTCCCATCGCCTTAGGAAGCACAGAAGACTTATTTGCTGAGGCCCAAGATGCTCAAGGTGACGAAGCCCTCGTCGGTAATGGTGACGGCGAGTCTGCCCGTCAAGATGAGAACGTTCAAACCGAGAAGACTAATGATCCCTCTGTCCCATAGTTTAGTTCTTTTTTTTTTTTTTTGTACAAAATTTGTAAAAAATTATCCTTGTATCATCATGAACAATTTGCCCCTGGTGGCATTTTTTATTTAAGTACTTCAATTGTTTACTTTTAAACTTTCATTGAAGTTTAAGTTTAACAATGTATCCGTTTACTTGAATCCGTCGTTTTTAATTATATTGTATTAACTGAACACGTTTTGAACCCATTCTTATATTTGAATGGGAATATTTCTAGACGGCGTTAAAGTCCGTTCTTTTTATTGATGTTTTTGTATCCGTTAGACATTTTTTTTTTTTTGTGGATGTACCCGTCCATTTTCACTCTCCGTCCAAGCGTTCATATCGTTGGGTGCACCTGTCCACTTGTATGTTCAATTTTGGACTTTTGTAAGTTTCACCCTTATAGGATGGATCCGTCCAACTTCACGAACTATAGTTTTCACATCCTCATAAGATTGATCCGTCCACTTGTATGGACTTGGTAATGTTATCACCCTTATTGGACGGATCCGTCCATTTGTATGGACTTAATAATTTTCACATCCTCATAGGATGTATCCGTCCATTTGTATGAACTTAATAATTTTCACACCCTCGTGGGATGTATCCGTCCACTTTTATGGACTTCATAATTTACACACCCTCGTGGGATGTATCCGTCCAACTGTCTGGACTTAATAATTTTTTCACCCTCGTGGGATGAATCCGTTCACTTTTATGGACTTTGTAATCAAAGTAGAAAAATACATAAGTAATGTCTGAATAAACTCCTCATGCATAAGTAGAATAATTGCCTCTTGAGCTTAAAAAAGTATTGTAGCAAAAAATTTAATAAACCTTAAATGAATGTTGAATTTAAAACTAGGAAAAAGTAAGCGAATGAGCATTGCTCTATCTGCTGCCCTCTCTACTAGTAGTATTTCTTGAGGTACTCAGTGTTCCATGGGTGGTGTTATCTTCGTCCGTCTAGGGTCTCCAGGTGGTGGGTGCCTTTTCTCACCTATGAGGTGACTCTATAGGGGCCTTCCCAATTAGGATCAAGCTTACCCTGAATGGGATCCCTAGTACTGTCCATCACCTTTCTTAAAACAAGGTCTCCGATCTTGAAGTCTCTGTGTTTGACCTTGGAGTTGTAATGCTTAGCCATGAGATCCTAATACCGTGCAAGCCTCTATATAGCCATTGCCCTAACTTCGTCTATTAGATCGAGCTGTAGACGCATGGCCTCGTTGTTTCTCCCTTTGTTGTGGTTATTCACCCTGTAACTAGTAAGTCCGATCTCATCTGGGATGACTGCTTCGCTTCCATATGCCAATCAGAACGGTGTCTCTCCCATAGGTGTTCTTGCTGTCGTCCTGTATGCCCATAGTACGCTTGGAAGTTCCTCAGGCCATATACCCTTTGCCCCCTCGAGCCGAGTTTTGATAATCTTTAGCAAGGATCGGTTCGTGACTTCAACCTGTCTGTTGGCTTGAGGGTGTGTGGGGGATGAGTAATGGTTCTTGATCCCAAGTTCTGAACAAAAGTTCCTAAAAAAGTTGTTGTCGAACTGCTTCCTGTTGTCTGAGACCAAAACTCTTGGTATACCGTACCTGCAAATAATGTTCTTCCATACAAAGTTGCGCACATTCTTTTCTGTGATGGTAGCCAGCGCTTCTGCTTCTACCCATTTGGTGAAGTAATCAATGCCGACTACTAGGAACTTCAACTGTTTGGTTGTAGTTGGGAAGGCCCATTATATCCAAACCCCATTAACGAACGGCCATGGGGCCGTCATCAGTGTGAGTTCCTCCGTTGGTTGTCTTATGAAATTGCCAAATCTCTGGCATTTGTCGCAAGCTCTGACATATACTTGGGCGTCCTTTTGCATAATAAGCCAATAGTATCCAGCTCGGATCAGCTTGTGAACTAACGACTGCGACCCTGAATGATTCCCGCAAACCCCTTCATGCACTTCTCTCATGATGTAATCTGCTTCCTCTGGGCTTAGGCACCTTAAGTACGGGCGCAAGAATCCTCTTTTGTATAGGACATCCTTGATCAGGACGAATCGCGCCGCTTAAACCTTTAGCTTCCTTATGGCTTCTTTGGTGTCGAGTAGCATGCCATTCTTCAAGTAGGCGACTATTGGTGTGGTCCAGTTACTTTCAGAACCTATCTCCTGCATGTCAATGATATCAATAGTAGGCGAAGGTTGAACAAAGGAAAGTATCTTATTGGGGATGATCATGTGATCTGCTGATGCGACCTTTGCAAGGCAATCGGCCTGCTCATTTTCTCCTCTCGGGATCTGCACAACCTTAGCTTGCAAGTCGTTCATCTTCCTTTTTGCCTGTTCCAGGTACTTCCTCATCCTTGTGCCCCTACACTTGTACTCGCCATTCACCTAATTGGTGACGATCTGAGAATCACAGTGGATAACCACATTGGTGGCACCTGCTGCTCTTGCAAGGTCCAAACCGGCAACCAAAGCTTCATACTCCGCCTCATTATTGGTTGTAGGGAAATTGAGGCGAACCATACATTCTACCTCGTCGCCTTCCGGAGATCGCAGTACGATGCCCGCTCCGCCTGCTTGTTTATTGGATGAACCGTCCGTGTAGACATTCCATAGAGGATGCTCGTCTGCCCCTTGGTCTTTTAAACTAGTAAACTCTACAATGAAATCGGCGACCACTTGTCCTTTTATGGCCGTACGTGGGCGGTACTGTATGTCGAATTCGCTCAACTTTATCACCCACAGTGACATTCGTCCGGCAGCTTCAGGATTGCTCAATGCTCACTTTATGGGCTTGTCTATCAGGACAACTATTGTGTGGACTTGGAAGTAGGGCTTTAGTTTACGAGCCGCTGTGATCAAGGTGAAGGCGAGCTTTTCCATCGGTTGGTATCTTTCTTTTGCGCCATGAAATGCCCGGCTGGTATAGTACACGGGCTTCTGAACCTTGTCTTCTTCTCGAATCAAGGCTTTGTTGACGGCAGCCGGTGACACAGCCAAGTATAGAAACAGTTCTTCTCCTTCTTTCGTGGGGCTCAACAGCGACAGGGAAGAAAAATAGGCCTTTAAGTCATCGAACGCCCGCTGACATTCAGCAGTCCATTCAAAGGATTTTTTCAATGTATGGAAGAAGGGCAGACACTTATCTGTCGCTCTTGCTACGAATCTATTCAGTGCAGCAACCTTGCTGTTGAGGCTTTGCACTTCTTTTACGTTTTTTAGGGGTGTCATCTCCAATATGGCGCAGATTTTATCTGGGTTGACTTCGATACCCCTTTGGGACACCATGAACCCCAGGAATTTTCCTGCTGTCACCCCAAATGCGCATTTACCTAGATTGAGCTTCATGTTGTACGAGCGAAGGGTGTCGAGAGTTTCCTTGAGATCGCCCAAATGGTTGTCCTCCTTTCGGCTTTTCACCAGCATATCATCTACGTACACTTGGACGTTCCTTTCGATCTGTTTCACAAACATCTTATTCATGAGCCTTTGATATGTCGTGCCCCGCATTCTTGAGGCTGAACGGCATCACCTTGTAACAAAAGAGGCCTTGACTTGTAACGAACGAGGTCTTTCCCTAATCTGCCTTGTCCATCTTGATTTGGTTATATCCTGAAAATGCATCTACGAAACTTAGCAACTGGTGTTGAGCTGTAGAATCTACTAGGATGCCAATCCTCCAGAAGAGGTAGCTATCTTTGGGACATGCTTTATTCAAGTCCGTGAAGTTTACACACATCCTCCATTTCCCGTTGGTTTTCCTAACCATTACTATGTTTGCTAGCCAATCGGGGTAGTAGACCTCCCTAATAAAGTTTGCTTCCTGTAACTTACGGACTTCCTCCACTATAGCTTGGTCTCTCTCGTGCGTGAACACACGCTTCTTTTGGCGAATTGGTGGAAAGGCGGGAGATACATTCAACCTATGGACCATGACCGAGGGGTCAATCCCAGGCATATCTTCATGGCTCTATGCAAAGACGTCCTGGTTTGCTTTAAGAAATGTTACGAGTGCTTGCAGGGTCGTCGGACTGGCGAGGGTGCCAATCCGTGTCATTCGCTCCGGCATGGAGTCATAGAGGGGTATTTCCCTAAGCTTCTCAATGGGTTCTGCCACCATCTGTTGTTCTTCGATGCTCATTGTCTTCATCTGGTCATCCATCTCCATTACCGTTACGTAACACTCTCGCGCTGCATCCTGGTCTCCGCGTAGTTCCCCTATTCCGTATTCAGTAGGAAACTTGACCATTAAATGATAGGTCGAAGTTACGGCCTTCCACGAATTAAGAGTTGGTCGTCCGATTATGGCATTATATGCAGATGAGCAATCGACCACAAGGAACGTGACGTCTTTAGCAATTTGCTAGGGATAAACACCATTCGTGACAAGTAGAGTAATTACGCCGAGGGGGTATACCTTGGTTCCTCCGAACCCAATGAAGGGGGGCGTTTGTTGGGGTCAGCCGCTCTTTATTTATCCTTATCTGCTGGAACGCCGGGTAGTAAAGGATATCGGCGGAGCTTCCATTGTCAATCAAGATCCGATGCATGTTGTAATCTCCCACCCGACACTCGTATGCTAACAACAAGTGCATCGTCATGCGGGTGGTGAAAACGTCGAGCGTCGTCCTCCGAGAATCCAAAGATGGGGGTTTTGGCCTGTGCCATCTTTAGAACGAAGCCTGTCAGCTGGATGTTTTGGACCATTCTGAGGTAAGTTTTTCGAGCCTTTTTGGACGAGCCGGAGGTCGCTGTGCCTCCTATAATCATCCTTATATCACCTATCGGCGGCCTTGGGCACTTGTTCTCTCGTCTGGGAATTTGCTCCTATGGTGGGTCCGTTCTTTCTTTGCTAACGAAGCTTTACAACTTCCCTTGTCTAATGAGTGCTTCTATCTGCTGCTTCAAGTCGTAACAGTCGGCTGTGTCGTGACCATGGTCTCTGTGAAAGCGGTAGTATTTGTCCCAAGACCTTTTATTGGGGTCTCCTTCAGCTTGCTTGGAAAAGTAAGGGCTCCTTCATCTTTGATCTGCATCAAGACTTGGTCAATTAGGGCTGTAAGCGGGGTGAAATTTGTGAACCTTCCAGCTGGGGGTTTAGAGCATCTATCTTCCCTTTTGTCTCCCTTCCTTGCGGTCTTCTAGCCCCTGTATTGATGTACTTCTTCCTACCTTTCTCTCTTCTTAGAGGGCTTTTCTTCTCGGGCCAAGAGTGCATCCTCCGCGTTCATGTACTTGGTCACCCTGTAAAGCACATCGGACACGATTTTCGGGTCATTTTTGTATAAGGAAAATAAAAACTTACCATTTCGTAGTCCGTTCGTGAACGCGGCTACCAGTATTTTATAATCAACTTCATCGATCGACAGTGCCTCCTTGTTAAAATGGGTGATGTAGGACCTCAGCGTCTCGTCTTCCCGTTGTTTAATGTCCATCAGGCACGCGGTGGATTTCTTATACATGTGTCCTCCGATGAAATGCGAGGCAAATTGAGCACTCAATTCCTTAAAGATACTGATGGAGCCCGGTGGCAGCCTGCTAAACCAGACCCTTGCGGAACCCCTCAATGTTGTAGGGAAGGCCCTACACATTATTTCGTCCGCTACTCCTTGTAGGTGCATTAGCGTTTTGAAGGTCTCCAGATGATCCAATGGATCCTTAGATCCGTCATAGCTTTTAATCTGTGGCATTCGAAATTTCGGCGGAAGAGGGTATGAGCTGACGGACACGATAAATGGCGAATCCGTTTGATGAATCAGGTCATCGAGGTCGTTGGATACTCGTCCTTTGAGAGCGTTCATCACAAAATCCATGCGCTCCTTCATCATTTGCATCTCTACAACCACATGAGACGGGATTTAGTCTGCAGTCAATGATTGATTCGTGTCCTGCCGTTCGGGTCTGCTTCGGGCATTGCTCCCTTCCTGCCCCTCCTAGTTTCTCTTTTCGGCGCTGCTGGCCTCCTGCTCTTCTTCCTGGGTGTGGAGCATTGCATCCTTCTGGCGCAATTGCTCCTCTTGGTCGTGGTTACGCTTCGTGAGGCGTTCTACTGCTGCTGCGAGGGTTTGAACCTGGCTCTCGAGAGCCGTGGTGTGTGGTTGGCCTTGATCGTTCTTCGTGGTTGCCATCGAGCGCGTGAGTACCATGCAACTTTTCGTCTGGAAATCTCAAAGAATGGCTTTTCCTTGCGCGTTTCCCACAAACAGCACCAACTGATGATGATCAAAGTATCGCCAGTAAGCTACAAGGTTTCTTCACATGCTCGAAACAACCTGCACAACACAAAACGAGAAATAGCCCAAGAGGGTACCTGTGTGGTACCGACCAAAGACCCTCTGAAAGTTAAGTCAGAGAGTGCTCACAACCCTAGAGTGCTAGAGTTGGGATAAATTATGCTTACCTTCTTTTGTGAGAGCCTTTGCTAGTAGTGTAAAACCGACCTTCTTTTTTTGCATAAGAAGTTTTTTCCTTATAGGATTGTTATTAATTAGGCGAATATCGCAGAATCCTCTTTACATTTGGATTCTATTTTCATTGGGATTCTGTCAACCAAAATTAGGCGTGAGACGCAAGTTATTTCCATTTATAAAGTGACTAGTATTCAGAACCGTCTACTTTATACCCGTGAACCTTTGATCCGTCCACATGAGATTTCTTACTTTCAGTCTGTTACCTCCATTAAGATACTCTCGTCCTGTCAAGCTTTACCCTCTTTAGGTATGTTGCACATTTTTTGGTCCAATTTTCGCTCGTTCTCAAGTTTAACGGAAGAATATGTTTGAGAGTAGATATGTTATGAGATTAATGGTTAAACTAATATTAGCTTCATCACATGTGTTTTACGAGCATTTAGAAAAGAAAAGATTGGTACGATGATGAATACTTGCGAACTTCAAGAGCATTGTTTCATGTATAATATTCTTCACGAATGTTGAGTTATTAAGTTAGTATTAATTCGCATTTAAACCCATCACTAACACCAGTCTTGAAAAAAACTGACTTTATAGACTTAAAGGGAGATTCGGAATTGGTCGAAGTTGTTTATTTTTTAATTTTAAATATAAGTATAAAAAATGCTAGGATTTTAATGGAGGGGAGGACCAGGAGGCAGTGGCACGCACTACTCGCGTGATCTTCATGTTGTATTGAATAATTTTTTCTCATTCGCACTGGTCAACAAAAGCCAAAAGTTTATAATAGGTGTATTGCTTGCTATAGGTACGTAGTTGCGTTGCCGTAACAACGATCGAAGTACTGAAAAATAAAACGTTTTCCAGAAGAACAAATACATATAGGTGTAGTGCTTTAGGTGGTTGTGTTGTGCTGCCCTTTACACATCCCATGTATATCTTAAATTCTAATCAATGGCTAGTAGCCTAGCATTGTGACGTCGACACTTAATATGGGTATTATTCTGTAAGTTAAAAACTTTTAGAAGACTTCAATTGGGTTTCACCTGTATTGGGAGTAGCAAAAACTAATAAACAAATATCTTCTAAATTAAAAGTAATTCGACTTCTTATAAAAAGTCAATAGATTATATTAGAAAATTCAACCTTAACGAATGACTTAAGGCATCCGTTAATTTTAAATTAGTCCCTTTTTTTCTACTTTTTTTTTTAATAATTCTTTATTTATTCAATAATGTGCAAATCATAAGAATATAAATCCATACATATCAGTAACTTACAACTAAACAAATACGTGTGGGATAAAAGTCCACGTAAATTATTCATGAATCTAGTAAAAATTAAGGCAGACCATTCTCTTTTCCTTGAAATTCTAGGCTAACAGTACTACTCAACGGAACTGGGACTGGAAACTTATTTTTCAGAGGATCAAAGGTCATCTTTTAGCACAAATTCAATGCCAGTTGACAAAAACCTGGCTAGAACTCCGGCAAGGCCGGGAAATTCAAGTCAAAGTTACGATGATTATGGTTCACAGTGATCATACCATCATAGTGACACCGCTTGTGTCCTCCTAAGGCCTGCCCGGTCTGAAAAGTCTTGTTGCATATAGCACATTTGTGAGTCTTACCACTTGGGTTCGAGGGTGTGTTGGAATTGTTATTGGTTCTTGTTACAATGTTGGTGAGGGAGTCTTGGGTTCCAATAGGCTTTCGATGACTAGCTTTGTGTCCACCTAGAGCTTGGTATGACAAGAAGGCTTTGTTACATAAGGTGCATTTGTAAGTGAGATCAGTTTGTGTTAATGGCAATGGAGGTGGAGGTGATGAATTTGTGGTTGTGGTTGTGGTTGAATTGGTGTCACCTTGGCCTAGCATGAGAAGACAAAGAGCAAGGTATTCTTCTTCTGTCGGTGGGTTTTCATTGTCAAGACGAGGACACTTAGACCTCTTACTCTGTCCATGGCTCAAGAACATTGTCATCATGCAACAATGTGGCAGCAGCTGAAATTGGAGCTTCCAAAGCCATTTGATTAGTGAAAATGTATGAGAAAATAGAGAGGGGAAGAGATTGAGAGTGAGTGATTATTATGTCAAGAATGAGGTATGTATTTATAATGGTTAGAATGTGTGTAATAAGTAGTAAAAAAAAATGAAAGAGTGAGGTGTGAAAACTTTGATATTGGGTTGGGAATTGAAGGTGTTGGGAGTTAGGTGTTGGCAATGCAAAAGATTAGAAGATGTGGCCAAAGAAGATGGTGTGGGAGAGAGGAGATTGGTTAGTTTCAAAAAAGTTGCTTCCATGTCAACATTTTACGTGTAATTTCTTTCATTATAAAAATAAATCCAAAAATCATATTATTTATTACATTTTGACACCAAAGTTTGAACCTATATATCCCATCCACGACATAGAAATATTATATTTAGCACCCGTGTTTATCAGTCAAGCATTTTTTATTATTGACATGTATTTCTAATTGGATATAAACCAATTAATTGTATTTCTATAATAATACCCAACTTTATATTATTTATTGGGAAGGTTGCTTTTACGCATATATGCATTGTAAACAGCTTTTGGCTACACATCTAGGCCAAATAATTGGTCACGCCAGCACTATTTTGCCTTTGGCTATGAGCATGTATTATCCTTTGTAATTCGGCTTCTTGTTTTGATGTAATTAATTTAATTAATAATAGAAATAAAAAAAATAAAATAAAGGGCTTTTCATCGTCCAGCAAGAATCAAGGGAAGCACACCATCTTAGAACGCAACATTCAATCTTCTAATCATATTGCTTCAATCAGAAAATTTTCGAAAATTCATGCATGGTCATTGGTTGGGTGACAATTAATGTTGCAACACTAATCATTACCACGACCCATGTTTAAATCCATTTTGAAAAGATTATTAATACTAACTAATACCAAAAGAATTATATAAATATATATATATATATATATATTTTTTTTTTTTTGTAAGGGCTCGAATTGACCCAAAGCCCAACGATTAAGAACAGTAGCCCAACAGCCCACGACAATAAACTTATTAGAAAGTGGGCTTAATAGATGAAAACTTAATGAATTAAATATGGATCACAGTGAGTTAATCTAATGTTGTTATGACTGAAAGATACAATTTGAAGAGAAAAATATTCATCGGTCAAGTCCAAGGAAACTATGTTCTTATGATTCAGATAGCAGCAACAGACCAACATATGCGTGTAACTGCACTTGGACTCTCAACTTGCACATCAGTTTCTGCAGAGACTTAGGATAAGGATAAGGAAGTTGTAGTTGGAGTTAAAGATTAGGAGTGATAAGTATTGGGAGCAGTTTAGTAGTTTAAATAAATTAGGAGTTGTTTATTATGCCATCCCTATTATGTAGGAAGAGATAAGTGTAGATTGGTTGTTATCAGTAGTTGTTGGTATTTGTAATTTGAATTTCTGATGTAACCGTCATATGCCTTATTTTAAAGGGCATAACGTATTAATGAAGGTAAGCAGAAAATTATCCTAAATTCTTTTTCTTATTCCCCATTCAGATGAGTGGTTATCTCAAATACAACCAATAACCCTTCATTTAACTCTACAAATATCAAGTTTTAACATTTGGTATCAGAGCCAGATGATGAACAACCCACCACCTACACGCTCAACAACCATGATGATCGTTTGTCAGCCTTGGAAGTTAGCAATCATTCTATCTGGAGACAATTTGACATTCAGAAGGAAGAATTCACCAAGGAGTTTGCTAATATAAAGGAAAGCGTGGAAGCCCTCTCTAACGCTATAGCATAGATGGGACGGAAAATGGAACTAATGGACAACCAAAACAGCAATTTTGAAGAAGGATCAGCCAACCGCAATCGTGAGACTAATGGTGGTTTAGCCAATCAAAATGGAGGAACTTTTGGAGGGATACAAACTCGATTTTCTTGAGTAGATTTTCCTCAATTCAATGAGGGAAGATCCCACAGGATGGATTTACAAGGCGGAGAAATCTTTTAGATATCAAAGAACGGCAGATAATGAGAAGGTTCTACTCGCTTCTTTCAATCTACAAGATGAGGCACTCCAACGATATCAATGGTTTGAGAAAGCACGAAGAGATATTTCATGGGAAGAATTTACACATGCCTTGTGTGTTCGGTTCGGACCCTCTGATTATGAGGACTTTGATGAGGCTTTTGCCACATTACGATAGATAGGAATGGTAAGAGAATACCAAGCCCAATTTGAGCGGATAGTATCACGAGTGCAAGAATGGCCAGAGAAAGCTTTGATGGGGAGTTATATAGGTGGATTGAAAGACGAAATACGATCAGAAGTGAAGTTGTTTCATCCTACAACTCTAGTCCATGCTACTAGCCTGGCCCGGTTGCAAGAAGATAAATTACAGCGGCAAAGGCGAGCACCGCCGCGATATGGCCTCTTGCTAACACCACCACTTCGACAAACTGTTGTAGCCTCCACCAATCTGAAACTTCCACCAAGAACTGGATTCAAAAGGTTGTCTTAGACTGAAATGCAAGCTAGGCGTGAGAAAGGATTGTGTTATAATTGCGATGAGAAGTTTGTACCAGGTCATAAATGCAAGAATCAACAAGTTTACATGTTGGAAACCATACTGGAGTCAGAAGAAGTGGAAGAGAACAAAGAAGCAGCAACAAGGGAAACACAACAAACTATTCCAGAGATCTCTCTACATGCACTTTCCGGAGTGGATACTCCCCAAACCATATGTGTGCATGGTATGATCCAAGGTAAACCACTACACATTCTTATTGATAGTGGCAGCACTCACAACTTTGTCAATTTCAAATTTGCAAGGAAGATGGGTTGTTGCAAGGTGCCAGCCCCGGCATTTCAAGTCATGGTGGCTAATGGAGAATAGTTGCAATGTGATTAAATTTATTTATCTGTACCTATGGAAATACAAGGTGCCCAATTTCAAACCAATGTTTACCCCTTGGATTTACAAGGCTTCGATATTGTTTTGGGAATGCAATGGTTGCGAAGCCTCGGTAAGGTGTTGCATGATTGGAAAAATTTAACGGAATTTTGTGTGAAGGAGAAGAATTTCCTTATTCAAGGTGAGACCACTAAAGGAGTAGTACAAGAGTCAATCCAATCAATGCAACGTTTGGTGGCTAATGGGTCAGATATGTTTCTCATGCAAATGGTGAGTACGTCAGAACAAAAAGGAGGGAGTTCCTTGACCAATGTTACAGCACATGAAATAAAACAACTTTTGTTCCACTACAACACTATCTTCGAAGTATGCACTGCACTACCACTGCCAAGAGTGCATGATCATCACATTCCATTGGAGCTAGGTGTTGGACCTATTAATGTACAACCATATCGCTACCCACACATTTAGAAAAATGAGATCGTAAAGGAAGTGCTTGAGACTGGTATCATTAGACCAAGTTCTAGTTCATTTTCTTCACCAGTACTATTAGTGAAAAAGAAGGATGGCTCATGGCATTTCTGTGTTGATTACCGGGCCTTGAACAAAGTTACAGTTAAAGATCGGTATCCAATTACGATGATAGATGAATTGTTAGATGAATTATATAGAGCATCATATTTCACCAAATTGGATCTGAAATCCGGATATTATCAAATTTGGTACAACTTGAGGACATTCACAAGACGGCTTTTTGCACCTATGATGGACATTATGAATTTTTGGTGATGCCATTTGGGCTCACCAATGCTCCAGCCACATTCCAATCTTTGATGAATGATATTTTTCGAGTTGCATTACGAAGGTATGTCTTGGTGTTTTTTGATGACATATTAATTTACAGTAAATCTTGGAATGATCATTTGCTCCATTTAAGAATAGTGTTTGACACCTTGTTACATAACCAATTATTTGTCAATTGATCCAAGTGTTTGTTTGGACAGCAAGAAGTTGATTATTTGGGACATATCATTAGTCCAATAGGAGTTTCAGTAGACCCAGATAAAATCCAATGCATGGAGTCATGGCCCACACCAACCACAGTCACATCATTGCGTGGTTTTCTTGGCCTAACAGTATATTACCGAAAATTTGTTCGAGATTATGGTATTATAGCAGCGCCACTCACACAGCTTTTGAAAAAGGTTGGGTTCACTTGGTCATTAGAGGCAGAAAATACAGTGCAACAATTAAAGCCGGCCATGATACATTCATTGGTGCTTGCTCTACCAGACTTCTCCAAGGAATTTATTGTCGAAGCTAATACATCGGGTAGAGGCCTGGGTGCAGTCCTTATGCAAGAGAAGCGTCCAATTGCTTTCTATAGCAAGGCCATCTCTAGTCATGTGTTAGGTCGCTCAGTTTATGAGAAGGAACTGATGGCAATCGTCCATGCCGTGCATAAGTGGCGTAATTATCTAATTGGGAGGAAATTTCTAATACACACTGACCATAGGAGTTTAAAATATTTGTTTAAGCAGTGGGTTACGACCATGGAACAACAACACTGGATTGTGAAACTGCTAGGCTTTGATTATCGGATTGAGTACCAACCTAGCAAAGAAACAAGGTTGCCGATGCTCTTTCTAGATCACATGGTGACTTGGCTGCTATCTTATGTCCCAAACCAACATGGTTGGAAGAAATCCACGTTGAAGCACGTAACCATCCAGACCCAATTACTCTCAAAGAATTAGAAGCAAGAGATCATACCACTACCACAAAATTCACTAAAAAGGATGGCCTACTTTGGTTCAAGGGATGTCTGGTCCTTCCTTCCACTTCTCAATACAAGCAGCAGATAATACATGAATTTCACAATACACAAGTGGACGAGCATTCGGGAATATTACACACATATAAAAGAATTTCAGTAAATTTCTTTTGGATTGGGATGAAGAGAGATATTTGGAACTACATCCAGCAATGTGACATTTGTCAACAGCATAAATATGACACAATGATGCCAGCTGGATTATTGCAACCGTTACCTTTCGGAGAGAGTTTGGGAAGATATCTCAATGGATTTCATTGACGGATTGCCAAATTCTAATGGGTTTTCTACGATATTGGTAGTGGTCGACCGATTATCGAAATATGGACATTTTGTGGCTTTGAAACACCCTTATTCTGCTAAGTCAGTGGCTGAGATTATTGTTAAGGAAATTGCTCGTCTTCACGGCATGCCAAGGACAATTATGTCAGATAGAGACCCGATCTTCACCAGCCAATTTTGGGAATAATTCTTTCGGCTTCAAGGTTTTGAATTACGGATGAGCTCGGCTTATCACCCACAAATTGATGGCCAAACAGAGGTCCTCAATAGATTCTTGGAGACTTACCTGCGCTGTTTTGCAAGCTCTCGACAAAAACAGTGGAGTCGTTAGCTACCTTGGGCTGAATATTGGTATAATACCTCTTATCAAATAGCCACTCAAATGACTCCATTTGAAGTTGTATATGGAAGAGCTCCACCCACTATACACTATTATGAAAGAGGCTCCACCACAGTAGCACAAGTTGAGAACAATCTGTGTGAGAGGGATGCCTTGTTGAAATCATTGTGGAAAAATTTACAAGCAGCGCAAGATCGAATGAAGATCAATTCCAATCATCATCGCCGCAAATTGGAGTTTGAACTTGGTGATTTTATATACCTCAAGCTCCAATCCTTTTGACAAATGTCAATCCGAGTGCGAGGCAACATGAAGTTGTCACCACGGTTCTATGGCCTTTTCCGTATCTTAGCACGAGTTGGTAAAGTGGCTTATCGCCTGGAATTGCCACCACATTCTTGGTTACACCCGGTATTCCATGTTTCCCAATTAAAAAAACAACTTGGACAATCTGATTGCACTGTGGCAAAATTACCTGATATTACTGATGATGGCGCAATAGTTTTAGTGCCAAAGTGGTTGATTGATTTTTGTTGGATTAAACAGGGGTGTACGGTGATACAGGAAGCTTTAGTAGAATGGGAGGGTGTTAGTGCTGATGATGCTACTTGGGAATGTTTTGAAGAATTGAAGAATCGATTTCCTCACTTGAATCTTGAGGACAAGATTCAACTTCAAGGAGAAGGGAATGTTATGATTCAGACAGCAACAACAGACCAACATATGTGTGTAACTGCATTTGGACTCTTAACTTGCACATCAGTTTCTACAGAGACTTAGGATAAGGATAAAGAAGTTGTAGTTGGAGTTAAAGATTAGGAATGATAAGTATTGGGAGCAGTTTAGGAGTTTAAATAAATTAGGAGTTGTTTATTAAGCCATCCGTATTATGTAGGAAGAGATAAGTGTAGATTGGTTGTTATCAGCAGTTGTTTGTATTTGTAATTTGAATTTCTGATGTAACTGTCATATGCTTTATTTTAAAGGGCAGAGCGTATTAATGAAGGTAAGCAGAAAATTATCCTAATTTCTCTTTCTTATTCCCCATTCAAGAGAGTGGTTATCTCGAATACAACCAACAACCCTTCATTTAACTCTACAAATATCAGGTTTTAACACATTCTGTTCTGCTATTTTGTCCTATTTGATACAACCTTTCTCTACCCACACTATATATACCCATTACCCACAGATGTAAAACTGAGCTTCTAAGAGAAAACCCTAGCCACAAACCCTTGAGAGTGAGAGATTGTTATACCCACAATTCTCTACACAATCCTTTGTGGTTTTCCTCAACTCTTACCCCTCCATTTCCAAATCCTTGAGAGGTTGATAGCCCAAACACTTACCACACCCATCTTGAGTGAAAAGTAAGGTTTCGGAGCTGCTGGGAAGCATTGGAAGAAGCCATATGTTTGGAGGATGCAATCGGCCTGAATTGCGCGATTCGAAGAGCTAGAGAAGACAAGGCTTGGCGAAGTCAGTTAGTAGCAGGAGCTTAGAGGACTCGAGTTCATGGGGTAGACTTGGCTTGGAGGGTCTTTTGTTGTTCGTGTACTCCAACTTATTCTCTAGTGGATCGATTTACCGCTTGGAGGGTGGCGAAGAGTTTTTTACGTTGTATACTTCGGTTTCCTCTTTGATAACACATCGGAGTGTTATTTTGTGTTTGCATTCTTCTTCCCTACTCTTTTACCTTTCAATTTACTGCTGTATTTTATTAATTATGGGTTAAAGTAATTTATTTGATTATCCGCTCGCATTTACTCTATTTCGCACTTAGTATAAGTTAGAGTAAAATCAATCGAGCCGAAATCTTTTTAATTTGGGGGTCTAAACAGCTCTTGTGTTTTTAACACATTTTCAAGCTTTCAGTTTTAATAATCTCCAAAGAATCATGTAATAGTAATATATATACTACGGTTGTTCTTTGGATTCCTTTATTTTTAATTCTCAAAATCTAAAAATAACTTTGGTTAATGCGTATATATACAGATGCCCCTATGGAGAGGGGAAAGGTGAAGGAGAAGTTTTAATGTATTGGATAAGAGCTGTAATCATAGGTCCAAAGGAAAGGCAGGGAAGGATTTTAAAACCTTTCCCATTATTTTCTACAAGAAGTAAGGTTTTCAATTCAATTTAATGGGCTTAGGTTTAGGATACTCTCATATAGAAATGAGTTTAAAATGGAATAGTTCTTTTCTTGGATATATTATTGTGTTGTTTTGCCCATTCTAATACGAGGGTTAAGCTTACAGTTCCTTAGGTGCAATATAATGAGTTCCCTAGTCTCATAGTAATAAATTAATAATGTTATTTGGCTTGTAAAGGGAGATTTAAACCCTTTATACTTTTGGTGAAAATGTCAAGAGATTTCAAGTTAAGCTACATTAGACACATGAACGTTTTAGCCTTTATTGCCATTAAATTTCAATAAAAATTTCCAGAAAGGGACAAGATTGGTTGGTTTTTTTGTTTTTTTGGTATACTTTCAGTTTCAAGTGGTTTTTCTTTTTCCACCACTGGAATAACTGGCCATTAGTCGTACTAGTTGATGATTTTATCAAACCTAACATATAGTCCGCGCGTCAATACTTGGGCATTTTATAATCAGAATTTGGGCTAGCATTCATCTCTCACTTGTCGGATTGGATCCATGTTCCAGATAACAGAGATGGATATGGGCCCATTCTTCCCCTTTTTGTGTGTGTGTGTGTGTGTGTGTGTGTGTGTGTGTGTGTGTGTGTGTATCCAACTATCCTGATTTCTTGTTGCCCTTGCTCTGCTTAATATGTATGCATCTTTCTTCTTTGTTGTTTAATTAAAGAGGTATTATCCAACCAAAAAAACAATTTTTTTATTAATGTGAAAATAGTATTCACTTCCCATTGAACCAAAAAAAAAAAATTAGTGTTCCTTGTGGGATTTAGATTTGGTGTAATAGTTTATAATTTAATGTGAGAGAAAAATGTTAAAAAATAAAGTGGTAAAAAATTAGAAACTAAAAGGAATTTTTTTTAATTATTTATTTTTATTCTAGGACTAAGATCAAAAGCGCTTTCAATCTTAGCCCTTCAATGTGGTGTTGCTTAGTGCAATAACCTTAGCTATAGCATAAAATCTCAATTAGGGATGGCAATTTTGCCTCACCCCGCTTTGACCCGCGCCGCCCCACCCCACCCCGCAAAGGTGGAAGGGCAGGGATGGGGCAATATTTTGTTCCCGCACCCCGGAGCAGGCGGGGATGGGTTTAGTATTTTTATCCCTGCCCCGCCCCACACTAATAAGGACTATAATTATAAATTTAGTAAACCCTAAATCACTAATATTTAAAGTAAATTACAAGAGTACAAGACATAAGATAAAATATTTTTCATTCTAAAACCCTAATGCTATTGCTGCCCTCTGACATATCCCTTTGCTCTTTAGTCTATATGTGTTTTTCATGTTTCAAGCCAAACTCCACTCCAAGTCCAAGACATTGCTTTTTAGATTCATCTCATTTTGCTCTTTAGTCTATACATGTTTTTTATGTTTCAAGCCAAACTCCACTCCAAGTCCAAGACATTGTTTTTTAGGTTCATCTCATTCACTATCTTTTTTTGTTTTAGGGTTTCTTAAATCAGTTTTTTTTTTTTTCAATTTAAATTTTGGTTCTTTTTTTTTATATCTAAAATTGGTATATTTGTTTATAGCTATTGAAGTTTGAAGAAACACAGTTGGAAGGAAAAAAGATTGGTCACGTAGTGCTTCTAGTAGGCAGTAGGTTTGTTTTTTTTATCATATTAGTAAGCTATCCTAATCGCTATTATAGTAAGAAAAGAAGCAGGGACAATCGTAATAGTACTGAATCTATAAAGAAGAAAGTGGTGTCACTACATTGGGAGAAAGCGAAACTTATTCTTAAAGAACTAGTCAATTTTTATTTGTTATAAGACAACGTTTATTTTGGTGTAATAGTTTATAATTTAATGTGAGAGAAAAATGTTAAAAAATAAAGAGGTAAAAAATTAGAAGCTAAAAGGTATTTTTTTTAATTATTTATTTTTATCCGAGGACTAATATCAAAAGCGCTTTTAATCTTAGCCCTTCAATGTGGTGTTGCTTAGTGCAATAACCTTAGCTATAGCATAAAATCTCAATTCCTCTCTGTGTATACATAAAAACGAAACACGTAAATGTCCCCCACCCCAAGCAAAAATAGGTAAATTGTAACAATTTTTTTTTTGAGAAAAAAATTGTAACTATCTGTAACGACCCGATTTTGTGCTTCAGCCCAAGAGTGGATGGACCGGTTCAAAAGGCCCAAAAACAATGAATTTTTAGAGAGTGGGATAAGAAAACTAGGCTAGATTAGATTAGACAATCAACAAGATGAGATAAGATCACAAGAAGAACGAAAAGAAAAGCTTAAATTCGAGAAACTATCCTCGGCAAGTGTCCGAGGAGGTTATCTCAGATATTTATTATTCTTGGGTTAGATACAAGCTCAATTGTTCAGGTTTGTTTTCCTTTCTTTTTCTCCTCTTTCTCTATGAAGGATTTCTTCACATTATATAGTTCCTTCCAGATCATCTTGATCCTACACTTGTTGATCATCTGAATCTTCACTTAAGTGCTTGTCCCATCATACACCTTCTTTGGCCTTCTGTGAGTTTCAGTGGCCAAGGTCATACTGTTCAGAGGTCTTCTCCACATAAATGTGGACAGAAAGGTAGGTGTAGCACATTTAATACGGTGGTAGCAGCTTTTCCTTGATATTTTGGAATCTTTTCTTGGTACATGTCTCTAAAACATCTGCCCAATC
Organism: Lithocarpus polystachyus; assembly: GCA_033629205.1. NCBI lineage: Eukaryota > Viridiplantae > Streptophyta > Magnoliopsida > Fagales > Fagaceae > Lithocarpus > Lithocarpus polystachyus. Next base: position 8,419,903 of record CM066172.1, on the reverse strand, counting down.
CGGAAGAACTCCTTAGGGTGTCAAGACTTATCTCGACTTTAGTGATCCGAGGTGATATTCATCCTCGGCGAAACTTCCAAGTTTTCTAAGTTCACATCCAAACTCTTCAACCTTTAATGCAGATTTTTTAGATTAAGTTGAACCGTCCTCGAACTAGCCTTAGTCCTCGACTTGGGCTTTGGGTCCAATGTGTAGGCCTATCACCCTTATAGGCCCTTTGCCCCTACAATAGCCCCTCGAGATACTTCTTTCTGGGTCCTCGGATAGAAAGGTGGATTTCGATATCACCGCACCCTGTATATGCCTATTTTCGGCTCATCTTGGCTTACAAAGGCACCTTTTCAACTTTCCAAGACACGCTCCTGACGTTATGGCATTCGAGGCGTCTCTTCATTAAATTTTTGCAGCCCCATGTCTCCCATGTTCTACGACGCAATGTAAATCGAACGGCCAGGAATTTGATCAGGGTATAGGCGGGAGTTTTCCCGCTTTTGATTGTCTTTTTGATATAAATATCTCTTAAATCAATTCCTGCTTTCACTTTAGCATTCACTTGACCTTAGAGCACATACATTGAACCTTGTCAGCAGTCTTTGTTACCCATGTCCTTTTTAAACACCAAAAGCCTATCCGAGGAGACCTTCTTTACTTCTGTAAGTTTTCAAAAGTCCTTATCCTTTCTTTTTCCATATTATATCATATTTTTTGTTTACTCTTTGTGCTCTTCTTCATCTCGGCCCCATATCCTTTTCTTGATCCTCTTAGCTTTCTTCAGCACTCTTTAGGAATGGGTAGATTTAAGGGTTTGGTAGATTCTGAGGAGGGAATAGCAAACTTTAAGACTCAGTACAAGATCCCTCCAGGAGTAAACATTAGGTATTGTGAGGAATGTGAATGGCATGAGAAGAGGTAGGAGGGAGAAGTTGTAATCCCTATGAATGCCTTTATAGAAGGAGGGATGAAGATCCCAATAGGTGCGGTTACAAGGGATTATCTTTTAGCCCACAGGTTGGCTCCCACTCAGTGCGCGCCTAATGTATTTAGAATTTTAGGCTGCATAGATGCTTTGAACGAAAAACTAGGCTTAGGATTGACCCACCACGATGTCAACTGGGTCTACAATCTTCACCATCTCAAGGGTCAAAGGTATTACCTAAAATATAGATACCCTGAGGTTAGGCTAATTCAGTGTCTACCCGATTCCAATAAGAGCTTAAATAAGGACTTCCTAATTATGCCGAGTGATTGGCACAATGGCTTACACTGACCAACGAGGGAGGGGGAACCAGGTAGGGTTTTAGTTTTAGGAAGAATTACTCTATTTAACTCACTTCTTTTGGACAAGGAAAGGGTAAAGGGTTGATGAAAGGCCCATCCATCACAGAGAAGCCACCCGTCCTCCTCCGCGAGGATCCAAAGCATGCGTTGGAACAACTCTCGTCCATTATTACCCCAGACGATTACGAGGACCTGAGCAACCACTCTACTGAGGCTATGGGGGAGACGGGCCTCTTCAGCATTGCTCAAGTAACTTTATGTCCGCCATTTTGTCATTTCTTTCCCTTCATCATTACATGTATTTTAACCCCTCTTTTGCAAGCCATGGTGATGATAAAGGGGCTACTGGGACGCTGCCTAAACCATGAGACGTCATTAGATCATATCAGGGCGAAGGCAAGCTCGACGGAGGAAGAACTGAATGAGTTGAAAGCCTGGAAAGCCGTCCAGGAGAAGAAGCTCACCGTGTCGGAGGAGGCCAGGAAGGAGCAAGAAAAACTGACAGAGCTGTTGAAGACAGTCTTGAAGGACAAGGAGAAAGAAATACTAGACACCAGGGACATGCTCCGTCTCGCAAAGGAGGAGGCGATCCCTGAATACAGAGACTCTGATGCCCTCTTGGCCGAACTTGGAGGCTCTTTTGCAGACGGGTTCAATGACGCCCTCTGTCAAGTGAAAGCTTCTTACCCGGAATTGGACTTATCTCATTCACTATCGATAAGGCTTAGGCTCAAACCTCAGTTCTTCCCGTCGCCTTAGAGAGCACAGAAGACTTATTTGCTGAGGCCCAAGATGCTCAAGGTGACGGAGCCCTCGTCGGTAATGGTGACAGCAAGTCTGCCCGTCAAGATGAGAACGTTCAAACCGAGAAGACTAATGATCCCTCTATCCCATAGTTTAGTTCTTTTTTTTTTTTTTGTACAAAATTTGTTAAAAATTATCCTTGTATCGTCATAAACAATCTGCCCCTTGTGGCATTTTTTATTTAAGTACTTCAATTGTTTACTTTTAAACTTTCATTGAAGTTTAAGTTTAACAATGTATCCGTTTACTTGAATCCGTCGTTTTTAATTATATTGTGTTAACTGAACACGTTTTGAACCCATGCTTATATTTGAATGGGAATATTTCTAGACGGCGTTAAAGTCCGTTCTTTTTATTGATGTTTTTGTATCCGTCAAACATTTTTTTTTTTTTGTGGATGTACCCGTCCACTTTCACTATCCGTCCAAGCGTTCATATCGTTGGGTGCACCTGTCCACTTGTATGTTCAATTTTGGACTTTTGTAAATTTCACCCTTATAGGACGGATCCGTCCAACTTCACGAACTATAATTTTCACATCCTCATAAGATTGATCAGTCCACTTGTATGGACTTGGTAATGTTATCACCCTTATTGGATGGATCTGTTCATTTGTATGGACTTAATAATTTTCACATCCTCATAGGATGTATCCGTCCATTTGTATGAACTTAATAATTTTCACACCCTCGTGGGATGTATCCGTCCACTTTTATGGACTTCATAATTTACACACCCTCGTGGGATTTATCCGTCCAATTGTATGGACTTAATAAGTTTTACACCCTCGTGGGATGAATCCATCCACTTTTATGGACTTTGTAATCGAAGTAGAAAAATACATAAGTAATGTCTGAATAAACTCCTCATGTATAAGTAGAATAATTGCCTCTTGGGCTTAAAAAAGTATTGCAGCAAAAAATTTAATAAACCTTAAATGAATGTTGAATTTAAAACTAGGAAAAAGTAAGCAAAGGAGCATTGCTCTATCTGCTGCCCTTTCTGCTAGTAGTATTTCTTGAGGTGCTCAGTGTTCCATGGGTGGCGTTATCTTCGTCCGTCCGGGGTCTTCAGGTGGTAGGTGCCTTTTCTCACCCATGAGGTGACTCTGTAGGGGCCTTCCCAATTGGGACCAAGCTTACCTTGAGTGGGATCCCTAGTACTGCCCATCACCTTTCTTAAAACAAGGTCTCCGACCTTGAAGTCTCCATGTTTGACCTTGGAGTTGTAATGCTTAGCCATGAGATCCTAATACCGTGCAAGCCTCTGTTCAGCCATTGCCCTGACTTCGTCTATTAGATCGAGCTGTAGACGCATGGCCTCGTCGTTTCTCCCTTTGTCGTGGTTGCACACCCTATTACTAGTAAGTCTGATCTCAGCTGGGATAACTGCTTCGCTTCCATATGCCAATCAGAACGGTGTCTCTCCCATAGGTGTTCTTGCTGTCATCCTGTATGCTCATAGTACTCTTGGAAGTTCCTTCGGACATATTCCCTTTTCCCCCTTGAGCCAAGTTTTGATAATCTTTAGCAAGGATCGGTTCGTGACTTCAACCTGTCCGTTGGCTTGAGGGTGTACGGGGGATGAGTAATGGTTCTTGATCCTAAGTTCTGAACAAAAGTTCCTAAAAGAGTCGTTGTCGAACTACTTCCCGTTGTCTGAGACCAAAACTCTTGGTATACCGTACCTGCAAATAATGTTCTTCCACACAAAGTTGCGCACATTCTTTTCTGTGATGGTAGCCAGTGCTTTTGCTTCTACCCATTTGGTGAAGTAGTCAATGCCGACTACCAGGAACTTCAACTGTTTGGCTGCAATTGGGAAGAGGCTCATTATATCCAAACCCCATTGATCGAACGGCCATGGGGCCGTCATCGGTGTGAGTTCCTTCGTTGGTTGTCTTATGGAATTGCCAAATCTCTGGCATTTGTCGCAAGCTCTAACATATACAAGGTTTCTTCACGTGCTCGAAACAACCTGCACAACACAAAACGAGAAATACCTCAAGAGGGTACCTGTGTGGTACCGGCCAAAGACCCTCCGAAAATTAAGGCAGAGAGTGCTCACAACCCTAGAGTGCCAGAGTTGGAATAAATTATGCTTACCTTCTTTTGTGAGAGCCTTTGGAGTTTTTTATAGTAGTGTAAAACCAACTTTCTTTTCTTGCATAAGAAGTCTTTTCCTTATAGGATTGTTATTAATTAAGCGAATATCGCGAAATCCTCTTTATGTTTGGATTCTATTTCCATTGGGATTCTGTCAACCAAAATTAGGCGTGAGACGCAAGTTATTTCCATTTATAAAGTGACAAGTATTCAGAACCGTCTACTTTATACCCGTGAACCTTTGATCCGTCCACATGAGATTTCTTACTTTCAGTCCGTCACCTCCATTAAGATACTCTCGTCATGTCAAGCTTTACCCTCTTCAGGTATGTTGCACATTTTTTGGTCCAATTTTTGCTCATTCTCAAGTTTAACGGAAGAATAAGTTTGAGACTAGATATGTTTTGAGATTAATGGTTAAACTAATATTAGCTTCATCACATGTGTTTTGCGAGCATTTAGAAAAGAAAAGATTGGTATGATGATGAATACTTGCGAACTTCAAGAGCATTGTTTCATGTATAATATTCTTCACGAATGTTGAGTTATTAAGTTAGTATTAATTCGCATTTAAGCCCATCACTAACACCAGTCTTAAAAAAAAACTGACTTTATAGACTTAAAGGGAGCTTCGGAATTGGTCGAAGTTGTTTATTTTTAAATTTTAAATATAAGTATAAAAAATGCTAGGATTTTAATGGAGGGGAGGACCAGGAGGCAGAGGCACGCACTACTCGCGTGATCTTCATGTTGTAGTGAATAACTTTCTCATTAGCACTGGTCAACAAAAGCCAAAAGTTTATAATAGGTGTATTGCTTGCTATAGGTACGTAGTTGCGTTGCCGTTACAACGATCGATGTACTGAAAAATAAAACGTTTTCCAGAAGAACAAATACATATAGGTGTAGTGCTTTAGGTGGTTGTGTTGTGCTGTCCTTTACACATCCATTTATATCTTAAATTCTAATCAATGGCTAGTAGCCTAGCATTGTGAGGTCGACGCTTAATATGGGTATTATTCTGTAAGTTAAAAACTTTTAGGAGACTTCAATTGGGTTTCACCTGTATTGGGAGTAGCAAAAACTAATAAACAAATATCTTTTAAATTAAAAGTAATTCGACTTTTTATAAAAAGTCAATAGATTATATTAGAAAATTCAACCTTAACAAATGACTTAAGGCATCCATTAATTTTAAATTAGTCCCTTTTTTCTATCTTTTTTTTTAATAATTCTTTATTTATTCAATAATGTGCAAATAATAAGAATATAAATCCATACATATCAGTAACTTACAACTAAACAAATACGTGTGGGATAAAAGTCCACGTAAATTATTCATGAATCTAGTAAAAATTAAGGCAGACCATTCTCTTTTCCTTGAAATTCTAGGCTAACAGTACTACTCAACGAAACTGGGACTGTAGACTTATTTTTCAGAGGATCAAAGGTCACCTTTTAGCACAAATTCAATGCCAGTTGACAAAAACTAGGGGTGGCAAAATTGGACACGACCCGCGAACCCGACACGACACGACACGAAATTAGCAGGTTATGGGTTGAGGCTTAATGGGTTCGTGTCATATTCGGGTTGACACGACGGACCTGTTTGATAAATGGGTTGGGTTAGGGTTCAACCTATGGAACCCGTTTAACCCGTCTGACCTGTTTAATTAAATAAAATTTTACCAATATACCATTCAAACCCTAGCTATATAAACTTATTAGTTATTGTAGTTTATTTTCTTTGACATATTGTGATTGATTATTTATGATATTGAGATATGCTTTAGTTTTGAATGATTATTTGTAATGCAGTTACTCATTAATTTTGAATTTTATATTTAAAATATTTATTTGTTTGTTTTTTCATAAATGTTTTTCTTTATTTTGATAAAATTAGATAAACAGGTCGACACGACTGACCCGTTTAATAAATGGGTCGGGTTAGGGTTGAGGAATCTTGACCCGTTTAATAAACAGGTCGGGTTAGTGTTGACCCATATAGTCGGATACGTATGAGTTGACACGACACGAACCCGACACGCGAACACGAATTGCCACCCTTAACAAAAACCTGGCTAGAACTCCAGCAAGGCCGGGAAATTCAAGTCAAAGTTACGATGATTATGGTTCACAGTGATCATACCATCATAGTGACACCGCTTGTGTCCTCCTAAGGCCTGCCCGGTCTGAAAAGTCTTGTTGCATATAGCACATTTGTGAGTCTTACCACTTGGGTTCGAGGGTGTGTTGGAATTGTTATTGGTTCTTGTTACAATGTTGGTGATGGAGTCTTGGGTTCCAATAGGCTTTCGATGACTAGCTTTGTGTCCACCTAGAGCTTGGTATGACAAGAAGGCTTTGTTACATAAGGTGCATTTGTAAGTGAGATCAGTTTGTGTTAATGGCAATGGAGGTGGAGGTGATGAATTTTTGGTTGTGGTTGTGGTTGTGGTTGAATTGGTGCCGCCTTGGCCTAGCATGAGAAGACAAAGAGCAAGGTATTCTTCTTCTGTTGGTGGGTTTTCATTGTCAAGACGAGGACGCTTGGACCTCTTACTCTTTGTCCACGGCTCAAGAACATTGTCATCATGCAACAATGTGGCAGCAGCTGAAATTGGAGCTTCTAAAGCCATTTGATTAGTGAAAATGTATGAGAAAATAGAGAGGGGAAGAGATTGAGAGTGAGTGATTATTATGTCAAGAATAAGGTATGTATTTATAATGGTTAGAATGTGTGTAATAAGTGGTAAAAAAAGAAAGAGTGAGGTGTGAAAACTTAGGAGATTGGGTTGGGAATTGAAGGTGTTGGGAGTGAAGTGTTGGCAATGCAAAAGATTGGAAGATGTGGCCAAAGAAGATGGTGTGGGCAAGAGGAGATTGGTTAGTTTCAAAAAAGTTGCTTCCATGTCAACATTTTACTTGTAATTTTTTCATTATAAAAATAAATCCAAAAATCAAATTATTTATCACATTTTGACACCAAAGTTTGAACCTATATATCCCATCCACGACATTGAAATATTATATTTAGCACACTTGTTTATCAGTCAAGCATTTTCTCATTATTGACATGTAATTCTAATTGGATATAAACCAAATTAAATGGAGGCAGAGATTAATTTTTTCTATTTATTTCTATAATAATACCCAACTTTATATTATTTATTGGGAAGGTTGCTTTTACGCATATATGCATTGTAAACAGCTTTTGGCTACACATCTAGGCCAAATAATTGGTCACGCCAGCACTATTTTGCCTTTTGCTGCGAGCATGTATTATCCTTTGTAATTCGGCTTCTTGTTTTGAAATAATTAATTTAATTAATAAGAGAAAAATAAAATAAAATAAAGGGTTTTTCATCATCCAGCAAGAATCAAGAGAATCACACCATCTTAGAACGCAACATTCAATCTTCTAATCATATTGCTTCAATCCGAAAATTTTCGAAAATTCATGCATGGTCATTGGTTGGGTATGACAATTAATGTTGCAACACCAATCATTACCAAGATCCATATTTAAATCCATTTTGAAAAGATTAATAATACTAACTATTACCAAAAGAATTATATATATATATATATATATATTGTAAGGGCTCAAATTGACCCAAAGTCCAAAAATTAAGAACAGTGGCCCAATAAGCCCACGACAATAAATTTATTAGAAAGTGGGCATAATAGATGAAAACTTAATGAATCAAATATGGATCACAGTGAGTTAGTCTAATGTTGTTATGACTGAAAGATACAATTTGAAGAGAAAAATATTCCTCGGTCAAGTCCGAAGAAGGTATGTTCTTATATAAGTTTCAGACTTGTACAAATGTTCAGAGTTCTTAGCTTCCCTCTCTCTTTTCCCAGATGCCCCCTCCATGTAAAGGAATCATTTCCCTTTTATGCTCCTCCTTCTCTCATCTTAGCCTTCCACTTGTTAATCAAATAACTAATCTTCCAGATGCTTGTCCCATCAGAACCTTCTTGAAGTCTCTATGTGTAGTTGTAAGGCTGAAAATCACTGTTCAGACCATGGTTTTAAAAACCGGACCGGACCGGCCGGTCCGACTGGTTAAACCGGGAACCGGCCTTCAATCCGGTCCGGTTATGACATAAAATCGAAAATGAGTTAAAAACCGCTAAATAGTACTAACCGGACGGTCGAACCGGTCGAACCTGGAAACCGCGCAGTCGAACCGGTTACTGACCGGTTTGTCTTTTCTCACCTAAAATGTAAACTACGTCGTTTTGGGAAGAAATCCTAAAACTAACCCTAACAGCTAACACTCTAATCTCACTTCTCTGAGTTCTCTCACGCAGTCACGCCTCTCATCTCAATTCTCAACTCTCAACTCTCTACTCTACTCTCAAGCTCAAGCTCTCACGCCTCAGCCTCTCTCAAGCTCTCAACTGAACTCTCACGCAGTCACGCCTCTCTCAAGGTCTCAACTCTCAAGAGCTCAGCCAAGCGGCCCTCTGTCTCACCGTCTCACACCCTCACCGTGTCACGCCTCTCTGCCCTCTGTCTTGCGCGCCCTCGCAAGCCTCTCTGCCCTCTGTCTCGCGCGCCCTCGTAAGCCTCTCTGCCCTCTGTCTCGCGCCCTCTCAAGCCTCTCTGCCCGCTCACTCTCTCTGCCTCTACGCACGCGACTCGCCTCTGCTCTTTGCTTCTCGGCTTCAGCCTTCATCAGGTAACATTCTTTTCTTTTGATTTTGATTTTGTCATTTTGATTGTGATAATTTTCTTTTCTCTGTTCTGTTCTGTTTTTTTTTTTTTTTTAAATAATCTCTCGGCTTCATCTCAGATTCTCCATTCATGTTCTCGGATTGATATCAAGTTCTCCATTCCGGTAACATTCTTTTCTTTTGATTTTGATTTTGTCATTTTGATTTTGATAATTTTCTTTTCTCTGTTCTGTTCTGTTTTTTTTTTTTTTTAAATAATCTCTCGGCTTCATCTCAGATTCTCCATTCATGTTCTCGGATTGATATCAAGTTCTCCATTCCGTGACTTCTCTTGTAAGTGGTAACTTCTATCTTTCAATTATTAGTTTACACTTTACAGAGTATGTCGTGGATTTTGTGGTTGTTGTGGATTTGATTTACACTTTACACAGCATTATTGTTTGTGAAATATAATGTATTTTACAGAGTATGTTGTGGATTTAATTTACAGAGTATTATTGTTTGTGAAATTTTGTTTACATGGTATTATACGATTATTTGTGTATGTTGTGTTGATGAATTTATTTGTTGATAAAATGGTTGCTGCCAGTCTGAAATTGTTGACGTTGAGTGAAATGGAGTCCGCCTCTGTACCATCTAATGAACAAGCTTCTACAACCGGGTCTAATGCTAATTCTTCGTCTGTGAGAGCGAAATGTGATCCCGCATGGGATCATGTAACTGAAGAGTTAAAAGATGGAAAAAGTAGTTATAGATGTATACATTGTGGGAAAACTTATAAAGGAGGGGGCATTAATAGGATGAAAAGACATTTAGCTGGAATTAAAGGTGATGTGGCTGCGTGTATGGGTGTACCTTATGATGTTAGGTTTCAAATGGTTGAGAATTTGAAGGAAATTTCTAAATCAAAAGAACAAACAAAAAAGGATCAAGAAGCATCTAATTATTCGCCATTAGAGGACTCACCAGAATTTGAAGATGTCCAAGAAATTACTCCTAGAGGTAGGGGGTTAGGTAGGGGAAATAGAAGTGGTCCTAGTGGTTTTTTACCAAAATCCAATCTTGGCAAGAGAAAGGTTGGTGACATTGGTAATTACTTCGCTCCTAGAACAACACCGGGAGCTCAACCTTCTATTAAAAGTGTGCTTGCTGGCAAAGAAAAGAAGTGGAGGGTTGATATGGCTGTAGCAAGATGGATGTATGATGCTTGCATTCCAATTAATGTTGTAAATTCTAGTTATTATCAACCTATGTTTAATGCTGTAGCTTCTTATGGTCCTGGATATAGAGGCCCAAATTATCATGCCCTTCGAGTGCCTTTGTTGAGAGAAGCAAAAAGAGAAGTCCAATTGATTGTTGATTCTCATCGTTCATATTGGGCTGACACTGGTTGTACAATAATGGCTGATGGGTGGACTGATACTAGGCATAGAACATTGATTAATTTCCTTGTTTATTGTCCTAAGGGAATTATTTTTATACGTTCTGTTGATGCTTCTGACTTGGTTAAGAATGCTATTAATTTGAGTAACTTGTTTGATGAAATTGTTAGTTGGGTTGGTCCTGCAAATATAGTACATTTGGTTACTGACAATGCTGCAAACTATGTAGCTGCTGGGAGAATTTTGTGTGGAAAATATAGGAACATTAGTTGGTCACCTTGTGCAGCACATTGCCTAAACTTAATTTTTAAGGAGATTGGGAAGATGGATCATGTAGCTAAACTTGCAAAGCGTGCATCCAAGATCACAGTGTTCATCTATAACCATGTGGCTTTGCAAGCTTGGTTGAGGACTAGAAAAAATTGGACGAAAATTGTGCGTCCAGGGCCAACTAGGTTTGCTACTACTTTCATTGCCTTAGGGAGTCTTAAGGAACATAAGCATGACTTACAAGCCTTGGTGACTAGCAAATTTTATGTTGAATCAAGATATGCAAAAGATAAGAAAGCAAAGGCGGTGGTGAAAATCATTCTTGACAATCAATTTTGGAATGATTGTCATGTGATTGTGCATATTATGTCACCATTGATTCGTTTATTACGCATTGTTGATTCTGATGAAAAACCAGCTATGGGTTATGTGTATGAAGGAATGTATAGAGTAATTGAAGGAATCAAAAAAATTTTCAAAGACAAGAAGAGACTATGGGAGCCTTATGTTAATATTATCAAGGATCGTTGGGATAATCAATTTTATAGAGATATTCATGCTGCTGCGTATTGGTTGAATCCTGCATTCCAATATGACTCATCCACTCTTAATAAGAGGCTAGAGACACAATCTGCTGTGACAGATGTTATTGAATCAAAAGTTTCAACTGGTTGATTGAAGTTGGTGGAGGAATTAAGGCTATTTCGAGAGCGTGAACAAACTTTTGGAACCCAACTTGCTCAAGAATCGGCCAAGACATCTCAGCCGGGTAAGATATTGTTTACTTTACTTAATAATAAAATGAAAATATGTTTTAAAGATCATAGCTCTTTTTTATATTTTTGGGATAAGTGTAGTTGTGTTTATTAATTTATTGTATCTTTGTTTTGTGTTGTATATGGAACTTAGATGAGTGGTGGAAGTTGTTTGGATCTTGTGCTCCAACCTTACAAAAGTTTGCAATTCGGATCCTTAGCCAAACAGCTGCCTCTTCGGGATGTGAGCGGAATTGGAGTGTTTTTGAACAAATACATACCAAAAGAAGAAATAGATTGGAGCATCAACGACTTAATGATCTTGTGTATGTTCATTATAACTACCGATTGAAAGAAAGGTATATATTATATAATCTCTTTGTTTCAATGTTTTTGTGGGGAAATATGAGTGATTCATTGATTTGGTTAAGTAGGTTCTTTGTGATTGTGAAATATAAGTGATTTGGTTATCAATTATTCATTATGTTCATCTTATGATATAGAGTCAAAAGGAAGAAGTTCGATTTTGATCCTATTGATTATGCAAGTATCGATAAAACTGAATTTTGGGTAGTGGAAGATGAGGAACCTCCATTTCTAGATCATGAGGAGATAGAGAATGCATTATATGAAGAGGGAGCCTATCCAATTGAAGAAGGGTCTTCTAGCCATGTACAAAGAGGTTAGCTTATAACAATTCTTTGACTAGTTGCATATTTTAATTAGATTATTTATGATTTATGAGAAATGATTATTAGAATTGTTATTTCATTTATTGTTCTTTGGTTATGGAATTTGTATAGATATGGAGAATGAAATAATTGAGGATGATGATGACATCAATTTGGAATCATTTGGTGATGAAGATGATGCTCCTCTCGGATTTAGAGATAAAAACCATCCTATTCATGTTGAAGATGAAGAAGATGAGGATGAGGATGATGATAATGCTGCTAGTGGTGGAGCATTTGGTTCACATGATGATATTGATTTCAATTTTCTTCATAACAAATGAGAGGAGGCTTGGGTCTTAAAACTTAGTAGTTATTTGTTTGAAACTTTGAAACTTTAAAACTTAATTTGCTATTTGGATGTAATGAACTTATTTGTTATTTGTCATTTGGATGTAAATATAATGACTAATGAACTTATTTATTTGGTTTTGTTGAAAGTTTATTATGATAAGGTAAGGATGATTGTTTTGTAATGTTATTATGTTAAATTCGTTAATATTCGTACTATGTGATTACTATCAGTACTTGTATGAATCAGATTTTTCTATCGAGAGATGATTTAATTTGGTTGGATAAAGATTAAAGAACCCTTTGGAATTCATCTTTTATATCTCTCATCCCATGCCGTCAGTGATTACTTGAAGTCTAGCACAAAGGGAAGGATTTTTATTTTTTTAATTATTTCTTTATATTTTAAATGAAGCCTAGGCATATTATTATACCTTGAAGTTAATTACACATCTTTTGGTAAAACTTGAACGGCAGTACTTAAATCCATTATATCTTATATTAGTTTTAGTATATTAAAAAATAATAATTAAATTATTTATGACGTTACCGGTCCGACCATCGGTTGGACCCCGATCCGACCATAAAACCGGTAATTAGCTACTTTTCCGGTTCTTTCACCGTACCGGTTTTTAAAACCATGGTTCAGACATCACTTCTACATTAATGCGGCCAGTTGGTTAGATGTAGAGCATTCAATGTGGTGGTAGCAACTTTATTCCTAGATATTTCTCAGTTCTCTATTGACTCACCTCTTTGAAACTTATCCTCCCAAGCATGGTTTCCCCTTGCCCAGTATTTGTTGGGTGGTTGAGCTTCAGACTTTCGTTCTAATTTTCGAGGAAGTTTAGCTCCTCGGGCAACATCGCCTGTTTGCTACTATCGGCCTTCATTCTCGCCCCAATAACCTAATTGCCCTTATTAATATTTGGTTGTCCTTGGACTCTAAATTTTTTTTTTTAAATTCTCACTGTTAATTCTTTATGAATATTTTGTATACTATGTGTTGGAATATGCTTAGGCTTAAAAAAAAAAAAAAAAAAAAAAAAAAAAAAAAAAAAAAAAACTACGTCAACCACTCTTCATGTATATATAGATATGACCCTCAAAATGCCAGATAAAAAAATATAAAGAATAAAAAAAATTGTACAAATCATTTTTTGCCTGAACTTCTTTGTCATGAATATAACATATATAATGAAATTTTTTTTTTTTTCTTGAATTACTTAGTTAAGCGATAACCTAATGGTATTTTTTTTTTTTTTTTGGTTGGATAAATCTAATAAATCAAAAGTAAAGTAGAAACTTCATCAATAGGTCATCAAGAGCAAATTAATAATATTATGCTTAGTATTATTGAAATATGGATTTAAAAAAATTATAAAATTAACTTTGATTTGTGAAAATTAGGATTTGATTGGTTAGATTCTTTTTTTAAATTGGGGAAAAATGATCTAAAGGCATTTAGGTTTTTTTTTTTTTTCCATTTTGAAAAAAAATGAGTTATAGAACATCGTTCAAAATTATAGCCGCTTCATTTCACAATCTTTGAAAAGTCAAATATTTTAGCAAAATTATATAAAGGGGTGTGAGAACCATGACTTGAAGGGACTGAGATTTTTAGGCTTCGTTTGAGAGTTCATAAGGGAATAAAATAGAATGGAATGTAATGATCATAAAGGAATGGAAATGAATGGAATGAAATGAAACATATTTAAACTAAGAAAATGAATGGAAAAGAAATTAATAAAATGGAATGGAATTATGTACCCTTGTTTGGATATTTTAAAATAAATGAATGGAAAGGAATGCAAATAAATAGAATATAAGTAATCTTGCTTGAGAATAACATAGAGGGAATGAAATGGAATCATTTTATGAAAATATTACTATTAGATCCCTATTTTAAAATAAAGGATTGAATATATAGCCATATAGGGGTATTTTGGGAGTTTTAGTAAAAAAATCATTAAATATAATCTCATTCCCTCTCATTCTTTCCAATTTTTGGAGGAATGAAAATTTGAGGTTTTAAAGAAATAGAGAGGAATGAGTGTCTCTCCTACTCATTCCATTCCCTTCCACTTAAACTCTCAAATAAGGAAATGGATTTTCCATTCCCTCCATTAAAACTCGCAAACAAAGGAAATGAAGAATATTTTAAAATTATTTTTTTCATTCCATTCCCTCCTTCCAAGCGAGAGCTTAATCCCCGGAAGCAAATCTAAAGATGGAGATTTAAATGTGGATATGTCACCCTAACCTAAGGAACTTACAATAAATTTATTTCTTGATTTGATTTATAAATAGAGAAAATAAATAAATACCCAAAAATATTAAAGAAAATGTTTTTAAAATGATAAGATTACATGACTTTGTCTCCTAGAAACAAGCTAAAAGAAAATATTGTACAAAACTCATTTTCATAGTTAAAGATTCCAATGAAGGAAATTTATTACAGATAACTCCAATAATTAATCTATGCCCCTTAGACCAAATTTGAAGGCTAAGTGTAATACCCAAAAAAAAAAAGATTAAAAGGAAGGGTATTTAAGTAAATCTTTTGTGGGGTCAATTTTATAATTTATAATTATAAGGGATTTTTTTAGAAAATAAGGTTGAAACCCTAGCTATATATATAAGCATATTAAGTCAACATATATGGAGAGATATTTTGAGAGAGGAGACTACTCAAAGAATTGAAGTAGAGAAGGATTAACTATACTATTGAGGTAAGAATCTAAGAATCTTTTTCTTGTCAAATCAAAGTTTTATTTAGAATTAGAGTATTTTTTTTTTTATGTGGGTATTTTGACCAATGGTGAAATTATTTAATTATTTAAGAGTTTTAATGATACAAATGAAAAGAAACAGTTTGGATTTATTTTTGGTAAACTAGATGCTGTTTTATGTTCAATTTGATTTTATCTATGCCTTTTGTTGCATTGAACAGAGATAGAATCTGCATAATTTAAGGCTTGGTGGGACAAGTTTCTGCATAGCCGAAACAGTACCGATTTGATGAGTTGAGGTCTGACAAGTCAAAAAAAAAAAAAAAAAAAGAGAGAAAGAAAGAGAATGGTGTGGTGTACTCGTAAATGTCCTGGTGCTTTGATTTTCATAAGATATAGTACTTGGTTTGTCCTCGTCTCAGGAGAACTCATGGTGGGAAAAATTTGTGGTGCTTTGATTTTCTATAGGTTTTATTCCTAGGGAACAATTTGTGGCAGAAAGTAAAGAAACAAAAATACTATGACTATGTGAGTTTGGTGTAAGAAACAGGGGATTATTGTTAGGCTTAACGAGGAGACAAAATTTATATTGATGAATTAATGATAGTTCTGAAATATATAATATGGATATTTTTAGCAATTTCTCTTCTGGCCAGATGCCGTTATAAATTATTCTTAAATTATTTGATTATTAGTAAATAGTACTTGCAAAATTGTTTTAGGTGATATCTAAGGATTTTAGAAGAAGTGTTAGGGAGAAGTTCCTTTTGGTATGGCTTTTAGAGGCAAGTAACCTTATCCTAATTGGTTTTATTTTGCGTATTTTAATTACTAAAATTGTTTACAGTTATTACACTTTTATTTCTATTGTATTACTGATTTCAAGTAAAGAATTATCACAAATATATCTGATTATTGAATATATGATGTATTTTATTTAATTTTTTTTTAGCTATACTGATTCAAAGTAAAAGATAAAGAATTTTCACAAATACATGTGAGCATTGAATATAAGGTTTATTTTATTTAATTATTTTATAGCTATAATGATTTAAAGTAAATAATATAGAAATATCACAAATAGATTTGAATATTGAATATATGATTATATAAATGTGTATGAATAAGATATATTTTTGTTAGAAACTATGATTTCATATATATAATTATGAACAATTTGACTATGAATTTATTTTGATACCCAGCCAATGGGAGTTATTCATTGGTACTCTGATACCCAAATCAATGGGGGTTATTCATTGGTATTCTAATACCCAGCCAATGGGGGTTATTCATTGGTACACTGATACCCAGCCAATGGTGGTTATTCATTGGTACTCTGATGCCCAGTCACAGGGATATAGCGTAACCATAATCATAAGATTGTTAAGAATATGAATTACGTTTGAGTATTTAAACTATTTTGAGTCACTAAAACTGCTTATGTGTTTTTGGAACCTATTGTAAAGTTATAGCTTTGATATATGGAAAACTGACTACTTTCTAAACCATCTATGATATATTTGTCAGATTAAAGTATATGATCTATTTGCAACTTATTATTTTAAGACTACGAAACTGCTTCAGTTATTTTGAAAACACATTGCATATTATAACTTGAAAAACACATATTACTTCTTTTTCTTTACAGATCTATTGCTTGATAGAACTTATTAGGATTTTGGTTACTTATTGAGTTGTCAACTCACCCTCCCCTTTTTCTCCCTCCAATTTCAGATTGTGAAGAATATCAAGTTTTAGGAGTTTTGATGTTGTGTTGTGAGCAGGAAAAGAAGCTTTGTGATACTGGGATTGGATGGTCTTCTAATAGTTTTATATTTATTGGCCAATTGGCATTATGTACATGAGGTTTGGAATTTATTCCTATTAAATTATTAGAGAGCTATTCATAAAGAATTTGTTAAGGTATTTTAGATTTATTTGATTTAATTTTTGAGAATAAATTTTAGTTGCTAAGAAGGCCTTGCACACTTATAGGTGCTTACTTTATAAGCGTGCAGTAGTTATCACGTGCCTATCTTTATACTTGGGTTCGGGACGTGACACTAAGTTATGGGGTGAGAAGTTGTGAACACCCACCTTATCCAATCCAAACTTCAAAGATCAATCCCCTAGAGTACGATGGCCAATATAAATTAATAGTACAATAATCTACCATACAATTAATTTACCAAAAAAAATAAAACAAATTAAGTAAATAACACAATATACTTTACCATTCACTACAACGGAAGAAAAATAGGAAAAAGTACAACGATTTAAAAAAAAAAAAAAAAAAAAAAAAAAAAAAAGTTAAAAACCACGTAAAGATACATGGATTGGATCACAACAACAATCAAAATTAAAATGCATGCATAAAACTCAACTAACCTTAGGGACGCATATATAGGCGTCACTATGATGCATGAGAATGCATGCAAATGTGGGAATTTTGAGATGTAAATGCTATATGAGATTCCTTCATGATGCATGAAATCATTTTCATGGGTGATTTTAAAGGAGAAAAAAAAATTTTCATATTACATCATTTATTCATTTAGACGTTGCAATTTTGATCTTATGATAATATCTTTGCTATTTCATGTATATCATTTCATATTTCATATAAAGAAAATGAATGAATCTAATCTAGATAACATGTGTACAACATTAAATAAATAATAACTATATTCTATTTCATTATTATCCTCAAAGCACAGGATGCTAATCAAACCCATGTTTAAATTAGAATTGATATACTGTTGCAAGTTCTTCCTCTTTGAATCAAATAAATTCATATCTGAAAGAGGTTTACAATAATTTCTTTCAAAATTGAATCTATAAGCTACGTTCGAGGGGAAGTTACAGTCTATCATTGGCATTTATGGTAGAATCCATCTAGGGCTTGAAAGGCAACGGTTTACCTTATGGCAGAAATTAGTGATTCAAGTCTGCTTATCTCCAACTAGTGAATTTAACCGAGAAAAAAATGGAGTATTGGTCAGAGCAGGCTGCCCCACTCTATAACTATACATAAATGGGAAAAGCTCATTTGAAACTAGAGATAGAAATGCCTCATTTTGTTTCCCTCTAGACCTCCGGTTCTTGATTTTCTTCTTCTCGAATCCAAGGGGGACTCCTCATATTTAGAATTGTTTTTGCAATGTACTATGTTTAGCTTGTATTCTTTCATACTCTCGTCTCTTTACCACGTGATAGGCTAGGGAAGCATGAACAGGCATTGAGAAGCATGAATATACTAGGAGGTGGTGGTTGAGTTACAAGGCTCTAGGCTACTAACGCAACACCTAACAATCCACATTATGAATTATTCAATGATAAGGGAAAAATAATTTTGATTATGTATTTGTTTGGTAAAACTAATGACGAAAGCATAATTAATTTGTGATCTATAATTAGTTGGTACTTTAGAAACAATGTTTCTTTCTCTCAAATAATAATGGGTTCTTATAATTAAATTTATAACGAGACTCATCATTTATGTAAGAGAATGAAAAATTTCTCTGAGTGTATTGAATAATGACTTTTGTTAATGAATGGCCAAAGTAGGGGTGTTCACCGAACCGCATAAACCACACAAACCGCCAAAATTGCACCAAAACTGTCCGCAAAATAACATAACCGCACCGCACCGCAAGTAATAGTGCACCGCACCGCACTGCACGCACCCTCTCTATATATTAATTTATTTATTTTTAATATTAAATATATTATTAATAGTTTAATAACCCTAGTTTTCAAAAAAAAAAAAAGTTTAATAGTCCTAGTAATTGTTGACTAGAAAAGCCAACCCAAAATAAAGAAAAACTAGCTCAATAATTTAAAACTTGGCCCAAAAAAATGGAAAAATTAGTTTTAGGCTGAGTAGGAAACGGACTTCAAATCGCATCTTATACATAGTATCGCACATGTGACCGCAAAAATGAGGTGCGGTGCGGTTATGGTTTTGGTTAAATTCTAAACCGCATCACACCACACCGCATCGCACATGTAACCACAAAAATAAGGTGCGGTGCAGTTATGATTTTAGCTAAACCGTACCGCAAAGTGCGGTGCTAAAAATGGCCCAAAACCGCACTGCATTGCAACGCGAACACCCCTAGGCCAAAGTACAAGAAGGTATGGTATCAAATAATACCATGTCTGCAGTATCGAAATTTAATAAGTGTGAGACATGTCAGCAAAAAATAACTAACTCATTAATAATTGAAAGACATGTGTCAGTGTGTAATTATTTTTGTACACATATCTCTCGTTTATTGAATTTTGATACAAATAACGCAGTATTATTTGATACAAAATACTTTTTTCCTAAGCACAAGAATTGGGATGTATTTAATGCTTCATAAATTAATGTTTTTATACATTTTCAAAATCCTTTGACTGGTTTAAGTTGGACTTGCATGACATATTGTTTTAACTTTTAAGCCATTTATTACTACATTTATTATTTCATTTCCATTTATAGAAACTTGAAAGGCAAATTTACTCCCCCATACAATTCTTGGTATTGACTATTGACTAGTGGATCATAAATGTGCCACCCGAAATTTGCCTTTCTTTAAAGGAAAATGTTAACAAGTGCTGTACAGCACTTGTTAATAATTCATTTTAGGAAAGTTTTGATACCACTTTTATGGGAAATGAAAAAAGCTGTCAAAATATTAATTACTTTTTTTTCATTTCCCATAACAACTTTCTTTAAATGAATTATTAACAAGTGTTGTACAGTACCCGTTAACAGTACCCTTCTTTAAATATAAATGCATAGCAATCACCATGGACACATTGAAAAAACATAAATTTGAAATCTTGTGAATATGGCCAAGCTCTCACCAGCTTATTGCATTCTTACCCTTCTTGCCTTTGCAACAGGTACTATTCTATTTTATACTCTGTGTCTATGTTAGTCTTGCACATCAAGTATCATTTGGTTTTCACTTGGTTTTCCAAAGAAAATTAAAATGTACAAGAATTCATATAAAACAGAATGGACTTTGATTAGGTTTAACAATTGATTGTTTTCAAAAATAAAATCACTTCCCAAGCATGATTCAAACTTCAAAGCACTGTTTTTATATCAAGTTATAAAAATACATAATAAAGTGCCTTAGTTTCCATTTTATACTACTTAAATAAATTTACATGTTTATCAATGGCATCGATTAGTAGCTAATACTTCTTGATTTCTTGTCAATATCTAGTATGTGAACTTTTTCCAATGGCGGATTGCAAGCTATGCTCTGAAGAATTTGATAGATCTAATGCTGAGTGCCAATTGAAAAGTGAATCCAAAAATCTTGGTGGTCAAGGGTCTTTTGAAGCCTCCCCACCAGATAGTTCTAAAACATGCTTTAAGAACGCAGGATATTGCAATGCATTATTTGATAAGATTTGGTGTAATAGGAAGTGTGAAAAATTATATGGTTCATTTCAGGGAGTTCGAGGAGATTGTGTCAATATTGGAAATGCAGGTCCTGTTACTAATTTTGTTTGTCGTTGCAGTTTTAATTGCTAGGCATGTAAAATGTCATATATTATATGATAAAAAATAATAAAATTAATTAGATCTAAAAAAATATGGTTTTCTCAAGTGATTATCCGCATAATTGTAAATTGATATACAAGTTAGATCTCAAAAGTTATGGTTGCCTAAGTGGTTATCTTCAATTATTGTAAATATATAATCTTTTAGATTTAGTTGACTGTGATTCTCAAAAAAAAAAAAAATGTAGTTATGTAGACACCTTATTTTGTACCCGTTAATAACCTTTAATTCCCAACCCTAATGATGAGTTTGACATACATCAACCAAGGGTTAGTAAAGTATTGTCAATAGTTTGGAGGTAATCACAACTCAAAAGTGCTCAACGCGTTTTCAAAACGATGTTGAAAAATGACATTTACTCACTATTTTGACCATACCTTTTGTGTGGGTTCTTTTTTTTTTAAAGAAAAAGCAACACACTGGCCCAAGTAAGGAAGTGAGGATCCTGGGCCTGATTCTTTATACTTTAAGGGACTGGGCTTGATTCACTGCAGCTAAATGAGGCTGATTTCGAACCAAGTGGTGCACAAGGCATGAATCCTACAATACATACAGACTAACATACAAAGAACATATGCATTGAACAACAGGGAACAGCAAGGAACAAAATAATGAGAAGAAGAAAATATAATAAGATGTTAATGATCCTTAAAATAATGTAAAATGCTTCATTATTTTCTTAATTATGCAATACATTATGCTCACTAGGATATGTCACGAAGTCCAAATAAGTTCAAAAATCACAGACTTAGATGGCTCTTCAAGCGTCTAAGACATGCAAAGTTTGAATTCTTTTGAATCCAAGTACGGGTTCTTTAGTGGCTATTCTGAGGACCCCGGATGGTGTTTTCCCTCAATTTTCTCTCCTTTTGAATTTTGGCAGGGTTTTCTCAAGTATTTTTACTTTAATTGACTGTGGCTGAATGCCCTTTACTGTTTATTGATTCCCCATTTTGTAGTGTCATCCTAGGGTTTTTGGGGTACCATTAATTCCCTCTATTTGTTCATCTAGGTACCAAAAACAATGTTGTGCCAGCAACATTGGTAGCTGGTTCCTTCCTCATTCTTCATTATTTCCCTCTTTTGAGATTCTCTCTTCAAAAGACCCTAGCTGACTTTCACGTTCTGGGGGGGTCCTAAAGGGTTGACCTTTGGTCTTTCTTTTTCAAAGGTTTCTAAACTTTACTTTTCAAACCCATCTTTTGGCTGCTTTCCCCTTTGTCATTTTTTCCAAGTGAGATGATTCCTTTCTGCCAAGCTAAAAAATCCCCAGCCACCTTCCTTCATGGTTCTTCTTCCTGGGTTCCCCAAGGTACCAGACCCTTACTCATGAGTTGTTGGCTCTCAAGCCTTTTGGTCCCTTTTCTGCATCATTGGGTGGCTGATAGGGACATCTGTCCGTGTTCCTTGTGTTTCTTGGCATGCCCCCTTGAACTGTCTTAATCCCAACCTAGCTTTGTTACATATCCCAAGGATCCCAGGCCCCTGAGAATCCCCAGGTATCCTGGCCCAGTTCTTTTCCCGGGCTCCTCAGCGATTTTTCTAACCTTTGAAAGTTGGGCTGAGCTTTTTTCCTTCTTTTGTTTCATGGGGTTCGAAGCTTACTTATTCATGGATTTGAGTCCCTCCTTATGGACCCTTAATGGGTTTGGGCCTCTCCTTCTTCTTTTTTTATTAGAAGCCCAAATTTTTTTTTTTACTTTCCTAGATTTCCATCCTTTGTGTTTTGGGCCTTGGTGCAACATTGTGATTTTTTTGGACCTCAACACCTTTTGATCCACAAAAAATTTGTGAGATTTTTTTCATTAGAAAGTGGACATCTTAGGCTTTAATTTGAAGACAAATCTTTTCTAAATTAGTTTTTTTTTTTCACTAGAATTGGCTGATAATGAATTAATTGAAGGACATGATTACTGAACAACCCTGAGTGATTGATAATGAATTAATTGAAGGACAAGATTGCCGAACAACCCTAGAAAGAATGGATTGATAGTGAATTAATTGAAGGATAAGGTTACTGAACAACCCTAGAAAGAATTGTTTATCTTGTATATGTTTTGAATTTTTTGGAATTGTTTATGTTGTCATGTCTTAAAAGTATTGAACAAGGTGGTCAATATCGTGCTGGTATCAGCTTTGGCTACTATGTGTCGTACCAGTCGGTATGTACCGTACCAGTACGTATACCGATATCGAAACACCCTTGTTTTGTACTGGTTTAAATACCAACCGTATCAGCCATACCGGCCGATTTTAGGCATTACTGAGCGTACTGGCCAGTATATACCCAAAAAAAAAAATTAATTAATTTTGTAATTTTTGAATTTTTGTAAGGGAAGAATAGTAACTTACTTGCATTAACTTATTAGTATTATTTGTTTTCTTAGTATGCAATGAACAATTAAGTTTTCTATTTTTTATATTGTGTTTTTTTTAATTGATACTAAAGTCTAAAACCATGAATAATTTATTCTAAATTAAAGTAATGTTTTATGGTAAACTTTTATATTTATTATAATACACACACACGCACGCACACACACACACGCGCACACACATTTATAAATATAAAAAATAACGGTAAACCCGGAACAATACACAGGTATAGACCGATACCAAAATATATCTTTCCATTAGTCATATCGGTACAGCCTCTGGTACGAAATTAACTCATTCGATATTGAACCGAAGGAATATCAAAGATTATTCTAGAAAAAATGTTTTTCTAAGAGGTAGATGAAGATAGCAAAGGTGGGAAGTGTAGAAGACATCTATAGATGCATTACAAAAGAAGATCCTTAATTGACTATATCAAGTCGCTACAAAGAGTAAATATCAAACTATAATTAACTTAATAATATAAGTTTGTGAAAAATGATAAGGTATTCTTAATAGAATCTTTAGAGAGGAAATGCTTGAACTAGCTAAAAAGGTTATAATGAGAAAGTTTGATCTTTTCTAGAATGATAAAACAAACGTAATTGAAGATGCAAATGTACTTTATTCCTCTTTCAACATAGTTTTTGCAAAATTCTCGAGGAAATATAAATGCACAATATTGATTAGCATCTGATGTAATGGTAGGTCCACAATCATCATTCATGCTAAAAAAATCATCATTTGTCTAAAATATACCAATTGTGGCCTTTGGTGTAAAATTGTTTTTTTTTTATAAGAAATTTTTATTTACATAGAATTATAGTGTCCAATTGATATGATTACCTTTATAATCTTAGGCCAGCCATATAAACCAAACTAGCTTGTAACTCGTGCTTATGCATAGAGACACTCAACAATAGTAATTATTATCTTATATAAGTGAATGAGGTAATTTTTTTGGCTTTCACACTGTGAGGGTCTTCTTTTCTTGACAGTCCAGGCCCAAGCTTAAGCAAGGACCCCGGGCCCTCTTGTTATAGTTTGAAGGGACTGAGCTTGGTTTACCGCAACTAAATGGGCTGTTTACAAACCAAGTGGTGCACATGGCAAGATTCCTACAATACGTATACACTAGCAAGCGAGAATATATGTATTGAACAACAAGAAAACAGCAAAGGAAGGCAATGTAATAAAGTAATGCGCAAAAAATAAATGTTAGAGATCCTTAAATCAATAAGAAATACTCCATTGGTTTTCTTAACTATATATTATGGTGTGCTCACTAAGACATGATACAAGGTTCAAATAAGCTCAAAAGTTACAGACTTAGATGGCTATCCAAGCCTCTAAGACTTGCAAAGTTTGAATCCTCTTGAATCCAAGTATGTACTATAGTGGTTGTTTCTGGGATACCGGGCGATATTTCCCTTACTTTCTTTGAGTTTGGGCAAAGTTTTCTCAATGATTTTATTGTGATTTCACTACTGCCGAATGCCCCTTCAATGTTGGCTGCGTCTCCCTTTTATAGTGTCACTCTAGGGTTCTGGGGTATCACTGATTTCCCCCCATTTTGTTCCCTGGGTACCAGAACCCTTGTTGTTCCAACCCTTTTGACGACTGACTCTTTCCTTGTATCTCATAGTTTCCTTCTTTTGGTGCTGCTTCCCTGAAATTCCCTTGCTGACTTTCCATTCTGGGGTGTCCTTGGAGAGCGAACCCTTAATCTCACCTCCTTCGATGCTTCCACGCTTTACCCTTTTCAGACTTAGTTTTTGGCCGCCCTTCCTTTCTGTCATCTTTCCCAAGTGAGCCGAATCCTTCCCTACCAACTCGAAGGTTTTCCCAGCTACTTCTTCTTATAGTTCATTTTTCTGGATTTCCCGAGGTATCAACCTTTTGCTCATGAGCTGTTGCTTTCCCAGCCCTCTGGTTCTTTGCTGCATCATTGAGCACTTAAGAAGGACATATCTGTCCTTCGCTTCTTATGCCTTTCTGGTTCCCCTTGTGAGCTGTCTCAATCCTATTTTGACCATGCTGCACGTCCCAGGGATCCCGGGCCTTTAGCAATTTCTGGGATCCCAGCCCAGTTCTTTCTACTGGACTTTCCTTGGTCTTCTGATCTTGGGCAGGCGGGGCGTTTTCCTTTCTTCCCTTTGTTTCATGGGCTCTAAAACCTGCCCCTCTATGGATTTTGGGCTTTAAATCTCTTGGGGTTTAACATCCTTTTCTTTTTGTGAGCTCAATTCCTTTTTCAATTTATTTTTCCAAGAGGTTGGCCCAATGTGCTATTTCTTTAAGCCTGGTATTATGATTTTTGAACCTTAACACATACTGAGTATTATAAATTGATCATTATCATTGTGGTCTCCTTTTAATTTTTATTAGATTCCCTCTCAATTTTGGCTTTATATATGTGTGTTGGTGATTTGTAGAGAACAATTAAATAGTACCAAGCACACCCCCACCCCCATCTTTTTATTTTAAATGCTGGCCTTGATTTTATATGTATGCAATTGATAGGTCTTTAAAAAGAAAAAAAAAATTAAAATCCTATCCATAAAAGAAACTAGTGAAATTGCACAAAGGAACCAAAATAAACATAAAATATATCCAACCACATGGATATTGCATGGGATCTCGATCCAAAAACATAAAACCTCATGAATTGGTTGGTACTTGATAGTTGATACTTTGGTAAGCAAGAAAGTAATCAGTTTACTTAATATTTTATTTTATTTTAAAATTTTCAATTGAAGAAAGTATAAACCCTAGACACTTCTTTTTCTAGAAATCTTATAATACCTTCTGACTCTAAGCCATCTGGAACACCCTTGAAAAACCTAAAATCAAAGCCCTAATAAGATAACACAAAGAGATTATTGTTTTTTTGTTTTTTTGTTTTAGAATCAGTCTTTAGTATTTAATACGGTTACTCAGGAATAAAAATATTCAAATACCATTAAACTATAAGTTTTTTTTAATAGAAGTTTAAGAGCATCTACCCAAACAAGATACAACACATTAGGGATGCAATCCTTAATTAATTAGGATATATATCTATATATATATATATATTGTAAGGACTTGCGTGAGACCCTCAACCCAACGGATGTGGACAATGGCCCAACGAGCCCAAATCAATATATTTGTTATAGAGAGTGTATTTTTTAAGTAAGAAACTCAATAAGTCAAGTATAGACCATGACAGATTGGAATCATGCTAGAAGGATAAGAAAGCACAACTTGAATGGAATTAAAGTCCTCGGTCAAGTCCGAGGAGGGAGTGTTCTTATATTAACTCAAGCTTTTCCTTTTAAGTACAAAAAGTTCTTTGTTTGTTTTCTCTCCCTTTTTCATATCCCATTTTTCACAAGAGCCTTTTCCTTACATAGTCCTGTTCTTCTCAATCCCAACTTTCCACTTGTTGACTATGTAAATCATATTCTGGATGCTTGTCCCATCAGAACCTTCCTGGAAAATTGGTGTGTAGCTGTAAGGCTGAACATCACTATTCAGGCATCACTTCCACATAAATGCGGCAAGTTGGTTAGGTGCAGAACATTTAATGTGGTAGTGACAGCTTTCTTCTCAGATATTTCTTAGTTCACACCGTTGACTCTTTTCTCTGAAATTATCTTCCAAAGTATAGTTGCCTCTTGCATGGTATTCTTTAGGTGGTCAAGCTCCAAACTCCCACATCGCCTCGCAAGGAAGTTTGGCCCCTCGGGAGACATCACTTGTTCCTTGTTATTGGCCCTTGTCCACGGCCCATCAACCCATATGCTCTTCTTACTGTTTGATCATCCTCGGGCACCTTTGCATCCTCGAGCGCAGCCCACAACCCAATATTCCTGCTCAGCTCTCTTATCCCCACATATATATATATATATATATTAATTATAGTCATATTTTATGTTTTTGAATAAATTTTCAAAAATAAATAAAAACTATCAAAAAAAACTTTTTTTTTAATGAATGAAAAATAAGTAGAAGGGGGCCACCTAAGTTGGTATCAACTACCAAAAAAACCTAGTTGGATTGTCAAAAGCCAAAAATTCTATAATAAATAAATAAAAATTTATCAACTGGTTCTGTGAAGGGGTTCCAAAACGACGTAGTTTTGGAGTCTATCCTCAGACAAAACAAGGTCGTTTTGTTATTGCTAAGAACCGAAAGCCCATTTCATATCCCAACTCCTAAACCCTACTCGTTCGTCTCTTCCCTCCCCTCTCTCTCTCTCTCTCTAAAATGTCATTAAGACCAAGCTTCAAGCACCACCAGAAATATTCTATGACGATGTCGAGGCTCGGAAATACACTTCCTCCTCTCACATCATTGAAATTCAGGTCAGCTTCCACACCTTCAATGCTTTTTGTTTTCTTTGAATTTGTTTAGGCTTCATAGCTTTCTAACAATTTTATTGTTGGTTTTAAGGCAAATCTATCAAAGAGAGCTTTAAAGCGTCTTACTTTACCCAATGATGGAGTGCCCAGATTGCTCCTTGACATTGGTTCGTGTTTGTGTTTGTGTTTGTGAGGTTAGCTTTAATGGAAGGTTGTGCATTTTTGTTGTAGGTTGTGGGTCAGGACCTAGTGGTGAGACTCTCTCAGAGAATGGATAGAGCAACTAGTGAATTTAGCCGAGAAAAAAGTGGAGTATTGGTTAGAGCAACCTGCCCTACTCTATTACTAGACATAATTAGGAGAAGCTCATTCAAAACTAGAGCTAGAAATTTCTCATTTTGTTTCCCTTTGGTTCTTGATTTTCGTCTTCTCCAATCCAAGGGGGGACTTCTCATATTTAGAATTGTTTTTGCAATGTGCTATGTTTGGCTAGTATTCTTTCATACTCTCATCTCTTTACCACGTGATAGGCTAGTGAAGCTTGAATAGGCACAGAGAAGCATGAATATGCTAGGAGGTGGTGGTTGACTCTAGGCTATTAACGTGACACCTAACAAGCCACATTATGAATTATTCAATGATAAGGGAAAAATAATTTTGATTATGTATTTATTTGGTAAAATTAATGACGAAGGCATAGTTAATTTGTAACGTATAATTAGTTGGTACCTTAGAAGCAATGTTTCTTGCTCTCAAATAAAAATAGGTTCTTATAATTAAATTTAGGAAAAAATGCTCATACACCCTCTAAACTTTCAACTACTGGCCAAAAGACCCCGCAACTATTTTATTGGCCAATTTACTCCTTAAACTATTCACAATTGCCAAATCAATACTTCATTTAGTCACACGTTAAAACACTAACGGAATAAGCACATGTCACTCACGTGACTTTTAAATACAAACTTAAAAAAACCCCAACGTCCAAAACCCAACAGAAAGAGGAGAAGAGAGCCAGGTCCGGCAGAGAGAGAGAATCCACGCCGTTCAGAGCCACTGCCGAGCTTCTCCCTGTCGTTTCGCCGCCCTTGTCCCAGCGGCGCCTTGGTGGTTCTGCCGCACTGTTCAATCTGGTTATGTCTTCTTCTTCTTTTTTTCCCTTCTTACGTATTGCTATTTAAATCTTCTAAGAACTTTTTTTTTTAATCTCCATGTGTGAATTTTTATAGTAGAAATTCTTGTTTTGGTTTAATTTTTGGGTTGGGTCTTTGAGAAATTCTTGGTTTTTTAGATCCATCCAAGAAATAATGCAGAGCTACATAAGGATTGATCATGAACATCCAAAATCTTGTTTATGAATCCCTTGGTATTTTTAGCGTGTTCCAATTTGGTCCAAACCTGTCATGTCTAATTACACTATAGAATTAGTGTAGCACTTTTTTTTTTTTATTATGAGAAGATAATGTAGTTTTTCCATATGTTCAAGCAAGGTCACTTTGTAAGTGAGCCTTACTGTCTTAATGTCTTAACAACCATCTTATGCAACATTTGCAATGACCAAGCAATTGATACTGGCCTTCCAAGTTTCCCTTGCAACCCATTTGCTACAAAAACATATCAAACACAATAATTGGTTCTATAATGATGCAGAAGCCAATAACTAAATCTTCAATTAGATAAATTTCATTAATTTTGTCACTTGCATATATGCCATGGATCCATCCAAGAAATAATGCAGAGCTACATAAGGATTGATCATGAACATCCAAAATCATGTTTATGAATCCCTTGGTATTTTTAGTGTGTTCCAATTTGGTCCAAACCTGCCATTAGTGTAGCACTTTTCTTTTTTATTATGAGAAGATAATGTAGCTTTTCCATATGTTTAGGCAAGGTCACTTTGTAAGTGAGCCTTACTATCTTAATGTCTTAACAACCATCTTATGCAACATTTGCAATGACCAATCAATTGATACTGAAAAATCATAAACATAGTTTCAAAATTTGCATTAAGTCACTAAAGATTTTACCTAGTTTGATCCAAATAAGTTTATTTTTTATGATAATTCATTAGTTGGGATGGAGGGAATTTGATCGCCGAATGTCTTTGTAACTCAACTAATTTAAGGTTTCTAAATACTACTGAATATGGATCCATTAAAAAGAATATTATTAATTTTTACATTTTCCTACTGTTGCTGGGTGCAGCTTCCCCCCCCCCCCCCCCCCCTTGAATATACTGGGTGCAGCAAAGTAATATTAATATATAATATATAGTTTAGTGTTAAAGTTATGGCTTTTGGTTTTTTTTTTTTATTATTATTATTTTTGTAAATCTTAGGACTCCATGAGGTTTAGCTTCCCCACCTTAAGGGTCTTGGTGTAATGATTCCAGCCATACGGTCTACTAACTAAGCCACCATACAAAAGAAAGAAAGAAAAAGGAGCACAACAAAGCAAGTAAAGAAGATAAATTAAATTGAGTTGGTATTTGTTGCAAATTATTACCCCATCTTTGAACAATTCCCCGCTCCATTTACTTTTTCCAAAGTTTATTTGTTTGATTAGTACTGTAAAAACTAAGAACATGTAATAGAATTTGAGTACTAATTCAGCATTTTGTGGGTCATGCTAAGCCACCACCATGGAAACTAGTATCATTGATCATGTGCATAATCCATTTATAAATGGTAAACAATGATATTGATTAGCAACAACCATGCATATTGTAATATTTTGAATTATGTGAACTGAATTAGCAGCAACCATGCACATGCACATGGGCATGTGCAAATTGTTATATTTTTTTCCCACTATTCTCTATATTTTTTTTCTCCAACTCTTCTATTAATGTTCTTGTTAATTTTGTATTGTAGCCATGGATGAATGTCCACTGTCAATCCTTGAAAATTCACCTTCTATGCCAAATGTACAAGCCCCTCAATCCCAATATGATTCTATTGAGGCTAATGGCCAATCTGAAATTGTTAATATTCCAATTGATGTGGAGGATGACGAAGATTACAATTTGAGTGATTTTTCTGAATCTAATGATGATATAATTGAAGATTTTGGTACGAAGGATGATGGAATCAATTAGAGCAATTAGAGGCAAGCAGCTTGAGGGAGTTTGGAATAGTGAAGGAGATTCAAATCATAGGGATAGTGATGAGTTAAGGAGTGCAGAAGGGTCATATGATGATGAAGGGAATTCGAGGCCTAGGTTCCCTGAGTTTAACCAGCGCATTGGCATGGAGAATGTACAGCTAGTGAAGGATCAAAAATTTGCATCACATGTTGTCTGCAAGGAGGCACTAAAGGAGTGGTGTATTAAAGAAAAACATGATTTTGAGTATAAGCACAATGATAAGTGGAGAGTGATAGTTGTATTTTAAAAAAAAAATGTGGTTGGATGATACATGCATCCTAAACACAAATGGGAGATGTCTTTCAAATCAAAAGTTTTAAGAGCATTCATACGTGTGGCAAGGATCATAAGAATAGTAAGATTTCTTCAAGGTGGCTAGCCAATAAATATTTGCCATTCTTTAGAGATGATCATACTTGGACAGCAAATGCATTGAAAGGTGCAGTGTTTAGGGACCATGAAGTTTATGTGACTTTGGACCAATGTTATAAGGCTAAGAGAATGGCCTTCAAGATGATACATGGTGCTGAGGAGAAGCAGTATGAGAGACTTTGGGACTATGTAGTTGCTATTAGGAAGTGGAATGTGAGTAGCACAGTAAAGATACAAACTGCGAATGATGTGTTTGAGAGAATGTATGTTTGTCTTGATGCTTGCAAAAGGGGATTCTTAGCAGGTTGTAGGCCACTTATTGGGATAGATGGTTGTCATTTGAAGGGGACAATAGGGGGATAGTTGCTAGTTTCTACAATGTCTTTTGGATAACATCAGACATGTGGATGAGAATGGATGGGTCTTTATCTCAGACCAACAGAAGGCAAGAAACAATTAATGTGCATGTGAATTATTTATTTATTTTTTAAAAATATCATGATCTATAACTTGAATTTGAATTACTAATGTATATTTGTGTATTTTTTTATGACAGGAATTTGTAGAAACCTTTAAGGATTTGATGCCTAATGCAGAGCACAGATTTTGTGTTAGGCATTTACATGCAAATTTCAGGAAGGATTTTCCTAGGAAGGTACTCAAAGATGCAATGTGGAGTGTTGCTAGGGCAGCAACAAAGAATTCTTTTGACTTTCACATGGATGAGTTGAAGAAGCTAGATGTGAAGGCATATGAGTGGCTTGTAAAGTTAAATGTAAGAACATGGAGCAGACATGCTTTTAATCCAAAAAGCAAGAGTGACACTAGTAAACAATATAGCAGAGTCTTTCAATGCTTGGATTTTCGAGGCTAGGGATAAACCAGTGTTGACAATGATGGAAATCATAAGAGTGATGTCAATGCAAAGGTTGCAAACCAAAAGAGATCATATGAGAAGGTATGAAGGGAGGGTTAGCGAGGTTGGACATTGCATTTCTCATTGGAATGGAGAGTCCAAATATAAGGTGGAATATATTTATGGTGGAAGATATGTGGTGGACTTGAATGAGAGGACTTGTTGTTGTGGGAGATGGGGATTGAGTGGAATCCCATGTTTTCATGCTGCTGCTACAATAATTAAGCATGGAGAGTAACTTGAGACTTATGTAGACATTGCTTACACTAAGGAGACATTCCTAAGTTGTTACCAATGGATGGTAAGCCCACTTCCAAGCCATGAAACAGTGGCCAAAAACACTCTATGACCCAATCAAGCCCCCAAAATTTACAAAGAAAGTAGGCAAGCGTAAAAAGGTAAGAAAGAGGGAGGCAGAAGAACCTATGAATGCATTTAGAGTAAGCAAGAAAGGAACTGTCATGAAATGTGGGAATTATTTCCAATGGGGCCATAATCAAAGAACTTTTAAAGCTCTTGATAACCCCAACAAGAAGACTTATAAAAAGAAAAAGAAAGGGCAACCAGGACAATCATCTACATCTGGAGCTAAAGGGAGTAAAAAATTATCAGTAAATTTCAAGTACTACTTTGTTGAACTTTTCCAGCCTTTTTGGCTTTTTATAAGGTACTCAGCAATCAAATATAGGTACTCAACAATCAAGTCAAAGTCGTACAAAGGACAACACTAGTGGAAGCAAGAAGGATAAGGGAAAGGCTAAAGTCTAGTGGCAGCAAGAAGATAAATAATTTTTTAGTTCAATATTTTGTTTAGTGATACACGGCCTTCTAAAAATACTGATGGAGTCAGTATACTTTTGTTTTTC
This sequence comes from Lithocarpus polystachyus, assembly GCA_033629205.1. Taxonomy (NCBI): domain Eukaryota; kingdom Viridiplantae; phylum Streptophyta; class Magnoliopsida; order Fagales; family Fagaceae; genus Lithocarpus; species Lithocarpus polystachyus. The sequence goes on along the minus strand of CM066172.1, from coordinate 8,387,273 downwards.
AATATTGCTAGAAAAGTGTAATTACTAATTCATTAAGTGTTATTTTTTTGGCAAACAATACACCATTTATAAGCACTCATTTGATATTTCAATTCATGGCATATTGAGATCCTTTTAAGAATACTAATGGAGCCGGTATACTTTTGTTTTGGCAAAAATGCAAAATTGACCCTCTAAGTTTCACATTTTGTCATTTCAGTCCTTTAAGTTTGAGTTTTGTCATTTCAATCCTCTAAGTTTCAAGTGTTATTAATTCAGTCTTCCGTTAGCCTTCTGTTGAGTGCTACCGTTAACTTACCAAAACTCTTTTTAGGATTTTTTTTTTTTTTTAATTTTAAAAAACTGAAAAGCGTTATTTAAAAAAGAAAAAAAGTAACTAAAGGGCTCAGGGAACGACGTCGTTCCCCTAGCCCACTGTATATGAAAAATCATCTCCAACCCCACCGTACCCTAGCAGCACTTGACCTGAGAAATTTGAGGGACAGAGGGGGAAAGAGATAAAGAGAGAGACCGAGAGGTAGAAGAGAGCACGAATGTGCAGGCCATCCAAGCCATAGGAAAGAGACGAGAAAATCCAGTCTCCAAAGAATAAAACTCAGTCAACATTCCACCGACTCTTTTTTCTTCTGTATTGCTTTGCTGTTCCTTCTTTTAGTTAGCATTATTATCAATATATCAATTGAAGATGCTAGCTGTCTCTGTAAGCACTATGCTGCAAATTAATTTTCTTCGGAAAGGATATTGCTGCTATATGTTAGGGCCTAAAAATAGATCAAAATTGAAATTTGTGAAAACTATGGGGTTGGGGATGATTTTTATATTCAGTGGGCTAGGGGAACAACGGCGTTCCCCTGAACCCTTTAGTTTTTTTTTTTTTTTTTAATATAGATAAATTTAAAATAACGTTTTTCAGTTTTTTGAAATTAAAAAAAAAAAATTCCAAAACGGTTTTAATAAGTTAACGGCAGTATTTAACAGAAGACTAATGGAAGACTAAATTGACTATACATGAAACTTAGAGGACTGAAATGACAAAACTCAGACTGAAATGACAAAACTCAAACTTAAAGGACTGAAATGACAAAAAACAAAACTTAGAGGGACAATTTTGCATTTTAGCCTTTTGTTTTTCAATATTGCTGGAAAAGTGTAATTATTGATTTATTTTCTTAGAGCACTCACAACAGTGGTGCTATATTGTTATATTGCTATATTTTAGCTCCTCAAACCCAAAAATCTTGCTCCAGCAGTTTAGCTAAACTATATTTTTTTTACTCTATTGCTACAATGCACATCTATAAATAAATGTGCACTATTCATGAGAGCTAAAAAAAAAATTTTATTAAATTTCTCTCTCCTCTTTCGTTTAAAATATATTTTCTCTTTCTTTCTTTTTCTCTCTCTCCGGCTTCTCTTCTTCTTCCTTCCTCCTCCTCATTTTTTTTTTCTCTCCCTCATCGCTGATCTCATCTCATCGTCCATCTTCATTGTCGATGTTCATCGCCCAGTCCTCCATCTCATCGCCAATCTTCATCTTCATCGTCGTTCCACGCTGCTAACCCATCGCTGTCCTCCATCTCACCGATCTTCATTGTGGGTTTCTCTGGGTTTCATTGGTGTTTTTTTTTTTTTCCTGCTGTGGACTGGTGGTGGTGGTGGTTGTGGCTGTGGCTAATGGTAGTCGACCCATCACCGTCCTCCATCTCACTGATCGTCATCGTGGGTTTCTCTGGGTTTCGTTGGTTTTTTTTTTTTTTTTTTCCTGCTGTGGACTGGTGGTGGTGGTGGTTGTGGTTGTGGTAGTGGCTGTGGCTGTGGCTAATGGTAAAGGTGGATGTGGTTGGTGCTGTGGATGTTTTTTGGTTAGTGAGATATATTATTTTATTGTGATTTTATATTATTTTACTGTATTGAAAGCTATAATATATCCATTGCTGCAACATGTGTGTAGGTAAAATAGATAAAGTAACTTTTGATGGAGCTAAAAAGCTAAATTTTTTAACTCCACTCTGTGGATGCTCTTAGAGTTATTGCATAAAGTTCAATTCATGGCAGATTAGGACACATTCATTTTTTGGTGGTGGTATAGAAGCTGTGAGTTTGAGAATTGCTGAGTAGTATATTGATGTATTTAGCAAGATTGCTAAGGAAAGCACTACAGTGCTCCTACCTAGTCTAGCCATGTCTTTGAACCTTCTAGCATGATGGCTCAAGCTCCCAACACATGCTATCAAAACCAATTACCATGTATGGAACTATGTCATTGGAGAAGATTGTGTGGGGCTAAGTGCCATTGTTGGGTTCAGGTGAATTTAATAGGGTTCTGTTATTCTTTGGCCACTCTTGTTGTTGCTGCTGGTTCCCCCACTCCCTCAAGCATGATTTTTGTGTTGTTTAGGCTACTTGATTTAGCCTAAACATCAAGTATCACTCTTGTTGTTTAGGCAAAAAATCAAAACCAACTACCATGATTTTTGCTGGTTCCACATCAACCCTTAGTTCACTCAAGCCAAACTAGAATTGATGCTAATGGCTAACACTTAACAAGCAGCTCAAAGGGGATTACTTGATATCTCAAATTTTAATTGGAATAATGAAATATTGAACCAAAAGAAAATAGATATAAAAAAAAAAAGGCAAAATCAAATATAATTCAAATTAGCATCCAAATTACTAAAAAGTAAAAGAATTTATATGTGCAGATTATATGACTTGAAACCTTTACAAGTATCAATGGAAGAAAAAAAAATCAAATTATGCATTTCTTCCATCTAAAGAATAGAAATAGACTTCATATTTCTCGCAGTCACGAGGTTCCTAAAGATCTGGTAGTGTTATCTTCCCAAAGTTGTTGCGATCTAGCTTACTGAAGTGATCGCTGATCAGCAATATATCTTTCTCCCCAATCTTTTCCATCTCTTTGAGCTTGTAAATTACATTCTCTGATTTGCTAAATCAAATAAGGGAAATATTCAGGGTTGATTTCTACTTGAAGAAGAAGAAAATTAAGAAATAATAGTTGAAGTGCTATATAAACAAACAAGCTTAGTAGTCTTGATTCCAATTAGGTTAGTAACGAGGCCTTGATTCCAATTAAGTTAGCAGAATCATCACATTGATAAGCTATTATCACACATGGGACAAATGTCTAGCACCATTATATTGGCAATATACTGAACATAGTTGATTAAAAGGTTATAGATAAGGTTATAGATTAAAAGGTTAAAATGATAGCACCATTATCAACACGATTTGCTTAAGTAATAGCAGGCAAATCCATAATTATAGCCATCATTTGCTACATTCTTAATGAAAACATATAACACATACAGGCACACGAAATCAAATATAATTCAATTAGCATCCAAATCACTAAAAAGTAAAAGAATTTATATATGCGAATTATATGACTTGAAACCTTTACAAGTATCAATGGAAGAAGAAAAAAAAAAATCTAACTATACATTTCTTCCATCTAAAGAATAGAAACAGACTTCATATTTCTCGTAATCACAAGGTTCCTAAAGATCTAGTAGTGTTATCTTCCCAAAGTTGTTGGGATCTAGCTTACTGAAGTGATCGCTGATCAGCAATATATCTTTCTCCCCAATCTTTTCCATCTCTTTGAGCTTGTAAATTACATTCTCTGATTTGCTAAATCAAATAAGGGAAATATTTAGGGTTGATTTCTACTTGAAGAAGAAGAAAATTAAGAAATAATAATTGAAGTGCTATATAAACAGACAAGCTTAGTAGTCTTGATTCCAATTAGGTTAGTAACAAGGTCTTGATTCCAATTAAGTTAGCGGAATCATCACATTGATAAGCTATTATCACACATGGGACAAACATCTAGCACCATTATATTGGCAATATACTGAACATAGTTGATTAAAAGGTTATAGATAAGGTTATAGATTAAAAGGTTAAAATGATAGCACCATTATCAACACGTTTTGCTTAAGTAATAGCAGACAAATCCATAATTATAGTCATCATTTGCTACATTCTTAATGAAAACATGTAACACATACAGGCACGCACAAAGGAAACCAAGTACAAGACTTTCAACAAGAATCAATTAGCTTATTGACCAAAAGATGATCTAATAAAGGAGGCCTGGCCTTAAATAAAATGATGTGCATAAAATTGCTACCAATACACCGGACTGAGTCTATATGAAACATCTCTCAAGAACAAATAAAGTTGATGTACTATATGTGTATGCATAGTAAGATGGTAGTAGACAATTTTGTGGTGCTACAAATAGGTGAGGAAATTAAAGTTTTAGTGCATACAATTTAGTGAGGCAATTAAAATAAATAAATAAATAAAAGAGGAAAAAGTTTTATGGGCCTCTTGAAGACTAAAGAGATAAGTTCAAGTGGGTTTTAAACTCTAGACCACTACCCCACTAAGCCCACATCTCTGATGCGTTAAAATATATGGTAGAGAAAAAGATAAATTAGGGTTTTCATTAGAAGGGTTTCTTAGCAAAAGTGGATGCCAAAGAAAATTTGAGAGGGAGAGAGAGAGGTAGCGTGACAGAAGAAGGAGGTAAAATTGTTTAAGGGCATAAGGTTTGGCTACGAAATCAAGGTGAGAACACCATCTCAGTATTACTATACTGTTTATAAATCTTGAGATATATTTATGGTTTTGGCAACGTGGTAAGATTAAGTCATGCCAATTTAATTACAGTGGAAAGATGTTTGTATATTACCATTATTGAAATAAAGATCTGATCGTTATACTCTTATGTTTATGGTAGTGTTGTAAATTATATTGGTTACCCGTTGAATTTGAGGGCTTTGGGTCTAACAAGAGACTATATATATTAGATTAAATTGCTTGTAGTCAGGACACGATTTCACTAGGTTGCCTACGATTAGTATTTTAGAACAAAATCATGGAATTTCAAATCTTAATCACGAATATGGCTTTAACGATTAGGGTTATTTTATATATATATATATATATATATATATTTATATATATTAGGATGGCTTTAACATTTTTCATTGGTTACATATATTAGGATGGCTTTAATGTTTTTCTTTGGGGTTATAGATATTAGATCCTAGTTGCCCACTCTGTGTATATTCTAGAACAAAGTCACGGCTATAGAGCCAAATTCATGTTGAGGTTTTACTTTTCATTTAGGGCATATATTAAATCCTAAAGTATTAGTTGCTGCCTCTGAGTTTTGATAAATGCAAGGAAACATTATTGGTTAGAATATTATTGGTTAGAGAAACTTTAATTTAGTGTTAAAGTGTTATCAGTTCAACAAAGTATTTTTCCTAGTGAGTCAATTTGTATAATTCAACAAGTTTTATATTTTGTGGAGTATATTAAGTAATTTCTATGATTGAATATAGGTCTTATTTAAGAGTGTTTTGAGGCTTTTTGGAGGTTGTTTTGGCTGGACTGTCAGAGTGATTCAAGTGCTGTGAGTAATTATGCATAATATGCATAAGTTTTATTCTTTAGGTTCTTAGAAGTTAAAGGTTTTCAAAAGTTATGTTTTTAAAGCATACGTTTTCTAAAGTTTATTGAAAGCATTATTTTTATGTCATTGAAAGAGAAACTTCAACTTTTAGACAATGTTTTAAAGAGAAACTTCGAATTTTAAATAACGTTTTGAATGTCCAAATCTCATTTAAAAGATGATTTTTAAACTAAACTATTTTCCGAAAATAATTAAGTTTCGAAGTAAGTTTTCTAAAAAGGTTCTTGTTCTTTAAGTTTGTTTAAAACCAAGTGATTTCAAAATCATATTCTTATTTTTCAAATGGTATTTAAGACGTTTCTATTAGCAAATTGAGTTTTCAAACTTACTCAAGAATTGTAAAAATATTTATATAAACTCTTCAGTTTTTATTCATTCCCTAAGAGAGTTACGCATCCTTTGATTTATGTTCAATTCGATATCGTGGTCTTCGATATGCCTTTGTTTTTGGAATAATTGTTATTATTAAGTAAATTATTCTATTTGGTTTATTTTTTTATTTTTTTTTTTTTTTTGTGATATGTGACTCAAAATGAATGTTTTTAGAATTGATCAGATAAATGTGTAAATCCGCTCACAGGATTGTATGTGAGAATATGTGATGTGTATATGTAACATTGTGCTCTGATCAATTATATGTATGTGTTTTATAATGATTTTAAGATGTGATTACATATATATTAAGTGATTCTTTATATGTTTTAGAATAATTATATTTGATATCATTGAATGAGTTTGTAAAAAATCAAAATACTCGTGCTTTGCTAGACTCTATCCTGTTATGTATTGTGTATAATTGTTTACTAGATGTGTGGCTCACCCCATCAATTACAATTTTTCAAATTAAAGTTTAGTTGGGGAACAAAACCTTTGGATTACCTCGTAAGGTGCAAGGTAGAGCGTGGGAGTTTTGTAAGCAACGTCAATAATACTTAAAGCCCTAAAGGATTTATAGTTACTTCATTTCGCTTTAGATTTTACAGTATTTTGGAGATTATTCTAAATTGTGGATTTTAGTATTGTAAAAGGTTGATTAAGAGTATTGTTTATTTGGAGTTTTATTGAATTATGTTCAAATTAATTATGTTTATTGAGTAAGGTAAGATCAGCAAGTTAATAATGCATCTAAATTCATGTTCCATGGATTTGGGTCGTAACATCATATCTTTCTGACAATTTTATTGTTGGTTTTAAGGCAAATCTCTCTCAGAGAATGGACAGTGTAACTAGTGAATTTAGCCAAGCAAAAAGTGGAGTATTGGTCAGAGCAACCTACCCCACTCTATTACTAGACATAATTGGGAGAAGCTCATTCAAAACTAGAGCTAGAAATGTCTCATTTTGTTTTCCATTGGTTCTTGATTTTCTTCTTCTCGAATCTAGGGGGGACTTCTCATTTTTAGAATTGTTTTTGCAATGTGCTATGTTTAGATAGTATTCTTTCATACTATTGTCTCTTTACCACGTGATAGGCTAGTGAAGCATGAACAAGCACAGAGAAGCATGAATATGCTAGGAGGTGGTGGTTGAGTTACAAGACTCTAGGCTATTATCGCGACACCTAACAATCCACATTATGAATTATTCAATGATAAGGGAAAAATAATTTTGATTATGTATTTATTTGGTAAAATTAATGACGAAGGCATAGTTAATTTGTAACGTATAATTAGTTGGAACCTTAGAAGCAATGTTTCTTGCTCTCAAATAATAATGGGTTCTTATAATTAAATTTATGATGAGACTTATCATTTACATAGGAGTATGAAAAATTACTCTAAATGTATTGAATAATAATTTTTGTTAATGAATGCCCAAAGCACAAGGTTTAGAGCAATTGCATTAGTGGGTTTAAAATACAAAATGTGCAAAAATTTACACGATATAGCATAAAATAGACCTGCATTAGTGCTTGCATACCTTTGCATATATCCAAACTTGCTACAATAACCGTGTATATATGCATGGTTATTGTAGCTTTGCAAATCATTATTTTATTATATTTTATTCTCTCTCGGAATCAGACCCTCTCTCCCTTCTTCTCTCTTCATCTTCTTGTTCATCTCACACTCTCTTTCTCTTCATCTGCACAGCCAACCAACCGTCTGCCCACCACCACTCAACCAACGCAACCCACCACTACCCAACCACCACAACCCACCACCACCATTTTACAACACATAAAAATCCAACCACAAATTCAATAGAAAATCAAAGCCAAAATTAACTAGAAAATCAAACCCAAAATCAACAAAAATCAAACCAGAAATCAATGGAAATCAAACCTGAAATTAATAGAAAATCAATTCCAACATATCAAACGGAAAACCCAAAATAAACCATCATCCTAAACCCAAATCATCAGAGTCCTGTGTATGCCGTCTCTGACGAATATGGACTAGCCTCCATAGCCATCGCCATGAGAGAAATCTAAGAGAGAGATGAGGGGTCTGAGACAAGTGGCTAAGAATATTGTGATAATAGAGAGGCGGGGAGTTTTGTGAGGAGATTGGGATGAGAAAGAGGCGAAGAGTTTGAGAGAAGAAGGGTTTGGCTGTTTGGGATGAGAGAGTGAGATAAGAAACGTGAGGATAAGAGATATTTTAATAAAATAATATATAAAAAAGATAAAAAAAAATTATTATTTAAATAAAAAATGGTGTATTATAGATAAATTGACGCGGGAGCTGTGAATAAGTAACTAGGTAAAATAGGATCTTATGCTAAAATAGACAGAAAATTTTGTATAAATTAATGCAATTGCCCGTAGGATGTATTTAATGCTCCATTAAATAATGTTTTTATACATTTTCAAAAGAGTAATGCTCTTAGGATGTATTTAATGCTCCATTAAATAATATTTTTATACATTTTCAAAAGAATAATACTACAGGCACAAATTATTTTCTAGCATATTTACAAGCTACTAGTGTGGCAAATTCTTACTATTTCTAATATGGGTCCTTCAGTAACATCATATTTTTACTTACAATAACTATTTGGAAAATACTAAAGACACATCAACAGTTTGTAAGAATGTTGTAAAATAGTTTGTGTCTGTAGCATTATTCTTTTCAAAATCCTTTGACCGGTTTAAGTTGGACATGCATGACATATGAGTAATGCTACAACCACAAACTATTTTACAACATTTTTACAAATTGTGGCAAATTCTTATTAATTTTAATATGGGTACACTACTAACATTACATTTATGTTTACCAATAATTATTTGAAAATTACTAAAGCCATATCAGCAGTTTATAAAAATATTATAAAATAGTTTGTGTCTATAGCATTACTCTATGTTATATTATTTTAACTTTTAAGCTATTTATTGCTATAGTTATTATTTCATTTCCATTTATGGAAAATTAAAAGGCAAATTTACTCTCCCATAAATTCTTGGTGTTGACTGTTGACTAGTGAACCATAAATGTGCCACCCTAATTTTGCCTTTCTTTTAAGAAATACATGTATATAAATGCATAGCAATCACCATGAACACATTGAAAAAACATAAATTTGAAATCTTGTGAATATGGGCAATCTCTCACCAGCTTATTGCATTCTTACCCTTCTTGCCTTTGCAACAGGTACTATTCTATTTTATACTCTCTGTCTATGTTAGTCTTGCACATCAAGTATCATTTGGTTTTCACTTGGTTTTCCAGAGATAATTAAAATGTACAAGAATTCATATAAAACAGAATGGACTTTGATTAGGTTTAGCAATTGATTGTTTTCAAAAATAAAATCACTTCCCAAGCATGATTCAAACTTCAAAGCACTGTTTTTATATCAAGTTATAAAAAACATAACAAAGTGCCTTAGTTTCCATTTTATACTACTTAAACAAATTTGCATGTTTATCAATGGCATCGATTAGTGGCTAATACTTCTTGATTTCTTGTCCATATCTAGTATGTGAACTTTTTCCAATGGCGGATTGCAAGCTATGCTCTGAAGAATTTGATCGATCTAATGCTGAGTGCCAACTGAAAAGTGAACCCAAAAATTTTGGTGGTCAAGGGTCTTTCGACGCCTCCCCACAAGATAGTTCTAAAACATGCTTTAAGAACGCAGGATATTGCAATGGCTTCTTTGATAAGATTTGGTGTGATGAGAAGTGTCAAAAATTATATAGTTCACTTCCAGGAGTTCGAGGAGATTGTGTCAATAATGCAGGTCCTATTGATAATTTTGTTTGTCGTTGCAGTTATAATTGCTAGGCATGTAAAATGTCATATATTATATGATGAAAAATAATAAAATTAGATCTAAAAAATTATGGTTTTCTCAAGTGATTATCCGCATTACTGCAAATTGATATACAAGTTAGATCTCAAAAGTTATGGTTGCCTCAAGTGGTTATCTTCATTTATTTTAAATATATAATCTTTATGATTTAGTTGACTGTGATTCTCACCCAAAAAAAAAAAAAAAACTTCTAGTAATGTAGACACCTCATTTTGTACCGGTTAATAACCTTTAGTCCTCGACTCCAATAATGAGCTTGACATACATCAACCAAGGGTAATTAAAGTGTTGTCAATAGTTTGGAGGTAATCACAGCTCAAAAGTGCTCAACTTGTTTTGAAAACGATGTTGAAAAATGACATTTACTCACTATTTTGACCATACCTTTTGATCTACAAAGAATTTTTTAGTGAGATTTTTTTTCATTAGAAAGTTGACATCTTGGGCTTTAATTTGAAGACAAATCTTTTCTAACTTTGATTTTTTTTCATTAAAATTGGTTGATAATGAAGCAATTGAAGGACATGGTTACTGAACAAACGACCCTGAGTGATTGATAAGGAATTAATTAAAGGACAAGGTTACCGAAGAACCCTAGAAAGAATGGATTGATAGTGAATTAATTGAAGGACAGGATTATTGAATAACCCTAAAAAGAATTGTTTATCTTGTATCTGTTTTGAATTTTTTGGAATTGTTTTTGTTGTCATGTTTTAAAAGTATTAAATCAAAGGAATTACAAAGATTATTCTAGAAAAAATGTTTTTCCAAGAGGTAGATGAAGATAGCAAAGGTGGGAAGTGTAGAAGACATCTATAGATGCATTACTCAATTGACTATATCAAGTCGCTACAAAGAGTAAATATCAAACTATAATTTACTTGATAATATAAGTTAGTGAAAAATGATAAAGTATTCGTAATGGGATCTTTAGAGAATAAATGCTTGAACTAGCTAGAAGGGTTATAATGAGAAAGTTTGATCTTTTCTAGAATGATAAAACAAAGTAATTGAAGATGCAAATGTACTTTGTTCCTCTTTCAACATAGTGTTTACAAAGTTCTTGAGGAAATATAAATGCTCAATATTCATTAGCATCTGATGTAATGATAGGTCCACGTACAATCATCATTTATGCTAAAAAAAAATCATCATTTGTCTCAAAAATATCAATTGCGGCCTTTGGTATAAAATTGTGTGTGTGTGTATATATATATATATATATATATATATATATATAAATTATGGTGTCCAAATGATATGATTATCTTTATAACCTTAGGGCTAGCCATATAAACCAAACCAACTTATAACCCGTGCTTATGCATAGAAACACTCAACAATACTGATTATTGATTATTATCTTATCTAAGTGAGTGAGGTAATTTTTTTGGCTTTCATAGTTACACTGAATATTATAAATTGATCATTATCGTCGTGGTCTTCTTGGCACAATGATATTGTGCACTATTAAAAAACTTGGTATTAACATGTGTAATGACCAAAAAATGTTAAAACAACAGTTTAAAAATAGTAAAAAAGCTAAATATGAATTGGTTAATTTTTGTGAACAATATGGTCTAACCCCCATTGCCCCTTCTAAGCAAAAAGGGAATAAGAAACAAGATAAGGCCCGCAAAAATTATAAATATAAAAGATATAAAAGACGTTTTTCTAAAACTAGTAAATTTTATGATAAAAAGAAAAATGTCCATAAGAAACATGATAAGTAGAAATCTGGTAAAGGAAACTGTTTCAATTGTAGGAAATTTGGTCACTTTAGTAAAAACTGCAAACAAAAACCTGGCAAATTGAAGAATAATCTCAATATGTTTAATATCAATGACAGTGATTCGAATACTTAAATCAAGATCTTCTGCTTCATCTGATTCATCGGAAGATGATTTTCTCTCCTCAACTGATTCTGGCTATCACTCTAACAGTGAGCCTTCTGATACCCCTAATATTAATATTGGTTGTAGAGACTTGTTGCAATACTATTAATGTTCTCTCCAAAGGGCACGAAACAATTAATGTTTTGACCAAATGAGAAGAACAAGAAAATTTGCTTATAAATTTAATAAGCCAAATTGATAATCCTGAACTAAAAGAAGAGTATCTTAAAAAGCTCAAGAAAACCCTAATCAAAGTTGAAAATGATAAGAAAATGAAAGCAAAAATAAGTCTTCATGAAACTTTGGAAAGATTTAATAAAAAGAAATCCAAGGAGATAACTATTAATGATTCACAACGTAAAATTACTATTATTAAGAAAGAAATCATTGAGCTAAAATATGATTTAAAAAATGTTACAAATGATAACTTTGACCTAAAACAAGAAATGTTACTTTTAAAAATTGATAAACAACTTGATAATGAACAATATGATAGTGAGCCTGATGAGCCGAAAGATGAAGACGGCTCCAACCATGAAGCTCCGCTTTCTAATACTGCCTCTACTAATAATAGACTCAGTCTTATCAACAGATTGATCCCTCCAAAGTGATTTTCAAAAGTTAAAATTGTTATCTGCCATGAATATGAATTCATTGTTGTTGCTATGATTGACTCTGGTGCTGATATGAATTGCATTCAGGAAGGAATAGTTCCTTCCAAATATTATGAAAAATCCACTAAGAAACTGTTTTCTGCTAATGATACCCAAATGAAGATTAAATATGAAATAAATACTGCTCATGTATGTCATGACAATGTTTGTTTTAAAATTCCTTCTGTTCTTGTTAAAAATATGACTGATAAAGTGATTGTCGGCATACCCTTCATAAATACTTTATATCCTTTTCTTACTAAACATGATGGTATAACTACTAACCCTTTTGGGCAGAAAGTCAAATTCAAATTTGCTTCAGAATTTGAAATTGATACTGATGCCTCTTTGAACCTGATTCATGCTAAAACCAAACACCTAAATTTTCTTAAGCAAGAGATTAGATATAAGAAGATTGCTGAACAACTTTCTGATAAAATATTACATTCCAAAATTGATAACTTTCGTAAGACACTCGTCAATGATGTTTGTTCTGATATCCCTAATGCTTTCTGGCATAGAAAAAAGCATATTGTTAATTTGCCTTATGTTAAAGATTCTAATGAAAAAAAAATTTCTACTAAGGCTTGACCCATCCAAATGAATGCTGAAACTATTGAATTTTTAAAAAAAGAAATTCAAGATTTACTTGAGAAAAAGCTGATTAGGAATAGTAAGTCCCCCTGGTCTTGTGATGCTTTCTATGTTCAAAAAAATGCTGAAATTGAAAGAGGGACTCTTCGCTTAATTATTAATTACAAGCCTCTAAACAAAGTATTAGAATGGATTAGGTATCCTATCCCTAACAAGAATGACCTAATGCAAAGGCTAAGTGACACTGTCATATTTTCTAAATTTGATATGAAATATAGGTTTTGGCAAGTCCAAATCAATGACATGATAAGTACAAGACTGCTTTCACCTGTTAGGGTTTATGCCCTAAAATCCAATTTATTGGCATATCATAAATAATTAAATTGTTTAATTATATGAGATTATCTATAAATGAACTAATAGGACATTATCTTAGATCATGAGATGCATAGTATGTGATTTATGTGAAAAGTCACAAAAGATATAAATCACAAGTTCTTTGTAAACTCAGAATTTTAGTTCGTAGTCAGTGATGAAATTTGACATTTCATCTGCGAAAACTATAACATATCAACTAAGATAATTTGTCTTGATCATGAACGTGAAGACTTCTAGTTGATATGTTGATATATTTTAAGAGTTAAGACATATTAAATTGGACCGCTGTGAGATTTATAATTCTCCTAACGACTGTCAAATGAATAATAAATCTCACGACTTTTATTTACATCAACTCTAAATTCTGAGAGAATAATGGACATGGTCATGAGGTATATGTTGCTTTGATATATCAGGAGTGAGATCTATAAGTCACGATCAAAACCTCAGTATGTTAAGCAGCCGCATTTAGTGTTGATAGAACATATATTCTCAAGATGGAATTCATAATCTCTTAACGGAGATATAAAATAATCTCTTAAGATAAGTTTAATGGGTTTGGTTATTCAAAGTGTTGGATCCAACCACTTTAGTAAGGAGTTACTAAAGTATATATTTATGGAATTGGATTTCATAAATATATGATGAATAACATAAATGATTAAACCGAGCACTCAAGGATTAAGATGTAGTAATCTTCAAAGTGGCAGTCTATATCCATGACTTTGTATTACTACGATTATTTCAATGAAGGGGTTGCATGTATAATAAAGTCTTGGAATATAATTTATTAATAAGGCCTAGAGTGCAATTATATTCATATAGTAGTATTGACTATAATTAATGGTAACTTTGAACTTGTCAAGAGTTGACAGAAAAGCTCAATGCCCATTGAAGCTAGAATCTTATTTGTTTCCTTTTGGTCCCACTCCCAGCCACATAATAGAGCCCAATTAGAATGGCCCAAAAAGCTAACCTAATTAGATAATAAGTTATATATAAGGAAAGAAATATACAGAATTTATAAGTCTTTTCAAAAAAGGTTTTCATTAAGATCATATAAGGAATGGAATGCTTTGTATGTGTGTGTTGGACACACTCTTATTTTCTCCTTGGAAACTGATTGAGAGACCACACTTCTTGGGCATTAAGTGGAATTGGAGTGAAGATTAAAAGTGTTCCCAAGTACTTCTAATATTTTGTTTTGAATTTTACCGCACCAAGGTACGCTTTCTTGTTCTTAAATTCTGAAACTTACATAGTACATGTTATCAATTGTTAATGAAGTAGATCCGTTAATTTCCTGCTGCGTATGTTTTGTATGTAATACAAACATGTATTTTTCCAACATCACCACCCTTTTTGGACATTATGAGTGTAATGTTATGCCTTTTAGCCTTAAGAATGCCCTTAGTGAATTCCAAAACATTATGAATGATATCTTCAATTCCTTTAGTCATTATAACGTTGTTTACATTGATGATGTTCTTGTTTATTCCAAATACCTTGATGAACATTGGAAACATCTGTATTCATTCCTTGATACCATCAAACGCAATGGTCTTATTGTCTCTGCTAAGAAAATCAAGTTATTTCAAACAAAAGACTATTTCCTTGGCAATGACATTTCTGAAGGACAGATCCATCCCATTGATAGAGCCATTCAGTTTGCTGATAAGTTTCCCGATGTCATTATTGATAAAAACTTACCTACAAAGATTCCTTGGGTCCCTAAACTACATTGCTGACTTCTATAAGGACTTGAGAAAGCAATGTAAGCCTCTATTTGATCGTTTACAGAATAATCTCCTGCCTTTGACTGATATTCATACTTCTCTTGCCAAACAAATCAAGTCTCATGTTAAAACTCTACCTTGTCTTGGTTTCCCTACTGTTAATGCTTTTAATATTGTTGAAACTAATGCCTCTGACATTAGCTATGGAGGTATTCTGAAACAACGTGTTTCACCAAACTCATTTGAACAAACTGTTTGTTTCCATTCAGGAGTCTAGAATAATGCACAAATAAATTATAGTACTATTAAAAAAGAAATTTTATCAGTAGTATTATGTATTTCCAAATTTCAAAGTGATTTGCTAAATCAAAAATTTTTATTACGAATTGATTGCAAAAGTGCTAAATATGTTATAGAAAAGGATGTTGAAAATGTTGCTTCAAAACTTATTTTTGCAAGATGGCAAGCTATTTTAATTTTTTTTTTATTTTGATATTGAATATATTAAAGGCTCTCAAAATGCTATCCCTGATTTCCTTACCTGTGAATTCCTGTAGTGCCACAATGGCAAGTAGGAGGTCGAAAGACAAACACCCTGCTACAGATTCTCCTAAACCACTTGCTAAACAAGAACTTGCTTCCCCTGTTGACATTGTTAACCGTTTCACTGCCTTATGTACTATCCCCAAACAAAACTACTCTACTATGTTAGCATCCTCTTATGACCCAAATGCTATAGTCCCTGTTAACCAACTTGTTAAAACCACCTTCTCCAGAAACCTCGATGCTTCCCAATATGTTTTAAAACAATATCGCCAAAAAATGTTCTCTATTGTGCCCAATAGGGCCATGATCAAAGATCCCCTCAAACTTGCTACAAGTTATTTTCCTCGGAACTTCCACTAGATTCCTAAACACATTGGTAAAGATTTAAGATATTATTCTGCTATCTTGTTCCATGAAAAGTCAATATTTATCAAAATTATATATGATAAAGTTGATACATCCAAAATTATTTACCATAGTGTTATCCTACTTGTTATTGTCACTGAAAAAAATGGGGACTCAGTCCTGCTTCTACAAAGCCTCTACCTAGCTGGACTACCCCTTATTCTTACCATGACAACATCCATGCTTAGTTCAAGTTCATGCTACACCAAGATGAAAATATGACTCATTCCTAGTTTATTAATTTTGATAAAAGTTTCAGTTCCCACCTACTCCTTTGGTTCGCTCGCTGGTGGACACAATTTGGCCACATTATTGATATATTTCCAAGACCTCTGATTGGCTCCTTCAAGTATTTTACAAGTGTTTACAAAACAGATTCACATGGTGCTAAGTTTCCTGCAACTCTTCACTTTTGTTAAAAAATATAAGGTCCCCTGGATCTTGAAATGGATGTATGTAAAGGAAGGAGACGTTCTTACTCGGCAATGGTTTGTTAAATAGTGGGATAAGTTTTCCCACACTCAAGTTGTTATTGATAATGTAACCCAGGAATTTCCTACTGTTAACACCACTCTTCATGATAAAGCCCAAGTCTCAGTTTATCCCCTTGTGCAAACAACTGTGCTTCAACCCACGGCAAATACACCTGTTACCACATCCACTGCTAAGTCTGCTAAGCCTTCTGTCAAGACCAAAAAGAAGAAGTCTGCTTTTGATGGTCTCAACAAAATAGCCCTAATTGCCTTGTTAAAACAGCAGTGGAAGGATGAAGAAGAAGCTGCTACAAATGCTAACTCGAAAGAAGAAGAAGGCCAAAACTCAGAGGCATCCTCAGAAGCCTCTATTGCTAATACCAATCCTTTTTACCCTTACAATCAGGAGTTATTTGGCCATGATGAAGCTTCCACACCAGATTTAGGGGAGAATTAACACTATCAGCACAAGTAACCAAAACTACCAAAATAATGCTCCTGCTAAAACTGCACTAAGGCTTTAGGTTCCCTGCTAAAGCTGTTTTGATTCCCTGTTGAATGTATGGTTCGTACTCTAGCTGTTTCCCATGGGGAATAAATTCCCTCTAAATATGAAAATAATGCTCCTGCTAAAAATTTACTATTCATTGTTTAAATAGTATTTTATTTTGCCTATAAAAGGGAGGATGTCCCTTTCACAAGGATCATCAAAAAAAATTTCTAGTTTCAAGTTCCTTTTAGTTTCCAAATTGCTATCCAAGCTTATAACCTTTCCTTTTCTAGTTCCAAACGTTGTGACTATTATTTTCCTTTTCAAGCATTGTAACTACTATTATCCTGTAAGTATTTTAATTTGTTATCAAAGCTATATTTTGTTAAAATCTCAGCTGCTTTTACTTTAAGTTTTTATCTTTAGTTTATAGTTTTACACTTTACATTACGTATTATACTGTTTTAACTTTATATATATATATATATATATATATGTCAAATTTTATTTTTTTAATAATTTTAAAAATAAATAAATAAAAACAACCAAGAAAACTTTTTTTTTTTTTTTATGAATGAAAAATAGGCAGGGCCAACTTGAGTTGGAGTCAACTACCAAAAAAAAACTAGTTGGATTATAAAAAAGCCAAAAATTCTATAATAAATAATAATAGTAATAAATAAAAAAATTTATCGACCGGTTCTGTGAGGGGTGCCAAAACGCTGTAGTTTTGGAGTCGTATCCTCAGACAAAACGAGGTCGTTTCGTTACTGCTATGTCCCCAATCCCAAGGCCCATGTCATATCCAAACTCCTAAACCCTACTCCTTCGTCTCTTCCCTCTCTTTCTCTCTCCAAAATGTCGTCGAGACCTGAGCTTCAAGCACCACCGGAAATATTCTACGACGATATCGAGGCTCGCAAATACACTTCCTCCTCTCGCATCATCGAAATTCAGGTCACCTTCCACACCTTCAACGCTTTTCTTTGAATTTTGTTTAGGTTTCCATATCTTTCTGACAATTTTTATTGTCGGTTTTTTTTTAAGGCAAATCTGTCAGAGAGAGCTTTAGAGCTTCTTGCTCTACCTGATGATGGAGTGCCCAGATTGCTCCTTGACATTGGTTTGTGTTTGTGTTTTGTGTTTGTGAGGTCAGCTTTTTAATGGAAAGGTTGTGCATTTTTTGTTGTAGGTTGTGGGTCAGGGCTTAGCGGTGAGACTCTCTCAGAGAATGGACACCAATGGGTTGGGGTTGATATTTCACAGTCAATGCTTGGTATGTTCCGATAATTTGATTGCTATTGTTATCCTAATTTTTTGAGAAGCTGTCACCGTGTCTTGTGTCATGTTGTGTGTCTATGCTTCTTCTTTTTCTTAGTTCTTCATTTGTGTTTTCTTTTCTCAAAATTGAATTTTGATGTGTTTTGTTGAATTTAGATGTTGCATTGGAGCGAGAGGTAGAGGGTGACCTTTTACTTGGTGACATGGGTCAGGTATTTTGAGCTTTGTACACTTGTCAATTCAACTTTAATGTAAACAAGTTAATTTATATAAAGGTCTGTTTGGGAGTAGCTTATTTAGTTGAAACTGAAAACTTTTTTGTTGAAAGTATTATAGATAAAGATAAAAGCTAGCTGAAATAATACGATGAAACCCATAAATAGTACTAAAAAGTGCAACGAGACCCATCAAATAATAGCAAAAATAAGCTAAATAGTAGAAAAAATAAGCTGACTATAAACTCTAATCCCAAACGCAACCTAAGTAAAAGAAGAGAAATGTGAATTAATTTTGTCTTGAATTTCAAGTGTTATTCAATTTTGGCAAGAAACCATTCTAGTTGTTGAAAGGCATTCTTCACGTCAAGTTGAAATAAGGGCCACTTTTTTTTATTGTATTTCTCGTGAAAAGACTTAGATGAAATATATATTTTGATATTTTCTCTCATTTGCACTTTCTTTTGTGAACTCAATTATGGTGATATTCTTCAGACCACTACTGCAATTTTTTGATGCCCTGTATTGTTTTGTATGTGGAATTCCCACATTACTGTGGTTTGGGATTACCTTCTCTGTAATCCTAGTTCCATAGGCTACTGGTTCTTGTTACCACACTATTATCTTAGGTGCTCGATTCTCTGTCCTACTGATGATACAGGCTATTTAACTTAATTATCCAAAGAAGGTGTGTGCAAGTCAACTTGCACTATTTTTTTTCATTGCCTCAACTAAATTTATCATGGGGTATGTTTCTGGTTTTGTTACAGGGCTTAGGACTTCGTCCTGGGGTCATAGATTGGGCCATCAGTATCTCTGCTGTTCAGGTTTGACTTCTTGTTTCTATTAATATTTATTGAGGTGAATTTCTTTGCTTTCTATGTTCTTAAAGATGTGGTGTGTGTCAGCACTTGCTCTGTGTCATGAACTCTTTACTGTAACCTGCAGAATCATACATTTTAGCTTTGCTTCGTTTTTCTCATATTTCTTAACTTTGTGTTAATCATGTGCCTAAATTCTTCCTGGGAAGTTTTACTTGATTTATGTACTAGGGAGGATTCATTGACGAGGGACCACACAAAAAAAAAAGGGGATGAAAATATGAGCCAAAACAAAATTATGTGAAGTGATGAGTTTAATGTTAACCTTTGTATTGGATGTTACCTAAGTGTGAAAGTTGGTTGCATGTGACTTTAGATGGCAGGAACGATATGTAGACTCTTCTAAATGTGTCAAGTACCCATGACAAACACACATGACATGGATTTGGGAATTGAATATTTATCTATTGCACATGTTGTGACTGAAATATATACTCTACGGGCCTTTCTGATGAGGGAAATGCTTCCTAGGTTGCTTTGAGTCGAGAAGCGTTTGAAAAGAATATTGGGAAGGGAATAGAAGGCGTTTTCAAGTAAAGATGTCTCTTTGATGTGAGATTGTTTCTAAAACAGTTTGGACTTGATACATTTATTTAGTCCACTGAATGTTATGGTTGCATTGCTTTGGGATAAGAAACAGACGCAATGTAATTAATAAGAGAGTTTTAATTCAATAAAGATTTGATGTAAATCCCCATTATATACATCCTCCAATGCCAGTGAGCCACTCCAAAATTTTACAAATAAGTGAATAGGAGCTACCACACACAATCATATCTCATGAATACACAAAATTGAAAAACCCAAACTCATTGTTCAATCAAAGAGCTGCCGAGCTGGGAAGTCACTAGAGACACCGCTGTGTGAGAAGTTGTCAAGACTGCCAGAGTTTGGAAAAAGATGCTGGAATTGCCGTGTTTCATTTATTCACTTGATTTGATGTGGGTTTTGTTAACCTCCACCTTTAGTCTCCAGTATTCTAGCCGCATCAAACAGATGTAGAAAAGTTAAATATTTTGGCATGGGTTTTTCTATTAATCTCCCGACGTGTTGGTATCTTTACAAACACATTGACCTGTAGACCATTTGATGTTAAAGCATTAGTTATGTTAAATTTTTTCAAATAACTTAGAATTTGTCGACTAACAAATTTAACATGTATAAACCATTATTATCCTGTAATGGATCAACACTTCATTGAGCTTTAACATTCGAAATCAGGGGTACCAAAATATTTCTCATCTACATCTGTTTGATGCGGCTAGTGTAGTGGAGATTTACAACAAAGGGTGGCTCCAGTATCTTTTCCAGATTCCAGCAGCTGGTCTCAGAGGCTCTTCAATAACGATGAGTTTGAGTTTTTCAATTTGTCAGATCATGAGGTGTAATTACGTGTGGTAGTCTGTATTCACTGATTTGTAAAATTCTGATGTGGCACACTAGTATTGGAGGGTGTTTATGTGGGGTTTACACCTGGTCCTTATTGAATTTAAACTCTTAATAAGATTATGCTTTGCTAGTCATACTTTTCTCATATTCTTAATTTGCTTGGTCATTTTATAACCCTGTCCTAGTTCTTTGCTGCTTACTTAATTGTTTTGAGATGTTTTCTCTATGGATTACTTATCCTTCATGAAATACAATTTGTTCTTAAAAGCCACTGGATGTATGCCCTGCTAATTTTCCCTTTGTTTTGATTTGGCAACGCAGTGGTTATGCAATGCTGACAAGTCCTCTCATGTTCCAAAATTAAGATTGAAGTATGTTCCCTTTCTTATCTTTCACCCTTCCAGTAAAATAGTAGTCAAGAATTGAACTTTTTTTGGTTTCATTTTATTTTTATTTTTTTAAATATCTCATCTTTACGAGACTAGCAAGCTTAATTCTATGATGTTTCTTTTACTGCAATATTGACATGTTGGGCTCAATTCCTTTTTAGGGCTTTCTTTGGGTCATTATACAGATGCTTAGCCAGGGGAGGAAGGGCAGTGTTACAAGTGTATCCTGAAAATATACAACAGCGTGAATTGATTTTGCGTTCTGCAATGCATGTTGGATTTTCTGGTGGTGTGGTGGTGGATTACCCACACAGGTATGCAAAGGATCTATTAGGGCAATCTTGTGATAGAATATTCTTCTTGCATGTGAAAATGGTTGCTGTTAAGAATAATATTGTTTGTTTACTTGCAGACACTATTAAGGGCTGTTTTTCAAACCTTTATTATTCTCATCTATCTATGACAATGAATTTGAGATTTTCCCATGTTTAGTCTACATATACTTGGTTTAAGGTATATACTTGGATGTTATAAATATATTTCGAATTGACTTGTTTTGTTACATTTGTTAATAATATGTGCATGAGTGATGTTAAAATAAATTGGTAATCAAATATATCTCAAGTTTGTTAAGAAAAATGCATATTTATATTTTTATAATTAATTTTATAATGTTACATGTATCAATTCACAATATGACTGCATTTTAACAACTATGCTTTTCATGCTGAGACATGACATGCCCTGGTTGAGAAAATTATGTAGCTAATCGGGTCTATTTTGCTTCTTCTTTTGGTCGTCTTTACTCCATTTTTCATGTCTATTTGGCACTTGAACAAGTAGAGTATACCAAATGATATTATAATCATCAAGTATATCCTATTTTATGGGACCAACTCAAATGCATAATAATTCAAAACATATCAACTGCTGAACCAGTGGATTTGCCACTTATTGGTGACAGGATATGAAGAGCAAGCCATCTTTTTACTTTAATAGAGTGTTCTACAGGTCAAAATATTATAGTCTGCTAAATTCAATTGAAAAAAAAAAAAATCTCAAGTTAATCCTGTATCATTTTCCTACTGGATTCCTCTATGTTTCACTAACTTCAGCTTGGTTGTCTTATTGCAGTTCTAAGAAAAGAAAAGAATACCTTGTCCTTACATGTGGTCCTCCATCTGTAAGCACATCTGTTCCAACGGGAAAGGGTGAAGATGGGGAGAGTTCCTCAGACGATGAGAGTAGTGGTGATGAAGAAAATCAAACAGTGAGTTTTCATGACATACTTTTTCTAATTTCTGAAAATTTATGTTTCAGGGCTTTCCATGGGGATTATATATTCAGAGATAAATACAACTGACATGTATGGAAGGTGACCTATGACCTCATCCTTGGCCCTTATTTTACAGGAGAGGAATTCCATTCAGTCCATAGACATATGGCTTCTCTGGGAATTTATAAATCTGAATCTCTCTCCTAGTATTCTTTATTACAAGGCTGAGATACTAATTTATAGCGGTTTTTTTTTTTTTTTTTTTTTTTTTTGGTATTGAATTTTTATACTCATTATCTATCTATTTTTTTCATGTAGGTCTGCATCTCTGATAGACACAGACCCAAGAAAAAGCAGAAAATAACCAAGAAAGGAAGGGGAAGAGATTGGGTGTTGAAGAAGAAGGAACAGAGGAGAAGAAGAGGAGATGATGTGCCTCCAGATACAAAATATATGGCTCGAAAAAGAAAGGCTCGCTTCTGATCCGTTACACCAAGCTAAAGTGTGTTTGTTATGGGGTTGTCTTCCGCGCTTGCATATGTAAGTCCATATTTAGTGTTTACTGAGGCATTGTTTGTTCCTGTCCATGCTCTTTTAAGCCCTGAGTAATATCAGTTTTATCTCGGGGTCTCTATTAGTGAAGAAATTTTTTGTTTGCATAGAATGAATTCTGATGGTAAATGTGACTGTTATAGTCATCTAGGCTCATACTTGAGACGAGTTTTCTTTTTGGATTTTGAGATATTTTTCCTTTTTGAGGATCATCAGGAGCTGTGTAGAACAATGGAAAATTCTGGGGGTTTATTCAATTTATCATATTATGTTAGTCAGTTAAAAATTTTATTTCAAGCCATGTTTTTTTTTTTTTTTTAACATACCACCTCTCACTTCAATTTTTTTAATGTAATGAATCTCTCGAGCAAATAAATAAAAAATGACATCCTGATATGGTTTCGTAATTCCAATGAATCTCTAGTTTATAGAGTATCACAATCCAGTGTGGTTATGCATGGTTAACCATGCCAAGCATATTCACTTATTACATCACCTTGGTTTGGAAACCGTTCATTACTTTTGAGAAATAGTAAATGAGAGAGAGAGAGAGAGAGAGAGAGAGAGAGAGAGAGAGAACTTAAGTTTTGTTAGGTCAAAGCTAGTTTGTAGTCAACGGTCATAACTTCACTCAATATCTATTTATTATATATGAATTTTGACAAATCTACATTTGAATTACATTTTCTTTTTATATATTTTCTATACTTACAAAATTTTCAAAATATCAAAAATTAATGGTTATATTATCAATTAAATATTTAAATTTCAAGATTTTATAGTCTAAAATAATGCATAAAAAATAGATTTATAGATCGAATAGTAAAGAATATCTAATTGGCAAGAAATTTATTATACTTGTTAAGAATATAAAAAAACATAAAATTCAACAGTTAGATTTGCAAAATATGTGGTCATTAATTTTTTAAATGAAAGTTATAGTCATTGGCTACAACTAAATTTGTAGCCAAAATTTGTCATTTTTTAATAAATGAATTAGGAAAAAACTTAATTCAAAATATATTAAAGGTTACAAATATACACACCTCACTAGGGATGGCCATACCCATAATGGATATCCAACCCTACCCGATCCAAATATTTCGGGTAATACCCGGTTCTTCATGGATAGAACTTAATCGGGTAGGGTACGGATATTACCCGAATTATTCGGGTAGGGTATGGATAATATCCATACCCGACCCATAAAAAAAAAAAAAAACCTAAACCTCAATCATGTCACTCACACTCTCTCTTCCTCTCCGCCTCTCCTCATCGTCTCTCTCTCTCTCTCTCTCTCTCTCCGATTTTGCGAATCAGATTTGGCATAAACCAAAATTATTTTTATACATTTACTGCTGGGTTTCTCTCCGATTTTGCTCTTACTGTCATTACATTTTGGTTTCTCTTCGATTTTGCGAATCAGCTGGGTTTCTTGAATTTACTGCTCTGCTGGGTTTCTCTCCGATTTTATATATAGATATAGAAAACAAGCTCGAATGTCCTTTGGTCTGTAAGCTCTCTTTTCTCTCTGCTCCTTGCAAGGCTTCGAGTTCTCTCAGGTATGTCTCTTTCCAAGCCTTTACATTTTAGTTCGATAGTATGTCTCTGGGTTTCTCTCTTTTCCCGAATTTTGTGGGGTCTAATCTTTGGTGCTCTGCTTTTTGTGAAAGTGTTTGTATTTTTTCTGCTTCAGCATTCCTTTGCTTTTTTTTTTTCTTTTGGTATATTATTTTGTTGTGGGTTGGATTTGGAATGTTGGAGAGGTTGTGATTTTCGTTGGAATTTGATATCTGTTGGTTCAACCCACAACAAAATAATATACCAAAAGTGCATTCTTTTCGTTGGAATTTGATATCTGTTGGTTCAACCCACAACAAAATAATTTGATATTGCTTTGTAGAGGTTGTGATTTTCGTTGGAATGCACTTTTATCAACTGGGTATGTGTTAGATTTGGTTTTTGATTGCATTAAGGTGTTTGGTTCTATATGGGGATATGTCTATTTATAGAGAGGAGTGAATCTGTCTAAGTTTTTTCACAGACAGAGCATGTAAGACTTGGTAATTCTTCAAGCATTCTCAATTTCTGATGTTGAGTGTTGACAAATTTATTTGACAATTTTGAATAGGTTTATTCTCAAATTTCTGTAAAATTCTGATATTGACAAATTTCTGTAAAATCTGTACTAGGCAAGTGGGTTTATTAAGATAGTTTAGTGTTGTGTGTATAATGCTAGGTTGATTTGTCTTCACTATATGGAAAATATTTTACTCTGGAGCTTGATATGATTCAACAATTTAATGAAACAATTTTTTGTACTCAATCTTATTGACCTCATCTTATCTGTCTTGCTTTCTCTCTTTCTCTCTCTCTTTGCAGTTGCCTACATGTCTACCACATCCACTGCCTCAGCCCCAGCCCCAGCCCCAGCCCCAGCCCCAAGGCCTCCAACTAGCACGACATCAGAATCACAATCATTGTTTGGAGAGGAAGTTGAGTCCGTTCTGGTTGAGAATTCACAGTAACAAGGCACTAAAAGAACAACTTCAGACGTATGGAATCATTTTAAGAAAAAGAATATTGATGGGAAAGTTAAGGCCCAATGCAACTACTGTGGAAGACTTATGGCTGGAGCAAGTACATCAGGGACGACTCATTTAAAACTGCACATAGCAAAATTGGTTATGGAGTGAACTTAAAGGTGTACCAATAGATGCTACCATTCAAAATGTTCTTGATGATTATGAAGAAAATGAAGTGGAGGAAAGTCATGCCATGGCGCTTTCAGACTAATGGACAGGTATTATTATCCTTGTTTTGTTACTTTTAATTCCTAGTTCCTAGAGATGCATATAGGAAATGGGGAAGTTTATTTAATCATTTATCATGTTAATGCACAGGCATGTTTAAAGTGAGGATTAATTTTTTGGGATTCTAATTCAACAAGAACAAGTGCTTATGGGAAATTTTGTTATTATTTATAGAAGTGTCTTGTCTCTATATACTACATAAGGCAATGATATTATCTTGATGCTTGGAAAAACGTGAAAGGTTCAGGTTATAGATTTGTTAGTAAGAAGTTGTAACAAATGCTTGAGAAGGTTTAATTCTGCCTTATTAGCCAAATGGTTGTGGCGTTATGGTGTGGAGATTGATGCCCTGTGGAGAAGGGTCATTGGGGCGAAGTATGGGAATGAGTGGGGTGGTTGGTGTTCAAAATCCGTGTCTGGGGCTTATGGTGTTTGTTTGTGGAAGTCCATTAGAAGAGGTTGGCTGAATTTTTCTAAGTTCCTTCGGTATGATGTGGGTGATGGTACTCGTGTGAAGTTTTGGGATGATGTGTGGTGTAGGGATCGTTCTCTTAAGGAGGCTTTTCCTTATTTGTATAATATTAGTAGGACAAGGGATGCTTCGGTTGCTGAGGTTATGTGCTATGTAAATGGGAGTATTTTTTGGGACTTACACTTTCGCCGCTCAGTGAATGATCAAGAGTTTCAATCCTTGGATTCGTGTATGGTTTTGATTTATTCCACTAAGGTGCGAGGTGTTGGTTCTGACAAACTTTGTTGGAAGCCAGCTAGCAGTCGAGGTTTCACGGTGAGCGGGTTTTATCACTCCCTATCCCCCTATACCACCATTTCTTTCCCGTGGAAAATGTTGTGGCAATCGAAGGTTCCCCCCAGGGTAGCCTTTTTCTCTTGGACTGCTGCTTTAGGCAAGATTCTTACTATTGATAACCTTCGGAAGAGGCATTTTGTTGTTCTTGAGTGGTGTTATATGTGCAAAAGATGTGGGGAATCTGTAGATCATCTCCTCCTCCACTGTCCTTTTGCTATGGAGATGTGGAGTACGATCTTTTGCTTGTTTGGTATTTGTTGGGTGATGCCGCAAAGGGTAGTGGATTTGTTGGATTGTTGGTCTTGCAACTTCAGGCGTCATCGTAATATAGGTATTTGGAGGATGGTGCCGCATTGTTTGATGTGGTGTATCTGGCGGGAACGGAATGCTAGAAGTTTTGAGGGTTGTGAACGGTCCATTCTTGAGTTTAAGTCTTTTTTCTTTTTTTCTCTTCTCGAATGGTGTGTTGTGTTACCTTCTTTTTCTTGTTTTTCTCTTCCTGTTTTGTTCGATCATTGTAATTTGGTTTCCTGATGTTCTTGCCTTCCTCGTACATTCCCTATGTACGGGGATGTGTTCTTCTTTAATATATATCTTAAGTTACTTATCAAAAAAAAAAAAAAAGTATAACAGTTTAAGGAGAAACCATGGCTTTCATTCTTCTCATAGATTTTGTTGATGAAGGTGGTTGTTGTAAACAGTTGTCACTTCTTATAAGTTGCCATTATTATGTAATACATCTGTTCCATGAGCTAATAAATTTGAAGATCTTAAATCTTTTAAAATAGAGATTCTTGAGTTCTTGGCAGAATTTTTTGTGAAATTTTGCATTTTTTAATGTCTTGTTGTGAAATATGCCCTTTGAACCTAGTGGTTGCTTAAATGCTTTGAACACTGTGATAGGAGTTTCCTCAGCTTTCAATTGTTATAGGATATGTTTATTTGGTTCTCCTACAACATTTTGCTTAGGGTCTTTAGATAATTATGGAACAAACAACTTCCCTTTATTTTGGTGTTTACATGTAGCATGCAATCTGTAGATAATGGGTTAAACTTAGGTATAGTATCTAAGTGCAGTACATTCGGTTCCCCAATGAAATTCAAACACAGCTGCATTGAATTTAATTGTCATTGGAAAAGATCATTGTTTGCCCCTTACTGCATCTAAGGTTTGTACCTTAGAAATATTAGTAGATAGTTATGTGATTGTCAATCTGAAGATTCTAACTTGAATACAGCTCCATAAATTGCTGATTATGCTGCTTTATGTTTTGCAGATCTCAGAAATTTAGACTAGATGGTGATCTGTCATATGGTGATTTGAAACTTTGAATCTGCATTCATTGGAAGCGTTATCAAGGCCACCAGCCATCTTGCCATTGTGGGGTGGGGGTTTGTTTCTTGCTGTTGCTAGAACACGTGCCTCATTATCTGCTTGTGACACCTTTGTCAAGTCACAAATTTGTATAATATTGATAATTAGAAATAGTTGGTTTGTTTTGCGTAGCATGTGTACATTGCTAACTACTGCATCTCATTTAGATTTCAGTTACTTGTTTTCAGTTTAGTGCTGGCAGATTCAGGATTCTTTGGTGTTATACAAAGAATATTCTGTAATTCAAGTTCTTGAAGTCATAATTGGTCCATGGGATTCCAATTTGTTTGGTGGCTTTGTTGTGTAGCTTCATTCATCATTGTCTTTTAAGATTAGTTGCATGCTTGCATTTTACTAGAGTTCTCGCACTACCAGTTTTTTTTTTATAGATCTGGTTTGGCTAGATGAGAGGTTTTAGAAGGGTTGCTTTTGGGTATAATATATAGATTTCAGTAGCTGAACTTTTCCTGCAGGGGTTACGTGTGTTCTATATTCCATTGCGATCCCCTTTTGGTGAGTGTAAATGGCATTTTGTTAGAAACATCTGTTATGTGATATGTAGCAGTGTTTAAGGAATTTCCTAGCCTATATAGGTAGCTAGCTAGGAAGAGCAAAAATAACGAGAATGGCACCAAGGTTTGAGCCCAGGGCGAAGATGGAAGCTTTGGAAGCGCGTTTTTTGGACAAGAAGAAGAAAGAGTCGACTAAGTGGAAAGATGGGGTCTTCTACTACACTCTCTGCTCTGCCTACGCCCTAGCTTTCTGCACTGCTCTGGTCCCCTCTCTTTCTCTCTTTCTTTTATCTTTCTCTATATATACATTGTGTATAACTTTCCTCTTGTTCTTATGCGATTCTATTTTGTGCAATGATTCTTTTTATGTATTGTGGATGATAAAAGTAGATTAAGAAACTTTTGTTAGATTGGGAAAAGGTGGGGCTTAATCTGAGATGACTGTGATTAGATTAGTGTTTTAGATAGAGGGATCGAGCAAGTCTTCAGGCAGTAGTTACTTTTCTAGAGGAGGAAACCTTTTTTGAGTGACCAATTTTTTTTTTATTTTTATTGGATAGTGGTTACTTTCTAAAAGAGGAAACTATTTTTTTTGACTATTTATTTATATTTTTTGGATAAGATATAGTGACCACCCCTAGATTTGGGTTAATATAATGTGACCAATAATCTGGTCCCTAAACATAACTTTCCTCTCTTGTCGGTTTCACACTGTACAATTCATTTCAAAAACTAGCAACATATGATGGATAAACCCAAAATATATACCATAAAACTGAAAATTCAGTTCAGAGCTGAAAAAAATTAAAAACCCAAATTTTGGTTTAGCTGGCAACAACATATTTTCGGTCTCTTGGTCTAATTCACAGCCTCATAGTAGATAATTCCACAATCCACAGTATCTCACAGTCCATTGCCGAAGCAGTGAAGCACGAAAAAGCAACTTTTTTCTCCTTCACAATTTTTGAACCATCAAAAGCCCTTCGTAAGACATTTCTCTCTCCTTCCTATTTTCCACACTCCGTTCCTGTTTATTCCAAAATATTATTTTATCCCTAAGATAACCCCACAGCAGGCTGATTCATACCCAGATTTTGCTGGGTTGGGCAAGATTTGATAGAACTTAAGAAGAGATGGAGAAATTTGATCCCTTTGGCTGCTGGACACGAGAGGGGGAAGGAAGAGGGCTTGAGAGTTCCTCGTGTTTTTCAAGTTCTTTGTTGATAGAATGATCAAAAGAATGAAATCCAAAGTGTTTTGCGTGGCCAGCCGCAGTTAAGTGAGATGGGGTAAGGTGATTTGCTTGGTGAGAATGTGTCCAAATGTCTCACTTTAATTGATACTAAGGGTGTGAAACAATAAGAGAGAAGAGAAAAGTTAGTGCTCACAAATGGTGTGTAAAACTATTTATGTTTTAAGGTTCAATTTGGTTAGTTTTGAAATGTCTTGAATAAGGATGTCTAGACCTGATCGGAACCCGAAAACCCGACCAAATTGCCCAATGCTAACTCGAATCCAGCCCAAATTGAAGGTCCAATTGGTTGGCGGTGGGAATCTGCCTCCAAGAACTGACGTCGGCAGGTCGAGTGATGGGTTTTCTTCTCCAAAACCCAAGCCACCTAACTTGATCAATGTTATATACCAAATCCGGCAATATCAAGTTCTGTTCTAGGGAGATCCAACAAGATCTGGTGAGATCTTGACCAGATCTAGTGAGATCTTAACTAGATTCGGTAGAACTTAGGCAAAACGGTGAATTTTTGTAGAATTCAACGATTTTTTTGCATATTTCGGTGACTTTTTGCAGATTTCGACAACCCTTACCACTAATCGACCCGACCTACCGACCATCACCTGAACTTGAAACCGACTGAACTAATTGATTTAAGCGGTCGGTTTCAGGTCTCTCTACCTTCCACCAGATGCCAGCAGATTGGGTCCAAAATTGACCCGATCCATCCCGTGGACAAGCCTAGTCTTGGATGTGCCTAACATTATCTCAAATCTCATAAGTGATCACTATATTTAATCCTATACGCGTAGTAGTTACTTTTCTAAAACAAGAAACCTTTTTTTGGAGACTTTTTTTTTTTTTTTTTTTTTTTTTTTTTTTTTTTTTTTTTTTTTTTTTTTTTTCGACTTCATATGGGATTTGAGTGACTAATTGTGTTGTGTGTCATGTCTGCAGTGAGACAAAATGAAACACAATTCTTATAAATTTTATTCCTTTTAAAAACGAGCCATTTGGAACGATTTTACGTGTAAAAAACCTATGATAAATGAATTGCAAGTATAGTAACATACGATCTATAGTTGTCGCAACGTACAAAACAAAAAACAAATCTAAAAAAAAAAAAAAAAAAAAAAAAAAGAGCTGCATCACAATAACTCATATCAATAATTGACCTACACATCTATACACAGAGTTAATTGCATACGTACAAAACAAAAAACAAATATATAAAGAAAGAAAAAATCAAAAAGAAAGAGAAACAGTGTTCAATTAGCAATTAGCAATAACAAAAACTAAAAGTCTTCAATTCAAGACAACCAACTCGTGTTCTCACTTTACCAACCCAAATCAATATTTTTCTCTCTTAAGCTACTCATGCTCACAAGTTGTGCAACCAACAAAACTTAGGGATTGAAGTTACGGGGCCCATTTTGTCATACACAATTAGATCAAAATTGAACCCAAAAATTTAGGGGCCCACTTCAAGATCTACCAACGTACAAATGCATTGAGATCTAGTTGTACCTACCACGTTGATGTAAAAGTTAATAGGGTAATTTTTTCTTTTTAAATATTTTGCCTTTTTACTTTAATAGTAATAAAGTAAAATAGTTAAAAAAAGTTAATAAATTTTTTTTATCATATATAATTTTAATTAGCTCAATTAATAAAGTTTTTGACAATTGAATAAGAGATCTGAAACTTAATTTTCACCTACATTAAAAATTGATTGGCGTCTTGATCTAATGATAAAAAATTATTATCAGATCTGACGCCAAAAGTTAAAACTTTCTCAATTTTTTTTTATCATATTAATATTTATATATATATTTTTTTACTCAAGATAAAAATTTTACTCTAACATAATTTAAATGTATATGTGTGTAAAGTAACCTCTTAAAGACTTGAAACTCTCTTAAAAAAAAAATACACATATAGTTCCCCTATTGTAATTTTATGGACTACGTACTCCTATTTCATTTCATGATTTCATCTCATTATATCTCGATCTAACTCCTTCATTCGTTTTGGTTTTCAATGGCATGTGAAATGAAGACACTGTTGATGCTACTTGGTTTCTTGCTGGTATCGAACTTCCAAAAATATCGTGTTACTGAAACGTCACAACCACAAGTACCTTGTTTCTTCATTTTCGGGGACTCGATTTCTGATAATGGGAACAATAATGATCTTGTGACAATGGCAAAAGCCAATTATCAACCGTATGGAATTGATTTCCCTGAGGGACCCACTGGAAGATTTACTAATGGTCGCAATCTTGTCGACATTATCGGTCAGCATTTAATTTGCAATATTTAATGAACAATTAATGTTGAAAATTATTAAAGGCAATTTTTTTGGCAACAATTTTTTTTTTCTCAAAAGATACATTTTGTCACCGCTTGCACTTCTGTTAACGTGTGATTAGATTATATTATTTACATATAAGATTGTCACTGGTACGTGATAAAAAAATAATTGAATCACAACTTAATAGGTATAAATTATGTCAAAGTGTGTGACAAAGTTTGCGTCCTTAGACTTTTTGTAACAAATTTCATGATTAGTGTATATAATAGACACTGATGGACCCACTGCTGTTTTTTCCT
This sequence comes from Lithocarpus polystachyus, assembly GCA_033629205.1. Lineage (NCBI taxonomy): Eukaryota > Viridiplantae > Streptophyta > Magnoliopsida > Fagales > Fagaceae > Lithocarpus > Lithocarpus polystachyus. The sequence goes on along the minus strand of CM066172.1, from coordinate 8,354,997 downwards.
CTCAACATAGTTGACCACTCATAGATATGTCTCCTAATACGGCTGGGCAAACCCATGTTTATCTCCTTTTACAACCTTGCAAACTTGACTTCTTAACATGCTTTTCATCACTTTCTCCTTGCGGCTGAACTTCTGGGTTTTGCAAATTACATCCCACCTTTTGCTACTGCTAGAGGTGAAGAAATACTCAAAGGGGTCAATTATGCATCTGGTGCGGCCGGTATTCGCGAAGAATCTGGACAAGAACAGGTAATTAGATGTTAAACATTATTAGTATTTATGTGATTATGTCAGTATCATCCACATTCAATAAGCAAAATGTTAAGATTATCCACCTGTGCCAATTATGCATGCCAAAAATTGAGGAGTCCACATTGAGAGCCTTACATTGCAACCTATGAATTTGATATTAGTTGTATGATAGGGGAAGGTTAATGTTAGTTTTTAGGCCCCTAAAAACATATTGTTTAATCTAATTTATAACCAAATTTGTACTTAAGTCAATTATGTAGATATTAGGTTAAACATAAGCCAATCGCAATGGAAAATCTAAATAACACAAGATATGATGACCCAGGAAGACTAATAAAATAAACAAGTTTCAAAGTAAAAAAACTTGGGGGACCAATCTCAAGAAGAACAATTCACTATCAAATAGAAGTTTACAGTCAATAATATTTAATTCGTAGAAAACTTAACTATGATTATCAAACCTAGCTCTAAAATGCTCAGATTTCTTTGATGTGGATCTGCTCCAACATGAAACTCCAATTCACGCTTTAGATTTCCAACATAGACTTCCAATCTATGACTCCAATACCACCCTTGAAGGTTTAGATCTAGTGCCTTTGATGACTAGTATGCAGTAACTTCAAATCTATCAGTTCAAATTGAATGTAGAATGATTTCCTGTGGTGATTTTGAAAAGAGAAGGCATAGAACCTTTTATGACTCCAACATAGACTTCCAATCTATGACTCCAAGACCACCTTTCAAGATTTAGATCCAGCACCTTTAATGACTAGTATGCAGCAACTTCAGATTTACTGGTTTAGATTGTATGTAGAATGATTTCTAGTAGTGACTTTGAAATGAGAAAGCGTAGAACCTTTTAAATCTCAAAAAAGCACCTCCAAAGTCCCTTCAAAACATGCCTTATGGTTTTCTTTATATACTTAGTGAAGTAGATTTGAAACCTTAATCATCTGATGGGCCAATAGGCTGATGAGTTTTAATTAAATTCTGTAGATTCGCAGTTCGATTTCGATCAAAGCTTAGTCTTGATTGGTCAAAGCTGTCATATTTCAAATTCCTCAACCTGCTTCTTCCTTATTCTTGTATTTTGATTTGCAACACCTTGAGCATTGTTTAATATAACTTATAGACGCTATAATCTATAATGATTTGTCAATTGTTCTAAACTTTTAGAACCTAACAATTAACTTGTCTAGTAGTGCCCTTTTCGAACTTTCACTAAACTAATTAAACACCACGAAACTTTAACTATAATAAAGAGTTTTGTAGCTTAACTGATACATTTTAATGTTTCCAATGGAAATGTCAAGTGTTTAAACCCTTCTACGTACCTCCATTGTTTTAGCTATCGAATTATTAAAAAAAAAAAAAAATTCAGCTACAATTAATTTGATTCCTCTGAAATTTCAAACTGAAGAATGAAAAGGCACCATCAAGTTAAAATAATTTGGTACGTCATGTATTCATATTGCAGGGTGATCGGATATGCATGGATAGGCAGTTGAAAAATCACCAAATTACAGTCTCAAACATCATCAAGCTACTTGGAAATAATGAATCATTGGCCACAGCTTATCTAAACAAATGTATATACTCCGTTGCAATTGGTAGTAATGACTACCTAAATAATTACTTCTTGCCCCAGTACTATAATACAAGCAGCATCTATAACGAAGAGCAATATGCTGCAGTTCTCGCTCAACAATTCTATCAACAATTATTGGTTAGCACAGCTTCTTTTCCATTCTATGTTTTTTGTTAGGTTCTAAGGATTAGGATCTAATGTATTTAGAACTTCAATTTGTATGTTGGCAAACCATGATCAAAACAATATTTAGTCGTGTGTTAGACTTGCTCAAAGTATGGGTCTTAATGTAAAGTTGGAATCGAGTTTTTATGCAGAATTACTATTAACTTTCTGTCAGACTCGATCGATCGAAAATTAGACTCGATCGATCGAAAATCGGGCAGATCGTTTTTCTGCAGAAAATTCCAATTCAGCCCAAGTCCATTTAATGTATAGGGTTTTATGTTTTGCCCTAAGTATATAAGGGAAAACCCTAGCCACGTTTTTAGTGTTCTGAATGCTGTGTTTGCGAATCTCATTGTGAGATCTAGAGGTGTTTACCTTCACATACACTTAGGGTTTACAAACTTGAGATTCATGTCAAGAGTTGTGTAAATCAATACAGTTGCAGAATCAAAAGAGCACAAAGATATACAAGCAGGTGCGCTTGTGGATTTGCTGAAGAATTCAAGAAAGAAGGAGTCCGTGGATCTCGGAGCTATCATGGGGTCATGGTAGTAAGTTTCCTACACTTGGGTAGCAATAAGATGTTAGTGGTCTAAGTCTTGTTGTGTAAACTTCGATTCTTTCATAGTGGATTCAGTTTACCTTGAGGATAGCTAGGTCAAATCCTCCCCAGGTTTTTACCGGTGTGGTTTCCTGGGTCATCATATCTTTGTGTTATTTATTTTCCGCTGCTTTGTTGTTTTTGCTTATTTGTGTTAACCTAGATTTAATTAAATTACCTAAGTTAATCACTTGGCTAATTCACTAGGTTAATCTGTTGGGTTTAAGGGGTCTAAACGAACTGACAAGTGGTATCAGAGCGGGTAGCTTTTGTTTTTGATCTTTTGATCTTCTAACTGATCCTTGACCCCTGTTGTTATGGATTTCTCTAAAATCTTCTTTTTAGTTTGTCACATTATCTACTTGGTGTGCTTGTCCTTTACAATCTTTGTTAAAGTTTTTCTTGAGTGTCTTGCTATAATCACATATGAAAATAATCACATGTGCTATACTGCTTTAACCGCCTTACAGGCACGTGATTCTTGTCTTTGGTATTTGGATAGTGGTTGTTCCAGGCACATGACAGGAAATAAAGCCTTGTTCAAGACACTCTTCGAAGGAAAGATTGGTACAGTTACCTTTGGAGACGGAAGTAAATCTGTGATTAGAGGCATTGGTACTGTGGACATTCCACGACTACCAGTTTTTGAAGATGTGTGGTATGTTGATGGGTTGAAGGCAAACTTACTCAGCATAAGCCAGATTTGTGACAACGGTCTTAATGTATTCTTCACCAAACAAGAATGTGAAATACTTGATGAAGGGGGTGATTGTATGTGTGTTGGTGTGAGAACAGCTGATAACTGTTATGGTATCACCCCAAGTATAAGCAACAAATGCTTCAGTGCTAAGATCAATCAAGTTGACTTATGGCATCAAAGGTTGGGACATGCTAGCCTCAAGCAATTAGAGAAGATTTCAAAATGTGATGCAGTAATTGGGTTGCTCAAGTTTGAGAAGATTGAAAAATGCATCTGTGGACCATGTCAGATGGGTAAACAAGTGAAATCCAAACATCCGTCTGTAGCTGATGTTCAAACTACGAGACCTTTGGAGTTGCTGCACATTGATCTCATGGGTCCTGCCAGAGTTCAGAGTTTAGGTGGAAAGAAGTACATTCTAGTTGTTGTGGATGACTTTACAAGATTCACATGGGTTGTACTTTTGAAAGATAAAGCTGAGGCTCCTGAAAAAATGATTCATCTGTGCAAGAAATTGCAAGTAGAAAAAGGAACTGTGATAGCCAGAATAAGAAGTGACCATGGAAAAGAGTTTGAGAACACCAAACTGGCTACGTTTTGCGATAATCAAGGCACCTGTCAGGAATTCTCTTCACCCAAAACACCACAACAAAATGAAACTGTGGAAAGGAAAAACAGAGTTGTACAAGAAATGGCCTGTGTCATGCTCCATAATAAGAAGATGCCTAAATCTTTTTGGGGAGAAGCTATTAATACTGCATGTCACACTCTCAATCGGGTGTATTTCAGACCAAATTTCAAGCAAACTCCCTATGAACTTTGGAGAGGAAAGAAGCCTGTAGTGAAATACTTCAGAATATTTGGCAGTGACTGTTATATTCTGCGTGATAGAGAGAACTTGGAAAAATTTGATGCTAAGAGTGATAAAGGTTATTTTCTAGGATACTCTTCCACCAGTAGAGCATACAGAGTATACAATCTGAGAACTAAAACAGTCATGGAATCCTCAAATGTAGTGATCAATGATGAATTAAACTCAGAAGGCCATTCAGAACATGCACCTCAAGTTCAAGAAAATATGATGGAAGTTGATGATTCTCTACCTGAAAACTATGTGGGAAAGCCTACAGAGGAAGAGTTAATGGTTTTGAATGATACAGCATCTGTGCCATCAAGTTCAGAACCTTCAACACCAGTTCATGGAGTTCCACAAGAACAGAGAGAAGTTCAAAGTCCATCAGATCAAAAAGGTACCACTACTTCATTGGTCAAAGGTCCATCATCAAGAGTTAGGTTGAATCATCCTGCTACTAATATTTTGGGAAGTTTAAATGACAACATGAGATTGAGATCCAAAGCATTAAATGTGATTACTCACTCATGCTACCTATCCCAATTCGAACCGAAAAGGGTGGATGAAGCTCTCCAAGATGCTGATTGGGTAAATTCTATGCATGAAGAACTTCATCAGTTTGTTCGAAATGATGTGTGGGAATTAGTTCCTAGACCTGAGGGAGTCAATGTTATTGGAACTAAGTGGATCTTCAAGAACAAGTCAGATGAACATGGAACTGTTATCAGAAATAAATCAAGGCTTGTTGCTCAAGGATACACACAAGTAGAAGGAATTGATTTTGATGAGACTTTTGCACCTGTAGCAAGATTGGAATCCATTCGAATTCTTTTGGCTATAGCATGTCATATGAACTTCAGGTTGTATCAAATGGATGTCAAGAGTGCTTTCTTAAATGGCATGTTACAAGCAGAGGTATATGTTGAATAACCGAAACGTTTTATTGATCCTCATAGACCGAATGATGTCTACAAGTTGAAGAGAGCTCTCTATGAATTGAAACAAGCTCCACGGGCTTGGTATGATAGATTAACTGCATATCTCACGGATCATGGCTTCAAGAGAGGTTTTGCTGACACCACTCTGTTTATACGAAAGGATAAGAATCATTTTGTAGTTGCTTAAATTTATGTTGATGATATTGTTTTTGGTGCTACTAATGATTCTCTTGCTCAATCTTTTGCAGATGAAATGAAGGCCATGTTTGAAATGAGTATGGTTGGGGAACTAACTTATTTCTTGGGATTGCAGGTAAAGCAAACGGATGATGGAATCTACATCAACCAAGCTAAGTATGCATGAAATTTGGTCAAGTGATTTGGTCTTGACAAGGCTGCACATGCTAGGACACTAATGGCTGCTAATGCGAAACTAACAAATGATCCATCAGGTGAGTCTGTTGATGTTACCCTATATAGAAGCATGATTGGTTGTCTTTTATACTTAACTGCTAGCAGACCTGATATTGCGTTTAGTGTGGGTGTTTGTTCTAGATTTCAATCTAATCCTAAGGTCTCTCACTTAAATGCTGTTAAGAGGATCATAAAATATGTCGCTGGAACTTGTGATTATGGTCTATTTTACAGTAAAGAGTCAAATCTTTCTCTTGTTGGTTTTTCTGATTCTGATTGGGCTGGTAATGCTGATGATAGAAAAAGTACAACTGGTGGTTGTTTTTATGTTGGTGCTAATTTGGTTGCTTGGATGAGTAAGAAGTAAAATTCTGTTTCTTTATCTACTGCTGAGGCAGAATATATTGCTGCTGGAAGTTGTTGTTCTCAGCTTCTCTGGATGAAGAAACTTTTGAGTGATTATGGAATATCACAAGACACCATGGTTGTTTATTGTGATAACTCTAGTGCCATAGATATCTCTAAGAATCCTGTTCAACACTCTAAGACCAAACACATTGAGATTAGATATCACTTCATTAGGGATCTTGTTGAACGGAAAATTGTTGCTCTAAAGTATATTCCTACTGAACGTCAGAATGCTGATATTTTCACCAAACCACTTGATAGAGGAAAGTTTGAAACTCTTCGTCAAGTCATTGGTGTGATTCTTTGTCCCTAGTCATTCTTGACTTCATGGTCCTTGTGCTTCATTGCTCTATCTTTTGTGACCTCTGTTTCTAGGATTTGCATTGCATTACATTCATGCATTTCATTCTAGGATATTTGTTTCTTTGTTTTATAAAATTAAAAAAAAAAAAATTTTTGCAAATTGTGTTTTTGCTTTTTTTCTTGAATTTGAAGACAAGGTTGGTCAATCAAATTTTACATGTCATATGTATGTACCTTGTTTAGCTTTGATGCACTTATTACTATTGCACTTTACTAGCTAAAGTCTTGTTGTGCATGTTGTGTGGGAAGATGCTATATTTGTTGATCACATGATCTTGATCTTGAAGTCTTATATCTTTGATTGTTGGACTTGAACTTATTGAGAAAGGCATAAATAACCATCTCACCACTGTTTATTAGCCAATCATGAACACCTTAGTGCATATCGTAAGATTTTGTACTCGAGAAAGTGTAGCACATGCACAAAAAGAAAATAAGGTGTAGCCTCTATCAAAATTGGTGTGTACATTATTGGGCTATAATAATCTCACAAATTCAAATAAAATTGGTGTGTACATTATCCGGCTTTTATTAAGTTTCTAATCATTTAATTTGAATATTAATTATGAGGCAAATCAAGAAACTTACATGATTGCAAGCTTTTATTCTAGGAGATGTGGGAGTTATAGGATGTAACTCTTTAAGTAATAGTCTCTTTCAAATTCATGTGATGGATTTTGTAGAAATTGTGATTGATCTCTATGTGTATATCACCTCACATGTTTCTCAAGCTTATGCTAGTTGCACATACTACACAAGTTATTCTTTGCTAAACTGTGTACATGTTATTGTGTGTTTTTTGGTCTGACCAACCAAGTTTGAGAATTTTGGGAAATTGATGCAGAATATGTTTGCTTGTGTGTTTTTTTTGGTATATTGAAAGAAATTTTCTGCTTTGAGAAATCTGGGTTGAATACTTGTGTTTTTGGAAAACATCTCATCTCATACTCATGCATTTTATTTATAAAATCTAATGCTTTGAGGAGTTTTTGATCTAAAATGTTTGGTTTTTCAAAACTATGTTTTTTCCAGAATTTCGATCGATCGAAACTGATTTTCGACCGATCGAAAATGTTTTCAAAATACTCAGAAAACTCTCTGGTTGGCTCGATCGATCCAAGCTGAATTTGAATCAATCGACGGTATTTTCGATTTATCGAATGTAATTTTCGATCAATCGAAAATCGGGACGACTGTTTTAAAAAGGTCATTTTTCACGTGATCTCTTTAACTTTTCAAAAACTTTTTCAAACTTTTTGTCTCCCTACCAACCGGTCAAGCTATTTTTGGGTGGATTTGTCGTTTTCTTCCAAACTTTTTGCCTAATCTCTCTCTCCCAAGTCTGGTAAGTCCTTTTTGCCCCTCCTTTTGAATTTATTTTCATATTTCATGCATTATTTTCATGCATTTTTGGGTATTTTCGACATTTAGGATTTTTGTCTTTTTGGGAATGTTTTTGAGTGTTTCTTTCTCAAATTTTTCATGGGTTTTTGTGGGGACACCTTACCTAAGCTCTACATGTGGTTTAATTTGATTATTTTGGTGTTTTGAGGAAAATTTGAAATTCTAGGGCTTGAAATTGAGAAAATTGGGGGTTTTGTTCAATTTGATTGAAATTGATGAAATTGGCTTGTTAGATTGACTAATTTGATCATTATATTGTGTTAATTAACTATTGTGTTGATCAATTTATCAATTTGTTGTGTTTTGAAAACTTGGATTTTTTCAAATTGGGTATTTTTGATAAATATTGCTTGCTCAAGCCAATTTTGTTAATTTGGATCACAATTGCACTTGTCACTGCGTTAGTACGTGCATCATTTGGTGTTCATGCTCATGCATCATATAGATTTGCTGTTTTTTTTTCTATATTTTTATGCTGTGCTAACTTGCAGTCTGCCCTTGGTATTTGTTTTTGCTCTTCTCTTTCTGTGTCTATCTCTTTTCCTTAGCACTATGCCTAGGAAAACTAGAGCCCATAGGACTTCTGATCCTTCTCCTTCTTTTGACACTGAGCGGTCCCCTAGTGAGTCAAACCAAGTCACCTATGAGACTCTGAACCTTAGGCGTCATATCTGGGCTGAGCGTAGGGTCTTATTAGATGAGTTAGATCCTGAGGTGCGACGTAACTTTGAGCGTCGGGGTTGGTTACCTTTGCTCGAGTATGAGCATTCTCCTCCTCCTGCCACCTTGATTAGAGAGTTCTATTCGAACCTCTCTATCCATGTCTACGATAACGACACCTTGGTAAAGGTGTGGTTACGTGGTGTGGAGTATCGCATTACCCCTTCGGTAGTGTCTGATGCTCTTGGGGTGCCCATTGTGGACCATCCTGTTTTTCCTTACGAGGAGTCTCCACCTCTTGATGACGTTCTGTCATACATCACTGGGTCTTCTATCCAGTGGGGATCCGATCCTCGGATCACTTCTGCTGAGCTTTCCGAGCTTCACTATCTTTTCTTTAGGATAGCGTGTCATTCTTTGTGGCCGATTTCGCATGTCCACACCATCCCTCTTGAGCGGTGTGTGTTTTTGTATGCTCTTGTCACTGATGCGCCTATCAGTTTTCCGCATTTGTTTCTTCGTTTTTTGAACGAGGTTCATCGGTCTAGTTCTACGGCTCATGCTTTGTTTTTTCCTGTTTTTATTCATAGGATTCTCCTTTTTCTTGGTTTTGGTGAGTATCCTGCTTCTGAGCCTGTTCATATTATCGCTCCTATCGGTGCTACCTTTTTGAGGCAAAGGGCTGCTCAACTTCGAGCTAGCTCTAAGCGGCCTAGGGTAGAACCTTCTGGTGTCACTCCACCCCCTTCTTCTTCTACAGATACTCATGCAACTGGGACGTCTTCTGATCCTGTTGCTGCTGCTGCTCCTGCTGATGTTCCTCCACCGTTTGATGAGGTTTCTGACCTTCGTTGGACGCTTGATACTGTCGTGATCGTTCAGGCGGCTCATGGTCAGCTTTTGGTGGACATCCTTGATGAGCTACGTGCGTTACGAGCAGATTTGGCGAGCTCTCGTCATTATTCTCCTCCGCCTCCTTTTGATGATGAGTGAGTGCCCTTTGGCAATTCGTCACAAAAAGGGGGAGTGCATCTAGGAGATTTTGTTGTGGTGATTTACATTTTAGGGGGAGTTTTGTTTACTTGGTAGTGATACTGCGGAGCTTGTGGAGTTATTAGATTGTATCTAGGTGCTTCACTGTGTATTCTCATTTTTAGCTCTTGTTTAGGAGATATTTTTGTTGAGATACATTTTTATGTATATGTTTCTTATTTCACTATGCTACTCTGCTTATTGATCTATATTGATGATGTTATTCATGATATATGTCTTTATTTTGTGTCATGTGAAATCAAGAAGTTTTTTTTTTTATATATTCCTTGTTTCTTTCTTCCACACATGCGTTTATGTGTTTGTTAAGTGTTACAGGAATATACAGGTTGTTTTTAGTCGAGCTGCTGTCCACTTTGCAACTGTTAGATAGTAGTCTAGGTTGAATTGTTAAGTGGCTTTTTATTGTAATGGGCTATTTCAATTTGTAACTTTGAACTTTTTGTTAAGTCTGTGTTTTGTCACGGATTGCCAAAGGGGGAGTTTGTTAGGTTCTAAGGATTAGGATCTAATGTATTTAGAACTTCAATTTGTATGTTGGCAAACCATGATCAAAACAATGTTTAGTCGTGTGTTAGACTTGCTCAAAGTATGGGTCTTAATGTAAAGTTGGAATCGAGTTTTTATGCAGAATTACTATTAACTTTCTGTCAGACTCGATCGATCGAAAATTAGACTCGATCGATCGAAAATCGGGCAAATCGTTTTTCTGCAGAAAATTCCAACTCAGCCCAAGTCCATTTAATGTATAGGGTTTTATGTTTTGCCCTAAGTATATAAGGGAAAACCCTAGCCACGTTTTTAGTGTTCTGAATGCTGTGTTTGTGAATCTCATTGTGAGATCTAGAGGTGTTTACCTTCACATACACTTAGGGTTTACAAACTTGAGATTCATGTCAAGAGTTGTGTAAATCAATACAGTTGCAGAATCAAAAGAGCACAAAGATATACAAGCAGGTGCGCTTGTGGATTTTTACTAAAGAATTTAAGAAAGAAGGAGTCCGTGGATCTTGGAGCTATCATGGGGTCATGGTAGTAAGTTTTCTACACTTGGGTAGCAATAAGATGTTAGTGGTCTAAGTCTTGTTGTGTAAACTTCGATTCTTTCATAGTGGATTCAGTTTACCTTGAGGATAGCTAGGTCAAATCCTCCCCAGGTTTTTACCGGTGTGGTTTCCTGGATCATCATATCTTTGTGTTATTTATTTTCCGCTGCTTTGTTGTTTTTGCTTATTTGTGTTAACCTAGATTTAATTAAATTACCTAAGTTAATCACTTGGCTAATTCACTAGGTTAATCTGTTGGGTTTAAGGGGTCTAAACGAACTGACATTTTTCTTTTAGGGGTTTAATCAAAAAATGGTTGTTTTATCTCTTAAAATTGATATAGAACATGGTGTTTCCTTTTTTATTGCTGCTAGACTTTGCATAAGCTTGGAGCAAGGAAGGTAGCCCTCTTTGGGTTGGGTCTATTAGGGTATACTCCTGTTGAACTCGCTACGTGCAGTACTAATGGCTCTTCATGTGTGGAAAACATCGACAATGCGGTTGCACTTTTCAATGATAGGCTTGTATCACTAGTGGATGACTTCAATACAAATCTACCCAATGCTACATTCATCTTCATAAACACTACTCAAATCTCGCTTAACAGTTCTTCAGCTGAAGGTAACATTACCTGCTCTAATCTTAGTACTGTTTTTACCTCTTTTATTTACTTATTTTATATTACCGATTATTTCAAAAACTTAAGCTGTTAAGAAATTAAGATTTTAATCATTCAATATTGTTAGGTTCTAAAAGTTTAGAAAAATTGGCAAATCGTGAGCACACAAGAACATGTAAGCTGCAGAAAGAAGAATTAAGAATCTGCCTGGTTCGATCGATCGAAAAACAGGCTCGATCGATCGAAAGTCGTATCTGCAGAATTCTAAGTTGGCCCAAACAGCAGTTCTAGCCCATTAAGGATTAGGGTTTCAGATCTACTTCTCCTACTATATAAAGGAAACCCTAAGCACGTTTTTTATAAGGCTTTTTAGAGAGAAAAGAGTGTGCCTCTTTTGTATTTAGGGTTTTGTTCCTAAAACCTCTCTTATTACTTCTACCGGTGTTGTTCCTTGAAGAATCTCAAGATCCGGTATTGCTGAAGTTGCTGCCTTCTCTAATCATCAAAGGAGCTGATGATCTAAACCTTCAAGGGTGGTCTTGGAGTCACAAACAGGTGAGTTTGTGTTGCTAAACCTTTGAGTGGAGTCTCAAAGTCACAAACGGTGGTGTTTGTGTTTTGCAAAGATTAAGGAAAGAAGGAGTCCGTGGATCTCGGAGCTATCATGGGGTCATGGTAGTAAGTTTCCTACACTCGGGTAGCAATATGACGTTAGTGGTCTAAGTCTATTGTGTAAACTTCAATTCTTTCATAGTGGATTTGCTATTTTACCTTGAGGATAGCTAGGTTAAATCCTCCCCAGGTTTTTTACCGGTTTGGTTTTCCTGGGTCATCATATCGTTGTGTTGTTTATTTTTCCGCTGCTTTACTTGATATGATTATTTTGTTTTAACCTAGATCTGAATAATAAACCTAAGTATTCACTTGGTTAATTAATTAGGTTAAACAATCTAGTTTACAGGGGTCTAAACGAACTGACAAATATATTGGATTTTTAACTTCTTAAATAGGGGATAGAATAGAGATACGATCTGAAGTCAGGACTACTTGATCAAATACCATAATAAATTACCAACTATCCCAAAAGTTTAAGTTATTGAAAAAAGTTGAGTTTAATCATTTAACCATTACTCTAACAAATTCTGTATCATGTTTTACAGTTGTAGATGTTCCTTGCTGTGAAGTGTTGAGATATCCACAGCCACAAACTCAATGCGTACCTTTCGGAAAAGAATGTAGTAACAGGAGCAAATATTCATTTTGGGATGCAGTCCATCCAACTGAAGCCGCATATGTGGTCTATGGGGAAAGAGCATATAGAGTTGAGTCCCCAACTGATGCTTATCCATTTGACATCGAAAGTCTCGCCTAGCTCTAATGAACTAGATGATGTGGGAAGAGAATTCCCATATGAAAGTCTACAACATTGTTGCTTGAATTTCTTTGTTCCCCAAACATTATAATAATGTTTAGAGAAGTGATTAGTCCACAACATTTTCGCAATACTTTTATAATAAATTATCAGTGGTAAGTTGTTTCTAGTTTTAATTTGAATCTATCAACTAAAATTATTTTTTTGCCTACCAATAACAATCAATAACAACTTACCACTTAGGATCTGTTGTGAAAATATTTATAAAACTATTATAGATATAGCATTTCCCTAATGTTTGTGCTCTAAAAATGTATGAAAAATGATCTTGTCCACAAACAATCATTATCCGAATATTATAATGCCAACAATAAATAATCAACCATGCAATAGGTTTTGATGATGCAAGATGTCAGGGGGTGATTGTTCAAACTAAGATGCGATGGAAGATTTGAAATAATGTAAAAAAAAAATGTTATCGAAGTGCACTGATATGGTACAGGCCAAAAACCCTTCGACAGTTAAGTTAGAACTTCTTTAAAGATCTCCAAAAACTCTAAATGTTTAATAAGAGGAATTTCTTACTTACCTCAAATTTGGTGAGGTCTGGCCTTTTTAGAGGAGATCATGAGTGGGCCTCCTTGTTTTATGCCAATCTCCGTATAGGAGGCATATTAGTTGAGTGAAGGTGGTGGGAGCGAATTATGGGGAGATTTCTCCCACGTTTTGAAGTAGCGGACAAATGTGACAAGTCCCATTTCTGTCCAATGTCATTTAATTTTCTTAAGTGTTGAATTGCAGTGTTTATGGATGAGCATGATGATCTGGATGATCGTCTTCTTGTGGACGGTTCGCTGCAAGCTTAGGCGATCTTCTAGATGAGGTGATCATTTGATTCCGTATTAGGTTCAAACAAAATTGTGCCCTAAAATATTGATGAAGTTGAATCATTGTATAATTGAAATGAAATCCAAAAGCAAACAAGTAAACTAGAAGTGAACCCAAATTAATTCCCGGAAGACGAGAAACTCTTGGAAGCTGGTGAAGTCACAGTCATACTTACACTCATACTCACACTCACAAAACATACAAAGGATCTGAGAATGGAGAGGGAAAGAGGAAGACAAGTGTTTACTTTGTTATTTCTCTTCCTTCACTCTTTGGCATTGAATGGAGGAATGCTAGCATGGATTCTATACAATGCAACATGAACTTCTCCCATATTAAATTGCATGACTTCAAAAACTCAATTGAATGTGTTATTTAATTACTTTACTATACTTAATTTATTATTAGTGATTTGTTTACTATGGTTAATTAACCAAAAATAAATTTAAGTTCATAACCAATTTTTGTTCATAGGATTAATTCAGCATCAAATCAATGAATGGTTCTAAATTGTCTTTTCATCTCTCCTTAATTATATAAACCTTACAATAAAGTGTGTGTTCGTGGGGGTATTTAGAAAATGACAAAGTTTGGCAACAGTCTTAGTTATAGTCTTGTAGACTAAAGTTACAACTCTACTCAATATTTTTTTTTTAGTTGTGAATTTGGCAAATTAATCTTTGGATTACGTTTTCTTCTTATATCTTTCATACTTGCAAAATTTAAAAAAAAAAATCAAAGATTAATAACTATGTCATCAATCAAATGTTTAAATTTTGAGTTTTTGTAGTCTAAAATTATACATAAAAAATAAATTTATAGATCGAATAGTAAATAATATCCAATTGGTATGAAATTTGACATGTGTTTTAAAAACATAAAAAACATGCAATTTAACGGTTAAATTTTCAAGATATATAGTCATGTCAATTTTTTTAGTGAGAGTTGTAGTCTTAGGCTACAACTAAATTTGTAACCAAACTCTGTGTCTTAAAAAACCCGTTCTTGAAAGTATCGGTAATTAATTTTGTTGTTCCATGTTTGGGTGGCTGTTTCAAGTCATAAAATTTTTTTTCTCAACTTCAGAATTTTGTCTTAATTTCCATTAACAACATTTCCTATGGGTTGCTCAACTTAAACTTCTTCCTCAACTTCAGAACTTTTTTTTTTCCCTTCTCTTTATTAAAAATATTGAAATAAATGAAGATTCTTAAATTTCATAAGAAATTAGGATTCTTAAATGAAACCGAAACTCTTTTAGAATTAGATCCTTTGGGCTGTCATGTGACAGTGTCCACAGTGCACACACACTAATTCATTTGAAACTAATTCAAATTCTCATAGGTAGAACTTACGATCATTAACGCAAGTACGTACTTCAATACAAAAATTTATTGACAATTTTTTTTTTCCGAAAAACTAACTATGCCTTCAATTTTTATTTAGTTATTTTATATATTCATTGGATTTTTTTTTTTTTGAAAATTTTAAAAATATTAACAAAGTTCTTTATATCATAATGACAAATATTATGTTAAGTCAGTGTAAATAAATAAGTAAAAAAACTACCTTCGTTTTCTTACTTGAATGGAGCAATTCTCTATCAAATGATTGATTAATTAAATGATTTCAAATAACCAAATTATGTTTCCTATCAACGAACGTTTTTGGAAAAACCAAATTTTAAATCCCTCGTTCAAAAGTAATACTTTAGTTATTTGATAAATATTCGAAATTTTTTGTACAATATTCTTTTTAGAATAAAAACTTAGTACAGATTCATGATTGATTTTCAATATAGGCGCTGGTTACAAATTGATAGTAACTGCAAAGGTTCAGCTTCATTGGCTAGCTAGTCAAGCCATAAAGAAAATAGCATAAAGACGGCATTGGTGGGTAATTCTTAGTTTGATATGCTAATGATAGATTAAATGCATGGTGACATTCACATTTTCAAGATAACGACTTAAGTTTTCACTACAAAAAAAAGGACCTTAGGCCGCGTTTCATTCACATTTTCAAGATAACGACTTAAGTTTTCACTACAAAAAAAAGGACCTTAGGCCGCGTTTCTGAAACGCGGCCTAAGGTCCAAAAACCGTGGCCATAGACCCCGGAGGCCTATGGCCACAGTTTTTATGGCCGCGTTTTCGAGTGCGGCCTAAACCCCGCGACTATAGGCCTCCGGGGTCTATGGCCGCACTTTTACAAACGCGGCCTAAAGACATGTTCTATGGCCGCGTTTAAAACGCAGCCATAGATTTAAATTTAGGCCGCATTTAAACCGCAGCCATAGAACATGTATTTAGGCCGCGTTTTAATCGCGGCTATAGTATCAAATCTATAGCCACGTTTAAAACGCGGCTATAGACAGCGGGTACTATAGCCGCGTTTTAAACGTGGCTATAGGACCCACGTTTGAAAACTTCGTCAACAATTTTGGCTGCGTTTAAAACGCAGCTATTGTCATGACCTTTAGCCGCGATTTCGAAACCGTGGCTAAAGAGTAAGCTATAGCCGCATCTAAAACGCGGCTATAGGTACCTGAGTTTTTTTGGAATTTTCCTATAGCTGCGTTTTTAAAACGCGGCTAGAGGTTTTATTAATTTTTTTTTTTTTTTTTTTTTTTTTTTTTTTTTTTTTTGTTGTTGTGGTCCTGTGTTGGCGGATGACATAAGTTTTACAAATGTTGCTATAAGTTGTTATTGCTGCAAAATTCCAACTTATAGCCATGTTTCAAACGTGGCCATAAGTTGTTATTGCTTTAACCATTTTAGAATGGTTCTCCTATAGCCACGTTTAAAACACGCGGCTATAGGCTAGAACTATAGAAAAAGGAAAACACACGTGCCAATCATAATAAGTCTTTCAACCAAAATTCCTAGAACCATTAGAAAAAGGAAAACATGAAATAAGTTGCAACTGATTCTATATTGTTAATAAAAAGTTACACCTTTGGTTAAAGCAAATTGTAACTATCACATCTAAAATGGTAAAATTAGAACACAGGAACTGCAGTCCATGGGTTACAAATCGAAGAGTAGACCAAAGTTTCTACTTACGTTCAACCAACTCCTCCTTGAATGAATTGGAAGCTCACAAATCCCAACCTTGCAACAAAATTACGAAAAGTCAATCAAGAATCTTGATAAAAACAAAATAATATAATGACAAATTGGAGGAATAACAAAGTACAAAAACACCAAAAGCTACAAAAACACCTAATAAGCACAAAAAGACCAATTCTATATCAATTTATGGGTTCGTTTCAATTTTCAATATCCCAATTCCAAACAAATAAAAATCCTTGCATTACAATGCAATATTCAATCATTCACAATTTTCTCCATAACCAAACAAACCCATCGATATCTCTTCATAACCCAATGGTGACAATTTTCATTTGTCACCATACCCAAACAAGCTCATTTCAAAAGAATAAATAAAAAGAGGTTTTGTGCTTACTTCATGTCTCTTCATGACGCATAATTTAAATACCAAAAGCTACAAAAACACTTCCTAGACACAAAACCAACAATTCTATATCAGTTCATGGGTTTGTTTAAGCTTTATTCCATCATTTGTCACCATAAGCAAACAAACTCATTTCAAAAGCATAAATAAAACTCATTTCAAACAAACTCATTTCATACCGCATAATTTAAATACCAAAAGCTACAACAACACTTCATAGACACAAAAAGTCCAATTCTATATCAGTTCATGGGTTTGTTTCAATTTTCAATATCCCAATTCCAAAAAAATAAAAATTCCTAGCTTTTGTTTAAGCGTTATTCCATCATTTGTCACCATAACCAAACAAACCCATTTCAAAAGAAGAAATAATAGAGCCACCGCTGACTTCATATCTCTTCATAATGCATAATTTAAATACCAAAAGTTACAACAACACTTCATAGACACAAAAAGTCCAATTCTATATCCGTTTATGGGTTCGTTTCAATTTTCAATATCCCAATTCCAAACAAATCAAAATCCTAACATTTGTTTAAGCTGTAGTCAATCATTCAAAATTTTCTCCATAACCAAACAAACCCATTACACTGGAAGAAATAATAGAGAAAAAGCTTTATATCTCTTCATAACGCACCATAACCAATGGTGACAATTTTCATTTGTCACCATAACCAAACAAACCCATTTCAAACGAAGAAATAAAAGAGAAATAGTTTCCTGCATATCTCTTCATAACGCATACTTTAAATACCAAAAGCTACAACAACACGTCATAGACACAAAAAGTTCAATTCTATATCAGTTCATGGGTTTGTTTCAATTTTCAATATGCCAATTCCAAACAAATAAAAATCCTAGCTTTTGATTAAGCTTTATTCTATCATTTGTCACCATAACCAAACAAACTCATTTCAAAAGAAGAAATAAAAGAGAAATAGAATAGAATTTATCTCTACATACCGCATAATTTAAATACCAAAAGCTACAACAACACTTCATAGACACAAAAAATCCAATTCTATATCAGTTCATGGGTTTGTTTCAATTTTTCAGTATCCCAATTCCAAAAAAATAAAATTCCTAGCTTTTGTTTAAGCTTTATTCCATCATTTGTCACCATAACCAAACAAACTCACTTCAAAAATAAGTGGGCATAAAAGAGAAATAGCTTACTTCATATCTCTTCATAACGTAGAAATTAAATACCAAAAGCTACAAAAACGCGTCATAGACACAAAACCAACAATTCTATATCAGTTCATGGGTTTGTTTCAATTTTCAATATCTCAATTCCAAACAAATAAAAATTCCTAGCTTTTGTTTAAGCTTTATTCCATCATTTGTCACCATAACCAAACAAACCCATTTCAAAAGAAGAAATAATAGAGCCACCGCTGACTTCATATCTCTTCATAACACATAATTTAAATACCAAAAGTTACAACAACACTTCATAGACACAAAAAGTCCAATTCTATATCCGTTTATGGGTTCGTTTCAATTTTCAATATCCCAATTCCAAACAAATCAAAATCCTAACATTTGTTTAAGCTGTAGTCAATCATTCAAAACTGAATCCATAACCAAACAAACCCATTACACTAGAAGAAATAATAGAGAAAAAGCTTTATATCTCTTCATAACGCACCATAACCAATAGTGACAATTTTCATTTGTCACCATAACCAAACAAACCCAAAAACGAAGAAATAAAAGAGAAATAGTTTCCTGCATATCTCTTCATAACGCATATTTTAAATACCAAAAGCTACAATAACACGTCATAGACACAAAAAGTTCAATTCTATATCAGTTCATGGGTTTGTTTCAATTTTCAATATCTCAATTCCAAACAAATAAAAATTCCTAACTTTTGTTTAAGCTTTATTCCATCATTTGTCACCATAACCAAACAAACCCATTTCAAAAGAAGAAATAATAGAGCCACCGCTGGCTTCATATCTCTTCATAACGCATAATTTAAATACCAAAAGTTACAACAACACTTCATAGACACAAAAAGTCCAATTCTATATCCGTTTATGGGTTCGTTTCAATTTTCAATATCCCAATTCCAAACAAATCAAAATCCTAACATTTGTTTAAGCTGTAGTCAATCATTCAAAATTGAATCCATAACCAAACAAACCCAAACACTAGAAGAAATAATAGAGAAAAAGCTTTATATCTCTTCATAACGCACCATAACCAATAGTGACAATTTTCATTTGTCACCATAACCAAACAAACCCATTTCAAACGAAGAAATAAAAGAGAAATAGTTTCCTGCATATCTCTTCATAACGCATACTGTAAATACCAAAAGCTACAATAACACGTCATAGACACAAAAAGTTCAATTCTATATCAGTTCATGGGTTTGTTTCAATTTTCAATATCCCAAAAGAATCACAAATAAAAATTCCTAGCTTTTGTTTAAACTTTATTCCATCACTAGCTGTTGTTTAAGCTTTATTCCATCATTCATCATGGCGCATACCTATACAAAGGTGAGCACAGAGGTGCACACACACATTCTCAACAACTACTATACTTCACCCAAGCAACATGATAATTGTAAATTCATGATGAAATGTTTTTAGTTTTTTCCCATACCTATACTACGTTCCGCTGTTCCATATGCTTGGTGGATAATAAATATGTATGACATGCTCCTTCCCTTTACTCAACAGTTAAAATGGAAGTTGACAACCATCAATTAGCAAGGAAAGATGGCCCGCCCTACAATAATACATACAATATAGGCTTGTAACTAAAACTCCAAATGTATAGAGAGCAAACAAGTTAGGAAAGAAAATGAGGGAAGAAAATATAATGACAATGTACCTTGAAAAGACCTGAATATCCCAATGTGGACAAATCTGTTATAAGCAAGATAAGTAAAGATTTAGAAAAGTCACAAAAACATCCAAGTTTGCAAGCTAGAGCAATAATTATTGACCTCCAATGAAAAAACAATTAGATACAAATACCCCTTACCATGAGAACCATGAACCTCCAATGAAAAAACATCCAAGTTTGCCACCATACTCTTCCCCCCAATTTGACACAAAATACTAATGAAGGCAAAAAAGGAACAAACTTCATGTGTGTACATGTAATTCACAGCCAAAACTCCATACAATCACAAAATATCCACCAAGAGTTGTCCTTATCGTTGTGATGCAGCGCTATCCTGAATATATTAAACACATCATATTATTAGTAGCACATACCAATGCATTGCAATAAAGACGCTATTTTTATTAAATTAAATGCTACATTTTTAGTACCAGAGCATGCAGTGAGCCATTTAAAGTTAAACCTGGCGACAGGTGGTCTAACGCGGCTCTCATGCTTGACATCATTTCCTCCATTTGCACCCTATGCTGTGCATCTGATTGCCGCCTTGCTTCGGCCAGTGCTTCGGCCATTTGCTCCTTATGCTGTGCATCTGATTGCCGCTTTGCTTCAGCCAATGCTTCGGCAATTTGCTCCTTATGCTTCGCATGTATTTCAGCAACTTCCTCCTTATGCCTCTGCTCAGACTGGGCAAGTTCGTCCCTCAAACTCTGGTGCGAATTTTCCAATGAAGTCATCCTATGGGCCGTTTCGGTGGACGACAGTGGAGTCGACGTATAACATGGAAGGTTAGACCCACTTCTGCCTGATGGGGTTGGTCCAAAACCAACCCCACGTACCCGTCCAGAACGTTCTGCTCCTATCACTTGAGCAAACGCATCGTCTTTTGCCCATAGGATTCCATCGCGAGGCTCTCCATGTAATGTGCACCCATTGGTTAAAATTTCAGTCATTTTATCCTGTTTTCACACAATAACCAAATAATATATTACTTGTTATAAACAATTCATGCATAAAATACAAAAGAACTAGGTTATGATAAAGGGCTTACAATCTTCTCTTTCACTGCAGTACTAACTGGAGACCCATCTTTGGTGCTGTACACTTTCGCAAAAAGTGTTGCACGCTCTACTGCTTGCCCACTTTCTTTTGCCTACATCATATTCAACAGTCTCATTACAATAGTGAAAATTTATGTTGGTGATATGAAGCAGCAATCGACAACCAAACATCGCAAATGGACTTTGGGACATAACATGCAATATAAGGTATAACAAAATATGAACAAATAAAGAGATGGTTAGATATTTGTTCCTATCAAACCAAAGTAATATTCTACGCAAACTACCCTCTAAATTGGTTTCAACCCAACAAAACAAAAGTAACACGTAATTCTTAATGAAATCACGAATCAAAAACAGGAAACATCACAAGAAATGTCTATTACCATAGAGTTGAACATGCAAATTTATACGATGCCTTCTTTCCCCTAACACTGTGCTCTCCTCACATGCTGTCCTAGCTTTTGTTTTTAGTACGAAATTTTACTAATGAGACGAGCAATTGTAAAAATTTCATACCAATTCACACAAAATGTCATTGTCATCAGTAAATTAGTTTCATTAAACTCTTTATATTCGTTACATTTGATGCGAATATGGTAGAATATTAAAATGCTATTAATTGTTGTATAATACATTTCTTACCATTTTGTCCGCAGTTTGGGCAAAACTGATAGGTCCTGATCTCGCTATGTCCTTCTGAAACCCACGACTTCTCTTGTTCTTATCAATTAATGTCTACAAACACATTCCCAACAACAAATTAAACCAAACAAATCAATTACATAAATTGTACTCGATAAATTCAAATACCTCATCATATGTATATTACCAGTAAAACACAATAGAGCAAGAAAATGTAAGCAACCTTCGTACTTGGCGAAAACCAATAGTCAACTAGCGCCGCGTAGTCCTGCTCATCAGCCCATCCCGGTATTTTCCCAATAACTTCTTCTTTCAACACATTTGGTAGGTAGCATTTCTTTTTTAGCTTGGTCCTTCGGTTCCTCCTCAATTCCCCTAGTAGGTGCAATGCCCAGCTCATTTGATTAGCCGGTTGGATAATTTCTGGGTCAATAATCCACCGTTTCTGAAATGAACAAACTGAGTTAGCATAGTGCAATAGTCCACCCTACTGAAAATGTCATTTAGCACACATACTAAATTTCATAACAATAAAAAGTAGCTTAATTTGATACTACCTCAATCTCTATCCAGCAATCTAGTTTGTTTTTTTGAGGAACACGCGTCCAAGCAACTGGCACAAGTGGGCATACGGCATGGCTGAGGTAGAAAGTGCCCAACCATCTTGTGAATGTCTGTCCGCTCTCCCCAATCGGTTGGCCGCGTACATTTAGCTCACATTCAATTTTCAAGTTCCCTAGAAGACTCCATATGCACGTCATTAACGTTCTCCCACGCGTTTTCCGCACATTACTAGATGCTGGGGTTTCTTGAACCAGATCTTCTGCACGCCCAGTACTAGATACCGGGGTTTCTTGAACCAAATCCTCTGCATATAATAAACCACCATTAGGAATGACACTTTAAAGTTCACATTTACAAAAAAGTAACTGTATATATCTATTTATTTATATTTTGACATATATATATATATATATATAGCACAACTACTATATATATTGGTTAGTGATGTTCGTAAATGTGGACACTTTCAAAACAATGTTATATTTATATGGCAAGACTTTGTCCTACCGGCACAACTACTATATATATTGGTTAGTGATGTTCGTAAATGTGGACACTTTCAAAACAATGTTATATTTATATGGCAAGACTTTGTCCTACCGTAGAAATTAAATGCATTACATGCTATCCTTAGCCCGAATATGAAATTTCATTTTCCACAGATGAAACTCTATTAAAGCTTTAAGTGGCTCACAAAACTATAGAACACTACATAGCCTACTTTCATTACATACAATTGTTAGGTTAAATTAAAAATTACATCACGTTTGTCACAATCATTACATCAATTCATCACGTGTCCTTAAAGAGACATTATTTTGAAAATGCAAAACTACCATTTTTACATCATGTTCGAATACTTGATGGGTAATTCTGTAATGAGAAGTGGAAGAAATGATAAGAAGTTAAAAGAAATGAAAAAAAATATGTATCTAATATTTATTCTCAAATGTTGCATTTCAAGACATGTCAACTACCTGGAGAAGGGGGTTGTGTCTCATCATCATCATCTGCATCCCCTCTTGCCTGCTCAGCCGCAAGGATGACCCGTAGCTCCTCCTGCACGCTCTCTGGCGAACGTGATGCTCTTTGGCCAACTTGAACAACCGTCAATGGACGTTCCCTTCGCATGTCTGTGGCCAACAACAGTCTCATTATGTGTCTATTAATAAATATCAAAAGTTACATTTCAAGACATGTAAACTACCTGGGGGTTGTGTCCCTACATCACTGGCATCCCCTCTTGCCTGCTCCGCAGTATGTGTTGATGCCCGCTCCTCCCCTCTCTGTTGTGAACGTGATGGTCCTTCGCCAACTTGTACAAACGCCAATGAACGTTTCTTTCCCATTCTTGCGTCCCACAACTTCACAACACAAAGAAAATGTTAATTATAGATAACAATCAATTGCATACAATGTTCTTGAAAAAGACAAAGTACAATAATCACATACACATGGGCTGCAACAACATGTACATGCATATATCCAAGTATATATCCAAGTTTAAGAGCTTCTCTTTGCCAAACATTACAACAACGACGAAATGAAACCCTAACACCACACGAACATAAAAATATTATGAGGACTTAACAAATTCATCACATACTACACAAAGACATTCCAAGTAATTCACAAATCATTTTCATTAATAACGGTAACATCGAAATGCATAATACACCACTAAACTATTACACTACTCATCCTCGATGTACGCATCCTCGTTGTCATCTTCATTGTTGAAGTCATCGTCAATAAACTCACAATCGTCAATGAACTCATCGTCATGAAGATTTCTTTCAGCAATGATAGAGGCATCAATTGTCATTCCCTCTACGTCATCCCGAGCCCAACCAATGTTGTCACTCATAACCTCGTTAGTACTTATATTGTACGGATCATTCTCAGAAAAACTATACATGTCATCCTCGTCACGTTGGGGACCACTACCAGCATCAAACACATCCCTAGCTTTAGTTTTGACAACAACATACCAATCCTTCTGCCTTTTATCTTCCACATAAAACACTTGAGTAGCTTGAGATGCCAAGACATATGGTTCATCTGTCATTTCATCCCCACCATGTATGAAGTGTGTAAAGTTCACCATAGGAAACCCAAATTCATCAGTCTTATATCCTCTCCTATTTTGGTCATTAACCCATTTACACTTGAATAACACATGTTTGATATTGTCAGAATAATTCAACTCGATTATATCATTTAAAACACCATAATATGTAATGCCACCATCAGTAGCGACACTAACTCCACTATTCTGCGTTTTCCTGTTTGCCTCATCATTTACACTCCTAAATTTTAAGCCATTTATGACATAATGTTTCAACCGCTTTACATAAAAATATGGCCATTTGGACAGTGTAGCTAGGGTCTCACTAACTCCGTCCCTATCTCTATCAGCGCCAATCAATGACATCACCTAACATATCCATAAATAATTATTCATGTCAGTACAAGTAAATATAGTTGGGACAGTGTTAGAAGTTGAATAAGTTGAGAATGTGATACGTACATGACCCCTAAACCTGTTATGATATGTGCCCTTAAATCCTATTGTATGATGCTATGTATGATATTATGTATGACATTATGTGAGACATGATGTATGACTTAATATTGTGTTTAATAAAGATGTTTTATTCTTATCTAAAATAATGGTAACATGAATATTCGGACATTATCAAATAGTCCATGAGATGCATAGTATGTGATTTATGTGATTTAGTCACAGAAGATATAGATCACAAGTTCTTTGTAAACTCAGAATTTTGGTTCGTAGTCGGTGATGAAATCGGGCATTTCATCTGCGAAGACTATAACATATTAACTACGATGATTTGTCTTGATCATGGAAGTGGTGACTTCTAGTTAATATGTTGATATGTTTTAAGAGTTAAGACATATTGAACTGGACTGCTGTGAGATTTATTATTCTCTTAACGACTGTCAATTGAATAATAAATCTCACAACTTGTATTCACATGAACTCTTAATCCTGAGAGAATAATGGACCTGATCATGAAATGTAGGTTGCTTTGATATATCAGGAGTGAGATCTAAAGTAACGGTCAAAACCTCAGTATGTTGGGCAGCCACATTTAATGTTGATGGAACATATATTCTCAAGATGGAATTCATAGTCTCTTAACGGAGGTATAAAATATTCCCTTGAGATAAGTTTAATGGGTACAGTTATTCAGAGAGTTAGGCCTAACCACTTTAGTAAGACTAAAGTATATATTTATGAAATTGGATTTCATAAATATATGGTGAATAACTCAAAAGGATTAAACCGGGTACTCAATGATTAAGATGTAGTAATTTACAAAGTGGCAGTCTATATTCATGACTTTGTATTACTACGAATATTTTATGAAGGGGTTGCATGTATAATAAAGTCTTGGGATATAATTTATTAATGAGGCCTAGAGTGCAATTATATTTATATAGTGGTATTAAATATAATTAATGGTAACTTTGGACTTGTCAAGAGTTGACAGAAAAGCCCAAGGCCCATTGGAGCTAGTGTCTTATTTGTTCCCTTTTGGTCCCACTCCAAGCCACACACTAAAGCCCAATTGGGAAGGCTCATAAGGCTAGCCCAATTAGATAATCAGTTATGTGGAGAGAAACATACAGAATTTTATATAGAATAAAATGGTTTGTATGTTTAATAAGTGTAAAAAAAATAATATGTGAAATAAGAAAGAGAGACACTCTTTCATATTCTCTCTAGAAACATAGAACTGATTGAGAGACCACACATCTTGGGCATCAAGTGGAATTGGAGTGAAGATTGAAAGTGTTCCCGAGTACTTCTTCATTCGGTTTTGAATTTCACCGCATCAAGGTACACTCTCTTGTTCTTATATTCTGAAACCTACATAGTGCATGTTATCAATTGCGAATGAAGTAGATCCGTTTATTTTCCGCTGCGTATGTTTTGTATTCGATGCAAACATGTATATTACCTAACAAAACCAACTACAAAACTTCTCCATGTGGTGCTTATATATAATGGCCTCGGATATACGATGATGGCCTTTTCGGAGTTCTTCCTCTATCAATGTTCTGTGCATCCTGTGCAGGCTAGTGTATTAGTGGTAATAGACCTAACGTACATTGGATTGACGTGCAATCATATTTGTAGACATATTACTTACGAAAGTGGTTGATATTTTCAGAATTGAATAAAACGTAGCGATGGGCTTGGGTCCACTCTCTATTGTTCAGTGTCACGATTGAAACCACCCCTGTTGACTCCTCAATTGTCCTGGTGGGTCGATTGAATATAGTTTCAACTCTTTCCATATACCGTGAACAAAATGTTAAACACTCCTCTACTATGTATCCTTCAGCAATAGACCCTTCCGGAGCTGCTCTATTCCGTACGTAAGACTTAAGGCGTGAAAGGTACCTATAAAAGACAAATAAGATTAATGAGTGGCAATGGTAATTCAAACACGCACATGACAGTGTAATTTGATCAATAATATTACACATGTCTTACCTCTCAATGGGGTACATCCAACGGTAGTGCACTGGACCACCAATCTTGGTTTCAGCAGCTAAGTGCATGACTAAATGTACCATCACTATAAAGAAGGATGGAGGAAATATCTTTTCCAATTCACACAATGTCACTGCAATGTCTGCCTCAATAGTCGCAATATCTGAAACCCTAAGGGTTTTGGAACAAATTTCTCTAAAGAAACAAGCTAACTTTATCAAAGGCCTAGTAACATGAGATGGCAAAGACCCGTGTAATGCAATGGGAAAAAGTTGCTGTATCAAGATGTGATTATCATGACTCTTCAAACCAGAAATCTTGCGTTCTTTCATATTCACACGGCGTGAGATATTGGAAGCGTACCCATCAGGCACTGTTACGCCCTTTAGAACTTGCAAGAAACCATCTCTCTCCGATGAAGTCATATGAAAACAAGCAGACGGTATAGTATACTTATCATCACTTCTTCGCTGTAAGTGGAGTTCACTCCTTATCCCCATGTCTGCCAAGTCAAGGCGTGCCTTGTAATTATCCTTTGTTTGATCCTTCAAGTTCAACAGTGTGCCAAGTATATTGTCCATCACATTCTTCTCTATATGCATCACATCAAGATTGTGTCGCAACTTGTGATCTTTCCAATAAGGCAAGGTGAAAAATATACTCCTCTTCTTCCAACCACTATGGTATGCCTCCCCTCTCTTTCTTTTATTGTAAGCAAGTTGACATTTTCTTCCCAGACAACGTCCAACTAAATGTTCAGTTTCCAGAATAATGTCAGACGCGACTGGTGGTTCAGGAGCCGATCGCATATCATTCGATCCATCAAATAACATACCTTCTTTCCGGAAATCGTGGTCAACATCCAACCATCGCCTATGTCCCATGTAACAGAATTTGTGGCCATTTTTCAAATATCGAGAGTCCGTCTCCACCGCACAAGAAGGACATGCCAACCCACCTTTGGTACTCCAACCCGACAAATCTGCGTATGCAGGAAAATCATTTACTGTCCACATCAATGCTGCACGCAATTGGAATCTTTCTTTTGAAGATGCATCATATGTTTGTACTCCAACATCCCATAACTCTAGTAGTTCTTTTACTAACGGTTGCAAATACACATCTATAGCAATCCCTGGTGAGGTAGGACCAGGAATAACTAATGATAGAATCATAGATGATCGTTTCATGCACAGCCAAGGTGGGAGATTGTAGGGGACCAACATGACAGGCCATGTACTGTGACTAGTACTCATAATCCAAAGGGGTTGAACCCATCCGCAGCTAATCCAAGTCTGACATTACGAGAGTTAGACGAGAACTCTAAATGCTTACTGTCAAACATTTTCCATGCATCTGAGTCAGCAGGATGCCGCATAACCCCATCATCAGTACGACCATTAACATGCCATTTCATAGAACTAGCCAGATCGGGGGAAAGAAATAGTCGCTGCAATCTTCGCTTTAACGGGAACCACCGTAGGATCTTTGCAGCTTTCTTCTTCCCCTTATTGGATGAAGCATTTTTACTAGCAACAGATGCCTCATTGTTTTTCCACCTTGATGCGTTACAACAAGGACATGCCTCGAGGTTAACATTTTCCTTCCAAAATAGCATACAATCATTGGGACAAGCATGGATCTTCTCATAACCCAAACCCAAATCTCGGACTATCTTCTTCGCCTCATAATGGTCCTTTGGCAACTTAGCATCTGAAGGAAGCATATCCATCAGGACTTGAAGCAACATAGTAAATGACTTGTTCGTCCAACCACACAGAGTCTTCAACTGGAACAACATGACAATAGCTGAAAAAATGCTAAATTTTGTACAACCTTCATATAAAGGTTTATCTACATCATCTATCAGCTTGTAAAACTTCTTGGCCTCGTCATTCGGACCTTCAGCCGAATGTTGTGTAGTTGGACCTTCTTCCATTGGTCCGGGTGCCATTTCATGCGAGGGGCATAAATCATCCAACATCCCACGAAAATCACCATATAGATTTTGGGTTTCTTGGACATAAGAGCTCCCACATTCAGTGGCCGTCGTAGCAGCTTCCAATTCCCCATGAAATTTCCAAAGTTTGTAATTTTGTAGCATCCCCGAAGTCCAACAATGATCACGTGCCACATTTAGCGGTTGTAATAGCAAATTCACACATTTCACACAAGGACATAAGATCTTCCCACCACGCGCGGAGAGAGAGGCAAATTCCACGAATTTGGTTACACCTTCAAAATATTCCCTTGAACCCCTCATCTTCTCCATCCAACTTTTATCCATTGCGATACAATATTTATGAAATTTTACCTACACCAAAAATTGAAGCTACAAAGGTAATAATTATTATAATTACATTCATTTGTACTTTGTTCAGGACAGACATACCCAAGTATGCTTAAATTTTCTTCCAACATATAACCCTTGTCCTAGACTAACTTAATGTGATAGGTTGTAAAAGTAGTTTAGCATAACTGTTTTAATAAAATATTCAAAACATACACAATTCAAAACAAGTTGGTTAACAAATTAAACTGCAATCCATAGTTCATTGAATGCAACACGAGTAACTCGTGTGGATGCAAGAGTGTAATGTTGGTTTCATACCAAACATGTGCTTCAAAAAGAACTACATGAACATAATCCACCAACAATGCATAAATGAAGGACTCATTGACTTTGCTTCATGTTTTATCTGTATGCATTACAGAAGTAAATCATGGAATGACACCCAATAAATGACAAAAACTTGGCAAGTTTTGAAAAGGAAAGTAGTTCATACCAGATGGTTGTTCTTGTCTAACTCAAAGGAAAAAGTGGTTCCACAACCTGCAATTCAAAAAAGTTCAATTGCACATATTACAGTTGCCAAGGCTTCATCAAAATCAACCACAAACTTAAGAATAAAATAAAATAAAAGTTGTTGATGTTGCTGCTGTTGTTTTTTTTTTTTTTCCTCGAATCAATTCGTGTACAAGTAAAGATATTCTATTAATCTTACTAATGATAATAATTAATTTTTTTAATAATTACAAACACTTATTTGTATACAATGTAATAGGGATATGAGGGCAAATTTATACAAACAATAATTTCTGTCTTTTCATTTGTCTTCTCAATCAAAGAATAATCATGTTGCTATTTTTTCATCTTCTCAACCAAACACTGTGACAGGAAATGAAAATATTTGAATATCCTTCTACTTTTTTGTGCCCATTCCATTTGTTTTCATTTCTCTCTTCATTAATTCACTCCACAACCTTAACCATACCTACTTTGTGTTTTATGATTAAACACAAAGTGGTAAGCTTCTACGAATGAAAAGCACTTTAGAGACAATGTATCCAAGAAAAGAAAGCCTTACGGAGACACATTTTTCATTCTTTTATTGGATATGGTGATACTGAAATTACAACAAACACAGTCATTGTTTTATCATCAAGCATATATACTATTTTTTATTTAATAATATAAAAAATGAGTTTGTGGGTGTGGTCACTTTAACCGCATCACTTAAACCCTTGTATGGAGAAATGGCGTGAGACTACTTGAACACTAATGGAACATGCCACTATTCGAACCGACAACTCTTAGACTTGAAGGTGTAATGGGCAACAGGAACTTCCTACTATTAGGTAAGCCACCTCCACCACCGACACTAAGACTATGAAATAAATTAGGGGTTGAAATCATAGTTGTAATTCTTAAGTTGGAGAGGACATACTCTTCCCCCATTCACCTTATAAAGAAATAGGACCAACATAATGACGATCATCCATAATGGCTGTCCCGCTAAATATCAAACACAAAGCCCTGTTGCATGCCTAGCTACATACCTACACTAGAAATTAAGCCACCTTTGGTAATACTCCAATAATCCGTTTGGTTTTATCTAAGTAATGATGTTTTAATAGTGCTTGCATTACAACTTACAACCAACACAGTAACAAAACTTTCATGTCCCAGCCAAAAAATAATAAGTGTTCATGAAGGTTATCGATTACAATGTCATTAACATGCAAGGTCATGTGACCTCTTGTCCATTCTACTGTTGTTTCTTCTATTCCAAGACGAAGAAACAAAACTATCAAATTGATACTGTTGTTTAATCATAATGCATTATTCTCTTTTTCTTCTATTTATTGATGTCAATGAAAATAAACAGAAACACGTACGTAGAATGTGCTGATGCTAAGATGCTAAGGTTAATCTCAGGTATCTATATCAGTTCACATATGAGCAAGTTCGTCACGTATGGACCGCAATTGCCATTAGTTTTGTGAGTCTAGTGTAGCTTATTTAGTTATCTACAACTTTATAAAATTTAACACTTCATTTTACTCAACTCATTGTTCAAGCTGTTTCTCAAAAAAAAATTAAATAAATATATTGTTTAAGTTGGCGAGTACTTTTCTTAATAGTTGGACCTGGAGTTTAGAGGGGAAAAAAATGTTACGGTATTTTAGTTATGACATTATAAAGAAGAGATGACATTCAAAGTCGTACAGCAAGCCATCATATAGAATGTTGAGAAATAATTGCAGTTGTAAAAGGTTAAAGCAAAATTAATACAAATGATGGCTTGATGCATGTACCAAATAGGATTAAAGTGGACTAAATAACACCAAAGTGGATTCATCTTTTTCCATCCCAAAAAAAAAAAAAAAAACCACTTTCAGGTGGACCGAATAAGACCAAAGTGGACCGAATAGGACAAAATTGGACTGATTAAGACTGAATATGATTAAAGTGGACCAATAGCACAATAGTAGATTGAATAGGATTTAATGGACCTAAAAGGACCAAAGTTGATTGAATACAACTGAACCAGACCAAAGTGGACTGACGTATACCAACATAGACCGAATAGATCAAAGTGGACCGAATAGGACCAAAATGGATTGAACAGAACCAAATAAGACCAAAGTTGAAAAATTGGACCGAATATAAATAAAGTGGATAAATTTCAAACAGGTGATGGGAGAAGCTGCATAAACAAAAATAAATTTCAAAATGCACAAAATATGCCACAAATAAATAATTTACCAAGGCAACTAATAAACAGAACAAATGCATACCTATTGGATTGGGAAAGTTAAACAACAGATGGATCTCTATGATGCAGGGAGAGCAGCGAAAATTATCTAAGAATTTTACTTATTTGAGATACTTGACCTCATATTTGAATTTTTTACTTACAAGGAGTGAAATAGCCTAATATGATGGTGCTTTCAATAGATCAAGATAAGGCTGTATCATTTGTTCCATCCATTGATTTTATCAATCCATTTAAATTTAATATGGTGGAACAGAAAGCTTTTTTGTTCTAACCACAACTAGAAGTTCTTCAATAGTTGGTGCAAGTGTCAAGTGCAAAAGTTCAAATTTTTAAACACATCAAAATTCAAGGTAAAGTTTTCATTAATCAGGGGAGAATGATGCAGAGAAAGAAGCCAGAATTAGTTCAAATTTTATTGTCTCAAATGTTACTTATTTGAGATACCTGATGTCATATTTGAAAATTTGAAATTGGACTTTCATGAAGTCGACGGGTTTTATATATTTATTTAAATTCTTATTTTTGCTTGTTCAGTGTGCATCATCATTTCCTTTGGCCATCAACAAGGAAAAATCAAATTATGTATGCCCACCAATATAAACTTAAAAGATTAGGTATTACTATCATGTTACAGATAATGCAAGCCAATTAAAGTTGGACCTTGTTGCAATGGAATGTGCCCTCTGTCCAAGCCATGTGTTGTGGGTTTGAGCCAAGTATCGGCCTTTCCAAAATTGGAGGAAAGAATGTTTACTGATCACCTCTCCTAGACACTTACAGAAGCAAGAGACTGTTGTACGGTATACAATCTTTTAGATAATGCAATTCAGTAAATGAATTGCTATCTCATTGAGAGATATGCTGATGCAGATTGGTTGAGGTAGAAGAAAATATTTTCTTCTCCCTTAACCAATCTGCATCATTATTAAATCCTAATTCCACTAGGATTTAAACAACAAAAAATATTAAAATATTTTCTTCTCCCTCAACCAATCTGCATCATATGTAAAAAGCACCCAAGTAAGAAGATTGGACAAACAACAGTGTCCAGGATCTTTGCTACTGTTTTCAGCATTCTCCATACTCTATATTCATGTTCACTTCCTAATCCCTAAAATCTAAGACAGGGAAGCAAAATTTTTTCGTCAATAGAGAGAAAATGCGAAAAATAAGAGGTTTAAAATCATATCAAGGGGGTGAGGGGGGTAAGCAAGGAATGGAAAGGCCTGTTATGTCTATGTGTCCTATTTTTGGTCCTTTAGTCAAGAGTATGTCATTAATTTAAGGCATGAGGCAATCCTGCAGACGAAGAGTACCCTATGAAGAAACTTACACATGTGGCAATTGATTAAAAATATTGGGCCAAGCCTGGCAAGTCAGGGAGAAATATATAAGGTAATAGTGCACTAGAGTGGTCAATCAACCAGCTTTCTCTGATGTTTTCCAAAGCATTTGCACAAATCATCAAGTCTTAAAAAATATTTGTTCAGTTACTCCTTTTGCAATTAATAGGTTCATGGAAAACATACTATTGCAGTAGGTTTAATCCAAGGCAGACTAAAAAGTTATGCACTATAACTCAATTTTCTTTAAGCAATTCAATTCCCAAGTCACAGTGTAATTTAAATCTCATTAATCCATCGAAACTAACAATCCAAAAGACAACAAAACAAATAATGAAGAGAAACGCTGCAACCCCTATAAACCCAACAAATAGATAAAACCTGAATTAGAACTTAAGTTGCCAGCTAAATATAAAACAAGGAACACTTGCTCATTGAAAATCCAGAAATCCATTATACCAAGAAAACAAATTAAAGATAGAGAGTGTGAGTTAATCACCAATATAAAAAATTGATAGACATTTACTCTCTCTCTATCAAATGCAATAACCAGAACACATTACCTACAAAAACACAAAAGCAGAAAAACATTCTATTTTGATCAATATCAACAAATTCATGATCACAAAGCACAATCTAAACGCATTGCGAAGCAACCACAAACAATCAAAACAACATACGTTCTCGTCAAAATCAAAATCATTTCCTACAAATACAAAAGCATAAGAACATCTCCTTTTCATCAAAATCAAAAAAACCCATGATCACAAAACGCAAGCTAAGCACCCACAAAAACTCAAACAACACACACACTATGATGATAATTAAGAAAACCCATGATCAAAAAAAGCAATCACAATAGCTTGGAAAATACTCACTTGACTCGGCTGAGTCTGTTAGAGCGTTCCTCCTCAGCCATCAACTCCACCCCCAACAACTTTCCCTCCTCAACACAGACCCGACTGGCAAGTATTATCCTCAAAGCAATAACATTTAACTATGTCATTTATTGGCCACATAATTGAATTTAATTAGGTGGGACCCTAAGTTCCTGAAAAAACAATACTAAGCTGCAGACTAAAAATATTGACCAATTAAATGTCTCCTTCAATGTCTTTGAACCTGCTTACATGTCGCATACTACTCAAGGACGTGGCCTATAGCGAAACATAGTTCTTTGTTTAGCATTTTTTTTTATCATAACTTTTATTTAGCTTTCCCTAAATTAAAAGTTTTCAACTTGGCTTGGCAGACTTCTAAAAAACGAAACAAAACTTCAGGTGTCCTAAAGTTTGACTGATGAAATTTATATTCTTTAATGGAGGCCCAAATAGCAATAGAGTCCAAAATTTTTGGTTCCTAAAACTGTCATTGCAGAAATTTTAGAACGTTAATAGAGGCCGTATTTGGCAATGGACCATGGTTTTCAACGTCTACCCCGGTTTATGATTATAATAATAATAATAAAAAATAAAAATATGTATCTTATGAGATGAGGAATCCCTTCAAACCGATAAGTGAAGGGATTCCTGTCAATAGATAAATAAAATGGCTCACCTGTTGTTTATAACTTTTCGTGCTTAGAACACTATTTGGAAAATATGTATCTTATGAGATGCCGCATTACACCTCTCATCTAAACAGTACATAGTTCCTTCCCATTTAAAAAACCACGACCATCCAACAATGCTATATAAATTGGATGAAACTCAAATGATCCAAGTTGACACATAATATTGCTAAATACTAACTTAACAAGTTGTAAACCACCTAGGCCGACGAAACCAAACCAAAACACCTGTAACACACGCACATGAAGCTCAATGCTCCCAACAGAATCATAGGTAGTGGTATCAGCGGGTACTCTTTACAACCAATGCTAGAATTGTGTTTTTTTCAGCTATATTTGTAAGACAGCCACAGTAATTACCACATTCTCTAAAGGGGAGCAACCAAAGACAATGTAATTATTAAAAGAAACAAAATGATTCTTTAGATGCTGACATTATAATATCAGAATGGAAATACTCAATTACAAAAATTGAGGCAAAAAAAAATTGAAGTCAATTATGCCTTCGACTTCTTCAATCATAATAGGATTTCAGAAACACAGTCGCAGGTTTCACTGCAGTCTATGTTACGGACAACACAACACTCAAAAGGTATATTGTTTTCAAATTCTTCTACAGCATCAAAAGGCAATTCTTACAAAATCCTTCACATTCTATAAAATCAAAACTTCTCAATGCTCAGTTTGCACACAAGTTGGATTTAAAAAAACATACATAGTATTATTCTTTTCACTATTTTTTTTTTCAACTTCTTGGAACCCTTTTCTTTTACGTATTACATATCAATGCCGGTATTTTGACCAAACGTTATCTACGCTCCAACATACCTTTGCAATATAGCTTTTCCTCCTTACTGCTCCATCTCTCCCTTTGGCATCGTGATTTGGATTAATGTAGTCAAGCAAATCTGACACACTGCCAGATTTATAAATCTTATCATTAGTGACTAACAAGAATATGTGCATGTTAGCAAAGAATGTGTCATATAATCAGTGTCTACAAAACTTCAATATACCAAGACACATATGCATGATAGTGACAGTTCAACAGGGTTGCTTGGCTAAATATTCCAGTGCAGCATCTTGAAACAATTAAGTATGTTACATATGTATTTCAAAAGGGCATCAAACACAGAAAAGCCAAAATGACTAATGTACAGAGGAAATTTTCAATCAATTCAACACATAAATATTATTCCTAGTTCTCCCAGTTCTGTCGTTTTACTTAGCAAATCATTATTATTAGCATTAATCTTCTTCTTTTATCTCTGGTGAACTAGGTGTCAAAGACTAAGAAAGACTTTGTAAATGTCAAAAAAATTCCTTAACACATAAAAAAAATTAGTACATCATATAAATCAAATAATCAAAATTAATGATACAGCACATAGGGTAGTCCATGTCTATTACTGTGGTTAACTAGTTTGACCCAAAAGGTAATTAATGAAGCTACGCATCCTTCTGTGAAAGAAGTGGGGCAACCTCGGATTCTAGAAAATTCAGGGCGCAAGCTATTTCTTATTATAATATATACCGAAAAGAAATTGACATAGTCTTACATGATGATAGTAACATAAACATGTGATTTATAGTTTCCTGCCCAAATCCAAGTAAATACACAAGTAAATACACATAACATGAACTGCACCCACCAGAATTTTGTCCGTCAATTAATTTTAACAAAATATAAAAATATATACTCCAATTCAACCTTGGAATTTGCTAATTCTATAGGCCCGTAAATATCCCATTCACTAAACACTCTAGCAAACCAGAAATGATAATGACACAAGAAATGGACCATAGGCATGATGGAGGTACTACTCCAGAACCATATCCATAAAAGAATAATAATCATAATAATAATAAAAAGGATAGAAAGAGAGCGAGAACACGCAGAGTTACGATTTCAAGTATGGCGACCTTTACTGCAAGAAATAGGCAAATTGCTAAAAATGACTCCAATGGGGGTAAGTGTATAACTCAATTTTTTTGCTTCAACTATAGCAGCTATATTCACACCAAAGCAGCTGCTAGAAACACAAACATGACAAATTCTGCTAAAATACACGCATGTATTACACACAAAGAAAAGGTTCATATCACTGCTAATTCCATTTTGAATCATACCACAACATATATAATTTGCACATAAAGTGAGTTAGCAGTAGGTAGTCCAAGAATACAAGGTAGGGTGAAAAGGGACAAAACCAATAAAATGTAAATAAATATTTAATCACAGAATAAACTTTCACGGATGAAATACACTCCTAACAAAAACAAGACTATACAGCAATCAAAAGCTGCAGTTGCATTTTCCACTCTGCTCACCTGTTCGTTAACACCTGCAACTGTTGAATAATCAGTGGTCACATAAGCATCTCCTTCAGACTTAAATTTTTGATCTGGTCTCAAGATGCAGAATCTGGATCCAGGTCCAGCATAGTTTGCATCGCCAGGAGTTACTGCCTAGATAAAGTAGCAAGGAGAAAAAAAAAAAAAACATAAACAACTGTACATGCTTTATAAATATAAATAAGCATGTTAATTATTGTGGTGTAACACCCCAAATATTTTTAAAGTAATTTCTTTTTAAAGGCAACCATCGCCTTATGGGGCTAGAGGAAACATTGGAGGAACCTTAAGGGTGGTTTGGTAATTACACGGAAGATATTTTTGGGGCAGAATAACACAATCAGCTTATTTATTTAGTCTCAGTACAAAGGTCCAGAAACAAACTAATACCATCCTGAATCCAACCTATGGAGGCATACCTTAACAAAACAAACAGAAGTTAAGACTAAACAAACAGTGTGTGGTTGTAACTTTTGGACATTGTATGGTTTTAAAAGTGGAAAACAGGTAAAACCAAAAGTCCTAAGGTGAGTTAAGTTTGGCTTAGCGTGGAAAAGAGATTCCCAAGGGGATTTGTTGTGTAAAGTGGGTGTGGGAAGTTTGTTTATGATGTGAGTGGTAGTGGACGCAGCATAAGACCAGTAGGGTAAGGGCAATTTGGAGTGAGATAGCATAGTAAGTGAGCATTCAGTCAAATGCCTATGTTTTCTTTTTGTAGTACCACTCTGTTGGGGTGTGTGAGGACAATAAATTTCATGAATGATGCCATGATTCGAACAAAAAAGATTAAATGCCTAAGAAGTAAACTCACCACCTCCATTAGATTTCAACAGTGGCCGTAAAGTATTTGAAGATGTCAAACACATCAGATTTGTATAGTAAGAGGTAAATCCAAGTGAATTTGGAGAAATCATCAATAAGAACAAGGTACTAAAATTATGCGTTAATAGAAGTGATTGTTGCAGGGCTGCATACATCACTATGTATCAATTCAAGAGGTTGTGTGGAAAAAAAAATCTGATTTATTAAAAATAAATTGGAATTTTGCAGCTTTCCACTTAGACAGTGTTTACAATGAGATACAATACCAGACTTAGAAAGATTAATTGGAGAATCAAGGAAAGACAGCAGATTTAAGGACAACATCACTATTATGGCCTGGTCAGAAATTATACCACATTTTAAAACAGAAAAAAGAAAGGAAAAACACAATTTGTCTGTGCCGACAAAATATTTTGACAAACAATAAATTTTTTCATTGGACGCGGCTATATTGCACAAATAGTAATCACAGCTATTGTCATTTTTCCAATTGCAAATATTATGATTACTTAAATCGCATATATGTATATATATATATATATATATATTATTTGTAAAGGAAAAACAAGTGAATCGTGACATACATCAACAAGAGCAAACAGTTT
Source organism: Lithocarpus polystachyus (assembly GCA_033629205.1). Lineage (NCBI taxonomy): Eukaryota > Viridiplantae > Streptophyta > Magnoliopsida > Fagales > Fagaceae > Lithocarpus > Lithocarpus polystachyus. The sequence goes on along the minus strand of CM066172.1, from coordinate 8,316,778 downwards.
CTTGTCCTTCACATAAATCACATATTTTTCATTTACATAGCTACTATCATTTTTCCAATAGCAAATATAATGACCACTTAAATCACATATTTTTCATTTACATAGGAAAAACAAGTGGCTCATGCGACACAGCAACAAGACAAACTGAGTCCAATGAGACAGACCAGCAAGACAGATATGTGATGCTGGGCAAGTCATATAGTAGGTGAGCATATCACCCATTCTGTGGTCTGTATTTGTTCAGCATCCAAAATACATAAAAATGAAAACCATATGCAACTTATTTCCATTTTTAACCCTTTCGTGTGTTTTTTTTTTTTTAGGCAAGTCACACCATTTGAAACCACTTCTAGCCAACAAAAGAGCCAAGAAATAATAACGGGAGCAGTAGTTAAATATGATGAAAATCATGTGGATTTTGGTAGAAGTAGAAATCACTCAATGTTAAGGAGGATGGTTTTGTTAACCAAACAAGAAAGAAAGGGGCTAATTAGAACTACCTGTATTAAGTAGGCTCAATGATAAAGTTATCATTACATGCATTATACTACTATTCAGTTGCTTCCCTAGCATAGACTGTCAAATCCTAATGGAAGAGCAAAAGCCTAGGCCTGATGGGGTTTGTTGATCTACCGCAATATCATATCCTAATATGTTGATTTGGAAGTATGATATAAGGCAATGCACTGGTGGTGTTGTGTGTTGCACTCAATAAGAATCCCAACCAATAGTATATAAGCTAGCTAAGCGATGTGAGCTTCTTTAAGGGTGGAATGCAAGAATGTTGCTGATCATGGACTCAAATCTATTGGACATTAATTTGGAACTAGTTTATTTACGATACGTAGTTCGTATTCATAAAAATTATTTAATAATCATAATAAGTATTTAATAGACAATTACAAATATATTTTAGGTGCAAAAGTTATCTGTCCAAGGGCAGGAAGTGAAAAAAAAAAAAAAAAAAAATTTGGACCTGACTGCAGCAAAGTCTAGAAGATGAAGCTCATCCAAAAAAAAAAAAAAAAAAAAAAAGACATCCATAGTATAGAGTGTGGGGGGTGATAATTTGTCTTTAATATATGAGCATCTAATAATCACGGTTGGTGTACATAAACAAAACAACAATTTCAATAGATAAATTAAAGTATTAAACCTTCGAATAGACGCTTTAGTACCCTGCCTTAAAACAAATAACAAAGTGACATCCATAGTATAGAGTGTGGGGGATGATTTAACAAGCATAATGATCAAGATTATGACCCCTAAACAACTTTGAACCTAAATAAGAAAGTTTGCCCCTATTCAAATAGCCACATGTCAGCACTGTCTAACATGTAAATCGCAATTTGTTCATAATGGGCATTATATAAAACACAGTCCACAGTTCAAGGAACCGACCAAGAAAATGTCAATATTGACAAGAAGTTAAAATGAGTTGCTGTTGTATAGAGTGACATATAATCTCATGTTAAACTCTAAGTAGTAGGTAATCCACATTTGTGACTTCAAGATTCATTTATTTCACGCAATGCGATTAAAAATCAAATAGGCAAAATTATAGTTTTACCTTAGAAATGTGAAATGACAATTGAGATGAGGTGAGGTCAAATGTAAATTGCAAAATGGAGTATCTATGGTACTTAATTAGCAACATGTTTTAAGCTGTCAGTGGCTTTGTCACTGCTGTACGTTTTAAGCTTGCAGTGGCTTTCTCATTGCTGTCTAAGAGGGTCGTGAAGGATTTTGCAAATCCTTGGTTTTCACTCCAACCCTAATCTAGGGAGATACTTAGGATATCCCCTAAAGTAAGATCAAGAACACAACGTATCAAAAAGTATTCCTAAAAATAATCAAGAACATACCAAATTAAATCAAGCTGTTCATAAGGCCAAGGTTTCTTGGAAACAAGTTTGCTTGCCTAAATCCGAAGGAGGTTTGGTGTTAAAAAGAATCACAGACTGGAATAGATCTACAGTCACAAGTCACATCTGGAATTTACTAATTCAAGCAGGATCTTTATGGGTGGCTTGGGTTCATAAATACCTCCTAAGAGGGCAAAACCTCTGGGAGGTTAAAATACCCCAGACTTGTTCCTGGAGTTGCAGCCAAATTCTGAAACTCGGGGATACCCAATGGGTTTTTTCAAATAAAGGTTGGTGATAGTAGCAAAATTCATCTTTGGTATGACAATTGGAATTTGTAAGGGGTGCTTAACTGTAAATTTGATGTTCAGGATATTTTCGCGGCAGGTAGTTATCCTTCTACTAAGATATCTAGTGTCTTGGTGGATGGGCAATAGCATTGGGGACTCCCTAGAACTCTTGATCAAATGATTTTGCATCAAGATTGCAAGCTTGTTCAGACTTGTGAGGAAGACACCTTGGTTTGGGTCCCTACAGCAAATGGTTGTTTTTCTTGTAAATCTGCCTAGGAAGCTATTAGATATATGTGTGCTGAGGTAGTCACAGGTTGGTCTGGGATGCAGCTATTATGCCTAAGCATGCTTTCCTTTTTTTAAGTGGGCATACAAGATAGACTCTCTACTTGCGTTAGATTAGCAAAATGAGGCTGGCAGGGTGATTGTGTGTTTCTGTAGAATCAGTGTGAAGCAAGAGATAATTTATTCTTTGAATGTTCTGGCTCTAGTGGGATCTGGTGGGATCTGGAAGAGAGTGGTATATATGGATGTTAGAATTATGTAGTTAAATAATAAAATTTACCATATCACAATAGTTTAAACTTTCGGCACAATTGGTAATTTAACATGGTATCACAGCAAGAGGTAGGTAACTTAACAATAGGATTGTCTTTAGCAGCGAGTGTCCACTAGCAGGAGGTAATCAATTGTGGTCAACAGCTAGGAGGGAATTGTGTTTGATCTAGAGTGGATAAAAATTAAAATGTTAATTAATTGCTGTTGGTGTGTATCATTTATGGAGACAAAGAAACAATGTCAATTTTTTTAACACTCTCCATTGACTGAAGAACAGATGGCAAAAGGCATTAAGAATGAGATAGAAAATGGAGAATTGCGAGTGACTATTTCGAAGAAAAAACCTACAGAGCCGTAGTGCTATCTTAGCCTTTGTTGAGTTATAGTTGGTTGTTAGTGTGTCATGTTTGTTTGTAGTGCTGCTAATAGTTTTGTATTGTGAGTTGTTTCTGTAGGTAGGTCTGAATGTACAGCTTGTTGCTGCAAGTTTAAGTGGTCTGATCTTTTTTTTTTTTTTTTGCTAAACTTTAATGTCATTACATAACACTAAAAAAGGGAGGAACAAGGGGGGAAGTCTGCCTTACAAGTGATGGCTAGCACCAATGGCAGACTGTCCAAAGAAAAACTAATAGACACAGGTGATTGGAGCGCAAACCTGGCAGCTTCGTGGGCTGCCGTGTTACAAACTCTTCTGACCCAAATAAAAGAAACAGAAATAAATGACTTACTAGCTGAAAGAACATCAATAACAATATGGCTAAAACGAGATAGGAGGCATGGAGTTCTTGGCAGAAAGGGCATCAAAACAAATTTTTGAGTCACCTTCGATGGTGACTCAAACACCTTTCCCCCTTCAACTTAGTACCTAGGCTAGGGAGGTACCACTTGGACCAAATATCTGGTGCTATAGGAGGTAATTATATTCTTAACCATACAAATTAAAGTTGTATAAAATAGTTCTATATATACATATGTGTGTGTGTGTGTGTGTGTGTGTTTTTTTTTTCTTTTTTTTTGGGTTTGTTATTGCCATTTTCACCATGAATCACTTATGACTTCTTTAATATTTCCATTAAGAAGTTCCAATTGTTTAGAACGAAACCACAGATTGGTTGGAAAGAAAGAGAAAGAATCAAGAAATTTCAGGTACACAGTTCTATACTTTATATATATATATATATATATATATATATATAAATATATATTTACATATATATATATATATATATATACATTTACTAACGTGTGCACGTAGGATATACATTAGTAAATCATTTTAAAAATTTTTTTATGAAAAAACGAAAGAGTAATTAATTTTTTTTTTTGACATTTTTTTCAATTCCTTATAAAAACTTTCGTAAAATGAATAGTTAATATGTGGTAACTTTATTCTAATAATATTGTTTAAGTGTCTCGAAAACACGTGTAAATAAAAAGGTGTTATAAAAATACGTGTTATATTATTTAAACAACAAAAACATTTGTTTAGATAACATAAACAACACAACCAAACACGTCACAAAAAAAAGAGAGTTTAGCTTGTGTCTAGTCAATTACCACTGCACACATTACAATGCAAACACGTGTCCAAGTAACCGACACAAGCTTCCCCAAAACAAAAGAGACTCAAAACATGTTCAACATACCAAACTCCTGTTCAATTTAAAAAGCAATGAAGAAAATGCAAAAGCAAAACACAACAAAGCCAAGTCAGACAGAAACCCAGAAAAGCCCACACCACACATGACACGTATCAGAAAAACACGTACAAATCCAACTGTCAACTGCCATCTAAACCAACTAATAATAAAAGTTAAAGTGTAACCCTGACTTTGAAACCGAAAGTGCTAAAGGCTTGGTGGACAATTAAAAAGGTTTTACTTAGCAGACAAAGTACAAAAGACACAAATCACGTGTCAATAGGGTACATGGCTAATCCAAAAGCTTTGGACATCTAGGGGTTTACTATGGTGGACACGTCTAGACACTGTTTTAGACTCATAAGAAAAGCCCTAACAAATTAAGAGTCACAAAATTTGTAACAACTTCTCGTCTTAATTGTAACATAAGAGTCTGATAAATGAAGAAAAAATAATAAGCTTCATGTGTAAATGATAGTTAACCATTCACAATTTTATACATCAAAATTATAGTAAACAAATTATAAACTAATTTATGATCTTAAAACTATTCAAAAAAAAGTCCCAACAACCATACACGACACAAAGGACAAAGTGTCAGTTCAACTTCAAAGAAACCACCTGGAAGTGATCTTGAATATTCGTAGGAAAGACTATCTAAATTCAGAAAGCTAAAAACATATAATGTTACGTTTATGGAAGTATTAAGTCATTACTGTATTAATTTAATAATTCAAAAGGGTGATCAATGCCTGTTTTTTTTTTTTGTTTTTTACTCACTTTTTTGAGGGGTTATGAAAATTGTTTATACAAATTCTTCTTGTGTTCACTCACACCTAACTATGAAGTGGAAATTGATTATGGACCAAGCAAAGTCTAACATTAAATATTTTAATATTATATGCAAACGAAAAAGAAAGCTTGAATAAGGTACAATACCTGGTATATATGCTTGTCTCTTAGTTCAAAAAAATAGTGACCACCACCTGGTAATGATTTTGATTTTGAAAACCGGAGTTAGAGCCGCTGATTAGGAGGTTATGATGCAATAAGTACTTTTAAAAGAAGTAATTTTTTATGAGTGAGTTTTGATCCAAAACAATGTGATAATTATGTCAATCAAACTATGAGAAATTAGCTTATAGTCTTTAAACTTGTATGGCTATGGTAGTAATAGGAAAAAACAAGCAACATAATATTCAATTAAGTTTGGTAATTTTCCACTCCATTAAGATAAAACCAACAGATCATACTAGCAATCCTTTTCTTGTTTATCATTATTTTCAAGATTGGGATTGATTAATTGGATATTATTGTTATAAGAGCTAAACTTAAACGTTTGCTTGTTTATCATATAAGCAATCTGTTAAGAAGCTTATAAAGAAGGATAAGGTTTTATTGAAATCGATTTGAAGGAATTTACTTTAACCTATTAGGTGTTGATTTCAAACGATCCATTTATTCATATACTTTATTTATATATATATAAATAAAATAATATTTCAAATATATAGCATTCATTCTATAATGATTATTTTTATTATCAAACTAAAATACAAATTAAATTTTGATGTAGGCAAAACATACGTGGCTATTGCTAATTTCATTGCTCATATTCATGCACAATACAAAACAACATTTCATGCACAATACAAAACAACATTGCTAATTTCCTTTCTCATAGTCATGCACAATACAAAACAACATGAAAGCTAGCAACAGAGTTTAACTCTCAATCTTGATTTCTGATAAAAATTCTAAATAACAGCTCGACTTGGTAAGTCAATTTTGCTTCTCATTTCTTTTACTCCACTACAATTATTTCAAGTGGGAAGAAAAAGAAACGCTTTGATCCTAATGCTACTTCTTACCTCAAAATCACAAACAGCAGCTTACACTTTCATTACAGCTGCAATCACCTCCTCTAGAACTCATGTCACACCACTAGAACTCTTGTCACACAACTGCCTCAGCCTCTACAACCACCAAAAGAACCAGCTATTAGCTATAAAACAGGTAATTTCTGACAGAGTATAAATATGTATGCCTGCATTGTTTTAATCTAGAAAATCAATTTTTCTAATAGAACACAAGGCATAATTTTAATTACACCCCTCTGTAGAAATCGGATCAAGTCAAAACTGGCATAAAAAGCCATTGTTAGAAACCGAGGATATAAGCACAATAATCTCATAAAACTGTAAAATATGTTCATTCAAATATTTACTATTAAAAAAGGTATAGTTTATATACCACTTTAAAAATAAATTTAAAAGGCAGCAAGTTAATTTAAGCTACAGTGGTGTTAAGAAGGGATCATTCCACTATCATCCATATTAGGTTCGATAGGATCTCATGTGCCAAGTATCAATAGAAATTGACTAAAAATCCTAGATCAAAAAATAAAGATTAAAATAACAATTCCCATTTGAAAACTCTTAAATGTACAGTTGTCGAGTTACATCAGTAACATGACCAACATCAAAAGCCAATAACAATGTAACTGTTGAACAATGATGACTAATATCATCTTAATTAAAAAGAAAATACAACATCTAATTCCATCTATTAGCTTAACAGTCAGAACACCAGAAACTCTTTCATCCAATCTAATTCTAGAAACAACAACAAACTAATTCTAGGAGCAGCAAATTCCAAATCACACCACATCTACCGCTGAATATTAAGCATCGCCTTAGCCTTAGTCTGCTCCTCCAACACACCATCACTCACATACTTGAATCCGTACACCTATAATTGAAACCCTAAACCCTAAATCGAAACCCTAACCCCAAAATCCAAACCCATATCGAAAATCAAAAACCCTAAACCCAAAATCGAAACCCTAAATCCGAAATCCAAACCCTATCGAGAATCAAAAACACTAAACCCAAAATCCAAACCCTTTCGAAAATCAAAAACCCTAAATCGAAACCCTAAACCTAAAATCTTTACCCTAAACCAAAAATGGAAACCCTAAAACAAAAATCAAAACAATTAATAGATTAAAAAACTTACTGTTAGTCGGCCTACTTAGTGTCTTGAGTGAGACAGATGGAGGGTGAGGGTTGAGGGTGAGGGGTTGAGAGATGGAGGCTTGGAAGGTAAGGCTTGAGATCGGCGATGGAGGCTTGGGGGGTGAGGGTTGAGGTCGGAGATGGAGGGTGAGGACTTGAGAGATGGAGGCTTGGAGGGTTAATCGGATGGAGGCCAGCTAGCTGATGATGATGTGCGATGGGAAGGGGTGTCTAATTTTTAAGTGCAATATTTATACAAAGCCTAAAGCCGCGAGTTTAACTCGCGGCTATAGCCAAATTCTGAATCCGCTTTTATAAAACGCGGCCCCATTTCTTTTCTGAAGCCGCGTTTTAAACACGCGGCTTTAGAAAAACATTAAAGCCGCGCCTATAAAACGCGGCTTCGGGGAGGTTGGAGGAGCACAAATTTTTTGGTTAAAAAAAAAAAAAAGTTCTTGAAGCCGCGGTTTTTGAACGCGGCACTAGATCTACCCAAAAAAACGCAGCTACACACGTTTAAAACGCAGCTCCAGTTATGCGCTTAGGCCGCACGTATAAAACGCGGCTTAATTGAAGACCCTTAAGCCGCGTTTATTAAAAACGCGGCCTAAAGGGCACGCGTTTTGTAGTGTTTTTAGATAATTGGTAATTTATCATCATATTAGTATATGGGGTTTTAGTTTCAAACATTGTCTCTACCATGTTTCCTATTTAAAAAAAAATTCACATGTTGGATCCAAAATAGTTGGAAATTTATCAGGATATTAGTGCCGGAAGTCTTAGGTTTAAACTTTGTCTCTACCTTATCTCCCATTTAAAAAAATTTTAAAATGTTGGATCTCGCTTAATCAAGACAGTTTAAAATTTGCAATTGATAATTTATCACTAAAAATTGTTAGTTGTTCACTTTTATGCAATTGTTCACAAGGTATATAGTGGTATACGAAACTGAGTAGGCTCTATGGTATTTCTTCTCTCATCATACATTAGGTGTGGGAGCTAATGGGTTTCAATACAGTATGCATGAATTTTGTTTGTAATAGAAGTGTTAAATACGCAAGAAAGGTCTTCGACTTTGGTTGTAATATTATTGAATATCATCTTCCAAAAAAAAAAAAACTTAATTGATTGGTTTTGAAAACATAACATTATATGCATGTAATATATCAAAGAGAATTCAGCCATTTAAAATTAACATAGCTAGTTTGGACCTCTTGGTGACTTGGCCCATAATATTTTTAACAATTCCCATGAATATTTTTACAAGAAATCTCCGTGTTTCCCGACTATAAATGTTTCTCCAATTTTACATCTTTGAACAATTCCATTTTTATTTCACTTCCATTTCTCCTCCTCTCTTTAATTTTCTCATTTCTAATTAAATTCTTTCAGTTGTTTTGATTGTCAATGGCATGTCAACTGAATACATTGTTGATGCTACTTGTTTTCTTGCTGATATCAAATTTGCAACATTGTGTTAATGGAAGACCGCAAGTACCTTGTCTCTTCATTTTTGGGGACTCGTTGTCTGATAATGGGAACAATAATAACCTTGTGACAATGGCAAAAGCCAATTATCAACCATATGGGATTGATTTTCCTGAGGGACCCACCGGAAGGATTACCAATGGTCGCAATATTGGTGATATCATTGGTATGCAATTTACTCTTTCTACATAAATTGATACATGTTACTTTCACATAAGTTTTTTTTATATAATTTTTTGGTCAAATGATTATCCATTTTGAAGTATTTGATTTGGAACGTAGCAATTTTTAATTAATGACCAAAACAAATTGATTTTGGCTCCAAGAGCTAGCCTATATTTTTGTTAAGTCACTGCATATTTCTTACAGTCTAAGGATTACACGTAATTGACCCAAGTGTATGTCTTGTTACAATTCATTTTTGATTTGTTATTGATTTTTTTCTAAGAGAAAAAATAAAAAATAAAAAAATCGACCTTTCTACTTTACAAGTCTGTCTTTTTCACATTGTGGTTGTGTACTTGGGACATGTTGACATGGTGCATTTATTTCTAAGTCTTCTATCACTACGGTTACCAAGTATTATTGTTTTCAATACTTTCTCGTTACAGCTGAACTTCTGGGTTTTGAGAATTACATCCCACCTTTTGCTACTGCTGAAGGCTTCGAAATACTCAAAGGGGTCAATTATGCATCCAGTTCAGCGGGCATTCACAATGAATCTGGACAACATCTGGTAATTTTAAGGTCATCTCCGGTGTGATGCATGCCAAATTTTGAGGACTCCCACATTTTGAGTCTGATATGTTTACTGCGAAATAGTATCCTCTCAATTTCATCACGATTAAGATTTTATTTTTTAGATTTAACGGTGTATAGATTGCCACATCGTTTAACATTTTCTAAATGTACAGCAAGCTGTGCATCTCTAGATTCATAACATATATAATCTGAACCATTTCTTAAAATAATATAGTTCAGAATTGCAGGGTAATCGGATAAGCTTAGATAGGCAATTGCAAAATCACCAATATACAGTCTCACACATCATTGAAATGTTGGGAGGTAATCACAGAGCAACAATATACCTAAGCAAGTGTATGTACTCCATTACAATTGGCAGTAATGACTACCTGAGAAATTACTTCTTGCCAATATTCTACCCTACTAGCCAACAATATACACCAGAGCAATATGCCAAACTTCTTATCCAGCAACTCATTCAACAAGTAATGGTTAGCACAAATTCTTTGACATTTATTGTTGTTGTAGTTGGTTCCATCATGAATAAGATGGTATTTTGTCTCTTACTGATACAAGAAAACTAAATGGGACTTTTATGTTGATTCTAGACTTTGTACAGATATGGAGCAAGGAAGGTAGTCCTTTATGGATTGGGTCAGCTAGGTAGTATTCCAGCTGTACTCTCTTTATGTGGAATTATTAGCTCTTCATGTGAGGACAGCTTCAACAAAGTGGTCCAACTATTCAATGATAGGCTTATATCACTGGTGGCTGACCTCAACAAAAATCTATGGAAAGCTAAGTTTATCTTCATAAACACTACTAGTATGGCTTTGGAATACAAAAGTTTTACATTTCAAGGTAGACTGCCTAAACTAGTAACAGTCTTTGCACTTCTTTTGCCAATGCTATAGATTTTCTTCTTTTCCTTATGAGATTGAGATGAAATTTTGTGACAGGTTCCATGGTTACAAATGCTTCTTGCTGTGAGTTGTTGGGTTTTGGACAGTTCCAATGCTCTCCTATAGGATATGTATGTCATAACAGGAGCCAATATATGTTTTGGGATGCAGTCCATCCAACTGAAGCCGCATATGAGTTCTATGTGGGAAGGGCATACAGAGCTCAGTCCCCAACTGATGCTTATCCATTTGACATCAGCTACCTCGCAAAGCTCTAATGTACAAGATCACATGTGGGAAGAGAATTCTCATGTGCAAGTCTGTAATGCCATTGTTTGCATTTCTTTTGCGACTGCCCAACTCATAATAAGGTTTATGTTTTGAAATGCTGGTTAGAAGAATGGAATAAAATTGACCATACTACATGGCTTCCAGTGAGTTCAACTAATTAAGTTTTTATCCTCTAATAAGGAATTTGGGATCGAATCTCTCCACCACTAAAATATTTAATGGTAAAGAGCAATCGTCATGTAACACATATTATAGATTCAAATCCAATTCTATCTAAAAATGAAAAAGAAAAAGATTATAATAAGAAAAAGACTATATACATAGATTGTCAATTAAGGAGGTAATAAATGATTATTCAAGAAGGAGGTAATAAATGATATGTTTTGAATAGAACATAATATGGTCGAAAAGAACACGTGGCCGACCATCCTTAATCTCTTCTCTCTTGTGCATTTGCCAATCCTTAAATTTTGGACTAAGACATTATTGTTGTTGATCATGCCCAAAGACAATACATCATTATTATTAATTGCGGACCTGCACGACACACAAGACGATTTAATAATTATTTTGTAATGTTGTGTAATGCAAAATTTGAAAGTTAAATACTACATGTGTTCTTACCAACAAGTATGAAGTTCGAGATTTCTTTACCAACAACTATGTTCTTTGTGTTGGACAATAGAAATAGTTTGTGGGAACAAGAGTTATGGTGACAACCTTGAAAGCACGGACACAACATTTTGCTTGCCATTCTTGTACCGGATAGGAGGTCGCATGGGACACCACTACACGAGTGTCCCAGCCTTTTTTTTTTTCATTTTTTAATTATCGGACATGGCCTATGCAGAAAAAAGAAAGAAAAAAAAAAAAAAATCAGCAACCTTGCATCTCCATTCTTCATCTACTGTCTTCCTTATGCTTGTTTAGTTTCTCTCATGATGTGTGTCTCTTCATCTTTCTTAACTCTCTCTCATTTTTTATTTTCAAAACTTATCCTTTTTTTTTTAGAGTTGTGTGGCTAATTTATCCTTTGTTTTAGAATTGTGTGGTTGTTTGCCTCTTCTTTTTCAATTTGACTTTAAGTTGCCAGCTATTAACCACTTTCTCTCTTCTCTCACCCACGCATCTCTTCATTTTTTTTTTTTAACACTTCACCTCTCCTGCTCAAGTTTTTTTTTTTTTTTTTTTTTTTTTTCAATACACATATTAGAATGTCACTCACATAATGAGCTTTAATATACTTGGGACATGGGCTTAAATTATTAAAGTATGTAATATTTTAGATCTCTCTCTCTCTCTCTCTCTCTATATATATATATATATATATTAAAGACGGTTAGACTTTAATTAAATAAATTATTCATTATTTCTTTTAAATTGATATATGTTTAATATTATATGAAAAATAAATACTTAACCATATATAAAAATATAAATTTAATAATTAATTAATATACGAATTACTGCCATACCCATATTCTAATTTTTCAAAAATTCCCTTATCGTTGTATTGTATCCATACATGTACCCATACCATATTTGTGTCTGTGCTTCCTAGATAACGACTTGATCCAATTTTGACCCCTATAGGGGTTGAGGTCCGTACTCCATGTTGGCTTTGTTGGCTTTACTGTGTGGCAAACCTTTAAGCTTACCATCAAATTTACTTTGAGGGAGCGTGCCTGCAAAATATGAGAAAAGTTAAGAATAATGGTTAAATTTTTTATTGCACGGCTATATATAGGTTTTTATGGGCCAAATGGGGATGGTTGTTCCTCCCCACCCACCGCCCCCTCCTTTTTAATATTTTATATATTTTTAATTCTGTAATTAGAAGAGAATGGATTTAAACTTTGAATATCTTCATGACATCAAGATGTTTCAATTAGTTAAGTTATAGCTCTTAGTTGTTGACAAAGTATAAAATGAACCCTGAATAACTCCGTGATATCAAAATGCACTAATTAGTTGAGTTATAAGACTTTTAGTTATTGACAAAGAATTAAATTTGATGAAGAGAAATATTCTCTCCCACTTTTTATTTTTATTTTTTTTATGCTCTATCAAATTAAGTAATTTTTTTTACAGGTTTATAATTAATACAAAAATTACTCCCACGGTTAATAGATTTCATTAAATTCAAAAAAAAAAAAAGTATAAAAATTGAGCTAAACGAATTCCTCTCTCTCACTTAATCTGTTCCACATTATATTTCACCAAATTAAACAACATTGTTCCTAGTTTATAACTAATACACAAATTACTCATACCTTTAATAAATTTAATTAGAATTCAAAAAATTAACGAAAAAGTGTTAAGTTTCTCTAAATCCACGCACTAGTCACATTGAAATGTTCATTGAGCCTTTCGTGACACAATTTCAACCTTAAATTTTTGTAAGAATAATAATAATTAAAAAATAGACATAGACAAAGGAAAAAAAAAATTATGAAAATCACAAATTTCTTTTTCCCTCATAATTCTTGTAGCAATGAAGATAAATTTTTTTTTTTAAAAATTTAAGTATGATTTCCCCCACAAAACAAATGGTCACGCATAACATTTTCCTCAATAAAAGAATATGCCAACTTTTCTTTATTGTACTCATTGCAGGTAATAACTTACGGAGCATTGCTCCTCAACTCTTCCTATTTAAATGATCTGTGACATTTGGTGTTTTCAACAGAAACTTTTATAGTATAGGTCAATGGTCCATGACAACCAGAGCTTTCATATGCCGGTAGTACTTTCCTGTCGGTACATAACAGTAGTATCGTTATTCCATTTCACGGATGCCCTATCTCACAACCCAAAGCCTTTTCCTTCGTAACAAAAACTTGCATGCACCCCAAACACGTAAACACCTAAGTTGGACTTCATGCACAGCTCCTTAATGCCTTGGCCAACAAATCATAACAGATTGCCAAATTCATAAATGGCTTCTTCAGTGTTTTTGCACCATCGGTCGTGATACATTGTTTGGAGTAGGACACATCAATTTGTTATCTCTTTCATGGACAATTGAATATGATGCAACTATGTGTTTGAACTATGTGTTTGAATTTAATTTATATGATTACTCAACTAATTAATACCATGAAATACTTAATTAGAAATCAATTACTTGTTTATTCAAGCATGAAATTACCACCGCGCACTTTTGGCGCGATAGTTGCTCAATAAATATAAATACTTGTAGAGTGTGGGAGTCAAAAGCCGGGATTCAAGTTTTTAAAATGGAGCTTCACACACGTATACTTAGATTAAGATAAAACAGAATTTCTATTTTGTATAAAAAGTTAAAAAAAAAAAAACATGAAATTAATCTTATTACGAATTAAACATCAACAACATATAGACTTAAATAGCTAAGCACTTTCTTACTACTCATTCTTCTGTTTCTTGCTACTCCTTGTTTTTATTCAAATTCATGACCATTCCATAAAATATATCCTTAATTTCTTTCCTTTTCATTTTCCCACTAAATATCTTTATAGAAGTGCTTCTTAAAATCATCCATATGAGCCACTTGCAGACACAAAGCCACAGTCAAAGATCCATCTCCATCACGACTCGGAAGGACAAGCGAGTCTCCATCAAAATCATGTGTTCCTGGCCCCATATAAATCTCCTTCCCCCATCCAAAATCAAGGCCATAGATTGGTATGGTCAACCAGCTCACAACCCCAAGATTTGGATTTCCATAGAAAGGCCCTTGGGTGCTCCCCACGGAATGAATGTCTTGAAACGGTGTCAAGTCCGGTTGATTCTTCAAAAAATCAGTACCCGAATTCACAAACTCATCATTCACTTTCTTGATAGCCTCTCTTATCCTACTTGAAGCATAGCTTAATGGTTCGGACATCAAATCCCCGGCACGACTCGTAGCAATCACATCCAAAGTTGCATTGCCAAAGTACCCAATTGGCAATGGTGTACTCATGCGACTTCTTGAGTCAACACATACACCTAACGCCGTAGGTTGTTCATTTCCGTGTCTACGAGCTTTGCATGCACATCTCCAAATGTGTCCCGCCAAAGTCTCATACCGTGTGTAACCACGCTCTAAATCGCTACTCTGATCCTCATTTGCCATCTTCTTTAGCTTTTAAACTTGGGTTTTTGTAAGCTTTAACATGGCCACCGTAGTCTTCTTCTTTCGCTCTTCTAGACTATCCAATTTCCCAAGCAAGAGTGGGGGTTGAATAAACTGTCAGTTCGTTTAGACCCTTGTAAACTAGATTGTTTAACCTAATTAATTAACCAAGTGAATACTTAGGTTTATTATTCAGATCTAGGTTAAAACAATAACAATCATATCAAGTAAAGCAGCGAAAAAATAAATAACACAACGATATGATGACCCAGGAAAACCAAACCGGTAAAAAATCTGGGGAGGATTTAACCTAGCTATCCTCAAAGTAAAATAGCAGATCCACTAGAAAGAATTGAAGTTTACACAATAGCGACTTAGACCACTAACATCCTATTGCTACCCAAGTGTAGGAAACTTACTACCACGACCATATGATAGCTCCGAGACCACGGACTCCTTCTTTCTTTAATCTTTGCAAAACACAAACACCACCGTTTGTGACTTTGAGATCCCACTCAAAGGTTTAGCAACACAAACTCTCCTGTTTGTGACTCCAAGACTACCCTTGAAGGTTTAGATCATCAGCTCCTTTGATGACTAGAGAAGGCAGCAACTTCAGCAATACCGGATCTTGAGATTCTTCAAGGAACAACACCGGTAGAAGTAATAAGAGAGGTTTTAGGAACAAAACCCTAAATACAAAAGAGGCACACTCTTCTCTCTCTAAAAAGCCTTGTAAAAAACGTGTTTAGGGTTTCCTTTATATAGTGGGAGAAGTAAATCTAAAACCCTAATCCTTAATGGACTAGAGCTGCTGTTTGGGCCAACTTAAAATTCTGCAGATACGATTCTCGATCGGTCGAGCCTGTCTTTCGATCGATCGAACCAGGCAGATTCTGAAATCTTCTTTCTGCAGCTTGTATGCTCTTGTGTGCTCACGATTTGCCAATTGTTCTAAGCTCTTAGAACCTAACATAAACCCCTCGTGGTCAATGCATGGACTAGCTCTTGGGGGATCCCCGGCTCTTAAAACCCTTCGATCATGAAATGGTGATGTCCCTAATGGCTCACCTCGAGCAATCCTAGCCCACTCTGAAAAGAAGTGTAGTGCACTTGGTCCATCAACCACAGCATGTGATACCAATAGGCTAAGACTAATGCCTCCACACTTGAACTTAGTGAGTTGCACCAATAATAATGGCATTTCATGAATTGGAACACTATAATCTACACTTGGGATTAAGTACTCATACTCTGGACAGGGAGAGAAGTCACCAAAATCTTCTAATTTGGACTCAGATTCAGCTTCAAAGAACTGAACCCCTTCAGCATTGCAATTGATTTGAAGACGGCCTTTGCCTATCCAACGCAAACGACCAGCTATTGGATAGAAAGGCACCAATGCTTTGCTTAATGACTCTTTAAGAGTATTGGTAATGTTGTCTGGTGGTGAAAGCCAGTTTTGTGTTGGACAATAGAAATAGATTGTGGAAACATGAGTTGTGGTACCAACTTGATCTAATTCTGATAAGGGTTGGGGGCCATTCCATGTTGGCTCTGCTGGCTTTACTGTGCAGCAATTCTTTAAGCTTACTACCATTATTTCTTTTAGAGAATGATTGTAAGAGATGAGAACATGTTAGAATAATGGTTTCATTTTTATTGTATAGCTATTGGTTTTTATAGGCCAAATGGAGTTGGTTGTTTCTTCACATGGAGGTGGTTGTTTCTTCACACTTCTTTGTTCACCAACAAACTTGAGATTGAAAAAAAGATTAATGGCACTTATCCTCCCCAAATTATGGGGTCAGTTGTAATGTCCCCAAAAATATACAATTGATTAATGTTGTTAAATTTTTATTGTATAGCTTTTGGGTTGTTTCTTCACACTTCTTTGTTCATACTTCTAATTTGTTCACCGTTGCTCGGAAATAATTGTCGAATTATGAAAATTCAGTTATTTTTTTCATTTTTATATTTTTGGTTGAACCTAAATAGAGTATTTTAAATTCAATTATTTTCGTTTTATATATTTTCGTTTTAAATAGAGTATTTTAAACGAAGTATATTAAAATTTTCAATTAAATTCAAATACCAGGTTTTATTGACTATTAAATCCTAATACTTATCTTTTTCAAGGATAATGAAATTCCACACAATTATATTTCTATTTTATTTTCAAAAAACAAAAAATTACAATTTTATGTATTGTACCCAAGTTTTATCTTCAAAAAATTTATAATTTTCCGTGTTAAAATTTTTTATTATTATTTAAATTTAGCAAATCTTTTGGTGCAATTTGCCTACTACCCATGCATCATGGATTCAATGCTCAAATTTGAACTTAAAAAAAGACAATAAATTCCAACTGAACCCATAATTTGAGGGAAGAGTGCAATTAACCCATCAAGGAAAGAAAGACGTTTCATTCAATTGCTCCAAATGACGTATCCAATTGAGTCCAAATCTTCTGTCCTATTTTTCTTATCCCACTCTATGCTTCACAAATGAAAAATTTCCAAGTGTCCACCTACTTAATTAATGCTAATTTTTTGGCTTCTCTTATTTTAATTTCCTAAAATAAATAAATCAAAAACCAAAACATCCCACTGATCATTGCCACTAGTCCAGCACCACCAACTAGCGCCGGTGCCACTACAACGGCCATCAACCAACTCCTCGTTATTTTCAAATCCATGACTAGGTACATGAATAGAGAAATCGCATTGTCCTTTCATCAATTAGCATATATTCATCGAATCCACCAACCTATGGTCTATTTTGGATTTGGTAGATTGATAAAGTATATTAGAAAACAAAAAAACCTAATATCAAGTGGCTCTTTATGGCTGTAATTTTTTTTGGTATTTCACTTAAATTGTGTTGGGTATATACTTTGATATTATCGTCTTCGGAATTTAGGACCCTACATATGCTTTTGAAATAGAAGGGGACTGTTTCATGATATGGGGGTACACATGGGTCCATTTGCTTTGATTTTAAGAAGAATTTCATAATAAAACAAACACTAGCGCTTGAGAAAACTTTGGTTGAATGTACATCCAACATATTTGAGAAATTGTACGATATTAGAACACAAACATAACTGGTAGTGGATATTCGGCGATGGCATCGAAGCTAGTTGGTGGTTGTGGCTAGTGGGGCTGTGTTGGTTTTTATTTTATTTATTTTAGGAAATTGAATTAAAAGAAGTAGAAAATTAGTATTTGATTAAGCGGGCGGACACTTGGCAATTTTTTATTTGTGGAGCACAAAATGGGATAGGAAAAGTGAGATAGAAGATTTGGACCCTATGTAGTTTTCCCAAATGAGAATTTCATGAGTGCTATGGCTTTGAGGCAAGCTACACGATACCTCATGTGTACGTGTTCAGCCTACAGGTACCACATTCAAGCTCTTTAATAAGCTTTCATTATCAGCAACCAACAGAACCCGCCAAGTCCCCTCAAAAACTCATGAACTTTTATATTAGCATGTTCAACTCAAAATATTTTAACGAATTTTCTCTAAGCCATCAATCTTGAAATGAGAGGCCTAATTTTTGGTCAGTCACTGCAGCTCTGGTTAAAATAGATTTCAAACTCAGCGGGTAAATATCTTGCAAAGCTAAGCAATGGTATTCACTTGCTTTACCCTCCTGATATTTTTGTAGCTACTAAAATCCCCTGCATCTCTCCCTCTTTTGCTGCTTTTAGGTTTTCATTTCTTGGTATGAATCATAATTGCCCATATGATATGAGCAAAATTTGTTGGATTTGTTTCAACACAATGTAACACAAACTATTTTTCTTAACCCGTCCTTATAAACATGTATATCTGATATAAAATCATACAATTCTTATGTGTAGTTCTATCCATGTTGCTTCTGCTATAATGAATTCATGTTTGCTTGCCAAAGGAGTATTATTGCATAATATTTTTCTTCCTCCCCTGGGGGTTTATGATTAGTTTTGACCATCACCTAATAATTGTTCTTACTTCTCCACAGCTACGAGTCAAAATTTATTCAACACATTGTGGAAGTGATATCACAAAAAAATGAGTTTAAGGTCCTCAAGCAGTGATAAAGGCTTGGTAGGAATAGAGGTTTTAGTTGATAAATTGATCCACTCGTACTTAAGCTTTGGGAAAAATGTTTTCATAATAGGGATTTGTGGTGTAGGGGGGATTGGGAAAAACAACTCTTAGTAGAACTGTTTATAACAAGTTCTCTAGTCATTTTGAAGGTGCTTGCTTTATTGCAAATGTTAGGGAATCTTCAGAAAACAATGGTTTGCCTAAATTACAAAAGCATCTGCTCTCTTAAATTTTGAAGGAGAGAAAATTTGTTATAAGAAATGTTTATAATGGAGTTAAGATGATCGAAAGTAGTTTGCATGATAAAAAAATAAATAAAAAAAAGTTCTACTTGTATTAGATGATGTTAATAAAGTGGAGCAATTAAAAAATTTGGCTGAAGAGCATTGCTGGTTTGGATCGGGGAGCTGGATCATCATTACAACAAGAGATGAACATTTGTTAGTCCAACATGGAGTGCATAAAATATATAAGCATAATGTACTAAACCCTAATGATGCCTTAAAACTTTTTTGCTTGAATGCCTTCAAAAATGAGCAACCCAAAGAAGGTTATATGCAACTCCCTAAGGATGTTGTCTACTATGCTAAAGGCCTTCCCTTAGCTCTTGTTGTTTTGGGCTCCTTTTTTGTTGGAACAACAATGGATGAATGGAAAGGGGCATTGGATGGTTTTCAAAAAACTCCTAAAAGTGAATTTTTTTATATACTTAAAGTACGTTATGATGGCCTAGAATAAAGGTTGAAGTTGAAACTTTTGTATATTGAATGTTTCTTTAGAGGAGAGATGAAAGATCGTGTATTAGAAACATTAGAGTATTGTGGTTTTGATGCAAAAATTGGAATAAGTAATCTTGTGAATAGATCTCTCCTAACCATAAGAAAATTCCGTTGCAATAGAAGTTTATTGCAACAATTTGAAGTTTGTTGCAACAACCCCCCCCCCCCCCCCTCCCTAAATGCAATATTTAGAAATTTTGATTATTATCTAATGGATGATGCAGGTCATGTCACTACTAACTATGACAATAATGTTGTTTATAATGATCAATTGTACTGTTACGGTAACCTATCGCAATACCCAAATAAATAAACAACTCTAAACCATAATTAATAACAATATAAAAGCAATTAAAAGGCAAGAGTAAGGGTTAAAGAGATGCAAACACAAAGATAACACTAGCACGTGTTATCGAAGAGGAAATCGAAGAACTTGGGGAAAAACCTTTCCGCAGCCCTCCAAGCGGTAAAATGATCCACTAGAGAATAAAGTTGGAGTACACGAATAACAAAAGACCCTCCAAGTCTATTCTACCCAATATACTTGAGCCCTCCAAGCTTTTGCTACTAACTGGGTTTACTAGGCCAAATTGGGATGGTTGAGATTCATACGTATAATTTGTTCACTATTGCTCGGAAATATTTGTAGAATTATGAAAATGCAATTATTTTTTTCATTTTATATATTTTTGGTTGAACTTAAATACAGAATTTTAAATGAAGTACATTAAAAATTTCAATTAAATTCAAATACCAGGTTGTATTGACTATTAAATCCTGATACTTATCTTTTTCAAGGATAATGAAATTCAATACAATTATATTTCTATTTTATTTTCAAAAAACAAAATATTACAATTTCATGTATTGTACTCAAGTTTTATCTTCAAAAAATTTATAATTTTCTGTGTTAAATTTTATTATTATTATTATTATTATTATTATTATTATTATTTAAATTTAGCAATTCTTTTGGAGTGATTTGCCTACTACCCATGTGTTAGGTTCTAAAAGTTTAGAACAATTGGCAACTCGTGAGCAAACAAGAACATGTAAGCTGCAGAAAGAAGAATTCAGAAATTGCCTGGTTCGATCGATCAAAATTCAGGCTCGACCGATCGAAAGTCGTATCTGCAGAATTTTAAGTTGGCCCATTAAGGATTAGGGTTTCAGATCTACTTCTCCCACTATATAAAGGAAACCCTAAGCACGTTTTTTACAAGGCTTTTTAGAAAAAAATGAGTGTGCCTCTTTTGTATTTAGGGTTTTGTTCCTAAAAATTCTCTTATAACTTCTACCGGTGTTATTCCTTGAAGAATCTCAAGATCCAGTATTGTTGAAGTTGCTACCTTCTCTAGTCATCAAAGGTGCTGATGATCTAAACCTTTAAGGGTGGTCTTGGAGTCACAAACAGGAGAGTTTGTGTTGCTAAACCTTTGAGTAGGATCTCAAAGTCACAAGCGTGGGTGTTTGTGTTTTGCAAAGATTAAAGAAAAAAGGAGTCCGTGGTCTCGGAGCTATCATGGGGTCGTGGTAGTAAGTTTCCTACAAGCAGGTAGCAATAGGATGTTAGTGGTCTAAGTCTCTATTGTGTAAACTTCGATTCTTTCATAGTGAATTTGTTTTACCTTGAGGATAGCTAGGTTAAATCCTCCCCAGGTTTTTTACCGGTTTGGTTTTCCTGGGTCATCATATCGTTGTGTTATTTATTTTTCCGCTGCTTTTCTTGATATGATTGTTATTGTTTTAACCTAGATCTGAATAATAAACCTAAGTATTCACTTGGTTAATTAATTAGGTTAAACAATCTAGTTTTACAGGGGTCTAAATTCTAACAAGTGGTATCAGAGCGGGTAACTCTTTTGTTTTAGATCTTTTGATCTAAGAGTTGATCCTTGATCCCTGTTATCATGGATAATTTTAAGTGTCTTACTGTTTTTGATTGTGATGATTTGAATAAAAAGGACACTGTTGTTTCTGTTGATTTTATTGATGCCTTTGAAACTCTTCGTAAGGAATTATTGAAATCCATGAAAATTGCTAAGAAATTCAAAGCTTAGTTAAAATTGGATAATCTTGAAAAAGGGGAATTGGTTGTTAGATTAGATGAATTTAATAAAAAGAATGAATTTTTAAGAAATCAAATTTATCTAAAGATGAGAAGATGAAAAGCTTGGAACAAGAGTTAGTTGAATCTAAAGCTAAAATTGAAAATTTGACTAGTACCAAGCTTGCTGTTGATAACAGAAGTGTTTCTGTTTCTCTTAAGCCTAAAACTGAGAAAGTTTATATCCCTCCTTTCAAGAGGAATAATAAAGAAAAGGCTTATTTTGCTAGGTTAGACAAAGGTAAAAGTTCTGATGTAGACGCTGAAGTTTCTACACCTAAGTCTAAACCTACTGTTAGAGAGCATAAGAAATTTGTTTTTGTGCCTACCTGTCACCTTTGTGGTGTTGTTGGTCATATTAGACCAAATTGTTCTTTGTTAAGGCAAAAATCAAAATCTGAGACTAGATTTGCTGTTAGGAATACTGATGTTCCTAAATTTGTTCCTGTTTGTCACTTTTGTGGTGTTTCCGGTCACATTCGTCCTAATTGTCATAAATTGAAATTTAAAAATTCTGTATTTCAATCAAGGATATGTGATGATATTTCTCCTGCCATAAGTCCAAACAAATTGTTTCATATGCTTTTGAAAAATTTAAGCTTGTTGGCTTGTGAAAGGAAATTGCAGGATTTTAGTTTTTCTCAGAAGATTGGTGTAATCCCTCAAATACACTCTGCTTCACATGGATTTTTACCTACAAAGCCGAAGACTCGTGCTATATGGGTGAGAAAAGACTCTCTAAGGTGAGTGTTGCTGACTTGTCTATAATTTAATTCTTTCAATTAATTGTGGACATGTTTTCTTTTAGTTTTTGGTTGTTTTATTTTCTTAGGTTGTTTTGTTTAAAAAAAAAATCCAAAAACATTGAAAAATTTCAAAAAGACAAAAATATTTTATTTTGTGTCTAGTTTTATTTTTCTTGAGGATTACATGAATTATGATATATCTCTCTTGATTTAGAACATGCTTGACATTGTGGAAAAACTTGAATATCATGTGTTATATAAGTGCTAAGCTTTTTCTGATTTAGTGTGAGTATGTACTAGTTTGTACATGTACTCAAGGGTTAATTAAGAAATTGATATTTCTTGTTTGTGTACCCTCTATAGCTTGGTTAAGCACTGTCATGCATTGCATTTGCATTTTTAATTATTTAGCATAATGTGTGCTTTTAGTTTTGATCATAAAATTTTTTTTAAACCAAAATTTTTTTTTTGTGTTTTGTATTATATATCTTGGATTTATAGTTGAGGTTGGCCATATTATCTTTACATAACATGTTTATGTACCTTGTTTAGCTTGGATGAGCTTCTTTATTGCACTTTACTAGCTGAAGTCTTTGTAGTGCATGTTGTGTGGAAAAATGTTTATAGTTTTTGATCACATGATCTTGATCTTGAAGTCACATGCCTTTGATTGTCGGACTTGAATTTATTGAGAAAGGCGTAAATAACCATCTCACCACTGTTTACTAGCCAATCATGAACACCTTAGTGCATATCGTAAGATTTTGTGCTCGAGAAAGTGTAGCACATGCACAAAAAGAACATAAGGTGTAGCCTCGGTTAAAATGTTAAAATTGGTGTGTACATTATTGGGTTATAATAATTTCACAATTCAATTAAAATTAGTGTGTACATTATGAGGCAAATCAAGAAACTTACCTGATTGCAAGCTTTTATTCTAGGAGATGTGAGAGTTATATGATGTAACTCTTTAGGTGATAGTCTCTCTCAATTGTATGTGATGAATTTTGTAGACTTTGTGATTGATTACTATTCACATATCACCTCACATGTCCCTCAAGCTTTTGCTAGTTGCACACACTACACAAAGTTACTCTTTGCTAAACTTTGTACATGTTATTGTGTGTGATTTTGTTGGGGTTATCCAAGATTATATGTTCCTTGATTTTGATGCAAAATTTGAGTTTTAAGGACAAATTGATTGAAAATCTTAATTTTGGAAGATCTGGGCTGTATTCATGTGTTTTTGAAAAACTTTTAGTCTCATACTCATGCATTTCATTCATGAAATATTGTGCTTTGAGGAGTTTCTGCATTAAATTGTTCTGTTTTTCAAAAATTTGAGTTTTCCAGAATTTCGACCGATCGAAGCTGTTGCTCGACCGATCGAAATTGCGATTAAAATTTTTGGTTTTATTCGGTCTGATCGATCGAAACTAAAAAATTTTCAGTTTTTAGAATTTTGACCAAATATTTTTTTTCATGCATCATTTATGTTTAGGATTCACATGAGTTGCATTGTTTTCTGTATCCATCTTGCAGTTTTGCAGTCATATCTCTCATTGTTTTCACACATACCATGCATACACTTTGCTAAATTGATTGATTAATTTTTGAGTCCTTTGTACATTTTAGTATATGCTATTTTTTATGTGTGAATTGCAAAAAATATTTTTCTTAAGAGATATGATGGATAATCAATATGCCAATATTTTCTCTTCTCATGCAACTGTTTATGGGTCACATAGTGTTAAGTTTACATTTATTGAAAGAGAGAATATTTTTCTTTATGTGTATCCTCAACTTAATTTTTTTTGGTTTGTGTGTTTTTATTTATCCCCACCTCCTAAATTTTCCCCAAAACTTGTTTTGTTTTTCCTATTTTTATAGGGGGAGAAGCTTGTTTTTAACCTTTGTTGCTCATAGGGGGAGTTGTTGCTCTTCATAGGGGGAGTTCTCTCTATTTTCTATAGAGCTAAACTGTTTTAGGTTCCCTTGGTTCTCTTTTTTCTCTCATGTTTACAGTCACTATACTCTTTGTTTGAGTTGTATTTGTCAATACGTGACAAAAAGGGGGAGAAATAGATAAAATGTTGGGAGGCCTGTTTGTCTTGTTTAGGGGGAGATGCAATTGTTTTTAAAATGGGGAGAATATAAAATCTTTTTGATGTATCTAACTTAGGGGGAGAGTTAGAATTTATTTGTGTTTTTATATTCTGTTTCATATTATTGTTTATATGTCTTTCTTTCCACACATGCGGTGATGTGTTTATTGAGTGTTTCAAGAAAGACAAGTGCATTCTGATCAAGACCTTCTACCTCTTCTTGCAACTTCTAGGTTAGGAGTCTTAGATTGAGATTTGTGATGTAATTGGGCATTTTATTGTATTGGGTTGTTCTTGTATTTTAACATTTCATTTTGTATGAAAGTTTTGTCACGAATTGTCAAAGGGGGAGATTGCAAAGATTAAAGAAAGAAGGAGTCCGTGGTCTCGGAGCTATCATGGGGTCGTGGTAGTAAGTTTCCTACAAGCAGGTAGCAATAGGATGTTAGTGGTCTAAGTCTTTATTGTGTAAACTTCGATTCTTTCATAGTGAATTTGTTTTACCTTGAGGATAGTTAGGTTAAATCCTCCCTAGGTTTTTTACCGGTTTGGTTTTCCTAGGTCATCATATTGTTGTGTTATTTATTTTTCTGCTGCTTTACTTGATATGATTGTTATTGTTTTAACCTAGATCTGAATAATAAACCTAAGTATTCACTTGGTTAATTAATTAGGTTAAACAATCTAGTTTTATAGGGGTCTAAATTCTAACACCATGTGTGGAAAATACATAAACGCATGTGTGGAAAATACAAGTAAAACAAAATAAATTCTTGATTTCACATAACATAAAATAAAAGACATATATCATGAATAACCTAATAAATATAAATCAACAGCCAATGTAGTACAATGTGAAACAAGAAACAGAAATAAAAAACATAATATCTCCCCCTAACATATACAACTCATAAAAAATAAAGACATCAAAATAAATACATCATGAGCCAAAAATAAGTACAAGATGAAGCTCCTAGATACAATCTAAAGCTCCAAAAACAAAAAAAATAATCTCCCCCTATCTCCATCCATATGTACTCCCCTTTTTGTGAGGAATTGCCAAAGGGAAATCAAGACTCATTATCAAAAGAAGGTGGCGGAGGTGACCGTCTAAAGCTTGCCAAATTTGCACGTAAAGCCTGAAGCTTCGTGAGCACGTCCACCAAAAGCTGACCATGAGTCGCCTGAACGGTCATGACAGTGTCTAACATACAACGAATGCTAGAATCATCTGAAGAAGAAGGTGCAGGAACAACAACATTAGTCAGATCAATAAACTCCTTAGCAGGGAGATCACCTGAAGAAGACTCTACACGAGGGCATTTAAAGCTAGTTCTCATTTGAGCAGCTCTTTACCGAAGGAAGGTGGCACCTATAGGAGCTATAATGTGTACGGGCTCAGAAGCAGGAAACTCATCTAAACCTAAATGCAACAAAATCCTATGGATAAAATCAAGAAAGAAAAGAGCATGTGCAAAAGAACTACTCTGATGAACCTCAACTAAGGATCGAATGAAAAGATGAGGAAAACTCATAGGAGCATCTGTCACAAGGGCATACAAAAATCGCACATCTCTCAATAGGAATGGTATGCAAATGAGAGATTGGCCAAATGGAATGACAAGAAATTTGAAAAAACAAGTAACGAATCTCAATCAAATCATGAGAAGTGATCTAAGGATCAGTACTCCACTGAATGGAAGTACCAGTCAGATATGACATAATGTCATCAAATGGAGGGCTCTTGTCATAAGGGTAGACTGGCTGTCATACCAAAGGTACCCTAAGAGCAAAGGCCACTACTGAAGGAGTAACGGTATACCCTTCACCCCTTATCCAACTCATCACATACTGTTTGTTGGAATCATTGGAGTGGACAAAGAGGTTCGAGTAGAACTCTCTAATCAAGGCAGCCGGAGGGGGATGAGAAATATCTAACAAAGGAAGCCAACCCCTACGTTCAAAGTTTCTCCTAATATTCGGATCAAGCTCATCTAAAACAACTTTTCTCTCAGCCTACACAAACCTAAGGATGTTCAGCTTCTCAAAGGCCTCTTGTTTTTTCTCATTTAGAAACGTCTCACTATCAAAAGCTGAAGTAGAGGTGGAGGAAGATGTCTTATGGGCTTTAGTCTTCCTAACCATGATGGTAAAGATTGGAATGGATAGACAGAAAAGAGACAAAAAAAGAAAAAAGAAAAAAGAAAACCCAAGGGCAGATTGCATCAGACATGGTTAGAGCACCAAAAAAAAAAAAAAAAAAAAAAATCTATATGATGCATGAATAGAATAACCACATGATGCATGCTCTAATGCATTAAGAATAGTCCAATTATACTTGAAAAATACATAATTGGCTTGAACATAGAGATTTAGAACAAAAACCCAAACTTTGAAAAACCCAATTTCAAAAAAAAAAAAAAAAATCCTAACAAATTGATCAATTTATCATTACACAAGTTAGATAATAGTATATAATGACATAATTAATCAATTACACAAGCCAATTTCATCAAATTAGTCTCAATTGAACAAAATCCCCAAATTTGGTGAGTTTCAAGCCCAAGAATTTTCAATTCTTCTCAATTCACCAAATCGATCAAATTAAACTATGAGGAGCATGTTTACATCATCCAATAACTCATTGATCAATTGTGAAAGAAACATCTCAAACATAAAAAACCCCAAAAATTATTAGGTCTGAAAATTACCCTAAAATGCATGAAAAATGAAATTAAACCAAAAAAGAAAGGGTAGAATGTTCTTACCAGTGCTAGACGACAAAAACTTGATAGCGAATCTGGATCAGTCGAAGAGAGAGAGAAAAGCTTTTTGAACATATTTGAAATAGTGAAGAACACGTGAAAAGCTCATGTTTAAAAGAAAATCACTTTGACCGATTTTCGATCGGTCGAAAAAAAGGTTCGATCGAGTGAAAAACATATTCGATTGATCCAACATCAATCGAGCAATGATCGAGCTAGGCAGATTCAAACCAAATTTTTAATTGCATTTTCGATCGGTTGATCAACAAGTTCGATCGATAAAAAATCTGGAAAAATAAAATTTTTGAAAAACAGAGCATTTTAATGCAGAATCAAAGCACAATGTTTTATGAATAAAATGCATGAGTATGAGATGAAAAGTTTTTCAAAAACCCTTGAATTTAACCCAGATCTTCCACAAACAAGATTTTCAAACAATTTGTTCTTAATTCTCAAACTTTAAATACATTTTGCATTAAAATCAAGAAACTTTTAATCTTGGATGGCCACAACAAGATCACACACAATATAATGTACCAAGTTTGGCAAAGTGTAACTTGTGTAGTGTGTGCAACTAGTAAAAACTTGATATACATGTGAGGTGATATGTAGATAGTGATCAATCACAATTTCTACTAAATTCATCACATAAATTTGAAAGAGACTATCACCTAAAGAGTTATATCATATAACTCTCAAATTTCCTAGAATAAAAGCTTGCAATCATGTAAGTTTCTTGATTTGCCTTATAATGTACACACCAATTTTATTTGATTTGAAATTTATTAAAATAGCCAAGATAATGTACACACCAATTTTATTTGATTTTGAAGTAATTATAGTCTAATAATGCACACACCAATTTTAGCATTTAATCCGAGGCTACACCTTATGTTCTTTTTGTGCATGTGCTACACTTTCTTGAGCACAAAATCTTATGATATGCATTAAGGTGTTCATGATTGGCTAGTAATTAGTGGAGTGATGGTTATTTATGCCTTTCTCATTAAGTTCAAGTCCAAACAATCAAAGACATGTGACTTCAAGATAATGATCAAGCGATCAAAAACTATAAAGAACTCCCACACAACATGCACTACAAAGCTCAAACTAGTAAAGTGCAATAAAAATAAACAACTTATGTAAAGATAATATGGCCAACCTTGATTTCAAATCCAAGAAAAAATAATGCAAAACACATTTTTCTTTTTCCTTTTTTTTATTTGTTTTTTTTTTCTTTTTTATATTTTGAAAATAATAACAAAATAACCTAGTATGAAATGCATGAATATTATGCAATGCAATTCCTAGAAACTAAGAAAAAAAATAAAATAAAGAAGAATGGTCACAAAGAATAGAGAGATGAAGCATAAGGACTATGTCAGAAAGACTCAATAAGATTGAGCCTTTTGCATCCAAAACCTTTTAGATGCAACTCTTGTATTGGAGTTATTATTCATATTAGAATGCTGTGTAACTTCAAGATTGGAATAAAGGTTTAGAGCCTTTACCAATTCACCAATAAGTACCATGGGATCTTGTGCTTGAGGTACAGATACTTTTGGCTTATTTGCTCGCTTAGCAGCTTGCAACTTGAAACAGTTTGGACGAATGTGCCAAGACTTTCCACAAAAATGACAAACCCATGCAGGTCTATCATGCAACTTGTCCTTAGGAGGGTTAGGTGTCTTAGGTTTAGACTTTTTGAGATCAGCTCTAATCTTCCTAGGAGGTGTAACTTCTGCTGGTTTGACTATCTCACTCACGGGAGGCTCAGAAGAAGAAACAAAGTTTGTGGAATGATTCTTAGTCACAAAGATGCTATCTTCAAAACCTAGGCCAGATTTGTCTAGGGGAGACTTCTGAATACTCAACATGTGTTCAAGTTTAGAACTAGCAGACTTATTTGTTTGTTCTCTAGCAATAGATAATTCAAGTTCGAAATTCTTAACTTTATCAAGCAACAACATGTTCTTAGTCTTCACCTCATCAAGCAATTCATTAGCATCAAAAAATTTAATGAGCAAATTCTTCTTATCAAGTTCAAAAAAAGCAATTTTCTGTAAGCCTAAATCAACATTCATAGCATCCTTAGCAACAACCTTGCAAAGCTTATTATAGGCTTCTTGCAAATCATCATTCTCAGAGAGTTTCCCATCAGAAAGGTTCTCATCAACCAAAACATTTTCAACAACTACAGCAGTAGCTGTGAAAGCAATGAAATTTCCATCCTCATCACTACCAGACTCATTATCAGAAACTTCATCATCATTAAGGGTTACAACCACAGCCTTACCCTTTGATCTCAAGAATGTAAGACATTCTGATTTCACATGACCATACCCTTGACAACCAAAAAATTGTTGACCCAAAGAATTATTAGATGTTTGACCTAATTTCTCTTTAGGTTTTTCATTATTGTTCACCATAGTGGGTTTCCTCCTAAAATTTCTAGGTTCAGTATTGTTTTTACCTCTTGCCCTTCTATTTTTGTTCCCAAGAAAGTTTTTAAGGTTATTAGCAAGGTAAGCAATCTCTGTAGCAAAGAGTTCATCATTAAATCCATTCCTATCAACATTATCAACTGACTTAAGAGCCATTGATTTGGATTTGTTTGCCTTGGGTAGGTCTAACTTATAGGATTGGAGAGATCCTACAAGTTCATCAACAG
This sequence comes from Lithocarpus polystachyus, assembly GCA_033629205.1. Taxonomy (NCBI): domain Eukaryota; kingdom Viridiplantae; phylum Streptophyta; class Magnoliopsida; order Fagales; family Fagaceae; genus Lithocarpus; species Lithocarpus polystachyus. The sequence goes on along the minus strand of CM066172.1, from coordinate 8,286,610 downwards.
GGATGGAGTCCACATCCTTACTTTCAGTTATGACAGTCATTTTGGGTCTGAAGTCCTTAGTCAAAGATCTAAGTATCTTCCTAATAATTTTAGGTTGATCATAGATTTCACCCAAATTATAAGCAGATTTAACAATATCATTCAATTTAGCATAGAATTAATCAAAACATTCATCATTAGACATTCTAATACTTTTAAATCTAGTAGTTAACTACTACAGTTTGTTAATCTTAATTGCCTTTGTTCCTTCATGCACAGTTTGGAGAATATTTCATGCAGCAAGAGCAACCTCAACATTAGAGATTCTCTTGAATTCCTCCATAGAAACAACATTAAAAATAGCATTCATGACTTTTCTATTAAAAGTGGCTACTTCTTTTTGAGAAGTTTGCCACTCACTAACTGGAGTAGTGGGCTTCTCCCATCCGTATTCAACGGAATTTTAGACTCTTTCATCAATAGATTTTAGGAATGCTTTCATCCTTACTTTCCAGTAGGTATAGTTATTCCCATCAAAGTGAGGTGGGATCACAAGAGAGTGACCGTGTTCCATTACAACAGGAGTCAAGGATCAACTCTTATATCAAAGGATCTAAATACTAGAGCTAACCCGTTCTGATACCAATTGTAAAGTTTTAGATCCCTTAAACATAAAAAGATTAACCTAGTTATTTAGCTAAGTGATTAACTTAGATAAATTATTCAGATCTATACTAACACAAGTAAATCATATCATTGAAACAGTGCGGAAAATAAAGAACACAACGATATGATAACCCAGGAAATCCAAACCGGTGAAAAACATGGGGAGAATTTAACCTAGCTATCCTTAAGGTAAAACAGATCCACTATGAAAGAATTGAAGTTTTACAATAGCGACTTAGACCACTAACATCCTATTGCTACCTTGAGTAGAAAACTTACTACCACGACCACATGACAGCTCTGAGTCTATGGACTACTTCTTTCTTGGATTCACAGAAATCACAAGTACTCCCACTTGTGTTTTCTTTAAGCTCTTTATGCAGCAACTGAAGTGATCACCAAGATCTCAACATCAATCTTGATCTTGATAACCCTAAGTGTGTATGAAGGCAAACACCTCTAGATCTCATAAGAGATTCACACACACAACATATACAACAACAATAATAAAACGTGGCTATGGTTTTTCTTTTTATACTTAAGGCAAAACATAAAACCCTACAAGTCATATAGGCTTGTGCTGAGTTGGAAAATTCCGCAGAAAAACATTCTACACGAGCTTCGATCAATCAAGTTTAATTTTCGATCGATCGAGCCTTGCAAAAATTGAATAGTAATTTTCTGCAATTACTCAGTTCTAACTTTACATATAAACATACTTTGAGCAGCCTAAATCTAGACCAAACATTTTGATCATGGTTTGCCAACATTACATATTAAAGTTCCAAAACATTTAGATCCTAAATCCTTAGAACATAACAAAAAGTACAGGTAAAAGGAACGTGCGTGTCTCTTTTTTCTTTTTTTTTAGTGTTTTGTCACCACCTCTTGGAGCCATGTTGAGCTTACTTTTATAGGTATTGGAATGTGCGTGTGGCTATGAGAATGTAAAAAGTATAAGTAAAATGAATGGTTAAAAAATCTACTCTTGGAAAATGAAACATGTGTTACAGGTACAGGAGAGATAGTAAATGAAGTAAAGTGACTTTTACAGAACAACTCATTAAAGAGATGGGTAAAAAAAAAAGGAAAAAATAAAAAACATGTTAGTAATTAGTATATATACAAGTATTAAATATATATATGTATATATATTGTTAATTTGACTCTTAACCTTTATAATCTTTAATATATGGATTGTGAGTTATGTTATTTTTATTTCATAAATTTAATACATGAAAACTACACTCACTTTTTTTTAAAATTATATATATATATATATATATATATTTATATTTATATTTAACTTGGATATTCTTAGTTAAATCCCTTTCTACCAACAAAAAAAACCTTTAAAACCCTTAACCGATAATACAGTAGACTGTATGGGCTTGGTAATAGACAATTCTCCTTTAAGGTACCATAATGTCTTCTGGTAGGATTTGTTGGGAATGATAAAAGCTTTTGACGTAGGTGAGAATGATAAAAGTTGCCGACATATTTTGATGAGGATGAAATATTTTTTTTACATAAAAAAATAGGATATGAAATAATATACACACACACATATATATATATATATATATATATATATATGTATTGGGAACCCAAAACACCCTAAAATGGTATGCCGAAATAGGCCAATACCCTAATATTTTGTTCTAGTAGACAAACTAAAATGGGATTCGAAACAGTGTTCATAATGTTGATTTAAACTAAGTCCAAGTGGTATCAAGTATGTCATTAGCATTTGTGGATGTACTTCTACTTCTGTTATGACTAATTTAGCTTGTAAAAATGTAATTTTGTGACTAGCAAGAAGATCTCATTATGATATTAACTAATTGTGTTTATTTTCATTAGACATATATAGTGTGTCGTGTGGATTTTTTTAAAAATTAATATATTTGGGATCTGTCAACACATCTCATAAAAATGGTTTTTTTAATAGCTTTTTTTTGGGGGGGGGGGTTGTTTGTGCAAATTTTTGTTGTTATTGTTTGGGCCAAAATTATTGTTACTATTACTATTTTTAAAGGGGCTTGTGATTATATTAAGAGTCTGTTTGGAATTTACTTATTTTACTAAAACTGAAAACTTTTTGCTGAAAGTACTATAGATAAAGATAAAAATTAGCTGAAATAGTACAGTAGGACCCATGAATAGTACTAAAATGTGCATTGAGACTCATGAATAGTAACAAAAATAAGCTGAATAGTAAAAAAGCTGGCTTTTTAATTTTTGCCAAACACATACTAAGATGGCTAAGAAGAGTTTTCTTGAATCTAAATTATAAAATCTCATAAATATTTATACTATGTTTATGTAGGAATAAAGGCCCAAAATCATGTATTGGGCCTTAAGCTTTATCCGAGGATGAGGTAGTGTTCGAGGAGAGATAAATGAATATGGAGAATCCCAGAATGGAATTTGTTACGCTTGAGATGGGTGGGTGTGGTCCGAGGAGTGATTCTCACATAACCCTAACTATAGAAACGTGTATCATGACTGAAGGAATGGAAGCCCCCGAAAATATCTAAGGAAAAGCTGGTACCACCGTATTAAATGTGCTACACCTACTTTTCTGTCTACATTTATGTGGAGAAGACCCCTGAACAGTGTGACCTTGGCCACTGCAACTCACAGAAGGTTAAAGAAGGTGCATAATGGGACGGGCACTCAAGTGAAGACTCAGATGATCAACAAGTGTAGGATCAAGATGATCTGGAAGGAACTATATAATGTGAAGAAATACTTCATAGAAATGGGGACGACAAACAAAAGAAGAAAGACTATAAACATAAAGAATTGAGCTTGTATCCACACTAAGAACAGTAAATATCACAGTTGACCTCCTCGGACTACGGCCGAGGACAACTTCTTGAATCTAAGCTCTTTATTCCATTCTTCTTGTGATCTTAACCCATCTTGTTGATTGTCTAATTTAATCTAGCCCAGTTTTCTTTTCTTACTCTTTACAAATTCATTGTTTCTAGGCCTTTTGGGCTGGTCCATCCACTTTTGGGTTGGAGCACCAAATCTGTGTCCTTATAATTGGCGCTGTATATGGGAAAGCTGATTGGTTAGAGTGTTAGAGCTTCAATCATGGTAGGTTCGGGTCCACACCAACTAGAGTCTCTGGGGTCTCAACGGGAAGGCCATCCTCAAGAGGGCCAGGAGGGAAGTGTGCATGCCACCCATACTGGTGAAAGTCATTCCAGGGGTGATAGCCATCTCTCTCATGAGGAACATGCCAAGGCCATGCAAAAAGAGATCGACTATTTGAAGAAGAAGCTGCGCCGCAAGCGGTGAAGGAGAAGCCCTTCAACATCTGACTTTTCATCTAATGGTGAGAGGGATGATGACTATAGGCGTAGATCAAGAGCGCCTCCAAGTGAAACCTTCTTGTATAAAAAGGACTATCGTCTTGAACGTAAGAACAGGGAGTCATCTTTGAAGGGCCTAGGAAATGACGTGATGAGTAAGGCACTCAATAGAATCTCCATGTCTCCTTTTACATGCAGAATTGAGAATGCGACGCTTCCTCTACGGTTTACTCAACCCACAATCACCATTTATAATGGCCGGAGAGACCCTGTTAAACATGTCGGCCATGTCAACCAAAGAATGGCTGAACATTCTAAGAACGAGGGTCTAATGTGCAAGGTGTTTCTATCCAGTTTAGGGCCTGTTGCGATGAGGTGGTTTAATGGTTTGGGGGCAAGCTCTGTTCACTCTTTCAAGGAGCTCAAACAGGCATTTGGGTCCCGTTTCATCACGTGCAGCCGAGTCCCTCGGCCTTTGGATTCTCTGTTTTCCCTGTCCATGCGAGAAGGAGAAACCTTGAAAACCTATTCAAACAGATATTGGGAAATGTTCAACAAGATTAATGGTGATTTTGATGACGTAGCAGTCAGGACGTTCAAGGTTGGCTTGCCTGCTGAGCATGGCCTGAGGAGGTCTCTAACGAGGAAACCTGTTACTAGTATATGTCAGCTTATGGATAGGATTGATAAATACAAGAGAGTTGAAAAAGACCAGTAGCAGGGAAAGAGCAAGGGTAAGGTTATCCCTCAGGAGAGGAGGGATCTCAAGTATGATCGGTATAACCATAATCGGCCTTGAAGAGATTTTGGAGGCAATCCGGATCTCTAGTTGCCCCGGCCATTAACACTTTGTTCTGAGAACCAGTGCATTAAGTCCTAGAAAAAATAAAGAATGAGCCATATTTTAGGTGGCCGAGCAAGATGATCGGGGATCCTTTGAAATGCAATCAAAGTCTTCACTATCAGTACCATCGAGAGAGAGGGCATACAACTGAGGATTGTAGAACCTTGTGGAGTCATCTTCAGCAACTGATTCGAGATGGCAAGTTGAAACAGTTTTTGAATCAACCTAATGGGCAAGAGAGTCAGGCAGGGTCAGAGGTTCAAGGCGGTACATATTCGAGGCCCCTTTTGGGCACCATTCATGTTATCCTTGCCGCGCCAGGAAGGACAGGATCTTGTCCGTCTAGGGTGATGACGATAGCCGGGTCATCCGCTGAGGCTTCTGCATATGGTCCGAATAGGGCTAGGATGAACGTTACACTGACTTTGAGCTTCTCGAACGAGGATAAACTTGGGACCATACAACCACGTGACGATGCATTAGTAATAACCCTTAGGATTGGTGGGTTCGACGTGAAAAGGGTAATGGTGGACCAGGGCAGTGGACAGAGATCATGTATCCAGATCTTTACAGAGGCCTCAATCTGAGACCGGAAGACTTGACCGGCTATGATTCACTTCTAATAGGCTTTGACGAGAAGGTTGTCATACTGAAGAGACAAATCAGACTACCAGTTCAGGCCGGCATAGAGGTGGTGGAGGTAGATTTTCTAGTAGTGGACGCTTTCTCTCCGTACACTGCAATTCTGGCATGCCCTTAGCTTCATGCCCTAGGGGCCATTTCATCTACTCTTCACCTCAAGGTAAAATATCCATTTGGGGATCAGGTTGAGGAGCTTGTTGGGAGTCAATCCATGGCCAGACAATGCCTGGTGGCTGCCATCAACCACCAGCCTGGGACCGAATCCTCGGTGCAAATGGATGGAGGTTTATAGCAATTAAAATCCGAGGCACAAAGTACTGTAGCCGAGGATGAGAAGTGTGAGGACTTGGAGAAGGTAGTTATAAGCAATGATTCGGAGAGGTTCTTCAACATCAGAACTCAATTGCCTCCTCGGGATAGGGAAGAATTACTGAGGTTTCTCGGAGAGAACACCGATGTTTTTGCTTGGAATGCCTACAAAGCTCTTGGGGTAGATCTGAGCTTTATTTGCCACCATTTGAACGTTAACCCGTCCGCTATCCCTAGAAAGAAGCAACCTCGACACTCCTCGAAAGATCACTCTGATGCCGTCAAAGAGGAGGTCGCGAAACTTAAGAAGGCTGAGGCTATTAAGGAGGTGTTTTACCTTGACTGACTAGCTAATACTGTGGTGGTGAAGAAGAAGAATGGCAAGTAGCGAGTATGTGTGGATTATACAGACTTGAACAAGGCCTGCCCAAAAAACCCTTTCCCCATGCCACGGATCATTTAGTTGGTAGACGCAACTGTGGGACATCCTCGGATGAGCTTTCTGGATGCTTTCCAAGGTTATCACTAGATATCTCTGGCATTGGAAGACCAAGAAAAAAAAAGCTTTTGTTACCCCTATTGGGAACTACCATTACAAGGTGATGCTGTTTAGACTTAAGAATACGGGGTCTACTTATTAAAGGATGATGACATGGATGTTCGAACCATATCTGGGGAAAAGTATCGAAATCTATATTGATGATATGGTGGTCAAGAGCAAAAAGGAAGCCGAGCATATCGATGACCTTAGAAACATCTTTGAAGTCCTGAGAGGCCACAAGTTACGACTTAATGCTTCCAAGTGTTCCTTCGGAGTAGGGTCTGGGAAATTTCTAGGCTACATGGTTACTCACCGTGGAATTGAGATCAATCCAGATCAAGTCAAGGAAATTAATAATTTTCAACCACCTCGGAATCCTAAGGAGGTACAGAGATTGACAAGGATGACCGTTGCTCTAAACCAGTTTATATCCCGATCGGCAGATAGGTGCAGGCCTTTTTACCAGCTATTGAACAAATGGAAGGACTTTGGGTGGACCGAGGAATGTGCCTTAGCATTCCAGTAGTTGAAAGAACATCTTTCTCGGCCACTGATCATGTCCAGACCCAAGGTAGATGAGGTCTTGTTTGCTTATGTTGCAGTGGCCGCCCATGCGGTAAGCTTGGTGCTGATAAGAGTTGACAATGGTGTACAAAAGTCTGTGTATTATGTGAGCAAGTCCTTGCATGAGGCCGAGGTTCGATATTTGCCACTAGAGAAGGCTATTCTGGCTGTGGTGCATGCCACACGCAAGCTTCCTCATTATTTTCAGTAACACACGGTTGTTGTCCTGACTCAATTGCCGCTCAGGGCTCTGCTCTGAAGCGCTGATTACACGGGGAGGATTGTAAAGTGGGGAACAAAGCTGGGGGCTTATGACATTAAGTAGATGCCTCGTACCTCTGTGAAGGGTCAGATCCTAGTCGATTTTGTGGCCGAGTTTGTTGAGACCCCAATAGAAGAAGATGTGAAGAAACAAAACATGGATAAAAATTCAGTTGGAATAACCTCCATACAAGGAGAATTATCATGGAAAGTTTATGTTGATGGCGCTTCAAACCTCAAAGGATCTGGAGTGGGGCTAGTTCTGATCTCCCCTGAGAAAATCACAATTGAAAAATCGTTTAGACTTAGGTTCTCGGCCACAAATAAAGAAACGGAATACGAAGCTCTAGTAGTGGGGAAGACCATGGTTCAAAAGATGGGAGGAAAGACCATGGACGTATTCTCAGATTCAAGATTGGTGGCCGGTCAAGTTAGAGGGGAATTGGAGGCTCGGGATCCTAGAATGCAGGAATATCTAAGCTAGGTTAGACATTTACAATCTGGGTTTGAATCTTGTAATTTACTGCAAATTCCTAGAAGGAGAAATACACATGTAGACTCGCTTGCAACGTTAGCAACCTCCTGGGCGCAGAGTCTACCGAGAGTAATTCTCATTGAAGACATCATTAAACCCCTTTGGGTTAAGAAAAGAAGTGTTATCCATTCATCAGATAATGGTAGGTCCTAGCTGGATGGATCCTATCCTATAATTCCTCAAAGATGATGTTCTACTCGAGAACAAATTGGAGGTTGATAAGATATGAAGGAAGGCTCCTCGGTTCTAGCTGTCCGAAGACCAGAAATTATATAAAAGGTCTTTTTCCGGACCATATCTTTTGTGCGTACATCCTGAAGCAGTTGAAATTCTCTTGGAAGAACTACACGAGGGGATTTATGGAAGCCACATAGGAGGGAGATCTTTGTCCCATCTAGCTTTCACTCAAGGATATTGGTGGCCCAATATGCAGAGAGAGGCCTATGAGTATGTAAAGAAGTGCGATCAGTGCCAAAAATTTGAACCAAATATCCATCAACCAGGTGGAGTCTCCAATCCTCTGTCCAGCCCTTGGCCTTTTGCTCAGTGGGGTTTGGACATTGTAGGACCTTTCCCCAAAGCAGTAGGAAACAAGAAGTATTTATTGGTCGGCACAGACTATTTCACTAAATGGGTTGAAGCAGAACCCTTGGTCAACATCTGGGATGTAGATGTAAAGAGATTTATTTAGAAAAACATTGTCACACGATTCAGAGTCCATCACACTCTGGTTTCAGATAATGGACTTCAATTTGACAGAAAATCTTTCGGAAGGTACTGTTGCGGGTTGGGAATAACTAACAAGTATTCCACTCTAGCTTATCCGCAAGGGAATGGGCAAGCCAAGGCCGTAAATAAGGTCATAGTGAGCGGGCTCAAAAAGAGGTTAAATGATTCCAAGGGAAGATGGGTAGAGGAATTGCCACACATTCTTTGGATGTACCAGACCATGCTTCAGAGGTCAACTGGAGAAACTCCTTTCTCATTAACTTATTGGGCTGAGGCTGTTATTCCATTGGAAACTGGTTTCCCTACATTAAGAATAAGCTCTTTCACTCAGAGCAGCAATGATGGCTTACTAAAGAAAAATCTGGACTTGATTGAAGAACGAAGAGAAAATGCCATGGTCCAATTGGCCTACTATCAGCACAGACTTAAGCAAGGAAATGATGCCAATGTGAAATTAAGGCTGTTAGCACCTGGAGATTTGGTACTGAGAAAAGTGGTTGGTTCTTCAAGGAACTCAGCCTGGGAAAAATTGGGACCCAACTGGGAAGGACCATATCGTATTACATCTGTGGCAGGAATTGGTGCCTACTAGCTGGAAGATTTGGATGACAAGGTTGTTCTGCATTCTTGGAATGTAAACAACTTGAGAAGGTATTACTACTAATGAGAATGTACTTTATCCTATTTGTGTTCACTGTATTGCGTGTAATGTTTAATTATACAATTGTTCTAAGTATTAAACAGATCCTTAGCTACGCTTGGTTCCTCGGATCATCTGCTTTGGAAAAATTAATACTACAAGAAATTTTCCTAAGTGTCAAATAGACCCTTGGTCATGCCTGGTTCCTCGGACCACATACCTTGGGAAAATTGACATCTTCCTATCACTTTTCTAAGTATTAAACAGATCCTTAGCTACACCTGGTTCCTCGGACCATCTGTTTTGAAAAAATTAATATTGCATGAAATTACTCTAAGTGAATCAAACCCTCAGTCATGCCTAGTTCCTTGGACAACACCTCTTGGGCAAGCTGATCTTTTATTCCTATTTCGTCAGAGCCTGAGTCATACTCGGTTTCTCAGGTCAAGGGTCTTGTTACACTTAATGTCATGTTGTTTGGTAATTTCTTATTGTGCCTAGCTTCTCGAGCGGTTATTTTTGAATATATGGTAAATTACACTTTAAGTTGCAGAACTTGATAAATCATACTAACAACTACTTGGAATGAATAGAAATAATAAAACACAAAGCATAACAATAAACATGCAAAAAACAAAAAGGAAGATACTTTCATTAATGGAAATAAAAATTACATTTCTGTTTTGCAAAAACATACAGCCACTACAAAGCCAAAAACAAAAAATGAAACAACAAAAGGTCTAAAAAAAAAAAAAGAAGAAAAAGAAAATCTTAAGTGCTAAGCCTTGGCCTTGGGAGCAGGAGGGTTTTCTTTCTGGCTCGACTGGACAGTGGAAACTTCCTTAGCCTTGGGATCATCTTCTTTTGCTTTGATGTCCGTTTCTTTTGCCTCTGTAGCAGCACCCTAGACCTCAAAGACAATGTCCTTGACCTTAGCTTCTTTGGCCTTAGTAGCATCAGGGGCTTTTAAGAGAGTGGCATCTGGGACTTCACGGATGTGCAGATGGTAGTATAGATTCCCAGATTGCCTTAAGGCTGAGTCCATAGGGACTCCTGCAGCGTTGAGGGCTTTGTCACACATCACGTTTCAGAACTCCCTGCATGCTTCAGTTAGCTCCTCAGCAAACCTAGCCTGGGTTTCTTCAATGCTGAGCTGGTAGGATGCCTGCTTTTCCGCCTTGGATGCTTCTTTGGCTAATTGAGCTGCCTCTTTGGCCCTCTGTAGCTGTGCCTTCAAATCTAGCACAAGTTCCCTTAAAGTAGCCAACTCCAGCTCCGTCTGGTATAGTAGCTTGCGCTGATCCTCCGCCTGCACCTCGGCATTCTTCAGTCCTGCTTGGGCACTCTTTCTCTCTCTTTCTTCAAGGACCAGCTTGGAAAGGAGTTCTTTGTTCTCTGCCTTTGTAGACCCTAAATTTTTCTCTGCTTCAAGGTGGAGGAAAATTTCATTCTTGGCTTCACTCCGAGCCTCCTTCACCCACTCCTCGGCTACAAAGACCTCCTGGGTGATCTGCGCAAAAACAATATGACCACGTGAGTAAAAGATAGAGAGGAAATTCACTAACGATCAAACAAATAAAAGACATACAGGTTAAAACTCACCATAGCAAGATCTTTTTTTAGGGACAGGAAGCGATCCTGTTGCTTTAGATTCCTCACGGCCTCCATGTCCTTCGGCAGGAGGAGCGGCTGTTCCAAAGCTTCAGCTATATGGGCAGCTTGGTCTCTTCGGAAGTCTCAAACTAAGGCATCCCAAGTTATGGCCGCCCAATCCACCTCTAGCCGAGGAGACCAAACACGTGATGGTAGGCGCACCTCAGCCCTGTTTTGGTCTTTTTTGCTGTCCACAGAAGTGGACCTTCTATCCCGGGGTTCCTTAGCCGTTTTTTGCTGCTTGGCTTCCTTCTGATGACCGATCTCTCCCTCTTCAAGGTCTAGAATTGGCCTCTTCTTCTTCAGGTCTGGATTGGCCTTCAGACCGAGGTCAGCAAGGGGTGGATGAGGCGGAGGGAGAGAGCGAGGAATCTTGGACTTGGGAACTTCCTTGGAAGTTGTCCCTTTATTTTTTAAGGCCAGGAGCTCTCTCAGGCCCTTACCCCTCTGATTTGAAGCCATCTCCTCCTCGGAAGTACTGTCAAGGCAAGTTTTCATCGCTGTGGGAGCGTGTACACTTGAGTGGTTGTTGGTCTCGTCCACGAGATTGGAAGTGTGAGTTGGCACTGGTACCAGATTCTCTTCCTCCTCGAATCAGAATCGGTCTATCTCCTCTTCTAGAGATAGACGTGATGAGGCAATTTCCTCCTCGGTTGCCTCCACTACTCTTGGTGGAATTTGTTGTAAAGGAATCGCAAGCGGTGGAGCATTCTGGTGGATTGGTAGCACAACCAGGGGAAGATCGTGTGGAGTGAGAAAATCTGGCCTCGAAACGTCAATCCTTTTAATCTGAGGATCACCCGCTTTTATGCTTTTGCCAATCTTTTGATATGACCTTGAAATGGGCTCGAAATCCAAAATCTTATGGACAGCTCATAGTTGCCCGTCTTCATTCATGAAGATCTCCGACTGGAGTAGATAATTGAGGGCTGGGACGTTGGTGTGGCTGAGCCGAGGAGCTACTAAGTTTTTATCTGCACACAGCCGAGAAGCAAACATTATTAGAAAATCAAAGTTCATTATAAAAAGAGAATGAAAATGAAAAGGAAGTGACGACATGATTAGTGCTAATGAATCTAAAACTATTGCTAGGGAACCTAACTCTGAGGAATCCCACCTGGGTCCCCCTCTCGGACAAGGCAATGAACGCCATCATGCCAAGCTCCAGAGGCTATTTGGTAGTCATCTTTCATTTTTTTATTAGATTTGGGAAGACATGAAATGAGCCTAACGACAGGCGATTTGGACTTGAGGTAAAATCCCCCGTTGGGTTGTGAGTGGCCCTCGTACAAGTGCACCACACCATACCAAGTAAGCCCCAAACCTAGATGCTTATTCAGAGCATCGACATAACCTAAAATTCTAAAGACATTGGGTGCGCACTGATGAGGGCATAGCCTATGGTGAAAAAGATAGTCACGGGTTATACTACCTATAGGGAGTGTCATTCCTCCCTCTATAAATACTATTATCGGAATAACAACTTCCCCCTCCTCCCTATCAAAATCTATTCGGTCTGGGTGGCAATATCGCAGACCTACTTCTGATGGAATTTGGTACTTATCCTTAAAATTTTCTATTTTTGAAGAGGAGTCTACTAATTCAAAACGGCCGAGGAGAAAATTAACTATAAAAAAAAAATCTTACTTAGCAATTCAAAGTCTTACGAGGAAGAACAGGAGTACTAACCTTCGAATTTTTAAGAAAAAAAAAATTGGGATTGTTTGAGAATAGATAGGTTGGCTTGGAAAGCTGGAGTACTTAGGAAATCTTAAAGAGGAGAGTCTGAAGTTTCTAGAGAGTTTGAAGACTTGAAAAATGGGGAGAAATGATTTCCCCGACGCCTTTTATAGGGGAAGTAGTTAAGTGGGATTTATCCTGCTCAGAATTCGAGAGGATATTCCCACCGTTTGATTCGTCCCCCATCGTTGGATGGAAAAAACATAGCATCGCTTGGAACAATTAATAACGCCTCGCGAAATCCGAAGCGCCAGTAGCGCTCACGAGGTGTGCAAAACGGTAATCTGGCATGTGTGAACAAGGAAAATAAATGGGCATATCTCTTTAAAATCAAAACCTCACTTTTTTTCCTCTGATAAGAGGGAAAAGCCGGAGTTTTGAGGGGCTATTGTAGGGATAAAGGCCCAAAACCATGTATTGGTCCTTAAGCTTTATCCGAGGACGAGGTAATGTTCGAGGAGAGATAAATGAATATGGAGAATCCTAGCATGAAATTTGGTATGCTTGAGATAGGTGGGTGTGGTCCGAGGAGTGATCCTCACATAACCCTAACTATGGAGACGTATATCATGACTGAAGGAAAGGAAGCCCCTGGAAATATCTAAGGAAAAGCTACTACCACCGTATTAAATGTGTTGCACCTACTCTTCTGTCTGCATTTATGTGGAAGACTCCTGAACAGTGTGACCTTGGCCACCACAACTCACAGAAGGTCAAAGAAGGTGCATGATGGGATGGGCACTCAAGTGAAGACTCAGATGATCAACAAGTGTAGGATCAAGATGATTTGGAAGGAACTATATAATGTGAAGAAATCCTTCATAGAAAGGGGGAGGAAAAACAAAAGAAGAAAGACTGTAAACATGAAGAATTGAGCTTGTATCTACACTAAGAATAGTAAATATCATAGTTGACCTCCTCATACTACGGCCGAGGACAACTTCTTGAATTTAAGCTCTTTATTCCATTCTTCTTGTGATCTTAACCCATCTTGTTGATTGTCTAATTTAATCTGGCCCAGTTTTCTTTTCCCACTCTTTATAAATTCATTGTTTTTGGGCCTTTTGGGCTTCTCCATCCATTTTTGGGCTGGAGCACCAAATCTGTGTCCTTACAGTTTATAAAAAAAAATTCTAAAGGGCCCCGAGCTATGGACCTCCTTGGTTGAACCGTCTGTGTTTTGAGATTAATTCACAAAATTATTGTTGAAAACTTGAAATACAAATGTGACACACACACACACACACACACACACACACACACACACACATATGAAAGTTTGGCTTGCTTGTCATATTTGATGCTAACTTTACAATATTCAGGCTTTATCATTGGGACCAGTGACCACAACAATTTTTTATTTATTTCAAGTACAATAGGCCCTTTTTGATTTTGATTGGAAGAAATAAAAATATTTCACCCAATAATACTAATGAACCACAATCCACTTGATCTAAATGTTCAGAAATTGTAATAGAAGTAAATAAGTAGTTCTTTTCTCAAAAAAAAAAAAAAAGAAAAAAAAAAGAAAAAAAGTAGTTCCAAATATATAAATATATATATATATATATATATTCCTTTTATTTTGCAGAATATGATTCTTGATAGTTCGAGTTTGTCTTTCAATCAATTGAGCCTTGAAAATTCTGATATTTTTTTTTTTTTTTTTTTTTTTTTTTTTTGTAGTTTGGCTGTTCTTGTATTTTAAAACATTATCACCTTCAAATAAACTTGTTGGTGCAAACACAATAATAATGAAGATAACACAATAAGAAATTGAATAATACTTCTTAATATTATTAATTTAAAGAGGAAATTTACACAACATTATTTGAAAGGAGGCGCGACACTCGCTCTCTTTGTAACCGGTGCAGACCTTCTCTAACTTGTCTCCCTCAGAATACAACAGCCCAACAAGTGTCGTATGGCTAGTACAACCTCTACACAAAGTGTTCAAGCCCTAAACTCCACCAGATTAAACACACTTCCTTGCCAAGAACGTCTCTATTTTTAGTGTATAAGAATACTAGCAATTGCTGGATTTTTTTGTGTACATTGAAATGAGCCTGAATGAGTCTATTTACAAGCTCAATGGGCCTCACAAATTTACTATCCAAATCAAGGGATACAGTAATTATTCTAAATGGGCTGGCACGTAGGAGGATCCAAGAGGCTGATTCATTTCCTTTTTTGACACCTCCTTCCTTCACCATCTCCTTGCGCACATATTCTAGCCCAATATCTGAATCAATACATATTAGCTCATTAATCACCACAATTAAAAGGAATAAAATAATCTCTCTCCTTTTCAACTTGGTATTAAACATTTTCACTAACTCCTTATCTTCCATATTAACTTCCACATCTTTACATTTATGTTGTAATATAATTCAATTTTAATTTTATAATATTAAAATGCTCGAACAAAAACTAATTGATGTATTGGTTTAATAATAAAGAGCAATCATTATGAAGCGAACGTCATATGTTGAAATTCTATTGTATCTCAAAAAACAAACACAATTGGGTAACCTTAAAAAAGTTGGAAGGATTATTTAACTATATATGCAAAAAAAATATTAAATAATTTAGTTCTAAATCGATTATAAAATATTATAGTTTAATGAAAGAATACATAACACAACTTTATTGAGTTAAAGTTAAATTATAAAATAAAGCATTTTTTTTTAATACGAATTTTTTTTCACATGAGAATTTTGTTATATTTAGCATGACTCCCATTGGAAAAAATTTCTGACTCCGTTACTGTCTACAGGTGTAGGTCTAGGGTACCAATTTTTTGTTAAGTCTAGTTGGGTTGACTTTTGTGTGTTGCAACTTTCAACTTATATACTTACCTTTAAATTGTTGAATTGACTTTCGATATGTTTTATTTCTATATCTGCGTTAGATTCAAAAGAGTTATCTGTTTCTTTTTCATATATGTTTATGACTACTGTATTTTTAGATGTCGAGGTTCCCTCTCCCTGTTTTACCTTTTCTATATTTTTTAGCATTTGTTCCACTATCAATGGCTTTTAACTCTTTGGACTTGGATTCTCAAAAAAAAAAAAAAAAAAAAAAAAAAAAAAAAAATAATAATAATAATAATAAATAAATAAATAAATAAATAAAAACCTTCTTTAGACTTGAGATTAAATCCTTGTCTGTTGTCTGGTAACTTCATTAAAGGATTTTCATATTTGTGATCTTGGTTTTTTATTATATCAATTTTATTTTCAATTGTATCTAGTTGACTTCCTATGATGTTCAAACATTTGTCGGTATAGTTGTTTTGTTCGACTACTTTTCTTAATTCTCCTTTAATTGTGACTTAAGAGGGTGAAGCTATGACTTCAGAATTTTTGGGTTCCAGAAGAATTGTTTCAAGAGGATGACTTGCTTGAACTATGGTTTTGTCTTGTTTAGTCCATTTGACTTTTGTAATACATTTAAGTTCACCAGATAATATTTTTCGACTTATTCAAAGAAGCTCCTTCACGAATTTTATTTATAAATTCTTTCCATTTGGAGTAGATTTCTTTCTCTCGTTCTTTAGTGTGTAATCCTGTATTTTTCTCTTTTATTTTTGTTTTCTTCTAACTTTAATTCATTTTCTAATTTCTTTTCATCAACTGTGAATGCTTTATGAATGGTTAGTCACTGATGATTTATAGGTTCTTCCATATCTTTTTGAGTTAAGAATTTTGTTCTTCTTCTTCTTTGAAGGTTGAATTGACTGTGTAACAGGGAGTACTTGTGACTCTTTTTTTAGCCCTTTTAACTTCAAATCTCTATATTTTCTTATAGGTTCTGTTTCCTCAGAAAAGTTTGCGACCAATTTAACTGATTTTGAATGACTTGATCTAGGATGACTTGGTTGAATATCCTTTATCATTAAACGTGACATAAATCCTGAATCATCAAAACTTATCCTAACAGTTCCATCTAGATGCTGTTGGATATGGCTTAGATCTATTACATCACTTAGAACTTTTGTAAAATGGTTCTCATTTTCCAAACCCAATTCCATAGGTTGAATTACATCTTTCCAGATTATTGACTTAGGTACTTGAATTTGTGCATGAGCATCACTAGAACTACTTTGGATTAGAAGAGTTTTGTCCCTTGGTCTTTTTGCTAAAGCATGAACATTTAGATTTGTTTTTATACATTTGTAATAAATTCTATAGATTATGGCTGGGTATTGAGAGTTAAGACTTTCAAAATAATATATATATATATATATATATATTAAATGACAAAGTATATCAACTTACATAAATAGCAAAACTAGATATTGAATCATCAATTAGCCTCCAAAAGAGAGAAATTTTGTTTAAATTTGCTTGCCATTATTTTGGATATCAACTAACATAAATAGCAGAAGTACAAAGATGGGATGAGTCTCATCCAACTACTTCTAAATTAAAGCAAACAGTCATATCTAATAATTTAAAATAGCAATATAGGTTAACAACTAGTGTTAAATCTTTTCTGCTATCATTTCTTCCTAAAAGATAGGAAGCATTATTGATAAATCCTATCGACTAATCAACTGCTACCAATCCTTGCGAAATAACTACGAACTAGTCCAGCACATCCAACTCCACTTCATCAGCTTTTATCCTTTGTTGAGTCCAAGCACTCATGCAACTTTGCACATCCACGTCTGGTCCTGTGTTGTCCTGACAGATATTTCGATTCATATAACAAGATCCTCATAGAAGAATTTCTTGAAAGAATCCATATGTTGGGTTTGGAGACGTAGTGCTATGATGAGAGATCCATCATTAACAAGACTTGGCAAAATAAATGATTTACCATCCATAATTAACAACCCTGGACCTACGTATATAGGCTTTCCCCATCCAAAGTCTGTGTCATAGACTGGTAGATTCATCCAGCTACCAAGAGAGAGGTTAGGATTCCCTAAGAAATGTGCTTCTGTACTGAGTCCTCGAATGTGAAAGCTGAACCTCAGACCATCAACATGCTTCTGACTTGCTATAAAATCAAGATTAGACCTTATATACTCGTCTGTCACAGTCTCAATGGCTTCCCTTAGTTTTCCAGCAGAATAACTCAGTGGCTTGGACAAGAGGTCGCCATAGAGACATGTTGATGTCACTGTAGTACAAATTGCGTTTCCAAAATATTGTTGAGGGAGTGGTGGATTTAACCGGTTGCGAACGTCAGCTACAATGCGAACTCTTGTAGGTTGATTGTCGCGATCAAGTGCACGACGTGCCTTACAAGCACACCTCCACATTTGGCCTGAAATAGCCTCATATCTGGAATAGCGCCTTATTGTCGACAACCCATTTTCTTGATAGGGAGTTTCATTATTGGCTCTGTTCTTTAGTCCATTAACTTGCTCTCTTGTAAGTTTTAATAAGGCCACACTAGTTTCCTTCTTTTGCTCTTCCTTGGCATCAAAGCTCCCGATCACGAGTGGTGACTTTGTGGTGTATGTTACGTGATCAAAACGCGGCTTCATAAGTGGTTCACTTGATTTCAACACAGTTCGATCAAGAAATGGTATCTCATCGTCCTCCAAATTGCACCCTCGAGCCAACTTCGCCCATGAGCTGATGAAGTTAGTTGCAGATCGTATATCAACCATGGTATGAGATATGGCTGTTCCAACACAAATGCCACCACAGCTAAATCTTGTCAATTGTGCCAGGAACAAAGGCCACTCCTCAATTGGAGTAGTATAATCAATCTTGGGGACGATCTTCGACTACACCAGTAGGTGCAAAATCACCAATATCATCCAATTTTGCGTCAGCATAAGCTTCCAATACTTGCACTCCCATTGCGTTGCAATCAAGTTCTAGCCGGCTGCCTTCTTTCCAGCGTAGCCGGCCAGCTTGGGAGGTAGAAGTGAACCAATGCACGACTTAAGGCATCTTTTGTCTTCTCGAATGAAGATGGGGTGTTGTTGTTGGGTTTGTAAATGTGTATGACTGGTGCATGAGTCCACTGTGCTGCTTGATCAATCTCAGATAACTGCAATAGGCCAGTTGGAGTAGGCTCGCTTGGAATGACCATGGAATTTGACATGATGCTGATGTTTATCATCTTGTTCTGCAGATTATGAAACTGAAAAGTGTGAAAAGTCAATTGTGTGAAAGTGTGAACAGAAGCTTTGGCCTTTGTGGTTGGCACGTTTCACTTTTGTGCCTTTGGAATTGGACTACTGCTAGTCGGCTAGTCAAATGACTCAAATTGAATGAGAATGATTGTAAGAGATGAGAAAATGTTAGAATAATAATGGTACATTTTTATTGTATAGCTATAGGTTTTTATAGGCCAAATGGAGTTGGTTGTTTCTTCACACTTCTTTGTTCACCAACAAACTTGAGAATTGAAAAAGGATTAATGGCATTTATTCTCCCCAAATTATGGGGTCAGTTGTGATGTCCCCAAAAATATACAATTGATTAATGTTGTTAAATTTTTATAGTATAGCTATTGGGTTTATTAGGCCAAATTGGGATGGTTGTGATTCATACTTATAATTTTTTCACCGTTGCTTGGAAATATTTGTAGAATTATGAAAAATGCAATTATTGTTTTCATTTTATATATTTTTGGTTGAACATAAATACAGTATTTTAAATGAAGTACATTAAAATTTTCAATTGAATTCAAATAGTAGGTTGTATTGACTATTAAATCCTAATAATTATCCTTTTCAAGTATAATGAAATTCAATACAACTATATTTCTATTTTATTTTCAAAAAACAAAAAATTACAATTTCATGTATTGTACTCAAGTTTTATCTCCAAAAAATTTACAATTTTACGTGTTTAATTTTTTATTATTATTTAAATTTAGCAACTCTTATGGGGCAATTTGCCTACTACCCGTGCATCATGGATTCAATGCTCAATTTTATACTTAAAAAAAGACAAGAAAATTCCAACTGAACCCATAATTTCAGGGAAGAGTGCAAGTAACCCATCAAGAAAAGAAAGGCGTTTCATTTAGTTGCTCCAAATGACTTATCCAATTGAGTCCAAATCTTCTGTTCTACTTTTTTTATCCCACTCCATGCTCCACAAATGAAAAATGGCCAAGTGTACACCTACTTAATTAAATGCTAATTTTTTGCCTTCTCTTATTTCAATTTCCTAAAATAAATAAAATAAAAACCAAAACATCCCATCGGTCACTGCCACTCGTCCAGCACCACCGACTAGAGCTGGTGCCACTACAACGGCCATCAACCAACGCCTCGTTATTTTTAAATCCATGACTAGGTACATTAATAGAGAAATCACGTTGTCCTTTCATCAACTAGCATCTATTTATCAAATCCACCAATCTATGGTCTATTTTGGATTTGGTAAATTGATAAAGTATATTAGAAAACAAAAAAACTAATATCAAGTGGCTCTGTGTGGCTGTGTTTTTTTTGGTATTTCACTTAAATTGTGTTGGGTATGTACTTTGATATTTTTGTCTTAGGAATTTAGGATCCTACATATGCTTTTGAAATAGAAGGGAACTGTTTCATGATATGGGAGTACGCATGGGTCCTTTTGGTTCGATTTTAAGAAGAATTTCATAATAAAACAAAAATTGTCAGCTTGAGAAAACTTTGGTTGAACGTACATCCAACATATTTGAGGAAGTGGGCAGTGATTTTAATAAACAAATTGAAGAAGAAGAAGATCGGGAATTACATTGTATGCTTTAACTGGGACTCCTACACTAGGCACTATGAGGGTTAAAGGCAAGATTAATGGCAGTGGGTTAGTGATACTGGTTGACACAGGTAGTATTCATAATTTTGTGGATGCATTAGTGGTCTCTAGTTTACAGTTAAAGGTTGATGTTTCAAGAGTTTTGGAAATTAAGGTGGCTAATGGTACTGTGGTCAGAACTCAAGGTTTTTGTACTAGTGTACGAGTGTGTGTGCAAGGAATGGAATTTTGTGTTCAATTTCATGTTTAGGAGGTTGTGATGCTGTGTTGGGCACTCAGTGGTTGAGTACCTTGTGTGTAATACACTGGAATTTTTAGTTGTTAACTATGAAATTCCATTATAAGGATCAACGAGTCTTGTTGCAGGGTTTAAGTCCCTCTTCAGGCACTTCCTTCATGGATTGTAGTCAGTATAAGGAAGGGTTTACTGCTTCAAATTACTCCTACAGTTGATGTGGTGTTGGAAGATAGTGTGCCTACAGAAGTGGAGTTGTTATTGCAGGAATTTAGAGAGGTTTTTGAGACTCCTGCTGGTTTACCACTTGTGAGGGGTCATGAACACTAGATTACTCTCATGGAGGGCTCTCAACCAGTCTTCTAGAGACCCTGTAGATACCCTTTCTATCGAAAGAAAGAAATTGAGAAGATTGTGAAAGTGTTGTTGTTTGTTGGGTCAATTAGAAATAGCACCAGTCCTTTTGCTTCTCCTGTCTTATTAGTAAGGAAGGCAGATGGGTCTTGGAGGATGTGCATAGACTATAGAGCATTGAACAACATCACTGTGAAGGATAAGTTTTCAATTCCATGAGCTGTTAGATGAGTTGATTGGAGCAACTGTCTCCAAGCTTGATTTAAGATTAGGATACCATCAAATCAAGATGGAGGAGGATGTGCCTAAAACAGCCTTCAAAACACATGAGGGGCATTATGAGTTCTTGGTAATGCCATTTGGCTTAACCAATGCCCCCTCAACCTTCCAATCCTTGACGAACCAGGTTTTTAAGCCTTATCTCAGAAAATTCATTTTAAGTTTTTTTAAAATTTTTTTTTTTATGATATCTTGGTTTATAGCACTTCTTTATTTGAGCATGTGACCCATTTGAGATATGTTTTAGAGGTTTCGGCCTTAAATAAATTGTATGCTAAAAGGTCCAAATACAGATTTGCTTGTAATGCATATTCCAATGCATTTGCAAGTGGTGTCACTCCAAGTAAATCCTGACAAATTGTTCCTCATTCCAAATTAGTGGGCTCGCACACTGCATTGCCATCAATAGACAACCCTATAAGAATTGCTATATCTTGTAAAGTGATCAACATTTCACAAGTAGGTAGGTGAAATGTATGGGTTTCAGATTGCCACCACTCCACCAAAGAAGTGATAAGACCCTAGTCAATATCTATATATGGTAGGCAGATAACACGGTATAGTCTCCATTGATGCAAATATGGGGTGATACGCTCGCTTAACTACTGGGGGGGGGGGGGGGGTGCAAACAGTTGGGGTCACATTCGTAAGGTGGAAAACTGAAATTTTTTTAAAAATGTACAATGTTATATTGTTAATGTTGAAATTATTTTTATGTAAATTGAATAATTGTAGATATTATTAAGACATTAATAAATTTTGATCTTGCAACATACATTGCCTTCCATTGCATCATTAGCGATGTGATATTGTTGTTGGGTTAGTAGAGTATGATCGAATGACCCAGGCTCCATTTCAAATATATCCTACATTAAATGCTACAATGAGTTAAACCATGAAACATCCATTACCTCTATATTAGTAGGAAATTGTCTATAAATCAAACTAAATTAACCAATTTTTTTTTTGGACTGAGATAACTTCTATGACATTAATGAATTAACAATAAAGTACTATTAACCTTTGAAGGTATATTTTTTTACAAACCATCTATATAAAAAATTACAAACTAAGAAAATAATTCCCAATTAAATTAGGAACCGAGAAGCTTACTACAATTGCGATACGAAGTGAAGGAATGTAGGAATTATAGAGTGATACTTGCAAGAAAAGAAAAAAGAACAAAAAAATAATAATCAAATAATCATAAATATCTTCTAAAAAAATATAATCCTAAATAAAATTGAAAGAAATTCAAATATTAAATATAACTTACAATACTTGTAGTTCATAATAAAATTGAAAGAAACTCAAATAAAGGATTTACGAAGCAACATTTTTAATAATAAAAATAATAGTTTTAGCAAAAATAATCATACACACAATAATTAGTATTAACTATAATATAACCATATATAATATTTACAATATATTAGTGTATAATATTTATAAGGCATATAATTAATTTTTATACCAACTGAACTTTAAAGAAAAAGAAACACACATGTACGATTTATAATAATAATAATAATAATAATAATAATAATAATAATATACACACATATCTTTATTATAAACCAACAAAACTATTATGCAATATATTTTTTCCAAGTAATTGATGTAATAATTGATAATAAAAAAGTAAAATTGATTATAAAAAGATCACAATAATACAATTTATTACAATTTTTGTGGTCATATACTAATAATAACAATAAATAATTTTTAATAATCTCAAAATTAACAAAACACATACATAAATTTAATTAGAGAGTTGAGATGCTTACCACAATTGTGATACCGACTGAAAGAGTGAGAATTATAGAGTGATACTTGCAAAAAAAAAAAAAAAAGATAATAATAAATAAACGCATAATAACAACAATACTAAAAATGCTTGTAGTCCTAATCATAAAAAATTCATTAGTCTAAAATTTGAAAAAAAAAAAAAAAACAACAACAATAATCATAATCATAATCATAGACATACAAACAATATTAATTACAACAATACATAATATTTTACAATGTGTTAGCTTCTAATAATTACAAAGCATATATTTATACAATAATAATAAATCTGTTAATTTCTAGAGCTATAAGTTAATAAGCAAAGCAAAAAAACTTATGTTAACCCAAAACTTACTATCCTTAGTTGTGCACACTGAAGCAAAGCAGAAGAGTAACAATCGGAGGATGTAACTTTGTGAGGAGATGCAAACTTTCAGCAAGGGTACTTGCCTTTTATTATGAAGAGGAGAAATAAAAAGGCAAAAAAGAATCTCTGATAGAGATTTTACGCGTGATATCTGTTAGGTTCTAAGAGTTTAGAACAATTGGCAAATCGTGAACACACAAGAACATACAAGCTGCAGGAAGAAGATTTCATAATTTGCCTGATTCGACCGATCGAAAAACAGGCTCGATTGATCGAAAGTCATATCTGCAGAATTTTAAGTTGGCCTAAATAGCAGCTCAAGCCCATTAAGGATTAGGGTTTCAGATCTACTTCTCCCACTATATAAAGGAAACCCTAAGCACGTTTTTCATAAGGTTTTTTAGAGAGAGAAGAGTGTGCCTCTTTTGTATTTAGGGTTTTGTTCCTAAAGCCTCTCTTATAACTTCTACCGGTGTTGTTCCTTGAAGAATCTCAAGATCCGGTATTGCTGAAGTTGCTGCCTTCTCTAGTCATCAAAGGTGCTGATGATCTAAACCTTTAAAGGTGGTCTTGGAGTCACAAACAGGAGAGTTTGGGTTGCTAAACCTTTGAGTGAGATCTCAAAGTCACAAGCGTGGGTGTTTGTGTTTTGCAAAAACTAAAGAAAGAAGGAGTCCGTGATCTCGGAGCTGTCACGTGGTCGTGGTAGTAAGTTTCCTACAGGCAGGTAGCAATAGGATGTTAATGGTCTAAGTCGCTATTGTGTAAACTTCAATTCTTTCTAGTGGATTTGCTATTTTACCTTGAGGATAGCTAGGTTAAATCCTCCCCAGGTTTTTTACCGGTTTGGTTTTTCTGGGTCATCATATCTTTGTGTTCTTTATTTTTTCGCTGCTTTATTTGATATGATTGATATTGTTTTAACCTAGATCTGAATAATAAACCTAATAATTCACTTGGTTAATTAATTAGGTTAAACAATCTAGTTTTACAGGGGTCTAAATTCTTACAAGTGGTATCAGAGCGGGTAGCTCTTCTGTTTTAGATCTTTTGATCTAAGAGCTGATCCTTGATCCCTGTTATCATGGATAATTTGAAGTGTCTTTCTGCTCATATTTGTGATGATTTGAATAAAAAAGACACTGTTGTTTCTGTTAATTTTTTTGATGCCTGTGAAACTCTTCGTAAGGAATTATTGAAATCTATGAAAATTGCTAAGAAATTCAAGGAAGAGTTAAAATTGGCTAATCTTGAAAAAGAGGAATTGGTTGTTAGATTAGATGAATCTAATAAAAAGAATGAATTTTTGAGAAATCAAATTTCCTCTCAAGATGGGAAGATGAAAAGCTTGGAACAAGAGTTAGTTGAATCTAAAGCTAAGATTGAAAATTTGATTAGTACCAAGCCTGCTGTTGATAACAGAAGTGTTTTTGTTTCTCTTAAGCCTAAAGCTGAAAAAGTTTATATTCCTCCTTTCAAGAGGAATAATAAAGAAAAGGCTTATTTTGCTAGGTTAGACAAATGTAAAAGTTCTGATGTAGATGCTGAAGTTTCTAAACCTATGTTTAAACCTACTACTAGTGTGCAAAAGAAATCTGTTTTTGTGCCTACCTGTCACCTTTGTGGTGTTGTTGGTCATATTAGACCAAATTGTTCTTTGTTGAGGCAAAAACCAAAATCTGAGACTAGATTTGCTGTTAGGAATACTGATGTTCCTAAATTTGTTCATATTTGTCAATTTTGTGGTGTCTCCGGTCACATACGTCCTAATTGTCATAAATTGAAATTTAAAAATTCTGTATTTCAATCTAGGATATGTGATGATATTTCTCCTGCCATAAGTCCATATAAATTTTTTCATATTCTTTTGAAAAATTTGAGCTTGTTGGCTTGTGAAAGGAATTTGCAGGATTTCAGTATTTCTTAGAAGATTGGTGTAATCCCTCAAACACACTCTACTTCACATGGATTTTCACCTACAAAGCCGAAGACTCGTGCTATATGGGTGAGAAAAGATTTTCTAAGGTGAGTGTTGTTGACTTGTCCCTGTTTTAATTCTTTCAATTATCTGTGGACATGTTTTGTTTTTGTTTTTGGTTGTTTTTTTTTAGGTTGTTTTTTTTTATTTAAAAAAAATCCAAAAACATTGAAAAATTTCAAAAAGACAAAAATATTTTATTTTTTGTCTAGTTTTATTTTTCTTGAGGATTACATGAATTATGATATATCTCTCTTGATTTAGAACATGCTTGACATTATGGAGAAACTTGAATAGCATGTGTTATATAAGTGCTAAACTTTTTCTGATTTAGTGTGAGTATGTACTAGTTTGTACATGTACTCATGGGTTAATTAAGAAATTAATATTTCTTGTTTGTGTACCCTCTATAGCTTAATTAAGCACTGTCATGCATTGCATTTGCATTTTTAATCATTTAGCATAATGTGTGCTTTTAGTTTTGGTTATAAATTTTTTTAAACCAAAAAGATTTTTATGTGTTTTGTATTATATATCTTGGATTTATAATCAATGTTGGCCATATTATATTTACATAACTTGTTTATGTACCTTGTTTAGCTTGGATGAACTTATTTATTGTACGTTACTAGCTGAAGTCTTTGTAGTACATGTTGTGTGGGAAAGATGTTTATAGTTTTTGATCACTTTGTCTTGATCTTGAAGTCACATGCCTTTGATTGTTGGACTTGAACTTAATGAGAAAGGCATAAATAACCATCTCACCACTGTTTACTAGACAATCATGAACACCTTAGTGCATATCGTAAGATTTTGTGCTCGAGAAAGTGTAGCACATGCACAAAAAGAACATAAGGTGTAGTCTTGATTTAAATGCTAAAATTGGTGTGTACATTATTGGGCTATAATGAATTCAAATCAAATAAAATTGGTGTGTACATTATCCCGGCTATTTTAATAAGTTTCTAATCAATTAAAATTGGTGTGTATATTATGAGGCAAATCAAGAAACTTACATGATTGCAAGCTTTTATTCTAGGAGTTGTGAGAGTTATATGATGTAACTCTTTAGGTGATAGTCTCTTTTAAATTAATGTGATGAATTTTGTAGACTTTGTGTTTGATTTCTATTCACATATCACCTCACATGTTTCTCAAACTTTTGCTAGTTGCACACACTACATAAGTTACTCTTTGCTAAACTTTGTATATGTTATTGTGTGTGATTTTGTTGTGGCCATCCAAGATTAAAAGTCTCTTGATTTTGATGCAAAATTTGAGTTTTAAGGATAAATTGATTGAAAATCTTAATTTTGGAAGATCTGGGCTGTATTCATGTGTTTTTGAAAAACTTTTAGTCTCATACTCATGCATTTCATTCATGAAATATTGTAATTTGAGGAGTTTCTGCATAAAATTGCTCTGTTTTTCAAAAATTTAAGTTTTCCAAATTTTCGATCGATCGAGGGTGTTTTTCGACTGATCGAAATTGCGATTAAAATTTTTGGTTTGATTCTGTTTGACTCGATTGGTATTCGATCGATACTCGATCGATCGAAACTGAAAAATTTTCAGTTTTTAGAGTTTTGACCAAATTATTTTTCATGCATCATTTATGGTTAGGATTCACATGAGTTGCATTGTTTTTCTGTATCCATCTTGCAGTTTTGCAGTCATATCTCTCATTGTTTTTCACACATAACATGCATACACTTTGCTAAATTGGGAGTATCTTGATTTAAAAATTGATTGATTAATTTTTGAGTCCTTTGTACATTTTAGTATATGTTGTTTTTCTTGATGTATGAACTGCATAAAATATTTTTCTTAAGAGATATGATGGATAATAATGTGCAAATATTTTCTCATGCAACTGTTTATGGGTCACATAGTCTTAAGTTGGCATTTATTGAAAGAGAGAATATTTTTCTTCATGTGTATCCTCAACTCATTTTTTTTGCTTTGTGTGTTTTTATTTATCCCCACCTCCTAAATTTTCCCCAAAACTATTTTTCCCAAAACTTGTTTTGTTTTTCCTATTTTTATAGGGGGAGAAAAGTTTTTTTTAAGCCTTTGTTGTTCATAGGGGGAGTTGTTGCTCTTTATAGGGGGAGTTATCTCTTTTTTCTATAGAGCTAATCTGTTTTATGTTCCTTTGGTTCTCTTTTTTCTCTCATGTTTACTGTCACTTTACTCTTTGTTTGAGTTGTATTTGTCAATACGTGACAAAAAGGGGGTGAAATAGATGAAATGTCTGGGAATCTTGTTTGTCTTGTTTAGGGGGAGTTGAATTTGTTTTTCAAAGGGGGAGAATCCTGTTTGTCTTGTTTAGGGGGAGTTGAATTTGTTTTTCAAAGGAGGAGAATATAAAATCTTTTTGTTGTATCTAACTTAGGGGGAGAGTTAGAATTTACTTTTGTTTTTATATTCTGTTTCATATTATTGTTTATATGTCTTTCTTTCCACACATGCGATAATGTGTTTGTTGAGTGTTTCAGGAAAGACAGGTATATTCTGATCAAGACCTTCTACCTCTTCTTCGCAACTTCTAGGTTACGAGTCTTAGATTGGGATTTGTGATGTAATTAGGCATTTTATTGTATTGGGTTGTTCTTGTATTTTAGCATTTCATTTTGCATGAAAGTTTTGTCACGAATTGCCAAAGGGGGAGATTGTTAGGTTCTAAGAGTTAGAACAATTGGCAAATCGTGAACACACAAGAACATACAAGCTGCAGGAAGAAGATTTCATAATTTGCCTAATTCGACCGATCGAAAAACAGGCTCGATCGATCTAAAGTCGTATCTGCAGAATTTTAAGTTGGCCCAAACAGCAGCTCAAGCCCATTAAGGATTAGGGTTTCAGATCTACTTCTCCCACTATATAAAGGAAACCCTAAGCACGTTTTTCATAAGGCTTTTTAGAGAGAGAAGAGTGTGCCTCTTTTGTATTTAGGGTTTTGTTCCTAAAACCTCTCTTATAACTTCTACCGATGTTGTTCCTTGAAGAATCTCAAGATCCGGTATTGCTGAAGTTGCTGCCTTCTCTAGTCATCAAAGGTGCTGATGATCTAAACTTTCAAGGGTGGTCTTGGAGTCACAAACAGGAGAGTTTGTGTTGCTAAAACTTTGAGTGGGATCTCAAAGTCACAAGCGTGTGTGTTTGTGTTTTGCAAAGATTAAAGAAAGAAGGAGTCCGTGGTCTCGGAGCTGTCACGTGGTCGTGGTAGTAAGTTTCCTACAGGCAGGTAGCAATATGATGTTAGTGGTCTAAGTCACTATTGTGTAAACTTCAATTCTTTCTAGTGGATTTGCTATTTTACCTTGAGGATAGCTAGGTTAAATCCTCCCCAGGTTTTTTACCGATTTGGTTTTCCTGAGTCATCATATCTTTGTGTTCTTTATTTTTCCGCTGCTTTACTTGATATGATTAATATTGTTTTAACCTAGATCTAAATAATAAACCTAAGTATTTACTTGGTTAATTAATTAGGTTAAACAATCTAGTTTTATAGGGGTCTAAATTCTTACAATATCAATGGGTGGTTTTATTGGGAATGATCAATGAATATATCCGAGAATAAGAATCAGAGGAAGAGAAATAAAAAGAATCTCTGAGACAAAAAAAAAAAAAAAATCTCTGAGACAAAAAAGAATCTCTGAAAAGAAATAAAATGACTAATGAGTTGATTGGTTGATTAAAGGATTATGTGTACTATATTTTTTTTATTCGGACGACTCTCTCTTTCTCCTCCAATTTTCGGCAAATCAATTGCAACAAATTTTTTTCCCTCTATTTTGGCAATGCCATTGCCACACTTTCCCCCCCCCCCCCCCCTCTATTTCGGCAATGCCATTGCCACAAATCAATTGCCACACTTTTTTTCCCCACTCTATTTCGATTGCCACACTTTTTTTCCCCCTCTATTTTAGCAATGTCATTGCCACAAATGCCACATTTTTTTCTCCCTCTATTTCGACAATGGCATTGCCACAATTGGTTTCCCTTTGGGCACCCAACTAGCACTAGCACACTTCGGGCACTTCACACTCACTTGGTCAGCAACTTTGGGCAGCAGGAATTTCGGCAATGAGATTGCCAAAATTCAAAATTTTCCCCCTCCCACTTTTTCTTTTTTCCTCTCGTACTTTTGTTAGAATTTTGGCAACACCGTTGCCGAAATTCACTGTCTTTCCTCATTTCCCTAAATAAATTGAAACAATACCCATAATGCAAATAAACTCAAGATTCCGCAATATTTAGCCAAAAGACTAATGTTCTTTGTGTTGGACATTAGAATTAGTTTGTGCGAACAAGAGTTATGGTGACAACCTTGAAAGTACGGACACAACATTTTGCCTGCCATTCCTGTACCGAATAGTAGGTCGCATGGGACACCACTACACTCGTGTCCTACCTTTTTTTTTTTTTTTTTTTTCATTTTTTAATTATCAGACATGGCCTATGCAGAAAAAAGAAAGAAAAAAAAAAAAAATCAATAACCTTGCATCTCCATTCTTCATCTACTGTCTTCCTTATGCATGTCTAGTTTCTCTCACGATTTGTGTCTCTTCATCTTTCTTAACTTTCTCTCTCATTTTTTATTTTCAAAACTTATCCTTTTTTTTTGGAGTTGTGTGACTAATTTATCCTTTTTGAATTAAATTCAAATACATACCTGCATTGTTTTTTTTTTTTTTTTTTTGATAGAAATATTATTGATGTAAAACTAGAGTATTACAGAATTGGCCAATAGCATCCTAGGCAAAAACAGGAGGGCCCCAGATAGATACATACATCAGGGAAATAAAATTACATCATGTGCTACGCCAGTCCTAGACCAAAAAAAAAAAAAAAAAAAAAAAACGAAGCCACCACTAAAACACATAAGAACCATAAGCCTGACAAAACCACTAATTGTAGAGCTCAGCAAAACACGGATAGAGGACCCAAACATTCTACACTTGTGCTGCATTCAGTCTCTGGTACTCCACAAGAAAACCAGAAGCCTCCCGTAGAATTTGTTCTGGATGCCGCTGGGTTTTTTCAAAACAGAATTTATTTCTCGCGTTCCAAATCGCCCATGACATCGTAGCCCACTGCTCTAATTCTTGTGGAGTTAGTTTGTCCATCAACAACCTGAAAATGGAGTAAAATTCCGGAGCCTCATTCGGGCATTTCTAGATTTTTCCATTGCTTAACGCCCACACGTTCCCGGATAACAGGCACTCCCATAGCACATGTTCAATAGTTTCCATACACTGGCAGCATAGTCCACACGTTGGCTCTACTTGCACTTTGTGCCTATGCAGATTTCTCCTTGTAGGCAGAATATTTGAGCACGCACGCCATAGAAACGTACATACCTTTGGAGGGACATTTAGTTTCCAGATTTTCTTCCATATTGGCCGATCCATCCTAGCCCTTGAGTGCTCACTTTGTGCTTTGTCCTTAATTCGCAGTGCTACCCGGTATGCCGATTTTACCGTGAAGTTGTTGCTGCCATTTTCCTTCCAAATTTGTTTGTCTCGTGCTGTGTTATTCTGCAATGGAATGGACAGGATTTCCATTTGAGTTCTATACGTAAACAGGTCAAAAATTTTGTCCTTATCCCACTGCATTGTCTCAGTGTCCATCAGCTCACATACAAACATTTTTGGATGAGCCTCCCCCAGAAACTTAGGTTTGTGGGACAACCATTTATGCGTTGATACTTCCATATTTCTGCCATCTCCCACCTTCCAACACGCTCCCTCCCTAATAATCTCCCTTGCTGCCAGCAAACTCCGCCAAACATAAGAGGGATTGTGGCCAAGAGTTGCATCCATGAAAGAGCAAGTTGGAAAGTATCTAGCTTTGTACACCATATAAAACAGAGAGTGGGTATTATGAATTAGGCGCCATGCTTGTTTTGCTAGTAAAGCTAGATTAAACGCTTGAATATCCCTAAAGCCCATGCCACCTTTTTGTTTAGGAGTGCATAACTTCGACCAATTGATCCAATGGATTTTCTTTTCCTCCTTAGTCTGCCCCCACCAATATTTTGCCAAAGTAGAGTTTATGGTATCACATAAGGACTTTGGGATTTTGAAAATTCCCATAGTGTATGTGGGTATTGCTTGAGCCACTATTTTGATTAAAATTTCCCTTCCTGCCTTTGAGATGTATTTTTCTTTCCATCCCATGACCCTCTTTGAGATTCTCTCCTGAAGCTCCCTAAAAGTTTTCACCTTCGACTTTCCACCAACTATTGGGAGGCCCAAATACTTTTCGCAATCCTCCATAATTCTTGCCCCCATCATCCTTTGGATATTTCTTTTAGAGTTGTGTGGCTAATTTATCCTTTGTTTTAGAGTTGTGTGGTTGTTTGCCTCTTCTTTTTCAATTTGACTTTAAGTTGCCTGCTATAACCACTTCCTCTCTTCATTTTTTTTCTTTTTTTTAACACTTCCCCTCTCTTACTCAAGGTTTCTTTTTTTCTTTTTTTTTTTTCCCTTCAATACACATATTAGAATGTCACTCACATAATTAGCTTTAATATACTTGGGACAAGGGCTTAAATTATTAAAGGAGGTAATATTTTAGATCTCTCTCTCTCTCTCTCTCTCTCTCTCTCTCTCTCTCTCTCTCTATATATATATATATATTAAAGACTCTTAGACTTCAAATAAATAAATTATCCATTATTTCTATTAAATTGATATATGTTTAATATTATATGAAAAATAAATTCTTAAACATATATAAAAATATAAATTTAATAATTAATTAATATACAAATTACTGCCATACCCATATTCTATTTTTTCAAAAATTCCCTTATCGTTGTATTGTATTCATACATATACCCATACCATATTTATGTCTGTACTTTCTAGATAACAACTTGATCCAATTTTGACCCTTATAGGGGTTGAGGTCCGTACTCTATGTTGGCTTTGCTAGCTTTACTGTGTAGCGAACCTTTAAGCTTACCATCAAATTTACTTTGAGGGAGCGTGCTTGCAAAATATGAGAAAAGTTAAGAATAATGGTTACATTTTTTATTGCACGGCTACATATAGGTTTTTATGGGCCAAATGGGGATGGTTGTTTCCCCCCTTTTTTTTGAATGTTTTATATATTTTTAATTCTATAATTAGAAGAGGATGGATTTAAACTTTGAATATCTTCATGACATCAAGATGTTCCAATTTGTTAAGTTATATAGCTTTTCGTTGTTGACAAAGTATAAAATGAACCCCAAATGACTCCATGATATTAAAATGTACCAACTAATTGAGTTATAAGACTTTTAGTTATTGAAAAAGAATTAAATTTGATGAAGAGAAATATTCTCTCCCACTTTTTTTGTTTTATTTTATGCTCTATCGAATTAAGTAATTTTTTTACAGGTTTATAATTAATACAAAAATTACTCCCACTGTTAATAGATTTCATTAAATTCAAAAAATATATATATATATATATAAATTGAGCTAAACGAATTCCTCTCTCTCACTTAATCTGTTCCACATTATGTTTCACCAAATTAAACAACATTGTTCCTAATTTATAACTAATACACAAATTACTCAAACATTTAATAAATTTAATTAGAATTCAAAAAATTAACGAAAAAGTGTAAGTTTTTCTAAATCCATGCACTATTCACATTGAAATGTTCATTGAGCCTTTCGTGATACAATTTCAACCTTAAATTTTTGTAAGAATAATAATAGTTAAAAAATAGACATAGACAAAGGAAAAAAATTTATGAAAATCACAAATTTCTTTTTCCCTCATAATTCTTGTAGCAATGAAGATAAAATTTTTTCAAAAAAAATTTAAGTATGATTTCCCCCACAA
Organism: Lithocarpus polystachyus; assembly: GCA_033629205.1. Taxonomy (NCBI): domain Eukaryota; kingdom Viridiplantae; phylum Streptophyta; class Magnoliopsida; order Fagales; family Fagaceae; genus Lithocarpus; species Lithocarpus polystachyus. Next base: position 8,253,608 of record CM066172.1, on the reverse strand, counting down.
AACAAAAGGTCACGCATAACATTTTCCCTAATTAAAGAATATGCCAACTTTTCTTTATTGTACTCATTGCATGTAATAACTTACAGAGCATTGCTCCTCAGCTCTTCCTATTTAAATGATTTGTGGCACTTTTTGGTATTTTCAATAAAAACTTTCACAGTACATCGTCAATATAGGTCAATGGTCCATGACAACTAGAGCTTTCATACGCCGACAGTACTTTCCTGTCGGTGAATAACAGTAGTATCTTGTACCGGAGGGAGTCAATCTTGTACCGGAGGCTATACTGGTTTGATCAGCGGAACGATATATTTCGGTACCAGTCAATATCGGAGTACCGTTTCGGGTTTATCGCTATTATATATATATATATATATATGTATATGTGTGTGTGCATATATATTATAATAAATATAAAAGTTTACCATAAAACATTACCTTAATTTAGAACACATTATTCATAGTTTTAGACTTTAACATCAATTAAAAGAAGAAAAAAAAAAACACAACATAAAAATGGAAAGCTTAATTATTTATTGTATACTAAGAAAACAAATAATACTAATAAGTTACTGCAAATAAGTTACCATTCTGCTTTTACAAAAATTCAAAAATTACAAAACTAAAAAAAAAAAAAAAAGCTTTTTTCTGTACCGGCCGGTATTGTCCGAAATCGGTCGGTATGGCCGGTACATGGCTGATATTTAAACCAGTATAAAACGTTGTCGTTTCAATATCGGTATATGTACCGGTATAGTACATATCTGCTGGTATGGTATTGACTACATTGCTCACAACCCAAAGCCTTTTCCTTCGTAACGAAAACTTGCATGCACCCCAAACACGTAAACACCTGAGTTGGACTTCATGCACAGATCCTTAATGCCTTGGCCAACAAATCATAACAGATTGCCAAATTCTTAAATGACTTCTTCAGTGTTTTTGCACCATCGGTTGTGACACATTGTTTGAAGTAGGACACATCAACTTGTTATATTTTTCATGGATAATTGAATATGATGCAACTATGTGTTTGAACTATGTGTTTGAATTTAATTTATATGATTACTCAACTAATTAATGCCATGAAATACTTAATTTATCAATTACTTGTTTATTCAAGCATGAAATTACCACCGCGCACTTTTTGCGCGATAGTTACTTCACAAATATAAATGCTTGTAGGGTGTGGAGGGCAAGAGCCGGGATTCAAGTTTCTAAAAGGGAGCTTCACACACATATACTTAGATTAGGCTAAAATAGAATTTCTATTTTGTTTAAAAAATTAAAAAAAAATGAAATTAATCTTATTACGAATTAAACATCAACAACATATAGACTTAAATAGCTAAGCACTTTCTTACTACTTATTCTCCTTTTTCTTGCTACTCCTTGTTTTTATTCAAATTCACGACCATTCCATAAAATATAACCTTAATTTCTTTCCTTTTCATTTTCCCACTAAATATCTTCACAGAAGTGCTTCTCAAAATCATCCATACGAGCCACTTGCAGACACAAAGCCACAGTCAAAGATCCATCTCCATCACGACTCGGAAGGACAAATGAGTCTCCATCAAAATCATGTGTTCCTGGCCCCATATAAATCTCCTTCCCCCATCCAAAATCAAGGCCATAGATTGGTATGGTCAATCAGCTCACAACCCCAAGATTTGGATTTCCATAGAATGGCCCTTGGGAGCTCCCCACGGAATGAATGTCTTGAAACGGTGTCAAGTCCGGCTGATTCTTCAAAAAATCAATACCCGAATTCATAAACTCATCATTCACTTTCTTGATAGCCTCTCTTATCCTACTTGAAGCATAGCTTAATGGTTTGGACATCAAATCCCCGGCACGACTTGTATCAATCACATCCAAAGTTGCATTGCCAAAGTACCCAATTGGCAATGGTGTACTCATGCGCCTTCTTGAGTCAACACATACACCTAATGCCGTAGGTTGTTCATTTCCGTGTTTACGAGCTTTGCATGCACATCTCCAAATGTGTCCCGCCAAAGTCTCATACCGTGTGTAACCACGCTCTAAATCGCTACTCTGATCCTCATTTGCCATTTTCTTTAGCTTTTCAACTTGGGTTTTTGTAAGCTTTAACATGGCCACCGTAGTCTTCTTCTTTCGCTCTTCTAGACTATCCAATTTCCCAAGCAAGAGTGGGGGTTGAATAAACCCCTCGTGGTCAATATCATTGATCTTTTTAAAAGCTATAAATTATAAATAAACTTATAGATATAAAATCCTATAATGCATATTTTGTGTTCCAATTTAAGCTTTACTAATCACAACTTGACACATATCATTTTTCTTTATTTGTAAATAAACAAAATTTTAGAATGAAAAAAAAAAAAAAAAAAAAAAAACTGTGGCAAATGATATACCAATTGGTGGAGATAGAATTTTATTCCCTAAAACACTCATGAACTTTTATATTAGCATGTTCAACTCAAAATATTTTAATGAATTTTCTCTCAGCCATCAATCTTGAAATGAGAGGCCTAATTTTTGGTCAGTCACTGCAGCTCTGGTTAAAATAGATTTCGAACTCAATGGGTAAATATCTTGCTAAGCTAAGCAGTGGTATTCACTTGCTTAACCCTCCTGATATTTTTGTAGCTACTAAAATCCCCTGTATCTCTCCCTCTTTTGCTGCTTTTAGGTTTGCATTTCTTGGTATGAATGATAATTGCCCATATGATATGAGCAGAATTTGTTGGATTTGTTTCAACACAATGTTACACAAACTATTTTTCTTAACCCGTCCTTATAACATGTATATCTGATATAAAATCATACAATTCTTATGTGTAGTTCTATCCATGTTGCTTCTGCTATAATGAATTCGTGGTTGCTTGCCAAAGGAGTATTATTGCATAATATTTTTCTTCCTCCCCTGGGGGTTTATGATTAGTTTTGACCATCACCTAATAATTGTTCTTACTTCTCCACAGCTATGAGTCAAAATTTATTCAACACATTGTGGAAGTGATATCACAAAAAAATGAGTTTAAGGACCTCAAGCAGTGATAAAGGCTTGGTAGGAATAGAGGTTTTAGTTGATAAATTGATCCACTCGTACTTAATGTTAGGTTCTAAGAAATAGGAACTAATGTATTAGAACTTCAATTTGTAATGTTGGCAAACCATGATCAAAACATTCTTTAAGTTGTGTGTTAGAATTGCTCAAAGTATGGCTTTTTATGTAAAGTTGGAATCGAGTTGACTGCAGAATTTACTATGCACTTTCTGCCTGACTCGATCGATCGAGAATTAGACTCAATTGATCGAAAATCGTGCGGAACGTTTTTCTGCAGAAAATTCCCAACTCAGCCCTAGCCCATTTAATGTATAGGGTTTTATGTTTTGCCCTAAGTATATAAGGGAAAACCCTAGCCACGTTTTTAGAGTTCTAAATGCTGTGTTTGTGAATCTAATTGTTAGATCTAGAGGTGTTTACCTTCACATACACTTAGGATTTCCAAACTCAAGATTCATGTCAAGAGATTGGTAAATCATACAGTTGCAGAACAAGAGAGCTTCAAGATATACAAGCAGGTGTTGCTTGTGCTTTGCTGAAGAATTCAAGGAAAGAAGGAGTCCGTGGTCTCGGAGCTGTCACGTGGTCATGTAGTAAGTTTCCTACAGGCAGGTAGTAATAGGATGTTAGTGGTCTAAGTCTCTATTGTGTAAACTTCGATTCTTTCATAGTGAATTCGTTTTACCTTGAGGATAGCTAGGTTAAATCCTCCCCAGGTTTTTTACCGGTTTGGTTTTCCTGGGTCATCATATCATGTGTTCTTTATTATTCCGCACTTTTAAATGATTTGATATATTTGTGTTAACCTAGATCTGTTTAAATTACCTAAGTTAATCACTTGGCTAATTCTCTAGGTTAATCTGTTTGGGTTTAAGGGGTCTAAACGAACTTACAAGTGGTATCAGAGCGGGTAGCTTTTGTTTTTGATCTTTTGATCTTTTGATCTTTAAGCTGATCCTTGACCCCTGTTGTTATGGATTTCTCTAAAATCTTCTCTTTAGTTTGCCACATTGTCTACTTGGTGTGCTTGCCCTTTACCATTTGTGTTAAAATTTTTCTTGAGTGTCTTGGTATAATCACATATGATAATAATTACATGTGCTATACTGCTTTAACCGCCTTAAAGGCACGTGATTCTTGTCTTTGGTATTTGGATAGTGGTTGTTCCAAGCACATGACAGGAAATAAAGCCTTGTTCAAGACACTCTTTGAAGGAAAGATTGGAACAGATTGGAGTTATTATTCATATTAGATGATAGTGGTTGAGCCTTTTGCATCCAAAACTTTTTAGATGCAACTCTTGCATTGGAGTTATTATTCATATTAGAATGCTGTGCAACTCCAAGATTGGAATAAAGGTTTAGAGCCTTTACCAATTCACTAATAAGTACCATGGGATCTTGTGCTTGAGGCACAGATACTTTTGGCTTATTTGCTCACTTAGCGGCTTGTAACTTGAAACAGTTTAGACGAATGTGCCCAGACTTTCCACAAAAATGACAAACCCATTTAGGTCTATCATGCAACTTGTCTTTAGGAGGGTTAGGTGTCTTAGGTTTAGACATTTTGAGATCAACTCTAATCTTCCAAGGAGGTGTAACTTCTACTGGTTTGACTATCTCACTCACGGGAGGCTCAGAAGAAGAAACAAAGTTTGTGGAATGATTCTTAGTCACAAAGATGCTATCTTCAAAACCTAGGCTAGATTTGTCTAGGGGAGACTTCTGAATACTCAACATGTGTTCAAGTTTAGAACTAGTAGACCTATTTGTTTGTTCTCTAGCAATAGATAATTCAAGTTCGAAATTCTTAATTTTATCAAGCAACAACATGTTCTTGGTGTTCACCTTATTAAGCAATTCATTAGCATCAAACAATTTAATGAGCAAATTCTTCTTATCAAGTTCAAGAGAAGCAATTTTCTGTAAGCCTAAATCAGCATTCATAGCATCCTTTACAGCAACCTTGCAAACCTTATTATTGGCTTCTTGCAAATCATCATTCTCAGAGAGTTTCCCATCAGAAGAGTTCCCATCAACCATAACATTTTCATTAACTACAGCAGTAGCTATGAAAGCAATGAAATTTCCATCCTTATCACTACCAGACTCATTATCAGAAACTTCATCATCACTAAGGGTTACAACCACAGCCTTACCCTTTAATCCCAAGAATGTAGGACATTCTGATTTCACATGACCATACCCTTGACAACCAAACCATTGTTGACCTATAGAATTATTAGATGTTTGACCTAATTTCTCTTTAGGTTTTTTATTATTGTTCACCTTAGTGGGTTTCCTCCTAAAATTTCTAGGTTCAGTATTGTTTTTACCTCTTGCCCTTCTATTATTGTTCCTGAGAAGGTTTTTAAAGTTATTGGCAAGGTAAGCAATCTCTGTAGCAAAGAGTTCATCATCAAATCCATTCCCATCAACATCATCAACTGACTTCAGAGCCATTGATTTGGATTTGTTTGTCTTGGGTAGGTCTAACTCATAGGACTGGAGAGATCCTACAAGTTCATCAACAGCGATGGAGTCCACATCCTTGGTTTCAGTTATGGCAGTCACTTTGGGTCTGAAGTCCTTAGTCAAAGATCTAAGAATCTTCCTAACAATTTTAGGTTGATCATAAATTTCGCCCAAATTATAAGCAGAGTTAACAATATCATTCAATTTAACATAGAATTCATCAAAACATTCATCATCAGATATTCTAATATTTTCAAATCTAGTAGTTAACTGCTGCAATTTGTTAATCTTAATTGTCTTTGTGCCTTCATGCATAGTTTGGAGAATATTCCATGCAAGCAAGAGCAACCTCAACATTAAAGATTCTCTTGAATTCCTCCATAGAAACAGCATTAAAAATAGCATTCATGGTTTTGTTATTAAAAGTGGTTACTTCTTTCTGAGAAGTTTGCCGCTCACTAACTAGAGTAGTAGGCTTCTTCCGTCCGTATTCAACAGAATTCCAGACTCTCTCATCAATAGATTTCAGGAATGCTTTCATCCTTACTTTCTAGTAGGCATAGTTATTCGCATCAAAGTGAGGTGGAATCACAAGAGAGTGACTGTGTTCCATTACAACAGGGGTCAAGGATCAACTCCTAGATCAAAGAATCTAAATACTAGAGCTAACCCGCTTTGATACCAATTGTAAAGTTTTAGATCCCTTAAATACAAACAAATTAACCTAGTTATTTAGCCAAGTGATTAACTTAGGCAAATTATTCAGATCTATATTAACATAAGTAACTCATATCATTGAAACAATGCGGAAAATAAAGAACACAATGATATGATAACCTAGAAAAACCAAACCGGTAAAAAATATAGGGAGAATTTAACCTAGTTATCTTCAAGGTAAAACAGATCCACTATGAAAGAATTGGAGTTTTACAATAGTGACTTAGACCACTAACATCCTATTGCTACCTTGAGTAGAAAACTTACTACCACGACCACGTGACAGCTTTGAGTCTACGGACTACTTCTTTCTTGGATTCACAGCAACCACAAGTACTCCCACTTGTGTTCTCTTTAAGCTCTTTATGCAGCAATTGAAGTGATCACCAAGCTCTCAACATTAATCTTGATCTTGATAACCCTAAGTGTGTATGAAGGCAAACATCTCTAGATCTCACAAGAGATTCACACACACAGCATAAACAACAACAATAATAAAACATGACTATGGTTTTTCCTTTTATACGTAAGGAAAAACATAAAACCCTACATGTCATATAGACTTGGGCTGAGTTGGAAAATTTTGCAGAAAAACATTCGGCATGAGCTTCGATCGATTAAGTTTAATTTTCGATCGATCAAGCCTTGCAGAAATTGAACAGTAATTTTCTGCAATTACTCGGTTCTAACTTTACATATAAACATACTTTGAGCAGCCTAAATCTAGACCAAACGTTTTGATCATGGTTTGCCAACATTACATATTGAAGTTCCAAAACATTTAGATCCTAAATCCTTAGAACATAACAAAAAGTACGGGTAAAAGGAACATGCGTGTCTCTTTTTTCTTTTTCAGTGTTTTGTCTCCACCTCCTGGAGCCATGTTGAGCTTACTTTTATAGGTATTGGAATGTGTGTGTGGCTATGAGAATGTGAAAAGTACAAGTAAAATGAATGGTTAAAAAATCTACTCTTGGAAAAAGAAACATGTGGTATAGGTACAGGTGAGATAGTATAAGAAGTAAAGTGACTTTTATAGAACAACTCATTAAAGAGATGGGTAAAAAAAAAAAAACATGTCAATAATTAGTATATATACAAGTATTATATATATATATATATATATGTATATATATTGTTAATTTGACTCTTTACCTTTATAATCTTTAATATATGGATTGTGATTTATGTTATTTTTATTTCCTAATTTTAATACATGAAAACTACACTCACTTTTTAAAAAAAATTATATATATATATATATATATTTAACTTGGATATTCTTAGTTAAATCCCTTTCTACCAACAAAAAAAACCTTTAAAACCCTTAATAATTTACATAGTTTTTTTTATTATCAATAAATATATATATATATATATATATAGATATAAAATCTGGAACTCAAACTAAAATCAAACATATTTTACAAACATTTCTTTGCCGATAATACAGTAGACTGTATGGGCTTGGTAATGGACAATTCTCCTGTAAGGTACCATAATGTCTTCTGGTAGGATTTGTTGGGAATGATAAAAGCTTTTGACGTAGGTAAGAATGATAAAAGTTGCTGAAAGATTTGGATGAGGATGAAATCTTTTTTTTACATAAAAAAAAATAGGATATGAAATAATATATATATATATATATATATATACACACACACATACATACATATATATATATATATATATATATATATGTATGTATTGGGAACCCAAAACACCTTAAAACGGTATGCCGAAATAGGCCAGTACCCTAATATTTCGTTCTAGTAGACAAACCAAAACGGGATTCGAAACAGTATTCATAACGTTGATTTAAACTAAGTCTAAGTGGTATCAAGTATGTCATTAGCATCTGTGGATGTACTTCTAATTCTATTATGACTAATTTAGCTTGTAAAAATGTAATTTTGTGACTAGCAAGAAGATCTCATTATGATATTAACTAATTGTGTTTATTTTCATTAGACATATATAGTGTGTCGTGTGGATTTTTTTTTAAATTAATATATTTGGGATCTGTCAACACATCTCATAAAAATGGTTTTTTTAATAGCTTTTTTTTGGGGGGAGGGGGGGTTGTTTGTGCAAATTTTTGTTGTTATTGTTTGGGCCAAAATTATTGTTATTATTACTATTTTTAAAGGGCCTTGTGGTTATATTAAGAGTCTGTTTGGGATTCACTTATTTTACTAAAACTGAAAACTTTTTGCTGAAAGTACTGTAGATAAAGGTAAAAGTTAGCTGAAATAGTACAGTAGGACCCATAAATATTACTAAAATGTGCATTAGGACCCATGAAAAGTAACAAAAATAAGCTGAATAGTAAAAAAAGCTGGCTTTTTAATTTTTGCCAAACACACACTAAGAGGGCTAAGAAGAGTTTTCTTGAATCTAAATTATAAAATCTCATAAATATTTATACTATGTTTATAAAAAAAAAATTCTAAGGGGCCCCGAGCCATGGACCTCCTTGGTTGAACCGTTCGTGATTTTAGACAAATTCACACAATTATTGTTGAAAACTTGAAATACAAATGTGACACACACACACACACACACACACACATATATATATATGAAAGTTTGGCTTGCTTGTCATATTTGATGCTAACTTTACAATATTCAGGCTTTATCATTGGGACCAGTGACCACAAAAATTTTTTATTTATTTCAAGTACAATAGGCCCTTTTTAATTTTCATTGGAAGAAATAAAAATATTTCACCCAATAATACTAATGAACCACAATCCACTTGATCTAAATGTTCAGAAATTGTAATAGAAGTAAATAAGTAGTTCTATTCTCAAAAAAAAAAAAAAAAAAAAAAGAAAAAGAAAAAAAGTAGTGGAGTAGGCTGTGAAAGCAATGAAGTTTCCCATCAGAAGGGTTCTCATCAACCATAACATTTTCATTAACTACAGTAGTAGCTGTGAAAGCAATGAAGTTTCCACCCTCATCACTACCAGACTCATTATCAGAAATTTCATCATCACTAAGGGTTACAACTACAACCTTACCCTTTGATCTCAAGAATGTAGGACATTCTGATTTCACATAACCATACCCTTGACAACCAAAACATTATTGACCTATAGAATTATTAGATGTTTGACCTAATTTCTCTTTAGGTTTTTTATTATTGTTCACCTTAGTGGGTTTCCTCCTAAAATTTCTAGGTTCAGTATTGTTTTTACCTCTTGCCCTTCTATTATTGTTCCTAAGAAAGTTTCTAAAGTTATTAGCAAGTTAAGCAATCTTTGTAGCAAATAGTTCATCATCAAATCCATTCCCATCAACATCATCAACTGACTTAAGAGTCATTGATTTGGATTTGTTTGTCTTGGGTAGGTCTAACTCGTAGGACTAGAGAGATCCTTCAAGTTCATCAATAGGGATGGAGTCCACATCCTTAGTTTCAGTTATGGCAGTCACTTTAGGTCTAAAGTCCTTAGTCAAAGATCTAAATATCTTCCTAATAATTTTAGGTTGATCATAGATTTTGCCCAAATTATAAGCAGAGTTAACAATATCATTCAATTTAGCATATAATTCATCAAAACATTCATCATCAGATATTCTAAATGGGCTGACATGTAGGAGGATCCAATTAACTACCCAAATCAAGGGCCTCACAAATTTACTACCCAAATCAAGGGATACGGTAATTATTCTAAATGGGTTGACATGTAAGAGGATCTAAGAGGCTGATTCATTTCCATTTTTGACACCTCCTTCCTTTACCTTCTCCTTGCGCACATATTCTAGCCCAATATCTGAATTAATATATATTAGCTCATTAATCACTACAATTGAAAGGAATAAAATAATCTCTCTCCTTTTCAACGTGGTATTAAACATTTTCACTAATTCCTCGTCTTCCATATTAACTTCCACATCTTTACATTTATGTTGTAATATAATTCAATTTTAATTTTATAATATTAAAATGCTCGAACAAAAAGTAATTAAAGTATTGGTCTAATGATAAAGAGCAATCATTATGAAGCGAACGTCATATGTTGAAATTATATTGTATCTCAAAAAACATACACAATAGGGTAACATTAAAAAAGTTTGAAGGATTATTTAACTATATATGCAAAAAAAATATTAAATAACTTAGTTCTAAATCGATTATAAAATATTTTAGTTTAATCAAAGAATACATAACACAACTTTATTGAGCAAAAGTTAAATTATAAAATAAAGCATTTTTTTTTTAATATGAAATTTTTTTGACATGAGAATTTTATTATATTTTGCATGACTCTCATTGGAAAAAATTTCTGGCTCTGTCACTGTCTAGAGGTGTAGGCTTAGGGTACCAATTTTTTGTTAAGACTAATTGGGTTGACTTTTGTGTGTTTCAACTTTCAACTTATATACTTACCTTTAAATTGTTGAATTGACTTTCGATATGTTTTATTTCAATATCAGCGTTAGATTCAAAAGAGTTCTCTATTTCTTTTCCGTATTTATTTATGACTACTGCATTTTTAGATGTCGAGGTTCTCTCTCCTTGTGTTACCTTTTCTATATTTTTTAGCATTTGTTCCACTATCAATGGCTTTTAACTCTTTGGACTTGGATTCTCAAAAATAAAATAAAATAAAATAAAAACCTTCTTTAGACTTGAGATTAAATCCTTGTCCGTTGTCTGGTAAATTCATTAAAGGATTTTCATATTTGTGATCTTGGTTTTTTATTGTATTGATTTTATTTTCAGTTGTATCTAGTTGACTTCCTATGATGTTCAAACATTGGTCTGGATAGTGTTTTGTTCGACTACTTTTCTTAATTCTCTTTTAATTGTGACTTTAGAGGGTGAAGCTATGACTTTAGAATTTTTGGGTTCCAGAAGAATTGTTTCAAGAGGATGACTTGCTTGGACTATGGTTTTGTCTTGTTTAGTCCATTTGACTTTTGTAATACATTTAAGTTCACCAGATAATATTTTTCGACTTATTCAAAGAAGCTTCTTCATGAATTTTATTCATAAATTCTTTCCACTTGGAGTAGATTTCTTTCTCTCGTTCTTTAGTGTGTAATCCTATATTTTTCTCGTTTATTTTTGTTTTCTTCTAACTTTAATTCATTTTCTAATTTCTTATCATTAACTGTGAATGCTTTATGAATGGTTAGTCACTGATGATTTATAGGTTCTTCCATATCTTTTTGAGTTGGAGAATTTTGTTCTTCTTTCTTCTTTGAAAGTTGAATTGACTGTGTAATAGGGAGTAATTGTGACTCTTTTTTTACCCCTTTTAACTTCAAATCTTTACCTTTTCTTATTGGATTTGTTTCCTCCGAAAAGTTTGCGACCAATTTAACTGATTTTGAATGAGTTGATCTAGGATGACTTGATTGAATATCCTTTATCATCAAACGTGACCTAAATCTTGAATCATCAAAACTTATCCTAACAGTTCCATCTAGATGCTGTTGGATATGGCTTAGATCTATTACATCACTTTGAACTTTTGTAAAATGGTTCTCATTTTCCAAACCCAATTCCATAGGTAGAATTACATCTTTCCAGATTATTGACTTAGGTACTTGAATTTGTGCATGTGCATCACTGGAACCACTTTGGATTAGAAGAGTTTTGTCCCTTGGTCTTTTTGCTTAAGCATGAACATTTAAATTTGTTTTTACACATTTGTAATAAATTCTATAGATTATGGCTAGATATTGAGAGTTAAGACTTTCAAAATTATATATATATATATATATATATATATTATTTAAAATAGCAATATAGGTTAACAACTAGTGTTAAATCTTTTCTGCTACCATTTCTTCCTAAAAGATAGGAAGCATTATTGACAAATCCTATCAACTAATCAACTGCTACCAATCCTTGCGAAAAAACTACGAACAAGTCCAGCACATCCAACTTCGCTTCATCAGCTTTTATCCTTTGTTGAGTCCAAGCACTCATGCAAATTTGCACATCCACATCTGGTCCTGTGTTGTCCTGATAGATATTTCGATTCATATAGCAAGATCCTCATAGAAGAATTTCTTGAAAGAATCCATATGTAGGGTTTGGAGACGTAGTGCTATGATGAGAGATCCATCATTAACGGGACTTGGCAAAATAAATGATTTACCATCCATATTTAACAACCCTGGACCTACGTATATAGGCTTTCCCCATCCAAAGTCTGTGTCATAGACTGGTAGATTCATCCAGCTACCAAGAGAGAGGTTAGGATTCCCTAAGAAATGTGCTTCTGTACTGATTCCTCGAATGTGAAAGCTGAACCTCAAACCATCAACATGCTTCTGACTTGCTATAAAATCAAGATTAGACCTTATATACTCATCTGTCACAGTCTCAATGGCTTCCCTTAGTTTTCCAGCAGAATAACTCAGTGGCTTGGACAAAAGGTCGCCATAGAGACATGTTGACGTCACTTTAGTACAAATTGCGTTTCCAAAATATTGTTGAGGGAGAGGTGGATTTAACCGGTTGCGAACGTCAGCTACAATGCGAACTCTTGTAGGTTGATTGACGCGATCAAGTGCACGACGTGCCTTACAAGCACACCTCCACATGTGACCGGAAATAGCCTTGTATCTAGAATAGCGCCTTATTGTCGACACCCCATTTTCTTGATATGGGGTTTCATTATTGGCTCTATTCTCTAGTCCCTCAACTTGCTCTCTTGTAAGTTTTAATAAGGCCACACTAGTTTGCTCTTCCTTGGCATCCAAGCTCCCGATCACGAGTGGTGACTTTGTGGTGTATGTTACGTGATGAAAGCGCGGCTTCATAAGCGGTTCACTTGATTTCAACACAGTTCGATCAAGAAATGGTATCTCATCGTCATCCAAATTGCACCCTCGAGCCAACTTTGCCCATGAGCTGATGAAGTTAATTGCAGATCGTCCATCAACCATGGTATGAGATATGGCTATTCCAACACAAATGCCACCACAGCTAAATCTTGTCAATTGTGCTAGGAACAAAGGCCACTCCTCAATTGGAGTAGTATAATCAATCTTGGGGACAAGATCTTCGACTATACCAGTAGGTGCAAAATCACCAATATCATCTGTCAGTTCGTTTAGACCCCTTAAACCCAATAGATTAACCTAGAAAATTAGCCAAGTGATAACTTAGGTAATTTAATTAAATCTAGGTTAACACAAATAAGGAAAAACAACAAAGCAGCGGAAAATAAATAACACAAAGATATGATGACCCAAGAAACCACACCGGTAAAAACCTGGGAAGGATTTAACCTAGCTATCCTCAAGGTAAACAGAATCCACTATGAAAGAATCGAAGTTTACACAATAAGACTTAGATCACTAACATCTTATTGCTACCCAAGTGCAGGAAACTTACTACCATGACCCCATGATAGCTCCGAGATCCACGGACTCCTTCTTTCTTGAATTCTTCAGCAAATCCACAAGCGCACCTGCTTGTATATCTTTGTGCTCTTTTGATTCTGCAACTGTATTGATTTACACAACTCTTGACATGAATCTCAAGTTTGTAAACCCTAAGTGTATGTGAAGGCAAACACCTCTAGATCTCACAAAGAGATTCACAAACACAGCATTCAGAACACTAAAAATGTGGCTAGGGTTTTCCCTTATATACTTAGGGCAAAACATAAAACCCTATACATTAAATGGACTAGGGCTGAGTTGGAAAATTCTGCAGAAAAATGATCTGCCCGATTTTCGTTCGATCGAGCCTAATTTTCGATCGATCGAGTCTGACAGAAACTTAACAGTAATTCTGCACAACAACTCGATTCCAACTTTACATTAAGACCCATACTTTGAGCAAGTCTAACACAAGACTAAACATTGTTTTGATCATGGTTTGCCAACATACAAATTGAAGTTCTAATACATTAGTTCCTAATTCTTAGAACCTAACAAACTCCCCCTTTGGCAATCCGTGACAAAACACAGACTTAACAAAAGCTCAAAGTTTACACATTGAAATAGCTCATTACAACATAAATAGCCACTTAGACAATTCAACCTAAACTACTATCTAACAGTTACAAAGTAGACAGCAGCTCGACTGAAAACAACCTGTATATTCCTGTAACACTTAACAAACACATAAATGCATGTGTGGAAGAAAAAAAACAAGGAATATAAAAAAGAACTTCTTGATTTCACATAACACAAAATAAAGACATATATCATGAATAACATCATAAATATAAATCAATATGCAATGAAGTATAGTGAAACAAGAAACATATCAGTAACCAATGTATCACAAAACATATATCTCCTAAGCAAGAGCCAAAAATGTAAATACAAAATGAAGCGCCTAGATACAATCTAATAACTCCACAAGCTCCAAGGTATCACAAAACTACAAAAGCTCAAAACTCCCCCTAAAACAAAAATCTCCTCTACAAAAATCTCCAAGATATACAATATGCACTCCCCCTTTTTGTGACGAATTGCCAAAGGGCACTCACGCATCATCAAAAGGAGGTGGAGGAGAACAATGAGAGCTCGCCAGATCAGCTCGCAAGGCACGTAGCTCATCAAGGATGTCCACCAATAACTGACCATGAGCCGCTTGAACGGTCACGACAGTATCCAGAGTCCGACGAAGGTCAGAAACCTCATCAAACGGTGGAGGAACATCAGCAGCAGCAGCAGCAACAGGATCAGCAGATGGCTCAGCTGCAGGAACATCTGTAGAAGAAGAGGGGGGTGGAGTGACACCAAAAGGCTCTACCCTAGGACGCTTAGAGCTAGCTCGATGTTGAGCAGCCCTTTGCCTCAAAAAGGTAGCACCAATAGGAGCAATAATATGAACAGACTCAGAAACAGGAAAATCATCTAGACCGAGATGAAGGAGAATCCGATGAATGAAAATCGGAAAGAATAGCGCATGAGCCGTAGAGCTAGACAGATGAACCTCGTTCAAAGAATGAAGGAACAAATGAGGAAAACTGATAGGAGCATCAGTGACTAGCGCATACAAAAACACACATCGCTCAAGAGGGAAGGTGTGGACATGAGAAATAGGCCACAAAGAATGACACGCTATCCTAAAGAAGAGATAGTGAAGCTCGGAAAGCTCAGCCGTAGTGATCCGAGGATCAGAACCCCACTGGATAGAAGACCCAGTGATGTATGACAAGACATCATCTAGAGGAGGAGACTCCTCATAGGGAAAAACAGGATGATCAACAATGGGCACACCAAGAGCATCAGACACTACCCGAGGGGTAATGCGATACTCCACACCACGTAACCACACCTTTACCAAGGTGTGGTTATCGTAGACATGGATAGAGAGGTTCGAATAGAACTCTCTAATCAAAGAAGTAGGAGGAGGACGCTCAAAATCATGTAGAGGTAACCAACCTCGACGCTCAAAGTTCCGTCTCACCTCAGGATCAACCTCATCTAAGATAACCCTACGCTCACCCCAAATTTGACGCTTAAGATTAAGGGTCTCATAGGTCTCTTGGTTCTGGGCACTAGGAAACCGATCACTATCGAAAGAAGGTGAAGGGTCAGAAGTACTACGGGCTCTAGTTTTCCTAGGCATGGTGCTAAGGAATAAGGAGAGACACAGAAAAAGAAGAGCAAAAACCAAAAACCAAGGGCAGACTGCAAGTTAGCACAGCATAAAATATAGAAAAATAGCAAATCTATATGATGCATGAGTTTGAACACCAAATGATGCATGTACTAATGCAGTAACAAGTTCAATCATGATTCAAATTAACAAAATTGGCTTGAGCAATTAATTTTTATCAAAAATACCCAATTTGAAAACCCTAAATTTTCAAAACACAACAAAGTGATAAATTGATCAACACAATAGTTAATTGACACAATATAATGATCAAATTTATCAATCCAACAAGCCAATTTCATCAATTTCAATCAAATTGAACAAAAACCCCAATTTGTATCAATTTCAAGCCCTAGAATTTCAAATTTTCCACAAAACACCAAATTAATCAAATTAAACCATATGAAGTGTTTGAATACACTGTCCCCACAAAAACCAATGAAAAATTGTAAAGAAAAGGAGCCAAAATCAACCCCAAAAAGACAAAAAAAAAAAACCTAAATGCCGAAAATACCCAAAAATGCATGAAAATAATGCATGAAACATGAAAATAAATTCAAAAGGAGGGACAAAAAGGACTTACCGGCCTTAGGAGAGAGAGATTTAGCAAAAAGATCGGAAGAAAACAACAAATCCACCCAAAAATAGCTTGACCGGTTGGTAGGGAGACAAAAAGGTTGAAAAAGTTTTTGAAAAGGTAAAGAGATCACGTGGAAAACTCCTTTTTAAAAACATTCAGCACGATTTTCGATTGATCGAAAATTACATTCGATCGATCGAAAATACCTTCGATTGATCCAAATTCAACTTGGATCGATCGAGTCAACCAGAAACTTTTCCATTGATTTTAAAACATTTTCGATCGGTCGAAAATCAGTTTCGATCGATCGAAATTCTGGAAAAATTGATTTTTTGAAAAACACACAAATTTCAGTGCTGTCACTTCTCAAAGCATCAGATTTATGAGAAAAATGCATGAGTATGAGATGAGATGTTTTCCAAAAACACATGAAATCAACCCAGATTTCTCACAGCAAAATTTTCTTTCAATACCCCAAAAAAAACTCAAACAAGCAAACATGTTCTGCATCAATTTCCAGAAATTCTCAAACTCGGTTGGTCAGGCCAAAGAAACACACACAATAACATGTACACAGTTTAGCAAAGAATAACTTGTGTAGTGTGTGCAACTAGCATAAGCTTGAGAAACATGTGAGGTGATATACACATAGAGAGCAATCACAAGTTCTACAAAATCCATCACATGAATTTGAAAGAGACTATCACCTAAAGAGTTATATCCTATAACTCACACATCTCCTAGAATAAAAGCTTGCAATCATGTAAGTTTCTTGATTTGCCTCATTATTCAATTTAATTGATTAGAAACTTAATAAAAGCCGGGATAATGTACACACCAATTTTAATAGAGGCTACACCTTATGTTCTTTTCGTGCATGTGCTACACTTTCTCGAGCACAAAATCTTACGATATGCACTAAGGTGTTCATGATTGGCTAGTAAACAGTGGTGAGATGGTTATTTATGCCTTTCTCAATAAGTTCAAGTCCAACAATCAAAGACATAAGACTTCAAGATCAAGATCATGTGATCAACAAATATAGCATCTTCCCACACAACATGTACAACAAGACCTTAGCTAGTAAAGTGCAATAGTAATAAGTGCATCAAAGCTAAACAAGGTACATACATATGATATGTAAAATTTGATTGACCAACCTTGTCTTCAAATTTAAGAAAAAATAGCAAAAACACAATTTGCACAAAATTTTTTTTTATTTTTTTATATTAAAGAAACAAACATCCTAGAATGAAATGCATGAATGTAATGCAATGCAAATCCTAGAAACAGAGGTCACCAAAGATAGAGCAATGAAGCACAAGGACCATGAAGTCAAGAATGACTAGGGACAAAGAATCACACCAATGACTTGACGAAGAGTCTCAAACTTTCCTCTATCAAGCGGTTCGGTGAAAATATCAACATTCTGACGTTCAGTTGGAATATACTCAAGAGCAACAATTTTCCTTTCAACAAGATCCCTAATGAAATGATATCTAATCTCAATGTGTTTGGTCTTAGAGTGTTGAACAGGATTCTTAGAGATATCTATGGCACTAGAGTTATCACAGTAAACAATCATGGTGTCTTGTGATATTCCATAATCACTCAAAAGTTTCTTCATCCAAAGAAGCTGAGACCAACAACTTCCAGCAGCAATATATTCTGCCTCAGCAGTAGATAAAGAAACAGAATTTTGCTTCTTACTCATCCAAGCAACAAGATTAGCACCAACATAAAAACAACCACCAGTTGTACTTTTCCTATCATCAGCATTGCCAGCCCAATCAGAATCAGAAAAACCAGCAAGAGAGAGATTTGACTCTTTACTGTAAAACAAACCATAATCACAAGTTCCAGCAACATATTTTATAATCCTCTTAACAGCATTTAAATGAGAAACTTTAGGATTAGATTGAAATTTAGAACAAACACCCACACTAAATGCAATATCAGGTCTGCTAACAGTTAAGTACAAAAGACAACCAATCACACTTCTATATAGGGTAACATCAACAGACTCACCTGATGGATCATTTGTTAGTTTTGCATTAGCAGCCATTGGTGTCCTAGCATGAGCAGCCTTGTCAAGACCAAATCGCTTGACCAAATTTCGTGCATACTTAGCTTGATTGATGTAGATTCCAGCATCCGTTTGCTTCACCTGCAATCCCAAGAAATAAGTTAGTTCCCCAACCATACTCATCTCAAACATAGCCTTCATTTCATCTGCAAAAGATTGAGCAAGAGAATCATTAGTAGCACCAAAAACAATATCATCAACACAAATTTGAGCAACTACAAAATGATTCTTATCCTTTCGTATAAATAGAGTGGTGTCAGCAAAACCTCTCTTAAAGCCATGGTCCGTGAGATATGCAGTTAATCTATCATACCAAGCCCGTGGAGCTTGTTTCAATCCATAGAGAGCTCTCTTCAACTTGTAGACATCATTCGGCCTGTGAGGATCAACAAAGCCTTTCGGTTGTTCAACATATACCTCTTCTTGTAACATACCATTTAAGAAAGCACTCTTGACATCCATTTGATACAACTTGAAGTTCATATGACTTACTATAGCCAAAAGAATTCGAATGGATTCCAATCTTGCTACAGGTGCAAAAGTCTCATGAAAATCAATTCCTTCTGCTTGTGTGTATCCTTGAGCAACAAGCCTAGATTTATTTCTGATGACAGTTCCATGTTCATCTGACTTATTCTTGAAGATCCACTTAGTTCCAATAACATTGACTCCCTCAGGTCTAGGAACTAATTCCCACACATCATTTCGAACGAACTGATGAAGTTCTTCATGTATAAAATTTACCCAATCAGCATCTTGTAGAGCTTCATCCACCTTTTTCGGTTCGAATTGGGATAGGTAGCATGAGTGAGTAATCACATTTAATGCTTTGGATCTCAATCTCATGTTATCATTCAAACTTCCTAACATATTAGTAGCAGGATGATTCAACCTAACTCTTGATGATGGACCTTTGACCAAGGAAGTAGTAGTACCTTTCTGATCTGATGGACTTTGAACCTCTCTCTATTCTTGTGAAGCTCCATGAACTGGTGTTGAAGGTTCTGAACTCGATGGCACAGATGTTGTATCATTCAAAACCATCAACTCTTCCTCTGTATGCTTTCCCATATAGTTTTCAGGTAGGGAATCATCAACTTCCATCATCTTTTCTTGAACTTGAGGTGCATGTTCTGAATGGCCTTCTGAGTTTAATTCATCATTGATCACTACATTTGAGGATTCCATGACTGTTTTAGTTCTCAGATTGTATACTCTGTATGCTCTACTGGTGGAAGAGTATCCCAGAAAATAACCTCTATCACTCTTAGCATCAAACTTTTCCAGGTTCTCTCTATCACGCAGAATGTAACAGTCACTGCCAAATATTCTGAAGTATTTCACTACAGGCTTCTTTCCTCTCCAGAGTTCATAGGGAGTTTGCTTGGAATTTGGTCTGAAATACACCCGATTGAGAGTGTGACATGCAGTATTAACAGCTTCTCCCCAAAAAGATTTAGGCATCTTCTTATTATGGAGCATGACACGGGCCATTTCTTGTACAACTCTATTTTTCCTTTCCACAATTCCATTTTGTTGTGGTGTTTTGGGTGAAGAGAATTCTTGACGGGTGCCTTGATTATCGCAAAACGTAGCCAGTTTGGTGTTCTCAAACTCTTTTCCATGGTCACTTCTTATTCTGGCTATCACCGTTCCTTTTTCCACTTGCAATTTCTTGCACAGATGAATCATTTTTTTAGGAGCCTCAGCTTTATCTTTCAAAAGTACAATCCATGTGAATCTTGTAAAGTCATCCACAACAACTAGAATGTACTTCTTTCCACCTAAACTCTGAACTCTGGCAGGACCCATGAGATCAATGTGCAGCAACTCCAAAGGTCTCGTAGTTTGAACATCAGCTACAAACGGATGTTTGGACTTCACTTGTTTTCCCATCTGACATGGTCCACAGATGAATTTTTCAATCTTCTCAAACTTGGGCAACCCAATTACTGCATCACATTTTGAAATCTTCTCTAATTGCTTGAGGCTAGCATGTCCCAACCTTTGATGCCATAGGTCAACTTGATTGATCTTAGCACTGAAGCATTTGTTGCTTATACTTGGAGTGATACCATAACAGTTGTCAGCAGTCCTCACACCAACACACATACAATCACCTCCTTCATCAAGTATTTCACATTCTTGTTTGGTGAAGAACACATTCAGTCCATTGTCACAAATTTGACTTATGCTGAGTAAGTTTGCCTTCAACCCATCAACATACCACACATCTTCAAAGACTAGTAGTCCTGGAATATCCACAGTACCAATGCCTCTTATCACAGATTTACTTCCATCTCCAAAGGTAACTGTTCCAATCTTTCCTTCGAAGAGTGTCTTGAACAAGGCTTTATTTCCTGTCATGTGCTTGGAACAACCACTATCCAAATACCAAAGACAAGAATCACGTGCCTTTAAGGCGGTTAAAGCAGTATAGCACATGTGATTATTTTCATATGTGATTATAGCAAGACACTCAAGAAAGATTTTAACACACATAGTAAAGGACAAGCACACCAAGTACACAATGTGGCAAAATAAAGAGAAGATTTTAGAGAAATCCATAACAACAGGAGTCAAGGATCAGCTAAAAGATCAAAGGATCAAAACAAAAGCTACCCGCTCTGATACCACTTGTCAGTTCGTTTGGACCCCTTAAACCCAACAGATTAACCTAGAAAATTAGCCAAGTGATAACTTAGGTAATTTAATTAAATCTAGGTTAACACAAATAAGCAAAAACAACAAAGCAGCGGAAAATAAATAACACAAAGATATGATGACTCAGGAAACCACACCGGTAAAAACCTGGGGAGGATTTAACCTAGCTATCCTCAAGGTAAACTGAATCCACTATGAAAGAATCGAAGTTTACACAATAAGACTTAGACCACTAACATCTTATTGCTACCCAAGTGTAGAAAACTTACTACCAGGACCCCATGATAGCTCCGAGATACACGGACTCCTTCTTTCTTGAATTCTTCAGCAAATCCACAAGCGCACCTGCTTGTATATCTTTGTGCTCTTTTGATTTTGCAACTGTATTGATTTACACAACTCTTGACATGAATCTCAAGTTTGTAAACCCTAAGTGTATGTGAAGGCAAACACCTCTAGATCTCACAAAGAGATTCACAAACACAGCATTCAGAACACTAAAAACGTGGCTAGGGTTTTCCCTTATATACTTAGGGCAAAACATAAAACCCTATACATTAAATGGACTAGAGCTGAGTTGGAAAATTCTGCAGAAAAACGATCTGCCCGATTTTCGATTGATCGAGTCTAACAGAAAGTTAACAGTAATTCTACACAACAACTCGATTCCAACTTTACATTAAGACCCATACTTTGAGCAAGTCTAACACAAGACTAAACATTGTTTTGATCATGGTTTGCCAACATACAAATTGAAGTTCTAATACATTAGTTCCTAATTCTTAGAACTTAACATCATCCAATTTTGCATCAGCATAAGCTTCCAATACTTGCACTCCCATTGCGTTGCAATCAAGTTCTAGCTGGCCGCCTTCTTTCCAGCGTAGCCAGCCAGCTAGGGGGTAGAAGTGAACCAATGCACGACTTAAGGCATCTTTTGTCTTCTCGAATGAAGATGGGATGTTGTTGTTGGGTTTGTAAATGTGTATGACTGGTGCATGAGTCCACTGTGCTGCTTGATCGATCTCAGATAACTGCAATAGGCCACTTGGAGTAGGCTCGCTTGGAATGACCGTGGAATTTGACTTGATGCTGATGCTTATCATCTTGTTCTACAGATTATGACACTGAAAAGTGTGAAAAGTCAATTGTGTGAAGTGTGAACAGAATCTTTGGCCTTTGTGGTTGGCACGTTTCACTTTTGTGCCTTTGGAATTGGACTACTGCTAGTCGGCTCGTCAAATGACTCAAATTGAATGAGAATGATTGTAAGAGATGAGAAATGTTAGAATAATAATGGTACATTTTTATTGTATAGCTTTAGGTTTTTATAGGCCAAATGGAGGTGGTTGTTTCTTCACACTTCTTTGTTCACCAACAAACTTGAGAATTGAAGGAGGATTAATGGCACTTATTCTCTCCAAATTATGGGGTCAGTTGTGATGTCCCCAAAAATATACAATTGATTAATGTTGTTAAATTTTTATTGTATAGCTATTGGGTTTATTAGGCCAAATTGGGATGGTTGTGATTCATACTTATAATTTTTTCACCGTTGCTCATAAATATCTATAGAATTATGAAAATGCAATTATTTTTTTCATTTTATATATTTTTGGTTGAACATAAATACAGTATTTTAAATTGTAAGTTCGTTTAGACCCCTTAAACACAACAGATTAACCTAGAGAATTAGCCAAGTGATTAACTTAGGTAATTTAATTAAATCTAGGTTAACACAAAATAAACAAAAACAACAAAGCAGCGGAAATTAAAGAACACAAAGATCTGATGACCCAGGAAAACCAAACCGGTAAAAAACCTGGGGAGGATTTAACCTAGCTATCCTCAAGGTAAACTGAATCCACTATGAAAGAATCGAAGTTTACACAATAAGACTTAGACCACTAACATCCTATTGCTACCCAAGTGTAGGAAATTTACTACCACGACCCCATGATAGCTCCGTGATCCACGGACTCCTTCTTTCCTTGAATTCTTCAGCAAATCACAAGCGCACCTGCTTGTATATCTTTATGCTCTTTTGATTCTGCAACTGTATTGATTTACACAACTCTTGACATGAATCTCGAGTTTGTAAACCCTAAGTGTATGTGAAGGCAAACACCTCTAGATCTCACAATGAGATTCACAAACACAGCACTCAGAACTCTAAAAACGTGGCTAGGGTTTTCCCTTTTATTCTTAGGGCAAAACATAAAACCCTATACATTAAATGGGTTTGGGCTGAGTTGGAATTTTCTGCAGAAAAACGATCTGCCCGATTTTCGATTTATCGAGTCTAATTCTCGATCGATCGAGTCGGCAGAAAGTGAATAGTTACTTCTGCAGTAAACTCTATTCCAACTTTACATAAAATCCCATACTTTGAGCAAAGTCTAACACAAGACTAAATATTGTTTTGATCATGGTTTGCCAACATTACAAATTGAAGTTCTAATACATTAGTTCCTAATTCTTAGAACCTAACAAACTCCCCCTTTGGTAATCCGTGACAAAATACAGACTTAACAAAAAGCTCAAAGTTTACAAATTGAAATAGCTCATTACAAAATAAATAGCCACTTAAACAATTCAACCTAAACCTCTATCTAAAAGTTGCAAAGTAGACAGCAGCTTGACTGAAAACAACCTGTATATTCCTGTAACACTTAACAAACGCATAAACGCATGTGTGGAAGAAAAAAAAGACAAGGAATATAAAAAGAACTTCTTGATTTCACGTAACACAAAATAAAGACATATATCATGAATAACATCATAAATATAAATCAATAAGCAATGAAGTATAGTGAAACAAGAAACATATCAGTAACCAATGTATCACAAAATATATCTCCTAATCAAGAGCCAAAAATGTAAATACAAGGTGAAGCGCCTAGATACAATCTAATAACTCCACAAGCTCCAAGGTATCACGAAAACTACAAAAGCTCAAAACTCCTCCTAAAACAAAAATCTCCTCTACAAAAATCTCCAAGATATACAATATGCACTCCCCTTTTTTGTGACGAATTGCCAAAGGGCACTCACTCATCATCAAAAGGAGGTGGAGGAGAACGATGAGAGCTCGCCAAATCCGCTCGCAATGCACGTAGCTCATCAAGGACGTCCACCAAAAGCTGACCATGAGCCGCCTGAACGGTCATGACAGTATCAAGAGTTCGACGAAGGTCAGAAACCTCATCAAACGGTGGAAGAACATCAGCAGCAGCAGCAACAGTAGGATCAGAAGACGTCCCAGCTGCAGGAGTATCTGTAGAAGAAGAAGGGGGTGGAATGACACCGGAAGGCTCTACCCTAGGACGCTTAGAGCTAGCTCGAAGTTGAACAGCCCTTTGCCTCAAAAAGGTAGCACCTATAGGAGCAATAATATGAACAGGCTCAGAAACAGGAAAATCATCTAGACTAA
Source organism: Lithocarpus polystachyus (assembly GCA_033629205.1). NCBI lineage: Eukaryota > Viridiplantae > Streptophyta > Magnoliopsida > Fagales > Fagaceae > Lithocarpus > Lithocarpus polystachyus. The sequence continues at coordinate 8,229,010 of CM066172.1, read as the reverse complement.
GATGAAGGAGAATCCTATGAATGAAAATCGGAAAGAATAAAGCATGAGCCGTAGAGCTAGACCGATGAACCTCGTTCAAAGAACGAAGGAACAAATGAGGAAAACTGATAGGAGCATCAGTAACAAGCGCGTACAAAAACACACATCGCTCAAGAGGGATGGTGTGGACATGAGAAATAGGCCACAAAGAATGACACGCTATCCTAAAGAAAAGATAGTGAAGCTCGAAAAGCTCAGCAGAAGTGATCCGAGGATCAGAACCCCACTGGATAGAAGATCCAGTGATGTATGACAACACGTCATCAAGAGGCGGAGACTCCTCATAAGGAAAAACGGGATGGTCAACAATGGGCACCCCAAGAGCATCAGACACTACCCGAGGGGTAATACGATACTCCACACCACGTAACCACACCTTTACCAAGGTGTCGTTATCGTAGACATGGATAGAGAGATTCGAATAGAACTCTCTAATCAAAGAAGCAGGAGGAGGATGCTCAAAATCAAGTAGAGGTAACCAACCCCGACGCTCAAAGTTCTGTCTCACCTCAGGATCAACCTCATCTAAAATGACCCTACGCTCACCCCAAATTTGACGCCTAAGATTAAGGGTCTCATAGGTCTCTTGGTTCTGGGCACTAGGAAACCGATCACTATCGAAAAAAGGTGAAGGGTCAGAAGTCCTACGGGCTCTAGTTTTCCTAGGCATGATGCTAAGGAAAGAACAAAGAAACACAGCAAGAGAAGAGCAGAAACCAAAAACCAAGGGCAGACTGCAAGTTAGCACAGCATAAAACATAGAAAATAACAATTCTATATGATGCATGAGCAAGATATGCAAATGATGCATGAACTAATGCAGTAACAAGTTCAAGTATGATCCAAATTAACAAAATTGGCTTGAGCATGTAATATGTATCAAAAATACCCAATTTGAAAAACCCAATTTTTCAAAACACAACAAATTGATAAATTTATCAACACAACAGTTAATTAACTCAATATAATGATCAAATTAATCAATCTAACAAGCCAATTTTATCAATTTAACTCAAATTGAACAAAACCCCCAATTTTCTCAATTTCAAGCCCTAGAATTTCAAATTTTCCACAAAACAAAAAAAATAATCAAAATAAACCACTAGTAGTGCTTGTGTGTAGTGTCCCCACAAAAACCCATGAAAATTTTGAGATAGAAACACTCAAAATCAATTCCAAATTTGCCAAAATAAAAATTTCGAAAATAACCCACAAAATGCATGAAAAAATGCATGAAACTTGAAAATAAATGCAAAGGGAGGGGCAAAAAGGTCTTACCGGCCTTAGGAGAGAGAGATTAAGCAAAAAGATCGGAAGAAAACGACAAATCTAGCAAAAATCTCTTTGACCGGTTGGTGAGGAGACAAAAAGTTTGAAAAAGGTTTTGAAAAGGTGAAGAGATCACGTGGAAAACTCCTTTTTAAAAACATACAGCTCGATTTTCGATCGATCGAAAATTACATTCGATCGGTCGAAAACAGCTTCGATTGATCCAAATTCAGCTTGGATCGATCGAGTCAACTAGAAACTTTTCCATTGATTTGAAAACATTTTCGATCGGTCGAAAATCAGTTTCGATCGATTGAAATTCTGGAAAAATTAATTTTTTTGAAAAACACACCAATTTCAGTGCAGTCACTTCTCAAAGCATCAGATTTTATGAGAAAAATGCATGAGTATGAGATGAGAAGTTTTCCAAAAACACATGAATTCAACCCAGATTTCTCAAAGAAAAATTTTCTTTCAATACCCCCAAAAAAAACTCAAACAAGCAAACATGTTCCGCATCAATTTTCAGAAATTCTCAAACTTGGTTAGTCAGACCAAAAACACACACAAACATGTACACAGTTTAGCAAAGAATAACTTGTGTAGTGTGTGCAACTAGCAGAAGCTTGGGAAACATGTGAGGTGATATACACATAGAGATCAATCACAATTTCTACAAAATCCATCACATGAAATTGAAAGAGACTATTACTTAAAGAGTTACATCATATAACTCCCACATCTCCTAGAATAAAAGCTTGCAATCATGTAAGTTTCTTGATTTGCCTCATTTTTCAATTTAATTGATTAGAAACTTAGTAAAAGCCGGGATAATGTACACACCAATTTTATGAATTGTGAAATTATTATAGCCCAATAATGTACACACCAATTTTAATAGAGGCTACACCTTATATTCTTTTTGTGCATGTGCTACACTTTTTCGAGCACAAAATCTTACGATATGCACTAAGGTGTTCATGATTGGCTAATAAACAGTGGTGAGATGGTTATTTATGCCTTTCTCAATAAGACCAAGTCCAACAATCAAAGACATAAGACTTCAAGATCAAGATCATGTGATCAACAAATATAGCATCTTCCTACACAACATGCACAACAAAACTTTAGCTAGTTAAGTGCACTAGACATAAGTGCATCAAAGCTAAACAAGGTACATTCACATGATATGCAAAATTTGATTGACCAACCTTGTCTTCAAATTTAAGAAAAAAATAGCAAAAACACAATTTGCAAAATTTTTTTTTTATATCAAAGAAACAAACATCCTAGAATGAAATGCATGAATGTAATGCAAAGAAAATCCTAAAAACAAAGGTCACAAAAGATAGAGCAATGAAGCACAAGGACCATGTCAGACAGACTCAATTAGATTGAGCCTTTTGCATCCAAAACTTTTTAGATGCAACTCTTGCATTGGAGTTATGATTCACATTAGAATTCTGAGCAACTCCAGGATTGAAATAAAGGTTTAACGCCTTTACCAATTCACCAATAAGTACCATAGGATCATGTGCTTGGGGCACAGGTACTCTAGTTTTATTTGCTAGCTTCGCAGCTTGCAATTTAAAACAATTTGGACGAATGTGTCCAGGTTTTTCACAAAAATGACAAACACATGCAGGCTTATCATGCAACTTGCCCTTAGTAGAAGTAGAAGCTCTAGAATGAGAAGCTTGAAGATCAACCCTAATCTTTCTAGGTGGAGTAACATCTATAGGTTTGATAGGTTCACTCACCAAGGGTTTGACAATCTCACTTTTAGGAGGCTCAGAAGAAGGAACAAATTTAGTGGAAGAAGGTTCAAGCACAGAAATATTATCCACAAAACCTAAACCAGTTTTATCAGAAGGAGATTTTTGAACATTCAGCATGTGATCAAGTTTGGAGCTTGCAGACCTATTAGATTGTTCTCTAGCAACAGATAAATCAAGTTCCAAACATTTAATTTTATCCAGTAAAAGCATGTTCTCAGTTTTCACATTATTCAAAAGCTCATTTGCATCAAACAATTTCACAAGTAAATTTTTCTTTTCAAGTTCAAGAGATGCAATTTTCTTTAAGCTTAAATCAACATTCATGGCATCCTTTGCAGCAACTTTGCAAAGCTTATTATAGGCTTCCTGTAAATCTGCATCCTCAGAGAGTTCCCCATCAGAAGGGTTCTCTTCAACAGACATGCTTTCATTAACTACAGTAGTAGCAGTGAAAGCAATGAAGTTTCCATCCTCATCACTAGCGGATTCATTGTCAGAAACTTCATCATCACTAAGGGTTACAGCCATAGCTTTACCCTTAGACCTCAAGTATGTAGGACATTCAGATTTTAAATGACCATACCCTTGACAACCATAACATTGTTGTCCCAAAGAATTATTAGAAGGCTGACCTACTTTCTCCTTAGGTTTTTCAGTGTTATTGACCTTAGTGGGATCATTCCTCCTAAAATTTCTAGGTTCAACAGTGTTCTTGCCTCTTGACTTTCTGTTATTGTTCCTAAGAAAGTTTCTAAAGTTCTTGGCAAGATAGGCAATCTCTGTAGCAGAGAGTTCATCATCAAATCCATCATCCTCAACATCATCAACAGACTTAAGAGCCATTGATTTGGATTTGTTAGTCTTAGGGAGGTCTAACTCATAGGACTGAAGAGATCCTACAAGTTCATCAACAGGGATGGAGTCCGCATCCTTGCTCTCAGTGATGGCAGTCACTTTTGGTCTAAAATCCTCAGTCAAAGATCTAAGAATCTTCCTAACAATTTTAGGTTGATCATAGATTTCACCCAAATTATAAACAGAATTAACAATATCATTCAATTTAGCATAGAATTCATCAAAAGATTCATCATCATTCATTCTAATGCTTTCAAATCTAGTAGTTAATTGCTGCAATTTATTTATCTTAACTGCCTTTGTGCCTTCATGCACAGTCTGGAGGATATTCCAAGCAGTATGAGAAACCTCAACATTTGAGATTCTCTTAAATTCCTCCATGGAAACAGCATTAAAAATAGCATTCATAGCTTTGCTATTAAAAGCGGCTGCCTCCTTTTGAGAAGTTTGCCACTCACTCACAGGAGTAGTGGGCTTCTCCCATCCGTACTCAACGGAATTCCAGACTCTCTCATCAATGAATTTCAGGAATGCTTTCATCCTTACTTTCCAATAAGCATAGTTGTTTCCATCAAAGTGAGGTGGAACAACAAGAGAGTGTCCGTGTTCCATGACAACAGGGGTCAAGGATCAGCTAAAAGATCAAAGGATCAAAAACAAAAGCTACCCGCTCTGATACCACTTGTAAGTTCGTTTAGACCCCTTAAACACAACAGATTAACCTAGAGAATTAGCCAAGTGATTAACTTAGGTAATTTAATTAAATCTAGGTTAACACAAAATAAACAAAAACAACAAAGCAGCGGAAATTAAAGAACACAAAGATCTGATGACCCAGGAAAACCAAACCGGTAAAAAACTTGGGGAGGATTTAACCTAGCTATCCTCAAGGTAAACTGAATCTACTATAAAAGAATCGAAGTTTACACAATAAGACTTAGACCACTAACATCCTATTGCTACCCAAGTGTAGGAAGCTTACTACCACGACCCCATGATAGCTCCGAGATCCACGGACTCCTTCTTTCCTTGAATTCTTCAGCAAATCACAAGCGCACCTGCTTGTATATCTTTATGCTCTTTTGATTCTGCAACTGTATTGATTTACACAACTCTTGACATGAATCTCAAGTTTGTAAACCCTAAGTGTATGTGAAGGCAAACACCTCTAGATCTCACAATGAGATTCACAAACACAGCATTCAGAACTCTAAAAACGTGGCTAGGGTTTTCCCTTTTATACTTAGGGCAAAACATAAAACCCTATACATTAAATGGGCTTGGGCTGAGTTGGAATTTTCTGCAGAAAAACGATCTGCCCGATTTTCGATCGATCGAGTCTAATTCTCGATCGATTTAGACTCGATCGATCGAGTCAGGCAGAAAGTGAATAGTTACTTCTGCAGTAAACTCGATTCCAACTTTACATAAAATCCCATACTTTGAGCAAAATCTAACACAAGACTAAATATTGTTTTGATCATGGTTTGCCAACATTACAAATTGAAGTTCTAATACATTAGTTCCTAATTCTTAGAAGCTAACATAAATGAAGTACATTAAAATTTTCAATTGAATTCAAATAGTAGGTTGTATTGACTATTAAATCCTAATAATTATCTTTCTCAAGGATAATGAAATTCAATACAACCATATTTCTATTTTATTTTCAAAAAACAAAAAATTACAATTTCATGTATTGTACTCAAGTTTTATCTTCAAAAAATTTATAATTTTCCGTGTTAAATTTTAAATTATTATTTAAATTTAGCAATTCTTTTGGGGCAATTTGCCTACTACGTGTGCATCATGGATTCAATGCTCAATTTTGTAATTAAAAAAAGACAAGAAAATTCCAACTGAACCCATAATTTTAGGGAAGAATGCAAGTAACCCGTTAAGAAAAGAAAGGCATTTCATTTAGTTGCACCAAATGACGTATCCAATTGAGTTCAAATCTTTTGTTCTACTTTTCTTATCCCACTCCATGCTCCACAAATGAAAAATTGCCAAGTGTACACCTACTTAATTAAATGCTAATTTTTTGCCTTCTCTTATTTCAATTTCCTGAAATAAATAAAATAAAAACCAAAACATCCCACCGGTCACTGCCACTCGTCCAGCACCATCGACTAGATCTGGTGCCACTACAACGGCCATCAACCAACATCGCTATAAGGTTGAACTAGTAGCGGGATCCGAGAAGCTAAAGAAGAAATAGGTTCGGCGTAACCTCGTTGGAGCAGGAAGCTTGAAGGGCTTAGGTACCTGGGTAGATTAGACTTGGAGGGTCTATTGCTGTCCTTGTATCCCAACTACATTCTTTAGTGGATCATTTTATCCGCTTGGAGGGCGGCGGAGAGGTTTTACGCCGAGGGCTTTAGTTTCCTCTTCGATAACACGTCTTGTGTTGTCCTTGTGTTTGCATCTCTCTTCCCTTTATCTTTGTCATTTAATTTCTGCTGTGGATATGATTTTATTTGACTTAGATGGTTTATCAATTCTGTTTTAGGCTTTAGTTCATTTTTTGTACATTAATTGTTTGACTTAATGCTTGAATTGATAATTTGTAATTTGGGGGTCTAAACGTTCATAGTGTTTTATATGCTATTTGAACTTTCAATTGGTATCAGAGCGGGTGCACTTGCTGTGGTTTAATTACCTTTGTGCGATCCCTGACCCCATATTGAGATGGATCGATCTCAATCTTTGAATGCTCCACCATATTTTGATGGTAGCAACTATGCTTTTTGGAAAGTCCGAATGAGGAAATTTTTATGTTCTATTGATGAAAGTGTGTGGGATGCTGTTGATATTGGATGGGTTAGGCCAGAGGCCGAAAAATCCACTTGGGATAAAGCAGCCCTTGCTGCGTCTAATGCTAACAGTAAAGCTTTGAATGCTATTTTCTGTGGTGTGTCTCCAGATGAGTTTCACAGGATATCCCATGTCTCGGTGGCTAAGGAGGCGTGGAAAATACTGGAGACCACGTATAAAAGAACCAAGAAGGTGAAAGATACCAAGTTACAGATGCTGACCACTCATTTTGAGTAGCTTAAGATGAGTGAGGATGAGTCCTTTGACTCTTTCTATAGCAGGTTGAATGAAGTGGTGATCGGCAAGTTCAACTTGGGTGAGAAAACGAAGGATTCAAAGATTATGAGAAATATCCTTCGATCATTGCTGGAGAGATTCCATGCAAAAGTTACTGCAATTGAAGAAAGTAAAGACCTGGACGATATTAAGGTCCAAGAATTAGTTGGCTCACTTCAAACATATGAGCTGTCATTGCCATCGCAAAAGAGGAGCAAATCTCTTACTCTCATGACAATTGATGAAAGGGTGGAAGCTGATGATTTATCTGATGAAGACGTTGTAGATAAAGATGTTGCATATCTTGTGAAGAACTTCAGAAAGTTCTTGAAGTTCAAGAAGAAAGGAAAGTTTGCAGAGAAAGGAAAATTTCCTAGTTTCGAAAAAGAGAAGAAGGATTTTAAAAGGAAAGATGGTAAGGAGTCTCAATCCTCACAAGGAATCATATGCTTCGAGTGTGATGGACATGGACATATTAAGAAGGAATGTCCCAATTACTTGAAATCGAAGGGTAAGGCTTATGCCGCAAGTCTTAGTGATTCGGACTCATCCAACTCCGATTCTGAGGAAAGCTGTGACAAAGAAGGGAATTACTCTGCATTCATGACTATTGCTCATGTTGAGTCTTCGGAGGACTTGAATTTGCTTGTACAAGAACTTGGAGAGTATAGTGATGAGGAATCAATAGGAATTGTTGAAGAATCAGAAGATGAAGAGGGTGAGTGTACTAAAAGTCTTTAAGAGAACTACAACTTACTTCTTGAAAAGTCTAGAGACTATACACGTGTAGCCAAGGCAGCCGTGAAAAAAATGAAGAAAGCTGAAGAGGACTATAGAAGTCTTCTAGTGCGTCACAAGGAGGCCAAGTGTGAGATAGAGAAGTTAAATGGAGAGTTGTCGGAAGCCTAAGCAAAGGTGAGGTTTCTTGAGCTTGAGGTGGTTCAAGCAAATGCCAAGATATAGAGAGTCTCCACAAAGAAGCTGGATGATGTAATCTCCTCGCAAAAACACTTCTCGGACAAATCTGGTTTGGGATATACTGGAGAAAGCAGTTCTGCTGTCAAAATCTCCAAGGACTTGAAGTTTGTGAAGGCAAAGGAGCCTGTGAAGGAAACTCCAGCTGTTGAAAAGGTGAATCCAGAGAAGAAGAAGAATGTGGCTCATCAAAGGGTGTTCAACAAGTCCCGTAGCCACTCAGAGGTCACACCTGAAGTTAGAAGAAAATCACTCCCAAGACCACAAAGAGGTCCAAGAACAAACCATTTCTACCATCACTGTAGACTTCAAGGCCACACCAGACCAAACTATCATAAGCTGAGAGCATTGAAGAATGCAAGTGATCAAAGGCTAAGAGGACCAAGAAATGACAAGAAAATGTGGACTGTTGAACAATTTAGAGGTCAAAATGGTGATTCCGGAGTGATGGACGTGATGAAGATGATTGGTGCTTTCACCAATTGTTTGGAAAGCTTCACAAGAAGGTTTGAAAACTCTAACACCTGTACCTAATCCTATAAGGATATCACCCCAAACGCACATGACGTGTGGGTGAAAAAGGGTACTCATGCATAAGCATTATAACATGTCCATGCATTAATTCTTCCTATCTTAAGTGACTATGCTTGGGTGTTTGTTTGTGTGCTTGTTTGATTGTGTTCATGCTTTAAATATTTTTACATGGTTTGCTTTTGATAAATTTTGTTTTGGTCAAAAAAATTCAAAAACATATAAAAAGTATAAAATCTAAAAGGTTTGATCAACATTGTTGAGTTTATGTCCTAAACTTGTTTTGCCTTGTACCTTTGTACTAAAGGCTTTGTGCATTCATGAGCACAGCTTGTTTTCATTGCACTCATATCAATGTAGGAAACATCTTGAAATCTATGTGATTGTTGTAAATCAATCTTCAAACTTGTCATGAATGATTAGTCAATGATTTTGTTGATCTTGAGACATGCATAGACTTGTGTCTATATATCTTCCCACTCGTTATTTTTGTTTTTGTTTAAAAGAGCTCTTCAAATGTAAATCTCCAAATGAAAAGAGATATTGAGCTGCAAAAGCCTGTCGCACAAACTAGTATTTGACTAGGAAAAAGCAAAAGCGACTCAAAATATATTGTATGGTGCCCAAAAAGCCAAAGGCTTGTTCATCAAATTGAAATATTAAAAATTTCAGGCATCGATCTCAAAATGAGATGTGTTGATTCAGAATGATAAAATGTTGAGAATTGTAATGAAGTCAAATGAAAATGTTAGGTTCTAAAGATTAGGAACTAATGTATTTAGAACTTCAATTTGTATGTTGGCAAACCATGATCAAAACAATGTTTAGTTGTGTGTTAGACTTGCTCAAAGTATGGGTCTTAATGTAAAGTTGGAATCGAGTTTTTATGCAGAATTACTGTTCACTTTCTGTATGACTCGATCGATCGAAAATTAGACTCGATCGATCGAAAATCGTGCAGAACGTTTTTCTGCAGAAATTTCCAACTCAGCCCAAGCCCGTTTTAATGTATAGGGTTTTATGTTTTGCCCTAAGTATAAAAGGGAAAACCCTAGCCACGTTTTTAGTGTTCTGTTTTGCTGTGTTTGTGAATCTCTTTGTGAGATCTAGAGGTGTTTACCTTCACATACACTTAGGGTTTACAAACTTGAGATTTATGTCAAGAGTTGTGTAAATCATACAGTTGCAGAATCAAAGAGCACAAAGATATACAAGCAGGTGCGCTTGTGGATTTGCTGAAGAATTCCGGAAAGAAGGAGTCCGTGGATCTCGGAGCTATCATGGGGTCATGGTAGTAAGTTTCCTACACTTGGGTAGCAATAAGATGTTAGTGGTTTAAGTTTATTGTGTAAACTTCGATTCTTTCATAGTGGATTCAGTTTACCTTGAGGATAGCTAGGTCAAATCCTCCCCAGGTTTTTACCGGTGTGGTTTCCTGGGTCATCATATCTTTGTGTTATTTATTTTCCGCTGCTTTGTTTATTTTTGCTTATTTGTGTTAACCAAGTTTTAATTAAATTACCTAAGTTATTCACTTGGCTAATTCACTAGGTTAATCTGTTGGGTTTAAGGGGTCTAAACGATTTGACAAGTGGTATCAGAGCGGGTAGCTTTTGTTTTTGATCTTTTGATCTTCTAGCTGATCCTTGACCCCTGTTGTTATGGATTTCTCTAAAATCTTCTCTTTAGTTTATCACATTATCTACTTGGTGTGCTTGTCCTTTACAATCTTTGTTAAAGTTTTTCTTGAGTGTCTTACTATAATCACATATGAAAATAATCACAAGTGCTATACTGCTTTAACCGCCTTAAAGGCACGTGATTCTTGTCTTTGGTATTTGGATAGTGGTTGTTCCAGGCACATGACAGGAAATAAAGCTTTGTTCAAGACACTCTTCGAAGGAAAGATTGGTACAGTTACCTTTGGAGACGGAAGTAAATCTGTGATTAGAGGCATTGGTACTGTGGACATTCCAGGACTACCAGTTTTTGAAGATGTGTGGTATGTTGATGGGTTGAAGGCAAACTTACTCAGCATAAGCCAGATTTGTGACAACAGACTTAATGTATTCTTCACCAAGCAAGAATGTGAAATACTTGATGAAGGGAGTGATTGTATGTGTGTTGGTGTGAGAACAGTTGATAACTGTTATGGTATCACCCCAAGTATAAGCAACAAATGCTTCAGTGCTAAGATCAATCAAGTTGACTTATGGCATCAAAAGTTGGGGCATGCCAACCTCAAGCAATTAGAGAAGATTTCAAAATGTGATGTGGTAATTGGGTTGCCCAAGTTTGAGAAGATTGAAAAATGCATCTGTGGACCATGTCAGATGGGTAAACAAGTGAAGTCCAAACATCCGTCTGTAGCTGATGTTCTAACTACGAGACCTTTGGAGTTGCTGCACATTGATCTCATGGGTCCTGCCAGAGTTCAGAGTTTAGGTGGAAAGAAGTACATTCTAGTTGTTGTGGATGACTTTACAAGATTCACATGGATTGTACTTTTGAAAGATAAAGCTGAGGCTTCTAAAAAAATGATTCATCTATGCAAGAAATTGCAAGTGGAAAAAGGAACGGTGATAGCCAGAATAAGAAGTGACCATGGAAAAGAGTTTGAGAACACCAAACTGGCTACGTTTTGCGATAATCAAGGCACCCGTCAGGAATTCTCTTCACCCAAAACACCACAACAAAATGGAATTGTGGAAAGGAAAAATAGAGTTGTACAAGAAATGGCTCGTGTCATGCTCCATAATAAGAAGATGCCTAAATCTTTTTGGGGAGAAACTGTTAATACTGCATGTCACACTCTCAATCGGGTGTATTTCAGACCAAATTCCAAGCAAACTCCCTATGAACTCTGGAGAGGAAAGAAGCCGGTAGTGAAATACTTCAGAATATTTGGCAGTGATTGTTACATTCTGCGTGATAGAGAGAACCTGGAGAAGTTTGATGCTAAGAGTGATAAAGGTTATTTTCTGGGATACTCTTCCACCAGTAGAGCATACAGAGTATACAATCTGAGAACTAAAACAGTCATGGAATCCTCAAATGTGGTGATCAATGATGAATTAAACTCAGAAGGCCATTCAGAACATGCACCTCAAGTTCAAGAAAAGATGATGGAAGTTGATGATTCTCTACCTGAAGACTATGTGGGAAAGCCTACAGAGGAAGAATTAATGGTTTTGAATGATACAGCATCTGTGCCATCAAGTTCAGAACCTTCAACACCAGTTCATGGCGGTCCACAAGAATAGAGAGAAGTTCAAAGTCCATCAGATTAGAAAGGTACCACTACTTCATTGGTAAAAGGTCCATCTTCAAGAGTTAGGTTGAATCATCCTGCTACTAATATTTTGGGAAGTTTAAATGATAACATGAGATTGAGATCCAAAGTATTAAATGTGATTACTCACTCATGCTACCTATCCCAATTCGAACCGAAAAGGGTGGATGAAGCTCTCCAAGATGCTGATTTGGTAAACTCTATGCATGAAGAACTTCATCAGTTCGTTCGAAATGATGTGTGGGAATTAGTTCCTAGACCTGAGGGAGTCAATGTTATTGGAACTAAGTGGATCTTCAAGAACAAGTCAGATGAACATGGAACTGTTATCAGAAATAAATCTAAGCTTGTTGCTCAAGGATACACACAAGTAGAAGGAATTGATTTTGATGAGAGTTTTACACCTGTAGCAAGATTGGAATCCATTCGAATTCTTTTGGCTATAGCATGTCACATGAACTTCAGGCTGTATCAAATGGATGTCAAGAGTGCTTTCTTGAATGGCATGTTACAAGAAGAGGTATATGTTGAACAACCGAAAGGTTTTATTGATCCTCACAGACCGAATGATGTCTACAAGTTGAAGAGAGCTCTCTATGGATTGAAACAAGCTCCACGGGCCTGGTATGATAGATTAACTGCATATCTCACGGATCATGGCTTCAAGAGAGGTTTTGCTGACACCACTCTGTTTATACGAAAGGATAAGAATCATTTTGCAGTTGCTCAAATTTATGTTGATGATATTATTTTTGGTGCTACTAATGATTCTCTTGCTCAATCTTATGCAGATGAAATGAAGGCCATGTTTGAGATGAGTATGGTTGGCGAACTAACTTATTTCTTGGGATTGCAGGTAAAGCAAATGGATGATGGAATCTACATCAACCAAGCAAAGTACGCACGAAATTTGGTCAAGCGATTTGGTCTTGACAAGGCTGCACATGCTAGGACACCAATGGATGCTAATGCGAAACTAACAAATGATCCATCAGGTGAGTCTGTTGATGTTACACTATATAGAAGCATGATTGGTTGTCTTTTGTACTTAACTGCTAGCAGACCTGATATTGCGTTTAGTGTGGGTGTTTGCTCTAGATTTCAATCTAATCCTAAGGTCTCTCACTTAAATGTTGATAAGAGGATCATAAAATATGTTGCTGGAACTTGTGATTATGGTCTATTTTACAATAAAGAGTCAAATCTTTCTCTTGCTGGTTTTTCTGATTCTGACTGGGCTGGTAATGCTGATGATAGAAAAAGTACAACTGGTGGTTGTTTTTATGTTGGTGCTAATTTGGTTGCTTGGATGAGTAAGAAGCAAAATTTTGTTTCGTTATCTACTGCTGAGGCAGAATATATTGCTGCTGGAAGTTGTTGTTCACAGCTTCTCTGGATGAAGAAACTTTTGAGTGATTATGGAATATCACAGGACACCATGGTTGTTTATTGTGATAACTCTAGTGCCATAGATATCTCTAAGAATCCTGTTCAACACTCTAAGACCAAACACATTGAAATTAGATATCACTTCATTAGGGATCTAGTTGAACGGAAAATTGTTGCTCTAGAGTATATTCCTACTGAACGTCAGAATGCTGATATTTTCACCAAACCACTTGATAGAGGAAGTTTGAAACTCTTCGTCAAATCATTGGTGTGATTCTATGTCCCTAGTCATTCTTGACTTCATGGTCCTTGTGCTTCATTGCTCAATCTTTTGTGACCTTTGGTTCTAGGATTTGTATTGCATTGCATTCATGCATTTCATTCTAGGATGTTTGTTTCTTTGTTTAATAATAAAAAAAAAAATATTTTTTGCAAATTGTGTTTTGCTATTTTTCCTTAAATTTGAAGACAAGGTTGGTCAACCAAATTTTACATGTCATATGTATGTACCTTGTTTAGCTTTGATGCACTTATTTCTATTGCACTTTGCTAGCTAAAGTCTTGTTGTGCATGTTGTGTGGGAAGATACTATAATTGTTGATCACATGATCTTGATCTTGAAGTCTTATGTCTTTGATTGTTGGACTTGAACTTATTGAGAAAGGCATAAATAACCATCTCATCACTGTTTATTAGCCAATCATGAACACCTTAGTACATATCATAAGATTTTGTGCTTGAGAAAGTGTAGCACATGCACAAAAAGAACATAAGGTGTAACCTCTAATTAAAATTGGTGTGTACATTATTGGGCTATAATCATCTCACAAATTCAAATAAAATTGGTGTGTATATTATCCCGGCTTTTATTAAGTTTCTAATCAATTAAATTTGACTAATGAGGCAAATCAAGAAACTTACATGATTGCAAGCTTTTAATCTAGGAGATGTGGGAGTTATAGGATGTAATACTTTAAGTTATAGTCTCTTTCATATTCATGTGATGGATTTTGTAGAAATTGTGATTGATCTCTATGTGTATATCACCTCACATGTTTCTCAAGCTTATGCTAGTTGTACACACTACACAAGTTATTCTTTGCTAAACCGTGTACATGGTATTTTGTGTGTTTTTGGCCTGACCAACCAAGTTTGAGAATTTCTAGAAATTGATGCAAATCATGTTTGCGTGTTTATTTTTTTGGGGTATATTGAGAGAATTTTTTGCCTTGAGAAATCTGGATTGAATACATGTGTTTTTGGAAAACATCTCATCTCATACTCATGCATTTGATTTATAAAATCTACTGCTTTGAGGAGTTTTTGATCTAAAATGTTTGGTTTTTCAAAATTGTGATTTTTCCAGAATTTCGATCGATCGAAACTGATTTTCGACCGATCGAAAATGTTTTAAAATGCTCAGAAAACTCTCTGGTTGGCTCGATCGATCCAAGCTTGTTTTGGATCAATCGAAGGTATTTTCGATCGATCGAATGTAATTTTCGATCAATCGAAATTCGTGCTGGATGTTTTTGAAAAGGAACTTTTCAAGTGTCTTTTCACTTTTTCAAAACTTTTCAAAATTCCTTTTGTCTCCTACCAACTGGTCAAGCTATTTTTGGGTGGATTTGTCGTTTTCTTCCGTTCTTTTTGCACAATCTCTCTCCTTCAAGGCCGGTAAGACCATTATGCCCTTTCCTTTGCATTTATTTTCGAAAATCATGCATTTTTCATGCATTTTTGTTGTTATTTTCGAAATTATTGTTGTGGCAAATTAGGAAGTGTTTTTGGGTGGTTCTTTCTCAAATTTTTCATGGGTTTTTGTGGGGACACCTTACCTAAGCTCTACATGTGGTTTAATTTGATTATTTTGGTGTTTTGAGGAAAATTTGAAATTCTAGGGCTTGAAATTGAGAAAATTGGGGGTTTTGTTCAATTTGATTGAAATTGATGAAATTGGCTTGTTGGATTGTTTAATTTGATCACTATATTGAGTTAATTGAATGTTGAGTTGATCAATTAATCAATTTGTTGTGTTTTGAAAACTTGGGTTTTTCAAATTGGGTATTTTTGATACTAACTACATGCTCAAGCCAATTTTGTTAATTTGGATCACAATTGAACTTGTCGCTGCATTAGTACATGCATCATTTTGCTGTTCATGTTCATGCATCATATAGAATTGATATTTTCTATATTTTATGCTTTGCTAACTTGCAGTCTGCCCTTGGTTTTTGGTTTTTGCTCTTTCCTTTTTGTGTCTATCTCTTTTCCTTAGCACTATGCCTAGGAAAACTAGAGCCCATAGGACTTCTGATCCTTCCCCTTCTTTTGACACTGAACGGTTCCCTAGTGAGTCAAACCAAGTCACCTATGAGACTCTAAACCTTAGGCGTCAAATTTGGGGTGAGCGTAGGGTTATCTTAGATGAGTTGGATCCTGAGGTGCGTCGTAACTTTGAGCATCGGGGTTGGTTACCTTTGCTCGAGTATGAGCATTCTCCTCCTCCTGCCACCTTGATTAGAGAGTTCTATTTGAACCTCTCTATTCATGTCTACGATAACGACACCTTAGTAAAGGTGTGGTTACGTGGTGTGGAGTATCGCATTACCCCTTCGGTAGTGTCTGATGCTCTTGGGGTGCCTATTGTGGATCATCCTGTTTTTCCTTACGAGGAGTCTCCTCCCCTTGATGACGTCCTGTCATACATCACTGGGTCTTCTATCCAGTGGGGTTCTGATCCTCGGATCACTTCTGCTGAGCTGTCTGAGCTGCACTATCTTTTCTTTAGGATAGCGTGTCATTCTTTATGGCCTATTTCGCATGTCCACACCATTCCTCTTGAGAGGTGTGTCTTTTTGTATGCCTTGGTCACTGATGCGCCTATCAGTTTTCCGCATCTGTTCCTTCGTTCTTTGAACGAGGTTCATTGGTCTAGTTCTACGGCTCATGCTTTGTTTTTCCCTGTTTTTATTCATAGGATTCTCCTTTTTCTTGGTTTTGGTGAGTATCCTGCTTCTGAGCCTGTCCATATTGTCGCTCCTATCGGTGCTACCTTTTTGAGGCAAAGGGCTGCTCAACTTCGAGCTAGCTCTAAGCGTCCTAGGGTAGAGCCTTCTGGTGTCACTCCACCCCTTTCTTCTTCTACAGATACTCATGCAGCTGGGACTTCTTCTGATCCTGCTGTTGCTGCTGCTGCTGCTGATGTTCCTCCATCGTTTGATGAGGTTTCTGACCTTCGTCGGACTCTTGATACTGTCGTGACCGTTCAGGTGGCTCATGGTCAGCTTTTGGTGGACATTCTTGATGAGCTACGTGCGTTACGAGCGGATTTGGCGAGCTCTCGTCATTCTCCTCCGCCTCCTTTTGATGATGAGTGAGTGCCCTTTGGCAATTCGTCACAAAAAGGGGGAGTACATAGTTCATTGTATCTAGGAGATTTTTTGTGGAGATTTACATTTTAGGGGGAGTTTTTGTTTACTTGGTAGTAATACTGCGGAGCTTATGGAGTTATTAGATTGTATCTAGGTGCTTCACTGTGTATTCTCATTTTTAGCTCTTGTTTAGGAGATTTTATTTTTTGTTGAGATACATGATATTTTGTTGAGATACATTTTTATGTATATGTTTCTTATTTCACTATGCTACTCTGCTTATTGATTTATATTGATGATGTTATTCATGATATATGTCTTTATTTTGTGTCATGTGAAATCAAGAAATTTTTATTTATGTATTTCCTGTTTTTTCTTCCACACATGCGTTTATGTGTTTGTTAAGTGTTACAGGAATATACAGGTTGCTTTCAGTCGAGCTGCTGTCTACTTTGCAACTGTTAGATAGTAGTTTAGGTTGAATTGTTAAGTGGCTATTTATTTTGTAATGGGCTATTTCAATTTGTAACTTTGAGCTTTTGTTAAGTCTGTGTTTTGTCACGGATTGCCAAAGGGGGAGTTTGTTAGGTTCTAAAGATTAGGAACTAATGTATTTAGAACTTCAATTTGTATGTTGGCAAACCATGATCAAAACAATTTTTAGTCGTGTGTTAGACTTGCTCAAAGTATGGGTCTTAATGTAAAGTTGGAATCGAGTTTTTATGCAAAATTACTGTTCACTTTCTGTATGACTCGATCGATCGAAAGTTAGACTCGATCGATCGAAAATCGTGCAGAACGTTTTTCTGCAGAAATTTCCAACTCAGCTCAAGCCCGTTTTAATGTATAGGGTTTTATGTTTTGCCCTAAGTATAAAAGGGAAAACCCTAGCCACGTTTTTAGTGTTCTGTTTTGCTGTGTTTGTGAATCTCTTTGTGAGATCTAGAGGTGTTTACCTTCACATACACTTAGGGTTTACAAACTTGAGATTTATGTCAAGAGTTGTGTAAATCATACAGTTGCAGAATCAAAGAGCACAAAGATATACAAGCAGGTGCGCTTGTGGATTTGCTGAAGAATTCTGGAAAGAAGGAGTCCGTGGATCTCGGAGCTATCATGGGGTCATGGTAGTAAGTTTCCTACACTTGGATAGCAATAAGATGTTAGTGGTCTAAGTATATTGTGTAAACTTCTATTCTTTCATAGTGGATTCAATTTACCTTGAGGATAGCTAGGTCAAATCCTCCCCAGGTTTTTACCGGTGTGGTTTCTTGGGTCATCATATCTTTGTGTTATTTATTTTCCGCTGCTTTGTTTATTTTTGCTTATTTGTGTTAACCTAGTTTAATTAAATTACCTAAGTTATTCACTTGGCTAATTCACTAGGTTAATCTGTTGGGTTTAAGGGGTCTAAACGATCTGACAGAAAAGCTTCAAAAGTTATGTAATCATTTTCTTGTGGGAGGTCATATATGCATATTTCTATAATTGAGATGGATCTCATTATCTAATGCTCATTGTGTATGCCTTGGTTGAATTGATCATTGAAGCTTCACATTAGACTATGGACTATCTCATTGTTGATATCCCACATCACACTTGTTTATGTTCATTGAATGCCTTATTTATTTGTGTGATTGTATTTGATAAAATGTGTTTCACATGCTCAATTTTTGTTGATCAAGCACAAAAAGATTTTTGAGTGTTTTTATGTGTTTTTGAAAAAGTCTTTTTGTTTTAGCAAAATATCAAAAATTTCAAAAACTGTTGTGTTCTGTTTTGGCGACTCATTCGCGGGTCTGTCCAGTCGCATGCCTCAGTCGCGAGCTCAATACAGATTGTTTTCGTGTCTCTCTAGCGGGTCAATACCCAAGTCACGAAAAAGACTTAGAAAACGTTTCAAAAATCTGGATTTTTATACTTCTCGCGTCTTGTTGTGGTGACTTTGTCGCGAGTGGAGGTACAGTCCCGAGATTTACACAAAATGTTTCGCGGCTTAGCTCGCGGTTAACTCGCGGTTGGAACCTCCAGTCATGAAAAACACTTCGAAAATTTTTTTAAAATTTTTCCTTAAAGTGTTCTAGCGGCTAGACTTGGCGACTTTCTCGCGACTTGTTTCAATCGCGAAAAACGCGTGTTTTGTGCCTTTAAAGTCAGTTTTCCAAAACTTTTCAGTTTTCCCTCGAATATTTGTGACTGTTCATTGTCTCAACCGTGTTCTTTCTCAAACTCACCGTGTTCTTCTCAAAGATCTCTTTGTTCTTCATCATTTCTTCACCAATCTTCAAGAAAAAGGTATAGGTTTTCATATTTTTATTACCTATTTCATGATTTTAAGCCTTTTTTCTTTGGATTTTGGGTTGTTTCAATCGGTTGAGTTAGTTTGGGTTTCTAATATGGGTTTGAATCATTTTGTTGGTTTTGCTTGTATGGGTTTTGTTGATTTCTATTATCTATTGCTTGATATGCCCTTGTTGTCATGCTTGTCTACTCTCATTGTATCGTTTTGACTTTTGTTGTGCATACTTTACTCATAGAGATATGTTCAGTTGACATGTGCCTAAGTTATTGTGGCTATGTGATGTTTCTGTCTTTGTTATGGTGCTATTGGTCATTCACATTTGAGTCTTAACTAGTGACTTTGATCTGTGTCATACCTTTTAACACAATGTACTTGTGTTTCTTCTCTTACTTGGTGCAGGATTGGTTCATACTATGAGTTAACTATTATATCATTTTTCTAAATACCTAATTTCTAATCAAGTTGATGTTTGTGTCTTGTGTTTGTTCTTGGATCTCTGCTGTGTGTCTCCTATTTTGCAGATGTCACGCCATTCGTCTAAAGGAAAGGAGATAGTGAGTGATGTTCCTACCCCTATTGCTAAGCGAACTCGTCACTCAACCCGGTCATCTCAAGTCCTAGAAAGCAAGAGATTTAGGACACCCATTGATTCATAGACATACTCAGACATCTTTGTCGATGCTCCCATTATTGTGGAACAGATAGTGCATTTTGATACCTTGGGAACTACATTTATCCCTAGGATTTTTGAAAGAAGAGTTGGGATGCTCTTTTTGGGAACTTTGAGGATCCATATGATGAGTTAGTGAGGGAGTTCTACTCAAATGCTTGATTCATTGGAATTGAACTACAATGCTGGGTAAGAGGAAAAGAATTTGTTATTACTCCAGATTACCTTGCACAAGTTCTTCACATCACCCGACCAGAAAAAGTGGACAGGACTTCATATGATGATAGAGTTCCTCAAGTGCAAGACATCCTTCAAGTTCTTGGGGTCTGATCATGAAGTTAGAAGCAAAGGGATGTCTATAGGCATTGCAAAATTTTCACCTGAACTGACTACTCTGAAACTGATCATGTTTTCAAATCTTTACCCATTGACAAATACTGGTTACATAAATCTTGGAAGAGCTCAGTTTTTGTGTGATCTTATTGCTGGTGCTCCAATTGACATCTGTGCCCATATCTTTCAAATAATTGGGAAAACTGCGACTCGATCAGTAGCAAGAGCTTGCCTTCCTTTCAGTAGTCTCCTTATGAAGATCATGATCCAAGAAGGTATACATCCAACATCAGATGGAAGAATTGTGCTGCGTCCTCGACCGATTTCCATGTTCACTCTTCAAGCAAGCAAGAGTCACTCTTCTATGGCAACAAAGACTGAACCATTCACTCATAGCAGTCCATCTGGTCATGCTATTCCTATGCATATAGAGACACCTTCTACACCCACTACAGAAAAATAAGGATGCTGTGGACTCAACCTAGTGATCCTACTGATAGGCTGAGCACTCTCATTGACGGTGTCAATCAGCGTATTTCCGGTCTAGAGAAATTTATCATCCAATACAACAACTCTGTTCAAATGCGCTTCACCAACATCAAGGCACAATTAGATACTATCTAGCAGAAGATTGAGAATAGTCTTTAGCTATTTGTGACAAAAAGGGGGAGAACAATGAAAGGGGGAGTACACATTGATAGGGGGAGTGAGCAGTGAGAACAGCATAGTAAAAGAAAAGGGAAGTTGTACAGGGGTGTTTACATATTTATCTTCAGTATATTTACAGTTCTTTCATTAAAAATACATTTGGTATAAACTGTTGGATATGGTACTTTGTTTTAAGTACATTAGTTGTCTTTATATATTAGATGTTATTCAGTTTATATGTTTTGTACCTATGCTTATGTAGCCTTTTATTTTGTACCTTTGCTATGTGGCATGTTGGTTATGTTTGTACCTGGCTTTTGTAAGCACTTTGTTTTCTTGCCTTGTGGCTTTCGCACTTTGTGTTTAAATGTTATGTTTTTATCTTTAAGTACATCACTCTTATGCCCTGTGTTGGATTTTTATCCTTAATGCAATTACGTAGTGTTGTTGCATTGGTTGAGTGTTGGACATGCAAATGATACTTGTCATTGAACTTATTAGATTGCATGTCCGGATGTTCATTCCTTGTGAGAATGAGCATTGTGATCACTATTTATAGTGATTGTTTGTTTTTGGTTAAGCCATGCTCTATTGCTTTAATACATTTTGCTTGATCGCATTGTGCTTGCTTCAAATGCAATACAAGTTTTTTTGCATACAATGAACTTATTGTGTGGTTATTTTTCAGGAGATACTTGTACTTATGATTCAAGAGCTTCACAGATCCTAGAGTTAAGTGTGAGTGAGTTTTGTTCAACTGTTCCCAACTCACGCGTTAATTCTAGAGTTTGTAGTAGGGTTTTGTCACGAAATAGCCAAAGGGGGAGATTGTAAGGTTGAATTTTATCAACCATTGTGTTGGCTTTATTTCGTGCCAATTTTCTTGTATTTTCAGCATTTAGAAACCCTGTATTTAGGTGGGAATCATGTAAGGGTAGTTTGTGAGAGAGTGTGAAGATTTGCTCAAGACTGTGCTGCAAAACAAAAACTCGCGACTGGACCTCGCTGGTGTCTCACGACTGGCAAGCAGCCAGATGTTGCACACAAGAGAAGCGTGCAGAGAAGAACTCGCGACTGGATCTCGCGGGTGGCTCGTGACTGAAAGCTGCCAGAATATGAACCGTTGTGCCAGCTGTCGTACTACAAGAAAAAAATTCCAGTCTGGCCTTTCAGTTTGTTTGCGACTTGAACTCGCGACTCAATCAAGCCGCCAGCCTACTCTGTTGTGAAAAATCTGTCTCTTCGCATTCCAAACACCCACCAGTATATATACTCCTTATACCCACGAAATGTAGAGAGCTTCCAGAGAGAATTTTAAGAGAGAAACCCTAGAGAAAAACAAGATTGATTCATCTACAATCTTAACCTTGTGACTCTTCAAATTCCTCTACTCTCTTCCTCTCTATTGTAGATCCTTGAGAGGTGTTTCAGCCAAATCCTTTTTCTCACCGTACCCACATCTGTGAGAAGGTTATTTGGTGTTTTAGGAAGTAGTTAGGAAGGAGCCAATTCATGTTGGTAGATGCTATGGACTAGTAACGGGATTCGGGAAGCTAAAGAAGAAATAGGTTCGGCGTAACCTCGTTGGAGCAAGAAGCTTGGAGGGCTTAGGTACCTGGGTAGATTAGGCTTGGAGGGTTTATTGCTGTCCTTGTATCCCAACTACATTCTTTAGTGGATTGTTTTGACTGCTTGGAGGGCGGCGGAGAGGTTTTATGCCGAGGGCTTCGGTTTCCTCTTTGATAACACGTCTTGTGTTGTCCTTGTGTTTGTATCTCTCTTCCCTTTATCTTTGTCATTTAATTTCTGTTATGGATGTAATTTTATTTGACTTAGATGGTTTATCAATTTTGTTTTAGGCTTTAGTTCATTTTCCGCACGTTTATCGTTTGTGTTAAAGCTTGAATTGATAATTTGTATATTGGGAGTCTAAACGTTCATAGTGTTTTACACACTATTTGAACTTTCAACCTCGTTATTTTTAAATCCATGACTAGGTACATGAATAGAGAAATCACGTTGTCCTTTCATCACTAGCATCTATTCATCAAATCCACCAACCTATGGTCTATTTTGGATTTGGTAAATTGATAAAGTATATTAGAAAACAAAAAAAATAATATCAAGTGGCTTTGTGTGGCTGTGATTTTTTTGGTATTTCACTTAAATTGTGTTGGGTATGTACTTTGATATTATTGTCTTAGGAATTTAGGATCCTACATATGGTTTTGAAATAGAAGGGGACTGTTTCATGATATAGGAGTGCGCATGGGTCCTTTTGGTTCGATTTTAAGAAGAATTTCATAATAAAACAAACATTGTTAGCTTGAGAAAACTTTGGTTGAACGTACATCCAACATATTTGAGGAAGTGGGTAGTGATTTTAATAAACAAATTGAAGAAGAAGAAGAAGATGTGGGAATTACATTGTATGCTTTAACTGGGACTCCTAC
The DNA here is from genome assembly GCA_033629205.1 of Lithocarpus polystachyus. Classification (NCBI taxonomy): domain Eukaryota; kingdom Viridiplantae; phylum Streptophyta; class Magnoliopsida; order Fagales; family Fagaceae; genus Lithocarpus; species Lithocarpus polystachyus. The sequence continues at coordinate 8,206,009 of CM066172.1, read as the reverse complement.
ACCAGGCACTATGAGGGCTAGAGGCAAGATTATTGGCAATGGGTTAGTGATTCTGGTTGACATAGGTAGTACTCATAATTTTGTGGATGCATTAGTGGTCTCTAGTTTACAGTTAAAGGTTGATGTTTCAAGAATTTTGGAAGTTAAGGTGGCTAATGGTATTGTGGTGAGAACTCAAGGTTTTTGTACTAGTGTACCAGTGTGTGTGCAAGGAATGGAATTTTGTGTTCAATTTCATGTTTTGGCATTAGGAGGTTGTGATGCTGTGTAGGGCACTCAGTGGTTGAGTACCTTGTGTGTAATACACTGGAATTTTCAGTTGTTAACTATGAAATTCCATTATAAGGATCAACAGGTCTTGTTGCAGGGTTTAAGTCCCTCTTCTGTCACTTCCTTCATAGATTGTAATCAGTTGCTTAAGAGATCAATAAGGAAGGGTTTACTGATTCAAATTACTCCTACAGTTGATGTGGTGTTGGAAGATAGTGTGCCTACAGAAGTGGAGTTGTTATTGCAGGAATTTGGAGAGGTTTTTGAGACTCCTGCTGGTTTACCACTTGTGAGGGGTCATGAACACCAGATTACTCTCATGGAGTGCTCTTAACCAGTCTTCTAGAGACCCTATAGATACCCTTTCTATTAAAAGAATGAAATTGAGAAGATTGTGAGAGAGTTGTTGTTTGTTGGGTCAATTAGAAACAACACCGGTCCTTTTGCTTCACCTGTCTTGTTAGTAAGGAAGGCAGATGGATCTTGGAGGATGTGTATAGACTATAGAGCATTGAATAACATCACTGTTAAGGATAAGTTTCCAATTCCAGTCATTGATGAGCTGTTAGATGAGTTTAATGGAGCAACTGTCTTTTCCAAGCTTGATTTAAGATCAGGATACCATCAAATCAAGATGAAGGCGGAGGATGTGCCTCAAACAGCCTTCAAAACAAATGAAGGGCATTATGAGTTCTTGGTAATGCCATTGGCTTAACCAATGCCCCCTCAACCTTCCAATCCTTGACGAACCATGTTTTTAAGCCTTATCTCAGAAAATTCGTTTTAGGTTTTTTTTTTTTTTTTTTTTTTTATGATATCTTGGTTTATAGCACTTCTTTACCTGAGCATGTGACCCATTTGAGATCTATTTTAGAGGTTTTGGCCTTAAATAAATTGAATGCTAAAAGGTCCAAATGCAGATTTGCTAGTAATGCATATTCCAATGCATTTGCAAGTGGTGTCACTCCAAGTAAATCCTGACAAACTATTCCTCATTCCAAATTAGTGGGCTCGCACACTACATTGCCATCAATAGACAATACTATAAGGATTGCTATATCTTGTAGAGTGATCAACATTTCACAAGTAGGTAGATGAAATGTATAGGTTTCAGATTGCCACCGCTCCACCAAGGAAGTGATATGACCCCAGTCAATATCTATATGTGGTAGGTGGATAACACGGTATAGTCTACATTGATGCAAATATGGGGTGATACGCTCGCCTAACTGGCGAGGGGGGGGGGGGGGGGAGGCGGTGCAAACGGTTGGGGTCGCACTTGTAAGGTGGAAACCTGAATTTTTTTTTAAAATATACATTGTTATATTGCTAATGTTGAAATTATTTTCATGTAAATTGAATAATTTTAGATATTATGAGGACATTAATAAATTTTGATCTTGTAACATACACTGCCTTCCATTGCATCATTAGCGATGTGATATTGTTGTTGGGTTTGCAGAGAATGATCGAATGACCCAGGCTCCATTTCAAATATATCCTACATTAAATGCTACAATGAGTTAAACCATGCAACATCCATTACCTCTATATTAGTAGGAAATTGAATATAAATCAAACTAAATTAACCTTTTTTTTTGGACTAAGATAACTTCTATGACATTAATGAATTGACAATAAAGTACTATTAACATTTGAAGGTATATTTTTTACAAACTATCTATATAAAAAATTACAAACTAAGAAAATAATTCCCAATTAAATTAGGGAGCCGAGAAGCTTACTACAATTGCGATACGAAGTGAAGGAATGTAGGAATTATAGAGTGCTACTTGGAAGAAAAGAAAGAAAGAAAAAAAAAATCATAATCAACTAATCATAAATATCTTCTAAAAAAATATAATCCTAAATAAAATTGAAAGAAACTCAAATATTAAATATAACTTACAATGCTTTTAGTTTATAATAAAATTGAAAGAAACTCAAATAAAGGATTTATGAAGCAACAGTTTTAATAATAAAAATAATAGTTTTAGCAAAAATAATCGTACACACAATAACTAGTATTAACTATAATATAACCATATATAATATTTACAATATATTAGCGTATAATATTTATAAAGCATATAATTAATTTTTATACCAACTAAACTTTAAAGAAAAAGAAACACACATGTACGATTTATAATAATAATAATAATAATAATAATACACACACATATCTTTATTATAAACCAACAAACATATTATGCAATATATTTTTTCCAAGTAACAGATATAAGAATTGATAATAAAAAAGTAAAATTGATTATAAAAAGATCAATAATACAATTTATTACAATTTTTGTGGTCATATACTAATAATAACAATAAATAATATTTAATAATCTCAAAATTAACAAAACACATACATAAATTTAATTAAGGAGTTGTGATGCTTACCACAATTATGATACCAACTGAAAGAGTGAGAATTATAGAGTGATACTTGCGAAAAAAAAAAAAAAAAGCAATTAGATCATAATAAATAAACACATAATATCAACAATACTAAAAATTTTTGTAGTCCTAACCATAAAAAATTTATTAGTCTAAAATTATAAAAAAACAACAGCAACAACAATAATCATAATCATAATCATAGGCATACAAACAATATTAATTACAACAATACATAATATTTTACAATGTATTAGCTTCTAATATTTACAAAGCATATATTTATATAATGATAATAAATCTGTTAATTTCTAGAGCTATAATTTAATAAGCAAAGCAAAAAAAACTTACGTTAACCCAAAACTGATTATCCATAGTTGTGCACATTGAAGCAAAGCAGAAGAGTAACAATCGGACGATGTAACTTTGTGAGGAGAAACAAACTTTCAGCAAGGGTACTTGCCTTTTATTATGAAGAGGAGAAATAAAAAGACAAAAAAGAATCTCTGAGACAAATTTTACGCAGGAGAAATATAAAGACAAAAAAAAAAAAAAAAAATCTTTAAGACAGATTTTACGCGTGATATCAATATGTGGTTTTATTGGGAATGATCAATGAATATATTCAGAGAATAAGAATCAGAGGAAGAGAAATAAAAAGAATCTCTGAGACAAAAAAAAATAAAAAGAATCTCTGAGACAAAAAAGAATCTATGAAAAGAAACAAAATGACCAATGAGTTGATTGATTGAAGGATTATGTGTACTATATTTTTTTTTTTTCGGACGACTCTCTCTTGCTCCAATTTTCGGTGAATCAATTGCAACAATTTTTTTTGCCCTCTATTTTGGCAATGCCATTGCCACACTTCCCCCCCCCCCCCCCCCTTTATTTCGGCAATGGCATTGCTACAAATCAATTGCCACACTTTTTTTTCCCCTCTATTTCAGCAATGCCATTGACACAAATGCCACATTTTTTTTTCTCCTCTGTTTCGACAATGGCATTGCCACAATTGGTTTCCCCTTGGGCACCCAACTAGCACTAGCACACTTCGGGTACTTCACACTCACTTTGGCAGCAACTTTGGGCAGCAGGAATTTTGGCAATGAGATTGCCAAAATTCAAAATTTTCCCTCTCCCACTTTTTCTTTTTCTCTCTCATACTTTTGTTAGAATTTTGGCAACACCGTTAATAACTTGAAATAGTACTCATAACGCAAATAAACTCGAGATTCCGCAATATTCAGCCAAAAGACTCATGTTCTTTGTGTTGGACAGTAGAAATAGTTTGTGTGAACAAGAGTTATGGTGACAACATTGAAAGCACGGACACAACATTTTGCCTGCCATTCCTGTACCGGATAGGAGGTCGCATGGGACACCACTACATGCACGTCCTGCCTTTTTTTTTTTTCATTTTTTAATTATCGGACATGGCCTATGCAGAAAAAAGAAAGAAAGAAAAATCAATAACCTTGCATCTCCATTGTACATCTACTGTCTTCCTTATGCTTGTCTAGTTTCTCTCACGATGTGTGTCTCTTCATCTTTCTTAACTTTCTCTCTCATTTTTTATTTTCAAAACTTATGCTTTTTTTTAGAGTTGTGTGGCTAATTTATCCTTTGTTTTAAAGTTGTGTGGTTGTTTGCCTCTTCTTTTTGAATTTGACTTTAAGTTGCCAGCTATTAACCACTTCCTCTCTTCATTTTTTTTTTCTTTTTTTTAACACTTCCCCTCTCTTACTCTAGGTTTTTTTCCCCCCCTTCAGTACACATATTAGAATGTCACTCACATAATTAGCTTTAATATACTTGGGACAAGGGCTTAAATTATTAAAGGAGGTAATATTTTAGATCTCTCTCTCTCTCTCTCTCTCTCTCTCTCTCTCTCTCTCTATATATATATATATATATATATTAAAGACTCTTAGACTTTAAATATGCTGGGGTTTATGCCCTAAATAATTAAATTGTTTAATTATATGAGACTATTTATAAATGAACTAATAGGACATTATCTTAGTCCATGAGATGCATCGTATGTGATTTATGTGAAAGGTCACAAAAGATATAAATCACAAGTTCTTTGTAAACTTAGAATTTTAGTTCGTAGTTGGTGATGAAATTGGGCATTTCATCTGCAAAGACTATAACATATCAACTAAGATGATTTGTCTTGATCATGGAAGTGAAGACTTCTAGTTGATATGTTGATATGTTTTAAGAGTTAATACATATTGAACTGGACCGCTGTGAGATTTATTATTCTCTTAATGATTGTCAAATGAATAATAAATCTCACGACTTCTATTTACATCAACTCTAAATCCTAAGAGAATAATGGACCTGATTATGAGATGTAGGTTGCTTTGATATATCAGGAGTGAGATCTATAAGTTACGGTCGAAACCTCAGTATGTTGGATAGCCGCATTTAGTGTTGATGGAACATATATTCTCAAGATGGAATTCATAATCTCTTAACGAAGATATAAAATATTCCCTTGAGATAAGTTTAATGGGTTTGGTTATTCAGAGTGTTGGACCCAACCACTTTAGTAAGGAGTTACTAAAATATATATTAATGAAATTGGATTTCATAAATATATGATGAATAACATAAAGGATTAAGATGTAGTAATCTTCAAAGTGGTAGTCTATATTCATGACTTTGTATTACTACGAATATTTTAATGAAGGGGTTACATATATAATAAAGTCTTGGGATATAATTTATTAATAAGGCCTAGAGTGCAATTATATTCATATAGTGATATTGAATATAATTAATGGTAACTTTAGACTTGTCAAGAGTTGACAGAAAAACCCAAGGCCCATTGGAGCTAGAGTCTTATTTGTTCCCTTTTAGTCCCACTCCAAGCCACACACTAGAATCCAATTGGAATGGCCCAAAAGGCTAACCCAATTAGATAATCAGTTGTATATAAGGAGAGAAACATACAGAATTCAATAGGTTCTTTTGATGAGTGCTTTTTCACAAGTAAGTTTTCTGAGTGGTTTTCATTATGATCACATGAGAACATAAAATGGTTTATGTGTGAGTGTTGGACACTCTCTTATTCTCTCCTTCGAAACTGATTGAGAGACCACACATCTTGGGCATTAAGTGGAATTAGAGTGAAGATTAAAAGTTTTCCCAAGTGCTTTTAATATTTTGTTTTGAATTTCACTGCACCAAGGTACGCTTTTTATTCCTTGTTCTTCAATTCTGAAACTTTCATAGTGCATGTTATCAATTGTGAATAAAGTAGATTCGTTAATTTTTCGCTGTGTATGTTTTGTATGTGATACAAACATGTATTTTCCCATAAATTATCCCATTATTTGTATTAAATTGATATATGTTTAATATTATATGAAAAATAAATGCTTAAACATATATAAAAATATAAATTTAATAATTAATTGATATACAAATTACTGCCAAACCCATATTCTAGTTTTTCAAAAATTCCCTTATCGTTGTATTGTATTCATACATATACCCATGCCATATTTGTGTCCATACTTCCTAAATAACAACTTGATCCAATTTGACCCTTATAGGGGTTGCAGTCCGTACTCCATGTTGGCTTTGCTGGCTTTACTATGTAGCAAACCTTTAAGCTTACCATCAAATTTACTTTGAGGGAGCGTGCTTGCAAAATATGAGAAAAGTTAAGAACAATGGTTACATTTTTTATTGCACAGCTACATATAGGGTTTTATGGGCCAAATGGGGATGGTTGTTTCCCCCCCCCCCCCTTTTTTTTAAATATTTTATATATTTTTAATTCTATAATTAGAAGAGGATGGATTTAAACTTTGAATATCTTCATGACATCAAGATGTTCCAATTAGTTAAGTTATGTTAGGTTCTAAAAGTTTAGAACAATTGGTAAATCGTGAACACAAACTTATCTAGATATAGATCTTAGAGTCTATAGGTATTATTAGACGATACTCAAGGTGATTCAAGTTAAGATTCAAGAATATACAAGCTACAGGAAGAAGATTTCATAATTTGCCTGGTTTGACCGATCGAGAAACAGGCTCGACCGATCGAAAGTTGTACTTGCAGAATTTTAATTAAGCCCAAATAGTAGTTCAAGCCCATTAAGGATTAGGGTTTTAGATCTACTTCTCTCAGTATATAAAGGAAACCCTAAGCACGTTTTTATAAAGCTTTTTAGAGAGAGAAGAGTGTGCCTCTTTTGTATTTAGGGTTTTGTTCCTAAAAGGCTCTCTCATATCTTCTACCAGTGTTATTGCTTAAAGAATCCCAAGATCCGGTGTTGTTGAAGTTGCAGCCTTCTCTAGTCATCAAAGGTGCTGATGATCAAAACCTTCAAGGGTGGTCTTGGAGTCACAAATAGGAGAGTTTGTGTTGCTAAACCTTTGAGTGAGATCTCAAAGTCACAAGCGTGGGTGTTTGTGTTTTGCAAAGGCCAAGAAAGAAGTAGTCCATGGACTCGGAGCTGTCACGTGGTCGTGGTAGTAAGTTTTTTACTCGAGGTAGCAATAGGATATTAGTGGTCTAAGTCGCTATTGTACAAACTTCAATTATTTCATAGTGGATTTGCTGTTTTACCTTGAGGATAGCTAGGTTAAATCCTCCCCAAGTTTTTTACCGGTTTGGTTTTCCTGGGTCATCATATCATTGTGTTTTTTATATTTCCGCTGCTTTGCATGATATGATATTGTTTTAACCTAGATCTGAATAATAAACCTAAGTATTCACTTGGTTAATTAATTAGGTTAAACAATCTAGTTTTACAGGGATCTAAAAACGTACAAGTTATATAGCTCTTAGTTGTTGACAAAGTATAAAATGAACCCCAAATAACTCCATGATATCAAAATGTACCAAATAGTTGAGTTATAAGACTTTTAGTTATTGAAAAAGAATTAAATTTGATGAAGAGAAATATTCTCTCCCATTTTTTTGGTTTTATTTTATGCTCTATCAAATTAAGTAATTTTTTTACAGGTTTATAATTAAAACAAAAATTACTCCCACTATTAATAGATTTCATTAAATTAAAAAAAAAAAGTATAAAAACACATTATGTTTCACCAAATTAAACAACATTATTCCTAATTTATAACTAATACACAAATTACTCATACCTTTAATAAATTTAATTAGAATTCAAAAAATTAACGAAAAAGTGTAAGTTTTTCTAAATCCAAGCACTAGTCACATTGACATGTTCATTGAGCCTTTCGTGACACAATTTCAACCTTAAATTTTTGTAAGAATGATAATAATTAAAAAATAGACATAGACAAAGGAAAAAAAATTGTGAAAATCACAAATTTCTTTTTCCCTCATAATTCTTGTAGCAATGAAGATAATTTTTTTTTCAAAAAAAATTTAAGTATGATTTCCCCCACAAAACAAAAGGTCACGCATAACATTTACTCCAATTAAAGAATATGCCAACTTTTCTTTATTGTACTCATTGCATGTAGTAACTTACAGAGCATTGCTCCTTAGCTCTTCCTATTTAAACGATTTGTGGCACTTTTTGGTGTTTTTAACAAAAAACTTTCACAGTACATCATCAATATAGGTCAATGGTCCACGACAACCAGAGCTTTCATAGGCTGGCAGTACTTTCCTGCCGGTAAATAACAGTAGTATTGTTGTGCCATTTCATGGATGCCCTATCTCACAGCCAAAGGAGTCAATCTCGTACCGGAGGCTATACCTATTTGATCAGTGGAACGAAATATTTCGGTACCGGTCAATATCGGTGTACCGTTTCAGGTTTACCGCTATTATATATATACATATGTGTGTGTGTGTGTGTGTGTGTGTGTATTATAATAAATATAAAAGTTTACCACAAAACATTACCTTAATTTAGAACAAATTATTCATAGTTTTAGACTTTAGCTTCAATTGAAAGAAAAAATATATATATAAAAATGGAAAGCTTAATTTTTTATTGCATACTATGAAAAAAAATAATACTAATAAGTTAATGCAAATAAGTTGTCATTCTGCTCTTATAAAAATTCAAAAATTACAAAACTAAAAAAAAAAAAAAAAAAAAAGGCTTTTTCCTGTGCCGGCCAGTACGCCCGGTAAAGCCGGTATTTAAACCGGTGCAAAACGTTTACTACAGGTACAAAATCTGTACATACCGGCTGGGACGGTCGGTACTGGTACGGCATTGACTACATTGCTCACAACCCAAAGCCTTTTCCTTCGTAACAGAAACTTGCATGCACCCCAAACACTTAAACACCTGAGTTGGACTTCATGCACAACTCCTTAATGCCTTGGCCAACAAATCATAACCGATTGCCAAATTCGTAAATGACTTCTTCAATATTTTTGCACCATCAGTCGTGACACATTGTTTGAAGTAGGACACATCAACTTGTTATCTTTTTCATGGACAATTGAATATGATGCAACTATTTGTTTGAATTTATGTGTTTGAAATTAATTTATATGATTACTCAACTAATTAATGCCATGAAATACTTAATTAGAAATCAATTACTTGTTTATTCAAGCATGAAATTACCACCGCGCACTTTTGACGCGATAGTTACTTCACAAATATAAATGCTTGTAGGATTTGGAGGGCAAGAGTTGGAATTCAAGTCTTTAAAGGGGAGCTTCACACACATATACTTAAATTAGGTTAAAACAGAATTTCTATTTTGTATTAAAAAAAAAAACATGAAATTAATCTTATTACGAATTAAACATCAACAACATATAGACTTAAATAGCTAAGTACTTTCTTACTACTTATTCTTCTTTTTCTTGCTACTCCTTGTTTTTATTCAAATTCATGACCATTCCATAAAATATTTCCATAAAAGTGCTTCTTAAAATCATCCATATGAGCCACTTGCAGACACAAAGCCACAGTTAAAGATCCATCTCCATCACGACTCGGAAGGACAAGCGAGTCTCCATAAAAATCATGTGTTCCTGGCCCCATATAAATCTCCTTCCCCCATCCAAAATCAAGGCCATAGATTGGTATGGTCAACCAGCTCACAACCCCAAGATTTGGATTTCCATAGAAAGGCCCTTGGGAGCTCCCCACGGAATGAATGTCTTGAAACGGTGTCAAGTCCGGTTGATTCTTCAAAAAATCAATACCCGAATTCATAAACTCATCATTCACTTTCTTGATAGCCACTCTTATCCTACTTGAAGCATAGCTTAATGTTTGGACATCAAATCCCCGGCACGACTCGTAGCAATCACATCCAAAGTTGCATTGCCAAAGTACCCAATTGGCAGTGGTGTACTCATGCGCCTTCTTGAGTTAACACTTACACCTAATACCGTAAGGTTGTTCATTTCCGTGTTTACGAGCTTTGCATGCACATCTCCAAATGTGTCCCGCCAAAGTCTCATACTATGTGTAACCACGCTCTAAATCGCTACTCTGATCCTCATTTGCCATCTTCTTTAGCTTTTCAACTTGGGCTTTTGTAAGCTTTAATATGGCCACCGTAGTCCTCTTCTTTCGCTCTTCTAGACTATCCTATTTCCCAAGCAAGAGTGGGGGTTGAATAAACCCCTCGTGGTCAATGCATGGACTAGCTCTTGAGGGATCCCCAGCTCTTAAAACCCTTCGATCATGAAATGGTGATGTCCCTAATGGCTCACCTCGAGCAATCCTAGCCCACTCTGAAAAGAAGTGTAGTGCACTTGGTCCATCAACCACAGCATGTGATACCAATAGGCTAAGACTAATGCCTCCACAATTGAACTTAGTGAGTTGCACCAATAATAATGGCATTTCATGAATTGGGACACTACAATCTACACTTGGGATTAAGTACTCATACTCTGGACAGGGAGAGAAGTCACCAAAGTCTTCAAATTTGGACTCAGATTCACCATCAAAGAACTGAACCCCTTCAGCATTGCAATTAATTTGAAGACGGCCTTTGCCTATCCAACGCAAACGACCAGCTATTGGATAGAAAGGCACCAATGCTATGCTTAATGACTCTTTAAGAGTATTGGTAATGGTGTCTAATGGTGAAAGCTAGTTTTGTGTTGGACGGTAGAAATAGATTGTGGAAACATGAGTTGTGGTACCAACTTGATCTAATTCTGATAAGGGTTGGGGGCCATTACATGTTGGCTCTGCTGGCTTTACTGTGCAGCAATTCATTAAGCTTACGTACTACCATTATTTCTTTTAGAGAATGATTATAAGAGATGGGAAAATGTTAGAATAATAATGGTATATTGTTATTGTATAGCTATAGGTTTTTACAGGCCAAATGGAGGTGGTTGTTTCTTCACAAGGAGGTGGTTGTTTCTTCACACTTCTTTGTTCACCAACAAACTTGAGAATTGAAAAAGGATTAATGGCACTTATTCTCCCCAAATTATGGGGTCAGTTGTAATGTCTCCAAAAATATACAATTGATTAATGTTGTTAGATTTTTATTGTATAGCTATTGGGTTTATTAGGCCAAATTGGGATGTTTGTGATTCATACTTATAATTTGTTCACCGTTGCACGGAAATATTTGTAGAATTATGAAAATGCAATTATTTTTTTCATTATATATATTGTTGGTTGAACATAAATACAGTATTTTGAATGAAGTACATTAATCTTGAAATGAGAGGCCTAATTTTTGGTCAGTCACTGCAGCTCTGGTTAAAATAGATTTCGAACTCAATGGGTAAATATCTTGTTAAGCTAAGCAATGGTATTTACTTGCTTTACCGTCCTGATATTTTTGTAGCTACTAAAATCCCCTGCATCTCTCCCTCTTTTGCTGCTTTTAGGTTTACATTTCTTGGTATGAATGATAATTGCCCATATGATATGGGCAGAATTTGTTGGATTTGTTTCAACACAATGTAACACAAACTATTTTTCTTAACCCGTCCTTATAACATGTATATCTGATATAAAATCATACAATTCTTATGTGTAGTTCTATCCATGTTGCTTTTGCTATAATGAATTCGTGTTTGCTTGCCAAAGGAGTATTATTGCATAATATTTTTCTTCCTCCCCTGGGGGTTTAGGATTAGTTTTGACCATCACCTAATAATTGTTCTTACTTTTCCATAGCTACTAGTCAAAATTTATTCAACACATTGTGGAAGTGATATCACAAAAAAATGAGTTCAAGGTCCTCAAGTAGTGATAAAGGCTTGGTAGGATTAGAGGTTTTAGTAGCTAAATTGATCCACTCGTACTTAAGCTTTGGGAAAAATGTTTTCATAATAGGGATTTTTGGTACAAGGGGGATTGGGAAAAACAACTCTTAGTAGAACTGTTTATAATAAGTTCTCTAGTCATTTTGAAGGTGCTTGCTTTATTGCAAATGTTAGGGAATGTTTAGAAAACAATGGTTTGCCTAAATTACAAAAGCATCTGCTCTCTTAAATTTTGAAGGAGAGAAAATTTGTTATAAGCGATGTTTATGATGGAGTTAAGATGATCGAAAGTAGTTTGCATGATAAAAAATAAATAAAAAAAACTTCTACTTGTATTAGATGATGTTAATAAAGTGGAGCAATTAAAAAATTTGGCTGAAGAGCATTGCTGGTTTGGATCGAGGAGCTGGATCATCATTACAACAAGAGATGAACATTTGTTAGTCCAACAAGGAGTGCATAAAATATATAAGCATAATGTACAAAACCCTGATGATGCCTTAAAACTTCTTTGCTTGAATGCCTTCAAAAATGAGCAACCCAAAGAAGGTTATATGCAACTCCCTAAGGTTGTTGTCTACTATGCTAAAGGCCTTCCCTTAGCTCTTGTTGTTTTGGGCTCCTTTTTTGTTGGAACAACAATGGATGAATGGAAAGGGGCATTGGATGGTTTTCAAAAAATTCCTAAAAGTGAAACTTTTTATCTACTTAAAGTAAGTTATGATGGCCTAGAGGAATGGTCAAAGGTGAAACTTTTGTATATTGAATGTTTCTTTAGAGGAGAGATGAAAGATCGTGTATTAGAAACATTAGAGTATTGTGATTTTGATGCAAAAAATGGAATAAGTAATCTTGTGAATAGATCTCCCCTAACCATAGAAAATTCCGTTGCAATAGAAGTTTATTGCAACAATTTGAAGTTAATTGCAACAACCCCCCCCCCCCCCCCCCACCCCAAATGCAATATTAGTCATGTCACTGCTAACTATGACAATAATGTTGTTCATAATGATCAATCGTACAGTTACGGTAACCTATCGCAATACCCAAATAAATAAACAATTCTAAACCATAATTAATAACAACACAACAACAATTAAAAGGCAAGAGTAAGGATTAGAGAGATGCAAACACAAAGATAACACTGACACGTGTTATCGAAGAGGAAACCGAAGAACTCGAGGAAAAACCTTTCCGCGGCCCTCCAGGCGGTAAAATGATCCACTAGAGAATAAAGTTAGAGTACACGAATAACAAAAGACCCTCCAAGCCTATTCTACCCAATGTACTTGAGCCCTCCAAGCTTTTGCTACTAACTGGGTTTACTAGGCCAAATTGGGATGGTTGAGATTCATACGTATAATTTGTTCACCGTTGCTCGAAAATATTTGTAGAATTATGAAAATGCAATTATTTTTTTCATTTTATATTTTTTTGGTCTAACTTAAATACAGTATTAAATGAAGTACATTAAAATTTTCAATTAAATTCAAATACCAGGTTGTATTGACTATCAAATCCTAATACTTATCTTTTTCAAGGATAATGAAATTCAATACAACTATAATTCTATTTTATTTTCAAAAAACAAAATATTACAATTTCATGTATTGTACTCAAGTTTATCTTCAAAAAATTTATAATTTTCTATGTTAAATTTTTTATTATTATTTAAATTTAGCAATTCTTTTGGAGCAAGTTGCCTACTACCCATGCATCACAAGTTATCCGGGTCGGAACAAGTTGACCTCTAAAAAATTATGTCGGGTCACGGGTCAACTCATATTTTTCTTTGGGTCAAAAAAATCGGGTTCGGGTCAGGTATTTTTCAGGTCAGGTCAAGTCGAGTACGTAAATTCTGACCCGTTTTGTCATGTCTTGTTATGATTCAGAATTCAGTCAAGATGGTAGGGCAGTTTTCATTTTGAGTATTCAAAACCATCTATTTGCATCACAGCTAGGGAAATAAAAAATTAAAAGCAAAAAAAAAAAAAATGTAAAGTTTTTGACCCCTTAAACACAAACAGATTAACCTAGTTATTTAGCTAAACACAAGTAAATCATATCACAAGTAAATATTACAACAACCACAAGTACTGCCACTTGTGTTTTCTTTAAGCTCTTTATGCAGCAACTGAAGCGATCACCAAGCCCTCGACATTTATCTTGATCTTGATAACCCTAAGTGTGTATGAAAGTAAACACCTCTAGATCTAACAAGAGATTCACGCATACAGCATAAACAACAACTGTAATAAAACGTGGCTAACGTTTTTCCTTTTATACTTAAGGCAAAACATAAAACCCTACACGTCATATGAGCTAGGGCTGAGTTGGAAAATTGGACAGAAAAACATTCTACATGTGCTTCGATCAATCGAGTTTAATTTTCGATCAATCAAGCCTTGCAAAAATTGAACAGTAATTTTTTGCAATTACTCGATTCCAACTTTACACATAAACATACTTTGAGCAACCTAAATCTAGACAAAACATTTTGATCATGGTTTGCAAACATTACATATTGAAATTCCAAAATATTTAGATCCTAAATCCTTAGAACCTAACAAATTCCTCCTTTGGCAATCTGTGACTAAACACATAATAAAACAAAATGCTCAAAGTTACAAAAAACAGCCTATTGCAATAAAATGCCTAATACAAAAACAATTCAACCTAACGATTATCTATCAGTTGCAAGTGTAGATAGCAGCACGACTGAATCAACTTGTGTATTCCTGAAACACTTAACAAACACAGAAACGCATGTGTGGAAAATACAAGTAAAATAAAATAAATTCTTGATTTCACATAACATAAAAGAAAAAACATATATCATGAATAACCTTATAAATATAAATCAATGGCCAATGTAGCACAATGTGAAACAAGAAACAGAAATGAAAAACATAATATCTCCCCCTAACATATACAACTCATAAAAAATAAAGACATCAAAATAAATACATCATGAGCCAAAAATAAGTACAAGATGAAGCTCCTAGATACAATCTAAAGCTCCAAAAACAAAAAACAAAAATCTTCCCCTATCTCCATCCATATGTACTCCCCTTTTTGTGAGGAATTGCCAAAGGGCAATCAAGACTCATCATCAAAAGGAGGTGGCGGAGGTGACCATCTAAAGCTTGCCAAATCTGCACGTAAAGCCTGAAGCTTCGTGAGCATGTCCACCAAAAGCTGATCATGAGCCGCCTGAACGGTCATGACAGTGTCTAACATACAACAAATGCGAGAATCATCTGAAGAAGAAGGTGGAGGAACAGCAACTCAATAAACTCCTTAGCAGTGGGATCACCTGAAGAAGACTCTACACGAGAGCGTTTAGAGCTAGCTCTCAACTGAGCAGCTCTCTGCCGAAGGAAGGTGGCACCTATAGGAGCTATAATGTGTACGGGCTCAGAAGCTAGAAACTCATCTAAACCTAAATGCAACAAAATCCTATGGATAAAAATAGGAAAGAAAAGAGCATGTGCAGAAGAACTACTCTGATGAACCTCAACTAAGGATCGAATGAAAAGATGAGGAAAACTCATAGGAGCATCTGTCACAAGGGTATACAAAACGCGCATATCTCAATAGGAATGGTATGCAAATGAGAGATTGGCCAAATGGAACGACAAGAAGTGATCCGAGGATCAGTACTCCACTGAATTAAAGTACCAGTCAGATATGACATAATGTCATCAAGTGGAGGACTCCCGTCATAAGGGTAGACTGGCTATCATACCAAAGGTACCCCAAGAGCAGAATCCACTACTGAAGGAGTAATGGTATACCCTTCACCTTTTATCCAACTCATCACATACTGTATGTTGGAATCATTGGAGTGGACAGAGAGGTTCGAGTAGAACTCTCTAATCAAGGCAGCCGGAAGGGGATGAGAAATATCTAACAAAGGAAGCCAACCCCTACATCCAAAGTTCCTCCCAATATCCGGATCAAGTTCATCTAAAACAACTTTTCTCTCAGCCCACATAGACCTAAGGATGTTTAGCTTCTCAAAGGCCTCTTGTTTTTTCTCACTTAGAAACCTCTCACTATCAAAAGCTAAAGTAGAGGTGGAGGAAGATGTCCTATGGGCTCTAGTCTTCCTAACCATGATGCTAAAGATTGGTATAAATAGAAAGAAAAGAGACAAAAAAAAAAACCCAAGGGCAGACTGCATCAGACATGGTTAGAGCACCAAAAAAAAAAAAAAATCTATATGATGCATGAATAGAATAAACACATGATGCATGCTCTAATGCATTGAGAATAGTCCAATTATACTTGAAAAACATAGAATTGGCTTGAAAATAGAGTTTTAGAACAAAAACCCAAACTTTGAAAATCCCAATTTCAAAAAAAAAAAATCCTAACAAATTGATCAATTTATCATTACACAAGTTAGATAACAGTATATAATGACATAATTGATCAATTACACATGCCAATTTCATCAAATTAGTCTCAGTTAAACAAAATCCCCAAATTCGGTGAGTTTCAAGTCCTAGAATTTTCAATTCTTGTCAAATCTCCAAATTGATCAAATTAAACTATGAGGAACATGTTTACATCGTCCTATAACAAAAACTTATTGATCAATTGTGAAAGAAACATCTCAAACATCAAAAACCCGAAAAATTATTAGGTTTGAAAATTTCCCTAAAATGCATGAAAAATGAAATTAAACCAAAAAAGAAAGGGTAGAATGGTCTTACTAGTGCTAGACGACAGAAACCTTGAGAAAAATTTGAGGGAAAACGACAAAAAATTGATAGTGAATCTGGATCAGTCGAAGAAAGAGAGAGGAAAGCTTTTTGAACATATTTGAAATAGTGAAGAACACGTGAAAAGCTCATGTTTAAAAGAAAAACTCTTTGACCGATTTTCGATCGGTCAAAAAATAGGTTCGATCGATCGAAAAACATATTCGATTGATCCAACATCAATCGAGCAGCGATCGAGCCAGGCAGATTCAAATCAAATTTTTAATTGCAATTTTGATCGGTCGATCAACAAGTTCAATCGATCAAAAATCTGAAAAAATCAAATTTTTGAAAAACAGAGTATTTTAATGCAGAAACTCCTCAAAGCACAATATTTTATGAATAAAATGCATGAGTATCAGATGAAAAGTTTTTCAAAAACCCCTTAATTTAACCCAGATCTTCCACAAAAAAGATTTTCAAACAATTTGTCCTCAACTCTCAAACTTTAAACACATTTTGCATTAAAATCAAGAAACTTTTAATCTTGAATGGCCACAACAAGATCACACACAATATAATATACCAAGTTTGGCAAAGTGTAACTTGTGTAGTGTGTGCAACTAGCAAAAACTTGAGATACATGTGAGGTGATATATAGATAGTAATCAATCATAATTTCTACTAAATTCATCACATAAATTTGAAAGAGACTATCACCTAAAGAGTTACATCATATAACTCTCAAATTTCCTAGAATAAAAGCTTGCAATCATGTAAGTTTCTTGATTTTCCTCATAATGTACACACCAACTTTATTTGATTTGAAATTTATTAAAATAGCCAAGATAATGTACACACCAATTTTATTTGATTTTGAAATAATTATAGTCCAATAATGCACACACCAATTTTAGCATTTAATCCGAGGCTACACCTTATGTTCTTTTTGTGCATGTGCTATACTTTCTTGAGCACAAAATCTTATGATATGCACTAAGGTGTTCATGATTGGCTAGTAAACAGTGGAGAGATGGTTATTTATGCTTTTTTCATTAAGTTCAAGTCCAAACAATCAAAGGCATGTGACTTCAAGATAAAGATCAAGTGATCAAAAACTATAAACAACTCCCATACAACGTGCACTACAAAACTCAAACTAGTAAAGTGCAATAAAATAAGCTCATCCAAACTAAACAAGTTATGTAAAGATAATATGGTCAACCTTAATTTCAAATCCAAGAAAAAATAATGCAAAAAAAAAAATTTTTCTTTTTCCTTTTTTTTTTTTGTTTGTTTTTTTTTTTCTTTTTTTATATTTTGAAAATAATAACAAAAATAACCTAGTATGAAATGCATGAATATTATGCAATGCAATTCCTAGAAACGAAGAAAAAAAAAAAAAAAAAAAAAAAAAACAACAACAATAACAACAAAGAAGAATGGTCACAAAGAATGGAGAGATGAAGCACAAGGACCATGTCAGAAAGACTCAATAAGATTAAACCTTTTGCATCCAAAACTTTTTTGATGCAAGTCTTGCAATGGAGTTATTATTCATATTAGAATGCCATGCAACTCTAAGATTGGAATAAAGGTTTAGAGCCTTTACCAATTCACCAATAAGTACCATGGGATCTTGTGCTTGAGGCACATATACTTTTGACTTATTTTCTCACTTAGCAGCTTGCAACTTGAAACAGTTTGGACGAATGTGCCCAGACTTTTCACAAAAATGACAAACCCATGTAGGTCTATCATGCAACTTGTCCTTAGGAGGGTTAGGTGTCTTAGGTTTAGACTTTTTGAGATAAACTCTAATCTTCCTAGGAGGTGTAACTTATACTGGTTTGACTATCTCACTCAAGGGAGGCTCAGAAGAAGAAACAAAGTTTCTGGAATGATTCTTAGTCACAAAGATGCTATCTTCAAAACCTAGGCCAGATTTGTCTGGGGGAGACTTCTGAATACTCAACATGTGTTCAAGTTTAGAACTAGTAGACCTATTTGTTTGTTCTCTAGCAATAGATAATTCAAGTTCGAAATTCTTAATTTTATCAAGCAACAACATGTTCTTAGTCTTCACCTTATTAAGCAATTCATTAGCATCAAACAATTTAATGAGCAAATTCTTCTTATCAAGTTCAAGAGAAGCAATTTTCTGTAAGCCTAAATCAACATTCATAGCATCTTTTGCAGCAACCTTGCAAAGCTTATTATTGGCTTCTTGCAAATCATCATTCTCAGAGAGTCCCCCATTAGAAGGATTTTCATCAACCATAACATTTTCATTAACTACAGCAGTAGATGTGAAAGCAATAAAGTTTCCATCCTCATCACTGCCAGACTCATTATCAGAAACTTCATCATCACGAAGGGTTACAACCATAGCCTTACCCTTTGATCTCAAGAATGTAGGACATTTTGATTTCACATGACCACACCTTTGACAACCAAAACATTGTTGACCCATAGAATTATTAGATTTTTGACCTAATTTCTCTTTAGGTTTTTCATTATTGTTCACCTTTGTGGGTTTCCTCTTAAAATTTCTAGGTTCAGTATCGTTTTTACCTCTTGCCCTTCTATTATTGTTCCTAAGAAAGTTTCTAAAGTTATTGGCAAGGTAAGCAATCTCTGTAGCTAAGAGTTCATCATCAAATACATTTCCATCAACATCATCAACTGACTTAAAAGCCATTGATTTAGATTTGTTTGTTTTGGTTAGGTCTAACTCATAAGACTGGAGAGATCCTACAAGTTCATCATCAGGGATGTAGTTCACATCCTTGGTTTCAGTTATGGCAGTCACTTTGGGTCTGAAGTCCTTAGTCAAAGATATAAGTATCTTCCTAACAATTTTAGGTTGATCATAGATTTCGCCCAAATTATAGCAAAGTTAACAATATCATTCAATTTAGCATGTAAGTCATCAAAAAATTCATCATCAGATATTCTAATACTTTCAAATCTAGTAGTTACTGCTGCAGCTTGTTAATCCTAATTGTCTTTGTGCCTTCATGCATAGTTTAAAGAATATTCCATGCAGCAAGAGCAACCTCAACATTAGAGATTATCTTGAATTTCTCCATAAAAACAGCATTAAAAATAGCATTCATGGCTTTGCTATTAAAAGTGGCTACTTCTTTCTGAGAAGTTTGCCACTCACTAACTAGAGTAGTGGGCTTCTCCCATCCGTATTCAACGGAATTCTAGACTCTCTTATCAATATATTTCAGGAATGCTTTCATCCTTACTTTCTAGTAGGCATAGTTATTCGTATCAATGTGAGGTGGGATCACAAGAGAGTAACCATGTTCCAATACAATAGGGGTCAAGGATCAACTCTTAGATCAAAGAATCTAAATGCTAGAGCTAACCCGCTCTGATACCAATTGTAAAGTTTTAGATCCCTTAAATACAAACAAATTAACCTAGTTATTTAGCCAAGTGATTAACTTAGGTAAATTATTCAGATCTATATTAACATAAGTAAATCATATCATTGAAACAATGCGAAAAATAAAGAACACAAAGATATGATAACCCAAAAAAACCAAACCGGTAAAAAACATAGGGAGAATTTAACCTAGCTATCTTCAAGGTAAAATAGATTCGCTATAAAAGAATTGAAGTTTTACAATAGTGACTTAGACTACTAACATTTTATTGATACATTGAGTAGAAAACTTACTACCATAATTGTTAGGTTCTAAGAATTAGGAACTAATGTATTAGAACTTCAATTTGTATGTTGGCAAACCATGATCAAAACAATGTTTAGTCTTGTGTTAGACTTGCTCAAAGTATGGGTCTTAATGTAAAGTTAGAATCGAGTTGTTTTGCAGAATTACTGTTAACTTTCTGTCAAACTCAATCGATCGAAAATTAGGCTCGATCGATCGAAAATCGGGCAGATCGTTTTTCTGCAGAATTTTCCAACTCAGCCCTAGTCCATTTAATGTATAGGGTTTTATGTTTTGCCCTAAGTATATAAGGGAAAACCCTAGCCACGTTTTTAGAGTTCTGAATGCTGTGTTTGTGAATCTCATTGTGAGATCTAGAGGTGTTTACCTTCACATACACTTAGGGTTTACAAACTTGAGATTCATGTCAAGAGTTGTGTAAATCAATACAGTTTCAGAATCAAAAGAGCATAAAGATATACAAGCAGGTGCGCTTGTGGATTTGCTGAAGAATTCAAGAAAGAAGGAGTCTGTGGATCTCGGAGCTATCATGGGGTCGTGGTAGTAAGTTTCCTACACTTGGGTAGCAATAGGATGTTAGTGGTCTAAGTCTTATTGTATAAATTTCGATTCTTTCATAGTGGATTCAGTTTACCTTGAGGATAGCTGGGTTAAATCCTCCCCAGGTTTTTACCGGTGTGGTTTCCTGGGTCATCATATCTTTGTTGTTTTTGTTTATTTTGTGTTAATCTAGATTTAATTAAATTACCTAAGTTAATCACTTGGCTAATTCACTAGGTTAATCTGTTTGGGTTTAAGGGGTCTAAACGAACTGACAAGTGGTATCAGAGCCAAGTTGCTTTTGTTTTTGATCCTTTGATCTTTTAGCTGATCCTTGACCCCTGTTGTCATGGAACACGGACACTCTCTTGTTGTTCCACCTCACTTTGATGGAAACAACTATGCTTATTGGAAAGTAAGGATGAAAGCATTCTTGAAATCCATTGATGAGAGAGTTTGGAATTCCGTTGAGTACGGATGGGAGAAGCCCACTACTCCTGTGAGTGAATGGCAAACTTCTCAAAAGGAGGCAGCCGCCTTTAATAGCAAAGCTATGAATGCTATTTTTAATGCTGTTTCCATGGAGGAATTTAAGAGAATCTCTCATGTTGAGGTTGCTCATACTGCTTGGAATATCCTCCAGACTGTGCATGAAGGCACAAAGGCAGTTAAGATAAATAAATTGCAGTAATTAACTACTAGATTTGAAAGCATTAGAATGAATGATGATGAATCTTTTGATGAATTCTATGCTAAATTGAATGATATTGTTAATTCTGCTTATAATTTGGGTGAAATCTATGATCAACCTAAAATTGTTAGGAAGATTCTTAGATCTTTGACTGAGGATTTTAGACTCAAAGTGACTGCCATCACTGAGAGCAAGGATGTGGACTCCATCCCTGTTGAAGAACTTGTAGGATCTCTTCAGTCCTATGAGTTAGACCTCCCTAAGACTAACAAATCCAAATCAACGGCTCTTAAGTCTGTCGATGATGTTGAGGATGGTGGATTTGATGATGAACTCTCTGCTACAGAGATTGCCTATCTTGCCAAGAACTTTAGAAACTTTCTTAGGAACAATAACAGAAGGGCAAGAGGCAAGAACACTGTTGAACCTAGAAATTTTAGGAAGAATGATCCCACTAAGGTCAATAACACTGAAAAACCTAAGGAGAAAGTAGGTCAGCCTTCTAATAATTCTTTGGGACAACAATGTTATGGTTGTCAAGGGTATGGTCATTTAAAATCTGAATGTCTCACATACTTGAGGTCTAAGGGTAAAGCTATGGCTGTAACCCTTAGTGATGATGAAGTTTCCGACAATGAATCCGCTAGTGATGAGGATGGAAACTTCATTGCTTTCACTGCTACTACTGTAGTTAATGAAAGCATGTCTGTTGAAGAGAACCCTTCTGATGGGGAACTCTCTGAGGATGCAGATTTACAGGAAGCCTACAATAAACTTTGCAAAGTTGCTGCAAAGGATGCCATGAATGTTGAGTTAGGCTTGAAGAAAATTGCATCTCTTGAACTTGAAAAGAAAAATTTACTTGTGAAATTGTTTGATGCAAATGAGCTTTTGAATAATGTGAAAACTAAGAACATGCTTTTACTTGATAAAGTTAAATGTTTGGAACTTGATTTATCTGTTGCTAGAGAACAAACTAATAGGTTTGCAAGCTCCAAACTTGATCACATGCTGAGCATTCAAAAGTCTCCTTCTGATAAAACTGGTTTAGGTTTTGAGGAAAGTATTTCTGTGCCTGAATCTTCTTCCACTAAATTTGTTCCCTCTTCTGAACCTCCAAAGAGTGAGATTGTCAAACCCTTGGTGAGTGAACCTGTCAAGCCTATAGATGTTATTCCACCTAGAAAGATTAGGGTTGATCTTCAAGCTTCTCATTCTAGAGCTTCTACTTCTACTAAGGGCAAATTGCATGATAAGCCTGCATGGGTTTGTCATTTTTGTGGAAAACCTGGACACATTCGTCCAAATTTTTTTAAATTGCAAGCTGCGAAGCAAGCAAATAAAACTAAAGTACCTGTGCCCCAAACACATGATCCTATGGTACTTATTGGTGAATTGGTAAAGGCGTTAAACCTTTATTCCAATCCTGGAGTTGCTCAGAATTCTAAAGTGAATCATAACTCCAATGCAAGAGTTGCATCTAAAAAGTTTTGGATGCAAAAGGCTCAATCTAATTGAGTCTGTCTGACATGGTCCTTGTGCTTCATTGCTCTATCTTTTGTGACCTCTGTTTCTAGGATTTGCATTGCATTACATTCATGCATTTCATTCTAGGTTGTGTGCTTCTTTTATATAAATATAAAAAAAAAATTTCTTTTGCAAATTGTGTTTTTGCTATTTTTTCTTAAATTTGCAGACAAGGTTGGTCAATCAAATTTTACATATCATGTGAATGTACCTTGTTTAGCTTTGATGCACTTATTTCTATTGCACTTTACTAGCTAAAGTCTTGTTGTGCATATTGTGTGGGAAGATGCTATATTTGTTGATCACATGATCTTGATCTTGAAGTCTTATGTCTTTGATTGTTGGACTTGAACATATTGAGAAAGGCATAAATAACCATCTCACCACTGTTTATTAGCCAATCATGAACACCTTAGTGCATATCGTAAGATTTAGTACTCGAGAAAGTGTAGCACATGCACAAAAAGAACATAAGGTGTAGCCTTGGTTAAAATGCTAAAATTGGTGTGTACATTATTGGGCTATAATAATCTCACAAATTCAAATAAAATTGGTGTGTACATTATCCCGGCTTTTATTAAGTTTCTAATCAATTAAATTGAATAATGAGGCAAATCAAGAAACTTACATGATTGCAAGCTTTTATTCTAGGAGATGTGGGAGTTATAGGATGTAACTCTTTAAGTAATAGTCTCTTTCAAATTCATGTGATGGATTTTGTAGAAATTGTGATTGATCAATATGTGCATATCACCTCACATGTTTCTCAAGCTTATGCTAGTTGCACACACTACATAAGTTATTCTTTGCTAAACTGTGTACATGTTATTGTGTGTTCTTTGGCCTGACCAACCGAGTTTGAGAATTTCTGAAAATCGATGCTGAACATGTTTGCTTGTTTGAGTTTTTTCTGGGGTATTGAAAGAAAAGTTTGCTTTGAGAAATCTGGGTTGAATTCATATGTTTTTGGAAAACATCTCATCTCATACTCATGCATTTTTCTCATAAAATCTGATGCTTTGAGAAGTGACTGTCCTGAAATTGGTGTGTTTTTCAAAAAATTAATTTTTCCAGAATTTCGATCAATCAAAACTGATTTTCGACCGATCGAAAATGTTTTAAAATCATTGGAAAAGTTTCTGGTTGACTCGATCGATCCAAGCTGAATTTGGATCAATCGAAGTTTGTTTTCAACCGATTGAATGTAATTTTCGATCGATCGAAAATCGTGCTCAATGTTTTTAAAAAGGAGTTTTCCACGTGATCTCTTTACCTTTTCAAAAACTTTTTCAACTTTTTTGTCTCCTCACCAACCGGTCAAAGAGATTTTTGCTGAATTTGTCGTTTTCTTCCGATCTTTTTGCTAAATCTCTCTCTCCCAAGGCCGGTAAGTCCTTTTTGCCCCTCCCTTTGCATTTATTTTCAAGATTCATACATTTTTCATGCATTTTATGGTTATTTTCGGCATTTTGATTTTTGGCATATTTGGGTTTCTTTTTTGGTCTTTTTCTTTTAAATCTTTCATGGGTTTTTGTGGGGACAGTGTATTCAAGCACTCCATATGGTTTAATTTGATTATTTTTGTGGTTTGTGGAAAATTTGAAATTCTAGGGCTTGGAATTTATAAAATTTGGGGTTTTTGTTCAATTTGAATTCAATTGATGAAATTGGCTTGTTAGATAAATTTAATTGATCATTATATTGAGTTGATTGACTATTGTGTTGATCAATTTATCACTTTGTTGTGTTTTGAAAACTTGGGTTTTTCAAATTGGGTATTTTTTATTAAATTGTATGCTCAAGCCAATTTTGTTAATTTGGATCATACTTGAACTTGTTACTGCATTAGTACATGCATCATTTGGTATTCATGCTCATGCATCATATAGATTTGCTATTTTTCTATATTTTATGCTGTGCTAACTTGCAGTCTGCCCTTATTTTTTGGTTTTTGCTCTTCTTTTTCTGTGTCTCTCCTTATTCCTTAGCACCATGCCTAGGAAAACTAGAGCCCATAGGACTTCTGACTCTTCACCTTCCTTCGATAGTGATCGGTTTCCTAGTGCCCAGAACCAAGAGACCTATGAGACCCTTAATCTTAGGCGTCAAATTTGGGGTGAGCGTAGGGTCATCTTAGATGAGGTTGATCCTGAGGTGAGACGGAACTTTGAGCGTCGGGGTTGGTTACCTCTACTTGATTTTGAGCGTCCTCCTCCTGCTTCTTTGATTAGAGAGTTCTATTTGAACCTCTCTATCCATGTCTACGATAACAACACCTTAGTAAAGGTGTGGTTACGTGGTGTGGAGTATCGCATTACCCCTCGGGTAGTGTCTGATGCTCTTGGGGTGCCCGTTGTTGATCATCCTGTTTTTCCCTATGAGGAGTCTCCTCCTCTAGATGATGTCTTGTCATACATCACTGGGTCTTCTATCCAGTGGGGTTCTGATCCTCGGATCACTTCAGTTGAGCTTTCCGAGCAGCACTATCTTTTCTTTAGGATAGCGTGTCATTCTTTGTGGCCTATTTCTCATGTCCACACCATCCCTCTTGAGCGGTGTGTGTTTTTGTATGCGCTAGTTACTGATGCTCCTATCAGTTTTCCTCATTTGTTCCTTCGTTCTTTGAACGAGGTTCATCGGTCTAGCTCTACAGCTCATGCGCTATTCTTTCCTATCTTCATTCATAGGATTCTCCTTCATCTTGGTCTAGATGATTTTCCTGTTTCTGAGCCTGTTCATATTATTGCTCCTATTGGTGCTACCTTTTTGAAGCAAAGGACTGCTCAACTTCGAGCTAGCTCTAAGCGTCCTAGGGTAGAGTCTTCCGGTGTCACTCCACCCTCTTCTTCTTCTACAGATGTTCCTGCAGTTGAGCCATCTGCTGATCCTGCTGCTGCTGCTGCTGCTGATGTTCCTCCACCGTTTGATGAGGTTTCTGACCTTCGTCGGACTCTGGATACTGTCGTGACCGTTCAGGCGGCTCATGGTCAGTTATTGGTGGACATCCTTGATGAGCTACGTGTTAATCCTTGAGTACTCGGTTTAATCCTTCTAAGTTATTCACCATATATTTATGAAATCCAATTTCATAAATATATACTTTAGTCTTACTAAAGTGGTTAGGCCTAACTCTCTGAATAACTGTACCCATTAAACTTATCTCAAGGGAATATTTTATATCTCCGTTAAGAGACTATGAATTCCATCTTGAGAATATATGTTCCATCAACACTAAATTTGGCTGCCCAACATACTGAGGTTTTGACCGTTACTTTAGATCTCACTCCTGATATATCAAAGCAACCTACATTTCATGATCAGGTCCATTATTCTCTCAGGATTAAGAGTTCATGTGAATACAAGTCGTGAGATTTATTATTCAATTGACAGTCGTTAGAAGAATAATAAATCTCACAGCGGTCCAGTTCAATATGTCTTAACTCTTAAAACATATCAACGTATTAATTAGAAGTCACCACTTCCATGATCAAGACAAATCATCGTAGTTAATATGTTATAGTCTTCGCAGATGAAATGCCCTATTTCATCACCGACTACGAACCAAAATTCTGAGTTTACAAAGAACTTGTGATTTATATCTTCTGTGACTTTTCACATAAATCACATACTATGCATCTCATGGACTATTTGATAATGTCTGAATATTCATGTTACCATTACTTTAGATAAGAATAAAACAACTTTATTAAACACAATATTAAGTCATACATCATTTCTCACATAATGTCATACATAATATCATACATAGCATCATACAATAGGATTTAAGGGCACATATCCTAACACTACGTGCCTTGCGAGCTGATCTGGCGAGCTCTCATCGTTCTCCTCCACCTCCTTTTGATGATGAGTGAGTGCCCTTTGGCAATTCGTCACAAAAAGGGGAGTGCATCTTGTATATCTTGGAGATTTTTGTAGAGGAGATTTTTGTTTGTAGAGGAGATTTTTGTTTTAGGGGGAGTTTTTTTTTAGCTTTTGTAGTTTTTGTGATACCTTGGAGCTTGTGGAGTTATTAGATTGTATCTAGACGCTTCACTTTGTATTTACATTTTTGGCTCTTGATTAGGAGATATATGTTTTGTGATACATTGGTTACTGATATGTTTCTTGTTTCTCTATACTTCATTGCTTATTGATTTATATTTATGATGTTATTCATGATATATGTCTTTATTTTGTGTTATGTGAAATCAAGAAGTTCTTTTTTATATTCCTTGTTTTTTTCTTCCACACATGCGTTTATGTGTTTGTTAAGTGTTACAGGAATATACAGGTTGTTTTCAGTCGAGCTGCTGTCTACTTTGCAACTGTTAGATAGTAGTTTAGGTTGAATTGTCTAAGTGGCTATTTATTTTGTAATGGGCTATTTCAATGTGTAAACTTTGAGCTTTTGTTAAGTCTGTGTTTTGTCACGGATTGCCAAAGGGGGAGTTTGTTAGGTTCTAAGAATTAGGAACTAATGTATTAGAACTTCAATTTGTATGTTGGCAAACCATGATCAAAACAATGTTTAGTCTTGTGTTAGACTTGCTCAAAGTATGGGTCTTAATGTAAAGTTGGAATCGAGTTGTTTTGCAGAATTACTGTTAACTTTCTGTCAGACTCGATCGATCGAAAATTAGGCTCGATCGATCGAAAATCGGGCAGATCGTTTTTCTGCAGAATTTTCCAACTCAGCCCTAGTCCATTTAATGTATAGGGTTTTATGTTTTGCCCTAAGTATATAAGGGAAAACCCTAGCCACGTTTTTAGAGTTCTGAATGCTGTGTTTGTGAATCTCATTGTGAGATCTAGAGGTGTTTACCTTCACATACACTTAAGGTTTACAAACTTGAGATTCATGTCAAGAGTTGTGTAAATCAATACAGTTGCAGAATCAAAAGAGCATAAAGATATACAAGCAGGTGCGCTTGTGGATTTGCTGAAGAATTCAAGAAAGAAGGAGTCCGTGGATCTCGGAGCTATCATGGGGTCGTGGTAGTAAGTTTCCTACACTTGGGTAGCAATAGGATGTTAGTGGTCTAAGTCTTATTGTGTAAACTTCGATTCTTTCATAATGGATTCAGTTTACCTTGAGGATAGCTAGGTCAAATCCTTCCCAGGTTTTTACCAGTGTGGTTTCCTGGGTCATCATATCTTTGTTGTTTTTGTTTATTTTGTGTTAACCTAGATTTAATTAAATTACCTAAGTTAATCACTTGGCTAATTCACTAGGTTAATCTGTTTGGGTTTAAGGGGTCTAAACGAACTGACAATAACCACGTGACAGCTTTGAGTCTACAGACTACTTCTTTCTTGGATTCATAGCAACCACAAGTACTCCCACTTGTGTTCTCTTTAAGCTCTTTATGCAGCAACTGAAGTGATCACCAAGCTCTCGACATCAACCTTGATCTTGATAACCCTAAGTGTGTATGAAAGCAAACATCTCTAGATCTCACAAGAGATTCACATACACAGCATAAACAACAACAATAATAAAACGTGGCTATGGTTTTTCCTTTTATACTTAAAGCAAAACATAAAACCCTACACGTCATATAGGCTTGGGCTGATTTGGAAAATTCTACAAAAAAACATTCTGCATGAGCTTCGATCAATCAAGTTTAATTTTCGATTGATTGAGCCTTGTAAAAATTGAACAGTAATTTTTTGCAATTACTCGGTTCTAACTTTACATATAAACATACTTTGAACAACCTAAATCTAGACCAAATGCTTTGATCATGATTTGCCAACATTACATGTTGAAGTTCCAAAACATTTAGATCCTAAATCCTTAGAACATAACAAAAAGTACAGGTAAAAGGAACGTGCGTGTCTCTTTTTTCTTTTTTAATGTTTTGTCTCCACCTCCTGGAGCCATGTTGAGCTTACTTTTATAGGTATTGGAATGTGAGTGTGGCTATGAGAATGTAAAAAGTATAAGTAAAATGAATGGTTAAAAAATCTACTCTTGGAAAAAGAAACATGTGGTACAGGTACAGGTGAGATAGTAAAAGAAGTAAAGTGACTTTTATAGAACAACTCATTAAAGAGGTGGGTAAAAAAAAAATGTCAGTAATTAGTATATTTACAAGTATTAAATATATATAAATATATATGTATATATATTGTTAATTTGACTCTTTACCTTTATAATCTTTAATATATGGATTGTGAGTTATGTTATTTTTATTTCCTAAATTTAATACATGAAAACTACACTCACCTTTTTTTTAAAATTATATATATATTTAACTTAATTATTTTTTTATTATCAATATATATATATATATATATACAGATATAAAATCTGGAACTCAAACTAAAATCAAACATATTTTACAAACATTTCATTGTCGATAATACAGTAGACTGTATGGGCTTGGTAATGGACAATTCTCCTTTAAGGTACCATAATGTCTTCTGGTAGGATTTGTTGGGAATGATAAAAGCTTTTGACGTAGGTGAGAATGATAAAAGTTGCTGACAGATTTGGATGAGGATGAAATCTTTTTTTTACAAAAAAAAAATAGGATATGAAATAATATATATATATATATACACACACACACACATACATAGATATATATATATATATATATGTGTATTGGGAACCCGAAACACCCTATAACGGTATACCGAAATAGGCCAGTACCTAATATTTCGTTCTAGTAGACAAACCAAAACGGGATTCAAAACAGTATTCATAACGTTGATTTAAACTAAGTCCAAGTGGTATCAAGTATGTCATTAGCATCTGTGGATGTACTTCTAATTCTATTATGACTAATTTAGCTTGTAAAAATGTAATTTTGTGACTAGCAAGAAGATCTCATTATGATATTAACTAATTGTGTTCATTTTCATTAGACATATATCGTGTGTCGTGTGGATTTTTTAAAAAATTAATATATTTGGGATCTGTCAACACATTTCATAAAAATGGGTTTTTTAATAGCTTTTTTTTGGGGGGGGGGGTGTTGTTTGTGCAAATTTTTGTTGTTATTGTTTGGGCCAAAATTATTGTTATTATTACTATTTTTAAAGGGCCTTGTGATTATATTAAGAGTCTGTTTGAGATTCACTTATTTTACTAAAACTGAAAACTTTTTGCTGAAAGTACTATAGATAAAGGTAAAAGTTAGCTGAAATAATACAGTAGACCCATGAATAGTACTAAATGTGCATTGGGACCCATGAAAAGTAACAAAAATAAGCTGAATAGTAAAAAAAGCTGGCTTTTTAATTTTTGCCAAACACACACTAAGAGGGCTAAGAAGAGTTTTTTTGAATCTAAATTATAAAATCTCATAAATATTTATACTATGTTTATAAAAAAAAAAAAAAAAATTCTAAGGGGCCCCGAGCCATGGACCTCCTTGGTTGAACCGTCCGTGTTTTTAGACAAATTCACACAATTATTGTTGAAAACTTGAAATACAAATGTGACACACACACACACACACACACACACACACACACACATATATATATATATATGAAAGTTTGGCTTGCTTGTCATATTTGATGCTAACTTTACAATATTCAGGCTTTATCATTGGGACCAGTGACCACAACAACTTTTTATTTAGTTCAAGTACAATAGGCCGTTTTTTATTTTCATTGGAAGAAATAAAAATATTTCACCCAATAATACTAATGAACTACAATCCACTTGATCTAAATGTTCAGAAATTGTAATAGAAGTAAATAAGTAGTTCTATTCTCAAAAAAGAAAAAAAAGAAAAAAAAAGTAGTTCCAAATATATATATATATATATATATATTCCTTTTATTTTACAGAATATGATTCTTGATAGTTCGAGTTTGTCTTTCAATCAATTGAGCCTTGTAAATTCTGATTTTTTTTTTTTTTTTTTTACAGTTTGACTGTTTTTGTATTTTAAAACATTATCACTTTCAAATAAACTTGTTGGTGCAAACCCAATAATAATGAAGATAACACAATAAGAAATTGAATAATACTTCTAAATATAATTAATTTAAAGAGGAAATTTACACAACACTATTTGGACGGAGGCGCGGCACTCGCTCTCTTTGTAACCGGTCCAGACCTTCTCTGACTTGTCTCCCTCAGAATGCAACATCCCAACAAGTGTCATATGGCTAGTACAACCACTACACAAAGTGTTCAAGCCCTAAACTCCACCAAAAAGAACACACTTCCTTGCCAAGAACGTCTCTATTATTTAGTGTATAAGAATACTAGCAATTGCTAGATTTTTTTGTGTACATTTTAATGAGCCTAAATGAATCTATTTATAGGCTCAATGGGCCTCACAAATTTAATACCCAAATCAAGGGATACGGTAATTATTCTAAACTAGTGCATGACCCACGCAATGCGCAGGCAAATTTTATTTATTATTCACAGAAAAATATGTAAAATCATAATAAAATTCTGTTAGTAGAATATTAGTTGTTTCACTAATTGTCTATCAAACTCTAATAACATGATAATGATACAAAAATTTTGTGCAAACTCCACTAGTCAATCAAACATTATCATGATATCATAAAAATATTATGATAACTCCATAGACAATTAAAAGAAGTGTACTGATTTTTTTAAAGAAAAAAGAAACCTTCTCTCTTATTATTATTATTATTATTATTATTATTATTATTATTATTATTATTATTATTATTATTATTATTAGAAACTCCCTTAAAATTGAAGGTCTATTTATGCATTAAATATGGTCAAATGAAGACATACTAAATAAGGAAAATACAAAGAACCTCTATTATACAAACTATGTTTATCACGATTACAGGATTCTTACTATAACTATCTAATTTAAACTACACAAAGGACAATTAATTTCAAGAATACAAAAACTGGACAAAAGATATGTCTTAGGCGGGGAAAAAAAACCAAAACTCTTGAAAAAGTTATGTTGTAGAGTTTTATCAATACCAATCACTATACCATCCTATAAAAAAATAAAAGATGGTAGCACGTAATCAAAGTTACATTTATGAAATCTCACAGGGAAATCTACAGCTACCTGATCCCTTTCCTAAGCCATGTACATATACTTGATGCTTTTTAACGCAATCCTTTTCCATAAATTTCTTGGTGCATAAGGATATTGAAAATTTTTGCCCTCTTCTCAACTTCATTAGTAGCCATTTTCTTATTTATTTTTGGCAGTTTCTCAACTACTCTCCAGCTCTTAATAGCAATTAAGACCTAACAAAGTAACATCAACATAAATTAGAGAATGGTGCACTCTATAAACTTCAAAGGATTATTATTAACATAAATCATTCAATATATTTGTCACTAGATGGGTATGGGTGCAGCAAACACATGCATGTATAAAATTTTGGGTATAAGCAAAAAAAAAAAAAATGCCTGTAATGTTGAATGCTCATGGGACCAAGACTAATCTAATTTAAAATGTAAATTCAATGTTCAGCAAGAATTTGGAATAATATATATATAGCACATTCTATTTGTAAATAATCTACATATCAAGAATCATAAACTGATTTAGGAATAAGCATCATCTTTAAAAAATAACTAGCTCATAAAAATATAGATTGTGGATAGGAATTTCTAAGACATTTCCTATTTGACATCATCTCTCAATAGAAGCTAAAAATACGAAAACATTTAACCAATAGACTAACATGTACCAAAAAATCAAATGGCATTCAAGATGATTAGTGTTAGACTCCTAAAAGATTAGCACAATGCAACACCCATATATTAGAATTGAATAATACCAAAATTGGAACACATATATTACAATTAAACACACATATAGACTAAGGAGAAAAATCCCATGATCATTCACTCAAAAAATCAGATGTCAAAACCTCAAACACGCAAAAGTAGCAAAAAAACATCACAAGTTTATGCATAAAGCCATGCCTATATAACTTTAAAATCATCCAAATGCAGCAATATTGGAAGCAATTTTAAGGATTCTTTCCTCCTCAGAATGGCTTCTGCAACATAAAAATCACAATCAACATGTATACATCTCAAAAAGAAGAAATAAAAAATTTGTTAATGTTCCACTTGTCAATTGAAAACAGTCTCAAATTAGCTACCAAAATAGGAGTCACAGCCATAACTGAATATCGTACCAACTTCTATAAATATATGTATCTTTGCCTAAAAGAGTGTAATTCCTTTTAAAAAAAACAGCCAGGTTATCTTAAACTTAGGCAACCAAAAAAATCCGATTCCATCCAAACCAAGAAAAGAAGAAATACTAGACTTTAGCTAAAAATGTTTTCTATTAAGCTTTGCAGTTAAGGGGGCTTTGATGGTGGGTGGGTTTGGTGAGTCAAAGAGATGTGATGTAGTTTCCACTTAGGATGCGCCACCACTAAGTGGTGCAAAGGTTTACCTGCTTCTTGTGCTAGTCATGTCACCAACTTTAATTCCATTCCTATGTGTTTTAACCTATACGTTTTAAACTATACACCACCATCATAATGCAAGTACCTTAATCAAAGCCACACATAACCCAAAGATATACATCCAAACTAATCCAACTATTATAGAAAAAGAAGATAATATTTAATGCACAAATTGAAAAATAAATAGGAAAACTTACTGTTTGCAGTTTCGGCAGGTCTGTGGTGGGAGGGTTCTTTGTTTTGTTTCTTCTCTACAACACCATATACCTAAGTTTCAACATAGCCATGTTGATTATCCTCTTTGAATACTTTATCTTCTCCAAACCAATTCAAATCTAAACCTATCCAACAAAAAAATTCAGTAAAAAGTAATATTTCATACCCAAATCTGAAAAAATGGAGTAAAACGTACCGTAGCCAGTTCTTTCTCTGGTTGCAGTTCCGGTGCTCTAAGTCTAGCGAGGGAACGGACGTTGAGGGCTTACAAACTCTCTCCTTCTCTCTATATCTGCATTTTTTATTTTTTTGGAGTATTGGAACTCTCTCCTTCTCTCTTTGTATCTTCGTTTTTTTTTTTTTTTCTTTTTTTTTGGAGTATTAGAGCATTTTAACCATTTTTTTTTTCTTTTTTTGTTGGATAAGTGGCTTCGTGTTTTTTATAAGGGTTTGCATTTCTTTTTCTTTTTCTTTTTTTTTTCTTTTTTGATAGGCGGGTTGGTGTTTGAAAGGGTGCCTCTTCTATCGCACCGTTCGAATTTTTTTAAGTGTACACGCGTCAATTTTTTATAGGGGTATTTTTCCGAACGTGGCAGCACCTCCTTAAAGGCTTCTGCTATTATATATAGTACTAGTGTTTAACCCGCACAATGCGTGGGATCATTTTACATATTTATGATCTTTACATCCAACATAAACTTAGTTCTCATACTTCCACTACATTCATTCAAACCTACATAATTTACTATATTTAAGCATATAGTATCCAATATCCCCTAAAATTTTTAAACATTAGTCTTTTGCAAAACTTTTTTTTTTTAACAAAACGATAATGGTATTTATTGAGAATTTATAAAACTTGTACATCAGTAACTATTGAATTTGAAATACATTCCGGAGTATCATACATAGATTTGAGTATGTTGTATTGCCTCAAAAGAAAGCAATGCACCTGAAAGCATGACGAATAGTTAAAGCATGTTATGTGCTTGAATGATGGAGCTATCTTCATACTCTACTTCCAAGTCTCATATTAACAAATGCTTGGCAAATTCCAAGGCTTTATGCATCCCAACAGCTAGCACTTCAATCAATCATTATCAGTATCTAACAAATCCGGTAGTCCCCAAATAATGTTAATATACCAAACGGAAAAGCATTTCCAAGGTCTTTTTGTGGGATTCTATATATCACACAAAGTTGAGATATACAAAAATGGTTCTCCAAAAAGCCAACATCACTTGGCTAATTTGGTACTCTTTTCTTTCTTCTTTAAAGCAATTTGATTGTTTTTGAATATTTCTTTCTTGAGTTATTTGGCTTTGACAATCATAAAACTGCAAAGATTGAAGGAAGGGATTGGCTCGCAGATTAACAGTCTAAAGAGTATCAGAAAGGGGACAATTGCAAAAAGCAAACAAATGGGGAAAAAAAACACATTTATAAAACTTATACCTAGACTATGGCTTGCGTAGTACACTGCAGTGGAGTGCTCTACGGTTTTGGCTTTTAATAATCTGCCCTTTACTAATCTCACTAACAATTTGCAAATGTCTTTCTATTTTAAAAAACATTTACTAAAACTTACATAAAAGCTTGAAACACACCAATCTAAAACTTACATGACAATTTCAAACACCAAATCTGCTATTCCTAGGAACCACAATGAATCACACCGGACTAAAACTTACATGGTAATATTAGTTAGAGCCTTTGAGGTATGTATCATAATTTGTGTGAGGGTATGAAGGAGAATATAAAAGTTAAAATAAAAGAAATATCTCTTAATATTTTTGTAGATTAAACCCAATCTATCACCATTTTTATCCCCATTCCTCCCCTTTTTTGTTTCGGGTATTACAGAAAGCATTAGAAAACTTTAGCCCACAATATTCTCATAAGCTAAACATAATTTCACAACTAATGATTTAAAAATGAAATATACAGGAACTCCTTATATTGCCTAATTGTGCTAAGCTACCAAATCCTGGATTGTACGATGACTTAAAACAATATATAAAAGCGGTCACAATATAATGCACATAAAATGAACATGATAGATCAACTCTAACATTTGTGAAATCACCCAACAGGATAAACTCAGAGATTTGTGTAAAATCATGTCTTGATAGTCACAAATTTACAATCAATTTTGTAGCATCCAAAACCATTATCGGCGTCCCATATGCTAACGTATAAAACAGTAAGAGCTTTTAGGTCCACATGGTCTTTTTTGCATTAAGTAACATGGTCTTTCATTTTTCATCATCTCATGACTAACACGGCTTAAAATAATGAAAATGTTCTTCAATTTCATCCAATCATGACTGCTAAGCCTTAATAAATAGTTTTTTAAATTATAAAAAAGGATTAATATGCAAATATTTTCTACATTAGATACCATATCCATATGCTTAGATGAAATTTAGAAAAACCCTTTCCCTGAGTAGATCTTATATATACAATTCAAGTTTAATTACTTCAAATTCGTTAGACTACAAAGGGGCCAAAAACAAATATAAATAAGGATCTCCTAAAACTCTACACCACAAAACACAATACCACTTCCAAAATGACAATAAAATGTGACATGTAGCTCAAGAATTTAAAAAAAAAATCAAAATTTTAATTTCTAGTTCTTAGCATCAACACACAAATAAAACCCATGATGATAAAATTCAATTGTTCATTACAAATTAAAAAAAATATTAAAAAAAAAATCAAAACAACATTGTAGCAAGGGTTAGACGTCCTAACTACTAACTTGAAGTAAAAGAAGAGGACTGTTTCCATCAATTCTATTTTTCCTAATTTACATTGGTAAAAAATAGAGAATTTGAGTCCTTGAATCTGTAGACAACTTCCACAATCTAATAAAATCATTTAAATATATATCTTTAGTTATTTAATATAGTATATAAAGCCATGGTTAGTTCGTTTAGCAAATACAACTTTCTACCATGAGTAATACAAAGTTTAGCATAATGCATTCTCATCATTCCTTCTAGTAATTAATATATATGCTTTTCCGAAAACGAAGGAAAGCCAATGAAAGAAAAGATTCCCCATATTTTCTTTCATTCCATGAACTTACAGGTAATTATTAAGGAGGGTAATTCTTCTAATTCTCGGCCTGAAAGATTTGCTTCAAATGTTTCTAGAGCCTGCCTTTGGATTTGCTTGAAACAAAGGTGGGATGGCAACACTAACTCTACCATCTCCACTTCTATCTCCTTCTTCTTTATAGAAACTAGATATCACTGAATACAGTGGCTTTTGTGAGAAATATACAATTTTAAGAAGACTGCAACACAATCCAAATTAATTAAGAAAACTGCAACACATTCCAAATTAATTAAGAGAGTACAACACTTTGTACAAAAGCTTCAACACAGAGTCCATTACAGAAACAAAAAAAAAAAACAAAAATTAAAGATGCATAACATAACCAAAAAAAAAAACCTAAAATAAAATTTTAAAAGAAAGCTTATTTGATTTAAAAGATATCTTAAGATTTCTATTTTGAACTCTTTAAAGTGAATATTTTTAAGTAATTTCTGTAATCTATAAAAATATAAGACGGTGTTGTAAATAATATTCAAAAACCCAAAACAAAACCAAATCTTACCAAATGCAAAAATCAAATCTAATTCAACCAAAATACCCAAAGCTAATTTAAATTTCATACATAATTTTAAAAAATGGGAGGGAAAAAAACTTTTCGGTGCCGATGGCGGATATATGGCCTGATGGTGGGTGATCAAGTGACGGTGTTGATGGCCCTTACATTTCTCTTTCTCTATCTCTGTCTATGTGTGTTTTACGGACTGTAATCTATATCACTGTGTGCCTGTGATTACAATGGTCTGATTGTATAGAAGGAGGGTGGTTGGTCTTTGTTTCTATCATTTTCTTTTTATCCTTGATCAGACTCTCTATCCTTATGTTTGTATGTTAAACAGTTAATTTTAGAATTATGATTTTGTAAATAGATAAAATTTTAACTATTTGTATGTTAAACGTTTAAAGAACTTCCAAACTATTAGGTTCTAAAAGTTTAGAACAATTGGCAAATCATGAACATAAACTTGTCTAGATATAGATCTTAGAGTTTATAGGTTTTATTAGACAATGCTCAATGTGATTCAAGTCAAGATACAAGAACAAGTAAGCTGCAGAAAGAAGAATTCAGAAATTTTCTGGTTCGACTGATCGAGAAACAAGCTCGACCGATCGAAAGTCGTATTTGCAGAATTTTAAATTGGCCTAAACAGCAGTTCAAGCCCATTAAGGATTAGGGTTTCAAATCTACTTCTCCCACTATATAAAGTGTCAGTTCTTTTAGACCCCTGTAAACTTAGATTGTTTAACCTAATTAATTAACCAAGTGAATACTTAGGTTTATTATTCAGATCTAGGTTAAAACAAAACAATCATATCAAGTAAGGCAGCAGAAAAATAAAGAACACAAAGATATGATGACCCAGGAAAACCAAACCGGAAAAAAACCTGGGGAGGATTTAACCTAGCTATCCTCAAGGTAAACTGAATCCATTATGAAAGAATCGAAGTTTACACAATAAGACTTAGACCACTAACATCCTATTGCTACCCAAGTGTAGGAAACTTACTACCATGACCCCATGATAGCACCGAGATCCACGGACTCCTTCTTTCCTTGAATTCTTCAGCAATCCACAAGCGCACCTGCTTGTATATCTTTATGCTCTTTTGATTCTGCAACTGTATTGATTTATCAAGCTCTAGACATAAGTCTCGAGTTTGTAAACCCTAAGTGTATGTGAAGGTAAACAACTCTAGATCTCACAAAGAGATTCACAAACACAGCGTTCAGAACTCTAAAAACGTGGCTAGGGTTTTCCCTTATAGACTTAGGGCAAAACATAAAACCCTATACATTAAATGGACTAGGGCTGAGTTGGAATTTTCTGCAGAAAAATGATCTGCCCGATTTTCGATCGATCGAGCCTAATTTTCGATCGATCGAGTCTGGCAGAAAGTGAACAGTTACTTCTGCAATAAACTCGATTCCAACTTTACATAAAATCCCATACTTTGAGCAAAGTCTAACACAAGACTAAACATTGTTTTGATCATGGTTTGCCAACATTACAAATTGAAGTTCTAATACATTAGTTCATAATTCTTAGAACCTAACATAAAGGAAACCCTAAGCACGTTTTTTATAAGGCTTTTTAGAGAGAGAAGAGTGTGCCTCTTTTATTTTTAGGGTTTTGTTCCTAAAACCTCTCTTATAACTTCTACCGGCGTTGTTCTTCGAAGAATCTCAAGATCCGATATT
This sequence comes from Lithocarpus polystachyus, assembly GCA_033629205.1. Taxonomy (NCBI): domain Eukaryota; kingdom Viridiplantae; phylum Streptophyta; class Magnoliopsida; order Fagales; family Fagaceae; genus Lithocarpus; species Lithocarpus polystachyus. Next base: position 8,167,042 of record CM066172.1, on the reverse strand, counting down.
GCTAAAGTTGCTGCCTTCTCTAGTCATCAAAGGTGCTGATGATCTAAACCTTCAAGGGTGGTCTTGGAGTCACAAACAGGAGAGTTTGTGTTGCTAAACCTTTGAGTGGGATCTCAAAGTCACAAGCGTGAGTGTTTGTGTTTTACAAAGGCTAGAGAAAGAAGTAGTCTGTGGGCTCAGAGCTATCATGGGGTCGTGGTAGTAAATTTTCTACTGAGGTATCAATAGGATGTAAGTGGTCTATGTCGCTATTATACAAACTTCTATTCTTTCTAGTGGATTTGCTGTTTTACCTTGAGGATAGTTAGGTTAAATCTTCCCCAGGTTTTTTACCGGTTTGGTTTTCCTAGGTCATCATATCATTGTGTTCTTTTTATTTCCGCTGCTTTACATGATATGATTGTTATTGTTTTAACCTAGATCTAAATAATAAACCTAAGTATTCACTTGGTTAATTAATTAGGTTAAACAATTTAAGTTTACAGGGGTCTAAATTTCTTACAAGTGGTATCAGAGCGGGTAACTCTTTTGTTTTAGATCTTTTGATCTAAGAGCTGATCCTTGATCCCTGTTATCATGGAAAATTTTAAGTGTCTCACTATTTTTGATTGTAATGATTTGAATAAAAAGGACACTGTTGTTTCTGTTGATTTTATTGATGCCTGTGAAACTCTCCGTAAGGAATTATTGAAATCTATGAGAATTGCTAAGAAATTCAAGGAAGAGTTAAAATTGGCTAATCTTGAAAAAGAGGAATTGGTTGTTAGATTAGATGAATCTAATAAAAATAATAAATTTTTGAGAAATCAAATTTCCTCTCAAGATGAGAAGATGAAAAGCTTGGAACAAGAGTTAGTTGAATCTAAAGCTAAAATTGAAAATTTGACTAGTACCAAGCCTGCTGTTGATAACAGAAGTGTTTCTGTTTCTCTTAAGCCTAAAATTGAGAAAGTTTATATCCCTCCTTTCAAGAGGAATAATAAAGAAAAGGCTTATATTACTAGGTTAGACAAAGGTAAAAGTTCTGATGTAGACGCTGAAGTTTCTAAACCTAAGTCTAAACCTACTGTTAGAGAGCATAAGAAATTTGTTTTTGTGCCTACCTGTCACTTTTGTGGTGTTGTTGGTCATATTAGACCAAATTGTTCTTTGTTAAGGCAAAAACCAAAATCTGAGACTAGATTTGCTGTTAGGAATACTGATGTTCCTAAATTTGTTCCTGTTTGTCACTTTTGGAGTCTTCGGTCACATTCGTCCTAATTGTCATAAATTGAAATTTAAACATTCTATATTTCAATCTAGGATATGTGATGGTATTTCTCCTACCATAAGTCCAAATAAATTGTTTCAATTGCTTTTGAAAAATTTAAGCTTGTTGGCTTGTGAAAGGATATTGCAGGATTTTAATCTTTCTCAGAAGATTGGTGTAATCCCTCAAATACACTCTGCTTCACATGGATTTTCACCTACAAAGCCGAAGACTCGTGCTATATGGGTGAGAAAAGATTCTCTAAGGTGAGTGTTGCTGACTTGTCCCTGATTTAATTCTTTCAATGATTTGTGGACATGTTTTGTTTCTATTTTTGGTTGTTTTGGTTTTTAGGTTGTTTTTTTATTAAAAAAAATCCAAAAACATTGAAAATTTTCAAAAAGACAAAAATATTTTATTTTGTATCTAGTTTTATTTTTCTTGAGGATTACATTTATTATGATATCTCTCTCCTGATTTAGAACATGCTTGATATTATGGAGAAACATAAAAAGAATGTGTTCTATAAGTGCTAAGCTATTTTTTGATTTTGTTTGAGTATGTACTAGTTTGTACATGTACTCAAGGGTTAATTAAGAAATTGATATTTCTTATTTGTGTACCCTTTATAGCTTAGTTAAGCACTGTCAAGCATTGCATTTGCATTTTTAATCATTTAGCATAATGTGTGCTTTTAGTTTTGGTCATAATTTTTTTAAATCAAAAAGATTTTTATGTGTTTTGTATTATATATCTTTGATTTATAATCAAGGTTGGCCATATTATCTTTACATAACATGTTTATGTATCTTATTTAGCTTGGATGAGCTTATTTATTGTAGTTTACTAGTTTGAGCTCTACAGTGCATGTTGTGTGGGAAGATGTTTTTAGTTTTTGATCACTTTGTCTTGATCTTGAAGTCACATGCCTTTGATTGTCGGACTTGATCCTTTTGAGAAAGGCATAAATAACCATCTCACCATTGTTTACTAGCCAATCATGAACACCTTAGTGCATATCATAAGATTTTGTGCTCGAAAAAGTGTAGCACGTGCACAAAAAGAACATAAGGTGTAGCCTCGGTTAAAATGTTAAAATTGGTGTGTACATTATTGGGCAATAATAATATCAAAATTCATATGAAATTGGTATGTACATTATCCCAACTATTTAAATAAGTTTCAGATCAATTAAAATTGGCATATATTATGAGGCAAATTAAGAAACTTAAATGATTGCAAGCTTTTATTCTAGGAGATGTGAGAGTTATATGATGTAACTCTTTAGGTGATAGTCTCTCTCAAATTTATGTGATGAATTTTGTAGAAATTGTGATTGATTTCTATTCACATATCACTTCACATGTTTCTCAAGCTTTTGCTAGTTGCACACACTAAATAAGTTACTCTTTGCTAAAATTTGTACATGTTATTGTGTGTGATTTTGTTGTGGCCATCCAAGATTATATGTTCCTTGATTTTGATGCAAAATTTGAGTTTTGAGGACAACTTGGTTGAAAAGCTTGTTTTTGAGAGATCTGGGTTGTATTCATGTGTTTTTGAAAAACTTTTAGTCTCATACTCATGCATTTTACTCATGAAATACTATGCTTTGAAGAGTTTCTGCATAAAATTGCTCTGTTTTTCAAAAATCATATTTTTCTAGATTTTAGATCGATCGAATCTGTCTCTCGACCGATCAAAATTACGATTAAAATTTTGGTTTGAATCTGTCTGACTCGATTGGTATTCGATTGATGCTCGATCGATCGAAACTGAAAAATTTTCAGTTTTTAGAGTTTTGACTAAATTTTTTTTCATGCATCATTTATGGTTAGGATTCACATGAGTTGCATTGTTTTTCTCTATCCATCTTGCAGTTTTGCAGTCATATCTCTCATTGTTTTCACACATAACATGCATACACTTTGCTAAATTGGGTACTCAACATGAATTAAAAATTGATTGATTAATTTTTGCGTCCTTTGTACATTTTAGTATATACTATTTTTCTTGATGTGTGAACTGTAGAAAATATTTTTCTTAAGAGATATGATGGATAATCAATGTGCAAATATTTTCTCTACTCATGCAACTGTTTATGGGTCACATAGTGTCAAGTTTGCATTTATTGAAAGAGAATATTTTTCTTCATGTGTATCCTCAATTCATTTTGTTTGGTTTATGTGTTTTTATTTATCCCCACCTCCTAAATTTTCCCCAAAACTGTTTTTCTTAAAACTTGTTTTGTTTTTCCTATTTTTACAGGGGGAGAAAAGTTTTTTTTTACCTTTGTTGTTCATAGGGGGAGTTATTGCTCTTCACAGGGGGAGTTCTCTTTATTTTCTCTTGAGCTAAACTGTTTTATGATCCCTTGGTTCTTTTTTTTTTTTTTTTTTCCTCTCATGTTTATTGTCACTTTACTCTTTGTTTGACTTATCTTTGTCAATACGTGACAAAAAGGGGGAGAAATAGATGAAATGTAATGTGGGAATTCTGTTTGTTTTGTTTAGGGGGAGATAAAATTGTTTTTGAAAGGGGGAGAATATAAAAACTTTTTGATGTATCTAACTTAGGGGGAGAGTTAGAATTTATTTTTGTTTTTATACTTCTATTTCATATTATTGTTTATATGTCTTTCTTTCCACACATGCGGTGATGTGTTTGTTGAGTGTTTCAGGAAAGACAGGTACATTCTGATCAAGACCTTCTACCTCTTCTTGGCAACTTCTAGATTATGAGTCTTAGATTGGGATTTGTGATGTAATTGGGCATTTTATTGTATTGGGTTGTTATTGTGTTTGAGCATTTCATATTGTATGTAAGTTTTGTCACGAATTGCCAAAGGGGGAGATTGTTAGGTTCTAAAAGTTTAGAACAATTGGCAAATCATGAACATAAACTTGTCTAGATATAGATCTTAGAGTCTATAGGTTTTATTAGATAATGCTCAAGGTGATTCAAGTCAAGATTCAAGAACAAGCTGCAGAAAAAAGAATTCAGAAATTGTCTGGTTCAACCGATTGGGAAACAGGCTCGACCGATCGAAAGTCGTATCTACAGAATTTTAAGTTGGCCCAAACAGCAATTCAAGCCCATTAAGGATTAGGGTTTTAAATCTACTTCTCCCATTATATAAAGGAAACCCTAAGCACATTTTTTATAAGGCTTTTTAGAGAGAGAAGAGTGTGCCTCTTTTATTTTTAGGGTTTTGTTCCTAAAACCTCTCTTATAACTTCTACCAGTGTTGTTCCTCGAAGAATCTCAAGATCCGGTATTGCTAAAGTTGCTGCCTTCTCTAGTCATCAAAGGTGCTGATGATCTAAACCTTCAAGGGTGGTCTTGGAGTCATAAACAGGAGAGTTTTTGTTGCTAAACCTCTGAGTGGGATCTCAAAGTCACAAGCGTGGGTGTTTGTGTTTTGCAAAGGCTAGAGAAAGAAGTAGTCTGTGGACTTAGAGCTATCATGGGGGTCGTGGTAGTAAGTTTTCTACTCGAGGTAGCAATAGGATGTTAGTGGTCTAAGTCGCTATTGTACAAACTTCAATTCTTTCTAGTGGATTTGCTGTTTTACCTTGAGAATAGCTAGGTTAAATCTTCCTCAGGTTTTTTACCGGTTTGGTTTTCCTAGGTCATCATATCATTGTGTTCTTTTTATTTCCGTTGATTTACATAATATGATTGTTATTATTTTAACCTAGATCTAAATAATAAACCTAAGTATTCACTTGGTTAATTAATTAGGTTAAACAATTTAAGTTTACAGGGTCTAAATTTCTTACACAAGCCAGTGTAACAATTAGTTTTGAACCTTTTTTCCTTGGGTACGTGGCAGGATTTAAAGTGGCTTTTTTTCCTATGTGGCAACACTAGCAGCAAATACCTAAGCTCTGAAACCAACTTAAGTAGACAGCCATTTGTCTAAACCTACAATAGAATGTTAATAATTCAATAGCCGAAATAACAAAAGGCTTAGAAAGAGTACTTAGCTATTGAGGATCACACCACATACCCACTTTCAATCACTGAAAGCAGAATCCCAGGTTAGTTGTTCTAATTTTTCCTCTTTTTCACACATTGAATTTGCACTTCACTTTTGGTCATCAGGGAAAAAAAAATAGCAATGTTGCAATGCTTATAATTTTCATGTGACATTGACAGACTCTGTGAAAAATTAGGACGCTGAGGAAGCATTGGTTTCATAAGTAATCTAGCTTCTTTTATATAAAGACATGCCTCCCACATAATGCAAAGATCAAACAACATGCAGAGAAAAAGCACCACTAACATTATATTAGTAAATAAGATTCAATTAACAACTCCAAATTTTAAGCACCACAAAACAGGTTCCAAAAAAATAACAAATTGCTATATAATGTCATAAATACAATTGATACAGAAGAGGATTCTTTTGAACACAGAAATAGACATTGATTAAAATGCACCGGAGAAATGAACAACCAAAACTTGAAATTACTAAAGGATGAAACCTCATCCAATCAACCAAAACTAAATCAAGAACAAAAACAGAGTTAAGTAGGTATCTAGCTGGAAAATAGTGTTCATGAAAAATATTGATTTTACACCAGATAAAAATTTTATTCTTTGTAATAGGTACAGATTTTTAAACCTGTCAAAAGATCTTACACATAATATTAATAAGTTGTAGATTCTTACATGTTTTCTCAAGGTTGTTCAGCACCATCTTGACTTGTCATCTTGCTTTAGTATGCTCCTGAGTCAGATTGAATAGCTCTAACTCAAGCCTCATCACACCCATTAATGAAATTCTTCACATTCCCATAGACAGCTCTCATACCTACAAAATACTCACCAAAGACTAAAAAACTCAATTAAAAATTCCAAAGGAAGAATGAAAATATATAATACAAAATGAGGAAATTAGCAGAGATGAAAAAAAATTACAGCAACTAAAATAATTTATGAAATTTACAAATGACAAATTTCTCTAATGAGTCCAAATAGAAATTCTCCATCAAATGAATAATACCCTTCATTCTTCCTCACACCTACACTGAAATTAGAATTCAGAAGCAAATGATGACATGGCGTGAATTTATTTTGTTTCAAAAAGCCTTCAAAAATTTTTGTCTTTTATAAGTGAGTCACATTAAGAATATTGATGAAGATATATACATTAATCAAATTGATAAAAGAAGTTTCTTTTTTTATTTTCCTCAAGAAACAAAGTAGACGCAGAAATTGACTAATAACATGGATGATGCTAATATAATTGAAGATTGAGAGGCATGATTTTTTGCTAAAAACAGGAAGGGCAAAGTCTACTAAAGTTTTGTAATAACATCAATAACTGGTGGTAATTGTTTTCATAACGAAATTCTTAATCAAATTATAAAGTAATAGCATTTTCAACTGCAAAATGTTATTTTAAACCTTCTACAATTGAATATTAAACATATAAACACAACACAATGCTACAAATGCCAAAATGGCTTCACTTTTAGCCAAACAGAAAGAATGCCTTTGTTACCAAAGAGTTGTAGGGCTGTTATATTCTAAATATTAATTACAAAGGTAGATATCAATTATATAGAGGATTCAGGGAATAGCACTAACAACTTAAACAATTATTTATTTTAATCCACATACTAATCTATGAATTTCTCGTATGGAAAGCTATACCATCTACCTAAAGTTTAATGTAAACAATGTGTGTGTTTTCTTTAAGCAGCATTCATGTTCCTTTAGTTATCTAATCAAAAGTTTCAAAAGTGTGAAGTTTTATAAAGAATTGAGTTTAAAGTGACTAACAATAAACCTAGTGGTATGGATCCTGATCTGGAAAGATTTTTTTTCAAAGGTGGCAAAAAAAAAAAAAAAAAAAAAAAGGAAATCTAGAAACAGTGAAACTAAAATTCTAGGTACCACAATCCAAATTTAAAAACCGTTCAGATTTTGAAATGAGTAATTACAAAAGCATTAGTATATAACATTTAAAAGTCCTTTTTTTTTTCCAATTATGTCTTTAGTACCAACCTTCATGACTGTTCCTCTTTTTTTTTTCTTTTTTTCTTTTTTTTTTACGAACAAAAATGAAGTTAATTCTTGGACCCGAAATGTGCATAATTCTGAAGCAATTTTAATGCTAAAATTAAATGAATACAAAATTCAGAGGCAGACGAAAAAAAAATACAAATCTAACTCAAAAACTACCAAATAAAAACCAAATCTAACCAAAATACAATAATCAACAAAACATAAATCAATTCAAATTTTAGGGGCAAACGAAAAAAAAAAAGGGTGCAAATTTCTCTTTTCTCCCTCTTTCTCAGTATATTTGAGGCTTTCAAACGGTGTTTTGCGCTGCCCAAACAATATAAAGTTTCTTTTTTAATTGCAAGTGTGTCTGAAAGTTTGATGGGATAAAAGAAGAACCCTAGAAAATTACATTCAGCAGAGAGAAAAAGGATCTGCGAATCTAATACAATTTGAAACGGTAATTGAGTAGGAAAAAAATAAGACTCTCCAAATGGTGGGCTGTACTGTTTTTTAAAGTTTAAAATCTATACGTGATTGTGTTTAAAGTGGTCTTTTTTCCTAACATGGCAACACAGAAAAAGCTTCTGCTTTTATATATAGTATTAGATTATCCCTCAAAACGAAACCAATCCAATTCAATCCAGAACTAACGCAAAAATAATTTAAATTGTAAAAAATAAACAACTGGCCAAATTACCTATCATAGGCATGCTAATGGAAGCCTAACTCAAAACCAAATCTAACTATAACTAAATCTAAACCAATTCAACCAAGAAGTTCAAACCAAAATCATATTCAATCCCCAAATTTGAAAACGAAAAAAAAAAAAAAAAAAAACTTTACCAGTTACAGTATATGCTTATCTGTGTATGCCTTACGGACTCTAACTGGTGCATGCTGCTCCGGTAGGAAAAGCCTAAAATAAGATTGAAGAAGGAAACTAAATGTTAGAAATGGAAATACCCAATGATTTCCATCTTACACTTATTTAATCTCAATGATTTAGTGATTTATGTAATCTTAAAAAAAAAACAAAAAAAAAAAAACAAAAGAAAATATCTAAATCTGAGGAAACAAACATTTTGATAGAAAACCCAAAAACCCAAAACAAAAACGGATCAAATCTAAACCTATTCAACCAAAAAAAAAATTAGAGTTCTGAGATGCGTACGAAAAAACCTTTCACAATTTAATTGGCAATGTGGATTAAGAATTCTAGAATAAAACAAAAGACCGATTAGTAATTTTATCAAACAAATTGCATATTAAAAATTAAGTTGTTTGACTAATACATTTAGATTTTAACCATAGTAAATCAAGGGCAAAATCCCTAATGTTACCATCAAAAAAAAAAATATAGAGGGATAATTTGAAACCAAAGCATCCAAAGAAAGAGAATCAACCCATCTTTTAATAAAAAAGGGTAAAAGAAGAACCCTAGAAAATTAAGTAAAGGGAACTGCCGGTTTTGAATTCAAAAACATAGAAATATTGAAGATTTAAGATTCTAATTCGAATAGGAAAAGCAATGGTGAAGAGTTTCAATCTTTCAAACTACAAAAATAGTATTTGAAGAGGAAGGGAGTACGGTGACCTTTGGTACAAAAAAACAGAGACCATACCGGTGGAGGGTATGGTGGTCTGATGGTGGCAAAGCCTAACTTTCTTCTCAGATATTTCTCTCTCCACCGTCTATGACAGACCAAAGTTCTTACTTCTTTCTTTATCGTTCTTTCCCGGTTCTCCTTCTCTTTCTGCAGCGTATGTCTGTTTTGGGTTTTTCTGTTTTTTTTTTTATTTTTTTTTTATTTTTTTTTATAAGTGGGTTGGGTTTTTATAAGACTCTCCCAAAACGATGCACCATACAGTATTTTTAAGAATAAACCGTACAGTGCAACTTTTTTTTTTAAAAAAATTTACAAGGTTTTTATTTTAACCGGTTATTTAATTTATAATTTTTTTTAATTGCAAGCATGGCAGGCTTTTGAATGGCCAAACATTGTAATGTGCGGCTGTTTTACTTTAAAAAATGTATAGGTGTCTGAATTTTAGATAAGCAGTTATCCTATTTGTCAGGGCCTCCTCAATTGTAGGAACCCACTTTCTCTCAACTTCTGCTTTTATATATAGTTTATGACATGATATGATTAGATTAGATGGGCTGACATGTAGGAGGATCCAAGAGGCTGATTCATTTCCATTTTTGACACCTCCTTCCTTTACCTTCCCCTGGCGCACATATTCTAACCCAATATTTGAATCAATACATATTAGCTCACTAATCACCGCAATTAAATTAAAAGGAATAAAATAATCTCTCTCATTTTCAACGTGGTATTAAACATTTTCACTAACTCCTCGTATTCCATATTAACTTCCACATCTTTACCTTTATGTTGTAATATAATTCAATTTTAATTTTATAATATTAAAATGCTCGAACAAAAACTAATCGATGTATTGGTCTAATGATAAAGAACAATCATTATGAAGCGAACGTCATATGTTGAAATTATATTGTATCTCAAAAAACACACACAATAAGGTAACATTAAAAAAGTTTGAAGGATTATTTAACTATATATGCAAAAAAATATTAAATAACTTAGTTCTAAATCGACTATAAAATATTTTAGTTTAATCAAAGAATACATAACACAACTTTATTGAGTTAAAGTTAAATTATAAAATAAAGCATTTTTTTTTTAATATGAAATTTTTTTGACATGAGAATTTTATTATATTTAGCATGACTCCCATTGGAAAAAATTTCTGGCTCTGTCATTGACTAGAGGTGTAGGCCTAGGGTAGCAATTTTTTGTTAAGACTAGTTGGGTTTATCTTTTGTGTGTTTCAACTTTCAACTTATACACTTACCTTTAAATTGTTGAATTGACTTTCGATATGTTTTATTTCTATATCGGCGCTAGATTCAAAAGAGTTCTCTGTTTCTTTTTCGTATTTATTTATGACTACTGTATTTTTAGATGTCGAGGTTCTCTCTCCTTGTTTTACCTTTTCTATATTTTTTAGCATTTATTCCACTATCAATGGCTTTTAACTCTCTGGACTTGGATTCTCAAAAATTAAATTAAATTAAATAAAAACCTTCTTTAGACTTGAGATTAAATCCTTGTCTGTTGTCTGGTAACTTCATTAAAGGATTTTCATATTTGTGATCTTGGTTTTTTATTGTATCAACTTTATTTTCAGTTGTATCTAGTTGACGTCCTATGATGTTCAAACATTGGTCTGTATAGTTGTTTTGTTCGACTACTTTTCTTAATCCTCCTTTAATTGTGACTTTAGAGGGTGAAGCTATGACTTCAGAATTTTTGGGTTCCAGAAGAATTGTTTCAAGAGGATGACTTGCTTGAACTATGGTTTTGTCTTGTTTAGTCAATTTGACTTTTGTAATACATTTAAGTTCACCAGATAATATTTTTCGACTTATTCAAAGAAGCTTCTTCACGAATTTTATTCATAAATTCTTTCCACTTGGAGTAGATTTCTTTCTCTCGTTCTTTAGTGTGTAATCCTGTATTTTTCTCTTTTATTTTTGTTTTCTTCTAACTTTAATTCATTTTCTAATTTCTTTTCATCAACTGTGAATGCTTTATGAATGGTTAGTCACTGATGATTTATAGGTTCTTCCATATCTTTTTGAGTTGGAGAATTTTGTTCTTCTTTCTTCTTTGAAAGTTGAATTGACTGTGTAATAGGGAGTACTTGTGACTCTTTTTTTAGCCCTTTTAACTTCAAATCTTTACCTTTCCTTATAGGTTTTGTTTCCTCCGAAAAGTTTGCGACCAATTTAACTGATTTTGAATGACTTGATCTAGGATGACTTGGTTGAATATCCTTTATCATCAAACGTGACCTAAATCTTGAATCATCAAAACTTATCCTAACAGTTCCATCTAGATGCTGTTGGATGTGGCTTAGATCTATTACATCACTTTGAACTTTTGTAAAATGGTTCTCATTTTCCAAACCCAATTCCTTAGCTAGAATTACATCTTTCCAGATTATTGACTTAGGTACTTGAATTTGTGCATGTGCATCACTGGAACTACTTTGGATTAGAAGAGTTTTGTCCCTTGGTCTTTTTGCTTAAGCATGAACATTTAAATTTGTTCTTATACATTTGTAATAAATTCTATAGATTATGGCTAGGTATTGAGAGTTAAGACTTTCAAAATTATATATATATATATATATTATTTAAAATAGCAATATAGGTTAACAACTAGTGTTAAAACTTTTCTGCTACCATTTCTTCCTAAAAGATAGGAAGCATTATTGACAATCCTATCAACTAATCAACTGCTACCAATCCTTGCGAAATAACTACGAACAAGTCCAGCACATCCAACTCCACTTTACCAGCTTTTATCCTTTGTTGAGTTCAAGCAAGATCCTCATAGAAGAATTTCTTGAAAGAATCCATATGTAGGGTTTGGAGACGTAGTGCAATGATGAGAGATCCATCATTAACGGGACTTGGCAAAATAAATGATTTACCATCCATATTTAACAACCCTGGACCTACGTATATAGGCTTTCCCCATCCAAAGTCTGTGTCATAGACTGGTAGATTCATCCAGCTACCAAGAGAGAGGTTAGGATTCCCTAAGAAATGTGCTTCTGTACTGGGTCCTCGAATGTGAAAGCTGAACCTCAGACCATCAACATGCTTCTGACTTGCTATAAAATCAAGATTAGACCTTATATACTCATCTGTCACAGTCTCAATAGCTTCCCTTAGTTTTCCAGCTGAATAACTCAGTGGCCTAGACAAGAGGTCGCCATAGAGACATGTTGATGTCACTGTAGTACAAATTGCGTTTCCAAAATATTGTTGAGGGAGAGGTGGATTTAACCGGTTGCGAATGTCAGCTACAATGCGAACTCTTGTAGGTTGATTGTCGCGATCAAGTGCACGACGTGCCTTACAAGCACACCTCCACATGTGGCCAGAAATAGCCTCGTATCTAGAATAGCGCCTTATTGTCGACACCCCATTTTCTTGATATGGGGTTTCATTATTGGCTCTGTTCTTTATTCCCTCAACTTGCTCTCTTGTAAGTTTTAATAAGGCCACACTAGTTTCCTTCTTTTGCTCTTCCTTGGCATCCAAGCTCCCGATCACGAGTGGTGACTTTGTGGTGTATGTTACGTGATCAAAGCGCGGCTTCATAAGCGGTTCACTTGATTTCAACACAGTTCGATCAAGAAATGGTATCTCATCGTCCTCCAAATTGCACCCTCGAGCCAACTTTGCCCATGAGCTGATGAAGTTAGTTGCAGATCGTCCATCAACCATGGTATGAGATATGGCTGTTCCAACACAAATGCCACCACAGCTAAATCTTGTCAATTGTGCTAGGAACAAAGGCCACTCCTCAATTGGAGTAGTATAATCAATCTTGGGGACAAGATCTTCGACTACACCAGTAGGTGCAAAATCACCAATATCATCCAATTTTGCGTCAGCATAAGCTTCCAATACTTGCACTCCCATTGCGTTGCAATCAAGTTCTAGCCGGCCGCCTTCTTTCCAGCGTAGCCGGCCAGCTAGGGGGTAGAAGTGAACCAATGCACGACTTAAGGCATCTTTTGTCTTCTCAAATGAAGATGGGATGTTGTTGTTGGGTTTGTAAATGTGTATGACTGGTGCATGAGTCCACTGCGCTGCTTGATCAACATCAGATAACTGCAATAGGCCACTTGGAGTAGGCTCGCTTGGAATGACCATGGAATTTGACTTGATGCTGATGCTTATCATCTTGTTCTGCAGATTATGAAACTGAAAAGTGAGAAAAGTCAATTGTGTGAAAGTGTGAACAGAAGCTTTGGCCTTTGTGGTTGGCACGTTTCACTTTTGTGCCTTCGGAATTGGACTACTTCTAGTCGGCTGGTCAAATGACTCAAATTGAACGAGAATGATTGTAAGAGATGAGAAATGTTAGAATAATAATGGTACATTTTTATTGTATAGCTATAGGTTTTTATAGGCCAAACGGAGGTGGTTGTTTCTTCACACTTCTTTGCTCACCAACAAACTTGAGAATTGAAAGAGGATTAATGGCACTTATTATCCCCAAATTATGGGGTCAGTTGTGATGTCCCCAAAAATATACAATTGATTAATGTTGTTAAATTTTTATTGTATAGCCATTGGGTTTTATTAGGCCAAATTGGGATGGTTGTGATTCATACTTATAATTTTTTCACCATTGCTCAGAAATATTTGTAGAATTATGAAAATGCAATTATTTTTTTTCATTTTATATATTTTTGGTTGAACATAAATACAGTATTTTAAATGAAGTACATTAAAATTTTCAATTGAATTCAAATAGTAGGTTGTATTGACTATTAAATCCTAATAATTATCTTTCTCAAGGATAATGAAATTCAATACAACTATATTTCTATTTTATTTTCAAAAAACAAAAAATTACAATTTCATGTATTTTATCTTCAAAAAATTTATAATTTTCCGTGTTAAATTATTAATTATTATTTAAATTTAGCAATTCTTTTGGGGCAATTTGCCCACTACCCGTGCATCATGGATTCAATGCTCAATTTTCAGACGCAAAGTTCTGTCGGACAGTTGCTGTGATGAGTGTAGAATGGCTGAAGAAACATCAGGCCACCTCTTTTGGAGTTGTCAAAGAGCCCGTGACATTTGGTGGTTGTCTGCTCTGTTTCGGGAATCACGGGTCCAGCACTTTGGGTCGTTCATGGACATATTATGGTATGTGGTTATGGTTGCCCAGTGGGAGCACAGCAACGTGGAGAAATTCATCGTGGTGGCTTGGGCGCTTTGGTCAAATAGGAATGAAAGCAGGAATGGGGGGGCGAAGAAATCCTGTCAAGTTTTGCTGCAAAGGGCGTTGGAGTATTTAGATGCTTACCAAGCATGTTTGGTGGCATCTGACAACCCAAAGCAACCAGTTGAACCTGTGAAATGGAAACCACCCTCTCCAAACCGATACAAAGTAAATGTGGATGGTGCTGTATTCAAAGAGCAACGCATGGCGGGTGTGGGGATTTTGATTAGGGACGCTGAGGGTCATCTGATTGGTGCTTGTAGCAAGAAGCTTGCAGCTCCTTTGGGTGCCATTGAAGCAGAAGCAAAGGCAGTGGAGTTGGGTCTTCTGTTTGCACAGGATATGTCCATCCAAGACTTCACACTTGAGAGCGATTCGTTGATGTTGATTAATGCGTTACAGGACCTGTCTCCTCCTCCTTCATCAGTTGCAGCGCTAGTCTATAGTTCAGTTGCCGTGTCCCATTCTTTTAGATGTGTAGATTTTTCACATGTTAGTCGTAATGGCAATAGGCCAGCCCATATACTTGCAAGACATGCTTTAGGCATTGCAGAATTGTCTGTTTGGGTTGAAGAGGTTCCTTGTTTCCTTGAACAAGCTCTCAACCAGGATGTAGTTGCTATTTCTTCGGATTAATAAAATGTTTATCGTATTTCTCATCAAAAAAAAAAAAAAAAAAAGACAAGAAAATTCCAACTGAACCCATAATTTTAGGGAAGAGTGCAAGTAACCCATTAAGAAAAGAAAGGCATTTCATTTAGTTGCACCAAATGACGTATCCAATTGATTTCAAATCTTCTGTCCTACTTTTCTTATCCCACTCCATGCTCCACAAATGAAAAATTGCCAAGTGTACACCTACTTAATTAAATGCTAATTTTTTGCCTTCTCTTATTTCAATTTCCTGAAACAAATAAAATAAAAACCAAAACATCCCACCAGTCATTGCCACTCGTCCAGCACCACCGACTAGAGCTGGTGCCACTACAACGGCCATCAACCAACACCTCGTTATTTTTAAATCCATGACTAGGTACATGAATAGAGAAATCACGTTGTCCTTTCATCAACTAGCATCTATTCATCAAATCCACCAACCTATGGTCTATTTTGGATTTGGTAAATTGATAAAGTATATTAGAAAACAAAAAAACTAATATCAAGTGGCTCTGTGTGGCTGTGATTTTTTTGGTACTTCACTTAAATTGTGTTGGGTATGTACTTTGATATTATTGTCTTAGGAATTTAGGATCCTACATATGCTTTTGAAATAGAAGGGGACTGTTTCATGATATGGGAGTACGCATAGGTCCTTTTGGTTCGATTTTAAGAAGAATTTCATAATAAAACAAACATTGTCAGCTTGAGAAAACTTTGGTTGAACGTACATCCAACATATTTGAGAAAGTGGGCAGTGATTTTAATAAACAAATTGAAGAAGAAGAAGATGTGGGAATTACATTGTATGCTTTAACTGGGACTCCTACACCAGGCACTATGAGGGTTAAAGGCAAGATTAATGGCAGTGGGTTAGTGATACTAGTTGACACAGGTAGTACTCATAATTTTGTGGATGCATTAGTGGTCTCTAGTTTACAATTAAAGGTTGATGTTTCAAGAATTTTGGAAGTTAAGGTGGCTAATGGTACTATGGTGAGAACTCAAGGTTTTTGTACTAGTGTACCAGTGTGTGTGCAAGGAGTGGAATTTTGTGTTCAATTTCATGTTTTGGCATTAGGAGGTTGTGATGTTGTGTTAGGCACTCAGTGATTGAGTACCTTGTGTGTAATACACTGGAATTTTCAGTTGTTAACTGGAATAAGTAATCTTGTGAATAGATCTCTCCTAACCATAAGAAACCCCCCCCCCCCCCCCAATGCAGTATTAGTCATGTCACTATTAACTATGACAATAATATTGTTTATAATGATCAATTGTACTGTTACGGTAACCTATCGCAATACCTAAATAAATAAACAACTCTAAACCATAATTAATAACAACACAACAGCAATTAAAAGGCAAGAGTAAGGGTTAAAGAGATGCAAACAAAAAGTCACGTGTTATCGAAGAGGAAACTGAAGAACTCAAGAAAAGACCTTTCCACCGCCCTCCAGGCAGTAAAATGATCCACTAGAGAATAAAGTTGGAGTACATGAATAACAAAAGACCCTCCAAGCCTATTCTACCTAATGTACTTGAGCCCTTCAAGCTTCTGCTACTAACTGGGTTTACTAGGCCAAATTGGGATGGTTGAGATTCTTACGTATAATTTGTTCACCGTTACTCGGAAATATTTGTAGAATTATGAAAATGCAATTATTTTTTTCATTTTTTTATATTTTTGGTTGAACTTAAATACAGTACTTTAAATGAAGTACATTAAAATTTATAATTTTCCGTGTTAAATTTTTTATTATTATTTAAATTTAGCAATTCTTTTGGAGCAATTTGCCTACTACCCATGCATCACGAGTTATCCGGGTCGGATCAAGTTGACCTGTAAAAAATTAGGTCAGGTCACGGGTCTACTCATATTTTGCTTTGGGTCAAAAAAATTAGGTTCGGGTCGAGTCAGGTCAGGTCGGGTCCGTAAATTCTAACCCATTTTGTCATGTCTTGTCATGATTCAGAATTCAGTCAAGATGGTAGGCCAGTTTTCATTTTGAGTATTCAAAACCGACTATCTGCATCACAGCTAGGGAAATAAAAAATTAAAAGCAAAAAAAAAAAAAGAAAAATGTAAAGTTTTTGACCCCTTAAACACAAACAAATTAACCTAGTTATTTAGCAAAGTAAATTAACTTAGGTAAATTGTTCAGATCTAGATTAACACAAGTAAATCATATCATTGAAACAGTGCAAAAAATAAAGAACACAATGAGATGATAACCCAAGAAAACCAAACTGGTATAAAACATGAGGAGGATTTAACCTAGCTGTCCTCATGGTAAAACAAATCCACTATAAAAGAATTGAAGTTTCACAATAGTGACTTAGACCACTAATATCCTACTGCTACCTTGAGTAGAAAACTTACTACCACGGCCACGTGACAGCTACGAGTCCACGGCCTACTTCTTTCTTGGAATCACAGCAACCACAAGTACTGCCACTTGTGTTTTCTTTAAGCTCTTTATGCAGCAATTGAAGTGATCATGATGCCCTCGACATCAATCTTGATCTTGATAACCCTAAGTGTGTATGAAGGTAAACACCTCTAGATCTAACAAGAGATTCACGCACACAGCATAAACAACAACAATAATGAAACGTGGCTAGGGTTTTTCATTTTATACTTATGGCAAAACATAAAACACTACACGTCACATGGGCTAGGGCTGAGTTGGAAAATTCTACAGATTAACATTCTGCATGTGCTTCGATACATCGAGTCTAATATTCGATCGATCAAGCCTTGCAGAAATTGAACAGTAATTTTCTGCAATTACTCGATTCCAACTTTACACATAAACTGTTAGGATATGTGCCCTTAAATCCTATTGTATGATGCTATGTATGATATTATGTATGACATTATGTGAGAAATGATGTATGACTTAATATTGTGTTTAATAAAGTTGTTTTATTCTTATCTAAAGTAATGGTAACATGAATATTCGGACATTATCAAATAGTCCATGAGATGCATAATATGTGATTTATGTGAAAAGTCACAGAAGATATAAATCACAAGTTCTTTGTAAACTCAGAATTTTGGTTCGTAGTCGGTGATGAAATTGGGCATTTCATCTACGAAGACTATAACATATTAACTACGATGATTTGTCTTGATCATGGAAGTGGTGACTTCTAGTTAATATGTTGATATGTTTTAAGAGTTAAGACATATTGAACTGGACCGCTGTGAGATTTATTATTCTCCTAACGACTGTCAATTGAATAATAAATCTCACGACTTGTATTCACATGAACTCTTAATCCTGAGAGAATAATGGACTTGATCATGAAATGTAGGTTGCTTTGATATATCAGGAGTGAGATCTAAAGTAACGGTCAAAACCTCAGTATGTTGGGCAGCCACATTTAGTGTTGATGGAACATATATTCTCAAGATGGAATTCATAGTCTCTTAAAGGAGATATAAAATATTCCCTTGAGATAAGTTTAATGGGTACAGTTATTCAGAGAGTTAGGCCTAACCACTTTAGTAAGACTAAAGTATATATTTATGAAATTGGATTTCATAAATATATGGTGAATAACACAAAAGGATTAAACCGGGTACTCAAGGATTAAGATGTAGTAACTTACAAAGTGGCAGTCTATATTCATGACTTTGTATTACTACGAATATTTTATGAAGGGGTTGCATGTATAATAAAGTCTTGGGATATAATTTATTAATGAGGCCTAGAGTGCAATTATATATATAGTGGTATTAAATATAATTAATGGTAACCTTGGACTTGTCAAGAGTTGACAGAAAAGCCCAAGGCCCATTGGAGCTAGTGTCTTATTTGTTCCCTTTTGGTCCTACTCCAAGCCACACACTAAAGCCCAATTGGGAAGGCCCAAAAGGCTAGCCCAATTAGATAATCAGTTATGTGAAGAGAAACATACAAAATTTTATATAGAATAAAATGGTTTGTATGTTTAAAATGAATAAGAAAAAATAAGGAAGAGAGACACTCTTTCATATTCTCTCTAGAAAACATAGAACTGATTGAGAGACCACACATCTTGGGCATCAGGTGGAATTGGAGTAAAGATTGAAAGTGTTCCCGAGTACTTCTTCATTTCGGTTTTGAATTTCACCGCATCAAGGTACACTCTCTTGTTCTCATATTCTAAAACCTACATAGTGCATGTTATCAATTGCGAATGAAGTAGATTCGTTTATTTTCCGCTGCGTGTGTTTTGTATTCGATGCAAACATGTATATTACCCAACATAAACATACTTTGAGCAACCTAAATCTGGAGAAAACGTTTTGATCATGGTTTGCCAACATTACATATTGAAATTCCAAAATATTTAGATCCTAAATCCTTAGAAACTAACAAATTCCCCCTTTGGCAATTCGTGACTAAACACATAATAAAACAAAATGCTCTAAGTTACAAAAAATAGCATATTACAACAAAATGCCCAATACAAAAACAATTCAACCTAACTACAATCTATTAGTTGCAAGTGTAGATAGCAGCACGACTGAATCAACTTGTATATTCCTGAAACACTTAACAAACACATAAACGCATATGTGGAAAATACAAGTAAAACAAAATAAATTCTTGATTTCACATAACATAAAATAAAAGACATATATCATGAATAACCTAATAAATATAAATCAATGGCCAATGTAGCACAATGTGAAACAAGAAACAGAAATAAAAAAACATAATATCTCCCCCTAACATATACAACTCATAAAAAATAAAGACATCAAAATAAATACATCATGAGCCAAAAAAAAGTACAAGATGAAGCTCCTAGATACAATCTAAAGCTCCAAAAACCAAGAAAAAAAAAATCTCCCCCTATCTCCATCCATATGTACTCCCTTTTTGTGAGGAATTGCCAAAGAGCAATCAAGACTCATTTTCAAAAGGAGGTGGCAGAGGTGACTGTCTAAAGCTTGCCAAATCTGCACGTAAAGCCTGAAGCTTCATGAGCACGTCCACCAAAAGCTGACCATGAGCCGCCTGAACGGTCATGACAATGTCTAACATAAAACGAATGCGAGAATCATCTGAAGAAGAAGGTGGAGGAATAACAACACTAGTCAAATCAATAAACTCCTTAGCAGTGGGATCAGCTGAAGAAGACTCTACATGAGGGCGTTTAGAGCTAGCTCTCATATGAGCAACTCTCTGCTGAAGGAAGGTGGCACCTATAGGAGCTATAATGTGTACGAGCTCAGAAGTAGGAAATTCGTCTAAACCTAAATGCAACAAAATCCTATGGATGAAAACTAGAAAGAAAAGAGCATATGCAGAAGAACTACTCTGATGAACCTCAACTAAGGATTGAATGAAAAGATGAGGAAAACTCATAGGAGCATCTGTCACAAGGGCATACAAAAATTGCACATCCCTCAATAGGAATGGTATGAAAATGAGAGATTGGCCAAATGGAATGACAAGAAATTCGAAAAAACAAGTAATGAATCTTGGTCAACTCGTGAGAAGTGATCCGAGGATCAGTATCCCACTGAATGGAAGTACCAGTCAGATATGACATAATGTCATTAAATGGAAGGCTCCCGTCATAAGGGTAGACTGGCTATCATACCAAAGGTACCCCAAGAGTAGAGGCCACTACTGAAGGAGTAACGGTATACCCTTCACCCCTTATCCAACTCATCATGTACTGTTTGTTGGAATCATTGGAGTGGACAGAGAGGTTCGAGTAGAACTCTCTAATCAAGGCAGCCGAACGGGGATGAGAAAAATCTAACAAAGGAAGCCAACCCCTACGTTCAAAGTTCCTCCTAATATCTAGATCAAGCTCATCTAAAACAACTTTTCTCTCAGCCCACACAGACCTAAGGATGTTCAGCTTCTCAAAGGCCTTTTGTTTTTTCTCACTTAGAAACCTCTCACTATCAAAACCTGAAGTAGAGGTGGAGGAAGATATCTTATGGGCTCTAGTCTTCCTAACCATGATGCTAAAGATTGGAATGGATAGACAGAAAAGAGACAAAAAAAAAAAAAAAATAGAAAACCCAAGGGCAGATTGCATCAGACATGGTTAGAGCACAAAAAAAAAAAAAAAAAAAAATCTATATGATGCATGAACAGAATAACCAATAATGCATTGAGAATAGTCCAATTATACTTGAAAAACACAGAATTAGCTTGAACATAGAGTTTTAGAACAAAAACCCAGAATTAGATAATAATATATAATGACATAATTAATCAATTACATATGCCAATTTCATCAAATTAGTCTCAGTTGAACAAAATCCCCAAATTCGGTAAGTTTCAAGCCCTAGAATTTTCAATTCTTCTCAAATCACCAAATTGATCAAATTAAATTATGAGGAACATGTTTACATCATCCAATAACAAAAACTTATTGATCAATTGTGAAAGAAACATCTCAAACATCAAAAACACCAAAAATTATTAGGTCTGAAAATTTCCCTAAAATGCATGAAAAATGAAATTAAACCAAAAAAGAAAGGGTAGAATGGTTTTACCAGTGCTAGACGACAAAACCTTGAGAAAAATTTGAGGGAAAACGACAAAAAATTGATAATGAATCTGGATCAGTCAAAGAGAGAGAGAGAGAGAAAAGCTTTTTGAACATATTTGAAATAGTGAAGAACTCGTGAAAAGCTCATGTTTAAAAGAAAAAATCTTTGACCGATTTTCAATGGATCGAAAAATAGGTTCGATCGATCGAAAAACATATTTGATTGATCCAACATCAATTGAGCAGCGATCGAGCCAGGTAGATTCAAACCAAATTTTTAATTGCAATTTTTATCGGTCGATCAACAGGTTCGATCGATCAAAAATCTGAAAAAACAAATTTTTGAAAAACATAGCATTTTAATGCAGAAACTCTTCAAAGCACAATGTTTTATGAATAAAATGCATGAGTATGAGATGAAAAGTTTTTCAAAAACCCTTGAATTTAACCCAGATCTTACACAAAAAAAGATTTTCAAACAATTTGTTCTCAATTCTCAAACTTTAAACACATTTTGTATTAAAATCAAGAAACTTTTATTCTTGGATGGCCACAACAAGATCATGCACAATATAATGTACCAAGTTTGGCAAAGTGTAACTTGTGTAGTGTGTGCAACTAGCAAAAACTTGAGATACATGTGAGGTGATATATAGATAGTAATCAATCATAATTTCTACTAAATTCATCACATAAATTTGAAAGAGACTATCACCTAAAGAGTTACATCATATAACTCTCAAATTTTCTAGAATAAAAGCTTGCAATCATGTAAGTTTCTTGATTTGCCTCATAATGTACACACCAATTTTATTTGATTTGAAATTTATTAAAATAGCCAAGATAATGTACACACCAATTTTATTTGATTTTGAAGTAATTATAGTCCAATAATGCACACACTAATTTTAGCATTTAATCCGAGGCTACACCTTATGTTCTTTTTGTGCATGTGCTATACTTTCTTGAGCACAAAATCTTATGATATACGCTAAGGTGTTCAGGATTGGCTAGTAAATAGTGGAGAAATGGTTATTTATGCCTTTCTCATTAAGTTCAAGTCCAAACAATCAAAGGCATGTGACTTTAAAATAAAGATCAAGCGATCAAAAACTATAAACAACTCCCACACAACGTGTACTACAAAACTCAAACTAGTAAAGTGCAATAAAATAGCTCATCCAAACTAAACAAGGTACATAAACAAGTTATGTAAAGATAATATGGCCAACTTTAATTTCAAATCCAAGAAAAAATAATGCAAAACACATTTTTCTTTTTCCTTTTTTTTGTTTTTTGTTTTTTTTTTCTTTTTTTATATTTTGAAAATAATAACAAAAATAACCTAGTATGAAATGCATGAATATTATGCAATGCAATTCCTAGAAACAAAACAAAAAAAAAAAAAAAAAAAACAACAACAACAACAACAAAGAAGAAAGGTCACAAAGAATAAAGAGATGAAGCACAAGTACCATGTCAGAAAGACTCAATAAGATTGAGCATTTTGCATCCAAAACTTTTTAGATGCAACTCTTGCATTGGAGTTATTATTCATATTAGAATGCTGTGCAACTCCAAGATTGGAATAAAGGTTTAGAACCTTTACCAATTCACCAATAAGTACCATGGGATCTTGTGCTTAAGACACAGATACTTTTGGCTTATTTGCTCACTTAGCAGATTGCAACTTGAAACAGTTTGGACGAATGTGCCCAGACTTTCCACAAAAATGACAAACTCATGTAGGTCTATCATGCAACTTGTCCTTAGGAGGGTTAGGTGTCTTAGGTTTAGACTTTTTGAGATCAACTCTAATCTTCCTAGGAGGTGTAACTTCTACTTGTTTGACTATCTCACTCACGAGAGGCTCAGAAGTGGAATGATTCTTAGTCACAAAGATGCTATCTTCAAAACCTAGGCCAGATTTGTCTAAGGGAGACTTCTGAATACTCAACATGTGTTCAAGTTTAGAACTAGTAGACCTATTTGTTTATTCTCTAGCAACAGATAATTCAAGTTCGAAATTCTTAATTTTATCAAACAACAACATGTTCTTAGTCTTCACCTTATCAAGCCATTCATTAGCATCAAACAATTTAATGAGCAAATTCTTCTTATCAAGTTCAAGATAAGCAATTTTCTGTAAACCTAAATCAACATTCATAGCATCCTTTGCAGCAACCTTGCAAAGCTTATTATAGGCTTCTTGCAAATCATCATTCTCAGAGAGTTCCCCATCAGAAGGGTTCTCATCAACCATAACATTTTCATTTACTACAGCAGTAGCTATGAAAGCAATGAAGTTTCCACCCTCATCACTACCAGACTCATTATCAGAAACTTCATCATCACTAAAGGGTTACAACCACAACCTTACCCTTTGATCTCAAGAATGTAGGACCTGATTTCACATGGCTATACCCTTGACAACCAAAACATTGTTGACCCATAGAATTATTAGATGTTTGACCTAATTTCTCTTTAGGTTTTTCATTATTGTTCACCTTAGTGGGTTTCCTCCTAAAATTTCTAGGTTCAGTATTGTTTTTACCTCTTGCCCTTCTATTCTTGTTCCTAAGAAAGTTTCTAAAGTTATTGGCAAGGTAAGCAATCTCTGTAGCAAATAGTTCATCATCAAATCCATTCCCATCAACATCATGAACTGACTTAAGAGCCATTGATTTGGATTTGTTTGTTTTGGGTAGGTCTAACTCATAGGACTGGAGAGATCCTACAAGTTCATCAATAGGGATGGAGTCCGCATCCTTGGTTTCAGTTATGGCAGTCACTTTGGGTCTAAAGTCCTCAGTTAAAGATCTAAGTATCTTCCTAACAATTTTAAGTTGATCATAGATTTCGCCCAAATTATAAGTAGAGTTAACAATATCATTTAATTTAGCATAGAATTCATCAAAACATTCATTATCAGATATTCTAAATGGGCTGACATGTAGGAGGATCCAATTAACTACCCAAATCGAGGGCCTCACAAATTTACTACCCAAATCAAATTATGAGTCTATTTATAGGCTCAATGGGCCTCACAAATTTACTACCCAAATCAAGGGATACGGTAATTATTCTAAATGGGCTGACATGTAGGAGGATCCAAGAGGCTGATTCATTTCCATTTTTGACACCTCCTTCCTTCACCTTCCCCTTGCGCACATATTCTAGCCCAATATTTGAATCAATATATATTAGCTCATTAATCACTACAATTAAAAGGAATAAAATAATCTCTCTCATTTTCAATGTGGTATTAAACATTTTCACTAACTCCTTGTCTTCTATATTAACTTCCACATCTTTACATTTATGCTGTAATATAATTCAATTTTAATTTTATAATATTAAAATGCTCGAACAAAAACTAATTGATGTATTGGTCTAATGATAAAGAGTAATCATTATGAAGCGAACGTTATATGTTGAAATTATATTGTATCTCAAAAAACATACACAATAGGGTAACATTAAAAAAGTTTGAAGGATTGTTTGACTATATATGCAAAAAAAATATTAAATAACTTAGTTCTAAATCGATTATAAAATATTTTAGTTTAATCAAAGAATACATAACACAACTTTATTGAGCTAAAGTTAAATTATAAAATAAAGCATTTTTTTTAATATGAAATTTTTTTGACATGAGAATTTTATTATATTTAGTGTGACTCCCATTGGAAAAAATTTCTAGCTCCATCACTATCTAGAGGTGTAGGCCTAGGGTACCAATTTTTTGTTAAGACTAGTTGGGTTGACTTTTGTGTGTTTCAACTTTCAACTTATATACTTACCTTTAAATTGTTGAATTGACTTTCGATATGTTTGATTTCTATATCAGCGTTAGATTCAAAAGAGTTCTCTGTTTCTTTTTCGTATTTATTTATGACTACTGTATTTTTAGATGTCAAGGTTCTCTCTCCTTGTTTTACCTTTTCTATATTTTTTAGCATTTGTTCCACTATCAATGGCTTTTAACTCTTTGGACTTGGATTCTCAAAAATAAAATAAAATTAAATAAAAACCTTCTTTAGACTTGAGATTAAATCCTTGTCTGTTGTCTGGTAACTTTATTAAAGGATTTTCATATTTGTGATCTTGGTTTTTTATTGTATCAATTTTATTTTCAGTTGTATCTAGTTGACTTCCTATGATGTTCAAACATTGGTCTGTATAGTTGTTTTGTTCGACTACTTTTCTTAATTCTCCTTTAATTGTGACTTTAGAGGGTGAAGCTATAACTTCAGAATTTTTGGGTTCCAGAAGAATTGTTTCAAGAGGATGACTTGCTTGAACTGTGGTTTTGTCTTGTTTAGTCCATTTGACTTTTGTAATACATTTAAGTTCACCAGATAATATTTTTCGACTTATTCAAAGAAGCTTCTTCACGAATTTTATTCATAAATTCTTTCCACTTGGAGTAGATTTCTTTCTCTCGTTCTTTAGTGTGTAATCCTGTATTTTTCTCTTTTATTTTTGTTTTCTTCTAACTTTAATTCATTTTCTAATTTCTTTTCATCAATTGTGAATGCTTTATGAATGGTTAGTCACTGATGATTTATAGGTTCTTCCACATCTTTTTGAGTTGGAGAATTTTGTTCTTCTTTCTTCTTTGAAAGTTGAATTGACTGTGTAATAGGGAGTACTTGTGACTCTTTTTTTAGCTCTTTTAACTTCAAATCTTTACCTTTTCTTGTAGGTTTTGTTTCCTCCAAAAAGTTTGCGACCAATTTAACTGATTTTGAATGACTTGATCTAGGATGACTTGGTTGAATATCCTTTATCATCAAACGTGACCTAAATCTTGAATCATCAAAACTTATCCTAACAGTTCCATCTAGATGCTGTTGGATATGGCTTAGATCTATTACATCACTTTGAACTTTTGTAAAATGGTTCTCATTTTCCAAACCCAATTCCATAGGTAGAATTACATCTTTCCAGATTATTGACTTAGGTAGTTGAATTTGTGCATGTGCATCACTGGAACTACTTTGGATTAGAAGAGTTTTGTCCCTTGGTCTCTTTGCTTAAGCATGCATGAACATTTAAATTTGTTTTTATACATTTGTAATAAATTCTATAGATTATGGCTAGGTATTGAGAGTTAAGACTTTCAAAATTATATATATATATATATATATATATTATTTAAAATAGCAATATAGGTTAACAACTAGTGTTAAATCTTTTCTGCTACCATTTCTTCCTAAAAGATAGGAAGCATTATTGACAAATCCTATCGACTAATCAACTGCTACCAATCCTTGCGAAATAACTACGAACTAATCCAGCACATCCAACTCCACTTCATCAGCTTTTATCCTTTGTTGAGTCCAAGCACTCATGCAACTTTGCACATCCACATCTGGTCCTGTGTTGTCCTGACAGATATTTCGATTCATATAGCAAGATCCTCATAGAAGAATTTCTTGAAAGAATCCATATGTAGGGTTTGGAGACGTAGTGCTATGATGAGAGATCCATCATTAACGGGACTTGGCAAAATAAATGATTTACCATCCATATTTAACAACCCTGGACCTACGTATATAGGCTTTCCCCATCCAAAGTCTGTGTCATAGACTGGTAGATTCATCCAGCTACCAAGAGAGAGGTTAGGATTCCCTAAGAAATGTGCTTCTGTACTGAGTCCTCGAATGTGAAAGCTGAACCTCAGACCATCAACATGCTTCTGACTTGCCAAAAGCAACAATTGATGAACTGATTCAAGGCTCACAATTCAACATGATGAACTTCTTTGGAGCTAACTTCATGTAAGATCAGGAAATAAATTAAGAAAGAACAAATCTTTTTAGTTCGTAGGTGGTAATAAGACTACATGCAATTCTAATTTTTATTGCTTTGGGTTTAGGATTTGCTTGCAAATTTGAGATTTTGATCATGTGCTGTTGTTGGTGTTTTTAGATCTATCATATGACAAATCTTTGTAGTTTGTAGGTGTTATGGCTAATAAGACTATATGTAATTCCAATTTTTATTGCTTTGGTTTTAAGATTATTTACAAATTTAAGTTTTTGGATCATGTGCTATCCAATGTTAGTTGTGCGTGCTTTTAGATCTATCAAACTTCAATTTTTGGTTGGATTTGTAATATATAATCAAATTTTTTTTTGTGTGTCTATAATTTGTAGGCTCTGAATCTTTTGATTCTTAACTCTTTTTGCCTTTTGAAAGTTTTAACATATGTATTTTTCGGTTCTTTTTTTTGGTAATATTTGAAATTTTCGGGAAAATTTCAACAGTTATAGCCATGAATTTTTTTTTTTTTTAAGGTAACCCATCTTTTTCTTATATTTCTCTATTGTGTAGTTATATGTATATATATATGTGTATATATATATATATATATATATTTGTTTCAATAATTTCTAAATAATGAATTTTCTGATTCTTTAATATTTTTTGGCATTTCAGAAGTTTTAACACATGAATTTTTGAGATATTATTTTGCAATATTGAAACTATTTGACTGATTTCCAGGACTATCGTATTGAATTATTTCTTTTAAAGGTAACACTATAGTCACATTTTTTTATGTTGTTTCTATAATTTGTAGGTTTTGACTGTTTTGATTCTTTAATTTTTTGTCCTTTTGGAAGTTTTAACATTGATATTTTTGGGTTCATTTTTTTTTTTTTAATATCTCTGTTGAAGGATCAAAAGCTTTTTGCGGGATCATTTTATAAATCATTGTTATCTCTATTACTTGTGAATTTTATTATAGGCTACATCAGTATAAGATTGTCTCTTCTTTTATAGGATGCCTTAGAACATTTATTTAATTGTTTTCTTTGTTGTAAATCCAATGGCAGAACTGGATTTAAACTGCTAATGAAGCAATTTTATTTCTCTCCAAAAAAAAAAAAAAAAAAAGTAGATGCGCCATCCCACAAGCAGTGAGATCCAAAAGCAACAATTGATGAACCAATTCATGGCTCACAATCCCAACACGATGAACTTCTCCAGAGCTAACTTCATGTAAGATTAGGAAACAAATTAAGAAAGAACAAATCTTTTTAGTTCATAGGTATTAATAAGACTATATGCAGTTTCGATTTTTATTGCTTTGGGTTTAGGATTTGCTTACAAATTTATGATTTTGATCATGTGCTATCCAATATTAGTTGTGGGTGTTTTTAGATCAATCATATGATGAATCTTTGTGGCTCATAGGTGTTTATGGCTAATAAGACTATATGAAATTCCAATTTTTATTGCTTTGGTTTTAAGATTGTTTACAAATTTAAGTTTTTTGATCATGTGCTATTCAATGTTAGTTGTGGGTGCTTTTAGATCTATCAAACTTCAATTTTTGGTTGGATTTATAACAATATAGTCACATATTTTTTTGTTTTGTTTCTATAATTTGTAGGCTCTGAATTTTTTGATTCTTAACTCTTTTTGCCTTTTGGAAGTTTTAACATATGTATTTTTGGGTTTTTTTTTTTTTTTTTGTAATATTTGAAATTGTTGGGAAAATTTTAACAGTTATAGCCATGTATTATTTTTTTTAAGATAACCCATCTTTTTCTTATATTTCTGAATTGTGTAGTTATATATACATTTTGTTTTGCTTCAATAATTTCTAAATAATGAATCTTCTAATTCTTTAATATTTTTTTGGTATTTCAGAAGTTTTAACATATGAAATTTTGAGATATTATTTTTGCAATATTGAAACTATTTGACAGATTTCCACGACTATAGTGATGAATTATTTCTTTTAAAGGTAACACTATAGTCACATTTTTTTTTATGTTGTTTCTATAATTTGTAGGTTTTGACTATCTTGATTCCTTAATTTTTTTTTTCATTTTGGAAGTTTTGACTTCAATATTTTTGGGTTCTTTTTTTTTTTTTTTTGTAATATCTAAAACAATTTGGCGGATTTCAACAATTATAACCATGGATCATTCTTTTGAAAATAACACATCTTTCTCCTATGTTTTTCCGTTATGTAGTCACATACATTTTTTTTTTTTTTTTGGTTTCAATAATCTCTAGACAGTGAATCTTTTGATTTTTTGGCATTTTGGAAGTTTTTATATTTGAATTTTAGTTTTTTTTTTTTTTTTTTTTTTGCAATATCTAAAAACATCTGGAAAATTTTTTACAAGCCATTGCACGTTCAAGCAATGGATTCTTTATCAAATTTAAATATAAAATATTGGAGTAATTTATGTGATGGTGTAGTTTTATAATCAAGTTAAGATTTTATGAAAATAATTTTAGTTTGCGACACAAATAGGTAAGTTCCCGTGCGTAGCACAGGTTTGCGACTAGTATATATAAAAATCGAAGACGTAACTTTTAGTTGATCTCATAATAATTCTACACATCAATATGCTAATATATATGTATATATATATATATATATCTTTAAATAATAAAATAGGTAGTTCAATATATAGTTACATATAAAACACAATTATGATAAATACTCAATAATATATAACTATTATAATGCAAACAATCATTATAAAAGTTATTTCAAAACAACTATTTATTATTGCTTCCCTAACTTGCATATTGTTATTGCACTCCAAAATGTAAATAATAACAATGCTAGAGCCTAGAGATATAAATTATTTTACAAAAAAAAAAATTACAAACTGTTGATGTGGTGAGTTATTATTGGTAAATGGAAAAGTGATATTAATGGTGGGCCTAAATGAAAATCAATAAGAGATTAGCTATATAAACATTTTGCAAAAAATGTTGTAAAATAATTTATGCCTGTAGCATTACTCAATAAATACATTTGTCAGAAGTCTCATAGCTCAACTAATTGAAACCTCCTGATATTTTCATCAGATACGTTTAGCCTTTGTTTGAATGCCACGTTTCTGCAGCACATTTGTGCGTCCGCGTTTCATTTTTTTTTTTTTTTTTTTTTTCAACCACAGTGAGTCCCACAAATTTCACTTTTTTTACAATTTTTTCATTAAAAATGGGTCCCACAATACTATTTACACATTTAAAAATTATTTTGTTACAGTATTTTTAGTTTTCAGTTTTCAGCTGTATCCAAACGAACCCTAATCAAATCATCTTCTGCAGTTTCAACTTTACATATATTTTGCCTTTACACGTTTATATACTTTAATTTAGACGTTTACAACTGAAAAAATTAAAAAATAAAATGCAATGAATTATTCAGTTCCTTAAGTTAGCAAAGTTTCATTTGGTTGCTTCACCGCAATAAGCCACAATATAGTAATGGTAAACACAGTTCATCTTGCTTTTGACAATTAGATTCGGGAATAAGCCACAATATACTAAATGAAATGAGTTTTGCAATTCCTTTGGACAATTCTTAAAAATCTTTTGTACTACAACTTATACAATAATTTGTAAATTTTGTTCTTGTACGTATGAGGACAAGAACAACGGTTAAAAAAGACATCCATAAAGAAAATATGGACTTAATTTATTAAGATTGAGATGAGCTTCCCACGATAAAATATTGTTATCCAAGACATCGCCCTCATCGAAGTTTTGTATTTATTTCAATGTGTTTACGATAATCTCTGACTCAAATGGGAAGATTTGCACATTGGGCCAGATAAAAGGGTTTTGGGCCAATACTCGGGTCTTTTACGGTCATTAGTTAGGCTTTGTGAGTCATTGGGTTCTACACGATGCTAATAATATTGGTAGTGGTTAAGTTTTTCGTTGTTGGATTTGGGGACTTCAGATAAAGATTGGAACGAAATGGGGTATCTATGATGTTTACAATAATCTTGATTTTTTCTCTAATTAGTCGTTAAATCATGCGATGTACGAGATAGTTAAATAAAATTTAAAAATACTTAAAAGTATATGACTTAAATTTTAAAAATGTATAATTTGAAAATGAATGAAAATAACTAATTTGTTCAATATAATGATTTAAAAAAATTCTTTTTCTTTCATATCATTGGTTTCACATAACACATTCCGACGTGGACTATTCTATGGTGATAACTTCACATAATACTCAACTGCAATTAAATCTACTATCCACTACCAATCTAATCTATGTTATCTTGATAGTAGATCTACAAATTACATTTTCATATTCTTAGAGCTTGCCACATCATTGTTATTATCTATATATAATGTAAAACCGAAAATTTTAACTTTTTGAAAGACTTATGTTAGAATTAGAATTAAAAAAATAATTTTTTTTTAATTAGACATCACATTAGATTTTTTTTTTTTTTTTTTAAGACTCACTTTAGGTTAAAAAAAAAAGACTCACGTAAAAAAAGAAAAAAAAAACACTTTAAGATTAAGGAAAAAAGAGAGAGACTCCTATTAGGACTCTCTCATTATTTAGTTTAAAAAATTAAAATTTTTTATAAATTAATATGATGAGGAAAAGAGAGAGAGAGAGAGACTCATGTTAGGATTTTCTCACTATTTAGTTTTAAAAATTAAAAAAAATTATAAATTAAAATGATGATGTGAAAAATTGTGGGAGTTTTAAAGGCTTCGGTTTTATAGATTTGTTACTCTTTTGCCACATCATACTCCTTTTTGTTCTTTTTATTTCTCTCTATTTTTTATATATGTAAACAAATATATATATATATATATATATAATATAATATTAAAATGTTCAGTTGACCACCTAAATCCATTTCTTTCAAAGTCAATTACATTGTGACAATGGCGGCACTGGTAAATTTTTTTGTAGCTCAACAAGAAACTTAAATTAAACAAAATTCAAATATCTATCTCTCCCTTTTTTTTTTCCTTCTACTATTCTTTTAGTTTTTCTAATTAATATCACTACACACTCTTGGCATGAATGGTCATGAATGATCACTCCATAAGTATAAATTTTTATAGGGTGGAGGCAATAATCGGAGTTTAAGTTTTCAAGAGAGAACTTTACACATATACAGAAGTATAAGTTCTTATAAGGTGTAGGGGACAAGTGTTAGAGTTCAAATTTGCAAGAAGGAGATTAGGCTATAATAGGATTTCTTTCTCAGATTTTAAGGCCTTCAACCCTCCTTTCCTTCCCTAAGTCGGCTATTCTAAATTTTAAGGTTAGAGTAGGATTTCTCCTTCCGTTTAAGATGAAATGTCATTCCCAAACATCAAGGGAGGAATGTATAATGAATTAATTACCCTTTTTTGGCCAAATTAATATACGACCAAGTAAAACAAAATAAAGAAGTATCTTATGCTTTAGACTTATGAGTTGGCAAGCTTATACTGGTTTTTATTCGGACCCATTACTAACATATTTTTTTTACTTGCCATTAACAATTTACCACATCAACAAGTATTAATTTGTCGTCAATTTGTTTTGAAAAAAAAAATCTAAAACTACAACTAATTCCACATCAATTTTTACAGCTATCTAATGTGACTGAGTGGGAATTGGGAATTGGTTGTAGTCAAAAACTCAAAATTTTCTTTTAGCTCTATCCTTTCCTAACCTTATCAACATTGGTGGTGCCAAAATTTAGCAATTTGGCTTCATAAAAAACTATTTTATCTATTTTACAACTTCATTTCACAATAAAAAAATTTTAGTCTCATCACACTCCATTGCTACAAAATTTAGCAATAGCATCACCATTAGAGCATTAGCATCAATATGTGTAAAATCTTGCAAAATAGAAAAAAGTTGCTCATTTTACACATTTTAAGCACAAACAACACCCACATCAATGTGTGTAAAATTGTGCATTTATGCACAATAGTAACCGTGCATATATGCATAGTTAATGTAACTCTTCTATCTATTATTTTATATTTTGTTTTCTCTCTGATCATCTCTCTTGCCTTTCAGACTCTTTCTCACTCAGTCTTCAATGCCAAGAAGAAGAAGAAGAAGCCTACCATCACGACAATCTAGCACAGCTAACCACCACCACTGCAACCCAGTATCGCCAACCACCACCACAAATACATGGACACACCAAAAAATTATCAAAATCGTTCTAAATCTAGATCCAAATTCATCAAACCCATATACAAATTTGTTGGGGTTTATGCCCTAAAATCTAATTTATTGGCATGTCATAAATAATTAAATTGTTTAATTATATGAGACTATTTATAAATGAACTAATGAGACATTATCTTAGTCCATGAGATGCATCGTATATGATTTATGTGAAAAATCACAGAAGATATAAGTCATAAGTTCTTTGTAAACTTAGAATTTTAGTTTGCAATCGGTGATGAAATTGAGCATTTCATCTGTGAAGACTATAACATATCAACTAAGATGATTTGTCTTGATCATGGAAGTGGAGGTTTCTAATTGATATGTTGATATGCTTTAAGAGTTAAGACATATTGAACTGGACCACTATGAGATTTATTGTTCTCCTAACGACTGTCAAATGAATAATAAATCTCACAACTTCTATTTACATCAACTCTAAATCCTGAGAGAATAATGGACCTGATCATGAATTATAGGTTGCTTTGATATATCAGGAGTGAGATCTATAAGTCACGATCAAAACTTCAGTATGTTGGGCAGCCGCATTTAGTGTTGATGGAACATATATTTTTAAGATGGAATTCATAATCTCTTAACAGAGATATAAAATATTCCCTTGAGATAAAGTGAAGTGAAATAAATTGAAATTCTCAACCTGTGAGAAACAAAAAATAGAGAAAACACACGCCAAAGATAAACAATCACACGTACAAGACAATATTTACGTGGTTCGGCAATTTGCCTACGTCCACGGAGTTGCAGGGATTTTACTATTATCAGGGAATAATACAGAGTGCGGCTACAGTGTTTTTACTCTCTCAAAAACAACAACGAGACAAAACCCTAATCTCCAAAAAATGGTTTTTATATCCTGCACACAAGATTCACAATGGGCTACAAAACAGGTCAAAAATTTTTCGGCCCAAGTCAGAAGGCTCATGGACTAAGCCTCAGAAAATCTCTCATTAAAAACCACGTGACATTATTCGGGTCAGGTCGAGTCGTTAACCAGATCAAACATAAACTAGGCTCCACAAAGCCCAACAATAAGTTTAATGGGTTGGTTATTTAGAGTGTTGGGCCCAACCACTTTAGTAAGGAGTTACTAATATATATTTATGGAATTAGATTTCATAAATATATGATGAATAACATAAATGATTAAACCGGGTACTCAAGGATTAAGATGTAGTAATCTTCAAAGTGGTAGTGTATATTCATGATTTTGTATTATTACGAATATTTTAATGAAGGAGTTGCATGTATAAAAAAGTTTTGGGATATAATTTATTAGTAAGGCCTAGAGTGCAATTATATTCATATAGTGGTTTTGAATATAATTAATGGTAACTTTGGACTTGCCAAGAGTTGACAGAAAAGCCTAAGGCCCATTGGAGCTAGAGTCTTATTTGTTCCATTTTGGTCCCACTCCAAGCCACACACTAGAGCCCAATTAGAATGGCCTAAAAGGCTAGTCAAATTAGATAATCAGTTGTATTTAAGGAGAGAAACATACAGAATTTCTATGATAGTTTTTTAAGTAGTTTTCATTATGATCACATAAGAATATGAAATGGTTTGTGTGTGGGTGTTGGATACTCTCTTATTCTCTCCTTGAAAACTAATTGAGAGACCACACTTCTTGGGCATTAAGTGGAATTAGAGTGAAGATTAAAGGTGTTCCCAAATACTTCTAATTTTTTGTTTTAAATTTCATCGCACTAAGGTACGCTTTCTTATTCTTAAATTTTGAACTTACATAGTACATGTTATCAATTACGAATGAAGTAGATCCATTAATTTTCCGTTGCGTATGTTTTGTATGCGATACAAACATGTATTTTTCCAACAAAATTCATATGAATAATCAAACCGAAATTGAAAAAAGAAGAAGGAGAAGAAGAAGAAAGAAAGAAGAAGATCACTGCCCATTTTCTCCACCCAAATTTTTGCTTTCTCCGTCCAAAATCACTGCCCTTAATCAAACCCAACCCAAAATCATCATCTATAATAAAAGTATAAAACCCAAATTGTAAAAGAAGAAGCGGAAAGAAAAAGATTCTCAAAAAAAAAAAAAAAAAAGAAAGAACGAGAAAAAAGAGAGGCGGAGATAGAGAGAAGAAGAAGAAAAAGAAGAAGAAGGGAGTGTATTAAAAAAAAAAAAGTAGTTAGCGTTAGGTGGGGTAAGGTGGTAAATAATAAAAAAAGTGTGAAAAAATAGTATTTTAATAAAAAAGTGTGTATAATAATTAAATTGACATGAATGTTTTGAAAGAATAAGAGTAAAAAAAAAAAAAAAAAGTTTTACACCTGTAAATTTACAAAATTTTTATTTCCACGTGTGCGGATGCTCTAAATAGCTGTATTTTTGGTGTGTGAGTGGTTAAATTTAGCTATATTGGTTTTTCATTCTTAACTCACCAATACTAATGGTCACGTGATATCTTCTCCAACAAAAAGAGCCATAAAATTGAAAAACTGTGGATTGAAATTGCGGTTTCAGCTTCACTTTGGTCTTCCAAGTTTCTCTCTCTCCTCCGACACGAACGCAGCTCCGCACTGCCGCCGCCGCCACCCTCAACGGTGAATTTCTTTTTCTTCTAATTTTTTTGTAGGCATTCTCTCATACACTGGAATTCGAAATTGATGCTCTTTGAATTGCATAACTTTGGGATTTTAAATGCTTTCTTGATGGAAAACGTCACTGTTGCTTTGTCAAATTCAATTTACATTTACATACTCAATTTGAGTTATCAGTGCTCATGCCTTTTAAGCTTGAAGTGCAACAAAAAAAAAAAAAAAAAAAAAAAATGGAGCTTGAGTCATTTTGATTGAAGTCTGAGCTTAAAAATAAAAAAAATAAGAAATGCCCACATACAAAAAAAATATTCGTTGATTTATCTTTGGTTTTTTTTTTTTAAGAATTAAATCAGAAGTTAGAAATTTTTTGTGTTGTGTTGAATACATACACTGTTGTCCCATAGAATCCTTAATTCTTTGAGTTTGCTGAATCCGATAGTATGTCTCATAAAAACCTTAATCTTTGTTTTGTTTTTTTTTGTTTTTGTTTTTTTTTTTTTTTTTGACTTTCGGGACAAGTGGTAGTTTATCATGGTATCAGAGTGTAGGTGGTTCTGAGTTCAAACTCTGTGTCCACTATACCTCCCAAATTTGAAAGTTAAAATTCTCACATGTTGAGCTCCACTTATTGTGATGTGACTCTTCCATTTTTTTTTTCTTTGGTTAACAGCCATGGCCTTGAGAATGGCGACCAGGAGGTTAGGGAGTAAACTGTTGCCCAGGTTCTCTTCTACATCTGTACTGCATTTACATGCCACCAGTTTTGGTTCGTCCATCTCTCTTTCTCTCTCTTCTGTGTGTGTGTGTGTTATTTTCTTCATTCAGACAATAAATATATGCTGCATATTGAGGAAAAAGGATTTTGAGAATATTGAGGTGACTTGGTTCTTGAATACTTCCTTCCAATGCTGATAAAAATTATTGACCGTTGGCTTCCAAAATTTTCATTTGAAGGTTTTAATGTTAGAATCCCATCCCTTTCTTGAGTAGTACTTCAAATGAAAACCATGATAAAGAATAAGCTTAGGCTGCAATTAGGATTACGGATGATCACAAATGGAGCTGATTAGATTCACTGGTCGTTAGCTAACCATTTCCTTTTTTTTTTTTTTTCCTTCTTTTTGTAAGTGCAAAACGTCTCATTTTTTGCTCTTGAGGCAACCTAAGGGCATGGGGCATTAGACTTTTCATTAGTATTGTTTGTGTTTTATAAAAGTACCCAACACATTTTTGGAGAAATGGGCGGAAAAAGAGTTAAATTATAGAGGAACGTTAAAAAGTAAATTAACTTTTCCTCAAACAATATAGTTTAATACTAGCATAAAGAACAATCGTAGTTATTAAATTAATAGTCAGTGTATGTGAAATTTATGCATGGAAAGTCCAAAAGTCGAGAAAGAAACATTATTTTGAGAAACATAAATAACTATATAAAGGTATATGTAAACATTTATTTTAAGAACTACTTATCAAAAAATTTTAAAAAAACTAAAAACTTTTGAGAACAACTAAGTAATGAGATATGTGGCTACACTCTATTTGCATAAGTTTTCATCTCATAAGGCGTTAAGGTCTTGACATATGACTTGGCTCATGAGTTGTAAGTACACTAACTTATGGTTTTCTAGTGTGTGTGTTTTTTTTTTTTTTTTTTTTTTTTTTAATAATAGGAAAAATAAAAAACTTCTAATGGTTTTCTAGTAATGTGCCATTTTAGAATCAACAAGGAAAATAGGACCTACATTTGAAAAAAAAAAAAGGTATTGCAGATTAGGATAATTAATTGTTACTTTAGTTCAAAGGCATGGGTAAATATGTTATTATAGATGATTAAGATCAGAATTTTGTAAGTGAAAGAAAATCTTCCTTTGAATCATATTCCTTTTCCTGCAATTTTTTTAGAAAAGATTTTCTGTAGATCATGCAAGTAACTTTAAGTTTACCACAAAAGGGGGGAATTTTCAGCACCCCTCAATTTCTCATGCTAACAAAATGGAACCTTGGTAAATTCGGAAAGCTAATAAGTTCCTTATCTTTTATTAGGGTATTGATAGATCAAGTAACAAATACAACTTTCTTTATTTGTTCTTTGTAACCTATTGGTACCTCTGCCCATTTATATACTTTTTGATTGGTAATCAGTACAAACAGAAATTGACCCACTTAATAAGGCAGGGATTTTTGAGGGTTAAGGCTATGTGCATTGTTTAGCAAAAATAACTTTTTCCATTGAAATGGAAACTGATCTAGTTTCTTCTTCAATTTGAGTGCATTGCATGATCTATCGTTAATTCAAAAGCATATGTGTGCGATCTTGGCCACTTAGAATGTATAGAAATTTATTGTAATTGCTATCTGCTGCTTAATTTATTTTTTATTTTTTTATATAAGTTTTTGTGCTGCTTAAGCTTACCATGTGTCGCAGACAAATGTTATGTCAAATTTGCCATAATTTCTTTTCAGGATTCAAAGAAATACCCGAAGAAGAGAAAAGTCGCATGGTTGGTAATGTCTTCAGCAATGTTGCTTCAAATTATGATTTGATGAATGATTTGATGAGTGCTGGATTACATAGATTATGGAAGGATAGGTAAGACCCTTAAAAAGTGCAAAAGTGATTTTTTTTTGTGTTTGAAATCTATAGCTCTTTGCCTTCACATTGTTGCATATTGTCTTGCCAATATTTCAGACTGGTATCCAAACTGAATCCGTTTCCTGGAATGAAGCATCTTGATGTGGCTGGTGGGACAGGTCAGCATACCGCGTGCAATGATAAATCTGAGGTTTCAGCTTTGGCTCAAATAGCACTTCCTCCTTTCATAATAATGGGACGGGGGTTGAGATCATAGGTTCGAGATCCATTGAGTATGAGAATGACTTAAAAAAAAAAAAATTGATTAAATCTAAGATTTTTTTATGCATGTAGGCTGAAAAGAGTGTGAGGGAAACCTTAAAAAAAGAGATAGAGAGAAAAAAAAAGGGTGAATTACAAATTACCGCATTGTGGTTTTGGGGTTTATCACTTTGGCTCTCTGACTTTTCAAAACCTACAATAAAAAGAGTAAAGGGTATTTTGTAATTTTATTTGGTTTCTTTGGTAATATAATGAGATTTTAATTTGACCTCTTTTGTTAATGATAGTGAACTTCATTTTCTTTTAAAATACTAATGCTAACATGTGAAGAATGTCTATTATTTGATTATGAAAAAGAGATTACATTAACCTACTGTATTATGTGATGAGAAATATACATGTGTGATGTGTATATTAATGTATGGTTATGTAGGATAAATTAAGGAATTTGTCTAAGTGGGCTTGTGTGTGGTTAAGATTTAGGAGAACTCTAGATACTTCACCATAGAACTGTTAAAGATACACCAAAGAAGATAGTTTGTCATTTTGAAAGGTCAAGAGGTTAGTAAATTCCTGAGCTTCATCATAGAGCAGTTGAAGTATACTGTTAAATTCCTTGGCTACCACATAAAAGTCCTTATCTAGTGCAAACTGTATTTTATTTGTTATGGTGCAATCCAGATTTATTCTTGTCTTAATATCTTGCATGAATAATATTTGTTTATCTTGAGTTTTAATTTTTTGAAGTTTCACAGGGGATGTAGCTTTTCGGATCCTGGAAACCTTAAACAGTGTGAAAAGTAGAGCAACACAAGATGTTCTTGATGATAATTTACATGAAGAAACTTAGATATTCGTGTGTGATATCAACCCTAAAATGTTAAATGTTGGTCAAAAGCAAGCCTTGGAGAGAGGTAAAATAAAAGGAGCTAGTAAATTGGACGAAAAATCTGTTTCCCATAGAGGATTGCAAATGAAAATGATTTTCTCATAAATCCTCATGCTTTTATTTAGAAATTAACAATTTCTCCCAACCTTTTTAGGTCTTGGAGAAGACAAATCCCTTATATGGGTGGAGGGAGATGCAGAAGCCTTGAACTACAAAGATAATTCAATGGATGGTTACACAATTGCCTTTGGGATTAGGAATGTTACACACATAGAGAAAGTTCTTGCAGAAGCTTATAGGTAAGCTTACATCTTAGCAAGGTTGTTGTACACCTTTACAACCTTTAATATTCAGTATAGATCATGCAGTACAAAGAACCATTATGCCAAACTTGTTAATAAGGTTGTTCAATAAGTTATAATTCCCTCTATGTGGATATATATATATATATATATTTTTTTTTTTTTTGACATTCATTCAGACTTGAAATTATCTCATAGTCAGAGTGATCAATTATGTTCTTGAATTTGAAACATGTTTATATAAACTTATTAAAATGCTTGTCTTCTTGCAGATTATGAGATGAAGAAGTTAGGAAACTAGTGATAACTTGAAAATAGTTTAGTTGTTCAATAATATGACCATCATTATAATTTTTTTCTTCAATCATTTACTGTGTTATTCTAGTGTGGTGGGATTGCTTGAGACTTATCCAATTGATGGGTCAAATCTTTTTTTTTATTTATTTTTTTTTTATAATGGTGTAATTACTAACGTGGTAAGGAACAAATCATTGATATACTCTCTTTGGCTTGTATTAAAGAAAAACAAGTTATTATCAGACATGAAAAAAAAAAACCCACAGGCTAGATCAGATGGTTGTTACTGGATTTGATCTTCTAGGAGTTTTTCCATAGACCTAAACAATTAATTTGTATAGTGAAACTGAGGTGGAGAACGAGAATGAAACCCCAACATCAGAGGCAATTTCTGATTGCTACCATATATATATATATATATATGCACCTGTGTGTGTGTGTACTCAGAAATGATTGAAATATGGAATGAAGTATGCATTTAACAAGAGAATTTTCCTTATATTGATGGGAGGATTGTATTGAGGGGTTTACCACCCATTTTGTCTAAGACTTGATGATAATTAGTAAATAAACTACAATGCAGTTCTGAAGAAAGTATGTCATACCTTTTTTTTTTCCTTTAAAGAAGTTTATTGCTCTGATATTTATCTGGCATGTTGGCTTTTATGACTTTGTTTATCAGGGTACTAAAACGGGGAGGAAGATTCCTTTGCCTTGAACTCAGCCATGTGGAAGTTCCTATATTTAAGGAATTGTGAGTATCTGATTAATGCCTTTATTTGGGACAAAATCTGTATTTGATCAACTGTGTTTGTAGCTTGGACAATCTCATATTTTCTTATTAGTGTCATCGACATCACGCCCTGTAACAATTATGTTTTTCATGAATTTTTTCTAACTTGAAATTTGACTTCCTTAAAACACACCTTGGAGGGCTTTAATTTTCACATGATCCTAGTAACATGTTTATTTCATGAAGAACATAATATATTTCCATGTTACATCTTTCCGGATAGATTTCTCACTTTAGAGAAAATTGTGTTCATTTTGTATGAAGAACAAAGTGCCATTACAGCATTTAAAGTTTTCAGATGACCAATTTCGCAGGCTTTACTGGAAACCTTTTATTTTAATCCTCTCTCTGCTATATTTTTCTTTGCTGCTGTGTGCTTTCTCCTTAATTTAGTGCTGCTCATTTTCTTACGTAGGTATGATTATTATTCATTCTCCATCACCCCAGCCGTGGGAGAGGTAGTTGCAGGTGATTGGGATTCATATCAGTACTTGGTTGAGAGTATTTGCCGTTTTCCCTCCCAGGTTATTATTCTTCTATCTTCCATACTACATTTTACTATCCACTGCAGTTTGATCAATGTCTAGTAGTACTAAGGCAACTAAGGCTGTCTGATGGACATATGGTCTGAGCGCTGTCATGTTGCAACTATGAGCCACAACAAACTTGTTTTTTCCTTAATTTTTTCCCAATTTATTTACTTAGTTACTTTCCTTAAACGTTGTCTTTCAACTTGTCAAGAGCTTTGTTGCTTTATTGGCACCTCCTAATTTTTCCAATGGGAACGTCCAGGGTTCTAAACCCCTTTATCCCCAACTATTTTAAAAAAAAAAGGCCATTTTTTTTTTACTTACTCAAAGTTGCTAGGTCTGTGTATGCATGTCGTAATATTAGGAGTAAAAATTAAAGAGATTTGTTAGAACAAACTGAATAAAGTGGGTTGTTTGCATTGACATGTTATTTCTTTCTTGTAACTTCTGATCCTAATTTATGTTGTCTGTGTTTGTATGCATCATTATATTTCTAGTCTAACCTTGCTCATTAGTTGCTTGTATCAACATGGCTTCTTTGTGCTTCTAAATTATTTATTAACTCTCTGTCTGTGGCTTATCAGCTGCCAGTGAAATAAGCAATTTTTTTTTTCATTAATGGAATCTTCTACTATAAGTAATAGAAGAAGGATTTTTATTCACTGAGGATATTTAGATGAGTTGGGGATAGTTATATACACCTTTATGATTGCTTCTAGGACTTGCTTTGACCCAAATGCATGCTTTCAGTAACCTGACTTTGTAATTTTACTCAGGCCATGCTTTGACTGCATTGGTTCACATCTCAATTTACTGAAGAAATTGATGTAGGAAGATAGATGTACATACATATACCTATTATGTGAAATTTTTTGAACTTAGTCTGTGTGGAGAGTGGAGAAGTGTACCATAATGACAAGGGCTCTCAAGAAAATATGGTTTTTATTACATTTTTAAGGAAATGGTTTCAATTAGTAAAGCTTATAAAACCTAGTTGAACCATTTTTGACTGAAATCTATAACTTGAAAAGAGTTGCCGCTTTTTCCATTTGGATGATGCTGGTATCTTTCTTATATATAATTTGTCGTGACTGATGAATGCAGGAGACATTTGCGTCAATGATAGCAGCTGCAGGGTTTCAGAAGGTTGAGTATGAAAATCTTGTTGGTGGGGTAGTTGCCATCCATTCTGGGCTGAAAATTTTAAGTGTATCGATTCTGCATTGAAATTCAAAGAATTTTTGGATTGTAGTTCTGTGGTGTCCAGCATGAAATCCTACATAATTTTTTAGTTTGTGAAAACCGAAAAATAGATAGCTTTCAAGTTTTTCTACTATATTTTATTTGTTTCATAATAGGGTTTTTCCATTCAATGAGTGAAAGTCTTTTTACTTGTAATGTAGCAGACAAAGAAAAATATTTTGTATTCTTTGATTCGAATTTTTGGTTTGTGAAGGTTGTCCTCCAATTAAAAGCGCAGAGAAAGATGAAGCAAAGAAAGAGAATTTATCATATTCCTTACCATCTCCCAATCTCACACACTCACTACTGGTTTCTTGTTTTAGGCCTGGTTTGTGAGCTCACAAACCAAAGTCAACCTCCTGTATGCCATTAACAAACTCAAAAGAACAGCTCAACTGATCAAATGTGTAGTATTTTTCTGTGTTTGGTATTGTGGAAAACATTTCCTCCTGTTTAAAAAAAAAAAAAAATTTAGAAAACTTTTTTTTTTTTCCGGAATTTTTATACTCTAGACTGCTGTGAATAAACTGTACACCATAAAAAGCTGCTTTTCCCAACGGGCTCTCTCCATGTACCAATCATTGATCGATTGTTGACATATCATTGACTAGTTTTCAAATGAGTTCTTTTACTTAAAACAGCTGCTTTCTCATTTGAAGTTCTTAAATGGTAAAAAAATGGAAAACTTTTTCCTATTTGTGATATGTTTTTAAGAGTTAAAATTTTTGTTTATATAAGTATCTGAATTATAAAATATATTTGTAATTTTTGTGAGAGTCAAATATTATAAAATGTATGCTTAACGGTTTTTTTTTTTTTTTTTTTTTTTTTTTTCCATACCGTGGGTTTTTGGTGTTTTTCACCTCTAATTGTTATATATATTATTATAAAATGTATGCTTAACGGTTTTTTTATTTTTTATTTTTATTATTTTTTTTCCATACCGTGGGTTTTTGGTGTTTTTCACCTCTAATTGTTATTATATGATATATCAAAAGCTGCTTTTCCCAATGGACTTTCAAGTTATTTTCTTGGAAATATTATTCTGTTGTTTTGCCCATTCTAATTCGAGGGTTAAGCTTACAGTTCCTAGGTGCAATATAATGGGTTCCCTAGTCTCATACTAATAAATTAATAATGTTATTTGGCTTGTAGAGGGAGATTTAAACCCTTTATTCTTTTGGTAAAAATATAAGAGATATCAAGTTAAGCTATATTAGACAAATGAATGTTTTAGCCTTTATTGCCATTAAATTTCAATAAAAAAATAAAAAAAACCTTAAAATTGTTCAAGATTGTTTGAGCTTCAAGTTCAAGCTTTATTATGAACTATGATTTATTTATTTTTAGTCCAATTTTTGCTCATTCTCAAGTTTAACGGAATATGTTTGAGAGTAGATATGTTTTGAGATTAATGGTTAAACTAATATTAGCTTCATCACATGTGTTTTGCGAGCATTTAGAAAGAAAAGATTGGTATGATGATGAATACTTGCGAACTTTAAGAGCATTGTTTCATACATAATATTTTTCACAAATTTTGAGTTGTTAAGTTAGTATTAATTTGCTTTTAAGCCCACCACTAACACCAATCGTGAAAAAAAAACTGACTTTATAGACTTAAAGGGAATTTTTAGTCCAATTTTTGCTCATTCTCAAGTTTAAGAATATGTTTGAGAGTAGATATGTTTTGAGATTAATGGTTAAGCTAATATTAGCTTCATCACATGTGTTTTGTGAGCATTTAGAAAAGCAAAGATTGATATGATGATGAATACTTGTGAACTTTAAGAGCATTGTTTCATACAGAATATTTTTCACAAATTTTGAGTTGTTAAGTTAGTATTAATTTGCATTTAAGCCCACCACTAACACCAGTCATGAAAAAAAACTGACTTTATAGACTTAAAGGGAGGTTCAGAATTGGTCGAAGTTGTTTATTTTTAATTTCAAATAAAACAATGCCAGGATTTTATTGGAGGGGAGGACAAGGAGGCAGAGGCACTTCTCGCCTGATCTTCATGTTGTATTGACTAACTCTTTCTCATTAGCACCGGTTAACAAAAGCCAAAAGTTTATAATAGGTGTATTGCTTGCTATAGGTACGTAGTTGCGTTGCCGTTAGTACGATCGATGTACTGAAAAATAAAACGTTTTCCAGAAGAACAAATATTTATAGGTGTAGTGCTTTAGGTGGT
Organism: Lithocarpus polystachyus; assembly: GCA_033629205.1. Taxonomy (NCBI): domain Eukaryota; kingdom Viridiplantae; phylum Streptophyta; class Magnoliopsida; order Fagales; family Fagaceae; genus Lithocarpus; species Lithocarpus polystachyus. The sequence continues at coordinate 8,122,089 of CM066172.1, read as the reverse complement.
TGTGTTGTGCTGTCCTTCACACATCATGTATTTCTTAAATTCTAATCAATGGCTAGCAGCCTAGCATTGTGAGGTTGACGCATAATATGGGTATAATTCTATAAGTCAAAAACTTTTAGGAGACTTCAATTGGGTTTCACCTGTATTTGGAAGTAACAAAAATTAATAAACAAATATTTTTTAAATTGAAAGCAACTCAACTTCTTATAAAAAGTCAATAGACTACCGAATGACTTAGGGCATCCGTTAATTTTAAATTAATCCTTTATTTTCTATGTTTTTTATTTTAAAAAAATCTTTATTTATTCAATAATGTACAAATAATAAGAATATAAATCCATACATACCGGTAACTTACAACTAAACAAATACATGTGGGATAAAAGTCCACATAAATTATTCATGAATCTAGTAAAAATTTAAGGCAGACCATTCTCTTTTCCTTGAAATTCTAGGCTAACAGTACTACTCGATGGAACTGGGACTGGAGACTTATTTTTCTGAGGATCAAGGTCACTTTTTAGCACATATTCAATGCCAGTTGACAAAAACCTGGCTAGAACTCCAGCAAGGCCGGGAAATTCAAGTTGAAGTTACGATGATTATGGTTCACAGTGATCACACCATCATAGTGACACCGCTTGTGTCCTCCTAAGGCCTGCCCGGTCTGAAAAGTCTTGTTGCATATAGCACATTTGTGAGTCTTACCACTTGGGTTCAAGGGTGTGTTGGAACTGTTTTTGGTTCTTGTTACAATGTTGGTGAGGGAGTCTTGGTTTCAAATAGGCTTTCGATGACTAGCTTTGTGTCCACCTGGAGCTTGGTATGACAAGAAGGCTTTGTTACATAAGGTGCATTTGTAAGTGAGATCAGTTTATGCTAATGGCAATGGAGGTGGAGGTGGAGGTGGAGGTGGAGGTGATGAATTTGTGATTGTGGTTGTGGTTGAATTGGTGTCACCTTGGCCTAGCATGAGAAGGCAAAGAGCAAGGTATTCTTCTTCTATTGGTGGGTGTGTGTGTGTGTCCTTTTTTGGACAGTACTTAGGCCCAAGTAGAAACAAGGATCCTGGGCCCTTTTCTTGTTGTTTTGGTGGACTGAGCTTGGTTCACCACAGCTAAATGAGGTTGATTATAAACCAAGTTGTGCGTAAGTCACATAAAGCTCTTCAAGGCAAAAATGCGATTCCTCCTAAGCAATAAAATACAATTATAAGTGTTTTAGTGTCATAAAATGACCCTTTACTCTTACAAAACAAGTAAAATAATTATTCATAATATTCACAATGAAAAAGAAATTGAAATAGAATATTTAAGGCTTATCTTTTATTGTGTAAACATTTAAAAGAGTTCCTTCACTTGGTACCCCAGATGTGCTGTTGTGTTATCCTGGACGTACTGTCGTGGTACCTCGGATGTACTAGGCCTGTAATCCCAGAATGCTGATTCTCTAAACTATACAATCTTTCTCCATGCTTATTATGCAATGGAGTTTTGTCCTTTCCCTTTACCTCTATAGGTCTTGCATAAGAACACACTATACAATACACATATCTTCAAATAATCGTTAGTTTTGTTAGGTTCTAAGACTTTAGGTTTAAATGTATTAGAACTTCAATTTGTAATGTTGGCAAACCATGATCAAAATGTTTGGTCTTGTTTGAGATTTGCTCAAAGTATGTTTAAGTGTAAAGTTGGACTCAAGTGTACTGCAGGATTTACTGTGTAAATTTGCCTGATTCGATCGATTGAAAATTAGACTTGGTCGATCGAAAATTGTGCGGATTGTTTTTCTACAGAAATTTCCAACTTAGCCCAAGCCCATTTGATGTGTAAGATTTTATGTTTTGTCTTAAGTATAAAAGGGAAAACTCTAGCCACGTTTTTGGGTTACTCTTTATGGTATGTGTGTAAATCTTTTGTGAGATCTAAAGGTGTTTGCCTTCACATACACTTAAGGTTTCCAATCTCAAGATTGATGTCAAGGGTTTGGTGATCAATTCAGTTGCAGTTTCAAGAGCTTAAAGATATACAAGCGGGAGTGCTTGTGCTTGCTAAGAATTTAAGAAAGAAGTAGTCCGTAAACTCTGAGCTGTCACGTGGTCGTGGTAGTAAGTTTCCTACTTGAGGTAGTAATAGGATGTTAGTGGTCTAAGTCGCTTTTGTGTAAACTTCAATTCTTTCATGGTGGATTCGTTTTACCTTGAGGATAGCTAGGTTAAATCCTCCCCAGGTTTTTTACCGGTTTGGTTTTCCTGAGTTATTATATTGTTGTGTTCTTTATTTTTTGCACTTTGCAATGATATGATATATTGTGTTAACCTAGACTTCATAATTTGACTAAGTAATAACTTGGCTCATTAACTAGGTTAATCTGGTTGTGTATTAAGGGGTCTAAAAACGTACAAGTTTCTTAGATTAGGATATACATTTTAATACATATACATATATGTCAATGAATTTCATGAGAATGAGTCAGCCACGAGGATCCTGGCCTCAATTCTCACAGACTTAATGCTTTTGCACAAGACTTGTAGGATTTGGAACTCAAGTCCAAGTGGCTTTGCTTGGGCATTGCCTTCCAAGATAGTTAGGCGAGGAGGATTTTATGGGAGAGAGTGAAATTTGATGTGTGCATGTTTTTAGCATGTGTTTCTTTGGAGGCTAAGTAATATTTTGAATGATCTCAAGGATATAGGACAAATTCCTCCACCTTGGCTCTCTTATTTTGTTTTTCTTTTTTTCTTCCTTGTTGGGCTATTAAAGCTCTAATTTGATCCTTTGAACTCTCTCTTTTTTCCTCCATTTGAATCCCTCCTTTTTCCCCCCTTTTGCTATGCTTTAGTGTTCATTTTATAGTGGACATGGTCTGGTACCCTGGGCGAGGACGTCTCTGGTCTGATAGGTAAAACCATGTCCTCTGGAACCTAAAAAAGTGCATTGGACAAAAGTTTAGCTTAATTAAGTAATTATAACTTAATAGGGGCATTTGGCTTTAGCTGTAAATGAAAGATTCCTTCTTGGAAAGTCAAAGGAGTGGGTGGCTGCTCAAGGTACTAGATAACAACTTTAGTTGAAAATGACAATTGAGAGGAAATTGTGGGGAGGTGTCATGGACATGGGGGAACTGAGTTTTCCATTGGTTCATGCATTCCAAGAAAATATATGAACCAAGGGAAACCTTTGGGATCCTCCTTTCGCCAGAAATCACTCCCCTACCGACCAAACCATTTCTCTCTTACTATCTACTCGGGATCCTACGCGCTTGAACCATGGGTTACAAAGACAATACCTGGTTTTGTTGGATTTTTAATGGGTTTTTTTTTTTTTTTTTTTTTTTTTTTGCTGGAAATATGAACATACATAGGGCCTTGATGTTGATTCTTCTTGCTGCGTATCCTCTGGCCTGACCGAGATCCTTGCTGCATGTCCTCTTGTCTTGTCTGAGATCCTTGCTACATGTCCTCTGGCCTGACCAAGTTTAGGTCCTCTTCTTATTTCTTTCTTTTTATTATTATTATTATTATTATTTCTTTCTTTGTCCTTCTTTTTGGAACTTTAGGCCTTCCTGATCCTTTTTAACTTCAAGAATTAGGCCTTCTTTTGTTAAGGCCCATGGTCTTTCCTTACTATTCATGCAATGGACTTTCTTGTGAAATTTTGGTCCTTCACACTAGCCCCCCGAGCTCGTGGGTTACCTATAGCCCACGCACGAGAAAATAAATTGTTCTTGGACACTTTCCTCATTTGTAGAACTAATGTGTAGACCAAATAATTCTTGAAGGAAACTTCAAAGGAATTGCTACACTTCCTTCATGGGATGAACTAACATGTTGCGAAAGATTAGAATTCACCTTCATGTTAGTTTTAAGTAGTAGATTGGTATTCAACAAGTCAACTTTGTCAAACTGACAATGATATATGCACACACACACACACACACACACACATATATATATATATACATATATGTATAACAAAATTATATTTGTATTGCATTTGATGCTAAGAGTATATTTGTTAGAATTTAGACCCCTTAAAACCTAAACAGATTAACCTAGTTATTTAGCCAAGTGATTAACTTAGGTAAATTATGAGTTCTAGGTTAACACAAATAAAAAACACACGATATGATAACCCAGGAAAACCAAACCGGTAAAAAACCTGGGGAGGATTTAACCTAGCTATCCTCAAGGTAAAACAGAATTCACTATGAAAGAATTGAAGTTTACACAATAGCGACTTAGACCACTAACATCCTATTGCTACCTCAAGTAGGAAACTTACTACCACGACCACGTGACAGCTCCAAGTCCACGAACTACTTCTTTCTTGAATTCACAACAAGCACAAGCACTCCCGCTTGTATATTTTTAAGTTCTTGAATCTGCAACTGAATGATCACCAAGCTCTTGACATCAATCTTGAGTTTGGAAACCCTAAGTGCATGTAAAGACAAACACCTCTAGATCTCACAAAAGATTCACACACACATAGCATAAAGAACTCTCTTAAAACATGGCTAGGGTTTTCCCTTTTATACTTAGGGCAAAACATAAAACCCTACACGTCAAACGGGCTTGGGCTGAGTTGAAAATTCTGCAGAAAAAACAATCTGCACGACTTTCGATCGGTCGAGTCTAATTCTTGATTGATTGAGCCAAGTAGATTTGCATAGTAACTTCTGTAGTAACTCGATTCCAACTTTACATAAAAACCACAAACTTTGAGAAAGTCTTAACAAGACTAAAATAGTTTTGATCATGATTATTAGAAGGTTGACCTACTTTCTCTTTAGGTGTTTCAGCATTATTAACCTTAGTGGGATCATTCCTCCTAAAATTTCTAGGTTCAGCAGTGTTCTTGCCTCTTGCCCTTCTGTAATTGTTCCTAAGAAAATTTCTAAAATTCTTGGCAAGGTAAGCAATCTCTGTGGCAGAGAGCTCATCATCAAATCCACCAGCATTAACATTGTCAACAGACTTAAGAGCCATTGATTTGGATTTGCTAGTCTTAGGTAGTTTCAACTCATAAGACTGAAGAGATCCTACAAGTTCATCAGTAGGGATGAAATCCACATCTTTACTTTCAGCGATGTCAGTCACTTTAGATCTAAAATCCTCAGTCAAAGATCTAAGAATCTTCCTAACAATTTTAGGTTGATCATAAATTTCACCCAAATTATATGCAGAATTAACAATATCATTAAGTTTAGCATAGAATTCATCAAAAGATTCATCATCAGTCATTCTAATGCTTTCAAATCTAGTAGTCAATTGCTGCAACTTGTTAATTTTAACTGCCTTTATGCTTTCATGCACAATCTGGAAGATATTCCAAGCAGTATGAGCAACCTTAACATTTGAGATTCTCTTAAATTCCTCCATAGAAACAGCATTAAAAATAGCATTCATAGCTTTGCTATTAAAAGCGGCTGCTTCTTTTTGAGAAGTTTGCCACTCACTCACAAGAGTAGTGGGCTTCTCCCATCCGTATTCAACAGAGTTCCAGACTCTCTCATCAATAGATTTCAAGAATGCTTGCATCCTTACTTTTCAATAAGTATAATTATTCCCATCAAAATGAGGTGGAATAACAAGAGAGTGTCTGTGATCCATGACAACCGAGGTCAAGGATCAGCTTTTAGATCAAAGGATCTACAATAAGAAGCTACCCGCTTTGATACCACTTGTTAGAATTTAGACCCCTTAAAACCTAAACAGATTAACCTAGTTATTTAGCCAAGTGATTAACTTAGGTAAATTATGAGTTCTAGGTTAACACAAATATATCATATCATGCAAAGTGCGGAATATAAAGGACACGCGATATGATGACCCAGGAAAACCAAACCAGTAAAAAACCTGGGGAGGATTTAACATAACTATCCTTAAGGTAAAACAGAATTCACTATGAAAGAATTGAAGTTTACACAATAGCGACTTAGACCACAAACATCCTATTGCTACCTCGAGTGGGAAGCTTACTACCACGACCATGTGACAGCTCCGAGTCGACGAACTACTTCTTTCTTGAATTCATAGCAAGCATAGGCACTCCCACTTGTATATCTTTAAGTTCTTGAATTTGAAACTGAATGATCACCAAGCTCTTGACATCAATCTTGAGTTTGGAAACCCTAAGTGTATGTGAAGGCAAACACCTTTAGATCTCACAAAAGATTCACACACACAGCATAAAGAACTCTCTTAAAACGTGGCTAGGGTTTTCCCTTTTATACTTAAGGAAAAACATAAAACCCTACTCGTCAAACGAGCTTGGGCTGAGTTGGAAATTTTGCAGAAAAAACAATTTGCATGACTTTCGATCGGTTGAGTTTAATTCTTGATCAATCGAGCCAGGCAGATTTGCACAGTAACTTCTGCAGTAACTCGATTCCAACTTTACATAAAACCACGTACTTTGAGCAAGTCTTAACAAGACTAAAACAGTTTTGATCATGGTTTGCCAACCTTGCAAAATGAAGTTCTAATACATTAATTCCTAATTCCTTAGAACCTAACAATATTTCTAGCACTAATGTTTTTGCTATCAATTCTAGGATATGCCTTTTTGAAAGTAGCATACAAAAATCATGTTGAATGTATATTAAATCTCAATAAAGGATAGCATTGCTTTGTCAACAAGATTTTGTTTGTTTTACAAAATAGGTTGAGTGAGGAAGCCTCCATGAACTTTGCTAAAGATATTCTACGCATTGTAGTACATGCTTGCTATGGCTAAGGTAAATAACACCAAGATGTTTGCCACATGAGATTTTTAGTTCATGAATAGTGACATACCAATGGGACCATGATATCATAAATCATTGAATCATACAAAAAAAGTTGATTTAGAATCAAGGCTAGCTATTCTTCTCAAAATGTATTAAGAGATTAGAAACTTCCTTGAGGACATGGCTTAGAAGGCTTAAGAACATCTCCACGCCTTGCTTTAGCTAAAGACCTTGCTCTTCTTGTGGATGCTCTTGATCTTTGCCTTATTCTTTTTCCAGATTGTGAGAGATTGTATAATATTTCAGATTGCAGCAAATTATTCACATACCATGCCACCAATTACATTGTTGTTGAATTGTTATATACCATATAGTTCATGAGCCAAAGAAAATAACAGGGCTGAACAATGTACCGTAAAGCTTGCACTAGACTTTCTCAATTTTCATCAAGTGAAAGATATATCTAAGGAAACTTTTTTAATTTTATCTTAGCCCCCAGTGTATGCACTACAAATGCCAATTTCCAAATAAGACATAGTAATAAAATTTACTTCATGTATATGAAACCATGTGAGGATTTCAACCACACAAGAATTCCAAATTTTGATTTTTGATAATTGGTCATGTAAGAAGACTAGAATTTTAGAATTTTCATTTTAATCTACATGAATAAAATATTAGTGCATGGGTGATACCTCATGCACAATATTTTGCAGTGTTCTGATATATTTAGACATGATATTAATGAGTGGGCTTACCGAAAAGGTACCTTTCTTTTGTTGAATCGAAGTACCTCCAAGCCTTTCGTGAGTTTGCACCTTGTAAGAGGAGGGAAATGTTGCTAGCTAGTTTGCAATGTTATTGACTAATCTCTTTGTATAGAGATTTGCAAAACTATCCATCCTTTTGTGGCTTCGAGTGATGTACTCTTAGAATTTTTTTTTTTAAATTACGCCTTGCTTCCTCAGGCTCCCTCGAACCAATTCCTTTCAAGGAGGTCAATCTTGTGCACTTTATACACCCACTTTTGGGTTTTCATAACCACTCGAGTCTCTTTCTCTTTGTACTCCTCGTTAGACCTTGCTTACAATTTGCACCCTTTGCTGGGATGTGCTACGGTTTGTATCTATTGCTGGTACGTGCTACAACTTATACCCATTACTCGTACGTGCTACGGGTTGTACCCATTGCTGGTACGTGCTACGAGTTCTACCCATTGCTGGTATGTGCTGTAGGTTGTACCCATTACTAGGATATGCTTACAATCTGCACCCATTATTAGGATGTGCTATGGCCTGTATCCATTGTTGGGATGTGCTACAGGTTGTACCCATTGCTGGTACGTGCTATAGGTTGTAGCCATTACTAGGATACTAGTGTTTAACCCGCTCAATGCGCGGGATCATTTAAAATCTCGTAAGTATAAAAGAAATTTGGTTAATAAAATTATTTTTTAAAGTAAAAATTTGTTGTGAAGTTTGAAAGATATGCTAGTTATTAATTTGTTAATTTTTTTGGTGGTATTTATGAAGGATCCTAACAAATTACATTGACATAAAGCAAACATGTTTTTTCACTATACCACCAAAATGCTTAAATCAAAGCCAACCCAACCAAAATAATAAAAGCAAATGTGAGAGAAGGCAGGATTGATGGTATCTATTAATCTAAAATATATTAAAATTGAATAGACCATTGTTAACAATTAGTCATAATATTTGACTCCTTCTTTTGATTCATAATGTTTTATTCCCAAAGCACATCTCTAAGATTCCATTACTCATCAATAAAAATTTATGTAAACAAAAAATACTTTAGGTATCATATACTAATTCAAAGCAGCCAAAACATCAAAACCTACAAACATTAGGAATAAAATTTAATTACGAAATCAGATTTTCAGATTGTCAGAACTAAAAAATATATATATATATATATATATATATTAACAAAAATATTAAAGTTTATTACATTCAGTTTACTCTTGTTAAAAAAAAAAATTAACAATACAATGAAATACATAAAGACTCATAGAGTAAGGTAGTATATACATTAAAGTTCAGTTCTTTTTCTTCTTTGATGCAATTTGCTTAGCACCTTCTTGACGTTTTTGAAGCATTTGGAGCGGCTTTCTTTTATGACCAGTTCTTCCACCTTTAGTAGTTGTAGGAGTAGTTAATTCAGGTCTTTCAACAGATGTTTCTCCTATTTCTATTTTTTGATTGGCTATGTACTTGTCCTTTCTTGATTTTCTTACAATTTCCTCTATTGTGTCCTGTAATAATTTGCATTTTAATGTATCAATTAGATATGTATAGTAAATTATGTGTAGACTAATGTTTTGAATCATATAGTAAGCAAGGTGAAGGAATTATGCTTCAATTACCTGATGTTCTTCAACTTTACGTGAGTCATTTTGCTGATGTGAAGTTTCCACCTCCAAAGAAGGCGTGCATCATGGATTCAATGCTCAATTTTGTTATTAAAAAAAGACAAGAAAATTCCAACTGAACCCATAATTTTAGGGAAGAGTGCAAGTAACCCATTAAGAAAAGAAAGTCGTTTCATTTAGTTGCACCAAATGACGTATCCAATTGATTTCAAATCTTCTGTCCTACTTTTCTTATCCCACTCCATGCTCCACAAATGAAAAATTGCCAAGTGTACACCTACTAAATTAAATGCTAATTTTTTGCCTTCGCTTATTTCAATTTCCTGAAATAAATAAAATAAAAACCAAAACATCCCACCAGTCATTGCCACTCGTCCAGCACCGCCGACTAGAGCTGGTGCCACTACAACGGCCATCAACCAACACCTCGTTATTTTTAAATCCATGACTAGGTACATGAATAGAGAAATCACGGTGTCCTTTCATCAACTAGCATCTATTCATCAAATCCACCAACCTATGGTCTATTTTGGATTTGGTAAATTGATAAAGTATATTAGAAAACAAAAAAACTAATATCAAGTGGCTCTGTGTGGCTGTGATTTTTTTGGTATTTCACTTAAATTGTGTTGGGTATGTACTTTGATATTATTGTCTTAGGAATTTAGGATCCTACATATGCTTTTGAAATAGAAGGGGACTGTTTCATGATATCGGAGTACGCATAGGTCCTTTTGGTTCGATTTTAAGAAGAATTTCATAATAAAACAAACATTGTCAGCTTGAGAAAACTTTGGTTGAACGTACATCCAACATATTTGAGGAAGTGGGCAGTGATTTTAATAAACAAATTGAAGAAGAAGAAGATGTGAGAATTACATTGTATGCTTTAACTGGGACTCCTACACCAGGCACTATGAGGGTTAAAGGCAAGATTAATGGCAGTGGGTTAGTGATACTGGTTGACACAGGTTGTACTCATAATTTTGTGGATGCATTAGTGGTCTCTAGTTTACAGTTAAAGGTTGATGTTTCAAGAGTTTTGGAAGTTAAGGTGGCTAATGGTACTATGGTGAGAACTCAAGGTTTTTGTACTAGTGTACCAGTGTGTGTGCAAGGAGTGGAATTTTGTGTTCAATTTCATGTTTTGGCATTAGGAGGTTGTGATGTTGTGTTAAGCACTCAGTGATTGAGTACCTTGTGTGTAATACACTGGAATTTTCAGTTGTTAACTATGAAATTCCATTATAAGGATCAACAGGTCTTGTTGCAGGGTATAAGTCCCTCTTTAGGCACTTCCTTCATGGATTGTAGTCAGTATAAGGAAGGGTTTACTGCTTCAAATTACTCCTACAGTTGATGTGGTGTTGGAAGATAGTGTGCCTACAGAAGTGGAGTAGTTATTGCAGGAATTTAGAGAGGTTTTTGAGACTCCTGCTGGTTTACCACTTGTGAGGGGTCATGAACACCAGATTACTCTCATGGAGCGCTCTCAACCAGTCTTCTAGAGACTCTATAGATACCCTTTCTATCAAAAGAATGAAATTGAGAAGATTGTGAGAGAGTTGTTGTCTGTTGGGTCAATTAGAAACAGCACCAGTCCTTTTGCTTCACCTATCTTGTTAGTAAGGAATGCAGATGGGTATTGGAGGATGTGCATAGACTATAGAGCATTGAACAACATCACTGTGAAGGATACGTTTCCATTTCCATGAGCTGTTAGATGAGTTGAATGGAGCAATTGTCTTTTCCTAGCTTGATTTAAGATTAGGATACCATCAAATCAAGATGAAGGAGGAGGATGTGCCTAAAACAGCCTTTAGAACACATGAGGGGCATTATGAGTTCTTGGTAATGCCATTTGGCTTAACCAATGCCCCCTCAACCTTCTAATCCTTGACGAACCAGGTTTTTAAGCCTTATCTCAGAAAATTTGTTTTAGGTTTGAAACAGATCAAGACCTTCTACCTCTTTTGGGGCAATTTGCCTACTACCCGTGCATCATGGATTCAATGCTCAATTTTGTTATTAAAAAAAGACAAGAAAATTCCAACTGAACCCATAATTTTAGGGAAGAGTGCAAGTAACCCATTAAGAAAAGAAAGGCGTTTCATTTAGTTGCACCAAATGACGTATCCAATTGATTTCAAATCTTCTGTCCTACTTTTCTTATCCCACTCCATGATCTCCTTGGCTTTGCTAGAATTGAGGGTGTACTTAGCCTTGCTGGAATAAAGGATCTCCTTAGCTTTGCTAGGATTAAGGATCTCCTGAGCTTTGCTTTCCTGAAGTCAAGGATCTTCAGGCTTTACTTTCCTGGAGTCAAGGATCTCCTAGACTTTGCTGGAATTAAGGATGTACTCAGCCTTATTGGAATTAAGGATCTCCTCAACTTTGTTAGGATCAAGGATCTCCCAGGCTTTACTTTCCTAGAGTTAAGGATTTCCTAGATTTTGCTGGAATTAAGGATGTACCCAGCCTTACTGAAATAAAGGATCTCCTCAGTTTTGTTGGGATCAAGGATCTCCCAGGCTTTACTGGGATCATGGAACTACTCCATTTTGCTAAATCCATGGGCGAAGCCAAGGAACTTGTCCATTTTACTAACCTGCACCATATGATATTATTATCAAGTTACTACAAAATTCTTTAGCCCTACAGCGTGAGGCAATTGCTTTGCCATGTAATTTACATTTCATCAAGCCTCTTTGATTCGCTTACTTCTCTCTTTTTTTTTTTTTCTTTTTTTTTTAAGAAAACAAACAACATCATGAATTTTTTTTAAAAGAAAATAAATCTGCCCCCAAACTTGAGGCAATTGCTTTACAATGTAGCTCATACAATCTTCATTTCATCTATCCTTTTTTTTTTTTTTTTTTTGATTTTCTCACTTCTCCATTTTTTCTTTAAAGCAATGAAACAATATCATGATTGTTTAAATATTACTACATGACCCATTTTACCTTTTTTTTTTTTAAAGAGTAGGGCAATGATCCATTATGTTCAAAATGTAAAATGGAGAAAATAATGACGCATAAAACTTATCTTGTGTTAGGAAGTTCCCCAATATTCCATATACAGTCCCTCGATTGGACGTTCTTTGGAAGAACCCGCACTTTTGGGATCTTGATGTTGAATGCACTAAGAGAAACTTTCCTTCCTTTTGGTGTTTCCTAGTTTTGGAGCCATACTTGCAAAGGGATCGCTTCTTCCCTCTCCTTTTTCCCAGTCCCCAGTGGAGTCGCCAAAATGTGTGTGCCCCTTTTTGGACAGTACAAAGGCCTAAGTAGGAATAAGGATCCTGGGCCCCTTTCTTGTTGTTTGGTGGACTGGGCTTGGTTCACCTAGCTAAATGGGGCATATTACAAACCAAGTTGTGCACAAGTCACATAACACTCCTCAAGGCAAAAATGCGATTCCTTCTAAGAAATAAAATACCATTATAAGTTTTTTAGTGTCATAAAATAACCCTTTACTCTTACGAAACAAGTAAAATAATTATTCATAATATTCACAATGAAAAAGAGATTGAAATAGAATATTTAAGGCTTATATTTTATTGTGTAAACATTTAAAAGAGTTCCTTCACTTGGTACTCCAGACGTACTGTCATGGTACCCCGGACGTACTATCGTGGTACCCCGGATGTACTATGCCTGTAATCCCAGAATGCTGATTCACTGAACTATACATTTAAAAGAGTTCCTTCACTTGGTACTCTAGACGTTCTCCATGCTTATTATGCAATGGAGTTTTGTCCTTTCTCTTTACCTCTATAGGTCCTGCATAAGAACACATTATACAATACACATATCTTCAAATAATCGTTAGTTTCTTAGATTTTGATATACATTTTAGTACATATACATATATGTAAATGAATTTCGTAAGAATGAGTCAGCCTTGAGGATCCTGACCCCAATTCTCACAGACTTAGTGCTTTTGCACAAGATTTGTGGGATTTGGAACTCAAGTCCAAGTGGCTTTGCTTGGACATTGCCTTCCAAGATAGTTAGGTGAGGAGGATTTTGTGGGAGAGAATGAAATATGATGTGTGCATGTTTTTGGCATATGTTTCTTTGGAGGCTAAGTAATAGTTTGAATGATCTCAAGGATATGGGACAAATTCCTCCACCTTGGCTCTTTTTTTTTTTTTTTTTTTTTTTTTTTTTTTTTTTTTTGTTGGGCTATTAAAGCTTTAATTTGAACCTTTAAACTCTCCCTTTTTCCCTCCATCTTAATCCCTCCTTCCCCCCCCCCCCCCCCTCTTCTACTATACCTTAGTGTTCATTTTATAGTGGACATGGTCTGGTACCCCGGGCGAGGACGTCCCTAGTCTGATGGGTAAAACCATGTCCTCTGGAACCTAAAAAAGTGCATTGGACAAAAGTTCAGCTTAATTAAGCAATTATAACTTAAAAGGGGCATTTGGCTTTAGCTATAAATGAAAGATCTTCTTGGAAAGTCAAATGAGTGGGTGGGTTGCTCAATGTACTGGATAACAGCTTTAGTTGAAAATGACAATTGAGAGGAAATTGTGGGGAGGTGTCATGCACATGGGGGAACTGAGTTTTCCATTGGTTCATGCATTCCAAGAAAATATATGAACCAAGGGAAACCTTCGGGATCCTCCTTTCACCAGAAATCACTCCCCTACCAACTAAACCATTTCTCCTTTACTATCTACTCGGGATCCCACGGGCTTTGACCATGGATTACAAAGATAGTACCTGGTTTTGTTGGATTTTTAACGGCTTTTTTTTTTTTGCTGGAAATCTGAACATACATAGGGCCTTGATGTTGATTCTTCTTGCTGCATATCCTCTGGCCTGACCGCCTTGCTGCATGTCCTCTAGTCTTGCCCGAGATCCTTGTTGCATGTCCTCTGGCCTGACCAAGTCTAGGACCTCTTCTTCCTTTTTTTTTTAATTATTATTATTTCTTTCTTTTTCCTTCTTTTTGGAACTTTGGGCCTTCATGATCCTTCTTAACTTCATGAATTAGGCCTTCTTTTGTTAAGGCCCATGGTCTTTCCTTACTATTCATGGAATGGACTTTCTTGTGAAATTTTGGTCCTCAATAGTGGGTTTTCATTGTCAAGACAAGGACGCTTACACCTCTTACTCTTTGTCAATGGCTCAAGAACATTGTCATCATGAAACAATGTGGCAGCAGCTGAAATTGGAGCTTCCAAAGCCATTTGATTAGTGAAAATGTATGAGAAAATAGAGAAGGGAAGAGATTGAGAGTGAGTGATTATTATGTCAAGAATGAGGTATGGATTTATAATGGTTAGAATGTGTGTAATAAGTGGTAAAAAAAAGAAAGAGTGAGGTGTGAAAACTTAGGAGATTGGGTTGGGAATTGAAGGTGTTGGGAGTGAAGTGTTGGCAATGCAAAAGATTGGAAGATGAGGCCAAAGAAGATGGTGTGGGCGAGAGGAGATTGGTTAGTTTCAAAAAAGTTGCTTCCATGTCAACATGTTACGTGTAATTTCTTCATCATAAAATTAAATCCAAAAATCAAATTATTTATTACATTTTGACACCAAAGTTTGAACCTATATATCCTATCCACGACATTGAAATATTATATTTAGCACACTTGTTTATCAGTCAAGCATTTTCTCATTATTGAGCTGTATTTCTAATTGGATATAAACCAATTAAATGGAGGCAGAGATTAATTTTTTTCTAATTATTTCTATAATAATACCCAACTTTATATTATTTATTGGGAAGGTTGCTTTTACGCTTATATGCATTGTAAACAGGTTTTGGCTACACACCTAGGCCAAGTAATTGGTCACGCCAGCACTATTTTGCCTTTGGCTATGAGCATGTAATTCGGCTTCTTGTTTTGATGTAGTTAATTTAATTAATAAGATAAAAAAAATAAATAAAATAAAGGGCTCTTCACCATCAAGCAATAATCAAGAATCAAACCATCTTTAGAATGCAACATTCAATCTTCAAATCATATTGCTTGAATCAGAAAATTTTCGAAAATTCATGCATTGTCATTGGTTGGGTGACAATCAATGTTGCAACACCAATTATTACCAAGATCCATATCTAAATCTGTTAGGTTCTAAAGTCTAGGATCTAATGTATTTTGAACTTCGTTTTGTATGTTGGCAAACCATGATCAAAACAATGTTGAGTCGTGTGTTAGACTTGCTCAAAGTATGGGGTTTATTGTAAAGTTGGAATCGAGTTTTTATGCAGAAGTACTGTTCACTTTCTGTATGACTCGATCGATCGAAAATTAGACTCGATCGATTGAAAATCGCACAGAACGTTTTTCTGCAGAATTTTCCAACTCAGCCCAAGCCCGTTTTAATGTATAGGGTTTTATGTTTGCCCTAAGTATAAAAGGAAAAACCCTAGCCACGTTTTTTGAGTTCTGTAGAGTTCTGTTTTTGCTGTGTTTGTGAATCTCATTGTGAGATCTAGAGGTGTTTACCTTCACATACACTTAGGGTTTACAAACTTGAGATTTATGTCAAGAGTTGTGTAGATCGTTACAGTTGCAGAATCAAGAGAACACAAAGATATACAAGCAGGTGCGCTTGTGGATTTGCTGAAGAATTCCGGAAAGAAGGAGTCCGTGGATCTCGGAGCTATCATGGGGTCATGGTAGTAAGTTTCCTACAGGCAGGTAGCAATATGACGTTAGTGGTCTAAGTCTATTGTGTAAACTTCAATTCTTTCATAGTGGATTTAGTTTACCTTGAGGATAGCTAGGTCAAATCCTCCCCAGGTTTTTACCGGTGTGGTTTCCTGGGTCATCATATCTTTGTGTTGTTTATTTTCCGCTACTTTATTTTTTTTATATTTATTTGTGTTAACCTAGTTTAATTAAATTACCTAAGTTAATAACTTGGCTAATTCTCTAGGTTAATCTGTTGGGTTAAGGGGTCTAAACGAACTGACAAGTGGTATCAGAGCGGGTAGCTCTTCTGTTGTAGATCTTTTGATCTAAGAGTTGATCCTTGATCCCTGTTATCATGGATAATTTTAAGTGTCTTACTGTTTCTGATTGTGATGATTTGAATAAAAAGGACACTGTTGCTTCTGTTGATTTTATTGATGCCTTTGAAACTCTTCGTAAGGAATTATCTAAGTCTTTGAAAATTGCTAAGAAATTTAAGGAAGAGTTAAAATTGGCTAATCTTGAAAAGGAGGAATTGGTTGTGAGATTAGATGAATCTAATAAAAAGAATAAATTTTTGAGAAATCAAATTTCCTCTCAAGATGAGAAGATGAGAAGCTTGGAACAAGAGTTAGTTGAATCTAAAGCTAAGATTGAAAATTTGACTAGTACCAAGCCTGCTGTAGATAATAGAAGTGTTTCTGTTTCTCTTAAGCCTGAAGCTGAAAAAGTTTATATCCCTCCTTTCAAGAGGAATAATAAAGAAAAGGCTTATTTTGCTAGGTTAGACAAAGGTAAAAGTTCTGATGTTAACACTGAAGTTTCTAAACTTATGTCTAAACCTACTGCTAGTGTGCAAAAGAAATCTGTTTTTGTGCCTACTTGTCACCATTGTGGTGTTGTTGGTCATATTAGGCCAAATTGTTCTTTGTTGAGGCAAAAATCCAAATCTGAGACTAGATTTGCTGTTAGGAATACTGATGTTCCTAAATTTATTCCTGTTTGTCACTTTTGTGGTGTCTCCGGTCACATTCGTCCTAATTGTCATAAATTGAAATTTAAGCATTCTGTGTTTCAGTCTAGGACATGTGATTATATTTCTCCTGCCATAAGTCCAAATAAATTGTTTCATATTCTCTTGAAAAATTTGAGCTTGTTGGCTTGTGAAAGGAATTTGCAGGATTTTAGTCTTTCTCAGAAGATTGGTGTAATCCCTCAAATACACTCTGCTTCACATGGATTTTCACCTACAAAGCCGAAGACTCGTGCTATATGGGTGAGAAAAGATTCTCTAAGGTGAGTGTTGCTGACTTGTCCCTGTTTTAATTCTTTCAATTATTTGTGGACATGTTTTGTTTTTGTTTTTGGTTGTTTTGTTTTTTAGGTTGTTTTTTTTGTTATTTTTCTTGAGGATTACATGAATTATGATATATCTCTCTTGATTTAGAACATGCTTGACATTGTGGAGAAACTTGAATAGCATGTGTTATATAAGTGCTAAGCTATTTTTTGATTTTGTTTGAGTATGTACTAGTTTGTACATGTACTCATGGGTTAATTAAGAAATTGATATTTCTTGTTTGTGTACCCTCTATAGCTTAGTTAAGCACTATCATACATTGCATTTGCAATTTTTTTTTTAATCATTTAGCATAATATGTGCTTTGTGTTTTTGGTCATAAAATTTTTTTTAACCAAAAATATTTTTATGTGTTTTGTATTATATATCTTGGATTTATAATTAAGGTTGGCCATATTATTTTTACATAACATGTTTATGTACCTTGTTTAGCTTGGATGAGCTTATTTTATTGCACTTTACTAGTTTAAGCTTTGTAGTGCATGTTGTGTGGGAAAGATGTTTATAGTTTTTGATCACATGATCTTGATCTTGAAGTCACATGTCTTTGATTGTTGGACTTGAACTTAATGAGAAAGGCATAAATAACCATCTCACCACTGTTTACTAGCCAATCATGAACACCTTAGTGCATATCGTAAGATTTTGTGCTCGAGAAAGTGTAGCACATGCACAAAAAGAAAATAAGGTGTAGCCTCGAATTAAATGCTAAAATTGGTGTGTACATTATTGGGCTATAATTAATTCAAATTAAATAAAATTGGTGTGTACATTATGAGGCAAATCAAGAAACTTACATGATTGCAAGCTTTTATTCTAGGAGATGTGAGAGTTATATGATGTAACTCTTTAGGTGATAGTCTCTTTCAAATTTTATGTGATGAATTTTGTAGACTTTGTGATTGATTACTATTCACATATCACCTCACATGTTTCTCAAGCTTTTGCTAGTTGCACACACTACACAAAGTTACTCTTTGCTAAACTTTGTACATGTTATTGTGTGTGATTTTGTTGTGGCCATCCAAGATTATATGTTCCTTGATTTTAATGCAAAATTTGCTTTAATGGTTGAGTTTTAAGGACAAATTGATTAAAAATCTTAATTTTGGAAGATCTGGGCTGTATTTATGTGTTTTTGAAAAACTTTCAGTCTCATACTCATGCATTTCATTCATGAATCACTATGCTTTGAGGAGTTACTGTATAAAATTGCTCTGTTTTTCAAATATTTGAGTTTTTCAGAATTTCGACCGATCGAATCTGTCTCTCGACCGATCGAAATTGCAATTAAAATTTTTGGTTTGATTATGTCTGACTCGATTGGTATTCGATCGATACTCGATCGATCGAAACTGAAAAATTTTCAGTTTTTAGAGTTTTTGACCAAATTTTTTCATGCATCATTAGGATTCACATGAGTTGCATTGTCTTTCTATGTCCATCTTGCAGTCATATCTCTCATTGTTTTCACACATAACATGCATACACTTTGCTAAATTGGGTACTCAACTTGATCTAAAAATTGATTGATTAATTTTTGAGTCCTTTGTACATTTTAGTATATGCTATTTTTCTTAATGTGTGAATTGCAGAAAATATTTTTCTTAAGAGATATGATGGATAATAATGTGCAAATATTTTCTCTACTTATGCAACTGTTTATGGATCACATAGTGTCAAGTTTGCATTTACTGACAGAGAGAATATTTTTCTTCATGTGTATCCTCAACTAATTTTTTTTGGTTTGTGTGTTTTTGTTTATCCCCACCTCTTAAACTTTTCCCTAAAACTGTTTTTCCCAAAACTTGTTTTGTTTTTTCCTATTTTTTATAGGGGGAGAAAAGTTTTTTTTAACCTTTGTTGTTCCTAGGGGGAGTTGTCTCTTTTTTTTTATAGAGTTGAATTTTGTGTTCCCTTACTTCTCTATTTCCTCTTGTTCTCTGTTGAGTTGTTACTCTTTGTTTGAGTTATCTTTGTCAATACGTGACAAAAAGGGGGAGTTATGTTGAATTTGTGTGGAACATAACAGGAATGCTCTTTTTAGGAGGAGTTGAAATTATTTTTGGTATATCTAACTTAGGGGGAGAGTTAGTTTGCATATTTGTTGATTTACTGTTTTTTCCTTTACACACATGCTTTTTAGGAGGAGTTGAAATTATTTTTGGTATATCTAACTTAGGGGGAGAGTTAGTTTGCATATTTGTTGATTTACTGTTTTTTCCTTTACACACATGCGTTTATGTGTTTGTTAAGTGTTACAGGAATATACAGGTTGTTTTCAGTCGAGCTGCTGTCTACCTTGCAACTGTTGGATAGTAGTTTAGGTTGAACTGTTTAGTGGCTATTTTTTGTAATGGGTTTTTTCAATTTGTAACTTTGAGCATTGTGTTTAGTCTGTGTTTTGTCACGGATTGCCAAAGGGGGAGTTTGTTAGGTTCTAAAGTCTAGGATCTAATGTATTTTGAACTTCGTTTTGTATGTTGGCAAACCATGATCAAAACAATGTTGAGTCGTGTGTTAGACTTGCTCAAAGTATGGGGTTTATTGTAAAGTTGGAATCGAGTTTTTATGCAGAAGTACTGTTCACTTTCTGTATGACTCGATCGATCGAAAATTAGACTCGATCGATCGAAAATCGCACAGAACGTTTTTCTGCAGAATTTTCCAACTCAGCCCAAGCCCGTTTTAATGTATAGGGTTTTATGTTTGCCCTAAGTATAAAAGGAAAAACCCTAGCCACGTTTTTTGAGTTCTGTAGAGTTCTGTTTTTGCTGTGTTTGTGAATCTCATTGTGAGATCTAGAGGTGTTTACCTTCACATACACTTAGGGTTTACAAACTTGAGATTTATGTCAAGAGTTGTGTAGATCGTTACAGTTGCAGAATCAAGAGAACACAAAGATATACAAGCAGGTGCGCTTGTGGATTTGCTGAAGAATTCCGGAAAGAAGGAGTCCGTGGATCTCGGAGCTATCATGGGGTCATGGTAGTAAGTTTCCTACAGGCAGGTAGCAATATGACGTTAGTGGTCTAAGTCTATTGTGTAAACTTCAATTCTTTCATAGTGGATTTAGTTTACCTTGAGGATAGCTAGGTCAAATCCTCCCCAGGTTTTTACCGGTGTGGTTTCCTGGGTCATCATATCTTTGTGTTGTTTATTTTCCGCTGCTTTATTGTTTTTATATTTATTTGTGTTAACCTAGTTTAATTAAATTACCTAAGTTAATAACTTGGCTAATTCTCTAGGTTAATCTGTTGGGTTAAGGGGTCTAAACGAACTGACAAAATCCATTTTGAAAAGATTATACTAACCAATACCAAAAAAATTATATATGATGGGGATCAACTAAGTGTCGCTCATACTAACCACTCCATGCTCCTACTTTTCTGTCCTACTTTTCTTATCCAGTTGATTTGCCTACTACCCGTGCATCATGGATTCAATGCTCAATTTTGTTATTAAAAAAAGACAAGAAAATTCCAACTGAACCCATAATTTTAGGGAAGAGTGCAAGTAACCCATTAAGAAAAGAAAGGCGTTTCATTTAGTTGCACCAAATGACGTATCCAATTGATTTCAAATCTTCTGTCCTACTTTTCTTATCCCACTCCATGCTCCACAAATGAAATAAAATATAAATTAGTCGTCCAGCACCACCGACTAGAGCTGGTGCCACTACAACGGCCATCAACCAACACCTCGTTATTTTTAAATCCATGACTAGGTACATGAATAGAGAAATCACGGTGTCCTTTCATCAACTAGCATCTATTCATCAAATCCACCAACCTATGGTCTATTTTGGATTTGGTAAATTGATAAAGTATATTAGAAAACAAAAAAACTAATATCAAGTGGCTCTGTGTGGCTGTGATTTTTTTGGTATTTCACTTAAATTGTGTTGGGTATGTACTTTGATATTATTGTCTAAGGAATTTAGGATCCTACATATGCTTTTGAAATAGAAGGGGACTGTTTCATGATATGGGAGTACGCATAGGTCCTTTTGGTTCGATTTTAAGAAGAATTTCATAATAAAACAAACATTGTCAGCTTGAGAAAACTTTGGTTGAACGTACATCCAACATATTTGAGGAAGTGGGCAGTGATTTTAATAAACAAATTGAAGAAGAAGAAGATGTGGGAATTACATTGTATGCTTTAACTGGGACTCCTACACCAGGCACTATGAGGGTTAAAGGCAAGATTAATGGCAGTGGGTTAGTGATACTGGTTGACACAGGTAGTACTCATAATTTTGTGGATGCATTAGTGGTCTCTAGTTTACAGTTAAAGGTTGATGTTTCAAGAGTTTTGGAAGTTAAGGTGGCTAATGGTACTATGGTGAGAACTCAAGGTTTTTGTACTAGTGTACCAGTGTGTGTGCAAGGAGTGGAATTTTGTGTTCAATTTCATGTTTTGGCATTAGGAGGTTGTGATGTTGTGTTAGGCACTCAGTGATTGAGTACCTTGTGTGTAATACACTGGAATTTTCAGTTGTTAACTATGAAATTCCATTATAAGGATCAACAGGTCTTGTTGCAGGGTTTAAGTCCCTCTTTAGGCACTTCCTTCATGGATTGTAGTCAGTATAAGGAAGGGTTTACTGCTTCAAATTACTCCTACAGTTGATGTGGTGTTGGAAGATAGTGTGCCTACAGAAGTGGAGTAGTTATTGCAGGAATTTAGAGAGGTTTTTGAGACTCCTGCTGGTTTACCACTTGTGAGGGGTCATGAACACCAGATTACTCTCATGGAGCGCTCTCAACCAGTCTTCTAGAGACTCTATAGATACCCTTTCTATCAAAAGAATGAAATTGAGAAGATTGTGAGAGAGTTGTTGTCTGTTGGGTCAATTAGAAACAGCACCAGTCCTTTTGCTTCACCTATCTTGTTAGTAAGGAATGCAGATGGGTATTGGAGGATGTGCATAGACTATAGAGCATTGAACAACATCACTGTGAAGGATACGTTTCCATTTCCATGAGCTGTTAGATGAGTTGAATGGAGAAATTGTCTTTTCCTAGCTTGATTTAAGATTAGGATACCATCAAATCAAGATGAAGGAGGAGGATGTGCCTAAAACAGCCTTTAGAACACATGAGGGGCATTATGAGTTCTTGGTAATGCCATTTGGCTTAACCAATGCCCCCTCAACCTTCTAATCCTTGACGAACCAGGTTTTTAAGCCTTATCTCAGAAAATTTGTTTTAGGTTTGAAACAGATCAAGACCTTCTACCTCTTTTGGGGCAATTTGCCTACTACCCGTGCATCATGGATTCAATGCTCAATTTTGTTTATTAAAAAAAGACAAGAAAATTCCAACTGAACCCATAATTTTAGGGAAGAGTGCAAGTAACCCACTAAGAAAAGAAAGGCGTTTCATTTAGTTGCACCAAATGACGTATCCAATTGATTTCAAATCTTTTGTCCTACTTCTGTCCTACTTTTCTTATCCCACTCCATGGAATATGACTTGGTTTAATTTTTACCAGAGTTTGTAGTTTTTGGTGTTTTGGGCTGTTCTGAATATGTGTTTTCATATGTACGTGCAACCTAATGAACAGATTAAAAAAAGGTAGTGGACTAATTTTGAATCAAAAGAAGGGATCATATATTAGGTTTTACTTTCTCAGCTAACAGAGGTTATATTTAATATAAGTGTCCATTAAGGGTTGATTTCTTGATGGGTTACTGATAAGAACAATTCTTATACTTCAATAAGAGTTATTGACTTAATTTGAAAAGCCAAATTCTACTTTCATTTTTACATAAGTGCCTGCAGAGTGCGGAATTACATGATTTGGAGGTAATAATAGATGAGGTTTTTTTCCCCTGTGTTGGGCTGTAATGATTTTCCCTAAGGGAATTTTTGCCTATATATATACATATTTAAATTTTAATTATTAATATATATTTTCTGTTAGTTGTGCCCTGATTAGATCTTAATGTTGACATTTTTAAAGTTATTTTTTTAAACAGAATTCAGCAGATATTTTGCTATGCAATCATCTATCTTCATTTTCATAATTCTTCTTTTTAGTACATTGTCACAACATTTTGTTCATAATCCTAAATTTCTTGATGTGAGACTAGCAACTTTCCATATGTTCTGCTTTTAATTTTAGGAAGTAGGGTTTTTAATTGGGAGATCTATTTGGGCTTTTTTTTTTTATTCGGGTATTTTGGTTTGGTTGGTTATGATTTACGTTTTTGGGTTAGGAGTAGCTTTGTTTAATTAAAGTAAATAGATGGATTAGACTTGGTTTAATCTCTTAGCCTATTATTTTCTTTAGGTTTGCTATCAAATTGGGGATTTCAGGTGCGGACATAGCGATCGGCGCAACTCTGTGACCAACATAATCAGCTTTAGACATAGCCAAACGAAAGGTGCGTATCAAATTCCTGTGTTCGAATTTGAATTGCAATTTGGATGTTCATTCTCTTTCCTTAGATGCATTAAATTTTCGGTTTTGTTTTAGAATCTAGACCAAATGTGTTTTTGTTTAATTGTAGTTATTGTAAGTTCGTTTAGACCCCTGTGAACTAGATTATTTAACCTAATTAATTAACCAAGTGAATACTTAGGTTTATTATTCAGATCTAGGTTAAACCAATAACAATCATATCAAGTAAAGCAGCGAAAAAATAAAGAACACAAAGATATGATGATCCAGGAAAACCAAACCAGTAAAAAACCTGGGGAGGATTTAACCTAACTATCCTCAAGGTAAAATAGCAAATCCACTAGAAAGAATTGAAGTTTACACAATAAGACTTAGACCACTAACATCCTATTGCTACCCAAGTGTAGGAAACTTACTACCACGATCCTATGATAGCTCCGAGATCCACGGACTCCTTCTTTCTTTAATCTTTGCAAAACACAAATACCCACGTTTGTGACTTTGAGATCCCACTCAAAGGTTTAGCAACACAAACTCTCCTGTTTGTGACTCCAAGACCACCCTTGAAGGTTTAGATCATCAGCACCTTTGATGACTAGAGAAGGCAGCAACTTCAGCAATACCGGATCTTGAGATTCTTCAAGAAACAACACCGGTAGAAGTTATAAGAGAGGTTTTAGGAACAAAACCCTAAATACAAAAGAGGCACACTCTTCTCTCTCTAAAAAGCCTTATAAAAAAAACGTGCTTAGAGTTTCCTTTATATAGTGGGAGAAGTAGATTTGAAACCCTAATCCTTAATGGGCTAGAACTGCTGTTTGGGCCAACTTAAAATTCTGCAGATACGATTCTCGATCGGTCGAGCCTGTTTTTCGATCGATCGAACCAGGCAGATTCTGAAATCTTCTTTCTACAGCTTGTATGTTCTTGTGTGCTCACGATTTGCCAATTATTCTAAGCTTTTAGAACCTAACAGTTATGGTTAGGGGTTTTTTAGATAAGTCTTGCTTAATTGAAGAAAATTGAAGTGCAAATTGTTATTAGACAAATAACACCTGACTGCCATGAATAAGAAAAACATTTGGAGTTGAGAAATTCAAAATGCAAGCATTTGTAAGAGATGACCATCTTCTCAAAATGCAAGCATTTGCTGCTTCAGACATCGCCAACTATAGATTTAGATGCTCTAAAAAACACTTTTATGGTGAAATACTGATGTTGTTGGTTTATGGTGAAATACTGATGTTTAAATGTTATTTTTAAAATAGAATTCAGCAGATATTTTGTAATGCAATCTTCTATCTTCATTTTCATAATTCCTCTTTTTAGTACATTGTTACAACATTATGTTCATAATCCTAAATTTTTTGATGTGAGTCTAGAAATTTTCCATATGAAATTTGAGGAATCTTGAAAATTTTAAATTAACATAAAACATGTAGCCCAAACAAGATGTTTAAATTTACATTCCATCCCATCTCTCTCTTTTTGTGTCATTGCTTTGGTTTTTTTAAAATTTTTTTAATATAATAAAGATGATGATTATTGTGATGGTGATGGTGATTTTTTTTTTGGTTACTGAAAAAAATTATGAATCAAATTCTGAATAATTGTGGGTTTTTATTTCGTATGTTTGGGACTTAAACCAAGAACTTATGCTACAAATAAATAAATGTTATGAGCAACATGTTAATGCTATTCTAGATTTAAATAGAACATTGTATAGACGTAAATACTTCATTCTATTTTTATTACAAATAGATCAAATCAGTTGATGTTTGTTTCTGTATTACGCGCATTTATGATTTTGTAATTTTAGTATTCCTGTTTCAATTGGTTTTGATTTGCATGTTTTCGCCAGCTTCTTTTTTTATGCATTGATTTCTTCAGCCAATTCTCCCCTCTTCTTATTTCACATCTTCACCACTACTTTTTGTTATTTGAATTTGAATTAAAATCCGGACGTTTATTTTCTCTCTTTCAATGTTTTGACCTTGGATTATAATTTTAGTATTTCTTGCTTTACTAACATTATAATCTTTTCCAAATTGGAATTATTATATTTTTAGATTATTTATTGCCTTTTTTGAAATAAAAAAAAATAGAAATAATACTACACAATAGTGCATAATAGGCAGTTGGTAAAAAGAAAAAAAGGCAAAATAAAACTTCTACTTCTTTCCAATTATTTATTTGACACTTTCTCTGTTTTGCTCTTTTCCTGTAGCACTTATACCCAAGGTCAACATTTTGTTACTTGATGTGTTATACTTTATTTTGATGTTTTCTTCTTAATTTTTCATAATCCAGTTTTTTTAATGTTGGTGCTAAAAAATCATGTTCTCCATGGGTCTTTGTTGTTATGTTCGACCTGTTTTACAATTGATTAGGCTTATTTGTTTTTGTGCAATTTTACTATTCAATATAGCTCAATGATTGCATTGTGTCAGTTTTGAAACTTTTGCATTACTATTAGTGATGATTATGTTAATCATATTTATCCTTTGATGACATTATAACAGATTTTCATCAGTGCTGAAATTAGAAATAAATAGATACAAAAGTTAATGAAAAATGCACTAGCTTATGTATGAGTAGTAGATCATGTTTGGTTGGAGAACACTTTTTATTCCTTGAGTTTCACACTGCAGAATACGTTCAAAGATTGAGTATTTAGCAGCCAATCTGGTGTGACCGCAAAGTTGAAATTGAAAAAGGGGTATCAACCATTTAGTAGAAAACTTCATAAATTAACTGTGACTAAGATTACAAAACATACTTGCAGACTGGGACAGCATTGTTTAAATATGTATTTTGGTCTCTTGCATTCTTCCCTACCAGTGTTTGTTTGGTGTTGATTCAAAATATGTAATGTTTCATTTATGTTAACCTGGCATGTTTTCTGAATTTTAAATAACCATAATTAATTATATAACACACAATCACATGTTTTATTTGAATTCAGTTTGTAGCAGCTCATTTATATTGACTCTTAGCAAAAATTTTGTATTTATAATGACATTTTTTCCCTTACATGTTAATACAGCTCAGTGATTTCTGATTTATAAAAAAAATGGAAAATGCAAGACAAGCGCATCTAAAAAAAAGGATGCTAATGTTTGAGAAATGATCCAAAAGAAAATGGCATGAAAGAAAAAACAGTTTAAAAAAGAAATTTACTCAGGCTAGGAAATCCAGAAAAATGGTTATTGCTGAAAAGAGGAATAAAAAAAGAAGGGATACAACGGCATTAACTCATGACTGCTCTATGTTGCATTCACCTGGTACAAATCTGGACTTTTATGCATCAAAAGGTTCGTTTCTCTTTCTGTTACTTTGTGTTTATGAATTCTTTAAACATTGCTTCATAAAAATTTGAGAATAAAACTTTTGATTCACATTTGATTATCAGATATTGATGTTGACATGGATCATTCCTATGAAGAAACTACATTGAACATAAGTACAGATGATGCTTTGGTAGAAGATAGATTCAATGATTCTGATGTACTTCAAGAAATCTCTGAATCAGAAAATGAGAGTGACTCTGAAGAATTTCCAAGTAAGTGATTCAATTTAAATTTGTAAGGGAAAAAATTAGATCTTCATTTTTGTTTACATCATTATTGTTGTTCTCATATTTAAATATTCATATAGGAAAAATTGTTGAACCTTGGAATTTTGGCCCGCCTTCTTATGTATGCATACATTGAAGCATCAGCAAAAATTCAAGGGCAAAATCCCTAATGTTACCATCAAAAAAAAAATATATAGAGGGATAATTTGAAACCAAAGCATCCAAAGAAAGAGAATCAACCCATCTTTTAATAAAAAAGGGTAAAAGAAGAACCCTAGAAAATTAAGTAAAGGGAACTGCCGGTTTTGAATTCAAAAACATAGAAATATTGAAGATTTAAGATTCTAATTCGAATAGGAAAAGCAATGGTGAAGAGTTTCAATCTTTCAAACTACAAAAATAGTATTTGAAGAGGAAGGGAGTACGGTGACCTTTGGTACAAAAAAACAGAGACCATACCGGTGGAGGGTATGGTGGTCTGATGGTGGCAAAGCCTAACTTTCTTCTCAGATATTTCTCTCTCCACCATCTATGACAGACCAAAGTTCTTACTTCTTTCTCTATCGTTCTTTCCCGGTTCTCCTTCTCTTTCTGCAGCGTATGTCTGTTTTGGGTTTTTCTGTTTTTTTTTTTTATTTTTTATTTTTTTTATAAGTGGGTTGGGTTTTTATAAGACTCTCCCAAAACGATGCACCATACAGTATTTTTAAGAATAAACCGTACAGTGCAACGTTTTTTTTTAAAAAAAAATTTACAAGGTTTTTATTTTAACCGGTTATTTAATTTATAATTTTTTTTAATTGCAAGCGTGGCAGGCTTTTGAATGGCCAAACATTGTAACGTGCGGCTGTTTTACTTTAAAAAATGTATAGGTGTCTGAATTTTAGATAAGCAGTTATCCTATTTGCCAGGGCCTCCTCAATTGTAGGAACCCACTTTCTCTCAACTTCTGCTTTTATATATAGTTTATGACATGATATGATTAGATTAGATGGGCTGACATGTAGGAGGATCCAAGAGGCTGATTCATTTCCATTTTTGACACCTCCTTCCTTTACCTTCCCCTGGCGCACATATTCTAACCCAATATCTGAATCAATACATATTAGCTCATTAATCACCGCAATTAAATTAAAAGGAATAAAATAATCTCTCTCATTTTCAACGTGGTATTAAACATTTTCACTAACTCCTCGTCTTCCATATTAACTTCCACATCTTTACCTTTATGTTGTAATATAATTCAATTTTAATTTTATAATATTAAAATGCTCGAACAAAAACTAATCGATGTATTGGTCTAATGATAAAGAGCAATCATTATGAAGCGAACGTCATATGTTGAAATTATATTGTATCTCAAAAAACACACACAATAAGGTAACATTAAAAAAGTTTGAAGGATTATTTAACTATATATGCAAAAAAATATTAAATAACTTAGTTCTAAATCGACTATAAAATATTTTAGTTTAATCAAAGAATACATAACACAACTTTATTGAGTTAAAGTTAAATTATAAAATAAAGCATTTTTTTTTAATATGAAATTTTTTTGACATGAGAATTTTATTATATTTAGCATGACTCCCATTGGAAAAAATTTCTGGCTCTGTCATTGACTAGAGGTGTAGGCCTAGGGTAGCAATTTTTTGTTAAGACTAGTTGGGTTTATCTTTTGTGTGTTTCAACTTTCAACTTATATACTTACCTTTAAATTGTTGAATTGACTTTCGATATGTTTTATTTCTATATCGGCGCTAGATTCAAAAGAGTTCTCTGTTTCTTTTTCGTATTTATTTATGACTACTGTATTTTTAGATGTCGAGGTTCTCTCTCCTTGTTTTACCTTTTCTATATTTTTTAGCATTTATTCCACTATCAATGGCTTTTAACTCTCTGGACTTGGATTCTCAAAAATTAAATTAAATTAAATAAAAACCTTCTTTAGACTTGAGATTAAATCCTTGTCTGTTGTCTGGTAACTTCATTAAAGGATTTTCATATTTGTGATCTTGGTTTTTTATTGTATCAATTTTATTTTCAGTTGTATCTAGTTGACTTCCTATGATGTTCAAACATTGGTCTGTATAGTTGTTTTGTTCGACTACTTTTCTTAATCCTCCTTTAATTGTGACTTTAGAGGGTGAAGCTATGACTTCAGAATTTTTGGGTTCCAGAAGAATTGTTTCAAGAGGATGACTTGCTTGAACTATGGTTTTGTCTTGTTTAGTCAATTTGACTTTTGTAATACATTTAAGTTCACCAGATAATATTTTTCGACTTATTCAAAGAAGCTTCTTCACGAATTTTATTCATAAATTCTTTCCACTTGGAGTAGATTTCTTTCTCTCGTTCTTTAGTGTGTAATCCTGTATTTTTCTCTTTTATTTTTGTTTTCTTCTAACTTTAATTCATTTTCTAATTTCTTTTCATCAACTGTGAATGCTTTATGAATGGTTAGTCACTGATGATTTATAGGTTCTTCCATATCTTTTTGAGTTGGAGAATTTTGTTCTTCTTTCTTCTTTGAAAGTTGAATTGACTGTGTAATAGGGAGTACTTGTGACTCTTTTTTTAGCCCTTTTAACTTCAAATCTTTACCTTTCCTTATAGGTTTTGTTTCCTCCGAAAAGTTTGCGACCAATTTAACTGATTTTGAATGACTTGATCTAGGATGACTTGGTTGAATATCCTTTATCATCAAACGTGACCTAAATCTTGAATCATCAAAACTTATCCTAACAGTTCCATCTAGATGCTGTTGGATATGGCTTAGATCTATTACATCACTTTGAACTTTTGTAAAATGGTTCTCATTTTCCAAACCCAATTCCTTAGCTAGAATTACATCTTTCCAGATTATTGACTTAGGTACTTGAATTTGTGCATGTGCATCACTGGAACTACTTTGGATTAGAAGAGTTTTGTCCCTTGGTCTTTTTGCTTAAGCATGAACATTTAAATTTGTTCTTATACATTTGTAATAAATTCTATAGATTATGGCTAGGTATTGAGAGTTAAGACTTTCAAAATTATATATATATATATATATATATTATTTAAAATAGCAATATAGGTTAACAACTAGTGTTAAAACTTTTCTGCTACCATTTCTTCCTAAAAGATAGGAAGCATTATTGACAATCCTATCAACTAATCAACTGCTACCAATCCTTGCCAAATAACTACGAACTAGTCCAGCACATCCAACTCCACTTTACCTTTGTTGAGTTCAAGCAAGATCCTCATAGAAGAATTTCTTGAAAGAATCCATATGTAGGGTTTGGAGACGTAGTGCAATGATGAGAGATCCATCATTAACGGGACTTGGCAAAATAAATGATTTACCATCCATATTTAACAACCCTGGACCTACGTATATAGGCTTTCCCCATCCAAAGTCTGTGTCATAGACTGGTAGATTCATCCAGCTACCAAGAGAGAGGTTAGGATTCCCTAAGAAATGTGCTTCTGTACTGAGTCCTCGAATGTGAAAGCTGAACCTCAGACCATCAACATGCTTCTGACTTGCTATAAAATCAAGATTAGACCTTATATACTCATCTGTCACAGTCTCAATAGCTTCCCTTAGTTTTCCAGCTGAATAACTCAGTGGCCTAGACAAGAGGTCGCCATAGAGACATGTTGATGTCACTATAGTACAAATTGCGTTTCCAAAATATTGTTGAGGGAGAGGTGGATTTAACCGGTTGCGAATGTCAGCTACAATGCGAACTCTTGTAGGTTGATTGTCGCGATCAAGTGCACGACGTGCCTTACAAGCACACCTCCACATGTGGCCAGAAATAGCCTCGTATCTAGAATAGCGCCTTATTGTCGACACCCCATTTTCTTGATATGGGGTTTCATTATTGGCTCTGTTCTTTATTCCCTCAACTTGCTCTCTTGTAAGTTTTAATAAGGCCACACTAGTTTCCTTCTTTTGCTCTTCCTTGGCATCCAAGCTCCCGATCACGAGTGGTGACTTTGTGGTGTATGTTACGTGATCAAAGCGCGGCTTCATAAGCGGTTCACTTGATTTCAACACAGTTCGATCAAGAAATGGTATCTCATCGTCCTCCAAATTGCACCCTCGAGCCAACTTTGCCCATGAGCTGATGAAGTTAGTTGCAGATCGTCCATCAACCATGGTATGAGATATGGCTGTTCCAACACAAATGCCACCACAGCTAAATCTTGTCAATTGTGCTAGGAACAAAGGCCACTCCTCAATTGGAGTAGTATAATCAATCTTGGGGACAAGATCTTCGACTACACCAGTAGGTGCAAAATCACCAATATCATCCAATTTTGCATCAGCATAAGCTTCCAATACTTGCACTCCCATTGCGTTGCAATCAAGTTCTAGCCGGCCGCCTTCTTTCCAGCGTAGCCGGCCAGCTAGGGGGTAGAAGTGAACCAATGCACGACTTAAGGCATCTTTTGTCTTCTCAAATGAAGATGGGATGTTGTTGTTGGGTTTGTAAATGTGTATGACTGGTGCATGAGTCCACTGCGCTGCTTGATCAACATCAGATAACTGCAATAGGCCACTTGGAGTAGGCTCGCTTGGAATGACCATGGAATTTGACTTGATGCTGATGCTTATCATCTTGTTCTGCAGATTATGAAACTGAAAAGTGAGAAAAGTCAATTGTGTGAAAGTGTGAACAGAAGCTTTGGCCTTTGTGGTTGGCACGTTTCACTTTTGTGCCTTCGGAATTGGACTACTTCTAGTCGGCTGGTCAAATGACTCAAATTGAACGAGAATGATTGTAAGAGATGAGAAATGTTAGAATAATAATGGTACATTTTTATTGTATAGCTATAGGTTTTTATAGGCCAAACGGAGGTGGTTGTTTCTTCACACTTCTTTGCTCACCAACAAACTTGAGAATTGAAAGAGGATTAATGGCACTTATTCTCCCCAAATTATGGGGTCAGTTGTGATGTCCCCAAAAATATACAATTGATTAATGTTGTTAAATTTTTATTGTATAGCCATTGGGTTTTATTAGGCCAAATTGGGATGGTTGTGATTCATACTTATAATTTTTTCACCATTGCTCAGAAATATTTGTAGAATTATGAAAATGCAATTATTTTTTTTCATTTTATATATTTTTGGTTGAACATAAATACAGTATTTTAAATGAAGTACATTAAAATTTTCAATTGAATTCAAATAGTAGGTTGTATTGACTATTAAATCCTAATAATTATCTTTCTCAAGGATAATGAAATTCAATACAACTATATTTCTATTTTATTTTCAAAAAACAAAAAATTACAATTTCATGTATTTTATCTTCAAAAAATTTATAATTTTCCGTGTTAAATTATTAATTATTATTTAAATTTAGCAATTCTTTTGGGGCAATTTGCCTACTACCCGCGCATCATGGATTCAATGCTCAATTTTGTTATTAAAATAAGACAAGAAAATTCCAACTGAACCCATAATTTTAGGGAAGAGTGCAAGTAACCCATTAAGAAAAGAAAGGCATTTCATTTAGTTGCACCAAATGACGTATCCAATTGATTTCAAATCTTCTGTCCTACTTTTCTTATCCCACTCCATGCTCCACAAATGAAAAATTGCCAAGTGTACACCTACTTAATTAAATGCTAATTTTTTGCCTTCTCTTATTTCAATTTCCTGAAATAAATAAAATAAAAACCAAAACATCCCACCAGTCATTGCCACTCGTCCAGCACCACCGACTAGAGCTGGTGCCACTACAACGGCCATCAACCAACACCTCGTTATTTTTAAATCCATGACTAGGTACATGAATAGAGAAATCACGTTGTCCT
This sequence comes from Lithocarpus polystachyus, assembly GCA_033629205.1. Lineage (NCBI taxonomy): Eukaryota > Viridiplantae > Streptophyta > Magnoliopsida > Fagales > Fagaceae > Lithocarpus > Lithocarpus polystachyus. Next base: position 8,089,140 of record CM066172.1, on the reverse strand, counting down.
TTCATCAACTAGCATCTATTCATCAAATCCACCAACCTATGGTCTATTTTGGATTTGGTAAATTGATAAAGTATATTAGAAAACAAAAAAACTAATATCAAGTGGCTCTGTGTGGCTGTGATTGTTTTGGTACTTCACTTAAATTGTGTTGGGTATGTACTTTGATATTATTGTCTTAGGAATTTAGGATCCTACATATGCTTTTGAAATAGAAGGGGACTGTTTCATGATATGGGAGTACGCATAGGTCCTTTTGGTTCGATTTTAAGAAGAATTTCATAATAAAACAAACATTGTCAGCTTGAGAAAACTTTGGTTAAACGTACATCCAACATATTTGAGAAAGTGGGCAGTGATTTTAATAAACAAATTGAAGAAGAAGAAGATGTGGGAATTACATTGTATGCTTTAACTGGGACTCTTACACCAGGCACTATGAGGGTTAAAGGCAAGATTAATGGCAGTGGGTTAGTGATACTAGTTGACACAGGTAGTACTCATAATTTTGTGGATGCATTAGTGGTCTCTAGTTTACAGTTAAAGGTTGATGTTTCAAGAATTTTGGAAGTTAAGGTGGCTAATGGTACTATGGTGAGAACTCAAGGTTTTTGTACTAGTGTACCAGTGTGTGTGCAAGGAGTGGAATTTTGTGTTCAATTTCATGTTTTGGCATTAGGAGGTTGTGATGTTGTGTTAGGCACTCAGTGATTGAGTACCTTGTGTGTAATACACTGGAATTTTCAGTTGTTAACTATGAAATTCCATTATAAGGATCAACAGGTCTTGTTGCAGGGTTTAAGTCCCTCTTTAGGCACTTCCTTCATGGATTGTAGTCAGTATAAGGAAGGGTTTACTGCTTCAAATTACTCCTACAGTTGATGTGGTGTTGGAAGATAGTGTGCCTACAGAAGTGGAGTAGTTATTGCAGGAATTTAGAGAGGTTTTTGAGACTCCTGCTGGTTTACCACTTGTGAGGGGTCATGAACACCAGATTACTCTCATGGAGCGCTCTCAACCAGTCTTCTAGAGACTCTATAGATACCCTTTCTATCAAAAGAATGAAATTGAGAAGATTGTGAGAGAGTTGTTGTCTGTTGGGTCAATTAGAGACAGCACCAGTCCTTTTGCTTCACCTATCTTGTTAGTAAGGAATGAAGATGGGTATTGGAGGATGTGCATAGACTATAGAGCATTGAACAACATCACTGTGAAGGATACGTTTCCATTTCCATGAGCTGTTAGATGAGTTGAATGGAGCAATTGTCTTTTCCAAGCTTGATTTAAGATTAGGATACCATCAAATCAAGATGAAGGAGGAGGATGCGCTTAAAACAGCCTTCAGAACACATGACGGGCATTATGAGTTCTTGGTAATGCCATTTGGCTTAACCAATGCCCCCTCAACCTTCCAATCCTTGACGAACCAGGTTTTTAAGCCTTATCTCAGAAAATTTGTTTTAGGTTTTTTTTTTATGATATCTTGGTTTATAGCACTTCTTTATCTGAGCATGTGACCCATTTGAGATATGTTTTAGAGGTTTTGGCCTTAAATAAATTGTATGCTAAAAGGTCCAAATGCAGATTTTCTTGTAATGCATTTTCAAATGCATTTGCAAGTGGTGTCACTCTAAGTAAATCCTGACAAACTGTTCCTCATTCCAAATTAATGGGCTCGCACACTGCATTGCCATCAATAGAAAATCCTATAAGGATTGCTATATCTTGTAGAGTGATCAACATTTCACAAGTAGGTAGGTGAAATGTATGGGTTTCAGATTGCCACCGCTCCACCAAAGAAGTGATAAGACCCCAGTCAATATCTATACGTGGTAGGCAGATAACACGGTATAGTCTACACTGATGCAAATATGGGGTGATACACTCGCCTAACTGCCGCCCGGGGGGGGGGGGGGGGGGGGGTGCAAACAGTTGGGGATGCATTTGTAAGGTGGAAACCTGAAATTTTTTTTAAAATGTACAATGTTATATTGCCAATGTTGAAATTATTTTCAAGTAAATTGAATAATTGTAGATATTATCAAGACATTAATAAATTTTGATCTTGCAACGTACACTGCCTTCTATTGCATCATTAGCGATATGATGTTGTTGGGTTAGCAGAGTATGATTGAATGACCCAGGCTCCATTTCAAATATATCCTACATTAAATGCTACAATGAGTTAAACCATACAACATCCATTACCTCTATATTATTAGGAAATTGTCTATAAATCAAACTAAATTAACCATTTTTTTTTTTTTTTTTGGACTGAGATAACTTCTATGACATTAATGAATTGACAATAAAGCACTATTAACCTTTGAAGGTATATTTTTTTACAAACCATCTATATAAAAAATTACAAACTAGTAAAATAATTCCCAATTAAATTAGGAAGCCGAGAAGCTTACTACAATTGCGATACGAAGTGAAGGAATGTAGGAATTATAGAGAGATACTTGCAAGAAAAGAAAGAAAGAACAAAAAAATCATAATCAGATAATCATAAATATCTTCTAAAAAAATATAATCCTAAATAAAATTGAAAAAAACTCAAATATTAAATATAAAAATATTAAATATAACTTACAATGCTTGTAGTTCATAATAAAATGGAAAGAAACTCAAATAAAGGATTTACGAAGCAACATTTTTAATAATAAAAACAATAGTTTTAGCAAAAATAATCATACACACAATAATTAGTATTAACTATAATATAACCATATATAATATTTACAATATATTAGCGTATAATATTTATAAAGAATATAATTAATTTTTATACCAACTAAACTTTAAAGAAAAAGAAACACACATGTACGAATAATAATAATAATAATAATAATAATAATAATAATAATAATAATAATAATAATAATAATAATACACACACATATCTTTATTATAAACCAACAAACATATTATGCAATATATTTTTTCCAAGTAATAGATGTAATAATTGATAATAAAAAAGTAAATTATAAAAAGATCACAATAATATAATTTATTACAATTTTTGTGGTCATATACTAATAATAACAATAAATAATATTTAATAATCTCAAAATTAACAAAACACATACATAAATTTAATTAGAGAGTTGAGATGCTTACCACAATTGTGATACCAACTGAAAGAGTAAGAATTATAGAGTGATACTTGCAAAAAAAATAAATAAATAAATAAACAATTAGATAATAATAAATAAACACATAATAACAACAATACTAAAAATGCTTGTAGTCCTAACCATAAAAAATTCATTAGTCTAAAATTTGAAAAAAAAAAAAAAAACAACAACAATAATCATAATCATAATCATAATCATAGGCATACAAACAATATTAATCACAACAATACATAATATTTTACAATGTATTAGCTTCTAATATTTACAAAGCATATATTTATACAATAATAATAAATCTGTTAATTTCTAGAGCTATAAGTTAATAAGCAAAGCAAAAAAACTGACGTTAACCCAAAACTTACTATCCTTAGTTGTGCACACTGAAGCAAAGTAGAAGAGTAATAATCGGAGGATGTAACCTTTTGAGGAGATGCAAACTTTCAGCAAGGGTAATTGCCTTTTATTATGAAGAGGAGAAATAAAAAGACAAAAAAGAATCTCTGAGATAGATTTTACGCGTGATATCAATAGGTGGTTTTATTAGGAATGATCAATGAATATATTTAGAGAATAAGAATCAGAGGAAGAGAAATAAAAAGAATCTCTGAGCCAACAAAAAAAAAAAAAAAATCTCTAAGACAAAAAAGAATCTCTAAAGAGAAATAAAATGACCAATGAATTGATTGGTTGATTGAAGGATTATGTGTACTATATTTTTTTTCATTCGGACGACTCTCTCTTTCTCCTCCAATTTTCGGCAAATCAATTGCAACAATTTTTTTTCCCTCTATTTTGGCAATGCCATTGCCACACTTTTCCCCCCTTCTATTTCGGCAATGCCATTGCCACACTTTTTTTCCCCCTCTATTTCGATTGCCACACTTGTTTTATCTCCTCTATTTCAGCAATGCCATTGCCACAAATGCCACATTTTTTATTCTCCTCTATTTCGACAATGGCATAGCCACAATTGGATTCCCTTTGGGCACCCAACTAGCACTAGCACACTTCGGGCACTTCACACTCACTTAGGCAGCAACTTTGGGCAGCAGGAATTTCGGCAATGAGATTGCCAAAATTCAAAATTTTTCCTCTCCCACTTTTTCTTTTTCTCTCTCGTACTTTTGTTAGAATTTCGGCAACATCGTTGCCGAAATTCACTGTCTTTTCTCATTTCCCTAAATAACTTGAAACAATACTCATAACGCAAATAAACTCGAGATTCCGCAATATTTAGCCAAAAGACTAATGTTCTTTGTGTTGGACATTAGAAATAGTTTGTGCGAACATGAGTTATGGTGACAACCTTGAAAGCACGGACACAACATTTTGCCTGCCATTCCTGTACCGAATAGGAGATCGCATGGGACACCACTACACGCGTGTCCTATACCTTTTTTTTCAATTTTTTAATTATCGGACATGGCCTATGCAGAAAAAAGAAAGAAAAAAAAAATCAATAACCTTGCATCTCCATTCTTCATCTACTGTCTTCCTTATGCATGTCTAGTTTCTCTCACGATGTGTGTCTCTTCATCTTTCTTAACTTTCTCTCTCATTTCTTATTTTCAAAACTTATCCTTTTTTTTAGAGTTGTGTGGCTAATTTATCCTTTGTTTTAGAGTTGTGTGGTTGTTTGCCTCTTCTTTTTCAATTTGACTTTAAGTTGCCAGCTATTAACCACTTCCTCTCTTCATTTTTTTTTCTTTTTTTTTAACACTTCCCCTCTCTTACTCAAGGGATTTTTTTTTTTCCCTTCAATACACATATTAGAATGTCACTCACATAATTAGCTTTAATATACTTGGGACAAGGGCTTAAATTATTAAAGGAGGTAATATTTTAGATCTCTCTCTCTCTCTCTCTCTCTCTCTCTATATATATATATATATATTAAAGACTCTTAGACTTTAAATAAATAAATTATCCATTATTCCTATTACATTGATATATGTTTAATATTATATGAAAAATAAATGCTTAAACATATATAAAAATATAAATTTAATAATTAATTAATATACAAATTACTGCCATACCCATATTCTATTTTTTCAAAAATTCTCTTATCGTTGTATTGTATTCATACATATACCCATGTCATATTCATACATTTTTTATTGCACGGCTACATATAGGTTTTTATGGGCCAAATGGGGATGGTTGTTTCCCCCCTTTTTTTTAATGTTTTATAAATTTTTAATTCTATAATTAGAAGAGGATGGATTTAAACTTTGAATATCTTCATGACATCAAGATGTTCCAATTGGTTAAGTTATATAGCTCTTAGTTGTTGACAAAGTATAAAATGAACCCCAAATAACTCCATGATATCAAAATGTACCAACTAATTGAGTTATAAGACTTTTAGTTATTGAAAAAGAATTAAATTTGATGAAGAGAAATATTCTCTCCCACTTTTTTTGTTTTATTTTATGCTTTATCAAATTAAGTAATTTTTTTACAGGTTTATAATTAATACAAAAATTACTCCCACTGTTAATAGATTTCATTAAATTCAAAAAAAAAAAAAAAGTATAAAAATTGAGCTAAACGAATTCCTCTCTCTCACTTAATCTGTTCCACATTATGTTTCACCAAATTAAACAACGTTGTTCCTAATTTATAACTAATACACAAATTACTCATACCTTTAATAAATTTAATTAGAATTCAAAAAATTAACGAAAAAGTGTAAGTTTTTCTAAATCCATGCACTAGTCACATTGAAATGTTCATTGAGCCTTTCGTGACACAATTTCAACCTTAAATTTTTGTAAGAATAATAATAGTTAAAAAATAGACATAGACAAAGGAAAAAAAATTATGAAAATCAAAAATTTCTTTTTCCCTCATAATTCTTGTAGCAATGAAGATAAATTTTTTTTCAAAAAAAAATTTAAGTATGATTTCCCCCACAAAACAAAAGGTCACGCATAACATTTTCCCCAATTAAAGAATATGCCAACTTTTCTTTATTGTACTCATTCCTTGTAATAACTTACAGAGCATTGCTCCTTAGCTCTTCCTATTTAAACGATTTGTGGCACTTTTTGGTGTTTTCAACAAAAACTTTCACAGTACATCGTCAATATAGGTCAATGGTCCATGACAACTAGAGCTTTCATACGCCGGCAGTACTTTCCTGTCGGTGAATAACATTAGTATCATTGTGCCATTTCACGGATGCCCTATCTCACAACCAAGGGAGTCAATCTCGTACCGGAGGCTGTACCGGTTTGATCAACGGATCGATATATTTCGGTACCGGTCAATACCGGTGTACCGTTTCGGGTTTACCGCTATTTTAGTTATATATATATATATGTATATATATATATATATATATATGTATATGTGTGTGTGCATATATATTATAATAAATATAAAAGTTTACCATAAAACATTACCTTAATTCAGAACAAATTATTCATAATTTTAGAATTTAACATCAATTAAAAGAAAAAAAAACACAATATAAAAATGGAAAGCTTAATTATTTATTGCATACTAAAAAAAACAAATAATACTAATAAGTTAACGCAAATAAGTTACCATTCTACTCTTACAAAAATTCAAAAATTACAAAACTATATTAAAAAAAAAAAGTTTTTTTCTGTACCGGCCTGTATTGTCCGAAATCAGCCAGTATGGTCGGTACATGGCCGGTACGGCCGGTATTTAAACCGGTACAAAACATTGACATTTCGATACCGGTATATGTACCGGTATAGTACATATCGGCCGGTACGGTATTGACTACATTGCTCACAACCCAAAGCCTTTTCCTTCGTAACAAAAACTTGCATGCACCCCAAACACATAAACACCTGAGTTGGACTTCATGCACAGCTCCTTAATGCCTTGGCCAACAAATCATAACAGATTGCCAAATTCGTAAATGACTTCTTCAGTGTTTTTGCACCATTGGTCGTGACACATTGTTTGAAGTAGGACACATCAACTTGTTATATTTTTCTTGGACAATTGAATATGATGCAACTATGTGTTTGATCTGTGTTTGAATTTAATTTATATGATTACTCAACTAATTAATGCCATGAAATACTTAATTTATCAATTACTTGTTTATTCAAGCATAAAATTACCACTGCGCACTTTTGGCGCGATAGTTACTTCACAAATATAAATGCTTGTAGGGTGTGGAGGGCAAGAGCCACGATTCAAGTCTCTAAAAGAGAGCTTCACACACATATACTTAAATTATATTAAAACAGAATTTCTATTTTGTATAAAAAATTAAAAAAAAAACATGAAATTAATCTTATTACGAATTAAACATCAACAACATATAGACTTAAATAGCTAAGCACTTTCTTACTACTTATTCTTCTTTTTCTTGCTGCTCCTTGTTTTTATTCAAATTCATGACCATTCCATAAAATATAACCTTAATTTCTTTCCTTTTCATTTTCCCACTAAATATCTTCATAGAAGTGCTTCTTAAAATCATCCATATGAGCCACTTGCAGACACAAAGCCACGGTCAAAGATCCATCTCCATCATGACTCGGAAGGACAAGCGAGTCTCCATCAAAATCATGTGTTCCTGGCCCCATATAAATCTCCTTCCCCCATCCAAAATCAAGGCCATAGATTGGTATGGTCAACCAGCTCACAACCCCAAGATTTGGATTTCCATAGAAAGGCCCTTGGGAGCTCCCCACGGAATGAATGTCTTGAAACGGTGTCAAGTCCAGTTGATTCTTCAAAAAATCAATACCCGAATTCACAAACTCATCATTCACTTTCTTGATAGCCTCTCTTATCCTACTTGAAGCATAGCTTAATGGTTTGGACATCAAATCCCCGGCACGACTCGTAGCAATCACATCCAAAGTTGCGTTGCCAAAGTACCCAATTGGCAATGGTGTACTCATGCGCCTTCTTGAGTCAACACATACACCTAATGCCGTAGGTTGTTCATGTCCGCGTTTACGAGCTTTGCATTCACATCTCCAAATGTGTCCCGCCAAAGTCTCATACCGTGTGTAACCACGCTCTAAATCGCTACTCTGATCCTCATTTGCCATCTTCTTTAGCTTTTCAACTTGGGTTTATGTAAGCTTTAACATGGCCACCGTAGTCTTCTTCTTTCGCTCTTCTAGACTATCCAATTTCCCAAGCAAGAGTGGGGGTTGAATAAACCCCTTGTGGTCAATGCCCCCAGCTCTTAAAACCCTTCGATCATGAAATGGTGATCTCCCTAATGGCTCACCTCGAGCAATCCTAGCCCACTCTGTAAAGAAATGTAGTGCACTTGGTCCATCAACCACAGCATGTGATACCAATAGGCTAAGACTAATGCCTCCACACTTGAACTTAGTGAGTTGCACCAATAATAATGGCATATCATGAATTGGGACACTATAATCTACACTCGGGATTAAGTACTCATACTCTGGACAGGGAGAGAAGTCACCAAAATCTTCTAATTTGGACTCAGATTCAGCATCAAAGAACTGAACCCCTTCAGCATTGCAATTAATTTGAAGACGGCCTTTGCCTATCCAACGCAAACGACCAGCTATTGGATAGAAAGGCACCAATGCTATGCTTAATAACTCTTTAAGAGTATTGGTAATGGTGTCTAATGGTGAAAGCCAGTTTGGTGTTGGACGGTAGAAGTAGATTGTGAAAACATGAGTTGTGGTACCAACTTGATCTAATTCTGATAAGGGTTGGGGGCCATTACATGTTGGCTCAGCTGGCTTTACTGTGCAGCAATTCTTTAAGCTTACTACCATTATTTCTTTTAGAGAATGATTATAAGAGATGGGAAAATGTTAGAATAATAATGGTACATTTTTATTGTATAGCTATAGGTTTTTACAGGCCAAATGGAGGTGGTTGTTTCTTCACACTTCTTTGTTCACCAACAAACTTGAGAATTGAAAAAGGATTAATGGCACTTATTCTCCCCAAATTATGGGGTCAGTTGTAATGTCTCCAAAAATGTACAATTGATTAATGTGGTTAAATTTTTATTGTATAGCTATTGGGTTTATTAGGCCACATTGGGATGTTTGTGATTCATACTTATAATTTGTTCACCGTTGCTCGGAAATATTTGTAGAATTATGAAAATGCAATTATTTTTTTCATTTTATATATTTTTGGTTGAACATAAATACAGTATTTTGAATGAAGTACATTAAAATTTTCAATTAAATTCAAATACCAGGTTGTATTGACTATTAAATCCTAATACTTATCTTTTTCAAGGATAATGAAATTCAATACAACTATATTTCTATTTTATTTTCAAAAAACAAAAAATTACAATTTCATATATTGTACTCAAGTTTTATCTTCAAAAAAAAAATTTCCGTGTTAAATTTTTTATTATTATTTAAATTTTGCAATTCTTTTGGGGCAATTTGCCTACTACCCATGCATTATGGATTCAATGCTCAATTTTGTACTTAAAAAAAGACAAGAAAATTCCAATTGAACCCATAATTTGAGGGAAGGGTGCAATTAACCCATTAAGAAAAGAGAGACGTTTCATTCAGCTGCTCCAAATGACGTATCCAATTAAGTCAAAATCTTCTGTCTTATTTTTCTTATCCCACTCCATGCTTCACAAATGAAAAACTGCCAAGTGTCCACCTACCTAATTAAATGCTAATTTTTTGCCTTCTCTTATTTCAATTTCCTAAAATAAATAAAATAAAAACCAAAACATCCCACTGGTCACTGCCACTAGTCCAGCACCACCAACTAGAGCCGATGCCACTACAATGGCCATCAACCAACGCCTCGTTATTTTCAAATCCATGACTAGGTACATGAATAGAGAAATCGCGTTGTCCTTTCATCAACTAGCATCTATTCATCAAATCCACCAGCCTATGGTCTATTTTGGATTTGGTAAATTGATAAAGTATATTAGAAAACAAAAAAAAAAAGTAATACCAAGTGGATCTTTTTGGCTATAATTTTTTTTGGTATTTCACTTAAATTGTGTTGGGTATATACTTTGATATTATTGTCTTAGGAATTTAGGATCCTACATATGCTTTTGAAATAGAAGGGGCCTGTTTCATGATATGGGAGTACGCATGGGTCCATTTGGTTCGATTTTAAGAAGAAATTCATAATAAAACAAACATTGTCAGCTTGAGAAAACTTTGGTTGAACGTACATTCAACATATTTGAAAAATTGTACGATATCAGAACACAAACATAAACTGGTAGTGGATATTCGTCGATGGCACCGAAGCTAGTTGGTGGTGGTGGCTAGTGGGGCTGTGCTGGTTTTTATTTTATTTATTTTAGGAAATTGAATTAAAAGAAGTAGAAAATTAGTATTTGATTAAGTAGGTGGACACTTGGCAATTTTTTATTTATGGAGCACAAAATGGAATAGGAAAAGTGAGATAGAATATTTGGACCCTATGTAGTTTGCCAAAATTAGAATTTCATGAGTGCTATGGCTTTGAGGCTAGCTACACGATACCTCATGTGTACGTGTTCAGCCTACAGGTACCACATTCAAGCTCTTTAATAAGATTTCATTATTAGCAACCAACAGAACCTGCCAAGTCCCCTATTCTGCTTGAAATTGGAGAATGTAAGAGATGGGAGTATGAGAGAAGAACCTGTGTGTGGGTGCGATGACTAATGAGTAATGTTATAAGACTAAGACAAGATTATATGTATAATATAGCTACTAATTTTAGCACATTTTTATTTATTTATTTATGCAATTTCACTCAATAAAATTATATTTGGTTCCCCTTAACAATATCATTGATCTTTTTAAAACCTATAAATTATAAATAAACTTATAGATATAAAATCCTATAAGGCATATTGTGTGTTTCAATTTAAGCTTTACCAATCACAACTTGACACATATCATTTTTCTTTCTTTGTAAATAAACAAAATTTTAAAATGGAAAAAAAAAACTGTGGCAAATGATATACCAATTGGTGGAGATAGAATTTTATTTCCTCAAAAACTCATGAACTTTTATATTAGCATGTTCAACTCAAAATATTTTAATGAATTTTCTCTCAGCCATCAATCTTGAAATGAGAGGACTAATTTTTGGTCAGTCACTGTAGCTCTGGTTAAAATAGATTTCAAACTCAACGAGTAAATATCTTGCTAAGCTAAGCAATGGTATTCACTTGCTTTACCCTCCTTATATTTTTGTAGCTACTAAAATCCCCTACATCTCTCCCTCTTTTGCTGCTTTTAGGTTTGCATTTCTTGGTATGAATGATAATTGCCCATATGATATGAGCAAAATTTGTTGGATTTGTTTCAACACAATGTAACACAAACTATTTTTCTTAACCCGTCCTTATAACATGTATATTTGATATAAAATCATACAATTCTTATGTGTAGTTCTATCCATGTTGCTTTTGCTATAATGAATTCGTGTTTGCTTGCCAAAGGAGTATTTATTGCATAATATTTTTCTTCCTCCCCTGGGGGTTTATGATTAGTTCTGACCATCACCTAATAATTGTTCTTACTTCTCCACAGCTACGAGTCAAAATTTATTCAACACATTGTGGAAGTGATATCACAAAAAAATGAGTTTAAGGACCCCAAGCAGTGATAAAGGCTTGGTAGGAATAGAGGTTTTAGTTGATAAATTGATCCACTCGTACTTAAGCTTCGGGAAAAATGTTTTTATAATAGGGATTTGTGGTATAGGGGGGATTGGGAAAAACAACTCTTAGTAGAATTGTTTATAACAAGTTCTCTAGTCATTTTGAAGGCGCTTGCTTTATTGCAAATGTTAGGGAATCTTCATAAAGCAATGGTTTGCCTAAATTACAAAAGCATCTGCTCTCTTAAATTTTGAAGGAGAGAAAATTTGTTATAAGCGATGTTTATGATGGAGTTAAGATGATCGAAAGTAGTTTGCATGATAAAAAGTAAATAAAAAAAAGTTCTACTTGTATTAGATGATGTTAATAAAGTGGAGTAATTAAAAAATTTGGCTGAAGAGCATTGCTAGTTTGGAACGGGGAGCTGGATCATCATTACAACAAGAGATGAACATTTGTTAGTCTAACATAGAGTGCATAAAACATATAAGCATAATGTACTAAACCCTGATGATGCCTTAAAACTTTTTTGCTTGAATGCCTTCAAAAATGAGCAACCCAAAGAGGGTTATAGCAACTCCCTAAGGATGTTGTCTACTATGCTAAAGGCCTTCCTCTTGTTGTTTTGGGCTCCTTCTTTGTTGGAACAACAATGGATGAATGGAAAGGGGCATTGGATGGTTTTCAAAAAATTCCTAAAAGTGAAATTTCTTATATACTTAAAGTAAGTTATGATGGCCTAGAGGAAAGGTCGAAGGTGAAACTTTTGTATATTGAATGTTTCTTTAGAGGAGAGATGAAAGATCGTGTATTAGAAACATTAGAGTATTGTGGTTTTGATGCAAAAACTGGAATAAGTAATCTTGTGAATAGATCTCTCCTAACCATAAGAAACCCCCCCCCCCCAATGCAGTATTAGTCATGTCACTGTTAACTATGACAATAATATTGTTTATAATGATCAATTGTACTGTTACGGTAACCTATCGCAATACCTAAATAAATAAACAACTCTAAACCATAATTAATAACAACACAACAACAATTAAAAGGCAAGAGTAAGGGTTAAAGAGATGCAAACAAAAAGTCACGTGTTATCGAAGAGGAAACTGAAGAACTCAAGAAAAGACCTTTCCACCGCCCTCCAGGCAGTAAAATGATCTACTAGAGAATAAAGTTGGAGTACATGAATAACAAAAGACCCTCCAAGCCTATTCTACCTAATGTACTTGAGCCCTTCAAGCTTCTGCTACTAACTGGGTTTACTAGGCCAAATTGGGATGGTTGAGATTCTTACGTATAATTTGTTCACCGTTACTCGGAAATATTTGTAGAATTATGAAAATGCAATTATTTTTTTCATTTTTTTATATTTTTGGTTGAACTTAAATACAGTACTTTAAATGAAGTACATTAAAATTTATAATTTTCCGTGTTAAATTTTTTATTATTATTTAAATTTAGCAATTCTTTTGGAGCAATTTGCCTACTAACCATGCATCACGAGTTATCCGGGTCGGATCAAGTTGACCTGTAAAAAATTAGGTCAGGTCACGGGTCTACTCATATTTTGCTTTGGGTCAAAAAAATTAGGTTCGGGTCGGGTCAGGTCAGGTCGGGTCCGTAAATTCTAACCCATTTTGTCATGTCTTGTCATGATTCAGAATTCAGTCAAGATGGAAGGCCAGTTTTCATTTTGAGTATTCAAAACCGTCTATCTGCATCACAGCTAGGGAAATAAAAAATTAAAAGCAAAAAAAAAAAAGAAAAATGTAAAGTTTTTGACCCCTTAAACACAAACAAATTAACCTAGTTATTTAGCAAAGTAAATTAACTTAGGTAAATTGTTCAGATCTAGATTAACACAAGTAAATCATATCATTGAAACAGTGCAAAAAATAAAGAACACAATGAGATGATAACCCAAGAAAACCAAACTGGTATAAAACATGAGGAGGATTTAACCTAGCTGTCCTCATGGTAAAACAAATCCACTATAAAAGAATTGAAGTTTCACAATAGTTACTTAGACCACTAATATCCTACTGCTACCTTGAGTAGAAAACTTACTACCACGGCCACGTGACAGCTACGAGTCCACGGCCTACTTCTTTCTTGGAATCACAGCAACCACAAGTACTGCCACTTGTGTTTTCTTTAAGCTCTTTATGCAGCAATTGAAGTGATCATGATGCTCTCGACATCAATCTTGATCTTGATAACTCTAAGTGTGTATGAAGGTAAACACCTCTAGATCTAACAAGAGATTCACGCACACAGCATAAACAACAACAATAATGAAACGTGGCTAGGGTTTTTCAGTTTATACTTAAGGCAAAACATAAAACACTACACGTCATATGGGCTAGGGCTGAGTTGGAAAATTCTACAGATTAACATTCTGCATGTGCTTCGATACATCGAGTCTAATATTCGATCGATCAAGCCTTGCAGAAATTGAACAGTAATTTTCTGCAATTACTCGATTCCAACTTTACACATAAACTGTTAGGATATGTGCCCTTAAATCCTATTGTATGATGCTATGTATGATATTATGTATGACATTATGTGAGAAATGATGTATGACTTAATATTGTGTTTAATAAAGTTGTTTTATTCTTATCTAAAGTAATGGTAACATGAATATTCGGACATTATCAAATAGTCCATGAGATGCATAATATGTGATTTATGTGAAAAGTCACAAAAGATATAAATCACAAGTTCTTTGTAAACTCAGAATTTTGGTTCGTAGTCGGTGATGAAATTGGGCATTTCATCTGCGAAGACTATAACATATTAACTACGATGATTTGTCTTGATCATGGAAGTTGTAACTTCTAGTTAATATGTTGATATGTTTTAAGAGTTAAGACATATTGAACTGGACCGCTATGAGATTTATTATTCTCCTAACGACTGTCAATTGAATAATAAATCTCACGACTTGTATTCACATGAACTCTTAATCCTGAGAGAATAATGGGTCTGATCATGAAATGTAGGTTGCTTTGATATATCAGGAGTGAGATCTAAAGTAACGGTCAAAACCTCAGTATGTTGGGCAGCCACATTTAGTGTTAATGGAACATATATTCTCAAGATGGAATTCATAGTCTCTTAACGGAGATATAAAATATTCTCTTGAGATAAGTTTAATGGGTACAGTTATTCAGAGAGTTAGGCCTAACCACTTTAGTAAGACTAAAGTATATATTTATGAAATTGGATTTCATAAATATATGGTGAATAACACAAAAGGATTAAACCAGGCACTCAAGGATTAAGATGTAGTAACTTACAAAGTGGCAGTCTATATTCATGACTTTGTATTACTACGAATATTTTATGAAGGGGTTGCATGTATAATAAAGTCTTGGGATATAATTTATTAATGAGGCCTAGAGTGCAATTATATTTATATAGTGGTATTAAATATAATTAATGGTAACCTTGGACTTGTCAAGAGTTGACAGAAAAGCCCAAGGCTCATTGGAGCTAGTGTCTTATTTGTTCCCTTTTGGTCCCACTCCAAGCCACACACTAAAGCCCAATTGGGAAGGCCCAAAAGGCTAGCCCAATTAGATAATCAGTTATGTGGAGAAAAACATACAGAATTTTATATAGAATAAAATGGTTTGTATGTTTAAAATGAATAAGAAAAAATAAGGAAGAGAGACACTCTTTCATATTCTCTCTAGAAAACATAGAACTGATTGAGAGACCACACATCTTGTGCATCAAGTGGAATTAAAGTGAAGATTGAAAGTGTTCCCGAGTACTTCTTCATTTCGGTTTTGAATTTCACCGCATCAAGGTACACTCTCTTGTTCTCATATTCTAAAACCTACATAGTGCATGTTATCAATTGCGAATGAAGTAGATCCGTTTATTTTCCGCTGCGTGTGTTTTGTATTCGATGAAAACATGTATATTACCCAACATTGGTATCAGAGCGGCCTTCATTTCGAATCTGTATAACATGTTTTGTTCGTTTTGGAATTAGAGATAATAGTTTCAAGTTGATAGAGGATTATACATTTAATTTTCTACATGGTTGTTGAAACTATGATTTGATAAAAACTGATATTGATGTTATGATGTTGTTTAAATATGAATATAAGAATATTAAATTGATCTTTAAGGCTATAGCATCAATAGATTTCAGTTTTGATATCAATCTCTGTCTATCATTTTCGTATGATGGTTGTTAATTCATGCAAAACCGTTGAAAACTGCCTTAGAAGAATTTCTGGAAATTCGAGTTTTACGAGTTTCGATCGATCGAAATTTACTTTCGATCGATCGAGTAAGACAGTGACCAATCTTTTTGGATCGATTGATATTCGATTGCTAATCGATCGATCGAATTTTCTTTTCGATCGATCGAGAGGTGATCGAGCATCAATCGAACAAGACAGAAGGTCAAGTTCGAATTGTTTAATTTTTTCGACCGATCGAGGGGCACATTCGATCAATCGAAAGAAAGAAAATCTGAATTTTTTCTAAGTGTTTTCAAACTTAAATTTTGTGTTTTTGCTATTTTTTCTTACGCCTTTTTCGTAAGAAAAAGTGCAAGGTTGTGTATAATTAGTTTATGCATGTTTAAAAGATAAAAACCTTTAATTTAAAATATCTAGTGGGAGAGAGATACAAGGGTTGGATCTCACGGCCTTCATTGTTGGTTCATAGTAGTATGAAATATATATTTTGTCTTAGCTTCGAGCTTTGCATTCCATGCGGAGAATATGTATTTCATGGTCCTACAAGATTGAATTTCTTGGTTTATAGTGGTTTGATCAAACACTTTGTCTTAGCTTCGAGCTTTGCATTCCATGCGGACGGTGTTTTGTATCATGGTACTACATGATAAGCCTGTTAAGGGTGGCTACACATGATTCTAGACAATGGTATACACTAGACTAAATATTATAGTATCCTCTATGCTGAGTTCTTGCTATAATCATTTAGAGGCCAAATGTATAACGGTATATTATTAAGTGTTTGATAAGAGTTATCATGATAGCACTAATAATGAGAATAGTTCTCAATCAATCATAGTATTTAATGTTCACTCTATGCTGAGGGATATTGAGTATCGGATTGGGTTGTCGTTGCATATATTATATTATGGTTTTATTAAGGTTCCATACTATATGTTTATATGCTAAATTGATAATGTTCAGTTTACTTATTATATTCATGTTTATTATTTTCAGATTTGAACATGACATCATTTAGCCCACTTGTTAGCATTCTTAATCAAAACAAACTGATTGGAACCAATTATGTTGACTGGAAAAGAAACTTGGACATAGTTCTCACAGCTGAAGAGCACAAATATGGGCTTACTCAACCATGTCCTAGCTTTCTTCATTAGATGCTCCTCCTGAGGAAAAACAACGATATGATCGTTGACAGAAATCTAATGAAATGGCCAAGTGCTACATCCTAGCGTCCATCTCAAATGTTCTACAGCATCAAATGCAGGATGTAGAACTAGTTTCGAACATTATGCTAAGTCTGAAGGAGATGTTTGGTAAGCAAGGCCGTTCTGCAAGGCAAGAAACCATGAGGCAAATTTATAATACCAAAATGGCTGAAGGTAGTTCAGTGAGAGAGCATTGTCTTACAATGATCTCTAATCTGAATACTTTAGAAGTTTTGGGTGCCGACATTGATGGAGAATCCCAAGTGGATATGATACTCCAGTCACTACCGGAATCATTCAAGGAATTCAGACTTAATTATAACTTGAACAAAAAGATTTATTCTTTGTCTGAATTAATGAATGAGTTGGTAGCGGCGGAAGGCATCCTAGGTACTTCTAATGTTGAAGCCAATGTGGGTGAAGCTTCTACTTCTCAACTTAAGTCAAAAGGCAAGGGTAAGAAGAAGAAGAAGAAGGACTTCAATAAGCAGGAGGGTAAACAAATTGTCTTAGGGGTTGCCGACAAAGGAAAGAAGCTGAAAAGAAAATGTTTCCATTGTGGTGAGAAAGGACATTGGAAGAGAAATTGTCCAAAGTTCAAGGCTGCCAATAAGGGTATGAAAATTTCATTCCTTCTTGAAATATGTTTGGTACAAAATCCCACGGATTCCTGGTGTGTGGATTCAGGTTGTACTAATCATATCTGCAATTCTTTGCAGGGGTTCCAAGAGACCAAAAGACTTAAAGAAGGAGAGTTGTTTCTGACCTTGGCTGATGGGAGTAGGATTCCAATTGTAGCTATTGGAGTGTTTAATTTATGCTTTGAAACTAGAGTTTTAATATTGCAAGACTGTCTGTATGTACCTAATGTTCATAGGAATTTAATTTCTGCAACTTATTTAGGTAAAAGTGGATATTGTGTTATCCTTAAAGACAATGTTGTAATAAAGAAAGGTAAAACATTTATCTGTTCTGGCAATATTGTGGATGGTCTTTATATTTTAACTCCTGATAAGCATGAATTATATAATTCTGAATTAGATAATAACTCTTATGTAAAATCATTAAAGAGAAAGTTTCCTTCTACTAATGATGCATATCTTTGGCACTTGCGTTTGGGTCATATTAATCCAAACAGAATTCAAAGACTGATCAAAGATGGTCTCTTAGAGCCATTGGACTTTGATGAATTTCCAGTTTGTGAATCTTGTTTGGAAGGCAAAATGACCAAACGACATTTTAATGCAAAAGGTAAAAGAGCCCAAGAATTGCTAGAATTAGTTCATAGGGATGTTTGTGGTCCTATGTCAATCCAAGCAAGAGGTGGCTATGAGTATTTCATTACATTCACTGATGATTACTCTAGATTTGGTTATGTGTACCTAATGAAACGGAAGTCCGAAGCCTTTGAAAAGTTCAAAGAGTTTAGGGCTGAAGTTGAGAATCAATTGGGTAAACGCATAAAGGCTATTCGATCTGATCGTGGTGGCGAATACCTTCTTGGGGATTTTAAGGATTACTTAACTGAAAATTAGATTTTATCTCAATTGACTGCACCTGGAACTCCACAACAAAATGGTGTAGCGGAAAGAAGGAATAGGACTCTTTTAGATATGGTTAGGTCCATGATGAGTTATTCGACTCTACCAACTTCTTTTTGGGGATATGTCTTAAATACTGCAATGTATCTTCTGAATTTAGTACCTTCGAAGTCTGTTCCTAAAACACTTGTAGAGTTGTGGAATGGGCGTAAGCCTAGTATGAGACATCTCCATATTTGGGGTTGTCCAGTACACGTGTTAAAAGGAAAGTCTGACAAGTTACAGTCTAAAACAGAAGTGGTATTCTTTGTAGGGTATCCAAAAGGAACTGCTGGAGGTTTATTCTATAGTCATAAAGATAATAAAGTGTTTGTTAGCACAAATGCCAAATTCTTGGAAAATGACTATATGAATGATCTCACTCCTAGAAGTAGAGTTGTCTTGGCTGAAATGAATGAACCTGTAATTGAACAACTAATGGTTGAAACTAGGGATGATGTGGCTGTATTGGATACACCATAAGATACTACTCATGAGATGTCTAGTACACAGTTGCCTCGTCGTAGTGGGAGGAATGTTAGGCCACCTATAAGATTCATAGGTCTTGGAGAGACTTATGAGGCAATTTCAGAGGAGGCCGAAACTGATCCTTACACTTATGAAGAAGCAATGAATGATATAGATGCACATCATTGGGTCCAAGCTATGAAATCAGAATTAGATTCCATGTATTCCAATCAAGTTTGGGATCTTATAAAGGCGCGTAACGGCATTAAACTTGTTGGTTGCAAATGGGTTTACAAGAGGAAGAAAGGGATAGATGGAAAGGTTGAAACCTTTAAAGCAAGGCTAGTGGCAAAAGGGTATACTCAAAAAGAAGGTATTGATTATGAGGAAACCTTTTCACCAGTAGCAATGATTAAATCTATCAGAATTCTCTTATCCATTGCTGCTCATTATGATTATGAGATTTGGCAAATGGATGTTAAGACTGCATTTCTTAATGGCAATCTTGAAGAGAAAATCTATATGAAGCAACCAGAAGGTTTCATAGCAAAGAACCAAGAGCATATAGTATGCAAGTTGAATAGGTCCATTTATGGACTTAAGCAAGCATCTAGGTCATGGAACATCAGATTTGATTAAGCAATCAAATCATTTGGTTTTGAACAAAATCTTGATGAACCATGTGTGTACAAAAGACATCAAGACAAAGTAGTAATGTTCCTAGCGCTTTATCTTGATGATATTTTACTCATTGGAAACGATGTAGGTGTAATGTCATCAATAAAGGTTTGGTTGTCAAGCCAATTTGATATGAAGGACCTGGGTGAGGCTAACTTTATTCTAGAGATCAAGCTTTGGCGAGATCGTAAGAATAAGATGTTAGGCTGATCACAAGCTGGATATATAGATAAGGTTCTAGAATGGTTTAGCATGCAAAACTCCAAGAAAGGATTACTTCCTTTCAGACATGGAGTTCCTCTGTCTGATGAACAAAGGCCTAAGACTCAAGAGGAAGAAGATATGATGAGACAAGTTCCTTATGCTTCTGCAGTAGGAAGTCTCATGTATGCCATGCTTTGTACTAGACTAGATATCTGTTTTTCAATTGGCATGGTCAGCCGATATCAATCAAATCCAGGACCACAACATTGGCAAGCTGTAAAGCATATTCTCAAGTATCTACGGAGAACGAGAGATTATATGCTTGTTTACCATTGTGAGGATTTGATTCCCATTGGCTATACAGATTCAGATTTTCAATCAAATCTAGATTTCAGAAAGTCCACGTTAAGATGTGTATTCACCTTGGGAGATGGAGCCATAAGTTGGAGGAGTGTTAAGCAATCTTGTATTGCGGACTCTACCATGGAAGCTGAATATGTTGCTGCTTGTGAGGCGGCAAAGGAAGCTGTTTGACTCAAGAAATTCCTTTCTGATCTTGGTGTAGTGAGAACGGAGCAAGTTCCTATTACATTGTTTTGTGACAATAGTGGAACGGTTGCACAATCCAAAGATCCAAGGAATCACAAGAAAGGAAAGCACATTGAAAGGAAGTACCACATCATTCGAGACATTGTTGCTCGTGAAGATGTGGTGGTGGCAAAGATTGAAAGTGCAAATAATCTAGCAGATCCCTTTACCAAAGTCTTGCCTCAAAGGACCTTCGAGTCACATTTGGAGGGAATGGGAGTTAGATTCGTGCACAATAGTCTTTAGGGCAAGTGGGAGATTGTTAGGATATGTGCCCTTAAATCCTATTGTATGATGCTATGTATGATATTATGTATGACATTATGTGAGAAATGATGTATGACTTAATATTGTGTTTAATAAAGTTGTTTTATTCTTATCTAAAGTAATGGTAACATGAATATTCGGACATTATCAAATAGTCCATGAAATGCATAATATGTGATTTATGTGAAAAGTCACAGAAGATATAAATCACAAGTTCTTTGTAAACTCAGAATTTTGGTTCATAGTCGGTGATGAAATTGGGCATTTCATCTGCGAAGACTATAACATATTAACTACGATGATTTGTCTTGATCATGGAAGTGGTGACTTCTAGTTAATATGTTGATATGTTTTAAGAGTTAAGACATATTGAACTGGACCGTTGTGAGATTTATTATTCTCCTAACGACTGTCAATTGAATAATAAATCTCACGACTTGTATTCACATGAACTCTTAATCCTGAGAGAATAATGGGTCTAATCATGTAATGTAGGTTGCTTTGATATATCAGGAGTGAGATCTAAAGTAACGGTCAAAACCTCAGTATGTTGGGCAGCCACATTTAGTGTTGATGGAACATATATTCTCAAGATGGAATTCATAGTCTCTTAACGGAGATATAAAATATTCCATTGAGATAAGTTTAATGGGTACAGTTATTCAGAGAGTTAGGCCTAACCACTTTAGTAAGACTAAAGTATATATTTATGAAATTAGATTTCATAAATATATGGTGAATAACACAAAAGGATTAAACCGGGTACTCAAGGATTAAGATGTAGTAACTTACAAAGTGGCAGTCTATATTCATGACTTTGTATTACTACGAATATTTTATGAAGGGGTTGCATGTATAATAAAGTTTTGGGATATAATTTATTAATGAGGCCTAGAGTGCAATTATATTTATATAGTGGTATTAAATATAATTAATGGTAACCTTGGACTTGTCAAGAGTTGACAGAAAAGCCCAAGGCTCATTGGAGCTAGTGTCTTATTTGTTCCCTTTTGGTCCCACTCCAAGCCACACACTAAAGCCCAATTGGGAAGGCCCAAAAGGCTAGCCCAATTAAATAATCAGTTATGTGGAGAGAAACATACAGAATTTTATATAGAATAAAATGGTTTGTATGTTTAAAATGAATAAGAAAAAATAAGGAAGAGAGACACTCTTTCATATTCTCTCTAGAAAACATAGAACTGATTGAGAGACCACACATCTTGGGCATCAAGTGGAATTGGAGTGAAGATTGAAAGTGTTCCCGAGTACTTCTTCATTTCGGTTTTGAATTTCACCGCATCAAGGTACACTCTCTTGTTCTCATATTCTAAAACCTACATAGTGCATGTTATCAATTGCGAATGAAGTAGATCCGTTTATTTTCCGCTGCGTGTGTTTTGTATTCGATGCAAACATGTATATTACCCAACATAGACATACTTTGAGCAACCTAAATCTAGAGAAAACGTTTTGATCATAGTGTGCCAACATTACATATTGAAATTCCAAAATATTTAGATCCTAAATCCTTAGAAACTAACAAATTCCCCCTTTGGCAATTCGTGACTAAACACATAATAAAAAAAATGCTCTAAGTTATAAAAAATAGCATATTACAACAAAATGCCCAATACAAAAACAATTCAACCTAACTACTATCTATTAGTTGCAAGTGTAGATAGCAGCACGACTAAATCAACTTGTATATTCCTGAAACACTTAACAAACACATAAACGCATATGTGGAAAATACAAGTAAAACAAAATAAATTCTTGATTTCACATAACATAAAATAAAAGACATATATCATGAATAACCTAATAAATATAAATCAATGGCCAATGTAGCACAATGTGAAACAAGAAACAGAAATAAAAAAACATAATATCTCCCCCTAACATATACAACTCATAAAAAATAAAGACATCAAAATAAATACATCATGAGCCAAAAATAAGTACAAGATGAAGCTCCTAGATACAATCTAAAGCTTCAAAAACCAAGAAAAAAAAAATCTCCCCCTATCTCCATCCATATGTACTCCCTTTTTTGTGAGGAATTGCCAAAGAGCAATCAAGACTCATTTTCAAAAGGAGGTGGCAGAGGTGACCGTCTAAAGCTTGCCAAATCTGCACGTAAAGCCTGAAGCTTCATAAGCACGTCCACCAAAAGCTGACCATGAGCCGCCTGAACGGTCATGACAATGTCTAACATACAACGAATGCGAGAATCATCTGAAGAAGAAGGTGGAGGAACAGCAACACTAGTCAGATCAATAAACTCCTTAGCAGTGGGATCAGCTGAAGAAGACTCTACATGAGGGCGTTTAGAGCTAGCTCTCATATGAGCAGCTCTCTGCCGAAGGAAGGTGGCACCTATAGGAGCTATAATGTGTACGAGCTCAGAAGTAGGAAATTCATCTAAACCTAAATGCAACAAAATCCTATGGATGAAAACTAGAAAGAAAAGAGCATATGCAGAAGAACTACTCTGATGAACCTCAACTAAGGATCGAATGAAAAGATGAGGAAAACTCATAGGAGCATCTGTCACAAGGGCATACAAAAATTGCACATCCCTCAATAGGAATGGTATGAAAATGAGAGATTGGCCAAATGGAATGACAAGAAATTCAAAAAAACAAGTAATGAATCTTGGTCAACTCGTGAGAAGTGATCCGAGGATCAGTATCTCACTGAATGGAAGTACCAGTCAGATATGACATAATGTCATTAAATGGAAGGCTCCCGTCATAAGGGTAGACTGGCTATCGTACCAAAGGTACCCCAAGAGTAGAGGCCACTACTGAAGGAGTAACGGTATACCCTTCACCCCTTATCCAACTCATCACGTACTGTTTGTTGGAATCATTGGAGTGGACAGAGAGGTTCGAGTAGAACTCTCTAATCAAGGCAGCCGGACGGGGATGAGAAAAATCTAACAAAGGAAGCCAACCCCTACGTTCAAAGTTCCTCCTAATATCTAGATCAAGCTCATCTAAAACAACTTTTCTCTCAGCCCACACAGACCTAAGGATGTTCAGCTTCTCAAAGGCCTTTTGTTTTTTCTCACTTAGAAACCTCTCACTATCAAAACCTGAAGTAGAGGTGGAGGAAGATATCTTATGGGCTCTAGTCTTCCTAACCATGATGCTAAAGATTGGAATGGATAGACAGAAAAGAGACAAAAAAAAAAAAAAATAGAAAACCCAAGGGCAGATTGCATCAGACATGGTTAGAGCACAAAAAAAAAAAAAAAAAAAAAAAAACAATCTATATGATGCATGAACAGATAACCAATAATGCATTGAGAATAGTCCAATTATACTTGAAAAACACAGAATTAGCTTGAACATAGAGTTTTAGAACAAAAACCCAGAATTAGATAATAGTATATAATGACATAATTAATCAATTACATATGCCAATTTCATCAAATTAGTCTCAGTTGAACAAAATCCCCAAATTCGGTAAGTTTCAAGCCCTAGAATTTTCAATTCTTCTCAAATCACCAAATTGATCAAATTAAATTATGAGGAACATGTTTACATCATCCAATAACAAAAACTTATTGATCAATTGTGAAAGAAACATCTCAAACATCAAAAACACCAAAAATTATTAGGTCTGAAAATTTCCCTAAAATGCATGAAAAATGAAATTAAACCAAAAAAGAAAGGGTAGAATGGTTTTACCAGTGCTAGACGACAAAAACCTTGAGAAAAATTTGAGGGAAAACGACAAAAAATTGATAATGAATCTGGATCAGTCAAAGAGAGAGAGAGAGAAAAGCTTTTTGAACATATTTGAAATAGTGAAGAACTCGTGAAAAGCTCATGTTTAAAAGAAAAACTCTTTGACCGATTTTCAACCGATCGAAAAATAGGTTCGATCAATCGAAAAACATATTTGATTGATCCAACATCAATTGAGCAGCGATCGAGCCAGGTAGATTCAAACCAAATTTTTAATTGCAATTTTGATCGGTCGATCAACAGGTTCGATCGATCAAAAATCTGAAAAAACAAATTTTTGAAAAACATAGCATTTTAATGCAAAAACTCCTCAAAGCACAATGTTTTATGAATAAAATGCATGAGTATGAGATGAAAAGTTTTTCAAAAACCCTTGAATTTAACCCAGATCTTACAGAAAAAAAGATTTTCAAACAATTTGTTCTCAATTCTCAAACTTTAAACACATTTTGTATTAAAATCAAGAAACTTTTATTCTTGGATGGCCACAACAAGATCATGCACAATATAATGTACCAAGTTTGGCAAAGTGTAATTTGTGTAGTGTGTGCAACTAGCAAAAACTTGAGATACATGTGAGGTGATATGTAGATAGTAATCAATCATAATTTCTACTAAATTCATCACATAAATTTGAAAGAGACTATCACCTAAAGAGTTACATCATATAACTCTCAAATTTCCTAAAATAAAAGCTTGCAATCATGTAAGTTTCTTGATTTGCCTCATAATGTACACACCAATTTTATTTGATTTGAAATTTATTAAAATAGCCAAGATAATGTACACACCAATTTTATTTGATTTTGAAGTAATTATAGTCCAATAATGCACACACTAATTTTAGCATTTAATCTGAGGCTACACCTTATGTTCTTTTTGTGCATGTGCTATACTTTCTTGAGCACAAAATCTTATGATATACGCTAAGGTGTTCAGGATTGGCTAGTAAATAGTGGAGAAATGGTTATTTATGCCTTTCTCATTAAGTTCAAGTCCAAACAATCAAAGGCATGTGACTTCAAAATAAAGATCAAGCGATCAAAAACTATAAACAACTCCCACACAACGTGTACTACAAAACTCAAACTAGTAAAGTGCAATAAAATAGCTCATCCAAACTAAACAAGGTACATAAACAAGTTATGTAAAGATAATATGGCCAACTTTAATTTCAAATCCAAGAAAAAATAATGCAAAACACATTTTTCTTTTTCCTTTTTTTTTTTGTTTTTTGTTTTTTGTTTTTTTTTTCTTTTTTTATATTTTGAAAATAATAACAAAAATAACCTAGTATGAAATGCATGAATATTATGCAATGCAATTCCTAGAAAAAAAAAAAAAAAAAAAAAAAAAAAAAAAACAACAACAACAACAACAACAACAACAACAACAAAGAAGAAAGGTCACAAAGAATAAAGAGATGAAGCACAAGTACCATGTCAGAAAGACTCAATAAGATTGAGCATTTTGCATCCAAAACTTTTTAGATGCAACTCTTGCATTGGAGTTATTATTCATATTAGAATGCTGTACAACTCCAAGATTGGAATAAAGGTTTAGAGCCTTTACCAATTCACCAATAAGTACCATGGGATCTTGTGCTTAAGGCACAGATACTTTTGGCTTATTTGCTCACTTAGCAGATTGCAACTTGAAACAGTTTGGACGAATGTGCCCAGACTTTCCACAAAAATGACAAACTCATGTAGGTCTATCATGCAACTTGTCCTTAGGAGGGTTAGGTGTCTTAGGTTTAGACTTTTTGAGATCAACTCTAATCTTCCTAGGAGGTGTAACTTCTACTTGTTTGACTATCTCACTCACGAGAGGCTCAGAAGAAGAGACAAAGTTTGTGGAATGATTCTTAGTCACAAAGATGCTATCTTCAAAACCTAGGCCAGATTTGTCTAAGGGAGGCTTCTGAATACTCAACATGTGTTCAAGTTTAGAACTAGTAGACCTATTTGTTTATTCTCTAGCAACAGATAATTCAAGTTCGAAATTCTTAATTTTATCAAACAACAACATGTTCTTAGTCTTCACCTTATCAAGCCATTCATTAGCATCAAACTATTTAATGAGCAAATTCTTCTTATCAAGTTCAAGATAAGCAATTTTCTGTAAACCTAAATCAACATTCATAGCATCCTTTGCAGCAACCTTGCAAAGCTTATTATAGGCTTCTTGCAAATCATCATTCTCAGAGAGTTCCCCATCAGAAGGGTTCTCATCAACCATAACATTTTCATTTACTACAGCAGTAGCTATGAAAGCAATGAAGTTTCCACCCTCATCACTACCAGACTCATTATCAGAAACTTCATCATCATTAAAGGGTTACAACCACAGCCTTACCCTTTGATCTCAAGAATGTAGGACCTGATTTCACATGACTATACCATTGACAACCAAAACATTGTTGACCCATAG
Source organism: Lithocarpus polystachyus (assembly GCA_033629205.1). Classification (NCBI taxonomy): domain Eukaryota; kingdom Viridiplantae; phylum Streptophyta; class Magnoliopsida; order Fagales; family Fagaceae; genus Lithocarpus; species Lithocarpus polystachyus. The sequence continues at coordinate 8,061,997 of CM066172.1, read as the reverse complement.
AATTATTAGATGTTTGACCTAATTTCTCTTTAGGTTTTTCATTATTGTTCACCTTAGTGGGTTTCCTCCTAAAATTTCTAGGTTCAGTATTGTTTTTACCTCTTGCCCTTCTATTATTGTTCCTAAGAAAGTTTCTAAAGTTATTGGCAAGGTAAGCAATCTCTGTAGCAAATAGTTCATCATCAAATCCATTCCCATCAACATCATGAACTGACTTAAGAGCCATTGATTTGGATTTGTTTGTTTTGGGTAGGTCTAACTCATAGGACTGGAGAGATCCTACAAGTTCATCAACAGGGATGGAGTCCGCATCCTTGGTTTCAGTTATGGCAGTCACTTTGGGTCTAAAGTCCTCAGTTAAAGATCTAAGTATCTTCCTAACAATTTTAGGTTGATCATAGATTTCGCCCAAATTATAAGTAGAGTTAACAATATCATTCAATTTAGCATAGAATTCATCAAAACATTCATTATCAGATATTCTAAATGGGCTGACATGTAGGAGGATCCAATTAACTACCCAAATCGAGGGCCTCACAAATTTACTACCCAAATCAAATTATGAGTCTATTTATAGGCTCAATGGGCCTCACAAATTTACTACCCAAATCAAGGGATACGGTAATTATTCTAAATGGGCTGACATGTAGGAGGATCCAAGAGGCTGATTCATTTCCATTTTTGACGCCTCCTTCCTTCACCTTCCCCTTGCGCACATATTCTAGCCCAATATTTGAATCAATATATATTAGCTCATTAATCACTACAATTAAAAGGAATAAAATAATCTCTCTCCTTTTCAATGTGGTATTAAACATTTTCACTAACTCCTTGTCTTCCATATTAACTTCCACATCTTTACATTTATGCTGTAATATAATTCAATTTTAATTTTATAATATTAAAATGCTCGAACAAAAACTAATTGATGTATTGGTCTAATGATAAAGAGTAATCATTATGAAGCGAACGTTATATGTTGAAATTATATTGTATCTCAAAAAACATACACAATAGGGTAACATTAAAAAAGATTGAAGGATTATTTGACTATATATGCAAAAAAAAATATTAAATAACTTAGTTCTAAATCGATTATAAAATATTTTAGTTTAATCAAAGAATACATAACACAACTTTATTGAGCTAAAGTTAAATTATAAAATAAAGCATTTTTTTTTAATATGAAATTTTTTTGACATGAGAATTTTATTATATTTAGTGTGACTCCCATTGGAAAAAATTTCTAGCTCCGTCACTATCTAGAGGTGTAGGCCTAGGGTACCAATTTTTTGTTAAGACTAGTTGGGTTGACTTTTGTGTGTTTCAGCTTTCAACTTATATACTTACCTTTAAATTGTTGAATTGACTTTCGATATGTTTGATTTCTATATCAGCGTTAGATTCAAAAGAGTTCTCTGTTTCTTTTTCGTATTTATTTATGACTACTGTATTTTTAGATGTCAAGGTTCTCTCTCCTTGTTTTACCTTTTCTATATTTTTTAGCATTTGTTCCACTATCAATGGCTTTTAACTCTTTGGACTTGGATTCTCAAAAATAAAATAAAATTAAATAAAAACCTTCTTTAGACTTGAGATTAAATCCTTGTCTGTTGTCTGGTAACTTCATTAAAGGATTTTCATATTTGTGATCTTGGTTTTCTATTGTATCAATTTTATTTTCAGTTGTATCTAGTTGACTTCCTATGATGTTCAAACATTGGTCTGTATAGTTGTTTTGTTCGACTACTTTTCTTAATTCTCCTTTAATTGTGACTTTAGAGGGTGAAGCTATAACTTCAGAATTTTTGGGTTCCAGAAGAATTGTTTCAAGAGGATGACTTGCTTGAACTGTGGTTTTGTCTTGTTTAGTCCATTTGACTTTTGTAATACATTTAAGTTCACCAGATAATATTTTTCGACTTATTCAAAGAAGCTTCTTCACGAATTTTATTCATAAATTCTTTCCACTTGGAGTAGATTTCTTTCTCTCGTTCTTTAGTGTGTAATCCTGTATTTTTCTCTTTTATTTTTGTTTTCTTCTAACTTTAATTCATTTTCTAATTTCTTTTCATCAATTGTGAATGCTTTATGAATGGTTAGTCACTGATGATTTATAGGTTCTTCCACATCTTTTTGAGTTGGAGAATTTTGTTCTTCTTTCTTCTTTGAAAGTTGAATTGACTGTGTAATAGGGAGTACTTGTGACTCTTTTTTTAGCTCTTTTAACTTCAAATCTTTTCCTTTTCTTGTAGGTTTTGTTTCCTCCAAAAAGTTTGCGACCAATTTAACTGATTTTGAATGACTTGATCTAGGATGACTTGGTTGAATATCCTTTATCATCAAACGTGACCTAAATCTTGAATCATCAAAACTTATCCTAACAGTTCCATCTAGATGCTGTTGGATATGGCTTAGATCTATTACATCACTTTGAACTTTTGTAAAATGGTTCTCATTTTCCAAACCCAATTCCATAGGTAGAATTACATCTTTCCAGATTATTGACTTAGGTAGTTGAATTTGTGCATGTGCATCACTGGAACTACTTTGGATTAGAAGAGTTTTGTCCCTTGGTCTCTTTGCTTAAGCATGCATGAACATTTAAATTTGTTTTTATACATTTGTAATAAATTCTATAGATTATGGCTAGGTATTGAGAGTTAAGACTTTCAAAATTATATATATATATATATATATATATATATTATTTAAAATAGCAATATAGGTTAACAACTAGTGTTAAATCTTTTCTGCTACCATTTCTTCCTAAAAGATAGGAAGCATTATTGACAAATCCTATCGACTAATCAACTGCTACCAATCCTTGCGAAATAACTACGAACTAATCCAGCACATCCAACTCCACTTCATCAGCTTTTATCCTTTGTTGAGTCCAAGCACTCATGCAACTTTGCACATCCACATCTGGTCCTGTGTTGTCCTGACAGATATTTCGATTCATATAGCAAGATCCTCATAGAAGAATTTCTTGAAAGAATCCATATGTAGGGTTTGGAGACGTAGTGCTATGATGAGAGATCCATCATTAACGGGACTTGGCAAAATAAATGATTTACCATCCATATTTAACAACCCTGGACCTACGTATATAGGCTTTCCCCATCCAAAGTCTGTGTCATAGACTGGTAGATTCATCCAGCTACCAAGAGAGAGATTAGGATTCCCTAAGAAATGTGCTTCTGTACTGAGTCCTCGAATGTGAAAGCTGAACCTCAGACCATCAACATGCTTCTGACTTGCCAAAAGCAACAATTGATGAACCGATTCAAGGCTCACAATTCAACATGATGAACTTCTTTGGAGCTAACTTCATGTAAGATCAGGAAATAAATTAAGAAAGAACAAATCTTTTTAGTTCGTAGGTGGTAATAAGACTACATGCAATTCTAATTTTTATTGCTTTGGGTTTAGGATTTGCTTGCAAATTTGAGATTTTGATCATGTGCTGTTGTTGGTGTTTTTAGATCTATCATATGACAAATCTTTGTAGTTTGTAGGTGTTATGGCTAATAAGACTATATGTAATTCCAATTTTTATTGCTTTGGTTTTAAGATTATTTACAAATTTAAGTTTTTGGATCATGTGCTATCCAATGTTAGTTGTGCGTGCTTTTAGATCTATCAAACTTCAATTTTTGGTTGGATTTGTAATATATAATCAATTTTTTTTTTTGTGTGTCTATAATTTGTAGGCTCTGAATCTTTTGATTCTTAACTCTTTTTGCCTTTTGAAAGTTTTAACATATGTATTTTTGGGTTCTTTTTTTTTTTTTTTTTTTTGGTAATATTTGAAATTGTTGGGAAAATTTCAACAGTTATAGCCATGGATTTTTTTTTTTTAAGGTAACCCATCTTTTTCTTATATTTCTCTATTGTGTAGTTATATGTATATATATGTGTATATATATATATATATATATATTTATATATATATATTTGTTTCAACAGTTATATATATATTTGTTTCAATAATTTCTAAATAATGAATTTTTTGATTCTTTAATATTTTTTGGCATTTCAGAAGTTTTAACACATGAATTTTTGAGATATTATTTTGCAATATTGAAACTATTTGACCGATTTCCAGGACTATCGTATTGAATTATTTCTTTTAAAGGTAACACTATAGTCACATTTTTTTTTTTTTTGTTGTTTCTATAATTTGTAGGTTTTGACTGTTTTGATTCTTTAATTTTTTGTCCTTTTGGAAGTTTTAACATTGATATTTTTGGGTTCATTTTTTTTTTTAATATCTCTGTTGAAGGATCAAAAGCTTTTTGCGGGATCATTTTATAAATCATTGTTATCTCTATTACTTGTGAATTTTATTATAGGCTACATCAGTATAAGATTGTCTCTTCTTTTATACGATGCCTTAGAACATTTATTTAATTGTTTTCTTTGTTGTAAATCCAATGGCAGAACTGGATTTAAACCGCTAATGAAGCAATTTTATTTCTCTCCAAAAAAAAAAAAAAAGTAGATGCGCCATCCCACAAGCAGTGAGATCCAAAAGCAACAATTGATGAACCAATTCATGGCTCACAATCCCAACACGATAAACTTCTCAGAGCTAACTTCATGTAAGATTAGGAAACAAATTAAGAAAGAACAAATCTTTTTAGTTCATAGGTATTAATAAGACTATATGCAGTTTCGATTTTTATTGCTTTGGGTTTAGGATTTGCTTACAAATTTATGATTTTGATCATGTGCTATCCAATATTAGTTGTGGGTGTTTTTAGATCTATCATATGATGAATCTTTGTGGCTCATAGGTGTTTATGGCTAATAAGACTATATGAAATTCCAATTTTTATTGCTTTGGTTTTAAGATTGTTTACAAATTTAAGTTTTTTGATCATGTGCTATTCAATGTTAGTTGTGGGTGCTTTTAGATCTATCAAACTTCAATTTTTGGTTGGATTTATAACAATATAGTCACATATTTTTTTGTTTTGTTTCTATAATTTATAGGCTCTGAATTTTTTGATTCTTAACTCTTTTTGCCTTTTGGAAGTTTTAACATATGTATTTTTGGGTTTATTTTTTTTGTAATATTTGAAATTGTTGGGAAAATTTTAACAATTATAGCCATGTATTATTTTTTTTAAGATAACCCATCTTTTTCTTATATTTCTCAATTGTGTAGTTATATATACATTTTGTTTTGCTTCAATAATTTCTAAATAATGAATCTTCTAATTCTTTAATATTTTTTGGTATTTCAGAAGTTTTAACATATGAAATTTTGAGATATTATTTTTGCAATATTGAAACTATTTGACAGATTTCCACGACTATAGTGATGAATTATTTCTTTTAAAGGTAACACTATAGTCACATTTTTTTTTATGTTGTTTCTATAATTTGTAGGTTTTGACTATCTTGATTCTTTAATTTTTTTTGTCATTTTGGAAGTTTTGACTTCAATATTTTTGGGTTCTTTTTTTTTTTTTTTTGTAATATCTAAAACAATTTGGCGGATTTCAACAATTATAACCATGGATCATTCTTTTGAAAATAACACATCTTTCTCCTATGTTTTTCCGTTATGTAGTCACATACATTTTTTTTTTTTGGTTTCAATAATCTCTAGACAGTGAATCTTTTGATTTTTTGGCATTTTGGAAGTTTTTATATTTGAATTTTAGTTTTTTTTTTTTTTTTTTTTTTTTTTTTTTTTTGCAATATCTAAAAACATCTGGAAAATTTTTTACAAGCCATTGCACGTTCAAGCAATGGATTCTTTATCAAATTTAAATATAAAATATTGGAGTAATTTATGTGATGGTGTAGTTTTATAATCAAGTTAAGATTTTATGAAAATAATTTTAGTTTGCGACACAAATAGGTAAGTTCCCGTGCGTAGCACAGGTTTGCGACTAGTATATATAAAAATCGAAGACGTAACTTTTAGTTGATCTCATAATAATTCTACACATCAATATGCTAATATATATGTATATATATATATATATATATCTTTAAATAATAAAATAGGTAGTTCAATATATAGTTACATATAAAACACAATTATGATAAATAGTCAATAATATATAACTATTATAATGCAAACAATCATTATAAAAGTTATTTCAAAACAACTATTTATTATTGCTTCCCTAACTTGCATATTGTTATTGCACTCCAAAATGTAAATAATAACAACACTAGAGCCTAGAGATATAAATTATTTTACAAAAAAAAAAAATTACAAACTGTTGATGTGGTGAGTTATTATTGGTAAATGAAAAAGTGATATTAATGGTGGGCCTAAATGAAAATCAATAAGAGATTAGCTATATAAACATTTTGCAAAAAATGTTGTAAAATAATTTATGCCTGTAGCATTACTCAATAAATACATTTGTCAGGAGTCTCATAGCTCAACTGATTGAAACCTCCTGATATTTTCATCGGATACGTTTAGCCTTTGTTTGGATGCCACGTTTCTGCGGCACATTTGTGCGTCCGCGTTTCGTTTTTTTTTTTTTTTTTTTTTTTTTTTTTTTTTTTTTGCAAGCGTTTCAACTCCTGTGCGGCTACTGTTTATGAACAGTAGCCGCACTTTTTGACTTTTCAACCACAGTGAGTCCCACAAATTTCACTTTTTTTACAACTTTTTCATTAAAAATGGGTCCCACAATACTATTTACATATTTAAAAATTATTTTATTACAGTATTTTCAGTTTTCAGTTTTCAGCTGTATCCAAACGGACCCTTAGAGTTCAAATCATCTTCTGCAGTTTCAACTTTACATATATTTTGCCTTTACACGTTTATATACTTTAATTTAGACGTTTACAACTGAAAAAATTAAAAAATAAAATGCAATGAATTATTCAGTTCCTTAAGTTAGCAAAGTTTCATTTGGTTGCTTCACCGCAATAAGCCACAATATAGTAATGGTAAACACAGTTCATCTTGCTTTTGACAATTAGATTCGGGAATAAGCCACAATATACTAAATGAAATGAGTTTTGCAATTCCTTTGGACAATTCTTAAAAATCTTTTGTACTACAACTTATACAATAATTTGTAAATTTTGTTCTTGTACGTATGAGGACAAGAACAACGGTTAAAAAAGACATCCATAAAGAAAATATGGACTTAATTTATTAAGATTGAGATGAGCTTCCCACGATAAAATATTGTTATCCAAGACATCGCCCTCATCGAAGTTTTGTATTTATTTCAATGTGTTTACGATAATCTCTGACTCAAATGGGAAGATTTGCACATTGGGCCAGATAAAAGGGTTTTGGGCCAATACTCGGGTCTTTTACGGTCATTAGTTAGGCTTTGTGAGTCATTGGGTTCTACACGATGCTAATAATATTGGTAGTGGTTAAGTTTTTCGTTGTTGGATTTGGGGACTTCAGATAAAGATTGGAACGAAATGGGGTATCTATGATGTTTACAATAATCTTGATTTTTTCTCTAATTAGTCGTTAAATCGTGCGATGTACGAGATAGTTAAATAAAATTTAAAAATACTTAAAGGTATATGACTTAAATTTTAAAAATGTATAATTTGAAAATGAATGAAAATAACTAATTTGTTCAATATAATGATTTAAAAAAAATTCTTTTTCTTTCATATCATTGGTTTCACATAACACATTCCGACGTGGACTATTCTATGGTGATAACTTCACATAATACTCAACTGCAATTAAATCTACTATCCACTACCAATCTAATCTATGTTATCTTGATAGTAGATCTACAAATTACATTTTCATATTCTTAGAGCTTGCCACATCATTGTTATTATCTATATATAATGTAAAACCGAAAATTTTAACTTTTTGAAAGACTTACGTTAGAATTAAAATTAAAAAAATAATTTTTTTTTAATTAGACATCACATTAGATTTTTTTTTTTTTTTTTTTAAGACTCACTTTAGGTTAAAAAAAAAAGACTCACGTAAAAAAAGAAAAAAAAAAAACACTTTAAGATTAAGGAAAAAAGAGAGAGACTCCTATTAGGACTCTCTCATTATTTAGTTTAAAAAATTAAAATTTTTTATAAATTAATATGATGAGGAAAAGAGAGAGAGAGAGAGACTCATGTTAGGATTTTCTCACTATTTAGTTTTAAAAATTAAAAAAAATTATAAATTAAAATGATGATGTGGAAAATTGTGGGAGTTTTAAAGGCTTCGGTTTTATAGATTTGTTACTCTTTTGCCACATCATACTCCTTTTTGTTCTTTTTATTTCTCTCTATTTTTTATATATGTAAACAAATATATATATATATATATATATATATAATATAATATTAAAATGTTCAGTTGACCACCTAAATCCATTTCTTTCAAAGTCAATTACATTGTGACAATGGCGGCACTGGTAAATTTTTTTGTAGCTCAACAAGAAACTTAAATTAAACAAAATTCAAATATCTATCTCTCCCTTTTTTTTTTCCTTCTACTATTCTTTTAGTTTTTCTAATTAATATCACTACACACTCTTGGCATGAATGGTCATGAATGATCACTCCATAAGTATAAATTTTTATAGGGTGGAGGCAATAATCGGAGTTTAAGTTTTCAAGAGAGAACTTCACACATATACAGAAGTATAAGTTCTTATAAGGTGTAGGGGACAAGTGTTAGAGTTCAAATTTGCAAGAAGGAGATTAGGCTATAATAGGATTTCTTTCTCAGATTTTAAGGCCTTCAACCCTCCTTTCCTTCCCTAAGTCGGCTATTCTAAATTTTAAGGTTAGAGTAGGATTTCTCCTTCCGTTTAAGATGAAATGTCATTCCCAAACATCAAGGGAGGAATGTATAATGAATTAATTACCCTTTTTTGGCCAAATTAATATACGACCAAGTAAAACAAAATAAAGAAGTATCTTATGCTTTAGACTTATGAGTTGGCAAGCTTATACTGGTTTTTATTCGGACCCATTACTAACATATTTTTTTTACTTGCCATTAACAATTTACCACATCAACAAGTATTAATTTGTCGTCAATTTGTTTTGAAAAAAAAAATCTAAAACTACAACTAATTCCACATCAATTTTTACAGCTATCTAATGTGACTGAGTGGGAATTGGGAATTGGTTGTAGTCAAAAACTCAAAATTTTCTTTTAGCTCTATCCTTTCCTAACCTTATCAACATTGGTGGTGCCAAAATTTAGCAATTTGGCTTCATAAAAAACTATTTTATCTATTTTACAACTTCATTTCACAATAAAAAAATTTTAGTCTCATCACACTCCATTGCTACAAAATTTAGCAATAGCACCACCATTAGAGCATTAGCATCAATATGTGTAAAATCTTGCAAAATAGAAAAAAGTTTCTCATTTTACACATTTTAAGCACAAACAACACCCACGTCAATGTGTGTAAAATTGTGCATTTATGCACAATAGTAACCGTGCATATATGCATAGTTACTGTAACTCTTCTATCTATTATTTTATATTTTGTTTTCTCTCTGATCATCTCTCTTGCCTTTCAGACTCTTTCTCACCCAGTCTTCAATGCCAAGAAGAAGAAGAAGAAGCCTACCATCACGACAATCTAGCACAGCTAACCACCACCACTGCAACCCAGTATCGCCAACCACCACCACAAATACATGGACACACCAAAAAATTATCAAAATCGTTCTAAATCTAGATCCAAATTCATCAAACCCATATACAAATTTGTTGGGGTTTATGCCCTAAAATCTAATTTATTGGCATGTCATAAATAATTAAATTGTTTAATTATATGAGACTATTTATAAATGAACTAATGAGACATTATCTTAGTCCATGAGATGCATCGTATATGATTTATGTGAAAAATCACAGAAGATATAAATCACAAGTTCTATGTAAACTTAGAATTTTAGTTTGCAATCGGTGATGAAATTGAGCATTTCATCTGTGAAGACTATAACATATCAACTAAGATGATTTGTCTTGATCATGGAAGTGGAGATTTCTAATTGATATGTTGATATGCTTTAAGAGTTAAGACATATTGAACTGGACCACTATGAGATTTATTGTTCTCCTAACGACTGTCAAATGAATAATAAATCTCACAACTTCTATTTACATCAACTCTAAATCCTGGGAGAATAATGGACCTGATCATGAATTATAGGTTGCTTTGATATATCAGGAGTGAGATCTATAAGTCACGATCAAAACTTCAGTATGTTGGGCAGCCGCATTTAGTGTTGATGGAACATATATTTTTAAGATGGAATTCATAATCTCTTAACAGAGATATAAAATATTCCCTTGAGATAAAGTGAAGTGAAATAAATTGAAATTCTCAACCTGTGAGATACAAAAAATAGAGAAAACACACGCCAAAGATAAACAATCACACGTACAAGACAATATTTACGTGGTTCGGCAATTTGCCTACGTCCACGGAGTTGCAGGGATTTTACTATTATCAGGGAATAATACAGAGTGCGGCTACAGTGTTTTACTCTCTCAAAAACAACAACGAGACAAAACCCTAATCTCTAAAAAATGGTTTTTATATCCTGCACACAAGATTCACAATGGGCTACAAAATAGGTCAAAAATTTTTCGGCCCAAGTCAGAAGGCTCATGGACTAAGCCTCAGAAAATCTCCCATTAAAAACCACGTGACATTATTCGGGTCAGGTCGGGTCATTAACCAGATCAAACATAAACTAGGCTCCACAAAGCCCAACAATAAGTTTAATGGGTTGGTTATTTAGAGTGTTGGGCCTAACCACTTTAGTAAAGAGTTACTAATATATATTTATGGAATTAGATTTCATAAATATATGATGAATAACATAAATGATTAAACCGGGTACTCAAGGATTAAGATGTAGTAATCTTCAAAGTGGTAGTGTATATTCATGATTTTGTATTATTACGAATATTTTAATGAAGGAGTTGCATGTATAATAAAGTTTTGGGATATAATTTATTAGTAAGGCCTAGAGTGCAATTATATTCATATAGTGGTTTTGAATATAATTAATGGTAACTTTGGACTTGCCAAGAGTTGACAGAAAAGCCTAAGGCCCATTGGAGCTAGAGTCTTATTTGTTCCCTTTTGGTCCCACTCCAAGCCACACACTAGAGCCCAATTAGAATGGCCTAAAAGGTTAGTCAAATTAGATAATCAGTTATATTTAAGGAGAGAAACATACAAAATTTCTATGATAGTTTTTTAAGTAGTTTTCATTATGATCACATGAGAATATGAAATGGTTTGTGTGTGGGTGTTGGATACTCTCTTATTCTCTCCTTGAAAACTAATTGAGAGACCACACTTCTTGGGCATTAAGTGGAATTGGAGTGAAGATTAAAGGTGTTCCCAAGTACTTCTAATTTTTTGTTTTAAATTTCATCGCACTAAGGTACGCTTTCTTATTCTTAAATTTTGAAACTTACATAGTACATGTTATCAATTACGAATGAAGTAGATCCATTAATTTTCCGTTGCATATGTTTTGTATGCGATACAAACATGTATTTTTCCAACAAAATTCATATGAATAATCAAACCGAAATTGAAAAAAGAAGAAGGAGAAGAAGAAGAAAGAAAGAAGAAGATCACTGCCCATTTTCTCCACCCAAATTTTTGCTTTCTCCGTCCAAAATCACTGCCCTTAATCAAACCCAACCCAAAATCATCATCTATAATAAAAGTATAAAACCCAAATTGTAAAAGAAGAAGCGGAAAGAAAAAGATTCTCAAAAAAAAAAAAAAAAAAAGAAGGAGAAAAAAGAGAGACAGAGATAGAGAGAAGAAGAAGAAAAAGAAGAAGAAGGGAGTGTATTAAAAAAAAAAAGTAGTTAGTGTTAGGTGGGGTAAGGTGGGAAATAATAAAAAAAAGTGTGAAAAAGTAGTATTTTAATAAAAAAGTGTGTATAATAATTAAATTGACATGAATGTTTTGAAAGAATAAGAGTAAAAAAAAAAAAAAAAGTTTTACACCTGTAAATTTACAAATTTTTTATTTCCACGTGTGCGGATGCTCTAAATAGCTGTATTTTTGGTGTGTGAGTGGTTAAATTTAGCTATATTGGTTTTTCATTCTTAACTCACCAATACTAATGGTCACGTGATATCTTCTCCAACAAAAAGAGCCATAAAATTGAAAAACTGTGGATTGAAATTGCGGTTTCAGCTTCACTTTGGTCTTCCAAGTTTCTCTCTCTCCTCCGACACGAACGCAGCTCCGCACTGCCGCCGCCGCCACCCTCAACGGTGAATTTCTTTTTCTTCTAATTTTTTTGTAGGCATTCTCTCATACACTGGAATTCGAAATTGATGCTCTTTGAATTGCATAACTTTGGGATTTTAAATGCTTTCTTGATGGAAAACGTCACTGTTGCTTTGTCAAATTCAATTTACATTTACATACTCAATTTGAGTTATCAGTGCTCATGCCTTTTAAGCTTGAAGTGCAACAAAAAAAAAAAAAAAAAAAAAAATGGAGCTTGAGTCATTTTGATTGAAGTCTGAGCTTAAAAATAAAAAAAATAAGAAATGCCCACATACAAAAAAAATATTCGTTGATTTATCTTTGGTTTTTTTTTTTTAAGAATTAAATCAGAAGTTAGAAATTTTTTGTGTTGTGTTGAATACATACACTGTTGTCCCATAGAATCCTTAATTCTTTGAGTTTGCTGAATCCGATAGTATGTCTCATAAAAACCTTAATCTTTGTTTTGTTTTTTTTTGTTTTTGTTTTTTTTTTTTTTTTTGACTTTCGGGACAAGTGGTAGTTTATCATGGTATCAGAGTGTAGGTGGTTCTGAGTTCAAACTCTGTGTCCACTATACCTCCCAAATTTGAAAGTTAAAATTCTCACATGTTGAGCTCCACTTATTGTGATGTGACTCTTCCATTTTTTTTTTCTTTGGTTAACAGCCATGGCCTTGAGAATGGCGACCAGGAGGTTAGGGAGTAAACTGTTGCCCAGGTTCTCTTCTACATCTGTACTGCATTTACATGCCACCAGTTTTGGTTCGTCCATCTCTCTTTCTCTCTCTTCTGTGTGTGTGTGTGTTATTTTCTTCATTCAGACAATAAATATATGCTGCATATTGAGGAAAAAGGATTTCGAGAATATTGAGGTGACTTGGTTCTTGAATACTTCCTTCCAATGCTGATAAAAATTATTGACCGTTGGCTTCCAAAATTTTCATTTGAAGGTTTTAATGTTAGAATCCCATCCCTTTCTTGAGTAGTACTTCAAATGAAAACCATGATAAAGAATAAGCTTAGGCTGCAATTAGGATTACGGATGATCACAAATGGAGCTGATTAGATTCACTGGTCGTTAGCTAACCATTTCCTTTTTTTTTTTTTTCCTTCTTTTTGTAAGTGCAAAACGTCTCATTTTTTGCTCTTGAGGCAACCTAAGGGCATGGGGCATTAGACTTTTCATTAGTATTGTTTGTGTTTTATAAAAGTACCCAACACATTTTTGGAGAAATGGGCGGAAAAAGAGTTAAATTATAGAGGAACGTTAAAAAGTAAATTAACTTTTCCTCAAACAATATAGTTTAATACTAGCATAAAGAACAATCGTAGTTATTAAATTAATAGTCAGTGTATGTGAAATTTATGCATGGAAAGTCCAAAAGTCGAGAAAGAAACATTATTTTGAGAAACATAAATAACTATATAAAGGTATATGTAAACATTTATTTTAAGAACTACTTATCAAAAAATTTTAAAAAAACTAAAAACTTTTGAGAACAACTAAGTAATGAGATATGTGGCTACACTCTATTTGCATAAGTTTTCATCTCATAAGGCGTTAAGGTCTTGACATATGACTTGGCTCATGAGTTGTAAGTACACTAACTTATGGTTTTCTAGTGTGTTTTTTTTTTTTTTTTTTTTTTTTTTTTTTTTTTTTTTTTTTTAATAATAGGAAAAATAAAAAACTTCTAATGGTTTTCTAGTAATGTGCCATTTTAGAATCAACAAGGAAAATAGGACCTACATTTGAAAAAAAAAAGGTATTGCAGATTAGGATAATTAATTGTTACTTTAGTTCAAAGGCATGGGTAAATATGTTATTATAGATGATTAAGATCAGAATTTTGTAAGTGAAAGAAAATCTTCCTTTGAATCATATTCCTTTTCCTGCAATTTTTTTAGAAAAGATTTTCTGTAGATCATGCAAATAACTTTAAGTTTACCACAAAAGGGGGGGAATTTTCAGCACCCCTCAATTTCTCATGCTAACAAAATGGAACCTTGGTAAATTCGGAAAGCTAATAAGTTCCTTATCTTTTATTAGGGTATTGATAGATCAAGTAACAAATACAACTTTCTTTATTTGTTCTTTGTAACCTATTGGTACCTCTGCCCATTTATATACTTTTTGATTGGTAATCAGTACAAACAGAAATTGACCCACTTAATAAGGCAGGGATTTTTGAGGGTTAAGGCTATGTGCATTGTTTAGCAAAAATAACTTTTTCCATTGAAATGGAAACTGATCTAGTTTCTTCTTCAATTTGAGTGCATTGCATGATCTATCGTTAATTCAAAAGCATATGTGTGCAATCTTGGCCACTTAGAATGTATAGAAATTTATTGTAATTGCTATCTGCTGCTTAATTTATTTTTTATTTTTTTATATAAGTTTTTGTGCTGCTTAAGCTTACCATGTGTCGCAGACAAATGTTATGTCAAATTTGCCATAATTTCTTTTCAGGATTCAAAGAAATACCCGAAGAAGAGAAAAATCGCATGGTTGGTAATGTCTTCAGCAATGTTGCTTCAAATTATGATTTGATGAATGATTTGATGAGTGCTGGATTACATAGATTATGGAAGGATAGGTAAGACCCTTAAAAAGTGCAAAAGTGATTTTGTTTTGTGTTTGAAATCTATAGCTCTTTGCCTTCACATTGTTGCATATTGTCTTGCCAATATTTCAGACTGGTATCCAAACTGAATCTGTTTCCTGGAATGAAGCATCTTGATGTGGCTGGTGGGACAGGTCAGCATACCGCGTGCAATGATAAATCTGAGGTTTCAGCTTTGGCTCAAATAGCACTTCCTCCTTTCATAATAATGGGACGGGGGTTGAGATCATAGGTTCGAGATCCATTGAGTATGAGAATGACTTAAAAAAAAAAAAATTGATTAAATCTAAGATTTTTTTATGCATGTAGGCTGAAAAGAGTGTGAGGGAAACCTTAAAAAAAGAGATAGAGAGAAAAAAAAAGGGTGAATTACAAATTACCGCATTGTGGTTTTGGGGTTTATCACTTTGGCTCTCTGACTTTTCAAAACCTACAATAAAAAGAGTAAAGGGTATTTTGTAATTTTATTTGGTTTCTTTGGTAATATAATGAGATTTTAATTTGACCTCTTTTGTTAATGATAGTGAACTTCATTTTCTTTTAAAATACTAATGCTAACATGTGAAGAATGTCTATTATTTGATTATGAAAAAGAGATTACATTAACCTACTGTATTATGTGATGAGAAATATACATGTGTGATGTGTATATTAATGTATGGTTATGTAGGATAAATTAAGGAATTTGTCTAAGTGGGCTTGTGTGTGGTTAAGATTTAGGAGAACTCTAGATACTTCACCATAGAACTGTTAAAGATACACCAAAGAAGATAGTTTGTCATTTTGAAAGGTCAAGAGGTTAGTAAATTCCTGAGCTTCATCATAGAGCAGTTGAAGTATACTGTTAAATTCCTTGGCTACCACATAAAAGTCCTTATCTAGTGCAAACTGTATTTTATTTGTTATGGTGCAATCCAGATTTATTCTTGTCTTAATATCTTGCATGAATAATATTTGTTTATCTTGAGTTTTAATTTTTTGAAGTTTCACAGGGGATGTAGCTTTTCGGATCCTGGAAACCTTAAACAGTGTGAAAAGTAGAGCAACACAAGATGTTCTTGATGATAATTTACATGAAGAAACTTAGATATTCGTGTGTGATATCAACCCTAAAATGTTAAATGTTGGTCAAAAGCAAGCCTTGGAGAGAGGTAAAATAAAAGGAGCTAGTAAATTGGACGAAAAATCTGTTTCCCATAGAGGATTGCAAATGAAAATGATTTTCTCATAAATCCTCATGCTTTTATTTAGAAATTAACAATTTCTCCCAACCTTTTTAGGTCTTGGAGAAGACAAATCCCTTATATGGGTGGAGGGAGATGCAGAAGCCTTGAACTACAAAGATAATTCAATGGATGGTTACACAATTGCCTTTGGGATTAGGAATGTTACACACATAGAGAAAGTTCTTGCAGAAGCTTATAGGTAAGCTTACATCTTAGCAAGGTTGTTGTACACCTTTACAACCTTTAATATTCAGTATAGATCATGCAGTACAAAGAACCATTATGCCAAACTTGTTAATAAGGTTGTTCAATAAGTTATAATTCCCTCTATGTGGATATATATATATATATATATTTTTTTTTTTTTTGACATTCATTCAGACTTGAAATTATCTCATAGTCAGAGTGATCAATTATGTTCTTGAATTTGAAACATGTTTATATAAACTTATTAAAATGCTTGTCTTCTTGCAGATTATGAGATGAAGAAGTTAGGAAACTAGTGATAACTTGAAAATAGTTTAGTTGTTCAATAATATGACCATCATTATAATTTTTTTCTTCAATCATTTACTGTGTTATTCTAGTGTGGTGGGATTGCTTGAGACTTATCCAATTGATGGGTCAAATCTTTTTTTTTATTTATTTTTTTTTTATAATGGTGTAATTACTAACGTGGTAAGGAACAAATCATTGATATACTCTCTTTGGCTTGTATTAAAGAAAAACAAGTTATTATCAGACATGAAAAAAAAAAACCCACAGGCTAGATCAGATGGTTGTTACTGGATTTGATCTTCTAGGAGTTTTTCCATAGACCTAAACAATTAATTTGTATAGTGAAACTGAGGTGGAGAACGAGAATGAAACCCCAACATCAGAGGCAATTTCTGATTGCTACCATATATATATATATATATATGCACCTGTGTGTGTGTGTACTCAGAAATGATTGAAATATGGAATGAAGTATGCATTTAACAAGAGAATTTTCCTTATATTGATGGGAGGATTGTATTGAGGGGTTTACCACCCATTTTGTCTAAGACTTGATGATAATTAGTAAATAAACTACAATGCAGTTCTGAAGAAAGTATGTCATACCTTTTTTTTTTCCTTTAAAGAAGTTTATTGCTCTGATATTTATCTGGCATGTTGGCTTTTATGACTTTGTTTATCAGGGTACTAAAACGGGGAGGAAGATTCCTTTGCCTTGAACTCAGCCATGTGGAAGTTCCTATATTTAAGGAATTGTGAGTATCTGATTAATGCCTTTATTTGGGACAAAATCTGTATTTGATCAACTGTGTTTGTAGCTTGGACAATCTCATATTTTCTTATTAGTGTCATCGACATCACGCCCTGTAACAATTATGTTTTTCATGAATTTTTTCTAACTTGAAATTTGACTTCCTTAAAACACACCTTGGAGGGCTTTAATTTTCACATGATCCTAGTAACATGTTTATTTCATGAAGAACATAATATATTTCCATGTTACATCTTTCCGGATAGATTTCTCACTTTAGAGAAAATTGTGTTCATTTTGTATGAAGAACAAAGTGCCATTACAGCATTTAAAGTTTTCAGATGACCAATTTCGCAGGCTTTACTGGAAACCTTTTATTTTAATCCTCTCTCTGCTATATTTTTCTTTGCTGCTGTGTGCTTTCTCCTTAATTTAGTGCTGCTCATTTTCTTACGTAGGTATGATTATTATTCATTCTCCATCACCCCAGCCGTGGGAGAGGTAGTTGCAGGTGATTGGGATTCATATCAGTACTTGGTTGAGAGTATTTGCCGTTTTCCCTCCCAGGTTATTATTCTTCTATCTTCCATACTACATTTTACTATCCACTGCAGTTTGATCAATGTCTAGTAGTACTAAGGCAACTAAGGCTGTCTGATGGACATATGGTCTGAGCGCTGTCATGTTGCAACTATGAGCCACAACAAACTTGTTTTTTCCTTAATTTTTTCCCAATTTATTTACTTAGTTACTTTCCTTAAACGTTGTCTTTCAACTTGTCAAGAGCTTTGTTGCTTTATTGGCACCTCCTAATTTTTCCAATGGGAACGTCCAGGGTTCTAAACCCTTTATCCCCAACTATTTAAAAAAAAAAAGGCCATTTTTTTTTTTACTTACTCAAAGTTGCTAGGTCTGTGTATGCATGTTGTAATATTAGGAGTAAAAATTAAAGAGATTTGTTAGAACAAACTGAATAAAGTGGGTTGTTTGCATTGACATGTTATTTCTTTCTTGTAACTTCTGATCCTAATTTATGTTGTCTGTGTTTGTATGCATCATTATATTTCTAGTCTAACCTTGCTCATTAGTTGCTTGTATCAACATGGCTTCTTTGTGCTTCTAAATTATTTATTAACTCTCTGTCTGTGGCTTATCAGCTGCCAGTGAAATAAGCAATTTTTTTTTTTCATTAATGGAATCTTCTACTATAAGTAATAGAAGAAGGATTTTTATTCACTGAGGATATTTAGATGAGTTGGGGAGAGTTATATACACCTTTATGATTGCTTCTAGGACTTGCTTTGACCCAAATGCATGCTTTCAGTAACCTGACTTTGTAATTTTACTCAGGCCATGCTTTGACTGCATTGGTTCACATCTCAATTTACTGAAGAAATTGATGTAGGAAGATAGATGTACATACATATACCTATTATGTGAAATTTTTTGAACTTAGTCTGTGTGGAGAGTGGAGAAGTGTACCATAATGACAAGGGCTCTCAAGAAAATATGGTTTTTATTACATTTTTAAGGAAATGGTTTCAATTAGTAAAGCTTATAAAACCTAGTTGAACCATTTTTGACTGAAATCTATAACTTGAAAAGAGTTGCCGCTTTTTCCATTTGGATGATGCTGGTATCTTTCTTATATATAATTTGTCGTGACTGATGAATGCAGGAGACATTTGCGTCAATGATAGCAGCTGCAGGGTTTCAGAAGGTTGAGTATGAAAATCTTGTTGGTGGGGTAGTTGCCATCCATTCTGGGCTGAAAATTTTAAGTGTATCGATTCTGCATTGAAATTCAAAGAATTTTTGGATTGTAGTTCTGTGGTGTCCAGCATGAAATCCTACATAATTTTTTAGTTTGTGAAAACCGAAAAATAGATAGCTTTCAAGTTTTTCTACTATATTTTATTTGTTTCATAATAGGGTTTTTCCATTCAATGAGTGAAAGTCTTTTTACTTGTAATGTAGCAGACAAAGAAAAATATTTTGTATTCTTTGATACGAATTTTTGGTTTGTGAAGGTTGTCCTCCAATTAAAAGCGCAGAGAAAGATGAAGCAAAGAAAGAGAATTTATCATATTCCTTACCATCTCCCAATCTCACACACTCACTACTGGTTTCTTGTTTTAGGCCTGGTTTGTGAGCTCACAAACCAAAGTCAACCTCCTGTATGCCATTAACAAACTCAAAAGAACAGCTCAACTGATCAAATGTGTAGTATTTTTCTGTGTTTGGTATTGTGGAAAACATTTCCTCCTGTTTAAAAAAAAAAAAAATTTAGAAAACTTTTTTTTTTTTTTTTTCCGGAATTTTTATACTCTAGACTGCTGTGAATAAACTGTACACCATAAAAAGCTGCTTTTCCCAACGGGCTCTCTCCATGTACCAATCATTGATCGATTGTTGACATATCATTGATTAGTTTTCGAATGAGTTCTTTTACTTAAAACAGCTGCTTTCTCAATAAAA
The DNA here is from genome assembly GCA_033629205.1 of Lithocarpus polystachyus. Lineage (NCBI taxonomy): Eukaryota > Viridiplantae > Streptophyta > Magnoliopsida > Fagales > Fagaceae > Lithocarpus > Lithocarpus polystachyus. Next base: position 8,042,166 of record CM066172.1, on the reverse strand, counting down.
CGTTTTCCAGAAGAACAAATATTTATAGGTGTAGTGCTTTAGGTGGTTGTGTTGTGCTGTCCTTCACACATCATGTATTTCTTAAATTCTAATCAATGGCTAGCAGCCTAGCATTGTGAGGTTGACGCATAATATGGGTATAATTCTATAAGTCAAAAACTTTTAGGAGACTTCAATTGGGTTTCACCTGTATTTGGAAGTAACAAAAATTAATAAACAAATATTTTTTAAATTGAAAGCAACTCAACTTCTTATAAAAAGTCAATAGACTACCGAATGACTTAGGACATCCGTTAATTTTAAATTAATCCTTTATTTTCTATGTTTTTTATTTAAAAAAAATCTTTATTTATTCAATAATGTACAAATAATAAGAATATAAATCCATACATACCGGTAACTTACAACTAAACAAATACATGTGGGATAAAAGTCCACATAAATTATTCATGAATCTAGTAAAAATTTAAGGCAGACCATTCTCTTTTCCTTGAAATTCTAGGCTAACAGTACTACTCGATGGAACTGGGACTGGAGACTTATTTTTCTGAGGATCAAGGTCACTTTTTAGCACAAATTCAATGCCAGTTGACAAAAACCTGGCTAGAACTCCAGCAAGGCCGGGAAATTCAAGTTGAAGTTACGATGATTATGGTTCACAGTGATCACACCATCATAGTGACACCGCTTGTGTCCTCCTAAGGCCTGCCCGGTCTGAAAAGTCTTGTTGCATATAGCACGTTTGTGAGTCTTACCACTTGGGTTCAAGGGTGTGTTGGAACTGTTTTTGGTTCTTGTTACAATGTTGGTGAGGGAGTCTTGGTTTCAAATAGGCTTTCGATGACTAGCTTTGTGTCCACCTGGAGCTTGGTATGACAAGAAGGCTTTGTTACATAAGGTGCATTTGTAAGTGAGATCAGTTTATGCTAATGGCAATGGAGGTGGAGGTGGAGGTGGAGGTGGAGGTGATGAATTTGTGATTGTGGTTGTGGTTGAATTGGTGTCACCTTGGCCTAGCATGAGAAGGCAAAGAGCAAGGTATTCTTCTTCTATTGGTGGGTGTGTGTGTGTGTCCTTTTTTGGACAGTACTTAGGCCCAAGTAGAAACAAGGATCCTGGGCTCTTTTCTTGTTGTTTTGGTGGACTGAGCTTGGTTCACCATAGCTAAATGAGGTTGATTACAAACCAAGTTGTGCATAAGTCACATAAAGCTCTTCAAGGCAAAAATGCGATTCCTCCTAAGCAATAAAATACAATTATAAGTGTTTTAGTGTCATAAAATGACCCTTTACTCTTACAAAACAAGTAAAATAATTATTCATAATATTCACAATGAAAAAGAAATTGAAATAGAATATTTAAGGCTTATCTTTTGTTGTGTAAACATTTAAAAGAGTTCCTTCACTTGGTACCCCAGATGTGCTGTTGTGGTATCCTGGACGTACTGTCGTGGTACCTCGGATGTACTAGGCCTGTAATCCCAGAATGCTGATTCTCTAAACTATACAATCTTTCTCCATGCTTATTATGCAATGGAGTTTTGTCCTTTCCCTTTACCTCTATAGGTCTTGCATAAGAACACACTATACAATACACATATCTTCAAATAATCGTTAGTTTTGTTAGGTTCTAAGACTTTAGGTTTAAATGTATTAGAACTTCAATTTGTAATGTTGGCAAACCATGATCAAAATGTTTGGTCTTGTTTGAGATTTGCTCAAAGTATGTTTAAGTGTAAAGTTGGACTCAAGTGTACTGCAGGATTTACTGTGTAAATTTGCCTGATTCGATCGATTGAAAATTAGACTTGGTCGATCGAAAATTGTGCGGATTGTTTTTCTACAGAAATTTCCAACTTAGCCCAAGCCCATTTGATGTGTAGGATTTTATGTTTTGTCTTAAGTATAAAAGGGAAAACTCTAGCCACGTTTTAGGGTTACTCTTTATGGTATGTGTGTAAATCTTTTGTGAGATCTAGAGGTGTTTGCCTTCACATACACTTAAGGTTTCCAATCTCAAGATTGATGTCAAGGGTTTGGTGACCAATTCAGTTGCAGTTTCAAGAGCTTAAAGATATACAAGCGGGAGTGCTTGTGCTTGCTAAGAATTTAAGAAAGAAGTAGTCCGTAAACTCGGAGCTGTCACGTGGTTGTGGTAGTAAGTTTCCTACTTGAGGTAGTAATAGGATGTTAGTGGTCTAAGTCGCTATTGTGTAAACTTCAATTCTTTCATGGTGGATTCGTTTTACCTTGAGGATAGCTAGGTTAAATCCTCTCCAGGTTTTTTATGGGTTTGGTTTTCCTGGGTTATTATATTGTTGTGTTCTTTATTTTTTGCACTTTGCAATGATATGATATATTGTGTTAACCTAGACTTCATAATTTGACTAAGTAATAACTTGGCTCATTAACTAGGTTAATCTGGTTGTGTATTAAGGGGTCTAAAAACGTACAAGTTTCTTAGATTAGGATATACATTTTAATACATATACATATATGTCAATGAATTTCATGAGAATGAGTCAGCCACGAGGATCCTGGCCTCAATTCTCACAGACTTAATGCTTTTGCACAAGACTTGTAGGATTTGGAACTCAAGTCCAAGTGGCTTTGCTTGGGCATTGCCTTCCAAGATAGTTAGGGGAGGAGGATTTTATGGGAGAGAGTGAAATTTGATGTGTGCATGTTTTTAGCATATGTTTCTTTGGAGGCTAAGTAATATTTTGAATGATCTCAAGGATATAGGACAAATTCCTCCACCTTGGCTCTCTTATTTTGTTTTTCTTTTTTTCTTCCTTGTTGGGCTATTAAAGCTCTAATTTGATCCTTTGAACTCTCTCTTTTTTCCTCCATTTGAATCCCTCCTTTTTCCCCCCTTTTGCTATGCTTTAGTGTTCATTTTATAGTGGATATGGTCTGGTACCCTGGGCGAGGACGTCTCTGGTCTGATGGGTAAAACCATGTCCTCTGGAACCTAAAAAAGTGCATTGGGCAAAAGTTTAGCTTAATTAAGTAATTATAACGTAATAGGGGCATTTGGCTTTAGCTGTAAATGAAAGATTCCTTCTTGGAAAGTCAAAGGAGTGGGTGGCTGCTCAAGGTACTAGATAACAACTTTAGTTGAAAATGACAATTGAGAGGAAATTGTGGGGAGGTGTCATGGACATGGGGGAACTGAGTTTTCCATTGGTTCATGCATTCCAAGAAAATATATGAACCAAGGGAAACCTTTGGGATCCTCCTTTCGCCAGAAATCACTCCCCTACCAACCAAACCATTTCTCTCTTACTATCTACTCGGGATCCTATGTGCTTGAACCATGGGTTACAAAGACAATACCTGGTTTTGTTGGATTTTTAATGGGTTTTTTTTTTTTTTTTTTTTGCTGGAAATATGAACATACATAGGGCCTTGATGTTGATTCTTCTTGCTGCGTATCCTCTGGCCTGACCGAGATCCTTGCTGCATGTCCTCTTGTCTTGTCCGAGATCCTTGCTACATGTCCTCTGGCCTGACCAAGTTTAGGTCCTCTTCTTATTTCTTTCTTTTTATTATTATTATTATTATTTCTTTCTTTGTCCTTCTTTTTGGAACTTTAGGCCTTCCTGATCCTTTTTAACTTCAAGAATTAGGCCTTCTTTTGTTAAGGCCCATGGTCTTTCCTTACTATTCATGCAATGGACTTTCTTGTGAAATTTTGGTCCTTCACACTAGCCCCCCGAGCTCGTGGGTTACCTATAGCCCACGCACGAGAAAATAAATTGTTCTTGGACACTTTCCTCATTTGTAGAACTAATGTGTAGACCAAATAATTCTTGAAGGAAACTTCAAAGGAATTACTACACTTCCTTCATGGGATGAACTAACATGTTGCGAAAGATTAGAATTCACCTTCATGTTAGTTTTAAGTAGTAGATTGGTATTCAACAAGTCAACTTTGTCAAATTGACAATGATATATGCACACACACACACACACACACACACACACATATATATATATATATATACATATATGTATAACCAAATTATATTTGTATTGCATTTGATGCTAAGAGTATATTTGTTAGAATTTAGACCCCTTAAAACCTAAACAGATTAACCTAGTTATTTAGCCAAGTGATTAACTTAGGTAAATTATGAGTTCTAGGTTAACACAAATAAAAAACACACGATATGATAACCCAGGAAAACCAAACCGGTAAAAAACCTGGGGAGGATTTAACCTAGCTATCCTCAAGGTAAAACAGAATTCACTATGAAAGAATTGAAGTTTACACAATAGCGACTTAGACCACTAACATCCTATTGCTACCTCGAGTAGGAAACTTACTACCATGACCACGTGACAGCTCCGAGTCCACGAACTACTTCTTTCTTGAATTCACAACAAGCACAAGCACTCCCGCTTGTATATTTTTAAGTTCTTGAATCTGCAACTGAATGATCACCAAGCTCTTGACATCAATCTTGAGTTTGGAAACCCTAAGTGCATGTAAAGACAAACACCTCTAGATCTCACAAAAGATTCACACACACATAGCATAAAGAACTCTCTTAAAACATGGCTAGGGTTTTCCCTTTTATACTTAGGGCAAAACATAAAACCCTACACGTCAAACGGGCTTGGGCTGAGTTGAAAATTCTGCAGAAAAAACAATCTGCACGACTTTCGATCGGTCGAGTCTAATTCTTGATTGATTGAGCCAAGTAGATTTGCATAGTAACTTCTGTAGTAACTCGATTCCAACTTTACATAAAAACCACAAACTTTGAGAAAGTCTTAACAAGACTAAAACAGTTTTGATCATGATTATTAGAAGGTTGACCTACTTTCTCTTTAGGTGTTTCAGCATTATTAACCTTAGTGGGATCATTCCTCTTAAAATTTCTAGGTTCAGCAGTGTTCTTGCCTCTTGTCCTTCTGTAATTGTTCCTAAGAAAATTTCTAAAATTCTTGGCAAGGTAAGCAATCTCTGTGGCAGAGAGCTCATCATCAAATCCACCAGCATTAACATTGTCAACAGACTTAAGAGCCATTGATTTGGATTTGCTAGTCTTAGGTAGTTTCAACTCATAAGACTGAAGAGATCCTACAAGTTTATCAGTAGGGATGAAATCCACATCTTTACTTTCAGCGATGTCAGTCACTTTAGATCTAAAATCCTCAGTCAAAGATCTAAGAATCTTCCTAACAATTTTAGGTTGATCATAGATTTCACCCAAATTATATGCAGAATTAACAATATCATTAAGTTTAGCATAGAATTCATCAAAAGATTCATCATCAGTCATTCTAATGCTTTCAAATCTAGTAGTCAATTGCTGCAACTTGTTAATTTTAACTGCCTTTATGCCTTCATGCACAATCTGGAGGATATTCCAAGCAGTATGAGCAACCTTAACATTTGAGATTCTCTTAAATTCCTCCATAGAAACAGCATTAAAAATAGCATTCATAGCTTTGCTATTAAAAGTGGCTGCTTCTTTTTGAGAAGTTTGCCACTCACTCACAAGAGTAGTGGGCTTCTCCCATCCGTATTCAACAGAGTTCCAGACTCTCTCATCAATAGATTTCAAGAATGCTTGCATCCTTACTTTTCAATAAGCATAATTATTCCCATCAAAATGAGGTGGAATAACAAGAGAGTGTCCGTGATCCATGACAACTAGGGTCAAGGATCAGCTTTTAGATCAAAGGATCTATAATAAGAAGCTACCCGCTTTGATACCACTTGTTAGAATTTAGACCCCTTAAAACCTAAACAGATTAACCTAGTTATTTAGCCAAGTGATTAACTTAGGTAAATTATGAGTTCTAGGTTAACACAAATATATCATATCATGCAAAGTGCGGAAAATAAAGGACACGCGATATGATGACCCAGGAAAACCAAACCAGTAAAAAACCTGGGGAGGATTTAACCTAACTATTCTCAAGGTAAAACAGAATTCACTATGAAAGAATTGAAATTTACACAATAGCGACTTAGACCACAAACATCCTATTGCTACCTCGAGTGGGAAACTTACTACCACGACCACGTGACAGCTCCGAGTCGACGAACTACTTCTTTCTTGAATTCATAGCAAGCATAGGCACTCCCACTTGTATATCTTTAAGTTCTTGAATTTGAAACTGAATGATCACCTAGCTCTTGACATCAATCTAGAGTTTGGTAACTGTTAGGTTCTAAAGATTAGGAACTAATGTATTTAGAACTTCAATTTGTATGTTGGCAAACCATGATCAAAACAATGTTGAGTCGTGTGTTAGACTTGCTCAAAGTATGGGTCTTATTGTAAAGTTGGAATCGAGTTTTTATGCAGAAGTACTGTTCACTTTCTGTATGACTCGATCGATCGAAAATTAGACTCGATCGATCGAAAATTAGACTCGATCGATCGAAAATCGTGCAGAACGTTTTTCTGCAGAAAATTCCAACTCAGCCCAAGCCCGTTTTAATGTATAGGGTTTTATGTTTTGCCCTAAGTATATAAGGGAAAACCCTAGCCACGTTTTTAGAGTTCTGTTTTGCTGTGTTTGTGAATCTCTCTGTGAGATCTAGAGGTGTTTATCTTCACATACACTTAGGGTTTACAAACTTGAGATTTATGTCAAGAGTTGTGTAGATCAATACAGTTGCAGAATCAAGAGAACACAAAGATATACAAGCAGGTGCGCTTGTGGATTTGTTAAAGATATCCAGAAAGAAGGAGTCCGTGGATCTCGGAGCTATCATGGGGTCATGGTAGTAAGTTTCCTACACTTGGGTAGCAATAGGATGTTAGTGGTCTAAGTCGCTATTGTGTAAACTTCAATTCTTTCATAGTGGATTCAGTTTACCTTGAGGATAGCTAGGTCAAATCCTCCCCAGGTTTTTACTGGTGTGGTTTCCTGGGTCATCAGATCTTTGTGTTATTTATTTTCCCCTGCTTTGTTATTTTTGCTTAATTGTGTTAACCTAGTTTTAATTAAATTACCTAAGTTAATCACTTGGCTAATTCTCTAGGTTAATCTGTTGGGTTTAAGGGGTCTAAACGAACTGACAGTAACCCTAAGTGTATGTGAAGGCAAACACCTTTAGATCTCACAAAAGATTCACACACACAGCATAAAGAACTCTCTTAAAACGTGGCAAGGGTTTTCCCTTTTATACTTAAGGAAAAACATAAAACCCTACATGTCAAACGAGCTTGGGCTGAGTTGGAAATTTTGCAGAAAAAACAATTTGCATGACTTTCGATCGGTTGAGTTTAATTCTTGATCAATCGAGCCAAGCAGATTTGCACAGTAACTTCTGCAGTAACTCGATTCCAACTTTACATAAAACCACGTACTTTGAGTAAGTCTTAACAAGACTAAAACAGTTTTGATCATGGTTTGCCAACCTTGCAAAATGAAGTTCTAATACATTAATTCCTAATTCCTTAGAACCTAACAATATTTCTAGCACTAATGTTTTTGCTATCAATTCTAGGATATGCCTTTTTGAAAGTAGCATACAAAAATCATGTTGAATGTATATTAAATCTCAATAAAGGATAGCATTGCTTTGTCAACAAGATTTTGTTTGTTTTACAAAATAGGTTGAGTGAGGAAGCCTCCATGAACTTTGCCAAAGATATTCTATGCATTGTAGTACATGCTTGCTATGGCTAAGGTAAATAACACCAAGATGTTTGCCACATGAGATTTTTAGTTCATGAATAGTGACATACCAATGGGACCATGATATCATAAATCATTGAATCATATAAAAAAAGTTGATTTAGAGTCTAATCAAGGCTAGCTATTCTTCTCAAAATGTATTAAGAGATTAGAAACTTCCTTGAGGACATGGCTTAGAAGGCTTAAGAACATCTCCATGCCTTGCTTTAGCTAAAGACCTTGCTCTTCTTGTGGATGCTCTTGATCTTTGCCTTATTCTTTTTCCAGATTGTGAGAGATTGTATAATATTTCAGATTGCAGCAAACTATTCACATACCATGCCACCAATTATATTGTTGTTGAATTGTTATATACCATATAGTTCATGAGCCAAAGAAAATAACAGGGCTGAACAATGTACCGTAAAGCTTGCACTAGACTTTCTCAATTTTCATCAAGTGAAAGATATATCTAAGGAAACTTTTTTAATTTTATCTTAGCCCCCAGTGTATGCACTACAAATGCCAATTTCCAAATAAGACATAGTAATAAAATTTACTTCATGTATATGAAACCATGTGAGGATTTCAACCACACAAGAATTCCAAATTTTGATTTTTGATAATTGGTCATGTAAGAAGAATAGAATTTTAGAATTTTCATTTTAATCTACATGAATAAAATATTAGTGCATGGGTGATACCTCATGCACAAAATTTTGCAGTGTTCTGATATATTTAGACATGATATTAATGAGTGGGCTTACCGAAAAGGTACCTTTCTTTTGTTGAATCGAAGAACCTCCAAGCCTTTCGTGAGTTTGCACCTTGTAAGAGGAGGGAAATGTTGCTAGCTAGTTTGCAATGTTATTGACTAATCTCTTTGTATAGAGATTTGCAAAACTATCCATCCTTTTGTGGCTTCGAGTGATGTACTCTTAGAATTTTTTTTTAAAATTACGCCTTGCTTCCTCAGGCTCCCTCGAACCAATTCCTTTCAAGGAGGTCAATCTTGTGCACTTTATACACCCACTTTTGGGTTTTCATAACCACTCGAGTCTCTTTCTCTTTGTACTCCTCGTTAGACCTTGCTTACAATTTGCACCCTTTGCTGGGATGTGCTACGGTTTGTATCTATTGCTGGTACGTGCTACAACTTATACCCATTACTGGTACGTGCTACGGGTTGTACCCATTGCTGGTACGTGCTACGAGTTCTACCCATTGCTGGTATGTGCTGTAGGTTGTACCCATTACTAGGATATGCTTACAATCTGCACCCATTATTAGGATGTGCTATGGCCTGTATCCATTGTTGGGATGTGCTATAGGTTGTACCCATTGCTGGTACGTGCTATAGGTTGTAGCCATTACTAGGATACTAGTGTTTAACCCGCGCAATGCGCGGGATCATTTAAAATCTCGTAAGTATAAAAGAAATTTGGTTAATAAAATTATTTTTTAAAGTAAAAATTTGTTGTGAAGTTTGAAAGATATGCTAGTTATTAATTTGTTAATTTTTTTGGTGGTATTTATGAAGGATCCTAACAAATTACATTGACATAAAACAAACATGTTTTTTCACTATACCACCAAAATGCTTAAATCAAAGCCAACCCAACCAAAATAATAAAAGCAAATGTGAGAGAAGGCAGGATTGATGGTATCTATTAATCTAAAATATATTAAAATTGAATAGACCATTGTTAACAATTAGTCATAATATTTGACTCCTTCTTTTGATTCATAATGTTTTATTGCCAAAGCACATCTCTAAGATTCCATTACTCATCAATAAAAATTTATGTGAACAAAAAATACTTTAGGTATCATATACTAATTCAAAGCAGCCAAAACATCAAAACCTACAAAAATTAGGAATAAAATTTAATTAAGAAATCAGATTTTCAGATTGTCAGAACTAAAAAAAAAATATATATATATATATATATATTAACAAAAATATTAAAGTTTATTACATTCAGTTTACTCTTGTTAAAAAAAAAAAAATATTAACAATACAATGAAATACATAAAGACTCATAGAGTAAGGTAGTATATACATTAAAGTTCAGTTCTTTTTCTTCTTTGATGCAATTTGCTTAGCACCTTCTTGACGTTTTTGAAGCATTTGGAGCGGCTTTCTTTTATGACCAGTTCTTCCACCTTCAGTAGTTGTAGGAGTAGTTAATTCAGGTCTTTCAACAGATGTTTCTCCTATTTCTATTTTTTGATTGGCTATGTACTTGTCCTTTCTTGATTTTCTTACAATTTCCTCTATTGTGTCCTGTAATAATTTGCATTTTAATGTATCAATTAGATATGTATAGTAAATTATGTGTAGACTAATGTTTTGAATCATATAGTAAGCAAGGTGAAGGAATTATGCTTCAATTACCTGATGTTCTTCAACTTTACGTGAGTCATTTTGCTGATGTGAAGTTTCCACCTCCAAAATCTTCGAAACTGTGTAATTCTCTTTTCCATACTTCAAATTATATTCATCAAGATGCAGTTGGAACAAATATTCTTTTGCCAATTATTTTTTCAATCTCTTTTGGTAAAATATTTTCATTTAATTTCAAAATCTGTATGAACAAAGAATCATACAATTAGCAAAATATGTATATATACATACATCATGTCTTGTGCAATTAGGTTTTTTTCTTTAATTTTTTAAAATACAGAAAATGGTGTGTGTGTGCATACGACATTGGTAAGAAAGTATTAAAACTTCATTTTTCAGATAATAAAGATATAGGGGGCTGACATTTATATATGAAATTACCTCTTGTTGCAGCTCTGCAAGTTCTTTTGCAGTTTTAGATATAATTTTTTCAGCTCCTTTGTCAAACAATGTAAATGTGGTTGAACTGGTCTCATCTTGTATTTCGACTTGTATTATATAGCTATTTTAGATACAAATTTGTTAGTAGAATATTATATATATTTTGTGTGTGTTTGAGGATTTACAAATCATTTTTTTTAATTACCTTGGGACTGCAAACTTCGGCTCATTTTTACAACGGTCACACCATAGAACTCCTTTGATTTGTTTCACTTTTGTCTTGCATATAAGACATGCAACATAATACCATCCATATTTGTTGTTGATATTAATGATTTTGGCATTACATGTTACCAGCAAGTCCTATAATATGAAGTTTTATTAGTTTTTAAAATTATATCTAATTGTAAAACACACAATCAATTACTAATTATGATAAATTCATAATGTAAGAATATAGTTGATACCTTTGTCTTTGAGTTCCATTCCAATTTCTTGATTTCAGCAACTGTTTTTTTTATTATGTAAGGCAAGTTCTCCATCTTGTACTTTAGGTAGTCCTTTTGGCTGTATTTCTGTTAGGCTTATGTCCATTGTGGTGTTCAATCTATGCATCAACATTAACATTAGGTTGTATTTTTTCCCCTGAATATTCAACTTTTTAGCATAGTCGTACATATCGTATAAAGGAATAGATAATATCTAACCAATATTAATACTCATATAAGAGTATTTAACCAAAAAAAAAGTATAACTGATAAAGACCATAACAGAACAGTTTCTACATTTTTAATTATTGACTATCAACTATCTAGTATTGATATCTACATATTAAAAAAAAAGTGTAATAGTAGTTACTTGTTTCTAATTTCTGCAACTTCTGGAATGTCTAAATTGATATATAGCTTTGTTGAAAAAGTGGATGATAGTTGATAGTCACCTACAAAAAAGTTGTAACTACTTATAAGCATTATAGATACATAAATATTATGTATTTGATAAATGAGTCAACCATTTGTTACCTCTAAAGTTTTCACAATGGTTGAAGTAACTATTACAATGAATGGCCCTTTATTTGTTTTATAGAAATCATCATCTATTTGTTGTGCAGTATTTCCCCACAAAGTTGTCTGAACTGATTTGTTCCTGGTGTTGTTCATATGTAAGTTTGAATTATTTAAAATTTAAAACATATGAGTTTAAAAGAATCTATATATATCTTACTCTTCTAACAATAGTTGAATGTTTCTTTTTTTTTTTGTTGGGCGCCCTCTTGCTTTGATCTCCTCAATGGTTCCAATGTAGTCCAATATGCCAATCACATCTGGTAAGAACACATTTAAAAAAAAAAAATAAGAGTCAGTATTAAGATATGAATTGCATCATTTTTTAACTCTGTAAAAATAGATGCTTGGCTTATAAAACAATTAAAATCACCAGTCAAGTAAGTAGTGTCATAACAACGGGAAGCTATCATTCCATAATCAGCAAATTCAAATTGGGATTGAGGTATTGAAGGATCAAATTTGCTGAATTTTGAGACTGATGTTGTTGAATTAAAAAGTATTTTGAGTTTGTTATGTACTGGACGATAGTTCCCTTTATTTTCTTCAACCAAGAAATTTGTAATCGTATATATGCTTCCTTCATTTAGTTGTGGACGATAACTTTGAGCAAGATTCTTTCTGATGCTAGCATGTATCAATGTTCCCTACGAATATTTTAAATGAATTATCCCTTAATCAATAGGAGCAGTACATAACAATTAATTTACATTAGCTGGCTGCAAATTTTAATGAAATAAAATTTGTAAAATTTATTCTAAAAGGAAATGGATTATGAATTTACCTCTTTGTCAACCAATATCATATCAAGGCTGATCAGATCATGATTGTTTGCTATATTAATTGCATCCCACATTTGTAAAACCCTAACTTTCACTTTTGAGTTATCTTTGTCACTCGATATCTGTTTCAATGTTGTGTACTCCATTTTCGTATGAATTTGTATTATCTGCACAATGTAAACAGTATGTGTAATCCATATTCAACCAATCTAATTTATATTATTGACATATTCAAATTAATATACAGTATGAGTAACGTCTGCGTAAATCATTCAATGTAAGGGTAATAATTTGTTAAAATTTGTAATAATAATCCGTAAAATAAAAACAATATTTAATCATTACAATAATCGATCAAAAAGAACTAAAAAAATTTAAAAAATAAATGGAAAAATTTTTCAAATTAAAAAGAGACACATCTGACTGAGCTTTTCAGAACTTGGACCATACAATTGCTTGTAAGTTGAAAGTAACGATGACAAATTTGTAGAACTGAAAAGAACAACAACGACTTGGCTATTTTGTAGAACTGACATCTGAGAGTCTCTTCATCCTTTAATATAGACAGCAACAACTTGGCCAAACATATCTTTTTCCGGTTGTTGGGTACAAACATAATATTTTCATATCATCATGACTTATTATTGCTACATAACAAAAAGTAGCCAATGACCAATAGCAAAAATTATTGAGTAATGCAGCAAAATATTTAATAAAAACAATATTTAATCATTACAAAAATTTGCCAAGTATTAAACATTATTGAGTAATGCAACAAAATAGTATTTAATATATAGTAATTAATTCTAGGGAAACCGCAATTTTAGTTCATGGAAAACCATTAACAAATCTACACTCTTCAATATTCGACAAAGCATAAAAGTTTTTCAGGAGCATTTTTTTAAAAGAAAGTGAAAGCCAATTAAAAATCTATGAAGTGGTTAAAAAAAAGGAAAAAAAGAAGAAGAAAATTAGAACTTATATGTTTTTCAATAGAGATAAAAGAAAAAAGCTAGAAAATTAAATTCAATAGAGGGAAAATGATCTGTGGGCAGTTATAGACAATTAGGAACGATTATTGAATAGAAAAAAAACATGGTCACCTTCTAAATAGTTTGTTGTTGCAGAGAAGGCTTCTGAATATTTTGCTGTCTTGCAGTGAAGGAACGGCGGTTGAAATAATTGAAGTAGGGATTCTCTATTTGTTTTTGTGTGTTTGGCCGAATAAATGTGTTTTTTGAAGATTTTAAGTTGTCGCATGACTGTGGGTGATTCACTCATTTTGGGTTTGATCAATTTATCCTGACGGGCCTATTATGGTTCTCACCAAAGGCTTATTTTACGGACCCATAATTTGTTCCAGGTTTTAATGGTTCTCACCGAAGGCCTATTTAACTTTGGGCTTAATCAATCATACAATTAATGACATGCTGGGCTTGAGATTGGTTCTCATTGTATATGATTTTCGCATGAAATGGATTGGGCTTTTTTAAAAGATATTCTCTGGTTCTTTTCCAATACTATGTTTGGTACTTATTTGGGTTTGTTTTATAATAAACTCTTATAATACTTGTGAATCAATGCATAACATGAAAACCCATTTGCCCAGGCTTTGTTTCTCACGTGGGTTTTTTAAACTTTCAAGCTTTTCCATGGAGGTTAGTGAATACTCAATCTCTCTTTCTCTTTACTTCAACTGCATACTGTTTATCTTTTGTGATGTCACTATGTGCATTGTTATTGTCGTTTATGTTCATAATGTGTTTAAATATGTGCATTTTCTTCGTCAACTTGGATTTTTGCCCAAAAAATGGAGTTTGGACCATTCATTCAACACACTACCATTTTAATTTTTAGAACCTGTGCAGGAAACTACAAAACTGAAGTGCTGGTAGAAGCATTAACACATTTTTCCGCAAGCCATACACACATATATCCATTATAATTATTCTATTGAAGTAATGAGATTGAAAATACTTTTCTAACAGTCTATTTTTGGTCACGTAAATCTTTGTACATAAATAAATAGTTGGAATTGCTTCTGCATATTAAAAAAAAAAAAATTGAATACCAAATTCGGAAGACTCCTCACCTTATAGAAAATTTGGATACAAAAAGAATTGATTCCAATATAGATTTCACCCTTTTGTTAATTCTTTTCCATTTGGAAGAGGCTAAAAAGCTCTGGTTAAAACTGTAATCTATACCTTGAACATATCATACTTTCATAACTATAATTTGAAAAGATAATGAGGGGAAATTTGCAATGCAGAATGTTACAAAGCATGTATCTCTTGCAACCACAAAACACCCTCCAATCCACTGAGCATGTTAATGCTTTGTCTGCAAACTCATAGATTGTGCTGTGAAGTGTTGAAAATATAATTATAACATTCTTAGAACAACAGTTAGTGCTGGCATCAACATCCCATTTGTGGCTCAGTTCTAATTGCATCATCAGTATTATATATTAAAGACTACTTAACACTCCAAACAGAAATCACTGATAGATGAGAGATTCAAGAAAAGGAATTTGAAAAAGGGGAAACATACTTCTCAATCAGTTGTGTGTTAGCACACCATTTTTGGCCCATGATGTTCAAGTATCAGAAAGTTTAGTGGGAAAAAATATTCCTACAGATCCACTAAGGAGTCGCATGATAATTGGTGCTACCCAGGTGCTGGTCTTTTCATTTTAAGGGTTGGCCTTTCTGTATGATGATAAAAGGTAATATTCTACTTCATCCTAATGCTGTATTTGTTTTGATTTGTAAATAGAACATGCCTAGATTGGTAGATGGGGGGTGATGTTGGTTATATCACTACTACTCTAGAGGTAGCTATTTGTCAATATTTGTAAATATATATACAAATCCTGATCAACTTTTTTATTGTATTGCTGTGGTTCTATCTCTACATTGAGATAGAAGAAAGAAGAGAACATCTAAAGACATAAATTCCAGCAATTTTCCTCATTTAATGAAAATCTCTTTCATTTATCCAGCTGTTGGTTCTTCATTTTCACTTATTCTCACTAAATATATTTACATTATGAAGAACCTCAGTAGTTTTGCATTTGTTGAAAATAACATTATCATTATGACATATTGAGTTTGATTTCAATTATTTTTAGACAGCTAGCTGTTGCAAAGAGATGATCACTTACCATGAGAAAAAGGATGCGCCTGTTCTAGGATATCCCATAGGCTATAGCATACATCCACTTGAACCAGCCTATTACTCCAGGCTACACAAATCCCAAGGATGTAAACTTTAACTTGGCTAATTTGTTCTCTGTAATCCACCTGCTTACATGAAAATGAAAATTTTACAAACAAACGATGATAATCTACTTTCTTTAACTGTTTAAAGCAAGAAGCTATCCCAATAACTGATAATCTAATTGCTTTTTTTTTTTTTCACAAATCCGAGAGGGCTATGATCATCAATAACTCCCCATATTAGTCAATGTATTAAAAAAAACTTTAAACTTACCTATTAGTCAACGAACTCATAGCAATATTGAATAGATCATGGTAGTTTGCTAAGTTAACTGCATCTCACTTGCACTGATATTTGCTTCACAGTTTTGTACTTCATTGCGGTATGAAGCTGTAATATTAGAATATTCTAAACATTAGTAAAGCTAATATATAACAATGGACAAAAACCTATTGCTTACAATATAAGTGACTATCTAGTTTACATTATAAACAAATTGAAATAATTTTAATAGACAGTGTGTTACCTTTAGGCAAATTATCGAATATTTCTTTGTAGACAATATTTTTTGTATGAAGACGATCACCATAATCATTTTCTACAATAAGTATCCTAAGACCATCTTTACTTGTGACTCTAGATACGGTAACATATAACTGTCCATGACTGAAAACCGGTCTATCTAAATAAAGTCCAACACGTTGCAAAGATTGACCTTGGCTCTTATTAATTGTCATAGCAAAGCAAACGGATACTGGAAACTGCCTTCTTTTTAGTACAAAGGGCCATTTAGAATCAGAAGGAGATAAGACTATTCTTGGAATAAACACTGTTTCTCCAATATGAGATCTTGATATTATTTGAGCCTCCAAAATCCATTTTGATAATCGAGTGACTAAAAGCCTAGTACCATTACAAAGTCCATTACTTTGGTTTAAATTCCGAAGTAACATTATTGGCAGACCTACTTTCAATCTGAGTTTATGGTTTGGAATACCAGGGAACTTCAATGAATTGAGAAACTCTATTGGATACATGACATCTTAGTCTAGAATGTTGGTTGAAGCTTTACATAATGAATCTGCACTAAGATACGTCTCTTCATTGACATTAATAAGATCAATCATATAATCATTTATGTCTTCCACTACTTCATTTGTTGGAGCTAAAATCGCTCTTTCTTCTAGATACTTGGAATCGTTGAATTTTGTATCAAAGTCAGGATAAGTAGCATTTACAATATCGTTAAAAGGATGAGCACCAGGTTGAATTAGTAAATCGCGCGGTATTTCAATCAAAGCTTCACCTTCACTATTATCAAGTTCACCATCACCAATTTTCAATATCCATTCAGCAAATTCCCTTGCCGCAATATCACCTGGGTTTTGTGTCAACCTCATATTTGTTGTCAGAACAAAAACTTTGCAACTGTTCCATAATGAAGACTTATTAATTGATGCCTCCACTATTTGTTCTCTTCGTCCTTTAGATACTACTGGTAATATTTGTCGGAAATCACCACCAAGAACAATTGTTTTCCCTCCAAAAGGTGTCTCCCCACTGTTTGAGTTAGAAAAACGTAATATATCTCTTAATGATCGATCAACAGCTTCAAAACAATTTCGGTGTGCCATAGGAGCTTCATCCCAAACTATAAGACTTGCTTTTGTCAGAAGTTCTGCAATTTGGGAACCTTGTTTAATACCACAAGTTGAACTGTCTGTTACATTTATTGGTATTTGAAACCTTGAATGAGCTGTTCTCCTTCCAGGTAACAATAATGCAGCAATCCCAGATGATGCAATTGCAATGACAATCTTCCCTTCTGAGCGCAATCGGTATATAATGGTTTTCCAAAGATAAATCTTCCCAGTTCCTCCATGCCCATACACAAAAAAGAAGCCACCTTTATTTTCTAAAACAGAATCAATTACTTCATCATATATATTCCTTTGATCAACATTCAGACCATTAAGAAGTTTAATATGTTCTGCTGCCAAAGAGTTTCTATCATAATCCAATACTTCTTGTAATACTCTATTGTTACTTTGTCTGAGAAGTAATGTGTTTAAATATGGTATTGTCTCAAATTCGCGCAAAGACCTGCCACTCTTTATCAAAATTTGTTCAATTTCACATAGTGCATAGTTCTGTAATTGAAAGTCATCAAGATGGAGGTTGTCATATCGTAAAACTGTTCTTTGATGATGCAGAATGTCTTCAGATAACAACCGCCAATTTGAAATCCATAATTTATATGGGTCTGCAACCTCACAAAAAACCAACATTGTAACAAAAAGTTCTCGTAGTTGTTTTCCTGAAGCCCAATACGATGCATGATTCAAAGCTTCGTGCCACTCTTTATCATCATCAAGCAAACCAAGTGCATAACATGCTGATCTGAAAGTTGGATATAAAACATTATTCACAGTTCGTATTTCCTCAAACGATCTAGCTCCTTTAACAACATTAAGTAGCATCTGTAAATAAAACCGTTCTCCACTTGCAGGATGAGCATAGTATATACGCCCTATGCATCTCCCAAATTTTCTCAATTTACATTCTTTGTCTCTTCTATGCCAAACCCATTTAGTAGGGAATTCAGAATAAGTCAATTCCCTTGCTTCTTCATACAATGCATTCGTTTTCATCCACTCTGTAAATTTGCTTTTTCCGATATCTGGTTTGTCCATAACATTATCTAAATAATCAGCATCTTCAAAAACAACTGGTTGTTCATCTTCATTGTGAAAACTGAGTCTTTGAACAACAGGTTCTCGATGGTGAATTGCAAACTCGAATATCCTCCAACATGCCTCAATGGCAGACACATATCTACAATTTAAATATGTCTTAACTTCGTCACTATCTGTCATATGCTGCATTCTAGTAGAAGAATCGATATGTAAATTTTCTTCAAGAATCAAAGTTGCATGATCAGGGCCTTTTGTTATATATTTAAACAAGTACTTGATAGATCGTTTAGACCCCTTAAACCCAAATAGATTAACCTAGAGAATTAGCCAAGTGATTAACTTAAGTAATTTAATTAAATCTAGGTTAACACAAAATAAACAAAAACAACAAAGCAGCGGAAATTAAAGAACACAAAGATCTGATGACCCAGGAAACCACACTGGTAAAAACCTGGGGAGGATTTAACCTAGCTATCCTCAAGGTAAACTGAATCCACTATGAAAGAATCGAAATTTACACAATAAGACTTAGACCACTAACATTCTATTGCTACCCAAGTGTAGGAAACTTACTACCATGACCCCATGATAGCTCCGAGATCCACGGACTCCTTCTTTCCTTGAATTCTTCAGCAAATCACAAGTGCACCTGCTTGTATATCTTTATGCTCTTTTGATTATGCAACTGTATTGATTTATCAAGCTCTAGACATAAGTCTCGAGTTTGTAAACCCTAAGTGTATGTGAAGGTAAACACCTCTAGATCTCACAATGAGATTCACAAACACAGCAAAATAGAACACTAAAAACGTGGCTAGGGTTTTCCCTTATATACTTAGGGCAAAACATAAAACCCTATACATTAAATGGACTAGGGCTGAGTTGGAATTTTCTGCAAAAAAACGATCTGCCTGATTTTCGATCGATCGAGCCTAATTTTCGATCGATCGAGTTAGACAGAAAGTGAACAGTTACTTCTGCAGTAAACTCGATTCCAACTTTACATAAAATCCCATACTTTGAGCAAAGTCTAACACAAGACTAAACATTGTTTTGATCATGGTTTGCCAACATTACAAATTGAAGTTCTAATACATTAGTTCCTAATTCTTAGAACCTAACAAACTCCCCCTTTGGCAATCCGTGACAAAACACAAACTTAACAAAAAAAGCTCAAAGTTTACAAATTGAAATAGCCCATTACAAAATAAAAAGCCACTTAAACAATTCAACCTAACTACTATCTAACAGTTGCAAAATAGACAGCAGCTCGACTGAAAACAACCTGTATATTCCTGTAACACTTAACAAACACATAAACGCATGTGTGGAAAAAAACAGGAAATATATAAAAACAAAATGAAGCACAATATAAAAACAAAAGTAAACTAACTCTCCCCCTAAGTTAGATACAACAAAAAGTTTTTATATTCTCCCCCTTTCAAAAACAATTTTGTCTCCCCCTAAACAAGACAAACAAGATTCTCACATTTCATCTATTTCTCCCCCTTTTTGTCACGTATTGACAAATATAACTCAAACAAAGAGTAAACATGAGAGAAAAAAGAGAACCAAGGGAACATAAAATAGTTTAGCTCTATAGAATATAGAGAGAATTCCTCATATGAAGAGCAACAACGCCCCCTATAAACAACATAGGCAAAAAAAATTTTTTCTCCCTCTATAAAAATAGGAAAAACAAAACAAGTTTCGAGAAAAACAGTTTTGGGGAAAATTTAGGAGGTGGGGATAAATAAAAAACACACAAACCTAAAAAAAAAGTTGAGGATACACATGGAGAAAAATATTCTCTCTTTCAATAAATGCAAACTTGACACTATGTGACCCATAAACAGTTGCATGAGTAGAGAAAATATTTGCACATTGATTATCCTTCATATCTCTTAAGAAAAATATTTTCTGCAATTCACACCAAGAAAAATAGCATATACTAAAATGTACAAAGAACTCAAAAATTAATCAATCAATTTTTAATTCAAGTTAAGTACCCAATTTAGCAAAGTGTATGCATGTTATGTGTGAAAACAATGAGAGATATGACTACAAAACTGCAAGATGGACACAAAAAAACAATGCAAGTCATGTGAATCCTAACCATAAATGATGCATGAAAAAATTTGGTCAAAAACTCTAAAAACTGAAAATTTTTCAGTTTCGATCGATCGAGCATCGATCGAATACCAATCGAGTCAGACAGAATCAAACCAAAATTTTTATCGCAATTTCGATCGGTCGAGAAACAGCTTCGATCGGTCGAAATTCTGGAAAACTCAAATTTTTGAAAAACAGAGCAATTTAATGCAGTGACTACTCAAAGCACAATATTTCATGAATGAAATGCATGAGTATGAGACTAAAAGTTTTTCAAAAACACATGAATACAGCCCTGATCGTCCAAAATTAAGATTTTCAATCAATTTGTCCTTAAAAACACAAATTTTGTATCAAAATCAAGGAACATATAATCTTGGATGGCCACAACAAAATCACACACAATAACATGTACAAAATTTAGCAAAGAGTAACATGTGTAGTGTGTGCAACTAGCAAAAGCTTAAGAAACATGTGAGGTGATATGTGAATAGTAATCAATCACAAAGTCTACAAAATTCATCACATAAATTTGAAAGAGACTATCACCTAAAGAGTTACATCATATAACTCTCACATCTCCTAGAATT
Organism: Lithocarpus polystachyus; assembly: GCA_033629205.1. Taxonomy (NCBI): domain Eukaryota; kingdom Viridiplantae; phylum Streptophyta; class Magnoliopsida; order Fagales; family Fagaceae; genus Lithocarpus; species Lithocarpus polystachyus. The sequence continues at coordinate 8,021,263 of CM066172.1, read as the reverse complement.
AAAGCTTGCAATCATGTAAGTTTCTTGATTTGCCTCATAATATACACACCAATTTCAATTGATTAGAAACTTATTAAAATAGTCAGGATAATGTACACACCAATTTTAACAATTTAACCGAGGCTACACCTTATGTTCTTTTTGTGCATGTGCTACACTTTCTCGAGCACAAAATCTTACGATATGCACTAAGGTGTTCATGATTGGTTAGTAAACAGTGGTGAGATGGTTATTTATGCCTTTCTCATTAAGACCAAGTCCGACAATCAAAGGCATGTGACTTCAAGATCAAGATCATGTGATCAAAAACTATAAACATCTTTCCCACACAACATGCACTACAAAGACTTCAGCCAGTAAAGTGCAATAAATAAGCTCATCCAAGCTAAACAAGGTACATAAACATGTTATGTAAAGATAATATGGCCAACCTTAATTATAAATCCAAGATATATAATACAAAACACATAAAAATCTTTTTGGTAAAAAAAAAATTTATGACCAAAAACAAAAAGCACACATTATGCTAAATGAACAAAAATGCAAATGCAATGCATGATAGTGCTTAACTAAGCTATAGAGGATACACAAACAAGAAATATCAATTTCTTAATTAACCCTTGAGTACATGTACAAACTAGTACATACAAAAAACAAAATTAAAAAATAGCTTAGCACTTATAGAACACATGCTATTCAAGTTTCTCCACAATATCAAGCATGTTCTAAATCAAGAGAGATATATCATAATTCATGTAATCCTCAAAACAAATAAAACAAGATACAAAATAAAATATTTTTGTCTTTTTGAAAATTTTCAATGTTTTTGGATTTTTTTTTAATAAAAAACAACCTAAAAAAAACAAAACAACCAAAAACAAAAACAAAACATGTCCACAAATAATTGAAAGAATTAAAACAGGGACAAGTCAGAACACTCACCTTAGAGAATCTTTTCTCACCCATATAGCACGAGTCTTCGGCTTTGTAGGTGAAAATCCATGTGAAGCAGAGTGTATTTGAGGGATTACACCAATTTTCTGAGAAAGACTAAAATCCTGCAAATTCCTTTCACAAGCCAACAAGCTCAATTTTTTCAAAAGCATATGAAACAATTTATTTGGACTCATGGCAGGAGAAATATCATCACATGTCCTAGACTGAAACACAAAATGCTTAAATTTCAATTTATGACAATTAGGACGAATGTGACCGGAGACACCACAAAAGTGACAAACAGGAACAAATTTAGGAACATCAGTATTCCTAACAGCAAATCTAATCTCAGATTTTGGTTTTTGCCTCAACAAAGAACAATTTGGTCTAATATAACCAACAACACCACAAAAGTGACAGGTAGGCACAAAAACAGATTTCTTTTGCACACTAGCAGTAGGTTTAGACATAGGTTTAGAAACTTCAGCGTCTACATCAGAACTTTTACCTTTGTCTAACGTAGCAAAATAAGCCTTTTCTTTATTACTCCTCTTAAAAGGAGGGATATGAACTTTTTCAGCTTTAGGCTTAATAGAAACAGAAACACTTCTGTTATCAACAACAAGCTTGGTACTAGTCAAATTTTCAATTTTAGCTTTGGATTCAGCTAACTCTTGTTTCAAGCTTTTCATCTTCTCATCTTGAGAGGAAATTTGATTTCTCAAAAATTCATTCTTTTATTAGATTCATCTAATCTAACAATCAATTCCTCTTTTTCAAGATTAGCCAATTTTAACTCTTCCTTGAATTTCTTAGCAATTCTCATAGTTTTCAATAATTCCTTACGAAGAGTTTCACAGGCATCAAAAAGATCAACAGAAACAACAGTGTCCTTCTTATTCAAATCATCACAAACAAAAACAGTAAGACACTTAAAATTATCCATGATAACAGGGATCAAGGATCAACGCTTAGATCAAAGGATCTACAATAGAAGAGCTACCCGCTCTGATACCACTTGTAAGATCGTTTAGACCCCTTAAACCCAAATAGATTAACCTAGAGAATTAGCCAAGTGATTAACTTAGGTAATTTAATTAAATTTAGGTTAACACAAAATAAACAAAAACAACAAAGCAGCGGAAATTAAAGAACACAAAGATCTGATGACCTAGGAAACCACACCGGCAAAAACCTAGGGAGGATTTAACCTAGCTATCCTCAAGGTAAACTGAATCCACTATGAAAGAATCGAAATTTACACAATAAGACTTAGACCACTAACATCCTATTGCTACCCAAGTGTAGGAAACTTACTACCATGACCCCATGATAGCTCCGAGATCCACGGACTCCTTCTTTCCTTGAATTCTTCTGCAAATCACAAGCGCACCTGCTTGTATATCTTTATGCTCTTTTGATTCTGCAATTGTATTGATTTATCAAGCTTTAGACATAAGTCTCGAGTTTGTAAACCCTAAGTGTATGTGAAGGTAAACACCTCTAGATCTCACAATGAGATTCACAAACACAGCAAAACAGAACACTAAAAACGTGGCTAGGGTTTTCCCTTATATACTTAGGGCAAAACATAAAACCCTATACATTGAATGGACTAGGGCTGAGTTGGAATTTTCTGCAGAAAAACGATCTGCCCGATTTTCGATCGAGCGGGCCTAATTTTCGATCGATCGAGTTAGACAAAAAGTGAACAGTTACTTCTGCAGTAAACTCGATTCCAACTTTACAGAAAATCCCATACTTTGAGCAAAGTCTAACACAAGACTAAACATAGTTTTGATCATGGTTTGCCAACATTACAAATTGAAGTTCTAATACATTAGTTCCTAATTCTTAGAACCTAACATCAACTTTTTGTCCAGGTTTCCTAGGTAGGAAAAGATCAATTTCTGGCCATCTTGAGTTGCAAGTGAAAGTAATAAATAGGTCTGGATAACCTGCCCATCTACGAATCGCCATTGCATCTTGATAGTTTTCAATCATATACCTTGGACTTCCAGTGAAACTTGAAGGTAGAATAAATCTTTTGCCAGAAGATGCTGGGGTGGTATCTCCTCTCATGACTGCATCTTTCAGTCCTTTATACAATTCTATCCTTAATTTGTCTTGGTTCTGTTTTACCCACATAAGCCGGATCTCTTCAATACATGTGTAGGCATCTACACCAAATTGTTGAAACAATCTACCACCGTATACCAAAGTATGACCCTCATGTTCACGTTCTTGCAATCGGTAAGCATAGTACTCTCTCATTGTAACATAATTAATTGTATCAGATCTGATTCCATCTATATTACTATAAAAAATGCCAAGTCTAAAACCATCCTCGCCATATGGGAACAAATGGGGATATTGTAATGCCATGTATGAAGGATGCAACACATTTATACGTTGTAACCCTCCTCCTCTTAACTCAACAATAATATCACGATGGGTATTCTCAGCACCAATATCACCAACGATAATTGATGCAATTTCTGAACATGTAGGCAGGTTATATTCTCTTCCATCTGAAGTTCGAGAACCAATAAGGCGTAATCTTAAGTTGTGAATATCAGTATCAATGAAACGGTCTCTAAACATCCGAAATGTCTTCACCAGATTTTTTGATTCATCAAACATTTGGACCAATGCATCAACAATAGATGGATCAAGGTCACTATTAATTTTACTATTACTAAAAACGTTCATTCTGTGTTGAACTTCATTTTCAGTATCATAAAAATATAATTGTGCAAACTGTGGATCTTGACCATCATTAGGAAGAAGAGTTCCAATTCTATGGTGGTTTTGGCCATTAAGTTTGAAAATGTAAGGGCCACGTCCATTATTAATTCTGCTATCGACTTTACCACCCATAGATGTCATAGTGAACATTGCATTATAACTTCTAATTAAAGCTTTGAATGTTTTAGATCGTTGACTACCAAGAGGATCTAAAAAGCTCATCAAGAAGAGGAGGTGCTTTCTTAAGCAAAGGCAACTTAACCTTACCCTCCATACAACAGAGAGAAAATTTTGGATTCTTAGGTCTCTTAGATTTGACTGTTCTCTCTTCATACCATAAAATTGAACCGCAATGTATGCATACATAAGAAGGCGGGCCAAAATTCCAAGGTTCAACAATTTTTCCTATATGAATATTTAAATATGAGAACAACAATAATGATGTAAACAAAAATGAAGATCTAATTTTTTCCCTTACAAATTTAAATTGAATCACTTACTTGGAAATTCTTCACAGTCACTCTCATTTTCTGATTCAGAGATTTCTTGAAGTACATCAGAATCATTGAATCTATCTTCTACCAAAGCATCATCTGTACTTATGTTCAATGTAGTTTCTTCATAGGAATGATCCATGTCAACATCAATATCTGATAATCAAATGTGAATCAAAAGTTTTATTCTCAAATTTTTATGAAGCAATGTTTAAAGAATTCATAAACACAAAGTAACTGAAAGAGAAACGAACCTTTTGATGCATAAAAGTCTAGATTTGTACCAGGTGAATGCAACATAGAGCAGTCATGAGTTAATGCCGTTGTATCCCTTCCTTTTTTATTCCTCTTTTCGGCAATAACCATTTTTCTGGATTTCCTAGCCTGAGTAAATTTCTTTTTTAAACTGTTTTTTCTTTCATGCCATTTTCTTTTGGATCGTTTCTCAAACATTAGCATCCTTTTTTTTAGATGCGCTTGTCTTGCATTTTCCATTTTTTTTATAAATCAGAAATCACTGAGCTGTATTAACATGTAAGGGAAAAAATGTCATTATAAATACAAAATTTTTGCTAAGAGTCAATATAAATGAGCTGCTACAAACTGAATTCAAATAAAACATGTGATTGTGTGTTATATAATTAATTATGGTTATTTAAAATTTAGAAAACATGCCAGGTTAACATAAATGAAACATTACATATTTTGAATCAACACCAAACAAACACTGGAAGGGAAGAATGCAAGAGACCAAAATACATATTTAAACAATGCTGTCCCAGTCTACAAGTATGTTTTGTAATCTTAGTCACAGTTAATTTATGAAGTTTTCTACTAAATGGTTGATACCCCTTTTTCAATTTCAACTTTGCGGTCACACCAGATTGGCTGCTAAATACTCAATCTTTGAACGTATTCTGCAGTGTGAAACTCAAGGAATAAAAAGTGTTCTCCAACCAAACATGATCTACTACTCATACATAAGCTAGTGCATTTTTCATTAACTTTTGTTTTCATTTATTTCTAATTTCAGCACTGATGAAAATCTGTTATAATGTCATCAAAGGATAAATATGATTAACATAATCATCACTAATAGTAATGCAAAAGTTTCAAAACTGACACAATGCAATCATTGAGCTATATTGAATAGTAAAATTGCACAAAAACAAATAAGCCTAATCAATTGTAAAACAGGTCGAACATAACAACAAAGACCCATGGAGAACATGATTTTTTAGCACCAACATTAAAAAAACTAGATTATGAAAAATTAAGAAGAAAACATCAAAATAAAGTATAACACATCAAGTAACAAAATGTTGACCTTGGGTATAAGTGCTACAGGAAAAAAGCAAAACAGAGAAAGTGTCAAATAAATAATTGGAAAGAAGTAGAAGTTTTATTTTGCCTTTTTTTCTTTTTACCAACTGCCTATTATGCACTATTGTGTAGTATTATTTCTATTTTTTTTATTTCAAAAAAGGAAATAAATAATCTAAAAATATAATAATTCCAATTTGGAAAAGATTATAATGTTAGTAAAGCAAGAAATACTAAAATTATAATCCAAGGTCAAAACATTGAAAGAGAGAAAATAAACGTCCGGATTTTAATTCAAATTCAAATAACAAAAAGTAGTGGTGAAGATGTGAAATAAGAAGAGGGGAGAATTGGCTGAAGAAATCAATGCATAAAAAAAGAAGCTGGCGAAAACATGCAAATCAAAACCAATTGAAATAGGAATACTAAAATTACAAAATCATAAATGCGCGTAATACAGAAACAAACATCAACTGATTTGATCTATTTGTAATAAAAATAGAATGAAGTATTTACGTCTATACAATGTTCTATTTAAATCTAGAATAGCATTAACATGCTGCTCATAACATTTATTTATTTGTAGCATAAGTTCTTGGTTTAAGTCCCAAACATACAAAATAAAAACCCACAATTATTCAGAATTTGATTCATAATTTTTTTCAGTAACCAAAAAAAAAAAAAAATCACCATCACCATCACAATAATCATCATCTTTATTATATTAAAATTTTTTTTAAAAAACCAAAGCAATGACACAAAAAGAGAGAGATGGGATGGAATGTAAATTTAAACATCTTGTTTGGGCTACATGCTTTATGTTAATTTAAAATTTTCAAGATTCCTCAAATTTCATATGGAAAATTTCTAGACTCACATCAAAAAATTTAGGATTATGAACATAATGTTGTAACAATGTACTAAAAAGAGGAATTATGAAAATGAAGATAGAAGATTGCATTACAAAATATCTGCTGAATTCTATTTTAAAAATAACATTTAAACATCAGTATTTCACCATAAACCAACAACATCAGTATTTCACCATAAAAGTGTTTTTTAGAGCATCTAAATCTATAGTTTGCGATGTCTGAAGCAGCAAATGCTTGCATTTTGAGAAGATGGTCATCTCTTACAAATGCTTGCATTTTGAATTTCTCAACTCCAAATGTTTTTCTTATTCATGGCAGTCAGGTGTTATTTGTCTAATAACAATTTGCACTTCAATTTTCTTCAATTAAGCAAGACTTATCTAAAAAACCCCTAACCATAACTGTTAGGTTCTAAAAGCTTAGAATAATTGGCAAATCGTGAGCACACAAGAACATACAAGCTGCAGAAAGAAGATTTCAGAATCTGCCTGGTTCGATCGATCGAAAAACAGGCTCGACCGATTGAGAATCGTATCTGCAGAATTTTAAGTTGGCCCAAACAGCAGTTCTAGCCCATTAAGGATTAGGGTTTCAAATCTACTTCTCCCACTATATAAAGGAAACCCTAAGCACGTTTATTTTATAAGGCTTTTTAGAGAGAGAAGAGTGTGCCTTTTTTGTATTTAGGGTTTTGTTCCTAAAACCTCTCTTATAACTTCTACCGGTGTTGTTTCTTGAAGAATCTCAAGATCCGGTATTGCTGAAGTTGCTGCCTTCTCTAGTCATCAAAGGTGCTGATGATCTAAACCTTCAAGGGTGGTCTTGGAGTCACAAACAGGAGAGTTTGTGTTGCTAAACCTTTGAGTGGGATCTCAAAGTCATAAATGTGGGTATTTGTGTTTTGCAAATATTAAAGAAAGAAGGAGTCCGTGGATCTCGGAGCTATCATGGGGTCGTGGTAGTAAGTTTCCTACACTTGGGTAGCAATAGGATGTTAGTGGTCTAAGTCTTATTGTGTAAACTTCAATTCTTTCTAGTGGATTTGCTATTTTACCTTGAGGATAGTTAGGTTAAATCCTCCCCAGGTTTTTTACTGGTTTGGTTTTCCTGGGTCATCATATCTTTTTGTTCTTTATTTTTTCGCTGCTTTACTTGATATGATTGTTATTGGTTTAACCTAGATCTGAATAATAAACCTAAGTATTCACTTGGTTAATTAATTAGGTTAAATAATCTAGTTCACAGGGGTCTAAACGAACTTACAATAACTACAATTAAACAAAAACACATTTGGTCTAGATCCTAAAACAAAACCAAAAATTTAATGCATCTAAGGAAAGAGAATGAACATCCAAATTGCAATTCAAATTCGAACATAGGAATTTGATACGCACCTTTCGTTTGGCTATGTCTAAAGCTGATTATGTTGGTCACAGAGTTGCGCCGATCGCTATGTCTGCACCTGAAATCCCCAATTTGATAGCAAACCTAAAGAAAATAATAGGCTAAGAGATTAAACCAAGTCTAATCCATCTATTTACTTTAATTAAACAAAGCTACTCCTAACCCAAAAACGTAAATCATAACCAACCAAACCAAAATACCCGAATAAAAAAAAAAAGCCCAAATGGATCTCCCAATTAAAAACCCTACTTCCTAAAATTAAAAGCAGAACATATGGAAAGTTGCTAGTCTCACATCAAGAAATTTAGGATTATGAACAAAATGTTGTGACAATGTACTAAAAAGAAGAATTATGAAAATGAAGATAGACGATTGCATAGCAAAATATCTGCTGAATTCTGTTTAAAAAAATAACTTTAAAAATGTCAACATTAAGATCTAATCAGGGCACAACTAACAGAAAATATATATATTAATAATTAAAATATAAATATGTATATATATAGGCAAAAATTCCCTTAGGGAAAATCATTACAGCCCAACACAGGGGAAAAAAACCTCATCTATTATTACCTCCAAATCATGTAATTCCGCACTCTGCAGGCACTTATGTAAAAATGAAAGTAGAATTTGGCTTTTCAAATTAAGTCAATAACTCTTATTGAAGTATAAGAATTGTTCTTATCAGTAACCCATTAAGAAATCAACCCTTAATGGACACTTATATTAAATATAACCTCTGTTAGCTGAGAAAGTAAAACCTAATATATGACCCCTTCTTTTGATTCAAAATTAGTCCACTACCTTTTTTTAATCTGTTCATTAGGTTGCACGTACATATGAAAACACATATTCAGAACAGCCCAAAACACCAAAAACTACAAACTCTGGTAAAAATTAAATGCTAAGAAATCAAGAAGAAGAAGAACTCAAGAAATTGAAAAAATCAATGGAAAATTAGAGGAAAAGGTAGCCTAAACTTAAACCTTATTGAGTAAAGCAGTAAAAAAATATTTAATATGCAGTAAATAACTCTAGGGAAACCATTTAAAAAAAACAACGTCGAAGTTAGGCTTTTTTTAAAAAATGTTGATCAACAGCTTTTCTTAATTCTTGAAAAGCTGGTCATCTCTTACAAATGCTTGCATTTTGAATTTCTCAACTCCAAATGTTTTCCTTGTTCATGGCAGCCAGCTGTTATTTGTCTAATAACAATCTGCACTTCAATTTTCTTCAATTAAGCAAGACTTACAAAAAAAACCCCTAACCATAGCTACAATTAAGCAAAAACACATTTGGTATAAATCTTAGGATACTCAGAATATCCTATGCCAAAACCAAAAATTTAATGAAAAATAATGTATAAATAAACTTAAGCAAAATCCTCAAACAATTTCTATTGCATACATTCAAACTTAAATAAAGTAGTATATTTAGACATATAGTATCCAATATTCCCAAAAAATGTTAAAACATTAGTATCTTTGAATCACGTCATGTGTGTCATTCCCTTCTCAAAGGGGCTACTTGGAAGAACACATGAAATGAGTTTGAGCAAAGGGAATTCTCCATAATGCTCCTAATGCAATATCTTCAAAAACATTTAATATTTCCTGTCAAAGAATATTTTCATTTGTGTGAGCTTCCACACCTAAGGGAAAATAGCGTTTATTTAAAAAAATAAATTTCTCTTTAAGAAAATAAAACTTAACTTACATTTGAGCATCATGTCAAGCTTTTGCAGTGCAAGAAGTTTGACATAAAAACCTGAACTTGGTGCATATTTACAATGAGTTATTTGCCTGTAAGCCTCTTTTAACAACCATCTATTCTAGAAAAAAAAATTTCTTGTTTGTTATAACCAAATATAAACATCAATATTTATGCCAAATCAATATCTAATTTTTTGTTTCTATTGAAATGAAATTATTATTTAACAGGGAAAAAAAAACATGAGATAACTTTCAAAAATTATTATCTATTTAAACAACATATAAAGTGAAGAAATTGCACCCTAGAACTACATGCATATTTAGTGGAGGACCACAATCAAACGTTATTATGATCCTTCATAAATTTTAAAAAATTGCTCAAAGAAAGCTCCTAAATAAACCACTATAGGCAATATTTATCACAAAGATAGACACCTTCTAAATGTGTACATTCTGCAAATTTCAAAAGTATGCATTCAATAGGTACTGTGCCATTAGAACTAAAATCAAATGTCATATCAAAGAACTTCAGCTTCATCTCAAAGCCATAAACCAAGCATAATTTAAGATATAGAAATTACAAAGTAACTTTTTTGTAAATTAATCCAAGGATTTGTATACAAATATTTTCTACATTAGATACTCCATCCATATACTTAGCTTAAATTTAGAAATACCCTTTCCCCAACTCATTGTAGGTAATTCGTAAGAGGGGGAAAAGTGAGTTATTTAACCAAATAAATTTAAGTGTCATATTGTATAGCCGTTGCCCTCAGCCTCATCAATAATAGATAGATAACCAAAACCAACCTAGCCCAGATACCCAAAATCACATAAGTTTCATGAAAATGGCAATGACTCATTATAACATTTATCCCCAACTCCAAAATCCGTCTATTTACTTAAATTAAACAAAACTACTCCTAACCCAAAAACGTAAATCATAACCAACCAAACCTAAAAATCCGAATCAAAAATAAAACCCAAATGTATCGCCCAATTTAAAACCCTACTTTCTAAAATTTAAAGCAGTAAATATGGACAGCGGCCCTAACGGCCGATCTCTATCTCTGTATCTCAATACCTTCGAGATGCTCGATTGCCGTATGAATCTCCGCTGGGCCGCAATTTTTTTTTTCTTTTTTCTCCTTCCCTTTCTCTGTATCGCCGTGCTGCTGGTTTTTTTCCGGAGGAAGATATTGTTAAGCGGAGGCTGAAAAGATGAGTTTTCGAAACAAACCCTTGTTCTGGATGGTGGATTGAGGAAATAGTAGCATCACAGTATCGGTAGGTTTTCCTCTGGATTGAGACGTTCGATCGCCGTATGAATCTCCACTGGATCGCAATTTTTTTCCTCTTTTCTCCTTCCCTTTCTCTGGATCGGAGTGTCGGTGTTTTTTCTTTTTGAAGAAAGATATTGTTAGGCGGAGGCGGATAAGTTGAGGTTGCTAGGTTTTTTGTTCTCCTTCCCTTTCTCCGTCGGTAAGGTCTTTTAATTCTAGGGCTTTTTTTTTTCTTTTTAACTGGGTTTTTTTTACCTGGTTCTGTTTTTTTCTTTCTTTTAAAAACTTGGACCGAAAACGTGGCAGAGATTTGGAAACGTTGTGACGTGCGAGTGTGCTGCTTTAAAACAGTACACGTGGCAGCATTTGAGGGTGCCTTTTTTCCTATTTGTCAGCACCTCCTTAAATGTAGGAACTAACTTTCTCTCAGCTTCTGCTATTATATATAGTATATGATGCTTACAATCTGCACCCATTATTGGGATGTGCTATGACTTGTATCTATAAACTTTTGCTTTTGACCAATTTCATAGTCATACTTGGAAACTTTTTCTCTTGGCCAATTTCTGAGCCATATACTTAGAAAATTTGTTCTAGGCCAAGTCTTGGGCCAAGTACATGGAAAATTTGCTCTTTCCAAATCCAAGGCCATGTCACTTGGAAAATTTGTTCAGACCAAGTCCTGGGCCAGGTACATGGAAAATTTACTCTTTCCTAAGTCCTGGGCCATGCCACTTGAAAAATTTGTTCTGGCCAAGTCTTGGGCCAGGTATATGGAAAGTTTGCTCTTCCTAAGTCCTAGGCCATGTCACTTGGAAAAATCTGTTCTGGCCAAGTCCTGGGCCAAGTACATGGAAAATATGCTCTTTCCCAAGTCTTGGGCCATGTCACTTGGAAAATTTGTTCATGGCCATTGAATTTTTCAATCTTCATAAAAGGTTCCTTCGTGGCCCCCCATTCTCAAGTGGGATCACTAAACTAATTTATTTTCTTTTCTTCAAAGGGATAAGGATTTGTTTCCTTCTTCGAGGATCTTCTAAAATATCATCTCTTGGCTGTGAACAAATCCTTCATGTAAATACTCTTCTTTAATGAGTCATCTAAGGTGACTCTTACTGGTGAATTGGTGGCTAGGAGGAGCTCCACTAAGATGATTCTGTCATGGTGTTTTCTTTAGGAGGGGGATCCTCTTACGGGGATCCTAGAAGAGGAAGGCTTCCTCCAGGCATGCTCGTTAGAGGCTAACTTCACAAACCTCATAGTCTGTTTCTTTCCAAGGATCTCTACCATTACTATTTTTCTAGGGATCTTCTCACTCAATATGTACTCCTCTTCTTTGGGGAATTGGACTAGTAAGTTTGCTACAGATTAGCTCTTGACAGCTCTAGGGATCCTTCAGACCTATGTTGTATTAGGAAATTAATATTAGCCATTGGGCCACTCTTCAAGATCGCAAGGCATGATGGAGGAGGGCTTTTATTAGATGAGAGCTCATCACCAATAGGATTTGGTGGTATTAGGTTCTAAGAATTAGGAACTAATGTATTAGAACTTCAATTTGTAATGTTGGCAAACCATGATCAAAACAATGTTTAGTTTTGTGTTAGACTTACTCAAAGTATGGCTCTTATTGTAAAGTTGGAATCGAGTTTTATGCAGAATTCACTATGCACTTTCTGCCTGACTCGATCGATCGAAAATTAGACTCGATCGATCGAAAATCGTGCAGATTGTTTTTCTGCAGAATTTTTCAACTCAGCCCTAGCTCATTTAATGTATAAGGTTTTATGTTTTGCCCTAAGTATATAAGGGAAAACCCTAGCCACGTTTTTAGAGTTCTGTTTTGCTGTGTTTGTGAATCTCATTGTGAGATCTAGAGGTGTTTGCCTTCACATACACTTAGGGTTTACAAACTCAAGACTTATGTCAAGAGCTTGGTAAATCATTCAATTGCAGAATCAAAGATCTTAAAGGAATACAAGCAGGTGCGCTTGTGGATTGCTGAAGAATTCAAAGAAAGAAGGAGTCCGTGGATCTCGAAGCTATCATGGGGTCGTGGTAGTAAGTTTCCTACACTTGGGTAGAAATAGGATGTTAGTGGTCTAAGTCTTATTGTGTAAACTTCAATTCTTTCATAGTGGATTCAGTTTTACCTTGAGGATAGCTGGGTTAAATCCTCCCCAGGTTTTTTACCAGTTTGGTTTTCCTGGGTCATCAGATCTTTGTGTTCTCTAATTTCCGCTGCTTTATTATTTTTGCTTATTTGTGTTAACCTAGATTTAATTAAATTACCTAAGTTAATCACTTGGCTAATTTTCTAGGTTAATTTGTTGGGTTTAAGGGGTCTAAACGAACTGACAAGTGGTATCAGAGTGGGTAGCTTTTGTGTTTGATCCTTTGATCTTTTAGCTGATCCTTGACCCCTGTTGTCATGGAACACGGACACTCTCTTGTTGTTCCACCTCACTTTGATGGAAACAACTATGCTTATTGGAAAGTAAGGATGAAAGCATTCCTAAAATCCATTGATGAGAGAGTTTGGAATTCCGTTGAGTACGGATGGGAGAAGCCCACTACTCCTGTGAGTGAGTGGAAAACTTCTCAAAAGGAGGCTGCCGCTTTCAATAGCAAAGCTATGAATGCTATTTTTAATGCTGTTTCCATGGAGGAATTTAAGAGAATCTCTAATGTTGAGGTTGCTCATACTGCTTGGAATATCCTCCAGACTGTGCATGAAGGCACAAAGGCAGTTAAGATAAATAAATTACAGCAATTAACAACTAGATTTGAAAGCATTAGGATGAATGATGATGAATCTTTTGATGAATTCTATGCTAAATTGAATGATATTGTTAATTCTGCTTATAATTTGGGTGAAATCTATGATCAACCTAAAATTGTTAGGAAGATTCTTAGATCTTTGACTGAGGATTTTAGACCCAAAGTGACTGCCACCACTGAGAGCAAGGATGTGGACTCCATCCCTGTTGATGAACTTGTAGGATTTCTTCAGTCCTATGAGTTAGACCTCCCTAAGACTAACAAATCCAAATCAATGGCTCTTAAGTCTGTTGATGATGTTGAGGATGGTGGATTTGATGATGAACTCTCTGCTACAGAGATTGCCTATCTTGCCAAGAACTTTAGAAACTTTCTTAGGAACAATAACAGAAGGGCAAGAGGCAAGAACACTGTTGAACCTAGAAATTTTTTGGAGGAATGATCCCACTAAGGTCAATAACACTGAAAAACCTAAGGAGAAAGTAGGTCAGCCTTCTAATAATTCTTTGGGACAACAATGATATGGTTGTCAAGGGTATGGTCATTTAAAATCTGAATGTCCTACATACTTGAGGTCTAAGGATAAAGCTATGGCTGTAACCCTTAGTGATGATGAAGTTTCTGACAATGAATCCGCTACTGATGAGGATGGAAACTTCATTGCTTTCACTGCTACTACTATAGTTAATGAAAGCATGTCTGTTGAAGAGAACCCTTCTGATGGGAAACTCTCTGAGGATGCAGATTTACAGGAAGCCTACAATAAACTTTGCAAAGTTGCTGCAAAGGATGCCATGAATGTTGAGTTAGGCTTGAAGAAAATTGCATCTCTGGAACTTGAAAAGAAAAATTTACTTGTGAAATTGTTTGATGCTAATGAGCTTTTGAATAATGTGAAAACTGAGAACATGCTCTTACTTGATAAAGTCAAATGTTTGAAACTTGAGTTATCTGTTGCTAGAGAACAAACTAATAGGTCTGCAAGCTCTAAACTTGATCACATGCTGAGTGTTCAAAAGTCAAATGTCTTTGATTGTTGGACTTGATCTTATTGAGAAAGGCATAAATAACCATCTCACCACTGTTTATTAGCCAATCATGAACACCTTAGTGCATATCGTAAGATTTTGTGCTCGAGAAAGTGTAGCACATGCATAAAAAGAACATAAGGTGTAGCCTCTAATTAAAATTGGTGTGTACATTATTGGGCTATAATAATTTCACAATTCATAAAATTGGTGAGTACATTATCCTGGCTTTTATTAAGTTTCTAATCAATTAAATTGAATAATGAGGCAAATCAAGAAACTTACATGGTTGCAAGCTTTTATTCTAGGAGATGTGAGAGTTATATGATGTAACTCTTTAAGTAATAGTCTCTTTCAATTTCATGTGATGGATTTTGTAGAAATTGTGATGATCAATATGTGCATATCACCTCACATGTTTCTCAAGCTTCTGCTAGTTGCACACACTACACAAGTTATTCTTTGCTAAACTGTGTACATGATATTGTGTGTGTTTTTGGCCTGACCAACCAAGTTTGAAATTTTCTGAAAATTGTTGCAAAACATGTTTGCTTGCTTGATTGATTGAGGAAGATTATGAGAAAAGCTTAATTTGAGAGATCTGGGTTGAAAACATGGGTTTTTGGAAAAACATTTCATCTCATACTCATGCATCTTTTTCATAAAAGTTGATGCTTTGAGGAGTTTTTGAGATAATTTGATTCAATTTTCAAAAATTCAATTTTTCCAGATTTTCGATTGATCGAGTCTGTTTTTCGATCGATCGAAAATGTTTTTAAAATCCCTCTAAACTCTCTGTGTGTTTCTATCGGTTCTCGATTGATTCTGGATCAATCGAAGGATTTTCGACCGATCGAATCTGTTTTTCGATTGATCGAAAATCGGGCTGAATGTTTTTTTAAAAGGTTTTTCTCTCACGTGACTTTTCACTTTTCAAATCTTTTTCAAAACCTTTTTCTCCCTACCAACCGGTCAAGCCTTTTTTCTTGGAGATTTTGTTGTTTTCTTCAAATCTTTTTGCATAATCTCTCTCTCCCAAGACTGGTAAGTCATTTATACCCTTTCTTTTGCTTTTATTTTCATGTTTCATGCATTAATTCATGCATTTTTGGGGTATTTTCGCCACTTTGGTTTTTGAGATTTTTGGAGTGATTTTTGGCTCTTTCTCTTTCAAAAGAATCATGGGTTTTTGTGGGGACACCTTATCTAAGCACTATATGTGGTTTAATTTGATTAGTTTGGTGCTTTGTGAAATTTTTAAATTTCTAGGGCTTGAAATTGGGGATTTTGGGGTTTTTGTTCAATTTGATTGAAATTGATAAAATTGGCTTGTTGAATTGATTAATTTGATCATTATAATGTGTCAATTAACTGTTGTGTTGATCAATTTATCAATTTGTTGTGTTTTGAAAACTTGGGTTTTTCCAAAATTGGGTATTTTTTGTTAAATATTGCTTGCTCAAGCCAATTTAGTTAATTTGAATCATATTTGAACTTGTCACTGCATTAGTTCATGCATCATTTGCATAATTCGTTCATGCATCATATAGAATTGTTATTTCTATATTTTGTGTTGTGCTAACTTGCAGTCTGTCCTTGGTTTTTGTTTTTGCTCTTCTTATTCTGTGTCTCTCTTTTCTTTCCTTAGCATCATGCCTAGGAAAACTAGAGCCCATATGACTTCTGACCCTTCACCTTCTTTTGATAGTGATCAGTTTCCTAGTGAGTCAAACCAAGTGACCTATGAGACCCTTAATCTTAGGCGTCATATCTGGGCTGAGCGTAGGGTCATACTAGATGAGGTAGATCTTGAGGTGAGACGTAACTTTGAGCGTCGGGGTTGGTTATCTTTGCTCGAGTATGAGCATTCTCCTCCTCCTGCCACCCTGATTAGAGAGTTCTATTCGAACCTCTCTATCCACATCTATGATACCAACACCTTAGTTAAGGTTTGGTTACGAGGTGTAGAGTATAGCATTACCCCTTCAGTGGTGTCTGATGCTCTTGGGGTGCCCATTGTTGATCATCCCGTTTTTCCTTATGAGGAGTCTCCGCCTCTTGATGACCTATTGTCATACATCACTAGATCTTCTATCTAGTGGGGTTCTGATCCTCGGATCACTTCAGCTGAGCTTTCCGAGCTTCACTACCTTTTCTTTAGGATAGCGTGTCATTCTTTGTGGCCTATTTCTCATGTCCACACCATCCCTCTTGAGCGATGTGTGTTTTTGTACGCGCTTGTTACTGATACTCCTATCAGTTTTCCTCATCTGTTCCTTCGTTCTTTGAACGAGGTTCATCGGTCTAGTTCTACGGCTCATGCGTTATTCTTTCCCGTTTTTATTCATAGGATTCTCCTTTTTCTTGGTTTAGGTGATTTTCCTGCATCTGAGCCTGTTCATGTTATTGCTCCTATAGATGCTACCTTTTTGAGGCAAAGGGCTGCTCAACTTCGAGCTAGCTCTAAGCGTCCTAGGGTAGGGCCTTCCGGTGTCACTCCACCCCCTTCTTCTTCTACAGATACTCCTGCAGCTGGGACGTCTTCTGATCCTGCTGTTGCTGCTGCTGCTGATGTTCTTCCACCATTTGATGAGGTTTTTGACCTTCGTCGGACTCTTGATACTGTCGTGACCGTTTAGGCGGCTCATGGTCAGCTTTTGGTGGACATCCTTGATGAGCTACGTGCATTGCGAGTGGATTTGGCGAGCTCTCGTCGATCTCCTCCACCTCCTTTTGATGATGAGTGAGTGCCCTTTGGCAATTCATCACAAAAAGGGGGAGTGCATTCTATTATGTAGTTCTTATGTATCTAGGAGATTTTTTGTGGAGATTTTCATTTTAGGGGGAGTTTTGTACTTAGTAGTGATACTGCGGAGCTTGTGGAGTTATTAGATTGTATCTAGGCACTTCACTGTGTATTTCTTTTTTAGCTCTTATTTAGGAGATATTTTGTTGAGATACATTTTTTATATATATGTTTCTTGTTTCACTATGCTACTGTGCTTATTGATTTATATTTATGATGTTATTCATGATATATATCTTTATTTTGTGTCATGTGAAATCAAGAAGATAGTTATATATATTTCCTGTTTTTTCCACACATGCGTTTATGTGTTTGTTAAGTGTTACAGGAATATACAGGTTGATTCAGTCGTGCTGCTGTCTATTTTGCAACTGTTAGATAGTAGTTAGGTTGAATTGTTTAAGTGGCTTTTTATTTTGTAATGGGATGTTTCATTTTGTAAACTTTGAGCTTTTTGTTAAGTCTGTGTTTTGTTACGGATTGCCAAAGGGGGAGTTTGTTAGGTTCTAAGAATTAGGAACTAATGTATTAGAACTTCAATTTGTAATGTTGGCAAACCATGATCAAAACAATGTTTAGTCTTGTGTTAGACTTGCTCAAAGTATGGCTCTCATTGTAAAGTTGGAATCGAGTTTTATGCAGAATTCACTGTGCACTTTCTGCCTGACTCGATCAATCGAAAATTAGACTCGATCGATCGAAAATCGTGCAGATTGTTTTTCTGCAGAATTTTCCAACTCAGCCCTAGCTCATTTAATGTATAGGGTTTTATGTTTTGCCCTAAGTATATAAGGGAAAACCCTAGCCACGTTTTTAGAGTTCTGTTTTGCTGTGTTTGTGAATCTCATTGTGAGATCTAGAGGTGTTTGCCTTCACATACACTTAGGGTTTACAAACTCAAGACTTATGTCAAGAGCTTGGTAAATCATTCAGTTGCAGAATCAAAGATCTTAAAGGAATACAAGCAGGTGCGCTTGTGGATTGCTGAAGAATTCAAAGAAAGAAGGAGTCCGTGAATCTCGGAGCTATCATGGGGTCGTAGTAGTAAGTTTCCTACACTTGGGTAGCAATAGGATGTTAGTGGTCTAAGTCTTATTGTGTAAACTTCAATTCTTTCATAGTGGATTCAGTTTTACCTTGAGGATAGCTAGGTTAAATCCTCCCCAGGTTTTTTACCGGTTTGGTTTTCCTGGGTCATCAGATCTTTGTGTTCTTTAATTTCCGCTGCTTTATTGCTTTTGCTTATTTGTGTTAACCTAGATTTAATTAAATTACCTAAGTTAATCACTTGGCTAATTCTCTAGGTTAATCTGTTGGGTTTAAGGGGTCTAAACGAACTGACAGGTGGTATGAAAAGTAATGATTCAATTGTTGAGATGCGTAACTGCCAAACACGTTCTTTCTATGTTGGGATACCTCATTTCAGTATCCTTCAATGCTCTGTATGCTTGGGATCGAGATCCCAAGTACAACAATAATGATTTTGCCATGGACTAGTACCCATAAGGTAGGCAGATGACTCATGATCTCCTTTTTCAACAGTTTGGATAGTCCACTAATGACCAAGGCTGGCCTTGGTGTGAACTTCCTAATGTAAGAAATTCTTTCCAAAAAGCTCTTGAGTTCCTTGACCGCGGTATGCCTCTTCATGGTTGATATTGTTGTTGCCTTAGTTAGATCTATGAGGAGATCGATGTTAGGCAAAGGAAATTTATCATTTGGATGTGCCTTATTTAATTTGCGGGAGTACACGCCGATAAATCTTCATGTTTTTTTTTCTTCAATAGCTCCACCAATTTCTCTCCTTTTTTTGTACCGATAACTGATTGCTGATGAGGATAGGCCCCAAGTTCCTTAGGTCTGCCCCCAAGTTCATTTCTTCCAGTTCCTCCTTTGGTAGGATCTATGCCTTCCTTTTCACATCCACAGGTTTCTCCAGGATCCACTTTTGGGCTGTCATGTAAAATGGTGGTCCAGGATCCTCTTACAAGTTACATTCAGGTCTCGCGTACCTTTATAAGCGACATTCTGCCTTCCCCTCCAGGTTTCTTCTCCTTCTGGGATGGGAATCCCTCGGGATCCTAGAGATGGGATATTCTGACTCATCGTATCCCTATGTTCCTCTAGGATCTCTTCTTGGGCTATCATGTGAGATGGTGGTTCGAGATCCTCTTGTAGGCTACATTCAGGTCTTGTGAATCTTCATAAGCGATATTCTGCCTTCCCTCCAAGTTTCTTATCCTTTTGAGATCGGAACCCCCCAGGATCCTAGAAATGGGATATTCTTCAGCTGGAGCTGACTCATCATAAAATATATTTTCGATAAAGTTTACTTAAAGCTAGATGAAAGGACTAGGATTGGCAGCGACTTTTGTAGGCTTCCCATTAAATCTCTCTTTCACGTACTACTAGTTTGTTGAGAGGATCAGGCAATACTTGTGATGTCATGGTTGGCCCTTAGAACTAGTTCTAGGTGTCCTCCAGTGGTCTTTGTATCTCTTCCAAATCTTGTTATTTCTAAGGGTGAGCCCAATTGTTGAGCTGCAATAAATGATAGATGCACTGTATAGTTGTTGAGCTTTCAATAATTTTGATTTTGCTACTGACTTGCAATATAGTGTTTCTATTGATTTTCTTCAAAATGTATTCAAGGTCCACCGCACAATAGGCTTTAGCCCCCAAGACATGAGGCGATTGTTGAATCATGCTTGATCCTCCTTCTCTTGATGCTATTGTGAAACTTCTATCTGTTTTCCTGATGCCATCATTTTTATTTTTGGAACCATTTTACTTTGCTGGATCTATCACCTTTGCTGGAACCAATGATCTCCTTGGCTTTGCTAGAATTGAGGGTGTACTCAGCCTTGCTGGAATAAAGGATCTCCTTAGCTTTGCTAGGATTAAGGATCTCCTGAGCTTTACTTTCCTGAAGTCAAGGATCTTCAGGCTTTACTTTCCTGGAGTCAAGGATCTCCTAGACTTTGCTGGAATTAAGGATGTACTCAGCCTTATTGGAATTAAGGATCTCCTCAACTTTGTTAGGATCAAGGATCTCCCAGGCTTTACTTTCCTAGAGTTAAGGATTTCCTAGATTTTGCTGGAATTAAGGATGTACCCAGCCTTACTGAAATAAAGGATCTCCTCAGTTTTGTTGGGATCAAGGATCTCCCAGGCGTTACTGGGATCATGGAACTACTCCATTTTGCTAAATCCATGGGCGAAGCCAAGGAACTTGTCCATTTTACTAACCTGCACCATATGATATTATTATCAAGTTACTACAAAATTCTTTAGCCCTACAGCGTGAGGCAATTGCTTTGCCATGTAATTTACATTTCATCAAGCCTCTTTGATTCGCTTACTTCTCTTTTTTTTTTTTTCTTTTTTTTTTAAGAAATCAAACAACATCATGAATTTTTTTTAAAAGAAAATAAATCTGCCCCCAAACTTGAGGCAATTGCTTTACAATGTAGCTCATACAATCTTCATTTCATCTATCCTTTTTTTTTTTTTTTGATTTTCTCACTTCTCCATTTTTTCTTTAAAGCAGTGAAACAATATCATGATTGTTTAAATATTACTACATGACCCATTTTACCTTTTTTTTTTAAAGAGTAGGGCAATGATCCATTATGTTCAAAATGTAAAATGGAGAAAATAATGACGCATAAAACTTATCTTGTGTTAGGAAGTTCCCCAATATTCCATATACAGTCCCTCGATTGGACGTTCTTTGGAAGAACCCGCACTTTTGGGATCTTGATGTTGAATGCACTAAGAGAAACTTTCCTTCCTTTTGGTGTTTCCTAGTTTTGGAGCCATGCTTGCAAAGGGATCGCTTCTTCCCTCTCCTTTTTCCCAGTCCCCAGTGGAGTCGCCAAAATGTGTGTGCCCCTTTTTGGACAGTACAAAGGCCTAAGTAGGAATAAGGATCCTGGGCCCCTTTCTTGTTGTTTGGTGGACTGGGCTTGGTTCACCTAGCTAAATGGGGCATATTACAAACCAAGTTGTGCACAAGTCACATAACACTCCTCAAGGCAAAAATGCGATTCCTTCTAAGAAATAAAATACCATTATAAGTTTTTTAGTGTCATAAAATACCCTTTACTCTTACGAAACAAGTAAAATAATTATTCATAATATTCACAATGAAAAAGAGATTGAAATAGAATATTTAAGGCTTATATTTTATTGTGTAAACATTTAAAAGAGTTCCTTCACTTGGTACTCCAGACGTACTGTCATGGTACCCCGGACGTACTATCGTGGTACCCCGGATGTACTAGGCCTGTAATCCCAGAATGCTGATTCACTGAACTATACATTTAAAAGAGTTCCTTCACTTGGTACTCTAGACGTTCTCCATGCTTATTATGCAATGGAGTTTTGTTCTTTCTCTTTACCTCTATAGGTCCTGCATAAGAACACATTATACAATACACATATCTTCAAATAATCGTTAGTTTCTTAGATTTTGATATACATTTTAGTACATATACATATATGTAAATGAATTTCGTAAGAATGAGTCAGCCTTGAGGATCCTGACCCCAATTCTCACAGACTTAGTGCTTTTGCACAAGATTTGTGGGATTTGGAACTCAAGTCCAAGTGGCTTTGCTTGGACATTGCCTTCCAAGATAGTTAGGTGAGGAGGATTTTGTGGGAGAGAATGAAATATGATGTGTGCATGTTTTTGGCATATGTTTCTTTGGAGGCTAAGTAATAGTTTGAATGATCTCAAGGATATGGGACAAATTCCTCCACCTTGGCTCTTTTTTTTTTTGTTGGGCTATTAAAGCTTTAATTTGAACCTTTAAACTCTCCCTTTTTCCCTCCATCTTAATCCCTCCTTCCCCCCCCCCCCCCCTCTTCTACTATACCTTAGTGTTCATTTTATAGTGGACATGGTCTGGTACCCCGGGCGAGGACGTCCCTAGTCTGATGGGTAAAACCATGTCCTCTGGAACCTAAAAAAGTGCATTGGACAAAAGTTCAGCTTAATTAAGCAATTATAACTTAAAAGGGGCATTTGGCTTTAGCTATAAATGAAAGATCTTCTTGGAAAGTCAAATGAGTGGGTGGGTTGCTCAATGTACTGGATAACAGCTTTAGTTGAAAATGACAATTGAGAGGAAATTGTGGGGAGGTGTCATGCACATGGGGGAACTGAGTTTTCCATTGGTTCATGCATTCCAAGAAAATATATGAACCAAGGGAAACCTTCGGGATCCTCCTTTCACCAGAAATCACTCCCCTACCAACTAAACCATTTCTCCTTTACTATCTACTCGGGATCCCACGGGCTTTGACCATGGATTACAAAGATAGTACCTGGTTTTGTTGGATTTTTAACGGCTTTTTTTTTTTTGCTGGAAATCTGAACATACATAGGGCCTTGATGTTGATTCTTCTTGCTGCATATCCTCTGGCCTGACCGCCTTGCTGCATGTCCTCTAGTCTTGCCCGAGATCCTTGTTGCATGTCCTCTGGCCTGACCAAGTCTAGGACCTCTTCTTCCTTTTTTTTTTTAATTATTATTATTTCTTTCTTTTTCCTTCTTTTTGGAACTTTGGGCCTTCATGATCCTTCTTAACTTCATGAATTAGGCCTTCTTTTGTTAAGGCCCATGGTCTTTCCTTACTATTCATGGAATGGGCTTTCTTGTGAAATTTTGGTCCTCAATAGTGGGTTTTCATTGTCAAGACAAGGACACTTACACCTCTTACTCTTTGTCCATGGCTCAAGAACATTGTCATCATGAAACAATGTGGCAGCAGCTGAAATTGGAGCTTCCAAAGCCATTTGATTAGTGAAAATGTATGAGAAAATAGAGAAGGGAAGAGATTGAGAGTGAGTGATTATTATGTCAAGAATGAGGTATGGATTTATAATGGTTAGAATGTGTGTAATAAGTGGTAAAAAAAAGAAAGAGTGAGGTGTGAAAACTTAGGAGATTGGGTTGGGAATTGAAGGTGTTGGGAGTGAAGTGTTGGCAATGCAAAAGATTGGAAGATGAGGCCAAAGAAGATGGTGTGGGCGAGAGGAGATTGGTTAGTTTCAAAAAAGTTGCTTCCATGTCAACATGTTACGTGTAATTTCTTCATCATAAAATTAAATCCAAAAATCAAATTATTTATTACATTTTGACACCAAAGTTTGAACCTATATATCCTATCCACGACATTGAAATATTATATTTAGCACACTTGTTTATCAGTCAAGCATTTTCTCATTATTGAGCTGTATTTCTAATTGGATATAAACCAATTAAATGGAGGCAGAGATTAATTTTTTTCTAATTATTTCTATAATAATACCCAACTTTATATTATTTATTGGGAAGGTTGCTTTTACGCTTATATGCATTGTAAACAGGTTTTGGCTACACATCTAGGCCAAGTAATTGGCCACGCCAGCACTATTTTGCCTTTGGCTATGAGCATGTAATTCGGCTTCTTGTTTTGATGTAGTTAATTTAATTAATAAGATAAAAAAAATAAATAAAATAAAGGGCTCTTCACCATCAAGCAATAATCAAGAATCAAACCATCTTTAGAATGCAACATTCAATCTTCAAATCATATTGCTTGAATCAGAAAATTTTCGAAAATTCATGCATTGTCATTGGTTGGGTGACAATCAATGTTGCAACACCAATTATTACCAAGATCCATATCTAAATCCATTTTGAAAAGATTGTACTAACCAATACCAAAAAAATTATATATGATGGGGATCAACTAAGTGTCGCTCATACTAACCACTCCATGCTCCTACTTTTCTGTCCTACTTTTCTTATCCAATTGATTTGCCTACTACCCGTGCATCATGGATTCAATGCTCAATTTTGTTATTAAAAAAAGACAAGAAAATTCCAACTGAACCCATAATTTTAGGGAAGAGTGCAAGTAACCCATTAAGAAAAGAAAGGCGTTTCATTTAGTTGCACCAAATGACGTATCCAATTGATTTCAAATCTTCTGTCCTACTTTTCTTATCCCACTCCATGCTCCACAAATGAAATAAAATATAAATTAGTCGTCCAGCACCACCGACTAGAGCTGGTGCCACTACAACGGCCATCAACCAACACCTCGTTATTTTTAAATCCATGACTAGGTACATGAATAGAGAAATCACGGTGTCCTTTCATCAACTAGCATCTATTCATCAAATCCACCAACCTATGGTCTATTTTGGATTTGGTAAATTGATAAAGTATATTAGAAAACAAAAAACTAATATCAAGTGGCTCTGTGTGGCTGTGATTTTTTTGGTATTTCACTTAAATTGTGTTGGGTATGTACTTTGATATTATTGTCTTAGGAATTTAGGATCCTACATATGCTTTTGAAATAGAAGGGGACTGTTTCATGAAATGGGAGTACGCATAGGTCCTTTTGGTTCGATTTTAAGAAGAATTTCATAATAAAACAAACATTGTCAGCTTGAGAAAACTTTGGTTGAACGTACATCCAACATATTTGAGGAAGTGGGCAGTGATTTTAATAAACAAATTGAAGAAGAAGAAGATGTGGGAATTACATTGTATGCTTTAACTGGGACTCCTACACCAGGCACTATGAGGGTTAAAGGCAAGATTAATGGCAGTGGGTTAGTGATACTGGTTGACACAGGTAGTACTCATAATTTTGTGGATGCATTAGTGGTCTCTAGTTTACAGTTAAAGGTTGATGTTTCAAGAGTTTTGGAAGTTAAGGTGGCTAATGGTACTATGGTGAGAACTCAAGGTTTTTGTACTAGTGTACCAGTGTGTGTGCAAGGAGTGGAATTTTGTGTTCAATTTAATGTTTTGGCATTAGGAGGTTGTGATGTTGTGTTAGGCACTCAGTGATTGAGTACCTTGTGTGTAATACACTGGAATTTTCAGTTGTTAACTATGAAATTCCATTATAAGGATCAACAGGTCTTGTTGCAGGGTTTAAGTCCCTCTTTAGGCACTTCCTTCATGGATTGTAGTCAGTATAAGGAAGGGTTTTTACTCCTACAGTTGATGTGGTGTTGGAAGATAGTGTGCCTACAAAAGTGGAGTAGTTATTGCAGGAATTTAGAGAGGTTTTTGAGAATCCTGTTGGTTTACCACTTGTGAGGGGTCATGAACACCAGATTACTCTCATGGAGCGCTCTCAACCAGTCTTCTCGAGACTCTATAGATACCCTTTCTATCAAAAGAATGAAATTGAGAAGATTGTGAGAGAGTTGTTGTCTGTTGGGTCAATTAGAAACAGCACCAGTCCTTTTGCTTCACCTATCTTGTTAGTAAGGAATGCAGATGGGTATTGGAGGATGTGCATAGACTATAGAGCATTGAACAACATCACTGTGAAGGATACGTTTCCATTTCCATGAGCTGTTAGATGAGTTGAATGGAGCAATTGTCTTTTCCTAGCTTGATTTAAGATTAGGATACCATCAAATCAAGATGAAGGAGGAGGATGTGCCTAAAACAGCCTTCAGAACACATGGGGGGCATTATGAGTTCTTGGTAATGCCATTTGGCTTAACCAATGCCCCCTCAACCTTCTAATCCTTGACGAACCAAGTTTTTAAGCCTTATCTCAGAAAATTTGTTTTAGGTTTGAAACAGATCAAGACCTTCTACCTCTTTTGGGGCAATTTGCCTACTACCCGTGCATCATGGATTCAATGCTCAATTTTGTTATTAAAAAAAGACAAGAAAATTCCAACTGAACCCATAATTTTAGGGAAGAGTGCAAGTAACCCATTAAGAAAAGAAAGGCGTTTCATTTAGTTGCACCAAATGACGTATCCAATTGATTTCAAATCTTCTGTCCTACTTCTGTCCTACTTTTCTTATCCCACTCCATGGAATATGACTTGGTTTAATTTTTACCAGAGTTTGTAGTTTTTGGTGTTTTGGGCTGTTCTGAATATGTGTTTTCATATGTACGTGCAACCTAATGAACAGATTAAAAAAAGGTAGTGGACTAATTTTGAATCAAAAGAAGGGGTCATATATTAGGTTTTACTTTCTCAGCTAATAGAGGTTATATTTAATATAAGTGTCCATTAAGGGTTGATTTCTTGATGGGTTACTGATAAGAACAATTCTTATACTTCAATAAGAGTTATTGACTTAATTTGAAAAGCCAAATTCTACTTTCATTTTTACATAAGTGCCTGCAGAGTGCGGAATTACATGATTTGGAGGTAATAATAGATGAGGTTTTTTTCCCCTGTGTTGGGCTGTAATGATTTTCCCTAAGGGAATTTTTGCCTATATATATACATATTTATATTTTAATTATTAATATATATTTTCTGTTAGTTGTGCCCTGATTAATCTTAATGTTGACATTTTTAAAGTTATTTTTTTAAACAGAATTCAGCAGATATTTTGCTATGCAATCGTCTATCTTCATTTTCATAATTCTTCTTTTTAGTACATTGTCACAACATTTTGTTCATAATCCTAAATTTCTTGATGTGAGACTAGCAACTTTCCATATGTTCTGCTTTTAATTTTAGGAAGTAGGGTTTTTAATTGGGAGATCCATTTGGGCTTTTTTTTTTATTCGGGTATTTTGGTTTGGTTGGTTATGATTTACGTTTTTGGGTTAGGAGTAGCTTTGTTTAATTAAAGTAAATAGATGGATTAGACTTGGTTTAATCTCTTAGCCTATTATTTTCTTTAGGTTTGCTATCAAATTGGGGATTTCAGGTGCGGACATAGCGATCGGCGCAACTCTGTGACCAACATAATCAGCTTTAGACATAGCCAAACGAAAGGTGCGTATCAAATTCCTGTGTTCGAATTTGAATTGCAATTTGGATGTTCATTCTCTTTCCTTAGATGCATTAAATTTTCGGTTTTGTTTTAGGATCTAGACCAAATGTGTTTTTGTTTAATTGTAGTTATTGTAAGTTCGTTTAGACCCCTGTGAACTAGATTCTTTAACCTAATTAATTAACCAAGTGAATACTTAGGTTTATTATTCAGATCTAGGTTAAACCAATAACAATCATATCAAGTAAAGCAGCGAAAAAATAAAGAACACAAAGATATGATGACCCAGGAAAACCAAACCAGTAAAAAACCTGGGGAGGATTTAACCTAACTATCCTCAAGGTAAAATAGCAAATCCACTAGAAAGAATTGAAGTTTACACAATAAGACTTAGACCACTAACATCCTATTGCTACCCAAGTGTAGGAAACTTACTACCACGACCCCATGATAGCTCCGAGATCCACGGACTCCTTCTTTCTTTAATCTTTGCAAAACACAAATACCCACGTTTGTGACTTTGAGATCCCACTCAAAGGTTTAGCAACACAAACTCTCCTGTTTGTGACTCCAAGACCACCCTTGAAGGTTTAGATCATCAGCACCTTTGATGACTAAAGAAGGCAGCAACTTCAGCAATACCGGATCTTGAGATTCTTCAAGAAACAACACCGGTAGAAGTTATAAGAGAGGTTTTAGGAACAAAATCTTAAATACAAAAGAGGCACACTCTTCTCTCTCTAAAAAGCCTTATAAAATAAACGTGCTTAGGGTTTCCTTTATATAGTGGGAGAAGTAGATTTGAAACCCTAATCCTTAATGGGCTAGAACTGCTGTTTGGGCCAACTTAAAATTCTGCAGATACGATTCTCGATCGGTCGAGCCTGTTTTTCGATCGATCGAACCAGGCAGATTCTGAAATCTTCTTTCTGCAGCTTGTATGTTCTTGTGTGCTCACGATTTGCCAATTATTCTAAGCTTTTAGAACCTAACAGTTATGGTTAGGGGTTTTTTAGATAAGTCTTGCTTAATTGAAGAAAATTGAAGTGCAAATTGTTATTAGACAAATAACACCTGACTGCCATGAATAAGAAAAACATTTGGAGTTGAGAAATTCAAAATGCAAGCATTTGTAAGAGATGACCATCTTCTCAAAATGCAAGCATTTGCTGCTTCAGACATCGCCAACTATAGATTTAGATGCTCTAAAAAACACTTTTATGGTGAAATACTGATGTTGTTGGTTTATGGTGAAATACTGATGTTTAAATGTTATTTTTAAAATAGAATTCAGCAGATATTTTGTAATGCAATCTTCTATCTTCATTTTCATAATTCCTCTTTTTAGTACATTGTTACAACATTATGTTCATAATCCTAAATTTTTTGATGTGAGTCTAGAAATTTTCCATATGAAATTTGAGGAATCTTGAAAATTTTAAATTAACATAAAACATGTAGCCCAAACAAGATGTTTAAATTTACATTCCATCCCATCTCTCTCTTTTTGTGTCATTGCTTTGGTTTTTTTTTAAATTTTTTAATATAATAAAGATGATGATTATTGTGATGGTGATGGTGATTTTTTTTTTTGGTTACTGAAAAAAATTATGAATCAAATTCTGAATAATTGTGGGTTTTTATTTCGTATGTTTGGGACTTAAACCAAGAACTTATGCTACAAATAAATAAATGTTATGAGCAACATGTTAATGCTATTCTAGATTTAAATAGAACATTGTATAGACATAAATACTTCATTCTATTTTTATTACAAATAGATCAAATCAGTTGATGTTTGTTTCTGTATTACGCGCATTTATGATTTTGTAATTTTAGTATTCCTGTTTCAATTGGTTTTGATTTGCATGTTTTCGCCAGCTTCTTTTTTTATGCATTGATTTCTTCAGCCAATTCTCCCCTCTTCTTATTTCACATCTTCACCACTACTTTTTGTTATTTGAATTTGAATTAAAATCCAGACGTTTATTTTCTCTCTTTCAATGTTTTGACCTTGGATTATAATTTTAGTATTTCTTGCTTTACTAACATTATAATCTTTTCCAAATTGGAATTATTATATTTTTAGATTATTTATTGCCTTTTTTGAAATAAAAAAAAATAGAAATAATACTACACAATAGTGCATAATAGGCAGTTGGTAAAAAGAAAAAAAGGCAAAATAAAACTTCTACTTCTTTCCAATTATTTATTTGACACTTTCTCTGTTTTGCTTTTTTCCTGTAGCACTTATACCCAAGGCCAACATTTTGTTACTTGATGTGTTATACTTTATTTTGATGTTTTCTTCTTAATTTTTCATAATCCAGTTTTTTTAATGTTGGTGCTAAAAAATCATGTTCTCCATGGGTCTTTGTTGTTATGTTCGACCTATTTTACAATTGATTAGGCTTATTTGTTTTTGTGCAATTTTACTATTCAATATAGCTCAATGATTGCATTGTGTCAGTTTTGAAACTTTTGCATTACTATTAGTGATGATTATGTTAATCATATTTATCCTTTGATGACATTATAACAGATTTTCATCAGTGCTGAAATTAGAAATAAATAGATACAAAAGTTAATGAAAAATGCACTAGCTTATGTATGAGTAGTAGATCATGTTTGGTTGGAGAACACTTTTTATTCCTTGAGTTTCACACTGCAGAATACGTTCAAAGATTGAGTATTTAGCAGCCAATCTAGTGTGACCGCAAAGTTGAAATTGAAAAAGGGGTATCAACCATTTAGTAGAAAACTTCATAAATTAACTGTGACTAAGATTACAAAACATACTTGCAGACTGGGACAGCATTGTTTAAATATGTATTTTGGTCTCTTGCATTCTTCCCTACCAGTGTTTGTTTGGTGTTGATTCAAAATATGTAATGTTTCATTTATGTTAACCTGGCATGTTTTCTAAATTTTAAATAACCATAATTAATTATATAACACACAATCACATGTTTTATTTGAATTCAGTTTGTAGCAGCTCATTTATATTGACTCTTAGCAAAAATTTTGTATTTATAATGACATTTTTTCCCTTACATGTTAATACAGCTCAGTGATTTCTGATTTATAAAAAAAATGGAAAATGCAAGACAAGCGCATCTAAAAAAAAGGATGCTAATGTTTGAGAAACGATCCAAAAGAAAATGGCATGAAAGAAAAAACAGTTTAAAAAAGAAATTTACTTAGGCTAGGAAATCCAGAAAAATGGTTATTGCTGAAAAGAGGAATAAAAAAAGAAGGGATACAACGGCATTAACTCATGACTGCTCTATGTTGCATTCACCTGGTACAAATCTGGACTTTTATGCATCAAAAGGTTCGTTTCTCTTTCTGTTACTTTGTGTTTATGAATTCTTTAAACATTGCTTCATAAAAATTTGAGAATAAAACTTTTGATTCACATTTGATTATCAGATATTGATGTTGACATGGATCATTCCTATGAAGAAACTACATTGAACATAAGTACAGATGATGCTTTGGTAGAAGATAGATTCAATGATTCTAATGTACTTCAAGAAATCTCTGAATCAGAAAATGAGAGTGATACATGTTCGTAAGAAAAAGTGCAAGGTTGTGTATAATTAGTTTATGCATGTTTAAAAGATAAAAACCTTTAATTTAAAATATCTAGTGGGAGAGAGATACAAGGGTTGGATCTCACGGCCTTCATTGTTGGTTCATAGTAGTATGAAATATATATTTTGTCTTAGCTTCGAGCTTTGCATTCCATGCGGAGAATATGTATTTCATGGTCCTACAAGATTGAATTTCTTGGTTTATAGTGGTTTGATCAAACACTTTGTCTTAGCTTCGAGCTTTGCATTCCATGCGGACGGTGTTTTGTATCATGGTACTACATGATAAGCCTGTTAAGGGGATGAAATGTGGCTACACATGATTCTAGACAATGGTATACACTAGACTAAATATTATAGTATCTTCTATGCTGAGTTCTTGCTATAATCATTTAGAGGCCAAATGTATAACGGCATATTATTAAGTGTTTGATAAGAGTTATCATGATAGCACTAATAATGAGAATAGTTCTCAATCAATCATAGTATTTAATGTTCACTCTATGCTGAGGGATATTGAGTATCGGATTGGGTTGTCGTTGCATATATTATATTATGGTTTTATTAAGGTTCCATACTATATGTTTATATGCTAAATTGATAATGTCCAGTTTACTTATTATATTCATGTTTATTATTTTCAGATTTGAACATGGCATCATTTAGCCCACTTGTTAGCATTCTTAATCAAAACAAACTGATTGGAACCAATTATGTTGACTGGAAAAGAAACTTGGACATAGTTCTCACAGCTGAAGAGCACAAATATGGGCTTACTCAACCATGTCCTAGCTTTCCTTCATTAGATGCTCCTCCTGAGAAAAAACAACGATATGATCGTTGGCAGAAATCTAATGAAATGGCCAAATGCTACATCCTAGCGTCCATCTCAAATGTTCTACAACATCAAATGCAGGATGTAGAACTAGCTTCGGACATTATGCTAAGTCTGAAGGAGATGTTTGGTAAGCAAGGCCGTTCTGCAAGGCAAGAAACCATGAGGCAAATTTATAATACCAAAATGGCTGAAGGTAATTCAGTGAGAGAGCATTGTCTTACAATGATCTCTAATCTGAATACTTTAGAAGTTTTGGGTGCCGACATTGATGGAGAATCCCAAGTGGATATGATACTCCAGTCACTACCAGAATCATTCAAGGAATTCAGACTTAATTATAACTTGAACAAAAAGATTTATTCTTTGTCTGAATTAATGAATGAGTTGGTAGCGGCGGAAGGCATCCTAGGTACTTCTAATGTTGAAGGCAATGTGGGTGAAGCTTCTACTTCTCAACCTAAGTCAAAAGGCAAGGGTAGGAAGAAGAAGAAGAAGGACTTCAATAAGCAGGAGGGTAAACAAATTGTCTTAGGGGTTGCCGACAAAGGAAAGAAGCTGAAAGGAAAATGTTTCCACTGTGGTGAGAAAGGACATTAGAAGAGAAATTGTCCAAAGTTCAAGGCTGCCAATAAGAGTATGAAAATTTCATTCCTTCTTGAAATATGTTTGGTACAAAATCCCACGGATTCCTGGTGTGTGGATTCAGGTTGTACTAATCATATCTACAATTCTTTGCAGGGGTTCCAGGAGACCAAAAGACTTAAAGAAGGAGAGTTGTTTCTGACCTTGGCTGATGGGAGTAGGATTCCAATTGTAGCTATTGGAGTGTTTGATTTATGCTTTGAAACTAGATTTTTAATATTGCAAGACTCTCTGTATGTACCTAATGTTCATAGGAATTTAATTTCTGCAACTTATTTAGGTAAAAGTGGATATTGTGTTATCCTTAAAGACAATGTTGTAATAAAGAAAGGTAAAACATTTATCTGTTCTGGCAATATTGTGGATGGTCTTTATATTTTAACTCCTGATAAGCATGAATTATATAATTCTGAATTAGATAATAACTCTTATGTAAAATCATTAAAGAGAAAGTTTCCTTCTACTAATGATGCATATCTTTGGCACTTGCGTTTGGGTCATATTAATCCAAACAGAATTCAAAGACTGATCAAAGATGGTCTCTTAGAGCCATTGGACTTTGATGAATTTCCAGTTTGTGAATTTTGTTTGGAAGGCAAAATGACCAAACGACATTTTAATGCAAAAGGTAGAAGAGCCCAAGAGTTGCTAGAATTAGTTCATAGGGATGTTTGTGGTCCTATGTCAATCCAAGCAAGAGGTGGCTATGAGTATTTCATTACATTCACTGATGATTACTCTAGATTTGGTTATGTGTACCTAATGAAACGGAAGTCCGAAGCCTTTGAAAAGTTCAAAGAGTTTAGGGCTGAAGTTGAGAATCAATTGGGTAAACGCATAAAGGCTATTCGATCTGATCGTGGTGGCGAATACCTTCTTGGGGATTTTAAGGATTACGTAACTGAAAATGGGATTTTATCTCAATTGACTGCACCTGGAACTCCACAACAAAATGGTGTAGCGGAAAGAAGGAATAGGACTCTTTTAGATATGGTTAGGTCCATGATGAGTTATTCGACTCTACCAACTTCTTTTTGGGGATATGCCTTAAATACTGCAATGTATCTTCTGAATTTAGTACCTTCGAAGTCTGTTCCTAAAACACTTGTAGAGTTGTGGAATGGGCGTAAGCCTAGTATGAGACATCTCCATATTTGGGGTTGTCCAGTACATGTGTTAAAAGGAAAGTCTGACAAGTTACAGTCTAAAACAGAAGTGGTATTCTTTGTAGGGTATCCAAAAGGAACTGCTGGAGGTTTATTCTATAGTCATAAAGATAATAAAGTGTTTGTTAGTACAAATGCCAAATTCTTGGAAAATGACTATATGAATGATTTCACTCCTAGAAGTAGAGTTGTCTTGGCTGAAATGAATGAACCTGTAATTGAACAACCAATGGTTGAAACTAGGGATGATGTGGCTGTATTGGATACACCATAAGATACTACTCATGAGATGTCTAGTACACAGTTGCCTCGTCGTAGTGGGAGGAATGTTAGGCCACCTATAAGATTCATAGGTCTTGGAGAGACTTATGAGGCAATTTCAGAGGAGGCCGAAATTGATCCTTACACTTATGAAGAAGCAATGAATGATATAGATGCACATCATTGGGTCCAAGCTATGAAATCAGAATTAGATTCCATGTATTCCAATCAAGTTTGGGATCTTGTAAAGGCGCGTAACGGCATTAAACTTGTTGGTTGCAAATGGGTTTACAAGAGGAAGAAAGGGATAGATGGAAAGGTTGAAACCTTTAAAGCAAGGCTAGTGGCAAAAGGGTATACTCAAAAAGAAGGTATTGATTATGAGGAAACCTTTTCACCAGTAGCAATGATTAAATCTATCAGAATTCTCTTATCCATTGCTGCTCATTATGATTATGAGATTTGGCAAATGGATGTTAAGACTGCATTTCTTAATGGCAATCTTGAAGAGGAAATCTATATGAAGCAACTAGAAGGTTTCATAGCAAAGAACCAAGAGCATATGGTATGCAAGTTGAATAGGTCCATTTATGGACTTAAGCAAGCATCTAGGTCATGGAACATCAGATTTGATTAAGCAATCAAATCATTTGGTTTTGAACAAAATCTTGATGAACCATGTGTGTACAAAAGACATCAAGACAAAGTAGTAATGTTTCTAGTGCTTTATCTTGATGATATTTTACTCATTGGAAACGATGTAGGTGTAATGTCATCAGTAAAGGTTTGGTTGTCAAGCCAATTTGATATAAAGGACTTGGGTGAGGCTAACTTTATTCTAGGGATCAAGCTTTGGTGAGATCGTAAGAATCTGACCAAAGAATTTAATCGCATTTTCGATCGGTCGAGAAACAGATTCGATCGATCGAAATTATGGAAAAATCAAATTTTTGAAAAACAAAACAATTTTTGTGCAAAAACTCCTTAAAACATTAAATTTTATGAATAAATTGCATGAGTATGAGATGAAATGCTTTTCAAAAAACACTTAATTTGATCTCAGTTTTCCAAAATTAAGATTTTCAATCGATTTCTCTTCTTATTCTCAAGCAAAAACATGTTTTGCATAAATTCAAGAAATTTTCAAATTTGGTTGGTCAAACCAAAAACACACAATAACATGTACAAAGTTTAGCAAAGAGTAACTTGTGTAGTGTGTGCAACTAGCAAAAACTTGAGAAACATGTGAGGTGATATGTGAATAGAAATCAATCACAATTTCTACAAAATCCATCACATAGTATATGAAAGAGACTATCACCTAAAGAGTTACATCATATAACTCTCACATCTCCTAGAATAAAAGCTTCAATCATGTTAGTTTCTTTTTTTGCCTCATAATGTACACACCGATTTTATTTAATTTGAATTTATTATAGCCCAATAATGTACACACCAATTTTAGCATTTCATCTGAGGCTACACCTTATGTTCTTTTTGTGCATGTGCTACACTTTTTCGAGTACAAAATCATATGATATGCACTAAGGTGTTCATGATTGGCAAGTGAACAGTGGTGAGATGGTTATTTATGCCTTTCTCAATAAGTTCAAGTCCAACAATCAAAGGCATGTGACTTCAAGATCATGATCATGTGATTAAAAACTATAAACATCTTTCCCACACAACATGCACTACAAAGCTCACACTAGTAACGTGCAATAAAGAAGCTCATCCAAGCTAAACAAGGTACATAAACATGTTATGTAAAAATAGATTGACCAACATTGATTTCAAATTCAAGAAAAATACTGCAAAACACACTTTGCAAAAACACATTCTCTGCTTTATTTATTTATTTATTTTATATAAAGAAAAACATCCTAGAATGAAATGCATGAATGTTATGCAATGCAAATCCTAGAAAAAAATGGCCACAAGTAATAAAGCAATGAAGAACAAGGACCATGTCAAACAGACTCAATTAGATCGAGCCTTTTGCATCCAAAACCTTTTAGATGCAACTCTTGCATTGGAGTTATTATTCACATTAGAATTCTGAGTAACTCCAGGATTGGAATAAAGGTTTAACGCCTTTACCAATTCTCCAATAAGTACCATAGGATCTAGAGCTTGAGGCACAAGTACTTTTGGTTTATTTGCTTGCTTAGCAGCTTGCAACTTGAAACAGTTTGGACGAATGTGCCTAGAATTTCTACAAAAATGACAAACCCATGCAAGCTTATCATGCAACTTGCCTTTTTGAGGATTAGGAACCTTAGGTTTAGACTCTTGAAGATCAACCCTAATCTTCCTAAGAGGTGTAACACCAACAAATTTAACTGCCTCATTCACAGAGGGTTTGAAAACCTCACTTATAGGGGATTCAGTAGAAGGAACAAATTTTGTGGAATGAGATTCAGGCACAAAGATGCTTTCCACAAAACCTAAACCAGTTTTGTCAGAGGGAGACTTTTGAACACTTAGCATGTGATTAAGTTTGGAGCTTGCAGGCCTATTAGTCTGTTCTCTAGTAACAGACAATTCAAGTTTCAAATTTTTAACTTTATCAAGTAAAAGCATGTTCTCAGTCTTCACATTATTCAAAAGTTCATTAGCATCAAACAGTTTCACAAGCAAATTTTTCTTATCAAGTTCAAGAGATGCAATTTTCTTTAAGCCAAGATCAACATTCATAGCATCCTTTACAGCAACTTTGCAAAGTTTATTGTAGGCTTCTTGTAAATCTGCATCTCCAGAGAGTTCCCCATCAGAAGGGTTCTCTTCAACAGACACACTTTCATTGATTACAGCAGTAGCAGTGAAAGCAATGGAGTTTTCATCCTCATCACTACCAGATTCATTATCAGAAACTTCATCATCGCTAAGGGTTACAGCCATAGCCTTACCCTTAGACCTAAAGTATGTAGGAAATTCAGATTTCACATGACCGTGCCCTTGACACCCAAAACATTGTTACCCCATAGAATTATTAGAAGGTTGACCTACTTTCTCTTTAGGTGTTTCAGCGTTATTAACCTTAGTGGGATCATTTCTCCTAAAATTTCTAGGTTCAGCAGTGTTCTTGCCTCTTGCCCTTCTGTTATTGTTCCTAAGAAAATTTCTAAAATTCTTGGCAAGGTAGGCAATCTCTGTGGCAGAGAGCTCATCATCAAATCCACCAGCATCAACATTGTCAACAGACTTAAGAGCCATTGATTTGGATTTGCTAGTCTTAGGTAGTTTTAACTCATAAGACTGAAGAGATCCTACAAGTTCATCAATAGGGATGGAATCCACATCTTTACTTTCAGTGATGTCAGTCACTTTAGATCTAAAATCCTCAATCAAAGATCTAAGAATCTTCCTAACAATTTTAGGTTGATCATAGATTTCACCTAAATTATATGCAGAATTAACAATATCATTAAGTTTAGCATAGAATTCATCAAAAGATTCATCATCAGTTATTCTAATGCTTTCAAATCTAGTAGTAAATTGCTGCAACTTGTTAATTTTAACTGCCTTTATGCCTTCATGCATAATCTGGAGGATATTCCAAGCAGTATGAGCAACCTTAACATTAGAGATTCTCTTAAATTCCTCCATAGAAACAGCATTAAAAATAGCATTCATAGCTTAGCTATTAAAAGTGGTTGCTTCTTTTTGAGAAGTTTGCCACTCACTCACAAGAGTAGTGGGCTTCTCCCATCCGTATTCAATAGAGTTCCAGACTCTCTCATCAATAGATTTCAAGAATTCTTGCATCCTTACTTTTCAATAAGCATAATTATTCCCGTCAAAATGAGGTGGAATAACAAGAAAGTGTCCGTGTTCCATGACAACCGGGGTCAAGGATCAGCTTTTAGATCAAAGGATCTACAATAAGAAGCTACCCGCTTTGATACCACTTGTTAGAATTTAGACCCCTTAAAACCTAAACAGATTAACCTAGTTATTTAGCCAAGTGATTAACTTAGGTAAATTATGAGTTCTAAGTTAACACAAATATATCATATCATGCAAAGTGCGGAAAATAAAGGACACACGATATGATAACCTAGGAAAACCAAACCAGTAAAAAACCTGGGGAGGATTTAACCTAGCTATCCTCAAGGTAAAACAGAATTCACTATGAAAGAATTGAAGTTTACACAATAGCGACTTAGACCACTAACATCCTATTGCTACCTCGAGTGGGAAACTTACTACCACGACCACGTGACAGCTCCGAGTCCACGGACTACTTCTTTCTTGAATTCATAGCAAGCATAGGTACTCCCACTTGTATATCTTTAAGTTCTTGAATTTGAAACTGAATGATCACCAAGCTCTTGACATCAATCTTGAGTTTGGAAACCCTAAGTGTATGTGAAGGCAAACACCTCTAGATCTCACAAAAGATTCACACACACAGCATAAAGAACTCTCTTAAAACATGGCTAGGGTTTTCCCTTTTATACTTAAGGCAAAACATAAAACCCTACAAGTCAAACGAGCTTGGGCTGAGTTGGAAATTCTGCAGAAAAAACAATTTGCATGACTTTCGATCGGTTGAGTTTAATTCTTGATCATTCGAGCCAGGCAGATTTGCACAGTAACTTCTGCAGTAACTCGATTCCAACTTTACATAAAAACCACATACTTTGAGCAAGTCTTAACAAGACTAAAACAGTTTTGATCATGGTTTGCCAACCTTGCAAAATGAAGTTCTAATACATTAATTTCTAATTCCTTAGAACCTAACAATATTTCTAGCACTAATGTTTTTGCTATCAATTCTAGGATATGCCTTTTTGAAAGTAGCATACAAAAATCATGTTGAATGTATATTAAATCTCAATAAAGGATAGCATTGCTTTGTCAACAAGATTTTGTTTGTTTTACAAAATAGGTTGAGTGAGGGAAGCTCCCATGAACTTTGCCAAAGATATTCTATGCATTGTAGTACATGCTTGCTATGGCTAAGGTGAATAACACCAAGATGTTTGCCACATGAGATTTTTAGTTCACGAATAGTGACATACCAATGGGACCATGATATCATAAATCATTGAATCATATAAAAAAAGTTGATTTAGAGTCTAATCAAGGCTAGCTATTCTTCTCAAAATGTATTAAGAGATTAGAAACTTCCTTGAGGACATGGCTTAGAAGGCTTAAGAACATCTCCACGCCTTGCTTTAGCTAAAGACCTTTCTCTTCTTGTGGATGCTCTTGATCATTGCCTTATTCTTTTTCCAGATTGTGAGAGATTGTATAATATTTCAGATTGCAGCAAATTATTCACATACCATGCCACCAATTATATTGTTGTTGAATTGTTATATACCATATAGTTCATGAGCCAAAGAAAATAACAGGGCTGAACAATGTACCGTAAAGCTTGCACTAGACTTTCTCAGTTTTCATCAAGTGAAAGATATATCTAAGGAAATTTTTTTAATCTTATCTTAGCCCCCAATGTATGCACTACAAAAGCCAATTTCCAAATAAGACATAGTAATAAAATTTACTTCATGTATATGAAACCATGTGAGGATTTCAACCACACAAGAATTCCAATTTTTGATTTTTGATAATTGGTCATGTAAGAAGACTAGAATTTTAGAATTTTCATTTTAATCTACATGAATAAAATATTAGTGCATGGGTGATACCTCATGCACAATATTTTGCAGTGTTCTGATATATTTAGACATGATATTAATGAGTGGGCTTATCGAAAAGGTACCTTTCTTTTGTTGAATCGAAGTACCTCCAAGCCTTTCGTGAGTTTGCACCTTGTAAGAGGAGGGAAATGTTGCTAGCTAGTTTGCAATGTTATTGACTAATCTCTTTGTATAGAGATTTGCAAAACTATCCATCCTTTTGTGGCTTCGAGTGATGTACTCTTAGAATTTTTTTTTAAATTACGCCTTGCTTCCTCAGGCTCCCTCGAACCAATTCCTTTCAAGGAGGTCAATCTTGTGCACTTTATACACCCACTTTTGGGTTTTCATAACCACTCGAGTCTCTTTCTCTTTGTACTCCTCGTTAGACCTTGCTTACAATTTGCACCCTTTGCTAGGACGTGCTACGGTTTGTATCTATTGCTGGTACGTGCTACAACTTATACCCATTACTGGTACGTGCTACGGGTTGTACCCATTGCTGGTACGTGCTACGAGTTCTACACATTGCTGGTATGTGCTGTAGGTTGTACCCATTACTAGGATATGCTTACAATCTGCACCCATTATTAGGATGTGCTATGACCTGTATCCATTGTTGGGATGTGCTACAGGTTGTACCCATTGCTGGTACGTGCTACAAGTTGTAGCCATTACTAGGATATGCTTACAATCTGCACCCATTATTGGGATGTGCTATGACTTGTATCTATAAACTTTTGCTTTTGACCAATTTCATAGTCATACTTGGAAACTTTTTCTCTTGGCCAATTTCTGAGCCATATACTTAGAAAATTTGTTCTAGGCCAAGTCTTGGGCCAAGTACATGGAAAATTTGCTCTTTCCAAATCCAAGGCCATGTCACTTGGAAAATTTGTTCAGACCAAGTCCTGGGCTAGGTACATGGAAAATTTACTCTTTCCTAAGTCCTGGGCCATGCCACTTGAAAATTTTGTTTTGGCCAAGTCCTGGGCCAGGTACATGGAAAGTTTGCTCTTCCTAAGTCCTAGGCCATGTCACTTGGAAAAATCTGTTCTGGCCAAGTCCTGGGCTAGGTACATGGAAAATATGCTCTTTCCCAAGTCTTGGGCCATGTCACTTGGAAAATTTGTTCATGGCCATTGAATTTTTCAATCTTCATAAAAGGTTCCTTCGTGGCCCCCCATTCTCAAGTGGGATCACTAAACTAATTTATTTTCTTTTCTTCAAAGGGATAAGGATTTGTTTCCTTCTCCGAGGATCTTCTAAAATATCATCTCTTGGTTGTGAACAAATCCTTCATGTAAATCCTCTTCTTTAATGAGTCATCTAAGGTTACTCTCACTGGTGAATTGGTGGCTAGGAGGAGCTCCACTAAGATGATTCTGTCATGGTGTTTTCTTTAGGAGGGGGATCCTCTTACGGGGATCCTAGAAGAGGAAGGCTTTCTCCAGGCATGCTCGTTAGAGGCTAACTTCACAAACCTCATAGTCTGTTTCTTTCCAAGGATCTCTACCATTACTATTTTTCTAGGGATCTTCTCACTCAATATGTACTCCTCTTCTTTGGGGAATTGGACCAGTAAATTTGCTACAGATTATCTCTTGACAGCTCTGGGATCCTTCAGACCTATGTTGTATTGGGAAATTAATATTAGCCATTGGGCCACTCTTCAAGATCGCAAGGGATGATGGAGGAGGGGTTTTATTGGATGAGAGCTCATCACCAATAGGATTTGGTGGTATGAAAAGTAATGATTCAATTGTTGAGATGCGTAACCGCCGAACACGCTCTTTCTATGTTGGGATACCTCATTTCAGTATCCTTCAATGCTCTGTATGCTTGGGATCGGGATCCCAAGTACAACGATAATGATTTTGCCATGGATTAGTACCTATAAGGTAGGTAGATGACTCATGATCTCCTTTTTCAACAGTTTGGATAGTCCACTAATGACCAAGGCTGGCCTTGGTGTGAACTTCCTAATGTAAGAAATTCTTTCCAAAAAGCTCTTGAGTTCCTTGACCGCGGTATGCCGCTTCATGGTTGATATTGTTGTTGCCTTAGTTAGATCTATGAGGAGATCGATGTTAGGCAAAGGAAATTTATCATTTGGATGTGCCTTATTTAATTTGCGGGAGTACACGCCGATAAATCTTCATGTTTTTTTTTCTTCAATAGCTCCACCAATTTCTCTCCTTTTTTTGTACCGATAACTGATTGCTGATGAGGATAGGCCCTAAGTTCCTTGGGTCTGCCCCCAAGTTCATTTCTTCCAGTTCCTCCTTTGGTAGGATCTATGCCTTCCTTTTCACATCCATAGGTTTCTCCAGGATCCACTTTTGGGCTACCATGTAAAATGGTGGTCCAGGATCCTCTTACAAGTTACATTCAGGTCTCGCGTACCTTTATAAGCGACATTCTGCCTTCCCTTCCAGGTTTCTTTTCCTTCAGGGATGGGAACCCCCCGGGATCCTGGAGATGGGATATTCTGACTCATCGTATCCCTATGTTCCTCTAGGATCTCTTCCTGGGCTATCATGTGAGATGGTGGTTCAAGATCCTCTTGTAGGCTACATTCAGGTCTTGCGAATCTTCATAAGCAATATTCTGCCTTCCCTCCAAGTTTCTTATCCTTTTGAGATCGGAACCCCCCAGGATCCTAGAAATGGGATATTCTTCAGCTGGAGCTAACTCATCATAAAATATATTTTCCATAAAGTTTACTTAAAGCTAGATGAAAGGACTAGGATTGGCAGCGACTTTTGTAGGCTTCCTATTCAATCCCTCTTTCACGTACTACTAGTTTGTCGAGAGGATCAGGCAATACTTGTGATGTCATGGTTGGCCCTTAGAACTAGTTCTAGGTGTCCTCCAGTGGTCTTTGTATCTCTTCCAAATCTTGTTATTTCTAAGGGTGAGCCCAATTGTTGAGCTGCAATAAATGATAGATGCACTGTATAGTTGTTGAGCTTTGAATAATTTTGATTTTGCTACTGACTTGCAATATAGTGTTTCTATTGATTTTTTTCAAAATGTATTCAAGGTCCACCGCACAATAGGCTTTAGCCCTCAAGACATGAGGCGATTGTTGAATCATGCTTGATCCTCCTTCTCTTGATGCTATTGTGAAACTTCTATCCGTTTTCCTGATGCCATCAATTTTTTTTTTTTTTGAACCATTTTACTTTGCTGGATCTGTCACCTTTGCTGGAACCAATGATCTCCTTGGCTTTGCTGGAATTGAGGGTGTACTCAGCCTTGCTGGAATAAAGGATCTCCTTAGCTTTGCTGGGATCAAGGATCTCCTGAGCTTTGCTTTCCTGAAGTCAAGGATCTCCAGGCTTTACTTTCCTGGAGTCAAGGATCTCCTAGACTTTGCTGGAATTAAGGATGTACTCAGCCTTACTGGAATTAAGGATCTCCTCAACTTTGTTGGGATCAAGGATCTCCCAAGCTTTACTTTCCTAGAGTTAAGGATTTCCTAGATTTTGCTGGAATTAAGGATGTACCCAGCCTTACTGAAATAAAGGATCTCATCAGTTTTGTTGGGATCAAGGATCTCCCAGGCTTTACTGGGATCATGGAACTACTCCATTTTGCTAAATCCATGGGCGAAGCCAAAGGAACTTGTCCATTTTACTAACCTGCACCATATGATATTATTATCAAGTTACTGCAAAATTCTTTAGCCCCACAGCGTGAGGCAATTGCTTTGCCATGTAATTT
The DNA here is from genome assembly GCA_033629205.1 of Lithocarpus polystachyus. Lineage (NCBI taxonomy): Eukaryota > Viridiplantae > Streptophyta > Magnoliopsida > Fagales > Fagaceae > Lithocarpus > Lithocarpus polystachyus. Next base: position 7,978,221 of record CM066172.1, on the reverse strand, counting down.
ACATTTCATCAAGCCTCTTTGATTTGCTTACTTCTCTTTTTTTTTTTTAAGAAATGAAACAACATCATGAATTTTTTTAAAAAGAAAATAAATCAGCCCCCAAACTTGAGGCAATTGCTTTACAATGTAGCTCATACAATCTTCATTTCATCTATCCTTTTCTTTTTTCTTTTTTTGCTTTTCTCACTTCTCCATTTTTTCTTTAAAGCAGTGAAACAATATCGTGATTGTTTAAATATTACTACATGACCCATTTTACCTTTTTTTTTTTTAAAGAGTAGGGCAATGATCCATTATGTTCAAGATGTAAAATGGAGAAAATAATGACGCATAAAACTTATCTTGTGTTAGGAAGTTCCCCAATATTCCATATACAGTCCCTCGGTTGGACGTTCTTTGGAAGAACCCGCACTTTTGGGATCTTGATGTTGAATGCACTAAGAGAAACTTTCCTTCCTTTTGGTGTTTCCTAGTTTTGGAGCCATGCTTGCAAAGGGATCGCTTCTTCCCTCTCCTTTTTCCCAGTCCCCAGTGGAGTCGCCAAAATGTGTGTGCCCCTTTTTGGACAGTACAAAGGCCTAAGTAGGAATAAGGATCCTGGGCCCCTTTCTTGTTGTTTGGTGGACTGGGCTTGGTTCACCTAGCTAAATGGGGCTGATTACAAACCAAGTTGTGCACAAGTCACATAACACTCCTCAAGGCAAAAATGCAATTCCTTCCAAGAAATAAAATACCATTATAAGTTTTTTAGTGTCATAAAATAACCCTTTACTCTTACGAAACAAGTAAAATAATTATTAATAATATTCACAATGAAAAAGAGATTGAAATAGAATATTTAAGGCTTATATTTTATTGTGTAAACATTTAAAAGAGTTCCTTCACTTGGTACTCCAGACATACTGTCATGGTACCCCGGACGTACTATCGTGGTACCCCGAATGTACTAGGCCTGTAATCCCAGAATGCTGATTCACTGAATTATACATTTAAAAGAGTTCCTTCACTCGGTACTTTAGACGTTCTCCATGCTTATTATGCAATGGAGTTTTGTCCTTTCTCTTTACCTCTATAGGTCCTGCATAAGAACACATTATACAATACACATATCTTCAAATAATCGTTAGTTTCTTCGATTTTGATATACATTTTAGTACATATACATATATGTAAATGAATTTCGTAAGAATGAGTCAGCCTTGAGGATCTTGACCCCAATTCTCACAGACTTAGTGCTTTTGCACAAGACTTGTGGGATTTGGAACTCAAGTCCAAGTGGCTTTGCTTGGACATTGCCTTCCAAGATAGTTAGGTGAGGAGGATTTTGTGGGAGAGAATGAAATATGATGTGTGCATGTTTTTGGCATATGTTTCTTTGGAGGCTAAGTAATATTTTGAATGATCTCAAGGATATGGGACAAATTCCTCCACCTTGGCTCTTTTTTTTTTTCTTTTTTTTTTTTTTTTTTTGTTAGGCTATTAAAGCTTTAATTTGAACCTTTAAACTCTCCCTTTTTCCCTCCATCTTAATCCCTCCCCCCCCCCCCCTCTTCTACTATACCTTAGTGTTCATTTTATAACGGACATGGTCTGGTACCCCGGGCGAGGACATCCCTAGTCTGATGGGTAAAACCATGTCCTCTGGAACCGAAAAAAGTGCATTGGATAAAAGTTCAGCTTAATTAAGCAATTATAACTTAAAAGGGGCATTTGGCTTTAGCTATAAATGAAAGATCTTCTTGGAAAGTCAAATGAGTGGGTGGGTTGCTCAATGTACTGGATAACAGCTTTAGTTGAAAATGACAATTGAGAGGAAATTGTGGGGAGGTGTCATGCACATGGGGGAACTGAGTTTTCCATTGGTTCATGCATTCCAAGAAAATATATGAACCAAGGGAAACCTTCGGGATCCTCCTTTCACCAGAAATCACTCCCCTACCAACTAAACCATTTCTCCTTTACTATCTACTCGGGATCCCACGGGCTTTGACCATGGATTACGAAGATAATACCGGGTTTTGCTGGATTTTTAACGGCTTTTTTTTTTTTTGCTGGAAATCTGAACATACATAGGGCCTTGATGTTGATTCTTCTTGCTGCATATCCTCTAGCCTGACCGCCTTGCTGCATGTCCTCTGGTCTTGCCCGAGATCCTTGCTGCATGTCCTCTGGCCGGACCAAGTCTAGGACCTCTTCTTCCTTTTTTTTAATTATTATTATTTCTTTCTTTTTCCTTCTTTTTGGAACTTTGGGCCTTCATGATCCTTCTTAACTTCATGAATTAGGCCTTCTTTTGTTAAGGCCCATGGTCTTTCCTTACTATTCATGGAATGGACTTTCTTGTGAAATTTTGGTCCTCAATAGTGGGTTTTCATTGTCAAGACAAGGACGCTTACACCTCTTACTCTTTGTCCATGGCTCAAGAACATTGTCATCATGAAACAATGTGGCAGCAGCTGAAATTGGAGCTTCCAAAGCCATTTGATTAGTGAAAATGTATGAGAAAATAGAGAAGGGAAGAGATTGAGAGTGAGTGATTATTATGTCAAGAATGAGGTATGTATTTATTATGGTTAGAATGTGTGTAATAAGTGGTAAAAAGAAAGAAAGAGTGAGGTGTGAAAACTTAGGAGATTGGGTTGGGAATTGAAGGTGTTGGGAGTGAAGTTTTGGCAATGCAAAAGATTGGAAGATGAGGCCAAAGAAGATGGTGTGGGCGAGAGGAGATTGGTTAGTTTCAAAAAAGTTGCTTCCATGTCAACATGTTACGTGTAATTTCTTCATCATAAAATTAAATCCAAAAATCAAATTATTTATTACATTTTGACACCAAAGTTTGAACCTATATATCCTATCCACGACATTGAAATATTATATTTAGCACACTTGTTTATCAGTCAAGCATTTTCTCATTATTGAGCTGTATTTCTAATTGGATATAAACCAATTAAATGGAGGCAGAGATTAATTTTTTTCTAATTATTTCTATAATAATACCCAACTTTATATTATTTATTGGGAAGGTTGCTTTTACGCTTATATGCATTGTAAACAGGTTTTGGCTACACATCTAGGCCAAGTAATTGGTCACGCCAGCACTATTTTGCCTTTGGCTATGAGCATGTAATTCGGCTTCTTGTTTTGATGTAGTTAATTTAATTAATAAGATAAAAAAATAAATAAAATAAAGGGCTCTTCACCATCAAGCAATAATCAAGAATCAAACCATCTTTAGAATGCAACATTCAATCTTCAAATCATATTGCTTGAATCAGAAAATTTTCGAAAATTCATGCATTGTCATTGGTTGGGTGACAATCAATGTTGCAACACCAATTATTACCAAGATCCATATCTAAATCCATTTTGAAAAGATTATACTAACCAATACCAAATGAATTATATATGATGGGGATCAACTAAGTGTCGCTCATCCTTGGTCGTCATCCAGAGTTTAACCATGCATAGATCAAGTCACCCGAGAACGAGAACATGCACAAACACTCGTCCATTGATAACCAAGTGATCTAGTGAAGGAAATTCTCCATAGACAAATTATCTACAGATAACTAAATACATGGACGACCAAATTATACTTTGTGAATTTTGTGGAAAATCCCCCATTAGTTTCATATAAACAAATATGACACGTTGCTTGGTACGGGGAATGTATTCCACGTACTTCGCTCCATATATCCCATTTTATTTATTAACCACCAACATCACCCACAATGGTGGTGGATCCAAACAAGTAGACCCACGTCTAACTCTCTATAAAAGGAGTGAATCCCATCCACCCAAGGTAAGTTCTACCCATTTCCTATTTTTTTATTCTTGTGTCCTAGAGAGAAAATTGACTTAACCGTCGGAGAGTCCTTGGCCGGGTCACACCGGTCACCTTTGACGTTTCTTCCTTTCTTTTTAGGATGCACTGCCATTATCATAGCCCGAAGCATTTCAACCTACTGCTTTTTTTACATCATTAGTTGGGAAAAATTGTAGATACGAAAGGAGTTAAACTTTTTGTACACCATCAGTTTAACTTTTTCATTTTCTAAAAGACAAAAAGGCTGCATGATTTGGACTAGGTCAATGGCCATTAGTCTAGGACATCAGGAGAGTGGAAAGGCTTCTAGTCATCCAAATCGTGCACTGCCACCGCCCATGAGCGTCCAACAACAATTGTAGTCTATGGCAGCGACGATGGTAGAACTAACACAGCAAAACTAGGAGTTAACTAGGGAAGTTAACAGACAACGTCAATAACATTGTGGAGAAAGGGGTCAGAATTCAGGAAATGAAGATGTTGAAAACAATGTTGAAGGAGACCAGTCTAGGGGTACCGTCACTCATAAGGTGCCACATTTGGAGAGAGAGAGATGGACCAAATGAAAAGAGCTATGGAAGAGATGAAGGATTCCATAAGGAGAGAAAACCATGTGGATGATCTCGTCCACACAACTGATTCCCCCTTTATTGCATCCATCACTAATCATCTATTGCCTTCCATGTTCAAAATGCCTACTCTAGACTCATATGAAGGGATGCACGATCCTTGCCATCATATTGTCACATTCAAGACGACTATGGATCTTCAAGGTGTTCCAGATGAAATCATGTGCAGAGCCTTTCCTACCACATTGAAAGGATCGGCCAAAATGTGGTTTGGAAAGTTACCACCAAACACCATAACTTTGTTCCAGTAGTTAAGTAAGTTGTTCGTTAACAACTTTGTAGGTGGACAAAGGCAAAAGAATTCCTCGTCTAGTTTGTTGAGCATAAAGCAAGGAAAGAATGAGAATCTACGCTCATTTATTAGTCGCTTTAATAGGGAAGCCTTATTAGTGGACGAGATGGATGACAAGATTTTCTTGGTAGCTTTCTACAATGGAGTCAGTTCGAACTTGTTCATTCATATGCTATATGACCAAGAGCCACAGACGATGCCTGAGTTGATACATTTAGCCCAAAGTTTAATGAATGCAGAAGACAACATTATTTCCAAAAAGAAAAAGAAAGGTGAATGGCTAGAAAATGGTTATGTGCACCATCTACAGTAGGGTCCTTATCCAAAGAAAGCAAAAGTGAGGGAGAAAAGAGAACGAGACAACAAGAAGTCATGGTCGTCCGATATTCTAACTACATTCCCCCAAATACTCCAGTTGACCAAATGCTGTTGCAGATTAAAGATGACCTATCCTTGAAGTGGCTCGAGAGGATGAAAGGAGATCCTAGCAAGTGGAAAAAAAGTAAGTATTGTTGTTTCCACCTAGACCATAAACATGATACGGACAAGTGTTATGACTTAAAGCAGTAGATTAAAGTTCTCATTAAGCAAGGGAAGCTAAAAAATTTTCTTGGAGGATGAGAGGCAACCAATGAAAGGCAAAGTGGAAGAACCAACACGTTATCCAGCCTGCCATTGTTTTCACAGACAAAGATGCAAGACGATTCCACCATCCTTATGACAATGCGATTATCATGACTTTGGCAATCAGAGATTATATGACCAGAAGAGTGTTAATAGACAATGGGAGTTTAGCAGACATCCTTTATTATCCAGCCTTTCAACAAATGAGGATTAACAAGGAGTTACTTCGTCCAGTGAACATGCCATTGATCGAGTTTGGAGTAATGAAGGTTCTACCTGTAGGTACAATCTCCCTACCAATTGTGGTTGGCTCTTACCCGCGACAAATCAATAAGGAAGTAAATTTCCTTATTGTAGATTGTTCGTCCTTATAAAATGCCATCATTGGACAGCCAACTCGTAACAGAGGGCCGTAACTTCCACTTACCACTTGTCTGTCAAGTTCCCAATAGAGTATGGCATTAGGGAAGTACAAGGAGATCAACTAGCTGCTAGGAAGTGTTACTTAGCAATGCTTGCTATGGACGAGCAGATGCAGACAATGAACATTTTAGAAAGAAGAATATTGGCTGAATCGATTAAGGTATTGGAAGATGTACCACTGGATAACTCCAACACGAAGAAATTTACCAGGATTGGGACAAGTATGGAGGAGAAGACAAAGCAGAATCTTGTTAGATTCCTCAAAAGAAGCACAGATGTTTTCGCTTGGAGCCATGAAGACATGCTTGAGATTGACCCAAATGTGATTACCCATCATCTAAACGTATCTCCATCTTACAAGCATGTTCATCAGACGAAGAGAGTGTTTGCCCCAGAATGAGATAATGCCATCAATGAAGAAGTTCATAAGTTAGTCACCGTGGAATTCATTTGCGAAGTTTATTATCCTGACTAGCTAGCTAATGTAGTGATGGTCAAAAAAGCTAATGGCAAATGGAGAATGTTTGCGGATTTCACAGATTTAAACAATACATGCCCCAAAGATAGCCATCCTCTTCCACGCATTGATTAGTTGGTAGATTCAACAGCTGGACACCAACTATTGAGTTTCATGGATGCATTCTCAGGGTACAACTAAATCAAGATAGACGAAGCAGACCAGGAGAAAACGTCCTTTGTCACAAGCTAAGGTTTTTTTTTTGTTATAAAGTCATGCTGTTCGGTTTGAAGAATGTAGGAGCTACCTACCAGAGGCTAGTCAACCACATGTTTCATCCATAGAATGGACAAAACGTTAAAGTATATGTGGACGATATGCTGGTAAAGAGTGCAAGGGAGACGCAGCATTTGGACGGTTTTCAAGAAACCTTTGTTACACTTAGGTGATATAAGATGAAGTTGAACCCAAGCAAATGTGCTTTTGGAGTTGCATCAAGGAAATTCCTCGATTTTATGGTTTCACGAAGGGGGATTGAAGCATACCTTGATAAGATTCAGGCAATATTGAACATGGAACCTCCGAAGAATATTAAACACATCCAAAGCCACAATGGACGAGTGGTGGCCATTAACAGGTTTGTTTCAAAAGCCACTGACAAGTATTTACCGTTTTTCAGAGTATTAAGGAAAGCATTTGAATTGATAGACGAGTGCGAACAAGCATTTGAAGACCTGAAGACTTATCTCACTTCAACCCACTACTAAGCCCGTCCAAACCAGGAGAGGAGTTGTATCTCTACCTAGCGGTGTGTAACGTCCCAGTTAGTTGACCAAAAAAAAAAAAAAAAGAGTAAAGATCTGATTTTTTTTTTTTTTTAAGTTCCCACGTGCCCTACCAAACACCCTTCCCCACCACACATTTCACTCCACCTTATCTCCTTCTTCGTCTGCTCACTTACTGCCTTTCTTTTTTCATTTTCTCTCATCACTCCTCTCTATCACTCTTATATCCTCTCTCATCGGTACTTCCATACCACTACCACCATTTTCCACCATCATGATTCTTGAGAACCTATAAGCACCTTCACATCCTTTTTTTGAGGTAAAAATTTCTAATCTTTTTGGTGGGTTTTACGCTTTTGCTTCAGGTTATTTTTATCTAAGCTTTAATAATGATACCCATGTGATTTATGAGTTTTGGAAGTGATATTTATGTGTTTGTATGCATGAGTGTATTGGTGGAATTATTTGATGAGTGGGTATATAATTTGTGTTAATGATGACTACTTAAGGTTTATGTATGGTGGAAAATTTAGGGGTTTTGAGTTATAACATGTGATGGTTGGTAAATCTAAATTTTTCCATTGCCATTGGGTTTATTTGGAGTTAGTTGAAGTTCTAAATTTCTTATCTTGGAGGATATTTTGATTTTGTTTTCATGGGTCTCTTAATGATGTAGTGTAAATTTTATGGAAGCTAGTCATAATGTTGGAGATGATATTAAATGGGTTAACTTTATAAATTGGAGTTTATGCCTTTTGTAATTAATTAAATGAGAAACTTTGGAAGTGGAATATATTATTATTGATGAGATTAAATACTAGGCTTACCTAATTAAGTGCTAATTTGGCAATTCCTAAATTGTAGCTAAATACAATTTCAAGCTCTATGCTTACTGTGATAGGTTTACTTGATATTGTTTAGATTCTAGCTAATCTCCTTGGAGCTTGGAGAATTAGGCTTTTGTAGTTGCGAGGTAAGTAGCTTTTTAATGGGATTTTTGAAGAATAACAATGTTGCATAAATGTTGTTTTTGCGTTAGACATGCTTTTGGAAACTATTATGGAAACTATATTTTCCTAAAAACTATTTTGTCGTAACCTTAATATATATATATATATATATATTTATATATATATGATTGTATATATGAAAATGCATCATATTTGGTATTGCATGTGGAGAAATGCATGAATTGTTGATATGAAAAAAATGAGCATCTTTTATTTAATCTTTGATAAGGAAATTATAGATTTTATGGTATATTAGAAAATTTAAAGATGTTTATCTTGTCTTGTTATGTGGGAAATTGATAGAAATCTCTTGACAAGAATGAAATTGAAAACCTTACAAACTTTGTAAAAGTTATATTGTTTAAGGTTGTTTAAGGTTTTTCTAAAATTACCTGGATATAAGCTATGTGTTTCAAAGTAATGTAACTTGGGAGCTTTATGTGGTTTTAACACCATGTCATGTGTGATTTCCTGGTGATCACCTGATTTGGTTTTCGTAGTCTTTGTGAAAACGGAATCAAATCTAGGTCAGTACCCTTTCACGTTAGATGACGCGTTCTTCCTTGCTTCCCATGGGGGGAAGAGGTTCCTTAATTGTGTGTGGGTGAGGCTACTACCCATGGGGCCAGGAGACCACATGCAAGAGAGGTCCTATTTGACTTGCTCTCTCTGCTACCCATGGGGGGAGAGAAAAACCTTGAGGGTATGGGTGAGGTTGCTGTCCATAAGGGCAAGAGTCTACATACCAGAGAGGACAATATCATGCTAGTTGTGAATGGGTGGATCCCCTGAACGGTCTATGTGGTAGTGTGATATATTTGTGATAATTTACCTTATGTTAGATATTATGGCTTTGGAAATTATATTGTTGGTGCTCACAGACTCTAGTATATAGTTTCAAAGTATTTACTTTGAGAAACTTTGGATTTCATTATTCAATCATTCTTGTCATATCATATTATTATTATTGAAAATGGAATTTGTATTTCCCCCACCCCCATTAATTATGCTACTTACTAGGCTCTGTCTCATTCCATTATTTTATAAACTTTTTAGAGTAGGCAACAATCTTTTGAGATAGCTTTCGGTGGCTAACAGCAGTTAGACTAACTACTAATGGAGGCTGAACATTTGTAATGGAGATATTAGATAATGTACATCTTAGAATAAGCTTGACTAATTCTTTTGCATATTATAGTGGCTGTGACTTTATTCTCACTGATAGGACAAATTGTTGATATGTAATTACTTATTCAGACCTCTATTCTTTTGTGGCCAACGGTCCTTATAATTGTTGCATAGAGCTTTGACTTACTTTAGGAGTATATTAAATGGAATTATTATGATAATTGTTGATGTTGGTACTTGATATGATTTATTTGGATTGTATTGTCAAAAAGGAAAAATCTACAGATACTTTTGAGATGTTTTTCTCATGCTTTGAACCCCTTGTGGCTCGGGGCGTGACACGGTGTCTTCCCATGCAGTGAGCTCAGCCTTGATTAGAGAAGAGTGAAAGATACAGAAACCCGTCTACTACACTAGCAAAGCCTTAAGAGGAGCTGAAGGACGGTATCAAAGGAAAAGTTAGCATTTCATTGGTGATAGCAACAAGAAAGCTCAGACCTTATTTACAAGCTCATGTAATCAACATCCTAACAGATCACCCGTTGAATAAAGCTCTGAAAAAGCTGGAGGCCGCTAGACCATTAATCCAATGGGCAGTGGAACTTAGTGAATTTGACGTGCAATATAGGCCATAAGAAGCAATAAAAGCTCAAGTCCTTGTAAACTTCATTGTTGAATTTACTCCTACCAATGATTAGCAAGATGGAGACAAGGGGACAAAGCAGTGGGTCGTCCATGTTGATGGATCGTCCACATAGCATGCAAGAGGAATTGGGATAATCTTACAATCACCAGAAAGGGATCATCTGGAATACGTTGTTCGTCTACAGTTCTAGATAACCAAAAATGAAGCTGAATATGAAGCCTTACTTTAGGTTTTAGTTAGCCAAATCACTCAGAGCAGATTTGATCCTCGTCTAGGGAGATTCATAGTTGGTGATAGGCCAGGTAAATGGACGTGTGAAGCTAAAGAAGAATGAACTAGGAGATACTTAGAAAAATTTAAGCAATTGTTAGGACATATGTGATTCATTGTTAGGAACATATGTTACTATTTTATGTAATTAGCTAATCCTTTGACAAAACGCACTTTACTTGCAATTGGGTAGATCTAGGATGTGCTTAATACTTCAAGAAACCTTGTTTCAAGTTCAAGTGTTAAAGCCATGCAAGTTTGTTCAAGAATTAAGTCAGAAAGTGCTGTTCATTAAAGCTCCACAGCTAGCATCTATCGAGATTTAAGGAGAGATGTTTCAGCCTGAGGCTCAATAGCTGCATGACATATAGGGTATCTGTCGAGGTTTATGAAATTCAGATTTTCAGTTCTGTTTTTCATCCAATTTGTGAATGTATGTTTGGGATTTCTTTTTTCACAACCTTAGACATATACACGGATTGTTTTAAGGGCCGTCACAGGTGAAAATTGCAAAAGTTCATGCAAATTTTGACCGGAGACAGAGTTTTTCCTAGTTTATCTTTCTCTTGAAGAAGCTAATGTGTTTATACACCATAGGGTTTTGTGAACAAGCAACTTCATAACCTTCATCGTTTGGATGAACTGAAGAACTTTGCAACCAACATCCTTCTCAAGTTGATGCTTAAGTCACGTATTAGGATCCATGCAATTGGTTAGTCATGTATTGGGAGCCGTGCATTACAAGGAGAGATTGTCACTACTGAACAAGTCCAATTGGGTATTGGGGTAAGGGTTCAACTGTAGGTTGGTATAAGGTACTGAGATTCTTTTATTTGTAACTACTTGTTTTGATAATAGTGAATTCTCGGGAGTAGTGACCTTAAAATTACCCAGTGGGGCCGTGTAAGTTTTTCCCATTCGTAAACAAATCACCATGTCAATTTATTTTCTGCTGCATACTTTAGTTAATTGGTGATTTGTTTATGCTACCGTGTGCCTTGCATGTTAATTTGATTAATTAATAAACTTGGCTAATTAATCAATTAATTAATCGTAAGGGATTAATACATTCTTGGCCTGTCAATTGGTATCAGAGCTGGCACACTCTGATTAGGTTTTAATCTTTGCTATGTGATCCATTAACCCCTTTTTCTCATGGATAGAGGACAGTCTCTTATTATACCTCCTTTATTTGATGGCACTAACTATGCATACTGGAAAGTACACATGAGAGCTTTCTTGCAGTCTCTAGATGAGAAGGTGTGGCAAGCTGTGGAGATAGGCTGGACCAAGCCTACAGAAGCACCGGCCGACTGGGATGATGCTAAGCTCAAGGCAGCAGACTTCAATAGCAAGGCATTGAATGCGTTGTTCAATGTGGTCACAAATGAGGAGTTCAAGAAGATATTCTCCACTGAAATTGCTAAGGAAACATGGACCATTCTCCAGACAGCCTATGAGGGAACCAAGGTTGTCAAGGACTCAAGGCTTCAGAGGCTCACTACCAGCTTTGAGGAGATTAAGATGGAGGAGGATGAATCGTTTGATGAGTTCTATGCCAAGCTCAAGGACATAGTGAACTCAGCTTTTAATCTTGGGGAAACCATTCCTAAACCCAAGATTGTAAGAAAGGTCCTCAGATCTCTACCTAAGAGATTCCATGCCAAGATCACCTCAATTGAGGAATCAAAGGATATTGATAAAATTCCCTTGACAGAACTGGTTGGCAACTTTCTAAACAATAAGTTAGGGTTGACAAGGATCGGGAAAACGAGCAAGCGGAAGAGCATGACACTGAAGGCCAAGAGCAGTGACACGGATGAGTCTTTCAACGATGAAGATTCTAGGATGAAGTCCTACATCACCCGGTAATTCAAGAAGTTCATGAAAAATGACAATGCAAAGGGCTTCGACAAGGACCATAGGCAATCGAGTTCTTTTTAGTCTAAGAGCCAAGACAAAGGGAAGAAGGATTCTAGAGATGGTGGTCAGTACACTATTCCCTTAGGACCTAAGTGTTTCGGGTGTCAAGGCTTTGGACACATGAAACAAAAGTGCCCCACAAATCTCAAAACCATTGGGAAAAGCAAGGCACTTGCTGCAATTTTAAGCGACACCAAACTTGAGGATGATTCTGACAATGAGGATGACTTAATCCTGAATGCCTTCACTGCCACTGTCAATACTACTGAGGGGATTGTAGAAGATATGGATGAAGAAGAAGACTTGGTGGAGTCAAAATTTGAAAATATGGATGAACAAGATGACGTCCACATTGCCTATGCAAAGTTATACAAGGTATTCGAAAAGCATGAGAAGTTGTATAGGTTGGCCACCAAGAAGCTCAGTGATGTGGAGCTTGAACGTGAAGAACTCTCCACAAAGGTTGATGAAGCTAATCAGACTATTGGAGCACTTAGGTTTGAGAACAATTTCTTGGCTAAGAAGACCAAGAAGCTTGAAGCGGAGCTAGTTCAAGTTAGAGCTCAGTTGGAGAGGACTTTAAGTGCAAAGCTTGATGAGATGCTCAGCCTACAGAAATATGCTTCTGATAGAATTGGTTTAGGGAATGATTTCTCTTCCTCTAATATTGCTTCTTCCGATACTACTGTTTTTTTTTTCCTTCTGCTAATAATGTTGAAACTGAGAACAATGATATTAAAAATGACTTAACTAGTGAGAACATAGACAAGGGTAAGTCTATCTTAGGAGCACCCCCTAAACTTGCTAAGAATGAGACTAAAAACCCTAGGGCTAAGAAGGGAAACAAACAAAAGCCTAAATAGAAGAAGCAGCATCTCTGTCATCACTGTGGAGTAGTTGGACATACTCGACCCAATTGCTATAAGTGGTTAGCCACTCAACAGAGCAACAGCATAATGGCATTGGGAAACCAGAATCAGTTTCCATCCTCGTTTGCTCCTCTTGGAGATCTTTTCAAAGCCCTCATGTTCTTTTCGAACTTGAACGGGTTCAATTCTTCCCTGTCACCGCTGGTTCAAAGGTTTACGCAAAGGAAAGGTTCCTCCAAGGTGTGGAAAGAAAAAGGCTCAAAGTGATTTAGTCACTTTTCTCTCCCCCTCTCTGTTTTTGATTGCATTGCTTGTGTGTTTTGCTTTAGTGTTTTAAGTCAGTCTAGTTTTTGTTGCATTGCTTTGCTTTGATTAACATTTTTTTGGTTGTTTTCTTTTCATCTTTGTTTTATTTTGTTTTTCATATAAAAAAAATTGAATTGAAATTTGAAAAATACAAAAACAATGTGTGTTTGTGTACATTGGTACTTGTGTACCTTGGATGGCCAATGAAACAAAGTTTTCTAAACTTTATATCTTTTGTAGCTTAGATGAGCATCTCTATGCACAACTAAGCAAGTGAGCGTTGTGGCTTATGTTTGTGATGAGTAAGATTAAGTTATCTCTTGTACTTAACACTCATATTACTCTTTTTGAAGGGAAGGACTAGAAAATCCTAAGAGAAATGCATAAATAACCATCTCACCACTGTTGCCCGCCAATTATAAAATGACATTTGTATGCTTCAGCATAGCAAAAGTGTAATATCATAAGCTTAATATAACTAGGTATTTATTTTCTCTCTTTTATATGCCCATGCATGATATGCTTAATAAAAGAAAAAAAATTGTATATGCAAAGAAAAATAAAAGCAAAAAGAATAAATATGCTTTATATATGATTGCAAGCGTGTCTTCTAGGAGATGTGGGAGTTATAAGATGTACCTTAAAGGTGATAGTCCTCATCAAACAGTTATGATTGTGTGTGAGTTAAAGTGATTTTCTCATATCTCAAATCGTCATAACATATAGACACTTATGCAATCTTGCGATGTTTTTACACACAACACGCAATATTCTTTGCTACTCTTGATATTTGTGCAGGTACAACGAGATTTGGCCATCACAAGGTTTACATGTGTTAATGTATGCTCATTAAACTGTCTTAACTTGTTTTTGAAATATAAAATTGGTTAGACTTGTTTTGTGTGTGTGTGTGTGTGTGTGTGTGTGTGTGTGTTTGTGTTTTGGGATCTATGTATTTAACATTTTTCTTGATTGAGAGATGATTTAGAGAGTTCATAATGATTGTTTGGATCCTTGATTGAGTTGCATGTTTGGTTGCATTCATGTCTGTGTTTTTCTCTTCTTTGAAAAACTGTTTTTAAGCCATCTCGATAGCTCCTCAACACCTCTCGACACCTAGCTTTTCTATCGAGCTTTCAGTTGCTTTTTATCACAATTTCGACACCTCTCGATAGCTAGGTCAATCGATCAAGCAATTTTCTGTCCCTTCGATAGCTTCTCGACAAATCCTCGATCCATCGAGCTTCTTTTTGCCTTGGACACCTCTGGACACCTGCTCGATAGCTGCATCTGTTGAACCTTTTAAAGCTCGACACCTCTCGACACATTTCGATCTGTCGAGAATTACTGAGCTTCTATATATAGGGTCAGCGCAATTCAGATCTCATTTCTCTCGATCTCTCTCGACTCCTATTGCCTCTTCACCTCCCAAAACCTCTCTCTCTCTCTCATTCCAAACTTCATCCTCAAGGATGTTTCGGCCTAGATCAAGTTTTTCTTCACTTGGTAAGGGTCCTAATCCTTCTTTTTCATGCATTTCATCTTTTATGACCTAACTTTTGGGGTTTTGATGAAAAATTTAGGGTTTTTCAAAATAAAAGAGGTTTTTGCCAAATTTTTGGGATGGGTTTTGTGTTTTTGATCTTAAAAGTTCATGCATTACATCTCATTTGCATTATAACATAATATCATGCATTTTTAGATGTGTGTTTACCTCGTTGCATACTTGTGTGCTGGTAGGATTGGATTGGGCTGAGTCCATGATGCAATTACCTTTGCATGTCACATGTTCATGCATTCCTATGCATACGTACTTTCTATCAAATATATTTAGATATATTTTTGCTGCTTGGGACTTTTTTGATTCTCTCTTTCTCCCTTTCTCTCTCTCTCTCTTTCTTTCAGTTAGTTGCTTCATGTCACCTAAATGAACCTTCTTCATTCCGGGGCATCCATTTCATCTGATCCTACTCCTTCTTCTATTCGATTCCGTGATGAGTAAGCCCAAAAGGACTTCTTAGAGAAGTTCTCTCGATAAGGTGTTCATTTGGAAAACCAAGTCATTTTGTCGGACTTCTTCAACACTGACTTACCCACTGTTATTCACAGTAGAGGTTGAGAGTCCCTGTGTGACGCCCCGGTCACTTGTCCATCCGTGCTGATCCAAGAGTTCTACTCAAACATGCACGGATTTGATTATTCAGTACCTCTTTTTGTTACTCGTGTTCGAGGTACGCGCATTGTGGTCACACCGGATGTTGTATCCGATGTGCTTCGTGTCCCGAGGTTAAAGCATCCTAACTACCCCAGTTGTGAGGTTCAAAAGACTGTGTCCAAAGACGAGCTTATGTCCACTTTTTCTGAGCGTCCCTCTATTTGGGGCGAGCGTCAGTTTACTCCATGTTCAACCTATGCTAAAGGTCCTAGGTTTATGAACGTGGTGATGACTTTTTTTTTGCATCCTCTCTCTCACTATAATTCTATTACCGAGCCCCGTGCTCTATTTTTTCTTTCTCTATTAGAGCATCTCACCATAGATTTTCCCACTCATTTTATTCTTTCTATCTTAAATGTATATTGGGATACGGTAACCCATGATAAACTCATCTTCCCTTCAGTTATCACAAGGGTTTTACGCCATTTTTTAGTTCCCTTTCCCGTTTCCAACCACTTCTCAGTTATGTGTGCCATAGATGTCGCTACCGCTAAACGGAGCAAGGTGCAGCTACGTTCAAGGCGGTCCGATACGGCAGCTCCTCCCACTCCTTCTGCTCCATCCACCTACACTCCTTCTTCTGCAGATGGTGTGACTTTGGATGCGATCATGGTGCAGCTTCAGCGCATGGAAGCTCGCCTTGACGCGCTCACTGATGAGTTGTGTCAAGTGTACACCCGTGTTAGTCGTATTGCTAGGCGGCAGGCTTGCCTTGGTGGCTTCGTAGAGTCTCCCTCTCTTCCTCTCGAGGCATTTGAGGATGACGACTACTTCGACAACGATGATGATAAGGATGGAGATGCTAGCTCACCCATCGATGATGAAAGTAGTCATTCTCATAGGGGGAGGGTTAGTATAATAGATTTTTGTTAAGGGGAGTGTTGATATTGAGGGATGTAGTGAGGCTTTTATGTATCTTTTTCTTTTCTCTCCTTTTAGATACATTGTTCTTGTATATGGGTCTTATGACCATTTTGACATACATTGTGCTTATATTCTTTATATATTGATGTATGTTTTTCACCTACCCTTACATGTGTTGTTTCTTTTCTTTCTTTATGCACATGTCTCTTATTACTTATATGCAATCTATTATTTCTGTTTCACACTAAGATGCCTTCATGAGTTTTGTTTAAAGTGTTTCAAAAATACAGGTTGTCAAAGTCTTCTTGCCATAAACTCTCTTCTTCCAAAGTTTTTCAAGAGTTTGTGTTAGGATAGATTTTATTGTATTCAACAAGTGAATATGAGTTGAGTGATTTATGACTTCTCTCATATCTCATTTGTTTGTTGTGGTTTTGTCACGGTTTGCCAAATGGGAGATTGTTAGGACATATGTGATTCAATGTTAGGAACATATGCCACTATTTTTATGTAATTAGCTAATCCTTTGACAGAACACACTTTACTTGTAATTGGGTAGATCTAGGATGTGCTTAATGCTTCAAGAAACCTTGTTTCAAGTTCAAGTATTAAAGCTATGCAATTCTGTCCAAGAATCAAGTCAGAAAGTGTTGTTTATTAAAGCTCGACGGCTAGTATCTATCAAGATTTGAGCAGAGCTGTTTCAGCTCGAGGCTCGACAACTGCTCGATAGATAGGGTATCTGTCGAGGTTTATGAAATTCAGATTTTCAATTCTGTTTTTCATTCAATCTGTGAATGTATGTTTGAGCTTTCTTTTTTCACAACCTTAGACATATATAAAGATTGTTTTAAGGGCCGTCACAGGTGACATAGTTGCAAAAGTTCGTGCAAATTATGACTAGAGACAGAGTTTGCCCCAGTTCATCTTTCTCTTGAAGAAGATGCTGTGTTTGTACACCGTAGGATTTTGTGACCAAGCAACTTCATGATCTTCATCATCTGGATGAACTGAAGAACTTTGCAGCCAACATCCTTCTCAAGTTGGAGTTCAAGTCGCGTACTGGAATCTGTGCAATTGGTTAGTCACGTACTGGGAACCGTGCATTACAAGGAGAGATTGGGAGTGGTGACCTTAAAATCACCCGGTAGGGTTTTTTCCGTGGAGGTTTTCCCCATTCATAAAAAAATCATCATGTCAATTTATTTTCTGCCGCATACTTTAGTTAATTAGTGATTTGTTTATGCTACCACGCACCTTGCATATTAATTTGATTAATTAACAAACTTGGCTAATTAATCAATTAATTCATCACAAGGGGTCAATACATTTTTGGCTTGTCAACAATGCATCAAAGGCTTCATAATAGCCCAATTTCAACAAATACCAAGGGAAGAGAACACAAAAGTTGACATTTTAGCCAAGACGACGTCTGTGGACGAGACGGTAGGTGATCAAGTTAAAGTCCAATATGTTTCGAGCATAGACGTTTTGAAAGTAAATCAGATAGATGGAGTTGCCAACTGAACCTGTAACACCCGTCTCATTCAAATTTAATTTAATCACTTATAGAGAGTGGATTTGATAGATTACATTAATTTTATTTGGAGGAAAATAATTATTTTATATTGTGATTTTTGCTATGATTATAATATTAATATTAATGGGTTTAGTGGGAATATGTATGGGTCTTAGAAGTTTTTTTTTTAGTGTAGTGGGCTTCTAAATTTTCAGCCCAACTGAAATTAGCCTTATCATGGAATAGGCTTCTGAATTTTCAGCCCAAGTGCAACAGCTTTATAATGAAATAAAATTAGGGTTTCTCAAAAACAAAAGAATAGGAGGCTGTGCACTTCAGGGCAGCCAGCAACTTCATCTTGGTTTTGAGGTAAGCATCATTCTAGGAAAGCCTTTTTTTTTCTTTTATTTTGCTGGGTTTTCATCATTGACATGTTAGTGTTAGGGTTAGTATTAAGTTTGCTGGAAATTCAATGATGTTTGCTGGAATTTCAATTGTGTTTGCTGGAATTTCATTTGTGTTTGCTGGAATTTCAATGATGATAATGTATAAATTGGATTGCCGAATATTAATATCAAATGCAGCGCCTTGGATGTAACTTCCATGTGCGTGCAAGAAGTTATTGCACCGCTTGGCTATAGAAAACACGAATTAAGATTAAATGCCTTTATAGGCATTTTGAATGTAATATAGCCATCTGATAATCTGTATAGTATATTATATTGTATATATATAAGGTGTCATGATTGTCATATATATATATATATATATAATATAATATAAGTTTACATGTAAATTTTATATAAGCATTGAAGCCATTGAACCGCTTGGCTAATACAAGGCTTATGAATTGACAATTCGCATGTATATCTTGCATGAATTGACAATTGTTTTGTATATATATTGAGTGAATTGGCAATCCGTGTACTCTATATATAATGTCTCTTGCATGATATGGGTTTTATATAAAGGCTTATTTATTAAGGATGGCTTGCTTGATTCTATTTGCATGTAATATATAAGGCTTGCATGCTAAGGCTTATATCCGTATATTATAATATATATATATATATATATATAAAATATAATATGTATATATATATATTATAATATATAAACCCATATATATTTATATATATGGATTGGATGAATCATCCTTTTTGTATATATACGGATTGAAGCAATATACTATATTATATATATATAAAAGGTGTGATGATTGTCATAATATATATATATATATATAAAAGGTGTGATGATTGTCATAATATATATATATATATATTATAGGTTTACATGCAAAATCTTAATTAATGTATCATTCTTTTGTCTTCTTTGAATGCATTGATAAGATATATGGTGTATATAGGCACATAGGTTATAGGGTTGCTTATGGTAACGTGTTCTTATATAAATATTAAGTGTTAGTTTAGGGTATACTATTATTTTTAATCTAGAATAGGTTTGGAGTTATGTTAGAAATACACGTTAAATGTTATCTTGCCAAATCTTCATAGTGGTTGAGGAATTGTTTTATCAAGAGGACTTTGTGGTTATTAAAGAACCTGCCCTTATTGAATTGTTTAATTATTATTTAGGTTCTAGTTGACGTTGTTTCGAGCAATTGAAGTGAAGCTTGGTTTAGCCACTAGAGGTAAGTAGACTTCAACACATGACGTCTCTCAAGACGTATATATTTTTACATATATATATATATATATATATATAATTGTGGTAAAAATATATTTATATATATATATATACATACACATAATTGCAAAAGTGAAGTTTCAAAGACTTATACCATTGTTAGTGCTTTATACATACTCAAACTCTATTATTTATTGTATATTATTGTGAAACTGTATATGTCAAGAGTATTTCAAATGGTCAACTAGACAGTCTGCAACCTTTGCCAACACAGGGTTAAGTGTTGGTCTTCGGCCGAAGTAGTGTTAGTGTGGTGTGGTGCAGTGTTATTGTTGCTCTTCGGAGTTAGTGTTGCCTCTTTGAGGTTAGTGTTATTGTTCCCATGGGAAATCACCCACCGAGTGTTTAGCAGCTTTTGTCTGTGTTTGACTAATATTTTTCATATTGGAGTACTGTTTAATTGCTACTGTTCTTTCAGGTGGAAAATTGTTTATTTTCATAATAAAGTGTTTCTACCTATTTGGTGCATATTGGCATATAAATGTGGTTATTATTTTATTAATGTTTACAGCGTTATAGTGAAGTGTTTTATTTTCACAGTTTTATAGAATATATTATATTACAGTTTAAACTAATTTTAATTGTATCGTGATGACTATATTTTGTCAATGATATTATCGTTTTGTTTTGAAAGACATCCTCATGTTTGTAGTCTCTTATTGAGCCTTTAGCTCACCCCTTTTTCCATCCTTTCAGATTAGAGTTATGGAGTGTCTTTTGGTGGTAGATCAGTGGAGCCTTAGATTGATGACTGCGTTTGGAGCTTGGATAGTTGCTGAGTTGTTTTAGTAAAATTGTTTCAGGACAATGAGATTATTATTTTGGAACTATTTTGAGATGTTATTTGGAGATTTTACATTCAAGAATATTATTGTTTTGTTTTGTTTTTATGGATTGTTAAGGAAAGCTGATGATATTCAAGAAGTTTATTTGAGGATAAATATTACGCTCTGTTCCATTATATCATTGTTAATTATTTCTAAGACAGGTTATGCATCTAAATCCTTGCTTTGGGTCAGGGTTGTTTCAGTTATGGTATCAGAGCATAGGTTTATGATACTGTAGACTTATAGGTTTGATCTTAAGACTATTTTGGAACAAGAGTGTGATTACAGGGAATTTTAGTGTTAGAATTAGTTGACCTTTCATAGGGATTTTATATTTTGTTTTGTTTTGTTTATTATTCTAAAGTGTGTAGGAATGATTGTTGTACTATCTATATGTTTGAGTTTGATGTGATTCTAGGGATGGATTGGTTATCTACTTTTCATGTTTCCATAGAGTGTTTTGGGAAGAAGGTAGTATTTAGAATTCCTGGGGAGCCAGAATTCTTCTTCGAGGGAGATCGTGTGGTGAAACCACCTGTATTTGTGTCAGTGATGCAGGCAAGGCGATTGCTAAGGAAGGGATGTGAAGGGTTCCTTGTTTGTGCTATGAAGGGTGATAAAGTAGAGTTAAAAGTTGAAGACATCCCAGTGGTGAAAGAGTTCCCAGATGTGTTCTCTGAGGACTTACCTGGACTACCCCCTACCAGAGAGGTTGAGTTCACTATTGACCTAGTGCCTGGTACTGGCCCAATTTCCAAAGCACCTTATAGGATGGCCCCTACAGAGCTCAATGAGTTGAAGGAGCAATTGCAAGACTTGCTTGATAAAGGCTTTATTCGGCCTAGTGCTTCTCCTTGGGGTGCTCCGGTGTTGTTTGTTAAGAAGAAGGATGGTAGTATGCGGTTGTGCATTGACTATAGGGAGTTGAACAAGGTAACCATCAGAAACAAATACCCTTTGCCACGAATTGATGATTTGTTTGATCAGCTTCAGGGTGCTCAAGTCTTCTCTAAAATTGACTTGAGATCTGGTTATCATCAGTTGAGGGTTAAGAAGGATGACATACCAAAGACAGCTTTTCGAACCAGGTATGGTCATTATGAGTTCTTAGTGATGCCTTTTGGTCTAACAAATGCTCTTGCTGTTTTTATGGATTTGATGAATAGGGTATTTCATGAGTATTTGGATCGGTTTGTCATTGTTTTCATTGATGACATCTTGGTTTACTCTAAAAGCCAAGAAGAGCATGAGGAACACTTGAGAATGGTGTTGCAGATTTTAAGAGACAAGAAGTTGTATGCTAAATTAAAGAAGTGTGAGTTCTGGTTGAATCAAGTGGTGTTCTTAGGACATGTGATCTCTAGAGATGGAATTACAGTGGACCCTAGTAAGATCGAAGCTGTAGTTAATTGGGCTGCCCCTACTAATGTAAGTGAGGTAAGAAGTTTTTTGGGCCTTGCAGGTTATTATAGAAGATTTGTGGAAGGATTTTCTAGGATTGCAACTCCTCTGACTCGATTAACTCGAAAACATGCAAAGTTTGACTGGACAGAGGAATGTGAAAGAAGTTTCCAGGAATTGAAGCAACGGTTGGTTTCTGCACCAGTATTGACTATTCCATCTGGTTCAGGTGGTTTTGTGATATATAGTGATGCATCTCATAAGGGTCTTGGTTGTGTTCTGATGCAACATGGGAAGGTGGTTGCTTATGCCTCTCGACAACTAAAGAATTATGAGCAGAATTATCCAACTCATGATTTGGAACTCGCAGCAGTGGTTTTTGCATTGAAGATTTGGAGGCATTACTTGTATGGTGAGAAATGTGAAATATACACTGACCATAAAAGTTTGAAGTACATATACACTCAGAAAGAATTAAATTTGAGGCAAAGGAGATGGCTAGAATTGATTAAAGACTATGATTGTTCCATAAATTACCATCCTGGTAAAGCCAATGTGGTGGCTGATGTGCTTAGTCGGAAGTCGTATAGCTTTTCAGCTGCTTTATTAACTACTCAGAAGCATATTATTGTTGATCTTCAGAAACTTGGAGTAGACATAGTGACTGGAGACTCCCTTTCCTACCTGGCAAGTTTAAGTGTACAACCCACCCTAATTGATAAGATCAAAGCTGCTCAGAGTGGTGACCCTCAATTGTTTAAGATCATGGAACAAGTACGTGGTGGAAGTAGATTTGATTTTAGTATCTCTGATGATGGTGTTTTGAGGTTTGGTAATAGGCTTTGTGTGCCTAATGATTCATTGATTAAAAGAGAGATATTGGAGGAAGCACATCGTTCGCCTTATACAATGCATCCGGGTAGTACCAAGATGTATCATGACCTTCGAGAAGTTTATTGGTGGATTAACATGAAAAGAGAAATTGCTCAATTTGTGGAACAATGCTTGATTTGCCAGCAAGTCAAAGTGGAGCATCAGAGGCCATCAAGGTTGTTACAACCTTTACCTATTCCTGAGAGGAAGTGGGAGAATATCACCATGGACTTTGTGTGTGGATTACCGAGATCACCTAAGAATCATGATGCTATTTGGGTGGTGGTGGATAGGTTGACTAAATCTGCCCACTTCATTCCAATTAGAATGAACTACTCTCTTGACAAACTAGCTGAACTTTATATAAATGAGATTGTGAGATTGCATGGAGTGCCAGCTTCTATTGTATCTGATAGAGATTCGAGGTTCACTTCAGGGTTTTGGGATAGTTTGCAAAAGGCCTTGGGTACTAAGTTGAACTTTAGTACTGCTTGCCACCCTCAAACGGATGGACAGTCCGAGAGAACTATCCAAACTTTGGAGGACATGTTGAGAGCTTGTGTCTTGGATTTCAAGGGTAGTTGGAATGACTATTTGACTTTGGTGGAGTTTGCTTATAACAATAGTTATCACTCCAGTATTAAGATGGCACCTTATGAGGCTTTGTATGGGAGAAAGTGTAGATCCCCAGTTTGTTGGGATGAGGTTGGAGAGAGGAGAATCTTGGGTCCTGAGATTGTTCAAAGGACCAGTGAAAAGATTGATGTGATTCGGGAAAGGTTGCGTGCAGCTCAGAGTAGACAGAAAAGTTATGCTGATCCACGGAGAAGAGAAGTGGAATTTGAAGTTGGAGACATGGTTTTCATTCGAGTGTCACCTATGAAAGGAGTTATGAGGTTTGGCAAGAAGGGTAAGTTAAGCCCTAGGTACGTGGGGCCCTTTGAAATTTTGGAGAGAGTTGGTTCTGTTGCTTACCGGCTTGCTTTACCACCGACCTTGTCAAGGTTACATAACGTTTTTCATGTATCCATGTTGAGGAGGTATGTTCCCGATCCTTCTCATATCTTGAGTTATGAGCCACTTCAAGTCAAAGAGAACTTATCCTACGAGGAAGTCCCGATTCAGATTTTAGATCGTAAAGAGCAAGAGCTACGTAATAAGACTATACATTTAGTCAAAGTATTATGGAGGAACCACTCCATGGAAGAAGCTTCATGGGAGCGTAAAGACGAAATGCAATCCAAATATCCCCAGCTTTTTCTGCAGTGAGGTATGTTTTGAATTTTCGAGGACGAAAATTTTATAAGAGGGGGAGAATGTAACACCCGTCTCATTCAAATTTAATTTAATCACTTATAGAGAGTGGATTTGATAGATTACATTAATTTTATTTGGAGGAAAATAATTATTTTATATTGTGATTTTTGCTATGATTATAATATTAATATTAATGGGTTTAGTGGGAATATGTATGGGTCTTAGAAGTTTTTTTTTTAGTGTAGTGGGCTTCTAAATTTTCAGCCCAACTGAAATTAGCCTTATCATGGAATAGGCTTCTGAATTTTCAGCCCAAGTGCAACAGCTTTATAATGAAATAAAATTAGGGTTTCTCAAAAACAAAAGAATAGGAGGCTGTGCACTTCAGGGCAGCCAGCAACTTCATCTTGGTTTTGAGGTAAGCATCATTCTAGGAAAGCCTTTTTTTTTCTTTTATTTTGCTGGGTTTTCATCATTGACATGTTAGTGTTAGGGTTAGTATTAAGTTTGCTGGAAATTCAATGATGTTTGCTGGAATTTCAATTGTGTTTGCTGGAATTTCATTTGTGTTTGCTGGAATTTCAATGATGATAATGTATAAATTGGATTGCCGAATATTAATATCAAATGCAGCGCCTTGGATGTAACTTTCATGTGCGTGCAAGAAGTTATTGCACCGCTTGGCTATAGAAAACACGAATTAAGATTAAATGCCTTTATAGGCATTTTGAATGTGATATAGCCATCTGATAATCTGTATAGTATATTATATTGTATATATATAAGGTGTCATGATTGTCATATATATATATATATATATATAATATAATATAAGTTTACATGTAAATTTTATATAAGCATTGAAGCCATTGAACCGCTTGGCTAATACAAGGCTTATGAATTGACAATTCGCATGTATATCTTGCATGAATTGACAATTGTTTTGTATATATATTGAGTGAATTGGCAATCCGTGTACTCTATATATAATGTCTCTTGCATGATATGGGTTTTATATAAAGGCTTATTTATTAAGGATGGCTTGCTTGATTCTATTTGCATGTAATATATAAGGCTTGCATGCTAAGGCTTATATCCGTATATTATAATATATATATATATATATATAAAATATAATATGTATATATATATATTATAATATATAAACCCATATATATTTATATATATGGATTGGATGAATCATCCTTTTTGTATATATACGGATTGAAGCAATATACTATATTATATATATATAAAAGGTGTGATGATTGTCATAATATATATATATATATAAAAGGTGTGATGATTGTCATAATATATATATATATATATTATAGGTTTACATGCAAAATCTTAATTAATGTATCATTCTTTTGTCTTCTTTGAATGCATTGATAAGATATATGGTGTATATAGGCACATAGGTTATAGGGTTGCTTATGGTAACGTGTTCTTATATAAATATTAAGTGTTAGTTTAGGGTATACTATTATTTTTAATCTAGAATAGGTTTGGAGTTATGTTAGAAATACACGTTAAATGTTATCTTGCCAAATCTTCATAGTGGTTGAGGAATTGTTTTATCAAGAGGACTTTGTGGTTATTAAAGAACCTGCCCTTATTGAATTGTTTAATTATTATTTAGGTTCTAGTTGACGTTGTTTCGAGCAATTGAAGTGAAGCTTGGTTTAGCCACTAGAGGTAAGTAGACTTCAACACATGACGTCTCTCAAGACGTATATATTTTTACATATATATATATATATATATAATTGTGGTAAAAATATATTTATATATATATATATATACATACACATAATTGCAAAAGTGAAGTTTCAAAGACTTATACCATTGTTAGTGCTTTATACATACTCAAACTCTATTATTTATTGTATATTATTGTGAAACTGTATATGTCAAGAGTATTTCAAATGGTCAACTAGACAGTCTGCAACCTTTGCCAACACAGGGTTAAGTGTTGGTCTTCGGCCGAAGTAGTGTTAGTGTGGTGTGGTGCAGTGTTATTGTTGCTCTTCGGAGTTAGTGTTGCCTCTTTGAGGTTAGTGTTATTGTTCCCATGGGAAATCACCCACCGAGTGTTTAGCAGCTTTTGTCTGTGTTTGACTAATATTTT
Organism: Lithocarpus polystachyus; assembly: GCA_033629205.1. Lineage (NCBI taxonomy): Eukaryota > Viridiplantae > Streptophyta > Magnoliopsida > Fagales > Fagaceae > Lithocarpus > Lithocarpus polystachyus. Next base: position 7,952,233 of record CM066172.1, on the reverse strand, counting down.
TCATATTGGAGTACTGTTTAATTGCTACTGTTCTTTCAGGTGGAAAATTGTTTATTTTCATAATAAAGTGTTTCTACCTATTTGGTGCATATTGGCATATAAATGTGGTTATTATTTTATTAATGTTTACAGCGTTATAGTGAAGTGTTTTATTTTCACAGTTTTATAGAATATATTATATTACAGTTTAAACTAATTTTAATTGTATCGTGATGACTATATTTTGTCAATGATATTATCGTTTTGTTTTGAAAGACATCCTCATGTTTGTAGTCTCTTATTGAGCCTTTAGCTCACCCCTTTTTCCATCCTTTCAGATTAGAGTTATGGAGTGTCTTTTGGTGGTAGATCAGTGGAGCCTTAGATTGATGACTGCGTTTGGAGCTTGGATAGTTGCTGAGTTGTTTTAGTAAAATTGTTTCAGGACAATGAGATTATTATTTTGGAACTATTTTGAGATGTTATTTGGAGATTTTACATTCAAGAATATTATTGTTTTGTTTTGTTTTTATGGATTGTTAAGGAAAGCTGATGATATTCAAGAAGTTTATTTGAGGATAAATATTACGCTCTGTTCCATTATATCATTGTTAATTATTTCTAAGACAGGTTATGCATCTAAATCCTTGCTTTGGGTCAGGGTTGTTACACTTCCTCATAGGCTAAGTTCTCTTTGACTTGAAGTGGCTCATAACTCAAGATATGAGAAGGATCAGGGACATACCTTCTCAACATGGATACATGGAAAACGTTATGTATCCTTGACAAAGCCGGTGGTAAGGCAAGCCGGTAAGCAACAGAACCAACTCTCTCCAAAATTTCAAAGGGCCCCACGTACCTAGGGCTTAACTTACCCTTCTTGCCAAACCTCATAACTCCTTTCATAGGTGCCACTCGAATGAAAACCATGTCTCCTATTTCAAATTCCACTTCTCTTCTCCGCAGATCAGCATAACTTTTCTGTCTACTTTGAGCTGCACGCAACCTTTCCCGAATTACATCAATCTTTTCACTGGTCCTTTGAACAATCTCAGGACCCAAGATTCTCCTCTCTCCAACCTCATCCCAACAAACCGGGGATCTACACTTTCTCCCATACAAAGCCTCATAAGGTGCCATCTTAATGCTGGAGTGATAGCTATTGTTATAAGCAAACTCCACCAAAGTCAAATAGTCATTCCAACTACCCTTGAAATCCAAGACACAAGCTCTCAACATGTCTTCTAAAGTTTGGATAGTTCTCTCGGACTGTCCATCAGTTTGAGGGTGGCAAGCAGTACTAAAGTTCAACTTAGTACCCAATGCTTTTTGCAAACTATCCCAGAACCCTGAAGTGAATCTCGAATCTCTATCAGATACAATAGAAGCTGGTACTCCATGCAACCTCACAATCTCATTTATATAAAGTTCAGCCAGTTTGTCAAGAGAGTAGTTCATTCTAATTGGAATGAAGTGGGCAGATTTAGTCAACCTATCCACTACCACCCAAATAGCATCATGATTCTTAGGTGATCTTGGTAACCCACACACAAAGTCCATGGTGATATTCTCCCACTTCCTCTCAGGAATAGGTAAAGGTTGTAATAACCCGGATGGCCTCTGATGTTCCACTTTGACTTGCTGGCAAATCAAACATTGTTCCACAAATTGAGCAATTTCTCTTTTCATGTTGATCCACCAATAAACTTCTCGAAGGTCATGATACATCTTGGTATTACCCGGATGCATTGTATAAGGCGAACGATGGGCCTCCTCCAAAATCTCTCTTTTAATCAATGAATCATTAGGCACACAAAGCCTATTACCAAATCTCAAAACACCATCATTAGAGATATTAAAATCAAATCTACTTCCACCACGTACTTGTTCCATGATCTTAAACAATTGAGGGTCACCACTTTGAGCAGCTTTGATCTTATCAATTAAAGTTGGTTGTACACTTAAACTTGCCAGGTAGGATTGGGAGTCTCCAGTCACTATGTCTACTCCAAGTTTCTGAAGATCAACAATAATATGCTTCTGAGTAGTTAATAAAGCAGCTGAGAAGCTATACGACTTTCGACTAAGTGCATCAGCCACAACATTGGCTTTACCAGGATGGTAATTTATGGAACAATCATAGTCTTTAATTAATTCTAGCCATCTCCTTTGCCTCAAATTTAATTCTTTCTGAGTGTATATGTACTTCAAACTTTTATGGTCAGTGTATATTTCACATCTCTCACCATATAAATAATGCCTCCAAATTTTCAATGCAAAAATCACTACTGCCAATTCCAAATCATGAGTTGGATAATTCTGTTCATAATTCTTTAGTTGTCGAGAGGCATAAGCAACCACCTTCCCATGTTGCATTAGAACACAACCAAGACCCTTACGAGATGCATCACTATATATCATAAAACCACCAGAACTAGATGGAATAGTCAATACTGGTGCAGAAACCAACCGTTGCTTCAACTCCTGGAAACTTCTTTCACATTCTTCTGTCCAATCAAACTTTGCATGTTTTCGAGTTAATCGAGTCAAAGGAGTTGCAATACTAGAAAATCCTTCCACAAATCTTCTATAATAACTTGCAAGGCCCAAAAAACTTCTTACCTCACTTACATTAGTAGGGACAGCCCAATTAACTACAGCTTCGATCTTACTAGGGTCCACTGTAATTCCATCTCTAGAGATCACATGTCCTAAGAACACCACTTGATTCAACCAGAACTCACACTTCTTCAATTTAGCATACAACTGCTTGTCTCTTAAAATTTGCAAAACCATTATCAAGTGTTCCTCATGCTCTTCTTGGCTTTTAGAGTAAACCAAGATGTCATCAATGAAAACAATAATAAACCGATCCAAGTACTCATGAAATACCCTATTCATCAAATCCATAAAAACAGCTGGAGCATTCGTTAGGCCAAAAGGCATCACTAAGAACTCATAATGACCATACCTAGTTCGAAAAGCTGTCTTTGGTATGTCATCCTCCTTAACTCTCAACTGATGATAACCAGATCTCAAGTCAATTTTAGAGAAGACTTGAGCGCCTTGAAGCTGATCAAACAAATCATCAATTCGTGGCAAAGGATATTTATTTCTGATGGTTACCTTGTTCAACTCCCTATAGTCAATGCACAACCGCATACTACCATCCTTCTTCTTAACAAACAACACTGGAGCACCCCAAGGGGAAGCACTAGGCCGAATAAAGCCTTTATCAAGCAAGTCTTGCAATTGCTCCTTCAATTCATTGAGCTCTGTAGGGGCCATTCTATAAGGTGCTTTGGAAATTGGGCCAATACCAGGTACTAGGTCAATAGTGAACTCAACCTCTCTGTCAGGGGGTAGTCCAGGTAAGTCCTCAGAGAACACATCTGGGAACTCTTTCACCACTGGGATGTCTTCAACTTTTAATTGTATTTTATCACCCTTCAAAGCACAAACAAGGAACCCTTCACAACCCTTCCTTAGCAATCGCCTTGCCTACATAACTGAAACCAATAAAGGTGGTTTCACCACACGATCTCCCTTGAAGGAGAATTCTGGCTCCCCAGGAATTCTAAATACTACCTTCTTCCCAAAACACTCTATGGAAGCATAAAAAGTAGACAACCAATCCATCCCTAAAATCACATCAAACTCAAACATATCTAGCAACATAAGATTTGCTTTTAATTCCCTCCCAGAGACTAAAACATTACAAGACTTGTACACTTTATGGGTAATCATTTGTTGTCCCGAAGGTGTAGCAACACACAATTCATAATTTAAACTCTCAGGTTCCATGTTTAGCCTTTGTGCAAGTCTATGTGAGATGAAAGAATGGGTTGAACCAGAATCAAATAACACTTGTGCATGTTGACTGGAGACAAGAAGTGTACCTGAAACCACTGATGGGGATGCTTCGGCGTCCTGTCTAGTCAAAGCAAAAACTCGACCCTGAACCTTGGGTTTTTGTTGGCTCCCAATTGTATTGGTAGTTTGTTCCGCTCGCAAATCTGGACAATCCTTGATGAAGTGTCCAGTCTTGCCACATTTAAAACATGCCCTTGACTCCAAATAACATGTTCCACTAAGAGCCTTTCCACATCTTGGGCAAGTTTTACGTGCCTTCTTATTTGAATTAGGCACCCCTTGCCTTTTGAATGAACTTCCACTAGACTTTCCCTTAAGAATATTACTCTGGTTTGGCTTCCTTTCTTGATCATTGGCCCTTGAGAGACGAATGCAATTTCTCTCTGCTATGAGAGCTCGATCCACCACTTCTGCGTATGTTTCCAATTTGAACATGGAAACCGGTCCTTGAATTTCCTCCCTTAAACCTCTTTCAAAATGCCTAGCCTTCCTTGCTTTCGTGTCAACCATGTGTGGAGCGAAGCGGGATAATTCAGCAAATTTCCGCTCACACTCATACACTGATTGAGTACCTTGTGCTATGCGAATGAACTCAGCTTCCTTTTGCACCATCAAACTATCAAGAAAATACCTCTTACGAAAGAGCTCAACAAAATGCTGCCAAGTTATAACTTCTCTTCCATGTGTCCTCTCTGTGGACTCCCACCATTCCAATGCATCACCTTTCAGTACAAAAACAGCAAGGATAACTCGTTGCTCATCACTAACTTCCATTGCTCTAAAGAGCCTTTCTATCTCCTTAAGCCAGTTGTCAGCCTCAATTGGATCCTTTGTACCCTTGAAAGCAGGAGGGTCAAGCTTTCTAAACTTCTCCAAAGCACTAGTCGGATTGGTGGCTCCTACTTGATGTTGCACTATATTGGTTAAGCCCCCAATGGCTTCGATAATAGCCTGAAGATTAGTGGTTCCCCCAGCATTCGGTTGATAATTTTCTGGGTCCCTCCTTGGTGGAGCCATCTCTCTAAGCAATACAACAAGATATCATAAGTAAAGATTTCAAATATTCCTGAGGGTCAAAACCAAACACATAGATAGTACACAATCATTCCTACACACTCTAGAATAAATAAATAAATCAATCAAATAAAATCGCTATGAAAGGTCAAATAATCCTAACACTAAATTCCTTGTAATCACACTCTTGTTCCAAAATAATCTTAAGATTAAATCTATAAGTCTACAAAATCATAAACCTATGCTCTGATACCATAACTGCAACACCCCAAACCTAAATCAAGGATTTAGATGCATAACCTGTTTTAGAAATAATCAACAATAATATAATGGAACAGAGCGTAATTAATTATCCACAAATAAACTTCTATCCAACATCAACTCTCCTATGAAATCCATAAAAACACAAAATCCTTCACAATAAAGTCTCCAAATACAATCTCAAAATAGTTCCACAATTGTCAAACTCATTATCCCAAAGAAAAAAAATATACTAAATAATTCATCAACTAACAAAGCTCCAAAAGAAGTCCTCAATCTAAGGCTCCATTGATCTACCATCAAAGGACATTCCATTGCTCAAATCTGAAAGGGGTGGAAAAAGGGGGTGAGCTAGAGGCTCAATAAGAGACTACATAACATGAGGATGTCTTTCAAAACAAAACATTAGTATCATTGACAATATATAGTCTTCACGAAACATTTACAAATAGTTTAAACAGTAATATAATATATTCTATAAAACTGTTAAAATAAAACATTTCACTATAACGCTGTAATCATTAAATGAAATAATAACCACTTAATATGCCAATATACACTAAATAGGTAGAAACAATTTATTATGAAGAATAAACAATTTTCCACTTACAAAGATCTGTAGCAGTAAAACAGTAATTCGATATGGATAATATTAGTCAAACACAGACAAAAGCTGCTAAACACTCGGTGGGTGATTCCCATGGGAACAATAACACTAACCTCAAAGAGGCAACACTAGCTCCAAAGAGCAACAGTAACACTACACCACACCACACTAACACTACATCGGCCGAAGACCAACACTTAACCCTGTGTTGGCAAAGGTTGCAGACTGTCTAGTTGACCATTTGAAACATTCTTGACATATACAGTTTCATAATAATATACAATAAATAATAAAATTCGAGTATGTGCAAAGCACTAACAATGGTGTAAGTTTTTGGAACTTCACTTTTGCAATTATATATATATATAGATAAATATATTTTTACCATGTGTATATATATATATATTTATTTATTTATTGATTTATATATATGTACGTCCTGAGAGACGTCATGTGCTGAAGTCTACTTGCCTCAAATCACCAAAACACGATAGATCTCAACTATCCAAGCCGATGTCACTTGAACCTAAAACACAAATAGATGATTTTGCTGCGTTAAGCCATACTTACATCATTTATATAAACCATTCGTGCTATCCCTCTTCCAAAATCACACATGGACCCTTTATACATCATAATTATATATATTAGATCCTAACAATGCTCCTAACCAAGGGCCTAACATTAGTATTTAATATATTACCACTAGATCCGAGAGTCCACAAGTATCAATATGACTACATTCATGATAATTTATGTAAATTGGATGTAGGGAATTCGTTTTCAGTGGGGTATATTTGATATCATGAAGTGTATGACTCATCATTCAATATATATATATCTATTGATTCAATTCTTTACTCTCTTCATATGAGTACACGTAGAGCATCTATACACCATCCAAGGACAACTATAACCGCTTAACCATATAGCATGAGATGCTACTCCACAGACATAATTGAGGTTCCAATACAAAATCGAATGGTGCATGAATATAATAATAATTCCATGATACTTCCATGATCTCTATTCCATGATCTCTATTCCATGATTTCTATTCCTATGCACTATAATTATAATTCTAAAAATTTGAACCAGCAAGAAGACAAAAGTTTCCCTTAATCAACAAAAATGTCCAGCGAAAACAATAGCTTGCATAGAATGACGTTTACCTCAATATTAATATAGAGTTTGCTGGCTGCCCTTGTAGCGCACGGCCTTCAATCTTTTGGTTTGAGAAAACCCTAAACTCTACTCTAACTTCTTATACGTTAATTACTGATTTTATTTTAATTTTTTTTTTTTGTGTGTCACTCTCTGCCTTTCACGTAGGAAACCCTAACTTTCAGCTTTACACGTTAAAATTGTTCCCTACATTGGCTGGAAATTAAACTCATAATAAGGTTATTTACATAGGCTAGGACTCTAAAGAATTCCAATAACACTTAAACTCCTAATCCAACTAGGTTTTAATCTCTCATCCTTTTCCTTAACTGATAAGGAGACCAAAAGTTAAATTTAAATAAACCACAAAATAATTATTCACGTTACCCCTTATTATTATTATTATTATTATTATTATTATTATTATTATTATTATTATTATTGTTGTTGTTGTTGTTGTTGTTGTTGTTGTTGTTGTTGTTGTTGTTGTAGAAATCATAATATAAAAATAATATCTCCTCCAAATAAAATTAAGCAATTCATCAAATCCACTCTAGAAGCAGTTAAATTAAATTTTAAGTGAGACGGGTGTTACAGTTTCCAAACTCAAGATTCATGTCAAGAGATTGGTAAATCATACAGTTGCAGAACAAAAGAGCTTCAAGATATACAAGCAGGTGTTGCTTGTGCTTTGTTGAAGAATTCAAGGAAAGAAGGAGTTCGTGGTCTCGGAGCTGTCACGTGGCCGTGGTAGTAAGTTTCCTGCAGGCAGGTAGCAATAGGATGTTAGTGGTCTAAGTCTCTATTGTGTAAACTTCGATTCTTTTATAGTGAATTTGTTTTACTTTGAGGATAGCTAGGTTAAATCCTTCCTAGGTTTTTTACCAGTTTGGTTTTCCTAGGTCATCATATTATTGTGTTCTTTATATTTTCGCTGCTTTTTATGATATGATTGTTATTGTTTTAACCTAGATCTGAATAATAAACCTAAGTATTCACTTGGTTAATTAATTAGGTTAAACAATCTAGTTTACAGGGGTCTAAACAAACTTACATGAAATATTTGATGATAAAATATTGATGAGTTACAAGTTATGAATTTGTTGTAAGAATTATTTATTTGAAAGGTTTGTTCCCACACCCCAATGTTAGTGAATTCCACTAATTGAGTTATTTCACCCCCCTTTATTTCCCCTTACAGAGACATTAGAGGGATTATTAGAGTAGAGATTCTTGGAAGACAACAGTTACAAATTATATTGTGAAACTAAGGATTTCATTATTATTTTTATAGTATTGAATATTGTATTGGGGAATAAATTTTAAGAATTTCTATTTTTGGTGGAATTAAAGCTCTGACAATTGTGTTGAGATTTTAGGTTTTTGGTTACATTTATTTAATATTTTTATGGATTACTTAGATTGAATAGACATTTCTTATTTATGAATTGTGGGGCGTTACAATAATTGTCTGTCTAGTATTCACTTTTCAATCTGTATCTACATAATTATCATAATCTAGTGGATCAGAGTCAGAGTTGGCCTTCATGCATATGGTATGCCCCATAATTTTCACATAAAGTACAGTATACTATAGGAAGAAAGGTAGGAGCACGATTCTTTGTCATTATTCTGTGGTCTTTTGTGATCTTTCTTTTCCCAATGAGCCTTCTTGCTGAAGGCCTTGGTCCATAAACAGCTATCCTGTTGGTGTAGCCATATAAATGGAAGTCATGGTCTAACTCTTTCTGTACATCATGAATCTTGTTGCTCATAAAATTAGACCATTCTTGTGCCAGATCATGTGGATCATCAAGTGATAGATAAGACTCCCCTGTATACCAATAATAATCAAGGCTGCGACTGAAATCACCGATGAGAACCAAAATGTATGCTGGATGTGCTTCCATGTAGTAACTAGTGTCCCAAGCTGGGAGAGTACTCCAGATAGTAAGCTTCATGTAATTAAGTCCTCCAATTTGTGCAGCTGCTTCTTGGATGACATTAGGAAATAAAATAATCTGAGTGGCCGAAGTAAGGATTAACTTGTTGATAAACCCTGCTTCAAGCATTTCGGATAACCATGAAGGATCACGAATCATCGAATCCTCTGTCTCAGTATTAATAAGCAATCCTGGGTAGGGATGTTGTCCATCGTAAACTCTTTCTGTTTCTCCAAAACTTTCATACCATGTGGCTTTATGGGATAGCCATACATCGTCTGTCATGTCTGTCCTGATAAATACTGTAGAGACTAAAACTTTAAAGAGATGCATCCATCTATCATAAGAACTGGTTAAGGCCCTATGAGTTAGTATATTCTGTTGGATTTCAGGGGGTAAGGTTCTAATGGCAAGTCTCGTTTTTTGCTGAATCTTAGGGTGGAGCTTTGAAAAGCTTGTTCCCATAAGATATCTTTTAAGAGACTGTGGTTCTGTCTTTGTGGAGCTTGAATCTCCATCCTCCTTGCCAGGGAGTTGACAACCAAGTGCTTCAATAAATTCACTGGTGCTGACAAGATGTAATTCCAAAGCCTTTAGGGTCTTTCGGAATAAGGATTTCTGTTTAAGGGTGAAGGCTGCCTATAAATTATCAAGAAGTAATTTAATATGAAAAGGAAGGTTTGTAAATTCTCCGTCTTGAAAAATGAGGTCAGTGCGGAGCACTTCTTGCAAAATTTCACTTTTCTCGCCACATGAATACATTGCCTCTGCTAGCAACATATTCTGAAGAGATATTGTCTCTGTCGAGACGCCTTCATGCTTGTCCGAAATCTTTGGAGAAGCCTTTTGGATTTGTTTGGGTTGCACCGCTGGTGCCTTGCCCTTTCCTTTTATGTCTGCCTGGGAGGTTCTTTTACTCATAGTAGTCTGCAAAAGATTATGTTTTGAAATATTATTTTGAAAATAAATATTTTCATGCAAAGCTTCTTTGAAATTCCTTTGACCAATGTCCTTCTGTGGAATTTCTTTAAAATGCCTTGTAAAAAAACCATTTTCATAATTTAAAGTATATATAATAAAACAAACTTTTCCCTATACACCTTTGTGTTCTTACTGAGTAGTAGTGGTATTAGAGTAATCATGATGAAGTTTGTTAGAGTGAGTGGAATTCAAAATTTTTTTCAAAATCTACTATGATTCTATCCATATATGTATATATCTTATTCGGAGAGCGTAAAGCTTTTCCATAAAGACTTCCACCAATGATTATAATAGGAAAATCTGTCAATGACTTACAAATAACCTTTAAAAATTTGAATATGTCTTTATTCAAAAAATTACCACAAATAATGTTTTCTTTACTGATTAGCAGAGGATAATCTATTAAGGCTTTTATTATCAAAACTTTTGTGATATGAGTTTTTAGAATTACTACAAAGTGTGTAAATATGTCGTCTGTTAAACTATTAGTCCATTCATATTGACCAATAGAAATTATAAGGATAGTTATATCTTTGCTGAATTTTTTTTCACTAGGTGTTTGGTCTGTATGCCAAAAGGCAAAGGAAGAATAAGAATAAATCTCTGTCTCTATGTCTTGTTTAATTTCCTTTATGTCATTTTTTGTCAATTGGTCATCAATTGAGATTTCTGTCTTTAAAGATGTCAAACTTGTTTCAGTTCTATAGATTTTCTCTTTATCAATATCTTTTAGAATAGTGATATTATCAAGGGAATAAACTTCTTTTGAAATAAAGGGTAAGATGAATTTAAAAGGTACAATAGTTACATTAATTTCATCTATCTCTAAAAGGGGGTAAAGCAAGACCATAAAGGAATTCCTTAGAATAATTTTAGTAGAAAGGTCTTTAACAGAAACTGTCTTGAAGCATATCCCGTCATTATATATGTGGGCATTAGGTATTTTATAATTAATTATTATCTTTTCTCCGTTAGCTTGAGTGAGGATTTTTCACAATACTTTAAAGGTATTAATCCTTTCTGGATACAGTTCATGTCAGCACCTGAGTCTATTAAAGCAATTTATGTCAAAGAAAATTCTTTATTGATTACTAAAGTGATTTCTGTATGCCATTTTTGAAAAATTACTCTATCAATTAAGATTAAAAATTTCTATCTATTGTTGTTATTATCAAAAATATTTAAAGAAGGGGGGTCTATCATAGGTTTAGAACATGCTTTCAAATTTATTATTTCTGCACTATTTTGTTCAATTAATTCTGTGGAATTGTCTTCTTTAATTTCTTTAATTTCTTGTTTTACCATTTTAGCTTCTATCCTTAAGTCTTGTAGAGTTACAGGCTTTATCTATATCTACTCTATCTTGTTTCTTCTTTATTTCTTCTTTCTTGTCTTTTAAGTCTTGTAGAGTTACAGGCTTTATATCTATATCTACTCTATCTTTAAACATCTTTCAAGCTCACAATCTAGGCTTCTTTCAACCTCAAAAAAATTAATCTTCCATCTTTTGCAACAAATTTAAAAAAAAAAAAAAAAATTTCAAGTTTCACCTAACGAAGTCTAAATTTACAGCATGATGTAACAAACCTCAAGAATATGAGGACATCCTTCATCCTTTATCTTCTTTGATATGTGTTCCAATGCAAGTTTGGCAACGTCTTGTTCGACTGTTTTACTAAGAGAAAAAGTGTTTGGAGAGGTGTAGATGCTTCCATCCACTTCCACTGTTGACCTAAATTTTGGCGCATATGGCATTCCTTCATTTCTAGTTTGATATATTGGCATCTGAATGCCCAACCCTTGTGTGTATTCCTGTAGGCGGTTCTTGTGCATCACTGGTATCGGAAGGCCTAAACAAAGTCCATCCACACAACTTTCAGAAAATAATTCTCTACAACAGCTAGCAAAACAAATTCAAGCAAAATATTGCTTATATTATAAGAAGCCTTGAAGGGAAACACAAATGGGTTAAACACAAATCAACAATGAGAAAGCACTGTGCAATATTATAAGAAGCCTTTAAGAAAAATTCTAAAGGAACCCAAATTGCTTAATTTCAATAACAACAGAAGTGAACTAGTCTACTCCTTAAGCAAACACATCATCTTGTACATGGGAAATAAAAGCATCAAGAATTTAGACCCCCTATTTGAACAAGTACACTACCAAAGACAGATAGGGTCCTAAAAAACACATTAAATAAGTTGATCTAGCACATGGTTTTGTTTGTTTGATGACACTTTTTTGCTAAAAACACCTACCCCAAAGCAAATAAAAATTAAAATATGAATCTGCACAGCCATTTTACATAAGAATCACATCCCAAGTTCTGATTTTTCTAACAAAATCTAAAATTTGATTTTACACGGCTATTTTACATAAAGATCAAATCCCAAGTTCTGATTTTTCTTTTCCCTTTATTCATCCACAGAGTCCAACAAACTGTATAGCATAACAAGCCCCATTTCCACTCAGAAAACAGGAAAGTTCCCTTATTTATTATTTTGACAGAGACAGTGAGACACCCTTTGGTTGCTCAGAAAATGTATAAAACAAAACCAAAAAAAAAAAAAAAAATTCTAAAATGTTCAACAACAGAAATTGGACAGAGAACAAGCAAGAATTTTTCAAAAGCTCGGATATTTAAGTATTAAGGACTAAATTATCAGAACCCAAAAACGAAAATGTATGAAAAACAGAAACAAATAAAACCCAGAAAAGTTTAGACTTACATGAAGAAGAGGACTGTGCTGCAGAAGTAGAGGCAGACTGAGGCTGAGGCTGAGGAAAGACATTGGAGCTCAATTTCTCAATTTTCAAGGGTTGAGAGGACGAAGAAGCCATCATCTATCTCCAAAAAGTAGTGAGCTCATTGTGTCTGTGACTGTGTGCTTGTGTTCAAAGAAATCAGAGAGAGAGAGGTCTGTGTGTGTTTGTGTTAAAGCAATTGAGAGGTCCCTTTTATTATGACAGACCGAAATGAAACGTTGTTTCGGTTCTGTTGTTTCGTCATTTTCGGGGGAAGTGGATTTTTATAAAGATAGCAAACGCCAGACGCGTTTGCTATCTAAACTAAGAGATTGGATAGGAAACGCGTCTTAGCGTGTTTGAGTTTAGATAAAGAAGTACAACCAATTAAAAATAAAAAAAACTAAGAAGAAAATAATTAAATTAGGGAAGAAGAATACATGTGATGTGGGATTTTAATTTCAGGCAGGGAGTGAAAGGATGATAATAAAAAGAGATGATTGTGTGTTAAAATTTAAAAGTGAGAACTTACCCATTTGTGACATGGAATTACAATAGCAATGGGCTCCAAAAACCTCTGGAAAAAATTCCTGTTTTTAACAAGCCAACGACTCCTGTTTTGCATTTTTTTTTTTTTAATGGCAAAGAAGGGACGACTGAAAATTATTTAACTATAGGAAATGAGACAAATAGTAGTAATTTGGAAATTGAAATTAGAGTAGACAAAAAGGGATGAATATGTGTGAAAAAGGACAACTGACAGATTTGGAAACTGAATTAGAGTAGAGTAGTAGTGATTGACTGTAATGCTCGAAACCCAGTTGAAACAAAGGCGGATCCAATTGGTATTAGATATCTATTGCCTGTTTAATAAAGGAGTGGACTCTGTTATTTATTTCTCCTTGTCCGTGAGTTTTTATCCACAACTTCAATATCCCCTGTTTCAAGTCAAGCCAACTACTCTTTCTGGGCAGTCTCAAATGAACAGAGAAACTCCTAAAAATTTCTCATATATTTTTATTATATGAATTTTAAAATTTTAATTGTTAGATTATATGTTTTTTATTATATCATTCATGATTGTAAAATTTTAAGAAAATTAAAGATCAATTACTATATCATCAAATAAATGTTATAATTTTAACATTTGTGTTAAAATTGTGTATAAAATACAAGTGCATTGATCAAAAAATAAATAATATTCGACTTGAAAAAAATTTGACATGTATGTTAAGAATATAAAATTTAATGGTTATATTTTTCAAAATTGACACCTAAAAATGAAATATACAAAAAGTTTAAAGAGAGGAAACTTTTGGTGTTATATTTTTTTCTTTGATGGCTGGTGTTTGTGGCTGTGTGCCACTGCCCTCTCTCTTGTCTTTTCTTTTTAAATCAACTTGTCATCTTTTTAAAACACTACTAATCACACGTTTAAACCTCTTTGCAACTTTGTTACCTATCCTACTAAAACACTACTAATTCTATTAAAAAGTGAAACATAAGAATCTTCTCCTTATGCAATTCAATACGCTTCGTTAAAATGTAAAATTTTTTATCTAGGAGAGGAGAGCCATTATATTGACGTTAAGGTAGGGCTATTATATTGATGTTATAAGGTCATCGTCTTGAAACTTATCTCAAACATTCATCCGGATTGTGATTTTTCACAAGTGGCGATTCATTGTAGCTTTTGATATTGAGTTAAAGTTGTAACGCCTACAATTCCTTCTCCCTCCCATATTTGTGTTAATCCTTCCTTGCAACATCAAAGGTTCTATTCTTAATTTTTATTCTTCCATTCATTTTTGTTTAGATTTAATCTCCTTGATTTTTGTTCTAGAGATTGGGCCTCTTGCCAAAAATAAATTGAATCAAGGTTAAAGGTATGGTAATTTACAATTAAAATTTTCCAATTTCTTGGTTTGGATTGTCGATTTTTTTTTTCTGGTTAGAATTTTTTCCTGCTGGGCAAATATTTTTTTTAGATTTTTTTTTCGGCTTGCCCCTGAAATAAAATTCTGTTAGGTTCTAAGGTTTAGGATCTAATGTATTTAGAACTTCAATTTGTATGTTGGCAAACTATGATCAAAACAATGTTTAGTCTTGTGTTAAACTTGCTCAAAGTATGGGTCTTAATGTAAAGTTGGAATCGAGTTTGTATGCAGAATTACTGTTCACTTTCTGTATAACTCGATCGATCGAAAATTAGGCTCGATCGATCGAAAATCGGGCAGATCGTTTTTCTGCAGAAAATTCCAACTCAGCCCAAGTCCATTTAATGTATAGGGTTTTATGTTTTGCCCTAAGTATATAAGGGAAAACCCTAGCCACGTTTTTAGAGTTCTGAATGCTGTGTTTATGAATCTCATTGTGAAATCTAGAGGTGTTTACCTTCACATACACTTAGGGTTTACAAACTTGAGATTCATGTCAAGAGTTGTGTAAATCATACAGTTGCAGAATCAAGAGAACACAAAGATATACAAGCAGGTGCGCTTGTGGATTTGCTGAAGAATTCCGGAAAGAAGGAGTCCGTGGATCTCGGAGCTATCATGGGGTCGTGGTAGTAAGTTTCCTACACTTGGGTAGCAATAAGATGTTAGTGGTCTAAGTCTTGTTGTGTAAACTTCGATTCTTTCATAGTGGATTCAGTTTACCTTGAGGATAGCTAGGTCAAATCTTCTCCAGGTTTTTACCGGTGTGGTTTCCTGGGTCATCATATTTTTGTGTTATTTAATTTCCGCTGCTTTGTTGTTTTTGCTTATTTGTGTTAACCTAGTTTTAATTAAATTACCTAAGTTAATCACTTGGCTAATTCACTAGGTTAATATGTTGGGTTTAAGGGGTCTAAACGAACTGACAAGTGGTATCAAAGCAGGTAGCTTTTGTTTTGATCCTTTGATCTTTTAGTTGATTCTTAACCAATGTTGTCATGGAACACGGACACTCTCTTGTTGTTCCACCTCACTTTGATGGAAACAACTATGCTTATTGGAAAGTAAGGATGAAAGCTTTCCTGAAATCCATTGATGAGAGAGTTTGGAATTCCGTTGAATACGGATGGGAAAAGCCCACTACTCCTGTGAGTGAGTGGCAAACTTCTCAAAAGGAGGCAGCCGCTTTTAATAGCAAAGCTATGAATGCTATTTTTAATGCTGTTTCCATGGAGGAATTTAAGAGAATCTCTAATGTTGAGGTTGCTCATACTGCTTGGAAAATCCTCCAGACTGTGCATGAAGGCACGAAGGCAGTTAAGATTAACAAGTTGCAGCAATTAACCTCTAGATTTGAAAGCATAAGAATGAATGATGATGAATCATTTGATGAATTCTATGCTAAATTGAATGATATTGTTAATTCTGCTTATAATTTGGGTGAAATCTATGATCAACCTAAAATTGTTAGGAAGATTCTTAGATCTTTGACTGAGGACTTTAGACCCAAAGTGACTGCCATCACTGAGAGTAAGGATGTGGACTCCATCCCTGTGGATGAACTTGTAGGATCTCTTCAGTCCTATGAGTTAGACCTCCCCAAGACTAACAAATCCAAATCAATGGCTCTTAAGTCTGTTGATGATGTTGATGGTGAACTCTCTGCTACAGAGATTGCCTATCTTGCCAAGAATTTTAGAAACTTTCTTAGGAACAATAATAGAAGGGCAAGAGGCAAGAACACTGTTGAACCTAGAAATTTAAGGAAGAATGATCCCATTAAAGTCAATAACACTAAAAAACCTAAGGAGAAAGTGGGTCAGCCTTCTAATAATTCTTTGGGATAACAATGTTATGGTTGTCAAGGGTATGGTCATTTAAAATCTGAATGTCCTACATACTTGAGGTCTAAGGGTAAAGCTATGGCTGTAACCCTTAGTGATGATGAAGTTTCCGACAATGAATCTGCTAGTGATGAGGATGGAAACTTCATTGCTTTCACTGCTACTACGGAAGTTAATGAAAGCATGTCTGTTGAAGAGAACCTTTCTGATGGGGAACTCTCTGAGGATGCAGATTTACAGGAAGCCTACAATAAACTTTGCAAAGTTGCTGCAAAGGATGCCATGAATGTTGAGTTAGGCTTGAAGAAAATTGCATCTTTGGAACTTGAAAAGAAAATTTTACTTGTTAAATTGTTTGATGCAAATGAACTTTTGAATAATGTGAAAACTGAGAACATGCTCTTACTTGATAAAGTTAAATGTTTGGAACTTGATTTATCTGTTGCTAGAGAACAAACTAATAGGTCTGCAAGCTCCAAACTTGATCACATGCTGAGTATTCAAAAGTCTCCTTCTGATAAAACTGGTTTAGGTTATGAAGAAAGTATTTCTGTGCTTGAACCTTCTTCCACTAAATTTGTTCCTTCTTTTGAAGCTCCTAAGAGTGAGATTGTCAAACCCTTGGTGAGTGAACCTGTCAAACCTATAAATGTTACTCCACCTAGAAAGATTAGGGTTGATCTTCAAGCTTCTCATTCTAGAGCTTCTACTTCTACTAAGGGCAAATTGCATGATAAGCCTGCATGGGTTTGTCATTTTTGTGGAAAACTTGGACACATTCGTCCAAATTGTTTTAAGTTGCAAGTTGCGAAGCGAGCAAATAAAACTAAAGTACCTGTGCCCCAAGCACATGATCCTATGGTACTTATTGGTGAATTGGTAAAGGCGTTAAACCTTTATTCCAATCCTGGAGTTGCTCAGAATTCTAATGTGAATCATAACTCCAATGCAAGAGTTGCATCTAAGAAGTCTTGGATGCAAAAGGCTCAATCTAATTGAGTCTGTCTGACATGGTCCTTGTGCTTCATTGCTCAATCTTTTGTGACCTTTGTTTCTAGGATTTGCATTGCATTACATTCACGCCTTTCATTCTAGGATGTTTGTTTCTTTGTTTAATAAAAAAAAAAAATTTTTTTGCAAATTGTGTTTTGCTATTTTTTCTTAGATTTGAAGACAAGGTTGGTCAATCAAATTTTACATGCCATATGTATGTATCTTGTTTAGCTTTGATGCACTTATTTCTATTGCACTTTACTAGCTAAAGTCTTGGTGTGCATGTTGTGTGGGAAGATGCTATATTTGTTGATCACATGATCTTGATTTTGAAGTCGTATGTCTTTGATTGACGGACTTGAACTTATTGAGAAAGGCATAAATAACCATCTCACCACTGTTTATTAGCCAATCATGAACACCTTAGTGCATATCGTAAGATTTTGTGCTCGAGAAAGTGTAGCACATGCACAAAAAGAAAATAAGGTGTAGCCTCTATTAAAATTGGTGTGTACATTATTGGGCTATAATAATCTCACAAATTCAAATAAAATTGGTGTGTACATTATCCCGGCTATATTATTAAGTTTCTAATAAATTAATTTGACTAATGAGGCAAATCAAGAAACTTACATGATTGCAAGCTTTTATTCTAGGAGATGTGGGAGTTATAGGATGTAACTCTTTAAGTACTAGTCTCTTTCAAATTCATGTGATGGATTTTGTAGAAATTGTGATTGATCTCTATGTGTATATTACCTCACATGTTTCTCAAGCTTATGCTAGTTGCACACACTACACAAGTTATTCTTTGCTAAGCTGTGTACATGATATTGTGTGTGTTTTTGGCCTGACCAACCAAGTTTGAGAATTTCTGAAAATTGATGCAGAACATGTTTGCTTGTTTGTTTTTTTTTTGGGTATTGAAAGAAATTTTGATTTGAAGAAATATGGGTTGAGTTCATATGTTTTTGGAAAACATCTCATCTCATACTCATGCATTTTTCTCATAAAATCTGATGCTTTGAGAAGTGACTACACTGAATTTGGTGTGTTTTTCAAAAAATTAATTTTTCCAGAATTTCGATCTATCGAAATTGATTTTCGACCGATCGAAAATGTTTTAGAATCAATGAAAAAGTTTCTGGTTGACTCGATCGATCCAAGCTAAATTTGGATCAATCGAAGGTATTTTCGATCGATCGAATGTAATTTTCGATTAATCGAAAATCGTGCTGGATGTTTTTAAAAAGGAGCTTTTCAAGTGTCTTTTCACTTTTTCAAAACTTTTCAAAATTTCTTTTTGTCTCCTACCAACCGGTCAAGCTATTTTTGGGTGGATTTGTCGTTTTCTTCCGTTCTTTTTGCTCAATCTCTCTCCTTCAAGGCCGGTAAGACCTTTATGCCCCTCCCTTTGCATTTATTTTCATGTTACATGCATTATTTTCATGCATTTTTGGGTTATTTTCAGAATATGTATTTTGGCAAATTTGGGAATGTTTTTGGGTGGTTCTTTCTCAAATTTTTCATGGGTTTTTGTGGGGACACCTTACCTAAGCTCTACATGTGGTTTAATTTGATTATTTTGGTGTTTTGAGAAAAATTTGAAGTTCTAGGACTTGAAATTGAGAAAATTGGGGGTTTTGTTCAATTTGATTGAAATTGATGAAATTGGCTTGTTGGATTGTTTAATTTGATCACTATATTAAGTTAATTGAATGTTGAGTTGATCAATTAATCAATTAGTTGTGTTTTGAAAATTTGGTTTTTTCAAATTGGGTATTTTTGATACCAACTACATGCTCAAGCCAATTTTGTTAATTTGGATCACAATTGAACTTGTCACTGCATTAGTACATGCATCATTTGGTGTTCATGCTCATGCATCATATAGAATTGATATTTTTCTATATTTTATGCTGTGCTAACTTGCAATCTGCCCTTGGTTATTTGTTTTTGCTCTTTTCTTTCTGTGTCTATCTCTTTTTCTTAGCACTATGCCTAGGAAAACTAGAGTCCATAGGACTTCTGATCCTTCTCCTTCTTTTGACACTGAGCGGTTCCCTAGTGAGTCAAACCAAGTCACCTATGAGACTCTGAACCTTAGGCGTCATATTTGGGCTGAGCGTAGGGTCGTCCTAGATGAGGTAGATCCTGAGGTGCGACGTAATTTTACACGTCGGGGTTGGTTACCTTTGCTCGAGTATGAGCATTCTCCTCCTCCTGCCACCTTGATTAGAGAGTTCTATTCGAACCTCTCTATTCATGTCTACGATAATGACACCTTGGTAAAGGTGTGGTTACGTGGTGTGGAGTATCGCATTACCCCTCGGGTAGTGTCTGATGCTCTTGGGGTACCCATTGTGGACCATCCCGTTTTTCCTTACGAGGAGTCTCCACCCCTTGATGACGTCCTGTCATATATCACTGGGTCTTCTATCCAGTGGGGTTCTGATCCTCGGATCACTTCTGCTGAGCTTTCTGAGCTTCACTATCTTTTCTTTAGGATAGCGTGTCATTCTTTGTGGCCTATTTCGCATTTCCACACCATCCCTCTTGAGCAATGTGTGTTTTTGTATGCTCTTGTCACTGATGCGCCTATCAGTTTTTCACATTTGTTCCTTCGTTCTTTGAACGAGGTTCATCGGTCTAGTTCTACGGCTCATGCTTTGTTTTTCCCTGTTTTTATTCATAGGATTCTCCTTTTCCTTGGTTTTGGTGAGTATCCTGCTTCTGAGCCTGTACATGTCATTGCTCCTATCGGTGCTACCTTTTTGAGGCAAAGGGCTGCTCAACTTCGATCTAGCTCTAAGCGTCCTAGGGTAGAGCTTTCTGGTGTCACTCCACCCCCTTCTTCTTCTACAGATACTCATGCAGCTGGGACGTCTTCTGATCCTTCTGTTGCTGCTGCTGCTGCTGATGTTCCTCCACCGTTTGATGAGGTTTCTGACCTTCGTCGGACACTTGATATTGTCGTGACCGTTCAGGCGGCTCATGGTCAGCTTTTGGTGGACATCCTTGATGAGCTACGTGCGTTACGAGCGGATTTGGCGAGCTCTCGTCATTCTCCTCCACCTCCTTTTGATGATGAGTGAGTGCCCTTTGGCAATTCGTCACAAAAAGGGGGAGTGCATAGTTCATTTGTATCTAGGAGTTTATTTTTTGGAGATTTCCATTTTAGGGGGAGTTTTATTTTTTGGAGATTTACATTTTAGGGGGAGTTTTTGTTTACTTGGTAGTGATACTGCGGAGCTTGTGAAGTTATTAGATTGTATCTAGGTGCTTCACTGTGTATACTCTTTTTTAGTTTGTCGAGTTACATTTTTATGTATATGTTTCTTATTTCACTATACTTCATTGCTTATTGATTTATATTTATGATATTATTCATGATATATGTCTTTATTTTGTGTCATGTGAAATCAAGAAATTTTATTTATATATTCCTTGTTTCTTTCTTCCACACATGCGTTTATGTATTTGTTAAGTGTTACAGGAATATACAGGTTGTTTTCAGTCGAGCTGCTGTCTACTTTGCAACTGTTAGATAGTAGTCTAGGTTGAATTGTCAAGTGGTTTTTTTTTTATTGTAATGGGCTATTTCAATTTTTAATTTTGAGCTTTTTGTTAAGTCTGTGTTTTGTCACGGATTACCAAAGGGGGAGTTTGTTAGGTTCTAAGGTTTAGGATCTAATGTATTTAGAACTTCAATTTGTATGTTGGCAAACCATGATCAAAACAATGTTTAGTCTTGTGTTAGACTTGCTCAAAGTATGGGTCTTAATATAAAGTTGGAATCGAGTTTGTATGCAGAATTACTGTTCACTTTCTGTATAACTCGATCGATCGAAAATTAGGCTCGATCGATCGAAAATCGGGCAGATCGTTTTTCTGCAGAAAATTCCAACTCAGCCCAAGTCCATTTAATGTATAGGGTTTTATGTTTTGCCCTAAGTATATAAGGGAAAACCCTAGCCACGTTTTTAGAGTTCTGAATGCTGTGTTTGTGAATCTCATTGTGAGATCTAGAGGTGTTTACCTTCACATACACTTAGGGTTTACAAACTTGAGATTCATGTCAAGAGTTGTGTAAATCATACAGTTGCAGAATCAAGAGAACACAAAGATATACAAGCAGGTGCACTTGTGGATTTGCTGAAGAATTCCAGAAAGAAGGAGTCCGTGGATCTCGGAGCTATCATGGGGTCGTGGTAGTAAGTTTCCTACACTTGGGTAGCAATAAGATGTTAGTGGTCTAAGTCTTGTTGTGTAAACTTCGATTCTTTCATAGTGGATTCAGTTTACCTTGAGGATAGCTAGGTCAAATCCTCCCCAGGTTTTTACCGGTGTGGTTTCCTGGGTCATCATATCTTTGTGTTATTTAATTTCCGCTGCTTTGTTGTTTTTGCTTATTTGTGTTAACCTAGTTTTAATTAAATTACCTAAGTTAATCACATGGCTAATTCACTAGGTTAATCTGTTGGGTTTAAGGGGTCTAAACGAACTGACAAATTCTAATTTTTTTTTAGTATAGGGTTAATTGTTTGTCTATGTACATCTAATTTCTAAATATTATAGTGTTGTTTAGGTTATTGGTTTAATGAATTTGAATTTAGGATGTACATGATGATATATATATATATATATGTATGTATATATGTATGTATGTATGTATGCGTGAATGTATTGATTGGTATAGGGTTTGGTTTGAGTTCTGGGTTTTCTGCTACTGCAATTCACTCAAAATTTTTAGTTCTTTTTAGGGTTTAATCTAATGTAGAATTGTAGATTCTCACATGGTTTGGCTAGGATTACATTGCAGTTGATGATAAGTATATGTGATTGTATGTATGCATGCTTTGGGCTAGCTTTAGTTTGATGATTTAACTTATATCTGTTCCTCTTCTTGGCATTTATGAATTAAAGATTTGAAAAAAAAAGGGCATTTGTGAATTAAAGATTTGAAAAAAAAAAAAAAGTCTTGTAGCTGATATTGGATTATAATGTGATTTTGTTTGTGTGCATCTGTATTTTTATATTATAGCCAGATTTCATTGATTTTTGTTGATAAGTTTTGAATTTGGGAGAAAAAAATTTCTATTATAACAGTGTTTCATTTTTTTAGACTTCAAATCCTACATGAAGCAAAAGCCTCTAAACAACCAAGAAAACAAACACATCTTCAATATTGTTCTCTCACTGCCACAATACACTGGCTCCACTATTGCTATAGCTATTTTCACCAGGGGTAACCAATCTTTTTGTTATATTTCTCTATTGTGAAGTCATATATTCTTTTGGTTTGTTTCAATAATTTCTAGGCTCTAAATCATCTAATTTATTATTATTATTTTTGGACTTTTGGAAATTTACATTTGATTCTTTGATTTCTTACCTTTTTTTTTTTTTTTTTTTTTTTTGCAATATCTAAAATTGTCTAACAGATTTCAACAACTATATTCACAAATTATTCTTTCGAAGGTAACTCATCTTTCTCTATATTTCTTTGTTGTGTAATTTCGTAGACATATATATGTTTTGATTTTTTTAGGCTCAAAATATTCAGATTCTTTCTCTTATATTTCTCTATTGTGTGATCAAATATTTTCATTATGCTTTAATAATTTCAGCTTTGAATCTTAGACATGATACATTTTACATTTATGCAAAATTTTCTCATGCATTGCACGGGTTAGCGACTAGTTATTATTAATATTATTTAAATCAATAAAGGAGGACAAACCGACAAAGAGTTCCTCTTGAGTTTTTTTTTTTTTTTTTGAATGAAAAAAGAAAGTTTTTGGGGGTGAATTTATGGACTCCACTATGTGACGGCAAGAGTAATACCATGTGTACCATTGGGATGAGGCTATCATAGAGGGAACAACATCTTTGTTGAAGTGTCATTGCTCGAACCATTTGAGTTAAATGTTCATAGGTTGTCCATTGGGTAATTTGCTTCTAATCAAAACATTAGCAAGAATGTTTTTACATGTTATTGTAAATATTCATACTTTAACAGTGTATTAATTATCCTAAATGCTCTCATTGCTCATTGGATAAGTCTGCATCTTCCTGTTTTGCAGATTCCTTAGTGGTGGCGAGGATGGTTTGCAACCTAATAGCCTTGCCCTGGGCTTGATTTATCCTTACATTACAGCTAGTGGATGGAAATATCTCTTCTATTACCGGTGAGGGATCTCTTGATTCTCTTGTAATGTAAGGAACGCAGGTCTATTCTGTGTTAAGGTCCTCATCAATTAATTGGATAACATACTATTACTAGTAGGATGTAGGTGCACTTCATGTATTTTGTACCAACGAAAGCTAACTGTTATTAAGTGTTCACCGTTCCCACTTTAGATTCTTGTTTATCCTAGTTGAACCTTATTGATTGCCCTTAACTTCATTTAGTGATGCTGTCTTTTGAACTCTCAGCTATGGAGAAAATGATCTTATTGGACTCCGCTTAAATCATGGGGAATGAGGGTAATAAAATTTTTTAGACTAAAGTTATGTTTGTAGCTTTAGGCTTCAACCCTTCATAAAAATATGACACAAATCCTTGTCATGTGTAATGCATATGACTTATTTGGTTGGTTGGGTTAATTGAGTTATGTGCAATGCAAATGAAGAGACATTTGTTATCTTTTATTGAGGGTTGAAGTCCAAAGCTTCAAACATTGAAGCTAAACTTTTTTCATTTTTATATTTTTATTTTTGATTGGTAGGGGTTTGGATTATAGACATAGGGCATCAAAAGTATGCCATTACCTGTCACTAGAAACCCCCCCTAAGAATTAGGGTAATAAATGAGTGTACTCATCAATATAATCCACTAAAAAAAGTTGTAAGAGCAACCACATCAGCTCGTGCAAAAGATTCCGTCTATTTTGCACAAAAAACCTACTTTTTCTATTTTACACTATCACTTTTACAAAACACCTACATCAGTTTATCTATTTTACAAGACTTTTCAATAAAATATTCATTCTTCATCAATTTTTTATTATTTTCTCTAATGATCATACTTTTTTAATTTAAACTTATATTTTAAGTAAACTACCAACACCAGTGGCTTGGCCAATGGAGCTGCTTGTGGTGGAGGTTCGATGGCCGAACCGCCAAAATAGTGGCTCCGGCGAACGCCGCCGAATTGGTCTCGCCGCCCATCTTACCGCCGAATAGTGACCCACCGGTGGGTGAATTGTTAAAATAGTGGTTTCGACGAACGCCGCCGATGCCCAAACTACCAAAATAGTGGCTTTGGTGACTACCCACCGGATTAGTGTCTCCGACCATTGTACCGCCATCACCGGTAGGCCGATTGTTGTAATAGTGACTCCGATGACCACCGCCGAATCGATGCCTCCGACCACCGTATTTGCTAGAATCAATTTCCGAACCGATGCTACCGAATTGATGTCTCCGTCCAACGGTCATATTTTCTTTTTTGACCCAACGGTCATAATTCAAACCTAACTTTAAACCCAATAGTAAATTCAAACCTAAGATCAACTTTAAACCCAATGGTAAATTTAAACCTAAAGGTCAACTTTAAACCCAATGGTAAATTCAAACCTAAAGGTCTAATTTTTTAACTTTAAACCCAATGGTAAATTCAAACCTAAAGGTCAACTTTAAACCCAATGGTAAATTCAAACCTAAAGGTCATATTTTTTAACTTTAAACCCAATGGAGTACAAGAGGCGGCCAGGAAAGACAACATTTTGCTTCCGCACAAGAGGCGGCCAGGAAAGATGTCGAACGTACATTTGGAATACTTCAAGCGCGATTTGCAATTGTACGTGGGCTTGCACGTTTTTTCCACCTTGAAACGCTTAAGGACATTAAGATGGCATGTATAATATTGCATAATATGATCGTCGAAGATGAGCGACATACTTACCTTGGAGCAAATGACTTTGATTATGATCAAATAGATGATAATGGACCCGAACCGGTGTCACATAATCCCACTTGTAACCTTATGTAGTTCATTGAACGTCATAATTCCATTAGAGATAGAGGAATTCATTCTCGACTTCAAGCGGATCTCGTCGAGCATCTATGGCAACTACATGGGAAGTCGTAGGAATTTGGAATTCTAAATTTCTAATTATTATTACTTTTATTTAATGTAAACCTTTATTAGAATTTGAAATTTTCTAAGTTTAGCATTGTAATTTTTTTTTTGATGAATAGGGCACTGTAAATTTTATTTTAATATTATCCCTCTATTCTAATTAAATAATATTATTTATTGTTATTATTATTATTATTATTATTTATTAAAATATATACCCAGTTCCTCATTTTTTTTTTCAGACCCATTCTCTCACTCTCTCTCTCACCGGTTCCTCAATTTTTTTTTTCAGCTCTCTCACTCTCTCCCTCACCGTTCCTCTCCTTCCCTCACTCTCTCCCTCACAGCGCCTCACCCAGCCCACCGTCGCCGTCAATCCAGCTCGTCACCTCAGCCCTCCACCGGTTTGGCCTCCCTCTTTCCTTCGCCTTTCCCTCTCTCCTCCACCACCGACCCTTCGCCCCCTACCCCAATCGACGACCCTTCGCCTCCCACCCCCAACTGATGATAGCAACGGAAGATCCGGCGGCAGCAATGGAAGACCGGACGGCAGCAGATCGGGTGGCAGCTGTGGCAGCAGATCGGGCGGTAGATCCGGTGGGTTTGGACTGTTTTTGGGTTGGGTTTACCGGTGAGTTTTAATTGATTTTGAGTTAGGTTTGTCTTGATTTTGACCCACCGGTGGTGGCTGTGTTTGGTGGTGGCGCTGGGTTTGGTGGTTGGTTATTTTCTTCTTTCTGGCGCGCTGGTTGTTGATTTGGGAAGAGAGGGAGGGAGTCTGATAGAAGAGAGAGAAAAAAGTATAAAAAAAGTTTTACACGTGAACAGTAACCGTGGATATATCCACAGTTACTGTTCATAGGTGCATTTTTACAAGTTTTTGCATCCACTGATGTGGGTGCTTTTTTTGCTCATATTGTGTAAATTTGGTCTCTTTTTGTATTTTACATGAGCTGGTGTGGATGCTCTAAGGTGGAGTAAAACTAAAAAGTTGTATAGGATGGAATGAATAAAAGTAGTACGGAAAAAAAAATTTCACACTTATTTTTTATTTTTCACATTTTCACCACATTTGAGGTGATATATTGTGGTTATTGTAATATAAATTTTGTATGAGATTATTACTAATATATTTACTTTTTACATCAATTAAAATCTATTACCTCATATAATTGCGAAATTTGTAATGTATCCAAACTTATTGAATGACCAAAGCAATTTCAAATGCTTTCTTAAACTCCATTTATTTTTAGATACAATTTTTATGACATCTTTTTTTATTATATATATTTAAAATTTTAAAGAACCAACAAAAGATGGGTTTTCATTAAAACTAGTGTAAATGAGATGGATCCAGTGAAAGTTGTTCATGAAGGAAGCTAGGACGTTCCTCTGTCCAAATCCTGGTAACAAAAATTTGAATTTCTATATAGTAGGTGGGCTTCCTTATTTCTTTCTCTCCTGGTGTCACTAATTTTCCAAGAACAAAAGGATTGGAGGAAAAAAAAATTCAATACGGGTCAGGCGTAAAAGCCAACACTTTACAGGCCCAAAAGCAAAGCCTATTGCAATTTCTAAGGTGGCTGGGCATTGCTTAACAGACATGACTGGTTGTGAAAACGCGTACAATGCCGCGGTAGTTGTCTACACACTTTCATTGTTTCACACTAGAAGTAGAAAAGCGCATATTTAATACCACGCAAGCCTGTAGTTAATCAATTGCTTCTACGATTTAGCAATTGATTAAGCAAAGAAAGCAACTTTACTTTACTTTACTTTACTGTCTTCTCAGTTCTCACTCTCAGGAGTCTAGTAGTTTTTTTTTTTTTGGGCATTATTTGCTGAAAAGCCAAACTTGTTATTTAAAAAAAAAAATACCACTGATTTTTAATAATTTAAAACACTAATTTTTTATATAATTTAAACATTTTATTCATTAATCAAAATAGTTTATCTATTATAGTAAAAAGTAATACCAATATTTTTTATTAATTATATATATATATATATATATAAATGGTGTACTTTCTATTATATTCTATGCTCAATTGGAATCTATTATTTCTCCTATGCGTATTTGTTTTCACAATTTTACATATACTAGTGTGGGTTGCACATGCAAGGCACGTGCTGGCCTTTTAGTGAGAAAATTAATATAATTTTTTTTTTTTGAAGAAGTATGAAGTCATGTACTTAAATTTAAAATAGCTATTTGAATATCTATATTGTAAGGACGCAATTTGAATTCCTAGCCCATAAGATGGATAAACTTAGGTCCAAAAAGCCCAAAACAATGAATTTGTAGAAAGCGAGTTAGAAAAGTGGGCTCTTATAAGTTAGAGAACAAATATAATAGATCTAGATAACCAAAAGAATAAGAATAGAGTGGATTTATCTAAAGAAAAACGTCATCGGTTCAATCTGAGGAGACCAGTTCTTATATAATGATTCATAAGTTAATTACAATTTCAGTTCTAAGTTGCTACAGTGTTTCTTTCTCTATCTTTCGATCCCTTATTTTAATTGCTTCCTTCTCATTTTATACTTACTTCCCCTCCTCTTCTTTACCTTCCACGTGCAAACCAGATATTTGGTGTTGATACTTACCCCATCAGCATCTTCTTGAAGTCTTTATGTAATAGTTGTAAGGCTAAAAAGCCACTGTTCAGGTATCACCTCCACATTAATGCGGCTGAAAAGTTAACTGCAGAGTATTTAATGCAGTAGTAGCAGCTTTCTCTTAGATATTTATGAACTTCCATCCCTCTTGTACATTCATTATTCACGTCCCTGCCAGTGGAATTTCCTAGAAGATCACTTTGAACGATGTGATATACATTCGAGATGTATTTCGCTTATCCAAAGAGATATTACTCCTCAGACCAACTCCCCTAACCTTTGCACTCGCAGCACACTTATGGGACCCTAAGATTTATACCCTCACTACTGTCTATTCATCCTCAGACCAACCAACGTCCTCGACTAAGGCCCAAAGCCCAATATTTGATTTTGGGCCCTTATCCCTACATATGTACTATGACAATTTTTTAGAACTTATTTACTAAATGTAATATCTACTCACCAAAAAATGCTACAAAGAATAATAATAAATGTCATAATCTTTCTACAATATTTAAATTTTCGCAATAAATGATAATATATGCTACAATTTTTTTGAAGATCTTCATTAAATTAAATATTTGCAATCATCTACAATGAAGATTTTGTTATTCATATTTCATTCTTTATTTTCTTATTTTATAAGTCTAACTACGATGTTTAGCTTACTTATTTTTAATGAATGCCCCTTTAAGCAGGAAAATATATTTAAAAAAAAAAGAACAAAATAACAAAAGACATATGTCATCAAAGTTTCTATTAGATAAAATTATAAGTGTAGAAGATTTAAACCTAATAAATTAGCGTTCTCTAGGTAACAAATAGAATACCATATATCATCATTCTAACTTTCCAAGCATGACTACCAGTCTAGCACATAAAATTCAAAATACACAAAGAAATTTTTTGGGACATTAAAATCTAGTAGGAGTGTATTAGACATAGCATAATGGAATATTTTAGGAATTATAGGATTTTGTTAGGGTTAAAATAAGAGAGAAACAATAGGGGTATATGCTCATTTACAAAATATAAATGATGAAATTATTCAACTTTAGTTTAAGGGGGGAATGCAACAACCCCGAACATAGATGAGGAAAGTGTTACTTCGTCAATTTGTGTGTGTGTGTGTGTGTGTGTGTGTGTGTGTGTGTGTGTGTGTGTTATGTGTGTGTAAAACAATATGTGTGTATGTGTGTGTGTGTGTGTGTGTTTATTTTTATTTTTTAAAAAAAAAACTTGAAACAATGTGTAAAAAAAAAAAAATCAATCTAAAAAAATTATTGTCAGTTCGTTTAGACCCCTGTAAACTAGATTGTTTAACCTAATTAATTAACCAAGTGAATACTTAGGTTTATTATTCAGATCTAGGTTAAAACAATAACAATCATATCAAGTAAAGCAGCGGAAAAATAAAGAACACAAAGATATGATGACCCAGGAAAACCAAACCGGTAAAAAACCTGGGGAGGATTTAACCTAGCTATCCTCAAGGTAAAATAGCAAATCCACTAGAAAGAATCGAAGTTTACACAATAGTGACTTAGACCACTAACATCCTATTGCTACCCAAGTGTAGGAAACTTACTACCACGACCACGTGACAGCTCCGAGATCCACGGATTCCTTCTTTCTTTAATCTTTACAAAACACAAACACCCACGCTTGTGACTTTGAGATCCCACTCAAAGGTTTAGCAACACAAACTCTCTTGTTTGTGACTCCAAGACCACCTTTGAAGGTTTAGATCATCAGCACCTTTGATGACTAGAGAAGGCAGCAACTTCAGCAATACCGAATCTTGAGATTCTTCAAGGAACAACACCGGTAGAAGTAATAAGAGAGGTTTTAGGAACAAAACCCTAAATACAAAAGATGCACACTCTTCTCTCTCTAAAAAGCCTTATAAAAAACGTGCTTAGGGTTTCCTTTATATAGTGGGAGAAGTAGATCTGAAACCCTAATCCTTAATGGGCTAGAACTGCTGTTTGGGCCAACTTAAAATTCTGCAGATACGATTCTCGATCGGTCGAGCCTGTTTTTCGATCGATCGAACCAGGCAGATTCTGAATTCTTCTTTTTGCAGCTTATATGTTCTTGTGTGCTCACGATTTGCCAATTATTCTAAGCTTTTAGAACCTAACAATTATGCATTAAACAATGAATTGTAGTTCAACAAATTGAATAAACCAAAAAAGAAGGCTAGAAACATAACAAAAAGTCACGATATTTTTACAATACCTTTATTTTTAGCTATGATGGGTCCTAATTTGATATTTTATTATTTTATTTTAGAGTAATGTTACGTCCACAGTATTTTTATAATAAATCTTAGGTGGTAAATTGCTACTGGTTTTAAATTGGGATAACCACTTTTAACCGTACATTTAAAAATAAAATAAAAAACCAACTAAAAAAAAATTGTGCCTAAAACAATGAGTTTTGGCTTACTAAATTTGACTAAACAAAAAATGAAGTCTAGGAACACAATAAAATATCACACAAAAAAGAAGTTTAAGAATATAACAAAATGTCACAACATTTTTGTAAAATTTTTTTTATTTCTAGCTGTGGTAGGTCCGAGTTTGATATTTTATTATTTAATTTTTACGTCCATAGCATTTTTACAACAAATTTTAGGTAAAAAATTATTACTGGTTTTAAAATAATGCATTAAAAAAAAACAAAAATATAATACAAGAAAACTGTGTGTGAAACGTACAGTGAATTTTGGCTCACCCAATTTGACTATATATACTAAAAAAGAAGTCTAAGATTACAAAAAAATATTAAAACATTTTCACAATACTTTTAGTTTTAGGATCCGAACAGATGTATTTTTATTTTATTTGAGAGAAATGCTACATCCATCACATTTTTAGAACAAATTATAAATGACAAGTTGTTATTGGTTTTAAATTGAACCCACTACTGATATCACTTTTTTATCTTTCAAAAATACCTTGCCATATAAAATTTGTTACAAAATTATTGTGAAAATGCTATGGACATAGTAGTTCTTTTTGTTTTATTTTATTTTGATCTATAAGGAACTGAGATCTCGCGATTGTGAAAATATTGTGACAAGAAGAAGATGTTATAACATTTTCATAATATTTATTTTTAGTTGTGATTGATCTCAGTCACTTATTTTATTATTTTATTTTGACTTTTAAAAAATTGGCACATCAATAATGATGAAAATATTGTAAAAATTTATTGCGTTAGTGTAATTGTGTATGCACATATAATATTAAAAAGCACAAGCAAAACCAGCATATTGTGAAAAAAAAAAAAAAAAAAAAAAGGGACAATGAACAGTGCAAATTGTCAATAATTGTAAAAATATTGTAAGCATTTGTTAAGTCAGTGTAACTGTACATACAAGCATAAATATTTAAAAGAAAAGACAAAAACAACACAACCAAAACTGGCCTACAGTGGTTTGTGGAGAAAAAAAAAAAAAAAAGCATAAAGGACAATGTTGTGAGAGTGATGCAAAAAATATTGTGGATGTAGCACTTTTTTTTCATAATACTTTTAGTTTTAGTTATGGATGATTCTAGTATAATATTTTATTTTAACCTATAAGGAATTAACATATCAACAATTGCAAAAATATTGTAAAAATTTATTTTACTAGCTAACAGCTTTATATATTAAAAAAAAAGTGTACAGGACGATATTACGCCGAAAAAAAAAAAAGCAGAGAAGAAGAAAAGAAAAGAAAAGAAAGCAGCGGGGGGGAAAAAAAAAAGAAAGAAGGAAAAGAAAGCAACAACAGTTTAGAGACCAAAACCAAAGCACTGTAGTTATAGTGCGAATTGAACCAACCGAATTGGTAATGTAGCAATTGTTCAAAACTTAAAAAAATAATAAATAAATAAAAACGAAAAGAAAGAGAGACCCAATAAACCAAATTTGTACTGTAAGGACACTGGTGCTTTTTATATGGCTAATAGATATCTTTTAGTCAAGTAAATTGCACTTTTACTTCTTTAGTTTAATCAAACACTTTTTCCAGTCCCCCCCCCCCCTCCCCCCAACACACACACACACACACACACACTTTCTTACTCATTTGCTTTATTTATTTATTTATTTCTAATTACAGATGAAGTGTCCCTCCTTTGTGCAATACTGGCCAATAATAGTTAGGGTGCGTTTTGTTCAATGTAAATCGAATTCTGAATGTAAAATGAATGCAGAGAAAAGTGAATTCTCGTAAGAAAAATAAAATCGGGGTGTTTGGTTTTGCAATAGAAAATAGTCTAAAAAACAATTTTCGGTGTTTGGTAACATTCTGAAAATGCTATTTTCCTGCAAATTTTACACGTTTTCTCAACCATTTTCTCAGTTCCCAAACAAATTTTATAACAAAAAATTTCAAAATATACCTTTATCACAACCAAAAATAAAAATAAAAATATGCATTTTATTCACAAACTCGGTGAGAGGAGGAAGAAATGGTGAGAGGAGGAAGAAAGAGAGATCGGGAAAGAGAGGATCAGAGTGGATAGAGGTGGCGGCGGCCAGATCGGCAGAGGGGCTTGCAGGCACGACGGTGAGGCCATGGGTCGGTGACTGGGATGTGGTGAAATCGGGGTGGGTTTAGCTGGGTTCATCGGAGATGGGTTTAAGCATGACGGTGAGGCTGAGGCGGCGCAATCAGATCGGCGATGGGTTTGAGCAGCGCGATCAGACTGGTGGGACCGTGGGTCGGGGACTGGATCTGGGCTTCACTGGCGATAGCTCTCTCCTGCAATACTCTTGGGCTTGGCATGAGAGATGAGAGTGAGTGAGAAGAGAAATTTCTGAGGTGGGTGGAATTGGTTTGAAGGTAAAATGAGAGTGTAAAATGATTTACGGGTAAGGGGGCCTCTTTTACAATCAACGGGGAAAATGATTTACATTTGACCCTATTTTCCGTGTGTACCAAATAGACAAAAGGGTGTAAAACAATTTCTTGAAATCATTTTCAGGTTAAACAAACGCATCTTTACTGTGTGCGCTAGGCTCTGTTAGTATTACCACTTCTTTTTAACCTCTTTTTTATCCTTTTTTTTTTCTTAAAAAAAATATTGGCAGTATCTTTTAGCATTCAAAGTTGTTAGGTTCTAAAAGATTAGGAACTAATGTATTTAGAACTTCAATTTGTATGTTGGCAAACCATGATCAAAACAATGTTTAGTCGTGTGTTAGACTTGCTCAAAGTATGGGTCTTAATGTAAAGTTGGAATTGAGTTTTTATGCAGAATTACCTTTAACTTTCTGTATGACTCGATCGATCGAAAATAAGACTCGATCGATCGAAAATCGTGCAGAATGTTTTTCTGCAGAAAATTCTAACTCAGCCCTAGTCCGTTTTAATGTATAGGGTTTTATGTTTTGCCCTAAGTATAAAAGGGAAAACCCTAGCCACGTTTTTAGAGTTCTGTTTTGCTGTGTTTGTGAATCTCTTTGTGAGATCTAGAGGTGTTTACCTTCACATACACTTAGGGTTTACAAACTTGAGATTTATGTCAAGAGTTGTGTAAATCATACAGTTGCAGAATCAATAGAGCACAAAGATATACAAGCAGGTGCGCTTGTGGATTTGCTGAAGAATTCCGGAAAGAAGGAGTCCGTGGATCTCGGAGCTATCATGGGGTCATGGTAGTAAGTTTCCTACACTTGGGTAGCAACAAGATGTTAGTGGTCTAAGTCTTGTCGTGTAAACTTCAATTCTTTCATAGTGGATTCAGTTTACCTTGAGAATAGCTAGGTCAAATCCTCCCCAGGTTTTTACCGGTGTGGTTTCCTGGGTCATCAGATCTTTGTGTTGTTTATTTTCCGTTGCTTTGTTATTTTTGATTATTTGTGTTAACCTAGTTTTAATTAAATTACCTAAGTTAATCACTTGGCTAATTCACTAAGTTAATCTGTTGGGTTTAAGGGGTCTAAACGAACTGACAAAAGTCAAGGAAGGAAGGAAGCCATAAACAACAGTGTGCTCTGATAAGGGTGTTCTTGGAAAGGAGTAAACTCATTTACATACGAGGAAGC
The DNA here is from genome assembly GCA_033629205.1 of Lithocarpus polystachyus. Classification (NCBI taxonomy): domain Eukaryota; kingdom Viridiplantae; phylum Streptophyta; class Magnoliopsida; order Fagales; family Fagaceae; genus Lithocarpus; species Lithocarpus polystachyus. Next base: position 7,918,139 of record CM066172.1, on the reverse strand, counting down.
TGATGGCCCCAATGAGCCCGTTAGCTCCACATACATGTACGGAGATACGAAAGTGACGATACCATAGAATGACGACTTCACCTTAATACCCGACGGCATCTATATGAGTCGACGGGTATATTTGAACAAAATAAGAGGCCGATGGAAAGAAAGAAGCCGACAGGAAGAAAGAGGCCGACAGAAATAAAGAAGCCTATGACGGGTCTAGCATGGCCTTGCTTGGCTTCTATGAATGTCTATACAAGGAGATATCTTGTACACCATGATTAACCCTAATCAAGGGAATCCCTATAAGGAAAGGATCCCACAAGATACGTGTATTAATGAGGATCTTCCCTACAAGGAAAGACCCTCTCCTCTAAGAAACGAATGTCAGATCTACGCTATTATAAAAATCCCAAAGCCCTCCTAAACCAAGGTACACATAATTTACCTCAGTTCTAGCACTCTAGAGTGGTGAAAGTTCTCTAATTTAACCTTCGTAGGGTATTCGACCGGTACCACACCGGTACTCTCTGTGAGGTCTTCTTTTTCCTTTTTTTCGTAGGTTTTGTCTCGAGTACGTGAAGACTGTGTGACTTATGGACAATTTTTGGCATCATCATGCTCCATAATCAATTTAATAAGTTGTTACTAACATACATGTAGTTTCCATTCCACTTCCTTTTTCCTTTAACTAATCAAATGTCTTTTTTTAACCAAATCTTTAAAACAATAATGAATCCTATGCTTTGGTTAGATTTTGATGTTCAAAGACGAATTTCTTTGTCTATAATGTGTATGTTAATTAAATTAATTATAACACTGTACAATTTTTTCTTTTTGGTAATCTAGAAATATTATAAAGAAGCTAAAGAGTTATGGTGCTGCTAGTGCAGCGCCTACAATACAAAGTACCAAAGGAATCAAGCCTAATTTGGTCCAAAATACAAATAGGGGGAACATCAAAGGAAATTAAATCAGCATCCATTTTAGCATCCATTCTCGCAAGTACGTTATCACACCGATTAACTTCACGAAAGCAATGTTAGATCTTGTGATGGGGGATCCAGCTGAGAAGGTTCCTACAGTCATCAAGCAAAGGAGATAAGGTTCTCAAGTAACTGTTATGTTCACAAAGCATATTAACAATAACATAAGCATCTAATTCAACAAGAGATTGAATATGCATCTGGTCGCATAAGGTGAGACCATCTCTCAAGGTTTAAAGCTCAGCAATGATGCTTGAGGTTGATCCAATGGCATTGGCAAAACCTCCCACCCAAGTCCCAGTGTGGTCCCTTATGAGGCCTCCCTCGCCAATCTTGCCAGGATTGCCTAGTAAGGAACCTGTTAGGGTTTGTGCCCTAAAATCCAATTTATTGGCATGTTATAAATAATTAAATTGTTTAATTATATATGACTATTTATAGATGAACTAATTGGACATTATCATAGTTTTTGAGATGCATTGTATGTGATTTATGTGATTTAGTTATAGAAGATATAAATCACAAGTTCCTTGTAAACTCAAAATATAGTTCGTAGTCAGTAATGAAATTGGACGTTTCATTCGTGAAAACTATTATGCATCAACTAAGATGGTTTGTCTTGATCATGGAAGTGGAGACTTTTAGTTGAAGTGTTGATATGTCTTAAGTGTGTAAGACACATTGAACTGGACTGCTGTGAGATTAATTAATCAATTAATAACTGTCACTTGAATAATTTATCTCACGACTTCTAATTTTATAGACTCTCAATCCTAAGATGATAGTAAACTCAATCATGAAATGTGGGTTACTTTGATATACCAAGAGTGAGATCTAGTTTAACAGTCAAAATCTCAGTATGTTGGGTAACCACACGTAGTGTTGAGAGAACACATATTCTCAAGATGAAATCCATAACCTCTTTCTATAGAGACATGAAATATCTCCTTTAGATAAGTTTAATGAAACTAGTTATTTAGGGCCGACCACTTTAGTAAAGAGTTACTAAAGTTCATATTTTATGAAATTAGATTTCATAAATATGAATAACTAAAAGATTAAAATAGGTACTCAAGGAATAAAATAGTTGTTTACAAAGTGACAGTTTATTATGACTTTGTTCACTATGGATATTTCATGGAAGGGTCAAGTGATATCATATTATATTTCCAAAGTGGTAAAGTGCAATTATATTTCCATAGTGGTACTTGTTATATAATTAATGGTAATTTTGAACTTGTCAAGAATTGACAGATAAGGCTGAGGTCCATTGGAGCTAGAGCCATATTAGTCACTTTGGTCCCATATCAAGTCACACACTTAAGCCCAATTGGGTTGGCCTAACAAGTTAACCCAATTAGATAATTAGTTATTTATTTAATAAGAGTTATTAAATAAACTGTCAAGTCAGTTAAAATGTAGATATGATTAAAAGAAGAGAAAATAATTTTTCTCGACAAAATCTTGGAAAATACACTTTTCCAAAGGAAAATCAACGTACACAAGAACTGATTGAGAGATCACTCATACGCTTTCTCTTCTTTGTTCTAGAATTCAAGGTTACATGTTATCTCTCATAAATGAAGTAGATCCTTATGTTGCTTCTGCGCTGGGTTTTGTATGAGATGCAAAACCAGTTTTTCCAACAGAACCATCAGTATTTAGCTTGTACCAATTAGGCAAAGGTTTTTCCCATTTGATTCTTTTAATGCTGTATTGGCTGTGGTGGATATTGGGGGAGATGATTAGCTTGTATTCCAAGCCCTATTGTGAACTTCCCTGGCTAGATCTTGATTGGGTCTAGTATGGTTGAAGAGCATGTTGTTCCTTTGTATCCAAAGTGCCCCAAGACCATGTAAGAAATAGGTTTTCCAAGCAAAGGAACCACTATGGTCACTGGAGTTGAACACTGTACAACTATCAACTATAAACCAATCCTAAACCTAATGTTAAGAAACTTTATTTTCTTTTTTCCCTCTCCTTTAGCTAGCATTCAAATTTTGAAGATGTTGCTTAATGCTTACTGTTATTGCGAGATTTACTGAACATTTTCTAATCTGTTGTTTTATAGGCCTTGACCAATATTTTACAAAAGCCTGTTGCCACAATTGTTTATTAGCCTTAGTTTCGTTGAAGACACTTGGTTTGAGGTCTATGGTATTTGATGACTCAAACCTTTGCTATTGTATATTTTGCCCACAAAGTTTAAAGCAACCAAGTTGATCATTTAGTATGATTTGAGAAGTGAAACAACTAATGTTAGGCTATATAGGCCGCATAAGAAGTATCTCAGCTGCTTTAATATTCTTTCACATGTAAATGTTTTTCAAGAAATGTTTCAAGTGATAAGAAGAATATGAATATTTTATGGTGCATTCCAGATATTTACATTTTTTATTCAAGAGATTGGGTTCAATGATGCACTAATTGGTTGTGGATTAAGGTTCTTGTAAGTTCGTTTAGACCCCTGTAAACTATATTGTTTAACCTAATTAATTAACCAAGTGAATACTTATGTTTATTATTCAAATCTAGGTTAAAACAATAACAATCATATCAAGTAAAGCAGCGGAAAAATAAACAACACAATGATATGATGACCCAGGAAAACCAAACCGGTAAAAAACCTGGGAAGGATTTAACCTAGCTATCCTCAAGGTAAAATAGAAAATCCACTATGAAAGAATCGAAGTTTACACAATAAGACTTAGACCACTAACATCTTATTGCTACCCAAGTGTAGGAAACTTACTACCATGACCCCATGATAGCTCCGAGATCCACGGACTCCTTCTTTCTTTAATCTTTGCAAAACACAAACACCACCGTTTGTGACTTTGAGACCCCACTCAAAGGTTTAGCAACACAAACTCACCTGTTTGTGACTCCAAGACCACCCTTGAAGGTTTAGATCATCAGCACCTTTGATGACTAGAGAAGGCAGCAACTTCAGCAATACCGGATCTTGAGATTCTTCAAGGAACAACACCGGTAGAAGTAATAAGAGAGGTTTTAGGAACAAAACCCTAAAATACAAGAGGCACACTCTTTTCTCTCTAAAAAGCTTTATAAAAACGTGCTTAGGGTTTCCTTTATATAGTGAGAGAAGTAAATCTGAAACCCTAATCCTTAATGGGCTAGAACTGCTAATTGGGCCAATTTAAAATTCTGCAAATACGACTTTCGATCGGTCGAGCCTGTTTTTCGATCGATCGAACCAGACAGATTCTGAAATCTTCTTTCTGTAGCTTACATGTTCTTGTGTGCTCACGATTTGCCAATTGTTCTAAGTTCTTAGAACCTAACAATCTTCCCCTTTGGCAATTCGTGACAAAACTTTCATACAAAATGAAATGTTAAAATACAAGAACAACCCAATATAAAAAAAATGCCCAATTATATCACAAATCCCAATCTAAGACTCATAACCTAGAAGTTGCCAAGAAGAGGTAGAAGGTCTTGATCAGAATGTACTTGTCTTTCCTGAAACACTCAACAAACACATCACCGCATGTGTGGAAAGAAAGACATGTAAACAATAATATGAAACAGAATATAAAAACAGAAATAAATTCTAACTCTCTCCCTAAGTTAGATACAACAAAAAGTTTTTATATTCTCCCCCTAAAAAAAACAAATTTATCTCCTCCTAAACAAGACAAACATGATTCTCACATTTCATCTATTTCTCCCCCTTTTTGTCACGTATTGACAAATACAACTCAAACAAAGAGTAAACATGAGAGAAAAAAGAGAATTAAGGGAACATAAAACAGTTCAGCTCTATAGAAAATAGAGAGAACTCCCCCTATGAAGAGCAACAACTCCCCCTATAAACAACACAGGTTAAAAAAAACTTTTCTTCCCCTATAAAAATAGGAAAAACAAAACAAGTTTTGGAAAAAACAGTTTTGGGAAAAATTTAGGAGGTAGGGATAACTGAAAAAACACACAAACCTAAAAAAAAGAAGTTGAGGATACACATGAAGAAAAATATTCTCTCTTTCAATAAATGCAAACTTGACACTATGTGACCCATAAACAGTTGCATGAGTAGAGAAAATATTTGCACATTATTATCCATCATATCTCTTAAGAAAAATATTTTCTGCAGTAACTCCTCAAAGTACAATATTTCATGAATGAAATGCATGAGTATGAGATTAAAAGTTTTTCAAAAACACATGAATACAGCCCAGATCTTCCAAAATTAAGATTTTCAATCAATTTGTCCTTAAAACTCAAAGTTTGTATCAAAATCAAGGAACATATAATCTTGGATGGCCACAATAAAATCACACACAATAACATGTACAAAGTTTAGCAAAGAGTAACTTTGTGTAATGTGTGCAACTAGCAAAAACTTGAGAGACATGTGAGGTGATATGTGAATAGTAATCAATCACAAAGTCTACAAAATTCATCACATAAATTTGAAAGAGACTATCACCTAAAGAGTTACATCATATAACTCTCACATCTCCTAGAATAAAAGCTTGCAATAATGTAAGTTTCTTGATTTGCCTCATAATATACACACCAATTTTAATTAATTTGAATTCATTATAACCCAATAATGTACACACCAATTTAGTATTTAAACCGAAGCTACACCTTATGTTCTTTTTGTGCATGTGCTACACTTTTTCGAGCACAAAATCTTACGATATGCACTAAGGTGTTCATGATTGGCTTGTAAACAGTGATGAGATGGTTATTTATGCCTTTCTCAATAAGTTCAAGTCCAACAATCAAAGGCATGTGACTTCAAAATCAAGACAAAGTGATCACAAACTATAAACATCTTCCCACACAACATGCACTACAAAGCTTAAACTAGTAAAGTGCAATAAAGAAGCTCATCCAAGCTAAACAAGGTACATAAATATGTTATGTAAAGATAATATGGCCAACCTTAATTATAAATCCAAGATATATAATACAAAACACATAAAAATATTTTTGGTTTAAAAAAAATTTTATGACCAAAAACAAAAAGCACACATTATTCTAAATGAACAAAAATGCAAATGCAATGCATGACAGTGCTTAACTAAGCTATAGAGGGTACACAAACAAGAAATATCAATTTCTTAATTAACCCTTGAGTACATGTACAAACTAGTACATACTCAAATAAAATTAAAAAAAAATAGCTTAGCACTTATAGAACACATACTTTTTATGTTTCTCCACAATATCAAGCATGTTCTAAATCAAGAGAGAGATATCATAATTCATGTAATCCTCAAGAAAAATAATGCTAGACACAAAATAAAATATTTTTGTCTTTTTGAAATTTTTCAATGTTTTTGGATTTTTTTTTAATAAAAAACTAAAAAACAAAACAACCAAAAACAAAAACAAAACATGTCCACAAAATATTGAAAGAATTAAATCAGGGACAAGTCAACAACACTCACCTTAGAGAATCTTTTTTCACCCATATAGCACGAGTCTTCGGCTTTGTAGGTGAAAATCCATGTGAAGCAGAGTGTATTTGAGGGATTACACTAATCTTCTGAGAAAGACTAAAATCCTGCAAATTCCTTTCACAAGCCAACAAGCTTAAATTTTTCAAAAGCATATGAAACAATTTATTTGGACTTATGGCAAGAGAAATATCATCACATGTCCTAGACTGAAACACAGAATGCTTAAATTTCAATTTATGAAAATTAGGACGAATGTGACCAGAGACACCACAATAGTGACAAACAGGAACAAATTTAGGAACATCAGTATTCCTAACAGCAAATCTAGTCTCAGATTTGGTTTTTGCCTCAACAAAGAACAATTTGGTCTAATATGACCAACAACACCACAAAGGTGACAAGTAGGCACAAAAACAGATTTCTTATGCACACTAGCAGTAGATTTAGACATAGGTTTAGAAACTTCAGCATCAACATCAGAACTTTTACCTTTGTCTAACCTAGCAAAATAAGCATTTTCTTTATTATTCCTCTTGAAAGGAGGGATATAAACTTTTTCAGTTTTAGCATTTTCTTTATTATTCCTCTTGAAAGGAGGGATATAAACTTTTTCAGTTTTAGGCTTAAGAGAAACAAAAACACTTCTGTTATCAACAGCAGGCTTAGTACTAGTTAAATTTTCAATTTTAGCTTTAGATTCAGCTAACTCTTGTTCCAAGCTTTTCATCTTCTCATCTTGAGAGGAAATTTGATTTCTCAAAAATTCATTCTTTTTATTAGATTCATCTAATCTAACAATCAATTCCTCTTTTTCAAGATTAGCCAATTTTAACTCTTCCTTGAATTTCTTAGCAATTCTCATAGTTTTCAATAATTCCTTACGAAGAGTTTCACAGGCATCAAAAAGATCAACAGAAACAACAGTGTCCTTCTTATTTAAATCATCACAATCAAAAACAGTAAGACACTTAAAATTATCCATGATAACAAGGATCAAGGATCAACTCTTAGATCAAAAGATCTAACACAAAAGAGCTACCCGCTCTGATACCACTTGTAAGTTCGTTTAGACCCCTGTTGTAACACCCGTCTCACCTAAAATTTAATTTAACTGCTTCTAGAGTGGATTTGATGAATCGCTTAATTGTTTTTGTGGAGGAGATAATTATTTTATATTATGATTTCTACAATAATAATAATAATAATAATAATAATAATAATAATAATATTAATAATAATAATAAGGGGTAACGTGAATAATTATTTTGTGGTTTATTCAAAATTAATTTATAGCCTCCTAGCCTATGTAAACAACCTTATAATGAGTTTAGTGGAAAGGTAGGTCTTGGAAGCTTATTTTAGTTTTTAGTGGGCTTCTAAATTTTTAGCCCAAGTGAAAAACAGCTTTGATATGACAGAAAATTAGGGCTTCCTGGGGATAGGTAGAGAGAAAGACGCTAGACAAAAAAAAAAAAAAAAAAAAAAAAAAAAAAAAAAAAAAAAAAAAACTACAGCAAAAAGGACTGGGGACTGTGCGCTACAGGGGGGGGGCAGCCAGTAAACCTTATTTTTAGTTTGGGGGTAAACGTTGATTTGTGCAAGCCTTTAATTCTGTTGGGCACTTAGCAGCCAGCAAATTCTAAGTGCATGTGAGGTAAACTTTAATTTGCAAGCCATTGTATTTTCGCTGGACAGTTGGTGTTTAAAGGAGACTTTTGTCTCTTTGCTGATTCAAACTTTTGGAAATCTAATACTTGTTGCACAGGAATAGAGTTTATATTATATTATTGTAGAATTATATAGAGAGGAAAGAATTGTAATATCATAGATTAGGGATGCGGCACGTGAATATGGATGCGGTATATATGAACATGTATATATATGTATATTTATCATAGATTAGGGATGCGGCACATGAATATATATATGCATAAATTGTCTTTATGAAACTATGATATTTTAATGTTAATTGCTTATGCGGATTGGATATGTGAAGGCTAATGTATATAAGGCTTGCACTACTTGGATATATATAGGTATATTAAGTGTTAGTTTAGGGTATACTTTGCTTTTAGAATCTAGAATAGGTGGGGGTTCATTAGAAGGAGATGTTAAATTTTTAATTTTTTTTGCCAATCTTCTTAGTGGCTGAGGAATTGTTTTATCAAAGGACTTTGTGATTATTCAAAATCTGC